>OZ038379.1:156435936-158914128 GCA_964036045.1 Eutreptiella sp. 'Long Island Sound 2002'
ATATATATATATATATATATATATATATATATATATATATATATATATATATATATATATATATATATATATATATATATATACTATATATATATATATATATATATGTATATATATATATATATATATGTATATATATATATATATATATATATATAAACATAGTGGTTACAGTGTGATGATGGAATGTGCTTGCAATGTGCGTGCATCATAGTTGCCTCCAGCGGCGGGGACACGGGGCACGAAGGGCACCGGAGGGAGCCAAAAAGCAACCCCCCCCCCCCCCACAGAGCGAGTAAGAGGGGAACCGTAGCGAGCGGGGCGGCCATGAAGGGCAGAGCGAACAGAAAGGGAGCGCCCCCCCCCCCCCCACCCCCGCGGACAAGTGCCGCGCCACGTGCTTGCATCCTGCCCGCAACGTGCATGCCAAGGAGAAAGGACAACACGAGCGCCCCCCCCCCCCCATCCCCCCAGGAAGGGGACGAGGGCGGCAAGGGGACGGAAAAAAGAGGCAAGAGAAGTGGGGGGGGCACACAGGGGCGAACACAAGACCGGAGAGAGTGACGGGCGGCAGTGCCAGAGCGGGGAAGAGCGGAGGGGGAGGGCGGGGGACAAGCAGGGTACGGAAGGAGCCCGGGAGAGCAGAAGGGTGCGCGGGAAGGGGGAAACACAAGGATAGAGAGCGGAGGGCCAACGGCCAACACAGCGGTAGGGGGGAGTCGGGACGAAAGGAGCCCACAGGGGACGCTGGCGAGGGGCCCGGCCTCAGAGGTTTGGGTGCCCCCCCGGTGACCGTATCGGCCCCACCTGAGCACACCCAATAAGGTGGGATGCGCCCGGGACCGTTGGTCAGCGGCCCGAGGTGGCACCGGCCTGGGGGGTGACCAATGGGCCTCACAAGGAGCATTCCCCACGGCACGTACTGCGGTTCGTGTCCAGTGAGGGGCTGCGGGTAGGGCACACCGTCCATCGGGACAGGCAAGAGACGCGCCTGTCCCGCAAGACTCCCCTGCGACCCACAGTGTACCCGAACCCGGTGTGGGGAACAGCCGGAGTACCTGGCTACGACGCGGGTCCATTTGTACGGAGCGGGTACAAATGGACGGCCCGTACAACAGCGTTACACCGTGACGGGGAGTGCAAGCATCGCCCCCCCCAAGGGGAAACTCCGGGGGTTGGGGCCCGAGCCAGCGTCAGGCACCCCCCCCCCCCCCACCCAACCACACCACACACCCACCATAGCGCGGGTAGTCCCGAGGCGGGCACCAAGGGGGCAACACCAAAGACGACGGAGCTAGAGAGGGGAGGGGGTGGGGCACGTAAGGGGACGCGAAAGAGCAACAGTGTCGTGCAACGTGTCGTGCAACGTGTCGTGCAACGTGCAACCAGCCGGACGCGGGACGGGCCACCCCGCGTCAACCCGTTAAGCCGCGTCCATAGCTCGCACAGTCTTCGATTGCTAAATGTCGCTTCCTGTCCCCACCAATCCCGTGGAGTTGTCGGCCTTCCGGCGACGTGCCCAGCGCCTGGTACACACGGTGTTTGATCTCGTCTCACACGGGCCGCACACATATGCGGCATTCCAGGCGCGTATGGACGCCGATCGTCCGGCCAGGGACAACGGATGGGACCATTTCATCGACATCTGCTTGCGGCAGGTGTCCGCTCGCGATCCGCCCCCGTACAATGCGCCTGACATTCAGGAGCAGTTCGCAGCAGGCATGGTGCCATTCGGGGTACACTTGCTCAACTGACTCCTCCGACGCCTACAAGATGATCTCGGACAGCTCGAGGACGCGCAGCGAGGGCGGTCCCCGATGGGGCCGGTGGCAGGTTGGCCAGGGTATGCGGCGCTGGGCGCTTTTCTGATGCCTCCACCCCCAGGCCTCGTGCCCCTGCCATTCCCGCTTTTTGGGGCCCACCACCACCACTAACTCCATCACCATCACCTCTTCCACCGCCCCTCGGGTTCCCCATGATGCAGCATCACTTCCCACACCAACACGTACACCCGACTGCTGTGCCACAACTCCCCATCCACCATCACCATCACCATCACCATCACCATCACTACCAGCATGTGGCATACCCACATCCCTTGCAACAACCGCAGCATGCGTTCGCTCAGCCGCCGCAACAAGCGGTGCCGGTTCCCCCCACAGCGCAAGTGGGCGATCCGACGGCGGCTGCTCTCGGTGCGCAAGCGACATCCGCGCCCCCGTCAGTTCGTGCGCCGGGACTGGGAGTCCAGCAGCCCGGGGAGTCGTACGGAGAGGCGCACCGCGTACCCCAAAGCGCGGCGGAGGGGACGCATCCCGTTGGGGCGCCGGGGGCGCACACGACTGAGCCACCCCTGGCGGTGCCCCTGGCGGTACCTACTGCAACGGGACTCCCACCGCAGGCGACCCAGGCCCCGGAGCCAGCCATGCCGCAAGAGGCTCCGCCTGTGGTGCCGGGGGGGCCCATGCCAGTACCGGGTGCTCCGCCCCCTGCGCACGGGTTGCAGGACGCGCCCCCTGTGGGGGGACCTACGGCAGAGGTGCAAACGACGCATGCGACGCAGGAAGCGGCCGCGGCCTGCCCGCGAGACATCAGCGAGCTACTCGCGTAGGCTTTGGACGCGTACCGACGGGAAGCCGCGGGAGGCGAGGGGGCCGCGCAGGCGGCACCGGGGAGTGAGGGTGACGTTGGCGAGTTGATCGCGCAAGCACTCGTAGCTGTCACCCGAGGACGGAGGGGGCCAACGAGGAGCCGTCGGAGGGGGCTGGCTCGGGGGGACAGGGTACATTGCTGGGAGTAGAGGAGACGCAAGCAAGGGCGACGGGCAGTGGGGCTGTGGAGCCAAGCGGGGAGCGTGCCAAGGTTGAAGGAGTGGAGGACTGGATACGGGAGTGGCGGGAATGGCGCCAGGTGGCACCCGCTGAGCCGTGTCCGGCGGGGCTGGTGTACAGCATGGACCTCCAAGCGGGCATTAGCTGTGCCCGAGTGCCCGACAACCTGCGGGCACGGCTGGACGCGGTGCAGGCAGCGAGGGGCGGGGGCGCTGACGAGCGGCCTCTGGCGCCCTTTCCCCCACGACCGGATACGCCACCAGCGGTGATTGACGCTGGGGACGAAAAGGAGGAAGAGCAGTAGGCGGAGAACAAGGGGGATGAAGAGGCGTACGGGCCCGGCGAGTCGGCGCTAGCCCTCATGTACGAGGACGACGCCGGGCCCGACGTCCACGCCGGCATGGACGTGGACCCGGTGAATGCGCCGCTGCTGCCCATGCCCACTGCGGTGCCGCCCTCTCCCTTGGGGAGCTGTGAGCAGCGGCACTGCAGGTTCCATGCGGCCGCAGGTGCCCACAGGCACCGCCTCACGGGTACGAGGAGGCGGGAGGCGGGGATGCTGGCAGGCGCTCTTGAGCGCTACGAGTTCTAGCGCCCGGGGCAAGTTGCCCAGGAGAAGGCCCTGGTGGCCGAGTCCCCGGACGATGGCCAGGTCCGCTGCATCCCATTGGGGGATGCAGCGGTCCTGGATCACCACCCCGGTGATGTCCGGGCGGTTGAGCCGCAGGAAGGTCTCCCCCTGCCGGTGCGCCTGTCAGTGGGGCGCCTGCTCGACGAGGCGGGGCTCGACGGCCTGTACGTGGCCCTGTGGCGGGCCCGGGCGGACGCTTGGCGTCGCGAGCAGGCCGTGAGGCCCCTCACGCCCCAGGCGCTGGGGTCCCATGCGCTCCTGGTGGCGATGCACCCCGAGGGCGCGGAGGTCGTGTTCGGCACGGACCGCCTGCTGCTCGCCGGTGATGGCGTGGTCTTCGTCCCCACCTCCAGCAGCAACCGCCTTGAGAGTCGCGGCAGCGACCCCAGGCTGCTGGTGGTGGTGGGCACGCGCCTCGACTTGGGCGCAGGCCCCCAAGGGCCCGAACCGCACGCGGTCCCTGTGGACAGAGATGAGGCGGCGGGCCGGCAAGGTGATGAGGCAGGGGAGGAGCAGCCCGAGGAGGAGGAGCAGGAACAGGACCAGCCGGAGGCGGCTGAGGAGGTGGACGTGCAGGCCCATGTGGCGGCGGTCCTGACGAGGATCATGGCTGCAGCAGGCCCGCCGCCGGCGGCGGAGGCGCAGGAAGAGGAGGACCAACGCAGCCTCAGTGACGGGGCACAGGACGCCATGGAGCACGACGAGGAGCTTGAGATCGTGGGGGTGAAGGAGGCGCATGAGGTGGGCCCACAAGAGGTGGGAGTGGCGGACAAGGCTGGGCCGAAGACGGGGGAGGTGGAAACCTGCAAGCACTGGGCCAGGGGGTGGTGCATGCGGGCAGATGCTTGCCGATACGCCCAACCCCAACCGCCCTTGCCGCAGGGAGTACCCCAGGATCTGCTCCTGATCCCCCAGGCCATGGCCCGTGTGGGGGCCCTCAGCCTGAGCCGGAGCCGGAGCCTCAGCCGGAGCCACGGAACGCTGATGCGTGAAGTGGTGGAAAAGGCACAAGGGGGGGGGGGGGGCTCCCGGCGCTGGGGTACGCGGTAGCGTGCGAGGGCCGGACCGAGTGGGCGGTGGCGTTGCCATGTGGCATGGCGGCCCTGCTCACCCCGTTCCCGGTGGTCCCGTGGAGGGACATGGTCGCCATCCAGGAGGCAAACCAGGGATGGGTGTGCACGTGGCACACACATGCTGCCGGCATGGACCCGCGCGGGTGGCAGGCCAAGGCAATCGTGACGTACTTGTCCTGGTCGTTGCCAACAGCGCCTGGTACATGGGCGCAATGGTGGGACAGGGCGTTCCACTGGGCGAGGGATGGCAGTGCTGTGGCGGCCTGCCCTGACCTCCCGCGCGAGCCCGTCTCCGACCAGCCGTGGACTGTGTCTCTGCACCTTTCCATGGTAGCGGCCCGGCTTGCAACCGCGGACCCGGAGGTCCTGCTGCCAGGGGATCGAGAGGGGCGAGGGCTACGCTTGGGGCGGGGACTGGAGGTTCGCACCGCCCGCCTCCCCATTTCCTGTGGAAAGGGACATCATGGAGGGGCTCTAGTTCACGCGGGCTGACGGAGCTGATGTGTGGACCGCCGTCCATCGTCAACTCCCAGACGCATGGCCCCAGGCGTTCCGGCCCCCCTGGCCACGAGCGTCTGGTGGAGTGGAATGGCGCGTATGGGCCGCCACCAGCCCATGCCCGCCGGTAGTCGTCCTCCCCAGGAAGACAACCCACCCCAGTTTGGAGACCGTGGCGGTCTTGTGGGGATGGGTAGCAGTCCGTGGGACCCGGGGCCACGTCTTCACTGGCCCGCGGGGCACGGTGATCGAGACGGACGGAGTGATGGCGTTGTAGCTCACGGCAAAGCCCTTGACCACGCATGTGGTGGTGGCTGTCCTCCAATGGGGTGCCGACAAGCCTCAGCCCTGGCGCGATCCGATCGCTCGGGCCGTCTAGCGCGACCTGCCGGTCCTTAGGGCCGCCGTCTGGTCAGGGGGAGCAGGGCGGCATCTCCCGGGCACACTCCCCTCGCTGCAGGACTGCGGAGACGCCTCTCCCCCGCCAGCTGAGATGCATGGCGCCTTGGAAGGCTTGTACGCCGCCGGGAGCAAGCCTGGGCCCAGGCACCACTTCGTGGTGGCCGCGGACCCTATGGTGGAGCTCAGCGACGACGTCGTCGCGCTGGCCGCGGACGTGGCGCAGTGCCCGGCCCCCCACGCCGTGGTGCTTCCGAGGGAGGGGTGGGAGGGCTAGCGGCACGACCAGACCCCGGCTACCCTCCTCATTGCGAGGTACGTCGAGCTGGGCGGCTTGGAGGCGGTGCACCTCGACCGGTCGGAAACGCCGAGCATGCGGCACTGGACGGCCCACCACCTCCTGGCCCCTCACATGCGGTTGACCGTGGACCCGTTGGTCCAGCCTGTGGTGTCGCGGGCCCCGCCCCAATGGCCGCACACATGGGACATGGCGCTCCGGACGATGCGCATGGCACCTAGGAGCCGGAGGGCGGAGTGGCCGCGTGCAGAGCACCTGCTGGCGACGGCCCAAGCGGCGCAGGTGCAACAGCCGGCCGGCAACAACAAGGACTGTGGCGCGTGCGCCCTCATGTCCGCCCTCGGTACCCTTCTCAGGGTGCCAAGGCCGGGCAACCTCGTGTCCACGCTGGACAGGCGGTGGGTGGCAGCGGTGGTCCTCAACAGGGACATGGGGCCCGTCGCGCGTGTGCCATCCTTGGGGGCTGCCCGCTGCGGTGCTGGATGCCCTGCCGGCGCCCTGCACGCCCTTGGACGTGGCGGAGGTCCCGCACAACGTGGGGTTGCCCGAGGCGCGCATGCAGCATGCCCCACTGAGTATGGCCGCGGCGGATGGGGGGATGTCCATGCTGATGACAGTGTCCCTGGAGCATGTGCAGGACGCGATGCAGCAGCAGCACATGCATGCCCCCCACCCGTGGGAGGAGAGCGCCAAGCGGTGGCTGCAGGTGGAGAGCGTGCCTCCCACCCATACGGTCGGCATGGTGGATATGGGGAGGCTGGTGGTGTTGGAAGGGGCGGAGTATTGGGCCTGTGTTCGGGTGGAAACACGGGGACTGGAAGGGATCGTCGTCACCGCGTGCCGGCTCAGGAGGCAGCAGTCCAGGGGCCCGGCCTGCTACAGAGTGTTCGGGGAATGCCTCAGGGAGCTGGGCCCCGTACGCAGGGCGCACAGGTGCACGGCCGGGGACATCCCGCAGGCGCCGGCGGTCTTCGTGGAGGTAACGCGACCGCCGAAGGTCCAGGGACAGGACGTCTGGACTGTGCCCCCGAGCAACATATGGCGGGCTGAGCATGCAGCTGTCATGTGCAGGGCGCTGCAAGGTCAGGCGTTGGCCCTTCCCAGGGCACCAGCGGCGCAGTCCTCCAGCAACAGGCCAGCAGCCTTGCTGGCACTGCTGCACAATGGGTCGCAGGCGTGGTGCTGGGTCGTAATGGCGCTGGAACCCCACTCCTCGGCACTGCGCCTGTACGATCACGGGGAGGGCACGGTGCTCACGGTCCGCCCCGCCGACTTGAAGGCCCTGCACCTTGGTGTTCTGAGTGGCGATGGAGGCACGGCGCTGTACCTCCAAGGGACTGTGGTGGGCTCGGCCGCGGTGCGCTTCCGCCGGCAGAGCGGAGGCGATGCCCTTCGCCTGGTCATGGCGGAGAACATGGGGCCGTGGCTCCAGGCGTTCTCCACGTCCAGGTGGAAGGTCGAAGGCGACCGGGAGAAGTTCGCCGACGCCCGGCGCCGCTGGGTGGAGGAGCAGTTTCCCATGGGGGGGATGGTGCACCTGCCGCAACCACCAGGCGTGCCACCGGTTCGGCTTGCGGCACCCCCGGCCCCCGCGGCGAAGCCGGTTCCAAAGACATCGCCCAAACTGCCACCCAAGAAGAGCCCCCAAACTCAGTACGGTAGCTATACCAACATTCGGTACGTACTGCGGCTCTTCGGCGGCGAACGGGCCACGGAGCAGCGTGGATCGAAGGTGATCAACGTTTGCCCCTGTGTCGGCTGGATGGAGCTGGTCACTACTCGTGGAGAGCCGGCAAGCACTGCCGGCTCGCCCAACTCCACCCCAGGGACCTGCTGGACCACCTTCAGCGGGACCATGGGGCTGATCCGGCTCAACGGGACCAGGCGATGGCCATGCTGGCCGGCATTTTGCCAGGGGGCCAAGCGGGGCCTTTCGCATCGGCCCAGGCAAGGTCCAGAAACGCTTGCGATGCCCACGAGTGCCCGTCCGGGGGGGCCAGGGGCGTCGAAGTCGGCGGCACAGCGTGGGGCGTGTGGGTCTACGGCGACGTCTTCTACGGGGAGAACGGGGACAAGTGCGTCGAGCGGCGGAGCCGCGGGAACGACCGCTACATCTGTCGGATCCAGGCCGACGGCGGCCACATCAAGCGGTGACCCATGGGGACAGAGGCCGTCTCGCCCGCCGCCCGCACCGGGCGCGGGCGGTCCCCATCCGTCCAGTGCTCCGGATCCAGCGGGGGGCCCTGATCCAACGGCGCAACCGTGAAGGGGCCCCGCCTCCGACACCCGGGCGGCGGTGTCCTGGAACCACGGGGGGCGCTCCTGGTCAGGACCCGACCCCAAAGGGGGGGGGGGGGGACCCCCCCCCCCTCTACGGACCCCAAAATTGTCGCACGGAACAAGGTGCTTTGTCGGCGCCGGAGGCGCCGGAGATTTTGTTTTAGGCATACGGCAGGGGGAATTTTTCTTGTTCCACCCTATGTGTCTATCCTCAAAATATTCAGAATTTTGTGGAGAATTCAAAAATGGCTGAAAAGCACAAAAAAGGTTATGTAGCCACCTTGCCCACTTTGGGGGCCACTTCTGATTTAGTCCCCCGCTTTGAAGCGGAGGGGCTCCCCGATACGGCAGGGGTGAGGTAGCCAATTTGCCCACTTGTGGGCCACTTCTGATTTAGTCCCCCGCTCTGCAGCGGTGGGGCTCCCCGATACGGCAGGGGTGAGGTAGCCAATTTGCCTACTTTGTGGGCCACTTCTGATTTAGTCCCCCGCTTTGAAGCGGAGGGGCTCCCCGATACGGCAGGGGTGAGGTAGCCAATTTGCCCACTTTGTGGGCCACTTCTGATTTAGTCCCCCGCTCTGCAGCGGTGGGGCTCCCCGATCTGTGGCTCCCTTCGCTTCTCTACATATATGTCTGTGGTTTGTGACAAGGGGAAGGAGAGGCCTTTGGGCGAACTCAAGGCAACATTCAATACTACTCTGAAAGTGCTGCAGTGCAGCAAAACAATGACCATTCACAGTGCATCTTGTTAGCTTTGTGTGTTTGCGCGCTTGGACGGGGCCTGCCGGAAAAGGTGCTGGGTTTGGGTCAACCAAGGGGGGGGGGAGGGGTCCCCCCCCCCTTCGGAGGGGGGTGGGGGTCCCCCCCCCCCCCACAGCCCCCCAAACTGTCGAACACCCCTCGGGGTCACACATTGGCTGGCGGCCGCCCCCGTGCCTGGAACGTCGAGGGCTCGATGCGGGGGGACGGCGTACCTGTGGCCCCGGGTATGCTCGGCGGTGAGGCGGTGGCGGCAGGCATTATGAAGGCTGAGGGTGCCATCATGGGCCTCTTCCAGGAGACGGGCCTACAGGACCCCCAAGGCGTGGTGCACTCGGAGAATCAGTGGCGTCACCATGGGTATCATGCGTTCCCGGGGGTGGATGCCCAGGCAGCGTCGGCGGCAGCGGTGCGCGGCGGGCTCTTGATTGCCCTTCGGGCGGACCTGTTCGCCGCGGAGGAAGTTCGAGACGTCGTGGACATCGTGCCAGGCAAGGCCATGGCCCTTGATGTGGTGACCGCGGGTGGCACCCTCACCGTCGCCAACGTCCACGGCCCGGGCAGTGGCGGCGACTCCTGGGTGTCTAAGGCGTCCTTCTGGGCTGACCTGGCCATGTATGCGGCGGCCAAGAGCGCGAGAGGCACGAGGGCCGTGCTCCTCGGAGGGGAGTTCAACGTGTGGCTGGAGTCCCCGGGAGACCCCACCACGAGGAGGTTCTAGGCCCTGTGGGAGCAGTGCGGGTTCCACAGGGCGGGCTTGGCGGCGGAGGAGGACAGGAGGCCCACGAGGGCAGGGCATCGACTGGACTCCTTCCTGCTCAACTCGCCGCTGGTCCCGCGGGCGGTGCGTGAGCGCCCGCACCTGGCGCGAGGACGGTCCCATGCGTCGCTGGGGTCTGACCATTGCCCCGTGGTCCTCGACATCCCGCTGGCGGTGGCCGGCAAAGACTTAGACGGCTCTTTACACACGTATAGACTCGGTTGCTAAAAGGCACGAGTCATGGCGATTTCAACATCCGTTTTTTGCACCCAAAAAAAGCATATCATTTTTTCGGCCAACTCCACGTGTATTTTCATCGTGGGATACAACAACCTCGCCTTTTCTTGCTTCCAGAGGTGCACATATACACCCCCTATTCCGGGCTGAAAATTGTATGATTTAAAATTTTTGGGCACTGCAATGCCCAAAAATTTGAAATGGCTTTTTTAACTGGGTTCTCCAGTACACCTTTGTAGTCATCTCCACAGGTGATGTCCTACTGCAGCAGGAGGCATCAAAACTTGGCATACCCGTTATCAATGGGTCATCGCACCGCGGTGTTATACTCGGAAGGCCACGTATAATGTACCTTGCCCAATCGCTTCCACACCTGTCCAAATGTGCACTTGAAAATGGACTTCCGGTACTTTTGGGCACTGCAGTGTCCAAAAAATTTAAAACTCCGCATTTCACTCCTATTGGTTCCCATTGCGTAACACCTGACAAAGGACGTATGACTCATCGGACGTTGGTACTCATCCTCCGCTCATTGGAAATATACTGCCGGTTGTCTGACTGCCACCTTGGAGTGTACCGAGGCTTTGGAGGGTTCCATGTCCATTTGGGGATACATTGTTTGGATCTTCGCTAGCTGCTTTTGGTCTATGCCGCATCAGGTTTTTTTTGTGATGGTGTCTCTGTTTTCTTTGTCCCCTTACCTTTGCTGCCTACAAACAGGACTTTTGTCCATAGATGCGGCTCCCTTCTGGCAGCTCCTTAGTTCGAAGGTATATGCTTCAAAGGAGGATCTATCTGAGGCTGTGGGTAGGGATAAGGGTGCCGATGAGTTTTGTACGTGGGTGTTGGATCTCCGGTTCGAGTGGAGAAGTAGGCGGTCCGTTGGTGAATACATCCAACAAAAGGACAAGCGGACCGTTAATTGTCTGCCGGACCAATGGTTCCGCGTTGCTGAGCAAGAGGTTTTTAATATATGGTCTGTTCTACACAAGAGGTGTCGTCCACGTGCCAAGAGGGCTGTAGGTGTCCCACCCAAGAGTCGTGTGCAACGTAGGTGTTTGGCTCACATGGGTCAATGTTCTTACAATGTACCCTCCTTTACTGTTCAAGGAGCAACTGCGTGCACCAGTCTTTGGCAGTCCTTGGAAGGTAAACCCGTTGTCCTATGGTTCGATAATTTTTATAGACGTAACTTCCGCTCTGTGCCTGGTAATGAGAACCGGTCCCTTTAGGCACTGCAGTGCCCATCTGTAATGAAATGTGCTTTTGACAACAGGTCTTCATTGAGTGTACGAAGGAACAAATGGACGATATCCATCCGCTGGTGCTGAAGGTTGCTGGGAAGCTGGTACCTGTGGCTATTGGTGGAATGGCGGCCGACGTTAAGTTTCTGGTTAATCAGTTGCGCGACTCTGAGGAGTGTGGAGGCTGGCAGTATATTATGACCTCTCTTTTTGATCACGCAGTCGGTCACCCGACCTATCGGTTCGAGGAGAGGACTATTTGCTTCTGTGTCCCAGACAAGTTTAGGGTGAAGGTCCCGAATATTTTCATTTGCGATCAGCCTGCATACGGCAGCACCATTGGTCTGGCAGTGGTTGGTTGGCTCCTGCGTGTGCTTGGTATTGTTCCCCGACGCGACAGACAGTCCGAGGATGAAGTGTGGCTCCTGCTTTTGACAGCATCGGCTGTATTTCCAGCACAGCTTCTGTCCTGCCTTCCTGAGTCCCCCTGTCTGGCAGCTTGTTTCACTGGGCGCCAGGGTTTGTTTAACGAGTTCTTTGAACAGCTAGCGGCGTATGTGCAGGAGATGGACTGTGTCTACTTGGTTAACTGGAACGCTTGGATGCCAAGGATTAGGGACTGTATGCCAGTTGTGGTGCAGAGGCCCGGGGATGGGGAAGATGAGGAGGGGGGGGACAACGTGGAGGAAGAGGAGGAGGAGGAGATCATGATGGTTGGAGGTGGTGACAACAAGAAGACGAGCACACCCAGCAAGAAGAAGCCGTCCTCCGACGACAATGGGGATGAGGTTGATGGTCCCCCCAAAAGGCCAGCCAAAAAGGCCAAGGACAGTACCCCCCTCAATATGTTTCACGCCAATATAGGTCAGGCCAATGGTAAGAAGGCTCCCCCAAAAGAAGAAACAGACTATGTTGCGCGGTTGGCACTGCCTGTGTCCATGTCAGTAGTTTTTTCGCCTCGATTTGCACTGTCGCGCGTCCTGCTCTATGCAGGTGTGAGATTGGTGCCCTTTTTCATGTTTTGGTAATTTTGGGCGCTGCAGTGCCCAAATTTAGCGACTCGCCATTTTTTTTACTCCTCCTGCGCCATTTCTTTTGCAGGCATTTTTGCCCTCATTTATTATTGCATTGGCTGCACTGGCGCGCCCCCGTTGTTTGTCGGCACCACTGGTGGTGCATTATTTCTCACGCTTCGCATACAATCACAGTGACTTGGTCAGCAGACGCGGTAACAAAAAGCAAACCAGAGTTTTGCATGTGTTTGCCTGTCATCCTCCTTGCTTCATTTGTTAGGTTGCATTTTGCGGTGTGGTTTGAAATGCAGCAGCGGATGATTGGGAACAATTGGATTTTTCTTCGGATGGACACTGCAGTGCCCAAATGTGAAGGGGATACATGACTTTTGACTGGCACATGTAGTACCCCCTACACATAGTCATTTTGGATAATTCACAGGTTATTTGGGGTGTTCCCTGCAGAGCACAATTGTGCAATTTTTCAAAGTAGTTTTTCAGCCCCCGTTTTGGGGTGGTACCCATTTGGGAACTGTGGCAATTTTGCTACGTGCGTATAGAGCCGCCTAAGAAAGAGAGGATCACCAGGATGGCCTACTCGCACGCCCAAGGCAGGCTGCATGCCATACGCCCGCACTCCCTAGGGGTTCGTGAGGCGGCGGCGGCAGTACCGCAGAAGGCCTGCGAGGATCGGACGCTGCGGGCATGGCTCTCGTAGGACCAAGACACTGCCACCATGGGCACGTCGGAGGTGCAAGCGGTCTTCGCCCTCCTCTACGCCTTCCGCGATCACGTGTCCAGGGTCACGGGGGTGCGCATGCCGTCACGCATGGACCCGCATTACCCGTACGGGCAGGCGGAGACGGTGGCGTCTCTGGCCCAGGTCCTCTCGGATCAGCAAGCCCTAGCCTGGCGCGCCCATGAGCTGTGGCAACGGGACGCGGCAACGGCCGGGCTCCACTCCCAGAAAGCGGCTGCCTTGCTGCGGCACCTCCAACAGGTGGACCCCGACTTGTCCCCCGCCACGGTGGAGGACCTGCGCGCTGCATTGGACCGGCAGCTCCACTAGTTAGAGACTCGCGTGGAGGAGCTGCGAGGTGTCCTCAGGAGCGGCAGGCGCAGATCCATCAAGGTCTATTGGCGGGGCAGGGTGCCGGATCTGCAGCTCCGATGGACGGCGATACAGGGGGCCATCAGCGTTGTGAGCTATGCCCCGTCAGGCCTGTGGTCCGTACGTGTCCGGGAGTCGGAGAAGGTGCTCATGGAGGCTTCAGATGTCATCGGCGATGACCAATGGTACTGGGAGGCGTTGTACGCCAAGAGGCCAATGAACCCGCCGGCCTTCAAACGGCTGGTCACGGCCCACATCCCTCGGGGGTGCCGGAGGAATGGAGGTCGGTGCACGACTACACCCTGCAGGACCTCAAAGACGCCCTGAGACAGGCCGTGGCAGACGACAAGGCTCCGTGGTCCAACCGAGTCACGGCTACCCTCATAGCGGAGCTGCCTGAGCCGTTGCAAGGGCTCCTGGTGCACGCGTATAGAGCCATCCTTCGAGGTGCGGACGTCCCGGAATCCTGGCACGAGGCCGCTATCTAGCTAATGCCCAAGGGTACGGCCACAGGCAACCTGGACGAGTACAGGCCCATAGCGCTAGGGCAGCAGGACATGCGGATGCTGATGACCCCCCTCATGCGGAGGTTCACGGCCGTCCTGGCACGCAAGGGGTTGGCTGCGGACTGGCAGTTCGGGGCCATGCCAGGATCCACAGCGGCTGCCCCGGTGTTCGTGGCCCAGCGCAGGCTGCAGCGTGAGCAGGAGGAGAATCACGTCTTGGCCTTCGACGTATCCAAGGCGTTTGACACGGCGCCGCATGGGGCGCTGGCGCTCCTCCTGCGCCACATGGGGGTCCAGGAGGAGCTCATCAGGCTCTTCCACACCCTCAGTTGCGGGTCTCTAGTGCGCATTGTCACTGCGCACGGCCCAATGCCGAGCATTCGGCTCCACAGGGGCGTGAGGCACGGCAGTGCGGAGCGTGCCGTGCTCTGCCTCCTCCTCTTGGAACCTCTCCTGAGGAGCCTTGCCTGCAAAGCGCGGGGAGATGCTCGCCATGCTCTGCCGCCCCTGGTGCAAGCGTACTGTGATGACCTCATGTTGATAGCGCACTCCTTACCACAATTCCTCGAGTACGCGGCAGTGATTGCACAGTACCTGACGGACATGGGCATGTCCCTCAACGTCAACAAGTGCGCCTATGCCAACACTGCTCGCATCCCTTCGATCATGGTGTGCCTAAACCCGGGAAACGCAGCAGCCCCATGGGTGTGCTTGCGCGCCAAGGGCACGGTGCCCTACATGGGCCTACGCCTTGATCCAAGGGGGATAGCGTCCATGAAGGAGAAACATGTACTCCGGTGTGAAGCTCTGCTGGGCTGGTGCAAGAACACGCTGGGGCCGGCGTCGGTGCCCCATGAGGTGATGGCGGCTGTGGTGGGAGGCATTGTGAGGTACGCGGCGCCGTACCTGTCCAACATGGCGGAGGCGGTGGTCAAGCTGAATGCTGCCATTAAGGCTGTGGCCCTGCAATTCGAGAAGCTGCCCAAGGACCTGTCCAACGTGGCGGTGCGGTGTGGTCATGGATTACGACTGGCGGATGTCCAGGTCATGTGCCGCGACTCCGTCGTAGCGACCCTGGCTCAACTCACGCACCACCGGTCGGCGACAGTCCGGACGGAGCTGCGGGCCATGCTTTGAGACATGCACTTGCAATACGGTGTGTGCGGTCGGTTCCTGGTGCCCTCCGCGTCGTTCGCCTCACACGCTGGCAGTTCGTGGCTGGAGAGACACTCCGGGCGATGGGGACGTTGCGTGTAGGACGCCTCATGCCATCGTCACTGTACTCGTGCATACACACCCATCTGCCGCAGGTGCAGTGGATGGGACGGAAGTGGGCATCCCAGTCCTACACCTTCAAGGGTAGGGACAGATGCGTTCTCTTGGGGCCCCGTACGGACACGGCGGTACAGTCCCTGACTGATCCCGCAAATGATCTCCTGCATGCGCGGCTCCCCTGTCCTGCGCCTGGGCAGTGGGCCGTCCAGCTCTAGGAGTGTCATGAGGACCACCTGCACCTTCGTGACGCGGGAGTGGGGCCCAATCAGCTGGACAACGTGTGGTTCACGGGGCTTCGCGACGTCTACCGGCCGTAGTTGCCTGGTTCCACCGACTCACCGTCTAATACACCCGGTGCGCCGAAAGAAAGCCAGCAAACGCACTAGGCAGTCCACTGCGGGAGACGTGTACGTGGTCGGCGGGTACAGGGAGGAAGGATGGGACCCGGCGAAACCGGGGCAATCCATGCTATTTGTCCCGCTGGCTGCCCTCCTGTTCCTGCTGGGGACGTCTTTGAAGGTTACCGGCAGCAAGACGATCCGGCATCAGTCCCCCTGCGCACGCCACATGCCGGAGGCGGCATAAACCCATCGCCCCTATGGGTTGTGCACGGGCGGCCCGCGTTTTCGAGGGCGTGCGCAGGGGTGCATGGGTGCAGCGAGTGGGTAATCGTCCTTCTGCTACCGGCTGGCCCCGTCCCGGATGCCGATGAGTGCTCGGTCCCGGAGGTGGTTCGGATGTCCAACGTGCCGCACGTCCCGCACGTCGCCGTCACGTCTTTGCGTGACGGCGGGGCGGTGGAACAAGGCTGTGTGGTGGTGTACCAGCCCTCGTGCTCCACGACGGTGTGGGGAGCGGAGTATACCACGCCCCTTGACGCCATCAAATCTGTCTGCGGATGCGACGTGGCCTGGAGGCCGCATGCGGTGTATCAGCCGAAAGTGGTCCTGTCCCCGGAACTCATGGCCTCCGGCGCGGCGTCCGTGGGAAAAGTCACGCAGAGCCCCCACTCCGACGTGGCATGGCTGGAACCCCACCAGTACTGTTGGGTGCCGGCAGCGACCAAAGTCACGTCGTCTGACGCTTTGCCCCAGGGGGACGGAGCCACAAATGTGGCGGTGGCAAGCCATGGGAGCCCCACATGGACGGGTGCCATCCACGGCACGACCCCGGAGGCGGAGATCATCGGCGCGGCGGCATACCTGTTGCACACGCCCCCGTTGGCATGCACGGTGCACGTGGTGGATGCCTCCATCATTGGAGCGCACCTACGCAGGGCGCGGGAGGCCTTGTACCGTGGCATCCAGGGGCGGACCTGGCATCTGGTCAACCAGCACGCATTGAGCTGGACAGTGGAGGGGCCGCGGTGGCTACCACACAGAGTAGGGGCGCCACACCATTGGGTGGTGAGGCATAGCTCACATTTGGCGGTAGTCCCGCTTGAAGCGCCGGACTCTGCCGCAGCCCGTGCAATGGCCCCGTGTGTTCATCTCGTCGTGCCCAAGGAGCAGGCCATCCTCTTGGTGCCTGGAGGTGATGGAGAGCTAGAGCCGCGTGTACCCTCCATGCAAGCCCTTCAGCTCGTCAGGGAGATGGAGTGGCGCTCGCTGGCGGCGCGCACCAGGGCCCATACGCCACTGTCAAGCGGCTGTGAGGCGGTGCCCCTGGGAGCTGTGCACCACAGCCCCACGCAGAGGAATATGCTGCGGGCAAGTGACGGTCGCTTGTCAACCATGCAGGTCATGCGACGGTGAAGGCAAAAGCTCATGCGTGTGGCGATACCTGCCCACCCCTGCATCTTCTGTGGGGGGCCGGAGGAGGACATTGGCCACATGCGCTTGCTGTGTACGCGGGACGAGGAGGTGGCACGACTCTTGTGCAGGCGTGTGGAGGAGTTCACGGCGGAACTTCCTCTGACGGACAGGGCGGTGGAGTTCTTGGCGTGGAGGGAGCACGGCTGCAGGTGGACGGAATCCCTGATTGCAGGCGCCGTCCCTGGGGACCTAAAGCGGCTGTTCGCGGCAGTGCGGGCGGCGTCGTCCCGGGGCCCTGCAACGGCCAAGCTCTTTGTGGAGGACATGGTCCAGGTTGGGGAAGATGTGTATGCCCGCAAGAACCATCGGCTCACCCAGATCATGCAGCTGCCGATGCAAGATCGAAGGAGGGCAGCTTACGCGTTCCTGCGAGGTGACACACCCTTCTGCCCGCCGGCAGGGAGGGTCCGACGACATTCCCCATGGAACCCGTTCGACGGCCTCCCCAACGACTTGCAGGCGACCTTTAAGAGGGCACCGCTGCATGCGCTGTTGGTGCCCAGGTCATACATCGCGCACGAGGAGGCCATGTCCTCGTTCCCCCACTGGTTGGCGGCGGTGGCGCACGCCTTCAACCAGTCTGCCAGTGGATCGGTTCCTGGATGGCTCGGGACTACCCTGCGTTCCGGGAGTGGTCCCGCGTGGTATCGTCACAGTCATGGGCCATGGTGCGTGGTGCCATGGTGAGGGGCCCTGACGGCCAGAGTGATCCCTGGCTCCAGGTGTTTGCGGACCATCCGGCTGTGGGGAACATCATGGGCTGGCCTCGCGAGGTGCTGCCGGTCTTTCAGCAGCCTCTGTGTAGCCTCCCAGTCTTGGCGGTAGCTCTCGTGCTCGACGGGGGGGCGTTGTGGCTGCATGACCGGCAGCTGCGACGAGTCATTCCGGCAGTGACGGAGCGGTGGTCCATGGCCGTGTTGGTGGGCTCCAAGCAGCTGGCACGGGTACAGGGAGACGACGCGGGGGGCCACGTCACGGAGGCCATGTTCTCTCTGCCTGAGGGGGACGACAACGTGGCTGCCGATGCCCGTCACACCCTCGATACCCTGGGCCTGGCGGCGGTCGTCGAGGCTCGGTCGGGAGGACAACGCTCTGTTCTCGCGTCCGCCAGGGGCCAGGGGCTGGACGGGGTCGATGTCATCGGGGACATCGTGCGGGACTATGGTTGGGAGCTCCTGACGCATGGCACACGCAGCCCCAAGGTGGCGCGGTTGCCCCGGCTGCTTGAGAGCCTACCGGTGATGTGCACCGGACAGCCGATACTTCGCCCGGTGTCCACGTGGGATGAAGCGAGGCGCAGCGTGCTCAGTTGTGCCACAGCGCGCGCGCTGGCAGGTGCTCTGCTCTGTCTCTAGGAAGCGTGCTGTGACGTGTGGCAGGACCTGTGGTCGCAGTGCTGTGATGACAGCTGCGTCCCGTCGCAGTCGGTGCTCCCAAAGCAATGCCACGGGTGCAATGAAACGACGCCGGTTTGGGTTCATCAATGTGCCTCCGCCCCGCTCCGCGGGACGTGTCGGGAGCGTGCTGGTAGGGGGTGGCCTAAGGTGAGATGGGCACTACGGCACTTTGGACAGATGTCCTAAGGCGCCCGGAAGGCAATCTAGGGTGACCTGAGGGGCGTCCGGGTGGAAGGGGTGCGAAGCCCCGGTGCGCCCATAGCGGCCCTGCCCCTACTGCTGTGGTGGGCAGCTCAGGAAGGCGACTCGCGGGTTCTTTGGTTATGGCATCACGGAGGACATGGTGCAGGCGCGGTGGGGGCCGGGGGTAATGCAGCTTGACAGGGTGTGGGAAATGTGGGTGCACATGCCACCGTCCCTATGCTGGACGCAGCAGCGGGGGTGGCACCGAGAAGCAGTGTCCTCATGGCCTGAGTGTGCGGTGATGGCAGACGGCGTATGATGGCCAACGCGATGTGACAGGTCGTGCCGGCCCGATAGTGAGCCGTACTGCACCCGTGCATGAGGGTCGGGGAGGGATGCTTCACCCGCCTGCCCCGGGTCGCCACGTACAACAGTGAGGTGTCATGGGTCGCCCCGACCAAGGTAATAAGGCCCAAACCCCTGTAGGGTATTCCCATGACACCGGGGTCTCTACCGGCGGCCCAATTACGGCAGTTACGGGGGTGGTTGCTCGGGATACTCCGAGGGTTCACGGGTCCGCGTGGGGGCGGGCAACAGCGCTGCCGGCGCTGCGGTGCATGAGTTACGACGCCCCCGGGTCATGGGCAAGTTGCACGAGGTTGGGGGAGCAGCCTGATGGCTCACGAAACGGCGAGGTGCGCATAGAGGATGGCAACGGCGTGATGGTCAGGTGGACCGTATGGTGGGCGTACTCAGGATGGCGTGGCGATCTGGGAGGTGCAGTCTTGAGGGGTACGCGGAGTTGCAGGTGACGGTGTGCTGGGGTCACGCGGGTATGCGTGGCAGTACTGGGGTTCGTATGGTTGGAGTACCGGGGAAGCGCGGCGGTACTGGGGAGCCGCACAGTGGGGGCGCTGCGGAATCGCATGGCGGTACTGGGGTGTCCCCCCTGACCACTCTAACAACTCAGGGGGAACGCAGGGGCATCCCCTGGCGCTGTGAACAAACTAGAGGGACCGTGCCTAAGGGCATGTACATAGTCTAACCGTCTGACCACGGCCTTGCGGTTGCGGTGGTGCGTGCTGTGGCGGCTCGCAGGTGGCAACGGCGTTGCGACGGCGGTACTACACGGCGGCGTAGTGCCGAGTATGCAGTCGCCTCTATATGCGTGTAACCTCCCTCGTCTTCAGGACAGCAACTTGCTCCTGGGGGGTGCATACCTGATCGGCTCGAGGCGACATGCAGAGTGGTCCGGGGGGGCCAATGCTATAAGTAGGCTTGCCACGTCGTCGGTGGGGGCCGAACCTGCGGCTTGGCCGCTGTTGTGGCGGAAGCGGCGCAACCACGGGAGCTGGCCAATGAGTGCAGGTAAGGGTCAAGGGTAGGCGTCACGGTAACGTAGGTGGGCCAGATGAGGTGGACCTGGTTACCACGGCCCGGGGCGAGCCTCTGGTGGGTACCCCTACAGGGGGTCGATAATCAAGCTACGGCACGCACCAGCCCGAATCCCAGCCACCGATATTCGCGGGTTGCGCCACTCCCGTCGCGGGGGCGGCCAGCGTCTCCCCTGTAGACCCTCTTGATATATTCTACATGGGAGCATGCGGGTACCTCGGAGCTGATTGGGTACTGGCCCCTGACATGGAGTGCCGACACGGTATACATATGGGGTGTGGGTGCAATTCGGGGCCCCAGGCAAAGTAGGGTTGCTACCATGTTTGTGTACTATACTAGGGGACTAGTGCGATGGGTTGGCGGCGTACATTCCCTTGGTACGTGTTTGAAACCCAATGTTGTTCACGACTAGAATGTTCCCAATGGGAACATTTCCCGCCGGAACAATTTCTTTGGGAACACCACTGGAACAAGTGTCGCAGGCCAGATAACCAGATCCATCACCATGAGTTTCCAAGTTCGTAAATGATGTTTTTTGTCTCTTTCTTGCATGTGTAACGCGTCCAAGGCTTGTCTTTCCCATCGGGGCCATGTTGACATATTGTGGGCCGTTGGTGCCACCTTCCACTAGGTGTACACACTTCGAACTTTTCGTATCCATTTGCAAGCCTGCTGTTCCTTGTAGTTCAGACGCAGCGTTGTATGACTTTTCAACGTTGGTGTCCCCATTCTCCCGTTTGATTTGTGCATTGTGGCCATGCCTAGGGTCCCATTTTGGTATTTGTTCCTTGCCTGAATGCTCGGTGGGTCTACGGGCATCTTCCCCTACAGGTATGGATTGCCAAATTTCGCTTTGTAGCTCATTGTTGTAGCTTCATCATGCCTAGATCGCAAACCCGCGTTGCGCAACTAACCACCCACCTCGTCCATTTGGCTAGTGCTGTTAGCCTCTGGGATGGGGATCTTGTTGGGGAGCTCATAGCGGAATGGGCCATCTCCTCTCCACACGCCCGCCGCCAATTTACGGTGGCCGTGCGCTTGGCCCAACCAAGCTGTGTGCGAGAGATACAGCAGGGGGCAATCGCCAAGTACGCCTCTGAGGTCCCCCCCCCGGATGAGTGTTGCGAGCTCATCCTCAACCTGCGTGCGCCCAAATCCGCTTGGCGCACGCTAGCCAACCCCCGTTGTGCCGCACGATCGGTCGGTCGTTCCCCCTGACTTTCATTGTCAGGGGGGATGGCTACGCCTGCGCAGGCGGGGAGTCGTCCCAATTGTCTGTGTCCATCGCCAACATGGGCCTTTGGGGACGAATTCCCGCCTGCCGCCAATTTTCCCTGGCCAAGGGAGATGGTGGCCCCCCCCCCCCCCCTGGACGCCTGTGTCCTACAAGCCCCCCAGCCCACAATTTACACGCTCTGTTGGCTCGTGCAGCGCTTCTTGCACAAGCAGCTGCACTGCAAGGACCAGCGCGATTGCCGCTGGCGCCGGGAGGAGGGGTCCGCGCCGGGGGGGGTCCCGGGGTCCTGGGTGACCGGGCCGGGGACAGGGCGCACGGCACCCCTCCCCAACGACTGGCTCCCCAGCAAGGTGCAGGGGGGCAAATTTCTAACCGCGGGCTCTGTCAGTGCGGGGAGTTGCCATTGGCACCTCATTTTTGAGCATTGGGCTGACCACGGCCTTGGCGAGGTGAGGGCGACGCCCCGCAAGGACACCGTCCTCTTTCGGGCCAATTGGCCCCGAATCCTCCGCGACGGCATCTATGTGATCGAGGGCGAAGGCAAGTACCATGGCTTCGTCGTTGGCCAAATGTGTCGCGGCCTGGTGCCCTACGCTTCAAGTGTGAGGACGACGCGCAGCGGCACCAACAATGTGCCGTTCGGGCAGTGCTAGCGGAACGTGAGCGCACGCCGACCTCGCAATTGCGGCAAGCGTTGGCGGCGATCAAGGAGAACGTGGACACGCGCGTGCGCGTATGCCCCCCCGCAAGCATGTCCACATGGCCAATAGGGCCCAAAAATGCACATGGTTGGCGTGCCGGTGTATTGTTCCGGCGACGTTCCAAACAGTTTGTTCTGGCGACGTTCCAATCTGTCACCAAAAAACGTTTGAAAAGTCTTTTGAACGTCGCCGGAACAACTTATTGGAACGTCGCTGGAACTCTCATCCTGGCTATCCTCCATGTAGGTGGAGGACATCCAGATCAACCCTTCGGACCCGCGCGCCGTTGGGGTGATCCTTTGTTGGCCAGGAAGCGATCCCCGGCTCATCTATTTGGGTACATTGCTTCAGCAGTTGCACTTGCAGCCCGTCGCCGTGCTCGAGTTCCTCACGGCCATGATGGACTACGCGGCAGCCCGCGGCAGCGTTCTCGCGACGCGCATCGAGGGGTGGGGCAGCATTGGCGACCTGTCCCCAGCGCCGCCGCACTGCCAACAAGTGGCCGCAGAGCCCCCCCCCCCCCCCCGCCCGCGTGTGCACGGCCCGTGCAACCCCAACCCCCGAACCCCTGCCCAGCCCCCCAAGCAGCACCCAAACCCAAACCCAAACCCCAACGCCCCCCCAAGCGGGAACCCAAGAGCGCCCCCAAACCACCCCCCCAAAAAGGAAGAGGCTCCCGGGGGAGTCCTCCAGCGAGGAGTCGTCCAGTGACTCCTCAACGGACTCCTCCTCTTCGGGGTCCACCAACGACTCCTCGGCGTTAGAGGAGCCCCAGCCCCGCCCCACGGCCAAGGAGCCCACCAAACCCCCTCGCAAGGCTCCCAAGAGAGCCGCGCCCCCCCAACCCAAGTCAAAGGCCAAGCCAAAGGCAAGAGGGGGGGGGGGTGCAAATACAAAGCGGGGAAGCAAGTGTATGTAGTTTTTCGGGACATTGGGCAGTGGGGGATCGAGCAGGGCAAGGAGGCCCTTGCCGCGGGTGGCCCCCCCGGGGTTGGGGAGACGTGGATCTCCTTCCCCAAAGACCCTGAACTCTTCCCCATCCCGAGAGCGTCGGTTGGGAAAACCAAGACGCAGGCGACCCCCATCTCCCTCACCGACCACCACCCCTTCACCCACCACCCCTTCACCCTCCACCCCTTCACCCACCACCCCTTCACCCTCCACCCCTTCACCCTCCACCCCTTCTCCCACCACCCCTTCATCCTTCACCCCTTCGACCTCCATCCTTTCCCCCTCCACCCCTTGGACCTCTTCCCCGAAGCCCCCATCCCGGTTAGCCCTGGTAGCAGCCAAACCTGCCCCCGGTCCATCCCCTTCGTTTCCCCTATCCCCGTCCCCGTCGTTGCTCTCGTCCCCCTCCTCGTCCGCGTCCGCGTCGTCCTCCTTGTCCTCCTCCTCGGCCGCCATCATCTTGGCAAGGAACTTCTTGGGATAGTGGGGCGGGTGACAAGAGTTCGGGGGCGCCCGCCGGGCCCCGGACCACGCAGGACTTTTAGGTGAGACAAAGAGACTAACCCGATGGGCCCCCGGGGGCACCTTACACAACAATGTATGTTACCATTTTACCCTTCCTTGTGCTTTGCTCTTATTGTAGATTGCTTGTTCCGGCGACGTTCCAATAACTTGTTCCAGCGGTGTTCCAATGGTGTTCTAACAAAAACTGTTTTTGAAAACAAGTTATTTTTCACGTGGCAACGCGCCGGGCAACAAATATAAGCATACCAACGGCGACCCCCAGGGCTTGCAAACAACATATTTTGCCACCATGTACGGGTAGGCTTGGTTGGGGGGCAAATAAATTTTGAATCTTTTTTGCTCCAGCCAGATAGCCTAGAACACTGGAACAATTTGGCCGGAACAACATTGGGTTTCAAACGCGCACCAAGGGTATGGGGACATGGAGGCGATGAAGGCTGAGGGCCAGGCTAGGCTGGAGCCTCCCAGAAATCCTGGCTATGCATCTATGGGTTATTGCACGTACGCGAACAACGAGGGGCCCGCTCTTGCTTCGCCGCATGCGTGCTGCTTTGTACCTTGGTTGCTGCTTTGCGCCCATAGGAGACGCCCTTGCTTTCTGCTTGATGCTATGCTGCTGCGTTGATGTGCCTTGCCCCTTTACCCCCGGCGAACAAACGGGCCAGCGTCCGTCGCCGTTGCTAATGCTTACGCTTTGCACTTGCCACTGCCCCAAAAGCCTGGTTGGCCGGTATCCCCCGCCCTCTGGGTCCTCCGTCATGCTGTGGGCCACCTCAGGCAGCCCTGGGACCCACGGGTTCGAGCGAGGCAGGAACCACCTGTCGGCGCGAGATGCCCGGTAACACCAGTAGACGGCATGATAAGTGGTTATGAGTATGACTATGACTATATATATATATATATATATATATATATATATATATATATATATATATATATATATATATATATATATATATATGGCCCATGAGAGCTTTACGCCCCCCCCCCCCTGTTTACGCCCCCCCCCTGGGGGTTGTGGGGTGCCTCGACTTACTTCCTATGGCCCTCGAGACACGAAGAAGACGCCTTTTGTGTGTACCGCCTTGTGTATGTACCGCCTTGTGTGTGCACCGCCGGTCCTACTATGCATTCGGCTCGCTGTGCTCGACGCGGGGGCCAGCCCCCGCACCCCCCTTAAATAACAAGACTCCTGCACTGCTACAGACCGCCTTTTGTGTGTACCGCCTTGTGTATGTACCGCCTTGTGTATGTACCGCCTTGTGTGTGCACCGCCGGTCCTACTATGCAAGTTTGCAAGTTTGGGGCAGTTTGGGGGGCACCAAGGGGGGGGGGGGGGCGTAAACAGGGGGGGGGGGCGTAAAGCTCTGATGTACCATATATATATATATATGACTATCTCTCTCTCTCTCTCTCTCTCTCTCTCTCTCTCTCTTATTACTACACCCGTGTCCCCTTAAATCTAGCTAACAAGCAACGACAAGCAAGCAAAAAGCAAACACTTCTCCTTTCCGTTTTGGCCGTTGCTCCGCCCCATCGCTTTGGGCTCTACTCTCCTCTAGCCATCCTATAGCCTAGGTGGTGCCCTTCCCAAATCCAAGTTTTGAGCCCAAAACTTACTGGTGGCGCCCCGGAGCAGGGGCGCCAAGTGAGGAGGTGCCCTCCCAATTGTGCGCAGCTTAGCGGCAAAAACAGTGTTTTTTGGCCCAAAACAGCCCCGAAACCCAGTCAAAAAGGCCAAACGACGGGAAACCGCTCCTATACTTCACGTGCGCCTCAATTGCGGCGTGACCAAGAGCCCTTTCTTGCCCTCTAGCTCCACGCCATGTCCTAGAAGCGACCCAAAAATGGCCAAAAATGGCCTCAATGTGCGCTAATTGTGTCACACAAGTCCGGACCCCAGTACGGGCCGTATCTTGGGCTACGTGGCTCAAAACTGAATTCCGCGGGCACGTAGTCCACCCGCAACCTCCCACTTTTTGTGGTTTCTTAGCCTCAGATTCGCCCAACGAGACGCCTAGACCCCCGTACAAGTGGTCCCTAGGTGGACCTCGAGGGCAGTACACCCCGCGCACGGTTGGGGGCCAACGGTAGGTCCACTAGGGTCCCCGGGGCGAAAAAGAATCGTTTTTTCCGAAGTAGTTCCCAAACCACTTGGGATGCTCAAACAAGCATTTTTAGCCCGTTTTGAGCCCGTGGTGACGCGTTTTGACCCATGGAAAATCCCAAAATGCCTTGAAAA
Source organism: Eutreptiella sp. 'Long Island Sound 2002' (assembly GCA_964036045.1). Classification (NCBI taxonomy): domain Eukaryota; phylum Euglenozoa; class Euglenophyceae; order Eutreptiales; family Eutreptiaceae; genus Eutreptiella; species Eutreptiella sp. 'Long Island Sound 2002'. The sequence goes on from OZ038379.1 coordinate 156,461,297, forward strand.
GGGGCCTTTTTGGGACCAAAAATGCGTCAAAGATTGGTCAAAAATGTGTTTTTCCAAGATTGATCCTGGACCACTTGGGATGCTGAAACAAGCGTTTTGAGCCCATGTTGAGCCCGTGGTGACACGTTTTGGCCCCTGGAAAATCCCAGCATGCCGTGAAAACGGGCTGTTTCAAGACCAAAAATGGGTCAAAAATGGGTCAAAAACGCGTTTTTCCAAAATTGATCTTGGACCATTCGGGATGCCCAAACAAGTGAAATGGGCGCATTTTAAGCCCGTTTTGACCTAGTTTAGCCCCTTCCTCCACATGTATGCACCAAGTTGTACCCTTCGCAAGACCCGTATGGTGGAGCCACCTAGAGTTGGGGAGAGGGGTGTAGATTAGAGGATACACACACACACACACACACACACATCCTCTAATCTACACTCCCTTCCCGAACACTAGGTGGTTCCACCATGCGGCGTTAGGGTAGTTGCCGAGGGTACAACGTGGTGGTTGGTGGGCGTTATCGTCCCCAAAGAAAGAGCCCCTTCCGTACCCAATAGTACGCAATCCCAAACATAACCTCACCCTTTGGCCCTCTTGGAGGAACAGAGCACACAAATGGCAAAACACGGGAAGGAACTACTTGTTCGTCTTGTACCAAACACTCCACAGATATTGTTGCAACCCTGGCTTGCAAAGATTAGACATGGCTTGAACGTGAAGGTAACTCCGTTAAGAGTACACATGTACTCCAGGTCCAATCGCTAAGAGCAAACGGCACAAGCGGCAAAATACGTAGAAGTGCGTGTTGCTTGCTTGCTTGCTTGCTTGTTAGCTAGTTACCCGAATTGCTTGTAGGTTTTTGATACTGAAAAATATCGGAAATGAGACAAACCCCATTAGGGGGATTACATGTCACCGTAGTGCCCGTCCTACACAATTTTCATACCATGCTTTCTTGCCTTCGTAGGTTTGAAAATCACCTGTGTACCCCAGGTGCATTTGCACATGTTAAAAACCTGTGATTGTGCATGCTCCTTTCCAGGTACCTGCACTTGTAAGTTTCTGGACGTGCCCTGGCTGTAAAATTACCTGCAGTTCGTGTAGGCTTTGCATTCAGGATGACCCTCAAAGGAGCTTGTAAAATTACCCGCAGTTCGTGTAGGCTTTGCCTTCAGGATGACCCGTCAAATGTGCCTGTAAAATTACCCGCAGTTCGTGTAGGCTTTGCCTTCACGATGACCCGTCAAATGTGCCTGTAAAATTACCTGCAATTTGTGTAGGCTATGGGTGCGTTTTTACTCGACTGGCAGCAAGCACCGCCGCAAGGCGGATTCCAGGGAGAACGACACGCAATTTTTGCAGGTAATTTTGAAAATGTTGTAGGTAAATTTCCGGGTTTTAATGTACCCAAATATGTAGGATGAAGGACGAGCACCACGTCAACATGTGTTTGGTTATAATTGCAAAGTACTGCTGACGAAGGAGCTAGTCGTCGTCGCTATACAAATGGGGTAAATCGAATGCATCACATGAAATTGTTGTATGCACGTCAACAGCAAAGTGGTTTATGAGGACCTGTAATGCACAAAACCCCGCCACATCAATATTATAATTGTAGAGAAGATTAAGGAGAGGAGTGCGCAATTGTTGCTTTGTTGCAACATTTGTGCATTCCATTTGTTTACCAAGGTGTTCGCGGGGTCAATCACACTATGGTCAACAAGATCAATGTCCTGAAAATCCAACCGGATCGAACACAAAGTTGTTGCAGGAAGTTGGATCTCAAAGGCTTTGGCGGTTTCTCTCTCCCGGGTCCTCCCTTCTCATTTGCTCAGACGTTCAGGTAGAAACTTTGCAGCTTCTTATATTGTCCCATTAAACGAAATGAATCGGTAACCCCACATGGACCGACATGGTTGTATGCAGGTCGAGATGCACGTGGGTAAGTGTTTGCACGTTGGACAATTCATTCGCCAACGCGCATGCACCATTGTTAGTGATGGACCCCGAGGAGAGATCGAGGCGGAGCAGATTAAGCATATGCATGCCTTTGCGAAAAACGTCCTTGAAGAGAAGATTAGATGTGCTGTCGTCAAAAAACCTTACTAACCCGTCCTGATTCTTTGGGATGCGCAAACTTAGAGCCAACGTGCGCCGCGTGAGAATTTACATCCCGAAGGGGGATTCATCCTAGCATTTAAATGAGTACGTTGTGCCCCTCTTTTTGATCTGCGCAGGGACTCCACACAGACATGACGGCCAATGATGTTGGACATGTTTTGGCGGCTCCGTCCACTTGAAAGCACCTTGGTGCCGGTTTTCCGGCTTGTCATTGGGGCATGCTAAAAATGCTCGGTCGAAACTCGGAGTCCCTGGGCCGCTAACCTTGGGGATTACTTCGGCGTGGCACACGGGGGAAGGTGGGCGCAGTGTCCATATTTGAAGTGCAGGTAATTCCGTTAAGAATACACCTAGCAAGAGGGAATGAAAATGTCTGAGATGGAGATGTGGATGTGCGAAACATAGGGTTGTACTAGAACATATCCGTTGAGTGCATGTTCAAGGGATTTTTCTTGGTGGTTGGGACCAAATGTGTGTTTTACCTCAAAATAGTGGTGAAAGAATGGCAACCCGGTCCCTTATTGTCATTTGAACACTACGTACCATGGACAACATTTTCAGATGGCTTGCGCACAAGTTTCATTTATAGGTTGATGCTAATTTAGGTTTTTGTAGTGAAAGGGAGGACCCTGTAATTGGCGTGTGGCCAATCGTGGGTCTTTGGGGGGGGGGGGGCGTGTGCACATTGGCATTATTTACGTTGTTTGAAAGGGACGCAACACTGATACCCTTGGGGCCTTGTGGATTGAACACGGCAATGGATTGGAAAATTGAGTGCTTTACTTGAGTTTGAGGGACCTTTGAAGGTACCCCCGTTAAGGGTACACCTATGATCGAAGTCAAGAAAGCCGGAAACATTGGCCATGGAGATACTTTAGGAAATGGATTGATTTCCATTCAAGAGTTGCTGAAGGTAACCCCGTTAAGGGTACACCTTGATGGAAGTCAAGTAAGTCGGAAACATTAGCGTAACCGATGGGAAAAATGGCACGTGCACGCACAACATTGGCCATGGATGGTTTGAAAGGATATTGAAAGTAAGTGAAGGTAACTCCGTTAACAGTACACGGTCTTTCCAAATGAAATGTTCACTGTATGTTTTAGAAAATGGATCGCCCGCTATTCGAGCGTTCTTGAGGGTAAACCCGGTAACAGTACATTTTGATCGAAGGCAAAGAAGTCGGGAACCGTACCGTAACGATGGAAACAACAAAAGGCGCGCACAAATTTGTCTACCATGGTTGGGTTGTACTTTTATTGCAAGTAAGTGAAGGTAACTCCGTTAAAAGTACACGTGCATCCAACGTCGTGTACTAATTGTATGTAGGTTTCCTAAATTCGTAATTTACTGTATTTGATCGGAACTCCGTTAATCGTACCCCTCGAATGCAAAGCCCACAACGTCAGAAACAGCAATGCAACAAGTGCAAACAATACATATTTGCAGTGACACGCAATTGCACGCAAGAGACAAATAGTATGTGTGATAGATGCAACGGAAGGTGTTTCGTGGAGTTATGTAATGGTGGGCGCCATGGTGGGTGGAAATATACATACATGGAGCATCAGTGTACATAAGAAATGCATGCGTTGATGGTGATGACGTAGGATCGAAGTAAATTCCCAAGGTTGGAAGAAATAATATGAATATGTTTGTTCATGGACGGCAAGAGCTTAGTTTGGCCTAACGGAACATGTCTCTTGCACAACCAAGAACCTGGAATCGTTGCTTTGCGAGTGCATCTGATGGGTTTTTGTCGGGATGTAGTTGGAGACTCAAAGTGCGGTATTGTAATGTTACCTAGGTACTATTAGCAGCTCCCAAGAAGTGTGAAGCATGCTCGTGGCGTTGGCGTCGACTTAAATTGTCGTCCGTGACAAGGTTTAGGCACTTCTTGATTTCCTTCTCGGATAGTGTAGCATGATTTACCGGATGTTGTTGTTGTCGTTGCCTTGCTATCAGATGGACGGCTCGGAGTTGATCGCTTGCGTGTAGAACTGGACTCTTCGTGGTCCGTTGTACGGCCCTTCTTGGACCTCGGCCCCGACTCGGAGTTGGATGACCGCTTCTTTGAGGAGTGGTTCCGAGAAGTTGGGTTCCCCTCTTGTCCACTCTTGGGAGATGGTTGACGGTGCGACTCGTATGGTGGTGGTTCACAAGTTCGGGTCCGTGGAGGCATATTCGTCTTTCTTGTCTTTGGAATTCTTCTTGTAGGCCTGGTTCGTGGCTGTGCGGTTTGTGGTCTTGCCCCCCTGTTCTTTTTACTTGTTCCACATTTCTTACGGGTTGACGAATGTGGAGGCTACGCGTCGTTGGACGGTGAATTAAGACATACCACTTGCTGAATTGGACAGCAATGATGGCATGTATTGGTGGCTCTGAATTGCAGCTTCCATGTCGCCGTTGGTGACGGTAGACAGGGGACCAGCCTCCGTCATTGCCCAATCCACCGGCTCATCGTACTCCCTCAAAGCATCTTCATATGCGCAATCTTGAAACATATTCGGTGTAGAACGCAAGCTGCTTGTATCGTCGTCAAAAAGTTGCAAAACGCTTGCACAATACGTCAAGTACCACGGTGGGAGTTGCCCCGTGAGTGGATCTGTATTACACCATTGCATGGCGAGCATGACGACACGGAAGCCACATGTATCGGAATTTGGTTGGGTTCCATAATGATGCCATGTAAAGGACCATCCCATTTTACTCATAATTGCCCGACCCATGCGCCACATGTAGACGAGTGATCTTTAGGATCGTGGATGACCAAGGTCTTGTTTTCAATGGAGATGCTTGTGACCAACATGTAGTGAACTCCAACTGTCGAGTGCTGCGAGGTGAGCAGTATGGGTAGGGTATCCCCAAGAGCACATATATACCTTAACGTTGGAGCATGCTGCATTATTGCTGCCAATGGCACATCTTGGATGACCGGCTTACCACAGGAATTGCCGTGTGGCAACAAGACCTCCAGTAAGCAGTGCACCGCTGCGAGACAACCATGCACACTCCAATAAGTGCACATTTTCATATGTGGTACCGCTTCTTTCTTGTGGCCAAAAGTCTAGTCCAAAGGATGAACTCGTGACTGCAAATGAGTGGAATCGTTGATGGATGACGGTACAGGTGGTACACGTGCCCGTGATTGTGTAGGCGATGTTGCAGCTGATGGAGGTTGAATGTGTTTTTCCTTTTGTAGGATGCCTCTTGAAAATGGGCTTTGGTTCCAGAAGTTGATAGCTTATGTGCCACACAATGTCCGCAATTGCACAACTAACTTTTGAGCTAACACATGGGCAGCAAACACTCGTAGGTTATTACTGGCGTCCAATAGTTTGAACATTTGTGACGGTTGCCGCGAAGTACCAAGGGGTCGTCCTTGTTTAGATCATCAATGTCCAAGGACACCTTGTCTCCACATAATTGTCTCTCAACATACGACCAATAAGGTAATGAGACGTATTGAATAATGTGGAGCATGTTGACCTTCAATATCCGAGCATCCAACCGCTGTGGGAGTTTGTTTACCAGAATCCAAGCACGATGGACACACATAATTCCAATTATGAGTGATGTTGTAAAGGTTCTTCGTGGATAAGGAGGAAGTTGGCTTGGTGGTTTGGGAGACAAGACGTTTGTGGCCACAAACCAATTCCATAATTGCACATAATATGGATCAACACCGAAAGCATCATGACGGTAGTTCAAGATGAATACGCCTTGAAGTGAACGAGCGCGTGATAAACAAACATATGCGTGTGCCGCCGCAAAGAATGCCGCCATGTCCACCCATACGCGGCCGTAAGAATAGCCTTGCGTACTGTGCACAGTACATGATTATCCGGCAAGTATAGGAAAATGGATTATCTTGACTTGCACGGACGGGCCGTACACCGGAATAATTTTGTGGAAACGGCAGATGGGGTATTCCTTTGCGACCCACCGGGCTTACCACAATGACATCATTAGACCATGTTTTGATCACAATAAGTGTTGAGTTTACCAAGCGAGTCTCGATGGAGACATTGCAAATAAGTTGGGCCCTCATGCCTGCTGGAGCACACACTTGTTGAGGCAGAACACGACGATTGCGAGAATAGATGTAGTCGCAAATTGCTTGATTGGTAGGGGCACCACCCATATCAACGTTGCTAGCATCGAAGGTTGCAATGCTTGACCCCAATTGAGCCATGAAATGTTCATTCCATCGGTTCATAGCATTTCTTCGTCCAACCAACATGGGGGCATCCTCCAAGTCTTGGAATGACACATCGGAATTTGGTGCAACACGTTGTTGCAGAATTAAGTGGTCCTCGTCACTCTATTCTCCAACCCGCACACGATGGAGCAAGTTAATGAAATGCACATCATCTTGGCGCATTTCGTCCGTCAGCACGAACGGAGCGAACTGGGTTTGAAAGGGTGCATTGTCAAAAATATCCAAATCAACACAGGGGAGTTGCAATGGATCGCCTGTAATGCCACCAAAAGGATTGCGCTTTTCACGTCGCACCTTGTGTAGCACATCGTGGAGCGTGTGAAGGAGCTTGTTGGATAAGAGGGAGAACTCATCGACAATAATCATCACAAACTAGGAACCCAAAATCAAGTGCCCGTAACTTGGCAATTAGCAGGCGCACAACATAAGACTTGCTGGTTCCCGCAACCCCTGTGAGAACGGCACACAATTGCGGAACACTAATTCCACTTGATGTGCGGCAATGTGGGGAAACATCCGAACCATTCTCAAGAGTTTGCCGTTGAAAATGTGCATTAAAATTGTCAAATACCCGGCGTTGCCCCTAGTTCAAGGCATTCACAGCCGCCTCTGCAGCACGCGTGTCGTCGACATCCATGAATGCCCTTAACTCGTCCACCAATTGGGGATCTAGTTCGGCTTCATCGGCCATTGCCGGTTCATCTTCTCCAAAGCGGTGCTTTTCAAGCTCATCTAAATCGGACATGTAGGTATTGAAAAAGGTGGAGTCTATGATTTCTTGGGCCATTAGAACTTGTGCAAGAAGTCGCAAACGCTCTACAAAATACCCATGTGCCTAGATATTGTTTAAAGTTTCTCTTGCCTATTCCTCATAACCGCGAAACAATCTTGGATGTATACACTCCTCCATGTATGTTTTAGTGACATTGTTGGAAGAGGGGAACTTCTGTTCGTGGTCTGCTTTTATGAAGGGCTGCCACAATAATATCTTTTGCAAGGAATACAATTCTGCATTTTCTCCACACGGGAGGTAAAAATTGCACCTCGGGATCACAATTCGCCTTCACACAATCCCCTTTTTTCCCACCTCGTCCGTGAATGTCTTCTCCACGTTTTCTAGTGGTGACGGCCACCAATTCAGTCGTTCACCCTCATCGGGATGTACATTGGCCCGAAAGCTATCTCCGCTCCCTGCGTCAGCCAATTCGCTAGAGGGAGAATCATATACAAAGTCCTCTGCTCGATTGCTTCCTATAGCATTGGTGCCTCCGGTTTCACGTTGTGTTCGACGACAATAGCGATAGTAGTCGGGTTACTTGATAGGGATTGCAGCAATGGGCGGCTCCAAATATTGGTCATAGCGTTCCAAATACCCAACGTCTGTGGACCTATCTTCGTCCCGGAGATGCTTTCGACGCTTCAGCCGTCCTAGTTCTGGCCATGGATCTATTGGAATCCATACCACCTCTCGGCTACCCCAACATTGATGAATTCCTAAGAGCATCATTCCGTTCTCCATGTGTCCAAATGAACGCAGCTTCAGCAGACACTCGACATCGCTTGCATCACGAGAGATGGTGATTGGCATTGTCAATGACTTTGCTGGCTCCGTGTGATACTTGGCGAGATATAATTCCCAACCCAAAGATGTTATCCGTTGCACATTATTGTGGCACTGGGGCCAAACCAACAAACGGCGATTGTGCGGAACGACACACGCATCTTCAGCTTCATATTTGCGATAAAGCAAGCGGACTCCACTGTCATCCAAATCTTTTCTCACCTGCGGCACACTAAAGGGAGAACCCGACTTCCACTTGGTGCATACTCACCCACGACCAACATTGAAACGCTTGTCAGGGTAGCATTAATGCAGCATGTTGCACTCCTTGTACAATTCCCGTAGGTATGTTGTGAACTTCGGATCGAGGCCGTCACTTTCACGAAGCATTGTTGCACTAATCACATCGTCGGGGATGCTGTTGGCTTCACACCATGCCACGCCATGTAAATGCACCCGGCCTCGCTCTTAATATTGAAATCGAAACCAATAATCCCGCCCCTTTCCAAATGGACCATTTTTGCCAATAGCCAAGAACTCCCGCTTGAAGATCTCTATCCGCTTCTGGAACGCCCCACAAGCCTCCATATTGTGGCCATCTTGGATTGGCCCTTTGCGCTTTGTGCTTTTGGGGTATTCTCCAGGCCACACATCTCCTGCACGGCACCCTTTTTACACAGCCGCTTGCAAATCGGCCCAGTTGTCATTCATGGTCAAAGTGATGAAAAGGTTTGCGTTGCCAAGTTCACCACTCATGGATGTAAGTTCTAAATGTTGTGAGGCCCGATAGGAATGGGTTCCAACCAATTTGGAAGGTACATAAGTTCCATACAAATAATAGGGGTTGAGCTCGGCAGCTTCTTTATCCGTCTCCTCGCGCTCCAGATTGCGGTTCATAGATTGTACACCGTCTTGGTAGCATGCCCGCGGCTGTTTGCCTTGACTAGTAGGCGGAGTTGACGGCGATGTGGACGTTGCTGCTCGCTGGGAACAGAATGGAGGATGTTGGGTGCGTTGAGTTGCAGATTCTGAAGATTGACTCGGTTGGGTAAGAAAGGACGTTTTTTGTAGTTTGTAGCCTTGCCAAGGGTCGGTCAAAACCCGTGCCAATGACTTCAAATGACTGTTTCCACCAATAATTGCTTACATGTTGAGGGGTTGTTTTTTGGATGTTTTTTTGTCATTCTTGTGTGCGCTGGCACGCGCAAGTTTATAGGCTCTCTCCCTGACAAAGCCTTTGGTACAACGAGAATGTAGGTGTCCCAAAGGTGTGCCAAATTGCTCGTGTGTGCATATACAGTATTTCAATTTACATTTGTGACAAAGTTGCCTATTTACACCAAAATATGTTTAGTTGTGTGTGTCAATGGGGCAACAAACCACACAAAATTAGGCTATTTCATTGGAAAACCCTGCACATATTCTTATGGATGAATTTGCCTACGTTCTTATGTCACTTTTTTTACCCATGTTTTCTTTTATTTTTGGACCACCTATGTTGTGTATTTACATTTATGCGTAACGTGCTACCTAAGGTAGAATCACCTCGCAGATGCCGTTACATCAAAGCCAGGTTGGCTCGTATTTAGGGGAAAACGCCACATACCCCCCCCCCCATTTTGGGCCTTTTTGGCCTATTCGCGTACCCTACCCCGAGGGGTTGAATTATGAGTTTAACCCCTTGTGAAATCATTATTTGGTCCAATAAACACATCCCCCAATGAGTTTTTGGTCCGGACCCCCCCCCAACCCCCCCAACCCACATGAAACGCACTTTTTGGAGCTTTTGCGGGAGGGGGTGGGGGGGGGAATAGGTGGGGGGGCGTTCAAAAATGTCGAAAAAGTGACCCCAACCTTTTTTTTGGTTGAAAAGCATGAATCTTTTGGTTTTTTTCGATTTAGAGTCAAAAAAATGTTTCTGGGTCCCAACTCCATGGGGTTTGTATGGGGCGGTGTGGGACGAGAGCTTTTGCAGTTTCAGCACTTTTCAGCCATTTTTGCTACGTTGGCGGTTTTGACACCCTCGGTGACCCCGTGACGCTCCCACTTTGAGGGGTGTGAGAGGGGATGTTGTGAAAGTATATGCCTACTAGGATACAAAAGGACGTTTTTTGTTGTCTGTAGCCTTGGCAACGGTCGGTCAAAACCCATGCCAAAGACATGAAATGACTGTTTCCCCCAATAATGGCTTGCATGAGTAACTCGGCCGGTGCACAACCCGCTCATGCAGTTTTTAATCTTGGACAACTAAACAATCGAAGTTTCCGAAACTTATTTTTTTGATATTGTGACACCTAAAATGGCCATCCAAGGTATTGAAAGCATGTTTTAGCCCGTATTTATGTGGTTTTTACCCTTGGGTGTGTGTCGCACGGGGTAGATTTTCTGCTAGGTTCATTTGCCGAAGGCATTACAATTACCTTGCAGAGGTTGTGAGATCAAAGCGGCTCTGCACAGCCCACACCAAGGAAATTCTCTACAAAGTATGATACTATTGCAGGGATGTTTGTGTGTGTGTGTGTGTATATATATATATATATATATATATATATATATATGTATATATATATATATATATATATATATATGTATATATATATATATATATATATATATATGTATATATATATATATATATATATATATATATATCTATTCCAACACGACCCGATACAACGAAACATGTAGTAACGGGGCCTGAAATAGGAAATTGCTACTTGCTCGGCTTTGCAGAGCCCACATCCATATACACAAGAGAAAGCACCCATGAATTATGACAAATATCAACACATCTGGACCACCAACCGGATGTAGTAATGGATACCATCAACGCAGCATTGTATGCCCCCCCCCCCCCTCCACTCCGTTCATACCACAAAGACCGCCACCCATAGACAAAACATGGTAGCATCGGGACACACTAGTCGAACAATGTAAAGCACATAGACATACAAAGCAATGCCCGCAAATTGTAAACTTCATACGCGCTGTAGGAGGTCCATGTGAACTCTGGAATTGTTGCTTTACTGACTACAGCCCGATGTGTCCGGACTTGTGGTTCATAAGCACCTACTAACTCCTGGACATACCATGCCTGTTCCCCCTTCTAAATCTAGAGTCCATCAGGAAATATGATGAACCTCCGGTCCACACCGACGAAAACTGGTCATAGACGGCATCGAAAAATATATCACGGCACAGTGAGCAGCGGTAAAGCAATGCGCCACATACCAACTGTCAACCACTGAAGAAATTGGAAAAAACTCATCGTACATACCAATGGAATTGGGTCATACATGGAAGCGCAAAATGTACCAAAGCCCACTGCCACGGAGCCTTGTGCGTGTTGGAACTTCTGCAACTTCATTACTGTTGACTCATGCAACCGTGCCTGATGTACAATGCACCCCCCCCCCCCCAAGACACCCCTAATTTCTGATTTGCTGAGTTCGGCAAGCTGGGATGTGCACAGCTAAGATGAAGTGCAAGGACTGATTTGAACCCTCGCATCAAGCAATTTCGATGTGCTAGAATCTGCAGAGCCCATAAGACCATGGGATGCAAATCCACTGCTGCTACGGAGCCTTTTGCCTGTTGGAACTTGCGCAAATTCAGTGCTGTTGAATGGTGCAACCTGCAACCTTGCCTAAGGATGTCCAAGGACCCCCCCCCCCCCCAAACACCCCTAATTTCCCATTTGGCAATTTGCTGTTTTGGGCAAGCTGGGCTATAGTGCAAGGACCAATTTCAACCCTAACAACATCTATTTTCAGGATGCTGGGCCCTGCAGAGCTCAGACGACCGTTGGATGCAAATTCACTGGAGATCCGCAGCCACGGTGCTTATTGGAATTTCCGCAGCTTCGTGCCGTTGACTTGTGCAACCTTGCGTGACCATGTCCAAGGAACCCCCCCCCCCCCCTACACACCCCTAATGCTCCATTTTGGTCATGCTGCGCTGTGTAGAGCCAAAATCGAGCACATTGAACAATTTCAGCCCTCATATTACCAATTTGGGAGTATTGGGCTCTACATAGCCCATGATGCCATCAGATGCAAATTTACGTGGTGCCAAATCATTGTGACTTGTTGTATCGCTGGATCCTGTCGCAACTTTTTCTCCTCTATCACTCCTATGCACACAGGCACTATGACTAAGGTGGCTCGCATCGCCAAGAAGTTCAGCGCCTGTCTGGCGATTTTTGGTGCATGGTAAGGGAGCTGGGAGTACAGTGAGACCACGCCATGGCCACCGCTCCAGCTGTTGAAGGCAGGTCTCTAGGTGAGCGATCGAGAAGATGTTGAAGCACATCGTCGACTGCTCGTGAGACCAATGTTGAACCGGACCGTTGAGGTGTCTGGTGGCGAGGTGGCAACGGTCAATGTCGGCAAGGGCCCCGAATCTGGAGAAGTTTCAGCGTACGACGGATCAGCAACCGCAATGCCCAATGGGATTGAAATGCTGAAGTACAATCTCGTCATCGTCGACGTCCCCCGGCGGGGAGGGTGGATCCCCGGTGCGCAGATCATGCGCGTGCTGTATCAAGGGGTACTTGGCGCCTTCCATGGACAAACTGGGGATTTGGTCACTGAGGAGCAGCACCTAGGTTTGCAACTAGAAGATTTGTACCCCACAGCTCTGTGCATGGCTTTCTACCGACTTGGACGCAGAGAAGAACCATATTTGTTCGAGCAGTCCACCCTGTTACTTGTGAAGACCCATGGCCTGCGCCCTGTTGTGCCGCACTTCCTCACGCAAAAGTCGTTCACTAAACGGCCGTGGCTGGGTTTGGCTACCCTATCGTGGTCGGTGAATTTGCTTGAGGAACCCAATGACGACCTGGACAGCACAACCATGGATACGGAAGCATCGCGCTACATGTGGGAACTGTACTACGGCCGCCGCCTCGACCTGATCAGTCTTGGTTGTATCCACTTGTCCGTCCCCTTGAATTGTGCATGGGGCGTACTGTCTCAAGGTCCCTACCGTTGCAGCTGATGTGGTGAATCTGCTGAAGACGAGCGTCCAGAAAGGAGACACGGAGGAGGATGTTGAGTGGCGCAATGTCACGCAGTGGACAAGCACGCGCCGACCGCTGTTCCAGTAGTAGGAGCACCCTTCTCGGGCAGGTGACGCGGATAGTAGTGAGCAAGAAATCGATGAGGTGACGGGTCCGCAAACCGCCAAGTGGAAGGGGAAGGATAAAAACGACGTACAACGGTAGAAGGAGCAGGAGAAGGCTGGGCGGGAGTTCTGGAAGCACGAGGAGGCGCGGGAGCGGCAAGTAAAAACGAGGAGAAGGAGAAGGAGAAGGAGAAGGAGAAGAACGCCAAAGAGGACGAACAAGCCAACTGAAAGAGGAAGGAAGAGGAGGACAAGCTAGCTACGGTTGCAGCAACATCGTCCCCATCTCAGAAAAAGCGCGCGGTCGAGGGGCTGCAAGGTACCGTGGCACGTGGCCTTAGGGTTGGACTGCCCAAGAGTGGTGGCAAGGCAAATGGCAAATGAGTGGAGACCCTACGTACCGCAGGTGGCAGCGATATGGCTGGACCATAACGGACATATGATTGACACAAACTGTGTGATTGTGCTGGAAATGTGTATGTGTGGTGTAAGTGGACCTAGCCTGTGTAGTCCCCAACAGCTGTTCCATCCATGAAATAGGTGCCCAGTTTGACTGTATGTGTGTTTGCACTGAACTGGGCTGTGCAGAGCCCGGCCTTTCACATTCGATTGATTTGCCCCCAAATATGACGTATTTTGTGCTGTTGGGCTCTGCGGAGCCCAACATACTGTCCGACTCCAATTTGCATGGTGTTCGGAGTGTTGCAGTGTTTCCATCATATAGACAGTCCATCAGTCCATCACTGTCCCCGTGAGTTTGGTTGCAAGACCACCACATTCTACTTTAGCATTTCTTTTCGCGTGTCGCTCGTGGACACAGTGTATGGATTGTGGTGTTTGCTGATGATACAATTGGATCCATGGTGCCAAGTTTGTGTCTGTGAATCCCAGCTGCTCTACTTATTTGCTACTCTTTCAATAGCACAGACACTGCACACCCCAGATGCAATGTGTACCATGATATGAGCCGTGAATTTGTTTGTTACCGGGACGTGGGCCTTGCAGAGCTTAGGCCCATGTGTCTCGAATTGCAGTTTACCCAGTGTACCGAGATTCCGATCTCCAGTGTGTATGTTGGGCCCAGCTTTGCCGCTGCTCGGAATTGTTAGTTTCAGCCCTTGTCAAATTATTCAAATGTCCAACAAACACATCCCCCAAAGAGTTTTTCGTCCGGAGCCCCCCCACCCCCGCCCACTGGAAACCCACTTTTTGGAGCTTTTGAGGAGGGTTGGAGGGTTGGTCAAATTTGTCGAAAAAGGGAACCCCCACTTTTTGGGGGCGAAAATCAGGAATCTTTTGGGTTTTTTTGATGGGTTAAAAAGTTTTTTCGGGTCCCGACTCCATGGAGTTTGTATGCGGCGGTGTGGGACGAGCGCTATTGCGGTTTATGCCCTTTTCGGCCATTTTTGCTATGTCAGCGGTTTTGGCAACTTCGGTGACCCCGTGTTACGCATTCTGAGGGGTGCGAGTGGGGATGTGACAATATATGCCTACTAGGATACGAAAGGAGGTTTTTTGCACCTTGTAGCCTTGCCCAGGGCTGGTCAAAACCCGTGGCAAAGACGCGAAATCACCGTTTCCCCCAATAATGGCTTACATGACTGAATGGGCCGGTGCACAGCCTCTTTATGCAGCTTTTCACGTTGGACGGGTCAAAAATCAAAGTTTCCGAAACTTATTTTTTTGATATTGTGATCACCTATAATGACCATCCAAGGTATGTAAAGCATGTTTTAGGCCGTATTTGTGTAGTTTTTGGCCATCTTTGGGTGTGTGTTGCTTGGGATAGATTCTCTGCAAGGTGGACTTGCCGAAGGCAATAGAATCACCTTGCAAAGGTTCTTACATCAAAGCCACACAGGCCCGTATTTGGGGGAAACACCACATATCCCCCCCCCCCCCCCCATTTGGGCCTTTTTTGGGGTCTATTCGCGTACCCTACCCCAAGGGGTTGAATTTTTAGTTTCTCCCCTTGCAAAATGTAAAATAAAAAAAAATCATTATATTGTCCAATAAACACATCACCCAATGAGTTTTTGGTCCGGACCCCTTAGGCCCCCGCACCACCCCAACTTGAAACCCACTTTTTGGAGCTTTTTAGGAGGGGTGGGGGGGTTTGGGTCAAAATGTCGAAAAAATCCCCCCCCCCCAAATTTGGGTGCAAAAATCATGCATCTTTTGGTTTTCTTCGGTAGCTTAAAAGTGTTTCCGGGTCCCGACTCCATGGGGTTTGTATGGGGCGGTGTGGGACGAGGTCTTGTGCAGTTCATGCACTTTTCAGCCATTTTTGCTATGTCCGCGGTTTTGGCAACCTTGGTGACCCGGTGCTACCCACTTTGAGGTGTGAGAGGGGGTGTTGTGAAAGTATATGCCTACTAGGATACGAAAGGACGTTTTTTGTAGTTTGTAGCCTTGCCAAGGGTCGGTCAAAACCCGTGCCAATGACTTCAAATGACTGTTTCCACCAATAATTGCTTACATGTTGAGGGGTTGTTTTTTGGATGTTTTTTTGTCATTCCTGTGTGCGCTGGCACGCGCAAGTTTATAGGCTCTCTCCCTGACAAAGCCTTTGGTACAACGAGAATGTAGGTGTCCCAAAGGTGTGCCAAATTGCTCGTGTGTGCATATACAGTATTTCAATTTACATTTGTGACAAAGTTGCCTATTTACACCAAAATATGTTTAGTTGTGTGTGTCAATGGGGCAACAAACCACACAAAATTAGGCTATTTCATTGGAAAACCCTGCACATATTCTTATGGATGAATTTGCCTACGTTCTTATGTCACTTTTTTTACCCATGTTTTCTTTTATTTTCGGACCACCTATGTTGTGTATTTACATTTATGCGTAACGTGCTACCTAAGGTAGAATCACCTCGCAGATGCCGTTACATCAAAGCCAGGTTGGCTCGTATTTAGGGGAAAACGCCACATACCCCCCCCCCCCCATTTTGGGCCTTTTTGGCCTATTCGCGTACCCTACCCCGAGGGGTTGAATTATGAGTTTAACCCCTTGTGAAATCATTATTTGGTCCAATAAACACATCCCCCAATGAGTTTTTGGTCCGGACCCCCCCCCCCCCAACCCCCCCAACCCACATGAAACGCATTTTTTGGAGCTTTTGCGGGAGGGGGGGGGGTCGGGGGACGGGGGGGGGGGGGCGTTCAAAAATGTCGAAAAAGTGACCCCAACCTTTTTTTTGGTTGAAAAGCATGAATCTTTTGGTTTTTTTCGATTTAGAGTCAAAAAAATGTTTCTGGGTCCCAACTCCATGGGGTTTGTATGGGGCGGTGTGGGACGAGAGCTTTTGCAGTTTAAGCACTTTTCAGCCATTTTTGCTACGTTGGCGGTTTTGACACCCTCGGTGACCCCGTGACGCTCCCACTTTGAGGGGTATGAGAGGGGATGTTGTGAAAGTATATGCCTACTAGGATACAAAAGGACGTTTTTTGTTGTCTGTAGCCTTGGCAACGGTCGGTCAAAACCCATGCCAAAGACATGAAATGACTGTTTCCCCCAATAATGGCTTACATGAGTGAATGGGATGGTGCACAACCTGCTGATGCACCTTTTCACCTTGGACGGGTCAAAAATCAGAGTTCCCGAAACTTATTTTTTTGATATTGTGATCACCTAAAATGACCATCCAAGATATGTAAAGGCGGAGGGGCTCTCCCAAGCGATTGGTCCACAACGTGATGATGCTGTTTTTCAACCCATACCACTCAAAAATCAGAATGTCTCCGAAACTTATTTTTTTGATAGTGTGATCACCTAAAATGACCATCCAAGATATGTAAAGCATGTTTTAGGCCAAGTTCATGTGTTTTTCGCTTTATTTCGGTATTGGGCGCGTGAGGGGGATGTCTCCCAAGGGATTGGTACACAACCTGTTAGTGTAGTTTTTGAGCTTCTACGGGTCAAAAATCGCAATGTTCGAAACCTATTTCTTTTGATATTGTGAGCACCTAAAATGTTCATCCAAGGTATGTAAAGCATGTTTTAGGCCGTATTTATGTAGTTTGTACCCTAATTTGGGTGTGTGTTGCTGGGGGTTCATTCTTTGCGAGGTGGACTTGCCAAAGGCAATAGAGTTTTCTAACAACAAACCTGAAATTTGGCCGATTCCTCCTCCATTATTCATGCAACAGTGCAACAACACAGTTGGTTGCATCACATCACATCACATCAGTTTGTTTTCTTGGGCTTGAAGAATGTCTTCAAAGATAGTTGCTTGGAGGAACAATGCCTTTTGAGTAATGGTTTAGCAGGCCCATCGAGCACAAACCTTTTTCTCAACATCATCCATTGCTTGGAAGGCTCACTGTGGCGGCGTTGGCAACAACAGATTGGCAGGGTTCCGTTTGATATAATTGATATAACCCAAAGCAGTGAATTGCTTTACAATATTAGGGCGAACTTTTTGCAAACAAGAAGCGTGTGCCCCTCCAATCAGTTTTTTGACAAGCACACGTCGATCTTTGGCACACAGCTTGCCTTTCTTCCTCTGCAAATGTTGTTCAACCTCAGTTTGGAAAAGCTCAGAGTAGGTATGTCTTAGGACATGAAACCAAAACAGGTCTAGCCACTGCACTAGGGATGTGCAGTGCTCTGGAATAAGCGCAAAAAAATGTGTCGTTGGGAGATCCTCCCACTTGCCATAGATCTTTTGCATCAGTGGCCCGTCAACAACACCTTTTTTGTGAAAGAGCACTTGAATACGGCTGTCATATAAATGTTGTTCTTTACTCAAGACGTTGCCTTCACCTTGAAAGACATTGATTGGTCTAGGTTGCTGCTGGGGCATGGCCCATTGCCCATCAACAAGCCTTAGGACAATCACAGATAGGTATGTGCACATCCTCATGTCATCTGTAGCAGCATCGATGACCACTGGATAGTGCAGTCTTCTCCATCCGCCACCAAGGTTGCAATCATGCGGCAGAACTCCCCAGTGAAAGATAACGGCGTCTCATCGAAGTTACCAACAACAGTCACTTGTTGTGGACCACGGAAGGCTTGGGTAAACGTATGAAAGCCACAAATTCTATCAATAGCTTCCGCAACCATGAGAGTAATGCTACGTTTTTGACGCTTGAAACAAATACCATGCCGTTGTTTGAAAGCCCAGCGCCAGTTCTTCCCCAATTTTTCTGTGATGCCCAACTCCTTCTTCGATTCACGGACCTTCTTCCACAGTTGAGCAGGGCACACAGTGTGGTTGTCCTCCCTATCCTTCATAAACCACTCCATAACCTTCTCCTCAAGCTCGGCATTTTTCCCCTGTCTCTTCTTGAACAAGTACTTCCGGCTGTCTGGGGCCTTCCCAGATTTTCGTAGGCTCACCAGGGCAGCAAGAATATCGTCACGTTGCTGTGCTTATGAACTTGGACTGGCCATGCAAGATGCAAATAGACAATGGAGGAAGACCTGCAACACGACACAACACGTGTCCAACCTGTAGATTTTGGAAACACCCCGTTTTTGTTAACAGTTCGTTGTCCCGACTGGTTGGCTCCCTTTTTGGAAATATTTCTAATGAGGGGGTGGGGGGTTTACTGAAGCATGCCACAGCATGCCGTAGCATGCCGCAGCACACTGAAAATTGGGTTGGGACTTTTGGGGGAAAATTATCAGACCACAATATCAATCCCATCCTTGAGCAGTCAACTGCCAGAGGCAGCCAGTACTCTAGTGGTTAAATGGTGCATCTGGGATTGTGAGGTCTCTGGTTTAATTCCTGGGATTGGCAATTTGCAGCAATGCTGGTAGGGATAGGGGCACACACAGTCCAACCTGATTTTTTCCTTTTTTTTTTTCTGCTGTGATGTGCTTTGACAGATCATGGGTTTCTTCACTTTGTCTTCTGATGTCTACTGTTGAACCCATGAAGGAGGGGACAACACAACCCAAGATGAACAAGGAGACAACCAGGAGTACTAAAGCTGTTTGCAATGGGCAATTGGAGAAGGCATCAGGACCACCCATGAAATGACTCTGTTGTGTTCATCATTGCAGGGTGTCGGGAGATGCATTCCTTTGTGTTTGGTTTTGGGTTTTGCCACTGTTGTAGCTTTTGGAAAATGTGGGTACCCCCCACCTACGGCTTGAAGCATGCCGCAGCACAGCAAGTTTTTCTTGGGGACCGTTGGTGCTTGATTATGCTTTATTTCGGTCTCACCCCCTCCCGCAGGAGCCGCATAGGTGCGCCACTGGATTTGAGACATGCAGGATGTGATCCTTGAGAAGGAAGATGAGGCCTGTCCTCAATATGGGGCCCATTACCTTATTCTTTATTGTTGTTTGATGCCGGAAGATACCCCCCCCCCCTGAATTGGGGGCCGATTTCCCCAATTTGCCCCGATTTTGTTCCCCGATTTGTTGGATTCTTGGCACTGTTAATAATTGACAGTACTTAGTGTCCACTGTCTTATTTCTTGTGTGGACAGGCTGCGTTTACCACCATGGCCTGTCATGTTTGTGGTTGCAAGTGCTCCTCCTTGCAGGCAGTGACAGATCTTGCACCTTCTGTTTGAGCCCAAGTAGCACAACACCATTCTTAACTGCCAACAGATGCTGAATTGTGTTCACTCTGTATACAGTACTGTCAACCCTGTCCATTTTTTGCTGCCAAACCTGCTGCTACAACTCTCACAAACACCAGCACGGTGACGTCTGCCACCAGTTTCACTAATTCCACGACCGTTGCTACAAGTTCCTGCACCATATCAGCTTCTGCCACCAGTGCACCTGCTACGACCAGTGCAATTGCAACGACCACCGCAACTGCTACGACTAGCGTCAATGGTGATGTCAACAACCGTATTCCTGAACGGGCAAAATAATTTCGCAGATGGGATTGCTGTGTGTATTCATCTTGTTTGCTGTTGTGGCAGGCTTTGTTTGTGCAGGAAAACAACCTTTTCAGCAGGCTGACCACTTTAAGGCAGGTGATAAAACTGCTCCCAGAGAGATTTGAATCATCATATTTCATCAGTGCTCTGACCACTAGGGCACTGAGCTTCGTTTCCTGACATTGATCAAGGACTATTTACAAACCGGAGGGTGAATCATTTTTTTTTGAAAAAGGGGGAATGTGGGTTTCCATGTGCTCTAACTGTGCAACAACCAAAAGAAAGGTATGTTTGGGGATTGGGACCGACATCCAGGTCAGTGGGAAGCTGTGTTGTCAACAACCATGCTAAAAACCTGCTGAGAGTGGTCCCCTGATTTGTTGCCCCGATTTGTTCAAACATTTCCCCCAATTTGGGGGGGGGGGGGGGGTTGGATCCAGCGGTTGCACTTGCCCCAGTCTCTCCTACTCCGCAGTTAGGTTTTACCCTTCCAAGAGCAGCAGGGGCTGTTTTTCCCTGTCCCTAATTTCGGTAAATGTTGGTGGGGCAACGTATGCCCATACAAAGTGTTGGAGACTGCTTTTGGTGTATCAGGCACGAAGACTAATCACCATCGCTCTAAGCCCAGCAGTGGTAAGGAGATTGAAGCCCCTCCACATGCAGCTCGTGGGTATGTCTTTGGACATTGCTATGTGCGTCATTTCGAACATTTATTGACCTCCGATGCAATCATGCTGTATCTCCTTGCTCGACCAGCGCACATGTACACGTACACGTGCAATCCAAAGTTCAATCTGATGTGTGCTTATGAGAACAAGCGTCTGTGCTGATGCATCTCGTGCCTGCATATGGTTGAGGATGGTGACCATGGACACTTGCCTGTGGGTACACTGATTGCGGTTGTGATGTCGTCACTTTAGAAAGGCAACCAACAGATATTTAAAACAATTATACCCCAAAAGTATTCGTCCTTTGGAACATATTCAACACATCATAGCAAGGTTTGCAACCAGGAAAGCACCGAGAGAAACGTGTTGGATCAGTAAAACGATCAGTAACTATTTGCGCTCACATTGCATCATCCATTTCACTCGGAAGAAGGGTTTGGGTGAGGTGAGGTCCGGAACGTCTAGCACAGACCATGAGGATGCTCAGAAATATGATGAATATGTGGAGAATGGCGCTTCCGTACCTGGGTGCATCCCTCTTACTGAGAAGATTGAAGATAATTGCAACCCATGAAACCATTTGTGGAAGAGCGTAGTCTCACAGATATTGCGACCTCATTGCAGAGACTCGGCCTGGAGGTATTTGGGAGCCTGGTACACCGAATGATTCGGAAAAGATATTTTCGGCCCCGATGGATCAAAATTTGATGGTCGGCTCCGTTGGCATGGCAAGGTCAAAACCTGGCGGGCCTGCGTACATGGGTGAATCTGCATGCCTCTCCTATGGGCCTCCCCTTGGTGTAACATTCCTAAATGTATTTAGTTGGATTGTCCGCCCATTGGAAATCGCTTGCTGTGAGAGCAAGCTATCCCCAAGCTGGGTAGGCTCTACAAATCAGGGCAACACCTCATTTAGTTGCGGGCTGAGTGGTCAATCTGACCTTTGCAAGCATTCTGAAAAAAGAAGTATCTCGGTTTCTGTGTGTTCCCAACAGTGAAGAGAGACTGGCCACCACCTTTGGATGGGGATGTGTGCTTTGAATCTAATGTGAGGTCAGACATGTTCCAGCCCCTGAACGCTTTTGTCTACTCATGGATGCATGGGGCCCTGAACAGTAAGTATCATATTTGTTAGGTTGAATGGCTCTCGTCGCTTGGACCGCTCTTGCTCTTCTCTGTTTGGTTGCACGTTCCAGGGCTGTCTGCTGATCTGGTCTGTTGGCTGCCATTGCTTGGATGTCCAGCCCGGGGGGGGCGACTCCGCGGGTCCCAGGACGCCAACTACCCCTGCCCCCCCCCCCCCCCCCTAGGGGCCTTCGGCCAACAGTTAGTTGCCAAAGGTGTTGCCCTCAGGCATCCATGGGCGCCAAAGGCGCCTGATGCTCCATGAACACCAAAGGTGCCCTAAGGCAAATTTTATCCAATTTGCACCTCAACACTATCCTTAAACCCAAACTTGACTCTAACGCCCACCCCCAACACTCAGCCTACTCCTATCCCTACACCTAACCCTAACCCTAACCCTAGCTCTCACCCTAGGCTAGGGTCAGAGTGAGTGATGGGGTCCAAAATGGAGAGCAATGATGTGGCAAAAGCAGCCATGAACGAAATTTGGGGCATCTTGTTCAGCCCAATCAACATGGCTGGCATGGCCAAACTAGCTAGCTGCAAAGGTTAGGGTTAGTTTTATGGTGATGGTATGGTTAGAGGGAGGGCAAGGGGAGGTAAGGGGAGCCTGTGCCCCCCCCCCCCCCACACCCCAAATTGCCCCACCTGGATCCCCCCCCCCCACCCCAACTTGCCCCACCTGGACACCCCCCCCCCAACGGACCCTCCCGAACCCCCCCCCCCCAAGCCCCTCCTAGACCCCCCCCCCATTCGCCCCTCCTTGACCCACCCCCCTCCCATGCCCCCCCCCCCCCCCCCCCCCCCCCCCCCCCCAAGGGGCCTCCGGCCAACAGTTAGTTGGGGGGGTAGTTGGCGTCCAGAACCGAGGGGTCGCCCCCCCCGGGATGTCCAGGTTGGCTTTCAGGGGTTTCTCTTGATGGCATAAACACTGGGATCCCCCTGGCCAGATTTAAAGCTACTTGGTCCACCCCAGTGTCGGAGTTGGCTTTGCTTGCCTTCCCTGTTGGTTCTCCCCTGTGTAGTCCTCCGAGTGATGGAACCAATGTCCTGTTGTATATTTACAGCCCCCCAGGTCTGGTATGGACTTTCATTTGGTTCGGCTGAGGCGTCAGGTGGTGGGATACGTCCAGCAGACATGCTGCATCATTCATTGCAGGGCTGGCCGCTTGGCACAAGGTGGGTTGGCATCACTGATGGCGAAAGATGGATGAGCACTTGGCACACAGAATTTCGATCTGCTTGTTGCTCAGGCTTGAAGGTCCATGATTTTGGAAGCTACATGTGTTTATGACCCGATGCGGATATGCACTGTATGGGCACACACACAGTGGTATACCAGCACCAGTCGCATGCGACTGCATGTATGCATATGCATATGCATATGCATGTATGCATGTTTCTGCCTCCCCTTTTCGTCGGAGCCTGTGTTCGACCAGGTCACCCCGATTTCGGGCCGAGATGTTGGGTATCAAATCCTCCACAGGTCAAACCTTCGAGGTCAGTGGGGGATCATTTGCGTAGTGCGATGCATGGTGCGGACAAAGCTGTTGCAATTTTGCATGATACCCCTTTTATGCTAAAGAGCTGGTTGCTGCAGTGGGGTTGGGTTTTACAAGCAACAGCGGTGGATGCGAGTAGGTCAACAGAAGCCCCAAGACAGGGGCCAGGGTGGGGTGGGGAGGGGGGGCAATCAAAGATGGTACTATCCTCTTAGAGCGCTGAATCTTTGAGAAGCCTACAAAAAGCCATCGACAAAATTTGTCTGAGATATGTCTGCGCGATCCGGCCGCAGTGCACTGCGCTATACTCACAGCTCCTCATTAGTCTTCTGTGTTCATGTGGTCATGTACAGGGTGTGCTACACCAATAACAGGTGATAGAGGACGGGGGGGGGGGGGAGTGAGTGCACCAGGTTCACACAAGAGAGCGTGATGTTGGGTGCATGTGGAAATGGAAGTTTATGTTTGCATGTAGACCAATGTGTGTGTGTGTGTGTGTGTCTTACCCTACCCTGACACGTGAGTCTTGGTGTTATTTTTTGCGATGTGTGCGTCTGTCTGTCGTGTTTATGTGTGTGTGTGTGTGTGTGTGTTGTGCCTGTTTGCTTGCAACCATGTGTGTGTGTGTGTGTGTGTGTGAGCTGGATTGCAAAGACCAGTTCAACAAAACCCAACCAGCATGGGTCAAATCATACACGACGGAAGCACCAGGGTAGTTGGCGAAACTAAAAAATGGCGTGCCTCAGAAATCATATGGAGCATCGAGCACACATACAAAGCCTTGGACAGGGCCGGCAAGGCTAACGTAGCAGGGTTCCGGTGGATCAGTCACCAAGAGCTACCTAGTTTGGTTGTGTTTGAGCTGGTACAAAACAATCGGTGCCCAGCATGTGGGAAGGTCTGGTGTCATGATATATGCATACCACTTGGGGGCTCATTTTTAGCACAAAGTGCAAATTAACATATTGTTTGGAATACATGCAAGCACCGCCACTGCTTTTGTGCACTTGGCGATCTGCTGGTGAAAGCGGCGGGCTATCCATATTGGCGGGGTTAGTATGGACTGCATTCTGCCAGTCTTGGGACATTGTGCTGGGTGCGGATGCCCCTCCCAAGACTGATGGCGACTCATAAACACTGTCCGTGACATCGTGCAGCGTACATGGAGTCCAAGGGTGGTTTGTGATGGTATGGCAAGCAACACCACTTGCACTGGTCATTGCTGTACCTATTACCAAAATCATGGGGCACGTGTTGGTCCGGGAGCCCATAGGATAGGACTTGCATTTATTGAACCGTCGGCTCTAACTGCCACCTAGTAGCTACAACTAGGACCCACAGAGGCTGCATACAAAGGCTACCTGTATCTTCACAAGAGAGTCAAAAAACGGGATCGCAATGCTCCCGGATTGCTGAGCTGTTTTCTGCGGCAGCATGGCTGCAAGTACTGATGCCCAAGGGCTATAGACGTGAGCCAGCGGTGCGCGCCATGCACAAAAAATGACACAGGGCACTGGTCACATTGGAACAGGACACATGCGCCACCATCAAAGCCGTGTACTCACTGAACTGCGACATGCGAGCCCCTCGGGTGCAAAGTTGCGCAGTGTCTCAACGGATGGCTGCAAAAACATGTCTTTTGGGAGGGGGGTAGTGGCCTCAGGTATACCCGGTGCAGGGTATCATAGGCAAGTGGTGTGATGACTATGGATGCCTTGCCGTTCTAAAGAATTCTTGCGCCATTGCAAGCTGTGTGTGGGGCCCTCGTAGCCTCGGGTAACCGGGGGTAGCGGCAAGCGGGTGAAGCAGACTACATCGTCGGGTGTCAATTGGAGTGGGGGGCTGGGTAAGGGACCATGCTGTGGCATGCGGGGCTGGGCTGGGCTGGAAAGGGTGCATCATGGGAGGCCGGGTTGGGCTATGCTAATATGAGCTTCACCCCATTCGGACTATCAGTGCTGCGGATGGCATGGCGATTTCTGTTTGTCCAATGCAGCTTTGGTGTGAGCGGCTAGACGCCTTCATCCTGTTCCACTGCTAGAAAGGTGCATAGCCGCCAATGTTATGACTGCTTTTTGAACGATTGGTTGGCTGGACAAGATTTGTTACAAGCAAAGCCTTGCCAATGCATGTTTGTCACGTCCTACATGTGTCTCTGTGTGTGTGTGTGTGTGTGTGTGTGTGTGTGTGTGTGTGTCTGGCATGGAGGGCAACATACCGGTTACAGTGTGTTAGAGGTGTGCTGTGTATGGCTGCACAGTACTGCCTGGACCTTTGTGCTATGTGCACTGAGCGACTGGACCCTTGGTGCTACGGCTTACCCCTCCATGAAGTTAGCGATTGCAGTGAGACGTCACACGAAGGTGCTCGCTTATGGAGAGGGATGACTTGGTTCAACCCAGGTTGCAGTGATCCCCGAGCACCAGTCGCTGAATGTATCCTATCTGTGTTGCGTGTGTTAGTGTCTGGCCCTGGTCTGCGCTGCAGTTTGCGCTGCAGGATGTGAAGATAGCTGTGGCAAATACTCCAAGTGTGCACCCACTATTTGTTTGTATTGTATACTACAAGAGAGTGTATGGCATCAATGAGCTAGTGAATTTGTGGTATGAGTGATTAAGGTCACTCAGGCTCAGTTGCATCTGTTTATGGCCAATAGGAAGCATATACGACTTGGTATGTACTTGTGATTTTGTCCACCATGGTGCTAACAGCCCAAGGCGGTGCTTATGGGGGCAATAGGCACCACTAGAAGGGGCTAGTTGCCAAATGTCTCCCTATGGCTTTATACATACTTTGATTTTTCACCAAGTCATTAACCGACAGGTCCCGAAGTGTCATCCAGCAATCTCTATTTTTTAGCCAACCCATGCCGGCTTGATAAGTCCTCACCGGTCGGGGCCCATAAGGGGGCTAGTCTTGGAGAGACTGAGATAGCACCGAGGACCAACATCATTGATTAAGGGGGTTAATGTAGAAGAAAAAACTTCTACGGGACCTACGTTTGGGTCGAGGCACAATCGCGGTTGTAGGCCAACCAAATTTTGCACACCACGATGCTAATGGGCCCAAAACCGCGCCTGTGGACCCCACAAGCACCACTATGACGGCGTATTTGGTGCTATGTGGCTCCCAATGGCTTTATATGTACCCCCTTTGTCATCAAATCCGCCATAGGACACGTAGTGCTTCGCTCTTGTAATCCGGGATGATGTCATCCCTATGTGCGTTAGAGCGCTCCAACACTAGCAAAATGCTACCATCGGGCCGCACTTCCGCTCTGCACGGTTCACGGAGCTTTGCCGTAACAACGGCCTCTAGGTCACCCACGCGGCGCCTAATGTGCCGGTCGGATGCGACTAGTGAAAATAATCCCTTTTTGGGGCATTGTGCGTTGCAGACATGAGGGGATTGCATGCACAATGACGTGGGAGGTGGGCCTGCATGGTGCCGCGGTGGGGGTGCTGGGGGGGGGGGGGGGTTGACCCATTGTTGAGGAAGTGCTTGCAGTGACCCTTGAATGAACCAATTTCAGCTTTCAGTGAGCTTTCATTTGGGGCTAAATGACCTTTTCACGCGCTCACGGAAAGCTCATTGAACGCTCAGTGAGCTTTCAGTGAGCACGCGAAAAGGTCCCTTAGCCCCAAATGAAAACTCAATGAAAGCTGAAAACGGTTCATTCACCTTGCGGGCCCCGGTTGTTTTTGCTATTGGCCTCATACCGGCCAACACACACCACGTGACATGACCATATGCGCATTGTGTCGGGGAGGGGCTGCATGATGCACTCCGTGTGATCCAAATGATGCGAACAAGCAAAAGGCGCGCTGGACTACACCCATCATTCATTTTTTTCGGAACCCCGGTAGGGACAACGTAAAACTTCCACGCAAGGTCCCAAAGAGTCCTGCACTGCCGCACATGCGGCCAATATGGCGTGAGTTCCACTTTTCCTCCAGGAGGAAAGAACAGACAGGGCAATAACCCTAACCAAGGCAATATCACAGGGGGGGGGGGGGAGCCCCTTTTTCAAACGTTATTGCAAAAGCGCAAGGGCGGATTGTCGTTAGCCCCTCAAAGACTACAAATTTATAAAGGGGCCACGGGGCATTGCACCCGCATTGCAGTGCACCACACAGGGCTGCCAGGAGCTTGCATGCCGCAATGGCACACATAAATTATAAACAAACCACGGGGAAACTGCAGCCCACAATGTAGTGCGCTGGAGATGGCTCCTGAGTTGTAGGTTTTGTGCCGCACTCTCACGCGCAAAACAAAACGGGACCGTTGTGGGCATGGTGGGGTGCATAGCGCAACAACGGGTTCGGGGGGGGGGGTCACACAGGCCTTACCCTGCCCACAAAGGTGCAGTCAGGCCGGTCCGCGAGCCAGGGCTGCCCACATCTGACTGTGACCCAACCTCCCCAACCCAACCAGGCGGCTGAGCAGCCGCACTGAGGTGCGTTTTGAAACGTGCATCAGCATCAGTCCCCGGCAGGTGCGATGTCTTGTTCACCTTGGCAAGGTCCTCAAGTGCAAGCTGTGGCAGCGAAGTTTGGCGGGCAAGCCCAACAATCGTACGCACCTCACCGTGCGATGATTGAGCATCAACCATGAGCCGCGTTCAAACTTGACTGACTCCCCAATCAGACTGGGTGCAGCACTTGCAGATGTGGCTGCTGCGGGTGACTGGATCACAGCACAAGCCTCCGGACACAGACCTTTAGACCTCTACAGCACGCCGTACTGGGCTTCTGCCGCAGCCCGCCGCCGCTTCGAGGCGAGGAGGTTGTACTAAAACTTCTGTAGTTTCCCCTTCACCGTGGCCACCTCTTGCTCTACCAGGGGGACTGCACGTGCTGCCACACGTGCAGCATCCCTCTCGTGGACAACCAAATCACTCTCGTGAAACACCTTCCGGTAGACGGAAATAGGAGCTGTCCTAGGTGAGTCACGGGAGGGATTGCCAACGGGCACAACGTCAATTGACACCCGAGGCACCACACTCTTCCCCGACCCCATCCCCGATCCCTTCCCCAATGTGTCACCCTTGCGGGAACTCTCCTTGGGGGGGGGGGGGGTGATTGCTGGTGCACAGTATCGTTGCGCCTGCACTGCTTGCTGCTAGGCTCACTCCTATCGGTCCTATCGCTCCTATCACAGCGGTACCCGCCAGCAGTGTCCGCAGTGTCCATGTTGAATCCCTCCCCGTCTCCAATAGGGAAGGTGGCGACGTGGGCGCGCATCGCAGTCTACGTCTGTGAAAAAACATTTTCGTCCTGTCCCCCCTAGGAGTGCACCACCCAAAACCTGGCTGCCCCAACGCACACAAGGCCGTCCCCCTGCCCCCCCACCACCACGCCGAGGCATCAGTGCTTCCACCACAGCCTGTAGGCGAAGCGCGCGATCAGGTGTCCCCCCCCCCTCCAAAGAGAAGAAGCTCGGATCGGTCAGTTGGATCCGGCAAGGGAAGTAAGTGCATTACACTCTTGCACGCCGCCTGCGGCTGAAGCACCCCCTCCACGGAGACGGTCCTCTACCAATGCTCCGTAGAGGAGCGTGGCACCCCCTTGAACTACGATGCGCGGCAGGATGTATGCAGGGGCGGCTTGCGGCAGACGAGACGAGCAATCTAAAGAAGGCCAATGAACGGGCCCCGAGACTGGCCGTCGGTGTACTGTTGCTTCACAGGGAATGGGATTGGGGAACCCAACGCCGGCTGCTACATAGAGGGCCCCGCAGGCCCAAGGGAATCTTGTGCAGAACGGTTTCTCGTCCACTGGAGAGCCCGAGCCACAAGCAGCGTCCTATCGCCTGGTAGTTGCAGTTGAACGCGTGGTGGTGCCTTAGACGGTCAGATCTCTTGTTAGCGCGGCCGAAAGCCGTCGCACACCGGCTCACGTAAGGATATGCCAGCCTGTAACAAAAATCAAAATGTTTTTGCACCCCACAGTGCAAAAAGCCCGCCACTGCACCGTGCGAACTGCGACTGCAAAATTACTGAACCATTTTAAGCTCTCGGAGAGGTTTCATTTGGGGCTAAGTGACCTGTTTGCGCGCTCAGTGAATGCTCAGTGAACGCTTAGTGCGCTTTCAGTGAGCGCGCCGTAAGGTCACTTAGCCCTGAATGAAAGCTCACTATGAACTGAAAATGTTCAGCGCAGGTTCACTGCCTGTACATGCTGCACAATGGCTTACAGACCCCCCGCCCCAGCACCCCCACTGCAGCCCCATCCAGACCCCCCCCCCCCCTATTGCTTTGATCATCCGGGGCATTATTTCGGCCCATACTACCTTGCACTAGATCGCCTTCGGCCCTCTATGCAGCAGCTTGCGTTGGGTTCCCCGATCCCATTCCTTGTGAAGCAACGGTACGCCGCCAGGACCAAATGCCCCGCTTGCCCCGCAGCGTGTCCCTGACATACATCCCAGAACCACACAACACACAAACACCTTGCCAGGGCATCGGCACCGCATCCAAAGTGGTGTCTCTGCATTGGCGTGAGCGCAGCGGGTCTCGGGGCCGGCATGCCACGTGAAGCCCAGCTCCGGGGTTTGCGCCGCGGACAGGGGCCCATCGGCAGGGGCCCAGCATTGCTGCAGCAGATGGGTCCGCTGGCGGTCTGGGTATGCCAGATCCACCCATGCAGGGCTGGACACCCACGGGACATCGCCCTCGGCAACGCAGACGACCCCGATCTGGTCATCGGCGTTGGCGGCAGGGCGACACAACAGCAGGGGGCAACCCGGGCCCGACTGCCGCATGATGGGAAGGCCGACCGTGCCGTGCAATATCTGGCCAAAGGCCAAGAACTGCCACCAGTGCGCGATGCGCGAAGGGGTGGGCAGCGGCCGGTCTCCCCGAGGACGGTTGGCCAGTTCATCCTAGGCCCCTGGCAGAGGGTCGACGATCGACCGGCCCTCGTCCACCCACTGATGCCACACATCCAAGGTGAGGAAGGGGAAGAGGACAATGTGCTTCCCCACCCCGGGCACTGTGCACAAACCGCGGTGTCTCAAGGTGGATGCGAACACGACGACGTCCCCATACTCACACACCACGATTTGCGCCCGCAGGGCATCGTGGTCCCTGAGGTGACTGCCCACGTGCACCCCCAGATGATACTTGACCGACAGGAAAAGCATCAGTGAGGGGTGTTTGGGCACTGCACCCCTGGTAGGTAGCGTCGCCGGCAACTGCTCAACATCAATGTGCCAATCCTGCTGCCCATCATCCTCCCCCGTCGCCACTGATGACCACTTTGTTGGGTGGAGATCCTTTGTAGGGGGCCAACGAGCACTGAACAGTTCGTTGGCTCGCTTCAAGGGATCTCTACCCAAAACAATGGGCAACTTGCCGGGCTGCGTTTGGCAACAGCGAGGAAGTGTGAGGTCTGCCAAGCATGGTCTGACAAGCAGGCCTCAGGTGACTCCTGGATGCAGATCAAATCCCACACTTCCTCCTGTTGACTCCCGGTGGACTCCAAGGAAGCTCTCACAATGGCGTACCACTATGAAGCTTCCCCTTTGTCCACGACCCCCTTCAACACCCGGAGGCCCAGTTCCTTTAATGACTCGTCCAACATCAGATCAGGCAAGGGAAGGTGGTGGGAGAAAACCGGGGATGCGAGGGAGATGAAGGGGAGGGGGCTACCACACCCTTGGAGGAAATGAGGTTCCTCGGTAGTGAACACCGCGGGGGTGGTAAAGTCAAGGACGACGTGGGTCCACTCCGGTACGACGGGACACACACGGAGTGTTTCCCATCAGTGCCCATTTACCACTCCCACGGTGTAAAGAAGGTGCCACAGGATCCCCTTCTTGAGTGGAACCTCTGTGGAGCCAACATTTGCAGCATATCCATACTATAGATCGCTGGTGTCAACGATCTCCAACCCAAATTGTCTAGGGGAGGTATCCACCTTTCTGGTGGCCTGGTGGCACAAATTGTGCACAACATCCACCGGAAAGCGGAAGCTGATGGCCCGCACGCTTGGATGTACCGAGCACAACGTATTGTTGACCCGGTACATCCGACCCTTACCTGGAAGGGTCGCAATAACAACGTTGATGTGGACCACATCTGGGGGCAAGGGAAGCTGCTGCGCCTATGTGGACCGTGGGTGCAGGTCTTCCGTAGGCACTCTTCTGTACCCGGCCTCAGTGAACGAGGTGGGTGCACGGGGGAGCCTCAGGAAGGCGTCCAAGGCCTTGACACACGTAGGGTCCCGTTGAGTGGTTCCGGACATACGAGAATAAAGCTCTGAGTAACGAAAGAGAGGATACAAGGGGATGTCCTAACCAAATGAAAAACCTGGAGGTGTCCGATACCAATGGTCATGTAACCAGCAAACTGCGACAAGAAGGCGAAGTTGGGGATGGGCCGGGGGGGGGGTGGGGTTGAATCGAATGGGGGCGAAATGGGAGAGGAGGAAGGGAGAT
Source organism: Eutreptiella sp. 'Long Island Sound 2002' (assembly GCA_964036045.1). Lineage (NCBI taxonomy): Eukaryota > Euglenozoa > Euglenophyceae > Eutreptiales > Eutreptiaceae > Eutreptiella > Eutreptiella sp. 'Long Island Sound 2002'. The sequence goes on from OZ038379.1 coordinate 156,492,906, forward strand.
ATAGTTGCATTACCCTTGAATGAAGCTTGAATGAACCCCAAAGTGACCGAATGTGGCTCTCAGTGAAAGCTCAGTGAATGCCCAGTAAAAGCTCGGTGAAAGCTAAATGAAAGCTAAGTGAACCCCGGACTGAGCGCTCACTTGTGGTTCCGTCGAGGTTCATTAGCTCGGCTCAGTCGAATTAGCCTTTGAAAAAAATTTCTCCCACCCACAACCTTGACCAAACATCAATGCAAATCACCTAAACACATTCAAAGAACATTACCTAGCATGCCACAAGCACAAAAATCGGGCACAAAGACATAGCACTCGGCGAATGAACCGCAAATGAACCCCAACTTCACAAGTCCTCTTAGCCACCAGTGAACCGCAGGTACATAGGTACTGAGTGCCCTGAAACGCCACCGTTTGATCCGCTTCGGTGAGGCCCAAAATTTGCCGAAGCCACGTTTGGAACGAATTGCCATATATCCGCCGGAAGAAACGATTCCATCGTAGTAGAAGTTCTCGCAAGGTAGCATCAACGGTTTGTGTGAAAACTAGGAGCGGCAAAGATTGAGCAGTGGCCACCGGGCACTGTGTGATAATTTTGACCCCGTAGGCGTCTTGACGTCGGCGCTGACATTCGGCAACACGCCATTCGTGGCCAATGTCGCCTTTGGTCACTAACAACACAAAACTCACTCCCAACGCCAACCATCGCCATGAGTCGCAAAGATGTGTAGAGGCTTTATTGGCTACTCCCCCAGCGACCAAAGGGTCGCATGATGGGCCGGCATAGAGACATGCGCAGCATAGTTACACGGCACCGACAACACCGTGATGAGGCACCGTGCTCCGCTCTAACATGCGCAGAACCGGCCGGGAAGCTCAGTGAGAGTTGCAGGTAGTGGAGGCATGATGGACTACAGACAAAAGCACATCGGTCACGGGGATACCGCGACACAGACAAGCAAATAGGCAGACACGCGGTGACAAAAGCATGAGGAAAATAGGGGACCCCGTGCATAACTTCCGTCAATCCCGTACTCCCCCACAAAGCTGGATGAAACAACAAGGCCAGCGCGCATGGCGGCGATGTGGGGAAGTGGTGACCACCATGAGCGCCAACACGCACGCCCCAAGGGTCGGCTCACAGCATCTGCCACATAGTTAGGTAGATGACATAATCTCCGGATGTTAGTAGAGAGTGGTTGGGTTAGAGGCTGGCACATTTGTCGAGAAAAAGCACGGTTGGAATGGGATTGCTACTGTCACGCCTTTCACGTACTGCGCAGATTGCACCGCACCAGATGAGACCACATTCGACGCTAAGGGTAAGAGCAGCCAAAGAATATCCTGCGCCACGTTCGCTTTCCCTCGGAGGATGAACTACTCTTGCGTTCTTGCACAATTCAACGCCGCGACGATTACAAAAGGTTGGGGCGCCGGGAGGCCCCCGAATGGGTTCGCCAAAGCGCTTAACACGCGCGGCCGCCCCGCGGCTTGTTGGTGCGAAGCTGAACAACGGCCACCACCGACCAACGAGCGCAAAGTGTGCACAGCAGCCATCCCCGGAACCTCTCGAATTAGGCCTCTTCGAACTTCCGGGGGACTTGTGGGTCCAAGTGAATTTGCATCTGCTTTTCATCGACATTGCCCAATGTGTAGTGCGGCTGGAACAAGGTAGCTCGCGCCTCATAGCGTTCCGCCGTGTACATGGCATCACCGGCCTTGTGGTGGGCCCAACCCTATTCCGAGTGCTTTCGCTTGCCGGTGGGAGCGGGCGGGGCGGTGGGTGGATGAAGCAAGAGGGTCCGGCATGACATGAAGACTCAACTAAGGGGATGCGTGGAACGAAAGGGGGATTAAGCCGGCTGTGGTGAGGTAGCCTGTCATGTTGCAGGGGCGCTCCCCGCCACATATGAGGCCTGCTCAAGAGAGGGACGGTCACCGCATGGCAGGCGTGGAGGCCTCCAAGGGTCCAAGTGCTCCTCTCGAACGAACTAAAGGGACAAGAGAGGGATACCTGGTGGACTGCGCAACACATACGACACGCTGATGGGTGCATGGCTGAAACATGGACATGACATGTTCACTGTTCCACTCTATGTGGCGCGTATGCAATTGTACGCGCACCTGTGAGGTGAAAGCAATGACTCCTTTGTAGTCTGGTCTCGACAATGTATTACGAGCGTACTTTGTCTCAACGGATCCCGTTGTGTGTTCTCTGTGGGGTCCCGGGCAGATACTCCCCGGGCGTGTCTTGTGGGTCGTGGTCGTGTGTAGATACACCCACAGCGTCGCGTAGTGAGCCACACAACACAGCTAGCTTGTATGTGTACCCTGTCCAACTTAGGGTTAGAAGGGAGGGGTCCCCGATGTGGGCCTCCGTCCATGCCCACACGCCGCTTGATGGGTGCGCCCGGCTATTGCCTAGAGGGTAGGGGAAAGGGGGGGGGGGGACCTAGAGATAGCACAGGGGACGCACGTCATTGGTTCAGGGTTCGGGGGTTTTGGGGTTCAACGATAGGCGCTGTACAGGGAGGTTTGCTAGTCGGAGACGCTACAGGCGGAGGCATCTCAACCAGTGACTCGAACTGTGCAGAAAAAAAGCTGCAGGTCGCGGAAAGGCAAAGAACCTCGGGCCACCCAAGCGGTAAGCAACACCGGCAACGAAACAAACCACGCCACAGGGCGCCTGTCAATGCGGGGGTAGTTGGCCAGGTGAAACTTGTCCAAAGAAGTTTGTAAAACATCGGGAACACCGATGCCGGCAAGAGTGAGTTTGCGGACAAAGGATTGCATGCCATTGTCTGCCGGCTTCATGCGAGTGTCCACAGCCCGTGGATCAACATTCAGAGCGCGTTTGCCGTCTAGGGTCTGCAACAATTTCGTAACCGGTGCCTACAAACCTGCCTCTTTTCTCACACTACATCTAGTGTCTGCTGTGTGTGACCTAGCCTCGTGCAGCCCCCATTAGCTTCTGAACTCTCCGCGTGCCCCGGAGCTCTATGGCGCTTTGGACCGTGCCCGGGGCCCAAGACGCACCCGCCCCTCGCTCCAGCCCTGATGTGATACGCCGTAGCTTTCTCCTAGATGATACCCCGACCCATCATGCGCCCGGATCCGCAATTCGCTCCACTAAAGAGGTGTGGGACAAGCTAGTAGATGGGGACTTTGTGCCAATGGACGGGCTATCGCAAGTTGAAACGACCGTCCGAGTGGCGACCTCTGGGGTTGAGGATGCCAAGGTGCATCGCGTGACAGAAGACCAACGTCAAGTGTGTGTGAAACCCTTGGTGTCGGAGGATGCACCTCCGCGAAACTAGGTCCGGACTTTGTCCCACAATGCCTTCACGATGGGATAAAATGGAGGCTTCCAAGACACGCGGTGCGTGTTTAGCTGGAACTCACTGCACTTTGACATGGGAAAAGGCACCTTGCAAGGGACTTTTGAAAGGGGGTGGCCACTAGATCGGCAACCCACCATAGGATGTGCGAGTGTATTTGGTGCAGAACGTCCGGCACGACATGAGTAGTATTGACAGGTCGGATGGGCATGTCAAGGCTGACAACCCACTGTCCCGTAGCATGCCTGTTGTGCCACTCTACCCACGGCGCCCAAAATTATGGCGGCAAGCGTTGAGAGATAGCGTCGAGCACGAGTTTATGTACCTGCGTATCGCCCATACTTGTGCAGTTGGGGCCAACCCTTAGAGGAGTGATGGCGGTCTTGTTTCCCCTCTTGGGAGCGTTGGCATCGACAGCACGGTGTGTCCGGGTGTTCGTGGTCCCCCCCCCCCCGTGGGCTCGGCACATGGATTCGTATTACAACGACTCGTACATGCGGAACCCCATGACATCCGGTGTGTCACCGCTCTTTCATATATACCTGCGGCTCACTGGTGGCTAAGTGGAAATTAGAAGTTGGGGCTCATTTGGGGCTCAGTTGTGCATTGCGATGTCTTTGTGCTTGTTTGTTGTGCGTTTTGCATGCTAGGTAATGTGCATTTAATGTTTTTAGAAGTTTTAAATACGCACTTGGTCAAGGTTCAAGGTTGGGGGTACTTTTTTTTGCGACGGCTCAGTTGACTGAGCGCCCGACTGAGCCGCCACTGAGCCGTCACTGAGCCGGCTCACTGAGCGCTCATTGAGCGCTCACTGAGCACGCCAAATTGCTCAGTGAGCGCTCACTGAGAGCTAATTGGGGGCTCACTCAGGGATCACTCAGGAGTTTCTCCCCCTTTCCGCCCTCTCTTCCCACCCTTGCTGGCCCATACTTCACCCTTTTCACACCAACATTGGTCCGCAGTTCTCACCACATCTTTTCTCCAAGAACCTGAGCGTGCATGCACACATACATACTTGCATACATGTACCCGTGGTGACAAACACACAACCATCCAAACACACACACTTCGCAAGCACACAAATATCCAAACACATACACACACATACACCATACACACGTCCACACACACATGCACATGCACAAATTGACAACCGCATTCATTCTTGTGTGCAATTATTTTGCGTGTACATAAACACATGGCCACATTGAACCATGTGAACTGAAGGGCTAGGGAGAGATGGTTACGGGGTTGGGGCCGGGGATATGAACCTAACCATTTGCGAGGGTGTTCCTTGTTGCCTGATGAAAATGGCACCCCCCCCCCCCCAGACACACACACACGGGCGCGCGTGCCATGAAGCACAAATAGGGCACAGAGGATATTGCTCGCTTTTGTGAGGTTGATCATACAACCATCGTGACCTACACCATGACACACTCGTTCCCCTCCCTCCTTATCCCCTCCCGTCCCCTTTTACCATGCGTGATCCCCCCTCTTACCCCATGCCAACCCGTTCTCTTATGTTGCCTGTCGCGTCCCCTTGCCCTGCCCTTGCCATGCCTTGCCTATTTGCTGGCCATGGCATCGAGTGCATGATGGTGGCGGCAATGACGATGACCTTTGCAGCTATGTTGTGCTATTGTGTGTTTTCGCGGGTGTGTGCTTGTGCCCATGCGCATGTGCGCAAGTGTGGATGGTTTGTTCCCTCTTGGTTTCTGTCATTTAGTGTGTTTGTATGTATGTTTGTGTGTGGGTCGGGGGGGGGGGGGGGCTTGCTTGGATCGATGCGTGGGTGAAGGTGTCCTTGCGTCAGTGTGAGTGTGTGACTGCATTCTTTGCTTTCCGGTTGTCTAGGTTTGTTTGCGTACGTGGATTCGTGAATGTGTAAAACGCAATGCCAAAGGCACGAGCAAAAGCTCCACAGTGTCAAAAAGACATAATATGAGTCAGGAACGGACAAACAGCAAAGGTGTTCTGTCACCCAGACCCAGAGATTTTCGCTGAAACTCTTAGCAGACAGAAGGCACTAATATTTTGAAGGCTCCTGTGTGTGCGTGCACCCACCTCCCCTGCCCAAACTCACAGCGAACGAGGCTCCCTCCAGGGCCCAAGCTTTCAAACTGTGGTAGTCGCACAGCGACTCTAAATGCAGGGCCCGTAACCGGCACGTTAGTGGCATATACCACCACTCCCATTTGTAGTGTTTGTACCCGAAACCCAGCACTAGACCTCTGATGTTATGGCCGCGGCACTGCGTGCTGTTGCACAATTGCAAGGCCTTATGTACAAGGGCCGGGATCATTGACTGCAAAACGAGGGGGCAGTTTGGCGACCAACGGTCTGGCCACCTGTCCCACATTTCCGGGTTGAAAAACGGCTCCACCGGTGGTACCCCCTTCATGGTTAGAGACAGGGTGTCGGTGCACATCACAGAACATTCGCCCCAGTTCAAGAACTGGCTCTCAGGCTCCCACTTGAAGGGCACCTCGTAAAGTATGTGTTGAAAAATCTCTACAAAGTGCCGCACAGCCGGCAAGAGGGATTCCGGGACTTTGCAGAATCCCAGGTAAGTGTTGTCCATATACCTGGTGAACAACACGGCTGCAGAGACTAGTCTACACTTCCATGGGGTGCTTCATTGCCGGATAGTCTGCACTCCAATGGGGTGTTTCATGGCCTGATAGTCTGCACTTCAGTGGGGTGTTTCATTGCCGACAGTCTGCACTCCTGTGGGGTGTCTCATTGTCGAATAGTCGGCACTGTTGTGTGGTGTTTCATTGCCAGACAGTCTACACTCCTACGGGGTGTTTCATTGCGGGGTAATTTGCATTATTGTGTGGTGTTTCATTGCCGGATAGTCTGCATGGTTGTGCGGGGTTCCATTGCCGGATAGTATGCACTCCTATGCGGTGTTCCATTGCCGTTTCGTGTACACTCCTATGGGGTGTTTCATTGCCGGATGGTATGCACTTCTATGGGGTGTTTCATTGCTGAGTAGTATGCACTTCAATGGGGTGTTTCATTGCCGGATAGTATACACTTCTATGGGGTGTTTCATTGCCGAGTAGTCTGCATTCCTATGGGGTGTTTCATTGCCGCATAGTGTGCAAATCTATGGGGTGTTTCATTGCCGGATGGTCTCCACTTCAATGGGCCGTTTCATTGCCGGATGATCTGCTCTTGAATGGGATATTTCATTGCCCGACAGTCAGCACTCTTATGGGCTGTTTCATTGCCGGATAGTGTACACTTCTATGGGGTGTTGCGTTGCCAAATAGTCTGCCTTGTTGTGTCAGGTTTCATTGTCGGATAGCCTGCAGTGTTGTGTGGTGTTTCATTGCCGGATAGTCTGCACTTCTATGGGGTGTTTGATTGCCGGATAGTCCCCATTATAGTGTGGTGTTTCATTGCCGCATAGTGTGCATTTCACTGCCATTGGTTTTGCCTTTAGAAAAGCAAAAGAAAGCGAAAGGACAGTCGTATCAAGTCGAGTCGAGTCATTTGAATCCAATCGAACACAGAAAATGGGGAAACCCCCAACAACATTACTCATCTGTGGATGTTTGGCAGACAAACAAAACAAAGCATCGTGGAATATGTAATGATAGTGCCAATAGTGCCTCGGCCCAAGGGCGCAACCAGGTACAGACTTTATAGGCTTAGGCCTTGGCTTTTGGGCATGATGAAACCGTAGGGCGTCAGAGGAATGATAGTGCCAATAGTGCCTTGGCCCAAGGGCACAACCAGGTACAGGCTATATAGGCTTAGACATTGACTTTTGGGCATCACGAAAACGTAGGGCGTGCACAGCGTACCTAATACCCTACGCGTGTTCGTTGCAAAACTTCTCGCACTGCTCTAGGCGCGGTCGCACAGCATGCAATACTCAACAGCGGAATTCAGGGCAGTAGCCATCTTTTCTTGGCAGTCTTGGCACGCTTGGGTGCCTTGCCTGAGGACCTCGAAGCAGTACGGCTCCGCTTAAGAGCCTTGGCTACAGAGGCAGGGCCAAGTCGCTCGCCGCGGACTTCCTGCTGCTGGGCGCCCTTGGTTGTGGTGCGGAGGGAGTGAAGAGTGGAAAACCCAGCATCCGGTCTGCAAAAAACCACGGTAAGGTTCGCGGATTCGTTAGAAGGATAACACATCTAGGACTTCGGCCGCTTCATGACCCAAAATTTAATCGGTGACCTTCCGGGCCTCAATGTACCGCAGCGGAATCCGATCTGCCTCCCCATTCAGGCAGCTCCACCGCCTCCATAGGTTGCTTGCGTCGTCAGCAGGATCGTAAGCATCCGCGTACACCCCGGGTTTCTGCACCATGTAACCAAAAAGAGTCACGCTCGTGTGCCAGTTGAGGGGCTCGTACCCCTTCTCCCCTGCCCTCCGAATAGCAGCGAGCAGCTCTTGCAAACACTTTTGGTGCCAAGCTCCCTCCCTCCGTCCACCACCAGCTGCTGTCTTCACCCAACCCAGTGATCTTTGTGATATGTCTACATTGTGGCGGCGTAAACTTCCAGTATTTGGCCGGCAGGGCGGTGACCGCATCCCAACACAGCGGCCTCCCAAGGAATTCTTGTAGTGCTCTGGCAACGGAGTACGTGCAGTTGGCCGTGGACTGCTACCCCATTTGTGGTCACTCGCTGTACAGCCCAATCTTCATGGATGAGAGTCTCCGCGAGAGTGTTGGTGGCAGCTGTATCAGCCACATCAACGATGAAGACGTCAAGTTCACTGGGCAGCAGCTGACGGTGGCAAGCAACTCCCTCCCGGCGGTACAACTTGCTTATCCGGCTGTTCCTCAGACGGCACGCAACAAAAAACTCATGTCGTGTGCCTAGGGCAGTGCCTGTCGCGGCGAAGGCCCGCTTGGGCAGGATGGACACCCATTCCTTCCCCTACCGCATCCATCTCCCCGGCGATGTGAGCCTTTTGCTTGGATATTTTAGCGGCTTGAATCGGCACAGCTGATTCACTGCTTTGCTGACGTCCCTCGCCTCTTTGGCGGCCTTCTGTGCCTTCTCTTGAAACTCCTTTGCTTTTTTGCAGGCACTATCTTCCGTTGTTTTGGTGTGCTTGCCCGACCTGAATTTTGCCGTGATTGAGCTCTCCGTATTTCTCCAGGCCTTTTCCTCCGCCGAGGCCGCCTCTTCTCTGCTTTTTATGATGGCCCTTCCTTCAGACGTCAGATATTCCGACAAAAATTATCTCAGCTCGCCTTTTGAGCCCATTGCAATCGCGGTCATGATGTCTTTCTACCATAGCGCGTCATCATGTCCGCGAGGGCTGGAGCCACTTGTCCATGTGCAGCAAGCACTGTCCGTGTTGTTTGCACATACCTAGGTGAACTTTCCCACGGCTGCCTTTCGGGTGCCTTTCGGGGCCGGGTGTCTAGCGCCGTTGGCGGCCAAGGCTGGCCTCATCCTTGGACGGTCGCCATACCGCCGGTTGGGTGGCCATCACTGCAGATCTCACTGAGACAACATCGAGACAGATGGCCCAATGCTCATGTGTTGTTCCATGGCCACGACCCCTTGTACGAGGTCGTACCCCTGTTGCCGGATAGCCAAGTAGCCCTAGTACCCCAGCAGTACGCCCATTAGTACATCCTCTTTGGTAGACTGCCCGTAGTAGTACGACCTCATGTCACCTCTCCCATACGTCGTCCCACATGGCACCAAGTACTAGTACGTATCTTCGTGTCCCCAGTGCCCTAAGGAGCCTGCGACGCCGCCTGCCACAGTTGAATCACGGACCGTTGCTTCTTACGAGACTTTGAGGCAAGGGTGCATGGTGATGGCGTCTCAGCAGACTGTGTTTGGATCAGTTATGCGAATAAGCCACGTGCTGATCTGATTGGCACATACTGGTGTAAGGTTGCCACGGAGGAGTGGATGCAGGTCACTAGGCCGGATGGCAGTGTGCACGCGTCTAACTATTGGGGCCACGGCGCAGTGGGCAGGCCAGCGATCCTGCTCCGTTGGCAAATCATTGTCGGCGCAAATTCTTTCCGACGGCTCAAGTTGGAGATGACCGTCGGTGGTCCACACTACACGGACCCATTGCTCATCAAACAGCTAGCGGCCTTCCACCACCTGGTACGGTCGGTCAACGCCCTAGTATAGTCCTTTGCGGTGCACAGCATGGTGTTGGTGCCGAAAGAAGACGTGGCAGGTTGCCTTGCTGTGAGTCAAGTGTTTGTGTAGGCGATCTAGGAATGCGGGCCGTAGGCCCTGATGGATGGCCCGGTTTGCCGGGCTCTCCGCACATGTCTCCTTGTGGGTTCTCCCTGACACAGCTGCCTTTCGCACCTTGCGTAAGGAGATTCAGCAAGGGTTAGCATGGCCCAAAATGATGGCAAACACCCGGGTCGAACCAAGGGACGCGCCTCTTTTGTCGAACGAAGACCCCGAGATCCTTAAACACCTTGTCCAACGCCACGGCTTGAACGCCTCACAGGCGGTGGTTGTGCGTCAGGTTCTGGACGAGTCATGCATCATAGTATTGATTGGAGGTGCTGGGACACGGAAGTCAGACACCTTGGTGGCATGCATCAAAGCCGTGCTATGGCAGCAAGGCCTCCTTTTTGCCCAGAACCTAGATCGTGCTCCTTGGCACCATCAATACGGCCAAGAAGCTGGTGGGTCCTAAGGGAGATACCCCACCCCGCGCATGTGTGCTGGTGACACACCCAGCAATGCACAAGTCGACATTTTGTTGTGACGCGTGCATGAGGAGTGTTATGATGATGCTCTGTTTCGCGAAAGGGTGCTTGGCGACCATCTAGCACCTTGGTTGCAACTCCGTGCCCAATGGGCTACTGACCCACTAGGGCTGGCGTCCTTTGACCAATTGAACATGCAAGAGACCTTGGGACCACCCGAGGTTTTAAGGCTACCCTCACATGTGCCCTTAACTCCTGCCGTGTTGTGTTTGCCACGCCTGGGATGGTTGCTAACCGGCCCAAGGTGCTTCTTGGGGCTGCACCAGGGAAGCCACAAACCAGGTTTGCCTTTAGCTTTGTAGATGAGGCGTCCAGGCACAGCATCCTAGTGGGCTTGGACTTGGCAGCCATGGGCAGCCAATGTCTGCTGTGTGGTGACGTTGGGCAGTTGCGGCCCTACAGCCACGTCCAGCTTTTGGGTAGTGCTTGTGAGGGTGAAGTAAACGCCAAAGATGTGGCGTGGTCATCGGACTGGACATTCTCATACAACAATGTCCAAATGCAATCTGCTGGCCCGCATGTGCATGGGCATGAGTCACAGCGGTTCTGCACCACCAGCACCTTGCCAATTATTTTTGTACCGCACGCGCTACCGTGCCAGTATCGTGGTACAATAGTACCGGATGAACAAGCCTCTCGCTACAATCATGCATGCCTTGTTCACAGGGGGGGGGCCTTTGGATACTACCACTCATTTGTGCACGCCCTCCCGGACCCGATCTTTAAGTACGCCATCCGCATCGTGCACCTCGATGTGACCAGCTGGTGGTGGGAACTGCAGGAATCTTTTGGGCCGGACGACCTGGGTAGAATGCATAGTGATGTGGAGGATGCATGGAACAACATGCGAATGGCTCCTGTGTTGCTTAGACATGGGAACATGAGCATGGAGGAGTGACTGCTGGTGTGGCATTTTTTGGAGCGGGCTGTCAGCAGAGGCAACTACCAAGTCACGTCGGTGGCGATAGTGACGACACACTGCGCCCAAATGGTGTGGCTCGAGTATTGCGTGAGGTATGTTGGTAACAGTTGGCAGGCCAACCCGGTCCCTCTTTTGAAAGCGGTTGCTACCCTCGATCGGTTCCAAGGGTTGCAAGCCCCGGTCATCTTGGCCTCCCTTGTGTCTGCCACACCAGGGATCATGCATGACATCCCGAGGTCAAACACGCTGACTAGCAGGGCACAGTCTGAGGTGCACCTCTTCCCGCAATTCACACTGTGTAATGCCCACCCCACGGCTGATGTATGGATGGCTGCATTGCACGCTGTGCAGTGGCAAGCAGGGTCAGCCACTGCGAGCAACACCCTTGAGCTGGGAGGGGTTTTGAGGGAGGCTAGAGTCATTGACAGGGTCATGGAGGGCACAATCTACCAGTTGGCGGGGTGGGGGGGGATGGTCGGGCACTGGCCGTGGAAGCCACGGAAGAAGCACAAGAGGGCACCTTTGGGGGGTCATCCTCCCTGATTTCACCGAGTGGGCGCTGCCCTATGTCCTTGTTGAGGACGATGGACAGGTTGTTGGCGACCGGGGGGGAATGGAGAGGGTGACCCACACAACCAAACTCCAACCGTGGGAGCACAGACTCCTCCAACCGCTGGCGGGAAAGCCCCTCTTCAAAAAGCAGACGTACCAAGTTAAGGACATATAGGGTTGTACCGCACGATCGACCTGCCCTTGTGGTAGGACACATACAGCTGCTTGGATTCGGTGCGGTTCTTGAAGGGGGACTTGTGCACCCCTCTTGGGGTGTACGTGGCATCCCTCCTCCATGGGGTTGACCGCTGCCCTGGGACCCTTGGGGTGTGTGCACCAGTGCAGGTGCACGGGGAGGAAGACGTCCAATGTGGGTGGCGCAAACTGGCCCATGGGGTGAAGGATTACATTCTGGGGCGCCACTAAGCTGACCCTTCGAGGCAGCATGGTTTCCATGCAGTCCTGTCCATGGTTGCAGGCTTGCATGTTGCCCAACCGTCTTTGTACAAGAACATGCATTGACTTGGGGCCTTTGACCGTCCACATCACCTCACAACACTACCCCTCACAGCACCAGTTGAAAAGTGTACACACATGTGACCGGTGCCATGTGACCATCACCATCTTTGCTTTTCTGTGCCTTGAGTACCTTTGTGTGGGATGGGATATGATCGGTGGCGTGGTACAAGTGCGTGACAAGTGGGAAACCACGCCACGTATCAGAGACATGAGATGATTCAAAATAGCAGGACCCCACGCGCCAATTCCTAGAGGGGTCCCAGGCGCCAGTTCCAAGTGGGGTCCAGACCCCCCTCACAATTGGCGCGTGCCTAGGCGCCACTCCCTAGAGGGGTCTAGACCGCCCTAGGCATTACCGTGTGCCTATGCGCCAATTCGTAGGGGGCTGTAGCCCCCCCCAGCAATTGGCGCGTGCCTACACGCTAGTTCGTAGAGGGGTCTAGACCCCCCTAGGAATTGGCGCGTGCCCACGCGCCAATTCCTAGGGGGGTCCAAAACACCCCTAGGAATTGGCGCGTGCCTACGCGCCAATTCCTAGGGAGGTCTAAACCCGCCTCAAAATTGGCGTGTGCCTATGCGCCACCTCCTAGAGGGGTCTAGACCCCCCTCAGAATTAGCGTGTGCCTAAGCTCCAATTCATAGAGGGGTCCAGCCCCCCCTAGTAATTAGCGCGTGCCTACGCGCCAATTCCTAGGGGGGTCTAGGACCCCAATAGAATTGGCACGTGCCTACGCGCCAATTCATAGAGGGGTCTTGACCCCTCTTTGAATTGGCGCCTGTCTAGGCGCCAAGTCCTAGGGGGATCTAGACCCCCTACATAATTGGTGCGTGCCTACGTGCCAATTTCTAGGGGGGTCTAGACCCCCTAAATAAGTGGTGTTTGCCCTCGCGCCAATTCCTAGGGGGGTCTAGACCCCCTTAATAGTTGGCGCGTGCCCACGCGCCAATTGGTAGAGGGGTCATGTCCCCTCTAGGAATTGGCGCGTGCCTACGCGCCAAATCCTAGGGGGGTCTAGGCTTTGGCTGTTGCCCATCCTACAGCCTTGCTACAACCCTGGAGAGTGCTATTCGAACCATCGCGTGACCACCTTGCAATGAATAGTGCCCTGTGGACAAGTGTCGAACGTGGATCTCTGTTGTGGTTTCATCAATGCCGTGTCTCCTTGTAGTTTCTCTTGCCTTACTACACCTTTGGAGGTGTACGTTCGTGTTTTGTTGCCGCAACCTTGGCGTTGTTGGCATCAGAAGCCAATTCACTTGTTTACAATACTGTGTGCCTCTGAGCCACAACAATCGGTTGTGGTCCAAGCCTTTGCGCTTCGCGACTAAACCTTGTCCCAACCAGCAGCACTTCGTCTGTGCCCACAACCATAGCGCTGTTGACACAAACTCACCCACAACGGCGTCTCGTGGACCAGCTAGTGAGCGTGAGGAGAAGCCGGGTTGGCACCTTGAGTACCAAGGTCCTGCGCTTGATTGGCCACGTACGTTGTGGGAGCCCAATAGTGGTCACCGTACAAGCCAGGCTAGGCACCCAAACCGCTAACAGTGGTCGTGCACCAGCCGAGCAATGGACCAGCCTACTGAGTGGCCGCCGGAGAACTTATTGGAGCCCGCAAGAAGGAAGTATGGCGTATTGCTGGCCGTTGGACAAGTGGGATGGGAATCCACCCCTCAGGTGGTAGGACGCCTCTGGAGGCGGTTGACGGACCACAGGGCAGCATGTGACCTCAAAGTGGTGAATCACCATGGTGCCAGGTCATTGTGCCGGTTCATGTACACCCAGCATGGGTTTGCCATACCCACCTTGCACGATGGGGGCGGCTAAGTGCACTATCGTCAAGTTGCTACACAACTTTGGGAACGGGTTGCGAAACCACAAACCGGTTGTTTTGGTGCTCTTCAGGCCGGTGCTATTTCAGGGTGGCCAACAATTGTGAAGGCGACAGACCAAAGGGCAATTTGGTGTGCATTGGTGCGTGCCCTACCTCTGGTTGACGAGTGGCCATTCTGGACAGGGTGTGATCCATATCCCACTCTCTCTATGGCCCAGTTCTCTGAGCGGCTGGTTCGCAAAAGTGGGGTCCACCCCGGCCCTTTTCTTTGGCCCCCAGCAACAATTGGGCCCAAACCACTTGTGAGTGACATGTTACCACGTCCCAAGGCGCCAGATGCTCGTCGACGCAACTCGTTGCTGCCTGAGGTTGCGGCCCCCAATCATGTTACCTGTCTTATGAGCAGTTCTGGCAACGGTGTGGGCAGTGTGAGGTGAAGGTTCTACGGGAGGGGCGGGAGATAGGCATGACAACACAGGTACTACACGCTACGAATGAGGGGCGGAGTGTGCGACAACGTGTGAAGGAGGGAATGAAGGGCTGACCTGTTGGCCTACCCGATACCCCGCCCCCCTTGTGCTTGTGGGGGTGATCTGCGAGAGGCAACAATGTATGCATCTTTTGTGTTCAATGAAGTCGCGGGGTTACATGTCCAAAACCAACAAGAGTACAAGTGGTTGTGGACCACGAGTTTCTAGATATCTTGGGATGGCAATGGTCTTTGCATGCCATGGTGGTACACATTGGAGCAACCAAGGTTGAGGGTCACTTTGTGGTGTATGTCGTTTTTAACGACAAGTGGCGGCTGTGTGATGATACCTCAGTGAAGGGCATGAGCCCACTCCCCAATCCATGAAAAGCGACCTTTTTGTTGTACAAGCGCAAACGAACCAATCTCGTGGTATCAGACATGTCGTAGTTTGCCTCCCAACGGATGGGGGCTTCAGCCTTTGGCAAGACATGGGATGCCCATAGCACACCTTGTGACACCTCGGTGCCAGCCATGGCGCTGGCACCAGGTGCGCCCCCCCCCCCCTCTTGCAACACAGGGTGCATCAAGGGCTGGTTGGGGCAGGAACAGAACTATGCATGCCCAAAGCATGCCTACTGACACCTCTATGCCAGCCATGGCACTAGCACAAGGTGCACCCCCCGCCCTTCCCCAACGGCAACACAAAGTGCATCAAGGGTAGGGGACCGGAACATGAATATGCATGCACAAAGCATGCATGGTGACATGTGTGTGGCTGCGGTGGCGCTGCTACAGCATATTTGTAGTGACCACCAAGACATGATCTCCGTTGGTGCAAATCACCCGTCCTCAGATTTTGTTAAGGCAGTGGCACAGCTGTTGCAGAAGCCCAAGGTGCGAGTGGCAAGGCATCTGCAAGTGCGTGTTGAAGCACACCACATGCAATTTAGAGCATGGCATGCAAAAGCGTGGGATGAGCGGCATGCAGAGGATAGAGGATGGAGCAAGGCAACTTGTGGTCCATTGCATTGGCCGTACTAGGGAAGGATGTATTGTGCATGCTGATGCAGGCTGCTCCCATGCAACAGGATAGTGGTCCAAAGACACTACAAGCGTCTGTAGACGCTCATTGGCACCATCAGTTTACGACATGTGTGTATGTCGTGCATGGGCTAATGTGTGTGGCATTCCTAGGGTGGCGCGTCCCCCTTAAGCCAGTCAGGCCTTGGTATTTGGAACATATGGTGAAGGGAGGCGTATGAAGACCTCTAGCCCACAAACATGGCGGAGGGAAGTGTTGGAAAGCCACTTGGGGTTATCGCGTGGCACAACATCAGCACGAAAGAATCTGCGTAGCCCAGGGCACCACCACCACCGACGGGCCGAGGAGAGTTTCAAGCAGCATTGTGAGGAGCGCTATCGCGCATTGTGCCGCACTGCTACCACAACTGAAGTGGTGGGGGGGAACATTGTGTTCGTCATGGGGGAAGCCATGGACATTGGTGTGGCAGTGACGGATACTGAGGCAGCCATTTTGTCACGGTTGGTTGAGGTGTATATTTGGTCACACGTGTGCACTTCCATCCGTGCTATAAGTGAGCGCATTCTTCTGCATTGCTCTTTGACATCTGCCCCTGGGCACCACGCATCACGGCAGTGGATACTTGAGAAGGCTATTGCAGTAATGCATGATGACATGCAAGTCGAGATAACGCACACCCTATTCCTGGCAACGTTCATTGCACTATCGCTTGATGGCTCGGATAGGCAGAGGCATTGCGTCAATGAGTACGCCATTTTGCTTGTTTTCCCTGGGACTGGTCGGGGGCATGTGTGAGGTGTTCCTTGGTATGTTGGATGTGGCGTGTGCTGATGCGTAGGAGATTGCAACGCAGCTAGAATGTGTCCTGCGGTCCTGGATTCCTCATCGTGATTGGTGGGCAAAGAGGGCAGTGACCTTTGTAGTGGACGGGGCTTCTAACCTTGGTGTGCGTGGTGCCAGTGCGCGGCCAGTTGTGCCTGTCTCTATCATTGAGAGCAATGTGTTTGCGTTGATTGGGAGGTCGTTGGTGTTGATGACCCCATTGGCCGAGCCCTGCCACGTGTTGCCGCGCAAGTTGGGTCTTGCATTGGAGGCTGCTGGCCCAACCCATGCTGATTACATGGCAACCCTGGATCGCCAACGAGGCTTGCACAATGGGGCACGGCAGTGGAAGGAGTTGCATAATTGTGTGCAAAACCATGTGCAGGATAAACATAGTGACTTGCAACTCATCTCCACAAGTCATCGCATCGGCCGGTCACAGGCAAATGAACAGCGCAACACTGCTTTTTTGGCCAATGTCCGGTGTGTGGCAGGACACTTGGATTCCAAGGTACAGCATTCTACCAAAGAGGAGGATGTGTGGGAGGACTCGCACGATGCCATTTGGCTTGCATGGGGGGTGGTTTATGGGGACATCCTGCATGGCATGTGGTGTTTTAAAAGTGTGGCACAACTGCGCGCGCCCACTGGTGCACACGTAGCCATGCCACAGATATGCCACAAGCACGGTTGCAGAAGGTGGCGCAATAGGAGGGTCCGGGGTGGTTGCAGTTCAAGCAGCAAGATGTGGCAGGTGCATGGCATGGTGTGCAGTTAGTCCAGTTTGATACAGGTGGGCACAAGTGTGCAACAACCCCCCCTTTTCCAGGTGTTGAGGCGCATGCAGTAACTGATGTGTTGCTTGCAGGGATCAAGGAGGGGCTGGCAACCATTGACCCCAGGGGGGTGCTGGAGTGCGCAGTATTGTTGGACCATGGCTGTTTCTTTGCCCTCCCGGTCAGTGAGCGTACTGCATATGGGGTACAGCAGTTGCGTCAGCTCATGCCTTCACACCTAGAAGAGTTGCGTGCAGCACATGTGACCTGTGACCGTGCCTTGGTAGAGTGGGAAGGCCTTAAGGAGCACATGGTGTAGCACTTTGCAAATGTGCAAATGTCCAAGATGTGGGAGGTCTTGGCACCTGAAAGGGCACATGCACAGTGGGTGAATCTGTGGCATGTCCCGCATTATTGCGAACATATTGCCGTGCTGAAGCTGCAGCACAGCGTGCCATCTCTTTGTGTGGGAGGTTGTACAGTAGTATGCATGACATCGTGGAGACACATGTCCTTAGCATGTGTATGGCGTCGCATTCCAACTTGCCCCCTTCATAGCCATGGGCAAAGGGACAAGGCGGTGCAATGGCACGCCACTTAGCTGCCCGTGCACGCTTCGATCTGCGCCCAAGACAGAGGGTTTCAAGGAGGGTACGTGACAGAGATTCTGTGGAATCTGCAATGCTTCAATGTCTACAAGGTAATGAAGCAGTGGCTGATGATGGTGACATCTTGCCCTTCTTTGGAGGGCCAGGTACACCACTGACCTGAACGGCACCCTCAGGAAAGGGTACAGAACGGCACCAGGCTGATGTGGTCAGCATTGTTGCACGAGATGGTACCCCTGACTCGCATGCTGGCAACCATGACTTCATCACCTTTCGTAGAGGTACGCAGTGTGCCACATGCAAGCAGGTGGTTCGCATCTGGTGGCATGTCTGGTGTGCCATACATCCTTTTGCACAGGTCCGCCTCCTTGTACGGAGGTGGTGGTGAATGTTGCAGATGATGTTTGTGACGAGGGGGAGAACGATAGTGCAGACAAATTGACCACACCACGTAAGCCAGATAAGGGGCGTCGTGTGGCCAGGATGCAGGCGAAGTTGGTAATGGCAGCGCACAATGGCAAGCTGCGTGATTGGACAAGGGGGGCGTTCTTGCATTGTCTCGAGGTGCTTGGTGTGAAGGTGGTAGGTAGCAGCAATCGGCGGCAAATGAGGGCCCTTGCTATGTAGCATGCGTTGCAATTGTTGGCACAGTGGGATGCGTTTGTGCCAGACACGGACCGTGTTACGCGTTCTGCAGCACCACCAAGCAACTCCCAACCCAGTTGCTCGCATCCGGTGGATGACATGGATGGACTCATCGATGAATGAAAGGGTGGTTCCCACGTATTTGCATGCGCCCTGTTGTTGTTTTGTGCTGTGTTGTCTTCTAAGATTTTCCTCATTTTCTGTGTTGACACATTTTCCCCCCCTTTCCCCTTTTGGTTTTCAATGCTACACATGTTTGTTTTATGTGGTGGTCATTCAATTTTCCCACTTTTCTTGCTCCCACATATTCTCCCCAGTTTCCCCTTTTGTTTTTCAATGTCTTTTTTTTTGGCCACTTTTCCTGCTCACACATTTTCCCCATTTTCGCATTGTGGTGTTCAAAGTCCTTTTTATTTTTTTAGTGCCATGTTTCTGATTGTCCAAGGTGGCTCCCCAATCCTTTTCCAATTGTCCTCCCTTTTTGTTTTTCATTGGGGGGGGGGCAAATTTGATTTAGGCATAGTTTCTCCCAAGTTCCTCTAGGCATTAGACCCCTAGACCCACCTCCAATAGGCAGGAACATCAGACATCTTCTTGGACCGACTGCACACACAACATCCCATATCAGACATTAGACATCACACTTTATACATAACCCTGTTTGGCAACATAGAGGAGAAAAAAGCCCTTCTTTTGGCCTTGCGAAAAGCTCGAAAATTGGATAATTTGGCCTGTCCAATATGCAATGATGTGTTTGCGATGGACTCCACGTTACTTGCCTGCCCAATGTACTGTTATTACTTGTTGCTTTGCAGAATGCAGTATTCAAGGCCTGTAAACCTCTAGTCGAAGGCGTGGCAGCTACGCGGAACGGGATGAGTTGGGCACTCGCGGACCTTGAGAGGCAGGCACGGACTGAAGGTATGTAGCAACGCTTCCCGACCACGTTGGGACAAACATCGCGCTGCAGAGCGTTCCAGGCCCAATGTGATGTTAAGTGTAACCTTGAAAACCGTCTTCGATCGGCAGAACGCTTTGCACAATGCTACGTACAAGTTTTGCTTTATAAATGGCATTGCTTTGCCATTTTCCATTTTAGTGATCACTAGCACTAGTCAGAGACCATGCCTGGGGCAACAACCGGACCAATATTTCGAGGTCATGTCATTTCTTAGGTCGGACAAGGTAAAAGTGAGGAGACTGGCAAGACCCTGTCGTGGACTGAAGACGGACAAAGCCCGGGAGATTGTCTGGATGCATCTGGAGAACAATATCGTACATGAGACTAGAAGTATGCCCGTCTGATGATTTATTCGTTCTCTTGGTATTATAGCAATAGTCCTGATTAATCCATGACATTTTCCATGCAGAAAAAGAAACCTAGATGTGGCGTATCCGAAAAATGCGGAGCAGTGCCACTGTGGTGAAGATGAACACAGGCCGCCGGCGCTGGTTAAAGCCTACCCCCTACCCGCCGTGGGATGCCGTTCAAAAATGCCCGTTGTGGAGTGCAGAGGAGTGGAAGGGTGTCAGGTCTGCCTTGTCGAAGCCTGTGCCAACAGGTGACGTGGAGCCCACTGACGCCAAGGTGGTTGTCTCTGGAACACGGGAATTGAGGCCACGAACAAGGACAACAATGATACAAGGACAAAAATCCTCATTGTGCCGGTCATCGAGGGCCGTGGTGTGCCAGCTACCTTTGCAGCAAGAAGTTACACAGCGGTTTGTTGCATTCCTTGTCCATTTTGCAGTCAGTAGTTGGTGTTGTCGTCGAAACGCTTTGCACAGCGTTCCTCTTCCGGGTCCCATTAAAATTGGTATGTCTAACTGTGTTTTGATTGTAGATTCTTTGGGAACTGGGACCAGATGGTAAAGAGGACATTTATCCCCCTGATTGGAAAGTTGCTCATGAAGGACGCACCCATTTCCATTGCTGGCAAGCCTAGGGACGTCAAACACATTGGCCACTCACTGAAGGACCCCGATACAACTCAGGGGTGGCAATGAACGCTGGTCTGGATAAACGATTGATCAACAAGCTACAGTGTGTTTCGATACTCCGAACAACTAGCACAGATAGGCACACCAAACAAATTGACCGTGAAGGTCCCAAACTACATCAATGTTGATCAGGGTCATCTGCATCTCAAATCACTATTGGTATTGCTGGATGGTTACTGCAAGTGCTTGGTATCGTGCCACCGCCACACAGGGCCCTTGGTGAGGAGCCTTGGATTCTCCGCTGCGCCGCCATATCATTAGTTGCTTGCCCGGCTATGTAACGGACTGGTTATAAATATCAACATGGGTTTGGGATACATTGAAGAGCTTTCTGGTTTGCAGCAATTCATCTCTGACACCCAAGAGACAATTGAGGAACTGGATGCCTTGTACATCATTGGCTGGGCTACATGGATGAAGGATATTGTCAATGGGGTACCTACTGGGGTGGAGAAAGTGAAATGCGAGGAGAGTGATGACGATGTGGATGCAATTGGTGCGGATGACGACGATTGCATGGAGCCTCAAAAGAGAACGACACTAGCAAAACGGAAAAGCGAGAGCCAGAAGCAAGATTCCAGGGATGACATGGATGACCGCTCCAGTTCTAGCCGTGGTGGGGGCAACAAGCCCTTCAAACCACCACGCAGCCTGGATTCGTTCCAAAGCATGGTGAACACATGGACCAGCAGTGCCTAGCATGGAACATTGCAAGAGAGAGCAATATTCTTTCATCACCGGGGGCAATTTTGGGGGATCCCCGGCGAGGTGCGTGCGATATGCTTCGGTGGGGTCGCTTCCCCCATATTAAATACGGTTGGGTACGACCCCCGGAAACCGCTCGAAAGTTTCTGCAGCCAGCTCGAGCCCCAAAACGCAACCAATATAGCTTGGAATATTTGGGACCGTCCAGCCGAGGTTCCATGGAACGCTCGGAAGAAATTTTGGTGGCATGTGTGGAGCTTGAACCTATTCGACCTTTAGTTGGATGCTTGGTGCGTGCTTTGCCTGCAAGGTGGTCGATGAACAATATTTGTGAACCATATTTGTGTCCTGTGTCCACTGTCAAATGCACACTCTGTGGATGTTGATTACCTGTGCCAACGAACACTAGGCCAGATCCGGCAAGACGACTGAAGATCCCTGCCTCAAACTACTCCCCGGCTCGAGAAGGAGGCATTCAGGGGCTTTCTTTCGTTCTTTGCTTTCACATGCCTAGCGTGCCATTCCCGGTGCTTACAAACATTTGTGAACAACATTTGTGTCCATTGTGCTGTTTGCGCCTCTCTGCACCTTGTGCTCTTGTGTGACGTTACACTTTCTGCTCTGGCATTCGCAATACACATGTGGAACGCCAGCCAAGGCAGTGCGTCCTCTTCGAGCCCCCAGGACCCCAAGGGCCCCCACGTTTGGAGGTCGAGGCAGAGATGATTGATGCTGACGTTGTCAATGTTCAATTACTTGAACCCGGGGACATGCAGTCCCGTCTTCAACATGCCTTGGCGGCACTATGTCCGAGGCATAAGCCATCTGAGACAGTTGAGCCCCGAATGTTCAGGGTTTTTCTAGATACGGTCACACCTAAGCAGTATGCCATTTCACCCAAAGATGCATTGTTGGCAATGCTCATGCTTAAAAAGTTTGAGATCCCGGTTTTAACCACTAGGGAAGTCGTTGGCAAGAAAACTCCCTCCAACCACGAAACAAGTTACGGCATTCGGTATAGGAATCTTTGTATAGTTGGCCTTGACCCCAAATATAACACAAAGCACACGTTTGCCGAAGAGGCAGATGGGTGTCTCCGCGACCATTATAATGTCTCAAGTCTGTACTTTCAGACCACCATGAGTCAATAATTCGCGAGTTGAAGTAGACGCAGACTGATGTGTTGTCTTGGTTCAAAGATGCGAAGGTCAAAAAGCGTAGTAAAAAACTTATCACATGTAATGTTGAGTTCCCCCTCCTCTGTTTTACAAACATCCCCTTTAACGTGTTAAGGGTCATCATCAATGACGCCTTCTGTGAAGCACCCCACGCCAGCATGCATGGTGCGTTGAAAGCCACTATCAGTGGCACGCATGTCAGTGAGGTGATGGGGGAGACTCAGGGGTGGCACGTATGGGACTAGGCACCCTCGGGGGTTTGGGAAAAAGTGCCGACACCCCATGAGGGCCAGGTATTCAGGACAGACCTGCAGCCAACATATCAGCCCCATGGCCCCCTGTGGGGTATAGAGTTTTCTTTGGCCCCCGCTCCAAAGCCTAACCAGTCTCCACCAAAACAGGCGAAATCGTCAGTTATGGAATCTTGGTTGCAATCCAAGGCTGAAAAGTCCACACCCCCAACCAGAGGGTAAGTGTGTGTTTTTGTCGCAGTCCCTGTAGCGCCCCCCCCTCCCCCCAAAGGATGCGCTCTTTTGGTAAGGCCACTTTTCTAAATGTCTGCTATCTCTGCTGCCATGGGTGCGCGCGCCAACTCTGCCGCTGGCGTTGGGCCAACAATTTCTTCCGGCCGCCTTCTGGCCGCCTCCCAGTCCCCCTCTTCATCCCCATCGCCGTCGGGGTCGGCCCCCCAATGGGCATTCCCCGCCCCCGAAGAAGCATGAGCGACTGCAGAAGAGGCAGCATGGGCAGCAACGGAAGAAGAAGCAGCACGAGAAGCCGCCGTTCCACAGGAGGCCGCGGCAGAAGAAGCAGGAGGTCCAGAAGCATTGGTGGCGGCAGTGGCGGGCGTGGCCGTGGTAGCGGTGCAAGTGCAGCACTACGTGCGCCTCTGCACCAAGAAGAGCAAAGACTCGGTGGCAGTCCAGGCCAAGTTCAGCCCTAGCCTTGGGTTGGCCTGGTAGACCAAGGCTGCCATCACCAGTAATCCAACGCTAGGGAGGGTTGAAAAATTTGGGGTCCTCCCCCCCCCGCCTTCCCGATGGCCTTGCTGGAGCAGGCCATTCGGGAAAATGGTGTGGGGGTCTGCAGTTTTTTGGGGGTAAACCCCCAAGTGCGCAACTCTGTGGGAACCCAGTTCATGAAGCCGGCTAAGGAGGTAAGGGCACTTAGGGCGAGGTATGAGGATGAGTAGAGGAAATTTAAGGCCACATAGGTTAAGGTTAGGGAATCGTGCGGGGGCAAGAGGCAAGGGGGGCTGGTCTCAAGGGGAAGGAGCGCAGTCTGAGGGACACTGCCAGTGCCGACAACAGAAAGGCAGATGGGCTGCTAGCGCCGATGCGTGCCTCATGGCGGGGCGCCAAAAAGCGCCGACTCCTCAAGTCTTCCCCTGCCCAAAATGCCTGCCTCCACCCCTCCCACCTTTCGGCAAATGGGACAGGTTGGGGGGGTAGAAGAGCAGCCGCACGGCCTGGTTGCGGCCGTGCATGCTCGGGGGGACTGAAATTTTTGACCAGTCAGGCACTAATGCCTCCCCGTCAGTCAGCGCGGAACTTCGCCCAGGGGGTGTTCGGGTGGGCCTGCACAGCAGCCCCCCGCACTTCAATAGGAAGATCGTATGTATTTTGCAATGCGGGTGGTGCTGTGGCACCTCGAACACCCCACCCCAGCATGGGGGAACCCCCCCCCCCCTCTCCTCAGCAAATTTGCCATGCCAGGGAGGGAGTGGAGGGCTATGTCTGATATTTGTGCATCCTGGATCCACGTACTTGCGAACATGAAGCATCGGCGCATTGGGTGGCCGCCCACTGTTTTGAAGGAAATCGAGACGGTGGCAGAGGAGCTGCCACCTGGGGGGTGCGGGTCAAAGGGCCAGTGCCCTTTGCCTCCCTCACAAGCAACATGGTTCCCATGGTGGTTCTCCACCAAATCGCGACTTCCCCCCCCCCCCCCCCCCGCTTCAGTCTGATATTGAGTCCGAGTGTGTCCTCTACAGGGGTGAAGGGGAAGAGGAAGAGGGCACAAGGGGGGGGGGTCCAGGAAGAAGAGGGAGGGGGCTGGTGCCCCCAGGCCCCTCACTTCCTAGAGTGGGACCATGGTGGCAGGGGTGCGGGAGGGATGGGAGAGGCCAAAGGGGGCCCTCCCCCTTAGAATTTTGATGCCGCCCCGCACGTTGCTGGAATACGTGCGGGGCACGGCGCACCACCCCAAGACCTGGATGAAGCCCTTCCCCCTGCTGGATGGAAGCCCAGCTGGTCAAGGGGAGCTCATCCTCTTGATTGTCCCTCCAGGGACCCAAGCCACTGGGTCCCACCAAGCTAAGGAGGTTGACTCTGACTCTGACTAATACACATGTATATGTATGTATGTGATGATGTGGGATGTAGGACTGTTGCACCTCCCGATTCCAATTGAAATGTATGTTTGCCATGTGACAACGAATCACGTGCAGATGTCGCCTTCTACCTCTCTTGCTGTTTCTGTGTCTGTGTGCCTGTGTGAAGGGGGGAGGAGAGTCGAGCACACTGGGAAGGCCCGGATCTCCAAGCCATGGTCACCAATTACACCAAGAACATGTTCTGGTGAAAGCTACAGGCTGGGGCATCACAAATATGTTTGGTTGAAAAAAATCCGAAACAGTGCGTCCTTTTTTTGGGGCGGACAGTCGAGCACACTTCGAGGACCTAGATCTCTGAGCCACTGTTGCCAATTCGACCAAAAACATTTTCTGGTCAAAGCTACATGTTGGGGCATTCCAAACATGGTTGGTCCAAAAAAATCTGAAATATGCGGCCTTTTTTGTGGGGAGGATAGTCGAGCACACTTGGAGGACTTGGATCTATGAGCCACTGTGACCAATTCGACCAAAAAAAGGTTCCGGTGAAAGCTACGGGTTGGGGCATCACAAATATGCTTGGTTCAAAAAAAAAACTGAAATATGGAGCCTTTTTTGGCGGATAGTCGAGCACACTTGGAGGACCTAATCTTTGAGCCACTGTGACCAATTCGACCAAAAACACGTTCTGGTGAAAGGTACAGGTTGGGGAATTACAAAAATGTATGTCAGTCATGCTCTCTACCACAGTCTTGATAAACCACAATGATCCACCACGAGTTCATCGTGTACAATTTTACTGTATGGGGGAATGGTGACGTGTCCAAGCTGGAGTCATTTGCCAGCATCTGCCCTGTGCCTGCCAATCAGTTCATGGTGTTAGCTTTCATCTTGAACTTCCCTGGGGCCACCCCCTTGGATTGCAAGGAGCTACACAACCTGCCATGGCCCCCCACTGACACAGTCCGGGTTGTGCGGCGCCCAATGGGCCCTTTACCACCCAACTCCGCCAGCCCAGTACCCCAGTGTCCCAAGGCAGCAGCTGCCATGCTTGTGCGGCATGACCATGTTGTGCCAGCAGCAACTGCAATCCCGTGATCGCCTGCAACCAGGTGCTGCTGGTCTATGGTGGCAGTGCGGCAGCAGGAGCTACTACATCTTCTGGCAGTGGAGTACTCCCTGACCAACACCAGGCTGTTGCCAGACATATGCCATCTACTTCTGCAGAAGTCCGGCACCCTGGCAGTACAAGGGCGCGAGGACCCTCCCCCCCAACAAGCCTGTATGCTGATCGATACAAGCCCAGGGGGCGTCCCAATTTAAACACTAACATTTGTACAATTGTTTTTGTGGGAGACTGGTTCCCAAAATCTGGCCATGTGCCGAGGTGCATAAACATGATAACGTGGATGGAACTTCCAAAAGTTGTTGATGGGGAGTGACTACCCAAACGGGCAGAGGCCCTACACGCCCTGCCTTCGTGTAAATTCAACCAACGCATGAAGTATGGTGGTACATAGTACACTACGACACTGCACATACACTTTGGTTGGCTGACTGCAGATCACCACCATTTGGGGTGAAAGTGTCGGCAGAAGAGGTGCGTGGCATGTCCCTGGGTCAATAAGCATGGGGCTGCCACATTGTTTTTGCACAAGGGGGGGTGTCTAAGTGACGTGCGCCGTTCCCACAAGTTCCACGGTGTATCCAACCTGGCACAGGTTTACATCATACAACCGGTATTACGCAACACCAAAGGAGGAGCCTCCAGACTCCTTGGTGTTATTGGCCGAACGGTACCCGGGCCGTACAAGCATGTGTTGTTGAAGGTAATAGCTCAAGTTGCTGGGAGATACCACCCTAGATCTTTGCCTCTTGATAGCAAGGAGCACCAGCGCCTTGTGCGCGGAAGGTTCCAAGCAGGCATCAGCTTAACTGGCCGAGATTGTGATGGGAAGACTAGCAGGGGCATGGTCCTCCCATTGCCCTTCCATTCTTTGGTCCTTGCCTTGTGCCACATATTACACATGTGCTCTGGTTGCACTACTTGGCAACTGCAGCATGGCAAGGTATGGGTTTGGTGTACACATATATTGTGCACATCGTTCTGGAATTTGCGGAAGAAGGTTGCACTGCACCCCTAGAGATGGGTCCCACACTTGGTTTAACCCGCGGACCCCGATGCTATATTCTGATGAGGCAGGGGAAAGGGACCTCCGGGTTGCCAAAAGATATGCCCCCGTGACTAGTACTAGGCAGAATGCCGGTATTAGTGAAAGTTTGAAGCATGAGCTGTATGAAAAGTTTTTGCGTAAGAAAAACAAGATCCCCACTTCCAAAATTTGGGCCCCTGTCCATCGGAACCTCGTTTTGGAGGCTTGCATGGTTGCTGCCAATGCAGTGTGGCAGTGCAGTGTGGCAGACAGTCTTCCAACGCCTGTTACGGCACTTGATGACTTTTGAAGAAGCAGGCGGCTGCAAGTTATATATGCACCCAGCAACCAATTCGGTTGAATTCACTTTTCCAAGTGCAGAACCGGAATGTGATGTGGTTTGTGTGTGTGGGAGTTGTGGCTCAAAGCGTGGTATACGTCAATGGGTCCCACTTGAGGTGGAAGCTGTCCAAAGTTGGCCTACCATGGCTTTGAAGAGCCGGTTCAAATTCAAATCCTGTGCCGCAAGGCGTAAAGATCTCAAGGGCAAGGATAAGGTTAAGGGTAAATTTCATGTGGGGCCCATCCACAAACTAGTGGATTCTAACCCAAGTTCCGTTCTTGTTGTTCCTGCTTCGGAGGCGGAGGACAGTGCTGCCTCATACCAAGGTCCAAGTGATGTAAGCGACCACCGACGCGCACAACCAATGAGGCAGAAAAAGTTGTTGTGCGTCCCCTTTGTTGATAGCAACGTAGAGCAGCAACTTATGTTTCCCAAAGGCAGCAAGCATAGCAGCAGCATGAGCAGCAACAGCAGTGACAGTGGGAATAGTAGCAGTCCCGAGAATGATGATTCTGAGGATGATGATGTGTATGTGCCCCGCGGCTCTGCGGTAAGTGCCGCGGGTCCCATTCTTCATCATCATCTCATGACAGCCCTAAACCTCAACCGCAACCCAAGAAGTATCCGCGTACGGCTGTACATAGTCGGGGGGTGCGGGTGTTGGATGTGGACGCCATGTCAAGTGATGGTTGTCCCTTGCATATGCTCAGTGACGGGGACTACAACATTCACAGTTCCAATTAAGGACAAGTATTCTTTTCTTTTTTGCATGTTGCTTTGCTGAGGTCAGGTATACGGGTGGACAACACTGCCCTCTCTCGACGTAGCAAATTTCAATTGAAAATCGCCTAGAAATTTTCAAAGTTGCCTGGAAAAATGCTCGAAAGTTTTGGCAGCCAGCTGGGGAGCCAAAACGCAACCAATATCGCTTGGAGTGTTCTATGGACCTTCCAGGCAACCATCCGCGGGTAGCTTGGAAGAAATTTTGGTGCCGATTTCTGAAATGTACTGTGCGATACGAGTCCCATTTGGTGACCATAAGTGCTAAGCGTTTCCAAAAATCCCCCGCAAAATGCCCAGCTTTTCCCTACCATTTTTTACCTTCTATGCTGTGCGTTGCGGCGCCATGTGAAGGTGCAACAACTGCCAAACTAAAGCCCAAGGCAGCGAGTAAGAAGCAGTAATTGGTGCTGCAGGTGTATGTTTATGGTAGTTTGACTGCTTTGGGCCCTGTGTTCCAACAGGCAGTGGTTCTGAGCAGGCAGCAAAACATATAAGGCCCAAATTCCAAACGCCGAGCAGGAGTCGCATAACTGTTGTACACATGCGGGAACTTGTCCACAATGTGGCCCTCATACATGGCAGACGTCATGTGCGCAAACGTGGGATGCAAGCCAAATTTATCACCGAGGTCCTTAAAGCGAGCCCTAGTGAGGTCGTTGAAGTAGATCTTAGTGTGCTTAGGATCAGAACCAGGTGTTTCATCAAGGGCAGCACGGGTCCCACCAAGATGTTCCACCGATTCTTCACCCACTGGACATGCGCCTGTACTGCCATAAGCGAAGGCGACATATGGGGCTAAACAAACAGTCGACGTTTAGGACCCCCACGAGTGGCAAAAAGCGGTAGGACACAGAGTTCAGCAGGCTTCGTAGATTGAGCGCAAGAATGAGTAACCCTGATGACCCAGGGAACCCAAGCGGTTTCCATGCCCTGGTTGATAAGATTTCGTTCACCTTTCCAAATAGACTCAGCATTGATGAGGAGCTCTTTGGCCATACGACCTCCTTCTTCATACAAGTCAGGACTTATAGGATCAAGTAGGACAAAATCAACAGTAGTCCAGTTGGGCAGGAGCTTCAAAAGCGCCAGCACATTCGCTTGAGCAGATTGGAAATCTTTCTTCGGACAGCAATAGAACATTTTGACAGCATCTCCACGAAACATCGTCTGGGCCTGTTTTTGATCTTTAATGGATTTGATACCAGCAGGGTGCGCACAGAAACCCATGGACAAGTTGAAGCCTTCATGCAGCAAGCGCTCCTCCTGAATGAGGTAGACATGGTCATCAAGACCACGGAGGGCAGCAAGCTGCTTCGAATCGAGGGAGACCAAGATGGGTCGGTCCGGGGTGGCGAAGTTCGGCACGTGGTCTTTGACACTCATCTGGTCGGAGCTGGCCCACAAAGAGGACGTAGAGGAGGGCTATTGAGCAACCCAGATTCAGTTTCCACTAGTAGCCTCCGCAAGTGGGTGAAATGCTAGGAAATCCAACACTGCAGTGCGTACTGCTGCACCAAAGGGTCCCCAAAGGCGTCACGGCGGGCGTCGACAGGCCGGGCAGCACATGGCCAATAAAAACCGAAGGACAAAATGGACAAGCAAAGAATAGACACTCAGAAAGTTGGTTGGGTTGGGTGGTAAGGTACAAAAAACAAAGGCAGAGAACCTGCAAGCGAAGTTCCCTCCACAAATATGTGGACCAGGCCTTCCCCCCAAGATAAGAGTTGCGCGAGGGGCTGCGGAAGTAAATGTGAGTTACCTTATGGGAGGGCTCAGGGGATGCTGCCCAGGCCACTACATCCTCCACTGAAAGTGCCCCCGACTAGTAGGTCGCCTCGTCCATTTGGCAGTGGGCGACGGGGAGGGCTTGGTACTACCCCAGGGTGTCGGCAGCAGCATCGGGGCGGGACTGCAGGGAGGTAAGCTAGGAGAGGGTCTGCTAGGACATGATCAAAGAACGTGTTAAAGAGCTCTTTGAGAGGGAAAAAGTGGAAAGTGGGGCAACTTCGTACAAAATTCGTACGAATTTCACACGAATTTCACAGTCTTGTGAATCTGTGAATCTTGCGTGAATTTATGTGTGAATTTCGGTGCGTGAATTTAAGTTTCGACCTAACACCACTTAATATGGCAAACCAGGTGGCTAGTTAAAACCTCTAATTTGCACACATTTGTTGTACCACATTTTCGGCGAACATAGCACGAGAAACGCACACCATGGCACCAAGTTATGCGCAAAACACAGCAAAAAAATGTCAAATTCGCACCACCGTGAATCTCCCATTAAAACGACCGCTTCACGCATGGTACATACTCCAAGCAACACACACACACAAAATATGGGGGGGGAACAACGTAAATACCACCTAAAACATGCCTTACATAGCTTGGATGGTCGTTTTAAGTGATCACGGTATCACAAAAATCAGTTTCGAAAACTTCAAATTTTGAGCTGCCCGGCGTGGAAAGGTGCAGAAGCAGGTTGTGTACCCATCCCTTGTCAGACCCCCCCGGAGCCCCCCCCCCCCCAGCTAATACCCAAATAGGGTGAAAAAAACATGGATACAGCTTAAAACATGCTTTACATACCTTGGATGGTCGTTTTAGGTGATCATGGTATCAGAAAAATAAGTTTGGAGAATTTTGATTTTGAGCTGCCCAGGGTGAAAAGTTGCATAAGTGTGTTGGATACCCATCCCTTGGGAGACCCCCCCCCTTGGACCTAATACCCAAATAGGGTGAAAAGCACGTAAATACGGCCTAAAACATCCTTTACATACCTTGGATGGTCATTTTAGGTGATCACAATATCACAAAGACAAGTTTCGAAAACTCCCTTTTTTGAGCTCCCCAGGGTGAAAACCCGCACAAGTAGGTTGTGGACCCATCCCTTGAGAGCCCCCCCCCCCCCCCTCGCTGGACCTTATACCCAAACAAGGTGAAAAGCACGTAAATAGGGCCTAAAACATGCTTTACATACCTTGGATGGTCATTTTGGGTGATCACAATATCATAAAGACCAGTTTCGAAAATTTCCAGTTTTTAGGCTGCGTAAGGTGAAAACTAGCATAAGTAGGTTGTGTACCCTTCCCTTGGACCCCCCCCCCCCCCGCCGAACCTGATACCCAAACAGGGTGAAAAACACATAGATACGGCCTAAAACATGCTGTGCGTACCTTGGATGGTCGTGTTATGTGGTCACAATATCAAAAAGTAAGTTTCGAAAACTTCGACTTTTGAGCTACCCAGGGTGAAAAGCTGCATGAGTATGTTGTGTACCGGCCCATTCCCTCATGTAAGCCATTATTGGTGGAAGGGTGATTTCACATCTTTGTCACGGGTTGTGACCCACGGTTGGCAAGCCTAGAGAGTGCCAAAAATGTCCTTCCGTATCCTAGTAGGCATGTAGTGTCACAACATCCCTACTCACACCCCTTAGTGTGGGTACCACGGGGTCATCGAGGTTGCCAAAACCGCCAACATACCAAAAATGGCTAAAAAGTGCATAATGTGCGAAAGCGCTCGTCCCACTCCACGCCATACAAACCCCATGGAGTGTGGTCCCAGAAACAGTTTTTCTTCTCAAAATTGAAAAGAAACCAAAACGGGCGGGTCATTTCTTTGACCCCCACCACTCCCCCAACCTCCCTCAAAACCTCCCGAAAGTGGGTTTCAAGTGGGGGGGGGTCTGGAGGGGTGGGGGGGGGGTCCGGACCAAAACCTCAATGGGGAATGCGTTTATTGGACAGAATAATGATTTTACAAAGGCTTAAACCAACACTTCAACCCCTTGGGGTAGGGTACGTGAATAGGCCCAAAAAGGCCCAAAATGCGGGGTACGTTGCATTTTCCCCTATATACGCTTGCCTAGCTTTGATCTAACAAGCTCTACGAGGTGTGTTGAATGTTCCACATCCAACTTTCACAATGCAAGTGTTGACCCCCCCCCCCCTCAGGGACATACCTGTGCCCTGTTTACAAACCACCACTCTGCTTTGACGGCTTTATGGTCCATGAAACCATCGCTGATTGTGCAGTGCCTGGTTGGCACCGGTCCACACGCTGGTGGTGTGTGGTTGCTTAGCAACCCATGAATCACCTGGAAATGAAAAGTGCAGGGTTCCAAGCAAACACAGGCAAGCAGTGGACAGTGCATAGTGCGGTAGGCGTGCTCAAACGGTATTGTATTGGTGAACAAACAGGGTGCGGAAACAAAGATAATGAACTTTGTGAAGGAACACGTAGTCAAACCTCACAGTGGTGTGTAGTGTTGTTGAAAAATAATATACAAAAATGCACCAATATAGCACTCTAAAAATGCAACTCCGCTCAAGAACGCTCTGCACAGCGTTCTTCGATTGAAAACTGAAAAAAAAGCATACCATGTCGCGAGTGCGCTTTGGAATGATGGAAAAAGTCTTGACCGACAATAATATTGTCCTGCGTGCTTCTTCGTATACCACAATTCCCGTCGGCTGTAATGCTCAGGGGCGTCAACAGTTCTTGGCCGGTATCAACACCCTGATCGAATTTGAACTAAGCATTAAAGATGAAGTCACCAACCAGCCTCTGACCTAGGAGGATGTTGACTCTCACGTAGGATCGGTGCAATCGGAATGGGGCAACGTGGAGACGTGTATGATCATGGGCATTCCGCCGCTTTGGAAGGAGGAGCACCTACGGGCGGGACTGGAAAGCACTGGTGACAAGGACTTCCTGCTGAACAAACTTTCTTGGAATGTTGGAGAGATGAGAACCTCTACCTTGAGAGTGCACTCCCCTAAAGCTTCCATGTGGTTCGGCAAGGTGTTCCACAGTAAAGAGGGTCGCTGTTTGATGGTCATCAGTAGTGCAGAAGAAGGGGATCGGAAACAGCGGTGCCTCACGACGCGACCAAATCCAAAGTGACCGTCCCTGCAGCAGGCTGATGCTGCGGCCTAGTCTTTCCCTTCTCCCTCACCTACCGCTGGCAATTGTGGGTCATCCTCCAGTAGTGGTTCAGCTGGTCCGGTGGCATCCAGTGGAAGCAAGTTCTAGTTTAACAGAATGAAGACCTGATACCATGACATCTCTTGATGTTTCCATGGGGAGTTCCCATGACTCACTGTGTGTCCTCCCTTTTGATCGTTTTATATTCGGAGAGCCATTGGATGTAGCCACCTTTAACGCCTATGGGTTGCCTTGTGTGCCCGGCAAGTCCAGTGTTGGTAAGAAGTGCGGTCAAACCCGTTTACGGCACCTTATTCGTGAGATGGTTTCTTCACAGCTGGACATTGTCGGTGTTCAGGAGCCCATTTTCCGTGTTCCCGATCAGAGCCTGTGCTGTGCTGCTTCTAACCCTTGTGATTACCACAAAGCTCGCAGTTAGTTGGCTGAGCCGCGTTTTCCCCGCTTAGCAATTTTTCACCACAGGGGAGGGGGAGTGTTGCCCAAATTTTCTCCCAGAGATGGACGGTTATGTCCTCCGAGTCACTTGAGCCGAGGGTGTCGTATGCCAGATTGAAGCATGATACAGGGCAGTTGCTGCAGGTGTTAGTAGCACATTTTCACCATGAGGGCCAAGCTGGTGAGCAAATGTGAAGGGATTTGCCTCTCTTGTCATGGGATGCTCTCATCCCAGTGCCGACTTTGTGTGACCACAATTCCGTGTTAGCGCCGGGACATGATTGTCAAAACACGTTTGCCCGAGACTCGGGTCGTTGTGTTGTTGATGCCCGAGAGCGTCCAGTGTTGTGTCTGAGCCAGTTGGGCCGTTGTGATGCCCAGAACATCCCTCATCCCCCGGAATACACCCAGGATGACTTGAGACCGAAGGGTTGAACCTAGGGTTTCCCTGCCCCTGTAGGTGATTCTTCTGATGAGGCTAAGATCAAGTGTCAGATAGGCCATCGCCGCATGGACCGTAACCACATTTCTGCTGGTATTGCCCCGTTGGTTACTGGTGCGTACACTCGATTTATTGGTGGTTCCGACCACAAAGCAGTGATTTTACAGCTCAATTTCTCTTCCTAACCCCACAGAGGGCAGTGTCCCACCCAATTCTTGCAGGACCCGATTGCATGTGCCTCGCTGCGCAGTGACTTGACTGCATTGCCGTTTACTACGGATTGGTGGGAGGGTGCGCATGATTGTATCAAGCGTGTCGCCTATTCACATGCGCCTAACCGCCGTAGGAGAGGCATTGCAGGGGTTAGACTGATGCGCGCCAGGGGCGGTGTCCCAAGCCCTTTTACACCCTTGTCAACATGTGGTCTGCGTGGTTGATTGCGGCAATGCTGCGGTACATCAATAAGCAAACAGTAGTGGGGCACCGGCAATAGGCGGAGACTTGGAAAGTTCTGCATTTGGCCTCTACCACTTGCATCTTGCGTGATTTTGTCAAAGAATCACTGTGGCTGAAGTTGAGAACCATGGAACGCTTGCATCCGTGGCTACAAGAACCTATGTTGTGCCCCATATGTGCAGTAAAGGAAACTCAAGAACATGTGTTATCACAGTGTAAATGCCTGTGCCTGGCGGCAAAGATTGTGTCACAGTGTTTTGCTGATCTTACAGTTCGTGATGTATTGTACACACTGTTCGAGTTACTGGTTGCCTCACCAATTGTCCTGCCTCAGTCTTCCCTTTGTGTGGTCTTTTGGGCTGCCCGTTGGGCATCGTGGTGTGTGTGATGTTTGGTGCGAGTTAGGCGTGGAAGTGTCCTCACATGCCATCTGGTCTTACTTCATTGGTTATTGGCGGCACATGCTTGGCCTGGTGTCATGTATGCATGTATGCATGTATGCATAAGATTCGTTTGGCAGCCACATTACTGAATTTTTGCACGCCCTAGAATCCTTAGATGACAGCGGCACCCTCAAGCATCCCATGGTTTTGATCTCGCTTCAACCCCCCTTGACCAAGTATCAGGCCAAGGTGCAAAAGCGTCAGAGCAACAAGGAGGAGCGCCTACATCAAAAGCTCCCGTTAATTAATTGGTTCTTGCAGCAGGGCTATGTAGCTATTCATACTTATGGCTCTTCATAACACTACGATGTGATTGGTTGGGTAGGCGGCTTTGGAGTATATGTGCACACGGAACAGCCCCTCACATATGCATATCTAGTGCCGCGGGAGTGCAGGCAGACTAATAATGGTGCAGAGCTGTATGCAATTTACTTTGTGCTCACTGATATCATCCCTATATTTAACCACGACAAAGTCCTGATTGTTACTTACTCAAAGCATGTGTTCAAAGGGGCCCTGGGTGGTGCGCTGAAATGGCGTCGCCATGGCTGGCGTGGGGCCTATGGCCTGGTGGCTGATTCGGGATTGTGGTCCAAAGTCCTGGCACTGATTGAATGTATTCGAGTGGATTTGAAGTGGCTCTATGTCCCGTTGCATGTAGGAATTTGTGGTAATGGAAAGGCCAACACCCTGGCAGAGCAAGGGCCATAGAAG
Source organism: Eutreptiella sp. 'Long Island Sound 2002' (assembly GCA_964036045.1). NCBI lineage: Eukaryota > Euglenozoa > Euglenophyceae > Eutreptiales > Eutreptiaceae > Eutreptiella > Eutreptiella sp. 'Long Island Sound 2002'. The sequence goes on from OZ038379.1 coordinate 156,528,090, forward strand.
CACAGCCTTTGCCCGTTTCCTGATTTTTCTTGTGGAGAGTGTGCGGTGCGTGTTGTTGAGCTACATAGTACCCCAGTGCCTGTCACATCTCCTGGATTTCCTTGTACAAGCGAATCCCCGGCGAATGTTGTCAAGAGGGGTTTCCATTTTACTTCCCGGGGTGACAGCTGTGTTCGCAGGCAGCTGCAATTTGATTCATTGGCGGATAGTCCAATGCAATCAATGGCGATGATGCCGAGCCATCTCTACAAGGGGTAGACGACTCAGGGGAATGCAATGAGCAAGAGATGCTGTGTGATAATGCTGTTTCATCCTCTTTTACACAATGCACAGTGTACCCCGGAGCGCAACTCCATCCCGGTTTACATGGTTGACACTCCAGTTGTGGAGGATTTTTCTATGAGCTGCTGTTTGGACAGCGACACAGAGTCCCTGCTTTCTGCGATCAGATGTATTTCCATTTCTTCCGGGTAGGGATTGGGGCACAGATTTCTGGCGCCATGTTTGGCTCAATCATTTGTCTTTGGTCTCTTAAATGTTTTGGCACCCATGGTCTTGCGGGCCAGCTCGTATCCTTGCATCGCCTTGCGGCGCCATGATTCATTGCACTGTATGGGCCCGCCTTCGGCCCGATTTGGATTTCGATGTTTGAGTTTGTTATAGCGCCGGGGATTTAAAGTAGGTAACCATCGTCACAGTACAACCGTAGTGCGCTACACCCATGGGCTAGGGAGCGCTGGTTCGAGACCCGGAGCGGCCTGTACGGGCGGCTCGGCATATCCTATGGCCTGACTTGAGGCGGCTCGCCATGAGTTGTATAGGTGTTGTAATCGTAGAATACTTGGGTATCTTGTGGTAAGGTATCTTTTTTTTTTTGCAGGATACATTGTCTGTTTGTTGTACGTTAGGGTACTTCAGCCCTCGTGGCCAGAGCCCATCCATTGATGTCTGGCGCCTAGCGGCGCCGTGCCTGGCACAATCCTTTGCCTTTGGTGCTCTTTATTTGTTGGCATCCACGTTCCACCAACTAGCTCGTATCATTGGGGCGCCTTGCGGCGCCATGATTCGTTGCACTGTATGGGCTCGCCTTCGGCTCGATTTTGTTCATAGCAACGGTGTTTATAGCATTTCCTCTTATCACATACTGTCGCAGTTTGAATGATTTTTGAGGCCCACCCGCCGCCGTGGACCAATTATTGAATGCCATGTGTACTAACCCGGTGGGAAAGCCTAAGGATGCCCACGTCCAGGTGTACCCCACCACTAACCTGGCACATACCGCCCCCCCCATTACGACATGGTGTGCTTTTAGGATCTTGCTGCATGATTACCACGTGACCATTCTTTTCTCCCCTTCACCTGGCACCTTGCCAACCCCCAGTGGTGGGAGGGTTTGGGCATGGCCCCTTTCCATCCCACCATCCAACCAAAGGTGCATATCCCGGACATCACCCACCCCACTTTCTATGGCACCACTTCTCTGCAATGGTACCGGGCGTCCTCATGTGCCCCCCCCCCTTCAATTCGAGTGAACCCCCCCTCCACACAAAACCCCTTCCCGCACCCCACCAAGGGGTGATGGGCAACCGCAACCCCGACCCCAACAGGGTTGGCCACTCCCAGATGCCCCTCAACTTTGTTGATGGGAACGGCTACATGGTGCTTCGGGGAGTTGTTGAAGCAGGGGATTGCGACGTGGGGTGGGGGAAGGTGGTGAAGGCGTGGGGCAGCGGCGACGAGAAGATCGTAGCAAAAAATTATGAGCTGCTGTTCAATGCCGAGCGGAGTGAAGATCAGGCAAGGGATCTTGATCTCCCCCCGGCGTTGGCAAAGCAAAAGCTCGCTGGCGAAGGGGGTCGGGGGCCCCTTTTCAAGAAGTTCCACCCCCCCCTCCGTGGAAAGTGTCTGTGAGGTTGGGAAGCTCCACTCAATGACGCCGGGCAGCGTCATTGTGGCAAGCGTGGGGAATGGGTCGCAGCTCCCCCACACCGACGTCGCCACCCACCCCGAGGTACTCCCCCCTTCCGACAAGGACGTCTCGGGGTGTCACTTCAGTAGATTCCTCTGCCTTTCGGAGGAGTACCAGGTGCAGGTGCAGGCGGGGACGACCCTGGGCGAGGCGGGGTTGGTGCGCTGGGACACCATTCAGCTGCAAAGGGGGGACATGCTGCTGATGGTGGCCACCGGCCGCCACCATGGGATGCCTGCCCCCCATACGCCAAGGATGGGCCGCAGGGGGCTCTTTTTAACTTGTGGACCCCCGACGCCAAGCACCACCACCACCAGCCCAACACCACCCACTTGGACCGCCCCCCCCCCCCCCCGCGAGGCCCTGGCCGTTGGTGGGGATTTGTCCGGCTGGGACTGCCCTAGCGTGGACGAGGTGTTGTGGGTGGGGAAGGGGGCGGTTGGGAGGGTGGGGTTGTGGGAGGGGTGTGCTACCCAGGCCCTCTTCGCCGACGCCGCTGAGGCGGTCCCGCCCCTACCACCCCACCTTCCTCTCCCGCTCTACCCCGGCCACGGACCTCGCTGTGATGGAGGTCGCCGAGCACTCGGGGCTCTTTTTCGTGGCGAACGTCCACCAGATCGAGATCTTCAAGCGGGGCAACGTTGATGCAGAGTCGGAGATCCACTTCGCCCTCTGCGGCGTTGCCCCCCGGAGCGGCCGGCCACGCTGTGGCACCTTCTCAACACTACCCCAGCGTGGCGGACCCCCAAGTGCTCGAAGGCTAGGGCATGTTCAATCACCTGTCCGTGTGATTGCAAGGAGTGCCCCCTGTTCATTTCTGTGTGTTTGCTTGCTTTGTTGACAAATTGGACAAAATTCGCACGAATTTCGTACGGAATTCGTACGAATTTTGTACAAACCAATGTGCTCGGCAAGTGTGTGAATACAAAAGTTTCTGTGAAATTCGTACAAAATTCGTACGAATTTCGGACGAGTTTCACACTAATTAGTGTGCATTTCGTCCAATTGGTGTACCGTTTGCGTTCCGTTTTGCCAATGGTCGTTGCATCCGCGCTCCCGCTTCTTCAAGTGGTACCTCACACACTTTGCCTTGTCTGCAGGTGCCCTTCTACGCGTGGTCGCCGGAGGTGCGGCAACACGCCCGCAGGCGGTTCACCCTGCATCATCGCGTGCTGGTGCCCCCTGAGGAGCACGATCGCGCCCAAGGCTCCGGGGCTGGATGGGCCCCTAGCGAGGCCCCAAGTGAGTGCAGCAAGGCCTCCGCGCGCCCGGGACACACTGCGGGGGGCCGCAGCGAGGCAAGCTCGGGTGCGGGGCATAGGCGTGGGCCGGGCGTGACGTGACGATCCCCATGCCGTTGCGCGAGGACTTGGGCACCGCCCGCCTTGACCCCCCTCTTGCCCGGGTCACCCTGGCTGCGAGGCAGCTAGAGCCTGCCTGGCAGCATAAGGTGGCGCCCGGGCCCGACGGGCAGCAGCGGCATCTTCCTGCCATGTGGGAACTGGCCGTGGAGGCCCAGGGGGTGCAGGCCGACCTCCGCATCCCCTTCCCCCGCCCCCTTGTGATCCGGGGGGGGGGGTCGAACCTGCCCAAGGGGTGGGACCTTGTGGGCATGTTTGCCTGCCAACTTGTGAGCGGGCACTGGCGGGTCCAGACGGGGGTGGCGGGGATTGGGGAGGAGGGCACAGTGACCACGGCCGGCATCGTGTTGCTCGCGGTGATCACGGGGTGGGAGAAGCGGAAGGCGGATTGGGCGGACGTGGTATGGCTTGCCATGCGCGTCCATGTGCAGAGGATACGGAGTAATGGGGGGGGTGTTGACGTCACTGCCGTCGAGGGCGAGGAGGATGCCCCCCCCCCCCCCGCCCCACGGGGTGGGAGAAGCGGAAAGCCCCCCCCCCCCCCCGCCAGCAGACACAGGTGAGCGCCCCTCCAAGGCCCTGCGTACAGGCACCCCCGCGGAGCAGGCGGCACGTGACCGGGCGATGGGGGATGTGGTTGAATGGGTGGAGCAGCAGCAACAACACCGCGCGACGTGGGAGCTCCGCGCGATTAGCGCAGAGCATGCACAGCGCGACCTGCAGGCCCGCCTTGATAAGGCAAATGAAGACCACCGGGCCGCTGAGACGGAGCGTGCCTCACTGCCAAGGTGACAGTCTTGGAGCGGGAGGCGGCACATCGCAGGGCCTAGGGGGGCAGGGCACCGGGTCCGACCGCGGAGGGTGAGCCCGGGGGCCCAACGGCCTAGAGGGGGGTGGGGGCGCCCAACGCCGCCGGCGCTTGGTTCCTTTTGGCCTGGTCGCAGGCATGGCACGCGCATGTTGAGGCGGCGGCGAGACAGATGTCGGCCGTCGCCACGGGCCTACGCATGGCCCTGCTGCACAACGGGCACAGGGTCGAGATGTCGACGGTGGCGCCCGACCTGGCCAGGGTCACTGCTGCCCATGACCAGTTGGCGCAACAATACCCCCCCCCCCCCCCCACCGCCTCACGGCGGTGGCGATGGACGCCAACTTCGTGGAGGCGGCGGAGCAGAGCTCCGCTGGCCGGAGTTCTGCTCCAGGGGGGGGGGGGGAGCTCTACCTTTGACATCGGGACCCCCTGTCCCATCTAACCTGCACGAATGTTATTTGTACATATTTATAAATGAATATATATGTATATATGTATATATATATATATATATATATACACACACACACATATATATATATATATATACATATATATACATATATATATATATATATATATATATTATATATAGATATATATATATATATATATATAGATATATATATATATATATATATAGATATATATATATATATATATATATGTATATATATTATATAGATATACATATATATAGATATATAGATATATATATAGATATGTATATATGTATATATATATATATATATATATACATACGAGTACTGCGTGCCCCCCCCCCCCTCCCCCCTGGCCCCGGCATGGGCGGTTTGAACGACATGTGGGGTACCCCCCCCCCCCCCACTTTGCCAAGTTTGCAATAGACGTGACGTCTTTTTCCACAACCATTACTTTTTGCACATTGCACATTGCAGTTTTCAAGTCTTGTTCTCGTGGCCCTCCCGTGTTGATTGCCGTGGGTGCCCAGAATCCTGGAGAATCAAGGGGGTTGCATTTTTGTACCCGTGCACGCAAACAGGAACAAACCACAGGATGTTTCATGCGAAGAAATGATAAAAGAGGATAAATAAGGAGAAATTCGCTTAGATTCACATGAAACTCGTATGAAATTTCACAGAAGCTTGTGTATTCACACACATTCATTTGTACGAATTTCGTACGAATTTCGTACGAATTTCACGTGAATCTCACCAAATTTAGTCACCTTGTGCATGGGGATGCTACAATCCTACGATACAATCCTCCCCATTTCCATAGGCTTTCTACCAAACACCATGGGCCATGGTGACTCGGCTCGGCCCAAGGAGCCGTTCCATTTGGTAGCCGATCGCACGCGACGGAGGCGCCTACAAGACCTCCAGCAAGCCGTTAGCAGGGAGCTTGCAGCACCCTACACCGTCAAGTACCAGCCCAACACCGGGCAAATAGTGCTTACCCCGGAGACAAGAATTGTACGCACCGTGCAACCTGAGCCCACCATGGAGGAGAGCCTGATTATTGCCGTTTGGCGGATCCGGTCGTTGCACCTCTCTAGGACAGAGGCGCGGTACCTGGTGGGGAGCATGTTGTACGGGGTGGTATGGGATCAGGTGTACGGCATGCTTCGGCAGCTAGCCTTACTCGAGTGCCGGGCGTTCACTGCCTATACGGGAGACGACACGGCCATCTATGGCGCGGCCTGCTACCTCCTCGACCGCATCGGCCACATGTCAAACACCCCCACCCTCGGACATCATGCAACCTGCCGACCGACGGCTGCATTGGTTGCCTATTCCGGTGGATGGTACATCGAGGCATGAGGCCTTGTACGTCCATTGCACGCTTGGTGGCACCGCCAGCCCCAACCAACTATCTAGTTGGTGGCTACTAGGGGGCAGCGAAAAGTGGGAGACCCTCTACACGGCCTCACAAGAAATAGATTTTGATGATGAGTTGCGCAAGGCCGCAACCGTAAGTTTTAAAGATACGGAAGGGAATGACAGGGAGTCCCTTGTTTTTCTGTGTGCAGATGGGAAAGCGCAGGTGCTCATGGCGGGCTGCCAAAACTGGACGGCAGAATCCCCCGGAGCCACGGTGTGCTGGGTCTGCATGCGCAGCCGTGCCCTTTGCCTTGCTACCTTTGGCACAGCAAGCGCAATAGACGCTGACTGGATAGGGGCTGTTGCCATAGGCACTATATGTAGGACCATTACAGGTGATAGATGAGTGCCTGATTATGGCCTCCATGGGGTCCTCCGTGTCCTGTGGTGCGGCATAAACGGGACACGGGACCTAGTTGTACAATTGACAGGTAAGGCACCGGCCACTGTGGCACGCACCATGCTGCAACCGGTTTTAGATGAGGCACCGCTTGCTGCACGAACACCCAGCAAGAAGAAGCCGTCCTCCGACGACAGTGGGGATGAGGTTGATGATCCCCCCAAAAGGCCAGCCAAAAAGGCCAAGGACAGTACCCCCCTCAATATGTTTCACGCCAAAGTAGGTCAAGCCAAGGGTAAGAAGGCTCCACCAAAGAAGAAGTAGACTGCGTTGTGCGGTTGGCACTGCCTGTGTCCATGTCAGTAGTTTTTTCGCCTCGATTTGCACACTGTCGCGCGTCCTATTCTATGCAGGTGTGAGACTGGTGCCCTTTTTCATGTTTTGGTAATTTTGGGCGCCGCAGTGCCCAAATTCAGCGACTCGCCATTTTTTTACCCCTGCTGCGCCATTTCTTTTGCAGGCATTTTTGCCCTCATTTATTATTGCATTGGCTGCACTGGCGGCGCCTCTGTTGTTGGTCGGCACCACTGGTGGTGCATTATTCTTGACGCTTCGCATACCATCACAGTGACTGGGTCAGCAGACGCGGTAACAAAAAGCAAACCAGAGTTTTGCATGTGTTTGCCTGTCGTCCTCCTTGCTTCATTTTTTAGGTTGCATTTTACGGCATGGTTTGAAATGCAGCAGCGGATGATTTAGAAGAATTGGATTTTTCTTTGGATGGACACTGCAGTGCCCAAATTTGAAGGGGATACATGACTTTTGACTGGCACATGTTGTACCCCCTACACACAGTCATTTTGGATAATTCACAGGTTTTTGGGGGTGTTCCCTGCAGAGCACAATTGTGCAATTTTTCAAAGTAGTTTTTCAGCCCCCGTTTTGGGGTGGTACCCATTTGGGAACTGTGGCAATTTTGCTACGTGCGTATAGAGCCGCCTAAGAGGGTGGAATTTGTATGAAGTCACGTGAATTCGTACGAAATTCGTGTGAATTCACGCCTATGAATCGGCTACAGGATTGCCGGGTTTTGGCTTTTTTCGTTTTTGGGCGTCGTTTGGGCATGGTGGATGCGTTTGGGGCGGGACTTTCACTGGATGATGCGTAATGAAGCTGGGGCAAGAATTTTACCCCCTCAAATCCCTCAGAAGCAACCAAGAATATGGCGTTTTCCTCCGAAATTTGGGTCAATTCGCGCGAATATTCACACCCCATTCAAACGGCCACCTATCCCCCGTTCACGAAGGGTACATAGATTCTCTGCGAGGTGGACTTGCCGAAGGCAATAGAATTTTGATGGGACCCTTAGGTCTGAAAAAACATTATTCCCCCAAACAGGGGTTGCGACAACCATTTCAAAATGCAGTGCCCCACAAGGCCCTTTTAAAAACTGTGATTTTTCACTATGAACCGAAACGCTCTTGGGTTTCGGCCGACTACTCGCTTAGAGCTGCCTAAGATGATTGCAAAATCAGCTATGTGAGGGTTCATTGCTCGGGGTAGATCCTCTGCGAGGTGGATTTGCCGAAGGCAATAGACCACCGCTATATGTTGATTTGAATGGAGGCCCCACTCCCTTTTTTCTTCTCTCCCGACGGAATGACGGAATCCCGGATCCTATCTCTGATTTTCCAAGATTGATGGGGCCCCACCGAGAGGACTTGGAGGACTTGGCATGGGTTGGCTGAAAAATGTCGATTTTGGGGTGACCGCTAACGACCCCTGGGGACCCTTGGGCCATTGTTGGGTGATCATTTGGTGAAAATGGGAGTACATATAAAGCCATGGGGGGCCAATGCCAACCATGGGGCGACATTTTCCTACGCGCATGGGCACAAACATGGGGACCATGAGAATGCTACGCCATAGCTTGGATGGCCCTAGCGATCGTGGAAGAACACTTCGCTACACGTCGCTAAGCTCCACATCGCTAAGCTCCACATTCTGGAAACCTTGGTTGATGCCTTCCCCCTAAGGAAATGCATGACTTTTGATACCAAGTGGCTTGGCATCATATATCACTGCCTGCACCTCACTTCACAGCTGAGAAACACTTGGCTATGCCCACGGACACCCGGCAGCGATTGACTAGTGTGATATACCGCACTAGGGCGGCGCGCCAACAAACCATCTCCCACACACCGCAACGTGAGTGACTAGGTATGCTACAAACCCCAGCACCAAAGAGTATCCCGGAGACGGACCTCAAACCGGCCACACACAAGCAAGCCCCCACCCACACATATCCTATAGGCGGACTACATGCACTCACACGCCAACACTACTATAGCAGCTATCACAGCAGCCAGCCGATATCTTGTGGGCCATAGTGACATAGGTCAGGTTCCCTAGCTTTGCGGGCTTGCGGGCTTGTGGGCTGCGTTCCAGCGCTTTGAGACGTGGGCGGCAATATTGCACTCTTACCTCCGCGGTGGAGACTCATGGATGGTGGCTTCCATGGCTTCCAAGCGTCTCAGATGTATCAACGAGCCGCTCGCGCCTTCTTCCGTAGTGAGCAGCACGCCTCTCACTGTCGCATCAAGTCAACTAGTAACGAGTTCCTGCAGGAGTGTTGGTCAGCAACACGTAGCCTGTTGGAGGCAGCGCGTCAAGCGGTGCTCCGCATGTCAAAGATGGGGAACATATTTCTCTTCACCGTGCGCCCTAAACATGCTAGAATCGTCCAGCACGTTCTAGATCACACATGTGTCCCTGCCCCTAACACACAACGCAGTTGTAGACAGCACAGTAGCGATTGTAGCCACACGTTACATCTAGGACTCTGACCGGGGTTTTCAATCTTGTGTTATGGTGACAATAGCGATGACACACAACAGTTTCAAGTAGGCAATGGACTCTCATGAAAGTAGTGTTGATCCGGGTTCTTCAACCGGGATCAGGGTAGCTGCGGCTACGTAGATGTGACAGTCTACACCCAAGTCTTGCCCCATGTGGTGTCCTCCTTGGGGACACGCCTCACCTGTGTGAAATTACAGGCCCCAAGATGGAGGCTGGTTCTGGACCCAATGTCCATGCCTGCTCGTGGCTGTGGACCCTTGAGGGGCTGCTGGTGCACACTCCTAGCGTTGGAACACAAAAAAGCCATGGGGGGCCATGAGGCACCACCTAGGCCCTGGTAGTGGTGCTGATTGGACCTGAAAGCGCCGTTTTGGGCCTGTTAGCACCATGGTGGACAAAATCGCCTTGCAGAGGTTGTTAGATCAAAACCATGCAGGCCCACGTATATGGGAATCACTTACCCCTTGGGTACCACAAAGCCACTGAGGAGCCACACAGCCACTAAACACCAACACAGCAAAAATGGTTGAAATTTGCATAAAATGCATCAGCACTCCGCCCACACAAACCCCATGGAATGGAGACCCAAAAACATTGTTTGGATTCAAAAGCGAAAAACCCCAAACATTTCATGATTTTCGACCCCAAAAGGGGGGAGGGGTCATTTTTTACCCCCCCCCCCCCAAGAAAAGTTTGGTGGCACTGCACTTCCCCTGGGTATCGATTGGGGGTCTTGAATTGGACCTGCGTAGTGTTAGTGCACACCACCTACAAACAGGATGTCTGCGCTCACCATGTGAAAGTATATGCATGTAATCTGTTTCATGCAAGCTTCCTTTTGGGGACTTTTTCTCGATAATTGGTCGCAAGTGGTGCGCACATAGAACAAACACCCCCTTATTTTTGGTGCCAAGTTGACATCCAGTGCTGTGCTGCATCCTCACAGTTGCCACTGCAAGTTTGAAAGGGCATGTTTCAATGTGCATTGTGTGTAATGTACAGTTGCATTTGAGTCTGCATGAGAACTGCAATTTTGCAGGTGGCATATTTCACGGCACGTTTGCAGAGCAGCAGTTCATTGCACTCACCATGTCATTGTGTCATTTCTTGCCTCATCCAGCCTCAGGTATCCATAAGCTTCCCGTCTATAGGCCTCAAAGTTCACACTGCAAATATGTGTCTCATCCCTGCAGAATCCAGGTCATCACCTGGATTTCACACGCCCCTGCGCTACTATCTCTATTTTGTGCCATGTTGTGCGCAGTTTCTCTACATGCTTTGCATGTTGAGCCAGGGCAGCTGTCCAGCCACCAGGTGGTTGAAGTTTCCCTGTAATGCTGTAATGCATTGATGCATGTGTGTGTGTCTAAGCATGTGTGCGTGCATTTGTGCATGCATATTTGCAGCTGTGCAGATTATGCAGGCGCCAATGCACGCAAATGAACAGTTGGATCTGACCTGCCTCGTTTTTTTCTTTGCATGCTTCCTACCAGCTTGCTTTTCACCTGCATCCCTGCCACCTGCTGATCCCTGAGAGCCATCAATTGTACCAAGAGCATTGTTGCTAAGAGCACTGCTTTGCTATGTCAGATTTCAATATGTCATTGCCTCATGACACAGCAAAGTGTTGTACTGCTGTTGTTACAGGCCATTCAAGGGAAAGTTTGCTTGCCACTGTTGGAGCCCTCTTCCAGCCCTATCTTAGAATTTATGACTCATGAACCACGCTTTTTAATTTCTCTGCCCATGGGATTGTGGTGGAGGAAATCCGGGTCACTAGCCTTGCTGTCCCCTACGCTTTCTGTACAAGCTTTTGGGTCCTGGTAGCTGTCAGTCACCGGCACCATGTATGATCCACAGTTGGCTCCTTGGGGGCTGTTGTATCTGCAACCTTGTCTGCCCAATTTCATAGGCTATTTCATTACAGGTTTCAGTGAAGCTGGTTGATTGCAATTTTGAACTCTTTTCATCCCAGTATTATGCAATGCAGTGTGTCAAGTATTAGAGTGTTGGCTATTTTGTGGCTGATGTGGCGTTGAAGCCAATTGTAAATGCACTGAAACTGTAGGTTTTGCCCTTTTTTCGTTCTCCTAGCATCATCAATCACAGTATCATTTTGCAGTATTTCATTGTCGTCATTGTGTGGTCTAACCCAAGCTTGAAACTCAACAATATGCATACCTAAGTCCCATTATACTTTGTTACTGCCACCACCCTCTTGACTGGTTGGTAGTTCTTGCGCATTCTTCTTGCATTGTGAATACTCTGTGGCGGTTGATGCAACCGGTGACTGCTGTGTGCAATGCACCAGACAATTTTTAAATCTACAGCAGAATACATGAGTGCTTTTCTAGACCCAGGTCCAAGTTTGAAGGAAAAATGCAGTGTTACAATTATGAATTGCTCTTCAGCAGACCCGTCTGGATTGCTGCAGTACTGCTTCAACAAGGAAATAATTCCCTCTTCATGCACTTGTGGTGGCATGTCCTGCTTGCTGCCGCAATCCCAAACAACCGCGTGCAAAACATGTAGGTTTGGCAGGCCTGATCAGCAGTGGATGCAAGTGTACTTTTACTTCATGACCTTTAATTTGTTAGCAACATGCATTGGAATTGTGGATTTGTACCATGACCCCTGCAGCACCAAGCGCTGCTTAATGGTTGATATTGCTGTGGACCGTATAGCTTTTTGCATTCAGTGTCTGACCTCTCAGGTGCCAAGAGTTTTGCAGGCTGCTCAGTTTGTGACCATGCGACCCATCTTGCGGTAATGGCACACACCGATGTGTGCCAGATTGCAGCTGCCACATTCCTGAATTCTTGTATTCATATGGCTGTTTTGCGCTGCGGCTGCATCATTACAGTGTTCAATTTTGAAAATATTGCACCAACACATGGTGCTGGGTCTGGTGCCTGGTCAAGGGTGATTTATTGGTTCAGGCAAGTTTCTGAGGATATTTGTGGACAGATGAGAAAAATTGTAGCTGCTTCCCGTGCCTCCAGGGTTTGCAAAGTAGGGCTGATGATGATTTTGTCAAATGCACAATGCAGATCTGTGTGCATTGATAACATTACTTTGGCTCGGTAAGGCAACCTTGCAGTATTGCTGACTACCACACCCGTATAGCATACCAAAAAAACACATTTTTGTACAGAAAGAAAACCCTGTTTGAAAATCTCCCGTGGGCTGGATTGATTTCAGTTATGTTTTGTTCCCCCCATCCCCCCTGCAAGAGCAACACCCTTGTCAGAGCAACGGTAGGTGTTGTTTCTGCAATTCTTGGAACCTCTGTACGCACAGCGTGCAGGACCTTAATTGGCGACTTTGTTTCTGCAACTCTTGGAACCGTGGAATGTGGCAGTTCGATGCTCTGGTGGTCCATGAAGATCATGTTTTTTCAGTGATTTGAGGCCAGGAATGGTTTGTTAGGGATGTTGGTTGCTGCCTTGCCACCCATTACCACTTTTTTTTGTGGTTTGAAGGTGGAGATTACGCGATCACCTGCCGGCTAGTACATTTATCATGCAATGATCACCTGGAATGCTAAACCCCCATTTTGCACCAAAAGGGGGAGCGTTAGCGCGCCGGGCGCGCGCTGGGCATCTTTTTTGACCCGTGCCCCACCGGTGACTTTTTAGGGGGTGCACTAAGCACAGTGCGCGCGCGGTGCAACTATTTGGACGTCTAGCCGTCCTAGAACCCCATACTTTGTGATACTATGGGCATTATTGTTGCTTGACAATGGGTATTTTGATGCTTCTTTCACATTCGGGATATGGTATGTTTGGATTGTCACCCAGTTTCACCAATTTTGTTCCATTTTTTGCTCGTTTCCACCACATCCACTCTCTACTAGGTTGATTTCTCCCCACCATGGGGACCCCCAGAAGGCAGGGGTGATGTAGCGAATACTGAGTTTGCGCTTCGTTCTTGTGACGTGAGGCAGAAGCGCCGTCCAAACCGCTTGCGGCTTGGGGACTCATTACCTTTAACACATGTCAGCATCTTCAGGGTTCTTGTGGGTCTGTTCTATGCTATAATCTGAAGGTTTGGGGGGTGTCAGTGGCTCAATGCGACTACGCATGGCCTCAACTTCTCTCATATGGGTTTTTAGGCCCACCTGTGGGTTGCTGTGGCTATGTGTGGCAAATCATTGAGTTCCTGTCTTCCCGGGTATTCAGTATGTACAGAGACCATATACCACCTGAGCCTGGGTCTGAAGTCTGTACAGCGATCGACAGACTACTGTCCGTTGGCCTCTGTCACTCCCCTGGGCCGTGTTGGGCAGCAGGGTGCTGGTGAGTGTGACTAAATACCTTGTGCTAATTTATCTGGAGAACAAACTTGCATAACCAGCTGGTACTGTGCGTATGCACAGTTTTGATGTGAATCTACATCAGGAGAAAAATGAAGCCACAGCGTTTGTTTTGGAAAAAGAAAACCCCAAAACATCATCTGCAGTTAGCTGAAAAGGTTGGTGGCTGATGCAGTGAATTCAATGGTTGAATGACTGAAGAACTGTTGGCTGGGCATCAATAAAAAACCAAACAGGATGAAAATCAAAAAGATAATCACTTCTGACAGGCATTGCTAAAGCAAAAGTGCAGGCACTGGCACAGTGGACAATGATCTGTTAACTTAACAGTCAAACAGTACACTGTTCTCCACTCTGGGTGTGCTGGCCCTGGCAATGCACAGTGCTGGCAGTATGCTGATCAAGAAGATATAAACGAAAAAAGACAGAAGAATAGAGAGATGGGCAGTCACCATAATTGCAGATGCTGCGCAGAGTGTACCAGATGGAGCTAAATAGGGACGGGGCCGTACCCCTGATAACCATAATGCTGCAGAAGTCTGCACAGAAAGAACAGCGGACTTACTATCACTTAATGGAATTAAGCTTGCAAAACCTGAGAGACACGACAGATACATAGTTTGCAGGATGTGTGGAAATGTCTAATCTGAAGTCCCGGTGTTTTTTGGGCTTGTAATTTCCCTGCTGGAGGAAGGTTTCCCATTGTGATTTAAACTCGCCGTAAATCAACGAGCAGATTCTCCATTGCTCGTCACTCAAGACGTTCACCGGTGATTTGTCGTGGCGCGGCGGGGTTGAAGCTCTGGTACTCGACGATTCCAAACTGGGCGGACATGACGATGAGGGAGTGTACCCGTGGCCTTCAGCAGTCACCCGTGTCAAGTTTTCTGAGCTTTGCAACGCCTTGCTGGTGACTGGTGGTGACACACTTGAGCAAAGTAGATCTTGGACCAAGTCTCGTTCACTCTGGTGGGGTTCTCCCTGCCAGATGGCAGTATTTCCATCGTCTTCATACAACCAGTTAGCACTATCAGATTGCTGCTCATGCTTGTCCGGTGGTAATGCAGTGGACGGTAGTGCTTTCGGTGGGTGAGGCGCCATCGTCTGCAGCGGGAAGAGAATACCGCGGCCATGGATGTGTTCGTTAACTTTAGTGTCCATTGGGGGCGAGCAGAGCGGATCTTGAACCAGTTCGTGCTCACATGTGTGTGGTTGCCCTTGCCACGTGGCATTGGGACCATCTTCCTCATGTATCCAATCTGCGGCGTTCGTTGGTTCTCTTTCTGGTAGATCTTTTCCTCCCTCCGGTGGTGCCGCAGCTGGTGTCCGCGCCTCTGTTGGTTGAGGTGCTATCGTGTGCAAGGGGACGAGAACACCGCGTTGGAGATCAATGTCATCGCTGTCGCCCACGATCTTTGCTTCATGCTGCGTTGGACTTGTAAGAGGTTTCAAGGACCAAATCTGCACAGTTAAAAGTGTTGACAGACTTTCATGTGTTGAGCGTTGCGGCGCTGTTTGCGAGGTGCACGACACGGCGTTCACTGGCTGCGGCGGCATCAGTGGAGCAGCGTCGAGCTTTTCTGTGGGGCGCTGAGAGCCAGACCGATCCTTCCATCGTTGTGGCGGTCCGTGAGGGTGCTTTGTGATCCGTGTCGGCTGCGCTGTCCGTGAGACACGTAACTTCGGCTGCTTCCTTCTCGTGCAAGCTGTGCAACATTTGGGTACGCATAAGTTGCGTTTCTCGTACCACTCTCTCGTCGTCTGTTGTAATCTCCATAAAGAGGTGCACTCGGAACATTTCAGTAGCTGGAAGTTTTCTGTTTTTAAGCGCGGCTGTCGCTGCACTTCCTGGAGCCTGCATACAGTGGTCCAAATACCTTTTTCAAACGAGGAGGTATCACCTTCGTCACAGGAGTATTGTACTTGATCGCTCAAAACATCCCATGGCGTGGGGGACGCTGTGATCGGTGAACGCAAAGGAGGTGATGGTGGAGGACGTGGAAACCTGGTGACTGCTTGCTGGTCTTTCCAGGTACACCGACCTTCGTTCACGAGATTCACAATCGCAGTTACCTCTTTTGGCTGTTTGTTGGACTTGTGTACGCGGATTTGAACCTTTGTATCTGGCAATGGCGGCGTTGAGACTTCGGCGTTGTTGTCACACTCGGCAGTACGCACAAAGAGTTTTGTGTCTGGATCATAGGGATCTGCTTCGGCGGCAATGCTGTCGCCTGCGGTCCCACTGACACATAGCCCTGGGTTGGGAGCTATCGGCGTAACCCCTGCTGCAATGTCGTCTAACGCGGCATCAGAAAATTGCGTCTGCTGCGAGGCGTTCGTCCATAAAAACTTCTCCGGTTGTTGGTGGGCATCTGGCGTCGGGACAGCACAAGCGTACGGTTGATGAATAAAGGCGTTTCCGGGAGCGGTGGTCTGTTCAGCACATACTGGGTAAGCGGCGTCGTGACACGGCCTTGGACGAAAACTGCTGCTTGCAGCGTCAGTTTGGGCGTTCGCAAGCGGCGGGTTGTAAACGGGTTGTGCTGGACATTGATCTAGGTGAACATAGCGGCAGAAGGGGCGGTAGCGGTAGCGGCCTTGGTAGCGACATATTGCGCGTGGCTGAGAACTGCAGACACTCTGCGTGATGGTTTGCAGAATAGTCGGTAGTACTGCGGAAAGGGTGAGCTGGAGCTGTAGCGCCAACCAGTGTGCTACTGCTCGGTCCGTGAGTAACTGCGTAGCGCTGGGCTGCTCTGGGTGCGTGGTTTCTGGAGGGTGGATCATGCTCCTTGATCAGCGTAGTTGCAGGACGTTTCCTGGCCTGGATTTGACAGCGAGCTCTGTAGCCAGGACTACACACGTTTTATCCATCATTGAAGGCTGAGATCAAAAAAAAATAGACACTCAGAAAGTGATTGGGGACTCATTACCTTAGCGAAATCTATCGGAAAGGTAAAGGCAAAGTACCGTTTGTTAAGTGCAATACAAATGACATTTGGAGTTGTTGAATTCACAGCTATTCTAATTATGCAACGTGCTTTGTAGGGAAGGTGCACAGTGCATCATGGTCTATTTGGGGGGCCTTCTCCATTAGAGGGTAAATCTCGGGCTGAAGTTGGAATAGTTAATAGGAAGGTAGCGCGCTGGGCGTGCGCTGGCCAAACATTCCCCCCAAAACCCCCGAAAGTTGCAAAATTTACCAAAACCCTCCCAGTGTAAGAAGGTACCACAAAACCCCCCAAGCGCCCCCCCCCCCCCCTTTGTGCCTCCTTGGGGAGGGGGCTAGGGGACCGTTCGCTCGATTCGCGGCTCAGTAGAAGAGTAGCCACTACAAGCTCATAGGTGGTTGACACGGCATCACTGCATGATCCGCAGGGGCCGTTTAGGATGTTTTGCACTTTGGTAGTGGCCCATGATGGCGATGAGATATGTCGCAGCGGACATAGCTTGCCGGATGATGGTTATGCCACAAAAACATATGCATCCCCCCCCCCCCCCCAAACGGGCCTCCCGCCAACAATTGGTTGCCAAAGGTGCATGGGCACCAAAGGCGTGTCTTATCCAGTTAGAATTCCAGCACTATTTTTAAACCCAGCCCTTCCTGCAATGCCTGCTAAACAAAAGAGGTGAAAGCAAGCTATTTTTGGCTGAGTTGCAAGGGTCTTGAGGTATCAAGATACTTTTTAGCAAGTAGGTTATACACCAAATCTTCCAAGGACACATGGCGTACATGGCGTAGATTAGTAGCTCATTCATGTAATGTGGAGGTATTTTCAACTGGCTTGGACTGTTTCGGTGGAAATCTGCATTATTTTTTAAACATTGGAGTATGGATAGGTGGTGTACAATACTAATCAGGTTCAAAATGGCAGAAGAAGCCCCAAAGACAAGGATTTTGAAGAAGAGAAACAAATGGCGGGCCGAGGATGCCAGAAAAGTTTACAGAATTTGCGGAAATTGGTGGTAGGGGGCGGGGAGTGATGGATGCAACTGAACAATTTGTCATTGTGGAGTTGTGTTACATGCAGTGACGAAAATTGTTGTGTCGTGTAAGACGGTGCCTCATTGCGTGATGATGTGCCATATAGTGCATCATGGTGCTGTGTTGTGTTGTGCATTGGTACGCTGTGCCATTCGGTGCATTGCATTTCCAAAAGGTACTGTGCGGTATTGTTCATCGCCGATTTGCGCTGTGCTGTTCTTTGCAGTGCCAACATGATAGAATTTGATGGCTTAACGTCTCTGCAGGTTTCCTGAACCATGAACGATAACAAACTGATCGTGCACAACATACTACAAGTCCAGACGTTGGTTTGGTTCCGGATGTTGAAAGAATGGATGCCCAATTTTGCATTCTATCTCCCGGATGGCACAGAAGAACGCACCAAGCAACTGGCACGACCAATAGTTTTCACGAAGACGTTCTCATTTTCATTTGCAAAAATCGGTATAGATTTCTAATTTATTACATGGCAATGTCCGGAAGAAGAGTGAAGATTGCGGAAAATTTTGGCTCCCCAGTTCATAAAATTTCATGTATTGTATTGTTAGGAGGTCAACATACTTGTGTGGCTTTGTGGCAAAGGCGCGTGCAAATGACTCCCAAGCTACATCACCATCTTCGCTCATCTCCCTATACTACACCCCATTGATGCAGCTCGTCGATTTCACACTAATTATCACCTTATATCCAAGTGCATGGATGAAGCATCTTCAAAGCTGTTTCTCACAACTCGTACGAATAACAGCTTTAAATACACTTTGAGCCCTATCAAATAACCAAAAAGGAAAGGTTTTGCACGCCCTTCTCTATGCAGCTATCTTGGACCTTGCTCTACAAAATACAATCTCAAACAGAACATCCCGAAGTCAATCACATGTACATTCATTTACATTCAATCACCTTTTATATATGCAGTACCAGAAGTGCGTGAATTGAAGAAGAAGATGTTGCTTAGAGAGCCTGGAGAGCGGGCTTCCCTGAGGAGCGCCGATGAGTCTCAAAATGCACATATGTGACACTCTGCTTTGGTTCGAGCACTGAGGTACACTCTAATACTGCTAGTGGCACATCATAGCATTCATAATGATCTTTATCAATGTTCCACCAAAGGAACAACGAATTCCACTACATGACATGCAACAATTTCAGAACTCTTCAATCCCAGACACCAAAGTTTCGTACCCATTTTCCATCTGAAATTTTGGGTACAAAGCCCGTCCCCCTCTGCCGACATTACTGGAGGCTTGGAATAAATTGGATGTTAAAATCAGCGGAGAAATTGACGTTGGGTGAATTTTCCTTGAATTGCCACCCGTGGCTTGTGTGGCTTTTAATCGTGTTATTGTTGTTGTTTTCCATCAAATTTTGTTATTGTGATAAAATTTTCCATTGTTTTGTGCAGATGTTCCAATTTTTGCTGAATGGCGAGTGTCGGGAGGCTGCAGAGCCTCGGTGCTGTAGACTAGAGGACCGTGTGCAGAAAGCAGCAAAGCGTCTTATAGGAGAGTGGGCACTACCAGTCCCAAGGAAACCGAGACACCAAGACGAGCGGACCAGGAGAAACTGGTCGTGTGAGGGGAGAACTGCGGCCGTGTTGCTTGGGAAAACGGCTGCGTACAACCATTTGCGCTTGAAGCACGGCAAAGACACACCGCCGAAGCAAATAGTGTGGAGCCGGAGATGGCAACTGTAGGCGGCAAAGGAGGATCAGCCTCTGCGCGGAAGGGACGCACCACAAACACTGACGGCAACTCAAGAAACTTGTGTTGTGAAGTACATGAACGCCTTGATAGAGCAGGGACTTGGAGGCCGATGGCAAAAACGATGGCGTGCGGCGTGCGACGCGGTTTGGTGCAGTGCAACACACCAGCAGCAAAATGGGACGCGACACGAACTTTGACAGAAAACAGACAGTGTTGGTGGTCTTTATCCGCAGCGACTGGCAAAAACTGTTCTACGAGAGTTCTGTAACGAGAATGAGATCCCTTGTCTATCCCCTACTTGGCTGTTGATCAACCTCTCCACATGGCATCACGAAGCTGAGGTGAAGTTGCAAACAGTCTTTCCTAGTGTCGCGGTGCGTGCCGTTGCCTGCCCTTCACGTCGAGGCACCTTCTTGGACGATACGCCCGCTCGTTCTCTGTCGCTCCATGTCACCTCACTCGCTCTTGGTCAGTGTGTGTTGCGCTCGTTGCCTCCATGAGCCGCTCCCTGCCTGCATGTAGCGCTCCTTGCCTCTGCTGATTACATTGTGTCGTGCACAGCCGTCACCACAGACGGACTGCCATCAAGTGAGCTGGAGTTGATCCATGCGGGCTAATGGCGACGGCGGTTCACAGAGATGGTGGGGTGACCACGCGAACATCGAATCATTAGCAGCAACGCAAATGATGGCATGTCTACACGTCTGTAATGGGGTTTGGATGGGACTCACCTTCAGTACTACCCTAAGGAAAGGAGGATGCACGTGGCGGCCCAACTCCATGCAAGTCTGCCTGAGGAGGAGCAGCGACAAGAGGCAGTTGACAGCAACACTTTGTGTCAGCCGAAGTCCTGAGGTTGTTTGCATGCATATCATTACTAGAGGGAAGACAGCCCGGTCGCACGCCGACATTCCACTAGGTTGCTTACTGCATGATGCAGTGTACCAAGACCGCAGTGAAAAAGACGTCTACACTAAGGCAACTTTTGAGCATCTCCTGAGGAAGTTGGCTGAGAAGGCACGCCACATCCGTGAGCAGCATGACCTACCAGAAAACTCTCTATTGATCATCATCATGGAGCGGGTTACCTCCCACAGCCAAGAAGCCCTCACCCGCATCAAAGGGCATGTGCATCAATGCAGGAACCAATCTGCGGAGTACATTTCTTTTGGAAGAAAGAAACGTTCGCACATCTGAAATCCACGAGGACAGCCGATCAATCTTCCAATGAGAACATTCGTCCAGTTGTCGTCGCGCGACACGATGGTCAAACGCGGAATGAGAACCCAGAACAAAGAGATTCCTAGTAGAGCACCACTTGACATGTCCAAGAGAACAATCAAAAGCCTGCTCGTCAAGTGGGTGAGCGCTGGTTGCAAGGAAGCAACAATAGCGCAACAAATTCAGACCTGATGGGAAATGATACTCGAAGAGGTCCCCATCGCCCACTTCGTGGATTCCATGCCTGAACTGCCCCGTGTGATTCTGCTTGGTCATCTTGAAGAGCATGCTTTTGCCATTCCCTTCAGTCAGGATGTCATTGAAGCAGCCGATGAAGCCAGCGATCATGAACCACAACGAAAGGCCCGGGAGCGGGTGTGCCGCCGCCCGCATCCCAGACGCGGGTGCGCCTGCGGAGTGTGGCGTACCACGGGTGGAGTGCATCGCGCTGCGGCCCTTGTATGCTTCCCGCAATCTGCGGCGGGCCGTGGTGGTGGACGAGGCTCTCCCCGCCGTCCGCCAGCAGCGCCGCCGCGACGAAGTATAGCTGCTCTGCCGTGAGGGGTGCCGTCGGCGCGTGCGTTGCGGCCGGCTGGCGGGGCTGCGTGTCGCGGCAGGGGACACGGGGCAGCAGTTGCGCCGGCCACGCCGCCACGGGACCCATGGTGACGGCCGCCACCGTGGACGCCAGCGCCGTACGGTCCGCTGCCCTGTACTGTCTGAGCCCCGTGGTATCTCGGGCAAGGTGCCTGCAGGCCGCCGTCCAGGCCACCGCTCCGCAGTTCGTGCAGTCTGGTTGGACACCATCCACGCCGTTGCTTCCCCTTTACTGTACTGTGGTGGCGGTGTCGAGCGGGGGGCCCTGCTGCAGCGCCTCTGGGCCCTGCCCCGGCGAGAGGGCGGGCGGGACCGGCTGCGGGAAGCTCTGCATGCCTCGGCGCTCCCGGTGCGTGAGGTACGGGTTTTGCCGGCGGTGCCCTGGGGCCGCCCGGGGTAGGAAGAGGAGTTGGTGTAGGTACCAGTGGCCTTGCGCGGCGGACGGGTTGCGGAGCCTTAGCCACTGTTCCACCACGCCTCCCGGCTGCATGGCCTCGACGCGGCGCTGCAAACCCAGGCGGCCCAGGCGGTTGGACGTGCCCGCGGGTGTGATGTGGGTCTGCGGGTAAAGCACCCGCAGCGGCTCCAGCGCCAGGTCCAGCACCTCGTCGTTGAGCTGCTCCGTGAGAGCCGACGCCCTGTGCAGGGCGTGGCGGACCCCGGGTGTGGGGGCCGTGAGCTGTTCCAGCACCGGCCCTGGCGGGTACCGTGCACCCGGCTTCTGTAGCCACTCCCTGGTGTGGCTCAGTATGGTCCTCCATACGTCCCTCGTAAGGGCGTGTTGGGGGGCCAAGGAGGGGACCACCCGTAGGAGGCGGTGGCACGCCGGCGGCGATTGCATGGGCTGTGGGGCGGCCGCAGTGATCCACCTGCACGCCGTGCCGGGCACGATCGCCCCCCATTCCACGGTCCCCATGCCCTCGGCGTGGAGTAGCGCCTGGCCCTGGACCAGGGGGAAATAGGGGCTCGGGCGCCCGCCCTCTTCCCTCCACCGTACCCAGGCCGCCCCCGCCTGCAGGCTGCGGAGCAGGGCCACGCCGGGGAGGAGCGGCTGCGGGAAAGCCCCCTTGACGGCTTGAGTGGCGTCGGTCAGGGTGCCCATGGGCAAATACCACAACGGGAGGACCCAGGGGCCCGGCAGCGGTTGCGCCTCCCCTGCGTCCCATCGCCACTCAGAGTCTGGCGGGGCGGCCGGGACTGTGCCCGTCCGCAGGAAGTGGCGTGACCTCTTGTCGGGGTGCCGTTGGAGGGTTGCCGCGAGGCTGAGCCCCCCTGCAGCGGGTGCCACTGGGAGGCCGCCCGGGGCCTTCGCCAGGGGTAATCCTGGCCGGCCGGCCAGGTGTGGGGGTCCTGGGCGATTTCCTCCGCGGTCCCTGTGGGGGCGTCCTCCGGTGCCAGGTGCCTCATGACGGCGAGCACCGCCCACGTGGAGAAGAGCCACGCCCGTGGGGGGGTGTACACCTGGATGGTCCACTGTGGGCGCGCCCGCCGCACGCGGGATGCGTGGAGCACCCCTCGGACCATGTCTGCCGCCAGCACCAGCTCCATTCCCGAGGGCTCCACAATGATCCCCTCTGCGGATCCGCCGTGGCGGCCCCGGGTGTGCAAGGCCACTGCCGCCTGTCCCGCGTGGGTGACTCGGTCAACGGCCTCCTGGATGTTCATGCTGCCGCGTGCGGTCTCATCCAGGATCCAGCCCTGCGCCACATTGTAGCGTAGGGCGGCGCGTGCGGCCGCGCGTCCAACCTCGGGCAGCCCTTCGTTATCGGGGCCGGGCTGGGGGTGCTCTTTGGGGCACCAGCCTTCGCCGGTGCAGTGGCCCCGTTTCTACGCGGGGCAGGTTCCGCGGGCGTGCTTCCCGTGGAGGGCTCCGGTATTTCCTCCAGGTCGGAGTCCGTGCCCGCGTCCTCTTGTGGGGGCTCTCCTTCGCCGCCTCTGAGTCCCAGCGCCCTGATGACCTCGTGTGCTGCGTCCAGGGTCGCAGATCGGGGGCGTGTTTTGCATGAGGCCGCGGGTTCCGCCATTGTTGTGTCGCTGTGCCTAAGAGCAGGGGGTGGGGTGCGGATTTCTCGTGGCTGGTGCACGTGCTGTGGGCGCGGCGGGGCGTGGGTAGGGGAGCTCCTACGCCGGTTCTGCAGGCCGGCATTCGTGTGTGCGTGTGGGCACTAGGTGCTCCCCCCCGCGGTCCGTGGGGGCCCCGTTGCGAGGGGCGTCTGAGGCCGGGCGCTCTCCCCCCTCCGGCTGCCCTCCTCCTGGGGGCTGTCGGGGCCCGCTGCCCACGTGCTGTGGGCACGGATGTGCGGGTACAGGGTCCAGCGCTGTCCCCGTGCCCCGTATTCCCTGTGTTCCTCAGGGGCGGGCAGCCGGGGTTTCGCGGCCCGCGTGTCCGTTGTGAGGGGCATCTGCGGTCAGGCGCTCCCCCTCCCCCGACTGTATGCCCTCTGAGCGGGCTGTCGGGGTCCGTCATCCACTCTTGCTGTGGGCGCGGGTGTGCGGGTGTGGCGGCCCGGCGCAGTCCCCTCGGCTTGCATGCCTTGTGGGGGCCGCGCTTCGGGGGCGGTGGTTGGGGCCGTCACCGGGGACGCGGCCCGCCACCGTTGCGAGGGGCGGCTGGTGTCAGGCACTGTCCCTCCCCCGGTCGCCCGCCCTCTGGGCGGGCCGTCGGGGTCCGCCACCCACATGCTGTGGGCGCGGGCGTGCGGGTGTGGGGGCCCGGCACTGTCCCCTCGGCTTGCATGCCCTGTAGGAGCTGCGTGCCGCAGGGGTGGTGGGGGGCGCCCCCGGGCGGGGTGGCCTGCCACCGTTGCGAGGGGCGTCTGGTGTCAGACGCTGTCCCTCCCCCAGCTGCCCGCCCTCTGGGGCGGGTAGCCGGGGTTCCGCGACCCGTGTGTCCCAGGTGCGGTCGGTGCGGGCGTGGGGACCCAGCACCGGCCCCACAGCGGGCGCCCTTGCGGGCCGGCGTCGCTCGCCGTGGGGGTGGCGGAAGGGTCCCCTGGGGGGTGCCTTCCACTGTTGCGAGGGGCGTCTGATGTCAGGCGCCCCCCCCTCCCCCGACTGTATGCCCTCTGAGCGGGCTGTCGGGGTCCGTCATCCACTCTTGCTGTGGGCGCGGGTGTGCGGGTGTGGCGGCCCGGCGCAGTCCCCTCGGCTTGCATGCCTTGTGGGGGCCGCGCTTCGGGGGCGGTGGTTGGGGCCGTCACCGGGGACGCGGCCCGCCACCGTTGCGAGGGGCGGCTGGTGTCAGGCACTGTCCCTCCCCCGGTCGCCCGCCCTCTGGGCGGGCCGTCGGGGTCCGCCACCCACATGCTGTGGGCGCGGGCGTGCGGGTGTGGGGGCCCGGCACTGTCCCCTCGGCTTGCATGCCCTGTAGGAGCTGCGTGCCGCAGGGGTGGTGGGGGGCGCCCCCGGGCGGGGTGGCCTGCCACCGTTGCGAGGGGCGTCTGGTGTCAGACGCTATCCCTCCCCCAGCTGCCCGCCCTCTGGGGCGGGTAGCCGGGGTTCCGCGACCCGTGTGTCCCAGGTGCGGTCGGTGCGGGCGTGGGGACCCAGTACCGGCCCCACAGCAGGCGCCCTTGCGGGCCGGCGTCGCTTGCCGTGGGGGTGGCGGACTGGTGTCCCCGGGGGGGTGCCTTCCACTGTTGCGAGGGGCGTCTGATGTCAGGCGCCCCCCCCCCCCCCCGACTGCCCGCCCACTGGGCGGGCTGTTGGGGTCCACTACCCACGTGCTGTGGGCGCGGGCGTGTGGGTGTGGGGGCCCAGCGCTGTCCCCTTGGCCTGCATGCCCTGTGGGGGCTGCGTGCCGCGGGGGTGGCGGGGGGCCGTCCCCGGGGGGGGTGGCCTGCCACCGTTACGAGGGGCGTCTGGTGTCAGGCGCTGTCCCCCCCCCGGCCGCCCGTCCTCTGGGGCGGGCGGCTGGGCCCCCGCGACCCGTGTGTCCCAGGTGCGGTCGGTGCGGGCTTGGGGACCCAGCACAGGCCCCACAGCGTGCGCCCTTGCTGGCCGGCGTTGCTCGCTGTGGGGATAGCGGAAGGGCGTCCTCGGGGGGGGTGCCTTCCAAACATTGCGAGGGGCGTCTGAGGTCAGGCGCTCCCCCTCCTCCGACTGCCCGCCTACTCGGCTGGCTGTTGGGGTCCGCCACCCGCGTGCTGTGGGCGCGGGCGTGTGGATGTGGGGGCCCAACACTGTCCCCTTTGGCCTGCACGCCCTGTGGGGGCTGCGTGCCGCGGGGTCGGTGGGAGGCCGTCACCGGGGGGGGGTGGCCTGCCACCGTTGTGAGGGGCGTCTAGTGTCAGGCGCTGTCCCTCCCCCGACCGCCCGCCCTCTGGGGCGGACAGCCGGGGTACCGCGACCTGTGTGTTCCGGGTGCGGTCGGTGCGGGCGTGGGGACCCAGCACCGGTTCCACAGCGTGCGCCCTTGCGGGCCGGCGTTGCTCGCTGTGGGGGTGGCGGAAGGGCGTCCCCGGGGGGGGTGCCTTGCACCGTTGTGAGGCGCGTCTGAGGTCAGGCGCTCCCCCTCCCCCGACTGCCCGCCCACTGGGCAGGCTGTTGGGGTCTGCCACCCACGTGCTGTGGCCGCGGGTGTGTGGGTGTGGGGGCCCAACACTGTCCCCTTGGCCTGCATGCCCTGTGGGGGCTGCGTGCCGCGGGGGTGGCGGGGGGCCGTCCCCGGGGGGGGGTGGCCTGCCACCGTTGTGAGGGGCGTCTGGTGTCAGGCGCTGTCCCCCCCCCGGCCGCCCGTCCTCTGGGGCGGGCGGCTGGGGTCCCGCGACCCGTGTGTCCCAGGTGCGGTTGGTGCGGGCTTGGGGACCCAGCACAGGCCCCACAGCGTGCGCCCTTGCTGGCCGGCGTTGCTCGCTGTGGGGATAGCGGAAGGGCGTCCTCGGGGGGGGTGCCTTCCAAACATTGCGAGGGGCGTCTGAGGTCAGGCGCTCCCCCTCCTCCGACTGCCCGCCTACTCGGCTGGCTGTTGGGGTCCGCCACCAGCGTGCTGTGGGCGCGGGCGTGTGGATGTGGGGGCCCAACACTGTCCCCTTTGGCCTGCACGCCCTGTGGAGGCTGCGTGCCGCGGGGTCGGTGGGGAGCCGTCACCGGGGGGGGGGTGGCACGCCACCGTTGTGAGGGGCGTCAGGTGTCAGGCGCTGTCCCTCCCCCGGCCGCCCGTCCTCTGGAGCGGGCAGCCGGGGTTCCGCGACCCGCGTGTCCCGGGTGCGGTCGGTGCGGGCGTGGGGACCCAGCACTGGCCCCACAGCGTGCGCCCTTGCGGGCCGGCGTTGCTCGCTGTGGGGGTGGCGGAAGGGCGTCCCAGGGGGGGGTGCCTTCCACCGTTGTGAGGGGCGTCTGGTGTCAGGCGCTGTCCCTCCCCTGGCCGCCCGTCCTCTGGAGCGGGCAGCAAGGGTTCCGCGACCCGTGTGTCCCAGGTGCGGTCGGTGCGGGCGTGGGGACCCAGCACCGGCCCCACAGCGTGCGCCCTTGCGGGCCGGCGTTGCTCGCTGGGGGGGTGGACGAAGGGCATCCCCGGGGGGGGTGCCTTTCACCATTGTGAGGGGCGTCTGATGTCAGGCGCTCCCCCTCCCCCGACTGCCCGCCCACTGGGCGGGCTGTTGGGGTCCGCCGGCCACGTGCTGTGGGCGCGGGTGTGTGGGTGTGGGGGCCCAACACTGTCCCCTTGGCCTGCATGCCCTGTGGGGGCTGCGTGCCGCGGTAGTGGTCGGGGGCCGTCCCCGGGGGGGATGGCCTGCCACCGTTGTGAGGGGCGTCTGGTGTCAGGCGCTGTCCCTCCCCCGGCCGCGCGTCCTCTGGAGCGGGCAGCCAGGGTTCCGCGACCCGTGTGTCCCGTGTGCGGTTGGTGCGGGCGTGGGCACCCAGCACCGGCCCCACAGCGTGCGCCCTTGCGGGCCGGCATTGCTCGCTGTGGGGGTGGCGGAAGGGCGTCCCCGGGGGGGGTGCCTTCCACCATTGTGAGGGGCGTCTGAGGTCAGGTGCCTTCCCTCCCCCGACTGCCCGCCCACTGGGCGGGCTGTTCGGGTCCGCCACCCACGTGCTGTGGGCGCGGGTGTGTGGGTGTGGGGGCCCAACACTGTCCCCTTGGCCTGCATGCCCTGTGGGGCCTGCGTGCCGCGTGGGTGGTAGGGGGCCGTCCCCGGGGGGGGTGGCCTGCCACCGTTGTGAGGGGCGTCTGGTGTCAGGCGCTGTCCCTCCCCCGGCCGCCCGTCCTCTGGAGCGGGCAGCCAGGGTTCCGCGACCCGTGTGTCCCGGGTGCGGTTGGTGCGGGCGTGGGGACCCAGCACCGGCCAAACAGCGTGCGCCCTTGTGGGCCGGTGTTGCTCGCTGTGGGGCTGGCGGAAGGGCGTCCCCCAGGGGGGGGTGCTTTCCACCATTGTGAGGGGCGTCTGAGGTCAGGCGCTGTCCCTCCCCCTGAAGCGGTACCCGGAACCCCATGGCTAGGTATGGGTTAACGGGTCCTTTGGATGCTGAACAATGGCCGCCAGGACCCGGGACTTGATACTTGATACTATACTTGAAGTTACAATACCCTACAGCACTATACCTGTCTTACTGTGGAGTTTGGGCGGTCTAACCTGGGAATCAGCCTGAAGTGAGGATGTGACACCCCCCCTTCAGGGGATGGTCCTGGGTACCCGCTGCCATGCGTGGGTGTTATCGAGCCCCCCCCAGGGTTTACTCTAAGGAGGGGGGTGAAGCGGTACCCAGAACCCCATGGCTAGGTTACGGCATACAACCGGTCTCCGGTCCACTAACCCCAAGTACGGAAGGGAAGACCGGTCTCCGGTCCACTAACCCCATGTACGGAAGGCGCCCGTTGACGCCCGGTGCAAGCCCGGCGGGAGCGTGTTCTGTGCCGTAAAGCCCCGCATCGGCAACCGATGCACCGCCAGCGGAGATTTATATATCAGAATATCAGGAATCAACAGGGTTTTATTTTCATATTGTTTCCGTCAATTTTTACGCTTCCGTTCTGATATTCACTGTTTTGACTGCTGGCGGTTGGATCGCGACTTTACCGTAACCGCCAGTTTAACTGTTTATAATGGAAATTTTAACGCTATCCGTGACGAAGGCTCTAAAGTCTTCAGGAATTGCGTTGATGCATCCGCAATTTTCACATTCTACACTCGCAACCTTAATCCGAATTTTTCAGGATGTCGAAATCGGATTCTCGACTTCGACATCCCCGCACTTGATTTGACCTCTTTCGAGTGGACCTACGTGCTTCCCTATGCACGAATCAACTTTCCTTTTATCCTGCCCTCCATTTGTCTTAAAGATATGGGCAAAACAAAGTTGATTCGTGAGGCCACTTGTGAAGGTCATATCTCGTGTTGCTTGCGAGGAATGACAATAAGGAAACGTGGGATGTATTCACAATACTCCCGACGTAATTTAGGAAGCATTATATGCCTTGCGTCTCCACACGTGCGCGCTAGTGTAATGGATCATGGTCAAGAGGGTAGAGTTTGCGTTACAACTCATTGGCCATGATATTGCGTGCGTAAAGATAACTTTCGAGTGTAGCGCGCAAGTGTTGGTGTTGCATAGGAACTCTCCTTGAGTTCCTATGAGCGAATGACACAAAGTTATGCCCTTGGAGGGGCATGACATATCGTGGGGGGAGCTACCTTTTTGGGCAATATGTGGTATGTGCCATGTGTTGTGTTGCGTGCCCATTTGGCGGGTCCATCACTCCAAGACGAACCCGCCAATGGACCTCATATTGTGTAAGCCCCTTCTCCATACTCCTCACGATCAATTGCAAGCCTAACCTTTGTGAAAGGAAGCTTGTGTGGCGATTTCAAAGCGATGCGTTGGGAGCAAGGTGTGTGTTTTGCAATTTTCCATATTTTCATGTGCCCACCTGGAAGGCAGCGCTCGTAACCTTTCAAAGCGCCCGAAGTGGAGCACATATGTGGGATCGAAGGTCATTGGTGTCAAGTCATTGTGTTTAGAAGGATTAGTTGATTGCAGGATCCAAGCCGAAGTTATTATAATATAATTGTGCGCCTTTCGAGGCACTTTTGGGTGTTGTTTCGCCAATTTTGCCGTTTTTGGCCCGTCATGATGTCAAGTGGCGACCGTGTATCTCAACGTTGCGCTCAATTGACATCATGACCCAAGTATGTTATGAGGGTACATACTTCGGTGCCCAACATATCTTGGACCCGGCGAATAACTCCTCTTGGGCTTGGCACACCGTGGCCGCCATGTTGGCGATTTGGGACTATCCCAAATCATGGGCTCACTTGGCGACCCTGCCATGCCCAATACCGGAGGAGTTGGGCGACGCCCAAAAGATATGTTGGACCAATGTGACTTGATACCAATCCTATGGCACACTCCGGTCCAAGTCGGGCATGTACCTCATTTGCCCCAACCATGAGTGTGCGCATTTTTGGCCATTTGGAGCAATTATCCACTTTTGCTGCCCGCCGTGCACTATGTTCTAACCCTCGTGCACGCCGGACGCATGGACCAATGGACCATATATGACATGGGTGATATGGATATTGGTCCCCATGGTTCACACACCACGTGGGCGAAGCGGAGCAACCTTCGTTAAGGCGCTAGCCCAAAATGAATGTGGACAATTTTACCATTTTGGCATTTGTGGACCCAATTGGGATCGACACCACGCCAAGTGGCATGAAGATTTTTGAGAGCCAAGGGCATGGGAGTCTTCGTTGGACTCTCGGTTGATCGCGTATGGAATGGCGAATCCGATCTCCAAGCCGGCGTGGAGATATACTATTGGGAGCACCCCAAATTTTGGCTCATTTCGAGCAGCCAAAATGACCCCATTTTGGGTCCCCAATTTCCCCCTTCCGTGTGGTCAATTGGCGGCCCCATTACTCCATGCCCACAGGGAGCCCGGACCTAATCTCAAGTTGTGCAGTCAGATATAAGTCCTAGGTCCTGCCTCCTAACCTGTGAGTCATTGGCCTTCCCCTGGCCGGGCGAGCCACGCGTGGGAATGACGCCAATTTTGGTGATTTTGGCATCATGACCCCACTTGACGAACCCGTGGTGCCCTGATGCCGGGATCTCAGAGGGAACCAGGTTGGGTCAGGGCTCCAGGGAGTTCGTACTCGAAGGGCATAGGGTCAGTTGCTTTGTCCCTACCTCTGGCGGGTCCAGACGAGGGGTCAATTCTGGGGACTTTTGAGTTAATATCAGTTTGGGCTGAAACAGCCCATTTTCAGCTACCAACTCCTAGGTGATAATGGCGGGGCCATATCTCCGGCTCAGAGAGGAGTTGGAACCTGCCGTTAAGGGAGCATAGGGAGCCACTGCCGGTTGGCCTTGGAGCTCCTTGGCTCCCAGGAACTCGCCTGTGGCTGGGCAGGACACCCCCCCTTTTGGCAGGGTTTCAGGGTCCGGACTGAGCAGGGCATGGGTTGTGTTTGAGCCCCCGCCCCCACCAGCCACTGAGAGGGTCGGACCTGGGATTGGGATACGAGTTGGGATAGAGTGTCTATTGTCCTGTGATGCCCTTACCCCAGTCCAGTCTTAACCCCATGTGTACATATCCTGATGTGTTGCTGTACATACTTTCGTTCCCTTGTTGCAGAGTGGCAAGGATCCTGAAACGCTTTGTCACATGACACGAGCGTATTGATGCCCTTGTGAGCGTAGTGCTTTGCCTGCCTGCTCACCTGTGCGTGTGACCGCAGCGTCCCGTGGCTGGCCCCCCACGGGAACGCGTCAAAAGCGTTTCACCGCCGCGAGGTTACCCAACCCTCGCGTGCCACTCGGGGCCACCAACCCCGAGCAGCGCGGCGCAGCTCGCAGCTCGCAGCGCAGCGCAGCGGCTCGCAGCGCAGCGCAGCGGCTCGCAGCGCCACCCAGCGACAGCGCCGAGTTCGTCACGGAGCCAGCAGCGCCGTCCAGAATATCGCCCTGACCGCGCCGCGACCGTGAAGGAAGTGGACAGACCCGACCCATCGGCCGACGGGCAAGGCCGCGTCAACCACCTCCACAACCACCGGCTGACCAGCACCAGCCGCACTCCCAATCCAGTGCTGCAGCACCCGCCTCAACAACCACCACCAGTTCGTTGAGTGGAACGAGTGCACATCAAGGACCTGAAGACCAACTACGCCCCCCGCTGCCATGGTAAACTGGCAGGAAGCGGGCAGGACGTGGCCGCGGCCCCACCCCCATGCGGCACGCCTGCTGCACGGGTTGGTTTGGGACCAGCACTACCGCCACAGCCACCCCCAGTGCGAAGGCGGCATGCCCGGGAGCTTCGAGCTCCGCGAGGACATGGGGGAGGACCGCCTGCGGGCAGTGGAGGAGTGGCTGCGGGCAGAAGGGTACGAGTGCCGCTTCCGCCGCAAGCGCTGGAGGACCTGGACCCGGCCGGACAGGCCCGGCGAAGGGCTGCGCCCCGACGGGATTGAGGAGGACGAGGACTCCAACGAGTACCCGTCGGGCGCCTCGATCAATGTCTCCATGTGGGACATGATCGAAAAGAACTTCCCGGAACCGGGGAGCGAGCGCAGGCTGCAGGGCAGCAGCAGCGCCTCTCCGGGGAAGGAGAAGCGGTCCGCCGGGGACAGGAAGCGGGACCGGAAGTGGCGGGAGTACCAGGAGTCCCTGGCCGCCGAAGCCGCCCAAGGCGCCAAGGGCGGAACCCCAGCCCCCAGTCCCCAACGGGCCAATGGTGGTCATCACCCCGGCCACGCCACCCTCGGCGACTTCATCCAAGTCGCCAGGCAGACCAAGGCCAAGCCCCGTCTGCTGCTCCTGAGGCCCCAGCAGGCCCCAGCAGGCCCCAGCAGCAACGTGGAGTCGGCCCACCGCGGGAGGATGCCGGCCGACCAGGCCAGCTCCAGCAGCAGCGTCGCTCCCGACAGGGACCTGGCGCGCGCCTGTGAGCGCGCCTGTGGGGTGCCCTGCAACCTTCGGGTTGCCCGACAACGGGCCAGGCAGCACAGCGCTGCCGTGGAGGGCGCCGTCGGCATCGCCCAGGAGGAGGCTGCGGAGTGGGCGCATGGCATGGCCATCCACGCCCAGACCGTGGCGGCCATTCCGGCCGGACTCACGGCCGTGGCCGCCCATGGGGCAGCGACTGCCCAGGTCAACGGTGAGTTGGCGGCAGCCGACGAGGAAGCCCGCCTGATGCAGGAGGCCATTGCCTGCAGGGAGGCCGGGGGGAGGGCGCTGGAAGAGGCGCTTGCCCAAAAGAGGGCAAAGAAGGAGGCGGAGGAAAGGGCCCACGCCGAAGCGACGGCCAAGGCCCAGGCGGACGCCGCCAAGAAGGACGCCATCGAGGTCGCGCGAAGGAAGGTCGCTGAGGAGAAGGCCAAGACGGAGGCGGAGCTGGCGTCGTTGGAAGCGCAGAAGGCGCGGCTGCAGCAGGCCCGGGAAGCCGAGGCGGCTCGTGCTCGGGAGGAAGCCGAAGTGCGGGCTGCCGCAGCCACCGCCGCCGCAATGGAGGAGGCAGAGGCCAAACTCCGCCGCGAGACTCTCCGGGAGGATCACGAGTGGAGACCCTTCGAAAACTTTTCGAAGGGGACGCCTCCTCCAAGATGACGCTGGCTGAGGCGGACACGGGTAGCAGTGGGAGCAGTGGCCCCACAGCCCACCGACGGAGGAAGGGTAAGGGGAAGACCCCCGAGAGGGCACGGAGGCCAGCGGGCGGACACCCCCACGACAGTGACCCCTTCTTCACCGCCAGCGACGGTCCAGCGACAGGGGATGAACGAGGCCGCCGACATCGCCAAGTGGTGGCTTGGACGGGCGGAGGAGGCGGAGACGTCCCCATGGAGCCGGAAGGTGAGGATGAGGATCTCCCTCCTCCCTACCGGAGCTCGGAGTCTTCCGAGACCGAGACGCCCAGGTGAGGCGACATGGACGAGGATGACGACATGGACTTCGGCATCACGAGGAAGCGCCCATCCTCGGACCCACCGAGGCAACCCGGCAGAGACCCACCGGGACCCCCTGGCGGAGGACCATCAGGACCCCCTGGAGGACGCCCACCAAGTGGACCCCCTGGAGGCGGACCACCGGGCGGGGGAGGACCCCCTGGACCGGGCGGACCCGGCGGAGGCCCTCCTGGAGGACCCCCTGGGTACCCCGACGACCCACCAGGGAACGGCGACCCGGATACCACCTGGCGGTGGATTGTCTACCTCCGCAGGAGGGTCCAGTTCCTCGAGCGCGAGGTAGACACCGGCAAGGGCGAGATGACTCGCATCTCCGAGGTCGCCGCACGCGCGCAGAGAGAGCTGGACATCGCCAGGGCCGAGACCAGGCAGCTGAACACGGTCATCAGCGGTCTGCAGCAGAGGCTGGACGCGCTGGAGGCCCGTGGGAGCGTCGGCAGCGACCACCCACCTCTGGAGTCTGGCTCGTCGGACGACGGCTGGGGACCCGGACCAGGTCCAGGAAGACCCCACGCCCCCGGCGGAGCCCCGAGGAGTCGCCCCTGGCGCCAGTGCCCCCTCTCTCACCGCCCCCTCTCACCACAGCGCGGGCCGCCGCAACGAACGCGTGCCGCCCGGCAGTGGCAGTGATGATTGGCGTGATGAGTGGCTCAGCGCGGAGTACCGCAACCGCCGTGCTCCACCGCGGACACCGGTACGCCCCCGGCGCCCCGCACCAGCCCCTGGGCCAATCCCAATGGCTGGTGGACGTTATGGTGGACTCAGGGATGAGGTCCCCAGAGGAGACGTGGAGTGGGATGTTGGCGAAGGTGAGGACCTGGACCTGGACCTGGAGGAGTTCGACATCAGCCCGCCGCATGGTGTACGACGGGAGGCCGCTGAACGCAGCCGCCGGCGCCGTGATGAGGATGCGTACATGGAAGGAGTACGGCGTGAACATCTAGGTTCAGCGTACATTGAGGAACCGCGGCGTAGCCACAGGGATTCCATGGAGGAGATGGACGTGGCGGCCGTGGGAGTCCGTGGGAGAGGCCGATGGGAACCTCGGTCGACCTCGCGGCCGGCGTTCATGGTCTCTAAGGCCGCGGATGCCGCCGTGTGGGAAGACTTGAAGGACATCAAGCCCCCCATGTACGACGGCAACCCCCTCAACCTCGACCGCTTCTTGGAGAAGCTGGACGATTGGGGGCTGACCGTCACTGAAGACCTGCCTCCCGCGGATGCGGAGAGATTCTCCAGACGGTTCACATACCGCCTGCCGGAAGTGCTCGGAGAGCTATACTTCGTGGCGACCAAGGAGGGGAGAATCAAGACCCTCAAGGAAGCCAAGAAGTGGCTCAACGAGCAGGAGCGGGTGGACGCTCCGCAGGTGGCTGCCAAGCGGTGGAAGTCCATCAAGCTTGGGCATGATGGACGGGAGATCCGC
This sequence comes from Eutreptiella sp. 'Long Island Sound 2002', assembly GCA_964036045.1. NCBI lineage: Eukaryota > Euglenozoa > Euglenophyceae > Eutreptiales > Eutreptiaceae > Eutreptiella > Eutreptiella sp. 'Long Island Sound 2002'. Next base: position 156,562,466 of record OZ038379.1, read on the forward strand.
CTACGGGACTGGCGTGACTTCCGAGGGAAATACACCCTCTTCCGCCGCAACGTGGAGGATTGGAACGAGGGTGACGAGCAGGCTCGCCTGCTCTCCATGCTGCCGGAAGCATGGATCAAGAGGGTAACCAGGGAGGAATCCAAGAGGGCCAAGTCCAACCACACGGTCAAGATGATGCTCCCCAAAGAGTATCATACGAACGTGGTGGCTTGGACAAGGAAGAACGTGGCCCGGGATGTCAAACGGCACTCCCTGCGGAACACTCTCCTCATCACCGTCTCGGGCGATCGCGAGAAGACCGCGATGTGGCGCCTTGACGAGTGTGAGTTAAGCGGCCAGACCATCTGTCTGCAGCCCCACCCGGCGCGGATGAGCTGCGACGAGATCCTGGAGTGGGTTGGCGAGGAGGTACTCAAGGAGTACCGAAACCTGCACCACACCCGCGGGTTGAGGCCCGGCGACCGCGACGTCAACTACGTTGGCGAGGGACCTGGCGGGGAAGCTGCCATGGACCCAGCGGGAGCCGGCGGCGATGAGACTCTCGTCGACGATGACGACGACGATGAGCCCGCCGAGGTGGCCGTTTGTGCCTTCGTGGCCAAGAACCTGAGCGCGGGGAGCAAACCGGGAAACTGGAAGCCCCTGCAGCAGGGTTGGAGGAAGCAGGAGAAGAGGGACCCTCGCCGCATTGGCGACCCTCCGCTGTCCTTTGGGGAGTTCATACGAGCTCACCCTCAGGGCTGTTTCGTGTGTTATGGGAGGAAGCGAGGCTTCAACCATGACCAGCGAACATGCCCCGTCCACAAGGCCGACACGGAGGCTTACAAGAAGGCGCACGGGTCGAAGAAGCGTGCGCCCGCGGGTATCCGGGAAGCCAAGGTGGAGGTGGACAGGGACGAGCTCTCCAAGCTGGTGTCGCAGGGGACCGAGTTGGCCAAGGAGATCCAGGAGATCAAGAGGAACTGGGTCCCCAGGTCGGACAACAAGAACAAGGAGAACAACCAGAATGACCAGAACAAGGACAAGGACAAGAACAAGGGTAAGAAAGGGGGAAGGAAGAAGGGCGTCAACGAGGTTGATGCGGAGGAGAACACCCCTTCCTCCACAACCGACGCCCCCTAGCGGAGCCCCTGCAGCCAAGGGCCCCAGCTAGGGCGGTCGCAGGATGGTGACGTGGGAAGCGCCGAACCATCCCAGTCGGGAGTCGATAAGCACAAAGGGACTGCCGCGGGCGGAAGGCCCGGTCCGGCACCCAGTCGCGGAGGCGGGGTGAGGGCAAGTGAAGGCACGAACCCTTGCACCCGTCCGTCCTTCGCGACCAAGAATGTGTTTGATGTACTACGGGATCTATCCGAGAGTATCGGAGGATCACCCGGACCGCAGCTGGATGCTGCAGATGGGCAGCCTGAGCCCATTGTCCACGACCTGCACCAGTCGCTTGTTGAGCTTCTGGAACGGCCGGGGATCCTGAGTTTGCACGCCGTGCGCCGTGTCGGTCGCGAGCGGCAGTTGCATCTTAAGGTCCGTGCCTTATGCGGGGAAGTGGAAAAGGTTTTCGACGTGTTGGTCGACACGGGAGCTCAAGTCAGCTTGGTCAAGGCTGGCCTACTTCCACCAGAGTGTCTGACCGACAGTCGGAAACCTGTCAGGCTGAAGGTGGCGAACGGCCAGTACATGGTGGGAGGCACGAAGGAAGCGGCCATCGGGCTGCAGTTCGTGAACCATCGTGAGCTGAGCCGCCCAGACCTCGGCAAGGAAATCCTCCTGCACGGTCGCTTCTACGAGGCCGAGATGGACTGGGACATGATCGTTGGGTACGACTTCATGATGGAGACGGACTCCGGCGTCCTCCCGACCCAGGCCTCCATGACCCTGTACCAGGACGACCAGCTCTCGTGGCTTTCGTCACCTGAGCACCATGTGGAATGCCAATGGATCCACCCCGAACGCGATCAGCTCGAAGTAGCCGCACTGGGCACTGAGCCAACTGGGCCAGCAAACCAGGAGCACGGCGTAAGGCCGGAAGTGGCGAGCCGAGTGGTTGCGGACCTGGGAGCTTCGGATCTGGCCCTGGATGCGTTCTCTTCAGGAACCTCCGCCCATCTTCGGGTGTGTGAGAAGTACTGGAGCGCACAGGACTCCGCGCGGAAGAAGCACTGGGGTCCGCATCAGGGATTGATGTGGATCCATTGCCCCCGTTGGGACATTCCAAGAGCGATAGCGAAGATTCGCAAGGACCGCTCCAAGGCAGTGCTGGTTGTTCCTATGGGATGCACCGAGGAGGAAAGTACCCGACATTGGGTAGCCTCATTGACCAACATGACCTTAAACAAGGTCGTCCTACCGGCTGGAGAGAGTGTCTATCAGGACGCTAAGGGACAGCCCATGCCACCCCAGAGATGGCCAACGGAATTCCACTATGTGGATGGGGGCCTTGATCAGGCCGATGCCACGGACTTCGTGTGTGTCAACCGCATCATAGCGGAGCCATGGCGGCAATGCTTTGCGGTTCCCCCTGTTGACATCGGAGAATCAGATTCGGAAGACCCCCTCACTGAAGAGGAGGGGGATCTGGTTCAGGGGTATATGGATCAGCCCCTTCACGACTGGGGAAACCAGCGTGAGGGCAAGGGCCAGGACAGAGCCTGGTGGGAAGTGGACTCGATCGTCTCTGGTTCCTATGACGGGAACACCTTCGTGCAGAGGGTGCTGGACCACCTATCCAGCCAGGACGAGCCAATCGGGGGTAACCCACCCACCTACGGCGATCTATTCCGAGGCAAGACCAGAGATGGCCCTTTGGGCTACCTGGGAAGACCACCTGAGCCGAAAGCGAGCGGAGTAGCTACCCCTCAAGTAAGCTCCGTGGTCCAGGTGCCCGGAAAAGCCAAGGCGGAGTCCGATGATTGCCCCAAGATTCAGGCATTGAGGGCCAGGCTGAAGCAGAAGTATGGTGATACCTTCTTCAGCGGTAAGCCTGTGTTTCCTCCACCGGTGCGTGGACCGTATGGCGAGGCCAAGATACGACTGAAGCAGGACCCCCGTGTGTACCGGCACCAGGAGTTTGCCCTGACGGGCGAGAGGAAGGAGGCCATGGAGAAGATCCTCCGTGACTTCATCCAGAGGGGTTGGCTCGAGCCGTGCCACTCCGAATGGGCCTCTCCGTGCTTCGTCGTCCCCAAGAAGGTGGCCCCTGAGTGGCGGCTCGTGGTCGACTACCGCGACCTGAACGCCCAAACGCAGCACGACAGCTATACGCTGCCCCTCATTGAGGACATGCTGCAAAAGCAACACCGGCGGAGGATCTTCACGGTGATTGACCTGAAACATGGTTATCATCAGATGCCTCTCGCCGAGGAGTCCCGTGCCTGCACAGCCATGAGCACCCCACTTGGACCTCTCCAGTGGAAGGTGATGCCCATGGGCGTTACCAACGGCAATGCGGCTTTTCAGCGGATGCTGGAGAACCTGCTTGAGCCGGTGCGTGACTGTGCGGACCCCTTCGTGGACGACGTGATCATCGCGTCCGGGGACCCCAGTATGAGCTACGAGGAGCTCCTGGAGGCACATGAGAGGGACGTCACTCGAGTGCTGGACCTTCTGGTTCGGCACAAACTCACGGGCAGCAGTGACAAGGCCACCATTGCGGTAAGCGAGGTGGTCTTCGCTGGCCACGTGGTCGGGAACGGGCAGCCAAAGCCCATACCTGGCAAGGTGGCTGCGATTGAGCACTGGGAAAAGCCCAAGACGGTCTCTGAGCTACGGGCGTATCTGGGGTTCTGCAACTACTACTCGGGGTATATCAAAATGTATGCCGAGTATGCAGCCCCCATGACGACCATGCTCAAGGGCAACCGAGAGGAGACCAAGAAGGGGTCCAAGAAGGCTCTGGTCTGGACAGCTGAGTCCGACCGTGCCTTTGAGGGGATGAAGCAGGCGCTGCTATCCGCAGTGGGTCTGCACCTCGTGGATCCCGACCGAGGGTTCGTCCTGCGCACCGACGCTTCCGACTACGCCATTGGCGCTGTGTTGGAGCAAGTGCTTGACGACGGGAGGCACGTGCCCGTGGCCTTCTGGAGCCGAGTCCTGGCGGAAGGCCAGAGACGGACGTGGACGCCCCGTGAAAAGGAGGCGTATGCCATCGTCATGGCTCTCAGGAAATGGGCTGGGTACATAGCCCTCCATCCCGTCACCGTCTGCACCGACCATCAGAGTCTGCAGTCATGGCACAAGGAGCACGTGGACACCCCCTCAGGTCCCGCCTCCCGACGGGCAAGATGGCATGAGACCTTGGCCAAGTTCGACCTCACGGTTGTGTATATTCCTGGAAAGGATAACACCGTGGCGGACTGTCTCAGTAGGTGGGCCTATCCCGCCAGCAAGGGCATGATGGATATCTCTGCCCATGGCGATGAGGCTGAGACCGCTGAAGCCAAGAGGATCATCGAAATGGAGCGCCTGATGGAGGAGGAGGGTGTTAAATGCTTCGTCGTCATGGCTGCGGATGCCCCCCTCGCGTCGAGGGTGAGCAGAGCGGGCAGTGTACTCGCCCCGGAGGGAGCTGAGTCCGACAAGCACCTCTTCCCGGAGTCTTGCCTCCAGGACGACTGGACCGATGATTACGCCAAGTCTGAGGCCTTTGCGGCCGAGTATAGGGCTGTGACCGACCCTGACGACGGGCAGAAGTGGCCAAAGGGGCTGACCGAGGAAGATGGCAAGCTCTACCGGAATGGTAAGCTGCTAGTACCGGAGTCCCGGGTGCTCGAGCTTTGTGAGGCTTGGCACCACCACATGCTGCACCCAGGGGTCAAGAAGCAAGCTCGTGACATGCAGCGTCGGTTCGAGATCGACCATATCGTCCTCTACACCGCCATCAAGAAGGTCAGGAAGGGTTGCTCGGTCTGTCAGGCCTGCAATCCCGATAACGGGAACGTCAAGGGGGAAGCCCAATGGACCCCGGTTCCTGACCAGCCCATGGAGAGCGTGGCCATGGACGTCTTCTCCATGCCCGAAGTGCACATTGGCAAGGAGACCTTTGACTGTGTGGTTCTCTGTGTGGACCGCCACAGCGGCTACGTTGTAGCCGTTCCGGCACGCAAAAAGGGGTTGCTTGCCAAGGAAGTGGCAGTCATGATGATTCGTCATTGGCTGACCGTCTTTGACATCCCCCGCACCATTTGCAGTGACCGAGGGCCCCAGTTTACTGGTGGCTGGTTCAAGGCTATGTGTTCCCTCATGGGAATACGCCATGCCAAGAGCGTCGCCTATCTCAGCAGGTCTAACGGCCGTGCTGAAGTGGCTGGACGGCAGCTATTCGAGAAGCTGCGCAAGATCCACATCACCAATCCACGTCGGAACTGGTTTGAAGAGATGTGGCCTGCTCTGAAGGCCCATCATGACACCCCCACTCCGGGCGGTTTGTCCCCTCACCAGATTCTGTTCGGCAGGGACCCCCTGGGTAGGGGACTTCCCTTGTCCGGTGATGGCATGGCTATGGATGCCAAGGAATTCTTCGCGCGGCAAGAGCAAACGGCGCGGGACATCCGCCAGCAGCTCGAGAGGGAGCATGCTGAGCGTCAGAAGTCCGCCCCGAGCTCGGCAGCGCAAAAGTTCAGGGTGGGAGACCCGGTGTGGGTGATCAGACCCCGCCCCATGGGCACCCACCGCACCAAGACCTGGTTCACACCCGGCGAGGTGGTCCGCAGGATTGGTGAGGGCACCTACCGCATCAAGGTGGGTCACGGACAGTTCCGGGAGCGCCACGAGAGTCAACTCCGTGTGCGGGAGCCTGACCTCCGTGGCCAACATGTGTCCCTGAACTATGCCGCACATGAGGCTGATTCGGACGACGACTATGCTGAGCAGGACGACTATACGGTCGAGAAGATCCTTGCTCAGCGTCCGAAAGCCTCGGCACCAGGAGGTCTGGAGTTCAAGGTTCGTTGGCGAGGCTATGGGCCGTCCCACGACACCTGGGAACCCGTCTCCTCGTTGGTGCCGCGGGTCAATACTCCCTTCATGGAGTACATCCGCAAGCACAAGACCAAGATCCACGTTTCGGACTTGGCAGCACTCACCCGGGCGATTGCAGCCAGGGGCGCCTGATCAGCGCCCTGAGCTCTCCCCTGATGTGTTTTCAGCGCTTGTGAGGTCGACGGATCGTCCCTTACTTGCTTGCTCTCTTATATCTTCCGGTGACCTGCCATCAGAGTGGCCATATACCCCCCCCTGCTGAATCCAGAGGAGGATGGCCCCTCTCTTCTTCTATTAGTCACCCCCCCCCTGCTGAATCCTTGGGAAACCAGGTAGGGCGACTGACCTTTATGTTTCTGAGCTCTTGGGGCCTTGAAGCCCATACGACGTTGCGCAACGGATGCCGCTGTCATGGGTATTGCGATTTTTCGTGTGTGGTCTGGTTCCATGGCACTTGCGGAATCCAGACCAGTCGACGTGTGTCTCGAGACTATATATGGCCTGAACTCAGGCGTTATCCTGTCCACCCTCCTGCATTTGCCTTATCCTGACCGTGGCGTGGTTTGGCACTCTGTCCTGAGTGTGTTTACACGCCTGTTTACCTGATTATTGCTTGCTTTCTCTGTTCCCCAGGATATGTGCATCTGTATGTTCAGTGTTGTCAGTCAGTCGACTGTTTTTCCCCTGATGGGAGGCGAATCGACTACAAAGGCGCCCTGAGTCGCCGTGTCCATGTTTATACACAGGGTCCAGCCTGGACCAGTACCGAATTACATATTCTTCTGTTTGAGTGCCTGTGATACCGTGTGCCCTATTCGCTGTGATGTGGAGATCCTGATGGCGCCAGGCGGGAAGCCCAGTTGCCTGACTACACTCCCAGCGGTCCGCCACTGTCAGTCCCAGTGTGAGCCTACCGGCTCGCAGACCCCCTTGCAGTCGGATGGCAGCCTCCGGTGCTCCTGACCTCGGTCAGTCTGCCTGGGAAACTGGTGGTTTGAGGAGTCGACGCCTCCGCCCACACTGCATGAGGACTCCCTCATGTATGGCCTTCATGGTAATAGGGCGAGGGAAAAGACGGCCTTGATGCCCGATCCCTTAAGGAGGAGCTCCCTTAAGATCCCTTAAGGAGTTCGGCTGTACCACTCTGGACTCGCGTCGTATGGATATGGACATGGTGCGCCCGAGGAAGGACCCGTGGGGACTCTCCCCAGTCGGCGGGCCTTGGGAAGCTTGGGGTAGCCTGATGGATCTTTGTGGTCGCTCTCGACCTGTGGGACCACCTCGGTCGTCGTGTGTCGCCTATAATGGCCGTGTATGCCACTGCCACTGTGGTAGTGACCGTAGCAGCCGGCACCCGGTGCGCCTGGTATGGGTTAACGGGTCCTTTGGATGCCGAACAATCGCCGCCAGGACCCGGGACTTGATACTTGATACTATACTTGAAGTTACAATACCCTACAGCACTATACCTGTCTTACTGTGGAGTTTGGGCGGTCTAACCTGGGAATCAGCCTGAAGTGAGGATGTGACACCCCCCCTTCAGGGGATGGTCCTGGGTACCCGCTGCCATGCGTGGGTGTTATCGAGCCCCCCCCAGGGTTTACTCTAAGGAGGGGGGTGAAGCGGTACCCAGAACCCCATGGCTAGGTTACGGCATACAACCGGTCTCCGGTCCACTAACCCCAAGTACGGAAGGGAAGAGCGGTCTCCGGTCCACTAACCCCATGTACGGAAGGCGCCCGTTGACGCCCGGTGCGAGCCCGGCGGGAGCGTGTTCCGTGCCGTAAAGCCCCGCATCGGCAACCGATGCACCGCCAGCGGAGATTTATATATCAGAATATCAGGAATCAACAGGGTTTTATTTTCATATTGTTTCCGTCAATTTTTACGCTTCCGTTCTGATATTCACTGTTTTGACTGCTGGCGGTTGGATCGCGACTTTACCGTAACCGCCAGTTTAACTGTTTATAATGGAAATTTTAACGCTATCCGTGACGAAGGCTCTAAAGTCTTCAGGAATTGCGTTGATGCATCCGCAATTTTCACATTCTACACTCGCAAACTTAATCCGAATTTTTCAGGATGTCGAAATCGGATTTTCGACTTCGACATCCCCGCACTTGATTTGACCTCTTTCGAGTGGACCTACGTGCTTACCTATGCACGAATCAACTTTCCTTTTATCCTGCCCTCCATTTGTCTTAAAGATATGGGCAAAACAAAGTTCATTCGTGAGGCCACTTGTGAAGGTCATATCTCGTGTTGCTTGCGAGGAATGACAATAAGGAAACGTGGGATGTATTCACAATACTCCTGACGTAATTTAGGAAGCATTATATGCCTTGCGTCTCCACACGTGCGCGCTAGTGTAATGGATCATGGTCAAGAGGGTAGAGTTTGCGTTACAACTCATTGGCCATGATATTGCGTGCGTAAAGATAACTTTCGAGTGTAGCGCGCAAGTGTTGGTGTTGCATAGGAACTCTCCTTGAGTTCCTATGAGCGATTGACACAAAGTTATGCCCTTGGAGGGGCATGACATATCGTGGGGGGAGCTACCTTTTTGGGCAATATGTGGTATGTGCCATGTGTTGTGTTGCGTGCCCATTTGGCGGGTCCATCACTCCAAGCCAAACCCGCCAATGGACCTCATATTGTGTAAGCCCCTTCTCCATACTCCCCAGGATCAATTGCAACCCTACCTATCGTGAAGGGAAGCTTGTGTGGCGATTTCAAAGCGATGCGTTGGGAGCAAGGTGTGTGTTTTGCAATTTTCCATATTTTCATGTGCCCACTTGGAAGGCAGCGCTCGTAACCTTTCAAAGCGCCCCAAGTGGAGCACATATGTGGGATCGAAGGTCATTGGTGTCAAGTCATTGTGTTTAGAAGGATTAGTTGATTGCACGATCCAAGCTGAAGTTATTATAATATAATTGTGCGCCTTTCGAGGCACTTTTGGGTGTTGTTTCGCCAATTTTGCTGTTTTTGGCCCGTCATGATGTCAAGTGGCGACCGTGTATCTCAACGTTGCGCTCAATTGACATCATGACCCAAGTATGTTATGAGGGTACATACTTCGGTGCCCAACATATCTTGGACCCGGCGAATAACTCCTCTTGGGCTTGGCACACCGTGGCCGCCATGTTGGCGATTTGGGACTATCCCAAATCATCGGCTCACTTGGCGACCCTGCCATGCCCAATACCGGAGGAGTTGGGCGACGCCCAAAAGATATGTTGGACCAATGTGACTTGATACCAATCCTATGGCACACTCCGGTCCAAGTCGGGCATGTACCTCATTTGCCCCAACCATGAGTGTGCGCATTTTTGGCCATTTGGAGCAATTATCCACTTTTGCTGCCCGCCGTGCACTATGTTCTAACCCTCGTGCACGCCGGACGCATGGACCAATGGACCATATATGACATGGGTGATATGGATATTGGTCCCCATGGTTCACACACCACGTGGGCGAAGCGGAGCAACCTTCGTTAAGGCGCTAGCCCAAAATGAATGTGGACAATTTTACCATTTTGGCATTTGTGGACCCAATTGGGATCGACACCACGCCGAGGGGCATGAAGATTTTTGAGAGCCAAGGGCATGGGAGTCTTCGTTGGACTCTCGGTTGATCGCGTATGGAATGGCGAATCCGATCTCCAAGCCGGCGTGGAGATATACTATTGGGAGCACCCCAAATTTTGGCTCATTTCGAGCAGCCAAAATGACCCCATTTTGGGACCCCAATTTCCCCCTTCCGTGTGGTCAATTGGCGGCCCCATTTCTCCATGCCCACAGGGAGCCCGGACCTAATCTCAAATTGTGCACTCAGATATGAGTCCTAGGTCCCGCCTCCTAACCTGTGAGTCATTGGCCCTGCCCTGGCCGGGCGAGCCACGCGTGGGAATGACGCCAATTTTGGTGATTTTGGCATCATGACCCCACTTGACGAACCCTTGGTGCCCTGATGCCGGGACCTCAGAGGAAACCAGGTCGGGTGAGGGCTCCAGGGAGTTCGTACTCGAAGGGCATAGGGTCAGTTGCCTCGTCCCTACCTCTGGCGGGTCCAGACGAGGGGTCAATTTTGGAGATTTTTGAGTTAATATCAGTTTGGGCTGAAACAGCCCATTTTCAGCTACCAACTCCTAGGTGATAATGGCGGGGCCATATCTCCATCTCACAGGAGAGTTGCAACCTGCCGTTAAGGGAGCATAGGGAGCCACTGCCGGTTGGCCTTGGAGCTCCTTGGCTCCCAGGAACTCGCCTGTGGCTGGGCGGGACACCCCCCCTTTTGGCAGGGTTTCAGGGTCCGGACTGAGCAGGGCATGGGTTGTGTTTGAGCCCCCGCCCCCACCAGCCACTGAGAGGGTGGGACCTGGGATTGGGATACCAGTTGGGATAGAGTGTCTATTGTTCTGTGATGCCCTTACCCCAGTCCAGTCTTAACCCCATGTGTACATATCCTGATGTGTTGCTGTACATACTGTCGTTCCCTTGTTGCAGAGTGGCAAGGATCCTGAAACGCTTTGTCACAAAACACGAGCGTATTGATGCCCTTGTGAGCGTAGTGCTTTGCCTGCCTGCTCACCTGTGCGTGTCACCGCAGCGTCCCGTGGCTGGCCCCCCACGGGAACGCGTCACCCCAACTGCCCGCCCACTGGGCGGGCTGTTGGGGTCCGCCACCCAGGTGCTGTGGGCGCGGGTGTGTGGTTGTGGGGGCCCAACACTGTTTCCTTGGCCTGCATGCCCTGTGGGGGTTGCGTGCCGCGGGGGTGGTCGGGGGCCGTCCCCGAGGGGGGTGGCCTGCCAGCGTTGTGAGGGGCGTCTGGTGTCAGGTGCTGTCCCTCCCCCGGCCGCACGTCCTCTGGAATGCAGCTGGGGTTCCGCGACCCGTGTGTCCCGGGTGCGGTCGGTGCCGGCGTGGGGACCCAGCACCTGCCCGACAGCGTGCGCCCTTGCGGGCCGGCGTTGCTCGCTGTGGGGGTGGCGGAAGGGCGTCCCCGGGGGGGCTGCCTTCCACCATTGTGAGGGGCGTCTGGTGTCAGGCGCTGTCCCTCCCCCGGCCGCCCGTCCTCTGGGGCGGGCAGCCGGGGTACCGCGACCTGTGTGTCCCGGGTGCGGTCGGTGCGGGCATGGGGACCGAGCACCGGCCCCACAGCGTGCGCCCTTGCGGGCCGGCGTTGCTCGCGGTGGGAGTGGCGGAAGGGCGTCCCCGGGGGGGGTGCTTTCCACCATTGTGAGGAGCGTCTGAGGTCAGGCGCTGTCCCTCCCCCGACTGCCCGCCCACTGGGCGGGCTGTTGGGGTCCGCCACCCAGGTGCTGTGGGCGCAGGTGTGTGGGTGCGGGGGCCCAACACTGTCCCCTTGGTCTGCATGCCCTGTGGGGGCTGCGTGCCGCGGGGTTGGTGGGGGGCTGTCCCCGGGGGGGTGGCCTGCCACCGTTGTCAGGGGCGTCTGGTGTCAGGCGCTGTCCCTCCCCCGGCCGCCCGTCCTCTGGAGCGGGCAGCCAGGGTTCCGCGACCCGTGTGTCCCGAGTGCGGTGGGTGCGGGCGTGGGGACCCAGCACCGGCCCCACAGCGTGCGCCCTTGCGGGCCGGCGTTGCTCGCTGCGGGGGTGGCCAAAGGGCGTCCCCGGGGGGGGTGCCTTCCACCATTGTGGGGGGCGTCTGAGGTCAGGCGCTGTCCCTCCCCCGACTGCCCGCCCACTGGGCGCGCTGTTGGGGTCCCTGGCCTACCTGCTGTGGGCGCGGGTGTGTGGGTGTGGGGGCCCAACACTGTCCCCTTGGCCTGCATGCCCTGTGGAGGCTGCGTGCCGCGGGGGTGGTGGGAGCCAGTCCCCGGGGGGGGGTGGCCTGCCACCGTTGTGAGGGGCGTCTGGTGTCAGGCGCTGTCCCTGCCCCGGCCGCCTGTCCTCTGGAGCGGGCAGCCAGGGTTCCGCGACCCGTGTGTCCCGGGTGCAGTTGGTGCGGGCGTGGGGACCCAGCACCGGCCCCACAGTGTGCGCCCTTGCGGGCCGGCGTTGCTCGCTGTGGGGGTGGCGGAAGGGCGTCTCCGGGGGGGGGGGTGCCTTTCACCATTGCGAGGGGCGTCTGAGGTCAGGCGCTGTCCCTCCCCCGACTGCCCGCCCACTGGGCGGGCTGTTGGGGTCCGCCACCCACGTGCTGTGGCCGCGGGTGTGTGGGTGTGGGGGCCCAACACTGTCCCCTTGGCCTGCATGCCGTGTGGGGGCTGGGAACCGCGGGGGTGGCCGAAGGGCGTCCCCGGGGGGGTAGGCCTGCCACTGTTGTGAGGGGCGCCTGGTGTCAGGCGCTGTCCCTGCCCCGGCCGCCTGTCCTCTGGAGCGGGCAGCCAGGGTTCCGCGACCCGTGTGTCCCAGGTGCGGTCCGTGCAGGCGTGGGGACCCAGCACCGGCCCCACAGCGTGCGCCGTTGCGGGCCGGCGTTGCTGGCTGTGGGGGTGGTGGAAGGGCGTCCCCGGGGGGGGTGCCCTCCACCATTGCGAGGGGTGTCTGAGGTCAGGCGCTGTCCCTCCCCCGACTGCCCGCCCACTTGGCTGGCTGTTGGGGTCCGCCACCCACGTGCTGTGGGCGCGGGTGTGTGGGTGTGGGGGCCCAACACTGTCCCCTTGGCCTGCGTGCCCTGTGGGGGTTGCGTGCTGCGGGGGTGGTGGGGGGCCGTCCCCGGGGGAGGTGGCCTGCCACCGTTGTGAGGGGCGTCTGGTGTCAGGCGCTGTCCCTCCCCCGGCCGCCCGTCCTCTGGAGCGGGCAGCCAGGGTTCCGCGACCCGTGTGTCCCGGGTGCGGTAGGTGCGGGCGTGGGGACCCAGCACCGGCCCCACAGCGTGCGCCTCTGCGGGCCGGCGTTGCTCGCTGTGGGGGTGGCGGAAGGGCGTCCCCGTGGGTGGTGCCTTCAATCATTGTGAGGGGCGTCTGAGGTCAGGCGTTGTCCCTCCCCCGACTGCCCGGCCACTGGGCGGGCTGTTAAGGTCCGCCACCCAGGTGCTGTGGGCGCGGGTGTGTGGATGTGGGGGCCCAACACTGCCCCCTTGGCCTGCGTGCCCTGTGGGGGCTGGGTGCCGCGGGGGTGGTGGGGGGATGTCCCCGGGGGGGCTGGCCTGCCACCGTTGTGAGGGGCGTTTGGTGTCAGGCGCTGTCGGTCCCCCGGCCGCCCGTCCTCTGGAGCGCGCAGCCAGGGTTCCGCGACCCGTGTGTCCCTGGTTCGGTCGGTGCGGGCGTGGGGACCCAGCACCGGCCCCACGGCGCGCGCCCGTGTGGGCCGGCGTTGCGCGCCATGGTGGTGGTGGTAGGGCGTCCCCGGGGGGGTTGCCGTCCGCCGTTGTGAGGGGCGTCTGGGGTCAGGCGCTTGCCCTCCTCCGGCTGCCGGCCCTCTGGGCGGGCTGCCGGGGCTCGCTGGCCACGTGCTGTGGGCGCGGGTGTGGGTGTGTGCAGTGTGTGTGGTGTCTGTGCGGTGCGTGTCGTGGTGCGCGGTGCCGCTTTTCTCTTGTCCCTCTGGTGCTCCCCTCTCCGTTGCTTCGGTGCGGTGTGGTGCCCGCCGTGTGCCGTGTGCCTGCAGTGCCCTCTTCCCTGCGCGCGTCCCTTGCTCGGCTGCTGGCTACCCCTTGCTTCGTTCGTCGCCTCGTCGCTCTTTTCCCTTTCCACTTCTCGCCCCCCTCCCTGCACGCACTTTTTCCCTGCCTCTGCCCTGGTGTGTGTCTCTGTCTTTCTCTTCGCCGGCTTTCTCTCTCGTTGCGCTCTGTGAGACAAAAGGAAGGGTGGGGGTATGTGGGCCTTCGTCGTGCATCGTTGGCACCAGGTTCGTTGCGGTGTCGCGGCGTATAACATACCTGCCTTCGCACTTGTGTCTACGTGTGTGCGCACGCGCCTCCCCCTTCGTGCCATACTATGGTGTGCTTATGTCTCTCTTCCCGTACCCACACCCTTTCGTGTGTTGTTTGTCGTGGTGCCGTTGTACTCCCTATGCAAAAAGAGACGTGCGTGGTTGGGGGCCCTCTTTCCTATTCCTCTCTCTGCTCCCTGGTTGGTTCCACACCTTTGTTGGTCTCGGTCGGTGGCGCGGGCCGGGCGCTTGTTGCTTCTCTCGTGTGCGCGGCGTGGCACGACATGGTAACATACTTGCGTGGTACCCTCCTTTCCCTCCTTATCTTATTGTGTGATGTGTGTCTTGTCGCCGTTATGCTCCTTGCGTGTGTGTAACATACTTATCTCACCCACATCTTTGCGTGTTCCGTGTGTTGCGGCGGCGTTCTGCTCCCTATGCAAACGGGCGTGCGGCGGCGGGGGTTTTGTCGTGCCATGGCATCTTGCCATTGCCATCCTCGGTTGGTCTCATACTCTTGGGGTGGTGTGGTATGTTACCTACTTATGCCTCATACGTGTTCTCCCCTCTCCTATTTCTTACCGTGTCGTGCTTGTTACGGCATATTTTAGCGTGCGTTGTTTGGCGTAGGTTTATATCCTACTTGCACGCGACACGGCCCCACACACCTCTTTGGCCACCTTTGTTCGTTGTCCTTCCCGCGTGCGCGGCGTGACATGTAACATACTTGCGTGGCTCCCTCTTTACCCACCTCTTTTCATGTTTGGCGTGTTCCGGCACCGTCGTACCCCCTATGCGAGTGGGCGTGCTGTGGCGGGGCTGTTGCATGCATGTGTGCATACTTGCGGTGTGCCTCCACTATGGCGCGGTTTGTAACGTACTCTTGCCTCCTTGCCATCTTATTGTGTATTGTGTTTGTTAGGGAGTTATGTAGCGTTGCGTGGCATATAACATACTTGTTTTTCGGCGGCCGCTGGGGTTGTTGTTGCTTGTGTGTGTTATTCTTGCACCCGGCACCTCTTTGGTCCCGCGTGCGCGGCACGACATGTAACATACTTGTGTGGCTCCCTTTTCACCCACATCTTTTCGTGTTTCGCGTGTTACGGCGCCGTCGTACTCCCTATGCAAGTGGGCTTGCAATGCATGGTCTCATACTTGCGGCACGTCTCCACCGTGGCGCGGTTTGTAACATACTTGCTCTCTCCTTGCCTACATCTTACCGTGTTGTGCTTGCTACGTCGTTATTTAGCGTTGCGCGGCATATAACATACTTGTTTTTCGGGTGCCGGCGGGTTGTTGTTGTTTGTGTGTGTTTTGTTTTTGGGGCCCGCACAAGTCCCTAGCGCCTAGGGCACGCACTTTGCTAGGTGTTTTTGGGCAAGCAACGCGCAGCTTCTTCGCCGTCGCGACTCTATTGTTCTTCTTTTTTCTGTGAGTGTCCTAAATTTTGCGACCTCGCCAAACAGCGGCGTAAAATTTTTTGGGGGGGTTTCTGAGGTCGGAAAAGACGAATTTTCGCTTTATTTTCTCTGGCTGTGCATCTTTTTCTTGGTTTTTTTTTTCCGCTGCGCTGCGCTAAAAATGCAGTAAATTTATATACGTAATTCTGGCGCTGCGCGTGGGGGAGCTTGAATGTTGGGTCCGCAGGCTGGTGCCGAGCGTTGCCCTCTGGTCTTCGCTGGGCATTCGCTTGTGCGTGGGGGCGTCAGGCGCTCCCCCTCCACCGGCGTCCCGCTTGTGGGGCGGACAGCCAGTCCCCTCACCGGGGGGGTCGGGGGTGGCCTTCTGCCGTTGTGAGGGGCGTCAGTTGTCAGGCGCTGTCCCTCTTCCTGGCCGCCCATCTCTGCGGGCAGGCGCGGCACCCAGGGCCTGTTGCCGGTGCGTCCTGGGCGGTGTGGATGGTACGGCAGACCCCGCACCGGCCCCACTGCGCGCGCTTCTGCGAGCTGGCGATGCATGCTGTGGGGTGTCCGAGGTCTGGCGCTCGTCGTCTGTCGGTTGCCTGCCCTCAAGGCGGGCCGTCGGGTTCCGCTGCCCTTGTTGGGGACGGGAACGTGCGGGCGTCAGGGCCCAGCACCATCCCTTTGCTGTGCAGGCCCTGCGGGGGGCTGCGTGCCGCGGAGGTGGTGGGGGGCTGACCCTTGGGGGGTGGCCTTCCCCCGATGCGAGGGGCGTCTGATGTCAGGCGCCGTTCCTCTCCTGGCTGCCCGTCTCTGGGGCTGGGCAGCCACGACCCGTTGCCCGTGTGTCCGGTGCACGGGTGGTGTGGGTATGGGGGAGCCAGCACCGGCTCTGGCCGCCCCTCCTCAGGGCGGACTGTCGGGGTCCGCTACCCACTTGCTCTGGGCGCGGGTGTGCCGGCGTGCGGGCCCAGCACCGTCCCTCTCGCGTGGATGCCCTGCGGGGGGCTGCGTGCCGCCGGGATGGGGGGGGACTGACCCTTGGGGGGTGGCCTTCCACCGTTGCGAGGGGCGTCTGGTGTCAGGCGCTGTCTCTCTCCGCCCGGCCGTCCCTCGGGGCGGGCGGCCAGGACCCGTTGCCCGTGTGTCCCGCTCACGGGTGGTGTTGGCATGGGGGACCCAGCACCGGCCCCACAGCGTGCGCTCTTGCAAGCCGGCGTTGCGCGTTGTGGGGGTGGCGGGAGGGCGTCCCCGGGGGGGGTGCCTTGTGCCATTGTGAGGGGCGTATGAGGTTAGGCGCTCGTCTTCCCCCGGCTGCAGGTCCTCAGGGCGGGCTGTCGGCGTCCGCTACCCACTCCCTGTAGGCGCGGGTGTGCGGGCGGGGGGGCCCAGCACTGTCCCTTTGGCTTGCATTCCCTGCCGGGGGCTTTGTGCCGCCGGGGTGGCAGGAGGCCGTCCCGGGGGGGGTGGCCTTCCACTGTTGTGAGAGGCGTCTGGTGTCATGCGCTGTCCCTTCCCCGGCCGACCGTCCCTCCCGGCGGGCGCCCGGGGTTGCGCGACCCGTGTTTCCCGGGCGCGGTTGGTGTGGGCGTGGGGACCCAGCACCGGCCCCGCAGCGTGCGCTCTTGCGAGCCGTCGTTGCGCGCTGTGGGCATGGCGGGAGGGCGTCCCCGGGGGGGGTGCCTTGCGCCGTTGTGAGGGGGGTCTGAGTTCAGGCGCTCTCCCTCCCCCGGCTCCCCGTCCTCAGGGAGGGCTGTCGGGGTCCGCGACCCACGTGCTGTGGGCGCTGGTGTGCTGGCGTGGGGGCCCAATACTGTCCCTTTGGCTTTCATGCCCTGCGAGGGGCTGCGTGCCGCGGGGGTGGCGGGAGGGCGTTTCCGGGCGGGGTGCCTTGCGCCGTTGTAAGGGGGGTCTCAGTTCAGGCGCTCTCCCTCCCCCGGCTGCCCGTCCTCAGGGCGGGCTGTCGGAGTCCGCAACCCACGTGCTGTGGGCGCAGGTGTGCGGGCGTTGGGGCCCAGGCCTGTCCCTTTGGCTTGCATGCCCTGCGGGGGGCTGCGTGCCGCGGGGGGCAGGTGGGAGGCCGTCTCGGGGGGGCTGGCCTTCGACCGTTGTGAGGGGCGTCTGGTGTCAGGCGCTGTCCCTCCCCCAGCTGCCCGTCCCTTGGGGCGGGCAGCCAGGGTTCCGCGACCCGTGTTTCCCGGGCGCAGTTGGTGTGGGCGTGAGGACCCAGCACCGCCCCCACAGCGTTCGCTCTTGCGAGCCGTCGTTGCGCGCTGTGGGGGTGGCGAGAGGGCGTCCCCGGGGGCGTGCCTTGCGCCGTTGTGAGGGGCGTCTGAGTTCAGGCTCTCTCCCTCCCCATGCTGCCCGTCCTCAGAGCGGGATGTCGGGGTCCGCTACGCACGTGCTGTGGGCGCGGGTGTGCGGGTGTGGGGGCCCAGCACTGTCCCTTTGGCTTGCATGCCCTGCCGGGTGCTGCATGCCGCGGGGGTGGTGGGAGGCCGTCCTAGGGGGGGCGGCCTTCCATTGTTGTGAGGCGCGTCTGGTGTCAGGCGCTGTCCCTCCCCCGGCCGCCCGTCCCTTGGGGCGTGCAGCCAGGGTTCTGCGACCCGTGTTTCCCGGCCGCAGTTGGTGTGGGTGTGGGGACCCAGCACCGACCCGACGGCATGCGCTCTTGCGAGCCGTCGTTGCGCACTGTGGGGGTGGCGGGAGGGTGTCACTGGGGGGGGTGGCGCCCGGCGCGATTGTGAGGGGGCGCCTCAGTTTAGGCGCGCTCGCCCTCCCCTGCCTGTCTGTCCGTGGGGCGGGCAGCTAGGGCCCGTTACTCAGTTGCTGTGGCCGCGGGTGCATCAGTGTGGGTGTGCCGCCCGTCCGTGGGGCGGGCGGCCGGGTTTGGGTGTGTGTGGTGTGTGTGGTGCCTGTGCGGTGTTTGTGTGCTGGTGGGTGTGTGGCGCTGGGGTGTGTGCCTTGGTGCCGTGGTGCGCGGTGCAGCCTCCCTCTGTTCGTCACCCTGGTGGCCCCCTCTCTTGCGCTACCTCGTGGTGTTGTGCTTGCTGCGGCTGGTGGTTGTGCCCCCTTCCCCGCGGGCGTCCCTCGTTCGGCTGCTGGGTATCCCCTTTCTTCCTTCTACGTTGCGGCGCTCGTTGCCCTTTCCTCTACTGTCTGCTGGTCTGCCCTCCTCCCTGGCGTGCATGATTCTCTGCCTCACTTTCGCCCTTGTCTTTGTTTCGGTAGTTTTCCTTGCCTGCTTCCTCGTTTTCTGGGTCCTCTTCTTCCTCTCCTTCTTGATCCTGTGAGACAAAGGAAGGGTTGTCGTGTTCCCTGCTGGGGGGGTGACGGTGTTGACGATGACAGGCGCACTTTGCTGGCGCCGGTGGGTGTCTGCGTTGCTGCGGCAGCGGTGTCTCCTAACGTGGCTTGTGTGTGTGTGGCTGTGTCGTCGTTTTTCTCAATACCACTTGTACCGCGTAGGCGATCTTTGAGTGCGTGGTGTGCGGGGGATTGGTTGTTTGGTCACATGGCTTGCGTGTAGATTCCCGCTGCCGTTGCTTGTGGGCACCGGGCATACCTCTTGCACTTGTTGTATGTGCGCGTTTTTTCGCGATGGCATGCACTAATACCATCCATTCTTCTTTCCGCGGTGTTGGCGGCCTCTTCGTGCGTCGTCTCCTTCTTCCCGTCTCGGTCCCCTTGTTGTGGACTTGTGCCCTGTAGGGTGTGGGGGGGGCGTGGGTGGCGGTTCCTTTGTTTTTGCGGGCGCGGGGTGGGCGATGTGTCACATATTCCTTCCCTCCCCTGCTCCGTCAGGAGCGTTTGGGTGTTAGGGACCGGCACGTTCCCGGAGCCCAACAGGCCAAGGGCTTCCACCTTGATGGTCCCTCTCACAGCCTCCCTCCGCTCGACTATGTCCGGGGCGTGGCGACGCCAGAAGTCCTTGATGGCGCCCTTGCGGTCGGCCGTCAGGAGCGCGAGGAGGTGGCGGATGTCCTCCTCTAGGGCGGCTGCTTGCCTCTCCAGCTCCTCCTGTAGCTGGCCCTGCGTGGCGGGGCCCAACCCCGGCGACGCACCTCTCAGCGCCTCCTCAGAGTGGACGCCAGGCCAGGCGTGGTTAGCCTGGTATGCCAAAGGCGCAAACGCCGCCAGGGCGTCGCACCGGTGGATCGCCGCCTTGAGCTGCTTCCCGCTTTGGGGGGGGTCCCGGCTCATCGGGTCTGACCCTGCTGGGGACGTCTGCCGGCACCTCACCACGTGCGCTAGGGCGTCGTGCGCCGCGTGGAGGTGTTCTAACACCTTGTTCACGGCCGCCACGGGCATGGACTCGTAGGTGTGCCGCGCGGCGGGGCCCAGCCAGGGCGCTAGTGAGGCGTAACGTACTGAGGTTTAGCGCCCAGCACAACACATGCCACACGTGCATGCACTCACGCGCAGTTTTTAATCAATCTCTTAAGTCGTATCAGGAACTGTCAAGGACAGTATCAGGGACTTTTTGCCTGTGTTTTGTGCATATTCCGTGCATATTCTTCCTTAATTGTAGGGGGAACTTATTCTATACATTGGTAGAGAACTGTGTCTGCACTGGAATGACTGACTTGTGGAGTTTACTTATGTGCTTGTTTGTCGACTTGCTTCAGGGATGGGAGGGTGTCGCCAAATGTGCCCGATGGTAGGGTCACATGCTTCCTCCTTTGGGGGGCAGCTCTGGGGGCTGCTCAGCCGTATGGAGTATCTCGCACCACACGGGGTATTGCTCCCAGGGGTCCACGGTAAGATCGCCTCACTCCTGTGGCTTGAGTTGCGGGGCCTCCTTGCTTGGCAGGCGACACCCTCCTTGACTGTGCACCGGTTCGCCTGTCACCGTTTGCTTCCATGGCTCCGGATGACGTTTGCCATGGTCTCCGATGCAGCCTGGCCGGGCTCGAACCAGCCGCCTTGAGGTCCCTCCCTTGCTGCTGGCCTGGTGGGTCGGCTGGGTTGCCCCAGTGCGTCTGACCTATGGGGTGCAGTTTGTTGTTTCCCGTCCCTCGGCCGCCCTACGTGCGCACGTGTGTGAGGTTTCCACGGCCCCTTGGCGCTGTTCACCAGTGTGCGCGCATGGTGTGTTCTGTGTGGTCCGTCTGCGGTGTCCTGAGCCACTCCGCCCCTGTTCGGCGCTGTGCCGGCGCCCTGCGTTGTGTTGCGCGTGCGGTGTCCTGGGCTACTTGGCTTCTGTTCACCGTCGTGCTCGCTCCGTGCGTTGTGCTGCGTGTGCCCTGTTTTTGGCCTCTTGGCTGCTGTGCACTAGTGTGCTCGCTCGGTCTGTTGTGTTGCCTGCGCGGTGTCCTGGGTCACTTGGCTCCTGTTCACCGGTTGTCCGTTGCTCACCTGCTTCGTCGTTCACGTTGCACCTCCTGGCATCACGCCGTGCTAGCCCTTGCTTGACCGTTTCGTCGGTCATTGTGTGCATCACTGCGGGGCAATGTGCGGGTCTCCTCGTGCACGGTCTTGTTTTTTGGGTAGAGGAGTGTACGCCAATACAGCACCCGCGTGTGCTGCGTTTGTGCAGTGGCCACTGATGGAGCGCTGTGCTACTGCGCTGCCCGGGCTAGGTTCCCTCCTCTTGTGTGAGCACCTTCCCTTCTCATCTCTGCTCTCCACAATTCTTGGTGCCGGACACGAAGCTGGGGTCGGAGTTATTGTGGGCGCTTGACGCGTGCGTGTGCTCCTCGCGGTCTGCCTGTAGACTGCTGAGTTGTATGCACAATCTCCGAGTGCGCGCAAATCGTCTTGTGAGCAGTGTGCCCAAACTTTGGCACCTCTCAGACCTTGGTTGTTGTACTTACTACGATTATCTTTCATGTGTGACGGGTAAGAAACCCTGTGAAGGTAGCTACAAGCAGCGCTTAGGTTCTGTGCACAGAGTGCTCGATGTTTCTGAGACGGCGCTTTGAATCCCACTCTGGACTTGTTTGTCTGCCCTCGTGCCCTCTACCCTTGCCTTCCACTCTCCCACTTTCTACCGTTGACGGGCACTCAGCCTTTTGAGTCGGGTTGTCCAGGACGCACTGTACCTTTGTGCGAATTTCCAAGTCAGTTACGCCCACATAGTCCGTTTGTGGTTCATATTCTTGTGGATAATTGTTGGTTGTTTGCCAGCTCTGTCGTTTAGGTTGCATTTCTTGGCGCTACGCCACACTGACGCGACTCTGACTGTCTCGTCAAGCATTGGGCGCCGCGTGGCACCTATCTCTTTTATCGCGTGGTAATTGCCTGGTTGGCACAATAGGGCAGCACTTTGCTCTTGCTCTGGTGCTTACACGGCTGTAAAGACCATTCCACCTGGTCAGACTATTGTGTGACTGCTTGGCAGTTTGTCTGCCAGTTCTTGTTGTGGTTGGTTCATTGTCTATCGGTCAGTTGTTGTTTCACTGCCTTAAGGGGCGGGTGCTCGACCGGCTTGTTAGGGGCCACCGAGCCCGGGATTTCCACTGCTGGACTCCTGCCGGTTGTTGAGCGTGTGCTTCTGCTTCCCCTGTGGGTGAACTACCTTCCCTTTGTTTACGGTTTGTGTAGGCCTTCGGTATAGGGGAGACATGGCTTTCCGGTCTCGTCAGAGAGTAGTGCATTTAACCCAGTGTGTTGGACCTGGGAGTGAAATGAGGAATGGACGTCGAGTCAAGTACACGTGGTGTCACTTACGAGATCTCTCGGTCATGTAGTGATTGCCCTGTGCATGCTATGTGTTGCTGCGCTCTCTGGTGTTGCTCTAAATCGTGCAGTCTTGCACTATCCTCCCTCTCTGTTGCCGAGAGACCTTGCTCTCTCTCCTCTAAGCGTAGCGACAGGTTGTGTGTAAGGTTGCTGCTCAACCTTTTGAGTTGGGTTGACGGATGCACTGCGTTTATGTGTTAGGTGCCTGGTTGGAGTCGTTGCATGCTTCAGATGCCTTTCGATGTGGTCCGCTCAGTCTGTCATGGTCATGTCATCGTCGGTCAGGTTGCTGTCCAGTGCTGGCCATGCTACTTTTTTGGTAGGGGGATGTACATCACTGCAGACCAAGTTTCGCGCCCTCTTTCTGACTCACATGCACTGGGTTTGTGCACCTCGGCAGTGGTGATCTCATACGTGTCGTGTATGTTATGCATCACAGCCCCCTCCTTGGCGCCTTAGGCTCGTCTCACAGCGAACACAAGGAGCACACGTACCCTCCCTTAGTGTGTTTAGGTGTTCTGCACTTGTTGTTCCGCGCTAACATCAGGACAGAACACTGGGTTCGTCAGTGGTCCAAACATACAGCGTGATGATGCCGAGGTTAACGAGTGTTGTCAGTAGTCCAAACAGTCATCAGCAGTTGACACCAAGGTTAGCAAGAATTTGTCAGTAGTCCAAACAATCAGCGCGTTGACGATAAGGTTAGCAAATTAGTTTGTCTGAGCGGCCAGCGTGAGCCGGACATGCGATGTGCAACCACAGGTGCGTAGGGAATGAGGGGTTGCTCATTTCATTGTGAGTGCCTTTGGGGTCATGTCGTTGTTTGGGTATCAGTGCCCCTATGTACATCATTACTTGGCACCCCAGCGTTTGTGTGCGCGTTGTTTCTGTATATATGCTGTGGATGGTCTCTGTCAGCTAGAGGCTCCTTCGCAACTGTGATCCTTGCGCTATACACTCCCTCGGACGTCGAAGTGGGAAAAGCAACATATATAGGGTTTCCCTGTTACGCGCATTCGATACGGCAGGATACGGCAGGATACGGCAGGATACTGCAGGATACGGCAGGATACGGCAGGATACGGCAGGATACGGCAGGGTACGGCAGGAAGTGGCAGGATAAGGCAGGATACGCAGGATGTCGCGGGATACGGCAGGATACGGCAGGATACGGCAGATACAGCAGGATATGGCAGGATACGGCAGGATCCAAAATATCTGCTTGTTCGCACTACGAAAACAACCATTTTGCGTTCATTCAGCACTTGATGGTATTTCATACTGTTCCTGCCTGCCTGAGGTGACGTTTCCGGCTGACAACCCGCTTCCTGTACACCAATTATCCGTTTATAAAAAGAAGAAGATTGCTACCTGCTTCCGGAGTTTGGTGGTATTTCTTCCTGTTCCTGAGTGCGCATTGTGCCGTTTCCGTTTAGGTTGACAACCCGCCTTGCTTCACACCAATTCTTGTTGTCGAAAAATAGGAAGATTGCTACCTGCTTGCGGACTGAGAACTTCCTATGCCCCAAAACACAAGAGTCACGAGCATAATAAAAGACAATCACATCATTGCAGCCTGTACTATGGGTACAGACCTTCGGTGTACCTCATCACATCACTTCACATCACATCAGATCGCATCACATCACATCACATCAAATCACATCACATCACATCACATAACATCAGATCACCTCACATCAGATCACATCACATCACATCACATCACATCACGTCACGCCACATCACGTCACTTCAGGTCACGTCACGTCACGTCACGTCATGTCACATCACATCGAATCTCATCACGTCACATCACATCGCATCACGCCACACCAAAGTACACCACACGAGATGACACTACATCACATCGAATCTCATCACGTGACATTGCATCACATCACATCACATTGCATTGCAAAGACCCCATCCTATCAACTTATAACGCATCACATCATATGGCATGAAAAAAAGTCAATTTGTATTTGTTCATACAAGGCCAGATCACACAAGGTCCCCATACCTCGAAGGCACCGCCTGTTTATTAGACCTTTACCAATTGGGTCCAACTGTGCTAACAATAACGGAAACTCCTGGTTAGGGCTACGGTTAGGGTTAGGTTTGAGGTTTGAGGTTTGATTTTGCGGGTACTAGACGCCTTTCAGCCCCGGGGGGCCACCTGGTCGGGCCAGGTGATATCCTCCCCACCGGGTCCTAGTGGGGGGCTCTCCAAGACGCACCTCCTGCCTGGTGGCGGAGTCCCCCGGGTTCACAGAGCTCGGAGCCCCGTCCTTCCCCGGCGTCCACGTTTCGCCACTCCCCGGTCAGTGCATCAATTTGCAGCCGTGGCTGCGGGCGCTTACCCACTGCGTCGCCCCCCTAATGCGTGGTCGCCCGGGGCGCCGGCGCCGCCAGGCCCGTGCTACTGGCTTGTCGCCAGTGGGACCCCCTTGGGCTGGCGCGGAGGCTGCCTAGCCTAGGGGTTGGGGCGTGGCGCCGTGCGCCACTACTGCCTTGGCGGGCGCAGTGCCCCGTCTGTGTGTGCGCGGCGCTCGCGGCCGGTTCGGGGGGGTTCGGGCCGGCACCTGGCGTCGTGTCTCTTTCGTTTCCCCCTCCCCGCCCCGCGTCTTCCGCGCTGCGTGTGGCGGGCCGTCCCGTCCGGGTGTCCCTTACCCTCGCTCGCTGGTACGCCATTCCATGCGGTCTGTGCGTTCCGCGCGCTCGGTCCGGTTGCCCTTCCGGTAGTCCCAGCGTGTCCCTTTGGTGTGTGTGCGCTCGCGCTCTCGCGGTGTCCCTTCCCCCCCCCGCTGGGTGGTGTGGCGCGCGCATTTCGCGTGGTCCCGGCACTGGGCGCTGGTAGGGCCGTTCCACGTGGTCCGTGCCCCTCCGCGTGTCCTGCCCCGGTCCCTTGCTCCGTCTGGCGTGCTTGGGGGGGGGCGGTCCGGTCCCGGTTCCCCCCTACTTGGCTTGGGGTTGTGGGGGCGGCGGCAGGGCGTCCCCGGGGGGGTGCCTTCGACCGTTGCGTGGGGCTTCTGGGGTCTTGCGCTCCTCCTCCCCCGACTGCCCGTCCACTGGTCGGGCTGTCGGGGTCCGCGTTGTGGGCGCGGGCGTGCGGGTGTGGGGGCCCTGCTCTGTCCCTGTGGGCACTGCGCGCCGCGGGGCGGGTCCATGGCGTTCTTATGCTGGGGGGCGGGCTGGGGGGGGGGGGCGTGCGCCGTTTCCTCCGGCTGTGCGGCCGGGGTGGGGCCTGTTGGGCGGGGGGTCGATCTGCCTCTTTCCGTCCCTCTGCCTTCCCTGGGCAGGCAATAAAGCGGGCGTCACCGGCGTTGTGCTGTCCATGGGGGGCGTGGCCCCCCATACCACTCCGGTTCGTGCTCACCCGACTTCTCTGGGTACGATCTGTGCGGCGTCCCGGTGCGCAGGCGTGGGCCCGCTTGTTCTTCGCGGCCCCCATGTGAGCTGGCGGCCGGGGCGGGGGGGCGGGTCACACTCCGGCTCCCCTCTCGGGCGGGGGGGGCCCATCCCCCCTGCCTCGGGGGCTGGGGGCCGGGGCCCCCGCGGCTGGCGGGCTGGTGGGGGGGCGGGGGGGGGGGGGTCGTCGCGCCGCGGCCTCCCTGCTCTCGTTCCGGGCGGCGGCCTGCGGTACTCCTTTCTGGCCCTCTCCGTGTCTCTGGCGCGCTCCCTTCCGGCGCGCGCGTGCGGTCGGGGCTGAAGTGCCGCCCCGGGGTGGGGGGGGGTGAGGGGCGGCCCGTGGACCGCTCCCCCGGGGGCCCCAGCTGACCTGAACCCCCCCTCTGTCACGTCGGAGTGGGCTGTGGTTACGGGAGGATCATGTGGGGCGCGGCCTCCTTCCTGTTCCGTTGTGCGCTTTGCTCTGGCACGCCGGTGTGGGTTCGCGGGAGCAGGTCCAGCCGCCGTTGCCCTTACCGCGTCGCCGTTCCTCCTGAGGGGGGGGGCGCCCCCCCGGCCCTGGGGGGGCGGAGGGCCGCGCCTGTGGCTCCCCAGCTGAGGTGGGTGCGGGGGGGGGCCCCCGCCCGCTCTCGGGCCTGTGTGGGAGGGGGGGGGGAGTGGGGGGGGCCCTTTGGTCCCCTGGCGATGCCTCCTGTCGGCCGGGGGGGGGGAGGGGGGCGGCATGGCAGCCCTGGCCCCGGGGGCCAGCCATCGGCCGGGGGGTTCGCCCTTCCCCCGCCCCCCTCTACCGAGAGCCGGATTCTCGCGCAGTCCCTCGCTGGGGCCCCTCATCCCCCGGCAGTTGTCGCGCGGCGCTGGCCGGCCGGGGGTGGCCGTGAGGGTTAGCGGTCAGTGGTTAGCGGGCTGCGGGGCAGCAGGTTCCCTCCCGCGCTCGTTGTCTCCGCCCTCCCTCCCGCGGGAGGTGGCACGCTCTCATGCGTCGTGCCGTACCGTGGGGCCTGCCCGGGCTCGGGGCCTGGGTGGCGGTGCTACTGCCCGCGTAAACGGTGGGGCCCAGAGGGCACACCACTGGAGTGACCGCTCCGTTTCTGAGAGGGAGGGGGGGGGGGGGGGAGTGGGGGGGGCCCTCTGGTCCCTGGCGCCGCCCCCTGACGGCCGAGGGGGGGGCGGCATGGCGGTCCCGGCCCCAGGGGCCAGCCATCGGCTGGGGGGTCGCACCCTTCCCCCACCCCCCTCTACCTAGGGCCGGACCCTCGTGCAGGCCCTCGCTGGGGCCCCTTGTCCCCCCCGCCGTCGTCGCGCGGCGCTGGCCGGCTGGGGGCGGCCGTGAGGGTTAGCGGTCAGCGGTTAGCGGGCTGCGGGGCAGTAGGATCTCCCCCGCGCTCGTTGTCTCTGTCCTCCCTCCCGCGGGAGGTGGCGCGCGCTCCTTCGTCACGCCGTACCGTGGGGGGGGCGTTGGTCGGGGGGCCCAGCCCCCCCCCCCAACTCTCCCGTACCCGCCGTCTGGGCCTTCACCTGCGCCGCCGCTTGTGTGGGGGCCGGGGCTGCGGTGGCGGCGGGTTGTGCCGGCGGTAGCGCCAGTGGGCGAGGGCGCTGCGCAAAGCCCGGGGGAGCCAGTTGTTGGCGTCCGCATCCGTGATGCGGAGCACCGCTCCCCCTTCCAGGAAGGCCGGCCACGTCGGCTCCCTGTCGGGCCACGCCGCCCGGATCACTGACCTGAGGATCCTCTCATGGTCCTCTGGGGCTGCCCCCCCCGCCCCGGGGGTACCTCTCGGTTTCCTCCGTCCCTACGGAGGAGCACGGCATCGAAGGCCGGTTCCTCGACCTCCTGGAGGTCCCCTGGTTGGCCCAGCACAACCACCCGTACACCTCCCCCACCAGGGGGAGGGTCTCCTCCCCCAGAGGGTCCGGGACCGCGCCCCAGTCCCGGTCCCATGGCCGGCCCTCCTCCGCCCCCCGTGCTGGCCCCCCTGGCTGCCCCTGCGCCTGCGGCGCCGATGCCGCGCCCCGTCCCCCCTCCGCCGAGGCCATCCGCGCCAGCTCCGCCCTCGGCGCGGGGGAGGCTTGATGGTGCTGGTGTCGTGGGGGTTTGGGGGGGAGAGCTCGCCGGCAGCAGGGTCGATGTTGTAGGGGTGGTGGTGGTGGTGGTGGTGGTGGTGGTGGGTGTGGTGTGCCGGCATCTGTTGGATGCCGGGGGGGATGCACCTCACGGGCTGCACGTCCGGCTGCGGGGGCGCCTCGCCCTCTGCCCCCCTCTCTTCGTCCCGTCCTCCCCCCTGGGCTCCCATGCCCCGTCCTGCCTGTCCTTTGGGGCCCGCGGCGCCCTTGCCCTTGCCCTTGGGCCCCTTTCCAGCCCCCTGCCCGTGCCGCGGGTCTCGCCCCCTGTCCCCCACGCCCTGGCCCGCTCGCTCTCCCAGCTCCCCTCGCCCTGCCCCCTGCACCTGGGCTCCCTGCCCGCGCCCCTGCGCGCCCTTCCCGTGCCCTGGCCCCTTCTCGGCCCCCTGCCCCGAGTCGCGTCGTCCGCTGCCTGCGCTCTGCTCCCCCCCGCTGCTGCGCCCTTCCCGGACCACTCGCCGGGCGTCCCGCTGCCTTTGCAGCTGCGGCAGCGTGACGCCCGGCGGCGAGCGCTCGCGCGTCGGGGGGCGGACGTGCCGCTCCCGCCCCGGGGGGAAGGGCCTTGGGGGGGAACGGCTTGGGGGGGCTGGTGTGGGTGTGTGTGGGGTTGGCGTGGGCGCGGTACTTAGCGCTCTCCCTGCCCACTGCTGCTGCTGCGGCGGCCGCCGGCGAGGCGTCCGTGGCCCGTGCGGGTTCTTCCCCCGCTTGCGCGGCGTGCTGGGGGTCGCGGCCGCAGCCCCTCGCGCGCCCTCCTCGCTCTCCTTCGCTGCCGTGGCGGCCGCCGACGAGGCGCCCGTGGCTCGTGCGGGGTCCGCCCCCCGCTTCCGCGGCGTGCTGGGGGATGCGGCGTGGTCGGCCGGGGCGGTGGTGCGGCCCGCCGGGGCCGCGGTCGCAACCCCTCTCACGCCCTCCTCGTTCTCCTCTGCTGCCGCGGCCCGTGCGGGGTCCGTCCCCCGCGTTCGCGGCGTGCTGGAGGTCGCGGCGCGGCCGGCCGAGGTGGTGTCGCGGCCCGCCGGGGTCGCGGCCGCAGCCCCTCGCGCGCCCTCCCCGCTCTCCTTCGCTGCCATGGCGGCTGCCGACGAGGCGCCCGTGGCCCGTGCGTGGTCCTTGCTCTCCTCTGCGGCTGCGGAACCCCCGGCGATGCGCCCGGTTCCTGCGCCGGGGCTGCCCCCCGTGTCGGCGGCGTGCCGGGGACCGCGGTCGGGGCCGCGGCGTGGCTCGCTGCGGTCTCCGCTTCCTGCGCGTCCGGGCGGGGCGGGGCGGCGGGGCTGGCTGCTTGGGCGGCGGGGGCGGTCGTCTCGGCTGGCCCCGGCTCCCGGGCCGGCGGCGGCGGCGCGACCAGCAGCGCCGCCTCCGCCAGCCTCCGCTCCTCGCGCTCCGCGAGGGTCTCCCCCGTCCACTCCGGGGAGGAGACGGGGGAGTGGGAGCGGGACCGGCGGTGGTGGCGGTCGTCCCGCTGGGGGGACCCATCGGAGTCTGCCATCACTGTTACCCTGGTAGGCATGCGTGGTGGCAGGCGCGCCCTTCTCACTACCTCCTGGTGCATCGGTGCCGTGCCGTGGGCAGTGCCGTGTGGTGCTCTGCGGGGGGGAGGGGGGGAGGGGGTGGCGGGCTGGCTGTGGCGTCAGCCTCGCACGGCCGGGGGCCTGCGGCCATCCACCGGCATTGGGAGGGGGGGCGGGGGAGCCACACGGCCCACGCGTCGCGCCACAGCTCCCAGTCTGGGGCGGGGCCCAGGGCCCTGGGCCCCCGGGGGTCGTCGAGCGGTGTCGGGGGTAGCCGCACCAGGTGGACCCCCGCAACGGCGGTGATCTCCTGTGTTCGCAGGAAGGTGTGTACTCCGTCCCGCGCCGCGGGCGCCGGGAGGGGGGGGCGGGGTACGGGTTTTGCCCCATGGAGGTGGGTGGGGGTGATCCCCAGGATCCGCCCCGGGTCCCCGCGGGTCGCGACGAGGAGGAGGAGCAGGGGGGTGCCAAGGCACTCCTGCCAGAGGACCTGCCCCCTGTGGTGGCCACCCCTGGTCCTGGAGAGGGGGGGGGACAGGTCTGGGTTAGCCCAGCCGCGGGGCGCGTGCGTCGCCGGCGGGAGGGCGGGGCACCAAGTGGGCTCCCTGGGGAACGCCTCGTAGACAACGGCGTACGGGGGGGTAGGCCTGGTGCCGTCGTACACCAGGTTGGTCGGCCGGGGGCGGGCGGACGCCTCGTCCGCGCCTTCCACGAACACCGTGACCTCGCCCACCTCCAGGTCCTCGTCCGGCGGGTGTAGAAGGTGGAGGGCCGCATCCAGCTCGGACATTCCTCCCGAGTACGTGGCCCGCGCCTGGTTCAGGTACGGGGCCGCGTCCCCGGGGTAGCGCGTCCTGAGGGCGTGCAGCAGGGCTGGGGCGCTACTGCGGAGGGACATGGCAGACCCTGCTCCCGTCAGCCGCAGAGTGTCCCCCATGGACAGGGGCCGGCCCGACCGATTGGACTCGCGCCACTGCATCCAGTGCCCGTAGAGGGCCGCCTCCGGGCTGATGAGCCCCGGCCGGACGGCGTTCACGATCGGGTGCATTGCCGGGAGCAGCGTAGGGGCCCCCGCTCCGTTCAGGGCGCGGACGGCCAGGAGGGCGGTCTCGTTGAGGAAAGCCCTCGCACTGCCCTCCAGGTCACACCGTGCGGCAGCGTGCGCTTCGTGTGCCTCCGCCACCGCGTCCGCCACCAGGCCCCGGACGGCCGCCTCCTGCGCTCTGCGGCGGGCCCTGGTGTGCCCCGGCCCATCCCCCCGTCGGCGTGGCATGGTGCTGCGGGCTCTGCAAAGGGCGGCGGCGGATGGGGGTTAGGGGGCGAACACATGCGACAGGTGCGCAACGGATGTGGGGTCCCGCAGGTGCACGTGGATCCACAGAAGGGCACCGCCCGCGGGGCCCGCTTGTTCGTGCGAGGGGGTGTGTGCCCCCTCGATGCGCCGGCGCAAGGCCTCCTCCTCTGTGCGCCTGCGCGGGCCTGCGGGAGGTTCGGGCCAGGGGCACGCGGCTACCTGGGCGCACCGCGCGCACCTGTTCGCGCCTGTCGACGCTGCGGAGGACACCTTGTCACATTCTCCGCAGAGTCGGCAGGTGTGTGGGAGGTGGGAGGGCGGCGACCAAGGGTCGGGATGGCGGAGCCAGAGGTAGTCCCACCTCTGTCGGAGGGGGTCCCGGATCTCCAGCAGGCGGGCGCGGACGCGGCGCCGGTAGTCCTTGCCAAGCGTCTTCCGCTGGACCTCCTGCCACGTGTCATCGGGGAGGATCCCGTGGTCGTGGAAGGCGGCGATGAGGTCGTTTCACGCCGGGCGGGGGTGCCCCTGGGGGGGGCTCGCCTTGTACACGTGGCACCCGGTGAGGTGGGGCGTCAGCGCATCCCATTGGCACCCGTTCGCGGTGTCTCTGTGGAGGAGGGCCAGCAGGGTGCCGTCCGCGACTGCCTCCCACCCCACTTGCAGCCCTTCGCAGCCGTCTAGCTCCTGGCGCAGCGCGGCTGCAATGCCGGTGGGGAGCATGAGGAGCAAGGGCCCCTGGGTGTCGCCCAGCCGGGACAGGGCGACGTCGTATACCGGCCCCCCAGCTTTGAAGTGCGCCACGGTGAGTTGGGTGGCCCCGTCCTCTGGGGGCTGCCACCGGACGGTGGCCGCAGCGTGTCCCCACGTGCGTATCTCCGTAGCCCGGAGCACGTTGGCGGCGTGAAGTACGATGCGGGGTGGGACGGGTGTCCTGACGAGTGAGGACACGTCCCCAGTCCATCCTGTTTGCAGCCCCGGGGCCGCCTGCAGCCATTCCCCCGTCGCCGCGTCCCACGGGTGGTCAGGCCCCGCCCCGCGGATCATGGTGGGTCTCGGCCGGGTGTCCGGCCCCCACCACCGGAGCGGGATGGCGGCGTATCGTTGCGCAGGGGTCTCCGGGGCGCGCGTGGCGGCGCACCACCGGCTGCACTCCCGCGCCCATTCCTCCCCCACGATGCGCGCCTCCCATGCGGTCATGGAGCCGCGCCTGATGATCCACGGTGGGAAGAGGGCGTCTTGTAGGTGCCTCGAGAACCCCCCCGGCAGGTCCTGGTACGGGTGGGGGCTCTCTTGGGGCGGGCACTCCAGAGTGCCATTCACAACACGGAGGGAGGCTACGAAGTCCTTGTCAGGGCGCGGGGGAGGGGGAGGGTGGTCGCCCTCCGCCGCAGTGAGCCACCGGTGCGCCCGGGCCGCCGCGCTCTGGGGCTCGCGGAGGAGTTGCTCCAGCCGGTGGTTGCGAAGCTCCCACGCGAAGTCCCCGGGCCTGAGCATGTGTTGGAGGAAATCGTCCACCGAGGTCCCTCCCGGCGGGTCGTATCGGGTTATGGCGCGGAGCTGCGCCTCCGCGTCCTCGGGCACCAGTCCGGAGCAGAACACCTCCGTCCACGTGGCGCCTGCGGAGCGCCACGAGGCCACCCACAGGGCCTTGTCCCCAGGCGGGAGGTGGCGGGCCGCCTCGTGTACCGCCTGGCGGTAGTGGGGCCAGAGGAGCTTTGAGTGGGTGCATCCCACGTGCATGTGCACCGGGGTCTCCTCCGGCCCGCCGCAGAAAAGGCACAGTTGTGGGACGATCGCGACACCGGAGAGCCGCTCCTTCCGGACGCGGAGCCTGCGCTGCACCAGCGTGTGGCCGTCTCGGGCCCGCAGCGCCCGGCGGTTGGTGGCCGCCGCGGTGAGGTCCCGGGCGTGGATGTGGGCCGTGGCGTGGGCCGCGCCGAAAGGTGTGTGTCCCCGGTGCGTCAGCGCATGGTCCGTCTGCGCCCGTTGCGCGACCTCGCCGAGCACCTGCATCGTGGGGGGCCGTAGATGGAGATGGCTGTCAAGGCCGGCGACAATTAGTTGGGCGTGGCCAGGGTCCGGGGGCGTGTTCTGCAGGACGGTGTCCTGGGACGCCGCCCAGTCCGCCTTGTGCAGTAGGGCGTCACTGTGGTGCGAGGTGGCTCGGACGTCCCAGAACGGGTGCCCGGCGTGCTGCCCTCGCGCGCACAGGCCGTCCCGGAGCCACCTCAGGGGCATCTGGTTGACCACTTTCGCTCGCCCCGCGGGGACCCCCGTGGTTCGTTCGCGATCTGCGTGCCGCAGGAGGTGGAGGATGACTTCGGCGTCCACCGTGTGGACCCATGGTCTGTGGGCAACGTATTGTAGGGGGAGGGAGGCGGCCACCCCCTCCCCGTCGGGCACTGTGCCCGAGATGGCCACCGCCCAAGTGCGGGTGAGGTCGGCGGCGAGAGCGACGCTGGTGGCGTGTTTGCAGGGTCCGCCCCCGGACGCGTCAGAGGAGGTGTGTCCCCAGGCCTCCCGGATCCAGTAGTATCCGGTGGGGCTGAGCCACCCCGCGTTGAGGTCGGCTGAGTGCCACCGGACGTCGGGGTGGCTGGGGGTCAGTTGGTCCACGCTCAGCGCCCTGGTGTCGCCTGGGCTGATCGCTGGGTAGTGGTGCAGGCGGATCTCCGCTCCGGCGAACGCGCTTGCCCAGGACCGTAGCGCCGTCACATGTTCCTTGAGCCACGCCGGGCCCCCGCGCTGGTGCACCACCAGGTGTCCCGTGTCCTCCGGCTGGTCCTCCAGCGCGTGTACCGCCATGTGTGGGTCGTGCGGCACCCCCGTAGCCACCAGTAGGGCGGTGCCACGGGGGAGCCCACGGGGTTCGGGCTGGCCTGCCCCCACTTGCACTATTACCCACCCGGCCCGGAGCTGCGCTTTCCCCTGTTGCTTGGGTGCATTGGTCGTCCGTGGTCACCAACCACAACGGCGTCGGCGCGTGGGGCGGGGGGCGCAAGGGCTCTGACCACGCCACGTCAGCGTTAGGCTCTTGGTGCTCGCTTTCCGCGAGTACGTCGCGGAGGATGTACATGAGGGCTGCTGGCGGGTGGTACGCCGCCCCCCGCGTGGGGGGGGATAGGCCGTCCCGGCGGCGGTAGCCCCCGACGTGGAGGTGCAGGCCGTCCGGGGTCACCCGTGGGCCGGTGTGGGCGTCCTGCTTAGCCCTCGTGGGGTGGACGAGTCTCAGGCGGGGGTCCCGTGTGCCGGTGGTGTGGAAGAGGTGGGCCAGGGCGTCGCGCCACCCGGGCTGGTTGGTGGGCTCCTGCTCACGGCTGCAATAGTGGAGGTGTTCATCGGCGCATTGGTTGAGGCACTCCCGCACCGCCGTCGGCCACGGATCGTCGTTGTCGGGGAAGGGGTGGCGTGGCCCGTGGTGCCCATGCCACGGCGTTGTGTGTGGCACCGTCAGGCGGCACGTGTCGCGGTGTCGCAGCTTGGCGGTGCGCAGTGTGACGATGTTGCCCGGCGGGGACTGTAGTTGGACATGAGCCGCCCTGGGGCACGCGATGGGGTTATACATCCCCACTCCCAGGGCGGCCAGGGCCCGGGGTATGCGGTGGACCCAGTCGCCTCCCGCCAGAGTTGCGAACTCCGGGACGGGGTAGTGCACCTCGGGACATATTCTGTGCGCGCCGGCTATCTCCCAGAACATCTTGGTGACCTCGGCGCGCACGAAGGTTGCGCGGTGGTGGACGACTGTACCCACGAGGGCCACCGCTGCCTGCTGGCACCGCGTGGGCACCCGTGTGAGCCCCAGGGTCCGGTCATCCTGCAGGCTGTCCGGCGAGGCGTCGAAGGCGTACCGCGCCCTGTCTTTCGCGACCTGGACCGTGATGTGGTCCAGGTGGCGTGCAGTGTCGGAGTCGTCGGCGATGAAAGGGGCGACGTACTGCGTCACCCCCCCTAGGATCGCCAGGATGACGTCCTGCACCACTTTCGGTGGCGCGAGGGTGTTAAGGCACCAGTGGTGCACCGCCGCCAGGCGTAACCGGTGCTTGCGCTGGAGGGAGAACTCCCCGTCCGGCTGCAGCTGGAGTCCCAGGTAGGGGACGGAGTCCGCCGCTGGTACCCAGTGCCACGGGTTTTCCAGGTGGGGGCAGAGGCGCAGCTGCAGGCCCGGGACCCCCTCCGTGGTGGCCATGGCGCACTTGCGGGGGTTGAGCTCCATGCCCATCATCCCCAGGTACGCGGCCACCGCCTCCACGCCCTCGACGAAGTGCTGCAGCGTGTGGGCCACCACCAGCAGGTAGTCGATATAGGCCTGGATGAGGCCGTGCTCGGCCCCTCCCGGCGGGCGCAGGCGGTGCCCCTGTGCCCTGAGCAGGGGCTCCAGGAGGAGCGCGTACAGCAGGGGGCTCTCGGGGTTGCCCTGCCGGACGCCGCGTAGCATGTAGACGGGCTGCGTTAGCCCGTGTGCTGCGACGATGCGCAGCCTGGCGCACGTGTGGAGGAAGAGCAGGAGGTCGATGACATCCGGCGGCACGGAGAGGTGGCGCAGGATGAGGTGGAGGGCGCCGTGTGGGGCGGTGTCGAAGGCCTTGCGGGCCTCAAAGGAGAAGACGTACTTGGGCCTTCCCTGCTGGAGCTGCGGCTGCGCCATGAACAGCGGGGGGCCTGTGTTGGAGCCAGGGAGGGCCCCCTGCTGCCAGTCGCTGACCACTCCGTGCCGTGTGAGCACTTCCGTGATGCGCTGGGTGAGGGGGCCCGTGAGCAGCTTCATGTCCAGCTGGCCCAGGGCTATGGGCCTGTAGTCGTCCAGTCTGGCAGAGCCCGGTACCTTGGGGCTGAGCCAGATGTGCGCGTCCCTCCAGTGCATCGGCGGCGCGGCGCCGCGGAGGATGGCCCGGTAGGAATGGACCAGGAGCCACTGTACGGGTGCTGGGAGGGCCTTGATGAAACGGGCCTCCACGTGGTTAGGACCTGGGGCCTTGCCATCGGCCTTGTCCAGGGCGGACTTCAGGTCCTGCATGGAGTACTGCTGGACCTGTGTCCAGGCCCCCTCAGGGACCCGGGGGACGTGGCGGCCGAGGACTGCCTGGAAGCC
This sequence comes from Eutreptiella sp. 'Long Island Sound 2002', assembly GCA_964036045.1. Lineage (NCBI taxonomy): Eukaryota > Euglenozoa > Euglenophyceae > Eutreptiales > Eutreptiaceae > Eutreptiella > Eutreptiella sp. 'Long Island Sound 2002'. The sequence goes on from OZ038379.1 coordinate 156,597,772, forward strand.
CGGGAGGTCCACCGGGCGTTTGTCATACAGTTCTCGCCAGAAGGCGCGAACTGCGAACATCACGTCGTGGGCCTCCGTGAGGAGCGTTTGGGTGTTGGGAACCTGCACGTTCCAGAGGCCTGACAGACCTGGGGCCTCTACCTCTATGGCTCCCTGCACGGCTTTCCATCGCTGGGCGATGTCGGGGGCGTGGCGGCGCCAGAAGTCCTTGATGGCGCGCTTGCGGTCTGCCGCCAGGAGGGCGCGGAGCTGGCGAATGTCTTCCTCGAGGGTGAAAGTGCTGCCCTGGGTCGTTGATGGTGCCGGAGGGCTCGGGGCCGGCAACACCAGTGGGGCAGGCACGCGAGGAGTCGACCTGAAGGCTGCTATTGGGGGTAGAACAGGAGACTCGAACACCAACGGAGGCGAGAGCAGCAACAACGGAAGCAAGATCCATGTTGAGTGTTATCCGGCAGAAAATCCCAGTCTATGAAGAAAATTGATGCGGATTATTCTATGCACATCTGAGTGTCCATATCTGTCTGAAAAGATTTAAATAAATCCAATTGTGAAAAAATATTTGGCCGATCTGGCCCGCGAGCGCGCGTCAGCGGCAAATGGCGATTCCAGCTAAATGATCGGAACGCGGCGGATTTACGGAGAATGGACCGCGGAATCAGATCCGGCATATCAGAAATATATAGGTCTGATCCTGAGACTGAGCTGCGAGGCGGCGATTCCGCCGAAGCAAAGAAAATGACCAAAATGTAGTTAATCTGGGGCAGATCTGTGAAAATCTGAGCAGATGGGGGTTAGCCGCACTTACACTCCCCCTCCAAAAACACACTGGGGTGTGTCGCTACGTCAACGAAGAACGTAGTGCGGGTAAGTCCCAGAAAAAAAAAGAAATGTAGCCTCGATGGGGCGAAATCTGCTTGATTTGACCTGATTTGGGCTGAATTGGCACTGAATCAGGCTGGATGAACCTGAAATGAGACAGAATGAGGAGTGACGAACAGTCCTCCGTGCAGTACGACATTAGGTTAAGGGCTAAAAAGCATGTAAACGTATCGAGAATCAGTACCAAACCATGCATTGGTTGAGAATGAGGTAGATTATTGGTGGATTGAGTGGGGGATCAAGAAATGGAGTGACATCTCAGCGCTCTGGCACAGTTTCGCTGTCGCGGGCACGCTACGGTGTCCTCGCCGAACTCTACATCGTGTTACTCCCGCTTTTCTCGTTCTGAAAAGTGCAGCATGTGCTTCAGATTTGGCGCATCTGGTGGATGATCACAAGATTCAGCAAGATTGGGAATCAAATTGAGCAGAGATGAAGGAGATTAAACCATCACAGAGAGGGAAAACAAATACAAATGTAGTCTACAGACCCTAAGTGAACCACGGAAGGTAGGGATGCTTTTCTGTGCACTTAGATCTAAACAGATCTTCGAGGAATCAGAGAAGATGACAAGGAAATCAACCTAAATTGTCCTAAAATGAGGAAATTCCCTAAGATGAAGGTGAAATGAAGCGGAATGTCTAAAACTGAAACTACTAATACTTTCGTTTAGACTAAAGTTAATATATATTGTCGTTTATTCAGCTCAATTGTGCTTTCCGGCACTTTGGTTCGCGAGCATCCAACAGATTCCATGAGAATGTGGATCATGTGATGATGCATCATGATGGGACATGCTGGCCCTGGATCCTTGGCATGTAACGCGCCGAAGGTTCGCTGAAGGCGCTTTACTGACAGTATATAACTGAGAGACACCGAATAGTCCTTTATTTACAGTGGCGGTGGTGTCAATCGACTTGGACAAGGCCAATCTTTCGGTTGAGTCCCACAAGACACTTGGATTCACCATTTTCGACAGTTTCAGGTCGGATTGAGCTCACATTGGCGTGTGCCTAAAATACAACGAAGCTTACGGACTTCAGAGGTTGCTGTTAGAAGTCCCTAGAGCTCCTATGTGAAGGTTGTCTGAACAATTGACGTCTGTGTTTCGTGCAACAGTGGCAGAATGATGCACAAACCTGAGAAACTCAAGGTAAATTCAAGGAATCTGGATCTGAATCTGGACTTTGGCTTCAGCATCACTGCAAATGAAGGTAAGATCTGAGTTCCTGGCGTCGCATCTGGTGCAGCCAGTACTACAGGGGGTGCCTGTAGGGGTGAATGTCGCCGGCCGGCGTTGACACTATGTACATTTGCTTCCATCTGCACGAGTAGCCAAATTCCAAAGGTGCACAGACCAACAGAGACAAGATTACCCCGAATCTGCCTGAATTAAGCCTGAGTTTGGTTTTTTCTGAACACGGCAGCACACTCCGTAGCTTTCGGCAGCGTATATACGCCTTGTCTGCCGAACGGAGACCAAAAAAAAAGTTGATTGACGTCAAATTATCAAACATTTGCAGTTCTCCACATCAGTTCGAAATCAGGAAGAATGAACAGTGGACTGAGCAGAATGTGGTTGGGGCGAGGCTGACGTCGGCCACGCACGAATACATGTGACCACCAACCTGTCTGGTCGGGCCCTCGTACGGCTTGGGCGCTGTAAATCAGCGGCCGAACTTGAAGCTTGGTCTTCATTTGGCTCCTGGGCTGGCCTGAACGCAGGAGGGGGGATCGACGGATCAGCCCTGGAATGTGGCTGCTGAGGGCCGTAAAAGGCTGGATCTCGATTCACCACAGGTCTTTTTCCGTCGCTCTCCACTTGTCTGTCTAGTTTCGACAAACAATCTGTCAGGAGTACGCCAATTTCGGGGTGCTTCTTGAGGAAGTCGATGAACCCCTTGGTGTACCCATGGACAAAAGAATGGGCTGGTTCCCAGTTGTTGTGACTGGAATCAAAGCCCCTCCACTCACACAGAAATTCCCATTCGCCCTTGGCGTCACGTCTTGCTTCTAAAATCCTCTTGAGTTCGTACTTCCCCCCTTCGATGACCCAATCTGACAAAATTTTCGAAGTCCAAAAAAGGGGTTTAACCCGATCCTTGGGGGAGGGGATCTCTCTCTTGAGGCGATCGCCCGAAACGTCAATTTCCCTGCTGACATCCACACGAATCCTCCACCTGTTCTCACCAAGACGCGCTGTAACAGCGAATGGCCCCTCCCACAAGGGAAGAAGCTTATCATCTCCGTCCAGGGTGGTTTCGGATTTTCGAAGCCAAACTCGATCATCGACTTCAAAATTGTGGGGGTTTTTTCGGCCTTGATTCTGGACCCAAAGCCAGTCAGCTTGATGCTTTTCGATTAATTTCGAGACAGTTTTATCTGCTCGTTGGACTTCGTCCAAAAACAACGAAGCATCTTTACAAGGGCGAGGATTATTCAACGGCATGTTCCACCAACACTTCTTTCGTCCAAAGACAATTTCATTTGGAGAAAGGCCATGATACAAAGGCGTGTTGTGGTAACGGCGAAGCATCGCGAACAGAATCTCAAGCCAATGGAAATCCTTTTCACTCGCGAGCTCCTTACGAAGCATATTTATAAGTGAGCGGCCGGCTCTTTCGCCAGGCAGCGCTCGATGCGAGTGGATTCCACATCGGAGGTGGTGGATTCCAAGGCGAGCACATAATTCTCTCCACCATTCGGAGGTGTACTCTTTGCCTGAGTCCGTAACCACCTCGGATGGGACGTCCCAACCTCCCATCCAGGTCTGCGCGCACCATTTGGCGGCAGCCTTGCCAGTCATCGACTCAATGCTGCAAGGCAACACTTGAATGTAGCCGGAATGACGGCACTGAATGAGGAGCACACCATTGACTTTTTTATTAGTCCAATGGCACTCTTCGTCATCGAGTTCACCGAGATAGAAGAAATCACTGGTGACTCTGTTAAAGAGGCGCTCCGGAATAGGATGTGGCCTCAGATGGCCGTGCTTCTTCGCGCTGGGGGGCGTCGAGACAGCACATTGGGCACATCCGGCGGCTACTTTCATGCAATGAGTATATAGCCGTGAGCCAAACAACCTATGTTTAATCATCGACCACAATCTACGGCCATGTGCGTGGGGGGACTCCCATTTGTGCCACCAGTTCAACACTCGGGGGGCCAGGGCGTCTGGTACGCACAATTTACCCTCCATCCACAGCTTCCCCCCATCCAACGAATACTCAGAAAAAATCCCATCCTTGTGAGCATCTTTGGATTTGAGATTTCCAAAGACCTCTTTAAACATGGGATCCTGCAGATAATCGGACGTCCAGTCACGGATGATAAGGGAATCTTTCGGCAGGGGTGGAGTTCTGGCCGGATCTCGACGCTTAATGCCCTGGATCAACCGAAATCTACTTACTCGTCGGGTATAGTCAAACCGTTTCACACTCCCTGAGGAGGGATCGGTGACTTTCTCCACGACTTTCAGTGTTTTGGTGCAGATCTCATGAGCATGCGCCGGATCTGAAAAGGCCGTGATGTCATGGCACGGTAATGCGTGCTGTTTAACAGCGCATTGCATGCATGCACGTCGAATGAGCTTTTTTTCTTCCTGATCCCATTCGATTATGACATGGCGGTCCTGCTCCGTACCATGGATGTTGGTACTTTGCAGCCCCTCTGAAGCGGGGTAAGCCCATCGGCTCAGAGCATCCGCTACCGTGTTGTGTTTTCCAGGCAAATACGACACGTGGAGGTCAAACAGACTGAGAAATTCGTGCCATCTGGCCCGTCGACCAGCTGGGCTCGCGACAGTATCAATGTGTTCGGTGGCCCAATACTCCAGAGATCGATGATCCATCAGGACCTCGACTCGATTGGTGCCAACCCACGATTGGTACTTTTTCAGAGCGCAAATTATGGCGTAAGTCTCTTGCTCACGCGGCGACCATTGCATTTGGCGTGGAGCTAGCTTCCGCGACCAAAATGCAAGAGGGTAATGATCACCTGTGGCTTCATCAACCTGTTCAAGGACAGCTCCGATCGCGTACCTAGAAGCGTCGGTTCTAATGTAGAAGGGTCGGTCGAATTGGGGCACATGCAACGTGGCGACTTCACAGAGGGCCGCCTTCAAGTGATGGAAGGCCTCCTCGCACTCGTCAGTCCACTTGACGCGAACCTTTGAACCTGCCTTGCCTGCATCTCTCCCTACCTTCAATAATTCAGTGAGGGGGGCAGCAAATTTGGCATAATTCGGCACAAAAGTGTGGTAAAAATTGCAACAACCCAGGAATCCTCTCAACTCCGTGATCGTCTCAGGGCGCTTCCACTTCTGAATAGCGACGAGCTTCCCTGGACTGGGTCGTCGAGTGCCATTCTCAAGGAGAGAACCACAAAATTCGACTGATTTTAGAAAAAATTTTCCCTTCTTTGGCCCACAAATCAGCTGATTAGCATCCAGAATGTCCAAAACCTGGTTCAGCTGCTTTTCATGTAGGGCCACCAGCTCGGCTTCGTTCAGTCCCTCCCCCTCTGTCGCGATGATTATGTCATCTATGTACACACTCACGAAGGCACGAAGCTCAGGATGGGCTGTAAAAAGCACATCTTCCATCATTCTTTGAAAAAACGAAGGGGCGTTCTTCAGGCCCATGGGCATGACCGTCCACTGGACTGGGCCACATGGCGTGCATATACAGGTGAGAGGTCGGCTGTCCTTCCTCAACGGCATTTGGTGAAAGCCGTGACGGAGATCCAGCACAGAAAACAAACGACCTCTTGCCCTCTTGGCGATTTCCTCCTCAATGAGGGGCAGGGGGTGCGAATCCGCCTTGGTTTCGGCGTTGAGATTGCGAAAATCAACAACCATTCGCCAACCATCAATAGTGTTCTGGTCTGCAGGCGGCGGCTTCGGGACTGTGAAGGGTGCACAGCACCATTCGCTGGTCATACAACCCTCAAGCCAACCAAATTCCCTGAGATTTCTCTCGATGATTTTTCTGAGGATCTCATGTTTATGTCCATGGTTCTCATAAGGACGTTGTTTCTTCGCCTTGTAACCTTCACGAAGCTCGATGAAGGCTTCACCGAACTGTCCACGGACAGGGGGGTCTTTGATCAACTTCCCTGAAAGGGTTGTGTCCTTCCGTTCCTCAAAAATCTTTTCTCTTGACTTGGAACACAACTCAGTGTCCACCTGATCGCCAGGAATTACTGTCGATAAAACTTTGGCGACTTCTTCGGCCTTGGCAGGAAGAATCTTCTTACGGATGTCCCTAAACAGGTCCGTATCAACTGCCTCTTGAAGATAGGTGGGTCGAGTGTCGACATTCCAGAGATTATCTTCGTGATCCAGCTCCTCGAAAGGATCTATGAAAGCTTCCACACGTGGCTTTTCATAAAAAACTCTGAATTTGCGGCGCGATTTGAAAATTTTCTTCGCCCGTGCACTGAAGATTCTTTTCGATGTCGATCGTATTGGGGAACAGGGAGACGAGGCGGATCCATTTGACGTTGGATCACCTTGGGTATCTGACGGACAAAAATCAGAAAAAATAGATTCATCATCAGTACCACGCTCAACCTCAGATTCAGACCCAACACAGGAATCAGTACCAGAATCAGCAGAATTAGAGTCAGAAAGCTTTCCATCCACCAGGAATGCAAGCGAACTCCAGGACCGCTGTGGCAGGGGACCTGTGTCGTCCCTGGCATACAGCTTAATCTTCCTGGGAAGTTCGATGTAATCTACACAAATGTCTTGTAATTCCTGAAACCAAGGCTTGTCGTCCCACAAGGGCACAACTAAAATCGCCTGGGTTTTATCTTGCTTGATTTTGTGGATGACCTGCTGGATTAAGTGAAACGGAGGGTTAATCCACAACTTCTTGTCCCATTTATGGGTCCAAGCGTCGCGAAAATGCTTGTCGAAGCGCTTGTTCTTGTGGTTAGCAAAGGCATCATACTGTGGCCAAAAGGAATGGTGTTCATGAAAATATTCACAAATTGCATCGCGCCATTTGTCGACAACTCTGTAGGATGAAGAGTGCCAGCACGAAGGGCGTCGTGGCTGGGAGTCCCTACGAAGACATTCTAAATCTCGGGAGTAATCGGCACTCCCATTCACCTCTGCAATGGTGACATCTTCGCCAAATTTGGGTGTAACTTTTTGCTTCGAAAATTCTTCTGCACTTTTAAACCCTGCGTGCAAAAAACGAAATTCAGGACGCTCCAAGGGACCTGACTCCAGCAAAAAACAACGCCGATGACCTACGGGCGCCACCCTGTTCTTGCGAAGCCAAGGATGGCCCAAGTAAAGGTCATACTTTATGTCGGCACGATAGAAGTAGTCATCCTTAAGGACAACTTCCTCCACATTACCTTCTTCCCAAAGGTCTTGAGCGACCAAATGAGTTGATATATAACAACCGCGTTGCCCACCTGCGAGAGAATGTCCAGAAACTCCCTCGAGGGTAACAGGATGAGGCGACTCAAACATGCAGTCGTCGGGTAAGAAAGAATTGGATTGGAGATTTACCTCTGATCCATTGTCACACAAACAAGTGGCGAGGTGGAAATTTCCCTTGCAATCAGAGACCCACAGCTTTGTGACAAACTGACGGGCCCTGTGCTTGGACTGTACACCAACCTCGTCCACTACAACAGAAGGATCCGCTGCCGGATCCAGGGGAGAGGAGACAAGCGACCCTACATCAAGTAATGGTCGATCAGGAATCTGGGGATCATGCCTGAAATCGCCTGGGGAGGGGCGATTTTCGTGGCTCCCCTAGGCGTTCTGATCTCCAGTGACTGCGTTAACATTGTGAACACACCCTGATTCGTCGACCCACTCATCTTGGAACGGATCATCTGCTGGATTCAAGGCATTTTCAGCGTAATCTCGATCCGCATCGGACACCTGATCTGCACCTGAGACCTGATCCACACGATGGTTGCCCTTTCCACGTCCACGGCCACGGCCGCCGGATGATGGACCTCCACCGTCGCCACGCCCTCTGCCCTTACCAGAGAAAGGGGTTCCCGAAGGATTTCCCTTACCTTTACCCTGGGATCCTGGAGCATTTCCCTTGTTTGTACCGGATTGAGGGGTTTGGCCTGGATTTCGATTTCCGCCTCCGGCGTTGCCATTGGGATTTTTCTGGCCGTTCGGCTGCCCACCGGAGCCGGATGGAGTCCGATTTCCTGTGCCTTGGGACCCGCCAGGGCCTCCAGTATTTTTGTTTCCACCGGAGGGGGTCGGATTACCTTTTCCCCCCTTTCCACCATGCACCTGTCTGTCATTCCTGTCTGAATTCTGAGGATTACTGATATTTTCGGCAATCACCTTGTGATCGTAAGGAGACCATCGGTGATTACCAGTAGAATGCGACTTAGCTCTGTTCGTAGAACCTAAAAGAAGGCAGATGCTACAGTGATCCTGAACATTCCGGGTGTCATTCACCTTTTTGTTACCCTTTTGGGCCCCATTTCTGGTGTTTTGCTGGGTATTCTTGTTTCCCCCAAGACCCTCATGGAAATTTTGATTGGCGGCGTCGGCGAGCCGCTCAACCTCTTCCCACAATTCCTTCGGGGTGAACGAAAACACCCAGTTTTTGGCCTTCAGGCGATGGCCATGGAAGCTTACTCCCTTGTTGAGGACTTGGACAAACAAGTCCCGATCCTCGTGTTCATTAAACTTGATTTTCCACGTGTTTTCAGTGAATTTCACCTTGGAAAACGACGTGGGGGAACACTTCTGAAGTGCTTCCCGAACTGAAAACCTGTTGGCCGAGGCATCGAAGCCTTCGACCTCCGCCCACCAGGTCTTGACCTTTTCTTCGGATTGTTTATTCCGAAGGGTGGCGGCAGTTTCGGAGGGGATCTTGTCAAAAATCAAATTTTTCAGCTCGGCACTGGAAAATTTTTCGCCTGAATGTTCAGATTCTTCCACTAAGTTCCAGAAGCGCTGTCTCTTGTCTTGCACTTCGTGCAAGATTAATCGCGAGAATGAAGGAAAATTCTTCAACATCTGGTGGTAATGGTCCTCTGGCAGCCGGGATCCACGTACCTCCAACTGTTCCCACACCTCATCAAAGGTAAGGGGGGAACTTGAATCCTCACGATCACTCCAGGTCCTGAGCCAAGTGTTGGCCGGCGCTCCCTCAAGGCAGTCCAAGAGGGCCATCAGGAACTGATCATCCTGGAGTTTTTGAGTCTTAACCCACAGTTTAAATTCCCGTTGGAACTGAGGCCAACGTCTGGGGTTCCCATTATACTTCGGTTGCTTGGCAACCTGACGAAGTCGCAATGAAGTAGGATTAAGAAGTGAATCCAGCCCAACACCGGCCGTAATGGCAGACACCTTGGCGGCATCATTAGCCACACCAGCTCCGGCGAGGGTCTGGGCGAGCAACAGCTGGGCTAAGGCGTTGGAATCAGCTGCAGGAGGGGCAGTACGGGAGGCAGTTCGCTTGGCATTCTGAGCCTCAGTCCTAGCCTTCGCCGTCCTACTCTGAGAACGAGAGATTGTAACCCTTTCCTTTAGCTTGGTCCTGCTGATCCTTGCATCGGTGGTCTTGGAGTCCACCGAAGGAGCAATTGAAAAAATTTCTGTCGCCTCCTCCGATGGTTCTGTTGTTTGTTCCACCGATGATGCGCCCTCAGATCGCATGTGCGTCTTGAAAAGATCTTTAATTCCCAGCGTTTGAATGATGAGTTGCATTTGATCTTTGAGCAATTGGAGCTCAGTATCTCGCTGGAATCTGCAAGAGCAGTCGGCAGGACAGTACATACCGTGTCCTGAAGGGCCTGAGCAGGCTGTCGGACCGCTAATCTCAGTGGTCCGCAGCCAGGAGTCCACTTGGGGAGCTCCTTCAGCCCTGATTTCCAGACTTGCTTGCCTGGCCGCCTCTAAAATTCCTTCCTCAACCGCAGCGGCTAGATCGTCGCGGATGGAAACAGGGGGATGAGGGGCGGAGGGCCCGGCAACAGGTGCCTTGGTCTTCTCCTTCGGAAAGGGGCTTGCCTCCCAGATGTGCAAAAAAATGGCAAAAGAGTCATCTTCTTGAGAACGCCACCACATCCTGGTATTAATTTCTTCTTGAAGAAGGAAAAAATATTCCATTAAAAAATCAGAGGCGATTCTTTCTTGTCCTATCAGCTTAGACGTGGCTAATAGACAAAGGGCCTCAAGCGCCTCAAGCTTACGGGTCACTTCTGAAGACAAATGGTCGTCCCATTGTGCCCAAGAGGCTGGTCGATTATAGCTAGGTACCTCACCTGGACCACCCATCTCAATGTCGTCAATGTCGGCTTCGATGGTCTCGAATGTTGGACATTGGTAAGGAATGTGGGTACCGGCCAACTCCGTAAGGTCTACCGTAGCGTTGCCATCGTCGTAGGCTGGGAGATTCCAGCTGCTTGATGGCCAATTTCGACTGGGATTATGAAAATTTGGGTCCCCACAGCTGCTGATTTGTGTCCTTCTTGGGCAGCTTGGGCTTGCGCAAGGCATTCCTCTCAAGGCCTCGTTCGCGCAGCACCATGGCAGCGTAATCGTTACGTCTCCAGGAGCGGCGGGGTCTACGGGGTTGTACTGGGGAGCTAACTGTGGTTGGGACACCAAAGGAACAACATTCAGGTAGCCTCTGCTACCATGAAAGTGCTGCCCTGGGTCGTTGATGGTGCCGGAGGGCTCGGGGCCGGCAAGACCAGTTGGGCAGGCACGCGAGGAGTCGACCTGAACGCTGCTATTGGGGGTAGAACCGGAGACTCGAACACCAACGGAGGCGAGAGCAGCAACAACGGAAGCAAGATCCATGTTGAGTGTTATCCGGCAGAAAATCCCAGTCTATGAAGAAAATTGATGCGGATTATTCTATGCACATCTGAGTGTCCATATCTGTCTGAAAAGATTTAAATAAATCCAATTGTGAAAAATATTTGGCCGATCTGGCCCGCGAGCGCGCGTCAGCGGCAAATGGCGATTCCAGCTAAATAATCGGAACGCGGCGGATTTACGGAGAATGGACCGCGGAATCAGATCCGGCATATCAGAAATATATAGGTCTGATCCTGAGACTGAGCTGCGAGGCGGCGATTCCGCCGAAGCAAAGAAAATGACCAAAATGTAGTTAATCTGGGGCACATCTGTGAAAATCTGAGCAGATGGGGGTTAGCCGCACTTACAGAGGGCGGCTGCTTGCCTCTCCAGCTCCTCCTGTAGCTGGCCCTGCGTGGTCGGGCGGAACCCGGGCGACACACCCTGCAGCTCCTCCGTGAGCCGGAGCGCCGCCTCGGACCGGATGCCATGCCTGGCCGCGTCCGCCTGGTACGCTGCCGGCGCGCGCGCTGCCAGGGTGTCATAGCGGAGGACCGCTGCCTTGGAGCTGCTTTCCGCTCTCCGGGAGGTCCCCCTCCGCCGGGTCCGTTCCCGCCGGAGACGGCTGCCGGCGTCCCACCACGCGCGCCAGGGCGTCATGCGTCGCGTGGAGGTGTTCGAACACCTTGTCCACTGCGGCCGCGGGCATGGACCCGTAGTCGTGCTGCTCTGCGGGGCCCAGCCAGGGCGCCAGGGAGGGTTCATCCTGCGCGGCGGTGACCGCCGCCCACAGGCAGTGTTGGACGGGCGCGGCCTCGGCGTCGTACGGGAGGAGGCGGCCCTCCATGTGGCTGTAGGGGGTGGGCATCGCCGCGCGCCCCGCTGCGCTGAGGAGACCCGGCAGGGCCAGGCAGACTGGGAGGTGGTCCGAGCCGACCACCTGGGGGTGTGCCATGCCGCGAGCCCAGACGCTTTCCCGCAGGGACCACGGCAGGAGGGGCTCGTTGACCAGGAAGGTGTCCACCCTGTGCCGGGACGGGTGGAGCGTGGGGGTCATGTCCTCCTCGCCGCCTGCCGCGGCCCTTCGGAAACCGCAGGCCTCCCAGCCCGCTCGGAAATGCTCCGTGGCCGGGTTGGCGGGGACATCCATGTAGATGTTGGTGTCGCCGGCGATGACCACCGGGTGCCTCCCGCCGAGGCTGCGTGCCGTGGCATACATTTGTATGTCGGCCCAGAACGCCGCCCGTCCCACCCACCGGGAGCAGACTGGGGACAATTTCCGTGAAGCCGAGCACCTCGTGCTCCGCCACGTACTTGCTGCTGACCGCAGTGAGGAGTCCCCCCCCTCTCGAGGTGGAGGTGGCTCTCGTCTCCGCCAGCCGGCTGCTGAAGAAGGCGGTGTACCCCTTGTCCCGGAGCGCCGCGGCCACGTGCATCTCCTGCGCCCGGGTGGCGATCCCCGTTTCCTGGAGCATGATGGCAAAGCCCCCCTCCTGGGGCAGCATGCCGGTGATGAGGTGCTCCTTGTCGGGGCAGGCCGCCGGCCCCCGGCGCCGCCGAAGTGTGTCCCGGAGGGACCGGTCTGGCGGCACGAGGCCGTTGCGCAGGTTCCACGAGAGGAGCCACAGGGCGTCGCCCGTCATGTCCTCCTGGAGTCAGCTATCCCGCATCGGCATCGCCGCCGGGTTCGCCGGCGCAGCCAGGGCATCTGGGTGCGCCGCATCCGCTGAGCCCGTTCCCAGCGGGGCCCACAGGGGGGCCCGGGGGACCGGGGGAGCCAGGGGGGCCAAGGGGGCTAGCCCCGCGGGGATGGACATGGACCCTGGTGGGGCCGCACCACCGGCCCCCGGGGCCGCTCCGGGTGCCTCCTCATCTCCATCTGCGTGGTCGTCTGCCTGGGGCGGGGAGCGCCGGGTGTACGGGGCGTGCCATGGGGACCTCCGTGCTCTCCCCTGCAGGATGTTGGTGGCCGCCTCCTTGTCGTCCGCAGGGGCCGCAGCGTGCACTGCGTGCCACGCCAGGTGTTCCAGCATTGCCCCGCTGGTGTAGTACTTGTCCGCACACAGGGGGCATTTTGTCGGCCCCGTGGCCCCTCGCGCCGGGGGGAGCGGCACCGACTTCCGAATGGCGCCCTCTGCCGCTGGTTCGAAGGGCAGGTTGGCCAGCGGCACCGTGTGAGGTGCCAGTGTGCGGCCCGGGGCCGCCGCATCGAGGGCTCGCGTCGCGGGCGCGGGCCCGAGACCTCGGATGGCATCGCGCTGCGTGTCTGCTTGCAGCCACGTTTGCCAGTGTGTGGAGCCGATTTGGCGGTCGGGCTTGCCCCTCCATCGCAGGTCGTGGAAGGCCTGTAGCCAGTGGTACACCGCGGTCGGGACCGCCAGCTGGAGCTCCAGGTCGGCGGGGTGCGCCGCTGCTGGCCACACTCCCGGCCTCGCCGCCCGGGCGTTGTCCTTCAGCCTGACCTGGAGCAGGAGGGCGTGGTGTTCGCCCTCCTGCAGCGCCTTGATGATCATGCGGGTGCAGTCTGCCACGCGGATCACGGCTTCGGGCCCCGGCAGGCGTTCGGGGTCGCGGACGACGATGTGCGCGTCCGCCGGGCTGAACATGCAGACCACCCACTGCGGGTTCTGCTGTCCCCGTTGGGCCACCGCCAGGGTAGCCGCTGGGCGGGCGTGCGTGATTGGCCCCGCGTGGAGGTCCGGGACGTCTGTGGCCCTGATGGCGTCTCCCTGCCACGCGGCCCGTAGATGCCCTCCTGGTCGGGGCTCCACACCAGTGTGGGGGGGTTGACCCACCCCGGTTCCTGCCTCTTGTTGGGGGCGCTGACAGTGTGTAGCAGGACCGCCAGCGGCCAGGGGTCCGCCGACATATAGTAAGCCTGGGTGGGCCCCTGTCGCCAGTCGATGTGGAGCAGGGGCGGGAAAGCCCCTTGCCTGGCGGTGCTGTGCCAGACCGTCCATCGGCCTCCGGCCAGGACGTGCGACCGGTACCCTCCGGCATGGCCGTGTATGATGGCCTGGTAGCCTGCCGTCTGCAGTACCAGTGCCTCCCCCTGCTTAGGCCCGGGCGGGGGTGTGCCATCGCCCGCACCCCAGACGCGGGTGCGCCCGCGGAGTGTGGCATGCCACGGGTCTGGTGCATCGCGCTGAGGCCCTTGTATGCATCCCGCAATCTGCGCCGGGCCGTGGTGGTGGACGAAGCTCTCCCCGCCGTCTGCTAGCAACGCCGCCGCGACGACGTATAGTTGCTCCGCCGTGAGGGGTGCCGTCGGCGCGTGCGTCGCGGCAGGCCGACGGGGCCGCGTGTCGCGGCAGGGGATGTGGGGCACAGTTGCGCCGGCCACACCGCCACGGGACCCACGGTGACGGCCGCGACCGCGGACGCCAGCGCCGTGCGGTCCGTGGGTCTGTACTGCCGGGGCCCCGTGGTATCTCGGGCGAGGTGCCTGCAGGCTGCCATCCAGGCCACCGCTCCGCAGTTCGTGCACTCCGGTTCGGCACCACCCGCGCCGTCGCCTCCCCTTTGCTGTACCGTGGTGGCGGTGTCGAGCGGGGGGCCCCGCTGTAGCGCCTCCGGGTCCTGCCCCGGCGGGAGGGCGGGCGGGACTGCCTGCGGGTAGTTTTGCGCGCCTCGGCGCTCCGGGTGCGTGTGGTACGGGTTTTGCCGGCGGTGTTCCGGGGCTGCCCGTGGTTGGAAGAGGAGTTGGTGCAGGTACCAGTGGCCCTCCGCGGTGGACGGGTTGCGGAGCGTTAGCCACTGTTCCATCACGCCTCCTGGGTGCGCGGCCTCGACGCGGCGCTGCAACCCCAGGCGGCGTAGGCGGTTGGACGTGCCCGCGGGTGGGATGTGGGCTTGCGGGTAGAGCACCCGCAGCGGCTCCAGCGCCAGGTCCAGCACTTCGTCGTTGAGCTGCTTCGTGAGGGCCGACGCCCTGTGCAGGGCGTGGAGGACCCCGGGTGTGGGGGCCGTGAGCTGTTCGAGCACCGGTCCCGGCGGGTACCGCGCACCCAGGTTCGTTAGCCACTCCCTGGTGTGGCTCAGTACGGCCTTCCACACGTCCCTTGTAAAGGCGTGCTGGGGGGCCAAAGAGGGGACCATCCGCAGGAGGCGGTGGCACGCCGGCCGCGAGTGCATGGGCTGTGGGGCGGCCGCCGTGATCCACCTACACGCCGTGCCGGGCACGATCGCCGCCCATTCCACGGTCCCCATGCCCTCGGCGTGGATCAGCGCTGGCCCTGGACCATGGGGAAGTAGGGGCTCCAGCGCCCCTTTCCTTCCTTCCACCGTACCCAGGCGGCCCCCGCCTGCAGGCT
Organism: Eutreptiella sp. 'Long Island Sound 2002'; assembly: GCA_964036045.1. NCBI lineage: Eukaryota > Euglenozoa > Euglenophyceae > Eutreptiales > Eutreptiaceae > Eutreptiella > Eutreptiella sp. 'Long Island Sound 2002'. Next base: position 156,612,772 of record OZ038379.1, read on the forward strand.
GCGGAGCAGGGCCACGCCGGGGAGGAGCGGCTGCGGGAAAGCCCCCTTGACGGCCTGGGTGGCGTGGGCCAAGGTGCCCATGGGCAAGTACCACAACGGGAGGGTCCAGGGGCCCGGCAGCGGTTGCGCCACCCCTGCGTCCCATCGCCACTCGGAGTCTGGCGGGGTGGCCGGGACCGTGCCCGTCTGCAGGAAGTGGCGTGCCTGCTTGTCGGGGTGCCGTTGGAGGGTTGCCGCGAGGCTGAGGCCCTCTGCCGCTGGTGCCACCGGGAGGCCGCCCCGGGGCCTGCGCCAAGGGTAATCCTGGTCGGCCGGCCAGGTGTGGAGGTCCCGGGCGATGTCCTCCGCGGTCCCTGTGGGGGCGTCCTCTGGTGCCAGGTGTCACATGACGGCGAGCACCGCCCACGTGGAAAAGGGCCACGCCCGCAGGGGGGTGTACACCTGGATGGTCCACTGTGGGCACGCCCGCCGCGCGCGGGACGCGTGGAGCACCCCTCGGACCATGTCCGCCGCCAGGACCAGCACCTTTCCCGAGGGTTCCACAATGATCCCCTCTGCGGGTCCGCCGTGGCGGCCCCGGGTGTGCAAGGCCACTGCCGCCTGTCCCACGTGCGTGACTCGGTCGACGGCCTCCTGGATGTTCACGCTGCCGCGCGCGGTCTCATCCAGGATCCAGCCCTGCGCCACCCCGTAGCGTAGGGCGGCGCGTGCGGCCGCGGGTTTCACCTCGGGCAACGCTCCGTCATCGGGGCCGGGCTGGGGGTGCTGTTTGGGGCACCAGCCTTCGCCGGTGCAGTGGCCCCGTTTCCACGCGGGGCAGATCGCGGGTACGCTGCTCGCCGGCGGCGCAGGTTCCGCGGGCGCGCCTCCCGTGGGGAGCTCCGGGAATGCCTCCAGGTCGGAGTCCGCGCCCGCGTCCCCTTGTGGGGGGTCTCCTTCGCCGTCGCTGAGTCCCAGTGCCCTGATGACCTCGTGTGCTTCGTTCAGCATCGGAGATCGGGGGCGTGTCTTGCGTGGTGCCGCGGGTTCTGCCATTGTTGTGTCGCTGTGTCTAAGAGCAGGGGGTGGGGTGCGGATGTCCCGTGGCTGGTGCGTTGGTGCGCTGGTGCGTTGCTCGGTGTGGGGGTGGTAGATGGGCATCCCCGGGGGGGCGCTTTCCAGCGTTGCGAGGGGCGTCTGGTGTTAGGCGCTGTCCCTCTCCTGGTCGCCCGTCCTCCGGAGCGGGCAGCCAGGGTTTCGCGACCCGTGTGTCCCGGGTGCGGTCGATGCGGGCGTGTGGGCCCAGCACCGGCCCCACAGCGTGCGCCCTTGCGGGCCGGCGTTGCTCGCTGTGGGGGTGGCGGAAGGGCGTCCCCGGGGGGGGTGCCTTCCACCAATGTGAGGGGCGCCTGGTGTCAGGCGCTGTCCCTCCCCCGATCGCCCGTCCTCTGGAGCGGGCAGCCAGGGTTCCGCGACCCGTGTGTCCCGGGTTGGGTCGATGCGGGCGTGTGGACCCAGCACCGGCCCCACAGCGTGCGCCCTTGCGGGCCGGCGTTGCTCGCTGTGGGGGTGGCGGAAAGGGTGTCCCCGGGGGGGTGCCTTCCATCGTTGTGAGGGGCGCCTGGTGTCAGGCGCTGTCCCTCCCCCGGCCGCCCGTCCTCTGGAGCGGGCAGCCAGGGTTCCGCGACCCGGGTGTCACGGGTGCGGTCGATGCGGGCGTGTGGTCCCAGCACCGGCCCCACAGCGTGCGCCCTTGCGGGCCGGCGTTGCTCGCTGTGGGGGTGGCGGAAGGGCGTCCCCGGGGGGGGGTGTCTTCCACCGTTGTGAGGGGCGCCCGGCGTCAGGCGCTGTCCCTCCCCCGGCCGTCCGTCCTCTGGAGCGGGCAGTCAGGGTTCCGCGTCCCGTGTGTCCCGGGTGCGGTTGGTGCGGGCGTGGGGACCCAGCACCGGCCCCACAGCGTGCGCCCTTGCGGGCCAGCGTTGCTCTCCTTGGGGGTGGCGGAAGGGCGTCCCCGGGGGGGGTGCCTTCCATCATTGTGAGGGGCGCCTGGTGTCAGGCGCTGTCCCTCCCCCGATCGCCCGTCCTCTGGAGCGGGCAGCCAGGGTTCCGCGACCCGTGTGTCCCAGGTGCGGTCGATGCGGGCGTGTGGACCCAGCACCGGCCCCACAGCGTGCGCCCTTGCGGGCCGGCGTTGCTCGCCGTGGGGGTTGCGGAAGGGCGTCCCCGGGGGGGTGCCTTCCATCGTTGTGAGGGGCGCCTGGTGTCAGGCGCTGTCCCTCCCCCGGCCGCCCGTCCTCTGGAGCGGGCAGCCAGGGTTCCGCGTCCCGCGTGTCCCGGGTGCAGTCGGTGCGGGCGTGGGGACTCAGCACCGGCCCCACAGCGTGCGCCCTTTCGGGCCAGCGTTGCTCGCTGTGGGTGTGGCGGAAGGGCGTCCCTGGGGGGGGTGCCTTCCACCGTTGTGAGGGGCGCCTGGTGTCAGGCGCTGTCGCTCCCTCGGCCGCCCGTCCTCTGGAGCGGGCAGCCAGGGTTCCGCGTCCCGTGTGTCCCGGGCGCGGTCGGTGCGGGCGTGGGGACCCATCACCGGCCCCACAGCGTGCGCCCTTGCGGGCCGGCGTTGCTCGCTGTGGGGGTGGCGGAAGGGCGTCCCCGGGGCGGGTGCCTTCCACCGTTGTGGGGGGCGCCTGGTGTCAGGCGCTGTCCCTCCCCCGACCGCCCGTCCTCTGGAGCGGGCAGCCAGGGTTCCGCGACCCGTGTGTCCCGGGTGCGGTCGATGCGGGCGTGTGGACCCAGCACCGGCCCCACAGCGTGCGCCCTTGCGGGCCGGCGTTGCTCGCTGTGGGGGTGGCGGAAGGGCGTCCCCGGGGGGGGTGCCTTCCACCGTTGTGAGGGGCGCCTGGTGTCAGGCGCTGTCCCTTCCCCGGGCCGCCCATCCTCCGGAGCGGGCAGCCAGGGTTCCGCGACCCGTGTGTCCCGGGTGCGGTCGATGCGGGCGTGTGGACCCAGCACCGGCCCCACAGCGTGCGCCCTTGCGGGCCGGCGTTCCTCGCTGTGGGGGTGGCGGAAGGGCGTCCCCGGGGGGGGTGCCTTCCACCGTTGTGAGGGGCGCCTGGTTTCAGGCGCTGTCCCTCCCCCGGCCGCCCGTCCTCTGGAGCGGGCAGCCAGGGTTCCGCGACCCGTGTGTCCCGGGTGCGGTCGATGCGGGCGTGTGAACCCAGCACCGGCCCCCCAGCGTGAGCCCTTGCGGGCCGGCGTTGCTCGCTGTGGGCGTGGCGGAAGGGCGTCCCCGGGGGGGCTGCCTTCCACCGTTGTGAGGGGCGCCTGGTGTCAGGCGCTGTCCCTCCCCGGGCCGCCCGTCCTCTGGAGCGGGCAGCCAGGGTTCCGCGACCCGTGTGTCCCGGCTGCGGTCGATGCGGGCGTGTGGATCCAGCACCAGCCCCACAGCGTGCGCCCTTGCGGGCCGGCGTTGCTCGCTGTGGGGGTGGCGGAGGGGCGTCCCCGGGGGGGGTGCCTTCCACCGTTGTGAGGGGCGCCTGGTGTCAGGCGCGGTCCCCCCCCTGACCGCCCGTCCTCTGGAGCGGGCAGCCAGGGTTCCGCGACCCGTGTGTCCCGGGTGCGGTCGATGCGGGCGTGTGGACCCAGCACCGGCCCCACAGCTTGCGCCCTTGCGGGCCGGCGTTGCTCGCTGTGGGGGTGGCGGAAGGGCGTCCCCGGGACGGGTGCCTTCCATCATTGTGAGGGGCGCCTGGTGTCAGGCGCTGTCCCTCCCCCGATCGCCCGTCCTCTGGAGCGGGCAGCCAGGGCTCCGCGACCCGTGTGTCCCGGGTGCGGTCGATGCGGGCGTGTGGACCCAGCACCGGCCCCACAGCGTGCGCCCTTGCGAGCCGGCGTTCCTCGCTGTGGGGGTGGCGGAAGGGCGTCCCCGGGGGGGGTGCCTTCCACCGTTGTGAGGGGCGCCTGGTTTCAGGCGCTGTCCCTCCCCCAGCCGCCCGTCCTCTGGAGCGGGCAGCCAGGGTTCCGCGACCCGTGTGTCCCGGGTGCGGTCGATGCGGGCGTGTGAACCCAGCACCGGCCCCCCAGCGTGAGCCCTTGCGGGCCGGCGTTGCTCGCTGTGGGCGTGGCGGACGGGCGTCCCCGGGGGGGCTGCCTTCCACCGTTGTGAGGGGCGCCTGGTGTCAGGCGCTGTCCCTCCCCGGGCCGCCCGTCCTCTGGAGCGGGCAGCCAGGGTTCCGCGACCCGTGTGTCCCGGCTGCGGTCGATGCGGGCGTGTGGATCCAGCACCAGCCCCACAGCGTGCGCCCTTGCGGGCCGGCGTTGCTCGCTGTGGGGGTGGCGGAGGGGCGTCCCCGCGGGGGGTGCCTTCCACCGTTGTGAGGGGCGCCTGGTGTCAGGCGCGGTCCCCCCCCTGACCGCCCGTCCTCTGGAGCGGGCAGCCAGGGTTCCGCGACCCGTGTGTCCCGGGTGCGGTCGATGCGGGCGTGTGGACCCAGCACCGGCCCCACAGCTTGCGCCCTTGCGGGCCGGCGTTGCTCGCTGTGGGGGTGGCGGAAGGGCGTCCCCGGGACGGGTGCCTTCCATCATTGTGAGGGGCGCCTGGTGTCAGGCGCTGTCCCTCCCCCGATCGCCCGTCCTCTGGAGCGGGCAGCCAGGGCTCCGCGACCCGTGTGTCCCGGGTGCGGTCGATGCGGGCGTGTGGACCCAGCACCGGCCCCACAGCGTGCGCCCTTGCGGGCCGGCGTTGCTCGCTGTGGGGGTGGCGGAAGGGCGTCCCCGGGGGGGGTGCCTTCCACCGTTGTGAGGGGCGCCTGGTGTCAGGCGCTGTCCCTCCCCCGGCCGCCCGTCCTCTGGAGCGGGCAGCCAGGGTTCCGCGACCCGTGTGTCCCGGGTGCGGTCGATGCGGGCGTGTGGACCCAGCACCTGCCCAACAGCGTGCGCCCTTGCGGGCCGGCGTTGCTCGCTGTGGGCGTGGCGGAAGGGCGTCCCCTGGGGGGGGTGCCTTCCACCGTTGTGAGGGGCGCCTGGTGTCAGGCGCTGTCCCTCCCCCGGCCGCCCGTCCTCTGGAGCGGGCAGCCAGGGTTCCACGACCCGCGTGTCCCGGGCGCGGTCGGTGCGGGCGTGGGGACCCAGCACCGGCCTAACAGCGTGCGCCCTTGCGGGCCGGCGTTGCTCGCTGTGGGGGTGGCGGAAGGGCGTCCCCGGGGGGGGTGCCTTCCACCATTGTGAGGGGCGCCTGGGGTCAGGCGCTGCCCCTCTCCCGACTGCCCGCCCACTGCTGGGCGGGTTGCCGGGGTTCGTTGGGTGTGTGCGGTGTGTGTGGTGTCTGTGCCGTGCGTGTCGTGGTGCGTGGTGCCGCTCTTCCCTTGGTCCTCCGGTGCTCCCCTCTCCGGTGTCCCGGTGTGGTGTTGTGCTCGCCGTGTGCCCGCCGTGTCCCCTCCCCTGTGCGCGCCCCTTGCTCGTCCGCTGGCTATCCCTTGTTCCTTACGCGGCTTCGTTGCTCTTTACCCTTTCCTCTACCCTTCTCCCTGACATGCACTTTTTCCCTGCCTCCGCTTTGTTGTGTGTCTCTGTCTTTTTCCTTGTCGGCCCGGGCTTCCTCCTTTGAACCTGCGTAGAGAGAGGAGAGGGCGTAAACGGGCGTGCGGCGGCGGCGGTTTTGTCGCGACACGGCACCTCGAGCTGGCTGGTACGTCATGCGACATGCGTGTGCGACCAGCGTGTGCGTAGGTTTATTGTCCCACTTGCTCCCGTCCTGACTCCACACCCCTTTGGCCGCTACCTTTGCTCGTTACCCGTTCTGCGCGCGCGGCGTGACATGCAACATACCTGTTTCTTTCCCCACTACCTTAACGTGTCCTAGTCCTCCCGCCTTGCCGGGCGTTCGCTAATGTGAGACGACGGCACGACGCAATACTTGCCTAAGCGTCTAAGACAACCCTACTTTAACGCCCGGACGACGCAAACACGAGCATACGCTTCTCCTTGGGACCTGTGAGGGGAAGAGAACGTGGGTGCATGCACGTGTGTTTGTCGGGACCCGGCACACGACGGCGCTATGCTATTTGTGTGTATGCTCCCCGTGTCTCCCTCCCTAGCTATTTGTGTGTTCCAGTCAGCGCAACAAAAAGGGTGGTTGTGCTGTAAGAGCAGTTGTCACGGTTGCCCCGCATTGCACCGCAGGGCAGGACCGTTAGCCCCCCGTGACAACCCCTCCCTGGCCGAAGGCCATTTCTTTTTTCCCCGTCTCGGTTGGTGGCGCGGGCCGGGCGGTTGGTGACGTGGCACGACATGGTAACATACTTACGTTCTTGGTGGCGGTGTGTGGCTTGCCTACTATTTGTTTGCATGCGGCGGCATACCTTTTGTCCCCTTTCGTTCCCTTTCGCCTCCTACATAAGCGGGCGTGCGGGTGGGCGGTGGGCACGTCTCGGTTACGCCTCGTGGTCACCTTTTACTTTTGTTGGCGTGGTTGCCGTTCTTGTCTCGTGTTCGTTGCGTAGCGTAGCGTGGCATGCAACATACTTGGACCAGACTAGCCACGTGCGTATGTTTAGTTCTTGTTTGTGTGTTTTTTTTTTTGTGTTGTGCTACACCTCGGTGGCGCGTGGCCTCCTTCGCGCGTTCTTCTCTCCTTTGTCGGTTTTTTGTTCCCCCTTGGTTGTCCCTTCATACCATTTTGCTCGTCCGTGGCGGTGATGACCTTGCGTTGTTCCGGGCACGCACGTACGGGCATACCTTTCTTTCCCTATGTGAGCGGGGGTGAGCATAGGCTTTCATTCGGTGCCACCTGTTGTTGGTTTTCCTTGCCGGTGCGGTTTTCGTTGCGCTTTTTGTGGCGGCGCACTTTGGCGTTGCTTGACACGTAACTTCCTTGTATTGCGTGTGTTACGGCGTTGTGCATACAATATATGGCATATAACATACTTGCTTTTCGGCGGCCGGTGGCGTTGTTGTTGCTTGTGTGTATTGTTCATGCATGACATGCAACATACTTGTGTACTTGTGCGGCTTCTTTTTTCTTTTGTTGTGATCCCCTTCGCGTGTTACGGCGTCGTCGTATTCCCTACGTGAGCGGGCTTGCATTGCTTGGTCGTGTACTTGTGGTATATCTCCACCGTGGTGCGGTTCGTTACATACTTGTTCTCTCCTTGTCTACCTCTTACCGCGTTGTGCTTGTTTCGTTGGTTTCTAGCGTTGCGCGGCATATAACATACTTGCTTGTCGGCGGCCGGTGGCGTTGTTGTTGTCTATGTGTGGTTTGTTTTGGGGCGCGCACAAGTCCCTAGCGCCTAGGGCACGCACTTTGCTAGGTGGTTTGGGGCAAGCAACGCTCAGTTCCTTCGCCGTCGCGACTCTATAGTTCGTCCTTTTTGGTGAGTGTCCTAAATTTTGCGACCTCCCCAAACAGCGGCGTAAAATTGTTGGGGGGGTTTCTGAGGTCGGAAAAGACGATTTTTCGCTTTATTTCTTCTGGCGGTGCGTCATTTTCTTGGTATTTTATTTTTCTTCTGCTGCGATCGCGCGACGCTAATCGCTTCGCTTTTTTTTACGGTTAGGGTTAGGGTTAAGATTAGAGTTAGGGTTAGGGTTTGGGTTACTGGCATATGGCAGGATACGGCAGGGAAAGCAGGATACGGCAGTATACGGCACATACGGCAGAATACGGCGAGATACGGCAGGATATGGCAGGATACGGCAGAATACGGCAGGATACGGCAGGATACAGGGGGATACGGCAGGATACGGCAGGATACAGCAGGATACGGCAGGATACGCGTATTACAGGAATACGGTCGTATTAGGGAAGCCCTTATGGTGAAGGTGAAACAGGGAGCCTCTCGCTAATTGATTTGTCTGTTTTTCTCTCTCTTTGCAGCTTTGCACAGTGTGTTTGTGGCCTCGTTAGTGGGTGCAGATCAGTCGAGGTGACCCTGCGCTCTCTGCGCTTGAATCACTTTCTGGCTACGTGCCCTGTCCTTTGACCTCTCTGTGTGCTGTTGCTCTCCATTGTCCAGTCTAGTCTAGCCAAGCTCCAGTTTTTCTAATACCTGCTGTTTCATTCTCCTATTTGGGTCCTGGTTCCCCTCGTGAGAAGTATGTGATGTGACTTTTCAACGCGTGTGTGCAGTGCGTTATTGGCGCTCGCAGTGTATCAATTGTGTTTGACCTGGCCAGGTCTTCGCCAGAACAGTCCCCGTTTGAGTCCTGTGTGCTGAGCGCTTCTGGTGTTCTTTCCATTCCAATGTCTGTCAAGGATTTTAGTGCGGGGATCAGGCGTAACTGAGCTTCAGTGCCCAGCACGACACACGCGATACGGGCAAGCACTCACGCGCAGCTTCTAATTAATCTCTCAAGTCGTATCAGGAACAGTCCAGGACAGTATGAGGGACTTTTTGCTTGTGTTATGCGCATATTCTGTGCATGTTTTCCTTCACTGTAGGGGAAACTTATTCTATACACGGTTTGAGAACGGTGTCCGCACTGGAATAACTGACCTGTGGAGCTGACTTATGTGCTTGTATGTCAACTTGGAAGGGGATTGCTTCAAGGAGTACCATTTTGGAAACAAAGATCAAGATTTGGCAAGGACAGAGTTCCGGGTTCTTGTAGCATACACCGAGGTATGTCTCACTAGGGAGGGCTCGTCTTAGGCGGCTCAAGTTGCATGGTCAAAATGTGCGCAAAACTGCCTCTCCGCGGCACTCCAAAAAAATAGTTCTTCCCGGGGACCCAAAAACACAAGAACCAGAAAATCCAGCAAAAAGCAATTAATTGGTCCATTTTTATTTTTTTTTGAGAAAACCGACTGCCCGGGAAAATAATTTACCTCCCTTAAAATGCACTACTTTTTTCGGAAAACCACGACTTTTTGTTTCCTCTACCACTTATGCTTTCCTATGAAAATACCCATGAGCGTTCAATCTCTTCGAAAACCAGTTTTCGAAAAACATGTTGAGCACAGCACCACAGGAAGATTTTTTGGTCACCCCGTCTTTGCGAGAGGCCTCGCGCACACACCAGCACAACAGCGTAGTAACATGCATCACAGAGAAAAATGTGCCACACAAGGTGACAGCACAAAGGTCGTCGAAGTTGAATGCATAGCGCGAGCCCTCGCGCATAATATATCAGAACAAACGAAGAAATTACATTTTCTTCGGAACAACTTGCATCTTAGAACCCATAGCCTTAGCAACGGACGTCTTACCCTTTGGCGGTGGCTTTGCGGGCTGGTCACTTAGTTGGGACTGACGAGCTGGCTGCTTGAATGGAGCCGTGGCCCCGGCTTCCTCGGGCCTTGGTTTCGCTGCCGCTTTCTTCGCTGCCTTGCCTTTGAGGACCCGCGTTTCCTCCTCCTCTTCTTCCTCGCTCTCCTCCTCCTCGTCTCCATCGCTCTCGTCGGATTCTTCACCAGTAACCGACTTCACTGCCTGAGGCTTGGAAGCAGTCTTCTTCTTCTTCCGGGCAGGTTCCCCACCAGTTGACTTCTGCTTTGCAGGGGCCTGTGCTTCTGCAGCTTGACCCTTCTGAACAGTCTCTTCCTCCTTCAGCGACAACGCCTCAGAACCCAACCTCTCATCGCGAACCCAAAGGGGAATACCACGGTTTGCCCAGTTGGCTTGCTGGTCCCAATCACCAAACTCGGCCAGTTTCGACCCTTGTGTCACGACGTGGTTCAACTGAGTCTGCACTCTGTTGACCCAATCGGAGAGACTGGCGGTGGAGACACCAAGAAGGTACATGCGAGAATCCGGCTCGATGGACGCAATCTTGCAGACCAGGTCTGGCTGATGATCAATGAACACAAACAAAGGCTTGAAACTCTTGTCGTTCTTCAGGTAATGGAGCTGAGTGTCAAGATACCACATGACCGTCGTTATCGGAAGGGGACCGCCAAATTCAGTGTCATCCATCTCCTCTACTTGAGTAGGTCCAAACGTCAGATAATTCGGAATCTGCAGAGAGGGAGAAGTTATTGCGCGAGGCCTCGCGCAAAGAGATGACGCAAAGACGAAATTATACCTTTTTCGTCCAGCTATCTGGTGACGAAATCAGCAACCAGCAAACGTCGAACATTGTAGGATCCCCTGTTGGCTTCGGTTTGACTGGCCAACTGAAGATGGGAACACGCAACATATGAGCCATGCGCGGCGCGTTGAAATCATCCTTGAGACGCCTCTCTGTTTCGGTTTCCAGCAAGTCGTACATGTTGTCAACAACAGTTTGAGATCCGCAGATAAGCGTATCGGCACGCGCGATCTCTTCATACAGCCAGGCTGGGCACATCATCTCAGGAGCAAGATGTTCAAATATGTCCCCGTTGATGACACTTAGGTTCTTGTCAATCTCCATCAACCGCTTCGGGGGTCGCCGGCCAGAGCTGCAATTCGGGTTGCCTTGATTGTGATAGTTTGAGTTGCCAGTAATGGATCCTGCTGTTCCACTGTCTTAAAGTCACCAGTAACGCCAGCAGCTGGGGGGACCACACGGCTCTTGGTAGCCTCTTGACCCAGTAGTTTTTGGACGTTGAGGATTTTCAGGGAGGCGGGTTTGCCTTTCTCTGCCACCTGCCACAGTGGTGCGCGAATCATGGATTTCCATGCCGACCATGGACCGCGACTTTTGCCTCAGGTTCCCGCCAATAGCCCCATGTACCAATAGTCACCTTCAGGGCAGGCCTTCAAAGTGCAGCAACCTCTTTGCGGGTGCGCATGTCCTTGGCTAAAGAACAGAAATGGAGAAGGTGCAGCACACCAATGCAGAAACGGAACCCACGTCTCGTCGATGGTACACACCTTTCTCAGGTCGAACGTACTGGCCGTTGTGCGGGCGGTCCTGATGCATTGAGACCCACTGTTCCAGGATGATGTCGTTGAACAAATTCTGCAAGGATTTGAGAGTTCTTTTGTCTTCCTGCATCTCTTGTGCCAGTTTTTTGTAGAACTCCGGCAGGAGGATCCCGTCCAGTTTCTTTAGCGCATTCTTCGTGACTTTCTCCCCTTTGTCGTGGAACTTCTGCAGACCTTTCACAGCTTCCAGACCAGCATAGTAGGCAAACGTCATGAAATCTTTCCACAATCGATACGTTTTGTCCTGAAAATGACAAGGTTATGCGCGAGGCCTAGCGCAACGAACGGCATCCAAACAACGTTTACTGAACATACGAATTGACCAGGCTGCTTCAGTTCAGCGGTGGGAACGGGGGCACCCATCTGCACAGCATCCACAATGCGATCTTGAGATTGCTGTACGTGTCAGGTAGGCCTCGCCGCCGCTGATCTTCAACACATCGAATGAGGTTATCTGCTGCCTCATACAGCGGTATTGGCTCAATGTCTTGTGGGCTTCCTTGTGCATGTCCCGCCAGCTTTGCACGGAAGGCCCACGGTGTCTCAGGCTTCGGAATATTGGCGATGCATGTAGTATGCCACTGCTGCAGATCGAGACACGCTGTGCGCCGCTTCTCCCGAATCTTCGCAATCGCTTCCACGCTGTGCTGTCGTGATACACACTAATATTCGCCATCTGCAAATATGGGACACGTCCATGCGCGGGGGCTCGCGCAACGAGAAGAGCGAACAGTCCGTTGGTAACATACTATTATCTTCCAAGAGAAAGACGTGTAATGGGCCTGTTGGCGGTGCTGCTTCCAGTGACTCAATACGCTTCTGCAGTAGCTTCGTATCTTTCCGTCTGATCTGTCCCTCTGTCTTCTCCTGGTCGATTCTTACGTTGTCCAGCTCAACATTCACCTGCCTCCCGTCCGGCTTCAGGTGGTCCTCGATGTCAGTGCCCATTGTCAGGCCAGGATCTGGTGTTTCCTTCCTCCTCTGCCCCGTCTTTGATGTGCCAGCCTTCGATCCTGAGGTCCCAGGGTCATAGTCGATATCTTCCCGTTCCTCGGCTGTTTTTTTGGCGGGGCTTGCCATTCTGCGATAAGAAGAAAGCCTGTTTTGCAGGAAACGAAACATTAGAAAGGGTTAAAAACGTCAACAATAATGCATCTATGACGCTTTTCTAGCGAAAAGGGGTACGGTATGGTACAGAATGCAAAACTGGAGGGCCACGCAACTGTTTTTGACTAACAACCTTACGCGAGGCCTCGAGCAACAGAGGGGGTGTAATAACCTGTTGTTTCATGCTGTTTGTGCAGGGCCTGGTGCATCACTGCATGCTCTCCAATCTTCTTCGAACGTTTCGCATTGTGTCAGCCTCTCTCTGCTCCTCCAACACACTGCGTTGGGGGATCAGCTCGGACAATTTTTGCTTAAAACCAGCCTTAAGCGGCCCCTGCTGCGTCAGCACCACCAACACAGACACAAGGACTTGTTTGTAGTGGTTAGAACCCTTTGGAATTAGAAAGGACGGTGTGCCTGGATTGTACAAGTAGGCTCTGCACACCACCGAACCCAAGGTGTATATACCCGCTCTGCGTTCAAGTAAGCAGTTAACCGCTTACGCACGGAGTTGACAAAGGAATTGGGGATTTTGCAGATGTTCACCCTGTGATCTTCTTTCCGGATAGTGATGAGATGGTACAGATCTTCAACATCTTCAATCAGTCAATGGTCACTGCACCTCTGTTTTGGCCCTTCTTTGTCACAAGGCTGGAAAGCAGACTTTCACAAAACTCCTCGGCAAAAGCCTGTCCAGGCATGGCTGAGTGCCATGCAGTGTTGGACAATAACGCAGTTGCAACAGTGCGTTGGTACTTCAAAAGTGTGTCCCCCATGTTCAAACGGTCTCAAAGACACATAACGATCTGCAATACCTCAGAAGCAAAAACACCCGTGTTGGCCGTCTCCCCAGCCCAATTGCATTGCCTCACGAGGTGTCCTAGGTATAGGAACATAGGACAGTATTGTGTTAACGGAACCTACATGGCCTTACACACAGCGTACCGGAGGCGACTTTGCCGATTTGCTGGACGTGCCAGCCCAAGGGAATGACTTTTCCTGTGAAGGCGCCGTATGTGGGGGCCCATACCCAACAGCAGTGCACCAATAGTTATCTCCATTGTGATTAGCTTGGGAAAACAGGGGACTGTGTCACCGCTGCGCAGCAAACCTTTACGGAAAAAAGACACAATTGGCCAAAATGAGCGAAATGTTTGTGTAACGCAAAATTTGTACGCGTGCCAGAAACCATATAATATAGGGTGTGAACGCAGGAAAAGCCGGACATTCCAACCCGATGTTTTTTCATCATACATCATCTTACAAATGCAGTAATGAATGTTCTCATCATATAAAACAGGGACAAATGGTCGAGTGTGCTGCGCCAAGTCCCTAGTGAATTGCAGTAGGTTAAGAAGCGATACGTTGCCGCTTACCTTTTCTTTGCTTAGACAAAGGGGTCCCCAATGCGGTCTCTTGGCAGCCACAGGGCGAATAATATCAAGCGGTGCCCTGATGTTTCGCACAACAGGCCGCGTGCTTGCAATTCCTAGATCGCGCAGGATATGTGCAAACGTTCTCTCGGTGTTCCCCAGCATACGCGCGACAACAGGAACACGCCGTTCAAGCTCTTCGAGGCTAGGATGCCCATGCCAGTAGCGCGGTGCATCCCGCAGTAGCAAAACAGCCAACGCTGTTGCGGTAAGGCTTTTGTCTTTCTTGTCAGGGTTTGTGGTAAACTGTTGTTTGGGACAGTTGTCCATCCATAACACAACCCACTGCTGGTGTATTTTGTTCCATGTAGTCTGTAACGTGACCGCGGCTTTTTCCTTCACTGAAGGTGCGCTATATCGCGCCAGACCTGACCTTGCTAAAATTCGACGCTGCGCCCTACTTCCCTCTATCGCAACAACTGACTTTGGTTTTCCCTGGTATGGAACTGCACGGTGGCGCATCAGCAAATAAAGGCGCCAGGCTTCCTCTATCAAAACACCAACCCATCACTTGCCCTCGGCCGCAATCGCCTTCTCAACGCTGCAACGCGTTCGTTTTTTTTGCGCAGACGCAGAAAAAACACAAACTACAATCGCGCGCCCTCGTCCCCCTGTTTTAGCCCTTCCCACAGTTCTTCTGCCGTATGATACGACGGTTCCTCTGAGCAGACATCGCGGAAAACTCCAGATGCTGCGGCCCCTGTCTTCTCAAGGTCCACCTCTTTTCGCAGGGGCATTGTTGCTGTGAAAAATAATTGCGTAACTGTATCTGCGTAAGAATCGCTGTTTGAAAAACTTTCTTGCGTTGAAACATCAACCTGTCACACAGTTTTTGCGCGACCAATTATTTAATGATTTGCTTGTGGCATGCACCATTTTCGGTTTACTGTAACTGTCTGGTGGTCCGACATTTGACTAGTTAATGCTAATTGCGGTACCCCGTTGCGGCGCGCTACCATCGCTGTTGGGCAGTGAAGCCAGCGGTGACCACAGTATGAAAACTGGAGATGCCGTCGGAACCTTTATGGGCGCCCATGCAGCAGCGCCGCATCAAGGAAATGCACATGCTGTGTAGTTGGTAGATCTGTTCCATTTTTGGTTTCTATGAGCGCCTATGACATTCATTGCGCGATTCCTCGCGCAATGATGACCAAAGATTTAAAGTTTCTCATGCGCCGTTCCATGCGCGAGGCCTCGGGCTTGAAACTACATTTTTGTTTCGGAAAATTCATACTTTTGAAGTTTCTTGGGTACACCACTGTTGAATTTTATTGGTTAGTACATGCCAATCACGCAATCCTGATAATGGTACTGAGTTACGTGTATAAGGACGACAGGGTTCTATTTTTCGACAACCTGCCTAATGCGTTGTGCTGTAGTACATTAATCTGACACAAATGAACGTCTTTGCGCGAGGCCTCGCGCAAAGAATGGTCACAAAACTATAATTTTCCCTGTCTCACCCATGGGACATGTCATTCTTATAAAAGTATTTATTTCGCCATACTGGTTCGCGACCGTCCAGAACTATCCATCAAAACAACTATCATTTGCTGCCCTTGGAAACCTGTCATTTTCCTACCTTTTCAGTCGTTTTTGACCATGCAACCTGAGCCGCCTAAGCTCGTCTTGTCCGGCGCTGACGGCCGCCCACGAGCAGCGCTGGACCGGCGCAACGTCAGAGTCGTACAGGACGAGGCGGCGCTCTGTGTGGCTGTAGGGGGTGGGCACCCCTGCCTGCCCCGCCGTGTCGAGGTGGCCTGGTAGGACCAGGCGGACCGCGAGATGGTCCGACCAGACCACCTGCTGACGTGGGGGTGCGCCATGCCGCCAGCCCAGATGCTTTCGTGCAGGGGCCAGGGCAGGAGGGGCTCGTTGACCAGGAAGGTGTCCACCCTGTGTCGGGACGGTTGGAGGGAGGGGGACATGTCTTCCTCCCCGCCTGCCGTCCTCCTCCGGAAGCCGCAGGCCTCCCAGCCTAAGGGGACGTGCTCTGCGGCCTGGTTGGTGGTTGCATCCATGTAGATGTTGGTGTTGCCGGCGATGATCACCGGGTGCCACCAACAGGGCTGCTCGCCCCGGGATACATTTGTGTGTCCGCGCAGAACACCGCCCGTCCTGCGCAGGGGGAGCAGCAAGCCTGCGGCCCGTGGACCTTGATGAGGGTGAGGCCACCTTTTTTCGTGCGGATCTTCAGAGCTGGGACCTTCCTGTGGACGAGTTCTGTGAAGCTGAGCACCTCCTTCTCGGCCATGTACCTGCTGCTGACTGCAGTGAGGAAGCCTCCCCTCCGCGAGGTGAAGTGCGTCTTTGCCAAGAGCCTGCTGAAGGAGGGGGTGTACCATTTGTCCCTGAGCGCTGCGGCCACGTGCATCTCATGCGTACGGGTGACGATCGCTGTTTCCTGGAGCAAGATGGCAAAGCCCTTCTACTGGGGCAGCATGCAGGTGATGAAGTGCCCCTTGTCGGTGCCCGCCGCAGGCCCCCGGCGACGTCGCAGTGTGCCGCGGAGGGACCGGTCCGGCGAAACGAGGCCGTTGCGCAGGTTCAAGGAGAGCAGCCAGAGGGGGTCGTCCGCTCCGTCCTCCTGGAGTCAGCTGTCCCTCATTGCGATGGTGCCGCGGTGTCTACTGGGGCCGCAAGGTCCCAGCAGGCCTGCCAGGGCCAGGGGATCTGGGGAGCCTGCCCACAGAGGGCCCACAGGGGGGCGGCGGCCAGCCCTGCGGGGATGGAACCTTTGTGGGCCGCGCCGCCATCCCCAGGGTCCGCATTGGCCAGCGGTGGTTCCTCTCTTGGGGAAGCATCAGCCGCAGCCTCTCGTTCCTCCGCGGCCGCTGCCTTGCCGGGCGCCGGGGGGGCGGCACTGGGTGTAGGGGGCGTGCCACGGGGACCGTCGCGCCTTCCCTTGGAGGATGAGGGAAGCTGCTTCCCTGTCTTCCGCTGTGGCGGCGGCGTGCACCGCGTGCCATGCCAGGTGGTCCATCATTGCCCCGCGTGTGTAGAACTTGTCTGCACAAAAAGGGCTTTTTGCAGAATCCGTTGCCCCCCTTGCCGGAGAGGTGTTACCGACCTGCGGACGGAGCTCTCTGGTGCCGGGTTGAAGGAGAGGCTTGCCAGCAGGACCATCTGCGGCACCAGTGTGCGGCCAGGGGCCGACGCATCACGGGCCCTCGCCGTTGGCGCAGGTCTGAGGCGGCGGATTGGGGTTTGCAGGGCGTCCGCCCGTAGCCACTCCTGCCAGTGTGTTGGGCTGATTTGGCGGTCGGGCTTGCCCCTCTGCCGCAGGTTGCTGAAGGCGTGAAGCCAGTGGTACATCGTGGTTGGGACCCCCAGCTGGAGCTCCAGGTCGGCGGGGAGCAGCGCCGCCTCCGGCCCCACCCCTAGTTTCGCCGTCCTGGTGTGGTCCTTGAGGCAGGCTCCGAGCAGGAGGACGTGGTGGTCGCCCTCCTGCAGCGCCTTGACAGTCTCGCGGGGACAGTGTGCCACGCGGATCGTGGCCTGAGGCCCCGGCAGGCGTTGCAGGTGGCAGATGGCGATGTGCGCGTCCGCCGGGCTGAAGATGCAGACTACCGATTTCCGGTTCTGCTGTCCGCGTTGTGCGACCGCAAGGGTAGCTGCCGGGCAGGCGCGCGTGATGGGCCCTGCATGAAAGTCGGGGACGTCCCCGGTCCGGAAAGAGTCGCCCTGCCATGTGGCCCACAGGTGTTCTTCCTGCCGTCTGCTCCGGGTGCTGATGGTGTCCAGCAGGACTGCCAGCGGCCAAGGGTCTGCCGCCATGTTGTATGCCTGGGTGGGCGCCTGCTGCCAGTCTACCTGTGGTGCGAAGGTCCTTTGTCTGCTGGTGCCATGTGAGATGGTCCACTTGCCTTCGGCCAAGATGTGCGATCGGTTATCTCCGGCGTCACCATGCAGAACAACCTGGTAGCCCGCCGCCTGCATCAGCAGCGCTTCTCCCTGCTGGGGTCCAGGGGGGGGGGGGCGTTCCGCCGTCCCTGTCCCGGATACGGGAGCGGTCACGCAGCTAGGCGCGCCACGGGTTGGGCACATGGCGTTGTGGTCCTTGGATGCTGCTCGTGATCTGCGTCGGGCCGTGGTGGTGGACAAAGCCTTCTCTGCCATCCGCCAGTAGCGCCACTTCGAAGGCGTATAGCTGTTCTGCCCCGAGGGGCGCCATCGGCGCGTGTGTCGCAGCGGGTCAGCGGTTCCGCGCACCCTGGCAGGGGACATCGGGCAGCAAGTGCGCCTGCCATGCCGCCACAGGTCCCATCCTAATGACGCGTTCCCGTGGGGGGCCTGGCCACGGGACGCTGCGGTGGACACGCACAAGTGAGCAGGCAGGCAAAGCACTACGCTCACAGTGGCATCATTGCGCTTGTGTCATGTGACAAAGCGTTTCAGGATCCTTGCCACTCTGAAACAAGGGAACAAAAGTATGTACAGCAACACATCAGGATATGTACACATGGGGTTAAGACTGGACTGGGGTAAGGGCAGCACACGACAATAGACACTCAGTCCCAACTCGTATCCCAATCCCAGGTCCGACCCTCTCAGTGGCTGGTGGGGGCGGGGCCTCAAACACAACCCATGCCCTGCTCAGTCCGGACCCTGAAACCCTGCCAATAGGGGAGGTGTCCCGCCCAGCCACAGGCGAGTTCCTGGGACCCAAGGGGCTCCAGGGCCAACCGACAGTTGCTTCCTATGCTCCCTGAACGGCAGGTCCCTACTCCCCTCTGAGCAAGAGATATGGCCCCGCCATTATCCCCTAGGAGTTGGTAGCTGAAAATGGGCGGTTTCAGCCCAAACTGATATTAGCTCAAAAATCTCCAAAATTGACCCCTCGTCCGGACCCGCCAGAGGTAGGGACGAGGCAACTGACCCTATGCCCTTTCGAGTACGAACTCCCTGGAGCCCTCACGCAACCTGGTTCCCTCTGAGCTTCCGGCATCAGGGCACCACGGGTTAATCAAGTGGGGTCATGATGCCAAAATCACCAAAATGGGCGTCATTCCCACGCGCGGCTGGCCCGGCCAGGGCAAGGCCAATGACTCACAGGATAGGAGGCCGGAGTGTACAACGTGGAATTGGGTCCGGGCTTCTTGTGGGCATAGAGAGATGGGGCCGCCAATTGACCACACGGGGGGCCGAAATTGGGGTCCCAAAAGGGGGTCATTTTGGCTACTCAAAATGAGCCAAAATTTGGGGGTGCTCCCAATAGTATATCTCCACGCCAGCTTGGAGATCGGATCCGCCATTGCATACGCGATCCACCAGAAGTCCAACGAAGACTCCCATGCCCTTGGCTCTCAGAGATCTGCATGCCACTTGGCGTGGTCACTATCTCAATCGGGTCCACAAATACCAAAATGGCAAATTTGTCCACACTCACTTTGGGCTAGCACCCTAACGAAGGTTGCTCCGCCTCGCCCACGTGGTGTGTGAATCATGGGGACCAATGTCCATAATACCCATGTCATATATGGTCCATCGGTCCATGAGTCCGGCGTGCACGCGGTGGCTGAACATGGTGCACGGCGGGCAGAAAATGTGGAAAATTGCTCAAAATGGCCGAAAATGCGCACACTCATGGTTGGGGCAAATGAGGCACATGCCCGACTTCGACCGGAGTGTGCCATAGGATTGGTATCAAGTCATATGCGTCCAACATATCTTTTGGGTGTCGCCCAACTCCTCCGGTTTTGGGAATAGCAGGGTCGCCAAGTGAGCCCATGATTTGGGATAGTCCCAAATCGCCAACATGGCGGCCACGGTATGCCAAGCCCAAGAAGAGTTATTCGCCGGGTCCAAGATATGTTGGGCACCAAAGTATGTACCCCCATGACATACTTGGGTCATGATGTCAATTGAGCGCAACGCTGAGATACACGGTCGCCACTTGACATCATGACGGGCAAAAAACAGCAATATTGGCGAAAAAACAGCCAAAAGTGCCTTGAAAGGCGCACGAATATATTATAATATCTTCGGCTTGGATTGAGTAATCGACCAATCCTTCTAAACACAATAACTTGACACCAATGACCTTCGATTCCAAATATGTGCTCCACTTGGGGCGCTTTGAAAGGTTACGAGCGCTACTTCCCAAGTGGGCACATGAAAATATGGAAAATTGCAAAACACACACCTTGCTCCCAACGCATCGCTTTGGGATCGCCACACAAGCTTCCCTCCACGAAGGTTAGGCTTGCAATTGATCGTGGGGAGTATAAGGAAGGGCCTCGTGCAATATGAGGTCCATTGGTGGGTGTATCGCTCTTAGCCAAACCCGCCAAATGGGCACGCAATACAACACATGGCACATACCACATACTGCCCAAAATGGTAGCTCCCCCCACGATATGTCATCCCCCTCCAAGGGCATAACTTTGTGTCAATCGCTCATACGAACTCCATGAAAATTCCCATGCAACACCAACACTCGCGCGCTACACTCGAAAGTTATCTTAACCCACGCAATATCATGGCCAAAGAGTTATAACGCAAACTCTAGCCTCTTGACCATGATCCATTACGCTAGCGCGCACGTGTGGAGACGCAAGGCGTATAAAGCTTCCTGAATTACGTCGGGAGTATTGTGAATACATCCCACGTTTCCCTATTGTCATTCCTCGCAAGTAGCACGAGATATGACCCTCACATGTGGCCTCGCGAATCAATTTTGTTTTGCCCATATCTCTAAGACAAATGGAGGGCAAGACAAAAGGAAAGTTGATTGGTGCATAGGGAAGCACGTAGGTCCACTCGAAAGAGGTCAAATCAAGTGCGGGGATGTCGAAGTCGAAAATCCGATTTTGACATCCTGAAAAATTCGGATTAAGGTTGCGAGTGTACAATGTGAAAATTGCAGATGCATCAATGCAATTCCTGAAGACTTTAGAGTCTTCGTCACGGATTGCGCTAAAATGTCTGTAAATAACAGTTAAACTGGCGGTTACGCTAAAGTCGCGAGCCAACCGCCAGCAGTCAAAACATTGATTATCAGAACGGAAGCGTGAAAATTTATGGAAACAATATGAAAATAAAACCCTGTTGATTCCTGATATTCTGATGTGTAAATCTCAGCGGGCGACACATCGGTTGCCGATGCGGCCGCTAATAGCTGAAATGCCCAGATCTCTCACACAAACACGTCTTACCTACATCTGTTGTTAGGGTTACGTTGCCGAATCGACGGCCGAGGGCGGTGCGGGGCAGATTAGCGTGAAATAGTAAGATACCGGCAAATGGCAGTTTGCCGGTACATGGTAACATGCCCCAAGTGGCCGGAATGCCGTCACGGGGGCTTTACGGCAAGGGACACGCTCCTGCCGGGCTCTCAGCGGGCTTCACCGGGCGTCTTCCCCTCCGTACATGGGGTTAGTGGGCACACGGAGACCGGTTGTATACCCCACCATGGTCATGGGGTTCTGGGTACCGCTTCACCCCCATTCTTAGAGCAAACCCTGGGGGGGGCTCGATAACACCCAAGCATGGCAGCAGGTACCCAGGACCATCCCCTAAAGGCGGGGGTGGGTGTCACATCCTCACTTCAGGCTGATTTGCAGCTTAGGCTGCCCAAATCCCACAGTAAGACAGGTACGGTGCTGTAGGTGTTAGTAACTGCAAGTACAGTATCAAGTATCAAGTCCCGGGTCCTGGCGGCGATTGTTCGGCATCCAAAGGACCCGTTAACCCATACCAGGCGCACCGGGTGCCGGCTGCGACGGTCACTACCACAGTGGCAGTGGCAAACACGGCCAACATAGGCGTCACACGACGACCGAGGTCGTCCCACAGGTCGAAAGCAACCACAAAGATCCATCAGGCTACCCCAAGCTTCCCAAGGCCCGCCGGCTGGGGGAGAGTCCCCACGGGTCCTTCCTCGGGCGCACCATGTCCATATCCACGACGCGAGTCCAGAGTGGTACAGCCGAACGAGCTCCTCCTTAAGGGATCGGGCATCAAGGCCGTCTTTTCCCTCGCCCTATTACCACGAAGGCCATACATGAGGGAGTCCTCATGCAGTGTGGGCGGAGGCGTCGACTCCTCAAACCACCAGTTTCCCAGGCAGACTGACCGAGGTCAGGAACACCGGAGGTCGCCACCCGACTGCAAGGGGGTCTGCGAGTCTGTAGGCTCACACTGGGACTGACAGTGGCGGACCGCTGGGAGTGCATTCAGGCAACTGCGCTTCCCGCCTGGCGCCATCAGGATCTCAGCACATGACAGCCACTAGGGCACACGGTATCACGGGCACTCAAACAGAAGAATCTGTAACCAGGTACTGGTCCAGGCTGGACCCTATGTGAGAGCATGTAAACGGCGACTCAAGGCGCCCTCGTATTCCGATTCGTGGTGAAAAACAGTCCACATCTCGGTGATGGGCTGACATCACTTAAGATACAGATGCAAATATCCTGGAGGGCAGAAAAACAAGCAATAAGCGGGGTAATAGGCGTGTAAACACACTCTGGATAGAGCGCCAAACCACGCCCCGGTTAGGATAAGGCATATGCAGGAGGGTGGGCAAGAAAACGCCTGAGTCCAGGCCATATATAGTCTGCAGACACACGTCGACTGGTCTGGATCCCGCAAGTGCCATGGGACCAGACCACACACCAAAAAAAATCGCAATGCCGATGACAGCGGCATCCGTTGCGCAACGTCGTATGGGCTTCAAGGCCCTAAGAGCTCAGAAAATGTGAAGGTCAGTCGCCCTACCTGGTTTCCCAAGGATTCAGCAGGGGGGGGACCGACGAATAGAAGTAGAAGAGAGGGGCCATCCTCCTCTGGATTGAGCAGGGGGGGGTATATGGCCACTCTGATGGCAGGTCACCGGAAGATGGAAGAGAGCAAGCAAGTAAGGGACGATCCGTCGACCTCACAAGCGCTCAAAAATGCATCAGGGGAGAGCTCAGGGCACTGTTCAGGCGCCCCTGGCTGCAATCGCCCGGGTGAGTGCTGCCAAGTCCGAGACATGGATCTTGGTCTTGTGCTTGCGGATGTACTCCATGAAGGGAGTGTTAACCCGCAGCACGAATGAGGAGACGGGTTCCCAGGTCTCGTGGGACGGCCCATAGCCTTGCCAACGAACCTTGAACTCCAGGCCTCCGGGTGCCGAGGCGTTCGGACGCTGAGCCAGGATCTTCTCGACGGTATAGTCGTCCTGCTCAGCATAGTCATCGTCCGAATCTGCCTCATGTGCGGCATAGTCCAGGGACACATGTTGGCCACGAAGGTCGGGTTCCCGCACACGGAGTTGACTCTCGTGGTGCTCCCGGAACTGTCCGTGACCCACCTTGATGCGGTAGGTGTCCTCACCAATCCTGCTGACCACCTCTCCGGGTGTGAACCAGGTTTTGGTGCCTAGGGTGCCCATAGGGCGGGGTCTGATCACCCACACCGGGTCTCCCACCCTGAACTTCTGCGCTGTCGAGCTCGGGGCGGACTTCTGACGCTCAGCATGCTCCTTCTCGAGCTGCTGGCGGATGTCCCGCGCCGTCGCCTCTTGCCGCGCGAAGAATTCCTTGGCGTCCATAGCCATACCATCACCAGACAAGGGAAGTCCCCGACGCAGGGGGTCCCTGCCGAACAGAATCTGGTGAGGGGACAAACCACCCGGAGTGGGGGTGTCATGATGGGCCTTCAGAGCGGGCCACATCTCCTCAAACCAGTTCCGACGTGGATTGGTGATGTGAATCTTGCGCAGCTTCTCGAACAGCTGCCGTCCAGCCACTTCAGCTCGGCCGTTAGACCGGCTGAGATAGGCGACGCTCTTGGCGTGACGTATTCCCATGAGGGAACACATGGCCTTGAACCAGCCACCAGTAAACTGGGGCCCTTGGTCACTGCAAATGGTGCGGGGGATGTCAAAGACGGTCAGCCAATGACGAATCATCATGACTGCCACTTCCTTGGCAAGCAACCCCTTTTTGCGTGCCGGAACGGCTACTACCTAGCTACTGTGGCGATCCACACAAAGAAACACACAGTCAAAGGTCTCCTTGCCAATGTGCACTTCGGGCATGGAGAAGACGTCCATGGCCACGCTCTCCATGGGCCGGTCAGGAACCGGGGTCCATTGGGCTTCCCCCTTGACGTTCGGGTTATCGGGATTGCAGGCCTGACAGACCGAGCAACCGTTCCTGACCATCTTGATGGCGGTGTAGAGACCGATATGGTCGATCTCGAACCGGCGCTGCATGTCAAGGGCTTGCTTCTTGACCCCTGGGTGCAGCATGTGGTGGTGCCAAGCTTCACATAGCTCGAGCACTCGGGACTCCGGTACTAGCAGCTTACCGTTCCGGTAGAGCTTGCCATCTTCCTCAGTCAGCCCTTTTGGCCACTTCTGCCCGTCATCAGGGTCGGTCACAGCCCAATACTGGGCCGCAAAGGACTCAGACTTAGCGTAGTCGTCGGTCCAGTCGTCCTGGAGGCAAGACTCAGGGAAGAGGTGCTTGTCGGACTCAGCTCCATCAGGGGCGAGTACTCTGACCGCTCTGCCCATCCTCTTTCCGAGGGGGGCATCCGCAGCCATGACGACGAAGCATTTAACACCCTCCTCCTCCATCAGGCGCTCCATTTCGATGATCTTCTTGGCTTCAGCGGTCTCAGCCTCATCGCTATGGGCAGAGATATCCGTCATGCCCTTGCTGGCGGGATAGGCCCACCTGCTGAGACAGTCCGCCACGGTGTTATCCTTTCCAGGAACATAAACAACCGTAAGGTCGAACTTGGCCAAGGTCTCGTGCCATCTTGCCCGTCGGGAGGCGGGACCAGAGGGGGTGTCCACGTGCTCTTTGTGCCACGACTGCAGACTCTGATGGTCGGTGCAGACGGTGACAGGATGGAGGGCTATGTACCCAGCCCATTTCCTGAGAGCCATGACGATGGCATACGCCTCCTTTTCTCGGGGCGTCCACGTCCGTCTCTGGCCTTCCGCCAGGACTCGGCTCCAGAAGGCCACGGGCACGTGCCTCCCATCGTCAAGCACTTGTTCCAACACAGCGCCAACGGCGTAGTCGGAAGCGTCGGTGCGCAGGACGAACCCTCGGTCGGGATCCACGAGGTGCAGACCCACTGCGGATAGCAGCGCCTGCTTCATCCCCTCAAAGGCACGGTCGGATTCTTCAGTCCAGAGCAGAGTCTTCTTGGACCCCTTCTTGGTCTCCTCTCGGTTGCCCTTGAGCATGGTCGTCATGGGGGCTGCATACTCGGCATACATCTTGATATACCCCGAGTAGTAGTTGCAGAACCCCAGATACGCCCGTAGCTCAGAGACCGTTGTGGGCTTTTCCCAGTGCTCGATCGCGGCCACCTTGCCAGGTATGGGCTTTCGCTTCCCGTTCCCAACTACGTGGCCAGCGAAGACCACCTCGCTTACCGCAATGGTGGCCTTGTCACTGCTGCCCGTGAGTTTGTGCCGGACCAGAAGGTCCAGCACTCGAGTGACCTCCCTCTCATGTGCCTCCAAGAGCTCCTCGTAGCTCATACTGGGGTCCCCGGACGCGATGATGACGTCGTCCACGAAGGGGTCTGCACAGTCACGCACCGGCTCAAGCAGGTTCTCCAGCATCCGCTTAAAAGCCGCATTGCCGTTGGTAACGCCCATGGGCATCACTTTCCACTGGAGAGGCCCAAGTGGAGTGCTCATGGCTGTGCAGGCACGGGACTCTTCGGCGAGAGGCATTTGACGATAACCATGTTTCAGGTCAATCACCGTGAAGATTCTCCGCCGATGTTGTTTTTGCAGCATGTCCTCAATGAGGGGCGGCGTATAGCTGTCGTGCTGCCTTTGGGCGTTTAGGCCGCGGTAGTCGACCAGGAGCCGCCACTCACCGGCCACCTTCTTGGGGACGACGAAGCACGGAGAGGCCCACTCGGAGTGGCACGGCTCTAGCCAGCCTCTCTCGATGAAATCCCGGAGGATTTTCTCCATGGCCTCCTTCCTCTCGCCCCTCAGGGCAAACTACCGGTGCCGATACACACGGGGGTCCTGCTTCAGTCGTATCTTGGCCTCGCCATACGGTCCACGCACCGGTGGGGGAAACACAGGCTTTCCGCTGAAGAAGGTGTCCCCATACTTCTGCTTCAGCCTGGCCCTCAATGCCTGGATCTTGGGGCAATCATCGGACTCCGCCTTGGCTTTTCCGGGCACCTGGACCACTGAGCTTACTTGA
Source organism: Eutreptiella sp. 'Long Island Sound 2002' (assembly GCA_964036045.1). Lineage (NCBI taxonomy): Eukaryota > Euglenozoa > Euglenophyceae > Eutreptiales > Eutreptiaceae > Eutreptiella > Eutreptiella sp. 'Long Island Sound 2002'. The sequence goes on from OZ038379.1 coordinate 156,638,314, forward strand.
GGGGTAGCGACCCCGCTCGGCTTCGGCTCAGGTGGTCTTCCCAGGTGGCCCAAAGGGCCATCTCTGATCTTGCCTCACAATAGGTCGCCATAGGTGGGTGGGTTACCCCCGATTGGCTCGTCCTGGCTGGACAAGTGGTCCAGTATCCTCCTTACGAAGGTATCTCCATCATAGGAACCAGAGACGATCGAGTCCACTTCCCACCAGGCTTTGTCCTGGCCCTTGCCCTCATGCTGGCTTCCCCAGTCGTGAAAGGGCTGATCCATATACCCCTGAACCAGATCCAACTCCTCTTCAGTGAGGGAGTCCTCCGATTCTCCGATGTCAACGGGGGAAACCGCAAAGCACTGCCGCCATGGCTCCGCTATGATGCGGTTGACACACACGAAATCAGTGGCGTCGGCCTGATCAAGGCCCCCATCCACATAGTGGAATTCCGTTGGCCATCTCTGGGGTGGCATGGGCTGTCCCTCAGCGTCCTGATAGACACTCTCTCCAGCCGGTAGGACGACCTTGTTTAAGGTCATGTTGGTCAATGAGACTACCCAATGTCGGGTACTTTCCTCCTCGGTGCATCCCATAGGAACCACCAGCACTGCCTTGGAGCGGTCCTTGCGAATCTTCGCTATCGCTCTTGGAATGTCCGAACGGGGGCAATGGATCCACATCAAGCCCTGATGCAGACTCCAGTGCTTCTTCCACGCGGAGTCCTGTGCGCTCCAGTACTTCTCACAAACCCGCAGATGGGCGAAGGTTCCTGAAGAGAACGCATCCAGGGCCAGATCCGAAGCTCCCAGGTCCGGGACCACTCGGCTCGCCACTTCCGGCATTACGCCGTACTCCTGGTTTGCTGGCCCAGTAGGCTCAGTGTCCAGCGCGGCCACTTCGAGCTGATTGCGTTCTGAGTGGATCCATTGGCATTCCACATGGTGCTCAGGTGACGAAAGCCACGAGAGCTGGTCGTCCTGGTACAGGGTCATGGAGGCCTGGGCCGGGAGAACGCCGGAGTCCGTCTCCATCATGAAGTCGTACCAAACGATCATGTCCCAGTCCATCTCGGCCTCGTAGAAGCAACCTTGCAGGAGGATTTCCTTGCCGAGGTCCGGGCGGCTCAGCTCACGGTGGTTCACGAACTGCAGCCCAATGGCCGCTTCCTTCGTGCCTCCCACCATGTACTGGCCGTTCGCCAACTTCAGCCTGACAGGTTTCCGACTGTCGGTCAGACACTCTGGCGGAAGTAGGCCAGCCTTGACCAAGCTGACTTGAGCTCCCGTGTCGACCAACACGTCGAAGACCTTTTCCACTTCCCCGCATAAGGCACAGACCTTAAGGTGCAACTGCCGCTCACGCCCCACTCGGCGCACGGCGTGCAAGCTCAGGATCTCCGGCCGTTCCAGAAGCGCAATAAGCGACTGGTGCAGGTCTTGGACAATGGGCTCTGGCTGCCCATCTGCAGCATCCAGCTGCGGTCCGGGTGATCCTCCGATACTCTCGGAAAGATCTTGAAGTGCATCAAACACATTCTTGGTCGCAAATGATGGACGGGTGCAAGGGTTCGTGCCTTCACTTGCCCTCACCCCGCCACCGCGACTGTCGGGTGCCGGACCGGGCCTTCCGCCCGCGGCATTCCCTTTGTGCTTACCGACTCCCGATTGGGATGGTGTGGCGCTTCCCACGACACCATCCTGCGACCGCCCTAGCTGGGGCCCTTGGCTGCATGGGCTCCGGTAAGGGGCGTCGGTTGTGGAAGTAGGGGTATTCTTCTCCGCATCAACCTCGTTGACAGCCTTCTTCCTTCCCCTATTCCTAGGCTTCTTGTCCTTGTCCTTGTTCTGGTCGTTCTCTTTGTTCTCCTTGTTCTTGTTGTCCGACCTAGGGACCCAGTTCCTCTTGATCTCCTGGATCTCCTTAGCCAACTCGGTCCCCACCAACATCAGCTTGGAGAGCTCGTCCTTGTCCACCTCCACTTTGGCTTCCCGGATACCCGCGGGCGCACGATTCTTCGACCCGTGCGCCTTCTTGTAGGCCTCCGTGTCGGCCTGGTGGCTGGGGCATGTTCGGTCGTCATGGTTGAAGCCTTTCTTCCTCCCATAACACACGAAACAGCCCTGAGGGTGAGCTCGTATGAACTCCCCAAAGGACAGCCGAGGGTCGCCAATGCGGCGAGGGTCGCTCTTCTCCTTCTTCTTCCAACCCGGCTGCAGGGGCTTCCAGCTTCCCCGGTTGCTCCCCGCGCCGTTGTGGGCGACGAAGGCACAAACGGCCATCTCGGCAGGCTCATCGTCGTCATCATCGTCGACGAGAGCTTCATCGCCATCGGCTCCTGCTGGGTCCATGGCAGCTTCCCCGCCAGGTCCCTCGCCAACGTAGTTGACGTCGCGGTCGCCGGGCCTCAACCCGCGGGTGTGGTGGAGGTTCCGGTACTCCTTGAGTACTTCCTCTCCAACCCACTCCAAGATCTCGTCGCACCTCATCCGCGCCGGGATGGCCTGCAGACAGATGGTCTGGCCGCTCACGTCACACTCGTCAAGGCGCCACATCGCGGTCTTCTCGCGATCGCCCGAGACGGTGATGAGGAGAGCGTTCCGCAGGAAATGCCGTTTGACATCCCGGGCCACGTTCTTCCTCGTCCAAGCCACCACGTTCGTATGATACTCCTTGGGGAGCATCATCTTGACCGTGTGGTTGGACTTGGCCCTCTTGGCTTCCTCCTTGGTGACCCTCTTGATCCATGCTTCCGGCAGCATGGAGAGCAGGCGAGCCTGCTCGTCACCCTCCTTCCAGTCCTCCACGTTGCGGCGGAAGAGGGTGTATTGCCCTCGAAAGTCTCGCCAGTTCTGTAGGCGGATCTCCCGTCCATCATGCTGAAGCTTGATGGACTTCTAGCGATTGGCAGCCACCTGCAGAGCGTCCACCCGCTCCTGCTCGTTGAGCCACTTCTTGGCTTCCTTGAGGGTCTTGATTTTCCCCTCCTTGGTCGCCACGAAGTATAGCTCTTGAAGCACTTCCGGCAGGCGGTACCTGAACCGTCTGAAGACATATTTCTCCGCATCTGCGGGATCCATGTCCTCAGTGACGGTCACCCCCCAATCGTCCAGCTTCTCCAAGAAGCGGTCGAGGTTGAGGGGGTTGCCATCGTACATGGGGGGCTTGATGTCCTTCAGGTCTTCCCAAGCGGCGGCATCCACGGCCTTAGAGACCATGAACGCCGGCCGCGAGGTCAACCGAGGTTCCCATCGGCCTCTCCCACGGACTCCCACGGCTGCCACTTCCATCTCCTCCCCGGTATCCGCGTGGCCACGCCGAGGTTCCTCCATGTACGCTGAACCTAGATGTTCACGCCGTACTCCTTCCATGTATGCCTCCTCATCACGGCGCCGGCGGCTGCGTTCAGCGGCCTCCCGTCGTACACCACGCGGCGGGCTAATGTCGAACTCCTCCAGGTCCAGGTCCAGGTCCTCACCTCCGCCGACATCCCACTCCACGTCTCCTACTGGGACCTCATCCCTGAGTCCACCATAACGTCCACCAGCCATTGGGATTGGCTCCGGGGCTGGTGCGTGGCGTCGGGGGCGTACTGGTGTCCGCGGTGGAGCACGGCGGTTGTGGTACTCTGCGCTGAGCCACTCATCACGCCAATCCTCACTGCAACTGCCGGGCGGCACGCGCTCGTTGCGTCGGCCCGCGCTGTGGTGAGGGGTGGCGGTGAGAGAGGAGGCACTGTCGCTGGGGCGACTCCTCGGGGCTCCGCTGGGGGCGTTGGGGTCTGCCTGGACCTGGTCCGGGTCCCCAGCTGTTGTCCGACCAGCCAGACTCCAGGGGTGGGTGGTCGCTGCCGACGCTCCCACGGGCTTCCAGCGCGTCCAGCCTCTGCTGCAGGCTGCTGATGACCTTGTTCAGCGACCTGGTCTCGCCCCTGGCGATGTCCAGCAGCTTCTGGGTGGCAGTGGCGACGCTGGCGCTCTTGACCATCTCGATCTTGGTGATGTCCAGCTATCTCTGTGCGCGCGCGGCGACCCTGGCGATGCGAGTCATCTCGCTCTTGCCCGTGTCTACCTCGCGCTCGAGGAACTGGACCCTCCTGCGGAGGTAGACAATCCAGAGCCGGGTGGCATCCGGGTCGCCGTCCCCTGCTGGGTCGTCGGGGTCCCCAGGGGGTCCTCCAAGAGGGCCTCTGCCGGGTCTGCCCGGTCCAGGCGGTCCTCCCCCGCCCGGTGGTCCGCCTCCAGGGGGTCCACTTGGTGGGCGTCCTCCAGGGTGTCCTGATGGTCCTCCGCCAGGGGGTCCCGGTTGGACTCTGCTGTATCGCCTCGGTGGGTCCGAGGATGGGCGCTTCTTCGTGATGTCGAAGTCCATGTCGTCACCCTCGTCCATGTCGCCCCACCTGGGCGTCTCGGTCTCGGAAGACTGCGAGATCTGGTAGGGGGGAGGGAGATCCTCATCCTCACCTTCCGGCTCCATGGGGACGTCTCCGCCTCCTCTGCCAGCCACTCCTCGGCGATGTCGGCGGCCTCGTTCATCCCCGTCGCTGGCGGTGAAGAAGGGGTCACTGTCGTGGGGGTGTCCGCCCGCTTGCCTCCGTTGCCTCTCGGGGGTCTTCCCCTTACCCTTCCTCCGTCGGTAGGCGGTGGGGCCACTGCACCCACTGCTGCCTGTGTCGACCTCGTCCAGCGTCATCTTGGAGGAGGCGTCCCCTTCGAAAAGCTTTCGAAGGGTCTCCACTCGGGATCCTCCCGGGGGAGTCTCGCGGCGGAGCTTGGCCTCCGCCTCCTCCATCGCGGCGGCTGTGGCTGCGGCAGCTCGCCCTTCGGCTTCCTCCCGGGCACGAGCCGCTTCGGCCTCCCGGGCCTGCTGCAGCCGAGCTTTCTCCGCTTCCAACGCCGCCAACTCCGCCTCTGTCTTGGCCCTCCCCTCAGCGACCTTCAGTCGCGCGGCCTCGATGGCGTCCTTCTTGGCGGCGTCCGCCTGGGCCTTAGCCGTTGCGTCGGCGTGGGCCCTTTTCTCCGCCTCCTTCTTTGGCCTCTCTTGGGCAAGCGCCTCTTCCAGTGCCTTCACCTCGACCTCCTTGCGGGCAATGGCCTCCTGCGTCAGGCAGGCTTCCTCGTCGGCTGCCGCCACCTCACCCTTGACCTGGGCAATTGCTGCCTCAGGGGCGGCTGCGGCCGTGAGTCCGGCCGCAATGGCCGCCACGGTCGAGGCGTGGATGGCCATGCCATGCGCCCACTCCGCAGCCTCCTGCTGGGCGATGCCGACGGCGCCCTCCATGGCAGCGTTGTGCTGCGTGGCCCGTTGCCGGGCAACCCGAAGGTTGCAGGGCACCCCACAGGTGCGCTCACAGGCGCGCGCCACGTCCCTTTGGTCGGCAGCGACGCTGCTGCTGGAGCTGGCCTGGTCGGCCGGCATCCTCCCGCGGTGGGCCGACTCCACGTCGCTGCCGGGGCCTGACTTCCTCAGGAGCAGCGGACGGGGCTTGGCCTCCGTGTCCTTGGCGACCTGCAGGAAGTCGCCAAGGGTGGTGTGGCCGGGGTGGTGGCCTCCACCGGCCCGCTGGGGGCTGTGGGTTGGGGTTCCGCCCCTGGCGCCTTGGGCGGCTTCGGCGGCCAGGGACTCCTGGTACTCCCGCCACTTCCTGTCCCGCCTCCTGTCCCCGGCGGACCGCTTCTCCTTCCTCGAAGACGCGCTGCTGCTGCTGCCCTGCAGCGTGCGCTCGCTCCCTGGTTCCGGAAGGTTCTTCTCGATCATGTCCCACATGGAGACGTTGATCGTGGCGCCTGACGGGTTCTCGTTGGGCTTCTCGTCCTCCTCAATCCCGTCGGGGCGCAGCCCTTCGCCGGGCCTGTCCGGCCAGGTCCAGACCCTCCAGCGCCTCTGCTGGAAGCGGAAGGCAAACCCTTCCACCCGCAGCCAGTCTTCGACTGCCTGCAGGCGGTCGGGGCCCATGTCCTGGCGGAGCTCGAAGCTCCCGGGCATGCCGCCTTCGCACTGGGGGTGGCTGTGGCGGTAGTGCTGGTCCCACACCAACCCACGCAGTAGGCGCACCGCATTAAGGTGGGGCCGCGGCCACGTCTTACCCGCTTCTTGCCAGTTTACCATGGCAGCGGGGGGCGTACTTGGTCTTGAGGTCCTTGGTGGGCTCTCGTTCCGCTCAACGGACTCGTCCTGGTGGTGGTTGTTGAAGCGGTTGACGTAGCACTGGACTGGGAGTGCGGCCGGTGCTGGTCGGCCGGTTGTTGTGGAGGTGGTTGACGCGACTGGGTGTGCGGCCTTGCTGGTCGGCCGATAGGACTCGCTGATGAGGGAGTCCTGGTCTGTCCACCTCCTTCACGGTCGCGGCGCTTCCGTGGTCGCTCAGGGCGGTGCTCTGGGCGGCGCTGCGGACCGCTGCGCTGCGCTGCGAGCTGCGAGCTGCGAGCTGCTGCGCCGCGCTGCTCAGGGTTGGTGGCCCCGAGTGGCACGCGAGGGATGGGTAACCCCGCGGCGGTGAAACGCTTTTGACGCGTTCCCGTGGGGGGCCTGGCCACGGGACGCTGCGGTGGATACGCACAAGTGAGCAGGCAGGCAAAGCACTACGCTCACAGGGGCATCATTGCGCTTGTGTCATGTGACAAAGCGTTTCAGGATCCTTGCCACTCTGAAACAAGGGAACAAAAGTATGTACAGCAACACATCAGGATATGTACACATGGGGTTAAGACTGGACTGGGGTAAGGGCATCACAGGACAATAGACACTCAGTCCCAACTCGTATCCCAATCCCAGGTCCGACCCTCTCAGTGGCTGGTGGGGGCGGGGCCTCAAACACAACCCATGCCCTGCTCAGTCCGGACCCTGAAACCCTGCCAATAGGGGAGGTGTCCTGCCCAGCCACAGGCGAGTTCCTGGGAACCAAGAGGCTCCAAGGCCAACCGACAGTCGCTCCCTATGCTCCCCTAACGGCAGGTCCCTACTCCTCTCTGAACCAGAGAGATATGGCCCCGCCATTATCCCCTAGGAGTTGGTGGCTGAAAATGGGCTGTTTCAGCCCAAACTGATATTAGCTCAAAAATCTCCAAAATTGACCCCTCGTCCGGACCCGCCAGAGGTAGGGACGAGGCAACTGACCCTATGCCCTTCGAGTACGAACTCCGGGCTCCTTGTGGGCATAGAGATATGGGGCCGCCAATTGACCACACGGGGGGGTGAAATTGGGGTCCCAAAAGGGGGTCATTTTGGCTGCTCAAAATGAGCCAAAATTTGGGGGTGCTCCCAATAGTATATCTCTACGCTGGCTTGGAGATCGGATTCGCCATTCCATACGCGATCCAGCAGGAGTCCAACGAAGATTCCCATGCCCTTCGCTCTCAGAGATCTGCATGCCACTTGGCGTGGTGACAATCTCAATTGGGTCCACAAATGCCAAAATGGCAAAATTGTCCACACTCACTTTGGGCTAGCACCCTAATGAAGGTTGCTCCGCCTCGCCCACCTGGTGTGTGAACCATGGGGACCAATGTCCATAACACCCATGTCATATATGGTCCATTGGTCCATGAGTCCGGCGTGCACGCGGTGGCTGTACATGGTGCACGGCGGGCAGAAAATATGGAAAACTGCTCAAAATGGCCGAAAATGCGCACACTCATGGTTCGGGCAAATGAGGCACATGCCCGACTTGGACCGGAGTGTGCCATAGGATTGGTATCAAGTCATGTGCGTCCAACATATCTTTTGGGTGTCGCCCAACTCCTCCGGTTTTGGGAATGGCAGGGTCGCTAAGTGAGCCCATGATTTGGGATAGTCCCAAATCGCCAACATGGCGGCCACGGTATGCCAAGCCCAAGAAGAGTTATTCGCCGGGTCCAAGATATGTTGGGCACCAAAGTATGTACCCCCATAACATACTTGGGTCATGATGTCAATTGAGCGCAACGTTGAGAAACATGGTCGCCACTTGACATCATGACGGGCAAAAAACAGCAATATTGGCGAAAAAACACCCAAAAGTGCCTTGAAAGGCGCACGAATATATTATAATATCTTCGGCTTGGATTGAGTAATCGACCCATCCTTCTAAACACAATAACTTGACACCAATGACCTTCGATTCCACATATGTGCTCCACTTGGGGCACTTTGAAAGGTTACGAGTGGGCCCTTGAAAATATGGAAAATTGTAAAACACACACCTTGCTCCCAACGCATCGCTTTGGGATCGCCACACAAGCTTCCCTCCACGAAGGTTAGGCTTGCAATTGATCGGGAATGGGCACGCAATACAACACATGGCACATACCACATACTGTCGAAAAAGGTAGCTCTCCCCACGATATGTCATGCCCCTCCAAGGGGATAACTTTGTGTCAATTGCTCATAGGAACTCCAGGAAAGTTCCTATGCAACACCAACACTCGCGCGCTACACTCGAAAGTTATCTTAACCCACGCAATATCATGGCCAAAGAGTTATAACGCAAACTCTACACTCTTGACCATGATCCATTACGCTAGCGCGCACGTGTGGAGACGCAAGGCGTATAAAGCTTCCTAATATACGTCGGGAGTATTGTGAATACATCCCATGCTTCTCTTTTTTCATTCCTCGCAAGTAGCACGAGATATGACCCTCACAAGTGGCCCTGCGAATCAACTTTGTTTTGCCCATATCTGTAAGACAAATGGAGGGCAAGACAAAAGGAAAGTTGATTCGTGCATAGGGAAGCACGTAGGTCCACTCGAAAGAGGTCAAATCAAGTGCGGGGATGTCGAAGTCCAAAATCCGATTTCAACATCCTGAAAAATTCGGATTAAGGTTGCGAGTGTACAATGTGAAAATTGCAGATGCATCAATGCAATTCCTGAAGACTTTAGAGTCTTCGTCACGGATTGCGCTAAAATGTCTGTAAATAACAGTTAAACTGGCGGTTACGCTAAAGTCGCGACCCACCCCAGGCAGTCAAAACATTGATTATCAGAACGGAAGCGTGAAAATTTACTAAAACAATATGAAAATGAAACCCTGTTGATTCCTGATATTCTGATGTGTAAATCTCAGCGGGCGACGCATCGGTTGCCGATGCGGCCGCTAATAGCTGAAATGCCCAGATCTCTCACACAAACACGTCTTACCTACATCTGTTGTTAGGGTTAGGTTGCCGAATCGACGGCGGAAGGCGGTGCGGGGCAGATTGGCGTGAAAGAGTGAGATACCGGCAAATGGCAGTTTGCCGGTACATGGTAACATGCCCCAAGTGGCCGGAATGCCGTCACGGGGGCTTTACGGCAAGGGACACGCTCCTGCCGGGCTCTCACCGGGCTTCACCGGGCGTCTTCCCCTCCGTACATGGGGTTGGTGGGCACACGGAGACCGGTTGTATACCCCACCATGGTCATGGGGTTCTGGGTACCGCTTCACTAACGTCCGCCACCGTGGACGCCAGCACCCTGCGGTCCGCCGGTTTACACGGCCTGAGTCCCGTGGTGTCCCGGGCGAGGTGCCTACAGGCGGCGGTCCAGGCCACCAGTCCGCAGTTCGTGCGGTCCGGCTCGGCACCGTCTGCGTCGCGACTCCCCCTTTGCTGCACTGCGGTGGTCGCGTGGAGCGGCAGCCCTTGCAGCAGTGCCTCCTGGCCCTTTCTCTGCGGGAGGGCGGGCCGGAGCGGCTGTGGGAAGGTCTCTGCGCGCAGGCGCTCCGAGTGCGTGTCATACGCGTCCTTTCAGCGGCGCTCGGGGGCCGCCTGCGAGAGGAAGAGGAGTTGGTGCAAGTACCAGTCGCATTGCCGAATTTCCGAACCATGGACCACCTTTTTCACGTCACGGCGGAAATCTCCCGAAGCCCCCAGGCCTACCATTTTTACATTGATTTCAACAAGGCAATTAACAGCGTTCCCCACCCCACCCTCCGTCGGGTCCTCCATCACTATCAAATGCCGGCAGGGCTGGTAGACCTGATCAGTGGACTCTACGCCCACCCCCAGGATGCCCCTCTTGTCAACAATGTCACACCCTACCACTACCTCCAAACCAGGGGCCTCCGCCAGGGCTGCCCCATGTCCCTTGTCCTGTTCATCCTTTATTCTAACGTGCTGCTACATGCAGCCCCTCAACCCTCTCCGTTGGAGAGACCCGCCGAGACCTCAGCACACGCTTTCATCGATGACAAATTGTACCGATCACCCTCCCAGACCTACATCCAAAAGTTAATTGACTTCTATGACACGGACGCCAGGACATGGGGGCTCCAAATGAATTGTGACAAGTCAGAGGTGCACGCCCTGGGTGGCGTCCCACAGCATGACTTCCAGAGCCCAAGCGGTTTCACACTTTCTACTGTCGACCCGGATACCAAACAGCCACGGAAGGGCTACAAATACCTGGGTGTTTACATCTACAACGATAAGCACCCCCCGCAACTCCGACACCAAATACACTCGGAACTGAACAGCTACTTCGTACACCTTTCCCCGCTTCGCCTCAGCCTCCCTGAACTGGTTAAACTGGTGAATGTCCAACTAATACCAATCCTCACGTACCGCCTCATTGCCCACCCTTTTCTCCCCAGCGAAATAGATGAGCTCAGGGCAGCGGTCTGGAAAGAGCTTGCTACGCATGGCAGAATCTCGCCCAAAGTCCCCACTAAGGACATATACCAGCCACGTGCTAAACTGGGGCTAGGCTCTCGCCACCTGGGAATAGCGGTTCACAAGTCTTTTGTTGAGGCGGGACTCAGGTACCTGAACCAGGACGGACCCCCGGCCAGTTGTGTGGCAGTTAGAGACGCCCTCCTTTCGACACGACAAAATGCCCTTCAAGATAGCTTCCTGGATGCCGCCTACCGCCTGAGTCTCCGATTCCACGCCCCTGGACCATGGAACCCCTGCCTCCCCTGTGAACTGCACGAGCGAGAACGACTGTATGCTGCACCCCGAAATGCCCCCCCCTGCCTGGCCACGGTTACCAAAGTCCACAAAAAAACAGCCACCATTTGCTTCGACACCGGGAAATCCGCTACCATCACGGAACGGAGTAATTTCACCTTCACCTTCCCCAACACCCCCCCTCTCCCCCCGGGTGACATAACCCACTACCACCTTTTATCACCCTTCTCTTCCCCGCAAACCCGCAACCCCGACATCCCGGTTCCTCTTCAAGCGGACCTCATGGATAGCACCTGTGAAGGACACTGGTTCCACCTGCCTAACCTCCGCCACGTTCTAAACCATGAGGATCTATTGGGGTGGGGGTGCATTCAGGTGGCTAACCTCGTCGCCGAGCTCCCCTTTGATGACACGGCGTGGATCTATACGGATGGGATCTCGGGTGATGGGGGTCATGGCAGCGCCTTCGCTATCTTCTGGCAACAACAGTGTTACGTCCTCTGCTGCTCGTCACCCTCGCCCACTTCAGGGGGCTCCGAGCAATGGGCCATGGCAATGGCGTTAGCACACCTCCCCAACATCCTCCCCAATACTCCGGTGGTGATCTTGGGTGATAACCTTGACACAGTCGAAGCGGTCAACCGGGCCCTTTCCAGCCCCTCCCCAGCGAGGCCGTCCACTTACACACAGGGCACACGAGACGCTGCCTACACATCCCTCCTCGCCCCCCTCCCCCACCTGATCCATGTGGCTTGGATCAAGGGCCACGCACACTTTATGGGAAACGAGCTCGCGGACTACTTCTCAAAATGGGCCGCTCAAGCATTACTGTCGCACCCCTCCCTCCTACCCCCCCCCCCCCTGCGGGTTGGTTCCGAAACACCACACCCGCTCCCTCTTCCCGACCCACCCACACACGCGCCTACATTTCGGCACCAGCGCAAGCTTTCTCCGACAGAGCAGCTTTTTCTCGGCAATCGCATTCAAGTGGGTGTCAGGCACGTATGGTTGTCAGGACTACAGACCTCACTGTGACACCAGTGACCAAACATGCCCTAAATGTCAAGAAGTGCACCCGATGGATCCCATCTCATTCTGCGCCCTCTGTCCCACGATGCAGTGGTTCCAGCAGTGTCTCTCCAGCGCCTGGCCCCCCCCCTTTGACAAATTAGCACTCGAATGGTGGATAGCCAGCGACCGTGGGGACAGACGACTCGCTACCAGAACGCTCGTCCCAAAAACGCTCCACACAACGCTTGCAACGTCCCTGTCAGGCAAGGACCCCGCTATGCATGCTAAGGACTTTGACAGCGCCCTGGTTAAACGCAATAGGGCGCTCACGCCACTCATCGAGGACGCCAACAAATTTCTCCACGACAACCCACCCGGGGCCATCGGCCCACCAGTAACCAGAAACAATTATTTTGATTCCCTGGGTGAATTCAGTACCTTCAGAGGCCATGCCCCCCGGGACCCGCCAAAATACGTTCCCCCCTCGGCATTGCCTGCGGCGGTGTTGGCACCCCCGAAGCGCAAAGCCTCTGATTAACCACAGCGGAAAAAACGCCCCCCCCCCGGCACCGCCCAAGCCAGCAAAGCCCAGCGCAGCGCAACGCGCTCTGGACGCCTACCTGCAGCCTATTGGCCCCAGTCCCCCCCCCCCTCCTCCCCCTGCGCCACCCCGACGTGACGGAGCCCAGGCGCAGCACAAAGGGAAAAAGCGCGGTGAACCCCCCCCCCCCGGCCGCACACCCTCCTGATCCCAAACAGCCTCGGATCGACAGATTCTTCCCCCCGAACTAGCGGCCTGAACCTGTTGTATGTCTCTTCTCATCCCTCCAGTAATTTTACACGATGTAGCTAGCTAATCCACCCTGACCACAGCCGAAAGTACCCTCTGTTAGCAAAGCTTCGCTTACAGTTTCGAATGCACATCCAACTCCCATGATATATTGCATATATCACCCCCTCATGTGCCGGCGGACGCCCTGCAGGATTTTGAGGCGCCGAGCACCCGAATTTCCACTGACCCAATGGCGTAAGGGGCATCCATCGGGTGACTCTGCCTACTGGGTTCTGCTGTAAAGTAGTTTTGCAGTGAAAATTTGATCGAACAGTCTTCACCGGACTCAAAATGTGTCTACGTGCAAAAGTACCAGTCGCAATGTGCAGTGGATGGGTTGCGGAGGCTCAGGCACTATTTCATGACGCCCTCTGTAGGATCGGGCTGGCGAGCCGGTTGGATGTGCCCGCCGCCGGGTGATGGGCCTCCGGATAGAGTACCCGCAGGGGTTCGAGCGCTAGGTCCAGCACCTCCTCAGTGAGCTGGTCCCCTTGAGCCGACCCCCCGTGCAGGGCGTGATGGACTCTGGGTGTGGAGGCCGTGAGTTGCTCAAGCACTGGCCTTGGCGGGTAGCTTGCGCCTGGGGCCGTCATTCAGTCCCTGCGCCGGCCCAGCAGAGCCCGCCACACCTTGTAATTGAGGGCGTGGCGGGGGGCTAAGGGGGCGACTGTCCGTAGGAGGTAGGAGGTACATGGTGGCACGCCGGCGGCGGCTGCATGGGGTGTAGGGCGGTAGCTGTAGCCCATCGCCACGCCGTATCAGGCACAATCGCCCCCAACTGCAAGGGTCTCATTTTTTCCGCGTCAAGCAAGGCCTGCCCTTGCACCAGGGGGAAGTACGGGCCCGGGCGTCCGTTCTCGCTCCAGCGAGCCCAAGCCGCTCCCGCCCGCAGGCTGCGGAGCAGGGTGTCCGGCGGCTGGGGCGGTGGGTAACTGCCCTTGACGGCCGGGTGGCATGGGCCAGGGGGTCTGTGGGCAAGTTCCAAAGTGGGGGGCCCCAGGGGTCCGGCAGCGGTTTTTGCCTCCTCTGTGTCCTATTTCCACCCTGAACCCGGCAGGGCGGCCGGGACCGTGCCTATCTGCAGAAAGGGGCGCGCCATTTTGTTGGGGTGCCGCTGGAGCGTCCCCGTGAGGCTGAGTCTCTCCACGGCGTGGGCCACGGGAGGTCGCCCTTTGGCCAGCGCCAGGGGATGTCCTGGTCTACCGGCCAGGTGTGGAGGTCCTGGGCAATGCCCTGCGTGTTGTCTGTGAGGGTGCCATCCGGTGACAAGTGCCACATGATGGCGAAGTACTGCCCCCGCCAAGAAAGGCCACGCTTGTGGTGGGGTGTACACCTGGATGGTCCACTGCGGCTGCGCACGCTGCGCCCGGGACGCGTGGAGCACATCACCGACCATGTGTGCGACCAGGACTAGCTTCACGATGATCCCCTTTGTCGGTCTGCCGTGCCGGGGCTGGCAGTGTAGGGCCCCTTCCGTCTGCCCCGTGTGGGCAACCCGGTCGACGGCCTCCTGGATGTTCACCCTTCCACGCCTGATCTCATTGTGGATCCAGGCCTGCGCCACACCATAGCGCATGGCTGCGCGGGCAGCGCCCCGTTGTTGGCGGCAGGTCGGGATGTTGGCTGGGGCACCAGCCCTCTCCGGTGCAGTGCCCCCGTTTGTATGCTTCCCGCCAGCAGATTGCGGCCCGCTGGTGTGCTGTTCGCAGGGGCCGTTGGGATCGCCTCAACGTCAGATTCCGAGTCCTGTTGGTCTCTGATTTAGTTGAAGTACTGCAATTGCAGTAAAGCTTTTGGAACGGACACTTGTGTGTGGGTGTGTCCTGTATTTTGCCAGTTGTCAATCCACAGCACACAACAGGATGCAAGCACCAGTGCTCATGTTGTCCTGAATGCTGCTGCTGCCTGTTCAAGCTTGTCTGCCTGTCGAAGCCTTAGTTTGGTTTGTCTTTCTGCTTGTGCCAGGGACCGTGTTGCCTTTCTTGCTGTTTTCTTGTCTGGTACACCCCGCTGACGCATTAACAGGTACAGGTGACAGCTCTCTTGTCGCAAAATGTGTATCAAGTGCTTGCCTTCCTGTGTTTTGACCTTGCTTAAACCATCTGGCGTTCTCTTGTTGAACCTCAGTTGCTGCGCAAACGTCAACACCAGTTGGGCCGCAAGGTCGTTTCGTTTCAGTCCGTTCCACGGGTCATCTGCTGTTTCGTATGCTGGTTCCGCAGCACAGGCCTCGCGTAACGCTGCAGCTCCTTTTCTCACCTCTGCAAGCATTTGATGTTTTGCTGCTTTTGTTACCTGAAGCGGCATTCTGTGTGATTTCTGAGCTAAATCCAATTCTCGCACATTTAGAAATTATTTCAATTGACGTTTCGCACAATGTAATTCAAAAGATCTCGCCTCCTTCCCTAGTAGGTAGCAGTGCGCACCTGGCCTCTCAATTTGTAACCGGTGTCTGCGTGCGCTCCATGGGCATTAACCATAAGCCGTCTTCAGCTCTAGAATCCCGTATTCTGTTTTCTTTCTTAACCCAAGTTGAAAACAGAAAACACCATGCCTCAAACAGCGAAGGCTACGGCGGCATTAAACTGCCTGGGTCTGTGATTGAGTGACTTTTTGAAATAAGAAAAAAATCATCTCACTGCCTTCCATGATTATGACGAAGATTAAGACAAACAATACCGATGTATAATCGACAGCCACAGGTGGCAGGCTTGAAGGGTAATTTAAATGATGGTGTAGCCTGACCTGCTCGCCTTTTCTAATTCCTCGTTATGTTTGAGTGCGCGAGGTCTCGCGCACTGATTTTGTCTGTCTCACAATGTTGCGGGCTGTCTACTACGTGTCCCACGCTATGTTTGCAGACACCTACACCACACAAATACAACGTGTTTCTCAATGGGGTACTGCACCTACACTCTTACCAGTCATATTCGTCTTCCAAAAAACAATACATTACGTGATCTGAGTGCGCGACGCCTCGCGAACTAACGAAGCCGAATTTGTATTTCATTTGCACTGTAGCAAGGAAGTGTTGTACCGAAAATATCACAAGTGTACTTTTCATACACTTTCATTCCTCCTTTGTCTGTACAATGTGAGTTTTAACAGCTTGTGACAACTCTCCACTTCCATATACCTCCAGTGTCCGCTGTTTGTGTTGGTGCCATACCAAACTCGATTTTGGGGATCCTGAGTGCTTGAGGCCTCGCGTACTCACATCACCTCAAAATAGAAAAAACTGCCCATTGCAGAACGCTGAGTTGCATAGTGCCAGAAAAAAACCAATGTATTTCACATTGCCCAAAAACATCATCATCAAGTATTTCAAAACACAGTGTTTTTGTAGCGTTGTGGACCGGTCCTTTTCCGCGTGTTTCATCCAAAAAACAGGGTGCAGTTTGCGTGGGCTAGGACACAGGCGCACGAGGAGTGTCCTAAGGATAAGGGATGAAACCGTTCTTCTGCTTCATCATCTACTTGGTGGTGTAGAGGACAGTCCCAGCCCCAGTGCCAACACGAACCCTCATCCCCAAACCGCACTTCTGCGACCGGATCAGATCCCTATAGGGCTACAAACCATTTCATTTGTACGGCATAATATCATACTTTTGCACCATGCTATGCGAAGGTCGAGTCCTCAATAGATTATTAATTTCTTCCAGCGCGTGTACAAAAAAGGCTTTTGTGATGTATTATGCTTAGTTATACCCACACTAACCTCGTTGTGTACCCACGTGAAGAAGGAGCCTGTTGAGTACAGCCTACCAGCGTGTAGAGCTTCAGCATCAGGTTCGTCTGCCCGAGACGGTAACACGAACCCTAAATCTGACCCTAGCTGTAGTCCCTGCCCGAGCCAGGTAGCTGAGCTACCGGGGCGGGTGAAGTCCGAGCACCCTTTGCCATGCACCAACGTTGAGTGACCTGAAATCCAGTGACCTTGCGACCGGCGACCGCAGAAACATGTGAAATGAGAGGCTCAAGCCCCTGCAGATGTGCCTTTAGTCCATGGAGATGAAGTACGGTGCACGTGCGGCACTCACACTGAAGCTTTGATATACCGTAATATTCTTCGGGGGGGATTAACAATACTTAGCACCGTTATCAACAACAGTGCAGCAGGGAGCTGTTGGCCAGGGATGGGTTGATGAATTTGGAGGCGTGTGACCCAACGGTAGCACTCAAAAAATGGTGAAACACAGTGGGAAGGGCGTCCCCGCTGTGAAACGCCGGCCGACGTGTGTCCATATGGTGTCAAGCTAACCCGCGATCACACCACAGGGCGCTGTACGATAACGGAGTGTAACTGGCATTGACCACCTGTGGGCTGGTGGGGAGGAGGCCCTACCACTGAACAAAGTTTCCCTTCGTGAGCAACTGTGGAAGGACCTCAAAAAGCATATGACCAACCTGAAACGCCTTCAGAGATTCTTGTCAACGTACGAAAACAGTACAGAGACCCAACACTCAAAGGGTTGTCTGTCGGGCATATCCACAACGTTTTCACAAGATCAGTCCGAATGAGGTTGTATGCCTCATCAATCACTTAGAACAGGTGAAGCAATTCAGCCCCGTTTGGTCTTTTGACCATAAAGCTCCTTATTCGCCACCTCGGGTCTTAAGGAGTTGGTGTTTTGTGACACCGGCCCAGTTACGGAACGCAAATACCATTGACAGGTAATTTTCCAAGACAACACGAACACAGCTATTACTCAGCACTCGCATTGTTTTGTGTTATGAATGAGCATGGGCACACCATTCTGTTGGCGCAGGGATGCATGCCCAGCTCCGAGAATAGTGAGGACTATGAATTGGTCTGGAAAGAATGGCTGAAGGCAACAAGCCATGCTGCTCGTGTGTTGTTCAAGGATGCCTCTAACGGGGGGGGGGGGGGGGGGCTGAGGGGGGACCTGTGGTCCTCATCTGCATCCCTATGCAGGCACAGCAATTCATGTGCAATATCTTTTCGGCGATGTGATTGTCCTTTGTTGTCTTATGCGGGCTGAAAAGGGTTAGGCTGTTCCCCGAGGCCTGCCCTCTAGATATGCTGCCTACGCACCATTGGGGTCCGTGCCCTGGGTATTTCCTGATTCAACCCTTGCATATTTTCCTTGTCTATTACACATCTATAGAAACCTCACTGAAAAGTGCAAAAGGTGTCTCGAGCAGGATGTTTTCACTGCACTCGAGAGTGCTATGGATGCAAACTCGCAGGGATTTGGATTTGACTTCAGGGAATTTGCTGCATATCCGTTCAGACTGCCAATTTGCTGCGATTTCGCCGTGAAATTCACAGCATTCCGAATTCGTAGCGAATTTGCTGTGCAGCGCCTGCGCCTCATCGAAATTTTCTTTACTTTGGGTCAGCTGAATTCTCGACATTCTTTTGGAGCTAAAGGCTGAAACCTTGCAGAATTTCAGTGCATCATAAAAACCAACTATCCATCACTCAATCTTAGATTCTGGTGCCATTCTTCAGGCGCCCGATCGACGAAAAAGATCCCTCTGGAACAGAAACTTGCAGTATTGATACTTGGATCTTATCATGAACAATAATAGTACAAAGTAATTGCCTCGGACTCCCAAAGAGGTGGGAGAAATCCGGCAAAAATAAGTCCCCAAATTGAAGATGCAGCCATGCTGGAGACGTCGCTGGCCCCATGAATCAAGTTTTTTGTTCCTCTTGTATTTGGAATTTCCTTTCTTAGCCCACCTACATTACAATTGTTGGATTGAAGATTGCAGTGAATGAAGTCCCAATAAGGGCAACAAGTTGTTCATATGTGATTGTTTCTGTGTCGCTTGGTGATTGTGCAGCCTTTGTTGCTGTTATTCCAAAAGGCGGTGGGAAGATGCAAGGAAGGGTAGCACTGCCCACGGCACGGCACTGATGCACCAGGAGGTAGTGGGAAGGGCGCGCCTGCCACCACGCATGCCTACCAGGATAACAGTGATGGCAGACTCCAATGGCTCCCCCCAGCGGGACGACCGCCACCACCGCCGGTCCCGCTCCCGCTCCCCCGCCTCCCCGGAGTGGACGGGGGAGACCCTCAAGGAGAGCGAGGAGCGGAAGCTGGCGGAGGCAGCGGTGCTGGTCGGGCCGCCGCCGCCGGCCCGGGAGCCTGAGCCAGCCGAGGTGACCGCCCCCGCCGCCCAAGCAGCAAGCCCCGCCGCCCCGCCCCGGGGGGGGGCCCCAGACGCGCAGGAAGCGGAGACCGCAGTCCCAGCGAGGCACGCCGCGGCCCCCACCGCGGCTTCCGGCACGCCGCCGACACGGAGGGTAGCCCCGGCGCAGGAACCGGGCGCATCGCCGAGGGCTGCCGCAGCCGCAGAGGACAGCGAGAAGGGCGCGCGAGGGGTTGCGACCGCGGCCCCGGCGGGCCGCGCCACCGCCTCGGCTGACCACGCCGCGACCCCCAGCACGCCGCGAATGCGGGGGACGGACCCCGCATGGGCCAGGGGCACCTCGCCGGCGGCCGCCACAGCAGCGAAGGAGAGCGAGGAGGGCGCGCAAGGGGTTGCGGCCGCGACCCCGGCAGGCCGCGCCACCGCCTCGGCCGGCCACGCCGCGGCCCCCAGCACGCCGCGAAAGCGGGGGACGGACCCCGCACGGGCCACGGGCTCCTCGCCGGCGGCCGCCACAGCAGCAGAGAAGAGCGAGGAGGGCGCGCGAGAAGTTGCGACCGCGGCCCCGGCAGGCAGCGCCACCGCCTCGGCCGGCCACGTCGCGGCCCCCAGCACGCCGCGCAAGCGAGGGAAGAACCCCGCACGGGCCACGGGCGCCTCGCCGGCGGCGGCCGCAGCAGCAGCAGTGGGCAGGGAGAGCGCGAAGTACCGCGCCCACGGCAACGCCACCCACACACACACACCAGCCCCCCCAAGCAGTTCCCACCCGAGCCCTTCCCCCCGGGGCGGGCGCGGCACGTCCGCCCCCCGGCACCCGAGCGCTCGCCCCCGGGCGTCACGCTGCCGCAGCTGCAAAGACAGCGGGACGCCCGGCGCGTGATCCAGGAAGAAGGGGAGGGCGCGCAGGCAGAGCTGCTTGCCAGCCACGGGAGCGCGGAGCGGGGGGCAGGAGGCGACAGGGGAAGTGCCCAGGAGCGCGCGCAAGGAGCAGGCCAGGGCACGCGCGGCAGGGAGCAAGGGCGCAGCAGCGGGGGGGAGCAGAGCGCAGGCAGCGGACAGCGCGACTCAGGGCAGGGGGCCGGGAAGGGACCAGGGCACGGGAAGGGCGCGCAGGGGCACGGGCAGGGAGCCCAGGTGCAGGGGGCAGGGCGAGGGGCCGTGGGTGAGCGGGCGGGCCAGGGCGTGGGGGACGGGGGGCGGGACCCGCGGCACGGGCAGGGGGCTGGAAAGGGGCAAAGGGGCAAGGGCAAGGGCGCCGCGGGCCCGGAGGGACAGGCGGGACGGGGCATGGGAGCCCAGGGGGGAGGACGGGACGAAGGGAGGGGGGCGGGGAGCGGGGCGCCCCCGCAGCCGGACGTGCAGCCGGTGAGGTGCATCCCCCCCGGCATCCAACAGATGCCGGCGCACCACACCCACCACCACCACCACCACCACCACCACCACCTCTACAACATCGACCCTGACGCCGGCGAGCTGGTCCCCCCCCAACCCCCACGACCCCGGCACCAGCCAGCCCCCCCCGCGCCGAGGGCGGAGCCGGCGCGGATGGCCTCGGCGGAGGGGGGGCGGGGCGCGGCATCGGCGCCGCAGGCACAGGGGCAGCGAGGGGAGCCGGCGCGGGGGGCAGAGGGGGGCCGGCCATGGGACCGGGACTGGGGCGCCGTCCCGGACCCTCTGGGGGAAGAGGCCCTCCCCCTGGTGGGGGAGGTGTACGGGTGGTTGTGCTGGGCCAACCAGGGGATCACCAGGGGGTTGAGAAACCGGCCCTTGGATGCCGTGCTCCTCTGGAGAGACGGGGGAAACTGAGAGGTACCCCCGGGGGGGTGTGCAGCCCCAGAGGACCATGAGAGCGTCCTCAGGTCAGTGATCCGGGCGGCGTGGCCCGACAGGGAGCCGACGTGGCCGGCCTTCCTGGAAGGGGGAGCGGTGCTCCGCATCACGGATGCGGACGCCAACAACTGGCTCCCCCGGGCTTTGCGCAGCGCCCTCGCCCACTGGCGCTACCGCCGGCGCAACCCGCCGCCGCCACAGCCCCAGCCCCCACACAAGCGGCGGCGCAGGTGATGGCCCAGACGGCGGATGCAAGAGATTGGGGGGGGGAATTGGGCCCCCCGACCCGAGCCCGCCCACGGTACGGCACGACGCAAGAGAGCGTGCCACCTCCCGGGGGAGGGAGGGCGGAGACAACGAGCGCGGGGGGGAACCTGCTGCCCCGCAGCCCGCTAACCGCTGACCGCTAACCCTCACGGCCGCCCCCGGCCGGCCAGCGCCGCGCGACGACAGCCGGGGGGATGAGGGGCCCCAGCGAGGGCCTGCACGAGGGTCCGGCACTAGGTAGAGGGAGGCGGGGGAAGGGCGCGATGTAACGGCAGCAGTGACAGCACTCAATTATACACTGATGTGATCAGAATTTCAATGATTCTCAGATGTACGTTAGTGCAGTAAATTTTCCGTTCTGTTTCATGTTTTCCGTTCGCCGCCAGATGTCGCCTGTGAGCGCGCGTCGAGTCGCATTTGTCTTCCGTGATTTCCCAATCGGAATTATTAAAATTATTTCGAATGATTCTACGTTTTGTCATTATGTGCGATGAATTGAGATTCTATGTCTGCTCCATTTTTGTAGACCGGGTTTTCGTACTCTTCATATTCCACCATGGAGTTCAAAGGACTTACAAGTGCTTCGCATATGTCGCTCCCAGAGGCTGGATATGGGTCCGAAGAGGGTTATGTGGGTTCAGAGATATCAGGGGCAGTGTCGGGCGTTACGACCCCTGGGGCACCAAGGCTACAGGCTTCACAGTCACAACAAAGATCAACCACTATGCAGCGGTTACATGGTAGCAGAGGAAATCATGACTCTGCTTCTGGAATCTCCACGGATACTCTGAGATCTTCGAACTTTAGCGGGGCTATCACTCGTAGAGAGTCACTGCGTGTTCCCCCTGAGGTTACATTCGTAGCATCTCCCCAGCGAACTGAAGATCAACCATCAGAGTGCCCTTACTGTGGCCATAGGCATTGGCCTGGAATTCATACTTGTGCTGATTGTTGTGTGAACGCCCCACCCAACCTTAAACCCGGTCGAGAATCTCCCTCCTCGAGTGAATCTGGTTCCTCCTCTCACGCTTTGCCTGATCTGGAAGACAGCAGCAGCCAAGGAGAGCAGTCTGGTACTGGAATTAGTGGTGATTACTGGGAAAACCACTTCCAGCAGATCTGGAATGAGGAATTCCTGCACAGGCAGAACTGGCTGCTGGCGGAGGCGGGCCGCCCGAGGGACTGGTTCAGGGCATCGTGCCAGTTCCTCAGGGACAGCGGCCGGTCGAGATTCGACGCCCAGTTGCAGGAGCAAGAGGATTGGGAAGAGCTGATGGACCAGTTCGACCACCAGGCAGCCGTGATGGTGCAGATGGCCATCATCGCAGAGGAGAGACGCCAGAATGTGCATCCGCACGCTGGTCCGTCAGGCGTCTGGGGTCGGAACGACGACGAGGTCGACGAAATGAGGTGTGATTCGACACATTCGCACCTCTCCAGGGAGCAATTGTCCAAACTCCCCAGCTCCACCTCCAGTGTTGACACTTGGGTCGACGAGGTGAGAAGCAAAGGAAAGGGGACGAGATGCCCTTCCTGTGTCGAGTGCGCCAAGGACTGCTCCTGTCGACGACAGATTTCGTCGCTGGAAACCAGGGTGAAGGAGCTGAAGAAGGCCGCCAAGGAGAAAAAGAGGGATGATGACAGCAAGTGGAAGGAGATGGAGCAGAAGCTGGAGAAGCTTACAGATCTGGTACAAAATCTGAGCACTACTGGGCTCACTGGACCAGCGCCTACAATGGCAAGCCACCCAGCACCTACCTCCTCAGCTGCACCCACATCCACGCCTTACGGCGTTCCACATTCTCCGGCACCCCGAGCTTTTACTGGCCACCATCCAGCTTTTACTGGAATTTCTGGTATCCCCCCTACTGGATTTGGAAGTCCTATTGGGTTCAATCTGGGTACTGAAGGAGGAGAATCTTCGTCGGAGAGGTCTGTACTGTCGGTTGGTACTGTTGCGGATATTGATGGAGAAGCAAGGACCACCGTGAAGGAGCGATCAATGGCTTTGAAGAAGAAGGACCGGCAGCAAAAAGAAAATGAGGCCAAGATCAAGGAAAAGCAGAAGAAATTGAAGGAGATGAGACTGCATCAAGCCCAACCAGCGCCGTTCGTGCCGCCTACTGTGGACCAGGCGTTGTTGGCGGCCGCAATTGCGCAGGCACAGGCCATGGGAGGCGCCGCAGTCAGTCCAGTCTTCGTCAATCCGGTCGGCACAGCCACAAATTTCAACCTGAACCACTTGCTGAACCCTTTGCACATGAGGCTGAGAGGGTCAGTAATGAAGCAGCCGAAGTTCTCAGGGCACACAAACTACTGGGCGTCCTTCGAGAGGCAGTTCATGGTGTGGCTGCAGACGGGGAAACTGGACAAGGAGCTCTAGATCCTTGGGCTGATGGACTGCTTGACGGGCAAACTCAGGGAGAGTACTTATAGCCTTTATGTGGAAAGGCAAAATCAAGGAAATCCCCTGAGTTATGAGGAGTTGTATCGCAGTCTCAAGAAGAAAGGCTCTCGACTTCCTGAAGATCATTACAGGAACCGTCTGGAAAACTTCAGGGCGATCAAGAAATTATTTCTGGAAGAGATCCAAATTGCAAGGCAAGATTGGGAGTTTTTGGTGCAAGAGGCGGAGAACTCTGGAGAAGGACTTTCTGAAGGCGAAATGAAGAAGATCCCCCTGAGCAAGCTCACGCCGGAGACCAAGCAGAAGATCAGGGACTCTCAGGCGGACCAAAAAGTCCTTGGCAACTGGGTTGAAGTCCGAGGATTGCCAGAAACTATGGGAAAAATGGCTGTTCGTGAGTTGCTACACTCTATCAGTGCTACTGGATTGAAAGACATCACTATTCGTGAGGGCGGATGGAGAGTTGGTTTCTACGATTCTGAACAGTCGGAGTTTTTCTGCAGCATGGTGGATGGAAAAGTGAAGTATAAGTCAACAGTTTTGAAGGTACGACCGTGGATCTTCTGGTATGGAGTCGAGCAGATCTGGGACCAACTTGAAAAGTATGCAAACTTAGAACGCCAGAAGTCCCAGGATGCACATGGCTTCGGAGGCAAGGTCAACGCCGTTGGTGAGAAGGGATGCTCTGTGTGCATTGCCCTTGGAGAGGAAGGTCGAGCGGCGACTCACACGACCGCAGATCACAGGTGGACGCCCTGAGATCTCAAGACAATTCAGTCCAAAGTGGATGGAAAGGGAAATTCTTCCAAAAATCCCCAGCAGGATGGAGCACGAGATGCTGACCAGCATGGAAGGGGAAAGGGTAAAGGGCGTCCAAAGGAAAGAACAGAGACTGGACACCAAAAGATTACTCGCAGCAAGGCGGAGATCCAAGCGACTCAAGATGGACCGATGCTGGTGGCAAATCTGGTGGAAAATCTGGCCAAAAAGGTGGAAATGGCAAGGGAAAGTCCGGGAATCAAGATGATTCCAAGGTGAATGGCAACCCCCTGTACGCGGAGACGCCAGCGAAAAAGACCTTCGGCAACAACAAGGATACTGGAGGTCGAGGCAAGGGCAGATCCAACGAATCCAACCCCAATTCCAACACCTCCAACAACAAAGGTCAAGGTGGTAAGAAAGGTGGTGGTGGAAAATCATTTGGTGGTCGTGGACGTGGAAAAGCAGTGAATGCTGTCGAAGCAGGAGAAGAATGGGTTGACGAAGGACAAGTACAGGACGTACAGGCGAACGAAGAAGAAGAATGGCAATGGGGAAGCCAACTTGACCCAAATCCCAACACTGGGGTTGAGTGGCAGGAGACAAAACCCATCAGGGTAGTTGGGGCGGTGGATGGACGCTGCTGGGACCGGCTGGCGCGCTCCTCTGGCCTCCTGTACCCTGCCTGGGTCCCCAGCGCTGTCCGGCGAGGCAAGCAGCGCCAGTTTGTCTGCTGGATCCAGGTCAGATCGACGGATGGTAAGGTTAAACTTGCCAGATGTCTGATTGACAATGGTTCAGAGGTCAATCTGGTGAGGAAAGGCTTTCTGCAGGAGGATGAGACGAAGATGTCCTCCACCCCTGTGCAGCTGGAGGGAGTCAGCGGACATCGCCTTGACGATGGCGACAGAGATGCAGAATTGGCGGTCAGATTGGTGAAACAATCTGTGTGGGGCGTGGAAGAGACGGTCACGGAGGAATGGTTTCCTGGAAAATTCTATGAAGCCAGTATAAAGTATGATTTATTCTTGGGTCAACCTTGGCTTCACGCTCACCGTGTGTCGCCCATGGGACACAGGACATGCTTCCTCCAGGATCCGTCGACCAGCGACCTGTCTGACCTGTATTATCTGCACCCATATACCAAGAGTATCCACCAATTCAAGGAACGAAATAAGCTACATTTTCAGCAAGATGGGCAGGAATGGACAAGGAATCAAGAAGATTTCGACGAAGGAAAGGTGGATTCGTTGAACAGCAAGAAGTGGAAGTCAGTTTGCTATCGAGTAGTCGACAAATGGCGGGACATTCTGGTGGATTATTTCGAAAAGAACCACAATTTTCGTCCTGAAGTTGATGCTTTTGCAAACAAAAAGAATAAAAGATTTCCGAAGTTCTACGACGATGCCTGGAGTGAGGACTGGTCTGAACCTCTTTGGATCAATCCGCCCTTCGACGTTTTTCCTCGTGTGGTGCAGAAGCTGAAGCAATCCGGCGCAAAGGCGGTTTTAATTGTCCCCAATTGGCCAAGACAAGAGTGGTTCAAGGACATTATGGAACTTTTCAATCGACATTGTCGAGCTACCTCACAAGGGAGTGAAGCTGTATTGTGAAGGCAACGGCAAGCCTTTGCCTCAGCGTTCGTGGAGCACGTTGGCGTGCTTAGTTGACGGGAATCTGGGAGATTATTGGCAAGATGGCAGTGAAATGGGAACAGAAGAGGTCATATCAAATTCCTCAAGAATCGACGAAATTGAGGTGGATGAAGACGATCGAGAGCAGAATCCCGACGTATCGTCGCGGAAGGAGGGAAGGACAATCGGCGTCCCTCAAGAGAACGCCTCCATCCGTTACAATTCGTCCCCATCAGACAAGAATCAAGCCAAAAAAGTCAGGATTTCAAGCAAGAATGAAGACAAATCTCCAAGAATCTCGCCTGAATTGACAGGAATGAAGCTGAATTCGTCCGACCATCCCTTCAAGACATTCGTGGACCCCTTTCATTGGTGGGATCCCACGGAGGAGCGAGCTCAGGTGAGCTTCATCCGCCAGCAATGCGACGAAGAAGTTTGGAATGAAGTGGCCAAGAACATGAGACCACGACCAACAATTCGCAAATTGGGGGACATAATGTCGGTGATTAAATGTGGGAATCAGGTCGACGGAGACAAGATATCTGCAAGAAGGGACGCAGTGTTCGA
This sequence comes from Eutreptiella sp. 'Long Island Sound 2002', assembly GCA_964036045.1. NCBI lineage: Eukaryota > Euglenozoa > Euglenophyceae > Eutreptiales > Eutreptiaceae > Eutreptiella > Eutreptiella sp. 'Long Island Sound 2002'. The sequence goes on from OZ038379.1 coordinate 156,664,596, forward strand.
AGATTATCAAGATGACGTGCTGAGTGGGAAGTTGTGGAAAAACCCCCCAATTCGATGTGAAAATGGGGAAGCCAGGATTGAGATAATCGAAGGCTCCAAGGTTCACAAACAACGTCCATTCCATCCCCACGGCACCAAAGCAGATGCCCTGCGAAAGTTTATTGAGCGCAATCTCTATGAGTTCGGTTGGTTGGAGGGCTGCATGAGTTCTGAGTGGTGTTCAGCACCATTTACTGTGCCAAAACCCCCACCTGCTGACCAATCCAGCATAGATGCTTGGCGTCTAGTGGTGGATTACAGAGCCCTGAATGCCGCCACAGTACCAGACGCGCATCCGCTTCCTTTAATTGAGAAGGAGATCGCCGCGAGAGCCAAAAGCAAGCTCTTTACTGTGTTGGATTTGCGCCATGGCTTTCATCAGATGCCCCCTCGAAAGGAGGATAGGCATTTGACGGCAATGTGCACGCCCTGTGGCACTGTCCAGTGGACTGTACTGCCGATGGGTCTGAAGAATGCGCCGTCGATGTTCCAGAAGATGATGGAGACTATTTTATTTCAGAAGCACAAAGATCTGGATTTACAAGAATTCTGCAGCATCTACATCGACGACCTTCTGATTGCCACGCCGTTGGGAAAAAAATTTGATGAGTGCCTGAAGTTGCACGAAGAACAAGTTCGAAAAGTTCTCGAAGTCCTTCGACAAGAGAAGCTCGTGTGTGGACCCAAGAAGGGCAAGATGTTCCTCCAGAGTGTGGAATTTTGTGGCTCTGTTTTGGAAGATGGGACAAGAAGACCAGCCCCAGGAAAAATGGCTGCCCTGCAGCTCTGGGAAAGGCCTAAAACCATCACGCAGCTTCGCGCCTTTTTAGGCTGCTGCAATTACTACCACGAGTTCCTTCCTCTCTACGCCAAGTTCTCTGGTCCATTGACAGAGTTACTGAAGGTTGGCAAAATAGAAGGAAAGAAGGGATCTCAAGTCAAGCTCAAGTGGACGCCAGAATGTGAAGAAGCCTTTACTGGTCTCAAGGAAGCACTGGCGAATGTGGTTACATTAAAGACTCCGTGGTTAGATGGAAGACCTTTTTATATTCGTACAGACGCCAGTCGTTACGCCATTGGTGCTACGATCGAACAAGTCGACGACGAAGGTCACCATCATCCTCTGGCTTTCTGGTCTTGCAAGCTTACAACAAGGCAGCGAAATTGGAGTCCAAGGGAACAAGAAGCCTACGCAATCCTTTGAGCCTTACGGCGTTATGAAGGTTGGATCTTGGGCCATCGCGTTGAGGTACTGACTGACCACAAGTCACTGGAGAGCTGGAGGACAGAACATGTGGACACCCCTGGTGGACCAGCTGGGAGAAGAGGCCGTTGGCATGAAAATCTCAGCAGATTTGACCTCCATGTGACTTACATTCCGGGTCGCTACAATACAGTGGCGGACGCCCTGAGTCGCTGGGCCTACCCAGCCTCAGAGGCTTACTCTGAAGTGAGTTTTCATGGGACAGCGACGGATAAAGCTGAAGTGATCGAGTTCGACAAGGAGGAACAAGCACTGATCAAGAAACATTGTCTCCAATGTTCGATTAAAAATCGGATGAAGGTGGATTTGGTCAGATGCAAGGAGATTACCAAGGCAGATCAGACTGCAGGAGTTAACTCTGACTCTGAGTCGTCGCTGCCACTCCTGAAAGTGTTTCCTACGACGAGATCCAAAGCGAAATCCACGCTCCCTCCACAACAAAAGGACAAGGAAACTTCCTTCCTCTATGTGGATTAGACGAAGATGTACAAGGAGGACAGGTTCTTTGGGTCTGTATACCACAAGTTGAAAGGGGACACGCCTTACGACTCTGAAGAGACGTCTGATTTCAAAATCCAAGGCGACAAGTTATTTTGGCAAGGACGGATTGGTGTTCCTGATTGTCCGATTGACCAATATGTCAAGCATTGGCATCGGAATGAGACAGCCCACACACATTCCCGTGTGCTGGAGCAGGAGCTACGCCACAGAGTGTACACACGGGACTGAAGCGGTACCCAGAACCCCATGGCTAGGTTACGACATACAACCGGTCTCCGGTCCACTAACCCCAAGTACGGAAGGGAAGACCGGTCTCCGGTCCACTAACCCCATGTACGGAAGGCGCCCGTTGACGCCCGGTGTGAGCCCGGCGGGAGCGTGTTCCGTGCCGTAAAGCCCCGCATCGGCAACCGATGCACCGCCAGCGGAGATTTGTGTATCAGAATATCAGGAATCAACAGGGTTTTATTTTCATATTGTTTCCGTCAATTTTTACGCTTCCGTTCTGATACTCACTGTTTTGACTGCTGGCGGTTGGATCGCGACTTTACCGTAACCGCCAGTTTAACTGTTCATAATGGAAATTTTAATGCAATCCGTCACGAAGGCTCCAAAGCCTTCAGGAATTGCGTTGATGCATCCGCAATTTTCACATCTTACACTCGCAACCTTAATCCAAATTTTTCAGGATGTCGAAATCGGATTCTCGACTTCGACATCCCCGCACTTGATTTGACCTCTTTCGAGTGGACCTACGTGCTTCCCTATGCACGAATCAACTTTCCTTTTATCTTGCCCTCCATTTGACTCAGAGATATGGGCAAAACAAAGTTGATTCGTGAGGCTACTTGTGAGGGTCATATCTCGTGCCGCTTGCGAGTATTGACGATAAGGAAACGTGGGATGTATTCACAATACTCTCGACGTAATTTAGGAAGCATTATATGCCTTGCGTTTCCACACGTGCGCGCTAGTGTAATGGATCATGGTCAAGAGGGTAGAGTTTGCGTTACAACTCATTGGCCATGACATTGCGTGCGTTAAGATAGCCTTCGAGTGTAGCGCGCAAGTGTTGGTGTTGCATAGGAACTCTCCTTGAGTTCCTATGAGCGATTGATACAAAGTTATGCCCTTGGAGGGGCATGACATATCGTGGGGGGAGCTACCTTTTTGGGCAATATGGAGTATGTGCCTTGTGTTGTGTTGCGTGCCCATTTGGCGGGTCCATTGCTCCAAGACAAACCCGCCAATGGACCTCATATTGTGCAAGCCCCTTCTCCATACTCCCTACGATCAATAGCAAGCCTAACCTTCGTGAAGGGAAGCTTGTGTGGTGATCCCGAAGCGATGCGTTCGGAGCAAGGCATGTGTTTTGCAATTTTCTATAATTTAATGTGCCCACTTGGGAAGTAGCGCTCGTAACCTTTCAAGGCGCCCCAAGTGGAGCACATGTGTGGGATCGAAGGTCATTGGTGTCAAGTCATTGTGTTTAGAAGGATTAAGTGATTGCACGATCGAAGCCGAAGATATTATAATATAATTGTGCACCTTTCAAGGCACTTTTGTGTGTGCTTGTGCCAATTTTGCCGTGTTTGGCCCGTCATGATGTCAAGTGGCGACCGTGTACCTCAATGTTGCGCTCAATTGACATCATGACCCAAGTATGTTTTGGGGGTACATACTTCGGTCCCCAACATATCTTGGACCCGGCGAATAACTCCTCTTAGGCTTGGCATACCGTGGCCGCCATGTTGGCGATTTGGGACTATCCCAAATTATGGGCTCACTTGGCGACCCTGCCATTCCCAATACCGGAGGAGTTGGGCGACACCCAAAAGATATGTTGGACGCACATGACTTGATACCAATCCTATGGCACACTCCGGTCCAAGTCGGGCATGTGCCTTATTTGCCCCAACCATGAGTGTGCGCATTTTTGGCCATTTTGAGCAATTTTCCACTTTTGCTGCCCGCCGTGCACTATGTTCTAACCCTCGTGCACGCCGGACACATGGACCAATGGACCATATATGACATGGGTGTTATGAGTAATGGTCCCCATGGTCCACACACCACGTGGGCGAAGCGGAGCCACCTTCGTTAAGGCGCTAGCCCAAAGTGAGTGTGGGCAATTTTGCCATTTTTGCATTTGTGGACCCAATTGGGATCGTCACCACGCCGGGTAGCATGGAGATCTTTCGGAGCCAAGTGCATGGAAGTTTTCGTTGGACTCCCGGTGGATTGCGTCCAGAACGGCGGATCCGATCTCCAGGCCGGCGTGGAGATATACTATTGGGAGCACCCTGAATTTTGGCCCATTTCGGGCAGCCAAAATGACCCCATTTTGGGACCCCAATTTCCCCCTTCCGTGTGGTCAATTGGCGGCCCCATTTCTCTATGCCCACAGGGAGCCCGGACCTAAATTCAAGTTGTACACTCAGATATGAATCCTCGGTCCTGCCTCCCATCCTGTGAGCCAATGGCCTTACCTTGGCCGAGAGAGCCACGCGTGGGAATGACGCCAATTTTGGTGATTTTGGCATCATGACCCCACTTGACTCATCCGTGTTGCCCTGATGCCGGGACCTCAAAGGGAACCAGGTTGGGTGAGGGCTCCAGGGAGTTCGTACTCGAAGGGCATAGGGTCAGTTGCCTCGTCCCTACCTCTGGCGGGTCCGGACGAGGGGTCAATTTCGGAGATTTTTGAGTTAATTTCAGTTTGGGCTGAAACAGCCCATTTTCAGCTACCAACTCCTGGGTGATAATGGCGGGGCCATATCTCTGGCTCAGAGAAGAGTTGGGACCTGCTGTTAGGGGAGCATAGGGAGCGACTGTCGGTTGGCCTTGGAGCCCCTTGGTTCCCAGGAACTTCCCTGTGGCTAGGTGGGACACCTCTCCCATTGGCAGGGTTTCAGGGTCCGGACTGAGCAGGGCATGGGTTGTGTTTGAGCCCCCGCCCCCACCAGCCACTGAGAGGGTCGGACCTGGGATTGGGATACAAGTTAGGATAGAGTGTCTATTGTCCTGTGATGCCCTTACCTCAGTCCAGTCTTAACCCCATGTGTACATATCCTGATGTGTTGCTGTACATACTTTCGTTCCCTTGTTGCAGAGTGGCAAAACGCCGGCCGCTCAAGGGTGCCTGTGAACGAGTTGCCAAAGGATGCAAGCAATGTCAGGCGACCATCCCTAAGAATCAAAAGGCAGAAGGACTACTGAAGGGATTACCAATTCCTGAGAGGTTGTTCGACAAGGTGACGGCGGATGTCTTCGAGTTGGGACAAATCCAAGAGGAATGTCTCTACACGAGGAAGCCTATCGATGGGGTTTTGTTAATTCAAGACCGCCACAGTGGCTACATCCAAGTCCTCCCTTGCAACACGAAGCATCTCACCTCTGAAATGGCTGCCAAGTGGACTGCAAGTCAGTGGATGAGTAACTGGGATGTGCCCAGTGAAATTCTGACGGACAGTGGGAAGGAGTTCATTGGGACTTGGTGGGAGAACATGTGTGCCCTATTGGGAGTTCATCACCTTCGTGCCCGAGTCTACGACCATCGAGCTCTCCCTGCTGAACGCGCTGGAATGATTCTTATCTCCATTCTGAGAAAATTCCTGGCGACTGAAAAAGACTACAATTGGTTGGAGACAATTTACTGTGTCTTGAGAAGATACGTTCGTACCAAGAATTACACTGGATTAAGTCCGAATGAGCTGGTTTTTGGTCGAGAGAAGATGGGTCCAGGACCAGTGATGTATCATCCAAGGCAGTGCTACGACGCCTCGCAATGGTTTGAAAGGATCAAGGATTTAGAAGCCAAGTGGATCCAAGCCAAAGTGGAAAGTCAAGCAGATTGGTTGAATTTCGAAAATAAGTCAAGAACGCAAGGAAAACCCTTCGAGAAAGGCCAGCAAGTTTGGCTTCGTAAGTCAGACGAGACCCTGAAGGACGACAACAAATTGTTACCTTTATGGGATGGCCCATTCCAAGTCAGTGGTCAACTAAGTGAGACTACATTCAACATTGAGATTGAGCCAGGCAGGCATCAAGAAGTACATCGAGATCGTTTGAAGGCCGAAGTACCCTGCCCCAAAGGAAAGTTCAAGCCTCTCTATTGGACTTCGAAGTACCTGAGCGACAGGAAGATGGTCACAAGCAGTTTTGAGCTGGAGAAGATTCTTGATTACAAGAAGAATGCTCGAAACAAGTGGTACTTTCTGTGCAGATGGAAAGGATTCGGTCCAGAAGAAGACAAATGGGAGCCAGCTTCCAGTTTCATCCATGGGTATACGGACACTTTCATCAAGTTCCTGAAGAAACACCCTGAGATTAACAAAGAGCTCTCACTGATCAAGGATTGTGTCACCAAGGAAGACTTACAAGCACAAGAAGAAGCTCCAATCGTGGCATCATCCATCCCTGACAAGATCTGATCAGAATTTGGGTCGCCGAAACTTTCGAAGAGGTTTACGGTCGACATATACCCTTGGCATGGGGACAAAACAGTCCTGACGCATCGTCTATGTGGTTCGATGGACAGATGATGGGACATTCTGGGGTCATCCTGGTCATTCCATCCATCATTCCCATCATGGTCATCATGTGAATCATGTGCTTCATCTCTGATGATTCCAATCCGAAGATCCAAAAGGCCATTATCCTCAGCCACGACGACACTATCGCCTTTTGCTGTCGACTGGACCCCTCTACTCGCCTTGGGAAGGACTCGTTCGAGTTCGTGCTCATTACAGAGATTCTGGCACATGACTGAGTCTGATTCGTTTCATGTGTTTGACGGATCTGCTCAGAATGTCATTTCCATCAGCTCTTACATTGAGACGGTTGGTTTGTTTTCCACTCGACCACTGTCAAAGGGCTTATATAGACCAAGTGACGACGATGGTGTTCTTACTTGTGTCGACTCGCTGTTCATCCTTGGATTGTGTTGGAATCCCCCTCAGAATCAGCTCAATTTTGGCAAATTCCCAGTACCAAGCATTGTATGCTTATACATTCTGGGACCATAACGAGTCAATTACCCCTTCTGGCTCATACTGGATTAAACATGAAGACCTGGGAACAATACTGACAGTGTGGTAATTACTCACTGGGTTTTCTTGGCTATCATTACTTTAAATGATTGGATTTCCATCATGGGGATCATCATCATCATGAGGATTTGACCTGGATTGGCTATGAATGAGAACTGGATTTCCGTTCAACACTACACACAGTGTCTATCGACATTGAATTGGACCTATTTTGGCTTGCTGTGAACTTCGCCACCCTCAATCCGTGTGCGATTCACTGATTTTGGTCCCAATGCAGGCACATTTTGTACCATAATCTGGCATCTGGTCTCATGACTGCAAATGACACCAGCCAGTTTCACATATCTTGGACTCCATGAAGGGATACCCTATTTTACTGACGCTCGACGACATGGCGACGCTCGTTTTCTGTTTTCTGGCAGTGGGATGTCAGATCCTGATTTCACCATGAATCATGGATCATGGATCATCATGTACATTCTTCACTCAGACCTTCATTTTTCGAATTTTCGAGCTTGAACGAAGCTTTTTCTGTGTGCCCTGAGGTACCTATACGTTTCATTCAAGTCGATGGCCATCGCGAAGCACAGATCTCAGCACAATTTTGCTCAATTCAGCTCAATTTCACACATTTTGCCGACTAATCTAAGTTTTTAGTCACTTTAGCCGTTTCTTTCACTTCACTTGACCCAGCCTGACATACTGGCGTATGTTTTCAGGGGGGGAGTGTAACGGCAGCAGTGACAGCACTCAATTATACACTGATGTGATCAGAATTTCAATGATTCTCAGATGTACATTAGTGCACTAAATTTTCCGTTCTGTTTCATGTTTTCCGTTCGCCGCCAGATGTCGCCTGTGAGCGCGCGTCGAGTCACATTTGTCTTTCGTGATTTCCCAATCGGAATTATTAAAATTATTTCGAATGATTTCACGTTGTGTCATTATGTGCGATGAATGCGCATTGAGATTCTATGTCTGCTCCATTTTTGTAGACCGGGTTTTCGTACTCTTCATATTCCACCATGGAGTTCAAAGGACTTACAAGTGCTTCGCATATGTTGCTCCCAGAGGCTGGATATGGGTCCGAAGAGGGTTATGTGGGTTCGGAGATATCAGGGGCAGTGTCGGGCGTTACCACCCCTGGGGCATCAAGGCTACAGGCTTCGCAGTCACAACAAAGATCAACCACTATGCAGCGGTTACACGCGACCCCCCAGCCAATGGCTGGCCCCCGGGGCCGGGACTGCCATGCCGCCCCCCCCCCCGGCCGTCAGGAGGCGTCGCCAGGGGACCAGAGCCCCCCCCCCAGCCCCCCCCCTCCCACACAGGCCCGAGAGCGGGCGGGGGGGGCGGCCCCCCCAACCCGCCCCCCCGCACTCCCCCCGGCCGGGGAGCCACAGGCGCGGCCCTCCGCCCCCCCGGAGCAGAGCAGACGCCCCCCCCCCCCCCAGAAGAGACGGCAACGCGGTGGGGGGAGCGGCGGCTTGACCTGCTCCCGCGAGCCCACACTAGCGTGCCGGAGCAACGCGCACAACAGAACAGTATGGAGCCCGCGCCCCACATGACCCTCCCGTGACCACAGCCCACTCAGGGAGGCTAGAGGGGGGGTTAAGGTCTGCAAGGGCCCCCGGGGGAGCGGTCCACAGGCCGCCCCTCACCCCCCCCCACCCCGGGGCGGCACTTCGACCCCGACCGCACGCGCACGCCGGAAGGGAGCGCGCCGACGACACGAGGGGGGCCAGGATAGAGTACCGCAGGCCGCCGCCCAGAAGGGGAGCAGGGAGGCCGCGGCGCGACACCCCCCCCCCCGCCCCCCTACCGGCCCGCAAGCCGCGGGGGCCCCGGCCCCCACCCCCCGAGGCAGGGGAGATGGTCCCTCCCCCGCCCGAGAGAGAGGAGCCAGAGCGCGACCCGCCCTCCCGCCCCAGCCGCCAGCTCCCACGGGGGCCGCGAAGAACAAGCGAGCCCGCGCCAACGCGCCAGGACGCCGCACAGATCGCACCCAGAGAAGCCTGGTGAGCACAAACCGGAGTGATATGGGGGGCCACGCCCCCCATGGACAGCACAACGCCAGTGACAGCCGCTTTGTTGCCTGCCCAGGGAAGGCAGAGGGACGGAATGAGGCAGAGCGACCCCCCGCCCTACAGGCCCCCCCCGGGCCGCACAAACGGGGGGTACGGCGCACGCCCCCCCCCCCCGGCCCGCCCCCCGGCACACGAACGCCACGGACCTGCCCCGCGGCGCGCATCCCCCACAGGGCGTGCCGGGCGAGGTGACGGAGAAGGGCCCCCACACCCGCACGCCTGCGCCCACAACACGTGGATCGCGGACCCCGACAGCCCGCCCAGTGGGCGGGCAGTCGGGGGAGGGGGAGCGCCTGACCCCAGACGCCCCTCGCAACGGTAGAAGGCACCCCCCCCGGGGACGCCCTACCGCCACCCCCACAACCCCAAGCCAAGTAGGGGGGAACTGGGACCGGACCGCCCCCCCCCAAGCACGCCAGACGGAGCAAGGGACCGGGGCAGGACACGCGGAGGGGCACGGACCACGTGGAACGGCCCTACCAGCGCCCAGTGCCGGGACCGCGCGAGGTGCGCACGCCACACCACCCAGGGGGGGGGGGAGCGGACGCCGCGGGAGCGCGAGCGCACACACACGAAAGGGACACGCGGGGACTACCAGAAGGGCAACCGGACCGAGCGCGCGGAACGCACAGACCGCGTGGAATGGCGTACCAGCGAGCGAGGGTAAGGGACACCCGGACGGGACGGCCCGCCACACGCAGTGCGGAACACACGGGGCGGGGAGGGGGAAACGGGAGAGACACAACACCAGGTACCGGCCTGAACCCCCCGAACCGGCCGCGAGCGCCGCGCACCCACAGATGGGGCACTGCACCCGCCAAGGCAGTAGTGGCACACAGCGTCACGCCCCAACCCCTAGGCTAGGCAGCCTCCGCGCCAGCCCAAGGGGGTCCCACTGGCGACAAGCCAGTAGCACGGGCCCGGCGGTGCCGGCGCCCCGGGCGACCACGCATTAGGGGGGCGACGCAGTGGCTAAGCGCCCGCAGCCACGGCTGCGAATTGATGCACTGACGGGGGAGTGGCGAAACGGGGAAGCCGGGGAAGGACGGGGCTCTGAGCTCTGTGAACCCGGGGAACTCTGCCACCAGGCAGGAGGTGCGTCTTTGAGGGCCCCCCACTAGGACCCGGTGGGGAGGATATCACCTGGCCCGACCCGGTGGACCCCCGGGGCAGAAAGGCTGGTAGTACCCGCAAAATCAAACCTCAAACCTCAAACCTCAATAATAGTACAAAGTAATTGCCTCGGACTCCCAAAGAGGCAGGGCCGCCAGAAACACCGCTAGGACACAAAGGTGGACCCACCAAGCCCGCAGCCAGGAGTGGCAAACGGCCACACCCAGTAACACCCGAACAGCCACGCCCCACCCCAGGACCAGGCACTACGACACCCACACCAGCACCGCCACCAACGCCCAAACCGGACGCCACAACACCCTCACCAGCGGACACACCCGAAACCAACGGAGGCACCGTCGGCAACACCAGCGACCCCAGCACCCACCACAACACTAGGACATAGGACACCCTCACCAACAGCAAACCAACACAAAAAGCCACCCAACACTGACCAACGACCGCACCCAGCCGGTCCGGTCCCCCACCGACCCGCACCCAGAACCACCGCCATCAGCATCCACGCCATCGGAAACACCAACACCACCAAAAATCAAGCCAGCACAACACCCTCACCAACACTGTCACCGCGGGCACCATCGCCTACGAAACCTACGCACACCACCGCCGGTTCCAGCACCTACATCACCCAAGCCAACGGCATCAAGCACACCATCGCCGGCAACACCCCACCATCAGCGTCGCCACCGGCAACCTCCGCCACCGGAGGACACCAAAGCTACCACAGCCGGTGAGCCAACAAACCACCAAGCCCCGGCCAGGGGAGGCGAGGGCACACGCCCAGAACCATCAACAGCAACACCCTCGCCACCAAAGCGACCGCAGGGCGCCATCCACCATGCAATCCCCGGCAGCACCCACACCACCGGCGCCACCAACACCACCCTCACCCACGACACCACCCGGAGCATCGCCTGCACCACCTACACCAACAGCATCACCAGCAGACCACACCACCTACTGCACACCCTCCCAGACAGAGCCACAGAAACCGGCCACCGCCCACCCCTGAACACAAGCCGCTGACCACGCACACAGAGACCCACACCAACCACCAGCAGCATCAGCAACGTCCGAGACGCCGTAAACCATAGCTGCGCCCACAACGACCTCACCACCGACATCACCGACACAGCTACCGGCAGTGCGGCCTCGGCAACAACAACCAAGAGCGTCAACGGCAGCGGCCACGGCGACACCGCCCGGTACAACACCATCGGCATCAACGACACCAAGGGGGCCAACACGCGGGCCAGCGACACCCATGGGTACCTCCACCAGGAATGGCGAGGTCCCACCTCCGCCGTCAGAACACCATCATCCACCAGGGCATCAACTACAGCGCCCTCGCCTTCGACATCGCCCACAGCTCCGCCGGCGGCGCCCTCGCCAACACCGTCACCAACACTGCCGACAGTGGCAACACAGCGCCACCGCCAACCACCCACAGCACCAACCTCCCCAACACCAGAAACAACCGGTACCACCCCACCAGGACCACGAACCGACCAACCACCAGCCACGAGTGGCACGCCCGAAACCGCCGACCACCCAAACGCAGGCCGCGCCCAGCACCAACACCAACAACACGCACGCCAACAGACCACCACGACACACGCCAACCACCAAGTAACACCTTTGGCACCCTCGCCATCGGCAACACCAACACCACCAACACCCACGGCACTATCCACACCACCACCAACCCCACCAACGACGGGCCGAGGTGCCGTCACCTACAACGCCCCCACCCCTACCACCACCACCACGACCCCGGCACCAAGTAACACCTAGGGCACCCCCACCAAAGGCGTCACCAAGGACGCCAGCACGGCTGGCGAACGAACGCCACCGAGCCCTCAGCCAGGAGTGGCGAGCGCCCACACCCAGCAACACCCAACCGGCCACGCCCAGACCCAGGGCCAGGAACTGCGACACCCACAGCTGCACCGCCGCCAACACCCAAACCGAACACCACAACACCCTCACAAGCGGAAACACCCGGAACCAACGGGGACGCTGTCGGCAACACCAGCAACTCCGACACCCGGCACGACGCCTGAGACACCCTCCCCAACAACGGACCAACACAAGAAACCACCCAACGGCCAAGTTACACCCAAGCCGTTCCAACCGCGTCACCCACCGACCCGCACCCAGAACCATCACCAGCAGCAGCAGCAGGCACTGACAACCCACACACAGACCCACACCAACCACCACCAGCATCAACAACATCAGAGACGCCGTGAACCATAGCAACGCCCGCAACGACCTCACCACCGGCATCGTCGACGGCAACACCGGCAGTGCGACCTCACCAACAGCAACCCGGAGCGTCCACGACAGCCACCACGGCAACACCACCCGGTACGACACCATCGGCAACAAGGACACCGAGGGGGCCAAGGCCAACCCACCAGCCAACGACGCACATGGGAACCTCCGCCAGGAGTGGCGAGGTCCCCCCTCCGCCGTCAGAACACCGCCAGGGCAACACCTACAACACCCTACAACGCCAACACACACAGCTCCCCCGGCAGCGCCCCCACCAACACCAACACCGGCACCACCGACAGCGGCAGCACAGCGACACCGCCACCCACCCGCAGCATTGACACCCTAAACCACAACCGAAGCAACACCTGTCACTACAGACCGAAGGACAGCCGAAGGAAATATCCCAACACCAGAGACAACCGACACCACCAGGACCACAAGCCAGCCAAACACCAGCCACGGATGGCACGCCCGGAACCACGGAACACCAACACGCAGGCCACCCAGCACCAACACCAAAAACACCCACGCCACCAGACCACCACGAGACACCCCAGCCACCACCGTGACACCCTCACCGCAACACCAACGCCGCCAACACCCACGGCAATATCCACACCACCGCCAACCCCACCAACGACGAGCCGAGGTACCGTCACCCACAACACCCCTATCACCACCACCACGACCCCGGCACAGAGTAACACCTAGGGCGCCCCCATCGACGGCAACACCAATGACGCCAGCACGGCTGTCGAACAAACGCCACCAGCGCCACCCACCAGGCCCCCAGCCAAGGGTAGAAACAGCAACACCACACACCATCACACCCACCGCATCGAAATCACCCGGAGCATCGTCAACATCAACCAGGGGTCCCCACCACCCACCCAAGCAGCACAAAACACCACAGCAAAACCACCACACCCTCACCACCAGCGACACCAGCAGCACCCTCCGCCAGGAATGGCGTGGAGAAAGCCCAACAAAGCGGACCCACCCAACGTCCCCGGCACTCTCACCATCGGACCGCCACCACCGGCGCCGACCCCCAACACACCACCGTCACGGACGCCACCGACCCCTGACGCAAAAACTACACAGCCCGCACAAACGGCACCAGCCAGAGCATCGCCGACAACACTCCCGGCCAACTCTCAAGAACACCACCGAAAGCACCACCGTCGACCGAAAGCCACGACAACCCCAGGGTACGGGTCCCCCTTCCCACCCCCCACCATCTGCACAACCAGCGACACCATCACCAGCACCAACCGGAACACCGACAACGACAGCCTCACCAGCAACCGACACCCCCACTACCGCTGCCATTCACCAGTCAGGCCACCCACTGTCGTTGCCACCCACCAATGCCGCACCCCGAACCACAACTACACCCGAAACCTGCACCAGCACGACCGGCCGAGCCGTCAATGGCACCACCGCCCATGGCACTGCCTACACCCACCACCGCCACCACCACCCCGCGCGAGGCCAGGAACCCCTGGCGTCGCCAACGGCCTCAACGAGCACCGACACCACCAACACCACCACCACCGGACGGGGACTACCCACAATCCAGGAACATTTCCACCACCAACAACCAATACACCACCCGCGGCACCCCACCATCGCCAACGCCACCACGGCACCTATCACACCTCCACCACCGGAGGCGACGTGGGCCACACGACCCGTCATCTACAGCACCCTCGCCACCACCGCCACGTCCGGCCCACAAACGTTACGCCCCAACGACCAGAAACAACACCCTCACTATCGACACCACCGACAACACCACATACGCCCATACGTCACCCGCACCATGCTCACCAACCATCACCTCGTCATCAGAGGCACCAACACCACCGGCGACGACGACAGCGACAACAGCTGACCCACCAGCTAACCACCATCAACCATAGCCCAGCACCAACCTCATCTACGCTAACGCCCATACCACCCTCGCCAACAGCACCGCCACCGACACAATCATCCACTCCGGCGCCCACACCACCCTCACCACCAACATCACCACCCCCCCCCCCCAGAGTCAGGGCTCGCGGGAAACAGAATGGCAGAGCGAGCACGCCACCACCCGCACGCGTCGCCCACCCTATCGTACAACGCACCGCAAAACGCCCCCCCCCGCTTCCCCTGACAGGGCGTGCGCTCCAGCCCACTGCTGGGAAGACGACTACGACGTTCTCCCGGCCATCCGACACCTACTGGCAGCCACGGCCCCGCGCCCACAAGCCCACCAGCAACCCACGGAACCGCAGGAGCCCGACCACCCCATGCCACCACGCTCCATATCCCCCGCGTCCACCGCAGACCGGAACGCGGAACACCAGCGAGAGGAGCCCGACCCTGACCGCGCCGCCACGCCCCCACCGCCCCCCCCCAAAAAAAGACATCTACGCCACACTGGCCAGCACCCTAGCCCCCATGGACGCCGAGCAGTACTACCAGTCCGTCCAACGAGACCTCCCTGAGGACCACGCGACCCTCCAGGGGTGGAAGCAGGAGAAAAGGAACGACAACGAGTGGGGCACAGAGGAAGACCTTCTCTGGGAAGACACCTGGAAAGGCACCGCGGACGCCTTCCTGGAGGCAGCAGCCGAAACCTACCCCCGCCCGCCCGGGGACACTAGACAAGGCGTCCACGCCCTCCTAGCGTTCCACAGCTGGAAACATCGCCACACCGTCACCCTCCACCCCCTCAACCACAATCCACACCGATGGACACCTGAAGACGACGCCACAGCCGCCATCACCGTACAGCAAAGCCCCGAGAACCAAGAGAAATACCACATCACCTGGAACGATCCGGCACCCCACCCCCCCGCCTCCCCCACCCTCCCAGATGTCTTCGCCACCATCAGTGCAGAACTCCAGGAGGCGAAAGCACCACAGCAACTGGACGAAGAGATGCCCCGGGCACCATCACCACCAACCACACAAGACCAACCCCGCACAGAGCCCCTCACCCGGCCCATCACCACAATGGAGCTCCCCCCACAACACCGCACCACCCCAGACCGAAACGGGTTTCGAGACCTGCCACGGGAATGGGCGGTCCACAACGGCACACTCCAATGGGACAAAATCACACCGGGCCTCCAGGCCATCCGCCTCCACTCGATCACCGAGCCCACCACCACCTGGGCACTACCGACGGACCGCCACCACCTCCTCCTCACCGTCCAAGGCGATGCCACGATCACACCCACGGAGGGAGACCCCGTAACAGCAGCCCCCGCCCACGCCGTCCACATACCCCCGCAAGCATCGTCGGCACCTATGACGGTGCATCCAGGCCCGACCCCATGGCAAGCCATCGTCATCACCTACCCCGCCCCCAATGACCACACACACACCTGGCAGCAACGGTGGGAGGACATCGGGGGGGACCTCCTCCAAGAACATCTAGGGCTCACACGCACCCACCACACCCTACACCCGATACGAGGAGTAGGCCAAGCACCACACGGCATACACGCCCCGGGAGTATGGGCGTACGCCACACCCATAAACCCACAAGCAGCGGAGGACATCAAGACCGCCCTATCCATCCAGCAAGCCCAGACCCAAACTCCGCACCGCAACACCCAACGAGGCTACCCCATTTGGTGGGCATACCAAGACCATGACACCCTCACCCCCCAACCGGGGCCCCCGCCTCTAAACACCAACACAACCGCCCTCCTCCAAGCCGCAACAGCGGCAGCCACACAGGTAGGGGCCCCGGAAACCTGGGGCCCACAATACCTGGTCGAAACCAAAGTGGCGCCCCACGCGAAGGGCCAAGACAAGCCCCCAACACCGAAGCCGCTCCACCCCCCACTCAAGCTAGACCCGACGGAACACGCCCCCCAGGACAAATGGGCGACCCACTACATCATCCCCCACACCACCACCCGCAAGAACGACGCCGCCAAGATCACCGTCACCCGCCACCTCCCCCACAGCACACAGGTGTATGAGCTGACGGCCCCCAACGTCCTCGTCACCCGTCGCCGACAGGACGAGCGATACACCATACAGGCGGAAGGGGCCGCCGCGACCACCCTGTACACATGGGCAACACGGGGGGACCTCCCACACCCCACCCTCCACCACGCCCCCTCCTGGCCCACCCCCTTCCACACAGCAGACCGCCCCAACAAGAAGTGCAAACACACAGGTGTGCACACCCCCGCCCAGGAGGCCCGGCACCGACACGATGCGAGGCGCAAGGCCCGCGCCCTCCACGACGACCACACCATCCCCCTTATCGGCGCCCCCTCGCCAGGGTATCAGATACCACCCACAACCGCACGATCACAGGCATCACCACAGACTGCCTGAACCCAGCGGCGTCGCGGGCAGACGCCGTGTGGATCAGCGAAAGGCGCTCCCACACACGGGCGGTGGCGCGCCTCCACAACATCCAACCCCACGAACTCCAGCGCGCCGTTGGACCCTTCGCCGTACACGTCACCCCGTACGGCATCGACCACCCCCGGTGTGAGCACCATGACCCGCCCTGCTCCACCCCATGCACCTCGCCCCTGCGCCAACCGCTGCCGGCCCCCACCATCACGGGCAACATGTACCTGGGCACCGTACCGGGAGACCCGGGCATATACATCCTGCCCAACAGGTCCAGGGAACATCCCATCCCCCTCCACGGTGTAGAATCCCTCGCCTTGGGACCACCTGCACCAAAACACCAACACCAGCACATCCCGGGGGACAAACGGACACAGGCGCCAGACGGGGGAAAAAAGGCCCACCAACGCGCCCTGGCCCACATCACCGTCCACCCTGCAGCCCACCTACCAGAGGACTTCGGCACGGAGCACCACATCGTCCTGGAGGGGCAAGCCCACCACATCATCACCGTCGCCCTGTACACCCTCGCCGCCCACAAACGCCACTGGGACCCCACAACCATCCCAGCAATGCCCCCACCACCCCAAGGCCCCAAAGATCCCGTCACCCCCTTCCACATCGATCAACTCCTAAGCCGCAAGGCCCCCCCACACCTCCACCCCTCCAGGATACCACTAGCCATCGCATCGTGGGACACCCTGGACACGCCCCCCCCAAACAACCCGCCATCCACATCCTCAGAGCGAACGCCCAATGGTGGGTCCTCCACTGGGCACACGGAGTCCTCATGGTTATACCCCGGAAATAGACCCAGAAGACCACCACGGGGCCAGCAGCGACTCCTCCAAGCCACCACCCTCACAGGCCGCAAATGCGCCCCCTGGTAAGCCCTCCACACAGCAGTCTACTGGGCTCAAGGCTCCCCCAACGGCCTGGACACACCGGAACCCACAGAGGCCTGGGTCATGCAGGCCAAGGCCATGAGGAACTACCACCTACACCACCCCTTTGACGACAGCCCGGCCGCACTGCCATGGCCAACAGATCCCCCGGAGACCGTGCGCAGGCTCGACGACATCATACGCAGCCACGCGAAAGCGAAAATGCAAACACCGGCAGAACCCCCACTGAGGGATCCGGACCAGCAAGCAACGCACCCCTTCTTCAAACCCCATGCCCCCCCAGCCCCGCTACCTCCAGTCCCGACCAAGCGAACGAGACGACAAAGGGGCGCACCCGCCCCCAGCCAAGCCGGAAAAGCAGCGACCTCCCGACCCCCTGCATCCCACCCGACCCACCCGGCGAACCCAGACCAAGCATCCTCGTCATCCTTTCTCCCACCATTACCACCGCCCCACCCGGACCAAGCATCCTCGTCATCCTCCCTCCCATCACTACCACCGCCCCACCCGGACCAGGCATCCTCATCATCCTCCCTCCCGCCACCAGCACAGCCCCCGCCCAAAGCGTACCCAGGATTCGAAAAAGGCGCGAAGGTCCAACAGCCCTTCCGCAACGACCACACAGGCGACTGGATCTGGTGTGAGGGCAGGATCCAGTACCGCCTCAAGGAACCGGGGGACAATGGGGGGCCACAGATCTGGGTGATCTGGCACGGCCAAAAGGAGCTAGACCAAGGCAGCAGCGCCCCGGACAAACCAGTCAGCTACACCCTCGAGCTCACCAGCGCCCACCCCATCCGGCTCCGCACCGAGGAGAACAAGGCCCACACAGGCACCAAATACACTGGGGAGCTCCCCCCGGAGTGGAGCCAAGGCCTCCCCCCGCCGCGCCTACCCAAACGCCCACAAACCGGCAAAACGTCCCCGAGCCCCAGGCCCCCTTCCCTGACGGGGCAAGGGCCGAGGGCACAAGCCTCCACAGCCCCAGCCCACCCCCACTGAGGCCACCGTCAACCTCCTGGACCTCAACCACCCGGCCGTCACATACTCCAAGGACGCCACAACCGCCCTCCAAGAGCTCCCGATGGCACAGGGGCCGGGGTGTGTTCCCCACCTCCTCACCTTCCAGGAACAAGGCCTACAGCGCGACGACCCCCCAGAAACCACCCCCATATATACCCCGGACCAGAAGGCGTACAAATGCTACTGGCACAAGGGGACCCCCCTATACGCCCAAACCCGCATCCACGTCCACCTCGTCCACCACCTCAGCGTCCCAGGGAGGCTAGGTGTCTATGAGGTCGTCGGGAACGGATGGCAACTCAACGTCATCAACACCCACGTCCCCTTCGGCGAAGCCACGGAACCCTTCCTCCAAGCCCTGGCCGAGGCATACCGCCAGATGGCCATGCTCGCCCCCACAGTCATCATCGGCGACATGAACGCCGCCCCCACCCCAGCGGACCGAGGGGGACAGGCCACACCCCAGGACCAAGCAGTCCGCAACACCATCGAAATGCTGGGGCTCGTGGACCTGACAGCCAACCTCGAAGGCCAACCATCTCACTTCCCCCACCAAACAGATGCCGCCCCATCCCGCATCGACGTATGCTATGGCGACCCCACCTCCATCATCTGAGCGGAGGCCCGATATGGACCCCTCCCGCTGGGACCCACAGGCCATAGCCCCCTGCACATCCGCCTCACCATCCCCAACCTTCCCCCCAGCCCCCCAGAGGACGCGGACCAAGGCCTACCACCCCCCCTGAAGATGCCCCCGCTGCATGACAAGCATGCCTGGTCCCAATATCACAGGGCCATAGACCGCGCTCGGCGCATCCAACCAGACCCCACCGACCTACTCACAGCCATGCGCACGGCCGCCGTCGCCTGCGGCTTCCAACAACACCCCCACACAGACGACGACCAACCACCCACGGCCCTGGGGGACATGCTCCATGACCTCTGGCATGCGAAGCAACAACCGGCGACCCTCCTCCACACCGACACCCCCATAAGCCGCCGCCAGATACACCACTGCAGGACACGGATAGCCCACATCAGGGCAGACCTGCAGCGGTGGCACATCCACAGGCAACAGCGCATCGCCCGGGAACACGAACGGTATGCGCAACATGAACTCCCCTACAAGGCCATCCGCCACCTCAACGACGCCATGACCGACACCGGCCAGCGCACCATCACCACGGTCCAGCAGGAGGACAGCTCCCTCACCAACGACCCAGCCACAGTGCTCCAAGCCACCCAAGACAGCGTCCTCCGGCAACACACCCTGACCCAAGACACACTGGACCCAGACACCCAGGCCAAAATCGACCGCCTCTCTCGGGTCTTCAACCACCCCCAGAGGAGGCAACTAGAAAAACGCCCCTTCACCATCCACGAAGTCCGGAAGGCCATCCACAGTCTCCGGCAACACAAAACCCCAGGCTACGACGGCCTCCCTGCCGAGGCATACTACCACCTCCCCGCCCACCTCCTCCGCATCCTCGCCCACCGCCTCTGGGACATCGTCACGGGGCGGACCCCCCTGCCACCAGACTGGGCAAACGTTGTCCGCCCCCTCTACAAAAAAGGGGACTGGGCAAACCCGGACAACTGGCGCCCCATAGTCTGTGCGGTCACGGAGGTCAAAATCGTCTGGACCATCCTCCTGCGCCGCATCTGCCCCCACCTGGACCCCCACATACCAGCAAGCCTCTGGGGGTCCATCCCAGCCCGGTCCCCACACGAGGCCATCTTCCTCCAGGACACCATCGCGGACATGGACCCGTTGGACCTCATCATTGCCTCCCTCGACGTCAAAGGAGATTTCCCGAACACCCCCTGGCTCCTTCTAGAAGCGGTGTGGAAACGCCTAGGCCTCCCCTTCTACAACTTCACCTCCAGCTACATCCGCACCCGCAAATACACGGTCCGCACTGGAGCAGGCCTCACCCCCTTCCTGGAGCCAGGCAGCGGGGTCCCCCAAGGGGGAGCAGAGGTCCCCTTCCTGTACCTTCTAGTGACACTCCCCCTGGCCCTCGCAATCGAGCAGGATTACCCGGCCTACGCACCCTACCCCCTCCTCTCCCCCCTGGTGGGCTTCGCGGACGACACCAACCTCAGCGTCGCGCACACCCCACACGAACCCCATGCCCAGGACCCCGGGCCAACGGTCACCCAACAGGCCAACGACTTACTGGACGTCACCGTCTCCTACCTCTCCCACAACAACCTCATCGTCCACCCCACAAAGTCAGTGGCCATGATCAAGGGGTCTGCCACACCTCCCACCCTAGGGCCACAAGGGCCCCCCATGCAAGTCGTGACAACCAGCACCCACCTGGGGGTAGTCCAGGCCGCCAACCCTGAGGACGCCACCCTCCCTCTCAAGTTGCAATCACACCTCGCCCATCTCCCCAGATATGCGTCCCTGACCACCAAGGCCCTCTCCCTGTCCCACCAGAGCCTGGCGTACTCCCTCACCGGGGTCTTGAACGCCTCCATAGGCTTCCAAGCACTCCACCTGACACACCCCACCACCGCCCTCCAGCCGGCCACACGCGCCGTGACCAAGGCATGGGCAGCACACGGGGGCTGGCCCACCTCCATACCCACCCGCGCCATCCGAGCGGCATGGCCCCACTATGGGGACGCCATAGAGGACGAGGTGAAAGCGGCCTACACCTCCTCCTTCACCGCATGACCCACAACCACTCACCTGAGGTCCGCGAGGTCACCGCAATCCGCCTCCAAGCCGCACAACGGGCCCGCAACACATGCCCGCGCTGGGTACTCCACCAGACGGGCATGCCCACCAACATGAACACGCGCCTGTGGAACCACCTGCAGCTTCTCCTCTTATCCCCACACCACGCCATACTCACCAACCACACGTGCCCAGAGGAAGGCCCACTAGCGGTCCTCTGCGGGGACCTCCACCATCACCCCAAGGGCACCATCCACACCATAGACCTTGTCGGGGCCTCCATCACCGTAGTATACGTCACCCTCCCCCAAATGCGGGTCCTGCACCACAGCGGGGCACACCACACCCCCTTTCTACAGCTTCCCGAATGGCCACAATATCGCCTCTTCCACCAGTACCTCACGCAGACGGCACGAGCAGCGGGACACACTCTACCCGGCAGCAAAGACATGCGCACAGCCTACCGAGAATTCACAAAGCAACACCCCCGAGCCATCCCAGCGACACCGCCCTACGCACCCACCGGATCGAAACACCAACCCGTCCCCCCGGTGACGGGCCCAGTCCCACCACTAACCCTACTACTGGCCCCGAATGAAGCCAAACCCACGCAGACCACCGTCATCCACCACGGGGCAAAATGGCGCATACCGAAACACCACATGACCGCCCGAGACCTACCAAAGGTCCCCCAAGATTCCCAGAGCATGCCACGCACATGTTGGGCCTGTGAGCCCGAGGCACCAACCACACCATGGCCCGTATCACACCTCATAGCACGCCACCACACCCACCCCACAACCCACCTACCACCACAGGCCTACGCATGGATAGCCCCATGGTTCCACCGCACCGACACTAACCCCACGGTAGCATGGAACCCCGACCACGCGCCCAAATGGCTCTTCACCACTACACCCACATGCCCCCGCCCCGACCCGGCAGGGGTCGCCATCCGTTACAGCATGTACGAGCCAGGCAGAACGGGCAAGCACGAGCACCCCTACTATCCGCTCCACCACTCCTGCCACACACCGGAGCACCGAACACAAACCCTCAAATGCCACGACCTAAACCCCGACACAGCCTACATCCTCCACTACATCTACTCCTACCTCACACAAGGACAGCCGGAGCAGGGACTCATAGCCCTGTCCCCCGAAGCGAAACACATCATCTCCAAAGGAATAGGGGTGTACGCCACTCCCATCCTGCAGCCCACAACCCCAGTAGCCCACCTCGCCACGGGCCTTGCCATATACGCCTACCTGCCCATGAACCCATGCCGCCTCCCACAACCATCACTGGCGGACTGGCTCTTCTTCACCAACGCCTCAGGCGAATCCGCCCTCAAGCCCATCACCGGGGGGGCCACCCTGCAGCTAACCCACACCGGGGGACACTACCACATGGACCACCACACGGGCCACACCACCTATGGGGCCTCTTCCCACGGGGAGCTAGGGGCCATGGCCGACGCCATCACCGAGATCGCGGCCCACCTACCCGCCCACTCCCCGCACATCGTCCGGGTCTGGTTCGTGGTAGACGCCACTGTCGACACACACCTGCTCCTCCGCATAGCAAGGCAACCACTTCACAAAGCCACCGCGACGAGCCTCGGCACCCAGGCACTGCTGCTCTGGAAAGCCCTTCGCAGCCTTCCCCCCTACGTCCAACTCCACATCGTGAAACAAGAGTCCCACAGACACCAATACGGAAATGGTAAGGTCGACAACCAGGCAGTACACCAGCGCACAACACACCTACCAGCCCTCCAGATCCCTGACCTCGGCCGCAACCACACACACCTCCAACACGTGCCCCCTGTACCCGAGCCCCATCAGAATCCGGACTGGGTACCAGAGGACGCCCCCTATTCCTCCCACGACAGAGCATACCACTACCCCAACCCCATCCAACATCTCGCCCGCGTGCTCGGCGACGCAGACAGCCGGGCGCACATCCAGGAGCTCCAGGACAGACTGCAAGTCCCCCTCTACCACTCAGCGCTGCGCCCAGCAAACGTCCCGGCCCACCTCCAAAAACGACGCATCCAGCTCCCCAGGGAGCAACTGCCATTCCTCACCAGGGGCGCCAGATGGCTCGCCCGCAAGCACATCCACGTCCCCGACGAACACACCCGTTGCCCGTGCGACCACACCACCCCGGAGGACTGGGAACACTTCAAGAAATGCCCCCTCCATACAGACAGGGACACGCTAGTGGGCTGGACCCCGGCGGAAACCCTGCGACAACACGAAGGATGGCCAGCCCACAGCCACGCACACCAGGCCACCGAACACCTCTTCCGGGACCCCCTGATCAAAGAAGCCACCATGAGAGGGGCAGTGACACAGGCCCTGCACCGACACCTCACCAAACACACGGAAAGCCCCATGGAGGCAGCAGCACACCTCCAGCTAGAAGCAGTCCGCAGAGCAGCGGCCCAAATGGTACACCGCAAACACCTCCTGCTAACACACGCGGAGCAACTCACCGACCAGACCGCCAGGGAACACATGCAGCGTCTCATCCATTACCATGCTGTGCATGACCCAGACGTCCACTAACCCGCTTCGCGCCCCGCACGCACCCCCCGTCTCCATCCACAGGTCTCCAAGGCACCAACACAGCGCCCCGAGACCCGTCTCACACCCAAGAAGCCACCCGGCACCGCCCAGTCCGGCCGAGCCCAACCAGGGCCAACCATCCATCGACGTAGACGCGCAAGACCCCGGCAGCCCATCCAGCCCACCCCCCCCGGACCCGGGGCACCCCCCCCTCATACCGGCCACCATCCGCGACCCCGACCTCCTCCGAGCAACCCTCCAAGACAGGGCCGCGACCACCCCCCTGGGCTGGTACCGCCTACAAGAGGACTGAACCAAGCTCACCGTCAAAGCCCTCCGGGACCTGACCACCCCAGGCAGCGGCCTCCACGAGACCATCGTAGACCTCGTGCTCTGGCGAGCCCGCAAACACACCCGGGGCCAGCACATCTGGATCCCCCCCATCGAGTGGGGCGAGGCCCTGACGCACGAGACCGGCATCAACGTCACGCGTCAAGGGACCGTACGCCTACGACGGGCCCCAGCGGAGACGGACCACCCAGCGGACCCGAACCGCCCGGAGCAGTGGGAACAGGCCACCGCGCCCAACCGCGACACCGCCCTCCGCGCCGCCGGCCTCCGCACCCCAGACGACGACCTCCCCCCCCCACCTACAGACATTGACCACCCCCCGCCGGAGGTCTGGGTTACAGTCCTCGAGCGCGGCCACTACTACGTGATAGCCGCTACGGCTACGTCCCCCGGCCCGCAATGGCTCATCCAGGGGACAGACACCATGTTCGCCCCGGAGACCGCCCCACCAGGGGCATTGGGGGACCCCACCACCCAGCACAGGGTCCTCAGGGGTGTCCTCCAGCCAAGGGACAAGCCCCCAGCCCGCGCCCTGGCCCAAATCACCTCAGGGAAGGCGGGCTACCACCTGGGATTGGCCATGCTCTGCCTAACCCACTGGATCCAGCGCCGCGGGCCACCCACGGGGACCGTGCCCTGGGTTTGGGCCATCCCCACCGCCCACACACAAGTCGAGGCAGGCCCGGACACACGACCAAACCCCCCCCCCCAGACCGCAGCAGTCCCTCACCTGCGGGTACCACGCCATCCACAGGGTCCTCAACCGCGAGGGTCTTAGCTCAAAGCTAGCATTCCCACCACTGACCAAGAGGTCAACCAGATACGCAAGCTGGTCTGCGAAATCCTTGCCGCGGCAGCAGAAGACAGCAAGCTTCTCCTCCAAACCGCCCGGCCTACAACTGCCCACGCAAGCGCGCCGCGGCAAGCGGACACATACACCGACACAGCACTACCCGCCGCACAATCCCCGCCCATGCCCCCCCCCTCTCGCTGCTCAACCGGAGACCCACACACGCCCACCATCGCGCGCACCCCCGGGCCCCGCGACACGGGCCTCCCCCACCCGCCCGAACACCAGCACACGCCCGCCACACGCCCAGCCGCCGGACACCCTTCACCGCCCCCCACACTCGACAACCCACACACACCCGCCGAGGGGAGCCCCGCGCCCCGCGGCACGCCCACCCCACCCAGTGGCCCGCCCACGCCCCCCACACACACCCCAGAGGACCAAGGCCCACCCCCCCGGCCCCTGAATGCAGCCCACACGAACTGTTCCCCCCCGCGGACGCCAACCCACACGACCTCGCACATTGCAGGACCCGGGCCCAGCCGAGCCCAGAAAGAGAAGGCCACAGACCCGCGCCTCCCTCCCCCGCCGCTGCCGACCAGATCGGCCCGGCCGGCTGCCAGGTCACGACCGGTTCCCCCCAGCCGCCCGCCCCCCAACCTACAGCCCGAGGACATGCCCTCCATCCTCCCCGCCGTGGCCGCAGCAGAAGCCGCCGCCCGCAAGCCCGCCCGCATCACAGCCCAACCCGCGTCCACCACCTCCTCCTCATCCTCAGCCTCGTGCACCTCCTCCACCTCATCCTCCGACCCCCCCCTCCCCGCCGCCCTCATCCTCAAGGCCACGGCAAAAGCCAAGGCCGGGGCCGCAAACACCGACCCCCCAACCCCCACACAGGCGACTCAGGCACCCCGGCAACGCACCGGGACGACCCCCGACCCGACATCGGCGCCCTCACACCTCCGGACAGAGGTACTCCTCAACCTGGAACCGGACCCCAACCCCAAACCCGACCCCAAACCCAACCTGGCGCCCACGCGAGCACACACAACACCACAGACGCAACGACAGAAACCCGGCCGACACCACCCCCGCCCGGACCCTCGCCCAAGCCAGGACCCCCCACCCACCGCAACCCGCGCCCCCCTCCCGCCGGCACCCACCACCACCGCAGAGGCGGCCACCCAGCACGACCCCGTCGAAGCCCTCGTCCGCATCCCCGTCACCAAGCGCCCCGTCATCCATCCCCCACAAACCACCACCACCGCCGGCCAAACCGACCCAGGGACATGGGACCCCTCGACCACCGTCACCGTCAAGCCCGGCCCCCAACCCGCCCCCCTGCCCACCACATAGTGCAGCCCCGGGGACCGCCCACGATGCCAAACCCCCCACCCCCACAAGGGGGACCGGAAAACCCACAAGGGGTCCATGGGCCATACCCGCAACACCAACCCCACCACTACCCACACCACCACCTCCAGCGGCCCCACCACCACCACTACCAACACCACCTTCACCACTACCACTGCCCACCGCCCTACCCCACCGGGCCACAACCCCCCGTGCACGAACAGCACCAGCGGATGGGATGGCAGCCACCGAGCGCTCCACCCGCATACCCCACCTACCGCCAGGGGCCACCCCCCCCGTACCAGCCACCCCCCCCGTACCAGGAGCCGTATCCGTACCCCCCCGGCCACCACGTCCACGCCGAAGGGGCCCCCCGGGCCCGACCCCGCCAAGGACAACCACAGCCGCTGCCGCCACCACACCCCTACGTGGCGGATCCATGGACGACGGGGGACCTCCCCCCCCCCCAAGTACCAGGCGACACCGCGCAAGGCCCCCCAGGGCCCGCGGACGCTTCCGGACTGGCCCGACTCGAGCGATGAGGCCCGGTCCCGCAAACGGCGGCGCTCCCGCTCCCCCCCCGCACGGCACACTCGCCCACGGCGCCCACACTCCCACCGCGCCTCAACCACCCACTCGCGCCGCTCCCGCTCCCCCAGGTGCCACCACGACCCCCCGGGACCCCGCTCCCGTCGCTCTCGCTCCCCCGGGCACCACCACGAGCGCCACCGCCGCCCCATGTCCGCCTCCCCCTCCCCCCACCGCCCAAACAAGACCCCCACCCCCAGCCCCCGCCACCACCACTCCTGCTCGCCCCGACGCAGCCAGGCACGCCACTGCCGCCCCAGGTCCACCTCCCCCTCCCCCCACACGCCCCGCCGGGCTCCCCGTTCCCCCCGCCGCCCGTACCCATCCACCACCCCCGGCCCCCGCCACCACCGCTCCCGCTCTCCCAGACGCCACCGAGCGCGCCACCGCCGCCCCATGTCCACCTCCCCCTCCCGCTCCCCCCTCCGCCCGTACCCGTCCTCCACCCCCAGCCCCCACCACCGCCGCTCCCGCTCCCCCAGGCACCGCCACCCCCGCCACCACCGCAGGTCCACGTCCCCCCCCCGCCGCTCCAGGACCACGGGCACGGACCCCTCCCCCCCCCGGGCCCCCGCCCACCTCGCCTGGTGGTCTCCCCCCGCTCTGCAGGAGCTCCGCCGCTGGGTGAAGTGGGCCGGAGGAGCGGGAAGGCACGAAGGGGTGCACATGGTGCATACCTTCGAGGAGGTGCGCACCCGCACCGCCGCTAACCACAACGAGGCCGCCCTGGAGGCCATCATGCCGCAAGCGGCATGGGAGGCCCTCCTCCGCGATGCGGTCGAGGGCCTCCGCCCCCCCTACACCCCCCAAGCCCTCCGCCAGTGGCTCCAGGCCACCCACCCCCAGGCCTGGGCCGCCGGCGCCCCCTCCCCACCCCGCCCCTCCCGCCACCACCACACCAGGAAGGAGCAGGACAAGGGCAAGGGAAGGGCAAGGGGCACCAAGGAGCACTCAGGCAAGAGGGCACGGAGGAGCCCCAAGTGAGGGCAGGCACTCGCAGGGACAGGACGCCGGAAGCGACACCACATGGGGGCAGGAAACCACCAAAGAACCAGGAAGGGGCGGGAGCGGGGACCAAGACACGGAGGAAAAGGGCACCACGGCAGGCACCACGACCCACACCCAGGAAGGACACACCACGACAGGGGGACCAGCGCCGCCCCACCCCCGCCAAACACCCCAACACACACCACCGAAGCAAACATCGGACGCCATGCGGATCACACCAGCGCACGCCCACCGGCCACCGGAAACCACACGGAGAATGGAGGGCACACCTACACGGGGAGAACGGGCCACACCCAAAGAGGAAGCCACAGGGAACGCCGCCGCACGGCGCACCACCACGCCCTCACCGCCAGGCGACGACCCCGGCCACCACAAGGGCCACCTCACAGGCACCGGAAGAGGACGAAGGCACGGCCGAGGCACCCAGGACTAGGGACCGAAACCCCCAGAGGACACGGGACCAAGGCACAGGCCCCCAGGGAGGGCAACCCCACGGACCGTCACGCGAACGACCTACCCGACCCACCAGCCCGAGCGGCACGCCCAAGCCCCCACTGCACGGACCCAGCGAGACGCCCACACCTAACCGCACCCCCCAGCCACCAGCCAGCCACACTCCGGCCCGCACTCCGCACCACGACACAGGCCAGGCTGACCTCCACTGACCCACCGCGGCACCACGCGAGACCACGGCACACCGCACCCCAGCGCGCCACAGTGCAACGCGCCACAGCACGACGCGACGCGACGCGGCACAGAGCGGCACAACACGACACAACTGACCCTAACCTGAAGGACTAACCAAAGGCAGCCACCGCACACCCCTGAAGGCGCCGCGCCAGCACGCCACACACCAGCACCGCAGGCCACAAACGGGGCCACAGCGCGCCTGGCGACAACGGTGGCGGACCACCCAGAAGATTACAGCCTCACCGCGGAGGGGAAAGGACACGAACAACCCCAGCCCCCTAACCCAAAACCACAAGCAGCCGCCTGGCGCAGCCGCCCAGCCGGCAGAGCCAGGACCTAACCCGGCAAAAAGGGGCGCCGAGCCCACCGTGTACATAGCCCACCCGACCCATGGGGCCGGAAAGCGGGCACACAGAACGCAACTGAAAAAAGCAGCCCGGAAGACAACACTGAATGCAGGCCAGTGTGTGCGCCAGCCCGGGGAAGGCAGAGGGAGGAACAGGCAAGCCCCCCCCCCCCAAAAAAAAAGGAGGGGGGAGGGGGAAAAGGCACGAAAACAGCCCACAGCCGCCAAACCGCCCGCCAACACCACCAGAGGCGGCCAACCCCCCCCCCCTGAAGGCACCGAAGACAAGACCCCCACAGAGGCACAGGGGGACCACCCACCCAAAACCGGCACCACCAAGCCAGTAACAGCGGCCGACGGGGAAAAGGGACAACGAAACGACAAAAAAAAAAAAAGAGAGCCACCAGCCCAGCCCGAAAGAAAGGGGATGGAGGGACAGGGACCACAAAGCCTGGGACAGAAAAAAAAAAGAAAAAACAAAAGCGCAAAAAACACACCCCGACAACCCAGCCAAGAAGGGCTGGGCACAGCCAAGACCCGGGCCCAGCACACCTTCCCACACCGCACGCCGGAACCGGAAACGGCGGGGGGCAAGCCGGGCGCCCACGAAACCACACCCGTCCCAAAAGCAGGCCGAAACCGAAGCCCAACCACGAACACCACAAACAGCCGACACTAGAGGGACAACACCACAAACCGTGCCCAAACACACCCACCCAAGACCCCAGCCAGGAGTGGCGGGGTTAAGAAGAGCCCACACCCAACCACCAACTGGACCCAAACACAAACGCCGCACAACAGTAGGAAACCCAGTGCCCACAGCCCGGGCACTGAGGGAGCCCGTGCCATGCAGGTGACCCGGCCAAACGAGATCCGGAGACCTGGGGTAAGGCTGCATCCTAAGGCCTGCGCTGCTTTGGGACTCGAGGCGGAGCGTGCGACACCCAAGCGCCTCGGAACCCTAGTACCAAGAACGTGCATGCATGCCTTGGGAACGGGATACGCCAGGAAGTCCAGTGAACCTCTAGGGTTCCGCCCAAAGGAGGGGACGTGCGCAAGCACGGGGGCACACCCTCCCGGCGAGGCAACCACGTCACGCTGGCGGCGATCAGCCCTCCCGGCGTTGCCCGGGGCCGCTTTGTTGGGGGCCAACAGTCAGGTCTAGCGGGAAGTAAGCCCCCCCCCCCCTCTTCGGGCGCGGAGCCTCTTCCTGTTCGTCACAGGGGCGACGCCAGGGG
Organism: Eutreptiella sp. 'Long Island Sound 2002'; assembly: GCA_964036045.1. NCBI lineage: Eukaryota > Euglenozoa > Euglenophyceae > Eutreptiales > Eutreptiaceae > Eutreptiella > Eutreptiella sp. 'Long Island Sound 2002'. Next base: position 156,694,880 of record OZ038379.1, read on the forward strand.
GAACCATGGGGCGCCTCTCCACGACCGAGTGCACCTACCTACCTACCTCCCAAAGAGGTGGGAGAAATCTGGCAAAAATAAGTCCCCAAATTGAAGATGCAGCCATGCTGGAGACGTCGCTGGCCCCATGAATCAAGCTTTTTGTTCCTCTTGTATTTGGAATTTCCTTTCTTAGCCCACCTCCATTACAATTGTTGGATTGAAGATTGCAGTGAATGAAGTCCCAATAAGGGCAACAAGTTGTTCATATGTGATTGTTTCTGTGTCGCTTGGTGATTGTGCAGCCTTTGTTGATGTTATTCCAAAAGGGGTTGGAAAGATGCAAGGAAGGGTTTGTGGGTGTTCCTTTGTTTTTCTTGGTTTACAATTGTTGTTGGTGTAGGACAACGATTTCCATATTGAATACCTTTATGGGAAGAGATAATGAAGCGGTACCCAGAACCTATGGCCCATGGCCCGGAGGCCTGTGCACCGTCACACCCGTGCGGAAGCCGGTGACACCGGCTGTCAGCGGGATATCCCTGTTCTCTAATCCGCGAGATCTGGAATCCGATCCCTAACCATAAATCGATGTAGAATTACCATAATTTTATTGTCTTGGTCGATTTTCGATTAGAAATCGGTGAAATACCCGATTTCTACCGCGATTTCTAATTGTCGTGAGATCGCCGCCTGTTGTTGCCTGTTCGCGCGCTCTCGTCGCTTCTCCGTGGCGAGTTTTGTGATGGAGTTTTTCTCGAGTATATTTGAGGTTCTAAAGGAACTTAGGGGCTGGATCTGGAGGGTTCCTCTTGTACTTTCATCTGGTTTGTTCACCAGAATTTTTCGCCGTCGCGTCTGAGAGAAAATCAGCGCGCATGCTTTTCCGTCAATCGCTCAAACTCATGGTTCTCAAGGACCATGAGTTCGGACGGAACCCTACATCCCCCCCCTATGCCTTTCATCCATGCCCCTTTCACATGGGCATATCATTCTGTATAGAGAAGAGGGCAATAGGGATGTTTTAGGTAGCCTGTGGGTCTTGCAAACCCAAGTCGTTTGTGTGCGCAAACGCTAACTTTGTGGCCGTGTGAGCATGAATGTCAATGACTGAACACGATGCTCACAAGACAAAAAGCCCTAGGCCATTTCTTTTCCCGAGCGAACTCAACGATGGCTCCACGCAATTCAATGCCTACGGAAACTCCATTTTTGGAAAAGGGCAAGTTTTGGTCGAAAATTAGGCCAAAGTGGCCAATCCTCCGTGGCTCGTACTCGGAGCCTATGGGGAGTTGAGCCTTGAACCAAGGCATTATGTAACGTAGAGACCAGGAGGCACATCTTGGATGGCTTGGTTGATTTTTACAACCTTGTTTTCTATTTTACATAATGTCGCCTTGTGAGCAGGCGTGCCATACTGCCTCTTCGCACGCGCGCTCATATGCAGGCACTAATGACATGAGTGGGCGGAGACAATCTAACCATAGTGGGCATATTTGAGGGCACCCACTATGGGTCTACTCAGAAAATGTTCACTCATATTTTTGTTCCTCAATGACCCAAAGATATGTACATACCAATGTCGCTGATATATGCGCTTTGTCCCATAAATAGTGTGCTTCAAGGATTGCGGTGTTAAAAGTGTTTCCATTATGCTTTGAACCTCCACCCTTGTGGCAAAAGGGAAGCAAAGCTTCGGTTTGCATCCATGCAAAGGCCCAAGGCTCCTTTCTCTTGTGATACGGAGAAACGATTTTTCGAGTGACCACTTTTGGGTGAATTTTGGCCATTTTGCCCAGAATGGCCACAAACCCCTTCTCCCCCTGATTTCACCCCCGAGGTTGCGTGCGCCACTTGACCGAGGGTAAGGGCGATTCGGAGAGGGCACATAAACCCGCATCGAATGGGGTGTTTCCCCATGTGGCCTCTCCTCCTGAAGGGAGAGTTGTGAGTCACCCAATTTGGGGTATGTTGCCATTCTGCCCCATTTGTGTGTCATTTTCCCCCCAAGGGGGAAAATGACTAGAGGCAACCATGAGAGTTGGCAAGTGGCATATATTGGGACCTAAGTCCCATGTGTCTATAGCATTTTTGATTGGAAGGATCCACGCCGTGGTCACGGAGATATGGATTCATGAATGTGGGCCATTCTGGCCAAATTTCGCTGTCTTTGCCATTGTATGTCATATTGGAACTACCATATCTCCATGGGGCACAAAATCCAGCTAAAAAGGAAGTGCGATTATTGTAGCATATGACCAAGGGTTGAACACCATTGAGTTTCGTATTTGCACCTCCGGCTCATCCGGAGTTTTTCAACTTTTGGTGCGATCCATGATCCCCCCCTCTGCGCCGCATGCTGCTTTCTGCCCCGTCCGCGTGTTCATCCCCTCGATGAACAGTGAGCAGCCAGTGTGACAGCAGGTCATAGCCCAGGGCATGGGACCAAAGGGGATATCAAGGGTCGTGAATCAAGGCTTGACGCGACAAAATCGCCAAGGTTTCCTAGCCTGGACGGTCGACAGAGACGGCCAATTTTGCTATTTTGGCAGATGTGGATCCAGTTTGGATCCACACTACGCCGAGTGGCATGGAGATCTCTGTGAACCAAAGGCATGGGAGTCTTCCTCGTACCACTGGTTGATTGCATGTGGAATGGTGGATCTGATCTCCAAGCCGGCGTGGAGATATACCATTGGCGATACCCCCAACCTTGGCTCATTTTGCGCAGCCAAAATGACCCCCTTTTGGGACCCCTATTTCAGCCCCCGTGTGGTCAATTGGCGGCCCCATATCTCTTTGCCGATGAGTAGCCCGGACCCAATTTCAAGTCGAACACTCAGATATGTGCCCTAGGTTATGGCTCCTATCCTGTAAGCCATTGGCCTTGCCCTGGCTGGGCGAGTCACCCATGGAATTGACGCCAAATTTGGTGATTTTGGCATCACGACCCCACATGGCGAAGCCGGGGCGCCCTGATGCTGAGGACTCAGAGGGGGCCAGGATGGGTGGGGGCTCCAGGGAGTTCGTCCTTGAAGGGCAAAGGGTCAGTTGCCTCGTGCCTACCTCTGGCTGGCCTTGACGAGGGGTTAGTTTTGGAGTTTCTCGAGATATTATTGGTTTGGGCTGAAACAGTCCATTTTCAGCTACCAACTCCTAGGGGATAATGGCGGGCCCTTATGTCGGGTTCAGAGGGGAGTTGGGACCCGCTGTTGGGGGAGCATAGGTAGCGACTGTCGGTTGGCCTTGGAGCCCCCTGGTTTCCAGGAACTCGCCTGTGGCTGGGCGAGACACCCTCCCCCATTGGCAGGGCTTCAGGGTCCGGACTGAGCAGGGCATGGGTTGTGTTTGAGCCCCCGCCCCTGCGAGCCACTGGGAGGGTAGGACCTGGGATCGGGATATCAGTTTGGACTGAGTGTCTATTGTCCTGTGTTGCCTTTACCCCAGTCCAGTCTTAACCCCATGTGTACATATCCTGATGTGTTGCTGTACATACTTTTGTTCCCTTGTTTCGGAGTGGCAACGATCCTGAAACGCTTTTTCACATGACACGAGCATGAGGATGCCCTTGTGAGCGCAGTGCCTTGCCTGCCTGCTTGCTTGTGCGTGTCCGCCGCAGCGTCCCGTGGCCAGGCCCCCCACGGGAACGCGTCAAAAGCGTTTCACCGCCGCGGGATTACCCATCCCTCGCGTGCCACTCGGGGCCACCTGAACCCTGAGCACCACGGGCTTCGCAGCGCCGCCCGGAGCATCGCCCGGAGCGTCAGCAACAGCGTTGAGTCCGTGAAGGAGGTGTAGCACCTGGAGCTCCGAAATCAGCGAGTTCCTTCGACCGACCAGTACCGGCCGCACTCCCAGCTGCATCACCCACCTCCACAACCACCATCGGGCGTCTGGCCCCCAGCCCTGTAGATAGAGTGGACCGCAACAACCGCTTCAACAGCCACCCCCAGGACTAGTTAATCGAGGGGAGCGAGCGCCGATGGTGAACTGGCAGGAGGCGGGCAAGACGTGGCCGCTACCCCACCCCCGTGCTGTGTACCTATTGCGTGGGTTGGTATGGGGGCAGCACTACCGCCACAGCAACCCCCAGTGCGAGGGCGGCATGCCCGGGAGCTTCGGGCTCCGCGAGGATATGGGCGCCGACCGCCTGCAGGCAGTGGAAGATTGGCTGCGGGTGGAAGGATACGCCTACCGCTTCCGCCAGAAGCGCTGGAGGGTCTGGACCTGCCCGGACAGGCCCGGCGGAGAGCTGCGCCCTTACGGGAATGATGAGGACGAGAACCCCAACGAGTACCCGTCGGGCGCCACGATCAACGTCTCTATATTGGACATGATCGAGAAGAAGTTCCCGGAACCGGGGAACGAGCGTACGCTGCAGGGCAGCAACAGCAGCGCATCCCCTGGGAAGGAGAAGCGATCCGCCGGGGACAAGAAGCGGGACAAGAAATGGCGGGAGTACCAGGAATCCCTGGCCGCCGAAGCCGCCTAAGCCGCGGAGAACAAGACCAAGGGCGGAACCCCAGCCCCCCGCCCCCAACGGGCCGGTGGCCGTCATCACTCGGCGACACCACCCTTGGCGACTTCCTTGAAGTCGCCAAGAAGGCCAAGGCCAAGCCCCGTCAGCTGCACCTGAGGAAGTCAGGTCCAAGCAGCGACGTGGAGTTGGCCCACCGTGGGAGGATGCCGGCTGACGAGGCCAGCTCCAGCAGCAGCGTCGCTCCCGGCCAAGGGGACGTGGCACGCGCGTGCGAGCGCGCCTGTGGGCTGCCCTGCAACCTTCGGGTTGCCCGCCAACGGGCCGCGCAGCGGAACGCTGCCGTAGAGGGCACTGTCAGCATCGTCCAGGAGGAGGCTGCCGAGTGGGGCAGAGGCATGGCCTACCATGCCTCAACCGTGGCGGCCATTGCGGCCAGACTCACGGCTGCAGCCACCCAGGAGGCAGCGACCGCCCAGGTCAGGGGTGAGGTGGCGGCAGCCGCCCAGGAAGCCCGCCTGGCCTGAGAGGCCATTGTCCGTAAGGTGGCTGAGGTGAAAGCGTTGGAAGAGGCGCTTGCCCAAGAGAGGGCAAGGAAGGAGGCGGAGGAAAGGGCCCATGCCGAAGCGACGGCCAAGGCCCAGGCAGACGCCGCAAGGAAGGACGCCATCGATGCCGCGCGACGGAAGGTCGCTGAGGAAAGGGCCAAGACGAAGGCGGAACTGGCAGCGTTAGAAGCTGAGAAGGCTCGGCTGCAGCGGGCTCGGGAACCCAAGGCTGCCCGTGCCCGAGAGGAGGCCGAAAGGCGAGCTGGCGCAGCCACGGCCGCCGCAATGGAGGAGGCGGAGGCCAAGCTCCAGCGCGAGACACCCCGGGGAGGATCCCGAGTGGAAACCCTTCGAAAGCTCTTCGAAGGGGACGCCTCCTCCAAGATGACGCTGGATCTGGAGGAGGTCGACACGGGCAGCAGTGGGGACAGTGGCCCCACCGCTTACCGACAAAGGAGGCGTAAGGGGAAGACCCCCGAGAGGACACGGAGGCCAGCAGGCGGATACCCCCACGCCTCCGACCCCTTCTTCACCGCCAGCGACGGGGATGGACGAGACCGCCGACATCGCCGAAGAGTGGCTTGAGGAGGAGGAGGAGGCGGAGATGTCCCCATGGAGCCGGAGGGTGAGGTCCCTACCGGAGCTCGGAGTCCACCGAGAGCGAGACCGAGACGGCTAGGTGGAGCGACATGGACGAAGATGATGACATGGACTTTGGCTACACGGAGAAGCCCCCATCCTCGGACCCACCGCGGGGACCCGGCGGAGGCCCACCGGAACCCCTTGGCGGAGGACCATCAGGACCTCCTGGAGGACGCCCACCAGGTGGGCCCCCCGGAGGCGGACCTCCGGGGGGGGCAGGACCCCCTGGACCGGGCGGACCTGGCAGAGGCCCTCCTGGAGGACCCCCTGGGGACCCCGACGGCCCATCAGAAGAGGGTGACCCGGAGGCCACTTGGCATCGGATCGTCCACCTCCGCAGGAGGGTCCAGACCCTCGAGCGTGAGGTAGACACGGGCAAAGGCGAGATGATCCGCATCGCCAGGGTCGCCGCGGGCGCACAGAAGGAGCTGGACATCGCCAAGACAGAGATGGTCAAGATCGCCAAGGTCGCCACTGCTGTTCAGAGGGAGCTGGACATCGCCAGGGGCAAGACCAGGCTGCTGAACAAGGTGATCAACGGCCTGCAGCAGAGGTTGGACGAGCTGGAAGGCCGTGGAAGCGTCAACAGCGACCACCCACCCCTGGAGTCCGGCTCGTCGGACGACGGCTGGGGACCTCGACCAGGTCCAGGCAGAGCCCAGGCCCCCGGCGGAGCCCCCAGGAGTCGCCCCAGCGCCAGTGCCCCCTCTCTCAGCGCCCCCTCTCATCACAGCGCGGGCCGCCGCAACGAGCGTATGCCGCCCAGCAGTGGCAGTGAGGATTGGCGTGACGAGTGGCTCAGTGCGGAGTACCACAACTGCTGTGCTCCAGCGCGGACACCGGTACGCCCCTGACGCCCCGCACCAGCCCAAGAGCCAGCCCCAATGGCTGGTGGGCGATACGGTGGACTCAGAGATGAGGTCCCTGGAGGGGACGTAGAGTGGGATGTCGGCGGAGGCGAGGAGGATCTGGAGGAGGTCGGCATTACCCCGCCGCGTGGTGTACGACGGGAGGCCGCTGAACGCAGCCGCCGGCGCCGTGATGAGGAGGTGTACATGGAGGGAGTACGGCGCGAACATCTAGGTTCGGCGTACATGGAGGAACCACGGCGTAGCCACATGGATACCGCGGAGGAGATGGAAGTGGCAGCCGTGGGAGTCCGTGGGGGACGCCGATGGGAACCTCGGTCGACCTCGCGGCCCGCGTTCATGGTCTCTAAGGCCGCGGATGCCGCCGTAAGGGAAGACCTGAAGGACATCAAGCCCCCCACGTACGATGGCAACCCCCTCAACCTCGACCGTGTCTGGAAAAGCTGTACAATTCGGGGATGACCGTCACTGAAGACATGGATCACGCAGAGGCGGAGGAATATGTCTTCAAACAGTTCAGGTACCGCCTGCCGGAGGTGCTCCAAGAGCTATACTTCGTGGCGACCAAGGAGGGGAAAAACAAGACCCTCAAGGAAGCCAAGAAGTGGCTCAACGTGCAGGAGCGGGTAGACGCTCTGCCGGTGGCTGCCAAGCGGTGGAAGGCCATCAAGCTTCAGCATGATGGTCGGGAGATCCGCCTACGAGACTGGCGGGACTTCCGGGGGCAATACACCCTCTTCTGCCGCAACGTGGAGGACTGGAATGAGGGTATCGAGCAGGCCCGCCTGCTCTCCATGCTGCCGGAAGCATGGATCAGGAGAGTTACCAAGGAGGAAGCCAAGAGGGCCAAGTCCAACCACACGGTCAAGATGATGCTCTCCAAGGAGTATCATACGAACGTGGTGGCTTGGACAAGGAAGAACGTGACCCGGGATGTCAAACGGCACCCCCTGCGGAAAGCTCTCCTCATCACTGTCACGGGCGATCGCGAGAAGACCGCGATGTGGCGCCTTGATGAGTCTGACGTGGGCGGCCAGACCGTTCGTCTGCAGGCCATCCCGGCGAGGATGAGTTGCGACGAGGTCCTAAAGTGGGTTGGAGAGGAGGTACTCAAGGAGTACCGGAACCTCCACCACACCCGCGGGTTGAGGCCCGGCGACCGTGACGTCAACTACGTTGGCGAGGGGTCTGGCGGGGAGGCTGCCATGGACTCACCGGGAGCCGATGACGATGAGGCTCTCGACGACAATGACGACGACAATGAGCCCGCCGAAACCCCCGTTTGTGCCTTCTTGGCCAACAACCTGAACGCGGAGGCAACCGGGGAAGCTGGAAGCCCCTGCAGAAGGGTTGGAAGAAGAAGGAGAAGAAGGACCCCCGCCGCATAGGCGACCCTCCGCTGTCCTTTGGGGAGTTCATACGAGCTCACCCTCAGGGCTGTTTCGTGTGTTATGGGAGGAACAAAAGGTTTAGCCATGACCACCAGACATGCCCGATCCACAAGGCCGACACAGAGGCCTACAAGAAGGCGCACGGGTCGAAGAAGCGTGCACCCGCGGGTATCCGGGAGACCAAGGTGGAGGTCACCAAGGACGAGCTCTCCAAGCTGATGTCGGTGGGGACCGAGTTGGCCAAGGAGATCCAGGAGATCAAGAGGTCCTGGGTTCCCAAGTCAGATGACAAGAACAAGGACAAGGACAAGAAGGGTAAGAAAGGGGAAAGGAAGAAGGGTGTCAACGAGGTTGATGCAGAGGAGAGTACCCCTACTACCACAAGCAACGCCCCTTAGCGGAGCCCGTGCAGCCAAGGGCCCCAGCTAGGGCGGTCGCAGGATGGTGTCGCGGGAAGCGCCACACCATCCAAGTCGGGAGACAATTAGCACAAAGGGATTGCCGCGGGCAGAAGGTCCGGTCCGGCACCCAAGACGAAAGACAGTCGCAGTGGCAGGGTGAGGGCAAGTGAAGGCACGAACCCTTGCACCCGTCCATCCTTCGCGACTAAGAATGTATTTGATGTGCTTCAAGATCTTTCCGAGACTATCAGAGGATCACCCGGACCGCAGCTGGATGCTGCAGATGGGCAGCCTGAGCCCATTGTCCACGACCTGCACCAGTCGCTTATTGCGCTTCTGGAACGGCCAGAGATCCTGAGCTTGCACGCCGTGCGCCGTGTGGGCCGTGAGCGGCAGTTGCACCTTAAGGTCCGTGCCTTATGCGGGGAAGTGGAGAAGGTCTCCGACGTGTTGGTCGACACGGGAGCTCAGGTCAGTTTGGTCAAGGCTGGCTTACTTCCGCCAGAGTGCTTGACCGACAGTCGGAAGCCTGTCAGGCTGAAGGTGGCGAACGGCCAGTACATGGTGGGAGGCACGAGGGAAGCGGCCATTGGGCTGCATTTCGTGAACCACCGTGAGCTGAGCTGCCTGGACCTCGGCAAGGAAATTCTCCTGCAAGGTTGCTTCTACGAGGCCCAGATGGACTGGGACATGATCGTTGGGTACGACTTCATGATGGAGACGGACTCTGGCGTTCTCCCGGCCCAGGCCTCAATGACCCTGTACCAGGACGACCAGCTGTTGTGGCTTTCGTCTCCTAAGCACCATGTTGAATACCAATGGATCCACCCGGAACGCAATCAGCTCGAGGAAGCCGCGCTGGGGACTGAGCCAGCTGGGCCAGCAAACCAGGAGTACGGCGTAATGCCGGAAGTGGCGAGTCGATTGGTTGCGGACCTGGGAGCTTCGGATCCTACCCTGAATGCGTTCTCTTCAGGAACCTCTGCCCATCTTCAGGTTTGCAAGAAGTACTGGAGCGCCCAGGACTCCGCTCGGAAGAAGCACTTGGGTCCGCATCAGGGTTTGATGTGGATCCATTGCGCCCGATGGGACATTCCAAGGGCGGTAGCGAAGATATGCAAGGACCGCTCGAAGGCAGTGCTGATTGTTCCTGTGGGATGCATCGAGGAGGAAAGCACCCGAGATTGGGTGGTCTCACTCCCAACATGACCTTAAACAAGGTCGTCCTACCCGCTGGAGAGAGTGTCTATCAGGACGCTAAGGGACAGCCCATGCCACCCCAGAGATGGCCAACGGAATTCCACTATGTGGATGGGGGCCTTGAGCAGGCCGACACCACGGACTTCGTGTGTGTCAACCACATCATAGCGGAGCGATGGCAGTAATGCTTTGCGGTTTCCCCTGTTGACATCGGAGAACTGGAGGACCTCCTCACTGAAGAGGAGCTGGACCTGGTTCAGGGGTATATGGATCCGCCCTTTCACGACTCGGGAAGCCAGCGTGAGGAGAAAGGCCAGGACAAAGCGTGGTGGGAGGTGGAATCCATCGTCTCCGGTTCCTTTGATGGGAATACCTTCGTAAGGAGGGTACTGGACCACATGTCCAGCCAGGACGAGCCAATCTGCGGGAACCCACCCACCTATGGTGACTAGTTCCGAGGCAAGACCAGAGATGGCCCTTTGGGCCACCTGGGAAGACCACCAGAGCCGAAACCATGCGGTGATATCCCGCAAGTAAGCTCAGTGGTTCAGGTGCGCGGCAAGGCCAAGGCAGAGTTCGATGAGTGCCCCAAGATCCAGGCATTGAGGACCAAGCTGAAGCAGAAGTATGGGGATACATTCCTCAGCGGAAAACCTGTGTTTCCCCCACCAGTGCGTGGACCGTATGGCGAGGCCAAGATACGACTGAAGCCGGACCCCTGTGTGTACCGACACCGGGAGTTCGCCCTGAGGGGCGAGAGAAAGGAGGCCATGGAGAAGATCCTCTGTGAATTCATCGAGAGAGGCTGGCTTGAGCCGTGCCACTCCGAGTGGGCCTCCCCGTGCTTCGTCGTCCCCAGGAAGGTGGCCGGAGAGTGGCGGCTCGTGGTCGACTACCGCGGCCTAAACGCCCAAACGCAGCAGGACAGCTATACGCTGCCCCTCATTGAGGACCTGCTGCAAAAACAACACCGGCGGAGGATCTTCACGGTGATTGACCTGAAGCATGGTTATCATCAGATGCCTCTTGCCGAGGAGTCCCGTGCTTGCACAGCAATGAGCACACCACTTGGACCCCTCCATGGGAAGGTGACGCCCATGGGCGTTACCAACGGCAATGCGGCTTTTCGGCGGATGCTGGAGAACCTGCTTGAGCCGGTGCGTGACTGTGCGGACCCCTTCGTGGACGACGTGATCATCGTGTCCGGGGACCCCAGTATGAGCTATGAGGAGCTCCTGGAGGCACATGAGAGGGACGTCACCAGAGTGCTGGACCTTCTGGTTCGGCGCAAGCTCATGGGCAGCAGTGACAAGGCCACCATTGCGGTAAGCCAGGTGGTCTTCACTGGCCACGTAGTTGGGAACGGGCAGCGGAAGCCCATTCCTGGCAAGGTGGCTGCGATTGAGCACTGGGAAAGGCCCACAACGGTCTCTGAGCTACAGGCGTACTTGGGATTCTGCAACTACTACTCTGGGTATATCAAGATGTATGCCGAGTATGCAGCCCCCATGACAACCATGCTCAAGGGCAACCGAGAGGAGACCAAGAAGGGGTCGAAGAAGGCTCTGGGCTGGAATGAAGAGTCCGACCGTGCCTTTGAGGGGATGAAGCAGGCGCTGCTATCCGCAGTGGGTCTGCACCTCGTGGATCCTGACCGAGGGTTTGTCCTGCGCACCGACGCTTCCGACTACGCCGTTGGCGCTGTGTTGGAACAAGTGCTTGACGATGGGAGGCACGTGCCGGTGGCCTTCTGGAGCCGAGTCCTGGCGGAAGGCCAGAGACGGACATGGACGCCCCGAGAAAAGGAGGCGTATGCCATCGTCATGGCTCTCAGGAAATGGGCTTGGTACATAGCCCTCCATCCTGTCACCGTCTGCACCGACCACCAGAGTCTGCAGTCGTGGCACAAAGAGCACGTGGACACCCCCTCCGGTCCCGCCTCCCGAGGGGCAAGATGGCATGAAACCTTGGCCGAGTTCGACCTCACGGTTGTGTATGTTCCTGGCAAGGACAACACCATGGCGGACTGTCTCAGTAGGTGGGCCTATACCGCCAGCAAGGTCATGACGGATGTCTCTGCCCACGGCGATGAGGCTGAGACCGCTAAGGCCAAGAGGATCATAGAAATGGAGCGCCTGATGGAGGAGGAGGGTGTTAAATGCTTCGTCGTCATGGCTGCGGATGCCCCCCTCGGAAGGAGGATGGGCAGAGCGGTCAGGGTACTCGCCCCTGAAAGAGCCGAGTCCGACAAGCACCTCTTCCCTGAATCGTGCCTCCAGGACGACTGGACTGACGACTACGCTAAGTCTGAGGCCTTTGAGGCCGAGTATAGGGCTGTGACCGAACCTGATGACGGGCACAAGTGGCCAAAGGGGCTGACTGAGGAGGATTGCAAGCTCTACCCGAATGGTAAGCTGCTGGTCCCAGAGTCCCAAGTGCTCCAGCTATGTGAGGCTTGGCACCACCACATGATGCACCCAGTGGTCAGGAAGCAAGCCCTGGATATGCAGCGCCGGTTCGAAATCGACCAGATCAGTCTCTACAATGCTAAGTAAGAAAAAGTCACTGCCATGTCTTTCTTGGAGGGCTTGATCCAGGCTAAGCCCCCCCTTAAAACTCTGTGTTGATGCTGAGACAAACTTAAGTGTTTTTATCTCTCTTTTGTTGCCTAAAGTACACTTTCTCAAAGTAACTAGGGTTGTGACCCTAGCCCCCCCATGAAGTTCACCCCTACCACCCAACTGAGCGGAGGTACCTTCCTTCATGGAGGACATACTAAAATAAATCAGGCATTTCATGCTTGTTGGCCTTGGAGGTTAAGCCTAAGTGGTCTCCCACCCCAAGACCCCTATACTCAATTGAGTCTACCACTTATTGTCGCCCTACTTTGTAACTGGTTCTGAATTCAGTTGCTTGGCCAAGTCATTTTCTGTGTGGTCCTGACATCTATGCCCCTCAGTCCTAACCAGCACCATTTCACCCAAAAGAGTGCACATGAAGTGCCTATTGCAGCCTCTGAGGCTAGAGTCTGACCAATTTTCATATAAAACCTTTTGTATTATCCATTTGTGATTGAATCTAGGTGCATATACCTGCTTTGTCTATCTGCAGCCCTTCTGTGTTACACTGGATTCCAAAACCAGTCATTGATTCGATCCACATTCAGTCCTTGCTCTACTTGCTGCTTTGGTTTGGGGTTTTCAACTACAAAACCTGCAGGAATACATCAAAAGACCTAGAGCATAATTCAAGGACATCTTTCCGGTAGCAGAGACAGTCCCTTGTGACCTTTTGAACCGACCCTGAGAAGAAGTGCAGAACAAAAGCTCAACAACAAGTCCATCATGTCAACGCCAAGCGTCAGGACCTGGCCTATCCGAACTGTCCAAGTACAAATGGGCAGCGTGGTCCACCCAACGGGTGAACCACCACACCGAGCACCACATCATCTCAGTGGCGCATCTGGGTCCCAAGGAGATCCAGAACGCAGAAGGGCGGAAGAGAATAAAGGCCTTATCACCGAGGCCTTAGCAGCACACAATGGAGACAGCTTCAGTCACCTCCACAGACGTGTGGCTGCTTCAGTATCAAGATCCAATTGTCCAGCTTCATCCTCAACTGCCATTGAAGGACCTGAGGAATATGAGAAGCTGAAGATGAAGATGGATGAGTACATCATGCATGAGGAGTACTATAAATCCATCCGTGGGGAAGATGGAGAGGAGCCGTTGGCTGTACATGGATCCAGACCACGTACAGATCTAGGGTCCTACGCACACTCTGGTCCTCCGTCCACTGCATTCCTGCCAAGACGACTAAGACCTGAGTATCCAACCCCAAGGGCTCCCGAAGTGGGCCCAACACGAGTAGAAGAACAACAACATCCAAGGCCAACCTACGGTGCCCTGGATCAAACGGCCGAGTTGCTGGCCAAATTCCTGTCTGGATCAGAAGATCCAGATGTGACGGCCTTATCGGAGGCCATTAGGGCTAAACTGGGTATTGCAGAACCCTTACCCAAGCCTGAGTTGCTCTTCCTCTCTCCAGGGCTGAGTACCCTGGCCGAAGATCTCAAGAGATCGAGGGTCTCAAGGCTGTTGCCTAAGGTCATCTGCCCCAGCCCCTTTCACCCCCGTGCCAGGACTGTGCCTATGGCGGATCTACAGGACGTGCCTGTCACAGAGAGTGAGAGAAGAGGGCTGTCAGCCCTGGCCCCTCTTGCCGGCGTGTCGCCATCAGGCCTAACTCCGGGGGCTGGGAAGACGGGCAGACCAATTGCCCAGGCGAACATCCAGCTGGAACTGCCGGAGTTCGACCCCAAAAATCTGCCTGAAAGGGCAGAAGAATTTGCAGAGTTCCTTTTGTTGACTGGCCAATCCCATGTGGATGTGGCCACCAAATGTTCACTGCTGAAACGCTCATGCAAAAAGAAATTTTTGCAAAAACAGGTCAAACAGATTGTGAAACCCTGTTCTACCTGGGCAGAGGTACTCCTGAGGTTAGAGAAAACATTTCCAGTCTATGAGACTGACCTCAGCGTACGCACACAGATCGAGGAGCTACCTATGCTCCCGGAGTTTCCATCCGCTGCGCGAGTTTCTGAGTATGTGTGCGACTTGGAGTACTTATTTTCGAGGATGAATGTGGGCTCCTACGGAGCCACTCAGCCCCACTTGTGGCTCATGAGTAAGATCCCCCAGCGTACGTGGGATGATTGCCGCTCCACCTCTGAGAGGAAGAGCAGGACCCACTCGTACGATACACTGGTGGATCTCTTGATTGAGCTCGCTCTTGAGAGAGAGAACGACTCCCACATGGAGAAATTCCTCAAGAAGCATTTGGGACGAGGTGGTACCCCTACCCCCGAACGTGGCGAAGGGAAGGGGCATAAAAATCCCACTAACACTAACCAGGGAGGTGGTAAAGGGAGGGGCAACCTACGTGCCATGAACGAGGTTCCAACTGATGCAGGTACACCCCCCCTGTTTTACTGCCGACCTGTCAATGACAAGGGGGGACCTTGTCACGCCTCTGACTGCGATCTCCGCAGTGGCTGTATGCTGCAGATGAAACGTCAGCAGCATACTAAAGATGGGAAAACTGTGACCCAACAGGACCACTTCAGGTGTACCATCACCTGTGGTTACTGTGGCAAACGTCGTCACTATGAGGACGAATGCCACATCAAGAAACGCGAGAGTGACAAACTCAAGCGTCAGGAGGCGGAGCGCCAGAGGACGCCCGCCAGAAATCCCCCGAATGGAAATAAAGGTAAAGGAGGTGGCAAGGGGGGTGGCAAAACTGGACCCCCTAACCCCCAGGGGCGCTCATCAGCGCCCGTTGCTACACCTACTCCTGCTGCCACACCCGCTCCTGCCGCAGGTGTCCCCCAGAAGCGCCCCCAAGGGGATAACACTACCCCTGAGGGGAATAAATCTAAGAAGAGGCGCTTGGCCTGGATGGCCAAGTCCCTCATGGCTGCAGGAGTGGATGTGAAATTCCCTGATGAGGAATAGGGGGGCGGCTCCGAAGAGGAGGACTTGGTTTTCTGGATCCTCGTGAAAATCGGGGATCAGGTTTTTCGAGCAGTGCTTGATACCGGTGCAACACTTTCCATAGTGGCCCGGCGCCTCCTTAAAACTTTCAGGAAAACTAAGACCGTGGCCATAAGAGTAGGGGATGGGCGTACCATCCATTCCTTGGGGGGGGTCGATGTGACCATATGTCTGGGCGACGAAACCGTGACCCAACACTGCAGAGTGTTGGACACTGACGCCTTTGACATCGTCATTGGCACTGACTTTCTAAGAAGAAACCCCCAGGTTAAAATGCTGTCCCTACAGCGTCCTTACTCTTTGCACTGCGACTTTGGCAGTGGGCTATTTTCCGTTCCTTTGGAGCTGTCAGGACGAAAAGAGTCTGGGCTGCGCTACGCAGCCAAGACGAACTATCGTACTGAAAACTACCAACTGGCCCGTCATGTTCTCGAAGATGGACTGGCGGCCCTTCAGGTAAACCTGGATGAGATCCAGGTGGAATTGTTTGCGAGCCAACAACAGCACATCATGCAGTTGTACTGCTCGAAACAAATGAACAATGCTTTCCGTTTCTTCTGGAAAGCAATGTGCCTAGGGTATGCTAACCCTCCATTCTCCCTGCTCGCGAAGGTTCTAACCAAGATCGCTTATGAGGGAGGAAGGGTTGTTATGTGCACCCCTGACTGGGGTTGCTCTGGTGAACATGCTTACTGGCGCCGTATGCTTGACCGAATGACCGTGGGAAGAGTGCAACTCCCCGACGGCCCCATCTATGTGCCTGAGGACTCAGACACAGCTATGCAGGCCCCTGAGTGGGCCAGTTTCCTGTCCACCATCGATGGATCTCTCAATCCTGTACCCCTGTGTGACCTGGACCAGGTGCTACTAAAAGAGGTCATGGCCGAAAATCGTGGCCTGACCCTTTATGATCTCAAAAATCGATCTCCTGAGCACCTATCTGCCACACCTACAGGGTGTGAGTCTCCTGATGACTATCTGGAACCTGCAGCTGTAAAAAAGGATGCTGACGACCAACTGTCTGAGATCGCCAGCACTATTCCCTCTGTTGATCCCAGCTGTTTTGACCTAAAACATAGTGCTTTCCTGGCCCAGCTGTTGCTAGAGGAGGTAGATCTAGAGTCAACCTCTGAACCCGCTTCCTCTGTTGGGAAACCAGTGCTACACATGCAGCCTGTGCACACAGGTGAACACGTGGCCCGGAGTACTGATGCTCTGGCACGGCCTGCTGCTAATAACATGCCCTTGTCTGAGCATGACGCTCAAGAACTCCGACGGCTGTTGTACCTGAAGGCCGAAGGTATTGAGCGCCAAGAGCGGCTGCAATACCTCAGACAGACCTGGAAATACTCCATCTGGTCTGAGGAGGACGATGAGTCCTATACGCTGCCTGATCCTGAGATACCTCTAGTGTATTCTCTACACTATGGGCAGCAATGTCCCCCTGAGTGGGACGATGGTACTGTACCTGCCGAAACTGCTGATCGGCATAAAAAGAAAGAACACGGAAAAAGCAACCTCCATGCTGAGGAGGCTTTCCTTCAGAAAGTCGAGAGTCTTAACCTTGACCCCCGCCTGAAGAAACTGCTTATAACCTATGAGGAGGTGTTCGGCGCCTTGCCGCCTCCCCTATCTTGTAAAAAGCTGGTCCAGATGGACCTGAAATTGAAACCAGAATTTGAAAAGACGCGAGTGAGGCGTCGTTCCTATCCCGCTCCACAGGAACAGGTTGAAGAAATGGAGCGCCAGATCCAAGAATGCATTGATGCTGGCCTCGTTGAAGAGTATAAACATGGGGACTATCCCCATCACTGCAGCCCCTGTTTCCTTGTTGCTAAACCAGGGTCGACTGCTCTACGTCTTGTTGTAGACTGTGGTGAGGTCAACAAGAAAACCCAGAACCACTCAGGGAGTATTCCTAACATGGAAAACACCCTGGAGCGTATTGCCAAATGCAGGTATAAGACCAAAATGGACAAACGCTCTGGTTTCTGGCAGGTTGACCTAACCGCCGCAGCTCAGGAGCTGCTTGCCTTTATAACCCCTAAGGGTCGTGTCTTCAAGTGGAAGGTTATGCCTTTCGGGGTGGCTAACGCCCCAGCGCTCTTCCACGAGCTTATGAACAAAATTTTGTACATACTGAGGCGCAGGCCTCTAGTACAAGAGTTGATTTCTCGGGGTGCAGAAATGGAGGCTCACATCGACGACGTGAGTTTGGGTACTAATACCAAAGAGGACCATGTCCTTCTCCTCCGTGAATTCTTCACTGTCTGTCAAGAAAACCATCTCCGAATCAAACTCGAAAAATGTGAGTTCATGAAAGAGGAGATGGAGTATTTGGGTTTCGACGTGGGGTATGGCTGGTGGAAACCAGCCGCGTCTAAGATGCAGCCCCTACAGGACATGCAGATTCGCGATGACCCTAAAAAGGGTCTACACGATGTGAGGAGTTTTGTGGGCGCCTGTAATTTCTATCGGCGTCACATCCACAATTTTACTTACTCCTCTGCACCCCTCACTGACCTAATCAAGAAAACTACTCCCTGGAGGTGGACCTCCAGAGAGGAAGAGTGTTTCCAGGAGTTGAAGAAGAAGATTGCCTCCTCCAACTGCCTGGGAGTGCCCCGCCCTGAGGGCGAGATAATCCTGATCACTGATGCCAGTGATGTAGGGGGGGGAGGTACGATCTATCAATGGCAGGAGCTTAACCCCGCTGAACTAACCCACTGCCATTATCGTACTACTGGACTGAACTGTGATGGTTCGTTGAAACATGACTATCCTACCAGTGAGTGGCGACTGGTGCCACTGGGACACTGGAATTGGAAATGGAACCAAGCGCGTTCCAACTACAGCACCTATGACCAGGAACTCCTGGCCGGTGTGTTGGTGCTATCGTCACAATCCCGACTCCTGGGGTCTAACCCTATTGTCTGGCTGTGTGACCAGGAGCCTGTGAAGTCTTTTCAGAAGGGCCCACCACCAGAAAAAGCGAAGCTAAAACGGTGGTGGACTTACCTGAGCCAGTTCAGGCTGACAGTGCATCATATCCCCGGGATTAAGAATGAACTGTCGGACTATATATCGCGCAACAACTTCGATGCGCTTATTGGTGAGAGCTCTGAGGCGCTCGCCAAAGAGGCTTTCCAGCGTATGGATGTCCAGCTTGACCTGTCCATGCGCACTGCTGGAATCCTGGAGGGTTGGAGTCTAACCGACTATCAGTCAGAGTATGAAGAAATTCTCCAAACCCTCAGCACTGGTCTCGAACCCCGTGTCATTGACGGGCACCAGTGGTAGGAAAACAATCAGTACCTCTTCTACGAGGACCGAATGGTTGTGCCTGAGGCACGACTGGATGGGTGCCTACAGTGGTCCCATCTCAGTTCTGGTCACACTGGCGCTAATCGCTCAGTGGACTTCTTCCTTGAGTGTTTCTACTCTAGTCTAACCCTGACTGAACTGAGGTCGCGTATGCAGACCATTGTGGATGCTTGTGGCTGTCATGCCAGCAAGCAGAGCGACAGTAGGGACAGGGGCCTGATCTCCAGCTTACCCATACCCTATTGTGCTAACTCTCTTCTCTACGTGGACTACATCCACGGCCTACCACGCTTTGGCGGCTATGATAGTTGCCTCGTGGTCACCTGTGGTCTATCTCGCTTCACCCGTGTGTTCCCTTGCAATAAGAAAATCACAGGTGAGCAGACTGTAAAAATGTTGGTCGAACAATGGTTCGAACCCTATGGAGCACCTAAGCAGGTGCACTCTGATGAAGATGTACGCATCCGCAGTGACACTGGGTGGTACAAACGAGTGCTAAATGCCCTCAACGTGGAGGTAACCACAGGTGTACCCTATACTCACACGTCTAACCCTCTCCGTGAGAGACAGAACCGTGTGGTGGAGCAAAACTTAAGAATCCTGATGAAACAGGAGCGCACCAAAGACTGGGTACGCCTAGTGCCCTGGGCAGTTCTGTCCATGAACTCACAGCGGAGCTCTTCTACGGGTTTCACCCCCCACGAACTGTTCCATGGAGGACGACCTGCTTGGTTCTTCAAAACCCCCTTCCCTGAGGACTTCAAGAGCCCTGTCGGAGATTGGCTGGAACACAAGCAGTCTCTGGCTAACCAGGCTGGTACTAACCTGAGGCACATTCGTGACCGTGAACAGAGCCGACGGAACCGCCTACGGCGACCTGCCAGCTTCAAGGTTGGTGACCTTGTTTTGGTACACCATTCACGCCTACCCTCCTGGCCACGTAACTGCCTACAGGACCCTTACTTTGGACCCTATCGTATCATCAGGATAGATGGATCCAGGATCCATGTCAGGTGCAGTCCACGTCTTGGTGGTGAACTGCTGTGTGCACCTAAGCAGTTGAGGCACTATCACTCCCCTGACGACTTGTCTTGGGATGAGTGGCGCCTCAGCGACAGTGAGATTGAACGTATAGACCTAGAGAGCGCTGCCAGTCCAGAGGAGGCAGACGAACTCGAAGAGATGACAGCCGATGAGATGGCAGTCGATGGTTACTACGTGGTTGCAGGTATTGCTCGCCACGAGTATAAACAGGGCTGGAAATTCCTTACCCTGTGGGATGGCTATGGGTTGTCCGAGGCGACCTGGGAACTAATGTCAGCCTTCATACAACCAGATGGGAGTATCAACCCCATCTTCCGCACTTACCTCGTTGAGAACAACGAAGGTCAGCTCCTAACCCGTGCTGAGACCATGTCCCAGCGTAAGAAGCGAAGCTAATTTCCCTGTGTCAGTCTACTGACAGGTGCAGTGAGCACTCTTCTGCAGTCGTGCCTGAGTATGGGTGTAAGAGCAGTTGTCACAGTTGCCCCGCATTGCATCGCAGGACAGGACCGTTAGCCCCCCGTGACAACCACTCCCTGGCCGAAGACCATTGGTTTTTCACAGACTACTGCTTACTGAGCACTGCACTGACCCTGTCTGTGCCCTGCAGACCCATGCCTATGGTTTCCAGCGTGAGCCAGGTGGCCGCTTATCAGGATTGCAGCCACCCAGGGGTGTTTGCCTTGTTGACCATGTGTTGCATGGGTACTGCCCTAATGTAATGACCTTGGTGAGCCAACGAAGAACGGTGGCTTACTACACCAGGGGAAAATGACAAGCAATGTGTTATGAGGCAAGGTGTGTCTTCCCTCCTTGGGGACAAGCGAGCCCACAGTTAGGACCCCTGACTGGTCCAGACCCATGGGGTTCTACCCTTCCTTACAGGGTTTACCATACCCCTAAGTGTGCTACGTATGTCTGTATGTGTCCCACTTCACTCCCCAGCGTGGCTCCCGGAGACCGGGCTTCGCTGACGTCGGACCGAAGGTCCTAATCAGGTACTATTACCACTCCTATGGCGCCCAATTTCTGTGCTGGCGCCTGTCCTTGGGGTAGGACGGCAAAAGCCCTACCTACTAAGAGGGCGGGGTGGCCAAGTGTGCTAAGGGCATACAAAACGCCCATTTTTGCTACAGGCCAAAAGCTAACGCACTCCCCTGCCCACGAGGAAAAGCACGTGGGACAGGAGACACCACTACACTACACTCACTAACGCCAGCACCGGCCTTCGAAGGCAGGGTGAGCACTCATCACTTGCACTCACCTCCTGTCAGGCCTGCTGACCCTAACCCCTACACACGCTACTGGGTGCTGCTGTCGATGTTCACGCAGGCCCTAATGGCCCTCCTGTGAAGAGGACAAGAGAACACAGCGCTCCTAAGCAGCTGTGGCCTAACAGGGGACGCCACAACGCGTTCCCCCTGCTAGGGCTTGGAGGGAAGGGATGCTCTCGTTGCGTGCACAGCGCAGATGTCGTTGAGGTCGAACTGCCCTCGCCAGGACTGGCTGAGGCACAGTGATTTGATTTGTGATCAGCGCCCCTGTTTTGCTGGGGCAGAAAAATGGTAGCCGCCGAAGGCAGCTGCTGCGAGCACCAATCACCCTTAACCTCTCCCACCTGTACAAAAGAGGCAGATGAAGGGGTGTTTGCGACGGAGGAACCAAGCCACACTCCAGGTATTATACCCTTCTCAGTGTGACCTATAATACACTGTTCGCAAACACGCTGACGGATCAGCTACCCCTGTCAAGCAAGCAAGCTTTAAGAAACTCCTCGGGTTCTCTTAAAGAACGTAGCGAGGAGCCTCTGAGTAATCTAAACAAGGTTTACCGTGCGCAATTAGCGTGGCCTACCCTTTAATGCATCATGTGCACGCAGGGAAGGGAGGCTGAACCACTGACTCTACCAGGAGGTGAGCTCCTCCTGGGCTAACCTACCTTACTCACCATGCATCGTGTGAATGCCAAATTGGAACGAACACGAAACAAACCTAAGCGTTTTAAGCAACTCAACTTTAACGCCATGGCCGCACACGAACAAACGCTTTTTGTCATACCTGTGAAGAAGAAAACAAGGGTGAATTTCGGATACAGGTAAAGCGTCACAGCGTGTGGATGCCTCGATTAGGCACATGCATCGCGAGCACAGCGCATATTCTAACCGTACGTGCGCGCTGCGCGCTCCATTCGCATCACATACCTTTCATTCCTGCTTTTACCTGTGCAGAGCACGAGACGAGAACACCCGACCCCCCAACGAGCACAGCGTTGACAACCCTAACGTTTTGACGAAACAACCAACACGAACGCAATGCGTGAGTGTGAAGTGACACAGACATACCTGAGAGACGGGTTGTTGAACTGGTCTGTGGTGTGGGCTGATTTTGAATGCTTGACTCTGAAGTTTATAAAAATTTTGATGCAACTGTGCAAAAATTTTCTTTAAAACTTTAAAAACTACGGCTCATACCTTCTTTTCCAAAAGCCGTTTACGCTTGCGCAACCCTTTTCTTGGCGTCCGCTTCCTTTGCGCTTGTCTGCGACTTCAAGTTATGTGTAAAAATGACGATTTCCCGCGTGGTTTCGTCGATTTTCAACGATTTCACTTGCTAAACCGCAACCCCTTCCGCTAAACCGCAGGAATCACTCCCTGCTGGTTACATTTTCTATTTTTCCCAGCTCCTGGGGGTTCGTGCCCTCCATTTGGAGTATTGCTCCGCCCTGGCCTTTGGTTAGGACGTTTACTAGAACGTTGTTTATACAGCGATAGCCGTCCGCATTAGAGCGTTCGACTGTACCCTAGTGGGCAAGCACATGTGCTCTAGGGAGGGAGTCCTGGGTTCAATTTACACTGCCCCCAAACTTTTTCCAAAGGTTTTCGCCGCACGCCGGCGACTTTTGAGGAATGCCCCTTCGAAGGGACATCATTCACGGTACATTACACTGTTTTTCAAGGGTCCTTACAGTGTGAAAGGCTTCTTTGAAGTGATGAGGATGTTTTTGGTAAGTTTAATGCATTTTTTGAGGTAGGTTTGGGAATATTTGAGCCTTTTTCCTTGGTCCTACTAGCTTAGCTAACTAGTACTCCAGGGGGGAGTAAGAAAAAGTCACTGCCATGTCCTTCTTGGAGGGCTTGATCCAGGCTAAGCCCCCCCTTAAAACCCTTTGTTGATGCTGAGACAAACGTAAGTGTTTTTATCTCTCTTTTGTTGCCTAAAGTACACTTTCTCAAAGTAACTAGGGTTGTGACCCTAGCCCCCCCATGAAGTTCACCCCTACCACTCAACTGAGCGGAGGTACCTTCCTTCATGGAGGACATACCAAAATAAATCAGGCATTTCATGCTTGTTGGCCTTGGAGGTTAAGCCTAAGTGGTCTCCCACCCCAAGACCCCTATACTCAATTGAGTCTACCACTTATTGTGGTCCTACTTTGTAACTGTTTCTGAATTCAGTTGCTTGGCCAAGTCATTTTCTGTGTGGTCCTGACATCTATGCCCCTCAGTCCTAACCAGCACCATTTCACCCAAAAGAGTGCACATGAAGTGCCTATTGCAGCCTCTGAGGCTAGAGTCTGACCAATTTTCATATAAAACCTTTTGTATTATCCATTTGTGATTGAATCTAGGTGCATATACCTGCTTTGTCTATCTGCAGCCCTTCTGTGTTACACTGGATTCCAAAACCAATCATTGATTCGATCCACATTCAGTCCTTGCTCTACTTGCTGCTTTGGTTTGGGGTTTTCAACTACAAAACCTGCAGGAATACATCAAAAGACCTAGGGCATAATTCAAGGACATCTTTCATAAAGGTCAGAAAGGGTTGCTCGGTCTGTCAGGCCTGCAACCCTGACAACCAGAACGTCAAGGGGGAAGCCCAATCGACTCCGGTGCCTGAGCAGCCCATGGAGAGCATGGCCATTGACGTCTTCTCCATGCCCGAAGTTCACATAGGCAAGGAGACCTTTGACTGTGTGGTCCTTTGTGTGGACCGCCACAGCGGCTATGTAGTAGCCGTTCCGGCACGCAAAAAGGGGTTGCGTGCCAAGGAAGTGGCAGTCATGATGATTCGTCATTGGCTTACCGTCTGTGACATCCCCTGCACCAATTGCAGTGACCGAGGGCCCCAGTTTACTGATAGCTGGTTCAAGGCCATGTGTTCCCTCATGGGAATACGTCATGCCAAGAGCGTCGCCTATCTCAGCCGGTCCAACGGCCGGGCTGAAGTGGCTGGAAGGCAGCTGTTCGAGAAGCTACGCAAGTTTCACATCACCAATCCACGTCGGAATTGGTTTGAGGAGATGTGGCCCGCTCTGAAGGCCCATCATGACACCCCCACTCCGGGTGGTTTGTCCCCTCACCAGATTCTGTTCGGCAGGGACCCCCTTGGTCGGGGACTTCCCTTGTCTGGCGATGGTATGGCCATGGACGCCAAGGAATTCTTCGCGCGGCAAGAGGCAGCGGCGCAGGACATCCGCCAGCAGCTCGAGAAGGAGCATGCCGAGCGTCAGAGGTCCGCCCCGAGCTCGACAGCGCAAAAGTTCAGGGTGGGAGACCCGGTGTGGGTGATCAGACCCCGCCCTATGGGCACCTACCGCACCAAAACCTCGTTTACACCCAGAGAGGTGGTCCGCAGGATTGATGAGGACACCTACCGCATCAAGGTGGGTCACGGACAGTTCTGGGAGGACAACGACTATGCCGAGCAAGACAACCATACCGTCGAGAAGATCCTGGACCAGCGTCCGAACGCCTCGGCACCCGGAGGCCTGGAGTTCAAGGTTCGTTGGCGAGGCTATGGGCCGTCCCACGACACCTGGGAACCCGTCTCCTCGTTCGTGCCGCGGATTAACATGTGTGAGCATGAAAGTCAATGACGGAACACGATGCTCACAAGACCAAAATCCCTAGGCCTTTTTTGATTTCTGAGCCAACTCAACGATGGCTCCACGCAATTCAATGCGTGCCAAATTTCCATTTTAGAAAGAGGGCAAGTTTTGGTCGAAAGATAGGCCAAAAGGCCCCATTCCCCTGTGGCTGGTACTCGAAGCCTATGGGAAGTTGAGCCTTGAACCAAGGCATTATGTAAAGTAAAGACCATGAATAACATCGTGAATGGCTTGGTTGATTTTTACAACCTTGCTTTCCATTTTCTATAATGTCGCCTTGTGAGCACGCGTGCCATACTGCCTCTTCGCACACGCGCTCATATGCAAGCACCAATGACATGAGTGGGCGGAGACAATCTAACCATACTGGGCATATTTGGGAGCACCTCCTCTGGGCCTACTCAGAAAATGTTTACTCATATTTTTGTTCCTCAATGACCCAAAGATATATACATACCAATATCGCCGATATATGCACGGTTTCCCATAAATAGTGCGCTCCAAGGATTGAGGTGTTAAAAATGGTTCCATTATGCTTTGAACATCAACCCTTGTTGCAAAAGAGAAGCAAAGCTTGGGTTTGCATCCATGAAAAAGCCCGAGGCTCCTTTCTCTTGTGATACGGAGATACGATTTTTCGAGTGACCACTTTTGGGTCAATTTTGGCCATTTTGCCCAGAATGGCCTCAAAACCCTTCTCCCCCTGATTTCACCCCCGAGGTTGCGTGCGCCACTTGACCAAGGGTAAGGGCGATTTGAAGAGGGCACATAAACCCGTAATCGAATGGGGTGTTTCCCCATGTGGCCTCTCTGAGTCACCCAATTCCGGGTATGTTGCCATTCTGCCCCATTTGTGTGTCATTTTCCCTCCAAGAGGGAAAGGAACTAGAGGCGACCATGAGGTTTGGCAAGTGGCATATATTGGGACCTAGGTCTCATGTGTCCATAGCATCATTGGTTGGAAGGATCCACGCCCTGGTCAGGGAGATATGGATTCATGAGTGTCGGCCATTTTGGCCAAATTTCGCTGTCTTTGCCATTGTATGTCATATTGGAACTACCATATCTCCATGGGGCACAGAATCCAGCTAGAAGAGAAGGGCGATTATTCTAGCATATGACCAAGGGTTGAACACCATTGAGTTTCGTATTTGCTCCTCTGGTTCATCCGGAGTTTTTCAACTTTTGGTGCGATCCATGATCCCCCCCTTTGCGCCGCATGCTGCTTTCTGCCCCATCCGCGTGTTCATCCCCTCGATGAACAGTGAGCAGCCAGTGTGACAGCAGGTCATAGCCCAGGGCATGGCACCAGAGGGGATATCAAGGGTCGTGAATCAAGGCTTGGCGGGACAAAATCGCCAAGGTTTCCTACCCTGCACGGTCGACCGAGACGGCCGATTTTGCCATTTGGGCAGATGTGGATCCAGTTTGGACTGACACCACGCCGAGTGGCATGAAGATCTTTGGGAGCCAAGTGCATGGGTGTCTTCATTCGACTCCTGGTGAATCGGATGTGGAATGGCAGATCCGATCTCCAACCCGGCGTGGAGATATACCATTGGGGATACCCCCAATTTTTGCTCATTGTGAGCAGCCAAAATGACCCCTTTTTGGAACCCCAATTTCAGCCCCCGTGTGGTCAATTGGCAGTCCCATATCTCTAAGCCCATGATGAGCCCGGAACTAATTTCAAGTTGAACACTCATATATGAGCCCTAGACCCTGGCTCCTATCCTGTTAGCCTTTGGCCCTGCCCTGGCTGGGCGAGTCACCCACGGGAATGACGCCAAATTTGGTGATTTTGGCATCATGACCCCACATGGCGAAGCCGGGGCGCCCTGATGCTGAGGACTCCGAGGGGGGCAGGTTGCGTGAGGGCTCCAGAGAATTTGTACTTCAGGGGCATAGGGTGAGTTGCCTCGTCCCTAACTCTGGCTGGCCCGAACAAGGGGTTAAGTTTGGAGTTTCTGGAGACAATATCAGTTTGGGCTGAAACAGTCCATTTTCAGCTACCAGCTCCTAGGGGATAATGGCGGGCCCTTATCCCGGGCTCAGAGGGGAGTTGGGACCTGCTGTTTCGGGAGCATAGGGAGCCAATGTCGGTCAGCCTTGGAGTGCTGTGGTTTCTAGAGACTCGCCTGTGGCTGGGCGGGACACCCTCCCCTATTGGCAGGGTTTCAGGGTCCGGACTGAGCAGGGCATGGGTTGTGTTTGAGCCCCCGCCCCTGCCAGCCACTGGAAGGGTCGGACCTGGGATTGGGATATGAGTTGGGACTGAGTGTCTATTGTTCTGTGATGCCCTTACCCCAGTCCAGTCTCAACCCCATGTGTACATATTTTGATGTGCTGCTGTACATACTTTTGTTCCCTTGTTTCAGAGTGGCAAGGATCCTGGAACGCTTTTTCACATGACACGACCATGAGGATGACCTTGTGAGCGCAGTGCCTTGCCTGCCTGCTTGCTTGTGCGTGTCCGCCGCAGCGTCCCGTGGCCAGGCCCCCCACGGGAACGCGTCAGAAAAATCGGAAATTGGTAGATGAACTTTAGGTCCGCCTATGGGATCTCAGTGTCAGGATGGTTCAAGCTAATTCGGGAGAATTTCGAAGTTGAAGTTGGCAATTCGCTCTCGCAGGGTTCCACAAATTCGTGCAAATTAGGTGCAAATTTGAATTTGAGCACATTCGTGTGAATTCGAACCTGCATCCCTAGAGAGTGCAATCTGTTGGGTGCAGGACTGTCTTAAGCAAGATTCTGTCCATGTTCTTCAACGGAATGTCCTTCAAGATCCACTTTGGGCAAGTGTCAAGGACTACCTTTCAAGAAAATCTCCGCTAGATCAACTTGATTAATTGGTGTGTTGCGTGGTAGCTTGAACTGCTGACCTTTGGCTGCAGTTCAACACAGAGGGCTCAATCCCTGAACTTCCCTGTAAAGCGCCACCTGGGTACAAAAAGAGTTGTCTACCAAAATTTTCCATCAGTTTTGCACGTACTCTCTAAGGAGAATTGTAAAATTGAATATACGGAAGTCGTGAATCAACAACATGCCAACAAAAGGACAGCTAACCAGCCTTTTCCATAATATATAACATTTGCTTAGGGGAAGGTCACAACCTGGGAATTTCATAGAATCATTGAGCAAATGAATGTCTCCACTGCGTACTTGGTGTATGAAAATGACGTAGACCGGGAGGCCAATTATATAAATGCCAGCACTGTGGCACCCTTATGGAAGTACGACCAATGGTGTTACCAGGAAGGAGATGCAGACTTGGTACGCTTAAAAAGGTTTTGTGCCATAAGTAAACATGTGACATTAATGCAGGGCAGAGAGGTTGTCTTTGAAGTGAAAAGGAGTGACTGCACCTTGACATCTAACTATATGAATTGTGCACACTTTGTGTGCTTGTTGAATTTACTTGCTGAAGCTAACGCCCATACGCAGCGAGCGAAGGGGAGCACCGGCGCACCACAAGCAAACCCGGCTCCACAAACCCTTCTCCTCACCCCCTGGCCCCAAACCAATGGCCAACACTCACCCAGCGCAGACGGCCCTGAGCCCGCAACATGGAATCCCCCCCCCCCTGGAAGACCCACACACGCCCAGTCCCCACCGCCCCGTAACCCTAGGCCCAATGCGCTCGGCACTCAAATGTCGTCCGCGCGAACTGTTCCCCCCTGTGGGCACTGACGCGCACGCCCTCGTATATTGCATGAGCCCAGCCTAGCCCAACCCACTCGGTGGAGACCGCAGCCCCACGCCTCCCCCGCACACTGCTGCCGGACCCATCGGCCCCCCGGACTGCCAGAACGCAACAGGGCCACTGCAGCCACCAACCCCAACCCCGCAGCCCCAGGAGATGGCCTCCATCCTCCCCGCGGTGGCGGCGGCGAAGGCGACCGCAGCCCGCAAGGCCTCCCCCACCCGCAAGACGGCACCACCTGCATCCTCCAAGACCACCACCTCCTCCTGATCCTTTTCCTTATCCTGATCCTCGTCATCGACCTCCTCGCCCCTCCCTGTCGCCCTCATCCACAAGGCCACGGCCAAAGCCAAAGCCAACGCCGCAGCCGGAGAGCAGGCTGCCGGCAGCCACCTGACAACCACGCGGTTGGTCCCTGCACCCCAGAGCAACCTGCATACCCCTCTTGCCCGTAGCTCTTCCCCCACCTCGAGCCGGTCTCCCGAACCAAGCCCGACCCAAAGCCGCAGCCGCAGCCCCAGCGCCAGCAACAGCACCAACGAGCGAGGGTAAGGGACACCCGGACGGGACGGCCCGCCACACGCAGCGCGGAACACGCGGGGCGGGGAGGGGGAAACGAAAGAGACACGACGCCAGGTGCCGGCCCCAACCCCCCCGAACCGGCCGCGAGCGCCGCGCACACACAGACAGGCAGTAGTGGCGCACAGCGCCACGCCCCAACCCCTAGGCTAGGCAGCTTCCGCGCTAGCCCAAGGGGGTCCCACTGGCGACAAGCCAGTAGCACGGGCCCGGCGGCGCCGGCGCCCCGGGCGACCACGCATTAGGGGGGCGACGCAGTGGGTAAGCGCCCGCAGCCACGGCTGCGAATTGATGCACTGACCGGGGAGTGGCGAAACGGGGACGCCGGGGAAGGACGGGGCTCCGAGCTCTGTGAACCCGGGGGACTCCGCCACCAGGCAGGAGGTGCGTTTTGGAGGGCCCCCCACTAGGACCCGGTGGGGAGGATATCACCTGGCCCGACCAGGTGGCCCCCCAGGGCCGAAAGGCGTCTAGTACGCGCAAAATCAAACCTCAAACCTCAAACCTTATCCTGATCCTCGTCATCCACCTCCTCGCCCCTCCCTGTCGCCCTCATCCACAAGGCCACGGCCAAAGCCAAAGCCAACGCCGCAGCCGGAGAGCAGGCTGCCGGCAGCCACCTGACAACCACGCGGACGGTCCCTGCACCCCAGAGCAACCTGCATACCCCTCTTGCCCGTAGCTCTTCCGCCACCTCGAGCCGGTCTCCCGACCCAAGCCCGACCCAAAGCCGCAGCCGCAGCCTCAGCGCCAGCAACAGCATCAACGCCACCAGCACCAGCAGCACCACCATCACCACCATAGGCAGCGTCAGCGCCAACAGCCACAACACAGGCGGCAGCAGCAGCAACAGAAACGCCCCCACCACCACAGCCCCACGACCACCGCATCCCACGCCAGGGAGGCTGCCAAGCACCTCTTGAAGCGGTACCCAGAACCTATGGCCCATGGCCCGGAGGCCTGTGAGCTGTCACACCAGTGCAGAGGCCGTTGACACCGGCTGTCAGCGGGATATCCCTGTTCTCTGATCCGCGGGATCTGGAATCCGATCCTTAACCATTAAATCAATGTAGAATTACCATAATGTTATTGTCTTAGGCGATTTTCAGTCGGAAATCGGTGAAATACCCGATTTCTACCGCGGTTTCTAATTGTCGTGAAATCGCCGCCTGATGTCGCCTGTTCGCGCGCTTTCGTCGCTTCTCTGTGGCGAGTTTTGTGAGGAATTTTTCTCGAGTACCTTTGAGGTTCTGAGAGAACCTAAGAGCTGAATCTAGAGGGTTTTCAATGTACTTTCATCTGGTGTGTTCACCAGAATTTTTCGTCGTTGCGTCTTCGAGAAAATCAGCGCGCAAGCTTTTCCGTCGATCGCTCGGACTCATGGTTCTCGAGGACCATGAGTTCGGACGAAACCCTACATTCCCCCCCTATGCCTTTCATCCATGCCCCTTTCACGCGGGCATATCATTTTGTATAGGGAAGCGGGCAATGGTGATGTTTTAGGCAGCCTATGGGTTTCGCAAACCCAAGTCGTTTGCGTGCGCAAATGCTAACTTTGTGGCCTTGTGAGCATGAACGTTAATAGCCGAACACAATGCTTACAAGACCAAGAGCCCTAGGCCATTTTCGTTTTTCGAGCCAACTCAACAATGGCTCCGCGCAATTCAATGCGTACCAAAACTCTATCTTCGAAAGAGGGCAAGATTTGGTCGAAAATTAGGCCAAAATGGCCATACCCCCTGAGGCTCGTACTCGAATCCTGTGGGGAGTTGAGCCTCGAGGCAAAGCAATATGTAAAGTAGAGACCACGAAGAACATCGTGGATGGCTTGGTTGATTTTTACAACCTTGTCTTCTATTTTATATAATTTCGCCTTGTGAGCACGCGTGCCATACTGCCTCTTTGCACACGCGCTCATATGCAAGCACTAATGACACGAGTGGGCGGAGACAATCTGACCATAGTGTGCATATTTAGAGGCACCTACTATGGGCCTACTCCAAAAGTATTTACTCATATTTTTGTTCCTCAATGACCCAAAGATATGTACATACCAATATCGCCGATATATGCACTTTTTCCCATAACCAGTGTGCTTCAAGGATTGAGGTGTTAAAATTGTTTCCATTATGCTTTGAACCTCAACCCTTGTTGCAAAAGGGAAGCAAAGCTTCGGTTTGCATCCATGCAAAAGCCCCAGGCTCCTTTCTCTTGCGATACGGAGATACAATATTTGGAGGGACCACTTTTGGGTGAATTTTGGACGTTTTGCCCAGAATGGCCACAAACCCCTTCTCCCCCTGATTTCCCCCCCGAGGTTGCGTGCGCCACTTGACCAAGGGTAAGGGCAATTCGGGGGGGGCATATAAACCCGCATCGAATGGGGTGTTTCCCCATGTGGCTTCTCCTCTTGAAGGGAGAGTTGTGAGTCACCCAATTTGGGGTATGTTGCTATTCTCCCCCATTTGTGTGTCACTTTCTCTCCAACGGCGAAAATAGCTAGAGGCGACCATGAGGGTTGGCAAGCGGCATATATTGGGACCTAAGTCCCATATGTCGATAGCATCTTTGGTTGAAAGGATCCTTGCCGTGGCCATGGAGATATGGAATCATGGGTGCGGGCCATCTTGGCCAAATTTCGCTGTTTTTGCCATTGTATGCCATATTGGAATTACCATATCTCCATGGGGCACAGAATCTAGCCAGGAGGGAAGTGCGAATATTGTAGCATATGACCAATGGTTGAACGCCATTGAGTTTCGTATTTGCTCCTCTGGTTCATCCGGAGTTATTCAACTTTTGGTGCGATCCATGATCTCCCCCTTTACACCGCGTGCTGCTTTCTGCCCCATCCGTGTGTTCATCCTCTCGATGAACAGCAAGCAGCCAGTGTAACAGCAAGCCATAACCCAGGGCATGGGACCAAGAGGGGATATCAAGGGTTGTGAATCAAGGCTTGGCGCGTCAATATCGCCAAGGTTTCCTACCCTGGACGGTCGACCGAGACGACCGATTTTGCCATTTTGGCAGTTGTGGACCCAATTTGGATTCTCACCATGCCTAGTGGCATGGAGATCTTTGAGGGCCAAGGACATGAGAGTCTTCGTTGGACTCCCAGTAGATGGCAAATGGAATGGCGGATCTGATCTCCAAGCCGGCGTCGAGATATACCATTCGGGATACCCCCGATTTTGGCTCATTTTGAGCAGCCAAAATGACCCCCTTTTGGGAACCCAATTTCACCCCCCGGGTGGTCCATTGGCGGCCCCATCCCTCTATGCCCATGAGGGGACCGGACCGAATATCAGGTTGTGCACTCAGATAGAGGTCCTAGGTGCTGCCTCCTATCCTTTCGGCCATTGGCCTTGCCCTGGCCGGGCGAGCCACGCGTGGGAATTACGCCAATTTTGGTGATTTCGGCATCATGACCCCACTTGACGAATCCGTGGTGCCCTGATGCCGGGACCTCAGAGGGAACCAGGTTGGGTGAGGGCTCCAGACAGTTCGTACTCAAAGGGCATGGGGTCAGTTGCCTCGTCTCTACCTCTGGCGGGTCCGGACGAGGGGTCAATTTTGGAGTTTTTGGAGCCAATATCAGTTTGGGCTGAAACAGCCCATTTTCAGCTACCAACTCCTAGGGGATAATGGCGGGGCCTTTACTCTGGCTCAGAGTGAAGTTTGGACCTGCCGTTAAGGGAGCATAGGGAGCTACTGTTGGCCGATCTTGGAGGTCCTTGGTTCTGAGGAACTCGCCTGTGGCTGGGCGGAACACCCTCCCCATTGGCAGGGTTTCAGGGTCCGGACTGAGCAGGGCATTGGTTGTGTTTGAGCCCCCGCCCCTGCCAGCCACTGAGAGGGTCGGACCTGGGATTGGGATACGAGTTGAAACTGAGTGTCTATTGTCCTGTGATGCCCTTACCCCAGTCCAGTCTCAACCTCATGTGTACATATCCTGATGTGTTGCTGTACATACTTTCGTTCCCTTGTTTCAGAGCCGCAAGGATCCTGAAACGCTTTGTCACATGACACGAGCGTAATGATGCCCCTGTGAGCGCAGTGCTTCGCCTGCCTGCTTGCTTGTGCGTGTCAACCGCAGCGTCCCGTGGCCAGGCCCCCCACAGGAACGCGTCAAAAGTGTTTCACCACCGCGGGGTTACCCATCTCTGGCGTGCCACTCGGGGCCACCCAAACCCCGAGCGCCACGGGCCTCGCAGCGCCGCCCAGCAACAGCGCCGAGTCCGTGAAGGAAGTGCAGGGACTGGAACTCCGACATCAACGAGTTCCCTCGGCCGACCAGCAAGGCCGCACTCCCAGCTTCAGCAACCGCCTCAACAACCACCCCGAGGACCAGTCAATCGAGGGGAACAATGGTGAATTGTGATGAGGCGGGCAAGACGTGGCCGCAGCCCCACCCCCATGCGGTGCGCCTACTGCGTGGGTTGCTGTTGGGGCAGCACTACCGCCACAGAAATCCCCAGTGCGAAGGCGGCATGCCCGGGAGCTTCGAGCTCCGCGAGGACATGGGCGAGGACCGCCTGCGGGCAGTGGAGGACTGGCTGCGGGTCGAAGGGTATGCGTACCGCTTCCGCCACAAGCGCTGGAGGGTCTGGACCCGCCCAAACAGGCCTGGCGAAGGGCTGCGCCCCGACGGGATTGAGGAGGACGAGAAGCGCAACGAGTACCCGTCGGGCGCCACGATCAATGTCCCCATGTGGGACATGATCGAGAAGAAGTTCCCGGAGCTGGGGAACGAGCGCAGGCCGCAGGGCAGCAGCAGCAGCGGGTCTCCTGGGAAGGAGAAGCGTTCCGCCGGGGACAGGAAGCGGGACAGGAAGTGGCGGGAGTACCAGGCATCCCTGGCCGCCGAAGCCGCCGAAGGCGCCAGGGGCAGAACTCCAGCCAACAGCCCCCAACCGTCCAGTGGCGGTCACCACCCCGGCCACACCACCCCTGGCGACTTCCTGGAAGTCGCCAAGCAGGCCAAGGCCAAGCCCCGTCCGCTGCTCCTGAGGAAGTCAGCCCCCAGCAGCGACGTGGAGTCCGCCCACCGCGGGAGGATGCCGGCCGACCAGGCCAGCTCCAGCAGCAGCGTCGCTCCCCACCAAAGGGATGTGGCGCGCGCCTGCGAGCGCACCTGTGGGGTGCCCTGCAACCTTCGGGTTGCCCGGCAACGGGCCACGCAGCGGAACGCTGCTGTGGAGGGCGCCGTCGGCATCGCTCAGGAGGAGGCCACAGAGTTGGGCAGAGGAATGGCCTTCCACAACTCGACCGTCGCGGCCATCGCGGCCGGTCTCACGGCTGCGGCCACCCATGAGGCAGCGACTGCCCGGATCACGGGTGAGGTGGCAGCAGCCGCCGAGGAAGCCCGCCTGACCCAGGAGGCCATTGTCTGCAAGGAGGCGGAGGTGAAGGCGCTGGAAGAGGCGCTTGCCCAAGAGAGGGCAAAGAAGGAGGCAGAGGAAAGGGCTCACGCCGAAGCAACGGCTAAGGCCCAGGCGGACGCCGCCAGGGAGGACGCCATCGAGGCCGCGCGTCGGAAGGTCGCTGAGGAGAGGGCCAAGACGGAGGCGGAGCTGGCGGCGTTGGGAGCCGAGAAGGCTCGCCTGCAGCAGACCCGGGAAGCCGAGGCGGCTCGTGCCCCGGAGGAGGCCGAAGGGCGAGCTGCCGCAGCCACGGCCACCGCAATGGCGGAGGCGGAGGCCAAGCTCCGCCGCGAGACTCCCCCGGGAGGATCCCGGGTGGAGACCCTTCGATAGCTTTTTGAAGGGGACGCCTCCTCCAAGATGGCGCTGGATCTGGAGGAGGTGGACACGGGCAGCAGTGGGAGCAGTGACCCCACCGCCTACTGACGGAGGAAGGGTAAGGGGAAGACCCCCGAGAGGTCACGGAGGCCAGCGGGCGGACACCCCCACGACTCCGACCCCTTCTTCACCGCCAGCGACGGGGATGAACGAGGCCGCCGACAGCGCCGAGGAGTGGCTGGCGGAGGAGGCGGAGACGTCCCCATGGAGCCGGAGGGTGAGAGTGAGGATCTCCCTCCTCCCTACCGGAGCTCGGAGTCTTCCGCGTGCGGGACCGAGACGCCCAGGTGGGGCGACATGGACGAGGATGATGTCATGGACTTCGACTACACAAAGAAGCCCCCATCCTCGGACCCACCGAGGCGACCAGGCGGACTCCCGGCCGGACCCCCTGGCGGAGGACCATCAGGACCCCCTGGAGGACGCCCACCAAGTGGACCCCCTGGAGGTGGACCACCGGGCGGGGGAGGACCCCCTGGACCGGGCAGACCCGGCTGAGGCCCTCCTGGAGGACCCCCTGGGGACCCCGACGACCCACCAGGGAACGGCAACCCAGATGCCACCTGGCGGTGGATCGTCCACCTCCGCAGGAGGGTCCAGTCCCTCGAGCGCGAGGTAGACACGGGCAAGGGCGAGATGACTCGCATCGCCAGGGTCGCCGCGGGCGCACAGAAGGAGCTGGACATTGCCAAGATCGAGATGGTCAAGATCGCCAAGGTCGCCACCGCCGCCCTGAGGGAGCTGGACATTGCCAGGGGCGAGACCAGGCTGCTGAACAAGGTCATCAACGGCCTGCAGCAGCGGTTGGACGCGCTGGAAGGCCGTGGGAGCGTCGGCAGCGACCACCCACCCCTGGAGTCTGGCTCGTTGGACGACGGCTGGGGACCTGGACCAGGTCCAGGCAGACCCAGCGCCCCCGGCGGAGCCCCCAGGAGTCGCCCCAGCGCCAGTGCCCCCTCTCTCAGTGCCCCCTCTAACCACAGCGCGGGCCGCCGCAACGAGCGCGTGCCGCCCGGCAGTGGCAGTGAGGAGTGGCGTGATGAGTGGCTCAGGGCGGAGTACCACAACCGCCGTGCTCCAACGCGGACACCAGTACGCCCCCGACGCCCCGCACCAGCCCCGGAGCCAATCCCAATGGCTGGCGGACGTTATGGTGGACTCAGGGATGAGGTCCCCGGAGGAGACGTGGAGTGGGATGTCGGCGGAGGTGAGGACCTGGACCTGGACCTGGAGGAGTTTGGCATTACCCCGCCGCGTGGTGTACAACGGGAGGCCGCTGAACGCAGCCGCCGGCGCTGTGATGAGGAGGCATACATGGAAGGAGTACGGCGTGATCATCTAGGTTCAGCGTACATGGAAGAACCACGGCGTAGCAACACGGATACCGACGAGGAGATGGAAGTGGCGGCGGTGGGAGTCCGTGGGGGACGCCGATGGGACCCTCGGTCGACCTCGCGGCCGGCGTTCATGGTCTCTAATGCCGTGGATGCCGCCGTGTGGGAAGACCTGAAGGACATCAAGCCCCCCATGTACGATGGCAACCCCCTCAACCTCGACCGCTTCTTGGAGAAGCTGGACGATTGGGGGGTGACCGTCACTGAAGACATGGATCCCGCAGATGTGGAGATATATGTCTTCAAACGGTTCAGGTACCGCCTGCCGGAGGTGCTCCAAGAGCTATACTTCGTGGCGACGAAGGAGGGGAAAATCAAGACCCTCAAGGAAGCCAAAAATTGGCTCAACGAGCAGGAGCGAGTGGACGCTCCGCAGGTGGCTGCCAAGCGGTGGAAGTCCATCAAGCTTCAGCATGATGGTCGGGAGATCCGCCTACGGGATTGGCCGGACTTCCGGGGGCAATACACCCTTTTCCGCCGCAACGTGGAGGACTGGAATGAGGGTGACGAGCAGGCCCGCCTGCTCTCCATGCTGCCGGAAGCATGGATCAAGAGAGTCACCAAGGAGGAAGCCAAGAGGGCCAAGTCCAACCACACGGTCAAAATGATGCTCCCCAAAGAGTATCATACGAACGTGGTGGCTTGGAGAGGGGGCACTCAAGGAGTACTGGAACCTCCACCACACCCGCGGGTTGAGGCCCGGCGACCGTGACGTCAACTTCGTTGGCGAGAGGCCTGGCGGGGAAGCTGCCATGGACCCAACGGGAGCTGACAGCGATGAGGCTCTCGTCGACGATGACGACGACAATGAGCTCGCAGAGATGGCCGTTTGTGCATTCGTGGCCAACAACCTGAACGCGGGGAGCAACCAGGGAAGCTGGAAGCCCCTGCAGCAGGGTTGGAAGAAGAAGGAGAAGAAGGACCCCCGCCGCATTGGCAACCCTCCGCTGTCTTTTGGGGAGTTCATACGAGCTCACCCTCAGGGCTGTGTCGTGTGTTATAGGAGGAAGCAAGGCTTCAACCATGACCACCGGACATGCCCCATTCACCAGGCCGACACAGAGGCCTACAAGAAGGCGCACGGGTCGAAGAAGCGTGCACCCGCGGGTATCCGGGAGGCCAAAGTGGAGGTGGACAAGGACGAGCTCTCCAAGCTGATGTCGGTTGGGACCGAGTTGGCCAAGGAGATCCAGGAGATCAAGAGGAACTGGGTCCCCAGGTCGGACGACAAGAACATGGAGAACGACAAGGACAATGACAAGAAGGGTAGGAAAAGGGGAAAGAAGAAGGGTGTCAACGTGGTTGATGCGGAGGAGAGCACCCCTACTTCCACAACCGACGCCCCCTAGCGGAGCCCCTGCAGCCAAGGGCCCCAGCTAGGGCGGTCGCAAGATGGTGTTGTGGGAAGCGCCACACCATCCCAGTCGGGAAACGATAAGCACAAAGGGACTGCCGCGGGCGGAAGGCCCGGTCCGGCACCCAAAGCGAAAAACAGTCGCAGTGGCAGGGTGAGGGCAAGTGAAGGCACGAACCCTTGCACCCAACCATTCGCGACCAAGATTGTATTTGATGTGCTTCAAGATCCATCCGAGAGTATCGGAGGATCACCCGGACCCCAGCTGGATGCTGCAGATGTGCAGCCTGAGCCCATTGTCCACGACCTGCACCAGTCGCTTGTTGAGCTTCTGGAACGGCCGGAGATCCTGAGCTTGCACGCCGTGCGCCGCGTTGGGCGTGAGCGGCAGTTGCACCTTAAGGTCCGTGCCTTATGCGGGGAATTGGAGAAAGTCTTCGACGTGTTGGTCGACAAGGCAGCTCACATCAGCTTGGTCAAGGCTGGCCTGCTTCTGCCAGAGTGTTTGACCGACAGTCGGAAACCTGTCAGGCTGAATGTGGCGAACGGCCAGTACATGGTGGGAGGCACGAAGGAAGCGGCCATTGGGCTGCATTTCGTGAACCACCGTGAGCTGAGCCGCCCGAACCTTGGCAAGGAAATCCTCCTGCAAGGTCGCTTCTACGAGGCCGAGATGGACTGGGACATGATCGTTAGGTACGACTTCATGATGGAGACGGACTCCGGCGTTCTCCCGGCCCAGGCCTCCATGACCCTGTACCAGGACGACCAGCTCTCGTGGCTTTCGTCACCTGAGCACCATGTGGAATGCCAATGGATCCACCCGGAATGCAATCAGCACGAAGTGGCCGCGCTGGGCACTGAGCCAACTGGGCCAGCAAACCAGGAGTACGGCGTAATGCCGGAAGTGGCGAGCGAAGTGGTTGCGGACCTGGGAGCTTCGGATCTGGCCCTGGATGCGTTCTCTTCAGGAACCTCCGTCCATCTTCGGGTTTGTGAGAAGTACTGGAGCGCCCAGGACTCCGCGTGGAAGAAGCACTGGGGTCCGCATCAGGGTTTGACGTGGATCCATTGCCCCCGATGGGACATTCCAAGGGCGGTAGCGAAGATTCGCAAGGACCGCTCCAAGGCAGTGCTGGTTGTTCCTATGGGATGCACCGAGGAGGAAAGCACCCGACATTGGGTGGTCTCATTGACCAACATGACCTTAAACAAGGTCGTCCCACCGGCTGGAGAGAGTGTCTATCAGGACGCTAAGGGACAGCCCATGCCACCCCAGAGATGGCCAACGGAATTCCACTAAGTGGATGGGGGCCTTGAACAGGGTGACACCACGGACTTCGTGTGTGTCAACCACATCATAGCGAAGCCATGGAGGCAATGCTTTGCGGTTTCCCCTGTTGACATCGGAGAATGGGAGGACCCCCTCACCGAAGAGGAGTTGGATCTGGTTCAGGGGTATATGGATCAGCCCTTTCACGACTGGGGAAGCCAGCGTGAGGGCAAAGGCCAGGACAAAGCCTGGTGGGAAGTGGACTCGATCGTCTCTGGTTCCTATGATGGGAATACTTTCGTGAAGAGGGTTCTGGACCACATGTCCAGCCAGGACGAGCCAATCGGCGGATACCCACCAACCTACGGCGACCTATCCGAGGCAAGACCAGAGATGGCCCTTTGGGCCACCTGAGAAGACCACCTGAGCTGAAACCGAGTGGGGTCGCTACCCCTCAAGTGGGCTCAGTGGCCCAGGTGCCCGGAAAAGCCAAGGCGGAGTCCGATGATTGCCCCAAGATCCAGGCATTGAGGGCCAGGCTGAAGCAGAAGTATGGTGATTCCTTCTTCAGCGGAAAACCTGTGTTTCCCCCACCGGTGCGTGGACCGTATGGCGAGGCCAAGATACGACTGAAGCAGGACCCCCGTGTGTATCGACACCGGGAGTTTGCCCTGAAGGGCGAGAGGAAGGAGGCCACGGAGAAGATCCTCCGTGACTTCATCGAGAGAGGCTGGCTTGAGCCGTGCCACTCCGAGTGGGCCTCTCCGTGCTTCGTCGTCCCCAAGAAGGTGGCCGGTCAGTGGCGGCTCGTGGTTGACTACCGCGGCCTAAACGCCCAAACGCAGCATCACAGCTATACGCTGCCCCTCATTGAGGACATGCTGCAAAAACAACACCGGCGGAGGATCTTCACGGTGATTGACCTGAAACATGGTTATCATCAGATGCCTCTCGCCGAGGAGTCTCCTGCCTGCACAGCCATGAGCACCCCATTTGGACCTCTCCAGTGGAAGGTGATGCCCATGGGCGTTACCAACGGCAATGCGGCTTTTCAGCGGATGCTGGAGAACCTGCTTGAGCCGGTGCGTGACTGTGCGGACCCCTTCGTGGACGACGTGATCATCGCGTCCGGGGACCCCAGTATGAGCTATGAGGAGCTCCTGGAGGCACATGAGAGGGACGTCACCCGAGTGCTGAACCTTCTGGTTCGGCACAAACTCACGGGCAGCAGTGACAAGGCCACCATTGCGGTAAGCGAGGTAGTCTTCACTGGTCACGTAGTCGGGAACCGGCAGCGGAAGCCCATACCTGGCAAGGTGGCTGCGATCGAGCACTGGGAGAAGCCCAAAACGGTCTCTGAGCTGCATGCGTACTTGGGGTTCTGCAACTACTACTCGGGGTATATCATGATGTATGCCGAGTATGCAGCCCCCATGACGACCATGCTCAAGGGCAACCGAGAGGAGACCAAGAAGGGGTCCAAAAAGGCTCTGGTCTGGAATGATGAGTCCGACCGTGCCTTTGAGGGGATGAAGCAGGCGCTGCTATCCGCAGTGGGTCTGCACCTCGTGGATCCTCACCGAGGGTTCGTCCTGCGCACCGACGCTTCTGACTACGCCGTTGGCGCTGTGTTGGAACAAGTGCTTGACGATGGGAGGCACGTGCCAGTGGCCTCTCTGGAGACGAGTCCTGGCGGAAGGCCAGAGACGGACGTGGACGCCCCGAGAAAAGGAGGCGTATGCCATCGTCATGGCTCTCAGGAAATGGGCTGGGTACATAGCCCTCCATACCGTCACCGTCTGCACTGACCATCAGAGTCTGCAGTCGTGGCACAAAGAGCACGTGGACACCCCCTCAGGTCCCGCCTCCCGACGGGCAAGATGGCATGAGACCTTGGCCAAGTTCGACCTCACGGTTGTGTATGTTCCTGGCAAGGACAACACCGTGGCGGACTGTCTCAGTAGGTGGGCCTATCCCGCCAGCAAGGGCATGGCGGATGTCTCCGCCCATGGCGATGAGGCTGAGACCGCTGAGGCCAAGAGGATCATAGAAATGGAGCGCCTGATGGAGGAGGAGGGTGTTAAATGCTTCGTCGTCATGGCTGCGGATGCCCCCCTCGGAACGAGGATGGGCAGAGCGGTCAGAGTACTCGCCCCTGATGGAGCTGAGTCCGACAAGCACCTCTTCCCTGAGTCTTGCCTCCAGGACGACTGGACCGACGACTACGCCAAGTCTGAGGCCTTTGCGGCCGAGTATAGGGCTGTGACCAACCCTGATGATGGGCAGAAGTGGCCGAAGGGGCTGACTGAGGAAGATGGCAAGCTCTACCGGAATGGTAAGCTGCTGGTCCCAGAGTCCCGAGTGCTCGAGCTATGTGAAGCTTGGCACCACCACATGCTGCACCCAGGGGTCAAGAAGCAAGCCCTGGACATGCAGCGCTGGTTTGAGATCGACCAGATCGGTCTCTACACCGACATCAAGAAGGTCAGGAAGGGTTGCTCGGTCTGTCAGGCCTGCAATCCCGATGACCGGAACGTCAAGGGGGAAGCCCAATGGACTCCGGTGCCTGACCAGCCCATGGAGAGCGTGGCCATGGACCTCTTCTCCATGCCCGAAGTGCACATTGGCAAGGAGACCTTTGACTGTGTGGTCCTTTGTGTGGATCGCCACAGCGGCTACGTAGTAGCCGTTCCGGCACGCAAAAAGGGGTTGCTTGCCAAGGAAGTGGCAGTCATGATGATTCGTCAGTGGCTGACGGTCTTTGACATCCCCCGCACCATTTGCAGTGACCGAGGGCCCCAGTTTACTGGTGGCTGGTTCAAGGCCATGTGTTCCCTCATGGGAATACGTCATGCCAAGAGCGTCGCCTATCTTAGCCGGTCCAATGGCCGGGCTGAAGTGGCTGGACGGCAGCTTTTCGAGAAGCTGCGCAAGATTCACATCACCAATCCACGTCGGAACTGGTTTGAGGAGATGTGGCCCGCTCTGAAGGCCGATCATGACACCCCCACTCCGGGTGGTTTGTCCCCTCACCAGATTCTGTTCGGCAGGGACCCCCTGGGTCGGGGACTTCCCTTGTCTGGTGATGGTATGGCCATGGACGCCAAGGAATTCTTCGCGCGGCAAGAGGCAACGGCGCGGGACATCCGCCAGCAGCTCGAGAAGGAGCATGCTGAGCGTCAGAAGTCCGCCCCGAGCTCGACAGCGCAAAAGTTCAGGGTCGGAGACCCGGTGTGGGTGATCAGACCCCGCCCTATGGGCACCCACCGCCCCAAAACCTGGTTCACACCCGGAGAGGTGGTTAACAGGATTGGTGAGGACACCTACCGCATCAAGGTGGGTCACGGACAGTTCTGGGAGCGCCACGAGAGTCAACTCTGT
Source organism: Eutreptiella sp. 'Long Island Sound 2002' (assembly GCA_964036045.1). Classification (NCBI taxonomy): domain Eukaryota; phylum Euglenozoa; class Euglenophyceae; order Eutreptiales; family Eutreptiaceae; genus Eutreptiella; species Eutreptiella sp. 'Long Island Sound 2002'. Next base: position 156,736,686 of record OZ038379.1, read on the forward strand.
GTGCGGGGACCCGACCTCCGTGGCCAACATGTGTCCCTGGACTACGCCGCGCATGAGGCTGACTCGGACGACGACTATGCTAAGCAGGACGACTATACAGTCGAGAAGATCGTGGCCCAGCGTCAGAAAGCCTCGGCACCCGGAGGCCTGGAGTTCAAGGTTCGTTGGCAAGGCTATGGGCCGTCCCACGACACCTGGGAACCCGTCTCCTCGTTCGTGCCGCGGATTAATACCCCCTTCATGGACTACATCCGCAAGCACAAGACCAAGATCCATGTCTCCGACTTGGCAGCACTCACCCGGGCGATTGCAGCCAGGGGCGCCTGATCGCCACCCTGAGCTCTCCCCTGATGCATTTGAGCGCTTGTTAGGTCGACGGATCGTCTCCCACTTGCTTGCTCTCTTCCATCTTCCGGTGACCTGCCATCAGAGTGGCCATATACCCCCCCCTGCTGAATCCCGGGGAGGATGGCCCCTCTCTCCCACTCTTATTCGTCACTCCCCGCCTGCTGAACCCTTGGGAAACCAGGCCGGCGACTGACCGAAATTTTCTGAGCTCTGGCCATATACCCCCCCCTGCTGAATCCCGGGGAGGATGGCCCCTCTCTCCCACTCTTATTCGTCACTCCCCGCCTGCTGAACCCTTGGGAAACCAGGCCGGCGACTGACCGAAATTTTCTGAGCTCTTGGGGCCTGGAGGCCCATACGACGTTGCGCAACGGATGCCGCTGTCATCGGCATTGCGATTTTTTGGTGTGTGGTCTGGTCCCATGGCAGTTGCGGTATCCAGACAAGTCTACGTGTGTCTGCAGACTATATATGGCCTGAACCCAGGCGTTTTCCTGTCAACCCTCCTGCATATGCCTTATCCTAACCGGGGCGTGGTTTGGCGCTCTGTCCAGAGTGTGTTTACACGCCTATTACCCCGCTCATTGCTTATTGTTCTGCCCCCCAGGATATGTGCATCTGTATGTTAAGTGTTGTCAGTCCATCACCGGGATATGGACTGTTTCCCCCCCCGCGAGGGGATGCGAATCGGAATACGCAGGCGCCTTGAGTCGCCGTGTACATGCTCTTACATAAGGTCCAGCCTGGACCAGTACCTAAGTACAGATTCTTCTGTTTGAGTGCCCGTGATACCGTGTGCCCTAGTGACTGTGATGTGCTGAGATCCTGATGGCGCCAGGCGGGAAGCCCAGTTGCCTGACTACACTCCCAGCGGTCCGCCACTGTCAGTCCCAATGTGAGCCTACCGACTCGCAGACGCACTTGCAGTCGGGTGGCGACCTCCGGTGTCCTGACCTCGGTCATTCTGCCTGGGAAACTGGTGGTTTGAGGAGTTGACGCCCCCGCCCAGACTGCATGGGGACTCCCCCATGCATGGCCCTCGTGGTAATGGGGCGAGGGAAAACACGGCCTTGATGCCCGATCCCTTAAGGAGGAGCTCGTTTGGCTTTAGCACTCTAGACCCGTGGGGACTCTCCCCCAGCCTGCGGCCTGGGGAGGCCTGGGGTAGCCTGATGGATCTTTGTGGTCGCTTTCGACCTGTGGGACCACCTCAGTCGTTGTGTGACGCCTATGTTGGCCGTGTATGCCACTGCCACTGTGGTAGTGACCGTCGCAGCCGGCACCCGGTGCGCCTGGTATGGGTTAACGGGTCCTTTGGATGCCGAACAATCGCTGCCAGGACCCGGGACTTGATACTTGATACTATACTTGCAGTTACTAACAGCTACAGCACCGTACCTGTCTTACTGTGGGATTGTACTGGGCAGCCCAACCCGCAAATTGGCCTGAAGTGAGGATGTGACACCCCCCCCCCCCTTCAGGGGATGGTCCTGGGTACCCGCTGCCATGCTTGGGTGTTATCGAGCCCCCCCCAGGGTTTGCTCTAAGGAGGGGGGTGAAGCGGTACCCAGAACCTATGGCCCATGGCCAGGAGGCCTGTGAGCCGTCACACCCGTGCGGAAGCCGTTGACACCGGCTGTCAGCGGGATATCCCTGTTCTCTAATCCGCGGGATCTGGAATCCGATCCTTAACCATTAAATCAATGTAGAATTACCATTATTTTATTGTCTTAGGCAATTCTCAGTCAGAAATCGGTGAAATACCCGATTTCTACCGCGATTTCTAATTGTCGTGAAATCGTCGCCCGATGTCGCCTGTTCGCGCGCTTTCGTCGCTTCTCTGTGGCGAGTTTTGTGAGGGATTTCTTTCGAGTACCTTTGAGGTTGTAAGAGAACCTAAGGGCTGAATCCAGAGGGTTTTTAATGTACTTTCATCTGGTGTGTTCACCAGATTTTCTCGCCGTTGCGTCTTCGAGAAAATCAGCGCGCAAGCTTTTCCGTCGATCGCTCGAACTCATGGTTCTCAAGGACCATGAGTTCGGACGAAACGCTACATTCCCCCCCTTCCCCTTAATCCATGCCCCTTTCACGCGGGCATATCATTTTGTATAGGGAAGCGGGCAATGGCGATGTTTTAGGCAGCCTATGGGTTTCGCAAACCCAAGTCGTTTGCGTTCGCAAACGCTAACTTTGTGGCCTTGTGAGCATGAACGTTAATAACCGAACACAATGCTCACAAGATCAAGAGCCCTAGGCCATTTTTGTCTTTCAAGCCAACTCAACGATGGCTCCACGCAACTCAATGCGTACCAATATGTAAAGTAGAGACCACGAAGAACATCGTGGATTGCTTGGTTGATTTTTACAACCTTCTCTTCTATTTTATATAATTTTGCCTTGTGAGCACGCATGCCATACTGCCTCTTTGCACACGCGCTCATATGCAAGCACTAATGACACGAGTGGGCGGAGACAATCTAACCATAGTGTGCATATTTGAGGGCACCTACTATGGGCCTACTCCAAAAGTGTTTACTCATATCTTTGTTCCTGAATGACCCAAAGATATGTACATACCAATATTGCCGATATATGCACCTTTTCCCATAAATAGTGTGCTTCAAGGATTGAGATGTTAAAAATGTTTCCATTATGCTTTGAACCTCAACCCTTGTTGCAAAAGGGAAGCAAAGCTTCGGTCTGCATCCATGCAAAAGCCCGAGGCTCCTTTCTCTTGCGATACGGAGATACGATATTTGGAGGGACCACTTTTGGGTGAATTTTGGCCGTTTTGCCCAGAATGGCCACAAACCCCTTCTCCCTCTGATTTCGCCCCCGAGGTTGCGTGCGCCACTTGACCAAGGGTAAGGGCAATTCGGATAGGGCATATAAACCCGCATCGAATGGGGTGTTTCCCCATGTGGCCTCTCCTCTTGAAGGGAGAGTCGTGAGTCACCCAATTTGGGGTATGTTGCTATTCTCCCCCATTTGTGTGTCACTTTATCTCCAACGGGGAAAATAGCTAGAGGCGACCATGAGAGTTGGCAAGCGGCATATATTGGGACCTAAGTCGCATATGTTGATGGCATCTTTGGTTGAAAGGATCCTTGCCGTGGCCATGGAGACATGGAATCATGCGTGCGGGCCATCTTGGCCAAACTTCGCTGTTTTTGCCATTGTATGCCATATTGGAATTACCATATCTCAATGGGGCACGGGATCTAGCCGGGAGGGAAGGGCGAATATTGTAGCATATGACCAAGGGTTGAACGCCATTGAGCTTCGTATTTGCTCCTCCAGCTCATCCGGAGTTATTCAACTTTTGGTGCGATCCATGATCTCCCCCCTTGCACCACATGCTGCTTTCTGCCCCATCCGTGTGTTCATCCCCTCGATGAACAGCAAGCAGCCAGTGTGACAGCAAGCCAAAACCATGGGCATCGGACCAAGAGGGGATGTCGAGGGTTGTGAATCAAGGCTTGGCGCGTCAATATCGCCAAGGTTTCCTACCCTGGACGGTCGACCGAGACGACCGATTTTGCCATTTTGGCAGTTGTGGACCCAATTTGGATTCTCACCATGCCTAGTGGCATGGAGATCTTTGAGAGCCAAGGACATGACAGTCTCTGTTGCACTCCGAGTGGCTGGCATGTGGAGAGGCGGATCCGATCTCCAAGCCGGCGTCGAGATATACCATTCGGGATACCCCCGATTTTGGCTCATTTTGAGCAGCCAAAATGACCCCCTTTTGGGACCCCAATTTCATCCCCCCGTGTGGTCAATTGGCGGCCCCATATCTCTATGCCCATGCGGAGTCCGGACCAAATTTCAAGTTGTGCACTCAGATATAGGTCCTAGGTCCCACCTCCGATCCTGTGACTCATTGGCCTTACCCTGGCCAGGCGAGCCTTGCGTGGGAATTACGCCATCTTTGGTGATTTTGGCATCATGACCCCACTTGACGAACCCGTGGTGCCCTGATGCCGGGACCTCAGAGGGAACCAGGTTGGGTGAGGGCTCCAGGGATTTCGTACCCGAAAGGCCAAAGGGTCAGTTACCTCGTCCCTACCTCTGGCGCTTCCAGACGAGGGGTCAATTTTGGAGTTTTTGGAGCCAATATCAGTTTGGGCTGAAACAGCCCATTTTCAGCTACCTACTCCTAGGGGATAATGGCGGGGCTTTTCCTCTGTCTCAGAGAGGAGTTGGGACTCGCCGTTGGGGGATGATAGGGAGCTATCGTCAGTTGGCTTTGGAGCTGCTTGGCTCCCAGGAACTCGCCTTTGGCTGGGCAGGACACTCCCCCTGTTGGCAGGGTTTCAGGGTCCGGACTGAGCAGGGCATGGGTTGTGTTTGAGCCCCCGCCCCTGCCAGCCACTGGGAGGGTCGGACCTGGGATGGGGATTCCAGTTGGGACTGAGTGTCTATTGTCCTGTGAAGCCCTTACCCCAGTCCAGTCTTAACCCCATGTGTACATATCCTGATGTGTTGCTGTACATACTTTCGTTCCCTTGTTTCAGAGTGGCAAGGATCCTGAAACGCTTTGTCACATGACACGAGCGTAATGATGCCCCTGTGAGCGCAGTGCTTTGCCTGCCTGCTTGCTTGTGCGTGTCAACCGCAGGCCCCCCACAGGAAACGCCTCACTCTACCCCGTCCAAACCCTTCTCCACATCCCCATCTCCAAGCACCCCACCATTAAGCTCCCATCAGGCACCACCAGCGCTCGCCAGCGAAGCCCTGGGGACATGGGACCCCTCGACCGCCTTCTCGCTCAAACCCAACCCCCAATCCGCCCGAAATACCCTCCAACCCCTGCAGCCCCAACCGCTGAAAATGATGCCGGCGCCTGCTATCCCACCGGAGCGCCGAGGGATCCTGGGGCCATACCCACAGCGCCACCACCACCACCCCCCATAGCACCACCACAACCACCACCACCACGACCACCGCAACAAACCTCAGCACCACCACCACCACCACCACAACCACCAACACCAGCCCCTACACCACCACCACCACCACCACCACGGGGCACACAAACCCGACAACCACCACAGCCCCCCGCCACCCTACCCCACCGGCTCACAACACATGCACGGGCAACACCACCACCTGGGGTGGCCACAACACCCAATGGTCGCCCAACCCCACTACCCGCCCTACCACCAGGAGCTCCAACCCCCCCTACCAGAAACCGGATCTGCGCAGCCACCATACCCAAGCCGAAGGAGCCCAGCCCCCCGGGGGCCATCCGAGGAGCCCAGCCCTCTCGGGTACCCCTGCACCTGTACCACCTACCACCCCCAGCACCACACCCACCCAGCCAGCGCAACCCTCCTACGCAACAGATCAACAAAGGGCACAGGACTTTGCCCCCCCCCCCGTACCTGCCAGAACCGCAGGATGCTCCACTGGCCCGCGAGGAAGCTTGCTGCCGAAAACGGCGCCGCCCCCCCTCCTCGACGGAGCGAAGCTCCCGCCTCCGCCTCTCCCGCTCCCGGCAGCGCCAGCGGGCATCCCTCGCCCTGAGGCCCCACTCTCACCGCCCCCGCTCCCCGAGGCGCAACCATGACTCTCCAAGACGCCGCTCCCGCCACTCCCACGGACAGGCGTCAACCACCCCTTGCCCCTGCCGCCGCCGCTCCCAGACCCCAATCTGGGAGCCTTCCTCCTACCCCCACGCCAAATTTGCCTGGTGGTCGGCCGGAGCCCTGCGAAAGCTCAGTCCCTGGTTGAGGTGGGAGGGGAAGCCAGCCGGCGTGAGACGCACCACCGCCTCCACACCTTCCCTCAACTCCTGACGCGCACTCCTCATGACCCCGAGGACACCGCCCTGGAGGCCGCCATGCCGCAGAGCGCATGAGAAACGCTCCTCCAGGACGTGGTTCAGGGCCTCCACCCCCTCTACACCCCTGAAACCCTGCGCAGGTGGCGCAAACCACCAAAACCCAAGCATGGGCCATGGGCGCCCCCGAAGCCCCACCACCACCACCCCATGGGGGCACCAGGCTCGGCCGGGGCAAAGGGAAGGCCCACGGCAAAGGGGCAAAGAAAGGAGCAAGTTGAAGGGAGTGCACCCACGGGGACAGAGACACCGAGAACACCACAAGGCAACAACACAAGAAGCACCAACACCGGGAGGGAGTAAGAGAAAGCGCCACAACGCTAGGGATGGACACAAGGACAAGAACAGAGGCGAACACTGACGGAAGGGGGACGCGCCAGCTGCAAGTTCTTGCAGCCGGCGGGACCCACACCGCCCAAGCCCCGCCCACCGAAATATCACCCCACCACGCGAATCCCGAACAGTGCCACCCGGGGATGCACCACACCGGGGATAGGAGGGGCACCCACGGGACGCCTCCGCACCAGGGCACGGGCCTCAAAGAGGGACAGCCCCAGGGACACACGCCCGCCATGACAGGCCAGCCGGCCGACCCAGACTTGGCAGCACAGGAGCCGCATCCACCACACTGAGTCACGCCAACAAACCAGCCCCCGCACGGGGTGAGAGGGGTACACCCACGACGGAAGAAAACGAGAACAGCACGCTGCCGCAACCAAAGCCACCACACCCCGACCACCAGGCGACCACCCGGCTGCCCTCCACAGCAGAACCCACCACACAGACACAGGGGCACTAGGAGCAGGGGAGGGAAGCGGAAAGGGCCACAACACCGGAGACCGGGAACAGCACGGGGGCAGGATGAAGGACGAATACCCACGGAAGGGGAAGTCACCAGGCCTAGGGGGCCGGCACCACCCGACCCCGCAAGGCCGGCCACCCTCCACGGGAAGAAGACCCCCCAGAGTACACAGAACATTACCAGACCGAGGCACAGGCCTGCAGGGAGAGCTACCGCACCAACACACGCCCGCCGTGCCCCGCTGACCTGCCCAGCCAAGCCAGCAACAACACCGACCAAGCGAGCCACATCCACTACACCGAATCACACCCTCCCGCCTAGGCACCAGAGGGGTGCCGCACGAGGCCCTCGCGGCCAAGCCTCTAGCCTCACCCATGCCGCCACCAGCGCACACCGGACCAGAGAGTACAGAACGGACTAACCCACAGTACACTAACCAACGTCCTATCACGCCGCGTCTCACCCCGCTAGTGGGGGAAAAGCAGCCACCGGCACGAGACACCGCAACAAAGCAACCCGCCATGCACTAACTGTCAGCATAACCCTCCGCACCACGCAACACAGTCCAAAAGGCGAAGTCCCGACAGACCAAAGCCCCCCCACCTCCCCCCCAGTTAGGGCGCCGGTCATGAGGCCGGCAGAACCAGACACAACCCCCCCCCCCCCCACACCCACAACGGCCCACCCGCCCAAAACACCACGGGCCAAAAGAAAGTTAAACCTGCTAAACAACAACTCATGGCACAGGGACGGGGGAAACAGGGTGCATCCCAACCTTCAGAGGGGAACCCAAGCCAGCTCCGAAGCCCCTGACCCCGCACGCGCCACAGATCTGGCTGGCGCAACCGCCCGGCGGAAAAATCAAGAACCTGATCCCCACCAAGCGGGACGGACCGCCAGCCCACACGTGTACATGGACAACAAGGCGCACAGAGACAGCGCACGGCCTAAGGCCACACACAACATGGCGACACGCCAGAACACGATCTGCAGTCCAGTTGGTCACACCGTTCACCGATTAGTGCATGCACCGGCGAAGGGAGGGCAGAGGGAGGACGAGGCAAACCCCCCGCGCAAAAAAGACAACAGGGGGGGAATCCCACACACAACCGAGCAGGAAACCACCAGAGCAGACCATAGCAGGAGCCCTCCTCATCCCGCTAAGCAAAACCTACCAACCAGGGCAGGCGGGGGTCAGCAAGGCCGACAGCCACGAACCCACGAAGGCGAACAAAATGCCACCAAGGGGGGCAAATTCCCGGCCAGGCAGGAACACGAAAAGCACCCCGCGATCCCAACGTTAAGAGACCGGGAGACCACCCTGCCCAGCCCGGTGACAGGCCCCCGCCAGTGAAGACGGACCACAAGGGCCACGGAGCCACCACCAGGCCAGACAAAAGACAACCCCAGACAAGCCAGCACCGGCCCTCCGCCGGGGAAAGGGCAAACCACCAACCACGGGGCCGCAGACACAGCATGGACCGCTGGCAAGGGAACAGAGCCATGCAGCCGACACCAATGGTAAGCCCCCCCCCAAAAAAATGGGGCAGGCGGCAACCACGCGAACCACGACCGGGGGGGACAAGCAGCCACCCACTTCACCACAGTAGAGGATAAAGCACGGCTAAAAAAGGAAAAACAAACACCGTCCACGGCGAGCAACAGCCCGCAACAAGAAAGAACCAGCAGCCAAACCCACAGGATCCCCTCCCCCCCGCAACCAGCGAAAGCTCCCAACCAGGAAGAGCAGAGCAACAGTCACAATGCCCAGCACCACACGGGACTGAACGCCGCCCCGACCTCATCCGCAGAAGCCGCGCCCAGGAGCAGCCGCAGACGCCCCACCACAAACGGCTGCAGCCCAACCACGAGAGGTGGACTTCGGGCGAAACCCACATCGGACCACACGCCACAAACCCAAGCGAGGAATGGCAGCGTACAAAGGAGACGCCTACCCAAACACACATGCCACGAACCCGACCAAGGCAGGTGAGATTACGTCCAAACCCATACAAACACACAGGAACTGCAAGCACTGGCCAAGAAGGGTGAAGCTGAGCCAGAACCCGTACCAACCAACCCCGCGACCCGTATCCGAACGCGCGAACCGTGCCACCGAACCAGGAAAAGCGAGATAAAGGCAAAACCCGTACCCAAGCGCACAAACTGCAGGCCCCGGCCAGGAATGGCGCAGAGGGGGCTAAAACCCAACCCGAGCACGCACAACACCAACCTTAGCCAGGAGAGGCAAGACGGCGGCAAACCCCAAACCCCAACGCGCGTGCCTCACAACAGTAGGAAACCCCGTGTCCATAGCCCGGGCACTGAGGCAACCCGTACCATGTAGGTTACCAAGCCAACTGTGACCCGGAGACCGACGGTAAGGCTGCATCATAAGGCCTGCGCTGTTTTGGGACTGGAGGTGGAATGTGTGACATCCAAGCACCTAGGCACCCAAGTACCAAGACCATGTCGCTGGCATGTCTTGGGAACGGGATACGCCAGGAAGTCCGGTGAACCTCTAGGTAAAGGTAAAGGTAAAGTGCTCGGGCGATCTCAGAACTCCAGCGTATCCGTGATCCCTACCTGTCCCAAGGCACAGCACGCTACATCATACTACACTCATCAAAACAGCTGCAACTCCGGTACAGTGAATTCGCAGGAAACGTAAAGAGCCACTGTATCATACAGTGCATAGAAGTCCCAGTGCGGAGTGTGCCCTCGCTCACACGGGCACACGACACAGGCGCTCCTGTACTTCGGTCCTGCTTCTGCCGCCTGGCACCGCAAGACATCACAGTACAGCACTTGCAACGTGTACTGGCCGCCCCGCCGCAGTGCCCGAGGTGGCACGCGCACAGACAGTGGTCAGTGGCGTGTAGCACGTCCAGCTTGGCTCGCCGAATGCCCAAGATGGACACCGTAACGCCGGGACTGCTGTGATGGGTCGTCAGTGGCGTGTAGCACGTCCAGCTTGGCTCGCCGAATGCCCAAGATGGACACCGTAACGCCGGGACTGCTGTGATGGGTGGTAAAGTGCTCGGGCGCTCACCGAACTCCCGCGTATCCGTGATCCCTACCTGTCCCTCGCAGCATCCCTTCCGGCTCGCGGGGTCACAGACACCCTAGCGCCTAGGACACTGCGTTCCAACCCCACTGGGATTCGAACCGAGCACCTCTAGTTCAGGTGTCACGTGCATGACCGCTGAACTACGCGACCTTCTCTCCGTGATGGGTGGTCAGTGGCGTGTAGCACGTCCAGCTTGGCTCGCCGAATGCCCAAGATGGACACCGTAACGCCGGGACTGCTGTGATGGGTGGTCAGTGGCGTGTAGCACGTCCAGCTTGGCTCGCCGAATGCCCAAGATGGACACCGTAACGCCGGGACTGCTGTGATGGGTGGTAAAGTGCTCGGGCGCTCACCGAACTCCAGCGTATCCGTGATCCCTACCTGTCCCTCGCAGCATCCCCTCCGGCTCGCGGGGTCACAGACACCCTAGCGTCTAGGACACTGCGTTCCAACCCCACCGGGATTCGAACCGAGCACCTCTAGTTCAGGTGTCACGTGCATGACCGCTGAACTACGCGACCTTCTCTCTGTGATGGGTGGTCACTGGCGTGTAGCACGTCCAGCTTGGCTCGCCGAATGCCCAAGATGGACACCGTAACGCCGGGACTGCTGTGATGGGTGGTCAGTGGCGTGTAGCACGTCCAGCTTGGCTCGCGGAATGCCCAAGATGGACACCGTAACGCCGGGACTGCTGTGATGGGTGGTCAGTGGCGTGTAGCACGTCCAGCTTGACTCGCCGAATGCCCAAGATGGACACCGTAACGCCGGGACTGCTGTGATGGGAGGTCAGTGGCGTGTAGCACGTCCAGCTTGGCTCGCCGAATGCCCAAGATGGACACCGTAACGCCAGGACTGCGACGTTTGGTGACCCGTGTGTGGAAGCTAGTCCAGCTTGGCTCGCTGAATGCCCGAAGAGGGCACCGTAACGCCGGGACCGCTGTGAGAAAACACACAGGCAATACACACCCTGCCCTACCCTCAACAGGCACACCCTCAGGTCCCTAAACCTGCCACTTGCCGTGCTCCCTCCCCTGGTGTTCACCCTCACACTGGCGGTGTTTAGCCCCGACCGGCTCGCGGAACGCCCTATGAGACGTCCTATCGCCCTCAGGCCCACCTGCACCCTGGTTTCAGCGGTATCGGTATGTTCCAACGTTTGTACACCCCTTCCACCTGGGTACGCGTGGCTGTTACGCCCATGTCCCTTGGTTTGACACGCGATTCTCAAAGGCGACAGGGCGCTGCCGAGCGGTGTGCAACTGCACCCAGGGCCCTCAGCTAGGATAGGCGGCGGCCCGCCCACAAAACATACACGCCACACCGACACAAACACAAACATGGAGGGCACCACAGGAGGGCCGCGAACACAAGACCACCACCAGCAGCAGACCGCAGCCAGGAATGCCGGGGAACTGCCCCCCGGACCCTCAGCCAGGATTGGCGAGGGACCACCCACAAACACCGGCGGCAACCCCCGGCCCGGAGTTGCGGGGAACTCCACACAGGGCACTCAGCCAGGATTGGCGAGGGACGACCCACCACCACAAGCAGCAGACCCCAGCCAGGAATGGCGGGAAACGGACCCAAGGGCCCTCAGCCAGGATTGGCGAGGGACCGCCAACAAACACCGACAGCAGACCCTAGCCAGAAATGGCGGGGAATTGCACCCAGGGCCCTCAGGCAGGATTGGTGAGGGACCACCCACCGCCATCAGCAGCGGCGCCCAGCAAGGAATAGCGGGGAACTGCACTCAGGGCCCTCAGCCAGGATTGGCGGGGCCCGCCCACAACACACACACACCCCACACCCACACAAACTGGACCATCGAGGGCACCACAGGAGGGACCAAGGACACCGCACCCCACAGCACAACGCGCAAACGCACACGCCACACACCAGGGACACACACCAAAAAGAACTCCCCAGCCGACGACGGCAAAATCACGCACCAACACCAGAAACAGACCCCAGCCAGAAATGGCGGGGAGAGGCACCCAGGGCCCTCCGCCAGGATTGGCGAGGGAGCAACACCGCCACTAGCAGCGGACTCCAGCCAGGAATGGCGCGAAACCACACCCGGTGCGCTCAGCCATGATTGACGACGGACCAACCATAGGACTGGGGCCACCACCAGCCGCAAGCCCGAGACGGGAGAGGCGGGGACAAGAACCCGAAGACCCACCACGGCCGCACAACACACACGCGCGCACACACACCAGCGCATGCGGAGGACACAGCCACACACCGACCCCAACAGATACACAGGCGCCACAAACGCACGAAACGCGTTAAAGAGCGATGTTGCATCCCTACTCCCGAATCGATTTAGAGACCATATACACTCGAACTTTGTGTTCCGCTATGGACGTATGACTCCATGCACACACATTCTGGATAGGACGGCTTGAGAAGACTCAGTGGTTCACGGAGGTTCATGCATGACACCGTGACTTCGATACGGTCCATTAGGTGTATGGCAACAAAGAAATAAAATCATATACAACACAATGGCAACATTGGGTTCCTCGCGAAGCTCGGGCACACATGGCCCATCCTTACCCTTGCCCACAAGACGGTAAAAGAGAGTAACCGACATGGCTTCCAAACATAAGGAATGTTCTCACCGTTCATCAACCATGACTCCATACCCTCGATGAACAGAAAGTACGGTATGACCACATACATGACTTGCCAACCCTCATGAGTCACCAATGTGCACGGATGGAGAGCCTGCAATGAGGATAACTAAATATGAGTCGGGAAAGTGACCTCGTGGCAATGGCAAACACTACCTGACCTCAGGCATGTGTGACATATATATCGTCATGATGGCAATGCGTCTGTACTTCACACCGGACGCCGCGTGCCCATCCCTCAGGAATATCATACACAAGGGCCAGCAAGTGAATAACCTTGTCGGGCTTACTTGCTGCTTGCAAAGAAGACATCAAGAAAGGCCAGCCCACCCAACCTCACATGTTTAGTGTATGCTGCATACCAGTTGCCGGGCTCCTGGTGGTTAGAGTGTCGCGACCCAAAGAGATGAATACAGAAGCCAACACACCAAATATGTCTCATGCCCTCACATCCTTGGACATACCACTTGGTCCCATCATTTGGTGCCTAATTGCTTGGGACCCGATGGCATGGGCGAGCATAATCGTCATGTGCATTAGAAACCATCCACACATGGACATGTGAAATCACCATTGCCTATTTCGAGTTTCGTGTGACACCAAACCAATCCAATGCATGCTACTTGGGCAGATATTGGGTAAGAAGACTGGATAAGCAGATGCCCCGGGTCACATGTAGAGACCTAGACCTGGCCCGCAGAGTGAGTGCACAAAGGGAGGTGTCCCGGGTCCAATGAGAGCAGATCCATGTGAGATGGTCCCATCCGCAAGAGAAGTAGTCCTGCCTGGAAGAGAGATGGTCCCGCCCAAATGAAGGCCCTGAGAGAGATGGTCCCGCCCGAATCCATGCCCGGAGAGAGAACCTAACCGAACCCTCCCCCAAGAGGGAGAACCTAACCAATCGATGGCCCAGGAGGGATCCTCACCAAACCTAATCCCGGGAGCATGCATACGGAGGGAGAGTCTCCCCTAGTAGGGTTTGGAACCGGTTTTGCCAATGGATCCAAAAAACCGGTTATCGGCAATAATCGGACGTTATTTTCAACGCCCTTGGCACAACCGGTTATTTTGAAATACTCCTTTAGACCAATGAATTATAGTCTCAATCCAACGCAAACTGCACCCCCTTCTTTCACCTAAGCACCTAGATTTTGTCACCGAAAAAAATAGTTTTTTTTGCCACCTTGAAAATACTGTTTTTCAAACCCTCCCAACAAATGCATTTTTGATCAGGTTCGTTCATATTTTGCTGTTCTTAGGGGGGTCAAATAACCATTCTTTAGTCCAAAATCAGAGGGCTTACCGGTCATTTTCCTCGAAAAAAAATTTTGTTGGCCAATTTGAAGAATAGCAATTTTTGGATCGTCTGGAAAACTATTAAGGATGGGCGCTGTTCACACATCCTGTACATGTCCACATGAAAGAATACTTATTATGGGAGGCTGAGTGCTAGAGGCTTCGCACATTTAGCCAGCTGGAGTGAGATCTTCAGGTTTTTTTGGGATCACTTTTTGACATCGGAAGTGGCATGAAGCAAGGATGGGGCAAAGGCGAAACTGCAAGATTCAATATGGGTTAAAGACTTGCACAGCGGAACACTCAGTGCGCGAGGGCTCGCGCACTCAACAGGCTAGAAGCATGGGTTTTTGAATACCCCTGACTACTGGTATCCTACCGATAGCCTCCAAAAGGCTTTTTGAGATTCCTCCCTTTTGGAATCCTGTGAAAACAGTGAGCTCAAGAGTAGCGATTAGACTGTCCTCCTCTAGGGGACTTGCTTCATACGTCCTGTGACCTAGGGCTTCTGACAAACTGTTGTACAGCCCCAAAAGACGGGAGGCTGGGCACCCCATTTGTAGGTAAACTATCTGAAAATCGTGTGTTTAGCAAGGACTGAGGGCAACCCGCTACTTAGATCTATTACACCTTACATAGTGCATGGCGTGTACAAGACGACCATCGATTGACCACTCTTGCTGCTGACATGACCCGAACGGTACACCATGAGGCACCCATTAAGACATCAGAGCCTCATCCGGCATGGAATACTGTTTATTCAGGACCATTGGGAAATACACAATCTGCATAATTGTGTGCGCGAGGCCTCGCGCACTGAACATGCCAAAAAAAACGTTTTTTTCATACCTCTGACTACTTGCATTCTGCTGAAAGCCTAAATAAAACACATCTGAGATTCCTCCGCTTTTGAATTTCCAGTTTTCAGGTGGAAACACGCGGAAACTGCGCGTCTTTTTTTTGCACACAAATGCCGCCGTTGAGGTGAAAAACAGGGTGCAGTTTGCGTGGGCTAAGATAGGGGTTCCAAACTTTTTCGGTTCTTTTCGGCAGTACATTTTGTGCAATTTTTGGACTAAACGGAGGCTTTGGTAGCAATGGACGATGGGCAATGGTAAATTGCAACTTGAAACGTAGTTTTGATCACTGTGGTCCAGGTTGTATGGGCTCTCTTCTGCCGACGGCAACATCTTGGTTAGCAAAGGGCAATTACTTGGAAACAATCGGTTATTTTGAAAACTATTAATCTCCAAAACCGGGTATTTTTGTAAAAATAATGATTTCAAACCGGTTATTTTCGAAACTACCACGCTCCAAGCCTTATCGCCTAGCCATGACCCAGGAGAGCATTCATGCACTTGGAGTGAGAATCCCCAACCTTGCCTGACGATTGTCCCTATATCCAATTGCCAAATGAAGTGAACCCATGCCCTACTGCTTGCTGCCAAGAGAAGGATAGTGGATCACCAACGATGTTTGACCAATGTGATGAATTCACCGAAGGGCACCAGAGTAAGACGGCAAATGAGAGGTTAGCAACCAGGGCATAAGTGCAATTCTCCACCTTTAGCATGTTCACCCCTTGCACGTACACACAACATGTTCAACAGACACAATCACCAAAGATTCACCCTCCTTAATTTCATGGAAGATCCAGTTGTCATGACACATGCAAAGCAAAGAAAGGATGGGCCAACGAATGAGGAATCGCTTTGCCTTGCCGAGCAACGACCGAGCTACTTTCTTCCATTCCGGTGTGTCTACCCCAGCGAAATCCACTTCCACTTCACTTCCACTGGGGCTCCTCCAGCTTCAAGGGACTCGTGATCCCCCATATGCGTAGGCGTGGCCAATAGCGCCCGTTATCGCCTACCCATCCCGCTTTACAGGGCTGTCTGGTGTGGGCGGAGGCACCACATCCAGGGTTTAGCCAGATCGCAATTCAGGACCTTCTATCATTCACTGCAATTGCCCTAGCTTTCGATTCGCTGGCATTTCAGCAACAGGATAGAACTAACACTATTAGCACCTGTTCGGAAGAAGATTCACACAATCGGCCCGCATTGAAGAACACAGAGCATGCGCAGGCGAACAGGAACACGCAAAGGGCGCACGCACACATAGCAGGCCTGCCATGAACCAGAAATGTGAAATTCACCGTCCCGTGAATTATAAATAATATAAATTCGGAATTCCTCTGAATTTATACCCGAAACTGCTGAAATCGCTGGAATCAGCGAAGTGTAGGACAGAGATGCAGCCGAATGGGATCCGAACTGGCTTCAACCCCTTTCCCAGAGCATTGTCACCAGCTCTGAAAAAAATAAAGAGGACGGCAGGCTCCTGGTTCCTCCCTTGGCACTGCCCTCATTGTGGGAGGGTACCACATACACCGTGGTCACCCACCCAAAAAATTGGGGGGAGGTAGGACAGAACTCCAAAGAATGAAGTCCCTCCGGTAACCACTACACCTAAAGGAATAGGCTTGGCGGATCAAAGATAGACTCAAGGCAACATCGTCGACTAGTCTACACAAAAGACCACAAACAGGTATGAGGCTCGGTATGCACAGCAGTAACCCCTTGCATGACCCGCACTCCCACCAAGAGACATGAGAGTATTGGAGCACCTCCAGGAGGCATGGGCACTCCTGAGAAGCAGATGACACTGCACCATGACAATCGTACACACAAACCATGGACAATTTTGTTTTGGGGTCCAATCTCCCGAACCCGGCTCGACGCGCAAGATGAGCTCCCACGGATGGCGCCATGGCGTCCAGCTCGCGAAAAAATGGTCGTGGAACGACGAACACACACGAAAGACAACCCCCCCCCCCCCCGATGACCGCAAAATCACCCACCACCACCAGAAACAGACCCCAGCCGGAAATGGCGGAGAAAGGCAACCAGGGCCCTCAGCCAGGATTGGCAAGGGAGCAACCCCGCCACCACCAGCAGCTGGGCCCAGCCAGGAAGGGCGGGAAACCACACCCGGTGACCTCAGCCATGATTGGCGACGGACCAACCATAGGACTCGGCCACCACCAGCCGCAAGCGCCAGCCGGGAGAGGCGGGGACAGGAACCCGAAGACCCACCACGGCCACACACCACACGCGCGCACACACACCAGCACATGCGGAGGACACAGCCACACACCGACCGCAACAGACACACAGGCGCCACAAACGCACAAAACGCGCTAAAGAGCGATGTCGCATCCCTACTCCCAGAATCGATTTATAGACCATATGCACTCCAACTATGCATTCCGCTATGGACGTATGACTCCATGCCCAAAAGAAAAGGTGTCCTGGGTCAAATGAGAGCAGATCCATGTGAGATTGTCGCATCCGAAAGAGAAGTAGTCATGCCTCGAACAGAGATGGTCCCGCCCAAATGAAGACCCTGAGAGAGATGGTCCCGCCCCAATCTATGCCCGGAGAGAGAACCTAACCAATCCATGGCCCAAAAGGGAGAACCCAACCATTCCATGTCCCAGGAGGGATCCTCACCAAACCCTATCCCGAGAGCATGCATACGCACGGAGAGTCTCGCCTAGTAGGGTTTGGAACCGGTTTTGCCAATTGATCGGAAAAACCGGTTATCGGCAATAATCGGTTGTTATTTTCAAAGCAATTGGCACAACCGGTTTTTTTGAAAACTCATTGGACCCAATCAATCATAATGGTTCCAAACTTTTTCGGTTCTTTTCGGCAGTACATTTTGTGCAATTTTTGGACTAAACGGAGGCTTTCGTAGCAATAAACGATGAACAATGGTGAATTGCAACTTGTAACGTAGTTTTGATCACTGTGTTGCAGGTTGTATGGGCTGTCTTCTGCCGACGGCGACATTTTGGTTAGCAAAGGGCAAGTACTTGGAAACAATCGGTTATTTTGAAAACTCTTAATCGCCAAAACCGGGTATTTTTGTGAAAATAATGATTTAAAACCAGGTTATTTTCGAAACTAACAGGTTCCAAACCTTATCGCCTAGCCATGACCGAGGAGAGCATTCATGCACTTGCAGTGAGAATCCCCAACCTTGCCTGACGATTGTCCCTATATCCAATTGCCAAATGAGGGAACCCATGCCCCACTGCTTGCTGCAAAGAGAAGGATAGTGGATCACCGACGATGTTTGACCAATGAGATGAATTCACCGAAGGGCACCAGAGTAAGACGGCAAATGGGAGGTTAGCAACCAGGGCATAAGTGCAATTCTCCACCTTTAGCATGTTCACCCCTTGCACGGACAAACAACATGTTCAACAGACACAATAACGAAAGAGTGACCCTCTTTAATTTCATGGATATCAAGTTGTCATGACACATGCAAAGCAAGGAAATGATGAGCCAACGAATGAGGATTTGCTTTGCCTTGCCGAGCAACGACCGAGCTACTTTCTTCCCTTCCGGTGCATCTACCTCAGCAAAATCCACTTCCACTTCACTTCCACTGGGGCTCCGCCAGCTTCAAGGGACTCGTGATCCCCCAGATGTGTGGGCGTGGCCAAAGGCGCCCGTTAACGCCTACCCATCCCCTTTAACAGGGCTGTCCGGTGTGGGCGGAGGCACCACATCCAGGGTGTAGATAGATCGCAATTCGAGACCTTCTATCATCCACTGCAATTGCCCTAGCTTGCGATTTGCTTGCATTTCCGCAACAGGATAGAACTAACACTATTAGCACCTGTTGGGAAGAACTTTCACACGATCGGCCTGCATTGAAGAACACAGAGCATGCGCAGGCGAAAAGAAACACATAAAGGGCGCACGCACACACAGCAGGCCTGGTCTGAACCAGAAATGTGAAATTCACCATCCTGTGAATTATAAATAATATAAATTCGGAATCCCCCTGAATTTATACCCGAAACTGCTGAAATCGCTGAAATCAGCGAAGTGTAGGACAGAGATGCAGCCAAATTGGATCCGAACAGGCTTCGACCCCTTTCCCAGAGCATTGTCACCTGCTTGGAAAAACATAAAGAGGACGGCAGGCTCCTGGTTCCTCCCTTGGCACTCCCCTCATTGTGGGAGGGTACCACATACACCGTGGTCACCCGCCCAAGTATTTGGGGGGAGGTAGGACAGAACTCATAAGAATGAAGTCCCTCCGGTAACCACTACACCTAAAGGCATATGCTTGGCGGATCGAAGATAGACTCAAGGCAACATCGTCGACTAGTCTACACAAAAGACCACAAACAGGTATGACGCTCGGCATACACAGCAGTAACCCTTTGCATGACCTGCACTCCCACCAAGAGACATGAGAGTATTCGAGCACCTCCAGGAGGCATGGGCACTCCTGAGGGGCAGATGACACTGCATCATGACAATCGTACACACGAACCATAGACACTTTTTCTTTGGGGTCCAATCATCCAAACCCGGCTCGACGCGCAAGATGAGCTCAAACGGATGGCGCCATCGCGTCCGGCTCGCAAGGAAATGGTCGTCGATCTGATCAGAACGTCCCAAGCCAAAAATGATCGAACACAAATATTAACATTTGCTACTAAACGTAGCACACGGGAAAAGCTGAGATTCCCAAACTGAAGGACCTTCGGGAAAACTGACCTCAACAATGCGACGGCGACAGCTATCGGGTGGTTGCAGATTCAGAAGAAACGTGAAACGGGGCCGGTGCAGGGGAGTTCTAAAAGTGGAAATTTTGCTACTAAAAATAGCACAAGTGTTCCCAAAATAGAACATAGTGTACTAAAAATGGAAGTAGTAGTCAGAGAGAGATTTAGCACAACCAGTGGTCCCCATCGCGTCAGGCAACCTCCAAATAGGTGTAATTGCTCCAAAAAAAATGGCGAAAACAAGGCAACAAAGCAAAGTGGTTGAGAAGATCAAAACAAATCAATATCAAGTTAATACCCCCCGTAGACTCTGGAATTCCAACCTAGAAGTGCACGAATGATCCCATCTAGCGGGGCTGTCGCTCCCGTCGATGCACTTAACAAAGACTCCCCGCAAAAAAGTAGGAAATGATGAGGGGCTCTTGACAACCATGGTTCCGTGGGAGTCCCCTGAGCAAGGGGTGACAGATCGTGCACACAAAAAAGATACGAACACAACCCAAGACTGATCTTGGTTCCAAATGCCCGTCTCATGTCAATGATATTGGGGTGGGGGTTACATGGGAAGTTCCGAGCCTTGGCACCTGCATCACTGCGGCAAAGAAGTGAAATGCGAATTTCTGGATGCACAAAATATGCGTAAGGAGCGACGGCCTCAATCTCGGTCGCCCATGACTAAGTGAACCAGCACATGCTTGACATCCAACTTGATTTTCCTTGGCTTTGGGGTAGTTGAACCACTCAGACTGCAATCTCGGCACGAAGCTGCTTGGAGGTTTCAACGAGTCCCTCGATGCAGCAAACCTCTTCCATGGGACCTTGTTTGCTGACCCCCCGGTGTGCTGGGATCAGCCTTGTCCGAGAAAATGCGCTGAGAGGTGTACACGTCCTCCTCCCCGTCATTGTCGGAGTCGAAGGCGTCCGCGGTGAACTGAAAGGTCCTGGCACGACCATCGGGATCTGGTTCCCACGGGAGCAACTGCATGTGATCCCGCTCCACCGTTTCCTTGTTCTCCACTTGGATCACATACACATCTTGCCCGGTTTTCCGCAACGCGACACCTAGTAGAAACCATGACTGCTGCCAGTGCCGGGACAAGACGTCCTTGTGGTGCCGCTCCACCCACCTGTGTCCTTGAGCCGATATTTGTAAAATTCTCCGGATTGGAAGTACTTGGCCCACTTTGCATGTTCCGCAACCATGGCATCACTCACTTTCCTGGCCGTGTTGTTGGCTTCGGACATCATGGCGTTGGCCTGCCTTACCACACTACCATGGTTCATCCACGGGAGAGTACGTGAAACGCAATCCCCCAGGAATGGCATACCATGGGGGGGAAGAAGGACAAGAGGGACAAGCACGGAGTGGGGCTCCAGGCCAACACCGTGGCGCAAGCAATGATCCGCCATTGGTTGACAGTATTTGATGTCCGAGCCGTGATATACCGGGACAGGGGTACGCAGTTTGTTGGCGCATGATTTCGCACGATGTGCACTTACATGGGCGTGAGGCATGCCGAGACGGTTGTATATCACAGCCGTTCAAACGGAAGAGCGGAGGTGGCGGGCAGGCAATTGTTCGAAACTTTCCGGTGATTGCATATTGACGAGCCAGGTAGAAATTGGTATCATTTTCTTTGGAGGGTTCTGCAGGCATACCACCATTTTTTCCGTCCCGTCTGGTTTGTCGCAATTTTTTGCCCGGCACCGCCACGATGTATCCGCTGCGGTGATCGACTGGTAAAATGACACAGTCAAAGACCTCGCCTTCCAGAGTGTCTTCCGGCATCGCAAAGAAATCCATTGAAACTGAACTCATGGGACTCTCTGGAATGGCCATGTACACGGGGTTTCCAACAGTTGACCGGTTGGGATGTTTGGTGACCCTGCAGACCGCACACGCCTTGCAATACCGGTTCAAAACTGTGTAATAACCCGGAGGGAACAAAAACCTCGACTCCAAGTCCTTCTGCAACTTATCTCGTCCCGGGTGCATGAACTGAGCGTTGTGCCAATGGTCAATCAAGTCCTCCACCCGGTTTTCGGGAACCAAAAGCTTGTCCTTGAGGATGTGGCTGTCCCCATCTTCCGTCAATCCCTCCGGCCAATCATCGTCGGATGGCGCACTCACCGCTGTCCAGTACTTGAGCCAATGGTCCGAGGTTGCATAATTGTCGGACCAATCCTCCATCAAAACCGATTGTACTCCTTCAATGGCTCGTGCCATGTCCTCTTCCTTCATTTGCGCCTCCACCGCTTGCACCTTGGCATCTCGGATTTTGGCCAGCTCCGCGCTGGATCCCATCACCACAAAGCATTTTGCCTCGCCTTCTTCCAGGAGACGCTCCGCCTCGATCATACGCTTGTCTGACGCTGTCTCCTTGGCGTCGCCATGCATGGAAATGTGCATCCATGCTTTTGCGGCCGAGGAGGCCCAACAACTGAAGTAATCCGCCACAGTGTTGTCCTTTCGGCAACACACACAACGCTCAAGTCAAACTTGGCTAGCGTCTCGTGCTACCGGGCGCGTCGGGCTGCCGGACTCAAAGGGTTGTCGACGTGCTCCTTGTGCTAACTCTGCAAACTTGGATGCTCGGTGCACACGACAATGGGTTGCAAACTAATATGCGAGGAATACTTGGGCAAAGCACAGCTAATAGCATACGTTTTCTTTTCCCTTGCGGTCCAAGTGTGGCGTTGCCCCTCCGCCAAAACCCTACTCCAAAAGGCCACTGGGACACTGGAACCATCCTCTTGCACCTGGTCCATGAATGCTCTCACGGCATAATCCGATGCATCGGTGCGGACCACAAATCCTTGATAAGGAGTAATCCCAACGCTTCCAGGAGAGTTCTCTTGAGTGTCGCGAACGCTTACTCTGCCCCCATTGTCCAAGCCAGCTTTTTCTTGCTCCCCTTGCGCCCATCAAGTTTTCCAACCTGCAGCATCCTGTGCAATGGTCCCGAGAGTTCGGCATACATTCGTACGTAAGCCCGAAAAATAATTAGAGAATCCCACAAAGGAACGCAACTTGCTGATGGTAGTGGGTCGTTCCCAATGGTTCAAGGCGGCCAACTTGCCCGGCATCGGCCTGCGCTGCCCATGACCAACCACATGTCCAACAAACTCGACCTCCTACACAAATAAGGATGCCTCCTTCGGCTTGCATTATAGTGGGTGGCGAACTAGGACGTCGAGCAGTTGTCTCAATTATTTCTCGTGGGCCTTGATCAATTCATCCTCCAACATGTCCTCCGTGCCAGACCCGATAATGATGTGATCCACGAACGGGTCGGCGCAATCCCGCACAGGTCCCAGCAGATCCTCAATCATGCGTTGGAATACTGCGTTGCCATTCTTGGCTCCCATCAGCACCGCTTTCCATTGCATGGGGCCGAGTTGCGTACTCATCGCCGTACACGCCCTGGAGTCCTCATGCAGCGGCATGTGGTGATAACCCTATTTGAGGCCTAACACCGTGAAGATGCGCTTTCCGGTCTGTTTTTGCACGATAGTGTCGATTAAGGGAAGAGAGTACGAGTCATGCTCTGTTTGCTTTTTCAACCCTCGATAATCGACAACTAACCGCCATTCGCCCTTCTCCTTCTTGGGCACGATAAATGCCGGGCTCTCCCACTCACCATCCGCAGGTTCTATCCATCCACGCTCGATGAATTCCTTCAACAGCTTTTTCATGGCCTCTGCCTGCTCACCTTGAAGCTGATATTCGCGATGCCGATATAATTCGGGGTTGGGATTTAACTTAATCCGAGGGTTGCAAAATCGACCTCGATCAGGTGGATTTTTGTTGGCCACACCGCTGAACAACCGTGGATAATCCTTCACCAATGTTTCCCGCAACTCATCCACTCTTGAATTTTCCCTTGCTTCTTGGGCTGCAGCTGTCGGGACGGTCACCACTGACCGAATGGCCGTAGAGCTTTCCTGGGGATCGCCCTCTGACATTTCCTTATCCGTCATACCCTTTTGAACATCGTGGGTCTGCAGCCCTGCCGATAATTTTCTGAATTCTTAGATATTGAATGGGGTGTCAGGCGTCGATCCTATACCCGACCATGGGAGGTTCCACGTGAGTGGCTTGGAACCCACAGGCTCATCTTGATCTGCTATGTGGTCCATCACCCGCGCCACAAACTCTTTCTTTGTAAATTTCCCCGTAATCAAATTTTCATTGTCCCACCAATGAGGGGATTTGACCCAGCTTGGAGCCTGCTTGGCTGCCACACCGTCATTCATCTCATCCTTCATGTAGTGGACAACACAATCAATGTCGTCAAACGACAAGCTGTGGACTTCAATTTTGGGGTCATTGCTCTCCTCGGACATGACGCTCATGGGCACGGCTTGTATCCTCCGGATTATAGCCTCATCGCCCGTGGGATGGCATTCTGCACCGTCCACATATTACGCTAGGGTTGACCATGCCCGTCCCGGTGACGGCAAAGAGGTTCCCGTGCCGTCCATAAATATCTTCACATCCGGCGCAAACACAAATTCGTTCAAGGCGATGGAAGCGATCTTGTATCTTAGAACTACGCAATGGGCGTCCCCTGAGCTGAGTCCAGTTAGGCGCAAGACTCCTTTGGCTGTACCGGCGAGAATTTTTCTCACGATCCGTTATGAATCTCGTTCGGCTCCGTGTACATACAGATGGCGCCACCTTTCTGGCCCTCAGTGTCCATTCCACGCCGAGTCACCCTTGTGTCCGTACCTTGAGCACTCTTGTAACCTGGAAGACTCTTCTGATGCGGGGACATCTGTCGTTGGTGTGTCCGTACCCAAGCCTTTCATCATGCAACAATAAGCATCCCGGGATAGACCATACTCCTGAAGGTGCTTCCTGTCGCCACCTTTGGACTTAATTCTCGGTGCTTTCACCGCACCAATATTTTTCTCCTCCTCATCTCCGGTCCGTTGGGATCCGGTAGGGGCATAAGTGGTCAATAGCCCTGAACTCCTCTCGTTTGCCTCACGAATCAGTGTCGCACGATGTGGCAATGCTCCGGCTGAATTGCTGACCATGAAATCATAGTCCATTATGATATCCCAGTCGAGAGAACGGCATCCTGGATCTTTCTGTGGAGCATCAAGTGTTTAGTGTCTAGTCTCGTCGATCCCATCCGTCATGCTCCCAAAGTTCCAGCGAAGTTTGGCTTCACGGGCTCCTCCACCCACGATCTCGCCTTTTGCCACCTTCAGGCGCACTGGTCGGGCAATGCTCTTCAAACATGTGTCCGGAAACAATCCATTCCGCACCAAGCTTACCTGGGCACGGGTATCCACCAAGACATCCGCGATCCCTTCTTTCCGTCCACACATTACCCGCACCTTCAAGTGCAATTGCCCCTCATTGCCATGTGGTATACGGACGACTCTCACAGCGTGCAACTCTAGCACGGATAATTACATAAGAACTTCCAACGTGTGATCACTTATCTGATGGATTTTGGGTTGGTCCTGCCCATCCACGGGAATCTCCGTGGTCTCTCCAACCTTCTTGTCCCAGTTGCTGATATCCACTTGTACCTCCCTTCGTAGGGTGTCCGATCGATTAATTCTGGCAAAAGTCAGTGGCTTTGGCTCCTTCGGAACCTTCATTGGCACCATAGATGCCTTCTTCGATTGAAATCCACTGATTTTTGGAGGAGAGTCCTCCGGTGTCCCAATCCTGTCGGGCCTTCTCTAAATAAAATAGGGTCAACCGCAGCCCCGTCTTGCTGCAAACCGCCCTGCCATGGGGCACTTCTCTTGTTCTGCAAGGCCTTGAGCGCTTGCATGCCCCGCATTAGCGAAACGGCCACTTCCTCGATTCGTCTAATTCGGCAGTCACCCCCATGCCCTCGGCCTCCTGAGCGTCCACAAGCACTTTGCCCGCGCTTCTAAGCCTCTATACGCTTCTCTTTGTGCACCTCATCGGCGTGTGGTTGGAAGCAAGCCTTCTCCTCCTCTGCGTAAATCTTGCACGTCTTATGATCGTGTTTGTGTGGGGGATTCTTCCCATAGGAGATCCAGCATCCGTCATGTTCCAGCCTGTATTTCTTGAAGAAGAGCGGCGGATTGCCGATCCTCCGCGGCGATTACCCGTTTCCTCCACGGGGTGGTGCTCTCCTCCACTTCGACTTGTCCTGACCATGCTCCTTCGTGTTGTGCGTCACAAACGCAAGGAAGTGCACCTCCTCATGATCCTCCCGCGTCATCCTCTCACCGCCGGATGACCCTCGACCATCTTCTGAACTCCGGCTGCGATCATCTTGAACCTCTCGATGATGCCGATCTTCGCGGCGATCATGGTTCCCATGATTGTGACGGTCTCTAATATGCGCTTCGTTTTTGGAGTTGAGCTTCATTTCTACGCTCACGTACTGGATGATCGAGTCCAGGCTCATTCTCGCGGGTATCATCTGCAACTTCAGCTTTTTCCTGCGTCTCAGTTCGACATTGTTGAGTCGAAGGAGACGTCCTCCCGGCGTTTCGCCGAGCACTCAACGCACATGGATTTCTCCACCGAGATCATCTGCTCTGGCGCTGCGAGGTTCTGTCAGAAATATTCCATAATGCCGGGGTGACGCTCTTCCGGCGACATGATGCGTACTGCCATACGTTTCTTGGCCCGCTTCTTCTGCTCGTCCTCCGGTCGATTCTTGCAATAGGCTGGAAGGACATCCCACAAGAGGTGGCAAATCTCACCTGATTCCGAACCATCCTCAACTTGCTTTGGCTGTCGGCGGTACTTTCCAGGATATCTCCCCAACTCCCTCAACCGCAGCTCCCCACGTTCCAAGTTGAGACGTATTGCCCATAAGTCATCGAGCTTTTCGTTGGGGGTATCCACCGTTTCTGCCTGTTCCAACCAGTCGAAACACTGCTCCTCCGTACGGATTCTATTCTCCCGAATCGCGTCACGTAAGTCCGCCTTCAACTCCGGATCCAAATGGTGTGGGAAAGTTCGACATGCCAACTTGTCTCGGGCATCCGATCCAAACCGCATCTCACCGATGACTTCCTCGGCAACATCTGGCTCACCTAAGATGTAATCGTCCAAGTTGGGGGGGCTGACGTCGTAATGGGGTATTTTCACACCCCAGAGGTCTTCAATACAAACAGCGTGTCCAAAGTCCGAAGCAATGACGCCCCCAAGTCGGATACTTTTACCACTCCCATGGCCCGCATCGTGTGACTAGATTCCTGGAATTTTCATGTCTTCTCGAATTTGGTGTCTTCAATGCTCGGACGGACCATTGTCCATGTGCCCGACCGCGGATCTTGCACCCATGATTTGCCACTTGATCCTCCATGTATTTCGGAATTCATTTCGGCTACCCGGCGCTCGTGCGCTGCACGGGCATCGAACGTCCCAGCGGCTGGCGGGCTGCTCATGGCAATCTCAACCCTCCCCTCACGGGTATCACCCTTGGGCGTACCAATCCCCGATCCTTTTTCGGGCGTCTTCTCCCCCAACATGACAGTGGCCGAGAAAAGTTAGAATGTGCTTCAACAATGAGGGGTCAACCCGTGGCGGACCGTATGGGGCCGACTCTATGGGACCCTCCAGGGGCACCCATCCTTCTGCCGCTGTCCTCAAGGTTGTCGGCCGCCTCACCAAAGACTCCGAAGCAGGATCCCGTGGTAAATCGGGACCTGGTGCCGGGACTCCTGTACCCCCTCCAACTCCTTCATCCTGTCCGCATTGGTCTACAAGTACTTGATCATTTTGTCCACCATTCATTGCTGCTGTACCAGCATTGTCTCCAGCTTGGCCTTGTAGTCCCCTTGATGTGATCAGATACTCCTAAGCACGTTGCCGAAGATGGCCTGGTCCTCAAGAATTCCACCGATGGTGTCGTCCAACTTGTTGTTCCTTTGAATAAGGGCATCTTTGCCCACCCGGGGATAACTTCGGATGGGGATGTCCACATGTCGGCAATGGCAGTGAGCTTCAGGCGCCCTGTCCCCGCACACCACTGCCTTGGCATCCTCGTGCGGATGTTGACCATCTCCATCTGGGTCCCGGCCATCCCGCGGCGGACCTCCCCGAGCTCCCCGCTCCTCTCCTCCGCCAATCACGGTGTTGCCCGTCCCGTCACGTCCATCCTTCCTGCCTCCGATCCCATCATACCGAACTCCGTATGACTTGGGACTTTTGTTGTTGCCGACCTTCGGGGTAACTCCCCCCGTTCTGTATCATGAGCAAGTTCAGGAATTGGGGCAGTATGCGATCGCCTTGGTGGGAAATCTGGCCTGGCGCCGGCCCCATCTGAAGGGTAACAAGTATGATATCCCTCGCAGTCCGACGACTGAACATCCAGCGGACAGGGCTCGGTGCCATTTCCATTGCCGATTCCCCATCCTTCTTGGACGGTTTCGGCGAACCTCGTTTTCAGTAGCGCCGGGCCTTTGAGCCATTGCTGCAGATCGTGACCTCCTTGTCTGATTCTTCGGCGGGTACTCGGGCATGGCATCATATTCGACATGCTCCTTCACAAAGGGCGACGATGTCCTCCATGTTGGTACCCATTCTTCTTTCCGCATGTCTTTCTTCTTTTCGAGCTTCAACCACCGACTCCCGGATGGTGTCATTGATGCTCACCCAGGGTCGACGTGGGCAGGGCTCATGAGGGCCCAAGGTCCCCGGGTGGGGGTAGGCGGCAGGTAAACCTCTGCTACCATAATGAAGGTCCGTAGGACCGGCTCTGCCATTGTTCGGGCACTACCGCCTATTCCCGATCTTCCCACCTTCTTCCCCGTGACACCCATTGTCCTAGATCTCACCAAAGCTTCCATGCTTTCCAATCAACAATTTCCGAATTCCAAAAATGTCCCGCACACACACCGCTTGGCAACCCTTGGCAATTGAAATCCAAATGCGTGATCGACAAATTGAAATTGAGGGAAAGGTTGGTACCTGTGACACTTGATTCCATCAATACATGAAAGTCATGGAGAGGGGAACAAAAAATGACAATGTCGGGCAAAGGAGTTGAGAGGTAGAAATGGAGATGAAGCCCTGGAAAAGGATATGCAAATATTGAAGACCATGCTGCATCCCTACTCGAGGAATCGACGTATAGACCATATACACTGGAACTATGCATTCCGCTATGGTCGTATGACTCCATGCCCACACAGACCCGATACAATGGCTTGAGAAGACTCATTGGTTCACGGAAGATCATGCATGACACCATGACTTCGATACGGTCCATTAGGTGTATGGCAACACACAAATAGAAGCATATAAAACGCAATGACAACATTGGGTTCCTCGCGAAGCTTAGGCACACATGACCCATCCTTATCCTTGCCCACAAGACGGTAAAATGTGGTACACAACATGGGTTCCAAACATAAGGAATGTTCTCACCGTTGATCAGCGATGACACCATGGCCTCCATGAACAGAAAGTACGGTATGACCACATACTTGACTTGCCCACTCTCATGAGTCATCAATGTGCACAGATGAAGAGCCTGCAATGGGGATCACTAAATATGAGTCAGGAGAGTGACTTCACGGCGATGGCAAACACTACCTGACCTCTGGCATGTGTGACATATATATCTCCATGATGGCAATGCCTCGGTACGTCACACCGGACGCCGGGTGCCCGTCCCTCAGCAATATCATACACAATGGCCAGCAAGTGAATAAGCTTGGCGCATCACCTTGCTGCTTGCAAAGAAGACATAAAGAAGGGGCAGCCCACCATACCTCACATGTTTAGTGTATGCTACATACCAATTGCTTGGCTCCTCGTGGTCAGAGTGTCGCGAACAAAAGACATGAATAGAGAAGCCAAAACACCACATATGTGTCATGCCAACACATGCTTGGACATGCCACTTGGTCGCATCACTTGGTGCCTAATTGCTTGGAACCCGATGGCATAGGCAACCACAATTGTCATGTGCATTAGAAACCATCCACACATGGACATGTGAAATCACTATTGCCTATTTGCATGTTCGTGTGACACCCAACCAATCGAATGTATGCTCCTTGGAGAGCGATTGGGTAACAAGATTGGATAAGAAGATGCCCTGGGTCACATGTAGAGACCTAGACCCGGCCCGCAGAGTGAGTGCACAAAGAGAGGTATCCCGGGTCCAATGAGAGAACATCCATGTCAGACTGTCCCATCCCGATAATAAGCAGTCCTGCCTCGAAAAGAGATTGTCCCTCCCAATCCAGGCCCTTAGAGAGATGGTCCCGCCCCAATCCATGCCCGGAGAGAGAACCCAACCAATCCATGGCCCAGGAGGGAGAACCTAACCAATCCATGTCCCAGGAGGGAACCTCACCAAACCCAATCCAGAGAGCGTGCATATGGAGGGAGAGTCTCGCCTGGCCATGAATCAGGAGAGCATTCATGCACTTGGAGTGAAAATCTCCAACCTTGACCGACGATTGTTCCTATATCCAATTGCCACATTAAGTGAACTCATGCCCTACCGCTTGCTGCCAAGAGAAGCACAGTGGATCACCAACCATGTTTGACCAATTATATGAATTCACTGAAGGGCACCAGAGTAAGATGGCAAATGAGAGTTTGGCAACCAGGGCATAAGTGCAATTCTCCACCTTTAGCATGTTCGTTCCTTGCACTTGCACACAACATGTTCAACACATGCAGTCACCAATTTTTGACCCTCTTTGATTCCATGGAAGATCAAGTTGTCATGACACGTGCAGAGCGAACGAATGATAAGCCAGGGAATGAGGAATTGCTTTGCCTTGCCGAGCAACGAACGAGCTACTTTCTTCCCTTCTGGTGTGTCTACCTCAGCCACATCCACTTCCACTTCACTTCCACTGGGGCACCTCCAGCGTCAAGGGACTCGTGATCCCCCATATGCGTAGGCGTGGCCAAAGGCGCCCATTAACGCGTACCCATCCCGTTCCACGGGGCCGGCGGGTGTGGGCGGAGGCACTCAATCCAGGGTTTAGCCAGATCGCAATTCGGGGCCTTCTATCATCCACTTGAGTTTCCCTAGCTTCCGGCTTGCTTCAATTTCCTCCACAGGATGGAACTAACACCATTTGCACCCGTTGGGAAGATATTTCACACCATCGGCCCGCATTGAAGAACACAGAGCACGCGCAGGCCAACAGGAACACAAGAAGGGCGCGCGCACACACAGCAGGCCTGCGATTAACCAAGAATGTGAAATTTCCCATCCTATGAATCCTAAATAATATGAATTCGAAGATCTGATGAATTTATACCCGAAACTGCTGAAATCGCTGAAATCAGCGAAGTGTAGGATACAAATGCAGCCGAATAGGATCCAAACCGGCTTCAGTGCGCACCACTCAGCGAGCGCCACACGCATCCGCCCGCGGCACAAACACACACGACGCAGGAGACCCCCCCATCCACCCCCACCAAAACTAGCAACCCAACCTCAGCCAGGAATGACGAGGAACCAGCCAACGACCCCAACGACACACCCCGCCTAGGAAAGATGGGCAACGGCACCCAAGATCCTCCGCCCAGATTTGCGAGGAGCTGCCAAACACCAAAAAGGACATGCAAAGCCCACCACCGGGGCCGGCGGGCCAGCCGCCCAACAACGCCCGCCAAGCCCTTCTCCAGGAGTGGCGAGGGCCCCCCGATTAACGGCAAAGAACCACCAACGCGGGCCCACTACCAGACCTCAGCCAAAGGCGGCACAGGAACCCCAACCAGGATGGACAGGCCCCCCCAAGGAGCAACAACACCACCAGCAACCACACCAACCCCGGCCAGGGGCAGCAGAACACCGCGCCCACAAGCACAACCATCGGACCGCTCAGCGCCGAGAAGGACGAGGAGCCACCCCAAACCAGCCCCGCAACACCACCGGCAGACCGCAGGCTTTAAAGACAAGCCACACCACACCACAGGGGGCATGGAAAGACAGGCACCCCAAAGACACAGGAAACGCCACCCCACACCGCCCCAAAGGAGACACAGCCAACAGCAACCGGCAAACCCCCCACGCAGGCACAGAAACCATGAGAAGCAAGGCACCACAGACCCGCCCACCGCATGAACAACAGACCAGCACCGCCACATACCAAACGAACAACAATCGGCCACACAGCCCCGGTGCACACCACCCGGAAGACCACCACCACGCAGCAACCCACCACCACGCGCCGCGCAACACCGCCACGCCAACAGCAGGCCACGCAGCGCCGACAACCCACCGGAACCCAACACGCAGACTAGCCCCACCGACCAGGACACCAGTAAGCCCCCACACGCCAGAACCAACCAAAGGACACGGACCACACACACACCCGGCCAACAAAACCGACACCACACCCCAGCCAGGAGAAACAGCGAACAGCACCGAAACACCCCGCCAGGATAGGTGCAACAGCGTCCAACAGCGCTAAAAAGGCCACAAGGCCCTGTGCCAGGAATGGCGGGGCCCAACACAACCAACCACCCCCGCACCAAAAAAAGCGGGAACCTACACCCAGAAACACAGCCAAAACAGGAACGGCAAGGCGCCCCCGCAGAACATCACAGGCCGCAAGAAGCCCCCCGTACCAGCCCCCAATTTAGAACTTGAGGAGACACACCCACACGCACGGCTGCCACACCCCACAGAACCACACCCACACAGAGCCAGCGAGCCCGGAAGAACAACCCCGAACCGAACCCCACAACGCACAAGAAGGACCCAAGCCACCGCCGCCGGCACTGACACCAAACCAGCACCTCCAGCCCCACCTCTGCCGACATCCCCGAGCAAGGAGAAACACCGCCGCCCCGCCACCGACAGCCCACGCGGACCCACTACTGGATCCCCGCCAAGGGCGACACAAGTACACCTGACCACGACGAAGCGGCAACAGGGCCCAACCACTAGCAGCAACACCGCCAACACCCACACCAACCCCGACCAGGGGAATCAGAATACCAGACCAACAAGCACAGACACCAGACCACTCAGCGCCGCACCCACGGGCACTACCACCAGACCCCCAGTCGAGAAGGAAGAAGGACTGGACCGAACCAGCCCGCCAACGCCACCAGCAGGCCCCAGACCAGAAAGAGAAGCCACTTCACACCACACGGGGCAGACCAAGACAGACAGCCCAAAAAGACGAGGAACGCCACCTCACACCGCCCCAAGCCAAGCCGAGCCAACAGCAAGCCTCCCCACGCAGACACACCACCAACAAGAGGCCAAGCCCCAAAAACCCCGCCCACCACGCCAACGACAAACGGCGAACGACCACCGCCTCACACCAAACGCACAACAACCGGCCATACAGCCCCAAGGCGGAGACACCCACCGCACGACATCCGAAAAAACACCGCCACGCAGCGGCCCACTGCCACCAGCGGGCTACACACCGCCGACCAGCCACCAGAAACCAGCGCAAGACCGGCAGACCGCCGTAGCCCCACCAGCCAGGACATCAGAGCACACTTCACGCGTCACCACCAACCAACAGACATCAATCACCAACACACCCATCGAATAAAAGCAACACCACACTCCGGCCAGGAAGACCGAGGAAGAGCACCCGAACACCCCGCCAGGATTGGCGGAAAGTCGCCCAACACCGCCACCCAGCCCACAAGGCCCCAAGCCGGGAATGGCGGGGACAGACACAACCAATGGCCCCAACAACGAGAGAAGGGGGACACAGGCACACAACCACCAGCCCACACGGCAACAGCAAGCCACCCCCGCAGAGCCACGGCAGGCGGCAACAAGCAACCGGTACAACAGAACGCCCGACACCCAGGCAAAATGGCTGATGGGGGCGGGGGCTCAAACACAACCCATGCCCTGCTCAGTCCGGACCCTGAAACCCTGCCAATAGGGGGGGTGTCCCGCCCAGCCACAGGCGAGTTCCTGGGAACCAAGAAGCTCCAAGCCCAACCGACAGTCGCCCCATTTGCTCCCTTAATGGCAGGTCCCAACTCCACTCTGAGTCAGAGATATGGCCCCGCCATTATCACCCAGGAGTTGGTAGCTGAAAATGGGCTGTTTCAGCCCAAACTGAAATTAACTCAAAAATCCCCAAAATTGACCCCTCGTCCGGACCCGCCAGAGGTAGGGACGAGGCTACTGACCCTTTGCCCTTCGAGTACGAACCCTCTGGAGCCCTCACCCAACCTGGTTCCCTCTGAGGTCCCGGCATCAGGGCAACACGGATGAGTCATGTGGGGTCATGATGCCAATATCACCAAAATTGGCGTCATTCCCACGCGTGGCTTGCCCGGCCAAGGTAAGGCCAATGGCTCACAGGGTAGGAGGCAGGACCTAGGACTTCTATCTGAGTGTACAACTTGGATTTAGGTCCGGGCTCCCTATGGGCTTAGAGAAATGGGGCCGCCAATTGACCACACGGAAGGGGGAAATTGGGGTCCCAAAATTGGGTCATTTTGGCTGCCTGAAATGAGCCAAAATTCGGTGTGTCCCCAATAGTATATCTCCACGCCGGCTTGGAGATCGGAACCGCCATTCCATACGCGATCCAGCTAGAGTCCAATGGAGACTCCCATGCCCTTGGCTCTCAAAGATCTCCATGCCACTTGGCGTGGTGTTGATCCCAATTGGGTTCACAAATGTCAAAATTGCAAAATTGCCCACACTCACGTTGGGCTAGCGCCTTAACGAAGGTGGCTCCGCTTCGCCCACGTGGTGTATGGACCATGGGGACCATTACCCATAACACCCATGCCATATATGGTCCATTGGTCCATGCGTCCGGCGTGCACGAAGGTTAGAGCATGAGGCACGGCGGGCAGCAAAAGTGGAAAAATGCTCAAAATGGCCAAAAATGCGCACACTCGTGG
Organism: Eutreptiella sp. 'Long Island Sound 2002'; assembly: GCA_964036045.1. Classification (NCBI taxonomy): domain Eukaryota; phylum Euglenozoa; class Euglenophyceae; order Eutreptiales; family Eutreptiaceae; genus Eutreptiella; species Eutreptiella sp. 'Long Island Sound 2002'. The sequence continues at coordinate 156,771,106 of OZ038379.1, forward strand.
TTGGGGCAAATGAGGCACATGCCCGACTCGGACCGGAGTGTGCCATAGGATTGGTATCAAGTCATATTGGTCCAACATATCTTTTGGGCGTCGCCCAACTCCTCCGATATTGGGAATGGCAGGGTCGCCAAGTGAGCCCATGATTTGGGATAGTCCCAAATCGCCAACATGGCGGCCACGGTATGCCAAGCCTAAGAGGAGTTATCCGCCGGGTCCAAGATATGTTGGGCACCGAAGTATGTACCCCCAAATCATTCTTGGGTCATGATGTCAATCGAGCGCAACGTTGAGATACACGGTCGCCACTTGACATCATGACGGGCCAAAAATGGCAAAATTGGCACAAGCACACACAAAAGTGCCTTGAAAGGTGCATAATTATATTATAATATCTTCGGCTTGGATCGTGCAATCAGTCAATCCTTCTACACACAATGACTTGACACCAATGACCTCCGATCCCACATATGTGCCCCACTTGGGGCGCCTTGAAAGGTTACGAGCGCTACTTCCCAAGTGGGCACATGAAAATATGGAAAATTGTAAAATACACACCTTGCTCCCAACGCATCGCTTCGGGATCACCACACAAGCTTTCCTTCACGAAGGTTAGGCTTGCAATTGACTGTAGGGAGTATGGAGAAGGGGCTTGCACAATATGAGGTCCATTGGCGGGCTTGGCTTGGAGTAATGGACCCGCCAAATGGGCACGCAACACAACACATGGTACATACCACATATTGCCAAAAAAGGCAGCTCCCACCACGATATGTCATGCCCCTCCAAGGGCATAACTTTGTGTCAATCGCTCATAGGAACTCAAAGAGAGTTCCTATGCATCACCAACACTTGCGCGCTACACTCGAAAGTTATCCTAACGCACGCAATGTCATGGCCAAAGAGTTATAACGCAAACTCTACCCTCTTGACCATGAACCATTACACTAGCGCGCACGTGTGGAAACGCAAGGCATATGATGCTTCCCAAATTACGTCGGGAGTATTGTGAATACATCCCACGTTTCCTTATTGTCATTCCTCGCAAACAACACGAGATATGACCTTCACAAGTGGCCTCACGAATCAACTTTGTTTTGCCCATATCTTTGAGACAAATGGGGGGCAAGATAAAAGGAAAGTTGATTCGTGCATACGGAAGCACGTAGGTCCACTCGAAAGAGGTCAAATCAAGTGCGGGGATGTCGAAGTCGAAAATCCGATTTCGACATTCTGAAAAATTCGGATTAAGGTTGCGAGTATTAATTATGAAAATTGCGGAAGCATCCATGCAGTTCCTGGTGACTTTGGAGCCTTCGTGACAGATTGCGTTAAAATTTCCATTATAAACAGTTAAACTGGCGGTTACGGTAAAGTCGCGATCCAACCGCCAGTCGTCAAAACAGTGAGTATCAGAACGGAAGCGTAAAAATTGACGGAAACAATATGAAAATAAAACCCTGTTGATTCCTGATATTCTGATACCCAAATCTCTGCTGGCGGTGCATCGGTTCCCGATGCGGGGCTTCACGGCACGGAACACGCCGTACATGGGGTTAGTGGACCGGAGACCGGTTGTATGCCATAACCTGGCCATGGGGTTCTGGGTACCGCTTCACCCCCCTCCTTAGAGCAAACCCTGGGGGGGCTCGATAACACCACGCATGGCAGCGGGTACTCAGGACCCTCTTCTGAAGGGGGGGGGGGTGTCACATCCTCACTTCAGTAAGTCACAGTAAGATAGGTAGAGCTGTATAAGCTCGTAGCACATGTATAGTATCAAGTATCAAGTCCCGGGTCCTGGCGGCGATTGTTCGGCATCCAAAGGACCCGTTAACCCATACCAGGCGCACCGGGTGCCGGCTGCTACGGTCACCACCACAGTGGCAGTGGCATACACGGCCAACATAGGCGACACACGACGACCGAGGTGGTCCCACAAGTCGAGAGCGACCACAAAGACCCATCAGGCTACTCCAAGCTTCCCAAGGCCCGCCGACTGGGGAGAGCCCCCACAGGTCCTTCCTCGGGCGCACCATGTCCATATCCATACGACACGAGTCCAGAGTGCCATAGTCGAACTCCTTACGAACCCCATATGGTAAGGGAACTCCTCCTGAAGGGATCGGGCATCAAGGCCGTCGGTTCCCTCGCCCTACTGCCACGAAGGCCATACATGAGGGAGTCCTCATGCAGTGTGGGCGGAGGCGTCGACTCCTCAAACCACCAGTTTCCCAGGCAGACTGACCGAGGTCAGGAGCACCGGAGGCCGCCATCCGAATGCAAGTGCGTCTGCAAATCGGTAGGCTCACACTGGGACTGACAGTGGCGGACCGCTGGGAGTGTAGTCAGGCAACTGGGCTTACCGCCTGGCGCCATCAGGATCTCCACACATCACAGCGAATAGGGCAACACGGTATCACGAGCACTCAAACAGTAGAATCTGTAATCAAGTACTGGTCCAGGCTGGACCAGGCTGTAAGATCATGTACACGGCGACTCGAGGCGCCTCTGTATCCCGATTCGTGGTGATAAACAGTCCATCCCTCAGCGATGGGCTGGTGACACTTAACATACAGATGCACATATCCTGGAGGGCAGAAAAACAAGCAATAATCAGGTAAATAGGCGTGTAAACACACTCTGGACAGAGTGCCAAACCACGCCACGGTCAGGATAAGGCAAATGCAGGAGGATGGACAGGACAACGCCTGAGTTCAGGCGATATATAGTCAGCTGACACACGTTGACTGGTCTGGGTTCCGCAAGCGCCATGGAACCAGACCACACACCAAAAATCGCAATGCCGATGACAGCGGCATCCGTTGCGCAACGTCGTATGGGCTACAAGTCCCCAAGAGCTCAGAAAAATGAAGGTCAGTCGCCCTACCTGGTTTCCCATGGATTCAGCAGGTGGGGAGTGACGAATAGAATTGAAAGAGGGGGGCCATCCTCCTCTGGATTCAGCAGGGGAGGTATATGGCCACTCTGTCACCAAAAGATGGAAGAGAGCAAGCAAGCAAGGGACGATCCGTCGGCCTCACAAGCGCTCAAAACGCATCAGGGGAGAGCTCAGGGCGCTGATCAGGCACCCCTGGCTGCAATCGCCCGGGTGAGTGCTGCCAAGTCCGAAACGTGGATCTTGGTCTTGTGCTTGCGGATGTACTCCATGAAGGGAGTATTGACCCGCGGCACAAACGAGGAGACGGGTTCCCAGGTGTCGTGGGACGGCCCATAGCCTCGCCAACGAACCTTGAACTCCAGACCTCCGGGTGCCGAGGCCTTCGGACGCTGAGCCAGGATCTTCTCGACGGTATAGTCATCCTGCTCAGCATAGTCATCGTCCGAATCAGCCTCATGTGCGGCGTAGCTCAGGGACACATGTTGGCCACGGAGGTCGGGTTCCCGCACACGGAGTTGACTCTCGTGGCGCTCCCGGAACTGTCCGTGACCCACCTTGATGCGGTAGGTGTCCTCACCAATCCTGCGGACCACCTCGCCGGGTGTGAACCAGGTCTTGGTGCGGTGGGTGCCCATGGGGCGGGGTCTGATCACCCACACCGGGTCTCCCACCCTGAACTTCTGCGCTGTCGAGCTCGGGGCGGACTTCTGACGCTCAGCATGCTCCTTCTCAAGCTGCTGGCGGATGTCCCGCGCCGTTTGCTCTTGCCGCGCGAAGAACTCCTTGGCATCCATAGCCATGCCATCACCAGACAAGGGAAGTCCCCTACCCAGGGGGTCCCTGCCAAACAGAATCTGGTGAGGGGACAAACCGCCCGGCGTGGTGGTGTCATGATGGGCCTTCAGTGCAGGCCACATCTCCTCAAACCAATTTCTGCCGTGGATTGGTGATGTGGATCTTGCGCAGCTTCTCGAACAGCTGCCGTCCAGCCACTTCAGCACGGCCGTTAGACCGGCTGAGATAGGCGACGCTCTTGGCATGTCGTATCCCCATGAGGGAACACATAGCCTTAAACCAGCCACCAGTAAACTGGGGCCCTCGGTCACTGCAAATGGTGCGGGGGATGTCGGAGACGGTCAGCCAATGACGAATCATCATGACTGCCACTTCCTTGGCAAGCAACCCCTTTTTGCGTGCCGGAACGGCTACAACGTAGCCGCTGTGGCGGTCCACACAGAGAACCACACAGTCAAAGGTCTCCTTGCCAATGTGCACTTCGGGCATGGAGAAGACGTCCATGGCCACGCTCTCCATGGGCTGGTCAGGAACCGGGGTCCATTGGGGTTCCCCCTTGACGTTCCGGTTATCGGGATTGCAGGCCTGACAGACCGAGCAACCCTTCCTGACCGTCTTGATGGCGGTGTAGAGAACGATATGGTCGATCTCGAACCGACGCTGCATGTCAAGGGCTTGCTTCTTGACCCCTGGGTGCAGCATGTGGTGGTGCCAAGCTTCACAAAGCTCGAGCACCCGGGACTCCGGGACTAGCAGCTTACCATTCCGGTAGAGCTTGCCATCTTCCTCGGTCAGCCCCTTTGGCCACTTCTGCCCGTCGTCAGGGTCGGTCACAGCCCTATACTCGGCCGCAAAGGCCTCAGACTTGGCGTAGTCGTCGGTCCAGTCGTCCTGGAGGCAAGACTCCGGGAAGAGGTGCTTGTCGGACTCAGTTCCCACAGGGGGTGCCGGACCGGGCCTTCCGCCCGCGGCACCCACAGGGGCGAGCACACTGACCGTTCTGCTCACCCTCGAAGCGAGGGGGGCATCTGCAGCCATGACGACGAAGCATTTAGCACCCTCCTCCTCCATCAGGCGCTCCATTTCAATGATCCTCTTGGCTTCAGCGGTCTCAGCCTCATCGCCATGGGCAGAGATATCCTGCATGCCCTTGCTGGCGGGATAGGCCCACCTACTGAGACAGTCCGCCACGGTGTTATCCTTTCCAGGAATGTACACAACCGTGAGGTCGAACTTGGCCAACGTCTCATGCCATCTTGCCCGTCGGGAGGCGGGACCTGAGGGGGTGTCCACGTGCTCCTTGTGCCACGACTGCAGACTCTGATGGTCGGTGCAGACGGTGACGGGATGGAGGGCTATGTACCCAGCCCATTTCCTGAGAGCCATGACGATGGCATACGCCTCCTTTTCACGGGGCGTCCACGTCCGTCTCTGGCCTTCCGCCAGGACTCGGCTCCAGAAGGCCACGGGCACGTGCCTCCCGTCGTCAAGCACTTGCTCCAACACAGCGCCAATGGCGTAGTCGGAAGCGTCGGTGCGCAGGACGAACCCTCGGTCGGGATCCACGAGGTGCAGACCCACTGCGGATAGCAGCGCCTGCTTCATCCCCTCAAAGGCACGGTCGGACTCTTCAGTCCAGACCAGAGCCTTCTTGGACCCCTTCTTGGTCTCCTCTCGGTTGCCCTTGAGCATGGTCGTCATGGGGGCTGCATACTCGGCATACATTTTGATATACCCCGAGTAGTAGTTGCAGAACCCCAGAGACGCCCGTAGCTCAGAGACCGTCTTGGGCTTTTCCCAGTGCTCAATCGCAGCCACCTTGCCAGGTATGGGCTTTCGCTGCCCGTTCCCGACTACGTGGCCAGCGAAGACCACCTCGCTTACCGCAATGGTGGCAATGTCACTGCTGCCCGTGAGCTTGTGCCGAACCAGAAGGTCCAGCACTCGAGTGACGTCCCTCTCGTGTGCCTCCAGGAGCTCCTCGTAGCTCATGCTGGGGTCCCCGGACGCGATGATCACGTCGTCCACGAAGGGGTCCGCACAGTCGCGCACCGGCTCAAGCAGGTTCTCCAGCATCCGCTGAAAAGCCGCATTGCCGTTGGTAACGCCCATAGGCATCACCTTCCACTGGAGAGGTCCAAGTGGGGTGCTCATGGCTGTGACTCCTCGGCGAGAGGCATCTGATGATAACCATGTTTCAGGTCAATCACCGTGAAGATCCTCCGCCGGTGTTGTTTTTGCAGCATATCCTCAATGAGGGGCAGCGTATAGCTGTCGTGCTGCGTTTGGGCGTTCAGGCCGCGGTAGTCGACCACGAGCCGCCACTCACCGGCAACCTTCTTGGGGACGACGAAGCAGGGAGAGGCCCACTCGGAGTGGCACGGCTCAAGCCAGCCTCTCTGGATGAAGTCACGGAGGATCTTCTCCATGGCCTCTTTCCTCTCGCCCCTCAGGGCAAACTCCCGGTGCCGATACACACGGGGGTCCTGCTACAGTCGTATCTTGGCCTCGCCATACGGTCCACGCACCGGTGGGGGGAACACAGGTTTTCCGCTGAAGAAGGTCTCACCATACTTCTGCTTCAGCCTGGCCCTCAAAGCCTGGATCTTGGGGCAGTCATCGGACTCCGCCTTGGCTTTTCCGGGCACTTGAACCACGGAGCTTACTTGAGGGGTAGCTACTCCGCTCGCTTTCGGCTCAGGTGGTCTTCCCAGGTGGCCCAAAGGGCCATCTCTGGTCTTGCCTCGGAACAGATCGCCGTAGGTGGGTGGGTTACCGCCAGGCGGCTCGTCTTGGCTGGACATGTGATCCAGCACCCTCTGTACGAAGGTATCCCCGTCATAGGAACCGGAGACGATTGAGTCCACTTCCCACCAGGCTTTGTCCTGGCCCTGGCCCTCACGCTGGTTTCCCCAGTCGTGAAAGGGCTGATCCATATACCCCTGAACCAGATCCCATTCCTCTTCAGTGAGGGGGACTTCCGATTCCGATTCTTCGATGTCAACAGGGGGAACCGCAAAGCATTGCCGCCAGGGCTCTGCTATGATGCGGTTGACACACACGAAGTCCGTGGTATCGGCCTGATCAAGGCCCCCATCCACATAGTGGAATTCCGTTGGCCATCTCTGGGGTGGCATGGGCTGTCCCTTAGCGTCCTGATAGACACTCTCTCCAGCCGGTAGGACGACCTTGTTTAAGGTCATGTTGGTCAATGAGGCTACCCAATGTCGGGTACTCTCCTCCTCGGTGCATCCCATAGGAACAACCAGCACTGCCTTGGAGCGGTCCTTGCGAATCTTCGCTATCGCTCTTGGAATGTCCCAACGGGGGCAATGGATCCACATCAGTCCCTGATGCGGACCCCAGTGCTTCTTCCATGCGGAGTCCTGTGCGCTCCAGTACTTCTCACACACCCGCAAATGGGCGGAGGTTCCTGAAGAGAACGCATCCAGGGCCAGATCCGAAGCTCCCAAGTCCGCGACAACTCGGCTCGCCACTTCCGGCCTTACGCCGTACTCCTGGTTTGCAGGACCAGTTGGCTCAGTGTCCAGCGCGGCCACTTCGAGCTGATTGCGTTCGGGGTGGATCCATTGGCATTCCACATGGTGCTCAGGTGACGAAAGCCACAAGAGTTGGTCGTCCTGGTACAGGGTCATGGAAGCCTGGGCCGGGAGGACGCCGGAGTCCGTCTCCATCATGAAGTCGTACCCGACGATCATGTCCCAGTCCATCTCGGCCTCGTAGAAGCTACCGTGCAGGAGGATTTCCTTGCCGAGGTCTGGGCGACTCAGCTCACGATGGTTCACGAACTGCAGCCCGATGGCCGCTTCCTTCGTGCCTCCCACCATGTACTGGCCGTTCGCCACCTTCAGCCTGACAGGCTTCCGACTGTCGGTCAGACACTCTGGTGGAAGTAGGCCAGCCTTGACCAAGCTGACTTGAGCTCCCGTGTCGACCAATACGTCGAAAACCTTTTCCACTTCCCCGCATAGGGCACCGACCTTAAGATGCAACTGCCGCTCGCGACCGACACGGCGCACGGCGTGCAAACTCAGGATCTCCGGCCGTTCCAGAAGCGCAATAAGCGACTGGTGCAGGTCGTGGACAATGGGCTCAGGCTGCCCATCTGCAGCATCCAGCTGCGGTCCGGGTGATCCTCCGATACTCTCGGATAGATCCTGTAGTACATCAAACACATTCTTGGTCGCGAAGGACGGACGGGTGCAAGGGTTCGTGCCTTCAGTTGCCCTCACCCCGCCTCCGCGACTGGGCGCCGGACTGGGCCTTCCGCTCGCGGCAGTCCCCTTGTGCTTATCGACTCCCGACTGGGATGGTTCGGCGCTTCCCACGTCACCATCCTGCGACCGCCCTAGCTGGGGCCCTCGGCTGCAGGGGCTCCGCTAGGGGGCGTCGGTTGTGGAAGAGGGGGTGTTCTCCTCGGCCTCAACGTCGTTGATGCCCTTCTTCCTTCCCCCTTTCTTACCCTTGTTCTTGTCCTTGTCCTTGTTCTGGTCATTCTGGTTGTTCTCCTTGTTCTTGTTGTCCGATCTGGGGACCCAGTGCCGCTTGATAACCTGGATCTCCTTGGCCAATTCGGTCCCCACCGACGACATCAGCTTGGCCAGCTCGTCCTTGTCCACCTCCATCTTGGCTTCCCGGATACCCGCGGGCGCACGCTTCTTCGACCCGTGCGCCTTCTTGTAAGCCTCCGTGTCGGCCTTGTGGACGGGGCATGTTCGGTGGTCATGGTTGAAGCCTTTCTTCCTCCCATAACACACGAAACAGCCCTGAGGGTGAGCTCGTATGAACTCCCCAAAGGACAGCGGAGGGTCGCCAATGCGGCGAGGGTCCCTCTTCTCCTGCTTCCTCCAACCCTGCTGCAGGGGCTTCCAGCTTCCCCGGTTGCTCCCCGCGCTCAGGTTCTTGGCCACGAAGGCACACACGGCCACTTCGGCGGGCTCATCGTCGTCGTCATCGTCGACGAGAGTCTCATCGCCGCCGGCTCCCGCTGGGTCCATGGCGTCTTCCCCGCCAGGTCCCTCGCCAACGTAGTTGACGTCGCGGTCGCCGGGCCTCAACCCGCGGGTGTGGTGGAGGTTTCGGTACTCCTTGAGTACTTCCTCGCCAACCCACTCCAGGATCTCGTCGCAGCTCATCCGCGCCGGGATGGGCTGCAGACGGATGGTCTGGCCGCTCAACTCACAATCGTCAAGGCGCCACATTGCGGTCTTCTCGCGATCGCCCGAGACGGTGATGAGAAGAGCGTTCCGCAGGGAGTGCCGTTTGACATCCTGGGCCACGTTCTTCTTCGCCCAAGCCACCACGTTCGTATGATACTCCTTGGGGAGCATCATCTTGACCGTGTGGTTGGACTTGGCCCGCTTGGATTCCTCCTTGGTGACCCTCTTGATCCATGCTTCCGGCAGCATGGAGAGCAGGCGAGCCTGCTCGTCACCCTCGTTCCAATCCTCCACGTTGCGGCGGAAGAGGGTGTATTTCCCTCGGAAGTCTCGCCACTCTCGTAGGCGGATCTCCCGTCCATCATGCTCAAACTTGATGGACTTCCAGCGCTTGGCAGCCACCTGCGGAGCGTCCACCCGCTCCTGCTCGTTGAGCCACTTCTTGGCGTCCTTGAGGGTCTTGATTCTCTCCTCCTTGGTTGCCACAAAGTATAGCTCGCCGAGCACTTCCGGCAGGCGGTACCTGAACCGTTTGAAGACATACTTCTCCGCATCAGCGGGAGGCAGGTCTTTAGTGACGGTCAGCCCCCAATCGTCCAGCTTCTCCAAGAAGCGGTCGAGGTTGAGGGGGTTGCCGTCGTACATGGGGGGCTTGATGTCCTTCGAGTCTTCCCACACGGCGGCATCCGCGGCCTTAGAGACCATGAACGCCGGCCGCGAGGTCGACCGAGGTTCCCATCGGCCTCGCCCACGGACTCCCACGGCTGCCACGTCCATCTCCTCCATGGAACCCCTGTGGCTACGCCGCGGTTCCTCCACGTACGCTGAACCAAAATGTTCACGCCGTACTCTTTCCATGTACGCATCTTCATCACGGCGCCGGCGGCTGAGTTCAGCGGCCTCCCGTCGTACACCACGCGGCGGGCTGATGTCGAACTCCTCCAGGTCCAGGTCCAGGTCCAGGTCCTCACCTTCGCCGACATCCCACTCCGGGTCTCCTCTGGGAACCTCATCCCTGAGTCCACCATAACGTCCTCCAGCCATTGAGATTGGCACCGGGCCAGGTGGTGGTCCAGGTGGTGGTGCGGGGCGCCGGGGGCGTACCGGTGTCCGCGGTGGAGCACGGCGGTTGCGGTGCTCTGCGCTGAGCCACTCATCACGCCATTCCTCACTGCCACTGCCGGGCGGCACGCGCTCGTTGCGGCGGCCCGCGCTGTGGTGAGAGGGGGCGGTGAGAGAGGGGGCACTGGCACTGGGGCGACTCCTGGGAGCTCCGCCGGGGGCGTGGGGTCTGCCTGGATCTGGTCCTGGTCCCGAGCCGTCGTCCGACGAGCCAGACTCCAGGGGTGGGTGGTCGCTGCCGACGCTCCCACGGGCTTCCAGCGCGTCCAGCCTCTCCTGCAGGCCGCTGACGACGTTGGTCAGCGACTTGGTCTCGGCCCTGGCGATGTCCAGGTCCTTCTGCGCGCGCGCGGCGACCGTGGAGATGCGAGCCATCTCGCTCTTGCCCGTGTCTACCTCCAGCTCGAGCAACTGGACTCTCCTGCGAAGGTAGACAATCCTGGTGGGTCGTCGGGGTCCCCAGGGGGTCCTCCAGGAGGGCCTCCGCCGGGTCCGCCCGGTCCAGGGGGTCCTCCCCCGCCCGGTGGTCCGCCTCCAGGGGGTCCACCTGGTGGGTGTCCTCCAGGGGGTCCTCAAGGTCCTCCGCCAGGGGGTCCCGGTGGGTCTCCGCCGGGTCGCTTCGGTGGGTCCGAGGATGGGCGCTTCCTCGTGATGCCGAACTCCATGTCGTCATCCTCGTCCATGTCGCCCCACCTGGGCGTCTTGGTCCCGGAGGACTCGGAGCTCCGGTAGGGAGGAGGGGGATCCTCATCCTCACCTTCCGGTTCCATGGGGACGTCTCCGCCACCTCCGCCCGTCCAAGCCACCACTTGGCGATGTCGACGGCCTCGTTCATCCCCGTCACTGGCGGTGAAGAAGGGGTCACTGTCGTTGGGGTGTCCACCCGTTGGCCTCCGCGGCCTCTCGGGGGTCTTCCCCTTGCCCTTCCTCCGTCGATGGGCGGTGGTGCCACTGCTCCCACTGCTGCCCGTGTCCGCCTCATCCAGCTTCATCCTGGAGGAGGCGTCCCCTTCGAAAAGCTTTCGAAGGGTCTCCACTCGTGATCCTCCCGGGGGAGTATCGCGGAGGAGTTTGGCCTCTGCCTCCTCCATGGCGGCGGCGGTGGCTGCAGCAGCTCGCGCTTCGGCTTCTTCCCGAGCACGAGCCGCCTCGGCTTCCCGGGCCTGCTGCAGCTGCGCCTTCTGCGCCTCCAACGCCGCCAGCTCCGCCTCCGTTTTGGCCTTCTCCTCAGCGACCTTCCGTCGCGCGGCCTCGATGGCTTCCTTCTTGGCGGCATCCTCCTGGGCCTTAGCCGTCGCTTCGGCGTGGGCCCTTTCCTCCGCCTCCTTCTTTGCCCTCTCTTGGGCAAGCTCCTCTTCCAGCGCCTTCACCTCGGCCTCCTTGCAGGCAATGGCCTCCTGCGTCAGGCGGGCTTCCTCGTCGGCTGCCGCCAACTCACCGTTGACCTGGGCAGTTGCTGCCCCATGGGCGGCTACGGCCGTGAGTCCGGCCGCAATGGCCGCCATGGACTGGGTGTGGATGGCCATGCCATGCGCCCACTCCGCAGCCTCCTCCTGGGCGATGCCGGCGGCGCTCTCCACGGCAGCGCTGTACTGCCTGGCCCGTTGCCGGGCAACCCGACGGTTGCAGGGCACCCCACAGGCGCGCTCACAGGCGCGCACCACGTCCCTTTCGCGAGCGACGCTGCTGCTGGAGCTGGCCTGGTCGGCCGGCATCCTCCCGCGGTGGGCCGACTCCACGTCGCTGCTGGGGCCTGCTGGGGCCTGCCGGGCCCTCAGGAGCAGCGGACGGGGCTTGGCCTGGGTCTGCTTGGCGACTTGGATGTAGTCGCCAAGGGTGGTGGAGCCGGGGTGGTGACCACCATTGGGCCGTTGGGGACTGGGGGCTGGGGTTCCGCCCTTGGCGCCTTGGGCGGCTTCGGCGGCCAGGGACTCCTGGTACTCCCGCCACCTCCGGTCCCTCTTCTTGTCCCCGGCGGACCGCTTCTCCTTCCCCGGAGACGCGCTGCTTCTGCCCTGCAGCCTGCGCGCGCTCCCCAGTTCCGGGAAGTTCCTCTCGATCACGTCCCACAGGGAGACGTTGATCGAGGCGCCCGACGGGTACACGTTGGGCTCCTCGTCCTCCTCAATCCCGTCGGGACGCAGGCCTTCGCCGGGCCTGTCCGGCCGGGTCCACGTCCTCCAGCGCCTCTGCTGGTGGCGGTACTCGTACCCTTCCGCCCGCAGCCAGTCCTCCACGGCCTGCAGGCGGTCGGGGGCGATGTCCGTGCGGAGCTCGAAGCTCTTGGGCATGCCGCCTTCGCACTGGGGGTGGCTGTGGCGGTAGTGCTGGTCCCAAACCAACCCACGCAGCAGGCGTGCTGCATGGGGGTGGGGCCGCGGCCACGTCCTGCCCGCTTCCTGCCAATTCACCATGGCAGCGGGGGCGTGCTTGGTCTTGAGGTCCTTGGTGTGCACCCGTTCTACTCAACGAACTTGTGGTGGTTGTTGAGGCGGGTGCTGCAGCACTGGGCTGGATGTGCGGCTGGTGCTGGTCAGCCGGTGGTTGTGGAGGTGGTTGACGCGGCCTTGCTGGTCGGCCGATGGGAGTCCGGGTCGGCCGATGGGGCTGATGCAGGAGTCCGGGTCTGTGCACCTCTTTAACGGTTGCTGCGCGGTCAGGGCAGTGCTCTGGACTGCGCTGCGGGCTCCGTGACGAACTCGGCGCTGTCGCTGAGTGGCGCTGCGAGCCGCTGCGCTGCGCTGCGAGACGCTGCGCTGCGCTGCGAGCTGCGAGCTGCGCCGCGCTGCTGCGACGCGCTGCTCGGGGTTGGTGGCCCCGAGCGGCACGCGAGGGTTGGGTAACCCCGCGGCGGTGAAACGCTTTTGACGCGTTCCCGTGGGGGGCCGGCCACGGGACGCTGCGGTGACACGCACAGGTGAGCAGGCAGGCAAGGCACTACGCTCACAAGGGCATCAATACGCTCGTGTCATGTGACAAAGCGTTTCAGAATCCTTGCCACTCTGCAAAGAGGGAACGAAAGTATGTACAGCAACACATCAGGATATGTACACATGGGGTTAAGACTGGACTGGGGTATGGGCATCACAGGATCATAGACACTCAGTCCCAACTCATATCCCAATCCCAGGTCCGACCCTCTCAGTGGCTGATGGGGGCGGGGGCTCAAACACAACCCATGCCCTGCTCAGTCCGGACCCTGAAACCCTGCCAATAGGGGGGCTGTCCCGCCCAGCCACAGGCGAGTTCCTGGGAACCAAGAGGGTCCAAGGCCAACCGACATTGGCTCCCCATGCTGCCTCAATGGCAGGTCTGAACTCCACTCTGAGCCAGAGATATGGTCCCGCCATTATCACCCAGGAGTTGGTAGCTGAAAATGGGCTGTTTCAGCCCAAACTGAAATTAACTCAAAAATCCCCAAAATTGACCCCTCGTCCGGACTCGCCAGAGGTAGGGACGAGGCTACTGACCGTTTGCCCTTCGGGTACGAGCCCCCTGGAGCCCTCACCCAACCTGGTTCCCTCTGAGGTCCCGGCATCAGGGCAACACGGATGAGTCATGTGGGGTCATGATGCCAATATCACCAAAATTGGCGTCATTCCCGGGGCCGCCAATTGACCACACGGAAGGGGGAAATTGGGGTCCCAAAATTGGGTCATTTTGGCTGCCTGAAATGAGCCAAAATTCGGTGTGCTCCCAATAGTATATCTCCACGCCGGCTTGGAGATCGGATCCGCCATTCCATACGTGATCCACCAGGAGTCCAATGGAGACTCCCATGCCCTTGGCTCCCAAAGATTATCATGCCACTTGGCGTGGTGACGATCCCAATTGGGTTCACAAATGTCAAAATTGCAAAATCGCCCACACTCACTTTGGGCTAGCGCCTTAACGAAGGTGGCTCCGCTTCGCCCACGTGGTGTATGGACCATGGGGACCATTACCCATAACACCCATGCCATATATGGTCCATTGGTCCATGCGTCCGGCGTGCACGAAGGTTAGAGCATGAGGCACGGCGGGCAGCAAAAGTGGAAAAATGCTCAAAATGGCCAAAAATGCGCACACTCATGGTTGGGGCAAATGAGGCACATGCCCGACTCGGACCGGAGTGTGCCATAGGATTGGTATCAAGTCATATTGGTCCAACATATCTTTTGGGCGTCGCTCAACTCCTCCGATATTGGGAATGGCAGGGTCGCCAAGTGAGCCCATGATTTGGGATAGTCCCAAATCGCCAACATGGCGGCCACGGTATGCCAAGCCTAAGAGGAGTTATTCGCCAGGTTCAAGATATGTTGGGCACCGAAGTATGTACCTTCATATCATACTTGGGTCATGATGTCAATCGAGCGCAACGTTGAGATACACGGTCGCCACTTGACATCATGACGGGCCAAAAATGGCAAAATTGGCACAAGCACACACAAAAGTGCCTTGAAAGGTGCATAATTATATTATAATATCTTCGGCTTGGATCGTGCAATCACTCAATCCTTCTACACACAATGACTTGACACCAATGACCCCCGATCCCACATATGTGCTCCACTTGGGGCGCCTTGAAAGGTTACGAGCGCTACTTCCCAAGTGGGCACATGAAAATATGGAAAATTGTAAAATACACACCTTGCTCCCAACGCATCGCTTCGGGATCACCACACAAGCCTCCCATCACGAAGGTTAGGCTTGCAATTGACTGTAATGAGTATGGAGAAGGGGCTTGCACAATATGAGGTCCATTGGCGGGCTTGGCTTGGAGTAATGGACCCGCCAAATGGGCACGCAACACAACACATGGTACATACCACATATTGCCCAAAAAGGCAGCTCCCACCACGATATGTCATGCCTCTCCAAGGGCATAACTTTGTGTCAATCGCTCATAGAAACTCAAAGAGAGTTCCTATGCATCACCAACACTTGCGCGCTACACTCGTAAGTTATCCTAACGCACGCAATGTCATGGCCAAAGAGTTATAACGCAAACTCTACCCTCTTGACCATGAACCATTACACTAGCGCGCACGTGTGGAAACGCAAGGCATATGATGCTTCCTAAATTACGTCGGGAGTATTGTGAATACATCCCACGTTTCCTTATTGTCATTCCTCGCAAACAACACGAGATATGACCTTCACAAGTGGCCTCACGAATCAACTTTGTTTTGCCCATATCTTTGAGACAAATGGGGGGCAAGATAAAAGGAAAGTTGATTCGTGCATACGGAAGCACGTAGGTCCACTCGAAAGAGGTCAAATCAAGTGCGGGGATGTCGAAGTCGAAAATCCGATTTCGACATTCTGAAAAATTCGGATTAAGGTTGCGAGTATTAATTATGAAAATTGCGGAAGCATCCATGCAGTTCCTGGCGACCTTGGAGCCTTCGTGACGGATTGCGTTAAAATTTCCATTATAAACAGTTAAACTGGCGGTTACGGTAAAGTCGCGATCCAACCGCCAGCCGTCAAAACAGTGAGTATCAGAACGGAAGCGTAAAAATTGACGGAAACAATATGAAAATAAAACCCTGTTGATTCCTGATATTCTGATACCCAAATCTCTGCTGGCGGTGCATCGGTTCCCGATGCGGGGCTTCATGGCACGGAACACGCCGTACATGGGGTTAGTGGACCGGAGACCGGTTGTATGCCATAACCTGGCCATGGGGTTCTGGGTACCGCTTCAGCACCAGAGAAGAAGGGCATGCCGAGATACACCGCGCAGCCCGCAACCCCCAAAACCATAAGGCAGCATCAACCGGACCCAGCAGACCCAGCAGACCACACCGCGTCACGCAAGTCGCACACGCCAGTAGCAAAACCAGGCACCGCCCACACACCCACCGGCACCCCGCGACGACAAGAAACAACGCCCAACGCCCAAGCACCGCCTCTACAAGCCACCAACATCAACCACACATCACCACCGCCACCATGCGGCAACAACCGCAGCCGGGGCACGGGACCGCCACCACCGCACACCGCACACAATGCGGCCACCCGCCGGCCACCGGGCCCCAGACCGCAAACAACCACCAGACAACACCACCCCAGCAACACCATGCACCCCCCACGGCCAGTACATCACACCACAGCCCACCCACAAGCGCCATGACCTAACCACGGACCAACACACCGCAGGCCGCGAAGCACAAGTCACCCTGGACCAGCAACCAACCACAGCCCCACCGACCACGACGACAACACAACCGGGAAGCGGACCACTACACGGCAGCCCATAAGACACCACCAACGACCAGGAACACCTGCCAGCCCGCAACAACCCGCCCAGCAATCAAGGCCAACTCACACACAACCCAACCCAGCAACCCAGCCCCACGACCTGAACCCCACCCCGACGACTAACGCTGAGCCGGAGCGGCCATCAGCCGGGCCACACAGCATGACATACGCCAACCACCACGCCACGGAGACCAGGGGTCACCGAACACAGCAGAGCCGGCACGCCACCACCCACATGCACTGCTCACCCTACCGTACACCGCCCCCGGGACACAGGAACCACACTTCCCCCCCTCCCCCCAACAGGACGTTTGCAGGATCCCACTGCCCGTGGGACGACAACCACCACGTCCTCCCAGCCATCCAACACTTACTGGCAGCCCTGACTTCACGCCCTCACACCCACCAGCAGCCCCTGGACCGCAAGAGCCCAATCATCACATGCAGCACCACCGCATGTCCCCAGGCGACGCCGAAGACCACCACGAGGAGCAGCAGCAGAAGGGATCCGACGGCACCGCCACGCGACAACCGCTTCCGCCACCTAGAGACATCTACGCCACGCTAGCCAGCACCCTAGCCCAGCTGAAGGACGCCGAGCAGTACTACCAACACATTCGCTAAGAATTCCGAGCGACCCACGTGACCCTCCAGAGGTGGACGCAAGAGAAAGGGGGCACCCACGAGTGGGGCCCAGAAATCAGCATCCTCTGGGAGGACACTTGCGGCACCATACGGCTTTCTGAAGGCGGCAGCCTCAACCTACCCGCGCCCGACCCGCACACCCGACACGGCCTCCACACTGACCTTGTTTTCCACAGCTGGAAACATCAGCACGCCGTCACCCTCCACCCCCTGGACCACAACCCACAGCGGCGGACGCCTGAGGACCATGCCGCCACCACCATTACCATACAGCAAGACCGGGAGAGCCTGGCGGGTTACCACCTCACCTGGACCGAACCGGCGCCACAGCCCGCCACCTGGCTAACCCTCCACAACGTGTCCGCACCAACAGTGCAGGCCTTCAAGAAGAGAAGACCCCACAGCGACCCGAGGACGAGATGCCCCAAGCACCGCCCCCACCAGCCACACAGGAAAGCCCCCACCAGGAGCTCCGCACACATCTAATCACCAGGAGGAACCTCTACCCGCAGCACCGCACCACTCCGGACCGCAACGGGTATCCAAACTTGCCACGGGAATGAGAAGTCCACAACGGCACGCTCCGTCGGGACGAAATGAAACCCAGAATCCAAGCCATCCGCCTCCACTGGTTCATCGAACCCACCGACACCTGGATACTACCAGCAGAACAACACCACCTCCTCCTCGCTGTCCAAGGGGATGCCGCCATCACACCAAAGGAGGGAGACCCCATAATGGCGACCCCTGCCCACGCCGTCCGCATGCCCCCACAAGGAATTGCAGCACTGATGGCGGTACACCCAGGCCCCACCCCGTGGTAAGCCAACGTCATCACCCACCCCGCCCCCGACGACCACACACACACCAGGCAACACAGGTGGGAGGACATCGGCGGAGATCTCCTCAAGAACACCTAGGCGTCACGCGCACCCACCACATCCTGGAGGCGCTGAGGGGAATAGCCCAGGCTCTGCACGGCGTACACACCCCGGGGTTTCGGGCATACGCCACGCCCAAAAAAACCAACATGCAGCGGAGGACATCAAGGCCACCCTATCGATTCAGCAAACACAGACCCAAACCCCACACCGCAACACCCAACGAGGCTACACCATTTGGTAGGCATACCAAGACCACGACAATCTCACCCCCCAGCGTGGAGCTCCTCCCCTGGACCCCAACACCACCGCCCTCTTCCAAGCGGCAGCCGCCCCGGTGGGGTCCCTGCGGAACTTGAGCCCATGATACCTTGATTAGTGCCCTAATAGTTTCGATGAAATCCTGCAAGTCTTGGTGTTGAAAAACAGGACCAAAGCAGCAAGTAGAGCAAAAACAGGATGTGGATCGTATCAATGAATAGGTCTGAAATCCAGTGAGTCAGAGAAGGAATGCAGATAGACAAAGCAGGCTTAAGTACAAAGATTCAATCACAATTGGATAAAACAAATGATTTTTATGTGAAAACGGGCATGACTCAGGCCGCCAAGTTAGCATCAAGCTCTTCATCTGCACTCTTTTGGATGAAATGGAGTTGGTTAGGAATCTGGGGCATATCAGTTCGGCCAGACACAGAATATGACTTGGCCAGCATGGCCAAGCAACTGAATTCAGAAACAGTTAAAACGTAGCACCACAATAAGTTGTAGAATCAGTTGAGTATAGGAGTCTTGAGGTGGGTGACCACTAGGCGTAACCTACAAGGCCTTAGGCATGAAGTGCCTACTTTATTTCGGTATAACCTCCATGAAGGAAGATACCTCCGCTCAGTTGAGTGGTAGGGGTGAACTTCATGGGGGCGGTAGGGTTATAATCCCAGTTACCTTGAGAACGTGTACTTTAAACTTAAAAAGAGTGATAAAAATGATTGAGTCAGTCTCAACATCAACAAAAGGGTTTTAGGGGGGGCTTGGCGTAGATCAGGTCTCCCAAGAAAGACATGGCAGTGGCTTTTTCTTACTCCCCCCTGGAGTACTAGTTGATCAAGCTAATAGGACCAAGGAAGAAGGCTCAAATTTCCCCAAAAGTACCTCAGAAAATGGATTAAACCAGCCAGAAACATTCCCATCAGTTTGTAGAAGCCTATCACACCGTAAGTACCCTTGAAAAACAGTGTAATGTACCGTGAATGATGTCCCTTTGATGGGGCATTCATCAAAAGGCGCCAGCGTGCGGCGAAAACGTTTGGTAAAAGTTTTTGGGGTATTGGGGTTTCAACCCAGGATTTCCTCCCTAGAGTACACATGCTCGCCCACTAGGGTACAGTCGAGCGCTCTAATGCGGACGGCGATCGCTGTATAAACAGCGTTTTAGTAAACTTCCCAACCAATGGCCAGGGCGGAGCAGTACTCTCAATGGAGGGCACAAAAGTCCGGGAGCTGAAAGAAAAAGAAAATGGAACCAACAGAGAGTGAATCCTGTGGTTTAGCGAAGGGGTTAGGGATTTAATAAGTCAAATCGCTAAAAATTGAGAAAACGGCGTTCCATAACGTCATTGTTATACTTAAACCCGAAGTCGAATGACAAGCGCAACAGGAGCGCACCCCGAAAAAAAGTGTTGCGCAAGCGTAAACGGCTCCTGAACAAGAAGGTATGAGCCGAGGTTTATAAAGCTTTTAAAACAAATTTTTGCACAGTTGCATCAAAAAACTTATAAACTTTAGGAAAACGTATTGGAGAGGACCCCACAGAACAGAGCAGGTGGACAACCGACCTCTCAGGTATGTTAGTGTCATGTCACACGCATGCATTGCGTTCGTGGTGGTTGTTTTGATAAAAGGCCAGGGTTGTCACCGTTGCGTTTGTTGCGGGTTGGGGCGTTCACTTCCTTTGCTCTGCACAGGTCGAAACAAAAGCAAAAGGTATGTGAAACGAATGGAGCACGCAGCGCGCATTTAGGGTTAGTGTATGCGCTGTGCTGGCGATGCATGTTCCCAATCTAGGCATTCACACGTTGTGGCGCTTTTCTTGTGTCCCCATCAACTCTTCTCCTTACTTCGGAGGTCAGAAAGGAAGGTACTTGCTCGCGTTCGTGTCGCCGTAGCACCGAAATAGGGTCGCTGGAAACGCTTAGGCTTGTTTTGCGCTGTGCAGTGCGCCGTTCCCTCTCCTTCTTCTGCAGGAAAGAAGGTAGGAAGGGCATCCATGGCAGACGATGCATTAATCGTTTTGGGTTGTTTACAACTCGCCATAGGGTTGTTTCAACGCTTGGGGTTGTCCTTGCGTTTGTGTCCCCTTCGGCATTCAGATGGTGCGTGGTGAGTAAGGTAGGAAAGCCCAAGGAGGAGCTCACCTCCTGGTTGAGGCATGCGCTGATTGGTTGTTGTGGGTTAATGGTAGGAATAAGTTTGTTGTCCCTCGACTTCCTTCCCTGCATACGAACAGTGTATTACAGGGATGTAGGCCACGCGATGTGCACACGGTATAACTCTTGGTTAGGCTACCCAGGGCTCCGCCGTACGTTCTATAAGAGAACAGGCGGAGTCCTTAAGTTTGCTTGCTTGCGGCTCGGTTAGAGGACAGTGTATTATTTTCCAGCCTAAAAAGCGTATAATACGTGGAGGCTGGTTACGTTCCTCAGCAGCTAACCGAGTCTTCATCAGCCTTTGTTCTCAGCTGGGCAAGGTCAGGGTAATTGGTGCAGCAGCAGTTGCCTTCGGCAACTTTGGACATTTCTGCACAAGCTAAAAAGGGCGCACATAACACAAACAAATTGCGGTAGTGAACGACATCTGAAAGGACAACCCTTATTACACGCTGTGCAGACAGCACTCCTTGCCTTCAAGCCCTGTCAGGGAAACGCGCGAGGGCGTCCCCTGGCAGGCCACAGTTGCCTAGTGGCGCTGTGTCCTCTTGTAATCTCACAGGTGAGCCAGTAGGGCTCGAGACTTCTTCGTCTTGACCATCCAGTAGCGTGTGTAGGGGTTAGGGTCGGCAAGCCTCGAAGTGACTGAGTGCGGTCGTGCTCACCCTGCCTTCAAAGGCAGGTGCTGGCGTGAGTGAGTGTAGTGTAGTGGTGTCTCCTGTCCCGCGTGCTTTTCCTCGTGGGCAGGGGAGTCAGTTAGCTTTTGGCTAGGTTGTATGCCCTTAGCACACTTGGTGACCCCTCCCCTCGAGTAGGTAGGGCTTTTGCCGTCTTGTCCATAGGATAGGCGCCAGCACGGAAATTCGGCGCCATAGGAGTGGTGATAGTACCTGATTAGGACCTCCGGTCCGACGTCAGCGAAGCCCGCTCTCCGGGAGCCACGCCGGGGCGTGAACTGAGACACATAGAGACATATGTAGCACACTTATGAGTATGGTAGCCCTGTAAGGAAGGGTAGAACCCCATGGGTCTGGACCAGGCAGGGGTCCTAACCTTGGGCACGCTTGTCCCAAAAGAAGGGTGTACACACCTTGCTTCATAATACCTTGCTTGTCATCCCCCCCTCGAGTAGAAGACCACCGCTCTTCGTTGGCTCCCGAAGGTCATAACATCAGGGCAGTTCCCATGCAACACATGGTCTACAAGGCACACACTCGCTGGGTGCCTGCAAACCTGATAAGCAGCCACCTGGTTCACGCTGGTAACCATAAGCATGGGACTGCAGGGCACAGCCAGGGCAGGAACAGTGCTCCTCAAGCAGCTGATTTGAAGGTGTCTGGAGTGCCGAACCCGACTGAGGGTGGGAGTTAGTACATTCACCGTAACTGGAGCTCTACAGGAGTCCTCAACCTGTCCTGGCACACACTGAGTAGGCCTAGCTATCGGCACAAGAGTGCTCACCGCCCCTGGGAGGTTACAAAACAATAAATAGATAGGCACAAGGAGATTAGTTTTTCTTTTTCCGCTGGGACAGAGTCTCAGCACGAGTTAGTAGCTGTACCTCATTGTTCTCAACTAGGTAGGAGCGATAGATGGGGTTGATACTTTCATTTGGCTGTAGAAAGGCAGACATAGGTTCCCAGGTCGCCTCCGATAGCCCATATCCATCCCTCGGCGTAAGGAATTTCCAGCCCTGTTTATACTCGTGGCGGGCAATACCTGCAACCACGTAGTAGCCATGAACTGCCATCTCATCGGCAGTCATCTCTTCGAGTTCGTCTGCCTCCTCAATGCTGGCAGCGTTCTCTAAGTCGATACGCTGAACCTCACTGTCGCTGAGGCGCCAATCATCCCAGGACAAATCATCAGGGAAGTCATAGTGCCTCACCTGCTTAGGAGCACATAGCAGTTCACCACCTAGACGTGGACTGCACCTGACATGGATTCTAGATCCATCTATCCTGATGATACCACAGGGCCCAAAACAAGGGACCTGTAGGCAGTTGTGCGGCCAGGAGGGTAGGCGTGAATGGTGAACCAAAACAAGGTCACCAACCTTGAAATTGGCGGGTCGCCGTACGCGATTTCGTCTGCTCAGTTCATGTTCACGGATATGTCTTAGGTTAGTCCCAGCCTGGTTAGCCATAGACCGTTTGTGTTCCAGCCAATCCCCAACGGGGCTCTTGAAGTCCTCAGGAAGAGGAGTCTTGAGGAACCAAGCAGGTCGGCCTCCATGAAACAGCTCGTGGTAGGTGAAACCTGTAGAAGAGCTCCTCTGAGAGTTCATGGTCAGCACTGCCCAGGGCACTAGGCGTACCCAATCTTTGGTACGTTCCTTTTTCATCAGGAATCTCAGGTTCTGTTCCACCACAGGGTTTTGTCTATGGCAAAGAGGATTAGACGTGTGGGTATGGGGCACACCCGTGGTTACCTCATCATTGAGGGCATTCAGCACTCGTTTGTACCATCCTGTGGCAGTGCGGATGCGTACATCCTCGTCAGAGTGCACCTGTTTAGGTGCTCCGTATGGTTGGAACCATTGTTGGACCAACATTTTCACAGTCTGCTCACCTGTAATTTTCTTATTGCAAGGGAACACTCGGGTGAAGCGGGACAGGCCACAGGTGACCACTAGGCATCTATCATAGCCGCCGAAGCAAGGTAGACCGTGGACGAAATCCACGTAGGGAAGAGAGTTAGTGCAATAGTGTATGGGTAGGCTGGAAATCAGTCCCCTATCACTCCTATTGAGGTTTGAGGTTTGAGGTTTGATTTTGCGGGTACTAGACGCCTTTCGGCCCCGGGGGGCCACCTGGTCGGGCCAGGTGATATCCTCCCCACCGGGTCCTAGTGGGGGGCCCTCCAAGACGCACCTCCTGCCTGGTGGCGGAGTCCCCGGGGTTCACAGAGCTCGGAGCCCCGTCCTTTCCCGGCGTCCCCGTTTCGCCAGTCCCCGGTCAGTGCATCAATTTGCAGCCGTGGCTGCCGGCGCTTACCCACTGCGTCGCCCCCCTAATGCGTGGTCGCCCGGGGCGCCGGCGCCGCCGGGCCCGTGTTACTCGCTTGTCGCCGGGGGGCCCTATTGGGCTGGCGCGGAGGCTGCCTAGCCTAGGGGTTGGGGCATGGCGCTGTGCGCCACTACTGCCTTGGCGGGCGCAGTGCCCCGTCTGTGTGTGCGCCGCGCTCGCGGCCGGTTCGGGGGGGTTCGGGCCGGCACCTTGCGTCGTGTCTCTTTCGTTTCCCCCTCCCCGCCCCGCGTGTTCCGCGCTGCGTGTGGCGGGCCGTCCAGTCCGGGTGTCCCTTACCCTCGCTCGCTGGTACGCCATTCCATGCGCTCTGTGCGTTCCGCGCGCTCGGTCCGGTTGCCCTTCCGGTAGTCCCCGCGTGTCCCTTTCGTGTGTGTGCGCTCGCGCTCTCGCGGTGTCCGCTCCCCGCCCCGCTGGGTGGTGTGGCGCGCGCATCTCGCGTGGTCCCGGCACTGGGCGCTGGTAGGGCCGTTCCACGTGGTCCGTGCCCCTCCGCGTGTCCTGCCCCGGTCCCTTGCTCCGTCTGGCGTGCTTGGGGGGGGGCGGTCCGGTCCCAGTTCCCCCCTACTTGGCTTGGGGTTGTCGGAGCGGCAGCAGGGCGTCCCCGGGGGGGTGCCTTCGACCGTTGCGTGGGGCGTCTGGGGTCTTGCGCTCCTCCTCCCCCGACTGCTCGTCCATTGGGTGGGCTGTCGGGGCCCGCGTTGTGGGCGCGGGCGTGCGGGTGTGGGGGCCCTGCTCTGTCCCTGTGGGGGCTGCGCGCCGCGGGGCGGGTCCATCGCGTTCTTATGCTGGGGGGCGGGCTGGGGGGGGGGGGGGGTCGTGCGCCGTTTCCTCCGGCTGTGCGGCCGGGGCGGGGCCCGTAGGGCGGGGGGTCGCTCTGCCTCTTTCCGTCCCTCTGCCTTCCCTGGGCAGGCAACAAAGCGGGGGTCACTGGCGTTGTGCTGTCCATGGGGGGCGTCGCCCCCCATACCACTCCGGTTCGTGCTCACCCGGCTTCTCTGGGTACGATCTGTGCGGCGTCCCGGTGCGCAGGCGTGGGCCCGCTTGTTCTTCGTGGCCCCCATGTGAGCCG
Source organism: Eutreptiella sp. 'Long Island Sound 2002' (assembly GCA_964036045.1). Lineage (NCBI taxonomy): Eukaryota > Euglenozoa > Euglenophyceae > Eutreptiales > Eutreptiaceae > Eutreptiella > Eutreptiella sp. 'Long Island Sound 2002'. The sequence continues at coordinate 156,795,395 of OZ038379.1, forward strand.
GCGGCTGGGGCGGGGGGGCGGGTCACACTCCGGCTCCCCTCTCGGGCGGGGGGGCCCATCCCTCCTGCCCCGGGGGGTGGGGGCCGGGGCCCCCGCGGCTGGCGGGCTGGTGGGGGGGCGGGGGGGGGGGAGAGGTGTTGCGCCGCGGCCTCCCTGCTCTCGCCCCCGGCGGCGGCCTGCGGTACTCCTTTCTGGCCCTCTCTGTGTCGCCGGCGCGCTCCCTTCCGGCGCGCACGTGCGGTCGGGGCTGAAGTGCCGCCCCGGGGTGGGGGGGGGTGAGGGGCGGCCCATGGACCGCTCCCCCGGGGGCCCCAGCTGACCTGAACCCCCCCTCTGTCACCTCGGAGTGGGCTGTGGTTACGGGAGGGTCATGTGGGGCGCGGCCTCCTTCCCGTTCCGTTGTGCGCGTTGCTCCTGCACGCCGGTGTGGGTTCGCGGGAGCAGGTCCAGCCGCCGTTGCCCTTACCGCGTCGCCGTTCCTCCTGAGGGGGGGGGCGCCCCCCCGGCCCTGGGGGGGCGGAGGGCCGCGCCTGTGGCTCCCCAGCTGAGGTGGGTGCGGGGGGGGGGGGTAGGGGGGCCGCCCCCCCGCCCGCTCTCGGGCCTGTGTCGGAGGGGGGGGGGGACTGGGGGGGGCCCTGTGGTCCCCTGGCGATGCCTCCTGTCGTCCGGGGGGGGGGGGGCGGCATGGCAGTCCTGGCCCCGGGGGCCAGCCATCGGCCGGGGGGTCGCGCCCTTCCCCCGCCCCCCTCTACCGAGAGCCGGATTCTCGCGCAGGCCCTCGCTGGGGCCCCTCATCCCCCGGCCGTTGTCGCGCGGCGCCGGCCGGCCGGGGGTGGCCGTGAGGGTTAGCAGTCAGTGGTTAGCGGGCTGCGGGGCAGCAGGTTCCCCCCCGCGCTCGTTGTCTCCGCACTCCCTCCCGCGGGGTGAGGGGCGGCCCGTGGACCGCTCCCCCGGGGGCCCTAGCAGACCTGAACCCCCCCTCTGTCATCCCTGAGTGAGCTGTGGTTACGGGAGGGTCATGTGGGGCGCGGCCTCCTTCCTGTTCCGTTGTGCGCATTGCTCCGGCACGCCGGTGTGGGCTCGCGGGAGCAGGTCCAGCCGCCGCTCCCCCCACCACGTCGCCGTCCCTTCTGGGGGGGGGGGCGCCCCCCCGGCCCCGTGGGGGCGGAGGGCCGCGCCTGTGGCACCCCAGCTGGGGTGGGTGCGAATGAGGGGGGGGGGGGGGGCGCCCCCCCGCCCGCTCTCGGGCCTGTGTGAGAGGGGGGGGGGGAGTGGGGGGGGCCCTTTGGTCCCCTGGCAACGCCTCCTGACGGCCGGGGGGGGGGGCGGCATGGAAGTCCTGGCACGCCCTTCCTCCGCCCCCCTCTACCTAGAGCCGGATCCTCGTGCAGGCCCTCGCTGGGGCCCCTCATCCCCCCGGCCGTTGTCGCGCGGCGCTGGCCGGCCGGGGGTGGCCGTGAGGGTTAGCGGTCAGTGGTTAGCGAGCTGCGGGGCAGCAGGTTCCCCCCCGCGCTCGTTGTCTCCGCACTCCCTCCCGCGGAAGGTGGCACGCTCTCATGCGTTGTGCCGTACCGTGGGGGGTGGCGTGGGTCGGGGGGCCCAGCCCCCCCCCCCACTCTCTCGTATCTGCCGTCTGGGCCATCACCTGCGCCGCCGCTTGTGTGGGGGCTGGGGCTTCGGCGGCGGCGGTTTGTGCCGGCGGTAGCGCCAGTGGGCGAGGGCGCTGCGCAAAGCCCGGGGGAGCCAGTTGTTGGCGTCCGCATCCGTGATGCGGAGCACCGCTCCCCCTTCCAGGAAGGCCGGCCACGTCGGCTCCCTGTCGGGCCACACCGCCCCGATCACTGACCTGAGGACCCTCTCATGGTCCTCTGGGGCTGCCCACCCCCCCGGGGGTACCTCTCGGTTTCCTCCGTCCCTCCGGAGGAGCACGGCATCGAAGGGTCGGCTCCTCGACCTCCTGGAGGTCCCCTGGTTGGCCCAGCACAACCAGCCGTACACCTCCCCCACCAGGGGGAGGGTCTCCTCCCCCAGAGGGTCCGGTACCGCGCCCCAGTCCCGGTCCCAGAGCCGGCCCTCCTCCGCCCCCCGTGCCGGCCCCCCTCGCTGCTCCTGCGCCTGCTGCGCGGATGCCGCGCCCCGTCCCCCCTCCGCCGAGGCCATCCGCGCCGGCTCCGCCCTCGGCGCGGGGGGGGCTTGATGGTGCTGGTGTCGTGGGGGTTGGGGGGGGACGAGCTCGCCGGCGTCAGGGTCGATGTTGTAGAGGTGGTGGTGGTGGTGGTGGTGGTGGTGGTGGGTGTGGTGTGCTGGCATCTGTTGGATGCCGGGGGGGGTGCACCTCACCGGCTGCACGTCCGGCTGCGGGGGCGCCCCGCCCTCTGCCCCCCTCCCTTCGCCCCGTCCTCCCCCCTGGGCTCCCCCCGGGGGTACCTCTCGGTTTCCTCCGTCCCTCCGGAGGAGCACGGCATCGAAGGGCCGGTTCCTCGACCTCCTGGAGGTCCCCTGGTTGGGCCAGCACAACCAGCCGTACACCTCCCCCACCAGGGGGAGGGTCTCCTCCCCCAGAGGGTCCGGTACCGCGCCCCAGTCCCGGTCCCAGAGCCGGCCCTCCTCCGCCCCCCTGTGCCGGCCCCCCTCGCTGCTCCTGCGCCTGCGGCGCGGATGCCGCGCCCCGTCCCCCCTCCGCCGAGGCCATCCGCGCCGGCTCCGCCCTCGGCGCGGGGGGGGCTTGATGGTGCTGGTGTCGTGGGGGTTGGGGGGGGACGAGCTCGCCGGCGTCAGGGTCGATGTTGTAGAGGTGGTGGTGGTGGTGGTGGTGGTGGTGGTGGGTGTGGTGTGCTGGCATCTGTTGGATGCCGGGGGGGGTGCACCTCACCGGCTGCACGTCCGGCTGCGGGGGCGCCCCGCCCTCTGCCCCCCTCCCTTCGCCCCGTCCTCCCCCCTGGGCTCCCATGCCCCGTCCCGCCTGTCCCTTGGGGTTCGCGGCGCCCTTGCCCTTGCCCTTGGGCCCCTTCCCAGCCCCCTGCCCGTGTCGCGGGTCCCGCCTCCCGTCCCCCACGCCCTGGCCCGCTCGCTCTCCCACCTCCCCTCGCCCTGCCCCCTGCACCTGGGCTCCCTGCCCGTGCCCCTGCGCGCCCTTCCCGTGGCCTGGCCCCTTCCCGGCTCCCTGCCCCCAGTCGCACCGTCCGCTGCCTGCGCTCTGCTCCCCCCCGCTGCTGCGCCCTTCCTGGACCACTCGCCGGGCGTCCCGCTGCCTTTGCAGCTGCGGCAGCGTGACGCCCGGCGGCGAGCGCTCGCGCGTCGGGGGGCGGACGTGCCGCTCCCGCCCCGGGGGGAAGGCCTGGGGGGGAACGGCTTGGGGGGGCTGGTGTGGGTGTGGGTGGGGTTGGCGTGGGCGCGGTACTTCGCGCACTCCCTGCCCACTGCTGCTGCTGCGGCGGGCGCCGGCGAGGCGTCCGCGGCCCGTGCGGGGTTCTTCCCCCGCTTGCGCGGCGTGCTGGGGGCCGCGGCGTGGCCAGCCGAGGCGGTGTCGCGGCCGCAGCCCCTTGCGCGCCCTCCTCGCTCTCCTTCGCTGCCGTTGCGGCCGCCGACGAGGCGCCCGTGGCCGCGGTCGCAACCCCTCGCACGCCCTCCTCGTTCTCCTCTGCTGCCGCGGCGGCCGCCGGCGAGGCGCCCGCGGCCCGTGCGGGGTCCGTCCCCCGCGTTCGCGGCGTGCTGAGGGTCGCGGCGCGGCCGGCCGAGGTGGTGTCGCGGCCCGCCGGGGTCGCGGCTGCAGCCCCTCGCGCGCCCTCCCCGCTCCCCTTCGCTGCCGCGGCGGCCGCCGACGAGGCACCCGTGGCCCGTGCGGTCACAACCCCTCGCGCGCCCTTCTTGCTGTCCTCTGCGGCTGCGGCTGCCCTCGGCGATGCGCCCGGTTCCTGCGCCGGGGCTGCCCCCCGTGCCGGCGGCGTGCCGGGGGCCGCGGTCGGGGCCGCGGCGTGGCTCGCTGCGGTCTCCGCTTCCTGCGCGTCTGGGCGGGGCGGGGCGGCGGGGCTGGCTGCTTGGGCGGCGGGGGCGGCCGTCCCGGCTGGCCCAGGCTCCCGGGCCGGCGGCGGCGGCCCGACCAGCACCGCCGCCTCCGCCAGCCTCCACTCCTCGCGCTCCGCGAGGGTCTCCCCCGTCCACTCCGGGGAGGCGACGGGGGAGCGGGAGCGGGACCGGCGGTGGTGGCGGTCGTCCCGCTTGGGGGACCCATCGGAGTCTGCCATCACTGTTACCCTGGTAGGCATGCGTGGTGGCAGGCGCGCCCTTCCCACTACCTCCTGGTGCATCAGTGCCGTGCCGTGGGCAGTGCCGTGTGGTGCTCTGCGGGGGGGAGGGGGGGAGGGGATGGGGGGCCGGCTGTGGCGTCAGCCTCGCACGGCCGGGGGACTGCGGCCATCCACCGGCATTGGGAGGGGAGGCGGGGGAGCCACGCGGCCCACGCGTCGCGCCACAGCTCCCAGTCTGGGGCGGGGCCCAGGGCCCTGGGCCCCCGGGGGTCGTCGAGCGGTGTTGGGGGCAGCCGCACCAGGTGGACCCCCGTAACGGCGGTGACGTCCTGTGTTCGCAGGAAGGTGTGTACTCCGTCCCGCGCCGCGGGCGCCGGGAGGGGGGGGCGGGGTACGGGTGTTGCCCCATAGAGGTGGGTGGGGGTGATCCCCAGGATCCGCCCCGGGTCCCCGCTGGTCGCGACGACGAGGAGGAGCAGGGGGGTGCCAGGGCACTCCTGCCAGAGGACCTGCCCCCTGTGGTGGGCACCCCTGGTCCTGGAGAGGGGGGGGGACAGGTCTGGGTTAGCCCAGCCGCGGGGCGCGTGCGTCGCCGGCGAGAGGGCGGGGCACCAAGTGGGCTCCCTGGGGAACGCCTCGTAGACGACGGCGTACGGGGGGGTAGGCCTGGTGCCGTCGTACACCGGGTTGGTCGGCCGGGGGCGGGCGGACGCCTCATCCGCGCCTTCCACGAACACCGTGACCTCGCCCACCTCCAGGTCCTCGTCCGGCGGTTGTAGAAGGTGGAGCGCCGCATCCAGCTCGGACACTCCTCCCGGGTACGTGGCCCGCGCCTGGTTCAGGTACGGGGCCGCGTCCCCGGGGTAGCGCGCCCTGAGGGGGTGCAGCAGGGCTGGGGCGCTACTGCGGAGGGACATGGCAGACCCTGCTCCCGTCAGCCGCAGGGTGTCCCCCATGGACAGGGGCCGGCCCGACCGATTGGACTCGCGCCACTCCATCCAGTGCCCGTAGAGGGCCGCCTCCGGGCTGATGAGCCCCGGCCGGACGGCGTTCACGATCCGGTGCATTGCCGGGAGCAGCGTAGGGGCCCCCGCTCCGTTCAGGGCGCGGACGGCCGGGAGGGCGGTCTCATTGAGGAAAGCCCTCGCACTGCCCTCCAGGTCACACCGTGCGGCAGCGTGCGCTTCGTGTGCCTTCGCCACCGCGTCCGCCACCAGGCCCCTGACGGCCGCCTCCTGCGCTCTGCGGCGGGCCCTGGTGTGCCCCGGCCCATCCCCCCGTCGGCGTGGCATGGTGCTGCGGGCTCTGCAAAGGGCGGCGGCGGGTGGGGGCTAGGGGGCGAACACGTGCGACAGGTGCGCAACGGATGTGGGGTCCCGCAGGTGCACGTGGATCCACAGAAGGGCAGCGCCCGCGGGGCCCGCTTGTTCGTGCGAGGGGGTGTGTGCCCCCTCGATGCGCCGGCGCAAGGCCTCCTCCTCTGTGCGCCTGCGCGGGCCTGCGGGAGGTTCGGGCCAGGGGCACGCGGCTACCTGGGCGCACCGCGCGCACCTGTTGGTGCCTGTCGACGCTGCGGAAGAACACCGTGTCACATTCTCCGCAGAGTCGGCAGGTGTGTGGGAGGTGGGGGGGCGGCGACCAAGGGTCGAGATGGCGGAGCCGGACGATGTCCCACCTCTGTCGGAGGGGGTCCCGGATCTCCAGCAGGCGGGCGCGGACGCGGCGCCGGTAGTCCTTGCCAAGCGTCTTCCGCTGGATCTCCTGCCACGTGTCGTCGGGGAGGATGCCGTGGTCGTGGAAGGCGGCGATGAGGTCGTCCCACGCCGGGCGGGGGTGCCCCTTGGGGGGGCTCGCCATGTACACGTGGCGCCTGGTGAGGTGGGGCGTCAGCGCATCCCATTGGCACCCGTTCGCGGTGTCTCTGTGGAGGAGGGCCAGCAGGGTGCCGTCCGCAACTGCCTCCCACCCCACTCGCAGCCCTTCGCAGCCGTCTAGCTCCTGGCGCAGCGCGGCTGCAATGCCGGTGGGGAGCATGAGGAGCAAGGGCCCCTGGGTGTCGCCCAGCCGGGACAGGGCGTCGTCGTATACCGGCCCCCCAGCTTTGAAGTGTGCCACGGTGAGTTGGGTGGCCCCGTCCTCCAGGGGGTGCCACCGGACGGTGGCCGCAGCGTGTCCCCACGTGTGTATCTCCGTAGCCCGGAGCACGTTGGCGGCGTGAAGGACGATGCGGGGCGGGACAGGTGTCCTGACGAGTGAGGACACGTCCCCAGTCCATCTCGTTTGCGGCCCCGGGGCCGCCTGCAGCCATTCCCCCGTCGCCGCGCCCCACGGGTGGTCAGGCTCCGCCCCGCGGATCATGGTGGGTCTCGGCCGGGTGTCCGGCCCCCACCATCGGAGCGGGATGGCGGCGTATCGTTGCGCAGGGGTCTCCGGGGCGCGCGGGGCGGCGCACCACCGGCTCCACTCCCGCGCCCACTCCTCCCCCACGATGCGCGCCTCCCATGCGGTCATGGAGCCGCGCCCGACGATCCACGGTGGGAAGAGGGCGTCTTGTAGGTGCCTCAAGAACCCTCCCGGCAGGTCCTGGTACGGGTGGGGGCTCTCTTGGGGCGGGCACTCCAGAGTGCCATTCACAACACGGAGGGAGGCTACGAAGTCCTTGTCAGGGCGCGGGGGAGGGGGAGGGTGGTCGCCCTCCGCCGCAGTGAGCCACCGGTGCGCCCGGGCCGCCGCGCTCTGGGGCTCGCGGAGGAGTTGCTCCAGCCGGTGGTTGCGAAGCTCCCACGCGAAGTCCCCCAGCCGGAGCATGTGGTGGAGAGAATCGTCTACGGGGGTCCCTCCAGGCGGGTCGTATCGGGTTATGGCGCGGAGCTGCGCCTCCGCGTCCTCGGGCACCAGTCCGGAGCAGAACACCTCCGTCCACGTGGCGCCTGCGGAGCGCCACGAGGCCACCCACAGGGCCTTGTCCCCAGGTTGGAGGTGGCGGGCCGCCTCGTGTACCGCCTGGCGGTAGTGGGGCCAGGGGAGCCGTGAATGGGTGCATCCCACGTGCATGTGCACCGGGGTCTCCTTCGGGCCGCCGCAGAAAAGGCACGGTTGTGGGACGATGGCAACGCCGGAGAGCCGCTCCTTCCGGACGCGGAGCCTGCGCTGCACCGGCGTGTGGCCGTCTCGGGCCCGCAGCGCCCGGCGGTTGGTGGCCGCAGCGGTGAGGTCCCGGGCGTGGACGTAGGCCGTGGCGTGGGCCGCGCCCAAAGGTGTGTGTCCCCGGTGCGTCAGCGCATGGTCCGTCTGCGCCCGTTGCGCGACCTCGCCGAGCACCCGCATCGTGGGGGGCCGTAGATGGAGATGGCCGTCACGGCCAGCGACAATGAGTTGGGCGTGGCCAGGGTCCGGGGGCGTGTTCTGCAGGACGGTGTCCTGGGACGCCGCCCAGTCTGCCCTGTGCAGTAGGGCGTCACTGTGGTGCGAGGTGGCTCGGACGTACCAGAACGGGTGCCCGGTGTGCTGCCCTCGCGCACAGGCCGTCCCGGAGCCACCTGTAAGTGCGGCTAGCCCCATCTGCTCAGATTTTCAGACATTCTGTCCAGATTGGCTACATTTTGGTCATTTTCTTTGCTTCGGCGGAATCGCCGCCTCGCAGCTCAGTCACAGGATATTTCCCATATATTTCTGATATGCCGGATCTGATTCCGCGGTCCATTCCCCGTAAATCCACCGCGTTTCGCTATTTTAGCTGGAATCGCCATTTGCCGCTGACGCGCGCTCGCGGGCCAGATCGGCCAAACATTTTTACATAAATGGATTATTTAAATTCTTTCAGACAGTTTTGGACACTCAGATGTATTTAGAATAATTCGCATCAATTTTCTTCATAGACTGGGATTTTCTGCCGGACCACAATCCGCATGGACCTTGCTTCTGTTGTCGCTGCTCTCGCCTCCGTTGGTGTCCGAGTGTCCGGTTCTACCCCCAATAACAACATCCAGGGAGACTCCTCGCGTGCCTGCCCCACTGGTCTTGCCGGCCCCGAGCCCTCCGGCACCCACAACGACCCAGGGCAGCACTTTCATGGTAGCAGAGGCTACCTGAATGTTGTTCCATTGGTGTCCCAACCACAGCTAGCTCCCCAGTACGGCCCCGTAGACCCCGCCACCTCCGGAGACGTAACGATCACGCTCCCGTGGTTCTGTGCGAACGAAGCCTTGAGAGGAATGCCTTGCGCAAGCCCAAATTGCCCAAGAAGGGCACAAATCAGCAGCTGTGGAGGCCCAGATTACAATCAAGATCCCAGTCGAAATTGGCCATCAAGTAGCTGGAATCTCCCAGCCTACGCTAATGGCAACGCTCCGGTGGAGCTTACGGACCTGGCAGGTACCAATACTCCCTACCAATGTCCACATTTTGAGACCATCGACGCCGACATTGACGACATTGAGATGGGTGGTCCAGGTGAGGTACCTACCTACAATCGACCAGCCTCATGGGCACAATGGGACAACCATTTGTCTTCAGAAGTGACCCGTAACCTTGAGGCGCTTGAGGCCCTTTGTCTATTAGCCACGTCTAAGCTGATAGGTCAAGAAAGAATCGCCTCTGATTTTTTATTTGAATATTTTTTCCTTCTTCAAGAAGAAATTAATACCAGGATGTGGTGGTGTTCTCAAGAAGATGAATCTTTTGCCATTTTTCTTGCAGATCTGGGAGGCAAGTCCCTTCCCGAAGGAGAAGACCAAGGCACCTGTTGCCGGGCCCTCCGCCCCTCATCCCTCTGTTTCCATCCGCGACGATCTAGCCGCCGCGGTTGAGGAAGGAATTTTAGAGGCAGCTAGGCAGGCAAGCCTGGAAATTAGGACTGAAGGAGCTCCCCAAGTGGACTCCTGGCTGCGAACCACTGAGATTAGCGGTCCGACAGCCTGCTCAGGCCCTTCAGGACACGGTATGTACTGTCCTGCCGACTGCTCTTGCAGATTACAGCGAGATACTGAGCTCCAATTGCTCAAAGATCAAATGCAACTCATCATTCAGACGCTGGGAATTAAAGATCTTTTCAAGACCCACATGAGGTCTGAGGGCGCATCATCGGTGGAACAAACAACAGAACCGTCGGAGGAGGCGACAGAAATTTTTTCGATTGCTCCTTCGGTGGACTCTAAGACCACCGACGCAAGGATCAGCAGGACTAAGCTAAAGGAAAGGGTTACAATCTCTCGATCTCAGAGTAGATCGGCGGAGGCTAGGACTGAGGCTCAGAATGCCAAACGAGCTGCCTCCCGTACTACCCTTCCTGCTGTTGATTCCAATGCAATTGCCCAGATGTTGCTCGCCCAGACCCTCGCCGGAGCTGGTGTGGCTAATGATGCCGCCAAGGTGTCTGCCATTACGGCCGGTGTTGGGCTGGATTCACTCCTTAATCCTACCTCATTGCGACTTCGCCAGGTTGCCAAGCAACCAAAGTATAATGGAAACCCCAGACGTTGGCCTCAGTTTCAACGGGAATTTAAATTGTGGGTTAAGACTCAAAAGCTCCAGGATGATCAGTTCCTGATGGCCCTCTTGGACTGCCTTGAGGGAGCGCCGGCCAACACTTGGCTCAGGACCTGGAGTGATCGTGAGGATTCAAGTTCCCCCCTTACCTTTGATGAGGTGTGGGAACAGCTGGAGGTACGTGGATCCCGGCTGCCAGAGGACCATTACCACCAGATGTTGAAGAATTTTCCTTCGTTCTCGCGATTAATCTTGCACGAAGTGCAAGACAAGAGACAGCGCTTCTGGAATCTCGTAGAAGACTCTGAACATTCAGGCGAAAAATTTTCTAGTGCCGAGCTGAAAAATCTGATTTTTGACAAGATACTCTCAGAAACCGCCGCCACCCTTCGGAATAAACAGTCCGAAGAAAAGGTCAAGACCTGGTGGGCGGAAGTCGATGGCTTTGACGCCTCGGCCAACCGGTTTACAGTCAGGGAGGCACTTCAAAAGTGCTCCCCCACGTCGTTTACCAAGGTGAAATTCACTGAAAACACGTGGAAAATCAAATTTAATGAACACGAGGATCGGGACTTGTTTGTCCAAGTCCTCAACAGGGGAGTAAGTTTCCACGGCCATCGCCTGAGGGCCAGGAACTGGGTGTTTTCATTCACCCCGCAGGAACTGTGGGAGGATTTTGAGCGGCTCGCTGACGCCGCCAATCAAAATTTCCATGAGGGTCTTGGGGGAAACAAGAATACCCAGCAAAACACCCAAAATGGGGCCCAAAAGGGCAACAAAAAGGTGAATGACACCCGTAATGTTCAGGATCATTGTAGCATCTGTCTTCTTTTAGGTTCTACGAACCGAGCTAAGACGCATTCTACTGCTAATCACCGATGGTCTGCTTACGATCACAAGGTGATTGGTGAAAATGTCAGTAATTCGCAGAATTCAGACAGGAATGACAGACAGGTGCATGGTGCCAAGGGGGGAAAGGGTAATCCGACCCCCTCCGGTGGAAACAAAAATACCGGAGGCCCTGGCGGGTCCCAAGGCAAAGGAAATCGGACTCCATCCGGTTCCGGTGGGCAGCCAAACGGTCAGACAAGTCCCAATGGCAACGCCGGAGGCGGAAATCCAAATCCAGGCCAAACCCCTCAATCCGGTACAAATAAAGGAAATGCTCCAGGATCACAGGGTAAGGGTAAGGGAAATCCTTCAGGAACCCCCTTCTCTGGTAAGGGCAGAGGGCGTGGCGACGGTGGTGGCCCATCATCCGGCGGCCGTGGCCGTGGACGTGGAAAGGGAAATCATCGTGTGGATCAGGTCTCAGGTGCAGATCAGGTGTCCGATGCGGATCGAGATTATGTCGAAAATGCCCTGAATCCAGCGGATGATCCGTTCCAAGATGAGTGGATCGACGAATCAGGCTGTGTTCACAATGTTAACGCAGCCGCTGGAGGTCAGAACGCCTAGTTGAGCCACGAAAATCGCCCCTCCCCAGGCGATTTCAGGCATAATCCCCGAATTCCTGATCGACCATTACTTGATGTAGGGTCGCTTGTCTCCTCTCCCCTGGATCCGGCAGCGGATCCTTCTGTTGTAGTGGACGAGGTTGGTGTACAGTCCAAGCACAGGGCTCGTCAGTTTGTCACAAAGCTGTGGGTCTCTGATTGCAAGGGAAATTTCCACCTCGCCACTTGTTTGTGTGACAATGGATCAGAGGTAAATCTCCAATCCAATGCATTCTTACCCGACGACTGCGTGTTTGAATCGCCTCATCCTGTTACCCTCGAGGGAGTTTCTGGACATTCTCTCGCAGGTGGACAAGGCGGTTGTTATATATCAACTCATTTGGTCGCTCAAGACCTTTGGGAAGAGCAAAATGTGGAAGAAGTTGTCCTTAAGGATGACTACTTCTATCGTGCTGACATAAAGTATGACCTTTACTTGGGCCATTCTTGGCTTCGCAAGAACAGGGTAGCGCCCGTAGGTCATCGTCGTTGTTTTTTGCTGGAGTCAGGTCCCTTGGAGCGTCCTGAATTTCGTTTTTTGCACGCAGGGTTTAAAAGTGCAGAAGAATTTTTGAAGCAAAAGGTGACACCAAAATTTGGTGAAGATGTCACCATTGCAGAGGTGAATGGGAGTGCCGATTACTTCCAAGAGTTAGAATGTCTTCGTAGGGACTCCCAGCCACGACGCCCTTCGCGCTGGCACTCTTCATCCTACAGAGTTGTCGACAAATGGCGCGATGCAATTTGTGAATATTTTCATGAACACCATTCCTTTTGGCTCCAGTATGATGCCTTTGCTAACCGTATGAACAAGCGCTTTGACAAGCACTTTAGCGACGCTTGGACCCATAAATGGGACAAGAAGTTGTGGATTAATCCTCCGTTTCACTTGATCCAGCAGGTCATCCACAAAATCAAGCAAGAGAAAACCCAGGCAATTTTAGTTGTGCCCTTGTGGGACGACAAGCCTTGGTTTCAGGAATTACAAGACATTTGTGTAGATTACATCGAACTTCCCAGGAAGATTAAGCTGTATGCCAGGGACGACACAGGTCCCCTGCCACAGCGGTCCTGGAGTTCGCTTGCATTCCTGGTGGATGGAAAGCTTTCTGACTCTAATTCTGCTGATTCTAGTACAGATTCCTGTGTTGGGTCAGAATCTGAGGTTGAGCGTGGTACTGATGATGAATCATTTTTTTCTGATTTTTGTCCGTCAGATACCCAAGGTGATTCAACTTCCAATGGATCCGCCTCGTCTCCCTCTTCCCCAATACGGTCGACATCGAAAAGAATCTTCAGTGCACGGGCGAAGAAAAATTCAAAATCGCGCCGCAAATTCAGAGTTTTTTATGAAAAACCCCCTGTGGAAGCTTTCATGGATCCTTTCGAGGAGCTGGATCACGAAGAGAATCTCTGGGATTTCGACACACGACCCACCTATCTTCAAGAGGCAGTTGATACGGACCTGTTTAGGGAGATCCGTAAGAAGATTCTTCCTGCTAAAGCCGAAGAAGTCGCCAAAGTTTTTTCGACAGTAATTCCTGGCGATCAGGTGGACACCGAATTGTGTTCCAAGTCAAGAGAAAAGATTTTTGAGGAACGGAAGGACACAACCCTTTCTGGGAAGTTGATCAAAGATCCCCCTGTCCGTGGGCAGTTCGGTGAAGCCTTCATCGAGCTTCGTGAAGGGTACAAGGCAAAAAAACAGCGCCCTTATGAAAATCATGGACACAAACATGAGATACTCAGAAAAATCATCGAGAGAAATCTCAGGGAATTTGGTTGGCTTGAGGGTTGTATGACCAGCGAATGGTGCTGTTCACCCTTCACAGTCCCGAAGCCACCGCCTGCAGACCAGAACACCATTGATGGTTGGCGAATGGTTGTTGATTTTCGCAATCTCAACGCCGAAACAAAGGCGGATTCGCACCCCCTGCCCCTCATTGAGGAGGAAATCGCCAGGAGGGCAAGGGGTCGTTTGTTTTCTGTGCTGGATCTCCGTCACGGCTTTCACCAAATGCCGTTGAGGAAGGACAGCCGACCGCTCACCTGTATGTGCACGCCATGTGGCCCAGTCCAATGGACCGTCATGCCCATGGGGCTGAAGAACGCCCCCTCATTTTTTCAAAGAATGATGGAGGATGTGCTGTTCACAACCCATCCTGAGCTTCGTGCCTTCGTGAGTGTGTACATAGATGACATAATCATCGCGACGGAAGGGGAGGGACTGACCGAAGCCGAGCTGGTGGCCCTACATGAGAAGCAGTTGAACCAAGTTTTGGACATTCTTGACGCCAATCAGCTGATTTGTGGGCCAAAGAAGGGAAAATTATTTTTAAAATCAGTCGAATTTTGTGGTTCTCTCCTAGAGAATGGCACCCGACGACCCAGTCCAGGGAAGCTCGTCGCTATTCAGAAGTGGAAGCGCCCTGAGACGATCACGGAGTTGAGAGGATTCCTGGGTTGTTGCAATTTTTATCACACTTTTGTGCCAAATTATGCCAAATTTGCTGCCCCCCTCACTGAATTATTGAAGGTAGGGAGAGATGCGGGCAAGGCAGGTTCAAAGGTTCGTGTCAAGTGGACTGACGAGTGCGAGGAGGCCTTCCATCACTTGAAGGCCGCCCTCTGTGAAGTCGCCACGTTGCATGTGCCCCAATTTGACCGACCCTTCTACATTAGAACCGACGCTTCTAGGTACGCGATCGGAGCTGTTCTTGAACAGGTTGATGAGGCCACCGGCGATCATTACCCTCTTGCATTTTGGTCTCGGAAGCTAGCCCCACGCCAAATACAATGGTCGCCGCGTGAGCAAGAAACCTACGCCATCATCTATGCTTTAAAAAAGTACCAATCGTGGGTTGGCACCAATCGAGTCGAGGTCCTGACGGATCATCGATCTCTGGAGTATTGGGCCACTGAACACATTGATACTGTCGCGAGCCCAGCTGGCCGACGGGCCAGATGGCACGAATTTCTCAGTCTGTTTGACCTCCATGTGTCGTATTTGCCTGGAAAACACAACACGGTAGCGGATGCTCTGAGCCGATGGGCTTACCCCGCCTCAGAGGGGCTGCAAAGTACCAACATCCATGGTACGGAGCAGGACCGCCATGTCATCATCAAATGGGATCAGGAAGAAAAGAAACTCATTCGACGTGCATGCATGCAGTGCGCTGTTAAACAGCACGCATTGCCGTGTCACGACATCACGGCCATCTCAGATCCGGCGCATGCCCATGAGATCTGTACCAAAACACTGAAAGTCGTGGAGAAAGTCACCGATCCCTCCTCAGGGAGTGTGAAACGGCTTGACTATACCCGACAAGTAAGTCGATTTCGGTTGATCCAAGGCATTAAGCGTCGAGATCCGGCCAAAACTCCACCCCTGCCGAAGGATTCCCTGATCATCCGTGACTGGACGTCCGATTACCTGCAAGATCCCATGTTTAAAGAGGTCTTTGGAAATCTCAAATCCAAAGATGCTCACAGGGATGGGATTTTTGCTGAGTACTCGTTGGATGGGGGGAAGCTGTGGATGGAGGGTAAATTGTGTGTGCCAGACGCCCTAGCCCCCCGAGTGTTAAACTGGTGGCATAAATGGGAGTCCCCCCACGCACATGGCCGTCGACTGTGGTCGATGATTAAACATAGGTTGTTTGGCTCACGGCTATATACTCACTGCATGAAAGTAGCCGCCGGATGCGCCCAATGTGCTGTCTCGACGCCTCCCAGCGCGAAGAAGCACGGCCATCTGAGGCCTCATCCTATTCCGGAGCGCCTCTTTAACAGAGTCACCAATGATTTCTTCTATCTCGGTGAACTCGATGACGAAGAGTGCCATTGGACTAACAAAAAAGTCAATGGTGTGCTCCTCATTCAGTGCCGTCATTCCGGCTACATTCAAGTTTTGCCTTGCAACATTGAGTCGATGACTGGCAAGGCTGCCGCCAAGTGGTGCGCGCAGACCTGGATGGGAGGCTGGGACGTCCCATCCGAGGTGGTCACGGATTCAGGCAAAGAGTACACCTCCGAATGGTGGAGAGAATTATGTGCTCGCCTTGGAATCCACCACCTCCGATGTGAAATCCACTCGCATCGAGCGCTGCCTGGCGAAAGAGCCGGCCGCTCACTTATAAATATGCTTCGTAAGGAGCTCGCGAGTGAAAAGGATTTCCATTGGCTTGAGATTCTGTTCGCCATGCTTCGCCGTTACCACAACACGCCTTTGTATCATGGCCTTTCTCCAAATGAAATTGTCTTTGGACGAAAGAAGTATTGGTGGAACATGCCGTTGAAAAATCCTCGCCCCTGTAAAGATGCTTCGCTGTTTTTGGACGAAGTCCAACGAGCAGATAAGACTGTGTCGAAATTAATCGAGAAGCATCAAGCTGACTGGCTTTGGGTTCAAAATCAAGGTCGAAAAAACCCCCACAATTTTGAAGTCGATGATCGAGTTTGGCTTCAAAAATCCGAAACCACCCTGGACGGAGATGACAAGCTTCTTCCCTTGTGGGAGGGGCCATTCGCTGTTACAGCGCGTCTTGGTGAGAACAGGTGGAGGATTCGTGTGGATGTCAGCAGGGAAATTGACGTTTCGGGCGATCGCCTCAAGAGAGAGATCCCCTCCCCCAAGGATCGAGTTAAACCCCTTTTTTGGACTGCGAAACACTTGTCTGATCGGGTCATCGAAGGGGGGAAGTACGAACTCAAGAGGATTGTTGAAGCAAGACGTGACGCCAAGGGCAATTGGGAATTTCTGTGTGAGTGGAGGGGCTTTGATTCCAGTCACAACAACTGGGAACCAGCCCAATCTTTTGTCCATGGGTACACCAAGGGGTTCATTGACTTCCTCAAGAAGCACCCCGAAATTGGAGTACTCCTGACAGATTGTTTGCCGAAACCAGACAGACAAGTGGAGAGCGACGGAAAACGACCTGTGGTGAATCGAGATCCAGCCTTTTACGGCCCTCAGCAGCCACATTCCAGGGCTGATCCGTCGATCCCCCCTCCTGCGGTCAGGCCAGCCCAGGAGCCAAATGAGGACCAAGCTTTGAGTTCGGCTGCTGATCTGCAGCGCCCAAGCCGTACGAGGGCCAGGCCAGACAGGTTGGTGGTCACATGTATTCGTGCTTGGCCGAATTGAGGAAGCCATCCTACCACATTCTGCTCAATCCACTGTTCATTCTTTCTGTTTATGTAATGATGTGGAGAATTGCGAATGTTTGATAATTTGACGTCAATCAATCCATTTTTCTTTGGTCTCCGTTCGGTAACGTATCGAAAGTCGAAAGCCGAAAGCCACGGAGTGTGCTGCCGTGTTCAAAAAAAACCAAACTCAGGCTTAATTCAGGCAGATTCGGGGTAATCTTGTCTCTGTTGGTCTGTGCATCTTTGGAATTTGGCTACTCGTGCAGATGGAAGCAAATGTACATAATCAAAACACCGGCCGGTGACATTCACCCCTACAGGCACCCCCTGTAGAACTGGCTGCACCAGATGCGACGCCAGGAACTCAGATCTCACCTTCATTTGCTGTGATGCTGACGCCAAAGTCCAGATTCAGATCCAGGATCCTCAAATTTACCTTGAATTTCTCAGGTTTGTCCATCATTCTGCCACTGTTGTACGAAACCCAGACGTCAATTGTTCAGACAATCTTCAGATAGGAGCTCTAGGGACTTCTAACAGCAACCTCTGAAGTCCGTAAGCTTCTTTGTATTTTTGGCACACGCCAATGTGAGCTCAATCCGACCTGAAACTATCGAGAATGGTGAATCCAAGTGTCTTGTGGGACTCCATCGAAAGATTGGCCTTGTCCAGGTCGATTGACACCGCCGCCACTGTAAATTCGGTGTCTCTCAGTTATATACTGTCAGTAAAGCGCCTTCAGAGAACCTTCGGCGCGTTACATGCCAAGGATCCAGGGCTATCATGTCCCATCATGATGCATCATCACATGATCTACATTTTGATGGAATCTGTTGGATGCTCGCGAACCAACGTGCCGGAAAGCACAATTGAGCTGAATAAACGACAATATATATTAACTTTAGTCTAAACGAAGGTGTTGGTAGTTTCGGTTGTACACATTCCGCTTCATTTCACCTTCATCTCAGGGAATTTACTCACATTAGGACAATTTAGATTGATTTCCTTGTCATCTCCTCTCATTCCTTGAAGATCTGTTTAGATCTAAGTGAACAGAAGAACATCTCTACCTTCGGTGGTTCACTTAGGGTCTGTAGACTACATGTGTATTTGTTTAACCTCTCTGTAATTGCTTCATCCCCTTAATCTCTGCTCAATTTGACTCTCAATCTTGCTCAATTTTGTGATCATCCACCAGATGCGCTAATTCTGAGCCACATGCTGTACTTTTCAGAACGAGAAAAGCAGGAAAACACGATGTAGAGTTCGGCGAGGACACCGTAGCGTGCCCGCGACAGCGAAACTGTGCCAGAGCGCTGAGATGTCACTTCAATTCTTGATCCCCCCACTCAATCCATCAATAATTTACCTCATTCTCAACCAATGCATGGTTTGGTATCGATTCTCGATATGTTTACATGCTTTTTAGCCCTTGACCTAATGTTTTACTGCACGGAGGACTGTTCGTCACTTCTCATTCTGTCTCATTTCAGGTTCATCCAGCCTGATTCAGTGCCAATTGAGCCCAAATCAGTTCAGATCAAGCAGATTTCGCCTCATCGAGGCTACATTTCTATTCTTTTCTGGGACTTACCCGCACTACGTTCTTCGTTGACGTAGCGACACACCCCAGTGTGTTTTCGGAGGGGGAGTGTAAGTGCGGCTAGCCCCATCTGCTCAGATTTTCAGACATTCTGTCCAGATTGGCTACATTTTGGTCATTTTCTTTGCTTCAGCGGAATCGCCGCCTCGCAGCTCAGTCACAGGATATTTCCTATATATTTCTGATATGCCGGATTTGATTCCGCGGTCCATTCCCCGTAAATCCACCGCGTTTCGCTATTTTAGCTGGAATCGCCATTTGCCGCTGACGCGCGCTCGCGGGCCAGATCGGCCAAACATTTTTACATAAATGGATTATTTAAATTCTTTCAGACAGTTTTGGACACTCAGATGTATTTAGAATAATTCGCATCAATTTTCTTCATAGACTGGGATTTTCTGCCGGACCACAATCAGCATGGACCTTGCTTCTGTTGTCGCTGCTCTCGCCTCCGTTGGTGTCCGAGTGTCCGGTTCTACCCCCAATAACAACATCCAGGGAGACTCCTCGCGTGCCTGCCCCACTGGT
The DNA here is from genome assembly GCA_964036045.1 of Eutreptiella sp. 'Long Island Sound 2002'. Classification (NCBI taxonomy): domain Eukaryota; phylum Euglenozoa; class Euglenophyceae; order Eutreptiales; family Eutreptiaceae; genus Eutreptiella; species Eutreptiella sp. 'Long Island Sound 2002'. The sequence continues at coordinate 156,813,907 of OZ038379.1, forward strand.
CTTGCCGGCCCCGAGCCCTCCGGCACCCACAGCGACCCAGGGCAGCACTTTCACCACCTCAGGGGCATCTGGTTGACCACCTTCGCTGCGCCCGCGGGGACCCCGTGGTTCGTTCGCGATCTGCGTGCCGCAGGAGGTGGAGGATGACTTCGGCGTCCACCGTGTGGATCCATGGTCTGTGGGCACCGTATTGTAGGGGGAGGGAGGCGGCCACCCCCTCCCCGTCGGGCACCGTGCCCGAGATGGCCACCGCCCATGTGCGGGTGAGGTCGGCGGCGAGAGCGACGCTGGTGGCGTGTTTGCAGGGTCCGCCCCCGGACGCGTCAGAGGAGGTGTGTCCCCAGGCCTCCGGGATCCAGTAGTTTCCGGTGGGGCTGAGCCACCCCGCGTTGAGGTCGGCGGAGTGCCACCGGACGTCGGGGTGGCTGGGGGTCAGTTGGTCCACGCTCAGCGCCCTGGTGTCGCCTGGGCTGATTGCCGAGTGGTCGTGCAGCCGGATCTCCGCTCCGGCGACCGTGCTTGCCCAGGACCGGAGCGCCGTCACATGTTCCTTGAGCCACGCCGGGCCCCCACGCTGGTGCACCACCAGGTGTCCCGTGTCCTCTGGCTGGTCCTCCAGCGCGTGTACCGCCATGTGTGGTTCGTGCGGCACCCCCGTAGCCACCAGTAGGGCAGTGCCACGGGGGAGCCCACGGGGTTCGGGCTGGCCCGCCCCCACTTGCACTATTACCCACTCGGCCCGGAGCTGCGCTTGCCCCGTTGCTTGGGTGCATTGGTCGTCCGTGGTCACCAACCACACCGGCGTCGGCGCGTGGGGCCGGGGGCGCAAGGGCTCTGGCCACGCCACGTCCGCGTTAGGCTCTTCGTGCTCGCTTTTCGCGAGTACGTCGCGGAGGATGTACATGAGGGCTGCTGGCGGGTGGTACACCGCCCCCCGCGTGGGGGGGGACAGGACGTCCCGGCGGCGGTAGCCCGCGACGTGGAGGTGCAGGCCGTCCGGGGTCACCCGTGGGCCGGTGTGGGCGTCCTGCTTAGCCCTCGTGGGGTGGACGAGTCTCAGGCGGGGGTCCTGTGTGCCGGTGGTGTGGAAGAGGTGGGCCAGGGCGTCGCGCCACCCGGGGTGGTTGGTGGGCTCCTGCTCACGGCGGCAATAGTGGAGGTGTTCATCGGCGCATTGGTTGAGGCACTCCCGCACCGCCGTCGGCCACGGATCGTCGTTGTCGGGGAAGGGGTGGCGTGGCCCGTGGTGCCCATGCCACGGCGATGTGTGTGGCACCGTCAGGCGGCAGGTGTCGCGGTGTCGCAGCTTCGCGGTGCGCAGCGTGACGATGTTGCCTGGCAGGGACTGTAGTTGGACATGGGCCCTGGGGCACGCGATGGGGTTGTACATCCCCACTCCCAGGGCGGCCAGGGCCCGGGGTACGCGGTGGACCAAGTCGCCTCCCGCCAGAGTTGCGAACTCCGGGACGGGGTAGTGCACCTCGGGACATATTCCGTGCGCGCCGGCTATCTCCCAGAACATCTTGGTGACCTCGGCGCGCACGGAGGTTGCGCGGTGGTGGGTCCGGTCATCCTGCAGGCTGTCCCGCGAGGCGTCGAAGGCGTACCGCGCCCTGTCCTTCGCGACCTGGACCGTGATGTGGTCCAGGTGGCGTGCAGTGTCGGAGTCGTCGGCGATGAGAGGGGCGACGTACTGCGTCACCCCCCCGAGGATCGCCGGGATGACGTCCTGCACCACTTTCGGTGGCGCGAGGGTGTTAAGGCACCAGTGGTGCACCGCCGCCAGGCGTAGCCGGTGCTTGCGCTGCAGGGAGAACTCCCCGTCCGGCTGCAGCTGGAGTCCCAGGTAGGGGACGGAGTCCGCCGCTGGTACCCAGTACCACGGGTTTTCCAGGTGGGGGCAGAGGCGCAGCTGCAGGCCTGGGACCCCCTCCGTGGTGGCCATGGCGCATTTGCGGGGGTTGAGCTCCATGCCCATCATCCCCAGGTACGCAGCCACCGCCTCCACGCCCTCGACGAAGTGCTGCAGCGTGTGGGCCACCACCAGCAGGTCGTCGATATAGGCCTGGATGAGGCCGTGCTCGGCCCCTCCCGGGGGGCGCAGGCGGTGCCCCTGTCACTCTCATTGCTCTGCTTGCTACCATGACAGCCACCTCAGTTCAGTCAGGGTTAGACTGGAGTAGAAACACTCACGGAAGAAGTCCACTGGGCGATTAGGGCCAGTCTGACCTGAGCTGAGATGGGACCACTGTAGACACCCATCGAGTCGTGCCTCAGGCACGACAATACTGTCCTCGTAGAAGAGGTACTGATTGTTCTTCTACCACCCCGGCCGTCAATGACAGGGGGTTCGAGACCAGTGCTGAGGGTCTGGAGAATTTCTGTATATTCTTACTGATAGTCAGCTAGGCTCCAACCCTCGAGGATTCCAGCAGTCCGCATAGACAGGTCAAGCTGGACGTCCATACGCTGGAAGGCGTCTTTGGCGAGTGCCTCAGAGCTCTCACCAATAAGCGCATTGAAGTTGTTGCGCGATATGTAGTCAGACAGTTCACTTTTTGTACCAGGGATATGATGGACTGTCAGCCTGAACTGGCTCAGGTAAGTCCACCACCGTTTTAGTTTCGCTTTCTCCGGTGGTGGGCCCTTCTGAGAGGACTTCACCGGTTCCTGGTCACAGAGCCCGACAATAGGGTTAGATCCCAATAGTCGGGAATGGGATGAGACCACCAACATACCGGCCAGCAGCTCCTGGTCGTAGGTGCTGTAATTTGAACGCGCCTGGTTCCATTTCCAGTTCCACTGTCCCAGTGGTACAAGTCGCCACTCACTAGAGGCATACTCGTGCTTCAGGGCACCATCACGGTTCAGTCCTGTGGTGCGATAATGGCAGTGAGTTAGCTCAGCTGGGTTAAGCTCTTGCCATTGGTATATCGTTCGACCCCCCCCTACGTCACTGGCATCAGTGATCAGGACTATCTCGCCCTTAGGGCGGGGTACACCCAGGCAGTTGGAGGAGGCAATTTTCTTCTTCAAATCCTGGAAGCACTCCTCCTCTCGGGCGGTCCACCTCCAGAAAGTAGTTTTCTTGATTAGGTCAGTGAGAGGGGCAGAGGAGTAGGTAAAATTGTGGATATGTCGCCTATAGAAGTTACATGCGACCACAAAACTCCTCACGTCGTGTAGACCCTTCTTAGGGTCATCGCGAATCTGCATGCTTTGTAGGGGCTGCATCTTAGACGCGGCTGATTTCCACCAGCCATACCCCACATCAAAACCCAAATACTCCATATCCTCTTTCATGAACTCACATTTTTTGAGTTTGATTCGGATATGGTCTTCCTGACAAAGAATGAAAAACTCACGGAGGAGAAGGACATGGTCTTCTTGGGTATTGGTACCCAAACTCACGTCATCGATGTGGGCCTCCATTTCTGCCCCTCCGGAAGTCAATTCCTGTACTAGAGGTCTACGCCTCAGGATGTACAAATTTTCGTTCATCAGTTCTTGGAAGAGTGCCGGGGCGTTGGCTACCCCAAAAGGCATGACCTTCCATTTAAATACACGACCCTTAGGGGTTATAAAGGGCAGCAGGTCCTGAGCTGCGGCTGTTAGGTAAACCTGCCGGAAACCACTGTGTTTGTCCATTTTGGCCTTGTACCTGCATTTGGCAATATGCTCCAGGGTGTTTTCCATGTTGGAAATACGCTCTGAGTGGTTTTGTGTTTTCTTCTCGACCTCACCGTAGTCAACAACCAGTCGCAGGGCAGTCGATCCAGGTTTAGCAACGAGGAAGCAGGGATTGCAGTGATGGGGGTCGTTCCCCTTCTTATATTCCTCAACGACGCCAGCATCAATACATTCCTGTATCTGGCGCTCAATTTCTTCCACCTGTTCCTGAGGAGAGGGATAGGGACGACGTCTTACTCGCGTCTTCTCAAATTCAGGTTTCAGTTTCAGGTCCACCTGGACCAGCTTTTTGTAGGACAGGGAGGCAGCAGGGCGCCGAACACCTCCTCATAGGTTAGGAGCAGTTTTTTCAGTCGGGGATCAAGGTTCAGAATCTCGATTTTCTGCAGAAAATCCTCCTCAGCGTGGGGGTTGCTCTTACCATGCCCTTTATTTTCTGCCGATCAGCCGTTTCGGCAGGTCCTGAGCCATCATCTCACTCAGGGGAGCATTGCTGACCATAGTGCAGAGAATACACTAGGGGTATCCAGGGTCAGGTAGCGTGTAGGAGTCATCGTCCTCCTCAGACCAAATGGAGGATTTCCAGCTCTGTCTGAGGTATTGAAGCCGTCCCTGGCGCACAATACCTTTGGCTCTCACGTACAATAGTCCTCGGAGTTCCTGACCGCCATGCTCTGACAGTGGCATGATATTAGAGGCAGGCCGGGCTAGAGCGTGCGAACTCTGAGCCACGGGTTCACCTGAGCAAGTATGCTGCATGTGCAGCACAGGTTTCCCAACAAGGGAAGTTGGTTCTGAGGTTGACCCTAGGTCTACCTCTTCCAGCAACAGCTGAGCCAGGAAGGCTCTGTGTTTGAGTTCAATACAGCTGGGATCAACAGGAGGAATAGGGCTCGCGATTTGAGACAGTTGGTCGTCAGCATCCTCCCTCACAACAGCGGGTTCCAGATGGCCATCAGGTGATTCACACCCTGTAAGTGTGGCAGGAAGGTGCTCAGGAGATCGTTTTTGGAGAACAAAAAGGGTCAAGCCACGATTTTCAAACATCACCTCTTTCAGTAGCACCTGGTCCAGATCACACAGGGGTACAGGGCTGAGGGATCCATCGACAATGGAGAAGAAACAGGCCCATTCAGGGGCCTGCTTTGCTGTGTGTGAATCCTCAGGCAAATAGATGGGACAATCGGGGAGTTGCAATCCTCCCACAGTCATCCGGTCCAGCAGTCGGCGCCAATAAGCGTGGTCACCTGAACAACCCCAGTCAGGGGTGCAGATGACAACCCTGCTTCCCTCATAAGCGATTTTGGTTAGAATCTCCGCGAACAGGCAGAAGGGAGGGTTAGCATACACTAGGCCCATTGCTTTCCAGAAGAAACGGAAAGCGTTATTCAAATGTTAGCAATACAACTGCATGATATGCTGCTGTTGGCTCGCGAAGAATTCCACCTTGATCTCATCCAGGGATACCTGCACAGCCGCTAGTCCATTTTCAGGAATCTGACGGGCCAATTGGTAGTTTTCAGTACGATATTTACTACGCAGCCAAGACTCTTTTCGTCCCGACAGCTCCAAAGGTACGGAGAAGAGCCCACTGCCAAAGTCGCAGTGTAGAGAATAGGGGCGTTGGAGAGACAACATTTTTACCTGGGTGTTTCTTCGTAGGAAGTTGGTACCAATGACGATGTCAAAGGCGTCAGTGTCCAGGACTCAGGACTGTTGGGTCAGAGTTTCGTCGCCAAGACAAATAGTCACATCGACATCCCCCAAAGAAATGGATGGTACACCCTTCCCCTACTCTTATGGCCACTGTCTTAGTTTTCTCCAAAGTCTTTAGCAGGCGCCGAGCCACTTTAGAGAGTGTTGCTCCGGTGTCAAGCACTGCACGAAAAACCTGATCCCCGATTTTCACGAGGATCCAGAAAACCAAGTCCTCCTTCTCAGAGCCGCCCCCCTACTCCTCAGCAGGGAGTTTCGCATCAAACCCTGCAACCATGAGGGACTTGGCCATCCAGGCCAGTCGCCTCTTCTTGGAGTTAGACCCCTCAGGGGAGGCGTTATCCCCCTGTGGGCGCTTCTTGGGGTCCGCATCGGCAAGAGAGCCAGAAATAGCGGGCGCTGATGAGCGCGTCTGGAGGTTTGGGGTTCCACCCTTACCACCCCCCTTACTTCCTCCTTCACCAGCCTTGTCCCCATTCTGGGGAGTTCTGGAGGGTGTTTGGGCTTTCTGGCGTTCAGCCTCCTGCCGTTTGTGTTTGTCACTCTCAGAGGTGTTAGCCCCTTTTTCTCAGTCTCTGTCACAGGCACGTCCCCTACTTCAGCGATGGGGACTGTTCTTGCACGGAGATGAAAAGGCCCGGGGCATGTGACCTTGGCCAGTAACCTGGAAACCCTTGATCGTTTGAGATCATCAGCAAGCGTTATTCAATCCGGGAGAGGGTGAGGACAACGCTGGCTTGGGTGTGTGTACAGTGATACCCAATTTTGCCTTGAAAGCCTCAGACAGGGCTGTCACATCTGGCTCTTCGGACCCAGACAATAGTTTGGCCAGTAGTTCGGCCGTACGGTCCAGGGCACCATAGGGTGGCCCTGGGAGATAGGAATCCTCCACATAAGCTGGACACACTTCGGGGTTCCTGCTAGCTGTTGGCAGTTCTTGAGCCAGGTTGGCCCTCTCGGTCACCTGGGTAGAGATATGGTGTCGGCCAGGTCCGTTGGTGGGCCGGAGTGAGGATAGGAACCCATGTCCGTATGGGGTCGGGATCGCAGGGCTTCGCGTGGTTCCTCTCCATCTACCCCTCGGACGGATTTATAGTACTCTTTGTGGAGCAGGTACTTGTCCGTTCTCCTCCTCAGTTCGTCTTACTCCTCAGAGCCTCCAACTGCCGTAGACGAAGTTGCAGGGCAGGCTGAGAGGGAGATGGAGACAGCAACTCGTTGGCGGAGGTGCTGCAGGCTGTCACCACGGGCCGCTAAGGCCTCAGTGGTTAAGGGTACTGGTATTTCTCTGCGCGCTTCTTGTCCCGCCCTTCTGTGACCCGGATCTCACTGAGGCCCAGATGCAACTAAGAGCTTGGGCTCACTCATTGAGATGGGCCCACTGCTGCCCAGTTGTACTTGTACACTCTGAATTGGCCACGTCCTGGAGGACAGTTCTACTGATCGTGTGGACATATTGTTTGCTGGGTTTGGCTTGTGTACTTCTCAGAGTCGGTTCCAAAGGCTCTCAAGGGTTGCCTCTGCTATCGGAAAGATATCCTTGATTAGTGTCCTAATAGTTCTGATGAAATCCTGCAAGTTTTGGTGTTGAAAAACAGGACCAAAGCAGCAAGTACGCAAGAACAGGATGTGGATCGTATCAATGAATAGTTTTGAAATCCAGTGTATCAGAGAAGGGCTGCAGATAGACAAAGCAGGCTTGGGTACAAAGATTGAATCACAATTGAATAAAACAAATGATTGTTATTTGAAAACTGGCATGACTCAGGCCTCCAAGTTAGCATCAAGCACTTCATGTGCACTCTCCCAGATGAAATGGATTTGGTTAGGAATCTGGGGCATATGATTTAGGCCAGACGCAGAATATGACTTAGCCAGCATGGCCAAGCAAATGAAATCAGAAGCAGTTGAAGAGTACAACCACAGGAAGTGGTATAATCAGTTGAGTATAGGGGTCTTGAGGTGGGGGACCACTAGGCTTAACCTACAAGGCTTTAGGCATCAAGTGCCTACTTTGTTTCGGTATAACCTCCATGAAGGAAGATACCTCCGCTCAGTTGAGTGGTAGGCTCGAACTTCATGGGGGGGCTAGGGTTATAACCCTAGTTACCTTGAGAAAGTGTACTTTAAACTTCAAAAGAGTGATGAAACTGATTGAGTTAGTCTCAACATCAACAACCGGGTTTTAGGGGGGGCTTGGCCTGGATCAATTCCCCCAAGATAGACATGGCAGTGACTTTTTACCTGGTCAAAACCAAAGTAGCGCCGCACACTGAGTCGCAAGAAAAGCCCCGGGGGCCACAACCACTCCAACCCCTACTCACAGGGCAAACCACCCGCGACGAGTGGGCAGCCCACTACATCATCCCACAGACCTGCAAGAACGACGCCGCCAAGACCACCGTCACCCGCCACCACGCCCACACCATTCAAGTGTACGAACTGAAAGCCCCAAACCTCCTCATCTACCACCGCCAGCACAACGAGCGGTACACCATACAGGCGGAAGGGACGGCCGCGACCACCATGACAACATGGGCAACACAAAGGAACCTCCCGCATCCCACCCTCCATCACGCCCCCTTCTCGTTCACGCCCTTCCACAGCACCAACCGCCCCAACAAGAAGCCCAATCACGCAGACGTACACACCCCCACCCAAGAAGACCAACACCAACACAACGCACGACGCAGGGACCACACCCCAAACATCGACCACACCATCCCGCCAATAGGCCCAGCACATCATCACCGCCGCCCTCTACACCCTTCCCCCCCAGGGAACGCCACTGGAACCCCACTACCATCCCAGCAATGCCGCCACCACCGCAGGGCCCTGAAGAGCCAGTCACGCCCCTCCAAATTGATCAACTCTTCCGCCACACGGCCACCTCACACGTCCACCCCTCCTGAATGGAAGTAGCCCTCGCACCGTGCGACAACCTCCGAGCACCCCCCCCTAACAACCAGCCCTCCACATCCTCAAAGCAGAAGCCCAATGGTGGTCCATTGGGCACACGGGATGCTCATTGCGGCCCAGGCCTGAACCTCAGAAATAGACCCGGAGGACCCCGCGCGAGGCCGACAGCAACTCCTCCGAGCCACCACTGCCACAGGCCGAGAGGGCGTGCCATGGGTAGCCCTCTACATGGCGCTGTACTGGGCCCAAGGTGCCCCCGAAAGGTGCAGACACACCGGAACTAGAGGAGGCCTGGGTCAATCAGGCAAAAGCCATGAGGAACTACCACCTCCACCACCCCTTCAACAACAGCCTGCCCGCACTACCATGGCCCATGGACCCCCCAGAAACAGTACAGAAAATCGCCGACCTCAGACGAAACCGCGGGAAGGCGACCATGCAAACACCGGCAGAACCCCCGCTGCATCACCCCGGGCAGCAGGCTACACACCCCTTCCAGTCAAACCACCTCCAGCCCCGCCGAAGCAATCACAGAGAAAACAGGGCACATCGGCCCCTAGCCCCCAACAGACCAGAGTAGACGGCAACGCAACAACCTCCCAGCCCCCAACACCCGCCCCACCCTCTCCCCCGGAACCGGCAAGCGGCCCGCCGAACCACCCCCCACCCACCCAGATCAGGCATCCTCGTCATCCTCCCTACCACCAAAGGCACCGCCGCAGCCCGGAACGTAACCAGAGTTCTGAAACGGCACGAGATACCAACAGCGCTTCCGCAACAACCACACGGGGGCCTGGATCGGGTGCGAGGGCATGATCCAGTACCGCCTCAAGGGAAAGTACCAAAGCGGTGGAGCGCAAATCCGGGTGCAATGGCACAGCGGACGCAAGCTCGACCAAGGCAGCGCCCCGGACAAGGCAGAGGGCAACCCGTTGGACCTCAACAGGGCCTACCCCTTCCGATGTGTCACCCCCGAGAACAAGGCCCCCAGGGGCACCAAGTACACCGCGGCAGTCCCGTCGGAATCGAGCCAGGGCCTCCACCCTACAGCCCAAGACCGCGGCCAGCGAGGGCACCGTTGACCTCCTCCACCTCAACCACGCGGCCATCACATACTCCGAGGACGCCACCGCCACCCTCCAAGGGCTCCTGATGGCACAGGGGACAGACTGCCTCTCCCAGCCTCTTACTTGCGAGGAGCAACGTCTTCAACGCGACGACCCTCCGGACACCACCCGCATATATACCCCGGACCAGAAAGCATACAGATGCTACTGGCACAAGGGGAACCCCTTACATGCCCGGGCGGGCATCCACGTCCACCTCGTCCACTGCCTCAGCATCCCGGGAAACTGAGCTTCTACGAAGTCGTCGGGGATGGATGGCAACTAAATGTCATCAACTCCCATGTTCCCTTCGGCGACGCAACGAAACCCTTCCTCCGAGCCCTGGCCGAGGCATATCGCCAGATCGCCATGCTCGCCGCCACCATCATCTGTGGCAGCATTAACGCCGCCTCCACCCCGGCAGACCGAGGGGGACAGGCCATACCCCAAGACCATGCAGTCCACGACACCATCGACATGCTCAGGCTCGTGGACCTGACTGCTGGCCTGGAAGGCAAACCATCCCACTTCCCCTACCAACTGGAGGCCGGCCCCTCCCGCATCGACGTGTGCTACGGCGACACCGCCACCATCATCTGGGCAGAGGCCCAGTACGGCCCCCTCCCACTGGGACCCCCAGGCCATAGGCCCTCACACCTCCGCCTCATCATCCCCAACCATCCCCCCAACCACCCAGAGGATGCAGACCAAGGATTGCCGCCCCCCCTGAAAATGCCTGCAGATGCCCAGACGGCGCGCTGACACACAAATGACACACAGACAGCGCGCTGACACACAGAGAACGCACAGACAGCACACCGACACACAAATGACACAAACAGAGCGCGCTGACACACAACGAACAGACAGACAGAGCGCTGACACCCAAAGGACCCACACAGACAGTGCGCTGACACAGAAATGGCACACAGACAGCGTTGACTCACAAATGACACACAGACAGCGCACTCATCAATACCTTGTATAGCTTTTGATCCGCTTCGCTCCTCAACTGCAATTCGGGCAGCAACTGCTGACGTGCAACAGTCATATCCACCTCAGCAGCTCGACGTTGGTTGTGTGCCTTATCACGATCCATTTCGACGTCGCGCCTCCTTTGCTCTTCTTGCGTCAGCAAACATTCTAAGTCAAGTCGCATCTTTTTTTCAGTTTCCTGCCAGATTGAGGCTTGACATTCTGCGGCTTGTCTCATTGCCTCTTCCCTGTCACGCTCCGCTTTGTTCCTTCGACGGTATTGCTCCTCGTCCTTCAGTTGGGCCTGTAATGACGCACAACAATACGGAAGTAGTGAACGAGGTTTCCGGGAGCTTGCTCCAATGGCTTCAGTCGTGCAGCCTGTCCTCGGTGTACACCAATAGATATGATTCGCTCCTGGACTAACGCAGGACAATCTGATTACGGGTAATTGTGACCTCATGCTTGACCTGAATGTACTTCGTCCCAGTTTTTCGACTTCTTCACTCTCCCTCCTTCATGAAGTTCCTGACTGTAGCAATGATGGGCGGCGTGTATAAATGGCAGGGACATAATCTGTGAAACGTGGTAAATTGCATACCTGTGAACAATTTTCTTGCAAACCATTTTCTTCTTTTCAGGATTCGATGCCGTCGTACCCGCTGCAAGCTATTCACTTGAACCACCATTATGTAACAAAGAAAAGATATTTTTCTGTTGAAAAAGCAATTTACGGCATTTCCTGCCATAAAGCCTTCAAAAAGATGTTCAAAACATCTCATTAGGTTTGTACCCTGTACAACATTTCATCTTTTATGTGTAATTTATTTGTGGTAAGTATCAACTCCAAAGGCCTCCTTGACACCCTGAGATGCCTTCAGGTCCTTTTGACGTCATCCTGACGCCATCCTGACGCTATCCTGACGCTATCCTGACGCCATCCTGACGCCACCATGATATCCTGACCCCATCCGGACACCATCCTGACGCCACCTCGACGCTCCCTGACGCCATACTGAAGCTTTTCTGGCGTTTTCCTGACGCCATCCTGACGCATCCTTACGCAACGTGCCGCCATCCTGACGCCACACTACCCATCATCCTGACGGCATCCTGACAGCAATCCTGACGCATCCTGACGCCATCCTGATGCCATCCAGACGCCATCCTGACGCCATCCTGACGCAAGCCTGACACCATCCTGACGCTGTTCGGACGCCATCCTGGCGCTACCTTGATGTCTCTACATCGCAAGCCAGAATCAACTGCAAGACAAGCAAGCCTGGTCCCAATACCACAGGGCCATAGACCGCACCTGACGCAACGAACAGGACCCAACCGACCTACTCACAGCCATGCGCACGGCCGCTGTTGCCTGCGGCCTCCTGCAGCAACCCCAGGCTGAGGACGACCAACCAGCCACAGCCCTGGGTTATATGCTCCATGCCCTGTGGCATGCGAAGCAACAATTGGCAACCCTCCTCCTCACCGCCACACCGCAAGCCCGCCACCACATACACGACTGCAGAACACAGATAGCCCACATCAGGGCGGACCTGCAGCAGTGGCACAGCCACAGATAACAGCGCATCGCCCCAGAACACAAGCGATATGCGCGCCACGAACTCCCCTGCCAAGCCATACGCCACCTCAACAACGCCATGACCGACCTCGGCCACCACACCATCACCACAGTCTGGCACGCAGACGGCTCCCACATCAACGACCTGGCCACGGTGCTTCGGGCCACCCAGGACAGCTTCCACCAACAACACACCCCCAGCCAGGACACACTGGCAACGCACACCCAAAACAAAATCGAACGCGTCCCCCCGATCTTCCACCACGGCCAAAGGAGGCAAGTAGAGAAGCGCCCCTTCACCATCCACAAAGTCCAGAGGGCCATCCAGGGTCTCCCGAAACACAAAGCCCCGGGTTACGACGGCCTCCCTGCGGAGTCGTACTATCACCCGCCTGCTCCTCGCCCTGCGCCTGTGGGACATCGTCACGGGGCAGACCCCCGTACCGCCGGATCGGGCCAACGTTGTCCGCCCCCTCTACAAAAAGAGGCACTGCGCCGGCTCAGACAACTGGCGCCCCATAGTGTGTGCAGTCACGGAGGTCAAGATCGTCTGACCATCCTCCTGTGCCGCATTCGCCCCGGCCTGGACCCCCACATACCCGCCAGCCGCTGCACCTATGATTTTAAATCTCATTTTGTCACATAACTCAGTATCTGTGCATTTCTGCAAACAGCATGGAAATCTCTACTTGACTGCGAAGTCGATTTTTGAAAATTCGAATGATTTGGAGAATGCATTTCTGATCTGGCATCGCACTGACTAAGGATTTCCCGTAATCGCGGATTCTTTCGCGATTTAGCGGGAGCGACGCGAGCGTAAATAGTTTGTTTCGTTGATTTGGGGCGTACCTTCCACGGCACGCAGGAACCGAGCATATTGGGTTGCGTAACTAAGCATACTCAACATCCTGAGCACATTTCTGGTCCCCTGTCCTCCTCAGCCGTAACGTTATAGCGAATGTTCATCCTTCTCCCCCCCTTTTGACTCTAAAAGCGGCTACAAACGGCCTTTGTGCGCTCCAAAGAATCACAGCACCCATACAAGGGCAATGCCCTATTGTTAAATGGCCTTTGAAGAGGCATTGGATCGATATGAAATGCTAGGAGCCCTCGTTGCCATCCAGTTATAACACGAATGTGGTTATGTAGAGAAAGGACCTGTACCGAAGGCGACAATGCCATTGAGGAAACATAGGGGGTAGTATGAACAAACAAAACAATCATAGGGCGATGTATAGTGATAGTACCATGAGGGAACACACATTGTATCATGTTGAAAGCCTCTATGTCGCATTGCAATGAGGATATGTATCTTTTGTGCGTGCATTTTGCTCGTATGCATGGACATTCTTGGTGCCTTTCGACACTAAAAACGGCTACAAACGGCCTTGGTGCGCTCCAAAGAACCACGGCACCCATAAAAGGGCAATGCTCTATTGCTAGATGGCCTTCAAAGAGGCGTTGCATCCAAACAAATGCTTGTAGCCCTTGTAGCCGTGAAGTTATAACATGAATCTGGTTATGTAGAGAAAGAATCTGTTCGGAAGGTGAAAATGCCATTTAGGAGGCATAAGGAGTACTATGAACGAAACAAACAATCAAACGGCGACGCATAGTGATAGCACCATGATGGAACACACATTGTACCATGTTGAAAGCCTCTATGTTGCATTGCCATGAGGATATGTATCTTTTGTGCGTGCATTTTGCTCGTATTCATGGACATTCTGGGTGCTGTTTGACACCAAAAACAGGCCTAATTTCAGGATTTTGGAGTTCTTTTGAGAAAGGTCGGGTAAGGGGTGCCCCCGCCCCCCTATTTTGGGGGGGTAGATTGCGAAAAACAATGTCATTCCTGGCAGAGAATCCCGGTTTTCTGCCAGTTTTCGTGGCCATAGCCAGGCACACTGCCGTGCAGCAGTGTTCCGCGGGATTAGCCCAGGGCAGGCAAATATGCATACAACTTTACTCAAAAAGTACCCGAAAAGCAATTTTTCGGACTCCGAGAGCATGTTCTTTGCATTCAGCGCCCCCAAAATAGGGGGGGTCCCCACGAAAGCGACGACCCAAACCTCAATTGCACCAGAACCACAACTAGGATTTTAAATCCCATAACGTCACTTTACTCAAACGCAGGGTTAACGCTAATTCTTCTGGCCTCTCGGCGCTTTTCTTTGGACTCAGCGCACCCAAAATAGGGGGGGGGGGATCCCCTTACCCGACCTTTCTCCAACAAACTCCAAAACCCTGAATTTTGGCCTGTTTTGGGGTAGGTAGTTAGTGCTACGTCTGATGAAATCTGGTAAAACGCCCCCCCCCCCCCGGGGCCATTTTTTGGAAAAAAACGGATAAATGAGCCTTTTGAAAATGTTTTCATGTGGACCCCCCATTTCTTTGGGGCGCTGAATCCAAAGAACATGCTCTTTGAGTCCCAAAAATTGCTGTTTGAGTACGTTTTGAGTAAAGTTGTATGCAGGTAGTTAATGCCACGTCTGATGGAATCTGGTAAAATGCTCCGCCCCCCCAGGGGCCATTTTTTTTAAAAAACGGGTAAATGAGCTTTTTGAAAATGTTTTCATGAGGACCCCCCCTATTTTATCCAAAACAAATGCTGTCGCAGTCCAAAAAGATGTTTTTTGGGTACTTTTTGAGTAAAGAGACGTTTTGGCCCGTAAAATCCTAGGTGGGGGAGGTATCCCGGGCCGGTTCCCACACGAGGCCATCTTCTTCTAGGACACCGTCGCCGACATGGACCCGGTGGACCTCATCATTGCATCCCTCAACGTCAAGGGAGCCTTCCCGAACACTCTTGGCTCCTCTTGGAAGATGTCTGGAAACGCCTGGGCCTCTGTTTCTATAACTTCACCTCCAAGTACATCCGCACTCGCAAGTACACAGTCCGCACAGGGGCGGGCCTCACGAACTTCCTAGAGCCGGGCAACGGCGTCCCCGAGGGAGGAGCAGAAGCACCCTTTCTGTACCTCCTTGTGACACTGCCCCTGGCCCTCACCGTCGGGCAGGACTACCGAGCCTACGCGCCCCACCCCCTCCTCATCCCCCTGGTTGGTTTTGCGGACGACACCAGCATCACAGTCGCACACCCCCCACACAAGCCCCACAAACCAGACGACGAAACCCCGGTCACCCAGCAGGCCAACGACTTACTGGACATGACCATCTCCTACCTCTTCGAAAACAAACGCATCGTCCACCCTGCCAAGGTGGTAGCCATGATCAAAGGGTCTGCCACTGCCCCCACCCTGGGGCTACAATGGCCCCCCATGAACGTCGTGGAAGCCACCACCCACTTGGGAGTCATCCAGACTGCCGACCTCAACAATACCACCCTTCCCCCGAAATTGCAGTCACATCTGACGCACCTCCCACGATATGCTCCCCCGGCCACCGAAGCCCTCTCCCTATCTCACCAAAGCTTGGCGTACTACCTCACAGGTGTCTTGTACGCCTCCATAGGCTTCCAAGCACTGCCCTTGACACGGCCCACCACTGCCCTTCAACCGGCCACACGCGCAGTCACCAAGGCATGGGCGGCATACGGGGCCTGGCCCACCTCCATACCGACACGAGCCATGCGTGCAGCATGGCCTCATTTTGGAGAGGCCATAGGAGAGGAGATGAAGGCAGCCTACACCAGACACACCTGCAGCTTTTACTCCCTTCCCCACACCACGCCATCCTCACCAACCACACCTGCAAGGAGGAAGGACCCCTGGCAGTCCTCTGCGGAGACCTCCACCTCCACCCCAAAGGCACCGTCGAAACCATAGACCTGGTTGGCGCCTCAATCACAGTGGTGTACGTCACTCTCTCCCAAAAGAGGGTCCTCCACCACAGCAAGGCACACCATACTCCTTTCTTACAGCTCCCCACGTGGCCTCAGTATCGGCTCTTCCACCAGTACCTCACACTAACGTCACAGGTCACGGGAAACAATCTGCCGGACAAGAAAGACATGAACACGGCCTACCGGGACTTCAGAGTGCAACACTCTTGTCCATTTCCGGCGACAGCGCGCTACACACCCGTGGGCTAGAAGCAAGAACCCGTCCCGCCGGTGACAGGCACGGTTCCAGCGCTAACCCTACCATTGGCCAAAAAGAAAGCCAAACCCACTCAGACCACCGTCATCCGCCACGGGGCACAGTGACCGACAGAAACCCATCCACCGCACGGAATCCTGACCAGGAACCCAAATGGCTATTCACAACAACACCCAGCCCGCCCTGCCGCGACCCCACTTGGATCGCAATCCGCTGCACCATGCACGAACCAGGCAGAACGGGCAAACAGAAAAACCACTATTATCAACGCCACAACTCGTGCTACACGCCCGAATACCTAACACAGACCATCAGGTGCCAAAGAGTAAACCCGGACACGGCCTACATGCTCCGTTACATATACTCCTACCTCACACAAGGGCAGCAAGAACAAGGACTCATAGCTGTGTCCCCCCGCACCAAGGGCATCATCTCCAAGAGAATAGGAGTGTACGCCACCCCCATCCTGCAGCACACGACCCGGTGGCCCACCTCACAACGGGCCTCGCCATATAGGCCTACCTGCCCGTGAACCCATGCCACCTCCCACAACCATCACCAGCGGACCTCGTCTTCTTCACCGACGCCTCAGGCGAGTCCGCCCTCACGCCCATCACCGGGGGTGCCGCCCTACGACTGACCCACACCCAGGGACATTACCACATGGACCACCACACGGGCCAGACCACCTACGGGGCCTTCGGGCACGGGGAATTCGGGGCCATTGCAGACGCCAGCACCAGACTTGCGGCTACCCTGCCCGCTCAAAGGTCACTGAATCAGAGACATACTCACGCTTGAGACGTCCACAGACGTGCATGTGGAGTCATCAGCAGAGTTAAACACAATAGCTCCCCGCATGAAGTTCTCAAAGTGGGTCCATACTATGGCCACAAATGGCTCTTTTTGGACATGGGTGGCAGCCCCACCATGGATGGCCTGACCCACCATGGTGATTAAATGAATTGAGAACGTCACATTTAATTGACCCAAGATATTTTGGGTCCCTGTACACCATGGGAAGAGAGGCATACCTTCCTCTTCTTGCATCAATGCATGGTATTCTTGGAATCCTATTCTTATGGCTCAATCTCAACAAATCACTGACAACTTAAAATCCACTTGCAACTGACAACGTTGATTAAGATGCAATTCAAATAGGAACATTTGGCTTTCCTATGCACTTGACCTTAGAGGTTTCAGAGGCAGTGGCTTAACGATATGCCTTGCTGAAGTGACCCAGTGAAATGCACAAAAATGGCATGCCATGACTAGTCAAATGGGGGACAAGGGGAGAGAAAGGCACCGTAAGGTGCTGGCCACGCGCCCTGACCTACTCAGGATTTTTGACTCACCGCTTCGCGGGTTTTCCATTCTGCTGTATAATTATGATATTGAATGAAGCAATAGTGATGTCAAATCATCGTGGCTGGCCTTTGTTAAATTTACGTGAAAGCCATTTGGTGGCTCCGCAATTTTGGTCGCACAGGCACCAACCGGCGGTAGTTACGCGAGCGGGCGCGACGCCGGTTCACACAGGCGCCGAGACCAAGACCCAGGTCCTGCACCTCTGCGAATTTGACAGAAGCTGGCCCACAATTTGGAGGGATTGTTATTCGCCATTGCACGACAGAAAAGAACCAAAAGATTACGCCTAGTCCCCTGAAGGTTCCGAAGGATTTCAAGTTTCGGGGAACTTGGGATGAGGACTTGTTGTTGGAAACAAAGTACAGTTTTGACCTGAAGAGGGGGGGGGTAAAGGATGCGTAGTGGGGGACGTAGGCAGGGGTTCTAGGGGGATGCCTTACACCAAAGCAGGCGTGTGTGTTTGTGTGCAAGCTCCGCTAGTACCCCGCCATTCCTGGCTGGGATGTGCGGAGTGGGTGTTTTTGCTTGAGCTCGGGTTTCTTCTGCGCCCCGCCATTCCTGGCTTGGGTGTTCGGCTGTACGTGTTTGTTTGCGCACGCCGCCTGTACCCCGCCAATCCTGGCTCAGGGTTTTGGGCGTGTGTGCTTGTGGGCGTGCTCCGCTTGTACCCCGCCATTCCTGGCCCCGGTGCGTGGTGTGGGTGTGTGTGCGTGGGTGCGATTTTTGGCTGCGCCCCGCCATTCCAGGCTCGGGTGTTCGGCTGTGTCTGTTTGTGTGCGCGCGCCGCCTGTACCCCGCCAATCCTCTCTGGGGTTTGTTGTGCCCGTGTGTCCATGCGCGTTTTGGCATTCCCCCCGCCAAGCCTGGCAGGGGTGTTGGGGCGTGTGTGTTCGTGTGCGCCCTCCGCCTACCCCCCGCCATTGCTGGCTAGGTTGTGGGCCGTGGGTGTTGGTTTGCGCGCACTGCCTTACCTGGCTCGGGTTTGTGGTGTGTCGGTTCGGGGTTGCCTGGAACCTTGTCCCGTGACGTGGTTCGTTGCGTGTTCTGCGCGCTTCCCGGGTTCCTGGCACCGGCCGACTGTTGTTGCTTGGCACCTGTCTGTCTGCCTTGGTTGTCGCCGGCAGCATGCCACTCTGACGTTCCCCACGTGGTGCGCCGCGCCTCGTCAGGTCCGGTCGCTCTTGGTGCTCCGGTTGGCTTTCCCGTAGCTGTGGTGCCCTCCCCCACCCTGGCAGTTTTGGCCCGCGGATTTAATGGGCGGTTGCACGGGGCACGTGGAGGCCGGCCTAGAACCAGGCTCTTGGTGCCTGCGGCTGGTCCCTGCCGGGGCAGGGGGGCTGGGCTCGCTCCGCGTCGTACCCGTTCGGGGTCCCGCGATGGGGTTGTCCCTGGTGATCCCTCCGGCGTCGGTCTTGGGCTGCGTGCGCTGCGATGGTTTGGCGTGCGTGGACCCAGTCACTCACGCATCTGGTTTCCCTCATGATCCCTCTTTTGACGGGGGCCTCAGCCGGTGCACCGTGGCTCTTTCGTGTGGACGCCAACACCTCCCCTAGGATTTTATGGGGTCCAAAAATCCCAAAACCAGCTATAGTCAGAAAGAGTACTTTTTTTGTCAAATTATACCATAAAGAGCATATTTTCCTAAGTTAGCCCCCCCCCCCACCCTCCAAATTGGAAATTTTCCAGCCCCTAAATCGACAATGCAGGCTTGATTCCATCTAAAATCGGCCGTATCCGAGAAATATGACATTCACCACCTAGTTGCGAATATCAGCTTTTGTATAGCTCAAACCATACATGTTTGTTTTTGGCAAGAAATATGGTTTTTTGGTGATGGCGGCTCCAAAACACTGAATATATTGCTCCAAAACCTTGCATTACACGTTTTTCTGAGTCCACCACACTCAAAATAGGGTATGGGGCCCTACAACTGACCACTCATGCCCCAGAAATGCTGTTTCAGGCCAAAAAATTTGCATTTTTCGGGCAAAAAAAGCGGTTTTTTGGTGATGGTGGCTCCGGAACCCTTGATGATTTCCTCCAAAACACTGCAAAACGCACTTTTTTGAGTCCAGCACCCTCAAAATAGGGTATGGGGCCCTACCTGTGACCACTCAGGCCCCAAGGACACTATTTTAGGCCAAAAATGGCTTTTTTTGGCCAAAAAATGCGTTTTTTTGGTGATGGCGGCCCTGAAACCCTTGATTGTCTACTCCAAAACCTTGCAAAACACTTTCCTTTGAGCCCAGCACCCTGAAAACAGGGTATGGGGCCCTACAACTGACCACTCAGGCCCCAAAAACACTGTTTTAGGCTACAAAATGGCATTTTTTGGCCATTTTTGGGCAGAAAATGCGTTTCTTTTTGGTGATGGCGGCTCCGAAACACTCAATATATTGCTCCAAAACCTTGCATTACACTTTTTTCTGAGTCCACCACACTCAAAATAGGGTATGGGGCCCTACAACTGACCACTCATGCCCCAAAAATGCTGTTTTAGGCCAAAAAATTGGCATTTTTTGGGCAAAAAAAGCGGTTTTTTGGTGATGGTGGCTCCGGAACCCTTGATCATTTGCACCAAAACACTGCAAAACGCGTTTTTTGGAGTCCAGGATCCTCAAAATAGGGTATGGGGCCCTACCTGTGACCACTCAGGCCCCAAAAACACTGTTTCAGGCCAAAAAATGGCTTTTTTGGGCCAAAAAATGCGTTTTTTTGGTGATGGCGGCCATGAAACCCTTGATTATCTGCTCCAAAACCTTGCAAAACACTTTTATTTGAGTCCAGCACCCTGTAAATAGGGTATGGGGCCCTACAACTGACCACTCCGGCCCCAAAAACACTGTTTTAGCCTACAAACTGGCATTTTTTGGCCATTTTTGGGCAAAAAATGCGGTTTTCTTTGGTGATGGTGGCTCCAAAACACTGAATATATTGCTCCAAAACCTTGCATTACATGTTTTTCTGAGTCCACCACACTCAAAATAGGGTATGGGGCCCTACAACTGACCACTCATGCCCCAAAAATGCTGTTTTAGGCCAAAAAATTGGCATTTTTTGGGCAAAAAAAGCGGTTTTTTGGTGATGGTGGCTCCGGAACCCTTGATCATTTGCTCCAAAACACTGCAAAACGCGCTTTTTTGAGTCCAGCATCCTCAAAATAGGGTATGGGGCCCTACCTGTGACCACTCAGGCCCCAAAAACACTGTTTTAGGCCAAAAAATGGCTTTTTTTGGCAAAAAAAATGCGTTTTTTTGGTGATGGCGGCCCTGAAACCCTTGATTATCTGCTCCAAAACCTTGCAAAACACTTTGTTTTGAGCCCAGCACCCTGAAAAGAGGGTATGGGGCCCTACAACTGACCACTCAGGCCCCAAAAACGCTGTTTTAGGCTACAAAATGGCATTTTTTGGCCATTTTTGGGCAAAAAATGCGGGTTTTTTTGGTGATGGCGGCTCCGAAACACTCAATAACTTGCTCCAAAACCTTGCATTACACGTTTTTCTGAGTCCACCACACTCAAAATAGGGTATGGGGCCCCACAACTGCCCACTCAGGCCCCAAAAACACTGTTTTGGGCAAAAAAATGGCATTTTTTGGCCATTTTTGGGCAAAAAAGCGGTTTTTTGGTGATGGCGGCTCCAAAACAATCAATAACTTGCTCCAAAACCTTGCAAAACACTTTTCTTCGAGTCCAGCACCCTCAAAATAGGGTGGGGGGCCCTACAACTGACCACTCACGCCCCAAAAACACTGTTTTAGGCCAACAAATGTCTTTTTTTGGCCATTTTTGGGCAAAAAATGCGGTTGTTTGGTGATGGCGGCTCCAAAACACTCGATAACCTGCTCCAAAAACTTGCAAAACACGTTTTCTTTGAGTCCAGCACCCTCAAAATAGGGTGGGGAGCCCTACAACTGACCACTCAGGCCCCAGAAACACTGTTTTACGCCAAAAAATGTCTTTTTTTTTGCCATTTTGGGGCAAAAAAGCGGTTTTTTTGGTGATGGCGGCTCCGAAAAACTCGATAACCTGCTCCAAAACCTTGCAAAACACGTTTTGTTTGAGTCCAGCACCCTGAAAATAGGGTGGGAGGCCCTACAACTGCCCACTCAGGCCCCAAAAACACTGTTTGAAGCTAAAAAATGGCTTTTTTGGCCATTTTTCGGCAAAAAATGGGGTTTTTTTGGTGATGGCGGCTCCGAAACACTCGACAACTTGCGCCAAAACCTGGCGAAACACGTTTTTTTTGAGTCCAGCACCCTCAAAATAGGGTGGGAGGCCCGACATCCGACCACGCAGGCCCCACAAACACTGTTTTAGGCCAAAAACTGGCATTTTTTGGCCATTTTTTTGGGCTAAAAATGCAGTTTTTTTCGTGCTGGCGGCTCGGAAACACTTCATAACTTGCTCCAATACCCTGCGAAACATGTTTTTTGAAGCGAGAACGCAAATCCAACCTGTACCATTTTTCATGTGTTCACTGGGGCTGCATCTTGTCCTTCCAGGTCTGCACTGAAAATAAACTGACGTCAGGCAACAGGCAACAGACAACAGACAACAGACAATGGACGACGACGTTCAACAAACTGCAGGCAACAGAAAACCGACAACAGACAACAAACAAAAGACAATAGATGACGATGTTCAACTGACGGCCGGCAACAGAGCGATAGACAACGGACAACAGACAACAACGGACAACAGATAGCAGACAACAGTTGACGACTTCCAACTGACGTCAGGCAACAGACAACAGTCAACAGACAACAGGGCCCTGGACAACACTGGCAGGCCAACTTGCTGCCATGCAGCGGTCAGTCAGTGATGCGGTTACCATACATAATGAGGCAAAGTGAAGTGAAATGGACGATATCAAGGAGGAGGCACAAGACACAGCCTCATGCGGGAGGGATGGCAGATATGCAGGATTTTGATGTTCTCTGAAGCAGATTTTTCGGCCACTAGATGGTGCAGTTCAACATTCTCCCCGCACAGGTGTTCTGTTATTTCCTGAGACACACTGCTTGTGCGTCGGTCAACGCACTAAATCTGTTAAGCCCTACTTCGAGAGGGGGCAGCTGTGAAGTAGGAACAGGCACAATCTCAGGAAGGGCCCTGAGTAAATACGCATGTGGCATCTGCAGACCTTTGTCGTATTGAAATATTCAGCAAAGCAATCTTACCGATAGACAAAGATCAATGCCAAGTAATATCTAATTCCTACTGTACGAAATCAGGACTGATTTCATAAATGTGTCAAAAGCAATTGCCGATTCCCCATCCCCATTCCTCCCCATTCCATTGGGCGCCCCACTGTGCACCACTTCGGATTCCTTGTGAGCTGCTTCCAATTCCTTGCGAGCTGCCTTGGGAGCTGATGCAGCCGCTTCCTTATCAGCGGCATCCTTGTTCGCCTTCTCCAAATCCGAGGCGCGGGCCTTCGCCTTGCGCAACTCATCGCTGCGTGCCTTGCGCTCCTTCTCCAACCCAATCTGCACCCGCCGAAGCTCTTTGGCCGTCTGCTCGGCCTTCCTCTGTGTGGTGCGGGCTGCCGTCACGTCTGTCTTGGCACGGCTGCGCTCGGCCTTCACGGCAGCGTCTGTGCGGCGTCGGATCTCGCTCTACACGAAGGCCTCATCGAGCTTTGCCGGGGGCTCTGGCCTGGCCCGTAGTGCCCGCGGCTCCACCGGCACTTGAGGGGCACGACATGGTGGCTGAAGCTCGGCATCTACCACCTGGAAAATATAGGGGAGAGAGAAGGATGCAGAAGGATGCAGAAGGAGGTTGTGCAGGGGCTGGGCAAGAACAACTGCAGCATTTCACACTGACCAATGAGTTCATGTACCACCGGTTTTATTGGAAGAAGCCGGACCCAATCAGAATTCCTACAGTTTTTCCCATGGGTTGAATGCACTAGGGTTCATACAATTTTTGGCAAAGCACTCATCACAAATACAGGGGCGTGGAACTAAATATTTTCTGCACACAAGTGTATGCATGCATGCAGTGGACAATCACAAACTTCTTGTCACGGAGCCATTTGGGGGCATATGTGTGAACAATGCACAGCAACACCAAACCGTCTTGGATTCTCTACCGTCTCTGCGTCAACAGAGGCTCTGGTTACCACGACTTAAGAGCAAAGCAAACGAGGCACATGCAAAAGAGCCAAGTGGCCTGAGCGAAAGCTTTCGAAAAAAAATAGACACTCAGAAAATGAGCAAGGGGTCAGCAATGTCAACAGAACACAATTTGTGTGACAGTACCTCCCGTGGTGCATCAGATGCTGTTGGCAATGCAATAGCTGGGTCTCCGAATTGCAACAATGCGCTACAAAGGACTGTGATGCCTCCTCTTTTCTCCCCCCAATACGGTCCAAGAGACCCTTCCCAGGATGCCTTTAGTCTGCTCAAGTACATGCCTTGGAAAGGGAACTTGTGCAAATCGAAGGTAGCCTGGGCCGTCACCTCACGGACAAGGTCGTCAAGCAACCTTGCCGCAGCAGTTGCAATCGAAGTCCCAACAATTCCCAATGGAACTTGCCTTGGCTCCACTCAAACATGGCTTGTAGATAAGGGGGTTGGGATGCATCTTCAGTGGTACTGTGCGTGGCTCCCTCAAACCTGCTGCAATCTCACGCTTCAACTGCATCCACAGTTCCTTTGCGGTGCTGCTCTTCGTATGCCAAAGCCTGAAGCGTTGTAGTACAACACGCATTGACCCTTGATCCCAATCCTTGGTGTCGTTGATTGCTTCAACACCTTTTTCGTTGACCTCGCAAGCCGCCAGAATGTCTTGAGACGCAAATCTGAAGGCACCCCCAAGCATCAAATCAAGAAAAAAAATGTAAACCCCAGATTGTCACACGACTAAGAGCACCACGCAGTCCGCCGTCGGAGAAAGTAGTGGAGAATCTGTTGTCCATGGTACAGCAAAAGTGACATGGGCAAAGTTTATTGATATTTGCAAGGGGAAGAGCATTGGTGCGTACCGCGGTAGAGTCACCAAGCTGAAAGAGGAATCGGTGAACAAGGTAGATGGGGTACATTTGTCGACAAGAAAGGTGCAGCTTGATTCCACCCAATTACCACCCACATTCCACCCAATTAGCAAACCGAGACAGATTGCATCTATGTGGTGATTACCCACGTTACCTGGTGCGTTTTTTGACAGGGCGAAGGTTGATGCGTATGAGCTGCTCGGTTGTGTGAGCATTTGCCTAACTTTGCCCTTTACACGCCAACCCCATCGCTTGGATTCGATACTGCGGGTTGGGCAGTACATTGGGAAGGAGAATCCCAATTATTAGCACCTACACATAGACCGTTGGGACTCGTAGAAGTCTTAAAGGCAGCAAGGGATGGCGAACTGGATGGACATCGTTACCGCATTGTACATTACCCCGATTGGGGTTGTTTGGGAGAGCTACTTACATTCCCTACCCTCTAGCGGACTACTTCCAGATCTTTGAGTCGGACCTTGATGTGGGGTACGATGTGTCACATTGTACAAAAGAGGTTGTGGTCAATATAGCCTTACATGGCATAGATCTTTGGTTACAAGACCAAGATGCCAAGCACCCGGGCTAGTGCCCGCGGGAATGATACAAGAATTCAGAGCGATATGCAAGAAGCACACCAAAGAGTCGCCGTATGTGCCACCACTAGAGCGTGGGCCGGGCAGCCGTCCACATCGATGGAAGCCGTGATGTTTTGTCATTCGGGATTTGTTGAGAAACCCCGTGTTTTGGCAAGAGGTCTATGAACTACTGCCAAAATCGGTTGATGGGCTGGAGGTTACCTCCGTCACTCTGCAACGTAGGTCCGTTCAGCAGGAGCCACTACAGTTCTACCTACGTGAACTGAGGAGACTTGCCCTACAGTTAATGGCCAACTGCACACTGCCCTCTTGCAGTGTGGCAGTGGACCAAATAGGGCCACGGCACCAAAACGTGTCAAGGCACGAGACCGTGATTACCGGCGATTGGACGAGCTACTCCCGGTATTGCATCTTCCGGAAGAGCGGTTGACGGTGCAATGCCATTATTTCTTGGCTCATTATCAAGCACGCTTGTTGAAGCACGGCAATCTACAGGTTGTTAGCATAATTGTAGACCCCGTCCTCCCGTTGCGGCAATACGCAACCTGTTATACATTATACCTCTTATACCTTCTCTACGCTCCCTAGGTGCTGTCAAGCGAAGGTGGTGAACACACTCACCAGGACGTCAAGGGCGTGGTTAGCATGCGGCGGAGTAAACCCCGTTGGAAATGTCCTATCGCATTGCAAGTGCTTCTCGAGGTTTAAGCCTTGAAGCTAGCATTTTGGGCGGAGGCACGGTTGGTGCCCATGAACTGCTAACTCTACCTAGGTACGTATGCACATGCCACAATATCTTGATCTTTGAACTCATTTGTGCTTGCTTCTGTTTGGTGCAGTGTGTCAATGCATGGGAAGGGTAACAATTTTCAGTGGTTCCTTTGCATACCGACGGCATGTCTTCTTAGTGAAGATGATACCATCATGCCTATTGCAGACGCGTGCTTCCTATCAGAGGCAGCACAGTGTCAGAAATACACACTCAGAGACCTCGTAGATCATGTGGACCCGAAACACACAGCTGCCCAGCAAGTTGTTACTATTGGGGCGTTTTGTTACCCCTTGGTGGGTCATTTAAGGGAGAAGGACACACCTTACAACCCATATAAACGCAGCTTGTATGTGCTCACGTACAAGGGGGATTCCTTTTTGTTTTTTCTGACAGGCAGTGCCAAGGGAGTGTGGCTCTGACCATTACAGCATTTGCAAATCTAATGATGGCGTGTGTGCAAATACAGTTGTTTTGAGCCTTTCTTTGCACCCTCCGGTTCATATTCTTGAGTATAGAGCATGCACGGGCACAAATTGTTCATTGTCTAGCCTCACCTAGCACTAGTGACCAACTTGAGCAACTTGAAATCACACACACGGGCAGCGATAGCACTTTAATCAACATTTATGTGTTCAAAAGTGCAAATGTAGCCGTTTTGGGCCGTGCAGGGTCACAAATTGTTGCTTGCCAAGCCTCACCAAGCACTCGGGACATATCTCATCAACTTGAAATCACACGAAAGCGCGACCGTATCACTTTAATCAACATTTGTGTGTTCAAAAGTGCAAATATAGCTGTTTCGGGCGTTTTTTGGCACCATCCGGACCGCAACCTTGAGTAAAGGGCATGCACAGGCACAAATCATTGCTTGCCAAGGTTCACCTAGCACCAGGGACACATTTCATCAATTTGAAATCACACGAAAGCGCAACCGTATCACTTTAATCAACATTATTGTGTTCAAAAGTGCAAATATAGCTGTTTGGGGCCTTTCTTGGCACCCTCCGGGCCATAACCTTGAGTAAAGGGCATGCACGGTCACAAATTGTTGCTTGCCAAGCCTCACGTAGCACAGCCGACAAACGTGATCAATTTGAAATCACACAAAAGCACGGCCGTATCACTTTAATCAACATTTATGTGTTCAAAAGTGCAAATAAAGCTGTTTTGGGTGTTTTTTGGCACCCTCCAGATCATTATCTTGGGTAAAGGGCAGGCACGGGCAGAAATCATTGCTTGCCTAGCCTCACAGGGCACTAGGGACAAACTTGATCCATTTGAAATCTCGTGACACCGCAAGGACATCATCGAAATGACCGTTTATTGGCCGAAAGTGGCAAAAATGGGCAAAAATGGTCGTATTTTGGGTTTATCTGGACATCCGGTAATGCAATCGACGTGATTTCAATACAGCAACTAGATAACGTCGTATTTTACCGATTGCGCTATCTGAATCGGGGCAGATGCGCACAGATTTGGCGCAAATCACCAAAACCTCAGCAAAATTGGGTTGCGGCGGGCCGGAAATCGCGATCGCGGCAGTTTTTGGACGGTTCACCTACGGGATTCCGGTACCTCATAAAATCCTACGCCTAGTCCCCTGAAGGTTCCGGAGAATTTCAAGTTTCGGGGAGCTTGGGATAGGGACTTGTTGTTGGAAACAAAGTACAGTTTTGACCTGAAGAGGGGGGGGGTAAAGGATGCGTAGTGGGGGACGTAGGCAGGGGTTCTAGGGGGATGCCTTACACCAAAGCAGGCGTGTGTGTTTGTGTGCAAGCTCCGCTTGTACCCCGCCAATCCTGGCTGGGATGTGCGGTGTGGGTGTTTGTGCTTGAGCTCGGACTTCTTCTGCGCCCCGCCATTCCTGGCTTGGGTGTTCGGCTGTACGTGTTTGTTTGCGCACGCCGCCCGTACCCCGCCAATCCTGGCTCAGGGTTTTGGGCGTGTGTGCTTGTGGGCGTGCTCCGCTTGTACCCCGCCATTCCTGGCCCCGGTGCGTGGTGTGGGTGTGTGTGCCTGGGTGCGTTTTTTGGCTGTCCCCCGCCATTCCAGGCTCGGGTGTTCGGCTGTCTCTGTTTGTGTGCGCGCGCCGCCTGTACCCCGCCAATCCTGTATGGGGTTTGTTGTGCCCGTGTGTCCATTCGGGTTTTGGCATTCCCCCCGCCAAGCCTGGCAGGGGTGTTGGGTCGTGTGTGTTTGTGTGCGCCCTCCGCCTACCCCCCGCCATTGCTGGCTAGGGTGTGGGCTGTGGGTGTTGGTTTGCGCGCACTGCCTTACCTGGCTCGGGTTTGTGGTCTGTCGGTTCGGGGTTGCCTGGAACCTTGTCCCGTGACGTGGTTCGTTGCGTGTTCTGCGCGCTTCCCGGGTTCCTGGCACCGGGTGACTGTTGTTGCTTGGCACCTGTCTGTCTGCCTTGGTTGTCGCCGGCGGCATGCCACTCTGGCGTTCCCCACGTGGTGCGCCGCACCTCGTCAGGTCCGGTTGCTCTTGGTGCTCCGGTTGGCTTTCCCGTAGCTGTTGTGCCCTCCCCCACCCTGGCAGCTTTGGCCCGCGGATTTAATGGGCGGTTGCGCGGGGCACGTGGAGGCCGGCCTAGAACCAGGCTCTTGGTGCCTGCGGCTGGTCCCTGCCAGGGCAGGGGGGCTGGGCTCGCTCCGCGTCGTACCCGTTCGGGGTTTCGCGATGGGGTTGTCCCTGGTGATTCCTCCGGCGTCAGTCTTGGGCCGCGTGCGCTGCGATGGTTTGGCGTGCGTGGACCCAGTCACTCACTCATCTGGTTTCCCTCATGATCCCTCTTATGACGGGAGCCCCGGCTGGTGCACCGTGGCTGTTTCGTGTGGACGCCAACACCTACCCTTTTTGGGTCGGAGGACGCCAAGCCCGGATCCTGTGCGTGTGTGCGTGTGCGTGCTCTTCTTGGTCGCGTCGGGCGCGCCGGCCTCCTGGGCGAGTTTTGGTGCGCCTCACCTTTCCTTTGGCCAGTATGTTGTCCTGCTTTGCTCAGCCCCCTCCGGGCTGGCGTTCCCCTTTGCGTGTCTTTTTTTTTGCCTTCTTTCGTTTCTTTGTTTTTTTCCGCCTTTTTTCGGGCGGCTGCTGTCATTGGCGTTCTGCGCTTACGGGCGTTGGGTGCCTGTCGCCTTGGCGCTGTGCCTCGCGTTTTCTTCGGCCCCCACTGCCCCCCCGCCCTCACCGCTTTATTCTTCTTTGCGCCCCCGTTGTCTTCGGCTTCCTTTTGTTTCCTGCTTCGCGTGTCCTGCACCTTGGCGCTGTGCGGTTTCCTTCCCAGCCCGCCCCTCTGCTTTGTTTTTTATTTGTGCGGGGTTTTTTTTTCTTTTCCTCCGGCCTCAGCATCCTTGGTTTGCCGTTGGTCTTTCTCCGCCCTCGTTCTCCTCTTTTGCTTTTCCTCTTTTTTCTTCTTCGCTTTGCGGCTTTTTCTTTTCCGCCTCGGTGTTTGTTTTGTTGGTCGTTCCGTTGCTCGGCTCTCCTTGTGCTCCTGAGTTGCTCTGTTCTGTGCTGTTTGCCGTGCTGTAGTGTCCCGCCTTGCTGTGTTGTGGGCTGCTGCGCGTTGTGCGGTGTCCTTTTGGGCAGCTTTTGTTGCGTTGTGCTGTGTTGTGACGTGCTGTTGGTTGCTGCTGTGTATTGTGCCGTGTTTCTGGTCGTTTCGTCCCGCTGCGGTGTGGCGGTGCGTTGTGGGTTGCCGTCCTGTTTTGGTCTGCGTTACCGTGTGCTGTCCCGTGTCCTTGTGAGTTGTCTTCTTTCTCTGGGCGCTGTGCTGCGCCGCTTTGCTGCGCTTTCTTCCGCCCGGCGTTGTGCTGTTGTGTGCTGCGTTGCTTTCTCCCGCTCTACGTGGTGCCGCTGCTTGCCGTTTCGCGCCTTTGGGCGCTTTCTGTCGCCCTGGGGTGCTGTGCCTTCCTGTGCTGTGTTTCGTTGTATTCCGCTGCGCTGTGTGGTCTGTGCTGTGTGTGTTTTGTCGTGGTCTGTTGGTGCTTGCTGTGGTTTGCCGCTCTGCTTTGTGCTGTGTTTGTCCGGGGGTGTCTTGCTGCGCGTTCCCTGACCTGTTCGCTCTGTGCGGTGCTGCGCTGCGCTGTGCTGGTGCGCTTGCGTCGTGCTGTTGGCTTGGTCTGTGCTGTATGTGGTGCGTGGTGCTGTGGTGCGTTGCTGTGTGCTGTGCCGTTGCCGTTGGTGTTCTGTGGTGTGGAGTCGCGCTGCACTGCTGGGTGCGTGTTGTGCTGTGCTGCCGCCGTGCTGAGCTGTGTCGTCCTGCTGCCTGCCGTGTTGGGCTGCGGTCTTTGGCGTGGGTGTCCCCGTGTGACGCGTGGCTGGCTGCACTGTTGTATGGTGCGGGGTGCTGTGCGGCCCTGCTCTCCCTTGGTGCCCTCATTCTCTGTGCTGTTTCTCTTGGTGATGTGCTTCTGTTTGGTGTCCTGTCTTGCTGCCTTGTTTGGTTTCTTCTTTAAACCATGTTTGCCTTGTTTCGTTTGTTGCTTGTGTTTGTTTGCTTTCACCTACTTTAGAAACCACTGCAAAATTCGTTTGATTTTTTTTCAGCTTTTGAAAATGAAACAAAATTTTTCAGTAACTTGAAAATTAGACACTACCCACTGCACGCACGCAGGCAGGCGGCAGTACCCCTGGGTTACTCCTGACTTACTTGCTACCGCGCGACCTCGTCCTTGATGGCGTTTACGACCTTGACAGCAGTGTTGGCGTTCGGGTTTTTGTCTCGTTGTTGGTGTCGTTGTTAATGGTGGTGTTCTTGTTTTTGCTGGGGGCTCACCGCATTTTCCCCAGGGCCGCTCATCTAAACGGACAGGAGGGAGGAGAGGGGGGGGCACAAGCAAGGGAAGGGGGATACATGGGGAAGAAAGAAAAGGAGAGAAAACGCTTTGTGGATACGCGGCGACTTAGGTATCTTTTTTTCAACTTTTACATGCTCCTCACGATGCGTATTTCTTTACACACACGGCACGTAGCATAGTGAACAACACTGTGGTATGTTCGTATTAACGTTTCGGTGCTTAGGGCACGTTCTGTTGGTCTACTTAGGCCAAAAAAATTTCGTATCATGTCTTAACGCGTTTCGCCGCGCACCTTTCTGCCAAGTCGTTTTCTATGGTTTTTGGCTTTAAATCAAGCTAGTTAGAAGAATGTTTCGTCGTGTTTTAGCCAACGTTTTATTTTCTTCTGGCGGAAGGCGCCAGCACGCACGACAACCATGTATCTTCGGGGAAAGAAGGAGATGTTGCCAACCCAAGGATGGGCACTTGCCGGGACAGGGATCTAAACGAGCATGAGGAGCCGCATCAAAGGTTCGATTTAAACATCCGGTGTGGAGAGAGCAAAAGAAGAGGCTGCCGAATTACAAAGCACCGGATTGCACCATCCAGGGGCTGCCAGACGACCAGGACTGGATCATCCCAGGGGACCCCAAACCCACACAAGATGCTTCTCGATTACATCATCCAGGGACTACCAGCGGCACCCTGGACTGGATCATCCAGGGAAGAGAGCAAAATGAACAGGACTGGAGCATTCCAAAGAGAGAAGAAGGGGCCACCTCGGGGGGGCTGAATTCAATCATGAGCCTGTTTCTTATCAACCAAGCGCTGAGAGATGCCAAAATGCGTTTTTTAGGGCTAGGACCGACAGAATTTTCATCTATCCACCCCCCACCGAAAAGTTCCAAAAAGAGGTCTTCTCGATTGTGAGCCCAGCAATGCATTACAGATTCCCACCCCGTCTATTTTGGGCGTGCTGAATTCAAATATCAGGCTAATTTGCATCAGCCAAGCGGCCGCACATCTGAAAATGCGCTTCTCAGGGTCCAGACCGATAGAGGTTTCATTTATCAAGCCCCCCCCAACTGTGTCAAAAATAGGGTTTTTCACCTTGTTGGCCCGGCAGGGCAGTTGAGATACCCACCTGTCCAGTTTTTGGGGTGCTAAATTCAATTAGGAGCCCATATCTTATCAATCAAGCGCTCAGGTCTCCCAAAATGCCATTTCCAGCGTCCAGGGCGACAGAATCTTTGCCTATTCCCACCCCTCCTCACGGTGCCGAAAATGGGTCTTTTCACTCGGAGAGCCCGGTTTTTCTAAGCCTCAATGCCTCCTGACAATTGTGACGCTATAGGCAGCGCCATGGAAGCCCCCCACATCATTCTGTCACGTGTTCTACTTTGTCCCTGGCGCCTACAGCGCCCCTCCAAATCCATGCATTGCTTCTTGTGTCCGCACTTTAGCCGCTCCTATGTTCCCCTTCCTGTATCTCATACCTATTCTGTGCATGCAATGCAACTTGTGCGGCTTTGAACTTGTGCTGGGGTTTCATTATTCATTCCCACACCTGCCAGCGGGTCCCTAATGCCCCTCAGTTACCGCAACCGCTCAACCATGACAACCATGGGCACCCTTAGAGCCCGTGGGTTATACGAGTCCATGACTTTGTACATTGGCTTCTGGCCTTGTATGATAGTATCACTGGCTGCGCACTGAGAAATTTCTGACGTCTTGAAAAAAGAAGGAGAGGCCAACAGCCCCGGGATTGGATCATCCGGCGACAGGGGCCAAAGGAGAAAGATGAGCAGCACGAAAAGGTCGGATTGGAGCATCCTGGCTGGAGGGCAAGACGCAAGGCATTGTATCCTCCCTGCGCAACAATTAAGGAGGAGCTTTAGGAAGATGCACGTGGATTGTATCATCCAGGGAGAACGAGCGGAACCCTGGACCAAATCATCCGGTCCGGAGCGCAATACATCAGGGACTGGAACATCCCGGGGAACAAAACAGTGAAATAAATGATTACAGTGAAGTCCAAAGATGTGTAAAGCACGACGAAAGAATTTCATACATAGGTGAAATTAAAGGCAATTGGCATAAAAAAGGGCTAGGCAAAAAAATGGGCGGCGAAACACGGTAAAACACCACGGAAACCATTTGGGTCTTACAAAGGTAAACCTAAAGCGCCACAAGCGCCGTAAGAATTGTATCCATAACGGCGTGCCCCTCGTTGCCCCAAGCACCATAGAAGTAGAGCAAAACTCGTCGCAAGCAGCGCGTAAGCCTCGAAAACAATTTCTAAGACGCCACGCCCCTGCACTCGCTCCCTGCTGTCCAAGAAATTGAAAACAGGCTTTCACTGTTGATTGCTTTGATGATATTGCTTTTGTTTGTGCCTGTGCTTGCTCCTGATGCTTCTTTGTGTAGCTCAGTCTTTCCAAATAGAAATGGTTTGATGAAATCAACCAGAAATCCAAGTACCCACAGTGCAAGCAAGGGACCACAGGATCAAATCCACAACATGAAGGGCTGCAGTCAAAGGAGATACTGTATCAACAAAGAAACTCACAATAAATACAGATCTATGAAACAATAGTTAGAAAATATCCTCTAATCATGTGGAAACACCCCACATGGGCACTGTCTTCTTTATAGTGCCATCTCGAGTTGTGTACTCTTTGTTTTGGGTCCCATAGGTGCTTCGGTGGCATGTCTTGTGGCGCTGAGGTCACTGCCATGTCACATGGGATCTTCCTACTTAGCTAGGCTGACTGGGAATTGAACCCAGGACCTCTGAAAAAGAGGTGCCCCAGCCCCCCAGGGTGCAGACCACTAGGATAGCTAAGCATTCATGAGAAAATATAGAAACAATTATGGGCTCTGCATCAATGAGATCGCCTCAGTTACTTCACAAAATGGTGCATAAGTCCAATCAATTGGGGGTTCAGGGGTCCACACAACATGAAAAGTTCAATGCTTGTTTTTATGGGTCAAAATGCTTAGTCACACCTTTTTGGATAGGCCAATACTAAGATGAAAATGTAATATGCCTTTAGACATCTCGAAAACACCTAAACGAGACCTTTTGGCAGGGAAATACACTTTTTCTTACTCCCCCTTGTGCTGTGGTGGCTACCACTGTCGCATTGAAAAAGAAAAAAAGGGTATTTTTCTTGACTTCCCCATAGTTTCAACATTTTTTTGAAATTACCTATAACATCCCTGAAATTGGAAAGAAGGCGCTGCATCAGGGCAGTTGGGATTTTTGGTTTCGTCGTAACAGACACCTACAGCTCGAACTGCGCTCATGGGCGTCACTGGAGCAGCTTTGGCTTGGTGGGGGTGTTGGAATGGGCATGCCAAATCATGTGTGCATGCACGTCTCCCTCCAAAAGCAAAACGCAACGCAATACGCGAAACCCAACGCAGGATACGGTCAGGGCACGCTGTCCGGGGTCTCTCTTGGTTCCTATTGGCTGACCTGACCTGTCCCTAGGGCGAGGGGGTGGCGTTGAAAATTATTTTGCCCCTTAGTGAGGTTTTGGCATTCTGTACAGTGGTCCAGGGGTCAGCGCTTTGGCCCGAACGCGGCCCACTTCGCTGATTTCCCTCCATATATCTGCAGAGAAAAGATGTAGGTGTTGAGGGCCTGATATGCGCGCAACCATCGACGAAACACAAAAATCGGTCAAATGACGGCCCAGAATTTTTCTCAGGGTACACACCTGTCCAGAATTCCCAGGTGCATTAAATGCACATCCTTACGCATTTCTATTTCAGCACCAGAATTTTCAAATCCTTGGATACACACGCAGAGAAAAGCGGCGCGCCGGAGCGCATCCTAATTGGGCGCCGGAAAGGACAGAGAAAATAAGATTATAACAGCATGTCACGTAATAATAAAGAAATGACGAAACACACATTAAATAATAAACGTACAGATTCCACGCATGCAAGAATCCGAAAAAGGATTCGCAGAACAAGGTATAAACATACAGGTTTTTGTTGCTTCGTATGCCGCATGCACATTGCTTGCCTTGTGTTACCGAAGATTAGCCGTGTAGCAGTGCAAACATAGAGTAGAGGGATTGATTTGACGATTGCACGATGGTTAGAGGTGAGATTGACTGATTAGAACATACACACGAGTGCATACTCGCTTGCTTCGCTTGTCCTTCGTTTTCTTCCCTCACTTGCTCTGGTTCTCCAGCGGTACGTAAGGTGAGTAAGCGCAGGAGGGGCTTACCCCTGGTTGAGTCAGTGATTGTGAACACAGTGGGGTATGGATTGATTGTCAGAGAATAGTTAAAAATAGTAGATCGCCGAACTCATGCATACCCGTGCATGCATATGGCGCATTAAAGGGTAGGTGCGCACGGTATAACACTTGTTTGGGTTACCCAGGGAGCTCCACCCTACGTTCTATCGGAGAACGGGTGGAGTTGCTTAAGCTTGCTTGCTTGATAGGGCGGCTTTTAGACAGCCGGAGATCGGTATAATGCGGGGAGCTTGGCTCAGCTCCCACACGTCGTCCGAGTCTGGTTCGTGGTCAATGCCACTGTCGACACACACCTACTCCTCCGCAAAGCATGACAGCCGCTCCACAAGGCCACCGCAACAATCCTCGGCACCCAAGCGCTGATGCTCTGGAAAGCCCTCCGCAGCCTCCCCCCCTACGTCCAACTCCGAAAGGCGAAGCAGGAGTCCCACAGGCACCAGTACGGGAACGGTAAGGTGAACATCCAGGCTGTACACCAGCGCACCACGCACGTGCCGGCCCTTGAGACGCCAGACCTGGACAGCAACCCCATGCACATCCAGCACCTACTCCCCAACGCCAGAACCCTATCAGACCCCGGACTGGGCGCCACAGCACGCCCCCTATACCTCACACAACAGAGCCTATGACTACCCCGACCCGATCCACCCCCGCGCCCGGATACTCGGCAACACGGACAGACGAGCGCACATCCGAGAGCTCCAGGAGACACTGAACGTACCCCTCTACCACTTAGCGCCCCGCCCAGCGTGTGTCCCAGCCCACCTGCGAAAGCGGTGTATCCAGCTCCTAAGAGAGCAACCGCCATTCGTCACTGGAGTTGTCTGGTGCCTCGCCCGCAAGCAGATCCGCGTCCCGGGGGAACGCAACTGCTGCCCATGCCACAACACCACCCCGGAAGGAACGATGTTCTTGAGTAGTGCCCTAATACTTTTGATGAAGTACTGCAGGTTTTGCTGTTGGAAAACAGAACCAAAGCAGCGAGTAGATCAAGAACAGGATGTGGATCGAATCAATGAATAGTTTTGAAATGCAGTGTATCACAGAAGGGCTGCAAATAGACAAAGCAGGCTTAGGTACAAAGATTCAATCACAATCGGATAAAACAAATGATTTTTATGAGAAAGCTTGCATGACTCTTGCCTTCCAATTAGCATCAAGCACTTCATGTGCACTCCTTCGGATGAAATGGAGTTGGTTAGGAATGTGGGTTTTAGGGGGGGCTTGGCCTTGATCAAGACTTCCAAGAAAGACATGGCAGTGACTTTTTCTTACTCCCCCCTGGAGTACTAGTTGATCAAGCTGGTGGGACAAACGAGAAAGGCTCAAATTTCCCCAAAGTTACCTCAGAACATGCATTAAACCAGCCAAAAACATTCCCATCAGTTCAGAGAAGCCAGTCACACCGTAGGTACCCTCACAAAACAGTGTAATGTACCGCGAATGATGTCCCTTCGATGGGGCATTCCTCAAAAGTCGCCAGCGTGAGTCGAATACTTTTGTTAAAAATTTGGGGGTTAGTGGGGTTTGAACCCAGGACTCCCTCCCTAGAGCACACATGCTTGCCCACTAGGGTACAATGGAACGCTCTATTGCGAACGGCGATCGCTGTATAAACACCGTTTTAGTAAACGTCCTGACCAAGGGCCAGGGCGGAGCAATACTCCCAACCGAGGGCACAAATCTCCAGGAGCTGAAGGAAATAGTAAATGTAACCGACAGGGAGTGAATCCTGTGGTGTAGCGAAAGGGCTAGCGAATTAAGAAGTCAAATCGCTAAAATTTGATGAAACGGCGTTAGAAATCGTCATTTGTAGACCAAAACCTATAGTGGCAGACAGACGCAACAGAAGCGGACTCCCAAAAAGAGTTGCGCAAGCGTAAAGGGCTCCAGAAAAAGAAGGTATGAGCCGTAGTTTTTAAAGTTTGTAAAAGGAATTTTTGCACAGTTGCATCAGAAATTTTAGAAACTTTAGGAAAAGGTACAGAACAGAACCCCACACAACAGAGCAGGTCGACAACCCACCTCTCAGGTATGTTAGTGTCATGTCACACACATGCATTGCGTTCATGGTGGTTCCTTCGTTAAAACGCTAGGGTTGTCACTGTTGTGTTTGTTGGGGGTTCGAGTGTTCACTTCCTTCGCTCTGCACAGGTCAAAACTGAAATGACAGGTATGTGAAGCGAGTGGAGCGCACAGCGGGCACGTATGGTTAGAGTATGCGCTCTGCTCGCGATGCTTCTGCCTAATCCAGGCATTCGGACGTTCACACGCTTAGGGTTGCTTTGCGTTCGTGTTCCCTTCGGCATTCACATGATGCGTGGTGAGTAAGGTACGTAAGCCAAGGTGGAGCTCACCCCCTGGTTGAGTCACGCGCTGATAGGTTGTTAATGGAAAATGGTGGAAAAAGGTTTTGTCAATGGCCTCCCTTCCCTTCATACACAGGATGCATTAAACTTAGGCGGCCGAAACAGGTACACTTTTGTACCGGGGTGTCTGCAAATTTTCGAGGAGAAATTTAAGCACTCAGTTTTTTGGTCCAATTAGCCGAATAATGCATGTTTTCGGCCCAAAGAAGCATATTGTGGATTTGGCAAATTGCCTATATTGTCCTCGTAGAGGCCCAAAATCAGGGGTATTTTGAGTTGGGTACCCTACTTTTTTACTTTCGTACCTCAGAACGTTTTGTCATGATGTTTTTTTACGCTTTTTCATGCTCACTGACTGAAGAATGCAGGTAAATGATACCATTTTAAATTTGTATTGCGAGGCCTCGCAATTCAGATTGAAAATGTAGGTAAATCCCTTGAATTACCCACATTCTTAATTGGAATGCGAGGCCTCGCATTCCAAACTGGGTAATTTGGCTATTTTACCCCCATTTTGAGAATGCAGATTTAGAAATACACCTAGTTACAATGATAGCTGCACTGAACAGCAACCATATATTGGTGAAAAGGGGTGTATTGCGAGGCCTCGCAGTCCAAAATGTCAGTAAATAGCTCCGTTTCCTCACAAAAATGGTTTTTGGATTGCGAGGCCTCCCAATCCCTGATGAGGAAGTGTGAAAAGGCACCCTTTTTGTACAGCCTTGTTGAAAAACTCACTTTTTTGATACCCATTCCCGCTTCGAAAAATCGTTGAGGAAAAAGTGGGTGTTTGGTAGAATTTATCAACCATATTCTTGTGGTCATTTTTTCAACGACCCCGGTACAAATGTGTACCTGTCTCGGCCGCCTAAGTTAAAGGGAGTTGGCCACACGCAGTGCACACGGTATAACTCTTGCTTAGGCTAGCGAGGGCTCCGCCTTGCATTCTATAAAAAACGGGCGGAGTCCTTAAGCTTGCTTGCTTGCGGCCAGGTTAGAGCACAGCGTATTATAGGTCAGCCTGAGAGGCGTATAATACGTGGAGGCTGGCTTGGTTCCTCAGCAGCTAACCTGGTCTCATCTGCCTTTGCTTTACAGGTGGGTGAGCGCAGGGTGAGTGGTGCAGCTGCAGTTGCCTTCGGCACCTTTTTCTGCCCATGCTAAAGAGGCCGCATATCACACAAACAAATTGGGTCAGAGTACGACTTCTTCATAGACAAACCTTACTACACGCTGCGCACACGGCACTCCTTCCCTCTAAGCCCTGTCGGGGTAACGCGCGAGGGCGTCCCTGGCAGGCCACAGTTGCCTAGCGGCGCTGTGTTCTCTTGTAATTTCACAGAAGGGCCGATAGGACCCAAGACCTCTTTGTCATGGCCACCTGGTAGAGTTTGTAGGGGTTAGGGTCAGCAGGCCTGGCATGGACTGAGTGCGGCTGTGCTGTCTTTGAAGGCTGGTGCTGGCGTTAGTGAGTGTAGTGTAGTGGTGTCTCCTGTCCTGCCTGCTTTTCCTCGTGGGCAGGGGAGTGTGTTAGCTTTTGGCCCTTAGCAGAAATGGGCGTTTTGTATGCCCTTAGCACAGCTGGCCATCCCTCCCCTCTAGTAGGTAGGGCTTTTGCCGTCTTCCCCCAAGGATAGGCGCCAGCACAGAAACTGGGCACCATAGGAGTGGTAATAGTACCAGATTAGAACCTTCGGTCCGACGTCAGTGAAGCCCGGTCTCCGGGAGCCACGGCGGGGGGTGAAGTGAGACACATACAGACATACGTACCACACTTAGGGGTATGGTAGACCCTGTAAGGAGGGGTCAAACCCCATGGGTCTGGACCAGTCAGGGATCCTAACTGTGGGCACGCTTGTCCCCAAGGAGCGTGGACACACCTTGCTTCATAACACCTTGCTTGTCATTCCCCCCCTGGAGTAGAAAGCCACTGCTGTTCGTTGGCTCCCCAAGGTCATTACATCAGGGCAGCTCCCATGCAACACATGGAGAAAGATGTCCTTGATGAGTGCCCTAATGATTTTGATGAAATCCTGCAGGTTTTGATGTTGAAAGCCCAAACCAAAGCAGTAAGTAGAGCAAGAACAGGATATGCATCGAATCAATGAATAGTTTTGAAATCCAGTGTATCACAGAAGGGCTGCAGATAGACAAAAGGAGGCATAAGTACAAAGGTTCAATCACTAATGGATAAGACAAATGAATTTAAGTGAAAGCTGGCCTGACTCTAGCCTCCAAGTTAGCATCCAGCACATCATGTGCACCCATTAGGATGAAATGGTGCTGGTTAGGAATATGGGGCAAAGGAGTTAGGCCAGACACAGATTATGACTTGGCCAAGCAACGGAATTCAGAAACAGTTAAAACGTAGAACCACAAAAGGTGGTAGAAATAGTTGAGTATAGGCGTCTTGGGGTGGGAGACCACTAGGCTTAACCTGCAAGGCTGTAGGCATGAAATGCTTACTTTATTTCGGTATGACCTCCATGAAGGAGGATTCCCCACTCAGTTGAGTGGTAGGGGTGAACTTCATGGGGGGCTAGGGTTATAACCCTAGTTACTTTCAGAAGGTGTGCTTTAGGCTTCAAAAGAGAGATAAAAAAATTTAAGTAAGTCTTAGCATCAACAAAAGAGTTTTAAGGGGGGCTTGGCCTGGATCAAGCCCTCCAAGAAAGACATGGCAGTGACTTTCCCTTACTCCCCCCTGGAGTACTATATGTTGAAGCTAGTAGGAGCAATGAAAAAGGCCCAAATATCCCCAAAATTACCTCAGAAAATGCATTAAGCCAACCAAAAACATTCCCATCAGTTCATAGAAGCTTATCACACTGTAGGTACCCGTTAAAAACAGTGTAATGTACCGTGAATGATGTCCTCTTGACGGGGCATCCCTCAAAGGTCGCCAGCGTGCGACAAAAGCGTTTGGCAAACGTTTGGGGTAGTGGGATTTGAACCCAGGACACCCTCCCTAGAACACACATGCTTGCCCACTAGGGTACAGTCGAACGCTCTAATGCGGACGGCTATTGCTGTATAAACAGCGTTTTAGTAAACGTCCTGACCAAGGGCCAGGGCGGAGCAATACTCCCAATGAAGGACACAAATCTCCAGGAGCTGAAGAAAATAGAAAATGGAACGAACAGGGAGTGAATCCTGTGGTTTAGCGAAAGGGGTAGCGATTTAAGAAGTCAAATCGCTAAAAATTGACGAAACAACGTTAGAAAGCGTCATTTTTAGACTAAAACCTGAAGTCGCAGACAAGGGCAAAAGAAGCGGACTCCAGTAAAAGAGTTGCGCAAGCGTAAACAGCTCTAGAAAGAGAACGTATGAGTTGTAAAGTTTTACAAGAAATTTTTGCACAGTTGCATCAAAATTTTTATAAACTGTAGGAAAAGGTAGTGAAGAGGACCCCACACCACAGAGCAGGTGGACAACCCACCTCTCAGGTA
Source organism: Eutreptiella sp. 'Long Island Sound 2002' (assembly GCA_964036045.1). NCBI lineage: Eukaryota > Euglenozoa > Euglenophyceae > Eutreptiales > Eutreptiaceae > Eutreptiella > Eutreptiella sp. 'Long Island Sound 2002'. The sequence continues at coordinate 156,854,570 of OZ038379.1, forward strand.
TGCCAGTGTCATTTCACACGCATGCATTGCGTTCGTGGTGGTTGCTTCGTTAAAAAGTTAGGGTTGTCACCGCTGTGTTCGTTCGGGGTTCGGGCGCTCACCTCCTTTGCTCTGCACAGGTCGAAGCAGAGATGAAAGGTATGCGAAGCGGATGGAGCACGCAGCGCGCACCTGGGGTTAGAGTATGCGCTGTGCTCGCATGTGCCTAATTCAGGCATTCACACGTTGTGTTGCTTTCCCTGTGCCCTAATGCACCCTTGCCTTCTCTTCACAGATTAAAGAAGAAGGTGCTTGCTTGTGTTCGTGTTGCCGTAGCGCGCAAATAGGGTTGATTAAAGCGCTTAGGCTTGTTTTGCGCAGTGCAGTGCGCCACTCTCTCTCCTCTTTCTGCAGGGACCAAAGTAGGAAGAGCGTGCATGACACACAATGCATTAATCCCTTAGGGTTGTTTACAATTCGAAGTTTATGATTCGACGGTTAGGGTATTTTTGCGCTCGTGTTACCTTCGGCATTCACATGATGCGTGGTGAGTAAGGTAGGTAAGCCCAGGAGGAGCTCACCTCTTGGTTGAGTGACACTATGGTTTGTTGCTGTAGGTAAGATTAGGAGAAACCGAAGACCTGTGCATACCTGTCCATGCATATTGCGCATTAAAGGGTAGGACACGCGTGTTGCGCACAGTAAAACTCTTGTTTAGGTTACCCAGGGACTCCACCCTACGTTCTTTAAGAGAACGGGTGGAGTTCCTCAAGCTTGCTTGCTTGTAACCTGGTAAGTGGACAGTGTATTATAGGGCAGCCTGAGAGGCGTATAATACGTGGAGGCTGTCTTGGTTCCTCCGCCACTTGCCAGGTCCATCCGCCTTTGCTTTACAGGTGGGCAGGTGAGGGTGATTGGTGCAGCTGCAGTTGCCTTCGGCGGCTTTGAGTTTTTCTGCCCAAGCTAAAACGGGCGCTGATCGCACAATCTACAAACTGCAACTCAGCCAGGAGTGGCGAGTGCAGTCCGACCTCTTCGATATACGCGCTGTGCACGCAAAATTGGGCACTCCTTCCCTCCAAGCCTTGACAGGGAAACACGTAGGGGTGTCCCTGTTAGGCCACAGTTGCTTAGTAGCGCTGTGTTCTCTTGTCCTTTCACAGGAGGGTCAGTAGGGCCCGAGACCTCTCTGAGATGAACCTTCAGTAGCGCGTGTAGGTGTTAGGGTCAGCAGGTCTGGCAGGTGATGAGTGCAAGTGTTGAGTGCTCACCCTGCCTTCGAAGGACGGTGCACGCGTTAGTGAGTGTAGTGTAGTGGTGTCTCCTGTCCAGCGAACGTTTCCACGGGGACAGGGGAGTGCGTTAGCTTTTGGCCCTTAGAAAAATGGGCGTTTTGTATTCCCTTCGCACACATGGCCACCCCCCCCCTCTAGTAGGTAGGACTCTTGCCGTTCTCCCCCAGGGATTGGCGCCAACACAGATACTTGGCCCCATAGGAGTGGTAATAGTACCTGATTAGAACCTTCGGTCCGACGTCAGCGAAACGCGGTCTCCGGGGGCCACGACGGGGAGAGAAGTGAGACACATACAGACATACGTAGCACACTTAGGGGTATGGTAAACCCTGTAAGGAAGGGTATAACCCTATGGGTCTGGACCACTCAGGGGTCCTTACTGTGGGCACGCTTGTCCCCAAGGAGGGTGGACACACCTTGCTTCATAACACCTTGCTTGTCATTCCCCACTGGAGTAGAAAGCCACCGTTCTTCTTTGTCCCCCCAACGTCATTACATCAGGGCAGTCCCCATGCAACACATGGTCAAAAAGGCACACACTCACTCGGTGGCTGCATACCTGATAAGCGGCCATCTGGCTCACGCTGTTAACCATAGGCATGGGACTGCAGGGCACAGCCAGGGCAGGAACAGTGCTCCGCAAGCAGCGGAAGTGTAGGTGTTTGAACCGCCGAACCCGATTGAGGGTGGGAGTTGGTACATTCACCGTAACTGGGGCTTTACAGACTTTCTGAGCCTGTCCTGGCACACACTGAGTAGGTCTAGCTGTTCTGCACGAGGGAGCTCACCGCCCCATGGGAGGTTAGGCAACAGTCAATAGACTGACACAGTGAGATTAGTTTTTCTTTTTCCGCTCGGACAGAGTCTCAGCACGGGTTAGTAGCTGTCCCTCGTTTTTTTCAACTAGGTAGGAGCAAAAGATGGGGTTGATACTCCCATCTGGCTGTATAAAGGCGGACATAGGTTCCCAGGTCGCCTCAGATAGTCCATAGCCATCCCATAGGGTTAGAAATTTGGAGCCATGCTTACCCTCGTGGCGTGCAGTACCTGCAACCACGTAGTAGCCATCGACTGCCATCCCATTGGCAGTCATCTCCTTGAGTTCTTGTGCCTCATGTGGGCTGGCAGCGTTCTCTAGGTCGATACGTTCGACCTCACTGTCGCTGAGATGCCACTCATGCCAGGACAAATCGTCAGGGGATTGAAAGTGCCTCAACTGTTTGGGCGCACAAAGCAGTTCACCACGTAGACGTGGACTGCACCTGACATGGATCCTCGATCCATCTATCCTGATGATACGATAGGGCCCAGAATAAGGGTCCGGTAGGGACCAGGAGGGTAGGCGTGAATGGTGCACCAAAACAAGGTCACCAACCTTGAAATTGGCAGGCCACCGTACGCGATTCTGTAGGCTCAGCTCACGGTCACGGATATGTCTCAGCTTAGTCCCAGCCTGGTTAGCCATAGACTGCTTGTGTTCCAGCCAATCCCCAAAAGGCTCTTGAAGTCCTCGGGAAGGGGGCTTTTGAAGAACCAAGCAGGTTGTCCTCCGTGAAACAGCTCGGTTGGGGGTGAAACCCGTAGAAGAGCTCCTCTGAGAGTTCATGGTCAGCACTGGCCAGGGCACTAGACGTACCCAGTCTTTGATACGTTCCTGGTTCATCGGGATTCTCAGGTTTTGTTCCACCACACGGTTTTGTCTCTCACAAAGAAGGTTAGACGTGTGGGTATAGGGCACACCTGTGGTTACCTCAACATTGAGGGCATTCAGCACTTGTTTGTACCATCCAGTGTCACTGCGGATGCGTACATTCTCATCAGAGTGTACCTGCTTAGGTGCTCCATAGGGTTCGAACAATTGTTCGATCAACATTTTCACAGACTCCTCTCCTGTGAATTTCTTATTGCAAGGGAACACACGGATGAAGCGATCCAGGCCACAGGCGACCACTACGCAACTATCATAGCCGCCGAAGCGCCGTAGGACGTGGATCAAATCCGCATAGAGTAGAGAGTTAGTACAATAGGGTATGGGTAGGCTGGAAATCAGTCCCCTATCCCTAGTGTCGCTCTGCTTGCTCTTAGGCGGCCGAAGCAGGTACGTATTTGTACTGGGGTCTCTGCAGATTTGGTAGGGGTAATTTGCCCGATTTACCTACTTATTTCTACCACAAAATTTGACTACTCAATTTTTTGGCCCAATTACCCACAAAAATGCGTGATTTTCCTCCATAAAAGCTCTCACAATTTTTGGCATTTTACCCACTTTTCTCTATAATGCACCATATCTTGGGGGTTCTCGAACTAGAAAACCTTGCTTTTTCTTGTTCTCCTCTGCATGCTTCTTTCTGCTGCCTTAAAAATTCACTTTTTACGCCTCTCGTTTCCAAAATGCTGCAAAATGACACCATTTTCCTATTTGTATTGCCAGGCCTCGCAATACGAGACATGCAACAACGCAATTCACTGCAATTACACACAGCTTCAGAGCACTCAGAAACAAGCAGAAACAGAATGCAGACTATCAGTACATTCTGTGCGTTGAGACGTGAGGCTTTCGGAATGCGAGGCCTCGCAAATCAGACTGTTGCCTTAGGGTCAGTATAATCGTCATCTCCAGATTACGCCTCTGGAAACAGAGCTGAAATGGCAAATTGCCTAAACTGGAATGCGAGGCCTCGCAATGCGAGACAACATATCACGCAAAATAGGACTGCAACGCCCTTTAAGGCTTCTTCTCCTTCTTCGATCCCGCTGCCGAGCCCACTGCTCTTCCCGGATCCGGAAGGCTCAGTGTCTTCTTCACTCCCTGGGGCTGCGTCAGTGTCGTCTGCTTCGGCTCAGCTGCCGCCTGGGTCTTTCGCTTTTTCGGCTTCGGCGCCTGGATCACCCTCGGCTCGTCCTCATCTGCCTCGCCAGCCTGGAACGCCCGAACGTGCGTGGACTTCCGAGGAGATTGCCGATCAGATCCTGTCAGCAGCGGTTCATGGTCATCGTCCTCAGGCTCATCCACGTCTTCGTCTCGACCTTCTGCATGGGCATGCTGACTTGGTTGTTCTGCTGCCACGGACACCTCGAGACGCGTATACCCCACGTGCTCGTCCTCAACCCACATTGGCATGCCGAACTGGATCCAGAGCTCGCACTGCGCCAACCTGGTCTGGTCCCTTCCCGCCTGCATGCGCTGAGTCACCTCACGATGGTAGCTCCGTGCCCAATCCGACCGCTTCTGTATGGTCAATTGCAGAGAACAAACTTGCGGAGGATCATCCAACGCTGCCACTTTCGCCGCCATGTGCACATCGCGATCGAAGATCATGACGTTCTCGGTGCGGTCTTTCTTCCGCATCAGCGTTGCCATCCACGTATAAAGAACAAGGGGCATGAACCCTGCCTCATCACGTTCAGGGCGACCCAAACCGATATATGGTGGGATCTGTAGTGAGGAGTAGCAGGATGGCAAAAGCATTGCGACTCCTCGCAATCCGAAAGCGTTGTACATACCTTTTTCTTGATCTTGAAACCGGCCGGCAGAACAAGTGCTTTTACTTGAATTCCCCCTTTTCCTGGCTTGCCTGCGCCAGGTAGCCAGTAACACACTTGCACGTTCTCATACCAGTAATCGTTCTCAGCAATTCCAGGTGTCTCCAAAACTGTTTGCAGGGCGTCCCAAACAGTCTCCACCTCGCCGTTGATCACAAGCACAGTTTGAGGGTTGTGAATCAACTTGGCCATCACAACAGGACTCACAGGATCTGCACCCTCCGCCAGATTCGCATTCAGAATGATCATAACGGTGTCCAGAGCCAGCAAATCCTTCAGAGGATCTTGCGGCTCTTTGTAGGGGGCACACAGCACTTTGAGCACCTTTCCAGTGACCTCAATCTTCACCACGTTGACTTTTCCGGACTCCATGGACTTGACTTCGGTCAAGGGCGATGCCAGTCGTGCACGCAGGCGACCAAGGTCCATTGATGACCCATGCTTTGGATGAGTATTTCTCATTGCCATCCAGAATCGCGCCTTGCTGAGTGTTTCCCATTTCGGCGACGGAGCCTCAGGTTTCCACTGCCAAGCACCCAAAGAGATCTGACACCAAAGGACATCCCAGTTGTGCAACGGTACCTTCTCTGCCGGACTCCCCTCTGGAAACATAGGAAAGGTTCGGTTTACCTTGTTTGCGTGTTTGCCTACCTGCATGTGAGGGGAACATACTGCGGGTCGGATGGATAAGGCCGTGCGGCGTGGCTCCCCAATGCCAATTGATCCACCGCTGCTTCTGGTAGGCAGAGGCCCGGTCCTGGATTTCCTTGATGTTTGTCTTCGGTCTCGACATGTCGGCGGCGACCCGTTGTAGGAGCGATGGCTCGTACAGACCCTGCAAGAAGTTCAGCTGGTTCATCGTCACCGGCATGTCCATCTTCTCGAAATTATCCAGCGATGTCACCGCTGCGTCCTCCACATGGTAAACCCAAGTGAAGAACGGTCCTAACGCCTTGACTGAATAACTCTGCACATGAGGAGGATGAGTGGCCATATTTGGATTGCGAGCCCTCGCATTCGACAATAGAACATACTTCCAGTTCATCATCCGAAACTTGTGGTGGAACCCAGGCACTTCTGCTCGCGCATTTTTGGATGGTGCGGGGAATGTGTTCCCTTGTAGTCTCGTCAGGCCCAGCCGGCGAATCTGGCAAATGCATAAGGAAGTTATCAGCTGCTTCCGACGGTGGCACGGCGGAGATGTCCATATCGATGGCCTGCTTCCGACCGGCGATTGCTACTCGTGTAGCCTAACTGGTTTCCGTTTTCAACAGGTTGACCTACACCACTTGCATCCACTGGGGTGGGGCAAGGCCCTTCTCAACACGTTGGTCTCGGAGTGCTTTCAGCGCACAGACGCAGTGCTGCTTTGCAATGACGATCTAATCGTTGGCTGGAGATGAAAACATGGGTTTCAGAGGATGAACATGAAACAGCAGCGGTGCGACCGCGTTACGTACCTGGTGATTGCCATGCAGTCACGGTCATGGGCTCCTCTGTGGGGTTTGCCGTAAGACTTTTCATAACCTCGTCCACTCGCGTCTGTTGATACTTCGGGATCTGGCCGTACTTCTTCTTCTTGTCAATAGAAAGGCTCCCAACGTCAACCTCCACCTGCAAAGGCTTCTTGTAGAACCTCAAGAACTCCTCTGACACCGTTTCCTGCGTGAATGGTACTTGTGACGTGTCTGGTGATGCTCTACCTGCTTTTGTTGCCGTCAAACTCTCTGCCATGTTGAAATAGGCCTGTAAAAAGGGAGAGAAATGTACATATTTATTCTTTGATTTCGAGGACTCGCAATCGACAATATAGGTATTTGCCTTCGATTACCTACTTCGCATTGCGAGGCCTCGCATTAAGGTAACAATATATAGTCAAAAACGCACTTTTTGAAAAGAGGACTGCGGGCACTCGCATTCTGAACACGCAGTAGAGAGCAAAAGCACCGGTGTGCGCGCAACAACAACAACAGAGCTGGGAATCAACCCGATGTTATGCATCAGTAAAGGCCCAGATTGTGTCCAGAATGTTCGTTCGCTGCGCATCAGACCGCAGGGGAACCTTGTTGTCCATCAATCGTATTACAAAAAGTGAAAAATCCAAGGGCTGTCTCAGAAATGTACGCAAAACATCAGTTCACACAGTGCTGTATGTGTCCACGTCCAGCTCGCTGTAAAGGTCGGACGGAAAATCTGGAGCAGCCTCCCAGTGTCTCTCCATGGTCAACGTACCCGACTTCAAAGGACAGTACCGAATTCTCAGGCGGTCGTCAATAGCATACAAGTGCAACCGCTGTCGGATCTCGGTTTCGACGTCGGAGGACAAACCACTAACCAGCAGGCGTCTGTTATTTCTCGAAGCGCAGATCTGGACAAACAAATCTTCGACGTCGCTGGGTGTGACAGCCCAAGTGTGTCGATCCTTCATGGACCCCAGTGGACTGAGCATGACATCGCCAAACCCCTCACCATAGCACAATCCTGGCAGGCCGCTGTTGAAGGTCTGCCAATGCAGCAATGCAACACCGATGGTCCTCACATACACAACATGCTCAGCTGCCCTCCCGAGCGCAATCAAAAGCACGAACACGAGTTCTGGAAAGGGTTCAACATTGCTTTACATACTTCACTCTTCAGTCGATCGATCGCGTCCCACCATGAGGGGCAACAGCCTGTAACCTGTTCGCTTTCCTGCGCAACTGCCGCAGGAAATGCGGCGCACACTTGAGGATGCCGGCAAAAGTTCTCTCCATGACTCTGATCCTCAGGTACGACCCTACTGTTCTTATCCACTCCTAAGCGGCCAAAGCGGAAGTACACAAACAGCGAATGGAAGCGGCGCCATACGTTGGTCACAAGGTATTTGTAGGGATGCCAGCAGCCGTACAAGACCAGAGTCCTTTTCAATTTTCCACCGCTGCGTTCTGTTGGAGTACAGCAACTTGAGCCATCTTTTGTGTATGTTCTCATCAACGAGGATTGGCACGATGGAGTGCGTGTGGTTTGACAGCGATGCAATGTAGTCCAACACCTCAACCAGACCCTTGTACAAGGATACCCGATGCGTACTGAGCAGCAGCGGCTTCCAATGAGGATTTGGTAGTGGATCTCGCACGATGTCAAGCGGCACCCTGATGCTCGGTATTGCCAGAGGTCTGCCCGAATGCAGGCCCAGGTCTGTCACGATCCCATGAAAGCTCCGTTTCGTTCGGACAAGCGCTGCAGCCACACTGCCAATGCTACCGATGAGCACATCCATGGTCGGGTGTCCTCCGAAACACGGCAACCTGCACGGAATCTCAACGAAGCAAAGAGCTGTGCAATTTTGCGACTGATCCTGGATCGTTGGATGCGTCCCATACTGCTTAATGTAACAATTGTCCATCCAGACAGAAATCTGCTGGTTCTCCATCCATCGCCATGTCTCAAGCGTCTTTCTCGCAGACCGTTCCTTCATGGTTTCCTCGCGCAGCCGCAGCAGTCCTGTTCTGCGGAACCGGCGCCTGTTCTGCCGACCCATAGAGGCAAAACCCGGGGCGTCCTCGTCCTGGTTCTGGGGTATGCATCGCAAGCCCAAAATTTTGTATAAGTTGAAGAACTCCTCCTTGAAGTGCTCGGCTCAGCTCTGTGGTCTGCTTTTCAACCTCTGTGGTGAGTGCCCTGTTTTTCGCTTCAGTCGCAGCAAGCGCGCAAAATCAAAAAAGAAAACAGCTTGCTCTTGTTCTTTTCAACAACAGCCCATAGTGATTCAGCAGTGGTAAACCCGTGTTCCGTTGCACAGAAAGCTCGCAATCGCCTGACAGTCCGTTCCAGCTCCCTCTTCGCTTGATGCGCAATGTTACGTGGCATGAACAATCATCTCAAAGAATCAAAAATGTGCATTTTATAATAAAATTCCACACAAAATAGGCTCCTTCGACGCTACAGTTAAATTAAATTTTCTTGCCAGCAAATTGCTGCACACGCGACACGCGCATAGCCATCTTTGCGCGTAAATCCGCCGCGCGTGCGCATTTTCGGTTGATGGTAACGGTCAACTGGTCCCACATTTCTCTTGTTGATCACATCTGCGGTACCCAGTTGCAAACCGCCCACCATAGCTGTTGGGCAGTGAAGCCAGCGGTGACCACAGTATGAAAAATGGAGATGCTGGCGGGACCTGTGTGGGCGCACATGCTGCAGCGCCGCATCAAGGAAATGCACATGCTGTGTAGTTGGTAGATCTGTTCCATTTTAGGTTTCTATGAGCGCCTATGACGTCCATTGCGCGATTCCTCGCGCAATGATGACCAAAAATGTAATGTTTCTCATGCGCCGTTCCATGCGCGAGGCCTCGCGCTGCAGACTACACTTTGTTTCGAAAAATTTGTACTTTCGAAGTCTCTTGGGTACACCACTGTTGAACTTTATTGGTTAGTACATCCATCCCTATCACGCAATCCTGATACTGAGTTACGTGTATAAATACGACAGGGTTCTATTTTTCGACAACCTGCCAAATGCGTTGTGCTGTAGTACATTAATCTGACACAAATGAACGTCTTTGCGCGAGGCCTCGCGAAAAGAATGGTCACAAAACAATCATTTTCCCTGTCTCGCCCATGGGACATGTCATTCTTATAAAAATATTTATTTCGCCATACTTCGCCATATGCAGCAGCGCCGCATCAAGGGAATGCACATGCTGTGTAGTTGGTGGATCTGTCCGTTTTCTTCTTTTGTGTTCGATTATTGCAAGGCCTCGCATTTGGATTCCTGAAACTATACCTTTTGCCCATATTTCGAAATGGAATGCGAGGCCTCGCATTCCAAAATGAATGTTATTTGTCGTAATTACCCTTATGCGAATTTTCCGTGTATTCGCTTCTGGTAAAACAAATTCAATCAAATCCTTGCATTGTCAGGCCTCCCAATCTGTTGCAGAAAAAAGGGCGTAACAACCGACACGAGATGCGACACACATTGGGTTGTCCTTCGTTATTCGGATATCAGCGTACGCACCAGTACAAAGGAGCCTCGTTTGTTGCAACAACAGGAAAAAGGTACCTTCTTTAACTGAAAAAACAGGCATGAAAAATCAGGGTAAAAAAAACAGGATAATTCACTGAAAAAGCCCACATCATTTCTCGGTGTTTTTTTTTAAAAAGAGCGGTACAAAAGCGTACCTATTTCGGCTGCCTAAGTTGCTGGCATGACAAGAACAAGCATCCGCAATGGTCTGCATACGAGACCTCAGTTCAGTCAGGGTTAGACTAGAGTAGAAACACTCACGGAAGAAGTCCACTGGGCGAATAGCGCCAGTGTGACCTGAGCTGAGGTGGGACCACTGTAAGCATCCATCAAGTCGGGCCTCAGGCACGACAATACAGTCCTCGTAGAAGAGGTACTGATTGTTTTTATACCACTGTTGCCCGTCAATGACACAGGGTTCGAGTCCAGTGCTGAGGGTCTGGAGAACTTCTTTATACTGTGACTGATAGTCAGTTAGGCTCCAACTCTCGAGGATTCCAGCAGTCCCCATGGACACGTCAAGCTGGACATCCATACGCTGGAAAGCCTCTTTGGCAAGTGCCTCAGAGCTCTCACCAATAAGCGCATCGAAGTTATTGCGCGATATATAGTCAGACAGCTCATTTTTTATACCAGGGATATGATGGACTGTCAGCCTGAACTGGCTCAAGTAAGTCCACCACCGCTTTAGTTTCGCTTTCTCCGGTGGTGGACCCTTCTGGAAAGACTTCACCGGTTCCTGGTCACAGAGCCAGACAATAGGATTAGATCGCAATAGTTGGGACTGTGATGAGAGGACCAACATACGGGCAAGAAGTTCCTGGTCGTAGGTGCTGTAATTGGAACGTGCTTGGTTCGAATTCCAGTTCCAGTGTCCCAGTGGCACAAGCCACCACGCACTGGTAGGATAGTCATGCTTCAAAGAGCCATCGCGGTTCAGTCCGCTAGTACGATAATGGCAGTGGGTTAGTTCAGCGGGGTTAAGCTCCTGCCATTGGTAGATCGTTCCACCCCCGCCTACATCACTGGCGTCAGTGATCAGGACTATCTCGCCCTTAGGGCGGGGTACTCCCAGGCAGTTGGTGGAGGCAATTTTCTTCTTCAACTCCTGGAAACCCTCCTCCTCTCTGGATGTCCCGCTCCAGGGAGTAGTTTTCTTCATTAGGTCAGTGAGAGGGGCAGTGGAGTAGGTGAAGTTGTGGATGTGGCGCCTTCAGATTTTACAGGCACCCACAAAACTCCTCACATTGTGTAGACCCTTCTTAGGGTCAACGCAAATCTGCATGTCCTGCAGGGGCTGCATCTTAGACGCGGCTGGTTTCCACCAGCCATACCCCACGTTGATACCAAAATACTCCATCTCCCCTTTTATGAACTCACATTCTTCGAGATTGATTCGGAGATGGTTTTCCTGACAAACAATGAAAGATTGATGGAGAGGAAGGACATGGTATTGGTACCCAAACTCACTTCATCAAGGTGGGCCTCCATTTCTGCGTCTCGAGAAATCAACTCCTGTACTAGAGGTCTGCGCCTCAGTATGTACAAAATTTTGTTCATCAGTTCCTGGAAGAGTGCTGGGGCATTAGTTACCCCGAAAGGTATGACCTTCCATATAAACACACGACCCTTAGGGGTTATAAGAGCCAGCAGTTCCTGAGTTGCGGCGGTTAGGTCTACCTGCCAGAAACCACTGCGTTTGTCCATTTTGGTCTTGTACCTGCATTTGGCAATACACTCCAGGGTATTTACCATGTTGGGAATACTCCCTGAGTGGTTTTTCGGTTTTCTTGTTGACCACACCATAGTCAACAACCAATCGTAGGGCAGTTGATCCTGGTTTAGCAACCAGGAAACAGGGACTGCAGTGATGGGGGTGGTCCCCCCTCTTATATTCTTCCACGAGGCCAGCATCGATATATTCCTGGATCTGGCGCTAGATTTCTTCAACCTTTTCCTGAGGAGCGGGGTAAGGACGACGCCTCACTCGCGTCTTCTCAAATTCACGTTTCAGTTTCAGGTCCATCTGGACCAGTTTTTTACAGAAAACTGAAGGCGGCAGCGCATCAAACACCTCCCCATAGGTCAGGAGCAGTTCATTCAGTCGGGGGTCAAGGTTAAGACTCTCGATTTTCTGCAGGAGATACTCCTCAGCATGGAGATTGCTCTTACCATGCTCTTTCTTTTTCTGCTGATCAGCAGCTTCGGCAGGTACTGAGCCGTCATCCCACTCAGGGGGACATTGCTGCCCATAGTGCAGAGAATACACTAGGGGTATCTCAGGGTCAGGCAGCGTGTAGGACTCATCTTCCTCCTCAGACCAAATGGAGGAATTCCAGGTCTGTCTGAGGTACTGTAGCCGCTCTTGGCGCTCAATACCTTCAGCCTTCAGGTACAGCAGCCGTCGCAGTTCCTGAGTGTCATGCTCAGACAGTGGCATGTTTTTAGAAGCAGGCCGGGCTAGAACATCAGGACTCTGAGCCACGGGTTCACCTGAGTGTGTATGCTGCATGTGCAGCACCGGTTTCCCAACAGGGGAAGTTGGTTCTGAGGTTGACTCTAGATCTACCTCCTCCAGCAACAGCTGGAACAGGAAGGCACTGTGTTTTAGTTCAACACAGCTGGGATCAACAGGAGTGATAGTGCTGGCGATCTCGGACAGTTTGTCGTCAGCATCCTCTTTTACAGCTGCAGGTTCCAAACAGCCATCAGGAGATTCACACCCTGTAAGTGTGGCAGATGGGTGCTCAGAAGATCGTTCTTTGAGATCAGAAAGGGTCAGGCCTCGATTTTCGGCCATGACCTCTTGCAGTAGCACCTGATCCAGATCACACAGGGGTACAGGATTGAGGGATCCATCGACAATGGATAAGAAGCTGGCCCACTCAGGGGCCTGCATAGCTGTGTCTGAGTCCTCAGGTATGTAAATAGGACTGTCAGAAATTGCACTCTTCCTACAGTCATTCGGTCTAGCATACGGCGCCAATAAGCGTGTTCACCAGAGCAACCCCAGTCAGGGGTGCACATGACAACTCTTCCTCCCTCATAAGCGATTTTGGTTAGAACCTTCGCGAGCAGGGAGAAGGGAGGTTAGGATACGCTACGCCCATTGCTTTCCAGAAGATACGGAAAGCGTTGTTCAAATGTTTCGAGCAATACAACTGCATGATGTGCTGTTGTTGGCTCGCGAACATTTCCACCTGGATCTCATCCAGGGATACCTGAAGGCCGCCAGTCCATTTTCAAGAATGCGACGGGCCAATTGGTAGTTTTCAGTACGATAGTTAGTCTTGGCTGCGTAGCGCAGCCCAGACTCTTTTCGTCCTGACAGCTCCAAGGGTACTGAGAGAAGCCCACTGCTAAAATTGCAGTGCAGAGAATAGGGGCGCTGGAGGTACAGCATTTTTACCTGGGGGTTTCTTCGCAGGAAGTTGGTACCAATGACGATGTGAAAGGCGTCAGTGTCCAACACTCTGCAGTGTTGGGTCACAGTCTCGTCGCCAAGACAAATAGTCACATCAACTCCTCCCAAGGAATGGATGGTACGCCCATCCCCTACTCTTATGGCCACTGTCTTAGGTTTCTTGAAAGTCTTTAGCAGGCGCCCGGCCACTATAGAAAGTGTTGCGCTGGTGTCAAGCACTGCTCGGAAAACTTGATCCCCGATTTTTACCAGGATCCAGAAAACCAAGTCATCCTCTTCGGAGCCGCTCCCCTACTCCTCAGCAGGGAATTCCACATCCACCCCTGCAGCCATGAGAGACTTGGCCATCCAGGCCGGTCGCCTCTTCTTGGAGTTATTCCCCTCAGGGGAGGCGTTCTTACCCTCTGCGCGCTTCTTGGGGTCACAGTCGGCAGGAGAGGGAGAAGTAGCGGGCACTGATGAACGCTTTGGGGGTTTGGGGTTCCACCCTTGCCACCCTGCTTGCTTCCTCCTTTACCACCCTTATCCCCATTCTGGGGAGTTCTGGTGGGTGTTTGGGTCTTCTGGTGTTCAGCCGCCTGCCGCTTGTGTTTGTCACTTTCTCGTTTCTTTATGTGACATTCGTCCTCGTAGTGACAATCCTTGCCACAGTAACCACAGGTGATGGTACACCCGAGATGGTCCTGATGGGTCACAGATCTGCCATCCTTGGTATGCTGCTGTCGTTTCATCTGCAGCATACAACTACTGCGCCGGTCACAGTCAGGGGCATGACAAGGTCCCCCCTTGTCATTGACAGGCCTTCAGTAGAACAGAGGGGGTGTACCTGCTAACCTCATTCATGGCACGCGGGTTACCTCTTCCTTTACCACCACCCTGGTTGGTGTTAGGGGGATATTTAGGCCCTTCCCTTTTGCCACGCTCGGGGGTAGGGGTACCACCTCGACCCAGGTCTTTCTTGAGGAATTTCTCTTTGTGGGAGTCATTCTCCCTCTCAAGGGCTAGCTCGAAGAGCAGGTCCACCAGGTCGTCGTACGTGTGGGTCCGGCTGTTCCTCTCAGAGGTAGTGCGGCAATCGTCCACACGTACGTGCAGAGATCTTACTCCTGAGCCACAGTTGGGGCTCTGTGGCTCCATAGGAACCCACGTTCGTCCGTGAAAACAGATACTCTAGGTCGCACACGTATTCAGAGACTCGCGCAGGGGAAGGAAACTCAGGGAGCATAGGTAGCTCCGACAGTCCCTATCGCTGAACTACAGGACGTGCCTGTGACAGAGACTGAGAAAAGAGGGCTGTCAGCCCTGGCACCCCTCGCCGGCGTACCTCCCCCCCCTTCAGGCCTAACCCGAGGGGGTGGGAAGGGTGGCAGACATATTGCCCAGGCGAAAATCCAGCTAGAATTGCCGGAGTTGGACCCGATGAATCTGCCCAAATGGGCAGACGAATTTGCTGAGTTTCTTTTGCTAACTGGCCAATCCCATGTGGATGTGGCCACTAAATGTTCGCTGTTGAACCGCTCATGCAAAAAGAAAATTTTGCAAAAACAGGTGAAGGAGATTGTGAAAACCTGTTCAACATGGGCCGAGCTCCAAATACTCCAAATACTGGAGAAAGCTTTCCCGGTCTATGAGACTGACCTCAGTGTGCGCACACGGATAGAGGCCTAGCGCGAGGATGAAACGGGCTGGTGCAAGTGACCTCGGGTAGCAACCCTGGACACCCTTGATTTTTTGAGATCTTCAGCCAGCGTGCTCAGTCCGCGTGAGGGTGATGCCAGTGCTGGCTGGGGTAAGGGTTCGGTGATACCCAATTTAGCGCTGACATCCTCAGAAAGGGCTGTCACATCAGGGTCTTTGGACCCAGACAGTAATTTGGCCAGTATTTCGACCGTGCGATCCAGGGCCCCATGAGTTGGCTTTGGGAGATGGGGATCCTTCACAGGGCTCCTGCTAGTGATTGGCAGGTCTGGACAGCATACTGGCCTTCTCGGCTGCCTGCTCCACCTATGACTTTAGCAGCTGTTTTTTCCGAAAATTCAAAAAGTCGACAAAAAGGGGTTTGTCGCGAGGAATGACCTATTTGTTTGGTTTCTACGGCCCCAAAACAGGGGGGGGGTCCTCTTACCCCAATTCCGTCCAAAAATATCAAAAACCCTGAAATTTGGCCTATTTTGGGGTATTTTTGCCTGCTCTGGGCTGGTCCTGCAGAACAGTGCTGCACACCAGTGTACCTGTCTATAGAGGGGTTTTGACAGAAATTCCAATTTTTTTCTGGATTCTCTGGCCCCAAAATAGGGATGGGGGGGTTCCGAGCTTTCTCCCAAACCATCAAACACCCTGGAATTCGGCGCATTTTGGAGTATTTTTGTCTGCTCTGGGGTGGTGCAGCAGAACAGTGCTGCACACCAGTGTACCTGTATAGTATAGTATAGGCACGAAAAAGCCATGAAAATAGGTTTTGTACCCAAAAAGACCAAAAGTAACCTTTTGTTTCAATTATACACCCCCCAAATAGCAGGGGGGGGGGTTCCTCCTACCCCATTGTTCCCCAAAAATAACAACCTAAGCCTCAAACATTTGTGTGTACGGTGATAGGCACGCAAAGGCCTACCTATGAACCATCTGGAAATGGACCACAAACAGTGCAAAATAGGGCCAAAAACACCTGAAATGTTCATCGCTCATCCCATTCTTATGCACATACTTTCATATTTTATGTAGTTCTTTGGCGTATTTCGCTTGTTTGCAACGAGCACCCTTTTATGTAGTTCTTATCATTCAAATGCATACAATACCAGCCCAAGCCCCAAACATGTGTGTGGACGGTGATAGGTGATCAAAACCCTACCTATGAACCATATGGATATTGGGCCCCATGGTGCATGAGAAAGGGATGAATAGCCTAGAATAAAGGCAAAACATCGCTTGTCATGTAGGCTTCTACCAATGGTGATGACAATTTGTTCATATATCACCTCTATACCACCTCTTCCAGCCCTGTAAGGCCCTCTACATGGCCTCCAAAGGCCCTAAAACCATGCAAAAGAGTGGTTTTAGGCTAGAAACGTGTGAATTTCTCAAACTCTGTGCCTGCCAATCTGGATGTTTTTAGGTCAGCAGCAAGGTATTGATCTCGGGAACACGCTCATGCCTTTACTTTGCTTCGAACTGCGAGAAAAAGTGGACTTTTTGGCGATTTTCCATTGCGCACGGCGGTCGGGAATCTGAAACTCGCGTACGCGGCAGTTGTTGACAGTTGATCTGCGGCTCCAGCTCCAGCGACAGCATAATTTTGTTCAAATTTTGAGAAAACACAAAAAGAACAGTACTACTGTGTACAGTTTGATATCACCGTTCTGAAAATGCATGACTTTGAATTTTGGGAAAAAACAGCTGCTAAAATCATAGGTGCAGAGACACTCTGTCGGCCAGGTCCGTAGGTGGGCCGGAGTAAGGGTAGGAACCCATGTCCGTGTACGGTGGGGATCCCAAGCCGTCTAGTGGTTCCTCTCCATATTCACCTGTGACGGACTTGTAGTACTCCTCGTGGAGAATGTATTCGTTAATTCTCCTTCTAAATTCGCCTTGTTCCTCGGGTCCTCCAGCTGGAGTAGCCGTTGAAGAAGAAGCAGGGCAAACAGATCGGCAGATAGACGCAGCAACTCGTTGGCAGAGATGCTGCAGGCTGTCACCACGGGCCGCTAAGGCCTCTGTGGTTAATCTGGGCGCTTCTTGTACCGCCCTTCTGTGATCTGGATCTTCTTGAGACCCAGATGCAGCTCTGAGCTTGGGCTCACTCATTGAGATGGGCCCACTGTTGTCAAGTTGAACTTGTACACTCCGAATTGGCCAGGTCCTGGCAGACATCTGTACTGATGGTGTGGACATTTTGTTTCTGGTTTTGGTTTGCACTTCTCAGAGTCGGTTCGAAAGGTTCCCAAGGGTTTCCTCTGCCACCAAAAAGATGTCCTTGATTGGTGCCCTACTGATTGAAATGAAATCCTGCGACTATTGATGTTGAAAACCCAAACCAAAGCAGTAAGTAGAGCAAGAACAGGATATGAATCGAATCAATGAATAGTTTGAAATCCAGTGTATCACAGAAGGGCTGCAGATAAACAAAGCAGGCATACGTACAAAGGTTCAATCACTAATGGATAAAACAAATGATTTTAAGTGAAAACTGGCCTGACTCTAGTCTCCAAGTTAGCATCCAGCACATCATGTGCACTCATTAGGATGGAACGGTGCTGGTTAGGAATATGGGGCAAAGGAGTTAGGCCAGACACAGATTATGGCTTGGCAAAGCAACTGAGTTCAGAAACAACTAAAACGTAGAACCACAATAAGTGGTAGAAACGTTGTTTTGGTATAACCTCCATGAAAGAAGATACCTCCGCTCAGTTGAGTGGTAGGGCTGAACTTCATGGGGGGCTAGGGTTATAACCCTAGTTACTTCCAGAAAGTGTACTTTAGGCTTCAAAAGACAGATAAAAATACTTAAGTAAGTCTTAGCATCAACAAAAGAGTTTTAAGGGGGGCTTGCCCTGGATCAAGCACTCAAAGAAGAACATGGCAGTGACCTTTTCCTACTCGTTGTCAACAGGGCACACACTCGCTGGGTGGCTGCAAACCTGATAAGCGGCCACCTGGTTCACGCTGATAACCATAAGCATGGGACTGCAGGGCACAGCCCTGGCAGGAGCAGTGCTCCGCAAGCAGCGGATGTGTAGGTGTCTGGAGTGCCGAACCCGACTGAGGGTGTGAGTTAGTACGTTCACGGTAACTGGAGCTCTACAGGAGTTCTGAACCTGTTCTGGCACACACTGAGTAGGCCTAGCTATTCAGCACAAGAGTGGTCATCGCCCCTGGGAGGTTAGAAACCAGTTAATAGGTAGGCACAAGGAGATTAGTGTTTATTCTTACGCACGGACAGAGTCTCAGCACGGGTTAGTAGCTGTCCCTCGTTGTTATCAACGAGGTAGGAGCGGAAGATGGGGTTGATACTCCCATCTGGCTGTATACACGCGGGCATGGGTTCCCAGGTCGCCTCAGATAGCCGAAAGCCATCCCACAGGGTTACGAATTTCAGGCCCTGTCTATACTCGTGGCGGACAATACCTGCAACCATGTGGTAGCCGTCCACTGTCATCTCATCGGCAGTCATCTCTTCGAGTTCGTCTGCCTCCTCTGGGCTGGCAGCATTCTCTACGTCATTACGGTCGACCTCACTGTCGCTGAGGCGCCACTCATGCCAGGACAAATCGTCAGGGGAATGATAGTGCCTCAACTGCTTAGGCGCACGAAGCAGTTCACCACCTAGACGTGGACTGCACCTGACATGGATTCTAGATCCATCTATCCTGATGATACGATAGGACCCAAAATGAGGGTTCTGAAGGCAGTTGCGGGGCCAGGAAGGTAAGCTTGAACGGTGAACCAAAAATAGGTCACCAACCTTGAAACTGGGGGGTCGCCGTAGGCAATGTCGTCGGCTCAGTTCACGTTCACGGATATGTCTCAGGTTAGTCCCAGCCTGGTTAGCCATGGACTGCTTGTGTTCCAGCCAATCCCCAACAGGGCTCTTGATGTCCTCAGGAAAGGCAGTTTTGAACAACCAAGCAGATCGTCCTCCATGAAACAGCTCGTGGGGGGTGAAACCCGTAGAAGAGCTCCTCTGCGAGTTCATGGTCAGCACTGCCCTGGGCACTAGGCGTATCCAATCTTTGGTACGTTCCTTTTTCATCAGTATTCTCAGGTTCTGTTCCACCACACAGTTTCGTCTCTCGGAAAGAGAATTTGACCTGTGGGTATAGGGCACACCTGTGGTTACCTCAACATTGAGGGCAATCAGCACTCGTTTGTACCATCCTGTGTAACTGCAGATGGGTACATCCTCAGCAGAGTGCACCTGCTCAGGTGCTCCATATGGTTCGAACAATTGTTCGACCAACATTTTCACAGTCTGCTCACCTGTGCTTTTCTTATTGCAAGAGAACACACGGTTGAAGCGGATTGAGGTTTGAGGTTTGATTTTGCGGGTACTAGACGCCTTTCGGCCCCTGGGGGGCCACCTGGTCGGGCCAGGTGATATCCTCCCCACCAGGTCCTAGTGGGGGGCCCTCCAAGACGCACCTCCTGCCTGCTGGCGGAGTCCCCCGGGTTCAGAGGGCTCGGAGCCCCGTCCCTTCCCGGCTTGCCTGTCTCGCCCCTCCCCGCTCAGTGCATCAATTCGCAGCCGTGGCTCCGGGCGCTTACCCACCGCGTCGCCCCCCTAATGCGTGGTCGCCCGGGGCGCCGGCGCCGCAGGGCCCGTGCTACTGGCTTGTCGCCAGTGGGACCCCCTTGGGCCGGCGCGGAGGCTGCCTAGCCTAGAGGTTGGGGCGTGGCGCAATGCGCCACCACTGCTCTTGCGGGTGCAGTGCCCTGTCCGTGTGTTGGCGGCGCTCGCGGCCGGTTCGGGGGGCTCGGGCCGGTACCTGGTGTTGTGTCTCTCCCGTTTCTCCCTTCCCGCCCCGCGTGTCCCGGGCTGCGTGTGGCGGGCCGTCCCGTCCGGATGTCCCTTACCCTTGCTCGCTGGTACGCCATTCCACGCGGTCTGTGCGTTCCGCGAGTTCGGTCCGGTTGCCCTTCTGGTAGTCCCCGAGTGCCCCTTGCGTGTGTGTGCGCTCGCGCTCCCGCGGCGTCCGCTCCCCCCCCCCCTGGGTGGTGTGGCGTGCGCACCTCGCGTGGTCCCGGCACTGGGCGCTGGTAGGGCCGTTCCACATGGTCTGTGCCCCTCCATGTGTCCTGTCCCGGTCCCTTGCTCCGTTCGGCGTGCTTGGGGGGGGGGCGGTCCGGTCCTGGTTCCCCCCTACCTGGCTTGGGGCTGTGCGCCCCCCGTGGGGCGGGTCCGTGGCGTTCGTGTGCCGGGGGGTGGGTTTCGGGGGGAGGGGGCGGCCGGTGTGCCGTGCCCCCCATTTGTGCGGCCGGGGGGGCCAGTAGGGGGGGGGGTCGCTCTGCCTCGTCCCGTCCCTCTGCCTTTTCTGTGCGGCGTCCAGGTGCGTTGGCGCGGGCTCGCTTGACCCCCGCGGTTCCTGTGGGAGCTAGCGGCTGGGGCGGGGGGGCGGGCCGTGCTCCGGCTCCTCTCTCGGGCGGGGGGAGGGGGGACCATCCCCCCTGCCTCGGGGGGTGGGGGACGGCGCCCCCGCCCGAGAGAGGAGCCGGAGCACGGCCCGCCCCCCCACCCCAGCCGCCAGCTCCAACAGGAACCGCGGGGAACAAGCGAGCCCGCGCCAACGCACCTGGACGCCGCACAGATCGCGCCCGGAGAAGTCGGGCGAGCACAAACCGGAGTGGTATGGGGACCACGCCCCCCATGACCAGAATGATGCCAGTGACACCCGCTTTGTTGCCTGCCCAGAAAAGGCAGAGGGACGGGACTAGGCAGAGCGACCCCCCCCCCTACTCGCTTGTTCCCCGCGGTTCCTGTGGGAGCTGGCGGCTGGGGCGGGGGGGCGGGCCGTGCTCCGGCTCCTCTCTCGGGCGGGGGGAGGGGGGACCACCCCCCCTGCCTCGGGGGGTGGAGGACGGCGCCCCCGCGGCATGCGGGCCGGTGGGGGGGGTGGGTGGGGGGGTCGCGCCGCGGTCTCCCTGCCCCCCTCTGTGGGGGGCGGCCCGCGGTTCCCTACCCTGGCCTTGCATTCCTTGCATTTTCAGCATTTTCGGCATTTTGGCGCTTTTCGGTGCAGAGGAAACAAACCAGTGACATGAAGAGTCAACAAGGAGAAGCAGGAACAGGCAGAGGCACCAACGGAAACAGCCACCAAACACACAGGAAGCAAGCACACGATAGGGAAGAAAAAACAAACAAACAAACAAACAAACAAAGAAAAGGCAGAACGCCGACGTAGAAAAAAAAACAAAAGAGCAGGAAAACACAAGGACCAGGCAAGCGTAGGTAAAGGAATAGCACAGTGATGCAGGGGTAACGAAGCGTGTTAAGGGGCGGGACGGTTCACCCGCACCGACCCAGCGGAGAAGCAAAGCAAAAGCCAAAGCCAAAGCCAAAGCCCCCCTCTTGTCGTCGGCGCACTCCCCCCCGGCGTGCGCGTTACGTCGGGGTCGCGGGGCCGCCCTGGGGGGGGGGGGATGAGGGGCGGCCCGCGGACCGCTCCGCCGGGGGCACCTCCAGACCTGAACCCCCCCTCTGCCCTCCCCGAGTGGACAATGGTCATGGGGGGGGTCATGGGGGGCGCAGCCCCCATACTGTTCTGGTGCGCAGCCGTGCGCCGCCCCCAAGCTTGGTCCGCGCGCCGCTCCGGCGCGCTGCTGTGGGCTCGCCTGTCGGCCGCGACCCCCGCGGGAGCAGGCGGCTGGGGGCGCTGGGGCGCGCGGTGTGCAGGTCCAGCCGCATCCCCCGCCTCGCGTCGCGGTCCCTTCTGGGGGAGGGGGGGCGTCCCCTCGGCTCCGGGGGGGCAGAGGGTTGCTCCTGTGGCCCTCAAGCTGGGAGGAGGGAGTCGGGGAGGGGGGGGGGTGGGGGGGCCACTCCGCCGCCCCCCGCCCCCCCGCCCGTCGGGCGTCGGCCTGCCATCCGTTGTCCCCGGCGCGCCACCCCCGGGGTATACTCGTGCCGTGGGGGTTGCAGGGCGGCCACGGGCGTCGGACACGGCCTGGCCGGCCGCCAATGGGTCAGTGCGGCAGGGGGGGGGAGGGAGGCAGGGGGAGCCTCCCCGCCCTTGTTCGCGCCCCCGCCTTCCCCAGGCCGGTCTCTGAAGGGGCCGCTCCGTTTGCGCCGTCCTGGGCGCCGCCGGTCCGCCGTCAGTCGGCAGCGGGCAGGGCGGGAGCGTGCGGGCTGTTCAACGGGGGCGCTTGCCGCGGCCGCACTGCCCCCTCAGCCTGGATGCAGCGGCCTCCTCGGGGGGGGTGCGGGGCCGCCGTCTCTTCGATCTGCCTCCGTCTGCTCTTGGGCCTGAGGGGGAGAGGGGGGGGGGTGGGGGGGGCCCTCTGGTCCCCTGGCGCCGCCTCCTGACTGCCCGAGGGGGGGTGGCCTGGCGGTTCCGGCCCCGGGGGCCAGCCGTCGGCTGGGGGGTCGCACTCTTCCACCGCCCTCCTCTACCTAGAGCCAGACCCTCGTTCACGCCCTCGCTGGGGTCCCTTGTCCCCCCAGCCGTCGCCGCGCGGCGCTGGCAAGCCGGGGGCGGCCGTGAGGGTTAGCGGTCAGCGGTTAGCGGGCTGCGGGGCAGTAGGTTCCCTTCCGCGCTCGTTGTCTCCGCCCTCCCTCCTGCAAGAGGTGGCGCACGCTCCTCCGTCATGCCGTATCGTGGGGGGGGCGTGGGTCGGGGGGCCCAGCTCCCCCCCCAACTCTCTCGCATCTGCCGTCTGGGCCGTCACCTGCGCCGCCGCTTGTGTAGGGGCTGGGGCTGTGGCAGTGGGGGGTTGCGCCGGCGGGTGCGCCAGTGGGCGAGGGCGCTGCGCAAGGCCCGGGGGAGCCAGTTGTTGGCGTCCGCGTCCGTGATGCGGAGCACCGCTGCCCCTTCCAGGAAGGCGGGCCACGTCGGCCCCCTGTCGGGCCACGCTGCCCAGATCACTGACCTGAGGAACCTCTCGTGGTCCTCTGGGGCTGCCCACCCCCCGGGGGTACCTCCTGGCTTCCTCTGTCTCTCCTCAGGAGCACGGCATCAAAAGGCTGGTTGTCCATCCCCCTGGTTGTCCCCTGGTTGGCCCAGCTCAGCCACCCGTACACCTCCCCCACCAGGGGGAGGGCCTCATCCCCCAGAGGGTCCGGGACCGTGCCCCAGTCCCGGTCCCAGGGCTGGGCCCCCCCTGCCCCTCGCGCCGGCTCCCCCTGCGGCCCCTGTGCCTGCGGCGCCGGTGCCGCACCCCGTCCTCCCCCTGCCGAGGCCATCCCCTCCGGCTCCGCTCTCGGTGCGGGGGGGGCTGGCTGGTGCTGGGGTCGTGGGGGTTGGGGGGGGATGAGCTCTCCAGCGTCGGGGTCGATGTTGTAGAGGTGGTGGTGGTGGTGGTGGTGTTGGTGCGTGTGGTGCGCCGGCATCTGTTGGATGCCGGGCGGGATGCACCGCACTGGCTGCACGTCCGGCTGCGGGGGCGCCCCGCCCCCCGCCCCCCTCCCCTCGACCCGCCCCCCCCCCTGGGCTCCCATGCCCCGTCCAGCCTGTCCCTGGGGGCCCGTGGTGCCCTTGCCCTTGCCCTTGGGCCCCCTTCCGGCCCCCATGCCTCTGTCCCCCTGCCCGTGCCGTGGGTCCCGCCCCCTGTGACCCACGCCCTGGCCTGCATGCTAGCCCACCGTCCGTCGCTCCGCTCCATTCACCTGGGCGCCCCGCCCGCGCCCCTGTGCGCCCTTCCCGTGCCCTGGCCCCTTCCCGGCTCCCTGCCCTGTGTAGCGCCATTCGCTGCCCGCGCTCTGTCCCCCTCTGCTGCTGCTGGCCTCCGTGCCCCGTCCGTGTTTGCGCCCTTGCTCCTTGCCGCGTGTGCCCTTGCCCGCTCCCTGCACGTGCCCCTGGGCACTTCTCCTGTCGCCTCCTGTCCCCCTCTCCGCGCTCCCGTGGCTGGCACGCAGCTCTGCCTGCGGGCCGTCCCCTCCTTCCTGGATCACGCGCCGGGCGTCCCGCTGCCTTTGCAGCTGCGGCAGCGTGACGCCCGGCGGCGAGCGATCGGGCGCCGGGGGGCGGACGTGCCGCGTCCACCCCGGGGGGAAGGGCTTGGGGGGGAACGGTTTTGGGGGGCTGGTGTGGATGTGGGTGGGGTTGGCGTGGGCGCGGTACTTTGGGCCCTCCCTGCCCACTGCTGCTGCGGCGGCGGCTCCCGGCGAGGTGCCCGTGGCCTGTGCGGGGTCCATCCCCCGCTTTCGTGGCGTGCTGGGGGCCGCGGCATGGCCAGCCGAGGCGGTGGTGCAGCTCGCCGCTGCCGCGGTCGCAACCCCTCGCGCACACTCCGCGCTCCCTTCTGCGGCTGCGGCAGCCCTCGGCGATGCGCCCGGTTTCTGCGCCGGGGCTACCCCCCGTGTTGGCAGAGTTCCGGGGGCCGCGGTCGGGGCCGCGGCGTGGCTCGCTGGGGCTGCGGTCTCCGCTCCCCGCGGTCTGGGGCCCCCTCCCGGGGCGGGGCGGCAGGGCTTGCTGTTTGGGCGGCGGGGGCGGTCACCTCGGCCGGCTCAGGCCCCTGGGTCGACGGTCCAGTGTCGGGGGAGGCCGCCCGGGGCTGTCCAAGCAGCGGCCCGACCGGCACCGCCGCCTCTGCCATCCTCCGCTCCTCGCGGTCGGCGGGGGTCTCCCCCGCCAATTCCGAGGGAACGGGGGAGCGGGAGCAGGACCGGAGGTGGTGGCGGTCGTCCCGCTGGGGGGAGCCATTGGAGTCTGACATCACTGTTATCCTGGTAGGCATGCGTGGTGGAAGGTGCGCCCTTCCCACTACCTCCCGGTGCATCAGTGTCGTGCCGTGGGCAGTGCTATGCAGTGCTCTGCGGGGGGGAGGGGGGGAGGGGGTGGGGGGCCGGCTGTGGCAACAGCCCAGTACGGGCGGGGGCCGGCGGCCATCCATCGGCATTGGGAGGGGTGGCGGGGGAGCCACGCGGCCCACGTGTCGCGCCACAGCTCCCAGTCTGGGGCGGAGCTTAGGGCCCTGGGCCCCCGGGGGTCGTCGGGTGGTGCCGAGGGGAGCCGCACTAGGTCGACCCCCGTAACGGCGGTGACCTGCTGTGCTCGCAGGAAGGTGTGTACCCTGTCCCGCGCCGCGGGCGCCAGGAGGGGGGGGCGGGGTACGGCTGCTGCCCCATAGAGGTGCGTGGGGGTGATCCCCAGGACCCGTTCCGGGTCCCCGCGGGTCGCGACAACGAGGAGGAGCAGGGGGACGCCAGGGCGCTCTTGCCAGAGGACCTACCCCCTGTGGTGGGCACTCCTGGTTCTGGAGAGGGGGAGGGGCAGGTCTGGGTTGGCCCAGCCGGGGGGCGTGTGCGTCGCTGGCGGGAGGGCGGGGCACCAGGTGGGCTCCCTGGGGAACGCCTCGCACACTATGGCATACGGGGGAGTCAGCCTGGTGCCGTCATACACCAGGTTGGTCGGCCGGGGGCGGGCGGGCGCCTCGTCCGCGCCTTCCACAAACACCGTGATTTCGCCCACCTCCAGGTCCTCGTCCGGTGGGTGTAGAAGGTGGAGCGCTGCATCCAGCTCGGACACTCCCCCCTGGTATGTGGCCCGCGCCTGGTTCAGGTACCGGGCTGTGTCCCCGGGGTAGCGCGTCCTGAGGGCGTGCAGCAGGGCCGGGGCGCTGCTGCGGAGGGACATGGCAGGTGCCGCTCCCGTCAGCCGCAGGGTGTCCTCCATGGACAGGGGACGGCCCGACCGGTTGGACTCGCGCCACTCAATCCAGTGCGCGTAGAGGGTTGCCTCCAGGCCGATGAGCCCCAGCTGGATGGCGTTCACGATCTGGTGCATCGCTGGGAGTAGCGTAGGGGCCTCTGCTCCGTTCAGGGCGCGGACAGCTGGGAGGGCGGTCTCGTTGAAGAAAGCCCTCGCACTGCCCGTCGGGTCACGTCGTGCGGCAGCGTGCGCCTCATGCGCCTGTGCCACCACGTCCGCTACCAGGCCCCGGACGGCCGCCTCCTGCGCTTGGCGGCGGGCCCTGGCGTGTCCAGGCCCATCCCCCTGGTCGGCGTGGCATGGTACTGCGGGCTCTGCAAAGGGTGGCGGCGGGTGGGGGTCAGGGCGGGAACACGTGCCATAGGTGCGCAACGGATGTGGGGTCCCGCAGGTGCACAAGGATCCACAGAAGGGCAGCGCCCGCCGGGCCCGCGCGTTCGTGTGAGGGGGTGTGTGCCCCCTCGATGCGCCGGTGCAAGGCCTCCTCCTCCGTGCGCCTGCGCGGGCCTGCGGGAGGTTCGGGCCAGGGGCACGCGGCCACCTGGGTGCACCGCACGCACCTGTTGATGCCTGTCGACGCTGCGGGGGACACCGTGTCGCATTCCCCGCAGAGTCGGCAGGTGTGTGGGAGGTGGGAGGGCGGCGACCAAGGGTCGAGATGGCGGAGCCAGAGGTCGTCCCACCTCTGTCAGAGGGGGTCCCGGATCTCCAGCAGGCGGGCGCGGACGCGGCGCTGGTAGTCCCTGCCGAGCGTCTCCCGCTGGACCTCCCGGGACGTGTCGCCGGGGAGAATCCCGTGGTCGTGGAAGGCGGCGATGAGGTCATCCCACGCCGGGCGGGGCTGCCCCTGGGTGTCGCCCAGCCGGGAAAGGGCGTCGTCGTATACCGGCCCCCCAGTTTTGAAGTGCGCCACGGCGAGCTGGGCGGCCCCGTCCTCTGGGGGGTGCCATCGGACGGTGGCTGGGTCTTGTCCCCATTTGCGTATCTCTGTAGCCCGGAGTACGTTGGCGGCGTGAAGGACGATGCGGGGGGGGACGGGCGTCCTGACGAGTGAGGACACGTTCCCAGTCCATCCCGTTTGCGGCCCCGGGGCGGCTTGCAGCCACTCCCCGGTCGCCGCGTCCCACGGGTGGTCAGGTTCTGCCCCGCGGATCACGGTGGGTCTCGGCCGGGTGTCCGGCCCCCATCCCTCGAGCGAGATGGCGGCGTATCGTTGCGCAGGGGTCTCTGGGGCGCGCGTGGCGGCACACCACCGGCCCCACTCGCGCGCCCACTCCTCGGCCACTATGCGTGCCTCCAACGCGGTCATGGAGCCGCACCCGATGATCCACGGTGGGGAGAGGGCGTCTTGTAGGTGCTTCGAGAAACCCCCCCGGCAGGTCCCGGTACGGGTGGGGGCCCCCTTGTGGCGGGCACTCCAGAGTGCCATTCACGACACGGAGGGAGGCTACAAGGTCCTTGTCAGGGCGCGGGGGAGGGGGGGGGTGGTCGCCCTCTGCCGCGGTGAGCCATTGGTGCACCCGGGCCGCCGCGCTTAGGGGCTCGCGGAGGAGTTGCTCCAGTCTGTGATTGCGAAGCTCCCAGGCGAAGTCCCCCAGCCGGAGCATGTGGTGGAGGAAATCATCCACAGAGGTCCCTCCTGGCGGGTCATAGCGGGCTATGGGGAGGAGCTGCGCCTCCCAGTCCTTGGGCACCAGCCAAGAGCAGAAGACTTCCGTCCATGTGGCGCCTGCGGAGCGCCACGAGGCCACCCACAGGGCTTTGTCCCCGGGTGGGAGGTGGCGGGCCGCCTCCTGTACCGCCTGGCGGTAGTGGGGGCAGAGGAGCCGTGAGTGGGCGCACCCGTGGTGCATGTGCACCGGGGCCTCCCGCGGGCCGCCGCATAGGAGGCACGGTTGTGGGAGGACGGCGACGCCGGAGAGCTGCTCCTTACGGACGCGGAGCCTGTGTTGCACCGGCGTGTGGCCGTCTCTGGGCTGCAGCGCCCGGCGGTTGGTGGCCGTCGCGGTGAGGTCCCGGGCGTGGACATAGGCTGTGGCGTGGACCGCGCCCAGAGGTGTGTGTCCTCGGTGCGTCAGCGCATGGTCCGTTTGCGCCCGCTGCGCGACTTCGCCGAGCGTCCGCATCGTGGGGTGCCGTAGATCGAGGTGGCCGTCATGACCGGCGACAATGAGTTGGGTGTGGCCAGGGCCCGGGGGCGTGTTCTGCAGGACAATGTCCTGGGACGCCGCCCAGTCCACCTTGTGCAGTAGGGCGTCACTGTGGTGCGAGGTGGCTCGGAGGTACCGGAACGGGTGCCCAGCGTGTCGCCCTCGCGCGCACATGCCGTCCCAGAGCCACCGTAGGGGCATCTGGTTGACCACCTTCGCCGCGCCTGCGGGGACCCCCGTAGTCCGCTCGCGATCCGCGTGTCGCAGGAGGTGGAGGATGACTTCGGCGTCCATCGTGTGGACCCACAGCCGTTGGGCGCCGTATTGCAGGGTGAGGGAGGCGGCCACCCCCTCCCCTTCGGGCACCGTGCCCGAGATGGCCACCGAGAGCGACGCTGGTGGCGTGTTTGCAGGGTCCGCCCCCCGACGCGTCGGAAGAGGTGAGGGCCCAGGCCTCCGGGATCCAGTAGTACCCGCTGGGGCTGAGCCACCCCGCGTTGAGGTCGGCGGAGTGCCACCGGACGTCGGTGTGGCTGGGGATCAGTTGGTCCACGCTCAGCGCCCTGGTGTCGCCGGGGCTGATCCCCGGGTGGTCGTGCAGCCAGATTTCCGCTCCGGCGATCGTGCTTGCCGAGGACCGGAGTGCCGTCACATGTTCCTTGAGCCACGCCGGGCCTCCGCGCTGGTGCACCACCAGGTGTCCCGTGTCCTCCGGCTGGTCCTCCAGCGCGTGCACTGCCATGTGTGGGTCGTGCGGCACCCCCGTAGCTACCAGCAGGGCGGTGCCACGGGGGGATCCACGGGGCCTGGGCTGGCCTGCCCCCACCTGCACTATTACCCACTCGGCCTGGAGCTGCGCTTGCCCCGCCGCTCGGGTGCATTGGTCGTCCGTGGGGTGGACGAGTCTCAGGCGGGGGTCCCGTGTGCCGGTGGTGTGGAAGAGGTGGACCAAGGCGTCGCGCCACCCGGGGTGCTTGATGGGCTCCTGCTCGCGGCGGCCATAGTGGAAGTGTTCATCGGCGCACTGGTTGAGGCATTCTCCCACCGCCGTCGGCCACAGGTCGTCGTTGTCGGGGAAGGGGTGGCGTGGCCCCTGGTGCCCATGCCACGGCGTCGTGTGTGGCACCGTCAGGCGGCACGTGTCGCGGTGTCGCAGCTTGACGGTGCGCCCCGTGACGATGTTGCCCGGCAGGGACTGTAGTTGGACGTGTGCCGCCCTGGGGCACGCGATGGGGTTGTAGAGGCCCACTCCCAGGGCGGCCAGGGCCCAGGGTATGCGGTGGACCCAGTCACCTCCCGCCAGAGTTGCGAACTCCGGGACGGGGTAGTGCACCTCGGGACATATTCCGTGCGCGCCAGCTATTTCCCAGAACATCTTGGTGACCTCGGCGCGCACGGAGGTTGAGCGGTGGTGGATGAATGTACCCACGAGGGCCACCGCTGCCTGCTGGCACCGCGTTGTGAGCCCCAAGGTCCGGTCATCCTGCAGGCTGTCCCGCCAGGCGTCGAAGGCGTACCGTGCCCTGTCTTTCGCGACCTGGACTGTGATGTGGTCCAGGTGGCGCGCGGTGTCGGAGTCGTCGGCGATGAAAGGGGCAACGTACTGTGTCACACCCCCGAGGATCGCCAGGATGACGTCCTGCACCACTTTCTGTGGCGCGAGGGTGTTGACGCACCAGTGGTGCACCGCCGCCAGGCGCAGCCGGTGCTTGCGCTGCAGGGAGAACTCCCCGTCCGGCTGCAGCTGGAGTCCCAGGTAGAGGACGGAGTCCGCCGCTGGTACCCAGTGCCATGGGTTTTCCAGGTGGGGACAGAGGCGCAGCTGCAGGCCCGGGACCCCCTCCGTGGTGGCCATGGCGCACTTGCGGGGGTTGAGCTCCATGCCAATCATCCCCAGGTACGCGGCCACCGCCTCCACGCCCTCGATAAAATGCTGCAGCGTGTGGGCAACTACCAGCAGGTCGTCGATGCAGGCCTGGATGAGGCCTTGCTCGGCCCCTCCTGGCAGGCGCAGGCGGTGCCCCTGCGCCCTGAGCAGGGGCTCCAGGAGGAGCGCGTACAGCAGGGGGCTCTCGGGGTTGCCCTGCCGGACGCCGCGCAGCATGTGGACGGGCTGCGTGAGCGCGCGATTGCGGTGACGATGCGCAGCCTGGCGCACGTGTGGAGGAAGAGCAGGAGGTCGATGACCTCTGGCGCCACGGAGAGGTGACGCAGGATGAGGTGGAGGGCGCCATGCGGGGCGGTGTCAAAGACCTTGCGGGCGTCGAAGCAGAAAACGTAGTTGGGCCTTCCCCGCTGAAGCTGCCGCTGCGCCATTAATAGTGGGGGGCCTGTGTTGGAGCCAGGGAGGGCCCCTTGCTGCCAGTCGCTGACCACTCCGTCCGTGTGAGCACTTCCGTGATGCGCTGGGTGAGGGGGCCCGTGAGCAGCTTCATGTCCAGCTGGCCCAGGGCTAGGGGCCTGTAGTCGTCCAGTCTGGCGGAGCCCGGTACCTTGGGGCTGAGCCAGATGTGCGCGTCCCTCCAGTGCATCGGTGGCGGGGCGCCGCGGAGGATGGCCCGGTAGGAGTGAACCAGGAGCCACTGAACGGGTGCCGGGAGGGCCTTGATGAAACAGGCCTCCACGTGGTTGGGACCTGGGGCCTTGCCATCGGCCTTGTCCAGGGTGGACTGCAGGTCCTGCATGGAGTACTGCTGGACCTGTGTCCAGGCCCCGTCAGGGACCCGGGGTGACATGGCGGCAGAGGACTGCCTCGAAGCCTGGGAGGTTTACCGGGCGTTTGTCATACAGTTCCCGCCAGAAGGCGCAAACTGCGAACATCACGTCGTGGGCCTCCGTGAGGAGCGTTTGGGTGTTTGGGACCCGCACATTCCAGAGGCCTGACGAGCCCGGGGCCTCTACCTTCATGGCTCTCCGCACGGCTTTCAACCCCTGGGCGATGTCGGGGGCGTTGCGGCGCCAGAAGTCCTTGATGGCGCGCTTGCGGTCTGCCGCCAGGAGTGCGCGGAGTTGGCGAATGTCCTCTTTGAGGGCGGCTGCTTGCCTCTCCAGCTCCTCCTGTAGTTGGCCCTGTGTGGTCGGGCCGGGCGACGCACCCCGCAGCTCCTCTGCGAGCCAGAGCGCCGCCTCGGACTGGATGCCATACCGTGCCGCGTTCGCCTGGTACGCCGCCGGCGCGCACGCTGCCAGGGTGTCATAGCGGAGGACCGCCGCCTGCAGCCGCTTTCTGCTCTCTGGGGGGTCCCCCTCCGCCGGGTCCGTCCCCGCCGGGGACGGCTGCCGGCGTCCCACCACACGCGCTAGGGCGTCATGCCCCGCGTGAAGGTGTTCGAACACCTTATCCACCGCGGCTGCGGGCATGGACCCGTAGGCGTGCTGCTCTGCGGGACCCA
The DNA here is from genome assembly GCA_964036045.1 of Eutreptiella sp. 'Long Island Sound 2002'. Classification (NCBI taxonomy): domain Eukaryota; phylum Euglenozoa; class Euglenophyceae; order Eutreptiales; family Eutreptiaceae; genus Eutreptiella; species Eutreptiella sp. 'Long Island Sound 2002'. The sequence goes on from OZ038379.1 coordinate 156,885,716, forward strand.
GCCAGGGCGACAGGGAGGGTTCATCCTGCACGGCGGTGACCGCCGCCCACAGGCAGTGTTGGACGGGCGCGGCCTCGGCGTCGTACGGGAGGAGGCGGCCCTCCGTGTAGCTGTAGGGGGTAGGCATCGCCGCGCGCCCCGCTGTGCTGAGGAGGCCCGGCAAGGCCAGGCGGACTGGGAGGTGGTCCGAGCCGATCACCTGGGGATGTGCCATGCCGCGAGCCCAGACGCTTTCCCGCAGGGACCACGGCAGGAGGGGTTCGTTGACCAGGAAGGTGTCCACCCTGTGCCGGGACGGGTGGAGCGTGGGGGTCATGTCCTCCTCGCCGCCTGCCGTGGCCCTCCGGAAACCGCAGGCCTCCCAGCCCGCGCGGAAGTGCTCAGTGGCCGGGTTGGAGGTGGCATCCATGTAGACGTTGGTGTCAACCGCGATGACCACCGGGTGTCTCCCACCGAGGCTGCATGCCGCGGTATACATTTGTATGTCGGCCCAGAAAGCCCCCCGTCCCGCCCAGGGGGAGCAGCCTGCTTGCGGCCTGTGGACGTTGATGAGGGTGAGCCCTCCCCAGTCCGTGCGGATCTCCAGGGTCGCTGCTTTGCTCGGGACGATTTCCGTGAAACTGAGCACCTCGTGCTCCGCCACGTACTTGCTGCTGAACGCGGTGAGGAGCCCCCCCCTCTCGAGGTGGAAGTGGCTCCCGTCTCCGCCAGCCGGCTGCTGAAGAACGAGGTGTACCCCTTGTCCCGGAGCGCCGCGGCCACGTGCATCTCCTGCGCCCGGTGGTGATCCCTGTTTCCTGGAGCATGATGGCAGAGCCCCCCTCCTGGGGTAGCATGCCTGTGATGAGGTGCTCCTTGTCGGTACAGGCCGCCGCAGGTTCCACAAGAGGAGCCAGAGCGCGTTGTCCGCCGTGTCCTCCTGGAGTCAGCCATCCCGCATCGGCATCGCCGCTGGGTCCGCAGGTGCGGCCAGGGCTCCCGGGTGCGCCGGGGCCATGGGCTGCCGAGAGCCCGTTCCCAGCGGGGCCCGCGGGGGGGCCAGGGGGGCCAGCCCTGCGGGGATGGACCCTTGTTGGGCCGCACCGCCGGTCCCCGGGGCCGCTCCGGTGCCTCCTCATCGCCGTCTGTGTGGTCGGCCGCCTGGGGCGGGGGCGCCGGGCGTACAGAACGTGCCATGGGGACCTCCGTGCCCTCCCTTGCAGGATGTTGGAGGCCGCCTCCTTGTCGTCCACCGGGGCTGCAGCGTGCACTGCGTGCCACGCCAGGTGTTCCAGCTTTGCCCCGCTTGTGAAGTACTTGTCTGCACACGGGGGCAATTCGTTGGTTCCGTGGCCCCGCGCGCCGGGGGGAGCGGCACCGACTTCCGAATGGCGCCCTTCCTCACTGGTTGGCCAGTGGAACCGTGTGTGGCGCCAACGCGCGGCCCGGGGCTGCCGCATCGAGGGCTTGTGTCGCAGGCGCGGGCCCGAGACTCCGGACGGCATTGCGCTGCGCGTCTGCCTGCAGCCACGCTTGCCAGTGCGTGGAGCCGATTTGGCGGTCGGGTTCGCCCCTCCATCGCAGGTCGTGGAAGGCTTGTAGCCAGTTGTACACTCTGGTCGGGACCGCCAGCTGGAGCTCTAGGCTGGCGGGGTGCGCCGCTGCCGGCCACGGCCCCGGCTTTGCAGCCCGGGCGTTGTCCTTCAGCCGGACCTGGAGCAGGAGGGCGTGGTGTTCGCCCTCCCATAGCGCCTTGACGGTCATGCGGGTACAGTCCGCGACGCGGACCACGGCTTCTGGCCCCGGCAGGCGCTCAGGGTCGCAGACGACGATGTGCGCGTACGCCCGGCTGAACATGCAGACCACCCACTGTGGGTTCTGCTGTCCCCTTTGGGCCACCGCTAGGGTAGCCGCCGGGCGGGCGTGCGTGATTGGCCCCACGTGGAGGTCCGGGACGTCCGTGGCCCTGATGGCCTCTCCCTGCCACGCGGCCCGTAGATGCTTCTCCTGGTCCGGGCTCCACACCAATGCGGGGGGGTTGACCCATCCCGGTTCCTGCCTCTTGTTGGGGGCGCTCACGGTGTGTAGCAGAACTGCTAGCGGCCAGGGGTCCGCCGACATATAGTAGGCCTGGGTGGGCCCCTGCTGCCAGTCGACGTGGGGCAGGGGCGGGGATGCCCCTTGCCTGGCGGTGCTGTGCCAGACAGTCCAGTGGCCCCCGGCCAGGACGTGCGACCGGTACCCTCCGGCGTGGCCGTGCAGGATGGCCTGGTAGCCTGCCGGCTGCAGCACCAGTGCATCCCCCTGCTGAGGCCCGGGAGGGGGTGTGCCGCCGCCCGCATCCCAGATGCGGGTGTGCCCGCGGAGTGTGGCGTGCCACGGGTGGGGTGCATTGCGCTGCAGCCCTTGTATGCTTCCCGCAATCTGCGCCGGGCCGTGGTGGTGGACAAAGCTCTCCCCGCCGTCCGCCAGCAGCGCTGCCGCGCCGACGTATAGCTGCTCTGCCGTGAGGGGTGCCGTCGGCGCGTGCGTTGCGGCCGTCTGGCGGGTCTGCGTGTCGCGGCAGGGGACGCGGGGCAGCAGTTGCGCCGGCCACGCCGCCACGGAACCCATGGTGACGGCCGCGACCGTGGACGCCAGCGCCTTGCGGTCTGCTGGCCTGTACTGCCTGAGCCCCGTGGTATCCCGGGCGAGGTGCCTGCAGGGCGCCGTCCAGGCCACCGCTCTGCAGTTCCTGCAGTCCGCTTCGTCACCATCCGCGCCGTTGCTTCCCCTTTGCTGTGCTGTGGTGGCGGTGTCGAGCGGGGGGCCCTGCTGCAGCGCCTCCGGGCCCTGCCCCGGCGAGAGGGCGGGCAGGACCGGCTGCGGGAAGCTCTGCGCGCCTCGGTACTTCGGGTGCGTGTGGTACGGGTTTTGCCGGCGGTGCTCCGGGGATGCCCGGGGTAGGAGGAGAATTTGGTGTAGGTACCAGCGGCCTTGCATGGCAGACGGGTTGCGGAGCGTTAGCCACTGTTCGACCACGCCTCCCGGGTGCGTGGCCTCGACGCGGCGCTGCTAACCCAGGCGGCCCAGGCGGTCGGACGTGCCCGTGGGTGGGATGTGGGTCTGCGGGTAAAGCACCCGCAGCGGCTCCAGCGCCAGGTCTAGCACCTCGTCGTTGAGCTGCTCCGTGAGAGCCGACGCCCTGTGCAGGGCGTGGCGGACCCCGGGTGTGGGGGCCGTGAGCTGTTCAAGCACCGGCCCCGGCGGGTACCGTGCACCTGGGTTCGTTAGCAACTCCCTGGTGTGGCTCAGGATGGCCCTCCATACGTTCCTCGTAAGGGCGTGTTGGGGGGCCAAGGAGGGGACCACCCGCAGGAGCCGGTGGCATGCCGGCTGCAATCGCATGGGTTTGAGGTTTGAGGTTTGAGGTTTAATTTTGCGGGTACTAGACGCCTTTCGGTCCCGGGGGGCCACCTGGTCGGGCCAGGTGATATCCTCCCCACCGGGTCCTAGTGGAGGGCCCTCCAAGACGCACCCCCTGCCTGGTGGCGGAGACCCCGGGTTCACAGGGCTCAGAGCCCCGTCCCTCCCTGGCTTCCCCATTTCGCCACTCCCCGGTCAGTGCATGAATTCGCAGCGGTGGCTGCAGGCGCTTACCCACCGCGTCGCCCCCCTAATGCGTGGTCGCCCGGGGCGCCGGCGCCGCAGGGCCCGTGCTACTGGCTTGTCGCCTGTGGGACCCCCTTGGGCTGGCGCGGAGGCCGCCTAGCCTAGGAATTGGGGCATGGCGCAGTGCGCCACTACTGCCTGGGGGGGCGCAGTGCCCCGTCCGTGTGTGCGCCGCGCTCGCGGCCGGTTCGGGGGGCTCGGGCCGGTACCTGGTGTTGTGTCTCTCCCGTTTCCCCCATCCCACCCCGCGTGTCCCGCCCTGCGTGTGGCGGGCCGTCCTGCTCTGGGTGTCACTCACCCTCGCTCGCTGGTACGCCATTCCACGCGGTCTGTGCGTTCCGCGAGCTCGGTCCGGTTGCCCTTCTGGTAGTCCCCGCGTGCCCTTTGCGTGTGTGTGTGCTGGCGCCCCCGCGGCGTCCGCTCTCCCCCCCCCTCGGGTGGTGTGGCGTGCGCACCTCGCGCGGTCCCGGCACTGAGCGCTGGTAGGGCCTTCCAACGTGGTCCGTGCCCCTCCGCGTGTCCTGCCCCGGTCCGTTGCTCCGTCTGGCGTGCTCGGGGGGGGGCGGTCCGGTCCCGGTTCCCCCCTGCCTGGCTTGGGGCTGTTGTTGCGAGGGGCGTCTGAGGTCAGGGCGCTCGCCCTCCCCCGACTGCCCGCCCACTGGGCGGGCTGTTGGGGTCCGCTACCCACGTGCTGTGGGTGCGGGTGTGTGGGTGTGGGGGCCCAACACTGTTCCCTTGGCCTGCATGCCCTGTGGGGGCTGCGTGCCGCGGGGGTGGTGTGGTGGGGGGCCGTCCCCCGGGAGGGGTGGCCAGCCACTGTTGTGAGGGGTGTCTGGTGTCAGGCGCTGTCCCTCCCCCGACCGCCCGTCCTCTGGGGCGGGCAGCCGGGGTACCGCGACCCGTGTGTTCCGGGTGCGGTCGGTGCGGGCGTGGGGACCCAGCACCGGTTCCACAGCGTGCGCCCTTTCGGGCCGGCGTTGCTCGCTGTGGGGGTGGCGGAAGGGCGTCCCCGGGGGGGGTGCCTTCCACTGTTGTGAGGGGCGTCTGAGGTCAGGCGGTCCCCCTCCCCCGACTGCCCGCCCACTGGGCGGGCCACCCACGTGCTGTTGGCGCGCTGTGTGGATGTGGGGGCCCTACACTGTCCTCTTGGCCTGCATGCCCTGTGGGGGCTGTGTGCCGTGGTGGTGGTGGGGGGCCGTCCCCGGGGGGGGTGGCCTACCACCGATGTGAGGGGCGTCTGGTGTCAGGCGCTGCCCCCCCCCCCGGCTGCCCGTCCTCTGGGGCGGGCAGCCGGGGTTCCGTGACTCGTGTGTCCCGGCTGCGGTCGGTGCGGGCGTGGGGACCCAGCACCTGCCCCACAGCCTGCGGCCTTGCAGGCCGGCGTTGCTCGCTGTGGGGGTGGCGGAAGGGCGTCCCCGGGGGGGATGCCTTCCACCGTTGTGAGGGGCGTCTGAGGTCAGGCGCTCCCCCTCCCCCAACTGCCGTCCCACTGGGCGGGCTGTTGAGGTCCGCGTCCCATGTGCTGTGGGCGCAGGTGTGTGGGTGTGGGGGCCCAACACTGTCCCCCTGGCCTGCATGCCCTGTGGGGGCTGCGTGCCGTGGGGGTGGTGGCGGGCCGTCCCCGGGGGGGGTGGCCTGACACCGTTGTGAGGGGCGTCTGGTGTCAGGTGCTGGCCCTCCCCCGACCGCCCGTCCTCTGGGGCGGGCAGCCGGGGTTCCGCGACCCGTGTGTCCCGGGTGCGGTTGGTGCGGGTGTGGGGACCCAGCACCGGCCCCACGGCGCGCGCCCTTGCAGGCCGGCGTTGCGCGCCGGGGGGGTGGCGGAAGAGCGTCCCCGTTGTGAGGGGCGTCTGGGGTCAGGCGCTCCCCCTCCCCCGGCTGCCCGCCCTCTGGGCGGGCTGCCGGGGCCCACTACCCACTGGCTGTGGATGCGGGGGGGTGCGGGTGTGGGGACCCGTCACCAATCCCACAGGGCGCGCTCTTGCGAGCTGGCTTTGCGCGCTGTGGGGGAGGCACGAGGGCGCCCGGGGGGGGCACCTCCTGCCCTGGTGTGGGGCGTCCAGGGTCGGGCGCTCTCCCAGCCCCGACTGCCCGCCCTCTTGGCGGGCTTCCGGGGCCCACTACCCACTGGTTGTCGGTGCGGGGGGATGCGGGCGCGGGGACCCGTCACGAACCCCACAGCGCGCGCTCTTGCGTGCTTTGGGGGTGGCATGAGGGTGCCCGGGGGGGGCGCCTCTTGCTTGGGTGTGGGGCGTCCGGGGTCGGGCGCTCTCCCACCCCCGACTGCCCGCCCTCTGGGCGGGCTGCCGGGGCCCACTACCCACTGGCTGTGGGTGCGGGGGGGTGCGGGCGCGGGGACCCTTCACCAACCCCACAGCGCGCGCTCTTGCGAGCTGGCTGTGCGCGCTGTGGGGGCGGCATGAGGGTGCCCGGGGGGGGCGCCTCCTGCCTGGGTGTGGGGCGTCCGGGGTCGGGCGCTCTCCCATCCCCGACTGCCCGCCCTCTTGGCGGGCTGCCGGGGCCCACTACCCGCTGGCTGTGGCTGCGGGGGGGTGCTGGGCGAGCGTGGGGACCCGTCACCAACCCCACAGCGCGCGCTCTTGCGTGCTGTGGGGGCGGCATGAGGGTGCCCGAGGGGGCGCCTCTTGCCTGGGTGTGGGGCGTCCGGGCTCGGGCGCTCCCCCACCCCCGACTGCCCGCCCTCTGGGCGGGCTGCCGGGGCCGACTACCCACTGGCTGTGGGTGCGGGGGGGTGGGGGTGTGGGGACCCATCACCAACCCCACAGCGCCCTCTCGCGAGCTGGCTTTGCGCGCTGTGGGGGCGGCACGAGGGCGCCCGGGGGGGGGCGCCTCCTGCCTGGGTGTGGGGCGTCCGGGGTCGGGCGCTCTCCCTACCCCCACTGCCCGCCCTCTGGGCGGGCTGCCGGGGCCCGCTACCCACTGGCTGTGGGTGCGGGGGGATGCGGGCGTGGGGACCAATCACCAACCCCACAGCGCGCGCTCTTGTGAGCTGGCTTTGCGCGCTGTGGGGGCGGCACGAGGGCGCCCGGGGGGGCGCCTCCTGCCTGGGTGTGGGGCGCCCGGGGTCGGGCGCTCCTTCGGCCCTGACTGCCCGCCCTCTGGGCGGGCTGCCGGGGCCCACTACCCACTGGCTGTGGGTGCGGGGGGATGCGGGCGTGGGGACCCGTCACCAACCCCACAGCGCGCGCTCCTGCGTGCTGTGGGGGCGGCATGAGGGTGCCCGGGGGGCGCCTCTTGCCTTGGTGTGGGGCGTCCGGGGTCGGACGCTCTCCCACCCCCGACTGCCCGCGCTCTGGGCGGCCTGCCGGGGTCCAGTACCCACTGGCTGTGGGTGCGGGGGGGTGCGGGCGTGGGGACCCGTCACCAACCCCACAGCGCGCGCTCTTGCGAGCTGGCTTTGGGCGCTATGGGGGCGGCATGAGGGTGCCCGGGGGGGGCGCCTCTTGCCTGGGTGTGGGGCGTCCGGGGTTGGGCGCTCTCCCATTCCCGACTGCCCGCCCTCTGGGCGGGCTGCCGGGGCCCACTACCCACTGGCTGTGGGTGCGGGGGGGTGCGGGCGTGGGGATCCGTCACCAACCCCACAGCGCGCGCTCTTGCGAGCTGGCTGCGCGCGCTGTGGGGGCGGCACAAGGGCGCCCGGGGGGGGCGCCTCCTGCCTGGGTGTGGGGCGTCCGGGGTTGGGCGCTCTCCCACCCCCGACTGCCCGCCCTTTGGGCGGGCTGCCGGGGCCCACTACCCGCTGGCTGTGGCTGGGGGGGGATGCGGGCCTGGGGACCCGTCACGAACCCCACAGCGCGCGCTCTTGCGTGCTGTGGGGGCGGCATGAGGGTGCCCGGGGGGGGCGCCTCTTGCCTGGGTGTGGGGCGTCCGGGGTCGGGCGCTCTCCCAACCCCGACTGCCCGCCCTCTGGGCGGGCTGCCGGGGCCCACTACCCACTGGCTGTGGGTGCGGGGGGGTGCGGGCGTGGGGAGCCGTGACCAACCCCACAGCGCGCGCTCTTGCGAGCTGGCTTTGTGCGCTGTGGGGGCGGCATCAGGGTGCCCGGGGGGGGGCGCCTCTTGCCTGGGTGTGGGGCGTCCGGGGTCGGGCGCTTTCCCGACCCCGACTGCCCGCCCTCTTGGCGGGCTGCCCGGGCCCACTGGCCACTGGCTGTGGGTGCGGGGGGGTGCGGGCGTGGGGACCCATCACCAACCCCACAGCACGCTCTTGCGAGCTGGCTTTGCGCACCCTGGAGGCGGCACGAGGGCGCCCTGGGGGGGGCGCCTCCTGCCTGGGTGTGGGGCGTTCGGGGTCGGGCGCTCTCCCATCCCCAATTGCCCGCGCTCTGGGCGGGCTGCCGGGGCCCACTACCCACTGACTGTGGGTGCGGGGGGGTGCGGGCGTGGGGACCCGTGACCAACCCCACAGCGCGCGCTCTTGCGAGCTGGCTTTGCGCGCTGTGGGGGCGGCACGAGGGCGCCCTGGGGGGGGCGCCTCCTGCCTGGGTGTTTGGCGTCCGGGGTCGGGCGCTCTCCCACCCCCGACTGCCCGCCTTCTGGGCGGGCTGCAGGGGCCCACTGCCCACTGGCTGTGGGTGCGGGGGGGGTGCGGGCGTGGGGACCGGTCATCAACCCCACAGCGCGCGCTCTTGCGAGCTGTGGTGCGGCATGAGGGTGCCCGGTGGGGCGCCTCCTGCCTGGGTGTGGAGGGTCCGGGGCCGGGCGCTCTCCCACCCCCGACTGCCCGCCCTCTGGCCGGGCTGCCGGGGCCCACTACCCACTGGCTGTGGGTGCGGGGGGGTGCGGGCGCGGGGACCCTTCACCAGCCCCACAGCGCGCGCTCTTGCGAGCTGGCTTTGCGCGCTGTGGGGACGGCCTGAGGGTGCCCGGGGGAGGCGCCTCCTGCCTGGGTGTGGGGTGTCCGGGGTCGGGCGCTCCCCCATCCCCGTCTGCCCGCCCTCTGGGCGGGCTGCCGGGGCCCACTACCCGCTGGCTGTGGCTGCGGGGTGACGCGAGCGTGGGGACCCGTCACCAACCCCACAGCGCGCGCTCTTGCGTGCTGTGGGGGCGGCATGAGGGTGCCCGGGGGGGGCGCCTCTTGCCTGGGTGTGGGGCGTCCGGGGTCGGGCGCTCTCCCACCCCGACTGCCCGCCCTCTGGGCGGGCTGCCGGGGCTCACTACCTACTGGGTGTGGGTGCGTGGGGACCCGTCACCAACCCCACAGCGCGCGCGTTCTTGCGAGCTGGCTTTGCGCGCTGTGGAGGCAGCACGAGGGCGCCAAGGTGGGGCGCCTCCTGCCTGGGTGTGGGGCGTCCAGGGGCGGGCGCTCTCCAACCCCCGACTGCCCGCGCTCTGGGCGGGCTGCCAGGGCCCACTACCCACAGGCTCTGGGTCCGGGGGGGTGCGGGCGTGGGGACCCGTCACCAACCCCACAGCGCGCGCTCTTGTGAGCTGGCTTTGCGCGCTGTGGGGGCGGCACGAGGGCGCCCGGGGGGGGCGCCTCCTGCCTGGGTGTAGGGCGTCCGGGGTCGGGCGCTCCCCCACCCCAGACTGCCCGCCCTCTGGGCGGGCTGCAGGGGGCCACTACCCACTGGCTGTGGGTGCGGGGGGGATGCGGCCGTGGGGACCCGTCACCAACCCCACAGCGCGCGCTCTTGCGTGCTGTGGGGGCAGCATGAGGGTGCTCGAGGGGGCCCCTCCTGCCTGGGTGTGGAGCGTCCGGGGCCGGGCGCTCTCCCACCCCCGACTGCCCGCCCTCTGGGCGGGCTGCCGGGGCCAACTACCCACTGGCTGTGGGTGCCGGGGGCTGCAGGCGCGGGAACCCGTCACCAACCCCACAGCGCGCGCTCTTGCGAGCTGGCTGTGCGCGCTGTGGGGGCGGCATGAGGGTGCCCGGGGGGGGCGCATCCTGCCTGGGTGTGGGGCGTCCGGGGTCGGGCGCTCTCCCAACCCCGACTGCCCGCCCTCTGGGCGGGCTGCCGGGGCCCACTACCCACTGGCTGTGGGTGCGGGGGGGTGCGGGCGTGGGGACCCGTCACCAACCCCACAGCGCGCGCTCTTGCGAGCTGGCTTTGCGCGCTTTGGAGGCGGCAAGAGGGCGCCCGGGGGGGGCGCCTCCTGCCTGGGTGTGGGGCGTCCGGGGTCGGGCGCTCTCCCACCCCCGACTGCCCGCGCTCTGGGCGGGCTGCTGGGGCCCACTACCCACTGCCTGTGGGTGCGGGGGGGTGCAGGCGTCCGGACCCGTCACCAACCCCACAGCGCGCGCTCTTGTGAGCTGGCTTTGCGCGCTGTGGGTGCGGCACGAGGGCGCCCGGGGGGGGCGCCCCCTGCCTGAATGTGGGGCATCCGGGGTCGGACGCTCTTCCCCCAACGACTGCCCGCCCTCTGGGCGGGCTGCAGGGGCCCACTACCCACTGGCTGTGGGTGCCGGGGGCTGCTGGCGTACGGACCCGTCATCAACCCCACAGCGCGCGCTCTTGCGTGCTGTGTGGGCGGCATGAGGGTGCCCGGGGGGGCGCCTCCTGCCTGGGTGTGGGGCGTCCGGGGTCGGGCGCTCTCCCACCCCCGACTGCACGCCCTCTGGGCGGGCTGCCGGGGTTCACTACCCACTGACTGTGGGTGCGGGGGGGTGTGGGCTTGGGGACCCGTCACCAACCCCACAGTGCGCGCTCTTGCGAGCTGGCTTTGCGGGCTGTGGGGGCGGCATGAGGGTGCCCGGGGGGGGCGCCTCTTGCCTGGGTGTGGGGCGTCCGGGGTCGGGCGCTCTCCCACCCCTGACTGCCCGCCCTCTGGGCGGACTGCCTGGGCCCACTACCCACTGGCTGTGACTGCGGGGGGGTGCGGGCGTGGGATCCCGTCACCAACCCCACAGCGCGCGCTCTTGCGAGCTGGCTTTGCGCGCTGTTGGGGCAGCACGAGGGCGCCCGGGGGGGGCGCCTCCTGCCTGGGTGTGGGGCATCCGGGGTCATGCGCTTTCCCATCCCCGACTGCCCGCCCTCGGGGCGGGCTGCCGGGGCCCACTACCCACTGGCTGTGGGTGCGGGGGGGTGCGGCCGGGGGACCCGTCACCAACCCCACAGCGCGCGCTCTTGCGTGCTGTGGGGGCGGCATGAGGGTGCCCCGGGGGGGCGCCTCTTGCCTGGGTGTGGGGCGTCCGGGGTCGGGCGCTCTCCCACCCCCGACTGCCCGCCCTCTGGGTGGGCTGCCGGGGCCCACTACCCACTGGCTGTGGGTGCGGGGGGTTGCGGGCGTGGGGACCCGTCACCAACCCCACAGCGCGCGCTCTTGCGAGCTGGCTTTGTGCGCTGTGGGGGCGGCACGAGGGTGCCCAGGGGGGGCGCCTCCTGCCTGGGTGTGGGGCGTTTCGGGTCGGGCGCTCTCCCACCTCTGACCGCCCGTCCTTTCGGGTGTGCGGCCAGGGCCCGCTTCCCACTGGCCGTGAGTGCGGTGTGCGGGCGTGGGGGCCCGGTTGTCCTGGGCACCTTGTCCCGTGCTGCGGTTCGTCGTGTGTTGTGCGCGCTTCCCGGGTTTGCGGCACCTGGTGGCCGTTGTGGCTTGGCACCTGTCCTTGTGCCGTGGTTGTGGCCGGCGGCGTGCCTCTCTGGCGTGCCTCATGGTCCCGCTTTTGTGCGCCGCTCCTTGTCCGGTCCGGTCGCTCTCGGTGCTCCAGTCGGGTTTCTTGTCGCCGTGGTGCCTTCCCCCACCCCGGAGGCTGTCGCCCCCGGCTTTACTGGGTGGCCGCGCGGGGCACGTGGAGGCCGGCCGAGAACCAGGCTCATTGTGCCTGCCGCTGGCCCCTGCCGAGGCAAGGGCGCGGGGCGCGCTCCGCGTCGTACCCGTTCGGGGCCCCGCGATGGGGTTGTCCCTGGCGGGTCCCTCCGGCTTCGGTCTTGGGCTGCGTGCGCTGCGGTGGTTTGGCGTGTGTGGACCCGGTCACTGACGCGTCCGGTTTCCGGTACCGTCCGTCTTGCGACGGGGGACTCGGCTGGTGCACCGGGGCTGTTTCTTGTGGACGCTGACGTCGCCCCTTTCGGGTCGGAGGACGCCACGCCCGGGTCCCGCGCGTGTGTGCGTGTGCGTGCCCTGCTTGGCCGGGTCGGGCGGGCCGGCCTCCCGGGCGTGTTTTGGTGCGCCTCACCTTTCCTTTGGCCGTTCTTGGTTCGCTCTTTGCTTGTTCGGCCCCCTCCGGGGGCGCAACGAGGGGGAGAAGGGAAAAGAAACAAAAAAAAAAACCCAACAACAACCACAAACATATGTTTGTGGTTGTTGTTGGGGTTTTTTTTTTTCTTTTCCCTTCTCCCCCTCGTTGCGCCCCCGTTGTGTCCTGTTTTGTGTGTTTTCCGGCCCCGGGTGCCTTGGGCCTTTGCGTCTTGTCCCCCCCCCTTTTTTTTTCTTCCCCCCCCCCCTCTGTGCGCCCCGTTGTCTCCTGCTTTGCGTGTTTTCCGGCCTGGGGTGCCCGGCCTGAGGCGGCGATCGCATGGGCTGTTGGGCAGCCGCAGTGATCCACCTGCACGCCGTGCCGGGCATAATCGCCCCCCATTCCACGGTCCCCATGCCCTCGGCGTGGAGTAGCGCCTGGCCCTGGACCAGGGGGAAATAGGGGCTCGGGCGCCCGCCCTCTTCCCTCCATCGTACCCAGGCCGCCCCCGCCTGCAGGCTGCGGAGCAGGGCCACGCCAGGGAGGAGCGGCTGCGAGAAAGCCCCCTTGACGGCTTGAGTGGCGTGGGCCAGGGTGCCCATGGGCAAATACCACAACCGGAGGACCCAGGGGCCCGGCAGCGGTTGCATCTCCCCTGCGTCCCATCGCCACTCGGAGTCTGGCGGAGCGGCCGGGAACATGCCTGTCTGCAGGAAGTGGCGTGCCCTCTTGTCGGGGTGCCGTTGGAGGGTTGCTGCGAGGCTGAGCCCCTGTGCCGTGGGTGCCACCGGGAGGCCGCCCCGGGGCCTGCGCCAGGGGTAATCCTGGCCGGCCGGCCAGGTGTGGAGGTCCCGGGCGATTTCCTCCGCGGTCCCTGTGGAGGCGTCCTCCGGTGCCAGGTGCCACATGACGGCGAGCACCCCCTACGTGGAGAAGGGCCACGCCCGTGGGGGGGTGTACACCTGGATGGTCCACTGTGGGCGCGCCCGCCGCACGCGGGATGCATGGAGCACCCCTCGGACCATGTCTGCCGCCAGGACCAGCACCATTCCTGAGGGCTCCACAATGATCCCCCCTGCGGGTCCGCCGTTGCGGCCCCGGGTGTGCAGGGCCGCTGCCGCCTGTCCCGCGTGAGTGACTCGGTTGAGGGCCTCCTGGATGTTCACGCTGCCGCGTGCAGTCTCATCCAGGATCCAGCCCTGCGCCACCCCGTAGCGTAGGGCGCCGCGTGTGGCCGCGCGTCCCACCTCGGGCAGCGCTCCGTTATCAGGGCCGGGCTGGGGGTGCAGTCAGCCCCTTTCCACGCCGGGCAGAGGATGGGCACGCTGCCCGCCGGCGGCGCAGGTTCCGCGGGCGTGCTTCTCCTGGAGGGCTCCGGTATTTCCTCCAGGTCGGAGTCCGTGCCCGCCTCCTCTTGTGGGGGGTTTCCTTCGCCGCCTCTGAGTCCCAGCGCCCTGATGACCTCGTGTGCTGCGTCCAGCGTCGGAGATCGGGGGCGTGTTTTGCGATGGGCCGCGGGTTCCGCCATTGTTGTGTCGCTGTGCCGAAGAGCAGGGGGTGGGGTGCGGATTTCCCGTGGCTGGTGCACGTGCTGTGGGCGCGGCGGGGCGTGGGTGGGGGAGCTCGTACAACGGTTCCGCGGGCCGGCATATTTGTGTGCGTGTGGGCACTAGGTGCTCCCCCCCCGCGGTCCGTGGCGGCCCCGTTGCAAGGGGCGTCCGAGGCCCGGCGCTCTCCCCCCTCTGGCTGCCCTCCTCCTGGGGGCTGTCGGGGCCTGCTGCCCACGTGCTGTGGGCACGGGTGTGCGAGTACGGGGTCCAGCGCTGTCCCCGTAGCCCGTATTCCCTGTGTTCCTCAGGGGCCGGCAGCCGGGGTTTCGTGGCCCGCGTGTCCGTTGTGAGGGGCGTCTGCAGTCAGGCGCTCCCCCTCCCCCGACTGTCCGCCCTCTGGGCGGCCTGCCGGGGTCCGTCATCCACTCTTGCTGTGGGCGCGGGTGTGCGGGTGTGGGGGCCCCGCGCTGTCCCCTCGGCTTGCATGCCCTGTGGGGGCCGCGCTCCGCGGCAGTGGTGGGGGCCGTCCCCGGGGGTTCGGCCCGCCACCGTTTGGAGGGGCGTCTGGTGTCAGGCGCTGTCCCTCCCCCAGCCGCCCGACCTCTGGGCGGGCCGTCGGGGTCCGCCACCCACATGCTCTGGGCGCGGGCATGCGGGTGTGGGGGCCCGGCACTGTCCCCTCGGCCTGCATGCCCTGTGGGAGCTGCGTGCCCCGGCGGTGGTGGGGGGCCGTCCCCGGGGGGGGTGGCCTGCCCCCGTTGCGAGGGGCGTCTGGTGTCAGACGCTGTCACTCCCCCAGCCGCCCGCCCTCTGGGGCGGGTAGCCGGGGTTCCGCGACCCGTGTGTCCCAGGTGCGGTCTGTGGGGGCGTGGGGACCCAGCACCGGCCCCACAGCGTGCGCCCTTGCGGGCCGGCGTCGCTCGCCGTGGGGGTGGCGGAAGGGCGTCCCCGGGGGGGTGCCTTCCACTGCTGCGAGGGGCGTCTGATGTCAGGCGCTCGCCCTCCCCCGACTGCCCGCCCACTGGGTGGGCTGTTGGGGTCCACTACCCACGTGCTGTGGGCGCGGGCGTGTGGGTGTGGGGGCCCAACGCTGTCCCCTTCGCCTGCATGCCCTGTGGGGGCTGCATGCTGCGGGGGTGGCGGGGGGCCGTCCCCAGGGGGGAATGGCCTGCCGCTGTTGTGAGGGGCGTCTGGTGTCAGGCACACGGTTGAAGCGGGACAGACCACAGGTGACCACTAGGCAACTATCATAGCCGCCAAAACGAGGTGGGCCGTGGATGAAAACCACGTAGAGAAGAGAGTTAGTACAATAGGGTATAGGTAGGCTGGAAATCAGTTTCCTCTCCCTAGTATCGCTCTGCTTGCTGGCATGAGAGCCACAAGCATCAACAATGGTCTGCATTAGGGAACTCAATTCAGTCAGGGTTGGACTAGAGGAGAAACACTCGCGAAAGAAGTCCACTAAGCAATTAGCGCCAGTGTGACCTGAGCTGAGATGGGACCATTGTGGACACCAATCAAGTCGTGCCTCAGGCACGAATATACGGTCCTCGTAGAACAGGTACTGGTTTTTCTTATACTACTGGTGCCCGTCAATGACACGGGGTTCGAGACCAGTGCTGAGGGTCTGAAGAATTTCTTTTTATTCTGACTGATAGTCAGTTAGGCTCCAACCCTCGAGGATTCCAGCAGTCCGCATAGACAGGTCAAGCTGGACATGCATACGCTGGAAAGCCTCTTTGGCGAGTGCTTCAGAGCTCTCACCGATAAGCGCATCGAAGTTGTTGCGCGATATGTAGTCAGACAGTTCATTTTTTATACCAGGGATATGATGGACTGTCAGCCTGAACTGGCTCAGGTTAGTCCACCACCGTTTTAGTTTCGCTTTCTCCGGTGGTGGGCCCTTCTGAAAGGACTTCACCGGTTCCTGGTCACAGAGCCAGACAATAGGGTTAGATCCCAATAGTCGGGACTGTGATGAGAGCACCAACATACCGGCCAGGAGCTCCTGGTCGTAGGTGTTGTAATTGTAACGTGCCTGGTTCCATTTTGGGTTGCAGTGCCCCAGTGGTACAAGTCGCCACTCACTGGAAGGATAGTCGTGCTTCAGGGAGCCATCACGGTTCAGTCCACGAGTACGATAATGGCACTGGGTTGGTTCAGCTGGGTTAAGCTCCTTTAATTAGTATATCGTTCCAGCCCCCCCTACATCACTGGCATCAGTGATCAGGACTATCTCGCCCTTAGGGCGGGGTACGCCCAGGCAGTTGGAGGGGGCAATTTTCTTCTTCAACTCCTGCAAACGCTCCTCCTCTCTGGCGGTCCACCTCCAGGGAGTAGTTTCCTTGATTGGGTCAGTGAGAGGGGCAGAGGACTAGGTAAAGTTGTGGATGTGTCGCCTTGAGAAGTTACAGGCGCCCACAAAACTCCTCACGTCGTGTAGACCCTTCTTAGGGTCATCGCGAATCTGCATGTCCTTTAGGGGCTGCATCTTAGACGCGGCTGGTTTCCACCAGCCATACCGCACGTCGAAACCAAAACACTCTATCTCCTCTCTCATGAACTCGCATTTTTCGAGTTTGATTCGGGGATGGTTTTCCTGACAAACAATGAGAAATTCACGGAGGAGAAGGACATGGTCCTCTTTGGTATTGGTACCCAAACGTACGTCATCGATGTGGGCCTCCGATTATGCCCCTCGGGAAATCAACTCCTGTACTAGAGGTCTGCGCCTCAGTATGTGCAAAACTTTGTTCATCAGTTCTCCGAAGAGCGCAGGGGCATTACCCACCGCAAAAGGCATGACCTTCCACTTAAACACACGACCCTTAGGGGTTATAAAGGCCAGCAGTTCTGAGCTGCGGCTGTTGGGTCAACTTGCCAGAAACCACTGCGTTTGTTTTTTTTGGTTTTGTACCGGCATTTAGCAATACGCTCCAGGGTGTTCTCCATGTTGGGAATACTCCCTGAGTGGTTTTGGGTTTTCTTCTTGACCTCACCATAGTCAACAACCAGTCGCAGGGCAGTTGATCCTGGTTTGGCGACCAGGAAGCAAGGACTGCAGTGATGGGGGTAGCCCGCCTTCTTATGTTCCTCAACGAGGCCAGCATCAATACATTCCTGGATCTGGCGCTCAATTTCGTCAACCTGTTCCTGAGGAGCGGTTTAGGGACGATGTCCCACTCGCGTCTCCTCAAATTCAGACTTCAGTTTCAGGTCCGTCTGAACTACTTTTTTACAGGACAGGGGAGGCGGCAGGGCGCCCAACACCTCCTCACCTATATAGGTTAGGAGCAATTTCTTCAGTCGGGGGTCAAGGTTCAGACTCTCGATTTTCTGCAGGAAATCCTCCTCAGCATGGAGATTGCTCTTACCATGCTCTTTCCTTTTCTGCCGATCAGCCGTTTCGGAAGGTACTGAGCCGTCATCCCACTTAGGGGGACATTGTTGCCCATAGTGCAGAGAATACACTAGGGGTACCTCAGGGTCAGGTAGCGTGTAGGAATCATCGTACTCCTCAGACCAGATGGAGGATTTCGAGGTCTCTCTGAGGTATTGCAGGCGTTGTTGGCGCTCAATACCTTCAGCCCTCGGGTACCACAGCCGTCGGAGTTCCTGAGTGTCATACTCCGACAATGGCATGTTATTAGAAGCATGCCGCGCTAGAGCATTAGGACGCTGAGTCACGGGTTCACCTGAGCAAGTATGCTGCATGTGCAGCACAGGTTTCCCCACAGGGAATGCCGGTTCTGAGTTTGACCCTAGGTCTACTTCCTCCAGCAGCAGCTGCGCCAAGAAGGCACTGTGTTTGAGTTCAACACAGCTGGGATCAACTAGAGAGATAGAGCTGGTGATTTCAGACAGTTGGTCGTCAGCATCCTCCTTCACAGCAGCAGGTTCCAGAATGCCATCAGAGGGTTCACACCCTGTAAGTGTGGCAGGTAGGTGCTCAGGAGATTGTTTTCTGAGGTCAGAAAGGGTCAGGCCACGACTTTCGGCCATGACGTCTTTCAGTCGCACCTGATGCAGATCATACAGGGGTACAGAGTTGAGGGATCCATCGACAATGGATAAGAAACTGGCTGACTCAGGGGCCTGCATAGCTGTGTCTGAGTCCTCAGGCACATAAATGGGACCGTCAGGGAGTTGCACTCTTCCCACAGTCATTCTGTCCGGCATTCGGCGCCAATAAGCGTGTTCACCAGAGCAACCCCACTCAGGGGTGCACATGACAACTCTTCCTCCCTCATAAGCGCTTTTGGTTAGAACCTTCGCGAGCAGGGAGAAGGGAGGGTTAGCATACGCTAGGCCCATTGCTTTCCAGAAGAAACGGAAAGCGTTATTCAAATACTTCGACCAATACAACTGCATGATGTGCTGTTGTTGGCTCGCGAACAATTCCACCTGGATCTCATCCAGGGATACCTGAAGGGCCGCCAGTCTATTTTCAAGAACGTGACGGGCCAATTGGTAGTTTTCAGTACGATATTTAGTCTTGGCTGCGTAGCGCAGCCCAGACTCTTTTCGTCCTGACGACTCAAAAGGTACTGAGAAGAGCCCACTGTCAAAGTCGCAGTGTAGAGAATAGGGGCGTTGGAGAGACAACATTTTTACCTCGGGGTTTCTTCGTAGGAAGTGGGTGCCAATGACGATGTCAAAGGCGTCAGTGTCCATAACTCTGCAGTGTTGGGTCACAGTTTCATCGCCAAGAAAAACAGTCACATCCACACCCTTCACGCGATGGATGGTACGCCCATCCCCTACTCTTACTGCCACTGTCTTATTTTTCCTGAAAGTCTTCAGCAGGTGCCGGGCCACTATAGAGAGTGTTGCGCCGGTGTCCAGCCCTGCTCGAAAAACTTGATCCCTGATTTTCACGAGGATCCAGAAAAACAAGTCCTCCTCTTCAGAGACGCCCCCCTACTCCTCAACAGGAAATTTCACGTCAACCCCTGCAGACATGAGGGACTTGACATTCCAGGCCAGTCGCCTTCTCTTGGAGTTAGACCCCTCATGGGAAGCGTTATCCCCCTGTGGGCGCTTCTTGGGGTCGACATCGGCAGGAGAGGGAGAAAAAGCGGGCGCCGATGAGCGCCTCTGGGGGTTGGGGTTTCCACCCTTGCCACCTCCCTTGCCTCCTCCTTCACCACCCTTATCCCCATTCTGGCAAGTTCTGCAGGGTGTTTGGGCCTTCTGGCATTCACCCTCTTGCCGTTTGTGTTTGTCACTCTCGCATTTTTTTATGTGACATTCGTCCTCGTAGTGACAACGTTTGCCACTGTAACCACACGTGATGGTACACCCGAAATGGTCCCGATGGTCCCGACTGTTTTCCCATGTTTAGTGTGCTGCTGTCGTTTCAGTTGTAGCATACAACCACTGCGGTGGTTGCAGTCAGGGGCATGACAAGGTCACCCTTGTCATTGACAGGCTTACAGTAGAAGAGTGGCGGTGTACCTGTTTCAGGTTTAACCTCATTCATGGCACGCAGGTTACCCCCCCCTTTACCACAACCCTTGTTGGTGTTAGTGGGATTTTTAGGTCCCTTCCCTTCGCCACGTTCAGGGGTAGGGGCGCCACCTCAACGTAGGATTCTCTTGAGGAATTTCTCCATATGGGAGTCATTCTCCCTCTCAAGGGCCAGCTCGATCAGCAGGTCCACAAAGTCATTGTACGTGTTGGTCCGACTCTTCCTCTCTTAGGTGGTGCGGCAATTGCCCCACGTACGTGTAGGGACTTTACTCATGAGCCACAGGTGGGGTTCTGTGGCTCCAAAGGAACCCACGTTCATTCGCGAGAATGAATACTCCAGGTCGCACACATATTCAGAGCCTCTCGCAGCGGAGGGAAATTCAGGGAGCATAGGGAGCTCCTCAATCTGTGTGTGTACACCGAGGTCAGTTTCATAGACCGGGAAAGTTTTATCCAGTCTTTGGAGAACCTCAGCCCAAGTAGAACAGGTTTTCACAATCTGCTTCACCTGTTTTTGCAAAAACTTCTTTTTGCATGAGCGCTTCAGAAGAGAACATTTAGTGGCCACATCCACGTGAGATTGGCCGGTAAGCAAAAGAAACTCGGCAAATTCTTCTGCCCATTTGGGCAGGATTTTCGGGTCAAACTCCGGCAATTCTAACTGGATGTCCGCCTGGGCAATAGGTTTGCCACTCTTGCCACCCCCTGGGGTTAGGCCTGAAGGGGGGGGACGTACGCCATCGAGGGGTGCGGGAGCTGTTAGCCCCTTTTTCTCAGTCTCTGTCACGGGCACATCCTGTAGCTCAGCGACGGGGACTGTCCTGGCACGGGGATGAAAAGGGCTGGGGTAAGTGACCTTGGGTAGCACTCTGAATACCCTTGATCGTTTGAGATCTTCAGCAGGCGTGCTCAGTCCACGTGAGGTTGAGGCCAGTGCTGGCTTGGGTAAGGGTTCAGTGATACCAAGTTTTCAGACAGGGCTGTCACATCTGGATCTTCGGACCAAGACAGTAGTTTGGCCAGTAGTTCGGCCGTACGGTCCAGGGCACCATAAGTTGGCTCTGGGAGATCAGAATCCTCCACATAAGCTGGGCACACTTCAGGGTTCCTGCTAGTGGTTGGCAGCTCTGGACGCCATGCTGGCCCTCTCGGTTGCCTGGGGAGAGACACAGTGTCAGCCAGGTCTGTAGGTGGGCCGGAGTAAAGGTAGGAACCCATGTCCGTATGTGGTGGGGATCCCAAGGCTTTGAGTGGTTCCCCTCCATCTTCCCCTCGGACGGACTTGTAGTACTCTTCGTGGAGCAGTTACTCGTCCATTCTCCTTCTCAGTTCCCCTCCAACTGCCGCGGACGAAGATGCAGGGCAGGCTGAACGGGAGATGGAGGTAGGTAGGTAGGTGCACTCGGTCGTGGAGAGGCGCCCCGTGGTTCCCCCTGGCGTCGCCCCTGTGACCAACAGGCAGAGGCTCCGCGCGTGATGAGGGGAGGCGGCTTACATCCCGCTAGACCTGACTGTTGGCCCTGAAAAAAGCGGCCCCGGGCAACACCGGGAGGGCTGATCGCCGCCAGCGTGACATGCTTGTCTCGCCGGGAGGGTGTGCCCCCGTGCTTGCGCACGTCCCCTCCTTTGGGCGGAACCCTGGGGGTTCATCGGACTTCCTGGCGTATCCCGTTCCGAAGGCATGCATGCACGTTCTTGGTACTAGGGTTCCGAGGCGCTTGGGTGTCGCACGCTCCGCATGGAGTCCCAAAGCAGCGCTGGCCTTAGGATGCAGCCTTACCCCCGGTCTCCGGATCTCGTTTGGCCGGGTCACCTGCATGGCACGGGCTGCCTCAGTGCCCGGGCTGTGGGCACTGGGTTTCCTACTGTTGGACGACGTTTGTGTTTGGGTCCGGTTTGCGGTTTGGTGTGGGTTTTGTTAACCCCGCCATTCCTGGCTGGGGTCTTGGGTGGGTGTGTTTGGGCAAGGTTTGTGGTGTTGTCCCTCTAGTGTCGGCTATTTGTGGTGTTCGTTGTTTGGGTTCGGTTTCTGCCTGCTTACGGGACGTGTGTGGTTGCGTGGGCGCCCCGCTTGCCCCCAGCCGTTTCTGGTTCCGGGGTGCGGTGTGGGCGTGTGTGCTGGGCCCGGGTCTCAGCTGTGCCCAGCCCTTCTTGGCTGGGTTGTCGGGGTGTGTTCTTTGCGCTTTTTTTTTTATTCTGCTGGGTGTCCCTGTCCCGGGCCTTGTGGTCTCTGTCCTGCCATCCCCTTTCTTTCGGGCTGGGCTGCTGGCTCTCTTTTTTTTTCGTGGTGTGTGTCTGCTTGTTTCGGTGTCCCTTTTTCTGGTGGGCCGCTGTTCCTGGCTTGGTGTTGCCGGTTTTGGCGCCGTGGTCCCCCTGTGCCTTTTTGGGGGTCCTGTCTTCGGTGCCTTCTGGGGGGGGGGGTTTGGCCGCCTCTGGTTGTGTTGGCGGGCGGTTTGGTGGCTGTGGGCTGTTTTCGCGCCCCCTTCCCTCCCCCCTCTGTTGTTTTTTTTTTGGGGGGGGGGCCTACCTGTTCCTCCCTCTGCCTTCCCTGGGCTGGCGCACGCACTGGCCCGCATTCAGTGTTGTCTTCCGGGCTGCTGTTGTCAGTTGCGTTCTGTTTGGCCATGTTCCGGCCCCATGGGTCGGGTGGGCTATGTAGACGGTGAGCTCGGCGCCCCTTCTTGCCGGGTTAGGTCCTGGCACTGCCGGCCGGGCAGCTGCGCCTGGCAGCTGCTTGTGGCTCTGGGTTAGGGTGCTGGGGTTGTTCGTGTCCTTTCCCCTCTGCGGTGCCGGTTTCAACCTTCTGGGTGGTCCGCCAGCAGTGTTGCCAGGCGCGCTGTGGCCCCGTGTGTGGCCTGCGGTGCTGGTGTGTGGCGTGCTGGTGCGGCACCTTCCAGGGTGTGCGGTGGCTTGCTTCGGTTAGTCCTTCAGGTTAGGGTCAGTTGTGTCGTGTTGTGCCGCTCTGTGCCGCGTCGCATCGCGTCGTGCTGTGGCGCGTTGCACTGTGGCGCGCTGTGGTGCGGTGTGCAGTGGTCTCGCGTTGTGCCGCGGTGGGTCAGTGGAGGTCAGCCTAGCCTGTGTCGTGGTGCGGAGTGCGGGCCGGAGTGTGGCTGGCTGGTGGCTCGGGGGTGCGGTTAGGTGTGGGTGTCTCGCTGGGTCCGTGCTGCGGGGGCTTGGCCGTGCCGCTCGGGCTGGTGGGTTGGGTAGGTCGATCGCGTGACGGTCCGTGGGGCTGCCCTCCCTGGGGGCCTGTGCCTTGGTCCCGTGTCCTCTAGGGGTTTCGGTCCCCAGTCCTGGTCGCTGTGGCCGTGCCTTCGTCCTCTTCCGGTGCCTGTGAGGTGGCCCTTGTGGCGGCCTGGGTCGTCGCCTGGCGGTGAGGGCGTGGTGGTGCGCCGTGCGGCGGCGTTCCCTGCGGCTTCCTCTGTGGGTGTGGCCCGTTCTCCCCGTGTAGGTGTGCCCTCCATTCCCCGTGTGGTTTCCGGTGGCTGGTGGCTGTGCGCTGGTGTGATCAGTACGGCGTCTGATGCTTGCTTCGGCGGTGTGTGTTGGGGGCCGCGCCCACACGAGTCGTGGGGCGTTCGGTGGGGGTGGGGTGGCGCTGGTCCCCCCCTCGTGGTATGCCCTTCCTGGGTGTGGGTCGTGGCGTTTGCCGTGTTGCCCTTTTCCTCCGTGCCTTGGTCCCCGCTCCCGCCCCTTCCTGGTTCTTGGGTGGTTTCCTGCCCCCGTGTGGTGTCTCTTCCGGCGTCCTGTCCCTCTGAGTGCCTGCTCTCACTTGGGGCCCCTCCGTGCCCTCTTGCCTGAGTGCCCCTTGGTGTTCCTTGCCCTTCCCTTGCCCTTGTCCTCCCCCTTCCTGGTGTGGTGGTGGCGGGAGGGGCGGGGTTGGGAGGGGGTGCCGACGGCCCAGGCCTAGGGCCGGGTGGCCTGGAGCCACTGGCGGAGGGCTTGGGGGGTGTAGGGGGGGCAGAGGCCCTGGACCGCATCGCGGAGGAGGGCCTCCCATGCCGCTTGTGGCATGATGGCCTCCGGGGCGGCCTCGTTGGAGTTGACGGGGGTGCGGGTGCGCACCTCCTCGAAGGTATGCATCATGTGCACCCCATCGTGCCTTCCCGCTCCCTCGGCCCACTTCACCCAGCGGCAGAGCTCCTGCAAAGCGGGGGCAGACCACCAGGCGAGGTGGGCAGGGGCCTGGGGGGGGGAGGGGTCCGTGCCTGGGGTCCTGGAGCGGCGGGGGGAGGACGTGGACCTGCGGTGGTGGCGGGGGTGGCGGTGCCTCGGGGAGCGGGTGCGGCGGTGGCGGGGGCTGGGGGTGGAGGACGGGTACGGGCGGAGGGAAGAACGGGAGGGGGAGGTGGTCATGGGGCGGCGGTGGCGCGCTTGGTGGTGTCCGGGGGAGCAGGAGTGGTGGTGGCGGGGGCTGGGGGTGGTGGATGGGTATGGGCGGTGGGGGGAACGGGGAGCCCGGTTGGGCCTGTGGGGGGAGGGGGAGGTGGACGTGGGGCGGCGGTGGCGTGCCTGGCGGCGTCGTGGGCTAGGTTTGGGGGTCTTGTATGACCGGAGCGGGGAGGGGGGGGTGGACATGGGGCGGCCGTGGCGCTCGTGGTGGTGCCCGGGGGAGTGCGAGCGGCAGGAGCGGGGTCTCGGGGGGTCGTGGTGGCACCTGGGGGAGCGGGAGCGGCGCGAGTGGGTGGTTGAGGCGCGGTGGCGGTGTGGGGAGTGTGGGCGCCGTGGGCGGGTGTGCCGTGCGGGGGGGGGAGCGGGAGCGCCCCCGTCTGCGGGACCGGGCCTCATCGCTCGAGTCGGGCCAGTCAGGCGGCGTCGGCGGGTCCTGGAGGGCTTCGCGTGGTGCTGCCTGGTACTGGGGGAGGGGGGGGGGGGGTCCTTCGTCGTCCATGGATCCGCCACGTAGGGGTGTGGTGGCGGCAGCGGCTGGTGGTATGGGTCGAGTGACTGTCCTTGGCGGCGTTGGGCCCGGGGGGCCCCTTTGGCGTGGACGTGGTGGCCGGGGGGATACGGATACGGTTCCTGGTACGAGGGGGGTGGCTGGTACGGGAGGGGTGGCCCCTGGCGGTAGGTGGGGTATGCGGGTGGAGCGCTCGGAGGCTGCCATCCCATTCGCTGGTGCTGTTCGTGCACGGGGCGTTGTGGCCCGGTGGGGTAGGGCGGTGAGCAGTGGTAGGGGTGGGGGTGGTGTTGGTAGTGGTGGTGGTGGGGCCGCTGGTGGTGGTGGTGTGGGTAGTGGTGGGGTTGGTGTTGCGGGTATGGCCCATGGACCCCTTGTGGGTTTTCTGGTCCCCCTTGTGGGGGTGGGGGGTTGGGCATCGTGGGCAGTCCCTGAAGCTGCACTATGTGGTGGGCAGGGGGGGCGGGTTGGGGGCCAGGCTTGACGGTGACGATGGTTGAGGGTTCCCACGTCCCTGGGTTGGTTTGGCCGGCGGTGGTGGTGGTTTGCGGGGGATGGATGACGGGGCGCTTGGTGACGGGGATGCGGACGAGGGCTTGGACGGGGTCGTGTTGGGTGGCCGCCTCTGCGGTGGTGGTGGGTGCTGGTGGGAGGGGGGCGTGGGTTGTGGTGGGTGGGGGGTCCTGGCTTGGGTGAGGGTCCGGGTGGGGGTGGTGTCGGTCGGCCTTGTGTCGTTGCGTTTGTGGTGTTGTGTGTTGTCGCTCGGGCGCCGGCTTGGGTTTGGGGTCGGGTTTGGGGTTCGGGTCCGGTTCCAGGTTGAGGAGGACCTCTGTCCGGAGGTGTGAGGGCGCCGATGTCGGGTCGGGGGTCTTCCCGGTGCGTTGCCGGGGTGCCCAAGTCGCCTGTGTGGGGGTCGGGGGGTCGGTGCGTGCGGCCGCGGCTTTGGCTTTTGCCGTGGCCTTGAGGATGAGGGCGGCGGAGAGGGGGGGGTCGGAGGATGAGGTGGAGGAGGTGGACGAGGCTGAGGATGAGGAGGAGTCGGTGGATGCGGGTTGGGCTGTGATGCGGGCGGGCTTGCGGGCAACAGCTGCTGCTGCGGCCACGGCGGGGAGGATGGAGGGCATGTCCTCGGGCTGTAGGTTGGGGGCGGGCGGCTGGGGGGGCCCGGTCGTGACCTGGCGGCCCGGCGGGCCGATCAGGTCGGCAGCGGCGGGGGAGGGAGGCGCAGGGCTGTGGACTTCTCCTTCTGCGCTTGGCTGGGCCCGAGTCCTGCAATGTGCGAGGTTGTGTGGGTTGGCGTCCGCGGGGGGGAACAGTTCGCGTGGGCTGCATTCAGGGGCCGGTGGGGGTGGGCTTGGGTCTTCTGGGGTGTGTGCGGGGGGCGTGGGCCGGCCACTGGGTTGGTTTGGGCGTGCCGCGGGGCGCGGGGCTCCTGTCGGCGGGTGTGTGTGGGTTGTCGAGTGTGGGGGGTGGTGAGGGGTGTCCGGCAGGTGGGTGTGTTGCGGGCGTGTGCTGGTGTTCGGGCGCATGGGGGAGTCCCGTGTCGCGGGTCCCGTGATGCGCGCGATGGTGGGCGTGCGTGGGTCTCCGGGTGAGCAGCGAGAGGGGAGGGGCATGGGCGGGGATTGTGCGGTGGGGTGTGCTGTTTCGGTGTATGTGTCCGCTCGCCGCGGCGCGCTTGCGTGGCCAGTTGTAGGCTGGGCGGTTTGGAGGAGAAGCTTGCCGTCTTCTGCTGCCGTGGCAAGGATTTCGCAGACGAGCTTGCATATCTGGTGGACCTCTTGGTCAGTGGTGGGAAGGGGGTATGCTAGCTTTGGGCTAAGACCCGCGCGGTTGAGGACCCTGTGGATGGCGTGGTACCCGCAGGTGCGGGATTGCTGCGGTCTGGGGGGGGGGTTTGGTCGTGTGTCCGGGCCCGCCTCGACTTGTGTGTGGGCGTTGGGGATGGCCCAAACCCAGGGCACGGTCCCCGTGGGTGGCCAGCGGCGCTGGATCCAGTGGGTCAGGCAGAGCATGGTGATTTGGGCCAGGACGCGGGCTGGGGGCTTGTTCCCTGGCTGGAGGACGCCCCTGAGGACCCTGTGCTGGCTGGTGGGGTCCCCTACTGCCCCTGGTGGGGCGGACCCTGGGGCAAACATGGTGTCTGCCCCTTTGATGAGCCATTGCGGGCCAGGGGACGTAGCCGTAGCGGCTATCACGTAGTAGTGCCCGCGCTCGACGACTGTAACCCAGACCTCCGGCGGGGGGTGGTCACTGTCTGTAGGTGGGGGGGGGAGGTCGTCGTCTGGGGTGCGGAGGCCGGCGGCGCGGAGGGCGGTGTCGCGGGTTGGTGCGGTGGCCTGTTCCCACTGCTCCGGGCGGTTCGGGTCCGCTGGGTGGTCCTTCTCCGCTGGGGCCCGTCGTAGGCGTACGGTCCCTTGACACGTGACGTTGATGCCGGTGTCGTGCGTCAGGGCCTGGCCCCACTCGGTGGGGGGGATCCAGAGGTTCTGGCCCTGGGTGTGTTTGCGGGCTCGCCAGAGTACGAGGTCTACGATGGCCTCGTGGAGGCCGCTGCCTGGGGTGGTCAGGTCCCGGAGGGCTTTGGCGGTGAGCTTGGTCCAGTCGTTTTGTAGGCGGTACCAGCCCAGGGGGGTGGTCGGGGCCCTGTCTTGGAGGGTTGCTCGGAGGAGGTCGGGGTCGCGGATGGTGGCCGGTGTGAGGGGGGGGTGCCCCGGGTCCGGGGGGGGTGGGCTGGATGGGCTGCCGGCGTCTTGCGCGTCTACGTCGACGTATGGTTGGCCCTGGTTGGGCTCGGCCGGGCTGGGCGGTGCTGGGTGGCTTCTTTGGTGAGACATGGGCCTTGGGGCGCTCTGGTGGTGTCTTGGAGGCCTGCGGGTGGAGATGGGGGGCGCGTGCGGGGCGCGGAGTGGGTTAGTGGACGTCTCGGTCATGCACGGCATGGTAATGGATGAGACGCTGCATGTGTTCCCTGGCAGTGGGGTCGGTGAGTTGCTCCGCGTGTGTGAACAGGAGGTGTTTGCGGTGTACCATTTGGGCCGCTGCTCTGCGGACTGCCTCTAGCTGGAGGTGTGCTGCTGCCTCCATGGGGCTTTCCGTGTGTTTGATGAGGTGTCGGTGCAGGGCCTGTGTCACCGCCCCTCTCATGGTGGCTTCGTTGACCAGGGGATCCCGGAAGAGGTGTTCGGTGGCCTGGTGTGCGTGGCTGTCAGTTGGCCATCCTTCGTGTTGTCGTAGGGTTTCCGCCGGCGACCAGCACACTAGCGTGTCCCTGCCTGTATGGAGGGGGCATTTCTTGAAGTGTTCCCAGTCTTCCAGGGTGGTGTGGTCGCACGGGCAAGGGGTGTGTTCTTCGGGGACGTGGATGTGTTTGCGGGCGAGATATCTGGCGACCCTGGTGAGGAATGGTAGTTGCTCCCTGAGGAGCTGGATGCGTCGTTTTTGGAGGTAGGCTGGGACGTTTGCTGGGCGCAGCGCTGAGTGGTAGAGGGGGATTTGCAGTCTGTCCTGGAGCTCCTGGATGTGCGCCCGGCTGTCTGCGTCGCCGAGCACGCGGGCGAGACGTTGGATGGGGTTGGGGTAGTGGTATGCTCTGTCGTGGGAGGAATAGGGGGCGTCCTCTGGTACCCAGTCCGGGGTGTGATGGGGCTCGGGTACAGGGGGCACGTGTTGGAGGTGTGTGTGGTTGCGGCCGAGGTCAGGGATCTGGAGGGCCCGTAGGTGCGTTGTGCGCTGGTGTACTGCCTGGTTGTCGACCTTACCATTTCCGTAGTGGTGTCTGTGGGACTCTTGTTTCACGATGTGGAGTTGAACGTAGGGGGGAAGGCTGCGAAGGGCTTTCCAGAGCAGCAGTGCCTGGGTGCCGAGGCTCGTCGCGTTGGCTTTGTGAAGTGGTTGCCTTGCTATGCGGAGGAGCAGGTGTTTGTCGACAGTGGCGTCTACCACGAACCAGACCCGGACGATGTGCGGGGAGTGGGCGGGTAGGTGGGCCGCGATCTCGGTGATGGCGTTGGCCATGGCCCCTAGCTCCCCGTGGGAGGAGGCCCCATAGGCGGTGTGGCCCGTGTGGTGGTCCATGTGGTAGTGTCCCCCGGTGTGAGTTAGCTGCAGGGTGCCCCCCCCCGGTGATGGGCCTGAGGGCGGATTCGCCTCAGGCGTCGGTGAAGAAGAGCCGGTCCGCCGATGATGGTTGTGGGAGGCGGCATGGGTCCATGGGCAGGTAGGCGTATATGGCGAGGCTCGTAGCGAGGTGGGCTACTGGGGTAGTGGGCTGCAGGATGGGGGTGGCGTACACCACTATTCCTTTGGAGATGATGTGTTTCGCTTGGGGGGACAGGGCTATGAGTCCCTGCTCCGGCTGTCCTTGTGTGAGGTAGGAGTAGATGTAGTGGAGGATGTAGGCTGTGTCTGGGTTTAGGTCGTGGCATGTGAGGGTTTGTATTCGGTGCTCCGGTGTGTGGCAGGAGTGGTGGAGGGGATAGTAGGGGTGCTCGTGCTTGCCTGTTCTGCCTGGCTCGTACATGCTGTAACGGATGGCCACCGCTGCCAGGTCGGGGCGGGGCCATGTGGGTGTAGTGGTGAAGAGCCATTTGGGCGCGTGGTCGGGGTTCCATGCTACCATGGGGTTAGTGTCGGTGCGGTGTAACCATGGGGCTACCCATGCGTAGGCCTGTGGTGGTAGGTGGGTTGTGGGGTGGGTGTGGTGGCGTGCTATGAGGTGTAGTACGGGCCATGGTGTGGTTGTTGCCTCGGGGTCACAGGCCCAACATGTGCGTGGCATGCTCTGGGAGTCATGGGGGACCCGTGGTAGGTCTCGGGCGGTCATGTGGTGTTTAGGTATGCGCCATTTTGCCCCGTGGTCGATGACGGTGTTCTGCGTGGGTTTGGCTTCATTCTGGGCCAGTAGTACGGTTAGTGGTGGGACTGGGCCCGTCACCGGGGGGACGGGTTCGTGTTTCGAGCCGGTGGGTGCGTAGGGCGGTGTCGCTGGGATGGGTCGGGGGTGTTGCTTTGTGAATTCTCGGTAGGCTGTGTGCATGTCTTTGCTTCCCGGCAGAGTGTGTCCCGCTGCTCGTGCCGTCTGCGTGAGGTACTGGTGGAAGAGGCGGTATTGAGGCCATTCGGGAAGCTGTAAAAAGGGGGTGTGGTGTGCCCCGCTGTGGTGCAGGACCGGCATTTGGGGGAGGGTGACGTACACTACGGTGATGGAGACACAGTGTCGACCAGGTCCGTAGGTGGGTCGGAGTAAAGGTAGGAACCCATGTCTGTATGTGGTGGGGATCCCAAGGCTTTGAGTGGTTCCTCTCCATCTTCCTCTCGGACGGACTTGTAGTACTCTTCGTGGAGCAGTTACTCGTCCATTCTCCTTCTCAGTTCACCTCCAACTGCCGCAGACGAAGATGCAGGGCAGGCTGAACGGATGATGGAAACAGCAACTCTTCGGCGAAGGTGCTGCAGGCTGTCATCACGGGCCGCTAAGGCCTCTATGGTTAGGGGTATTGGTTTTTCTCTGGGCGCTTCTTGTTCCGCCCTTCTGTGAACTGGATCTTCTACAGACCCAGATGCAAGTCTGAGCTTGGGCTCACTCATTGGCATGGGCCAACTGCTGCCCAGTTGTACTTGTACACTCCAAATTGGCCACATCCTGGCGGATAGTTGTACTGATGGTGTAGACATATTTTTTGCTGGGTTTGACTTGTGTACTTCTCAGAGTCGGTTCGAAAGGTTCTCAAGGGTTGCCTCTGCTACCGGAAAGATGTCCTTGATTAGTGCCCTAATAGTTTTGATGAAATCCTGCAGGTTTTGATGTTGGAAAACAAAACAAAATCAGCAAGTTGCGCAAGAGCAGGATATGGATCGAATCAATGAATAGTTTTGAAATCCAGTGTATCACAGAAGGGCTGCAAATGGACAAAGCAGGCTTAAGTACAAAGATTCAATCACAATCGGATAAAACAAATGATTTTTATGAGAAACCTGGGATGACTCTTGCCTCCGGATTAGCATCAAGCACTTCATGTGCACTCTCTTGGATGAAATGGAGTTCGTTAGGAATGTGGGGCAAAGGAGTTGGGCCAGACATAGAATATGCCTTGGCCATGCAACTGGATTCAGAAACAGTTAAAAGGTAGAACCACAATAAGTGGTAGAATCAGTTGAGTATAGGGTTCTTGAGGTCGGAGACCACTAGGCTTAACCTCCCAGTCCTTAGGCAAGAAATGCCTAATTTTTTTCGGTATAGCCTCCATGAAGGAAGATACGTCCGCTCAGTTGAGTGGTAGGCGTGAACCTATGGGGGGGCTAGGGTTATAACCCTAGTTAACTTGAGAAGGTGTACTTTAAACCTGAGAAGAGAGATATAAATGCTTCAGTAGTGCTCAGCATCAACAAAAGGGTTTTAGGGGGGGCTTGGCCTGGATCAAGACCTCCAGGAAAGACATGGTAGTGTCTTTTTCTTCCTCCGAGGAGTGGAATCGCTTCAAGACGGGCAGAGATACACTAATGGGCTGGTCCCCAGCGGAAGCCCTACAGCAACACGAAGGTTGGCCGTTGCACAGCCAAGCACACCAGGCCGCCAACCAGCTCTTCAGGGATCCTCTGATGAGGGAGGCCACCATGAGAGGGGCGGTGACACACGCACTGCTACAAAACCTCACGCAACACGCAGAAGACCCGATGAAGGCGGCAACGCAACTTCAACTAGAGGCAGTCCGCAGGGCAGCGGCCCTAATGGCGCACAGCAAAAGCCTCCTGTTGGCGCACAAAAAGCAACTCACCGACTCCACCGCCAGGGAACTCATGCTGCGTCTCATCCATTACCATGCCGTATATGACACAGATGTGTACTAACGTACTCAACAGCCCATACACGCCCCGCATCCCTATCCACAGGCCTTCAAGACACCAGCGGCGCGCCCCAAAAGAACGCCCACCACAGGAGCCCCGCACCACAGGCACCTGTGACACCGCGGGACCACCCGCCTCACACCCACGAGACCACCAGGCACCGCCCAGACCAGCCACGCCCGCCGCTGATTACGCACACATCGACGTGGACGTGCCAGACGTCAACAGCCCATCCCGCCAGACCCCCCAGGGCCCAGAGCACACACCCCTCACGCCAACCACCATTAGCGACCCCAACCTCCTCTGAGCAGCCCCCAAAGGCAGGGCCCTGGACACCCCCCCGGGCTGGTACCGCGTGCAAAAGAGCTGGAGCAAGCTCACCGTGAAGGCCCTCCGGGACCTCGCCACCCGAAAAAAAGGCCTCCGCAAAGCCATCGTGGACCTCGTCCTCTGGAGGGCTCGCCACCACACGCGAGACCAGCGCATCTCAATCCGCTCCATCGAGTGGGGCTAGGCCCTGACACACGATACCGATACCCACATCACCCACAAAATAACCACGTGCCTACGACGAGCCACAGCGCAGAAGGACCACCCGGCAGACGGGAACCACCAGGAACCTTGGAAACCGCCCACGGCACCCAACCGGGACCCCGCCCTCCGTGCCATCGGCCTCCACGCCCGCGGCAGCGACCTCCCCCGCCACTTACAGACAGCGAGCGGCCCCCGCCGGAGGGCTGCTGTACAGTCCTCGAACGCGGGCACTATTGCGTAGTATCCGCTGCAGCATCCCCCGGCCCACAACCAAATGGCCCAAGGGTCCTCAGGGGGACCAACACCAGACTCGCCCGATGGACCAACCTCCCCCGGGGCCGCCGGAGACGCCACTGCCCCACACAGGGTCCACAGGCGCATCCTCCAACCAGGAGACCAGGCCCCGGCGCGCGCCCTGGCCCAAATCACCTCAGGTCGGATGGGCTACCACCTAGGACTGGCCATGCTCAGCCTGTCCCACTGGATCAAGTGGCGTATGGCCATCCACGGCGGCCGCTCCCTGCATCTGGGCCAATCCCATCACTCACACACAAGTCGAGGCAGGCCCTGACACACAGAAGGACCCCCCCCAGGCCACAACAGCCCCTCACCTGCGTGTACCACGCTGTCCAAACAGTCCTCCGACGCTGGGCCTCAGCCCACCCCTAAAGTACCCTCTTCCTAGGACTGACGGGGAGGTACACGAAATGCAGACACGCATCTGCGAAAACCCCTGCCGCTACCGCGGTGGCCGGCAAACTCCACCTCCCAACCTAGAGACCACAGATGCACACTGCTCCAAACGGACATGAACACCGACACACCCCACGCGAACCTCGCTCCACACCCCCTGCCCCTCACCTCCAACTCTCCATCCAGGGGCCCACACTAACCCACCAGCGCTCGCAGCCCCAAGCCCTGCGACACAGGCCTCCCCCCCCGGCCCAGAGACCCACACTAGCCCGCCACGAACGGCCCCACGATGCGACCCTCGCCGCCCCCCACACCCGGCAACCCACACACGCCCGCCACAAAGAGACGCACACCCCATGGCCACCCACCCCACCCAGTGACCCACACACGTCCCCCACGCACAGCCCTGTAAGCCTAGGCCCGTCCTCGCCGACACCGGAATGCAGCCCACGCCAACTGTATAGCACCGCGGACGCTGACGCGCACACCCTATCAAATTGCAGGAGCCCAGCCCAGCCAAACCCAGACCCTGGCGACCACAGACCCACACCTCTCCCACACACCGCTGCCGAAGAGGTCGAGCCCCCCGGGCCGCCAGATTACAACCGGGCCCTTGCAGCCACTCGCCCCCAACTCACTGCCCGAGGAGATGGCCTCCATCCTCCCCGCGGTGGCGGCAGCGGAGGCCGCCGCATTCCGCAAAGCTAGCCCGGCCCCCATGGCAGCACAGCCAGCATCCCCCAGGAACACCACTTCCTCCTCATCCTCATCCTCTTCATCATCCTCCACCTCCTCCCTGCCCCTCCCCGCCGCCCTCATCCACAAGGTTAGGGCCAAAGCCAAAGCCGGGGCCACAAAGCAGGCTGCCGGAGGCTCCCCAACCACCACGCTAGCCATCCGAGCCACCTCGCAGCAAGCTGAGAATCCCCCCTGCCCGGGACCGGTCCCCCCACATCTCCAGGACGAGGTCCTCCTCCACCTCGAGCCGGAGCCCCAACCCAAGACCGACCCAAAATAGCAACAGGAGCTCCACCACCAACAACAGCACCGTCCGCAACAAGCCCGCCAAAACCAACACCGGCGGCAGCACCACACACAGCCCCAGCAGTCATAAAAGGGGCATCAGCAGCAGCAACAGAAACGCCCCTGCCACCAGGACCCCACACGCACCGCATCCCGCGCTGCCCTACCCCGAGCACGAACCACAACCACGGAGGCAGCCACGCAACACGACCCCGTCGAAATCCTCGTCCACAGCACCGTCTCCAAACGCCCCGCCATCCGGCCCCCACAAACGCCCAACATTGCCAAGCAGACCGACCCGGGGACGTTGGACCCCTGGACGGCGGTCTCCGTCGAACCGAGCCCGGAACCCGCCCACACTATTCACCAAGGCCTGCAGCCCCAAGGGCTGCAAATGGTTACCGACCCCCATGTTCCACCGGAGCGCCAAGGGATCCTGGGGGCATGCCCGCAGCACCAGCACCACCAACAACTCCACCACCACCACGGCCGCGACCACCACCAGCACCACCACCAAGACCACCACCTCCTGCCCAAACACTACCACCACCACCACCACCAGCACCACCACCGTCCCAACCACCACCACCACCACCACTGCCTGCCACCGTACCGCACCGGCCCGCAGCCCCCTATGAACAGACAAGACCACTACCTGGGATGGCCGCATCACCCACCGGAGGCTCAACCCAAATACGCAACCTACCACCAAGGCCCGCCCCCCCCCCCACCAGGAACCGTATACGCCCGTCCACCACGCCTACGCCAAAGGAGCCCAGCCCCTGCAAGCCCACCCCAACGCGGGACAGCCCGCCAAAACACCGCTGGACCCCTATCACTTGCTACCCCCGCCACGGCATTCACCCCACCCGGCGCAACCCTCTTACACAGCGGATCCACAGAGGGCAGGAGGCTTTCCCCCTCCCCACCAATACCTGGCAGCACTGCACGATGCCCCCCTGGCACCGCCGACGCCCCCCCGGATGGCCCAACTCGCCCCGCGGAGGTGCCCGCTCCCACAAACAGCACCGCTCACCCTCCTCCCAGTGTCGCGCGTGTCGCTGGACAACGTGGAAAGAATAAAGCAAAACGAAGAAAAAGACGCACCAAACAGACAAATAAACGCAGAAATCGTTTTTTCTGACCTCACCTTCCCCCCATGAAATTTTGCGCCACTGTTTGCCAAGGTCGGCGGAAAATCCACCCATACAGCCCGCAGAGAGAACAATGAGACGCCCAAACAACAGAGAGTGTACTCCGTGCGTGCCCCAAAAGACCGACAACGTGCGTGCTGTAGCAATAGAACAAGGTAAGCTGATGAACACCAAGAAGATGAGGAAGAGGGCAAGCAAAAACGTATGTTACGACACGGTGAGGTATGAAGCCGCCACGAGAACAACGCGCCCACGCATGCAGGAGCACGACGAAATACCACTACGAAGCCATTGCAGAGAATTCAAGACACCAGAGGGCGGAACGAACAAGAGGGGGCAGGGTGCACACACGATGCAAGACACCAAACATAAAGCGATAAATGCACTTGCTCTTGGGGGCCGACAAGACCAACGAGTACAAGCAAGGGGGTTAAAGAGATAAAGCAAGCCAAAACGTATAAGAAGCCCTTACTCTTGGGCGCCACCTGAACTAAAGAGTACGCGCACGAGACCCCAGGGAACAAAGGCCACAAGCAAATACGGCGCCGACATGCATGCATCTACACTCTATCCGTTGTCCACAAGAACAATGAGCAACGCCGCGGAGAAGAGAAACAAGGCGGCAACCAAGCACACTAAACCAACAGCCATACCGGTGACCATTAAAACACCGCCACGATACCCCACAACACAACACACCAACGGACAATGTGACCCACAACCAGGCACTAGCATACAACACCACATCAAAAAAAACGACTACGCAACATACCAACACCACCCAACGCCACGCAACGCACCAGCACACGACACCACATAAGACACACGAACGCAACACAACACAAACGAACAAAACACAACACACCACGACACATCACATCATAACGTGGCGTGACACCACACAGTACACCACAACACAACGCAACGCAACAAAGGCCCACATGACACAGCGAAGAGCAACAGGACACAACACACTGCCACAGAACACAACGCGACGAGGGACCACATAACACAACGACACAACACACAACACGAAACGTACCCCGACATGACACGACGCAACACAACACGGTACCCAACAACACAACGCAACACAGCACATCAAAACACAACAGACAAAAACACAGCATTTCAAACCACACCACGACGCGCAACACCACAAAAGACATACAAACGCAACACAACACCACACGACGCAACGTGGCGCGACAACACACAACACACCGCAACACAACGCCACACAACGCGCCGCAACACAAACGCAACACAATACAACACGACACAACACCACGTACCACAGCACCACACAACATTACACAATGTGACGCCCCACAATGCAATACGGCGCCACACAAGGCGACAAAACACGGCACACCACACCAAGCCACACCACATCACAACGCACAACGCGGCGCTACAGAACACAGCATGGCGCGACAGAACCGCCACACACACCCACACCACACCACAACACGGCAAACCACAACATACCACACCAAACTGCACCACGTTGCATAACGGCCGGACCAAACAAAACGCCACAAAATAAACCACTACACAACACAACACAACACAACAAGAGACATCGCAACACAACAAAACACAACGCAACACCACACAACGCAACACGACACACTACGACACAATACAACAGGATGCAACGGAGCGCAACGAGGTACAATACAACACAACAAAGCAAGACAGAACACAACAAGATGCCACACAACACCACACAACACCACACCACGCACCACCGAGTAACACAACGCACTGTACAACGCAGCAGCAAGCAACGCACCGCACTAAAACACAAGGCAACACACCGGAACATGCCACGACACATCACAACACAACACGACATCACAGAACAAAACGCGACATACCAAGACACAACAGAACAAGTCACAAACCCCACAAGACCCCAGCAAGACGGGACGAAGCCACCCAGCACAGTGCATACCGGCGGGCGCGTGAAGATGCAATGGGACGCCACAGTACGCGGCACGGTGCACAACGCAACGCCAAATGAACACAAAACAACATGCCAAAACACCCACCAAACACGAAACGAGGCAACACGGAACGGCAACAAGCCGCGTGTTACCACAGGACCGGACGAGACGCGACATGATATACAACGACACAACAGCACGCAGTCAGCCAGGATACCGACACGACACAACATACCGACAAGACATACAACAGTGTAACCACACGCAACATGACGCAACGCAACAGGCACGAGTGCCAAAATGCATGCAGGAAGAGCAACACACCCCATGTATCACAGCTCTTCCACATGACGCCACCTCCGCCACGAGCAGGCGCCGCACTGTAGGCCGGCCACCGTACCGCGAAGCAGCCGTTGAGCTTGCCGCACCCGAACAGGGTGCAAGGCCAAACCCGAACGCCTAAGCGGCGTCTACGTGCAGAGCCTCACCGCGATACGCAGGTATGCTCCCCGTGCATGCATGGCATCCGCACATGTCAGACAGCGCAGAACACAACGCGGGCACAAGAAGCGGCACGCAGGAGACAGGGGGACGCACACACACGCAACACACTACATAAACACAGGGTGCAATGGAACGGAATCCAGCAAACAGCGGCCATACCCAGCGGAGGGCCGCTTCACCAGAGCCGAGCACGGGGCGGGCCCCGGCCATCCAGTCCAGAAGACCAAGGCATGCCGGAAGTGGAAGCAAACGTAAAGTACAGCCAGCACCAGATATGTGTTCCACTAATCACGGACCTCGTGCGCGCGAGAACAGGTCTAAAGGACAACCGCATCGGACCAACGAACGGGGGAACCGCAGCGAAGACAAAACCCGTCCCAACACAACAACTATAGTGACCACGCAACTGAGTACAGTGCTAACGCAACCTCAACATGCAGGCAGACGCCAAGCCCAGACGGTACCGAGTACGGCACCCAGAACACCATCTACAGCACCAAGCCGCTACCGCCAGCACGGTGAACCGACAGGACGAACCACCCACAACCACAACAACAACAAGTGACAGCGCTGACCACGGGCGCGGTGCAATCACAAGACGATCACACACGTGACGAACAATGGCAAACTCACTCGTGCAACACACCACACACACCATCTGACAGACAAATGACACCATGCCAGACATCAACCCACAGCAGTATCATGGCTGTGGACGCGGCCAACAACCCGTCCCGACAACAAAGCGCCCCGCTAACACTGCCCAGAGGCCTGGACATCCACGATGACACAATGCAAATGGACGACGACCTAAAACGGGACAGCATACAACGCGTCCTGCGATTAGCGACCGAAACCCCTGCTCCCCAACGGACCACATGGAGTCTGTATGGAGCACTCCATGCAGCACAAAGGCAGATAACAAGGAGAGCGGACGAGAACTCAGACTCACGGGCGTGCGCCCAACGACTGCAGCGATGCATGCAAGAAGCCCATAAACAACAGGGGTGATAACGCAGGGACAACTGTCCGAGACAGCGGGTTGGATGGAACTCACCGACGCACGGCACGCGCAAGAAGCCTTCGACCACATCCAGCAGTCGGACGACCCACCGCCGGCAGAGTGCGAAGAGGCAGCGCCCATCCTTGTCCTGACGCTACACAGCTGGACATGGGGTCACACCATTACCGTCCGGGACCCAACAGGCCCGCCCTATGCGCGCACTGCAACCTGCAGACCCACCACAGCAACCGCGGGTGAGGTCGACTTGGACTGCACAGTTGGGCGAGGGGACAACGAATATACCGTGTCACACACTGTACGCCACGGAAACACACAAACGAAGGCAGAAGACCCAGGACAAATCGAAACTCAACCACCTAGACCGGCACACCAACAATGGACACTATACAGGTTCTTGGCCCATGCTCGCACCCTAGCGGAACACAGCATCCTGCCATAACCAGACGTAACATACGTGGAGCGAATGTTACAGGACTGGCAGAAGTACGTGACTGAGGTACTGGAAGGACAGACAGGACCACCAGCGACGACACCCCCGATGACATGGGACAACTTAGTGCCAGACGGCGACATCGGCGCGCTGGCCAAGACCATTCAGCACACGGGTTCATGGCACCCCTTCGACGACAGCTACGAACCTGCCATTGTGAATGCCATCCTGGCCTACCACAGCTGGACCACTCAAGAACATCTCCACCTCCATTCAGGTAGGTAGGTAGGTGCTCTCGGTCGCAGAGAGGCGCCCCATGGTTCCCCTCTCCACCTCCATTCAGGTTCCGACGACCCACGTGAGTGGCACCCCATTGGGGACCCGCACTAGAGGTATACCTCCGAGAAGATGCGGCCACGGGGGCACATACGATCACCCACCTCAAACCGGCAACACCACAACCCATACCGGAGCCGTACATACCCCCCAGTCCCCCACGACCCGCACCCCCAACTGGAGACGACTCACCGCTGAGGGAACACGACCTGCCAGCCAAAAAAGACGCCCAACCTACGACCGCGGTCCAACACATGCCGAAGCCCCTCACCACCCACCACGTCCCGGTCAACTACCAACTGCCATGTGAAGGAAGCCACACCCGCCGCATAACACGTACGTGGACGCTACCGACAGGCACCATTAACTGGAAGAAGATCCTCCCTGGGGTGGTCACAGTAGGAGCTATCCACCCCATCAAAACTCTCACCAGCTGAGCACCTCTCCATCACCATACAGGGCACGCTGACCATCAGAGGCACCACCCTCGGAGACGACGACCAAATGCCCCAAGCAAGACAAACACAGGCCATCTGGGTGACAGCAACCACGGACGCCGATATTGCAATCGAGCCAGGCTCGGAATGGTCGGCCATCCACCATACTGTAGAGAGTAAGGTAGGCGACCCAAAGACAATCAACTGGCGACAGAGATGGACCACAGAGGTAGAACAACTGAGCAACGCCGCCCTCGACGACACACTCACCCCAGAAAACGATGGAACCCGCGAAACGAGCCACCCAAACGTGCCTCAGCACCGTCAGGGATACCCTCTGGCACCACTAGACCACCATATACCCGGAAGCGGTGTCCCAAATCAAGGAGGCGCTCTCCCTAGACCTCCCAGACACCCACAACGCCCACCAACCGGGGGGCTTCACCGCGTACTGGAGTTTTCTGACGGCCGCAGGCATGGTGGCCCAGGTGGCCGAACCCCCCTTACCACCCTCCGTCACAGCACTGATCAGAGCGGTCCAGGCCATGGCACACAGGGAAGGGGTCCCACTAGAGTGGACACCCAACAACGTAGTGGAGCAACGAGTCCACCAAAACGCCAACAAGGCGCACCAAACGGGGCACCGAATACACCCACCGCTGTCGGACAAAGACGGCTACCGCCAACCCCACAGCCCATTGATGGTGCACTTCGTCCTCGAGGACCACAGCGCAAACAGAAAAGGCAAAGAGGTACAGATCACCCACAATCTGGCACACACGCAACTCCAGTACACTGTTCCCACCTCAAATGCCCTCGTCACCTACGGCACAACTCAGCAATCCACGTACCGACTACGCCCGGAAACCGAGGGCACAGTCTACACAGTGTATACCTGGGGGCAATACAGCGACCTGCCCGGCCCCACATGGCATACAAAGCCCACCTGGCACCAGCCCCTTCACGGAAGACGCGTACCCAGACAAGGCGGGACGAAACCCGCGCGAAACACCGCGCAGCGTGACGGAACCGTGCCGGCCAACATCGTGAAATCGGCCTTCGCGAATGCAAGAATGCCACTCATCGACATGGGAAACCCCATCCAGGACGACGCCACCCACCGCAGAACATGGGGATCCATCTGAAGGGCTCTGCACCACGACATCAACCGCGACCAAGCCACCTCGCTCGATCAGGGTTCCCTTACTCTCCGAGCGAGAGGGTGGCCAAACAGCCTGAACGCTAAGAAACTCCGCCGGGTGGCGGCAACCTACATCCTGTACCCCGTACCACACGGCATGGACGGTCCCTGCCCAGGGCTCCAGACTGGGGACCCCCCATGTGGAGACCCATGCCCCCATGCTTTGTTCCAGCGGCTGCCCCCGCAGCCCACACCGCTCCCGGGGATCTACCTCAACACAATACCGGGAACCAAAGGGGTACACCTGATGGCAGGGCACACCCTCGGCCAGGCTCTACCCCTGCGACAGGTCCATCACATGGCGATGGGGCCGCGGCTAACCGACACCAAGAAGCCACGACACCCGCTGGCAGGACGCGGAGCGCTATAAAGAGGGTCCCTACCAGGACTGGCCCCTGCTGTACCCCTTCTACCATTTCCTGCCACTCCTATGGTCTTGCTTCTCACCAGGTTCTTGAACGATCTTGCCCTATCCTGCACAATTTCCGACAAAAAATAGTAAAATATGGCTCCTTCACACAGATCCTGATCCCTTGCAATAACCAACTCCCAAGTACAATAGCTCAAATCCAAATAATCCACACTGAGGGCTTCCAAGGGTGTTTGAGGTCCCGCGTTGACACTCAACAACTCCTCTCAACACGCTGGTCGTCTCACGGTGCACACGGAGACACG
Source organism: Eutreptiella sp. 'Long Island Sound 2002' (assembly GCA_964036045.1). Classification (NCBI taxonomy): domain Eukaryota; phylum Euglenozoa; class Euglenophyceae; order Eutreptiales; family Eutreptiaceae; genus Eutreptiella; species Eutreptiella sp. 'Long Island Sound 2002'. The sequence continues at coordinate 156,926,213 of OZ038379.1, forward strand.
GGCGTTGGGCATGTACATAGAATTGCACGAATGAAATAATGGAAAAGCCCTGAAATTGGCATATGAACACAAATCAAGCAAAATTGGGGAAGGATGGAAACATACACAATCACAGCCATAGACCACTCATTCCCTAGACTCAAGACCTTCCCTTGACTCGCGAACATGATGCCCTGAACCAAGTCAAACAAGATGGCTAAATGCCATGTGTCAAAAGTCACTACACAAACCCCAAAAAATGTGTTCACTAAAAAGCCTCTAAATCCTGCCCCAATAGGGGAGGTGGCGTGTCATGGCCTAGAGTGGCACTCAGGACCATGCCCTACCCGGACGGAATTTTGGTTGGACTTGGAGTCGATTGGGCTTGGGGTATTGCCCCATGAAGCTGACCTCACAACATAGCAAAATTAGGCAAATCACACCATAGTGCCAAAAATTCAATTATATACTCAAAAATGCATACGGCAAGTATTCAAATGCTCCATGCATGTGTCAAACCGCAAAGTAATATACAAGGGTGATATAGACCAAAAGTTCCATGCCCAGGAATATTCCAACATTGGCTCCCAAACCACTCCGGATATATACATGCCATGCTTCACAAGTCAACACTCGAATTAGAGACCTAATTTTGTGAGGCCTCGTGTGCCACGCCAAAGTGACCACGTGATCCGGCATATGGTGAGGTGCAAAATACCATAGTTCACGAATCTCTAGGCACTTTACTGTTAGCCGCCCAGTTGAGCACATAAAATACAAAAATGAGCATAAAATGACGTCAAAATCAAGATAATCACAATAGTATATAACTTCCCTCACCTATGGTATCAACATATGGTTCAAAACACAATTGCTTGGAACCATTTGTGAACACTCCCCCACTTGGATCCCCAAATGGACGCATGAAGACACCTTCGAACCTCCTCTCGACATGCACCATGAAAATGGGAAAATTGGAAATGGCGCTTCTGGGTCGCTCTGTAAGGCTTCCCACGTGCACTTAATGTGCGGTAGACTTAGTCTAGCGCTATGGAGCTCACCATTCGGACATGGGCTAAGCCCTTGCCATGTATGACTCCACATATCTTCCTAGAAACGGAGATATATAACATGGGCGTGAGCATAGCGAAGCACATACCATCCATATAACACATACCCTTAAAAGTGTCTCCCACCATGGTATGCCATGCCCCTCCATGGACATAACTTCACGTTAAAAATACGTAGGAACCCAAAGGCAATTTCTATGCAACACCAACACTCATGCAGTACACTCGAAAGTCGCATTGAAATATTCGGTTGCATGGTCCAGGAGTTCTAAATCCCTTTCTACCCTCTTGATTATTATCCCTTGCTACACAGGCATGTGTACACATCAAGGACGTCTGACGCTCGGTAGAGTAAGTTGAGACCAAGGCGATTCCAGCCCATATCTCAAAATTGAAATTCCTTGCACTGAGCCGGAGATATGATATTTCAAAGTGGCCTCATGAATCCAATTTGTTTCGCCTATATCTCCAAGAAGAATGAAGGAGACAACAAAAGGAAGGTTGATTCGTGATCGGGGGAAAATGTAGGACAACTCAAAATTCATCATATCCAGTGCGGCGACCTCGAAATCGAAAATCCGATTCTGAATGTCTGAAAAAATCGGATTAATTTTGCGAGTGTATAACATGAAAAATGCGGAAGCAACGAACCCTTTTCTGATGAAATTTAACCCTTTGTCGGGCTTTCCGCTAAAATATCTGGAAATAACAGTTAACCAAACGGTTACCACAAAATTGCGAGCCAACTGACAGTCGCCGATACATTGACAATCAGAACAGATAGCTGAAAAATTACGGAAACGTTATGATGAAGAAACCCTGTTGATTCCTGATATTCTGATATATAAATCTCAGCCGGCGGCGCCTCGGTATTGAATATGGCCGCTCATAGCTGGAACGGCCAAGCCTATCACACTATCACATCAGGTTAGGTCAGGTGGATGGGAGAGTATGATATCAGCCAATGGCGGCTTGCCGGCCCATTGATACACACCCAAAGTGACCCAAAGATGGCCACGGGGGTCCTGACCGGCTTCACCCCCTTTCTCAGAGCGTTGTATCCGCTCGGAAGTCATTGAAGAGAGGACGGGAGGACCCCAATGGGCTCCAACCCCCCCCCCATGTCCCAAGGACACATGGAGGCCCCACATACGGCGTAGGCGTCCCCCATGCCCCAAGGGAGGGGTCAGGACACACACGGTTGGTGCCCTCCGCCATATCCGGTCTCCTCTTGATCTACAACATGGACCAAGGGGATCAAAGATAGAGAAACGCCGTCGACCAGTCTAAATACGTATACCACAATGAAATATATATGTGGAGACCGAGTGAAGAGGATATATGGCCAGTCAAGGCCCAAAACCCCCGGATTGACGCCCTCACCGGTCTCCCAAGAACTCAAACAAACAAAAATGCCAAAGGGGATCCATTACGGTGCTTTAGCAGCCACCAAATGGACCAACAGGTCCTTGACATCCAAAGAAATGTTCCTTTGCTTTGAATAATCCATCCAGACCGTAGTATACCTCGGCACGAAACTGCTCGGGGCCTCCCACGAATCTCTGGATGCGGCAAATCCCTTCCAATGGACCTTATATAGCCTCCCCCCGGGTGTCCCCGGGTCTGGCTTGTCCATCAGGATGTTCTCGGCGGTGAAGTCGTCGTCCTCACCCTCGTCATCCGAGTCCACATCGCCGGCTGTGAACTCGAAGGTGACGGGACGTCTGCTGGGGTCTGGTGCTCGGGGACGAAGGTGGGTGTGGTCGCGGTCAAGGATCTTGTTATCCCACACATGAACCGCGTACACATCCTGCCCGACCTTCCGAACGATTACCCCCGGCACATACCAAGACGCCTGCCGATGCCTGGACAGGACATCCTTGTGGTGCCGCTCCACGCATACGGTGTCTCTGAGGGCATACTTCTGGACTTTTCCCTGCTTGAAATACTTGGCCCTCTTCTCATGCTCCTCCTGAAGTGCTTGGCCCACCTTGGCCGCCGTGTCGTCCGCCTCAGCCATCATAGCACTGGCATCCTGGGCTACCTTGCCATGGTTCAACCAAGGGAGAGTGCGTGACACTCGATCCCGTAGGAACAGGATACGATGGGGCGAGAGTCCAGTGGGCCCCGGAAGGTCGTGGTACGCCTGGAGGACTCTCCACAGCGAATTATACCAATTCCGGCCCGGTTCCTCAATGTGCAAGTGGCGGAACTTCTCGAACATCTGCCGGCCGGCCACCTCAGCTCGGCAGGTCGACCGGCTGTGGTACGCCACTGTCTTGGCGTGCCGAATTCCCATGTGCTTGCACATCGTCTTGGACCACGTCCCCACAAATTGACTGCCCCAATCGCTGCAGATGACAGCTGGGATATCAAACATTGTCAGCCAATGCCTGATCATGGCGTTGGCGACGGTCTTGGCCTGCAGCCCCACTCCCTGCTTGTCCTTCTTGTCCTTCTTCTTGGACTTCTTGCCGGGGACCGCAACGACATACCCGCTGTGCCTATCCAGCGCCAGGATGACACAGTCGTAGGTCTTTCCTTCCACGGTGACCTCGGGCATGGCGAATACATCCATGGCCACGGAGCGCATAGGGGCCTCCGGTATAGCCGTATACACCGGATTGCCCGCCGTGCAATGGTTGGGGCTTTTCGTGGCCCGACACACGGCGCAGTCGCTGCAGTACTTGTCCAGGATGGCGTAGTACCCCGGTGGGAACTTGAAGCGCCACTCCAGGTCCTGCTGCATCTTTTCCGGACCAGGATGCATGAGCTGGGCGTTATGCCAGTGGTCAATGAGCTCCTCCATTCGGTTCTCAGGGACCAATAGCTTGTCCTTGAGGAATAATTTATCCCCAACCTCGGTCAAGCCCTCAGGCCATTCGTCGTCTGACAGGGCGCTCACGGCATTCCAGTACCTGCTCCAGTGTTCGGATGCCGCATAGTCATCCGACCAGTCTTCTGTCAGCACCGACCTGGCTAGCTGTACGGCTGCCACCATCCATTGCTCGAGGGTTTCCGCTCGAATAGCTTGGACTCGGGCGCCCCGGAACTTGGCCAGATCTGTACCGTTTGCCATCACCACAAAGCACGTGACCCCCTTTTGCTCCATGGCCTTCTCCATCCCGATGATGTGCTTGGCCTCCCCGGTCTCCTCGGCGTCCCCATGGCTGGATATGTCCATCCATGCCTTGCCCGCGGGGTAGGCCAATCGACTGACGCAATCTGCCACAGTGTTGTCCTTCCACAGGACATATACGACGCTGAGGTCCAACTTGGCGAATGTCTCGTGCCAGCGGGCCCTCCTTGCCGCCGGTCCCGAGGGGGTGTCCACGTGCTCCTTGTGCCAGCTCTGTAAGGACTGATGGTCCGTGCAAACCACCACTGGTTGTAATCCGAAATGGCCAGACCACTTCCTGAGCGCACAAACAATGGCGTACATCTCCTTCTCCCTCGCGGTCCAGGTTCGACGTTGGCCATCGGCCAGATTCGGCTCCAAAGCGCCACGGGTACGTGCGACCCGTCTTCCCGGACCTGCTCGAGGACTGCCCCTACAGCATAGTCCGAGGCGTCCGTCCGTAGCACAAATCCCTTGTTCGGGTCCACCAGGAATAGCCCCAGCTGCCCCAGGAGTCGCTCCCTCAGGCGGCGGAACGCATCCTCGGCCTCAGGGGTCCAGACAAGCTTCTTCTTGCTCTGCTTCCGGCCATCGAACTTGCCCACCTGCAGCATCTTGTGCAGCGGGCCCGATAGTTCCGCATACATCCAGACATAGCATGAATAGTAATTGCAGAACCCCATGAAGGATCGGAGTTCGCTGAGGGTCTGGGGCTTCTTCCAGTGGTGCAGGGACGCCAGCTTCCCAGGCATTGGACGGTGTTGCCCGTGACCAACCACGTGACCGGCAAACTCCACTTCCCTCAGAAAGAGTGAGGCTTTGGTTGGCTTGCACACCATGTTGTGCTTGTCCAGCTCGCTGAGCACTCGGCGCAGATCCTTCTCATGCGCTTCGATGAGCTGGTCCTCAGTCATGTCTTCCGTGCCGGACCCGATGATGATGTCATCCACAAAGGGGTTGGCACAGTCCCGGACAGGACCGAGTAGGTCCTCCCCCATGCGCTGGAAAGCGGCGTTGCCATTCTTGGCGCCGATAGGCACCACTTTCCACTGCATGGGCCCCAGCGGCGTCAACATCGCTGTGCAGGGCCTGGAGTCCGGGTGTAGCGGCATCTGGTGATAGCCGTGTTTCAGGTCTAACACCGTGAGGATCCGCTTTTTTTGTTGTTTTTGGAGGATGGTGTCGATCAGAGGAAGCGAGTACGAGTCGTGCTCGGTTTGCTCGTTCAAACCTCTGTAATCAACCACCAACCTCCACTTGCCCTTCTCTTTCTTGGGCACGATAAAGGCTGGGCTGGCCCACTCACTGTCGGACGGTTCGATCCAGCCACGCTCAATAAACTCGGCCAACAACTTCTTTATGGGCTCGGCCTGATCGCCCTGAAGTTGGTACTCCCGATGACGATAGATCTTGGGGTTTGGCTTCAGCTTGATCCTCGCTGTGCCAAACCTCCCTCGATCTGGAAGATTCTTGTTGGCGACACCACTGAATAGCCGCCGATAGGCATTTATCAGCCTCTCTTTCAGCTCGGCGACCTTCGGGTTCTCTCGGGCCTCTTCAGCCGCTTGCTTCGGTATCGATACAACCGACCGCACTGCGGTATAGGCCTCTTCCAGGGCCGGGTCCGACTTCTCCTCGTCCGATATGCCGTACTCATCGTCGTGGGGCGCGCTTCCCACCAATAATCTTCGGAAATTTGCAGCATTGGCCTGGTTCTTGTCGCTACCGGCCCCCATTCTTGGAGAATCCCACGTCGGCGCGTCCGACCCAACTGGACCATCATATTGGTCCGCGCTGTGATCCATGACCCTCGCCACGAACTCATCCTTCTCATACTTCCCGGTGACCAACATCCCGTCATCCCACCAATGCGGAGATGTGACCATTGCTCGCCCCTTCTTGGCTGCCACACGGTCGTGCATCCCCATCCGCATGTAGTTGACGACGTGGTCGATCTCTGCGTGGGACGGGACGTCAATGCCATCCATCGGCTGATTTGTCCCCTCGTTGGGCTCAAACATGGCCCGCATGGGCACCGCCTCAACCCTACGGATGAATGCTTCATCACCTGTGGGCTGGGCTTGCGCCCCATCCACCAGGAAAGCCTTTGTACCCCGCGCTTGACCCGGGGAGGGCATTGATAAACCCTTGGCTTCGATGAACAACTCCTCCTCTGGCCGGAATGACATCTCGTTCAGGGTGATGGAATGCAGCGTTGACTTGAGACTTTCCAGCGGACATGGGGTGGATCCTATGCCGGTTATGACCAGGATCCCCTTCGCCCTATCCGCGACGATCTTCTCCACCGTACGTCTCGTATCTTCCAGGGCGCCATGCCAATACATGGGCCCCCACTCCTTCAAACCCCAATGCCTGTGCCAGGCTGAGTCTCCTCGATGCCAATGCCTCCTACACTTCCTCAAAAGTGGGGCATCCCGGGAAGCAAAGACGTCCGTCTCGGGCGCTTCGGCTCCTAGCGTCTCGATCATCCTGGCATACACCTGCGGCGCCATTCCATACTCCGTGAGCTGAACTCCGCGGTCTCCTCTGGACTTGGCACCTACAGCTTGCACCGCTTGGGCGATCCGATCCTCTTCCTCAGCATTCCATTGAAATGATCCGCATGCATAGTCCGTGGACAGCCATGTAAGGCATTCATCATCCTCCCGGACCAGCGTTGCACGATGCAGAAGGGCTGCAATGGCGTTTCCCACCATGAAGTCATACCCCATGATCATATCCCAATCTGTAATGTCGGCCACATAGAAGTTCCCGGATAGAGTGCTTCTCTTCGCCAAATCAGGGCGATTCAAGCGCTCATGCTCCCAGAATTCCATACTGATAGTGGCCTCATGGGTGCCACCACCCATAATCTCTCCATTGGCCACCTTCAGGCATACTGGTCTACGGCTGGGCTGCAGGGATTCCTCCTTGAACAATCCCATCCGGACCAGGCTCACCTGGGCACCCGTATCCACCAAAACATCGACCACCAACTCCTCTTGTCCGCACCGTACACACACCTTCAAGTGCAACTGCTGCTCATCACCCTGCGGTGTATGGACGACTCTCACGGCATGCAACTCTAGCACATCCGGGTGCATCAGGACTTCGAGGGTATGGTCACGGATGGTGTAGATCCTGGGCTGGTCCTGCCCGTCCACGGGGCTCTCCGTTGTCGTTCCTTCTTTCTTGCCACGTCCCTTGCCCAAATACACGTCCCTTGGCAGGGCTCTCCAGGGGTTGGGAGTGACAAAACCCAGTGGTTTTGGCTCTTCTGGAGCTTTCTTCGGCACCCGATGTGCCTTCGCTTTCTCTAGGATTCCACTGATTTTCGAGGAGAGGCCTCCGGGGTCCCACTCCCGTGGGGGCTCCTCTAGACGTGGCCTGCCGCAGCTCCCTCCTGCTGCGATCTGTCAAGACTTTGTCGACCACGTTGCGGGGCTTTGAGTTCCTCCAACGTCCTCAACATGTCCTCAGCAACCTCCTCGATCGACCTCACGCGTCGGACTGGGCCCGGTCCTCCGCCATAGCCTTTTCCTCCGCCTTTTTTCTTGGCCCTTTCCTTGGCCTTTTCCACCTTCTCCGCCCTTTGACTTCCAATCGGCAATTCGTTGCTCCTTGGGCTTCTTGTCGGGATGGGCGGCGAAGTAGGCCTTCTTGTCAGCCTCATATACCTTGCAATGCCGGTGGTCATGTGCATGGGTGTTCCCCTTGCCGTAGCAGACCCAGCAATCGCCGTGCTGTGATCTGTACTCGCGGAACGAGAGCGGCGGGTTCCCGATCCTCCGCAGTTCCTTGCGGTTCTTGTTGAACCTTGGGTCCAGGCGGTTCCACCTGGACCTATCCTGCCCATGCTCCTTCGTATTGTGCGCTACGAACGCGAAGAGGTGTGCTTCTTCATGATCCTCTCGGGTCGTCGCGGTCCAGAGATCTTGGCCGCTTCCACTCCCTTCCTCCGCGGTGCCGACTGTGTCCTCCTTGACCTCTCGGTGTTGGCGATCTTCCCGATGACCTCGATGTCCATGGCCCTGTCGATCCTGCACGTGGGCCTCGTTCTTGGGGTTGAGCTTCAGCTCCACCGTGATGTACTTCACGATCTCGTCCAGGCTCATAAGGGCGAAGATGACCTGCATCCTCAGCGGGTCTCCGCGCCTCCACTCCGCGTTGTTGAGGCGCATCAGCCTTTGCCCCATGGTGTCGCCGAATACCTCCACGTAGACGGCGTTCTTCAACCCCAACATTCGGCTGGGCTCGCCGAGGTTTCGCCAGAAAAACTCCATTATTCCGGCGTGGGTGTCCTCTGATGCCATGATCCGTACGAACACGCCCTTCTTTGCTCTCTTCTTCTCCTCGTCCTCCACCATCTTCTTCCAGTGGCCGGGGAGGACGTCCTTGAGCAGGTGTCGGATTTCGCTGGACTCATTCCAGTCCTCCACCAGCTTCAGGCTTCTTCGGTACTTGCTGATGTACCGATTCCATTCCCGGACCCTCAACTCCCCGCCCTCCAGCGGCAGCGGAATAGACCACAAATCCTCCAACTTCTGGTTGGGGGCGTCCACTCGCTCCTCGTCCTCCAGCCACTGGAGGCAGGCCTGCACCGTCTGGATCAACCCCTCGCGGATCTGATCCCTGAGCTCCTCCTTTAGGTCCTATTCCAGTCTGTGTGAGAATGTCCGACATACCTACTTGTCCCTTGGCGCTCCCTTCGTCTCGCCGACGACCTCCTCGGCGAAGTCCTCCCAATCCAGGATGAAGTCATCCAGGTTGGAGAGGTTGCCATCGTAGTAGGGGATTTTGATTCCCCTGAGGTCGTCAATCCTGATGGCGTCCCCGACGTCCGCAGCCACCACTCCACCGAGACGGATACCACCTGTGGCCGGGGGGTGTGAGTACACTCCCCGTACATCTCACTCCTCCATGGAGTGCGGTCCAGTTGGGCCTGAACCCATGGGGTTTGGGATGCGGGAAGGACTGGCTCCACCGGCTGTCCATATCCCCGTAGTGGGGTCCTTCACCCACAGGTTCTTGCCTGGATGGCCTCGACCATGTCTGTTGGCCCTTCTCATGGTTCACCCCTGCATGGTCTGGATCTCCTCTTCCGCATAAACTGCATGGGCAGTCATAGCGGTCGGTGGATCCTGGGCGGCATGGGACATCGGTACCGTCAGGCTCCTCAGGTTCGTGGTTGCGTGCTCTTCCTGCATGGACCCAGCCGGTGCCGTATGCTCCCTGAGCATTATGGATTCGCTGAACATGGGAACAAACGGCAGCGCACCCGGGTCAACAGGCGGAGGCGCGTAAGATGCCTCTGGAGGGCCGCCCATGGGTTTCTCCATGGCGCTCCTGAGGGTCTTAACCCGCTCCACCAGCTCTGCTGTTCATCATATTGGTCCGCGATGTGACCCATGACCCTCGCCACGAACTCATCCTTCTCATACTTCCCCGTGACCAACATCTCCTCATCCCACCAATGTGGTGATGTGACCATTGCTCGCCCCTTCTTGGCTGCCACACGGTGGTGCATCCCCATCCGCATGTAGTTGACGACGTGGTCGATCTCTGCGTGGGACGGGACGTCAATGCCGTCCATTGGCTGATTTGTCCCCTCCTTGGGCTCAAACATGGCCCGCATGGGCACCACCTCAACCCTACGGATGAATGCTTCATCACCCGTGGGGTGGGCTTGCGCCCCATCCACCAGGAAAGCCTTTGTACCCCACGCTTGACCCAGGGGGGGGCATTGATAAACCCTTGGCGTCGATGAACAACTCCTCCTCTGGCCGGAATGACATCTCGTTCAGGGTGATGAAATCCAGCGTCGACTTGAGAGCTTCCAGCGGACATGGGGTGGATTCTATGCCGGTTATGACCAGGATCCCCTTCGCCCTATCCGCGACGATCTTCTCCACCGTACGTCTCGTATCTTCCGGGCCGCCATGCCAATACATGGGCCCCCACTCCTTCAAACCCCAATGCCTGTGCCAGGCTGAGTCTCCTCGATGTCAATGCCTCCTACACTTCCTCAAAAGTGGGGCATCCCGGGAAGCAGAGACGTCCGTCTCGGGCGCCTCGGCTCCTAGCGTCTCGATCATCCTGGCATACACCTGCGGCGTCATTCCATACTCCGTGAGCTGAACTCCGCGGTCTCCTCTGGACTTGGTACCTACAGCTTGCACCGCTTGGGCGATCCGATCCTCCTCCTCAGCATTCCATTGGGATGATCCGCATGCATAGTCCGTGGACTGCCATGTAAGGCACTCATCATCCTCCCGGACCAGCGTTGCACGATGCAGAAGGGCTGCAATGGCGTTTCCCACCATGAAGTCATACCCCATGATCATATCCCAATATGTAATGTCGGCCAACATAGAAGTTCCCGGATAGAGTGCTTCTCTTCGCCAAATCAGGGCGATTCAAGCGCTCATGCTCCCAGAATTCTATACTGATAGTGGCCTCATGGGTGCGACCACCCATAATCTCTCCATTGGCCACCTTCAGGCATACCGGTCTACGGCTGGGCTGCAGAGATTCCTCCTTGAACGATCCCATCCAGACCAGGCTCACCTGGGCACCCGTATCCACCAAAACATCGACCAACAACTCCTCTTGTCCGCACCGTACACGCACCTTCAAGTGCAACTGCTGCTCGTCACCCTGCGGTGTATGGACGACTCTCACGGCATGCAACTCTAGCACATCCGGGTGCATCAGGACTTCGAGGGTATGGTCACGGATGACGTAGATCCTGGGCTGGTCCTGCCCGTCCACGGGGCTCTCCGTTGTCGCTCCTTCTTTCTTGCCACGTCCCTTGCCCACATACACTTCCCTTTGCAGGGCTCTCCAGGGGTTGGGAGTGACAAAACCCAGTGGTTTTGGCTCTTCTGGAGCTTTCTTCGGCACCCGATGTGCCTTCGCTTTCTCTAGGATTCCACTGATTTTCGAGGAGAGGCCTCCGGGGTCCCACTCCCGTGGGGGCTCCTCTAGACGTGGCCTGCCGCAGCTCCCCCCTGCTGCGATCTGTCAAGACTTTGTCGACCACGTTGCGGGGCTTTGAGTTCCTCCAACGTCCTCAATATGTCTTCAGCAACCTCCTCGATCGACCTCACGCGTCGGACTGGGCCGGGTCCTCCACCATAGCCTTTTCTTCCGCCTTTCCCTTGGCCCTTTCCTTAGCCTTTTCCACCGTCTCCGCCCTTTGCCTTCCAATCGGCAATTTGTTGCTCCTTGGGCTTCTTGTCGGGAGGGGCGGCGAAGTAGGCCTTCTTGTCAGCCTCATATACCTTGCAATGCCGGTGGTCATGTGCATGGTTGTTCCCCTTGCCGTAGCAGACCCAGCAATCGCCGTGCTATGATCTGTACTCGCGGAACGAGAGCGGCGGGTTCCCGATCCTCCGCGGTTCCTTGCGGTTCTTGTTGAACCCTGGGTCCAGGCGGTTCCACCTGGACCTATCCTGCCCATGCTCCTTCGTATTGTGCGCTACGAACGCAAAGCGGTGGGCTTCTTCATGATCCTCTCGGGTGGTCGCGGTCCAGAGATCTTGGCCGCTTCCACTCCCTTCTTCCGCGGTGCCGACTGTGTCCTCCTTGACCTCTCGGTGTTGGCAATCTTCCCGATGACCTCGATGTCCATGGCACTGTCGATCCTGCACGTGGGCCTCGTTCTTGGGGTTGAGCTTCAGCTCCACCGTGATGTACTTCACGATCTCGTCCAGGCTCATAAGGGCGAAGATGACCTGCATCCTCAGCGGGTCTCCGCGCCTCCACTCCGCGTTGTTGAGGCGCATCAGCCTTTGCCCCATGGTGTCGCCGAATACCTCCGGGTAGACGGCGTTCTTCAACCCCATCATTCGGCTTGGCTCGCCGAGGTTTCGCCGGAAAAACTCCATTATTCCGGCGTGGGTGTCCTCTGATGCCATGATCCGTACGGACACGCGCTTCTTTGCTCTCTCCTTCTCCTCGTCCTCCACCATCTTCTTCCAGTGGCCGGGGAGGACGTCCTTGAGCAGGTGTCGGACTTCCCTGGACTCATTCCAGTCATCCACCGGCTTGAGGCTTCTTCGGTACTTGCTGATGTACCGATTCCATTCCCGGACCCTCAACTCCCCGCGCTCCAGCGGCAGCAGAATGGACCACAAATCCTCCAACTTCTGGTTGGGGGCGTCCACTCGCTCCTCGTGCTCCAGCCACTGGAGGCAGGCCTGCTCTGTCTGGATCAACCCCTCGCGGATCTGATCCCTGAGCTCCTCCTTTAGGTCCTGCGCCAGTCTGTGTGGGAATGTCCGACATACCCACTTGTCCCTTGGCGCTCCCTTCGTCTCGCCGACGACCTCCTCGCCGAAGTCCTCCCAATCCAGGATGAAGTCATCCAGGTTGGACAGGTTGCCATCGTAGTAGGGGATTTTGATTCCCCTGCGGTCGTCAATCCTGATGGCGTCCCCGACGTCCGCAGCCACCACTCCACCGAGACAGATACCACCTGTGGCCGGGGGGTGTGAGTACACTCCCCGTACATCTCTCTCCTCCATGGAGTGCGGTCCAGTTGGGCCTGAACCCATGGGGTTTGGAATGCGGGAAAGACTTGCTCCACCGGCTGTCCATATCCCCGTAGTGGGGTCCTTCCCCCACAGGTTCTCGCCTGGATGGCCTCGACCATGTCTGTCGGCCCTTCTCATGGTTCACCCCTGCATGGTCTAGATCTCCTCTTCTGCATAAACTGCATGGGCAGTCATAGCGGTCGGTGGATCCTGGGCGGCATGGGACATCTGTACCGTCAGGCTCCTCAGGTCCGTGGTTGCGTTCTCTTCCCGCATGGACCCAGCCGGTGCCGTATGCTCCCCGAGCATTATGGATTTGCTGAACATGGGAACAAACGGCAGCACACCCGGGTCAACACGCGGAGGCGCGTAAGGTGCCTCTGGAGGGCCGCCCATGGGTTTCTCCATGGCGCTCCTGAGGGTCTTAACCCGCTCCCCCAGCTCTGCCGTTGCCGGCCTTGCCGGGAGCTCTGGACCCGAGGCGAGGGGTTGTAAGTCCTCTAGCCTTTTCAGGCGTCCCGACATGTCCTCCACCAGGTGGAGGAGGCTGTCCAACACTCGCGGCTGCTTCTGCAGGGCCATCTCCAGCTTCTCCTGGTACCAATGCTGCTCCGCTCGCAGCTCCGCCATGTCTCTCTCAGCTTCCGACTGGTCATCCAGGATCCCCGCAATGTCCTCCTCTAGGCCGTCCTTCTGGTTATCCAGGAGGTCGACGTGCTGCACGATGGCGTCCATCCCCATCTTTGGGTACTTGCCGATGAGGAAGGATACTTGCTTGCAGTGGCACTCAACGTGCTTTCCACCTGATCCAGCACATCCCACGGTTCCCGGCGCCTCGGACTCCTCCGCCATGGGTGTGTCGCCCATGTTATCCCGCTTTGGCTCCGTGTGCTGGGCCACAGGCGCCGTTCTGGCTCTGGTGAGCCTCTCCAACGCTTCGGCGTCATGCTCCAGGCTGGGTCTGGGGGTTGTGTGCGCCCTTGTGGGCTGTCTGGCCATCTCCTCCGACTCCGAAGGGGAAGCGGTCCGATAGCCATCGGTATGCCCCTCGGAATCTGCAGCTGACCACAGCCTGACCTAGCTGGGATCCGTCTCCATTGCCCTGGCTCCTGCCGCGGGTTTTAGGGACCCGCGCTTCCGGTAACACCAGTCTCCTCCAACTCCTCCGCAGCGGGGGGGAGATTGCAAGCCTTGCGGCATTGCCTTTCACACATGGAGGCCAGGTCCTCCATGTCTAGCCCATGTCCTACAAGGGCTCTCCGTCCTCAGCATCTTTGCTCTTCTCGGGCTTCCAAGTCCGGCGTCGACTCCACGGACTCGACGATCTGCACCCGGGGCGTCCTTGGGCAGGGCTCATGAGGGCCCAAGTCCCCGGTGCGGCGGTAGGGGGCAGGCAAACCTCTGCTACCATAAAGAAGGTCCCTACCAGGACCGGCCCCTGCTGTACCCCTTCCACCATTTCCTGCCACTCCTATGGTCTTGCTTCTCACCAGGTTCTGCATGATCTTGCTCTATCCTGCACAATTTCCCACAAAAAATAGTAAAATATGGCTCCTTCACACAACTTCTTATTCCCTCCCAATAACCAACTCCGAAGTACAATAGCTCAAATCCAAATAATCCACACTGAGGGCTTCCAAGGGTGTTTGAGGTCCCGCGTTGACACTCCTTTCAACACGCCGGTCGTCCCAGGGTGCACACGGAGACACGGGCGTTGGGCATGTACATAGAATTGCACCAATAGAATAATGGAAAAGCCCTGAAATTGGCATATGAACGCAAATCAAGCAAAATTGGGAAAAGATGGAAACATACACAATCACAGCCATAGACCCCTCATTCCCTGGACTCAAGACCTTCCCTTGACTCGCCAACATGATGCCCTGAACCAAGTCAAATAAGATGGCTAAATGCCATGTGTCAAAAGTCACTACACAAACCCCAAAAATGTGTTCATTCCCAAGCCTCTAAATCCTAGCCCAATAGGGGAGGTGGCGTGTCATGGCTTAGGGTGGCACTCAGGACCATGCCCTATCGTGACATAATTTTGGTTGGACTTGGAGTCGATCCGGCTTGAAGAATTGCCCCATGAGGATGACCTCCCAACATAGCAAAATTAGGCAAATCACACCATAGTGCCCAAAATTCAATTATATACTCAAAAGTGCATACGGCAAGTATTCAAATGCTCCATGTGTGTGTCAAACCGGAGAGTAATATACAAGGGTGATATAGGCCAAATGTCCATGCCCAAGAATATCCCAACATTGGCTCCCAAACCCCTCCGGATATATACATGCCATGCTTCACAAGTCAACTCACGAATTTGAGACCTAATTTTGTGAGGCCTCGTGTGCCACGCCAAAGTGACCACGTGATCCGGCATATGGTGAGGTGCAACATACCATAGTTCACAGATCTCTGGGCACTTTACTGTTAGCGACCAGTTGAGTATATAAAATACAAAAATGGGCATAAAATGAGGTCAACAACATGCAAATGTTGCTAAATTAAAGATAATCACAATAGTATATAACTTCGCTCACCCATGGTATCAACATATGGTTCGAAACACAATTGCCTGGAATCATTTGTGAACACTCCCCCCACTTGGATCCCCAAATGGACGCATGAAGACACCTTGGAACCTCCTCTCGACATGCACCATGAAAATGGGAAAATTGGAAATGGCGCTTATGGGTCGCTCTGTAAGGCTTCCCACGTGCACCATATGTGCGGTAGACTTAGTCCAGCGCTATGGAGCTCACCACTGGGACATGGGCGAAGCCTTTGCCACGTATGACTCCACATATCTTCCTACAAACGGAGATATATAACATGGGTGTGAGCATGGCGAAGCACATACAATCCATAGAACACATACCCTTAGACGCCGCTCCCACCATGGTATGCCATGCCCCTCCATGGACATAACCTCACGTTAAAAATACGTAGGAACCAAAGGGCAGTTTCTATGCAGCACCAACACTCATGCAGTACACTCGAAAGTCACATTGAAATATTCGGTTGCATGGTCCAAGAGTTATAAATCACTTTCTACCCTCTTGACCATTATCCCTTGCCACACTGGCATGTGTACACATCAAAGGCGTCCGACGCTTTGTCAATTAAGTTGAGACCAAGGCAATTCCAGCCCATATCTCCAGATTGAAATTCCTCGCAGTGGGCCGGAGATATGATCTTTCAAAGTGGCCTCACGAATCCATTTTGTTTCGCATATATCTCCAAGAAAAATGAAGGAGACAACAAAAGGCACGTTGATTCGTGATCAGGGGAAAATTTAGGACCACTCAAAATTCATCATATCTAGTGCGGCGACCTCGAAATCGAAAATCTGATTCTGAATGTCTGAAGAAATCGGATTAATTTTGCGAGTGTATAACATGAAAATTGCAGAAGCAACGAACCCTTTTCTGATGAAATTTAACCTCTCATCGGGGTTTCCGCTAAAATATATGGAAATAACAGTTAACCAATCGGTTACCGCAAAATCGTGAGCCAACTGACAGTCGCCGATACATTGACAATCAGAACGGATAGCTGAAAAATCACGGAAACATTATGATAAAAAAACCCTGTTGATTCCTGATATTCTGATATATAAATCTCAGCCGGCGGCGCCCTCGGTATTGAATTGTAACAGCAGCAGTGACAGCACTCAATTTATACATCAATGTGATCAGAATTTCAATGATTCTCAGATGTACATTAGTGCAGTGAATTTTCCGCTTGTTTTCATGTTTTCTGTTCGCCGCCAGATGTCGCCTGTGAGCGCGCGTCGAGTCGCATTTGTCTTTCGTGATTTCCCAATCGGATTGATTCAAATTATTTCGAATGATTTCACGTTGTGTCATTATGTGCGATGGATGCACAATGAGATTCTATGTCTGCCCCATTTTTGTAGACCGGGTTTTCTGACAATTCATATTCCACCATGGAGTTCAATGGGCGTACAAGTGCTTCGCATATGTCGCTCCCAGAGGCTGGATATGGGTCTGAAGAGGGTCAGTTGGGTTCGGAGAAATCAGGGGCAGTGTCGGGCGTTACGACCCCGAGGGGATCAAGGCTACAGGCTTCGCAATTACAAGAAAGATCAGCCACTATGCAGCGGTTACATGGTAGCAGAGGAAATCATGACTCTGCTTCTGGAATCTCCACGGACGGATCATCGGACTTTAGCGGGGCTATCACTCGTAGTGGGTCACTGCGTGTTTCCCCAGAGGTTACATTCGTGGCTTCTCTCCAGCAAACCGAGGATCAACCTTCAGAGTGTCCCTACTGTGGTCATAGACATTGCCCTTGAGTTCATACTTGTGCTGATTGTTGTATGAACGCCCCACCCAACCTTAAACCCAGTCGAGAATCTCCCTCCTCAAGTGAATCTGGTTCCACCGCTCCCTCTGTGCCTGATCTTGAAGACAGCAGCAGCGAAGGAGAAGCGTCCAATACTGGAATGGATGAGATTTCTGGTGACTACTGGGAAAATCACTTCCAGGAAATCTGGAATAAGGAGTTCCTGAATCGCCAGAACTGGCTACTGGCGGAGGCAGGCTATCGAGGCCGTCTGAGGGACTGGTTCAGGGCGTTGTGCCAGTTCATCAGGGACAGTGGCCGCCTGCGATTCGACGCCACTTTGCAGGAACAAGAGGATTGGGGAGAGCTGATGTACCAGTTCGACCACCAGGCTGCCGTGATGGTTCAAATGGCCATCATTGCAGAGGAGAGACGCCAGAATGTGCATAAGCACGCTGGTCCGTCAGGCGCCTGGGGTCCGAAAGACGAAGAGGTCGACGAAATGAGGTGTGACTCGACACATTCTCACCTCTCCAGGGGTCAATTGTCCAAGCTTCCCAACTCCAACTCGATTGTTGATACTTGGGTTGATGAAGTCAGAAGCAAAGGAAAAGGTACGATATGCGCGTCCTGTGGTGAGTCTGCGGAGGACTGCTCCAGTCGACGCCAGATTTCGTCGCTGGAAGACAGGGTGAAGGAGCTGAAGAAGGCCGCCAAGGAGAAAAAGAGGGATGACGACAGCAAGTGGACGGAGATGGAGCAGAAGCTGGATAAGTTGACCAATCTGGTACAAAATCTGAGCACTACTGGGCTCACTGGACCAGCGCCTACAATGGCAAGTCACCCAGCACCTACCCCCCCAGCTGCACCTGCATCCACGCCTTACGGCATTCCACATTCTCCGGCACCCCCAGCTTTAACTGGTTCACACCCAGCTTTTACTGGAAATTCTGGTATTCCCCCTACTGGATTTACAAGTCCTATTGGGGTTAATCCGGGTACCGAAGGAGGAGAATCTTCGTCAGGAAGGTCCGTACTGTCCGTAAGTACTGTTGGTGATATTGATGGAAGGGCAAGGACCACCGTGAAGGAGAGATCAATGGCCTTGAAGAAGAAGGACAAAGAAGAGAAGGAAAATGAAGCCAAAATGAAGGAAAAGCAGAGGAAATTGAAGTAGATGAGGCTTCATCAAGCACAGTCAACGCCGTTTGTGCAGCCTACTGTGGACCAGGCGTTGCTGGCGGCCGCAATTGCACAAGCACAGGCAATGGGAGGCGCCGCCATCAACCCAGTTTTCGTCAATCCGGTTGGCACATTCACAGGTGTCAACCTGAACCACCTGTTCAATCCGTTGCACATGAGGCTTAGGGGTTCAGTAATGAAGCAGCCTGAGTTCTCAGGGCACCCAAATTATTGGGCGTCCTTCGAAAGACAGTTTATGGTCTGGTTGCAGACGGAGAAACGCGACAAGGAACTCTGGATTCTCGGGTTGATGGACTGTTTGACTGGCAAACTCAGGGAACGTACATATAATCTCTATGCGGAAAGGCAGAATCAAGGCGATCCCCTGACTTATGAAGAGCTGTGGCGAAGTCTCAAAAAGAAAGGCTCTCGACTCCCTGAAGATCATTACAGGAACCGTCTTGAGAACTTCAGGGCGATCAAGAAATTGTTTCTTGAAGAGATCCAAATAGCAAGGCAGGATTGGGAGTTTTTGCTGCAGGAGGCGGAGAACTCGGGAGAAGGCCTTTCTGAAGGCGAGATGAAGAAGATCCTTCTGAGCAAGCTCACGCCGGAGACCAAGCAGAAGATCAGGGACTCCCAGGCAGACCAAAAAGTCCCGGGCAACTGGGTTGAAGTCCGAGGATTGCCGGAGACTATCAGAAAAATGACAGTTCGTGAGTTGCTACACTCTATCACTGCTACGAGATCGAAAGACATCACCATTCGTGAGGGCAGATGGAGAGTTGGTTTTCATGATTCTGAACAGTCGGAGTTTTTCTGTAGCATGGTGGATGGAAAAGTGAAGTATAAGGGAACAGTTTTGAAAGTGCGGCCGTGGATCTTCTCGTATGCAGTTGAGCAGATCTGGGACCAAGTTAGAAAAGTATGCAAACTTAGAACGCCAGAAGTCACAGGCTGCACAAGGCTTCGGAGGCAAGGTCAGTGCCGTTGGTGAGAAGGGATGCTCCGTGTGCATTGCCCTTGGAAAGGAGAGTCGAGCGGCGACTCACACGACCGCAGATCACAGGTAGACGCCCTCAGATCTCAAGACAATTCAGTCCAGAATGGATGGAAAGGGAAATTCTCCCAAAAATCCCCAGCAGGATGGAGCACGAGATGCTGACCAGCATGGAAGGGGAGAGGGTAAAGGGCAGTCGAAAGGAAAGAACAGAGACTGGACACCAAAAGATTACTCGCAGCAAGGCGGAGATCCAAGCGGCTCAAGATGGACTGATGCTGGTGAAAAATCTGTCAGAAAATCTGGCGAAAAGAGTGGAAAGGGACAAGGAAAGTCCGGGAATCAAGAGGATTCCAAGGTGAATGGCAACCCCCTGTATACGGAGACGCCAGCAAACAGGACTCTTGGCAACAACAAGGATACTGGAGGTCGAGGCAAGGGCAGATCCAACGAATCCAACCCCAATTCCAACACCTCCAACAACAAAGGCCAAGGAGGTAAGAAAGGTGGTGGTGGAAAGTCGTTTGGTGGTCGTGGACGTGGAAAAGGAGTCAATGCCGTTGAAGCAGGAGAGAATGGGTTGACGAAGGACAAGTACAGGACGTGCAGCCGAACGTCGAAGAAGAATGGCAATAGGGAAGCCAACTTGACCCAATTCCCAACACTGGGGTTGAGCGGCAGGAAACAAAGTTCATCAGGGTAGTTGGGGCGGTGGATGGACGCCGCTTGGATCGGCTGGCGCGTTCCTCCGACCTCCTTTACCCTGCCTGGGTCCTCAGCGCTGTCCGGCGGGGCAAGCAGCGCCAGTTTGTCTGCTGGATCCAGGTCAGGACGACAGATGGTAAGGTTAAACTTGCCAAATGTCTGATTAACAATGGTTCAGAGGTCAATCTCGTGAGGAGAGGCTTTCTGCAGGAGGACGAGGCGAAGATGTCCTCGACACCTGTCCAGCTGGAGGGAGTGAGCGGACATCGCCTTGAAGGTGGCGACAGAGAGGCAGAATTGGCGGTCAGATTGGTGAAACAATCTGTCTGGAGCGTGGAGGAGACAGTGACGGAGGAGTGGTTTTCTGGAAAATTCTATGAAGCCACCATAAAGTATGATTTATTCTTGGGTCAACCATGGCTTCATGCTCACCGTTTGTCGCCTACCGGACACAGGACACGCTTCCTCCAGGATCCGTCGACCAGCGACCCGTCCGACCTGTATTATCTGCACCCATACACCAAGAGTATACACCAATTCAAGGAGCGAAATAAGCTGCATATTCAGCAAGACGGGCAGGAATGGACAGGGAATCAAGAAGAATTCGACGAGGGATAGGTGGAATCACTGAACTGCAAGAAGTGGAAGTCAGTTTGCTATCGTGTAGTCGACAAATGGCGGGATATTCTGTTGGATTACTTCGATAAGAACCACAATTTTCGTCCGCAAGTTGATGCCTTTGCAAACAACAGAAATAAAAGATTACCAAAGTTCTACGACGATGCCTGGACTGAGGACTGGTCTGAACTCCTATGGATCAATCCACCCTTCGACGTTTTTCCTCGTGTGGTGCAGAAGCTGAAGCGATCCGGCGCAAAGGCGATTTTAATTGTCCCCAACTGGCCAAAACAATCTTGGTTCAAGGACATTTTGGACATTTCAATCGACATTGTCGAGCTACCTCACAAGGGAGTGAAGCTGTATTGCGAAGACAATGGCAAGCCTTTGCAGTAGCGTTCGTGGAGCACGTTGGCGTGCTTAGTTGACGGGAATTTGGGAGATTATTGGCCAGATGACAGTGAAATGGGTACAGAAGAGGTCATCTCAAATTCCTCAAGAATCGACAAAATCGAGGTGGATCCAGACGATCGAGAGCGGAATCTTAACGTATCGTCGCGGAAGGAGGGAAGGACAATCGGCGTCCCTCAAGAGAACGCCTCCATCCATTCCAATTTGTCCCCATCAGACAAGAATCAAGCCAAAAATGTCAAGATTTCAAGCAAGAATGACGACAAATGTCCAAGATGTTCACCTGAATTGACAGGAATGCAGCTGAATTCGTCCGACCATCCCTTCAAGACATTTGTGGACCCCCTTAATTGGTCAGTTCCCACAGAGGAGCGAGCTCAGGTGAGCTTCATCCGCCAAGAATGCGACGAAGACGTTTGGAATGAAGTGGTGAAGAATATGAGACCACGACCAACAATTCGCAAATTGGTGGACATAATGTCGGTGATTAAATGTGGGAATCAGGTCGACGGAGAAAAGATATCTGCAAAAAGGGACGCAGTGTTTGAAGATTATAAAGATGACGTGCTGAGTGGGAAGTTGTGGAAAAACCCCCCAATTCGATGTGAAAATGGGGAAGCCAAGATTGAGATAATCCAAGGCTCAAAGGTGCACAAACAACGTACATTCTACCTTCACGGCACCAAAGCAGATGCACTGCGAAAGATTATTGAGCGCAATCTCTATGAGTTTGGTTGGTTGGAGGGCTGCATGAGTTCTGAGTGGTGTTCAGCACCATTTACTGTGCCAAAACCCCCACCTGCTGACCAATCCAGCATAGATGCTTGGCGTCTAGTGGTGGATTACAGAGCTCTGAATGCAGCCACGGTACCTGACGCGCATCCCCTTCCTTTAATGGAGAAGGAGATCGCCGCGAGAGCCAAAGGTAAGCTCTTTACTGTGTTGGATTTGCGCCATGGCTTTCACCAAATGCCACTTCGAAATGAGGCAATGTGCACGCCCTGTGGCACTGTCCAGTGGACTGAACTGCCGATGGGTCTGAAGAATGCGCCGTCGATGTTCCAGAAGATGATCGAGACTATTTTATTTCAGAAGCACAAGTCTCTGAATTTACAAGAATTCTGCAGCATCTACATTGACGACCTTCTGATTGCCACGCCGTTTGGAAAAAAATTTGATGAGTGCCTGAAGTTGCACGAAGAACAAGTCCGCAAAGTTCTGGAAGTCCTTCGACAAGAGAAGCTCGTGTGTGGACCCAAGAAGGGCAAAATGTTCCTCCAGAGCGTGGAATTTTGTGGCTCTGTCTTTGAAGATGGGACACGAAGACCGGCCCCAGGGAAAATGGCTGCCCTGCAGCTATGGGAAAGGCCTAAAACCATCACGCAGCTTTGTGCCTTTTTAGGCTGCTGCAATTATTATCACGAGTTCCTTCCTCTCTACGCCAAGTTCTCTGGTCCATTGACAGAGTTACTCAAGGTTGGCAACATAGAAGGAAAGAAGGGATCTCAAGTCAAGCTCAAGTGGACGCCAGAATGTGAAGAGGCCTTTACTGGTCTCAAGGAAGCACTGGCAAATGTGGTTACATTAAAGACTCCGTGGTTGGAGGAAGACCTTTTTATATTCGTACAGACACCAGTCGTTACGCCATTGGTGCTACGATCGAACAAGTCGATGACGAAGGTCACCATCATCCTCTGGCTTTCTGGTCTCGCAAGCTTAGAACAAGACAGCGAAATTGGAGTCCTAGGGAACAAGAAGCCTACGCAATTTTTTCGTGCCTTACGGCGTTATGAAGGTTGGATCTTGGGTCATTGCATTGAGGTACTGACTGACCACAAGTCACTGGAGAGCTGGAGGACAGAACATGTGGATACCCCTGGTGGACCAGCTGGGAGGAGAGGCTGGTGGCATGAAACTCTCAGCAGATTTGACCTCCATGTGACTTACATTCCAGGACGCTACAATACAGTTGCGGACGCCCTGAGTCGCTGGGCCTACCCAGCCTCAGAGGCTTACTCTGAAGTGAGTTTTCATGGGACAGCGACGGATAAAGCCGAAGTGATCGAGTTTGATAAGGAGGAACAAGCACTGATCAAGAAACGTTGTCTCCAATGTTCGATTAAGAATCGGATGAAGGTTGATTTGGTCAGATGCAATGAGATTACCAAGGCAGATCAGACTGAAAGGGTTAACTCTGACTCTGAGTCTTCGCTGCCACTCCTGAATGTATTTCCTCTGACAAGATCCAAAGTGAAATCCACGCTCCCTCCACAACAAAAGGACAAGGAAACTTCCTTCCTCTATGTGAATTGGACGAAGAGGTACAAGGAGGACAGGTTCTTTGGTTATGTCAAACATTGGCATCGGAATGAGACATCCCACGGACACTCCTGTGTTCTGGAGCAGGAGCTACGACACATAGTGTACACACGGGACCTCAAGAGTGCCTGTGAACGAGTTGCCAAAGGATGCAAGCAATGTCAGGCGAACATCCCCAAGAATCAAAAGGCAGAAGGACTACTGAAGGGATTGCTAATTCCTGAGAGGTTGTTTGACAGGGTGACGGCAGATGTCTTCGAGTTGGGACAAATCCAAGAGGAATGTCTCTACACGAGGAAGCCAATTGATGGGGTTTTGTTAATTCAAGACCGCCACAGTGGCTACATCCAGGTCCTCCCTTGCAACACGAAGCATCTCACCTCTGAAATGGCTGCCAAGTGGACTGCAAGTCAGTGGATGAGTAACTGGGATGTTCCCAGTGAAATTCTGACAGACAGTGGGAAGGAGTTCATTGTGACTTGGTGGGAGAACATGTGTGCTCTATTGGGAGTTCATCATCTTCGTGCCCGGGTCTACGACCATCGAGCCCTCCCTGCTGAACGCGCTGGAAGAATTCTTATCACTATTCTGAGAAACTTCCTGGCGACTGAAAAAGATTACAAGTGGTTGGAGACAATTTACTGTGTCTTGAGGAGATACCATCGGACCAAGAACTACACTGCATTAAGTCCAAATGAGCTTGTTTTTGGTCGTGAGAAGATGGGTCCAGGACCAGTGATGTATCATCCAAGGCAGTGCTACGACGCCTCGCAATGGTTTGAGAGGATCCCCGATTTAGAGTCGAAGTGCATCCAAGCCAAAGTGGAGAGTCAAGCAGATTGGTTGAAATTCAAAAATCAGTCGAGAACACAAGGAAAACCCTTCGAGAAAGGCCAGCAAGTTTGGCTTCGTAAGTCAGACGAGACCCTGAAGGACCACAACAAATTGTTACCTTTGTGGGAAGGCCCATTCCAAGTCAGTGGTCAACTAAGTGAGACTACATTCAAACTTGAGGTTGAACCGGGCAGACATCAAGAAGTACATCGGGACCGTTTGAAGGCCGAAGTACTCTGCCCCAATAGAAGGTTCAAGCCTCTCTATTGGACTTCGAAGTACTTGAGCGACAGGAAGATGGTCACCAGCAGTTTCGAGTTGGAGAAGATCCTTGATTACAAGAAAAATGCTCGAAACAAGTGGTACTTTCTGTGCAGATGGAAAGAATTCGGTCCAGAAGAAGACAAATGGGAGCCAGCTTCAAGCTTTATCCATGGGTATACGGACACTTTCATCAAGTTCCTGAAGAAGCACCCTGAGATTGACCGTGAGCTCTCGCTGATCAAAGATTGTGTCACCAAGGAAGACTTACAAGCACAAGAAGAAGCTCCAATCGTGGCAGAATCCATTCGAGACAAGATCTGATCAGAATTTAAATCGCCGAAACTTTCAAAAAGGTTTACGGTCTACATATACCCTTGGCATTGAGACAAGACAGTCCTGGCGCATCGTCTATGTGGTTCGATGAACAGATGGGACATTCTGGGATCATCGTGGTCATCATGTCCATCATTCTCATCATGGTCATCATGTGAATCATGTGCTTCATTGTAGATGATTCCCATCGGAAGTTCTGAAAGGCCTTTATCCTCAACCACGACGACACTCTCGTGTTTTGCTGTCGACTGAGCCCCTCTACTCGCCTTGGGAAGGACTCGTTCGAGTTCGTGCTCATTTCAGAGATTCTGGCACATGACTAGATCTGATGCAGTTCATGTGTTTGACGGATCTGCGGAGAATGTTATTTCAATCAGCTCTTACATTGAGACTGTTGGTTTGTTTTCCAATTGATCGCTGTCAAAGGGCTTATTGAGACCAAGTGAGGACGATGGTGTTCTTACTTGTGTCGACTCGCTGCTCATCTGTGGATTGTGTTGGAATCCCCCTCAGAATCAGCTCAAATTTTGGCAAATTCCTGGTACCAAGCATTGGATGCTTCTACATTCCGGAACTATATTGAGTCAATTACCTCTTCTGGCTCGTACTGGATTAAACATGAAGCCCTGGAGACAATACTGACAGTGTGGTGCTCACGCACTGGGTTTTCTTGGCTATCATTACTTACATGATTGAATTTCCATCATCATGGGGATCATCATGATCATGAGGATTCGACCTGGATTGGCTATGGATGAGAACTGGATTTCCGTTCAGCCAACACACAGTATCCATCGACAATTAATTGGACCTATATAGGCTTGCTGTACACTTCGCCGTCTTCAATATGTGTGCGATTCACTGATTTTGGTCCCAATTCAGTCACATTTTGTACCATAATCTGGCATCTGGTCTCATGACTGCAAATGACACCGACCGGTTTCACATAGCTTGGACTCCATGAAGGGAGACCCCTTTTTTTGGACGCTCGACGACATGGCGACACTCGTTTTCTGTTTTCTGGCAGTGGAATGTCAGATCCTGATTTCATCACGGATCATGGATCTTGATCATGCGTGTACACTCTTCACTCAGACTTTCAATTTTCGAAATTTCGAGCTTGAACGAAGCTATTTCTGTGTGCCCTAAGGTACCTATGCGTTACATTCAAGTCGATGGCCATCGCGAAAAACAGACCTCAGCACAATTTTGCTCAATTCAGCTCATTTTCTCACATTTTGTCATATATTAGTCGGTTTTTGGTCACTTTTGCCATTTCTTTCACTTCACTTGACCCAGCCAGACATACTGGCGTATGTTTCCAGAGGGGGAGTGTAACGGCAGCAGTGACAGCACTCAATTTATACATCAATTTGATCAGAATTTCAATGATTCTCAGATGTACATTAGTGCAGTAAATTTTCCGCTTGTTTTCATGTTTTCTGTTCGCCGCCAGATGTCGCCTGTGAGCGCGCGTCGAGTCGCATTTGTCTTTCGTGATTTCCCAATCGGATTTTTTTAAAATATTTCGAATGATTTCACGTTGTGTCATTATGTGCGATGGATGCACAATGAGATTCTATGTCTGCTCCATTATTGTAGACCGGGTTTTCTGACTATTCATATTCCACCATGGAGTTCAATTGGCTTACAAGTGCTTCGCATATGTCGCTCTCAGAGGCTGAATATGGATCTGAAGAGGGTCAGTTGGGTTCGGAGATATCAGGGGCAGTGTCGGGCGTTACGAACCCTGGGGCATCAAGGCTACAGGCTTCGCAATTGCAAGAAAGATCCGCCACTATGCAGCGGTTACATGAATATGGCCGCTCATAGCTGGAATGCCCAAGCCTATCACACTATCACATCAGGTTAGGTCAGGTGGATGGGAGAGTATGATATCAGCCAATGGCGGCTTGCCGGCCCATAGATACACACCCCAAGTGACCCAAAGATGGCCATGGGGGTCCGAACCGGCTTCAGCTAAAACCCCCGGCCCACAGACCCCAGCGCCCCTGGCCCCGACAGGGCGCTGCTGCACCTCACCATCAAACCCACAGCCCAGCTCCCGACAGCCATGGAAAGAGAAACACACTTTATTGTGGAGGACCTCACAGACGACGACATCATCCTGGCGGCCAATACCCTGGCAGCGGTCACAAACACATTGGATGACGCCGTTGGACACCCCACGGCACGCAAAGACAGAATTTAGGAGAAGAGGGACACCCTGAGGGGGGAGCTTATGGACCAGCTGCTACAACTCAGGTCACTCACCGGCCCAGCAGAGCAACGTGTACCAGTAATTGGCCTGAAGGTCACAGACTGGACGGTCCTCGACCACACCCCAGATACCCCTACGGTTACCTTGATGTGCCATAACCACACCTCGTGGGTGGCGCGGTGGGATGGGAAGGGCACTGCGACCAGGGTACAAGCAAACACACCAGAGACGTGAAGGGCTATCCCACTAGCGCTAGGGGACCGTTTCAGGCACTCCACCCACCACACTAACCACCCCCTGGCACACTGACTGGCACTCAAAACGGCCATGCAATGGACAGTGGACGCCCCGGCCACTGACACCACACTCCCCACCACGTGCCTCATTGTGGCCCGCAACGTAGGGGCTTAGGTGGGCAGGCATGGGAAGACGCAGACGCAACGCTGGATGTCATGTCCCACGGACGAGGAACAGATTATCAGGAGCCGCACTGACAACCTCCAAGCACACGCCAATAAGATGCGGGGCATGCACCGGCCCAGGGAAGGGCACGGACCGGCATACAGCATCTTCCAAAGTCCCAACGCCCCCAAGCTGGCCCCCCAGCCAGCGCCAGAACCGGTGCGGCCCAAGCCACGGGCCCGACCGGAGGGGGAAGAGGCACCAGCCCGGCATGCCAAACGACCTTAGCCATGCGCCAAAAGCAGCGCCACCCCCGGCCGAGCCCAAATCAAGCCCCAGATCTGCCCATACATCACACCTGACGAGCGCAAGGCTATGCACGCCGAGTACCCTGACGGAGCGGAAGTGCAAGGGGTCTACGTCTGTTCGCTGGAGGGACAGCCCAAACAATGGGTTTGGTTCCAGGGTACAGTGAAGCACAGAATGCCACACCGGGAAAACAGGGCGACCTACAACTGAAAATCGCCTGGCAACCTTTACCAGAACGGAGCGAGAGAGCGGCCACATCCAGCTTTTAGCTGTGGGACGACAGGCCGTTCTCGGAGTGCCCGCTGCAGCTCCGGACACCAGAGAACCAGGTGGTACCAGGGACAGTCTCGATGAGGGACATACTGGTGGCATGGATGGAGGAGGCTGACATCCCTGAGGAACACCGAGTGGCGACGGCCCTCGCCCCAAGCTACGCCTGGGACAATGACCTCTGGCCCAACAGAGGCACCGGGAAACCACCACCGCCAAACCAGCCAGGGGCAAGGTCATAGCCGCACTAGTCACCCTGATGTCCCTGAAAGCGTCAGGAGTCGTGTACGACCCAGCCAAGGCCCCGGACCTCCAGGATGCTCCCATCATGGCGGGATGTGACCCCGACGCCATGCTGTGGCAGGAACAGGCGCTCAAGACCCGCACTGACACTCCAAACCTCACCCCCATCCTCACCAGAACGGGATATCAATACCAGACCACTTGGATGAAAAGGCGTACCTATGCCCCACAAGCGCGAGATTCACATCCACGTCCAACGACACCTAGGCATTGAAGGCAGCCTGCCAACTCAACATCATCAAGCTGCATGTCCCGTTCGGCGAAACCACGGACACGTTCCTCGAGTACCTCATGGAGGCCCACCGACAACTGGCCATGATAGGCCCCGGCATCATCATAGGAGACTTCAATGCCGCCCCTACAATGGACGACCGCGGGGGGCGACCAACACCGGACGACACGGTAGTAAGGATGGCCATGCAGCACCTGGGCCTGCAACACCTCACAACCTCCCTAAGGGGCCAGGCCTTGCACCGGCCCCCACAGCCGAGCACGCCAGATTCACGCATGGACGTTTGCTATGCTGATCCAACACATGTGGAGGTAACATGGACGAAGTACCACGACCTGCCATCCAAGGCCACCGGACACCGCCCACTAGAGGTACAGTGTAAGGTGCTGCAGGTCCCTCCTTCCCCCTCGGACGGTACAGACCAGGACGCGCAACCCCCCATCCGCCACCCGGAGGAACACGACAAACCCAAGTGGATGGCATACTACCGCACAGTGGACCGCATCCTCGGCCACCGGAGCGACCCGGACCTGAGCCTTGCTATGAGACAAGCGGCAGCGGCGTGGGGCCTCCACGGGGGGGGGCAAGCACGAGCAAGAGACTACGATTCCACATCAGCACGTACGCTCCATTGTCACCGCCATATGGTTTGATAAACGAAACCTACATACGGCCATCCACTCCAACGACACACACACCCAACAGCACACGCACCGCATGACTCGAAAGAAAACGGCGGCACCTCAGGGAATGGCACAAACCTCGCGCAAAGGACCTGGCGCAGGAACAACAAAGGTACCTCCAATATCCCAGACCATACAAGTCACTGAAGCACGTGGACAAGATCTTTAGAGAAACGGGCAACCGGGGCATCAGCGCGGTCCGCCTACAGGACAGCACAGTGTCCAACGACCACAAGGTGGTCATCGAGGAGGTGTTAAACAGCTTCAAGCGCCAACACAATGCAGAGGACGGAGAGCTATCCGACTATACCAGACACCTGGGATCCCACCTCGCGCAACTATACAACCAGACACAACGACGCGACATGCACCACACCCCGTTCATCATCTGGGAACAGGATGAGGTGTTGCACCAACTACAACCGGGGAAAAACACCAGGAGTGGATGGCTTGACTGCCGGGCTCTACCGTAGTGAAGCGGTACCCAGAACCTATGGCCCATGGCCCGGAGGCCTGTGAGCCGTCACACCCGTTATGGCCCATGGCCCGGAGGCCTGTGAGCCGTCACACCCGTGCGGAAGCCGCTGACACCGGCTGTCAGCGGGATATCCCTGTTCTCTAATCCGCGGGATCTGGAATCCGGTCCTTAACCATTAAATCAATGTAGAATTACCATAACTTTATTGTCTTAGGCGACTTTCGGTCGGAAATCGGTGAAATACCCGATTTCTACCGCGCTTTCTAATTGTCGTGAAATCACCGCCAGACGTCGCCCGTTCCGTGCACTGCATTAGATAATTCTGTAGAACGATCTTTCTTGAAGTTAAGACTGAAACAGTCTTCGAGTGATCCGCAATTTTTTCCTTGATAGAACGCATCGCGTCCCACATTTTTCCCAGAAAATCTGGGCGGCCGAAGGCGCTTTGAACCCCCAAGTGGAATAACAAGGGTTACGAGCGTTCAGGCGCCCAAAAACGAACTAACGTGCCTCATAGGCACCGTGTATGAGGTTTTGCCCCCCATAGTCATAGGATGAGGCGCAAGGATCCCAACTCTATAGGCCCAAAGGGTTATTTACTTTGAGTGTTCTCCAAGGAGTGCGCTTTTTCACGTACTTGGCATCCAAGTACGTGTAGAAGTATTTTGAGTTGGTAATTTGCCCCACCCATGCTTGCCTCTACATCTGGGGCATATCACTTGTCTTCCCCGGATAGTACATATATGATCTCCATACATATATTGGCAATATATTTTGCGTGCATGCTAAAATTCAGCTTTCCGACAGGAGGTCGATTTTTGACCAAAGCACTTGCATGCGTGTTAAGGGACCAACATTACTCTAGAATATAGGCATACTTTGATTCTAGGCCACTAGGTTGGGTGTAGAAGGCAAGGGTAGGGTTGTATGCCATATTTGGTGTCATATCACGTGCCCATTTGGCGGGTGCACCATTCCAAGACTGACCCGCCAATGGGCCCCATGTCGCACGAGGCCTTTCATCGTACTCCTAACCAACACTCGCAAGCCTAACCTTCGTGAAGGGACGCTTGTGGAGCGCTCCCGAAGCGATGCGTTGCGAGCAAGGTGTGTTTTTTGCAATATTCCATATTTCCATCTGCCCACTTGGGAGGCAGCGCACGCGACCTTCCAAAGCGCCCCAAGTGGAGCACATATGTGGAATCGGAGGTCATTGGTGTCAAGTCATTGTGTTTAGAAGGATTGGTCGATTACTCAATCCAAGCCCTAGATATTATGATATATTTGTGTAGTTTTCAAGGCACTTTTGCGTGTCTTTTCGCCAATTTTGCTGTTTTTTGCCCGTCATGATGTCAAGTGGCGACCGTGTATCTCCACGTTGCGCTCAATTGACATCATGCCCCAACTATGTTTTAGGGGAACATACCTGGGTGCCCAACATATCTTAGACCCAGCGAATAACTCCTCCTCGGCTTGGCATACCGTGGCCGCCATGTTGGCGATTTTGGACTATCCCAAATCATGGGCTCACTTGGCGACCCTGCCATTCCCAAGACCGGAGGGGTTTGGGCGACGCCGAAAAGATATTTTGGACGCATATGACTCCATACCAATCCTATGGCACACTCCGGTCCAAGTCGGGCATCTGCCTCATTTGCCCCAACCATGAGTGTGCGCATTTTCGGCCATTTTGAGCAATTTTCCACATTTTCTGCCCGCCGTGCACCATGTTCAACCCCCTCGTGCACGCCGGACACATGGACCAATGGACCATATATGACATGGGTGATATGGATATTGGTCCCCATGGCTCGCACACCACCCGGGTGAAGCGGAGAAACCTTTGTCAAGGTGCTAGGCCAAAGTGAGTGTGGATGATTTTGCCATTTTGGCAATTGTGGACCCAATTGTGATTGTCACCACGCCAAGTGGCATGGAGATCCTCGGGTGCCAAGGTCATGGGAGTCTTTGTTGGACTTTCAGTAAATCGCATATGGAATGGCAGATCCCATCTCCAAGCCGGCGTGGAGATATACCATTGGGGATACCCCTGATTTTGGCTCATTTTGAGCAGCTAAAATGACCCCCTTTTGGGACCCCAATTTCACCCCCCCCGTGTGGTCAATTGGCGGCCCCATATCTCTATGCCCACAAAGAGCCCGGATTCCAAGTTGTGCACTCAGATAAAGGCATTAGGTCCTGCCTCCTATCCTGTGAGCCATTGGCCTTGCCCTGGCCGGGCGAGCCACGCGTGGGAATGACGCCAATTCTGGTGATTTTGGCATCATGACCCAACTTGATGAACCCGTGGTGCCCTGATGCCCGGACCTCAGAGGGAACCAGGTTGGGTGAGGGCTCTAGAAAGTTGGTACTCGAATGGGATTAGGGTCAGTTGCCTCGTCCCTCCCTCTGGCGGGTCCAGACAAGGGGTCAATTATGGAGATTTTTGAACTAATATTAGTTTGGGCTTAAACAGCCCATTTTCAGCTACCAACTCCTAGGGGATAATGGCGGGGCCATATCTCTAGCTCGGAATGAATTCCGGACCTGCCGTTAGGGAAACATGGGAAGCCACTGTCCATCGGCCTTGGAGCCCCTTGGTTTCCAGGAACTCGCCTGTGGCTGGGCGGGACACCCTCCTTATTGGCAGGGTTTCAGGGTCCGGACTGAGTAGGGCATGGGTTGTGTTTGAGCCCCCGCCCCTGCCAGCCACTGAGAGAGACGGATCTGGGATTGGGATACGAGTTTGGACAGAGTGTCCATTGCCCTGTGATGCCCTGACCCCAGTCCGGTCTTAACCCCATGTGTACATATCCAGATGTGTTGCTGTATACTTTTGTTCCCTCGTTGCAGAGTGGCAAGGATCCTGAAACGCTTTGTCACATGACACGAGCGTGATGATGCCCCTGTGAGCGCAGTGCTTTGCCTGCCTGCTTGCTTGCCCGTGTCCACCGCAGCGTCCCGTGGCCAGGCCCCCCACGGGAACGCGTCAAAAGCGTTTCACCGCCGCGGGGTTACCCATCCCTCGCGTGCCACTCGGGACCATTAACCCCGAGCAACACGGGCCTCGCAGCGCCGCCCGGCAACAGCGCCGAGTCCGTGAAGGAAGTGCAGGGACCGGAACTTCGACATCAACGAGTTCCTTCGGCCGACCAGCAAGGCCGCACTCCCAGCTACAGCAACCGCCTCAACAACCACCCCCAGAACCAGTCCATCGAGGGGAACAATGGTGACTTGGGATGAGGCGGGCAAGACGTGGTCGCAGCCCCACCCCCATGCGGTGCGCCTACTGCGTGGGTTGCTGTGGGGGCAGCACTACCGCCACAGCAATCCCCAGTGCGAAGGCGGCATGCCCGGGAGCTTCGAGCTCCGCGAGGACATGGGCGAGGACCGCCTGCGGGCATTGGAGGACTGGCTGCGGGTGGAAGGGTATGCGTACCCCTTCCGCCGCAAGCGCTGGAGGGTCTGGACCCGCCCAGACAGGCCTGGCGGAGGGCTGCGCCCCGACGGGTTTGAGGAGGACGAGAAGCCGAACGAGTACCCGTCGGGCGCCACGATCAATGTCTCCATGTGGGACATGATCGAGAAGGAGTTTCCGGAGCTGGGGAACGAGCGCAGGCTGCAGGGCAGCAGCAGCAGCAGCGCGTCTCCTGGGAAGGAGAAGCGTTCCGCCGGGGACAGGAAGCGGGACAGGAAATGGCGGGAGTACCAGGCATCCCTGGCCGCCGAAGCCGCCCAAGGCGCCAGGGGCGGAACCCCAGCCCACAGCCCCCAACGGGCCAGTGGCGGTCACCACCCCGGCCACACCACCCTTGGCGACTTACTGGAAGTCGCCAAGCAGGCCAGGGCGGAGGCCCGTCCGCTGCTCCTGAGGAAGTCAGGCCCCAGCAGCAACGTGGAGTCCGCCCAACGCGGGAGGAGGCCAGCCAACCAGGCCAGCTCCAGCAGCAGCGTCGCTCCCGACCAAAGGGACGTGGCCCGCGCCTGCGAGCGCGCCTGTGGCGTGCCCTGCAACCTTCGGGTTGCCCGGCAACGGGCCACGCAGCAGAACGCTGCCGTGGAAGCGCCGTCGCCATCGCCCAGCAGGAGGCTGGTGATTGGGGCAGAGGCATGGCCTTCCACACCTCGGCCGTGGCGGCCATTGCGGCCAGAGTCACGACTGCAGCCGCCCATGAGGCAGCGACTGCCCAGGTCAAGGGTGAGGTGGCGGCAGCCGCCGAAGAAGCCCGCCTGACACAGGAGGCCATTGCCTGCAAGGAGGCTGAGGTGAAGGCGCTGGAAGAGGCGCTTGCCCAAGAGAGGGCAAAGAAGGAGGCGGAGGAAAGGGCCCACGCCGAAGCAACGGCCAAGGCCCAGGCGGACGCCGCCAGGAAGGGCGCCATCGAGGCCGCGCGACGGAAGGTCGCTGAGGAGAGGGCCAGGACGGAGGCGAGTCCGCGGCGTTGGAAGCGGAGAAGGCTCGGCTGCAGCTGGCCCGGGAAGCCGAGGCTGCTCGTGCCCGGGAGGAGGCCGAAAGGCGAGCTGCCGCAGCTACAGCCGCCGCAATGAAGGAGGCAGAGGCCAAGCTCCCCGGCGAGACTCCACCGGGAGGATCCCGAGTGGAGACCCTTCGAAGGCTCTTCGAAGGGGACGCCTCCTCCAAGATGGCGCTGGATCCCCAGGAGGTCGACACGGGCAGCAGTGGGAGCAGTGGCCCCACTGCCTACCGACGGAGGAAGGGTAAGGGGAAGACCCCCGAGAGGTCACAGTGGCCAGCGGGCGGACACCCCCACGACTTCTTCACCGCCAGCGACGGGGATGAACGAGGCCGAGGAGTGGCTGGCATAGGAGGCGGAGACGTCCCCATGGAGCCAGAGGGTGAGAATGAGGATCACCCTCCTCCCTACCGGAGCTCGGAGTCTTCCGCGTGCGGGACCGAGACGCCCAGGTGGGGCGACATGGACGAGAATGATGACATGGACGTCGACTACAGGAAGAAGCCCCCATCCTCGGACCCACAGAGGCGACCCGGCGGAGACCCACCGGGACCCCCTGGCGGAGGACCATCGGGTCCCCTGGAGGACCCCCACCAAGTGGACCCCCTGGAGGCGGACAACCGGGCGGGGGAGGACCCCCTGGACCGGGCAGACCCGGCAGAGGCCCTCCTGGAGAACCCCTGGGAACCCCGACGACCCGACAGGGAACGGTGACCCGGATGCCACCTGGCGTTGCATTGTCCACTTCCGCAGGAGGGTCCAGTCCCTCGAGCGCGAGGTAGACACGGGCAAGGGCGGGATGAGTCGCATCGCCAGGGTCGCCGCGGGCGCACAGAAAGAGCTGGACATCACCAAGATCGAGATGGTCAAGATCGCCAAGGTCGCCACCGCCGCCCAGAGGGAGCTGGACATCGCCAGGGGCTAGACCAGGCTGCTGAACAAGGTCATCAACGGCCTGCAGCAGAGGTTGGACGAGCTGGAAGGCCGTGGGAGCGTCGGCAGCGACCAGCCACCCCTGGAGTCTGGCTCGTCGGACGACAACTGGCGACCTGGAACAGGTCCAGGCAGACCCCATGCCCCCGGCGGAGCCCCCAGGAGTCGCCCCAGCGCCAGTGCCCCCTCTCTCAGCGCTGCCTCCCACCACAGCGCGGGCCGCCGCAACGAGCGCGTGCCGCCCGGCAGTGGCAGTGAGGAGTGGCGTGATGAGTGGCTCAGGGCAGAGTACCACAACCGCCGTGCTCCACCGCGGACACCGGTACGCCCCAGACGCCCCGCACCAGCCCCTGAGCCAATCCCAATGGCTGGCAGACGTTATGGTGGACTCAGGGATGAGGTCCCCGGAGGAGACGTGGAATGGGATGTCGGCGGAGGCGAGGACCTGGACCCGGAACTGGACCTGGAGGAGTTTGGCATTACCCCGCCGCGTGGTGTACGACGGGAGGCTGCTGAACGCAGCCGCCGGCGCCGTGATGAGGAGGCATACATGGAAGAGGTACGGCGTGAACATCTAGGTTCAGCGTACATGGAAGAACCACGGCGTAGCCACACAGATACCGTGGAGGAGATGGAAGTGGCGGCCGTGGGAGTCCGTGGGGTACGCCGATGGGAACCTGGGTCGACCTCGCGGCCGGCGTTCATGGTCCCTAAGGCCGCGGATGCCGCCGTGTGGGAAGACCTGAAGGACATCAAGCCCCCCATGTACGATGGCAACCCCCTCAACCTCGACCGCTTCTTGGAGAAGCTGGACGATTGGGGGGTGACCGTCACTGAAGACATGGATCCCGCGGATGCGGAGAGATATGTCTTCAAACGGTTCAGGTACCGCCCGCCGGAGGTGCTCCAAGAGCTATACTTCGTGGCGACCAAGGAGCCGAAAATCAAGACCCTCAAGGAAGCCAAGAAGTGGCTCAACGAGCAGGAGCGAGTGGACGCTCCGCAGGTGGCTGCCATGCGGTGTAAGTCCATCAAGCTTCAGCATGATGGTCGGGAGATCCGCCTACGGGATTGGCGAGACTTCCGGGGGCAATACACCCTATTCCGCCGCAACGTGGAGGATTAAAATGAGGGTGACGAGCAGGCTCGCCTGCTCTCCATGCTGCCGGAAGCATGGATCAAGAGGGTCACCAAGGAGGAAGCCAAGAGGGCCAAGTCCAACCACACGGTCAAGATGATGCTCCCTAAGGAGTATCATACGAACGTGGTGGCTTGGGCAAGGAGGAACGTGGCCCGGGATGTCAAACGGCACTCTCTGCGGAACGCTCTCCTCATCACCGTCTCGGGCGATCGCGAGAAGACCGCGATGTGGCGCCCTGATGAGTGTGACGTGAGCGGCCAGACCATCCGTCTGCAGGCCATCCCTACGCGGATGAGCTGCGACGAGATCCTTGAGTGGGTTGGAGAGGAGGTGCTCAAGGAGTACCGGAACCTCCACCACACGCGCGGGTTGAGGCCCGGCGACCGTGACGTCAACTACGTTGGCAAGGGGCCTGGCGGGGAAGCTGCCATGGACCCAGCGGGAGCCGATGGCGATGAAGCTCTCGTCGACGATGACAACAAAGATGAGCCCGCCGAGATGGCCGTTTGTGGCTTCGTGGCCAACAACCTGAACGCGGGGAGCAACCGGGGAAGCTGGAAGCCCCTGCAGCAGGGTTGGAAGAAGAAGGAGAAGAAGGACCCCCGCCGCATTGGCAACCCTCCGCTGTCCTTTGGGGAGTTCATACGAGCTCACCCTCAGGGCTGTTTCGTGTGTTATGGAAGGAGGCAAGGCTTCAACCATGACCACCGGACATGCCCCATCCACCAGGCCGACGCGGAGGCCTACAAGAAGGTGCACGGGTCGAAGAAGCGTGCAACCGCGGGTATCCGGCAGACTAAAGTGGAGGTCGACAAGGACTAGCTCTCCAAGCTGGTGTTGGTGGGGACCGAGTTGGCCAAGGAGATCAAGTAGATCAAGAGGAACTGGGTCCCCAGGTCGGACAACAAGAACAAGGAGAACAAAGAGAACGACAAGAACAAGGACAAGGACAAGAAGGGTAAGAAAGGGGGAAAGAAGAGGGGTGTCAACGAGGTTGATGCAGAGAGTACCCCTACTACCACCACAACCGACGCCCCTTAGCGGAGCCCCTGCAGCCAAGGGCCCCAGCTAGGGCGGTCGCAGAATGGTGTCGTGGGAAGCGCCACACCATCCCAGTCGGGAGACAAAAAGCACAAAGGGACTGCCGCGGGCAGAAGGCCCGGTCCGGCACCCGACAGTCGCGGTGGCGGGGTGAGGGCAAGTGAATGCACGAACCCTTGCACCCGTCCATCCTTGGCGACCAAGAATGTATTTGATGTGCTTCAAGATCTATCCGAGAGTATCGGAGGATCACTCGGACCGCAGCTGGATGCTGCAGATCGGCAGCCTGAGCCCATTGTCCACGACCTGCACCAGTCAGTTGTTGAGCTTCTGGAACGGCCAGAGATCCTGAGCTTGCACGCCGTGCGCCGTGTTGGGCGTGAGCGGCAGTTGCACCTTAAGGTCCGTGCCTTATGCGGGGAAGTGGAGAAGGTCTTCGACGTGTTGGTCAACACGGGAGCTCAGGTGAGCTTGGTCAAGGATGGCCTACTTCCGCCAGAGTGTTTGACCGACAGTCGGAAACCTGTCAGGCTGAAGGTGGCGAAGGGCCAGTACATGGTGGGAGGCAACAAGGAAGCGGCCATTGGGCTGCAGTTCGTGAACCGCTGTGAGCTGAGCTGCCCGCACCTCGGGCAGGAAATACTCCTGCAAGGTCGCTTCTACGAGGCCGAGATGGACTTGGACATGATCGTTGGGTACGACCTCATGATGGAGACGGACTCCGGCGTTCTCCCGGCCCAGGCCCCAATGACCCTGTACCATGACGACCAGCTCTCGTGGCTATCGTCACCTGAGCACCATGTGGAATGCCAACGGATCCACCGGGAACGCAATCAGCTCGAAGTAGCCGCGCTGGGCACTGAGCCAACCGGGCCAGCAAACCAGGAGTACGGCGTAATGCCGGAAGTGGCGAGCCAAGTGGTCGCGGACCTGGGAGCTTAGGATCTGGCCCTGGATGCGTTCTCTTCAGGAACCTCCGCCCATCTTCGGGTTTGTGAGAAGTACTGGAGCGCCCAGGACTCCGCGTGGAAGAAGCACTGGGGTCCGCATCAGGGTTTGATGTGGATCCATTGCCCCCGATGGGACATTCCAAGGGCGGTAGCGAATATTCCAGAGGACCGCTCCAAGGCAGTGCTGGTTGTTCCTATGGGATGCACCGAGGACGAAAGCACCCGAGATTGGGTGGCCCCATTGACCAACATGACTTAAACAAGGTCGTCCTACTGGCTGGAGGGAGTGTCTATCAGGACGCTAAGGGACAGCCCATGCCACCCCAGAGATGGCCAACAGAATTCCACTATGTGGATCGGGGCCTTGAACAGGCCGACACCACGGAATTCGTGTGTGTCAACCGCATCATAGCGGAGCCATGGAGGCAATGCTTTGCGGTTTCCGCTGTTGACATCGGAGAATCGGAGGACCCCCTCACTGAAGGAGAGTTGTATCTGGTTCAGGGGTATATGGATCAGCCCTTTCAAGACTGGGGAAGCCAGCGTGAGGGCAAGGGCCAGGAAAAGGCCTGGTGGGAAGTGGACTCGATCGTCTCTGGTTCCTGTGATGGGGATACCTTCGTAAGGAGGGTGCTGGACCACATGTCCAGCCAGGACGAGCCAATCGGCGGTAACCCACCCACCTACGGCGATCTGTTCCGAGGCAAGACCAGAGAGGGCCCTTTGGGTCACCTGGGAAGACCACCTGAGCCGAAACCGAGTGGGGTCGCAACCCCTCAAGTAAGCTCAGTGGTCCAGGTGCCCGGAAAAACCAAGGCGGAGTCCGATGATTGCCCCAAGATCCAGGCATTGAGGGCCAGGCTGAAGCAGAAGTATGGTGAGACCTTCTTCAGCGGAAAACCTGTGTTTCCCCCACCGGTGCGTGGACCGTATGGCGAGACCAAGATACGACTGAAGCAGGACCCCCGTGTGTATCGACACCGGGAGTTTGCCTTGAGAGGCGAGAGGAAGGAGGCCATGGAGAAGATCCTCCGTGACTTCATCGAGAGAGGCTGGCTTGAGCCGTGCCACTCCAATTGGGCCTCCCTGTGCTTCGTCGTCCCCAAGAAGGTGGCCGGAGAGTGGCGGCTCGTGGTCGACGACCGCGGCCTAAACGCCCAAACGCAGCATGACAGCTATACGCTGCCCCTCATTGGGGACATGCTGCAAAAACAACACCGGCGGAGGATCTTCACGGTGATTGACCTGAAACATGGTTATCATTGGATGCCTCTCGCCGAGGAGTCCCGTGCCTGCATAGCCATGAGCACCCCACTTGGACCTCTCCAGTGGAAGGTGATGCCCATGGGCGTTACCGACGGCAATGCGGCTTTTCAGCGGATGCTCCTGAACCTGCTTGAGCCGGTGCGTGACTGTGCGGACCCCTTCGTGGACGACGTGATCATCGCGTCCGGGGACCCCAGTATGAGCTACAAGGAGCTCCTGGAGGCAGATGAGAGGGACGTCACCCGAGTGCTGGACCTTCTGGTTCGGCACAAACTCACGGGCAGCAGTGACAAGGCCACCATTGCGGTAAGCGAGGTGGTCTTCGCTGGCCACGTAGTTTCGAACGGGCAGCGGAAGCCCATACCTGGCAAGGTGGCTGAGATCGAGCACTGGGAAAAGCCCAAAACGGTCTCTGAGCTACGGGCGTACTTGGGGTTCTGCAACTACTACTCGCGGTATATCAAGATGTATGCTGACTATGCAGCCCCCATGACGACCATGCTCAAGGGCAACCGAGAGGAGACCAAGAAGGGGTCCAAGAAGTCTCTGGTCTGGAATGCCGATTCCGACCGTGCCTTTGAGGGTATGAAGCAGGCGCTGCTATCCGCAGTGGGTCTGCACCTCGTGGATCCTGACCGAGGGTTCGTCCTGCGCACCAACGCTTCCGACTACGCCGTTGGCGCTGTGTTGAAACAAGTGCTTGACGATGGGAGGCACGTGCCAGTGGCCTTCTGGAGCCGAGTCCTGGCGGAAGGCCAGAGACGGACGTGGACGCCCCGAGAGAAGGAGGTGTATGCCATCGTCATGGCTCTCAGGAAATGGGCTGGGTACATAGCCCTCCATCCCGTCACCGTCTGCACCGACCATCAGAGTCTGCAGTCGTGGCACAAAGAGCACATGGACAACCCCTCTGGTCCCGCCTCCCGACGGGCAAGTTCGCATGAGACCTTGGCCAAGTTCGACCTCACGGTTGTGTATGTTCCTGGCAAGGACAACACCGTGGCGGACTGTCTCAGTAGGTGGGCCTATCCCGCAAGCAAGGGCATGACAGACGTATCTGCCCATGGCGATGAGGCTGAGACCGCTGAGGCCAAGAGGATCATAGAAATGGAGCGCCTGATGGAGGAGGAGGGTGTTAAATGCTTCGTCGTCATGGCTGCGGATGCCCCCCTCGGAACGAGGATGGGCAGAGCGGTCAGAGTACTCGCCCCTGATGGAGCTGAGTCCGACAAGCACCTCTTCCCTGAATCTTGCCCCCAGGACGACTGGACCGACAACTACGCTAAGTCTGAGGCCTTTGCGGCCCAGTATAGGGCTGAGATCGACCCTGATGACGGGCAGAAGTGGCCAAAGGGGCTGACTGAGGAAGATGGCAAGCTCTACCAGAATGGTAAGCTGCTGGTCCCAAAGTCCCGAGTGCTCGAGCTATCTGAGGCTTGGCGCCACCACATGATGCACCCAGGGGTGAAGAAGCAAGCCCTTGACATGCAGCGCCGGATCGATCTCTACACCACCATCAAGAAGATCAGGAAGGGTTGCTCGGTCTGTCAGGCCTGCAATCCCGATAACCGGAACGTCAAGGGGGAAGCCCAATGGACTCCGGTGCCTGACCAGCCCATGCAGAGCGTGGCCATGGACATCTTCTCCATGCCTGAAGTTCACATAGGCAAGGAGACCTTTGACTGTGTGGTCCTTTGTGTGGACCGCCACAGCGGCTACGTAGTAGCCGTTCCGGCACGCAAAAAGGGGTTGCTTGCCAAGGAAGTGGCAGTCATCATGATTCGTCATTGGCTGACCGTCTTTGACATCCCCCGCACCATTTGCAGTGACCGAGGGCCCCAGTTTACTGGTGACTGGTTCAAGGCCATGTGTTCCCTCATGGGAATACGTCACGCCAAGCGCGTCGCCTATCTCAGCCGGTCCAATGGCCGGGCTGAAGTGGCTGGACGGCAGCTGTTCGAGAAGCTGCGCAAGATTCACATCACCAATCCACGTCGGAACTGGTTTGAG
This sequence comes from Eutreptiella sp. 'Long Island Sound 2002', assembly GCA_964036045.1. Lineage (NCBI taxonomy): Eukaryota > Euglenozoa > Euglenophyceae > Eutreptiales > Eutreptiaceae > Eutreptiella > Eutreptiella sp. 'Long Island Sound 2002'. Next base: position 156,967,611 of record OZ038379.1, read on the forward strand.
GAGATGTCGCCTCATCTGAAGGCCAATCATGACACCTCCACTCCGGGTGGTTTGTCCCCTCACCAGATTCTGTTCGGCAGGGACCCCCTGGGTCGGGGACTTCCCTTGTCTGGTGATGGTATGGCCATGGACGCCAAGGGATTCTTTGCGCAGCAAGAGGCAACGGCGCAGGACATCCGCCAGCAGCTCGAGAAGGAGCATGCTGAGCGTCAGAAGTCCGCCCCGAGCTCATCAGCGCAAAGGTTCAGGGTGGGAGACCCGGCCTGGGTGATCAGACCCCGCCCTATGGGCACCCACCGCACCAAAACCTGGTTCACACCCGGAGAGGTGGTCCGCAGGATTGGTGAGGACACCTACCGCATCAAGGTGGGTCACGGACAGTTCCGGGAGCGCCACGAGAGTCAGCTCCGTGTGCGGGAACCCGACCTCCGTGGCCAACATGTGTCCCTGGACTACGCCGCACATGAGGCTGATTCGGAGGACGATTATGCTGAGCAGGATGACTATACCGTCGAGAAGATCCTGGCCCAGCGTCGGAACGCCTCGGCACCCGGAGGCCTGGAGTTCAAGGTTCGTTAACGAGGCTATGGGCCGTCCCACGACACCTGGGAACCGCGGATTAATACGCCCTTCATGGACTACATCCGCAAGCACAAGACCAAGATCCATGTCTCGGACTTGGCAGCACTCACCCGGGCGATTGCAGCCAGGGGCGCCTGATCACCGCCCTGAGCTCTCCCCTGATGCAGTTTGAGCGCTTGTTTGGTCGACGGATCGTCCCTCACTTGCTTGCTCTCTTCCATCTTCCGGTGACCTGCCATAAGAGTGGCCATATACCCCCCCTGCTGAGTCCAGAGGAGGATGGCCCCTCTCTTCAACTTCCGTTCGTCGCTCCGCGCCTGCTGAATCCTTGGGAAACCAGGCAGGGCGACTGACCTTGACAGTTCCTGAGCTCTTAGGGCCTTGAAGCCCATACGACGTTGCGCAACGGATGCCGCTGTCATCGGCATTGCGATTTTTTTTTGGTGTGTGGTCTGGTCCCATGGCACTTGCGGGATCCAGACCAGTCTACGTGTGTCTGCAGACTATATATGGCCTGAACTCAGGTGTTTTCCTGTCCACCGTCCTGCATATGCCTTATCCTAACCGGAGCGTGGTTTGGCGCTCTGTCCAGAGTGTGTTTACACGCCTATTACCCCGCTTATTGCTTACTTTTCTGCCCCCCAGGATATGTGCATCTGTATGTTGCGTATTATCAGCCCATCAGCGCCCATGGCCTGTTTTTCCCCCCCCGAGGGGATGCGAATCGGAATACGCAGGCGCCTTGAGTCCCCGTGTACATGCACTTACATAAGGTCCAACCTGGACCAGTACCTAAGTACAGATTCTCCTGTTTGAGTGCCCGTGATACAGTGTGCCCTAGTGGCTGTGATGTGCTGAGATCCTGATGGCGCCAGGCAGGAAGTCAAGTTGCCTGACTACACTCCCAGCGGTCCGCCACTGTCAGTCCCAGTGTGAGCCTACCAACTCGCAGACGCACTCGCAGTCGGGTGGCGACCTCCGGTGTCCTGACCTCAGTCAGTCTGCCTCGGAAACTGGTGGTTTGAGGAGTCGACGCCTCCGCCCAGACTGCATGAGGACTCCCCCATGCATGGCCTTCGTGGTAATGGGGCGAGGGAAAAGACGGCCTTGATGCCCGATCCCTTATGGAGGAGCTCGTTCGGCTTTACCACTCTGGACTCGCGTCGTGGATATGGACATGGTGCGCCCAAGGAAGGACCTGTGAGGACTCTCCCCCAGACTGCGGCCTTGGGAAGCCTGGGGTAGCTTGATGGATGTTTTTGGTCGCTTACGACCTGTGGGACCACCTCGGTTGTCGTGTGACGCCTATGTTGGCCGTGTATGCCACTGCCACTGTGGTAGTGACCGTCGCAGCCGGCAGCCGGTGCGCGTGGTATGGGTCAACGGGTCCTTTGGATGCCGAACAATCGCCGCCAGGACCCGGGACTTGATACTTGATACTATACTTGCAGTTACTAACAGCTACAGCACTGTACCTGTCTTACTGTGGGATTGTACTGGGCTGCCTAACCCGCAAATCAGCCTGAAGTGAGGATGTGACACCCCCCCCTTCAGGAGATGGTCCTGGGTACCCGCTGCCATGCTTGGGTGCTATCGAGCCTCCCCCAGGGTTTGCTCTAAGGAGGGGGGTGAAGCGGTACCCAGAACCTATGGCCCATGGCCCGGAGGCCTGTGAGCCGTCACACCCGTTATGGCCCATGGCCCGGAGGCCTGTGAGCCGTCACACCCGTGCAGAAGCCGTTGACACCGGCTGTCAGCGGGATATCCCTGTTTTCTAATCCGCGGGATCTGGAATCCGATCCTTAACCATTAAATCAATGTAGAATTACCATAACTTTATTGTCTTAGGCGATTTCGGTCGGAAATCGGTGAAATACCTGATTTCTACCGCGCTTTCTAATTGTCGTGAAATCGCCGCCAGACGTCGCCCGTTCCGTGCACTGCATTAGATAATTCTGTAGAACGATCTTTCTTGAAGTTAAGACTGAAACAGTCTTCGAGTGATCCGCATTTTTTTCCTTGATAGAACGCATCGCGTTCCAGATTTTTCCCAGAAAATCTGCGCGGCCGAAGGTGCTTTGAATCCCCAAGTGGAATAACAAGGGTTACGAGTGTTCAAGCGCCCAAGGACGAACTAACGTGCCTCATAGGCACTGTGTATGAGGTTTTGCCCCCCATAGTCATAGGATGAGGCCAAAGGATCCCAACTCTATAGGCCCAAAGGGTTATTTACTTTGAGTGTTCTCCAAGAAGTGCGCTTTTTCACGTAATTGGCGTCCAAGTACGTGTAGAAGAGTTGGCATTTGCCCCACCCATGCTTGCCTCTACATCCGGGGCATATCACTCGTCTTCCCCGGATAGTACATATATGATCCCCATATATATATTGGCAAAATATTTTGCGTGCATGCTAAAATTCGGCTTTCCGAAAGGAGGTCGATCTTCGACCAAAGCACTTGCATGCGTGTTAAGGGACCAAGGTTACTCTAGAATATAGGCATAGTTTGATTCTAGGCCACTAGGTTGGGTGTAGAAGGCGAGGGTGGGGTTGTATGCCATATTTGGTGTCATATCACGTGCCCATTTGGCGGGTGCACCATTCCAAGACTAACCCGCCAATGGACTCCATATCGCACGAGGCCCTTCATTGTACTCTCAACCAACTTTTGCAAGCCTAACCTTCGTGAAGGGACGCTTGTGGAGCGCTCCCGAAGCGATGCATTGCGAGCAAGGTGTGCTTTTTGCAATATTCCATATTTCCATGTGCCCACTTGGGAGGCAGCGCACGCGACCTTCCAAAGCGCCCCAAGTGGAGCACATATGTGGAATCAGAGGTCATTGGTGTCAAGTCATTGTGTTTAGAAGGATTGGTCGATTACTCAATCCAAGCTGAAGATATTATGATATATTTGTGTAGTTTTCAAGGCACTTTTGCATGTCTTTTCGCCAATTTTGCTGTTCTTTGCCCGTCATGATGTCAAGTGGCGACCGTGTATCTCCACGTTGCGCTCAATTGACATCATGACTCAAGTATGCTTTGAGGGTACATACTTCGGTGCCCAACATATCTTGGACACAGCGAATAACTCCCCTTGGGCTTGGCATACCGTGGCCGCCATGTTGGCGATTTGGGACTATCCCAAATCATGGGCTCACTTGGCGACCCTGCCATTCCTGAAATTGGAGGGGTTTGGGCGACGCCCAAAAGATATGTTGGACGCATACGACTTGATACCAATCCTATGGCACACTCCGGTCCAAGTCGGGCATGTGCCTCATTTGCCTCAACCATGAGTGTGCGCATTTTCGGCCATTTTGAGCAATTTTCCACATTTTCTGCCCGCCGTGCACCATGTTCAACCCGCTCGTGCACGCCGGACACATGGACTAATGGACCATATATGACATGGGTGATATGGATATTGGTCTGTAATGGGACTGCAGGGACCCCCTCAGAATCACATATATTTGAACTCTCGGTGGGGGAGTGCACCCCCAGAAATCTGACATCAATGAAATTGTTAGATAACAAATGATTAAACAAACAATCAGTAGTAGATATCATGTCAAATTGTATTTGTATTATTCTGGCACAATGATCGCCTGCGCAGAGAGTTGCCATTATGCAACTGAAGTAACTGTTTTCTACAGCGCATCATTTTCTCATTTAACTATTTTTTATTATTGTTTTTATTGTAGATCTGAGTGCTTGAATTCATTTTTCGGCATGCTGTATTTATTTTTCAAACAGGCATGCTTTTAGATCACTTGGCAGTGATCAATGTTTGGAGTTGATTGATTTGCTGCATGCCTTGGGGATCAATGGGAATCAGAGATAGACACCGATATGTTTTCACAAAAATTTTTACAATCTAAAAGCTGTACGACATTTCCATCTCCAAGGTCAAGTGCATCGCCGAAGCTGCCGAAGAACTGCGTCGAGCTCTGGACCTATTGACAGCTGCCAGCCCAATCCGGAACAACGGCATCAACAGATTAAGCTGATGACACCGCCACGGAGGAACTGCTTTGGAAGCCAGCGACGAAGCGGCTGTGAACGCTGTCACAGTAGGTCTGTTTCGCAGGACCGATGCTGCCCATGGTCGCCGTTAAGATTCCACCCACAACGGCGCCGTAGCGAACCTCCAGCGCTGCGCGCAGCGGCAAACAACAGCGCCGCCATCACCACCATGAGCAGTGTTGTGGCCGCCGTCATTAGCGGCACTGGTCAGTGTTGCAAAGAGGCTACACGATGATCAACAACCTTGGCGCCGCTGAAGTTATCGCCGCTGAGTTCGCCCGTCAAAGCCTTGACGACAAGAACGGCCCACCCACAAGCCGGAGGAGATATACAAGCTGCAGCTAAATGTTGGGTGTTCCAGAGAATTTCGACTGTTGCGATTATTAGTATTAATTTTTCTGATCGCTTTGTGGTGTGTTACTTTTTGTTGGTGCCACAGAGAGCAGTGCTGTTAGAGGCATTGCTACTCTGTGAATGCCTCAGCCCTTCTCTTGGCACCTGTCGTCTGAATGCGTGAACAGCGTCCGCTGCCGATCGGAACCGGTGAATTTCGCCTGTGTTGAGCATCGAGGGAGAACCTGCGGACGGAGTCTCTGAGGCGGTGAACCAAACGAGGAAGCATCAAATTCTTAAACCTTTACAAGGTTCTGCAGGGTAGTAGAGTGCAGGCTGGAGGGTAGGATACTTTTGTCAGCGATTTTGGTTGGCTGTTTGTTTATCTGTTTTGTCTTGTCTGATTTTATTTTTACTTCGTGTTTAAGGTTGAATCACTGATTTGATGTGAGATGCTGATGAATTGCTTGCATGCTTGCTTGCAGACGGGCCCTGCGTGTTTTGCGGTCCGTCTACTATCAATAATGCAGCCCTGATTTCATACAGGAGCTGAAGTTTTTTTTCCTTGTACCCTCCCAGCATTGATTTACTTGAGCTTGTCATTTGTTACTTGAAGGATTGGTTTGATTTGATTGCTTGTATTGGATCTTGACTTGAATGTTTGTGCCAGTGGCTCTGATGTAGGGCCTGATTGTCTTGCTTGTGGTGATTGCATAATGTTGCTTGCTGGATGCTTGCATGCTGAGCTGTGAATGAGTTTGGCTTTTACTTGTTGTTGGTGCTGTTGCGTCCAGTTTTTGCTGGAAAGGTGGCTGCCTTTCCCTGTTGCTGACGCTGTGTTGCTGTATATTTTTTTGGCTTGTGAACGCCGGCTTGGGGTGTTCCCAGCCAGAACAGATTACCATATCCTTATAGAGCAGCTCTTGTAGATAGGGACAGGTGGACACGTCAGACGTGACGCTGTGGTAACTGATCACTACCCCCCCCCCCCCCCCCGGCAGAACAGGACAGCAACGGTGTCAGCCGAGTGCTAAATGGAGATTGAATTTTTTTGACAGATCTTAACTTTTTTGTCTGAGTGTCTATTCATCTGCAGTTTTGGTTGTGTTGTTTTGGTTATTGTTTACTTTGGTATTGTATGTACCCGGTATCATTTACCATGCTGACGTACCAGTTCATACTCTTTTACATGCAGATACAAATACCAGTCAGGACAGGGACACAGCAGCTGGCAACTGAAATGCCACTGCACATGTTACCATACAGTATGGTGCTCTGTGTATGTTCTGTTGTAGTTGACTGCTGATACTGACTATTGTTGCAGGGGTGTCTATTGTATTGTCTGCAGTCTATCGAATGTTTCTTCTTCTATCACACATGCATGTTGTATTTGCATGGTTGTTGTTGTCTACGCTTCCCAGGCAAACTCAGCGTTGTCGATCTCTGATTGTGGACGGAAGTGGGGTATCTCAGTGGACTTAAGTAAAGATGGCACATGAAGACGACGGGGCTGTGTACATTACATTTAAGTTTTGCCGAACTGATTTTTTTTTGTCAGAGAGCAGAACTCCCCTTCAGTCTTTGCCTACTTTGCTTTGTGTTGTCCCGCCCACCCACCCATTGTTTTTGTTTTCGCGAAATGGGGTATTTTAAGGATTCCTGCAGCCCATTAAACATTTTTCAGCTGGACAAGCCACTTCTGCTAGGCGTGGCTTACAGCTTGGGTGGAGGAGTGTAATGGGACTGCAGGGACCCCCTCAGAATCACATATATTTGAACTCTCGGTGGGGGAGTGCACCCCCAGAAATCTGACATCAATGAAATTGTTAGATAACAAATGATTAAACAAACAATCAGTAGTAGATATCATGTCAAATTGTATTTGTATTATTCTGGCACAATGATCGCCTGCGCAGAGAGTTGTGAAGTAACTGTTTTCTACAGCGCATCATTTTCTCATTTAACTATTTTTTATTATTGTTTTTATTGTAGATCTGAGTGCTCGAATTCATTTTTCGGTATGCTGTATTTATTCTTCAAACAGGCATGCTTTTAGATCACTTGGCAGTGATCAATGTTTGGAGTTGATTGATTTGCTGCATGCCTTGGGGATCAATGGGAATCAGAGATAGACACCGATAAGTTTTCACAAAACTTATTACATGGTCCCCATGGTTCGCACACCACGTGGGTGAAGCGGAGCAACCTTCCTCAAGGTGCTAGCCCAAAGTGAGTGCGGACGATTTGCCATTTTGGGAATTGTGGACCCAATTGTGATTGTCACGACGCCAAGTGGCATGGAGATCCTTGAGTGCCAAATCAATGGGAGTCTCTGTTGGACTCCCAGTGGATAGCATATGGAATGGCGGATCCCATCTCCAAGCCGGCTTGGAGATATACCATTGGGGATACCGCCGATTTTGGCTCATTTTTAGCAGCAAAAAATGACCCCCTTTTGGGACCCAAATTTCACGCCCCCGTGTGGTCAATTGGCGGCCCCATATCACTTTGTCCAAAGGGAGCCCGGACCCAATTTCAAGTTGTGCTCTCAGGGAAAGGTCCTAGGTCCTGCCTCCTATCCTGTGGGCCATTGGCCTTGCCCTGGCCGGGCGAACCACACGTGGGAATGACGCCTATTCTGGTGATTTTGGCATCATGACCCCACTTAATGAACCTGTGGTGCCCTGATGCCGGGACCTCAGAGGGAACCAGGTTGGGTGAGGGCTCCAGTGATTTGGTACTCGAAGTGCATAGGGTCAGTTGCCTCGTCCCTACCTCTGGCAGGTCCGGACAGGGGGTCAATTTTGGGGATTTTTGAGCTAATATCAGTTTGGGCTGAAACAGCCCATTTTCAGCTACCAACTCCTAGGGGATAATGGCGGGGCCATATCTCTAGCTCAGAGAGGATTTGAGACCTGCTGTTAAGGGAACATGGGAGGCCATCGTCCATTGGCCCTGGATCCCCTTGGTTTCCAGGAACTCGCCTGTGGCTGGGCGAGACACTCTCCCTGTTGGCAGGGTTTCAGGGTCCGGACTGAGTAGGGGATTGGTTGTGTTTGAGCCCCCGCCCCTGCTAGCCACTGAGAGGGACGGATCTTGGATTGGGATACGAGTTGGAACTGAGTGTCTATTGTCCTGTGATGCCCTTACCCCAGTCCAGTCTTAACCCCATGTGTACATATCCTGATGTGTTGCTATACATACTTTTGTTCCCTCGTTGCAGAGTGGCAAGGATCCTGAAACGCTTTGTCAGATGACACGAGCGTGATGATGCCCCTATGAGCGCAGTGCTTTGCCTGCCTGCTTGCTTGCGCGTTTGAGCCGCAGCGTCCCGTGGCCAGGCCCCCCACAGGAACGCGTCAGTAGGCTCCCGCTTCACCTGAAGAGGCACCTTGCGGCGCGCCTCTGGGACAAAGCCATAGGGAGGGTGGCGGTACCACCGGACTGGGCAAACCTCGTACACCCCTTGTACAGGAAAGGCGACTGGGCCAACCCTAACAACTGGAGGCCCATCGTGCGCACCACCACGGAGGCAAAGCTCATCTGGATGCTCATCCTGAAACTGGTAGCCCCAGTAGTGTACCGGGTCATCCCACCCACGATGTGGGGAGCAATGCCGGGACGCTCACCACTGGAGGCCACCTTTATGCAGGGCGCGGTGGTGGATATGGACCCCATCAGCCTCATCATCACGTCCCTGGACATCAAGGCAGCTTTTTCCAACACCCCACACTGCCTTCTACAAGCCATCCGGGAACACATGAAACTTCGTTTTCAAGGATTTCTACAGGTGTACCTCGCCGACCGCCTGTACACGGTGCAAACCGCGGTAGGCACGACCCCATGGACCCACCCCACCAGTGGGGTCCTGCAGGGGGGCGCGGAGGGCCCATTCCTGTTCTTGCTCGTCACCCTCCCACTGGCTATCTACATACAGCGCACCTACTCTTCTGTGGTACCGTACCCCATACGAACCACACTACTGGCGTTCGCGGATGATATGGCCGTAGTTACCGCCACCGCCCGCCAACCGCTCCCGGACGCCCCGGACAACGTCAGGGCCAACAGGGGACTCCACGATGTTACCAACTACCTGGACAACAACCGGCTCCATGTACACAACGTCAAGGCAGCGACCATGGTACACAGTGTGCCACGCCAACCTCTCCGCGCTGGCACCGCACCCATAACCCCGACGGACAATGCAACCTACCTGGGGATTCAACAGGCGGCCACACAGGAATGGGTCACCCTACCCCCGGACCTGGAACGCCAACTAACACGCACCCTAGTCATCGCCTGCATAGCAGTGCTGTCCACCCAGGCCCTGGCGTACTTCCTACAAGCCGTGCTAAATGCAGCCATCGGGTTCCAGGCCCTGCACCTGACACACCGCAAACACATGCTGCAAAGGGCCGTCACCACAGTACAACGTGCCTGGGCCATCCACGGCCACCAGCCCACGTCCCTCTTTGCAGAGGTCCGGGCAGCATCAGCAGCCTACTATGGGGACGACGCCGACCACCCGGGCCATGGCGCATACACCGCGCACACAGCAAAGCACCTACATTGCCTCGCGTACAGCCAGGAACCGGAGGTACGAGAAGTCTTCACACTAACACTACGGGAAGCCCAGCATCGCCGCAACACATGTCCCCAATACATCCTCCACCAACAGGGGCCTCCCCACCACAGTGGGAACAGCCATATGGAACCACCTACAGCTCCTGCTGCCGCACCACAGGCATGTCATTCAAACGAGCCACAAATGCAAGGAGGCAGGCCCCATAGCCGTCCTGCACACAGATGTGGGCCGGGGACCGACAGAGAACACCACCATCCTCAAGCAAGTGGGCAACACACTACACCTCGTGAGAGTGACGCCCAACCAAATGCGGGCCCTCCAGCGGGCGGGCACCCACTACGTCCCCTTCCTGCAACAGCCCAACTGGCCCAACAAATCACTCCTGGAGAACCCCCTTCGACAGGCGGCCGTCACGGCCGAATGCCCACCACCGAGCGATCCCAAAATCCGTGAAGCCTACAATCTGTTCTGGGGCACTCAGAAGCAGCCCCTACCACAAAGCCCCCCGACAAGAAACCAGGCCCACAAGCGGCCACCGGAACAAGTGGCGTACGTTCCGGAAACAACAGTACCGGCCGTCCTCCTATTGGCACCCAACAGCCTCGAAGTCACCCTAAGACCGGGCAAAGCAGAGGGCAACTTGTGGATGCTACCCCAACCCACAGCACACTAGTTCTGCCCACCAACGTTACCACAGGACCCGCTGACAGGTGTACGCACCAGGTGGTGGTGTTGCAGACCCCATGCCCCGGCCACACCCTGGCCCATCCTCCAACTCACCACCCCACACCAACAGCCCATGCTACTCCGGGACAGCAACGGTGGCTACACACGCACTTTGAGCCAGCCCTGGCGGGTATACCCCGGCAGTGTTGTGTCTCCACCGAGGTGCGCTCCGCACCAAGCACCCCGCCCTCACCTACCCGGTACTGGCGGAACACCGCAGCACCACGCAAGAAGCGCCTGCGTACCCCACGAAACACCGTTGCTCACGCGAAGTCCCAGAAACACAAACCACTGAATGGAGTACAAACAACTGGAAATGGGCGTATCTACTCCAATACATACACAACTACGTCATACAAGGGCACGAAAGAAACTGCAAGTGTGTACAGATGAATGCGGCGGCGACGGAGATTGTCCAGCAAGGGATCCGCGTTTACGCGGTCCCCCGGATCAGGCCAGCCGTCACGACGCCCTGGGCCACCACGGCGAGAGGACCGCACGTCTAGAAATATCAACCAAAGTCCCGGTTCCGCATGCCCCGGCCAGACGACCAGAACACTGTCATATTTGCGGACGCCTCTGGCGCGACGGGCCTCACACCTGCAGCCAGGGGGTCGGCTCTGGCACTACGGCCAGATGAAATGGGCCAGCTGCAGCAACACCACCACGGGGACCACCATTTTCGGGGCCTCATGGCACGGTGAACTCAAGACACTAGCAATCATTGTTGACGCCGTTGCCGCCATCTCCAGGACACCACAAGGTCAGCCGCACCACTTATGGGTCGTAATTGACGCAGCCGTCGACCTCCAGATCGTACCGCGCCTCGCCAGACAACCACTGCACAAGGGGACAGACTCCAGCCTAGGCACGCAGGTACTACACCTTTGGGTGCCATTGCGGAACCTGCCAGGGCGCGTTGTCTTACACTTAATGAAGCAAGGATCCCATTGCTACAACTTAGGCAACGAACACATTGACCTGCATGCACACAACCAACTCGGGGAGCAGGTACCAACCCCGGACGAGCCCCCGCTACACGACCACATGCACACCCACCTCCAACACCTATCCCCCGTCCCGCACCCCGGGGAGCCACCGCCCTGAGTGCCTGACGACGTGATCCAAAATGACACGGGGCGGGCATACCACTACCGACAGCCTCTCAGAACTACGGTCCAGATCTGGGGAAGCCACGCCGACAACACCCTCATGACCCGCCTCCAACGACGCTGTACTACTCGGCCTTTGACCCATCCCTACTACCAGTACACCTGCAAAAGCGGCCGGCTCAGCTCCTGCTCGAGCAGCTACCCCAACTCGACAGAGTAGCAAGATGGTACAGCAGGGAGGGTGTTGACATACCGCCCGAATACACCATATGCCCATGCCAGATGCACACACCGGAGACATGGGACCACTTCACGAAATGCCCACTGGCCCAGGACGGTGTACACTGGCCGCATGGAAACCAGAGGACACGGTCACGCAACACGCGGAATGCGGCCCGGCAACCCCACCGGCCAACGAGGTACGCCGCCTGACGCAGAAACTGGAGGTCGAGGAAGCCGTTATTTGGCGTGCAGTGCCACTGGAGCTCCACCGAGTCCTCGCTGACAATGCACCCGACACAAAGGCCACAGTGAGCCACATGCAACCCACAGTCATCAAGCGTGCGAACGCACAGCTGCATCATCATACCCAACCATACAAACAAGGAGCGCAGCACGCCCAGGACGACCAACGAACCTACTACAACCTGATCATACACTACCAATCAGTCCAGCCGGCAGATTTGACGCGCCACCCGGCGACCACGGGGGGGCCTGACCACAGGCACACATTGCACCACATCATGCATTGCGACACATGAGCCCACGGCACGCCCGCCCCTAAACCTGCTGGCCCCTGCTCGCTGTCTACACTTTCCTCAGGATGCCCACAGGTGAGGCCCCCCACCCAGGCAAACTGGGTGAAACGTGCGCCGTGTGCTACGAACGGGGCCGCCCGGGCCATGACCTTGGCTGTTGCGGCACCGAGACACGGCACTAGTTTTGCAGCCAATGTGTGGTCAAGCTGCACCAGTGTCCCATCTGCAGGCAACTGCACCCCCTGTGCACCGGACCACCCCCAAGGGAAACCCAAGACGAAGACCTCACGGTGGCCACAATCAAGATGCTGGCCACCCAGAACATCTGGGCCCCCCACGACCACATTGGCAGCGGAAACAGCCCAGATGTCGAGTGGCTGGAGACGCTGGAGGTCCCAACGCCACCGCCAGCCCGCCCCCCCTTCCGATACGCGTGCTGGCAGGTACCGGCAGGCGACAACGCCACCAGCCACGCCCCGGACCACGAGCCCTATGACACGGTGCCACGGGGTAGCCTACCCCTCTTCAGGAGCTACCGAGAACCTGGGACCTTGGGCCCATGAACATTGAAAACTACAGGTCAGTCACCGTCGTTCTGTCCAGTCGCCTCCCATTTGCCTTCGGATGGCTGGTTGGAGATGGCGTTTGGGCCATGGGGCTCACCCGAGACGCCCACAGCCATGAGTGGGGGGACCTCTTCTGGCGAAGTGGAGGCCTGCGCCCCGATACCACTGACAGGGTCGTGGCGGCATGGCTGACATGGAGACAGATCCCCGTCTCCGAATGGCTACGACCTGTGGCCGAACAGGCCCATCAGCCATCCGTTCCCCCACCACAACGGGGCACCTATGGAAATACGGCCGTGGCCCGGGCAGCCCGAAGCGTTGCAGCCCCGCCACACTACGGGTCCAGCTCCAGCACCCCCAGCTGACGAGGCGAGTCCGACCACGGCGCGCCCCCTTGGCCAGACCAGTACCCTTGATACCCCAGCTCGTTCAGTGCTTCTTTCCAAGCCCAGCCGAGGCTGCAGAGCACAGCCGGGGCCACTGGGGCTCTGGAACCATCACAGGACGACCAACCGAGCCCCGAGCAGGAGGGTGCGGCCAAAGAAGGGGCACGTTGCTACCCACCAACGCCACAACATCACCCGGGCTCCACCAGCGCACCACCACAGGGCGCGACCACCGAGGACCGAGGCAGTCCGGCACCTGCCACCGAGGGGGAGAACCTCTGGCCTGAAGAACCCCCTAGCGCCATAAACCCGCAACCAGCGGCCGCCCCAAACCCCAGAAGACGCCGTGCCCTACGCGACCCAGTACCGACCTGCGAACAGCATCACCCCCTAACCCCACTATGGACAGGCCCGGAGACTGGCTCACACCATGATCCCCCGGCACACCTGACGACACCTGAAACGCCCATCAACCACCCAGCCACGGCCCTAGCCTCGGCATCGGCGTCGGCGCATGCCCCGCGCGCCGATGCACCAGCGAGGGCGCAACGTGACGGGCCCCACCCCGCAACAGCACGGTCCCAAGGGCCAAAACTGGCTCAAACTCTGCGAGGGGCACACTGCCAGGCGACCACGGCCAAACCGACTACCGAGCCGACCGCAGGCAGGACGCAGGCAGTCACCAGCACAGCAGACAGCACGCCAGCGGGACCACATGGCCCGCACGCTCACCCGGAGGCACAGGCTCCGGGCAACACAGGTGCGCTGCCAACGCCACCAACCAGCAAAAAACGGGACGACCCCACGGGGAACACTGAGGCCGGACCCCAGGAGACAGCAGAAGGCGACGGCCGCGGTAGACAGGACGCGCGGCGCGCCGAACTACTGGCCGCCATGTGTTTGGTGGAAATGTATAGGTGTGACAGAGATCTGATACACTACAAATGTCCGCGTGCACGCGCGCAAACCGAGCAACACACATTTGTAAATTATTTAGCAATACTCTGTAATCGCTGAATCGTCAAAAATACGCCGAATTCTGTGTAACGTGATAAATACTTCAAATTACGTTTCTGACGATGCCTCCACCTGCAGACGCAAGAACCCTTCCGAGCCCCAAGGATTTGCAATCATTTCTCATGGAATATGATAAGATCACGTCCCTAAATGCTCTTCCGGGAATACAATACAAACGGGACACCAATGCAAAATTCGTTGACATGAATGTTGAATGTCTCGAGAAAGCGGCTCTAACGGAAATAGCAAGGGTGATCAATAAATGGATGGTCGAACTCCTCACCGATGGGTCCACATCTGCTTCCGCCATAATGCAAGATGCTGGTATCCGACCCGTCTGCTATACTATAGCTGACGGTACATTCTTCGAAGAGCAAGTGCATGCTTATCTAGGCACCACATTACTAGTCCACGTGGCTGAGGTACCACCATTTAAAGATGAACAAAGCCTGAACATTGCCTCTATTTACACTATCATGAAATGGCTAAGAGCATTGTTGAAAAAAGCACGTACCTTGTCAGTGCATACTCGTGTTGCCATTGTTGTTCATGCTTGCCGTTCCACCTTGGACACCCAGCACCAATTGTCTTGGGAACGTAATTCAGCACTTGTGATTACAAGACAATTTGTTGCGGGAGTACAAACACTAGATGATGTGTTGTCATGGAAAAGAAACGAACAAACCGGTGAGTTGCAACTAGGGAAGGTGCATATGCGTAATATCATGATTGTGTATTTGTCGTCGGCCATGGACTATGCACCATTGAAACAAAATATTTTGTCCTTGCATAAGAGGGAAGTTGACGAGGAGCTGGATGATGTTCCATGCCCGAAGGCTCACCACGCACGGCTAGATTGCCCCATAACCGTTGCCCCGGCACCACTTCGATTCTTAATGACCCTCAACGGGTTTGGCCTTGAGGACGGGACAACGGTATATAAAGGAATACTTTGCAACCGTTACCCCGATGAACCGATGCCTATGCTACTACGGGGAGCGCCACTCGGGCATCTAGTGGTCGATTGGTTTGTCTCTGATTGATATATTGTCACTCTTACAATTAGACTCCGATGAATTGAAGGACAAAGGTATAAGGCATGGGATACTAGGTGGAGATGATATATCCCATATGTTAGCCATCCACCACTTTCCTAAATGGGAGAAGGGACAGCCAGGACCAGACAAAGACCAAGCAGTGGATCTGCGGTCCGCCATAGAAATCAACACTCCACTAGCGGCCCTTTTCTCCTCAATGGTAATATACAATAAATGCGAAGTGGTGGCCACATTGCGAACCGATGTACCACCTGAAGCTGTTGCGTCGCCTTTGCGAAATGTTAATCACTTGCAGGCCATTCCCTTGGACCAACTCACAACTGTGCGTTTTGATGCCAAAGTGTTGCGACCGCCTAGAGTCTTTGCCTTCCATCCGCCTTCCGTGCTTACATCCTCCGTGGTCGCCCTTGTGCAAACATTTGGTGAGGTCATACTGTGTAAACCAGGCCTGACACATGTAAGCTACCACGAGATCACGTTCTCCAATGAGGAACAAGTAGGTTTCCTGATCGGCGCTAAAGCCACGCTGCCCAGTGGTCAAGTCACTTTCTCCTCTGGAAATCTCAAAGTTGACTAAGAACTAGAGAAGCGTTTGCCAGTGTACTGCACGATGAGCCTGAATGAAAGACTAACAGGGGCTCAACAACTAATAGGCGAGAGGTGCCTTACCGCGCATGCTTTGCAAACACATCATGGTGCGAAACTCGATGTAGACTGAATGAGTGAGGGTGCAGGGAGTAAACGCCGATCCATGGGCAGTGATACCATGCGATCCGAAAACTCCGACCGGGCTAATGGCGCAGAATCTCAATCTCCAGTTCAACCGAATCATTGACACGCCAATATAGAAGACTTACAATCGCCTACGGCGCTGGAACCTCTTTACTCCATGTCCGCTTTGCATGAAATGGAGCCTACACCCAGTGCTCCGGAAGTTGGGCCGGTAAATGCACGTGTGTCTCCATACCCTGCCCCCAAGACGACAGAGGAAGGAAAAGGAAAAGGGTTTCGCCCCCGGTCCAAGGGACGCAAGAAGGATTGATAGGCTCCATGATGCGAGTGCTGGACCAGGGATAGCTAGCCAGGAATTTAGTGTGCATCCGGGTGGTGATGACACTAACTCATGCCCAGATACTGATTGTAGCTACGTGCTGAGGCTAGCCGCCCAAGCGTGAGAGGAACACTCTCCAGGATTATGGATCAGGTACGCAGTCTATTACCCACATCTGTTGTACACACCACCCATGAAGACACAGCCTCCTTAACTGCTCTCCCTCAAGGAAAACGTGCACTCAACCCGGTCCAAGGTTTAACGCACGTGGATCCACCACGGAGATCCGCCAGAATACGCTGTATTCACGACAAACAGGAGACACAACGTAGCACCTACTACCCCGCCGATGTAACGATTGACATAGACGTGATTGAGGACACTACGCCTCCACAGTCAACTTACAAGGCCACACCCACTGCACAACATACACCCCAACATACCGTATTGCTACCTTTGTACGACAAATTTTACGTGGATACATACAATATTGGCGGTGTGGATGTCACCCCCGACCGTTTTCACCAATTCATGACCGGGTTCAACCCTGTCCCCCACGTGCTCAACTTGCAAGAATTCCGACCCTCCGCCACCTCCCATGTCACCGACTTTCAAAGGTTATGCCGTAGGTGGGGTTACCACCTAGTGTCATCCACTGGCAGAGGAGTAGGGGGTGTTGCGATCATGATTCACACGTCTTTGTGCCCCTCTCTCCCGGTTATGAAGGAATATGTACATGGCCACCTGATTTCGGTGGATCCTCCCGCTCACCCTGACCCTTTAATAGGATTGGTTACTTTTGCTTGCTACTATGGCCCTCATCATAAACGCACTCGTGCAGCATGCATACCTCACCTACACCAAATACTTAGGCGAGGTCCCCTTTTATCAGGCGACTACAATGCCACCACAGGTACTTCAGATGCATCTACCTTGACAAGTAACATCTGGCCTAGGCTAGTTGGTGTTGAAGAAATGGGTGCAATGACCGATCTGCTGCGTATTTTCCACCCCGAGCCTCCCTACACTAGATGCCGCCGCTACCGAGGCACACAATCTTACAGGATATATGCCTCTAAGACCTTCCTGTTGTTGTTTACACCCTTTTCAGCAAAGGTGTGTGATTCCTCAGGCGTACCTGGAGCTCAGGACCATGACCCGGTGGTAGTGAAACTTCTCGATTGGCTTAAAAAAGAAGTGCCACCACAACGGTGTGGAATGTGGGAACGACGTGATCTGAGGAGATACAGGCAATTGATGGATGAGGCGACTCCATCGCTGCCCGGCGCGCATACATACAGTGATGTTGAACCTTGTTATGCGACCTTAAAGGAAAAAATGCTCGACTCAATGAATAAAGTGAATGCAGAGAAAGGAGAGCCTCCCCGCAAAACGCATTACCCCCCTCAGGAATGGACAGAACTGATAAGGACTTTATCTAGGCAATGCCGCCACAGATCTAAAACGTTTTACAAGAGGGTGAAAAGTTTCCTTTTATCGCCTGCCACCCAGTCCACATTACCCGTGCCGGGACAGGGCATCCAACGCATACTTGAACGCAACAACCCATGGAACCAGGTTGCGCTGAATGCGGTACCAAGTAGAGATAGGCTCCAGCTACCGGACACGCCAACAGATGAGGAGCTGAGAACGTTTGCTAGAGCGACCCGTCGGAAATCTCCTGGACCTGATGGGATACCCCCATCCTTGTTGGCGCAGCTCCCTGATACCACCTTCCGGAAAATTGTCGACATGATCAGCATCTGCAATGCCCAGAGAGATATGCCACCACCTTCATGCATTCCCAAACGGTCTGCCTGTGCAAAGGGGAAACGTCAATGGCAGGACCCAGACCGGTGGAGGTCAATAGCAATGTCCAATAGCATTAATCGTCTGATAATGCGTTGGGTGCATGCAAAAATATACCCCATGTTAGTGACGTGGCTCCACGCACACCAATATGGTCAACTGCGCGGTGTATCCCCTGCCCATGCAACACTGAGCTTGATGGACATGATTGATGCTACATGTGATGTGGAATGCTTGTTCAGCTTTGACTTGTATCATGCGTTTGACTCGCCTTCAAACTAGTGATCATCGAAACCCTAGATAAGTTGGCGATCTCCCTGCCACTACTGTGAATTATTCAATTGGTATTGCAGAAGGGGACCACCACCATGCGGGGGACGGAAGGAACAGGAATCGGCACGACGCCTGGTAGTCGACAGGGCTGCCCCGTGTCTTGCTTGCTGTTTGTTGTAGTGTTCGACATCGCCCTCTGTCATCTGGACCTTGCTCACTTCAGTTTTGTAACCTTTGTTGACGACATCACTGTAGTCGTGCCAGGAGGACAAACGCAGAAAACAGCGGAAACTATCCAGAGTGCGGTGCGGAAAATTGGGTGCCAGTTGAACGTCACGAAATCAGACTGTTTGCCGGTCCAGGAATGTTGTTCTCCCTCGAGCCTAACCACGTACCACCACCCAGAACCTGCCCTCAGTATTGAAAAAGGAGGCCACAGTGGTTGCTTTGAAATAAACACTTGCGAGCACACACTACCATGGGCGAAGATATCCACGGCAATATTCAAACAGGTAGACCACCAAATGCATCTTGGGCATCCCAGCACTAGGAGACTGCAACGGGCTACTGCATATGACGTCCTCTTAGCTGAAGTCAAAGAGCAACCTGGTGAGCTTAACGCCCACCCTATACCCACATCGGACCGTGTGGCTCTCCTCTCTACCATGGTGATCCCGCGTTTGCTGTACCGTGTGGAATGCCTGCCCTTGACAATCGAACAATTGCAGCGCCTGAATGCCTTGATGAAATCCTTTGTGCTTGCTGTGAAAGGCCTGCCTCCACACGTCGCTCATAAAACAACTTACAATCATCGCAAGATAGGTCGGGGGGTTCGATACCTCCCCGTTGGACAACCGACCCGTGCACTTGACGTTATCCATCAACATCCATACATGACAGGTCTCAGGGTTGGCGCATCCCTCCCATTGGCGCCCAGAATGGTCTACCAAACCGCAGTAGCACACCTCAAACCTGTAACTGCACCACCTCAGAGGCCACTGGATGTTTACTTTCAGGCAAAACGCCTCCTTCCCCAAGGTCGAGGCCCTCAGCACGTCCTTGGTCTGGAGGTATATGAAATCACTAACACGAAATCTTCCCCCCCTGAAGGAATGGTATATACTGATAGCAGCAAGATAGGGCAGCCCCCAAGCGCAGGAGCCTCGGCTGTGGCGCCCAATGGCACGGTGTATGTGTGCCATGCACCTGGAATCCAATGTAACTACAGGGCTGAGTTACTGGGCATACTGTTTGGGTCCTACCTTGGCCCCCACAACTCGGTAATCGGAGTGGACTGCGAAAGGGGCCATATCTGAACGTAGGCCAATGAAGGAAGCTTATTGGGTGTTGGCGGTACGGGACTCCCTTCGTGCCAGAAATCAAAGTGCGGTCTGGGTAGAGGGCCATTCTGGGGAAGAAAATAATGAGACTGCGGACCATTTTGCGAAAACTGCCACGCAGCTGCCGCACCCACCTGCCGCCAAGTCAACGGGACCATGGGATCTAGTTGTCCTGGGTGAACGAGTCCTCCCCCGCACAAGGTATGGACCAGAAGTCAGACGCGGACTCACAAACAGGAGGGGTTCCACCCACTGTCCTTTGTGCCCCTTCGTTGGAACCGTTTAGGCTGGCATAAGTGGATAGGATTCCAGCACTATGCCACTTGTTGGAGAGATGACCCGGCCCAGCAGGAGTGTATGTCATGTGGGAACCAACATAACACGTCGGTTCATGGGTACCTTGCGTATTGCCATGATACGCATCCCTTGGTGCAATCGTGGTATTCTGCCTGGCCAAATCCCGGTATAGTGAGGGCGTAGAGGCAGTCGGCTCACCGCAAAGAAAGAAGGATAGCTGCCAGGCTTTGCATCCGGATGTCTTTGTATGCACACCTCAGGCACAGGCTAGGATTTGTAATTGCGCGTGCTAGCATCAAACTGTTTCAAAGGCAGGTAGTGGAAAATGTCACCCTAGTATTGGAGACAATCACGGGTGGTACCCACCTTACGTGACGCAGACCTGATCCCTCTGGCATTGGGGACTGGCGCGAAAATAGCGCGCGCCGACCCCTGCTAGACACATTGAAGTGAGACAAATTATATTGTTTTCGCTCCGTTGCGTGTGTGCCTTGTCCCCTTGCAATCCATAGTATAGCACAATGCCTAAGTAAGATAGAAACCGGAGACGGCGAAATGCTCACAAAGCCCGCAAAGCCTTCGAAAGCTCCCTTTGAGGGAAAAACAAAGAGGACGCCTCAGATCGTGCGCCCGTCAGCTCGTCTGATGGCAAAGCGTCAGAGATCGGTTTGGACCAGTGCACTCGTACCAGTTCGTCCGTGTCCTGCAGTTCGCGTAGTCGCACAGCGACCATGTCACCTGCGCGCCGTCCGGCCCTGCAGCCTCAGTCGGATATACCCCATCCCCCGTTCTGCCGCCTCCCTACGTCTACCACACGTCACCTCACTCGGTACCTGCGTCCCCATCCCGCCAAATGTATTTCTTAGTGTCAGCGAAACCCCTATTCCCACCCCTGCCTGACTAGCCCCCTAGTGTTCACCTGATTCTTGACTACGTTAACAGGGACCTCAAAGGTAAACTCATCCAACTGGGGAAAGAGATCACGCATTTCAACAACCAGACAGGTCGGTATGAAAGGCAGTACGGACTATTGTTTGCACATGACCCACGGGAGGTGTGGCCTCTGGTGGATATGCACGACCCCCTGCCTGTGCTCATCCTCCGGCTCGTTGAAGACATTCAGGAACTGCTGGAACAAGAACTAACTCAGACTATTATCAACGGATACCTGAGAGGGAGGGGCATTAGGCCCCATAATGACCTGCACCTGTTTCGACATACTGTTTGTTCCCTCTCGCTCGGTTCCCCCACGGTCATGCGGTTCCAAGAGGGCAAGAGGTGTGACGGTCCTGAACTGAAACTCCCACTCCCACGTAGAAGCCTGTTGCTACTGCGAGACGAGATGCGATATGACTGGTATCATGGCATTCCGGACAGGGATGTTCAAGGAGAACGGTTCAGCTTCACCCTTCGAGGTTAGGTATGCGGGAAGCGTAGCAAAAGTGCTGCCCTGGTCAGGATGGATAGGCCCCGGTCCCAGGATGCCTCTCCCGGATGTACTAGGGCCCCTGTAGGTTGCTAGACCCAGGCTTCGGCTTAGGTACAAACAACGACCAGACAGACCCAGGGTCCGATGCTTATTGGCAGACTCGGGTCCTGCCCGCACACTTATCATGATTGCCTTCCTTTTTGTTTCCTTGCCTGCAATGCATTTTCACGCCCGCAATTTGTCCTGCACCAATGGTCAATTTGCACACATCTCCGTCAAGAGTACACCCTTGGTCCAGTGGGCAATCAGCCCTGCGTGCTATAACAATCCCCCTTGAGTCACTTATTGTTTCTGCAGGCATGGTTTCTGCAGGCATGGTCCTCTGACAGCGCCTTATGGGTTTCATGGAGGTCTGGGCCCTGATCCTGCGGACTGTAGCTTAGGCGGGTCAAGTTGCATGGTCAAAATGCGCCCAAACTGCCTCTCCACGGCACTGCAAAAAAAAAAGTCCTTTTGGGGGGGACGTGAAACGCAAGAACCAAAAGTCCTGTGAAAAGCAAGTAACTGGTCCATTTTCCTTTATTTTCAACAAAACCGACTGCCCGGGAAAATGGTTTATTTCCACCAAAATGAAGTTCTTTTTTGAGAAAACCACGACTTTTTGTTTCCTATACCACTTATGCTTTGCAAAAAAAACCCCATGAGCTTTCAATCTTTTGGAAAACCAGTTTTCCAAAACCCATGTTGCACGCTGCACGACAAGAAGCATTTTTTGCCACCCTTTTTTTGCGCGAAGCCTCGCGCAAACACCAACACAACAGCGCAAAAAAATGCATCACAGAGAAAAATCTGCCGCGCAAGGTGACAGCATAAAGGTCGTCGAAGAGGAATGCATAGCGCGGGCCCTTGCGCATGATATATCACCACAAGAGAAGAAATTATTTTTTCTTTGGAACAGTTTGCATCTTAGAACCCAATGCCTTAGCAACGGACGTCTTACCCTTAGGCGGTGGCTTTGCGGGCTCGCTTCTTGGTTGGGACTGCCGGGCTGGCTGCTTGAATGGAGCTCGGGCCCCGGTTTCCTCGGATCTCGGCTTCGCTGCCACTTTCTTCGCTGCCTCTCCCTGGGAGACCTGCGGTTCCTCCTCCTCTTCTTCCTCGCTCTCCTCCTCTTCATCCCCATCGCTCTTGTCGGATTCTGCACTGGTAACCTACTTCGCTGCCTGACGCTTGGAGGCATTCTTCTTCTTATTGGGTGCTGGTTCCCCACCAGTAGACTTCCGCTTTGCAGGGGCCAGTGCTCCTGCAGCTTGAACTGTCTCAACAGTCTCTTCCTCCTTCAGCGACAACGCATCAGAACCGACCTTGTCATCGCAAACCCAAAGGGGAATACCACGTTTTGACCAGTTGGCCTCCTGGTCTGAATCACCAGACGCGTCCAATTTCCACCCTTGTGTCAATACGTGGTTCAACTGAGTCTGCACTCTGTTGACCCGATCGGAGAAGGTACATGTGAGAATCCGGCTCGATGGACGCGATCTTGCACACCAGATCCGGCTGATGATCAATGAAGACAAACGCAGGCTTGAAGCTCTTATCCTGCTTCAGGTAAAAGAGGTGAGTGTCGAAATACCGCATAACCGTCGTTCTTGGAAGGTGACCGCCAAATTCAACAGGATCCATCTCCTCTACTTGAGTAGGTCCAAACGTCAGATATTTCAGAATCTGCAATGAGGGAGAAGTTATTGCGCGAGGCCTCGCGCAAGGAGCGAACGTAATGAGGGAATTATACCTTTCTCGACCGGCTATCTGGTGACAAAATCAGCAACCAGCGAACGTCAAACGTTGTAGGATCCCCTGCAGGCTTCGGTTTGACTGGCCAACTGAAGATCGGAAGACGCAACATGTTAGCCATGCGCGGCGCGTTGAAATCATCGTTGGGACGCATATCTGTTTCTGTCTCCGGCAGGTCGAACATGTTGTCAACAACAGTTTGAGAGCCGCAGATAAGGGTATCGGCACACGCCATCTCTTCATACAGCCAGGCCGGGCACATCATCTCAGGAGCAAGATGTTCAAATATGTCACCGTTGATGACAATCATGTTCTTGTCAATCTCAATAAACTGCCTCGGGGGATCGTGGGCCAACGCTGCAATTCGGGTCGCCAAAATTGTGATAGTTTGACTTGACAGTAATCGATCCTGCTGTTCCACTGTCTTGAAGTCACCAGTAACGCCAGCAGCTTGGGGGACCACACAGCTCTTGGTAGGCTCTTGACCCAGAAGTTTTTGGACGTTGAGGATTTTCAGGGAGGCGGGTTTGCATTTCTCTGCCACCTGCCACAGTGGTGCGCGAATCATGGATTTCCATGCCGGCCATGGACCGCGACTTTTGCCTTCAGGTTCCAGCCAATAGCCCCATGTACCAAGAGTCACTATCAGGGCAGGCCTTCCAAGTGCAGCAACCTCTTTGCGGGTCCGCATGTCTTTGGCTAAAGAACAGAAATGGAGAAAGTGCGGCGCACCAATGCAGAAGCGGAACCCACGTCGCGTCGATGGTACACACCTTTCTCAGGTCGAACGTACTGGCTGTTGTGCGGGTGGTCGAGATGCATTGAGACCCACTGGTCAAAGATGCTGTCGTCAATCGAATCCGGCAAGGATTTAAGGGTTGTTTTTTCTTCCTGCATCACTTCTGCCACTTTCTTGTAGAACTCCGGCAACAGGATCCCGTCCAGTTTCGTCAGCGCATTCTTCATGACTTTCTCCCCTTTGTCGTGGAACTTCTGTAGACCTTTCACAGCTTCCAGACCAGCATAGTAGGCAAACGTCATAAAATCTTTCCACAATTTATACGTTTTGTCCTGAAAGTGACAACGTTATGCGCGAGGCCTCGCGCAAGGAACAGCATCGAAACAACGATTAATGAACATACGAATTGACCAGCCTGCTTCAGTTCAGCGGT
The DNA here is from genome assembly GCA_964036045.1 of Eutreptiella sp. 'Long Island Sound 2002'. Taxonomy (NCBI): domain Eukaryota; phylum Euglenozoa; class Euglenophyceae; order Eutreptiales; family Eutreptiaceae; genus Eutreptiella; species Eutreptiella sp. 'Long Island Sound 2002'. The sequence goes on from OZ038379.1 coordinate 156,991,920, forward strand.
TGGAACCAGGGCACTCATCTGCACAGCATCCACAACGGCGATCTTGAGATTGCTGTACGTGTCAGCCAGGCCTCGCCGCCGCTGACCTTCAACACATCGAATGAGGTTATCTGCTGCCTCATACAGCGGTATTGGCTCAAACTCTTGTGCGCTTCCTTGTGCGTGTCCCGCCAGCTTTGCACGGAAGGCTCACGGTGTCGTATGCTTCAGAATATCGGCGATGCATGTAGTATGCCACTGCTGCAGATCCAGACACACTGTGCGTCACTTCTCCTGAATCTTCGCAATCGCTTCCACGCTGTGCTGTCCAGATACACACCAATACACCTTTGATTTTACCGGGCACAAAGCGGCCAAAACCTGGATTCTCTCCAAATGGTTGACAAAATTGACACATCTTTGGGCTGTATTAGGCTTGTTTTGAAGGTTTTGTGGTTTTTTGCATATCATTCATAATAAGAGTTGCCGCATGGCTCATTTTGAGTGCCAAGATGTCATGCACATACAATATTTCGGGCAAAACAAAAACTCAATTTGTGTGGAGAAATGAATTACTTACTTGTCCAAGACAATACAAAATGGACACCATTGCCATGTATGTAGACAACATAGATTGACCCTGATCTACACACGATTCACATTGTCCTTGTGCTTTTTGTCTTGCACCATGCAGTTATAATGTGATATGCTCGTCAATACCCCAACTTTTCTAAACAAAGATTTCACTAAAAAAATCATAAAAATGCCCAATCATTTGCTTCACCCAATGTCTAGCAACCGATCACCGCACCTACCAACTGTCGTCAACCTTGTACGCCGCCCTAAACTCTGACCAAAACTGATCTTCTTGCAGTCTCTGCCTCACATGCCTTTTATTACTTCAAATGTTGCAAACTCAACACAACGTGCACAAACAACAGAGGCAACAGTGGACACAGTGTCTGTGGTATCCTACCACCTCCAATAGTGCAAACATTGGTTGACAAAACATACACCATTGGCAGCACAAAAGATATTCTGCACAGCTGCAGCGCTGCACAGCAGTCTGCACAGCTGCACGATGCACATTCGAGCTCCAAACTTTTGCTGTGTGCTGTACCTTCAGTTCAGGGTTCAGCAGGGTTCAGCAGGGTTCAGCAGGGTTCAGCAGCAATCAGTTTACTGACATATGCACAGCAGTCAACTGGCTGCACCGTACCGCCTAAGTACCATCAACGAATCGTAATATGCAAAATGAGTCTTGCACATGCAAAACCACTGCATGTCAGCATAACAGCAACAACTAATGGATGCAGGAAATGCCTGTGCTGCCATCAATCCTTGCCAAGCATGCAATGGGCTGTTGCACTTCACAGGGCTGCGTAATGGTAATATGCAAAATGAGTCTCGCACATGCAAAATCGCTCGCTGTATGTCAGCATGGCTGCAACAACTAATGGATGCAGGAAATGCCTGTGCTGCCATCAATCCTTGCCAAGCACGCAGTGGGTTGTTGCACTTCAGCAGGTTGCTGATAAATATTAAGTGGTGAAGCAACAGAAATATTGTCATCGCTGTGTGTTGTACCTTCAGCAGATGGTTCAAAAACAGCTGTAATCAATTAACTTACAAATTCAGAAGAGGCCACTGGCTGAACTGTAACTCTGACTACCACCAACGAATGGTAAGACGCAAAAGGAGTCTTGCAGCTGCAAAGTTGCTGCATTTCAGCAACAGCTAATGGATGGAGGAACACAAAAAAACATGCAGTGCGCTCCATGCCTCTGGCGTCAGCAAACGTGCCACAATGTGCAGTGGGTTGTTGTGCAGCAATGGTTTGCTGAGAAATAATCACTGATCAAGAAACAGAGAAGTAGCTCAAGTTAAGCAATCCAACATTGTGACTGTCCCTGCTGGCCTTGCAGAAGCTGCTGCTGCTGCTGCCCCTGCAGAAGTTGCTGCAACAGCTGCCCCTGCTGCCCCTGCAGAAAATGCTGCTGCTGTCCCTGCAGAAAATGCTGCTGCCCCTGGAGATGCTGCCCTTGCAGAAATTGCTGCCCTTGCAGAAGTTGCTGCCCTTGCAGAGGTTGCTGCAGCGTGTTATGGTTCTGTGCTTGTGCTGGCAGCAATGGCAACCCTTGAGGAGGCAACGCTGTCAGGACACTTTGCAATGGGTGCACTGTGTGCCGTGTTGGTGGTTGCATCAAACTTTGCAATACCTGTGTTACCAACTGTGTCGGCATCTGCGGCATCTGTGTCGGCAACTGTGTCTGCTGTGGAACTGAGTCCTGATTACCTGCCTCCTGACCCTGCCCTTGATTTCGCAGCAACTCCAGAATGGACTCGACCTTCGAGGAAACGTCATCCCGTGCTTGGATTGTAGTGTCTGCTTTGTCCTCTGCCCCGACAACCTGCTCCGCATGCACTGCTGCTGCTGCTGCTGCTGCTACAGCTGCTGCTGCTTCCTTCTTCGCCTGGGCTGCCGCCGTTTTTTTCGCCTTGGCCGCTGCCGCTTTTTTCGCCTTGTCCGCTGCTTGCTTCTCCGCTGCCGCGCCCTTCTGCTCCTTTGCTGCTGCTGCAGCCTCCTTCTTGGCCTTGGCCGCTGCTACCTTTTTTGCTTTTCTTGGCGGCCTGCTTCTCTGCTGCGGCCCGTTCCTTCGCCTGTGCTGCTGCCCGATTTGCCGCTGCCTTTTTCGCTTCGTCGGCTGCCTCCTTCTCTGCTGCTGTGCGCTTCCTCTCCGTCCCTGTTGCTGCTGCATCCTTCTTCGGCACCACCATGTTCCCTTCATCGCCCTCATCTCCGCTGTCGCTGCTCACATGGATGTCCGCAGCACTCTCGAGCCTCCGATTGCCTTTGGCCTGAGGACGACGCAAAGCGAACAATGAACATCGCATGAAGACAGGGTGGCAGGCACTGTGGTAGGGTAAGAATTAGATAAAGTAAGGTGAGGAGAAGGGTGCGCGTTTTGAGACACCAGGGGGGGGGGGTGCTACCAATTGTCCGGGTGTCTTAAAAATAGGCAGGGCGCAATTTGTGTATCGTGTATGAAAATGGATAGGCGGGCAAACACCAAGCAATGTATGTAGCGCGTGTGATGAGAAAAAAGGTGGGGATTCTGAATTGCTTGTGTGACTATCATGAGAAAAGGAGGGGGGGTGCGGGTGGTTGAGGTTGGGCCAAAACTACAGTGATGGTGTGATCACACCTCATGCTGGGCACCTGATGGCCCTCTGCCCATAGCGTCAGCCCTGAGGCAGAATCGCTAAGGCAGAGAAAAAAGTGCACTTGCGCCGTAATTCGTTCCTTCGGGAGACCCAATTGGATATACAATGCATGGAGCCGGTCACAATCAGCATTGCAAGTGCTCACTCTAGATGGATTCCATGATAACAATTGATCTGCCAGCCGGCGGAGCTCATTGACATAAAACACCAAATCATCAACTACATGTGCACAAGCACGCCCAAAGAGCCCTGCTAAAGCAACCCAGAACTCCTCCGTGTCCAGCAATGCCTTTGCTTGGTTATTGGACAGCTTCCATCCTTTGTATTCCAGTGCAGCCTGAGCCGGGCTCCTATATTCACCACCTTGTATATGCTGCCGGTATATCCTTCTCAACTCTTCAACATGATTCGGGTGTTTATCTTGGAAGGAGAGGTCCAAGGCATGAAGCAAGATCATGGTGTGCACCATTGCAATGCAGTGCAGTGGGTCGTATACAATATTGCGGCGATCAGGAAACAGTTGCAAAAAGCGCTTACATGCTGTGCGACAATGCTGTAGCAAGCGCACGGGTTGCTTTTCGAATCCGGGGATATGCCACTGACCACGCCGCGCGTAGCACTCCAAGCAACCTTCCTCGTGCCCCGGGTCCGCCCATCCTAGAACCTTCTCGTAGGCTCCCCAGTCCGGTGCCCATGTGATATCACGCTTGTCCGCAGTAAGTGTGCCATTTTTAACAGCCTGGAGGACCTCAACCATCAAAACGTCGTCCAAGCGATCACGCAATGTATTGCAGTCTTCGTAATCCAACCAACCTGCTACACGCAGTATGGTGTACACTTTGTGCGGGCAGTAATTTTCTGGTGCAGTGAGAGCCAGCAATGTGCATTTTTTTTTCTTCGTCTTCGCGCTGTACGGAGGCATATCGTTGCTGTCGATAAACACGTTTACAGACTTACCTTTGACATTGGAGTGATACATACGATCACGGTCCAACACATACAACCAAGTATCTACAGCCTTCCATGTCTGCAAACTTGCTCCTTTGGGGTTTAGCAGTACACCACCAACATTGCCAACGAGGGAATCCTTCAATGTTGTCAGAGGTGAACGGTAAACTCCTTTACTCCTTTTGTTTCGCTCATTGCTCGCCACAAACCTCATCCACGTGTTGTAGCTGGACCCCTTGGCTAATAGCACATCCATTACAGTTGATGGGGACGGATTCCTTGGCTCCCGTTGACGCGTCCTGCAATCTAAGGGTTTAGCCCGAGTCCGGCGAATCTTTTGTTTGGCACGGGTCTTTGCCTTGCGAAGCAACTTATCACTCAATGACCTAAGGAAAGCCCGGCGGCGGCGCAGGGTGCGCTCTGAGGCCTGGTCTGCTGCTACTTGCGGCCGCACCATGGTTGGACAGGACAACAAGAGTGTTCATGTATCTCTGTGAACAATCATATGCCTCTCGACAGCTGTGGTGCCGGGTGGAGGGGGATCTCGTGCTGGTGTGGGAGTGAGACCTAATGCTAGTGTGGGGGGGGAGGGGGGTGGGCTTGTGTTTGTGTGTGCAGGGGGGGGGGTACAAAGGGTTGACTGTGTGTCTGAGGAGAGACAATCTGCTGTACCCGTATGCCCCTGCAGGCATCTCTGGTGGCACCAAACGGGGACGGTTCTTCCCAGCCTCCACTGCCTGCTTCAGGCGTAGCACCAACATGTCGTGCTTTGCACTTTGTGCAAAGTACAACTCAAATTGTTCCAACAGAGCATGGAGGGACGCCTTTGAATATGTTTTGAGTACGTCCATTTGTACATTCCGGGTTTCCTCTATTTGAGCAGCCATCCGTAATATCTCCTCTCGTTCAACACCACGACCAGGGGCTTTTTTGGCCTTCTTGACTGCCGCTTTGGCCTTCTTCTTGGCCTTCTGACCACTACCAGGGGTACCCTGCGCTGTGCGCTTGCAGCTTGCTGCCCCCTCATCAGATTCTGCAGCATAAGAAGTGTACCCACTGGTACCCGTTTCCTCTGCTTGTTCAGATTCTAAAATGACGTCCTGGTGAAACTCCCTGCAGCCTGGTGGTAATTGTTCCATAGGGAGGATGTCTCTCAGTGGGTGCCAAAATGTCTTGCCCTTCTCCCGCTTGTATCTCACTTCTACCGAGCCAGGGTTGGCCTTGGTTCTAGGCCCAGTAACAACTTCACCACGAGCCGCCAGCAGGGTCACAGGTATGGTGGTACTGGGTGTACCAAGTGGACCCATAGAACCCCACAGGGCCCACACTGGCTCACGCAGTTTTACGCCCAGAGTGGCAGCAGTAATCACTGCATCAGGGCGGACTTGTCGGAGGACGACATCGCTATAGATAAACTGCCCTTCTATGTCCTTTGGGGTTAACATTGTCAGTCTAGGGAGGAAATTGATGATACGTAAGGTGCAAAAGTGTGCAGAGCTGCTGGAAGGGGGGGGGGGATTTTGGGGTTGTACACACCACGTCAACTGAGCGGGGGGGGGGGCGATTTTTGGGTGTGTGCACAATGAATAAACTGCTACATACTGGAGTGTGGCAACACAAAACACACTTGCTGCAAATCCACCACCAGCAGCACAGATCTCCACTTGCAGTTCAAGAATGACGAAGTCTGCTGAAATCCACCAAAGCCAGCAGCCCTAGGTCACGGAAATCAGAGTGAAGCCCAACCAGGATGCCCAAAACGACCTCGGAGGTCACGAAACCGAGAGTGAAATCCAAAAAGCAGGCCCAAAAGGACCTTCAGTGAAGCCTGTTGCGCAGCGCCAGAGTGCAGCAGCCCATTGCAGAGCACCACGGTGCAGAAGTGGAGGGCAACGCGAAGCAGGTGAAGAATGCCCGTAGGTGAAAGGTCATCGAAATCAGGCCCATGCCCAAGGTCAACTCGAAGTATACTGTGCACGGAAGTGGAAAACCAGGAGTGACACAAAACAGGCAGCAGCAGCATGCCGTTCACCGGCAGTACACATCCAGTTCCTTACAGCAGTTCTCAACCATTCAAGACAGCTTGAACCACCACTGCACCACAAACTGAGTTCTCAGTTACCCACTCACCTCAATTCTGAACTTAATTTCAAAAACCTTGGCCAACCTTTGTGACACGAAGTTCTTTAGCGCCTTGTACGCTGCGACCAGTTCAAACTGAGTTCTCAGTTAGCCACACACCTTAGTTCTCGATGTCATTTCAAAAACCTTCGTGACGCGAAGTTCTTTAGCGCCTCGTACGGTGCGACCAGTTCAAAACGAGTTCACAATTAACCACACACCTCAGTTCTCATCGTCATTTCAAAAGCCTGTGGCAACCTTTGTGAAGCGAAGTTCTTTGGAGCCTCGTACGCTGCAACCAGTTCAAGCCGAGTTCTGAGTTACCTGCTCACCTCAGTTCTCAAAGTCAGTTCAAAAACCTGTGCCAACCTTTGTGAAGCAAAGTTCTTTTGAGCATCGTAGGGTGGGACCAGTTCAAACTGACTTCTCAGTTAACCACACACCTCAGTTCTCAATGTCATTTCAAACACCTGCCAATCTTTGTGAAGCCTACTTCTTTGGAGCATTGTGCGGTGCAAAGGGCCCGTGCCTGCAACTTTGAGACTATTTGCCAAAGATGAGCTACAAAGCCTGACCGTTGGAATGGGTACTTCTGCACCACAGGGGATCCCTTTTCAGGGAGAGTCAATGGTTGCAGAACAGGCTTTGCAGCAAATCAGGCAAATAGTAAACTCACAGAACCAAGACCTGGCAAAGAAGGCACAACACAAGCAAGTACACAGCACGTCAACTGTCAACTGTTCCGAAACCTTTATCAGCAACACAAATCAAGTCCCAGGGACCTCAGTTCTCTACAGTTCTCACCAGTGCAACGTTTAGTTTGCAAGCAAGGCAAAACAAAGGCAATTGTAAAGCATTAGTCAGAAGTGTTGTGTCAAAATTTAGCAGTCAATAGCCGGAAGTGTCCGGAGCGATCTGCACTACAGCTGAGCAGCACAAACACCGCAGAATAACAATATTAAAACGATCTTTAGATTCAACCACAGCATTGTAATGTTCTGAGACAACCACACTTTTGTGCCAAGGAATCAAATGTATTCAAGCAATGGATTTTGCAAAAATTCATGTTTGAACGACAAATTTTCGGCACCGCGGCCGTTTCAGATCCAGTGCGGTAGCGTAAATGCGGTTTTATCGGCAGAATGCCCCACAAAATCATAGGTGTAATCGCCATCTGCAAATATGAGACACGTCTATGCGCGGGGGCTCGCGCAACGAGGGGAGTGAACAGTCGGTTGGCAACATACTATTCTCTTCCCAGAGAACGACGTGTAATGGGCCTGTTGGCGGTGCCGCTTCGAGTGACTCAATACGCTTTTGCAGTAACTTCGTATCTTTCTGTCTAATCTGCCCCTGTGTCTTCTCCTGGTCGATTCTCACGTTGTCCAGCTCAACCTCCACCTGCCTCCCATCACGTTTCAGGTGGTCCTCGATGTCAGTACCAAGGGTTAAGCCAGGATCCGGTTTGTCCTTCTTCTTACGCCCCTTCTTTGGTGTTCCAGCCTCCGGTCCCCAGGTCCCAGGGTCATAGTCGGTATCTTCTCCTTCCTCGGCTGTTTTTTTGGCAGGGCTTGCCATTCTGCGATAAGGAGAAAGCCTGTATTGGAGGAAATATAACATTGAAAAGGGTTAAAATCGTCGTCGATAATGCATATGTGAGGCGCTTTTAGCGAATAGGAGTACAATATGGTTGAGAATGCAAAACTGAAGGGGCTCGGCACTGTTTTTGACTGTCACCCTTGCGTGAGGCCTCGCGCAAGAGTGGGGGTGTACTAACCTGTTGTTTCCTGCTGTTTGCGCGAGGCCTCGCGCATCACTGCATGTTCTCCAATCTTCTTCGAACGTTTTGCAGCCAGTCGGCCCCTCTCTGTTCCTCCAACACACTGCGTTGGGGGATCAGCTCCGACAGTTTTCGCTTAAAACCAGCCTTAAGCGGCCCCTGCTGCGTTTGCACCAACAACACAGACACAAGGACTTGTTTGTAGTGGTTAGAACCCTTTGGAATTAGAAGAGATGGTGGAAAGTTAGGTACACCCCTGCACGGCCAATGCACCTGAATTGTACAAGTAGGCTCAGCACACCACCTAACCTAAGGCACATATACACGCTCTGCGTTCAAGTAAGCAGTTACCCGCTGACGCACGGAATTGACAAAGGAATTGGGGATTTTGCGGACCTTCACCCTGTGACCTTCTTTGCGGATAGTGATGAGCTGATACAGATCGTCAACATCTTCAATGGTTACTGCACCTCTGTTTTGGCCCTTCTTTGTCACAGGGCTGGAAAGCAGACTTACACAAAACTCCTCGGCAAAAGCCTGTCCAGGCATGGCTGTGTGCCATGCAGTGTGGCACAATAGGGCAGCTGCAACAGTGCGTTCGTATTTTAAAAGTGTGTCCCCCGCATTCAAACGGTCTAACAGACACATAACAATCTGCAATCCCTCAGAAGCAAAAACACCCGTGTTGGCCGTCTCCCCGGCCCAATTGCACTGTCCAACGGGGTGACCTAGGTATAGTAACATAGGACAGTATTGTGTTGAGAGAACCTGTATGGCCTTACACACAGCGTAACGGAGGCGTCCTCGCCGATTTACAGGATGTGCCAGCCCAAGGGAATGACATTTTCTGTTAAGGCGCCGTATGTGGGGGCCCATACCCAACAGCAGTGCGTCAACAGTTATCCCCATTGTGATCAGCTTGAGGAAACAGGGGACTGTGTCACCGCTGCGCAACAAACCTTTACGGAAGAAAGTCAGGATCGGCCAAAATGAGCAAAATGTTTGTGTAACGCAAAACTTATAAGCGTGCCAGAAACCATACAATATAGGGTGTGACCACCAGAAAGACCAGACATTCAAACCCGTTGTTTTTTCACCGTACATCATCTTACAAATGCGGTAATGGATGTTCTCATCACATAAAACAGGCACGACTGGTCGAGTGTGCTGCGCCAAGTCCCTAGTGAGTTGCAATAGATTAAGCAGCGCTACGTTGCCGCTCACCCTTTCTTTACTTAGACAAAGGGGTCGCCAGTGTGGTCTCTTGGCAGGTACAGGGCGAATAATGTCAAGCGGCGCCCTAATGTTTCGAACAACAGGTCGTGTGCTTGCAAATCCTAGATCACGCAGGATACGTGCAAATGTTCCCTCAGTGTTCCCCAGCATGCGTGCAACAGCAGGAACACGCCGTTCAAGCTCTTTCAGGCTAGGATGACCATGCCAGTAGCCTGGTGCATCCTTCAGTAGCAACACAGCCAACGCTGTTGCGTTCAGTCTTTTGTCGTTCTTGTCAGGACTTGTGGTAAACTGTTTGTTGTACCAGTTGTCCATCCACAACACAACCCACTGTTGGTGTATTTTGTTCCATGTAGTCTGTAACCTGACTGCGGCCTTCTCCTTCAGCGAAGCTGCGCTGTGCCGCGCAAGACCTGACCTTGCTAAAATGCGACGCTGCGCCGTACTTCCCTCTACCGCAACAACTGACTTTGGTTTTCCCTGGTATGGAACTGCGCGGTGGCGCATCAGCAAATAAAGGCGCCAGGCCTCCTCTATCAAAACACCAACCCATCTCTTGCCTTCTGCCGCAATCGCCTTTTCAACGCTGCAACGCGTCCGTTCATTTTTGCGCAGACGCAGAAAAAACACAAACAACAATCGCGCGCCCTCGTCCCCCTGTTTTAGCCCTTCCCACAGTTCTTCTGCCGTGTGGTACGGCAGTTCCTCTGAGCAGACATCGCGGAAAACTCCAGATGCTGCGGCCACTGTCTTCTCAAGGTCCACCTTTTTTCGCAGTGGCATTGTTGTCTACGTAAAGATCGCTGTTTGAAAAACTTTCTTGATTTGAAACATCAACCTGTCACACAGTTTTCGCACGACCAGTTATTCTGTGATTCGCTTGTTGCATGCACCATTTTCGGTTAACTGTAACTGTCTGGTGATCCCACGTTTGACTAGTTAATCCTGATTGCGGTAGCCGGTTGCGGCGCGCTACCATCGCTGTTGGGCAGTGAAGCCAGCGGTGACCACAGTATGAAAACTGGAGATGCCGGCGGGACCTGTATGGGCGCCCATGCAGCAGCGCCGCATCAAGGGAATGCACATGCTGTGTAGTTGGTGGATCTGTTCCATTTTTGGTTTCTGTGAGCGCTTATGAGATGCATTGCGCGAGGCCTCGCACAATGATCACCGAAACTTTAATGTTTCTCGTGTGCCGTTCCATGCGCGAGGCCTCGCGCTTGAAACTGCAGTTTGTTCCGGAACATTTATACTTTTCAAGATTCTTGGGTACACCATTGCTGCAGTTTGTTCAATAATAGATCCATCTCTCTCACGCAATCCTGATAATGGTACTAAGTTACGTGCATAAATACGACAGGGGTCCATTTTTCGACAACCTGCCTAATGCATCGTGCTGTAGCACATTAATCTGACACAAATGAACGTCTTTGCGCGAGGCCTCGCGCACGGAATGGTCACCAAACAATACTTTTCCCTGTCTCGCCCATGGGACACGTCATTCTTGTAGAAATTTTTATTCCGCCATACTTGTTTGCGACGATTTGAAAATATCCATCAAAACAACTATTTTTTGATGCCTTTGGAAACCTGTCATTTTCCTACCCTTTCCTTCGTTTTTTACCATGCAACTTGAGCCGCCTAAGTGTAGTATTGAGGCGCTCCGCCTCTTTAACTTCTGAGCCGAGTGGATCGCGAGCGATGCTGCTCAATTGCTGCCGCCTTCGTCAGTGCGCTCACTGTTCCCCTGTCGTCATCACTGCTGTCGTCTGAGGCCATCGCCGCTTACCTGCCGGTTTTCTTGGGGTCGTCCCTGATGCCTCTGCGGATATCTGTGGTGAGCACAGTGTCAGAGCACCCGAAGATTTAATGTGTCGGTGCCCAGCGATGACTACGAAGAGTCCAGAGATTTGGTGCCTGTTGTTACACCCATCTGTTGTCTCGAAACAAGAACTACAAGTGGGTTGGTGACTGTCGTTACGTCCAGTTTATTGCCTGTATCACAATGGCGTTGCAGACAATCCAGCTCGCCAGCCCTGCGCTTGCCCTCTGGATCAAAACGAAAGTGTACCATCTTTCCAGATGAGGTCTGATGCCTGTCCCAGTCCATGCACACTCCAACAGCCCCCCCCCCCCCCCCCCTTGTGACTGTCTTAGCCATCAATCCTGGCTCAAAGTCAAACTTGCCGGTTTCCTGGGGTCCCCCCCGATGCATCTGCAGATATCTGTGGGGAACACCGAGTCAGAGCACCTGAAGACTCAGTGGCGAGTCGGTACCCAGCGATGACTACTAAGGGTCCAGAGATTTGGTGCCTGTTGATACACCCATCTGGTGTCTCGAAGCCAGAACTACATGTGGGTGTGCGACTGTCGTTACGTCCAATTTGAAGCCTGTACCACAATGGCGTTGCAGTCAATGCAGCTGGCCAGCTGTGCGCTTGCCCCCTGGATCAACGTGAATGTGCGCCATCTCCAGGAGAAGTTTGATGCCTGTCCCAGTCCAGCACACTCCATCAGCCCCCCCTCGTGACTGTCCTGGACATCAATCATAGCTCAGAGTCAAACTCGCCGGTTTCCTGGGGTCGTCCCTGATGCCTCTGCGGATGTCTGTGGTGAGCACCGAGTCAGAGCACCTGACGATTCAGTTGTGAGTCGGTGCCCAGTGATGATTACGAAGGGTCCAGAGATTAGGTTGCCTGTTGTCTCAAAACCAGAACTCCAAGTCGGCTGGTAACTGTCATTACGTCCAGTTTATTGCCTGTATCACAGTGGCGTTGCAGTCAATCCAGATCGCCTGATCTTTGCTTCCCCTTGGATCAACATGAAAGTGTACCGTCTTTCCAGATGAAGTTTGATGCCTGTCCCAGTCAATGCACGCTCCAACAGCCCCCCCCCCCCCCTTCTGACTGTCCTAGCCATCAATCCTGGCTCAGAGTCAAAAATGCCGATTTCCTGGGGTCGTCCTTGATGACTCTCGGGTATCTGTGGTGAACACCGGGTCAGAGCACCTCAAGATTCTGTGGCGAGTCAGTGCCCAGCAATAATTACTAAGGTCCAGGGATTTGGTGCCTGACACCCAGTCGGCTGTCTCGGAGCCCCCTGAATCAACGTACAAGTGTACCCTCTTTCCTGATGCAGTTTGATGCCTGTCCCAGTCAATGCTCACTCTGACAGCCCCCCCCCCCCTTGCCTGTCCCAATCATCAATGCTGATCTGGCCCCGTCAAACTTTCCATCTGCAGGCCGCTCAGAGAGTGGATGCCTGTCCTTTCACCCAGTTTATTGCCTGTGTCAATACAGATGATGAGCTGGGGTGCATGTGTACATCTACAGGGGAGCTCAGAGGGTTGATGACTGTCGTTCTACTCAGTTCATTGCCTGTGTCAACGCCAGATGAGGAGATGAGGCCTGCTCAGTCCAGAAAAAACTTTGATGCCTGTCCCAGTCAACACTGCAGGGGAGTTCAGAGGGTTAATGCCTGTGTCAGTCCATAATGATCAGGTTGCCCGCAGGGAGGAGGGCAGGGTCTTGTGTCTCCGAATTTCACATCTTGGGTTTTGAGAAGTGATTTCTCCAGGTAAAACTACAAGCGTCCAGATCCGTGGTCAGGGCTGTTCCCATCCACCAGTGCCCACAAGCCCCCCCCCCCCGTCCCAGACAAATAAACTGCTGACAGCCCCAGTAGAGAACTTGAGGGGAAGCCCCCGGCCTGTGACTTGATGTCTACATCCCCCCGCTGGAGCCAGACACGCCCCCCCCTCCCTGCTCGGAAAATGACTGCATACTTGACAGCCCCTGACAAAAAAAATTAACTTCTTTACCTGCTGTGCCCCCTAGCCTACCTTGGCGACTATGACCCCTTTCACGTCAGGGCTGAACACTACCCCCCCCGCAGCCTGAAGCCATGCGTACATCCCATCTGCCCCCCTTGTTCTTTGTTCCTGTCCTCTCCGTCCCGTCCAAGGGTATATGGACTGGCGAGCGGAATGGGCCAGATACCGTCCGGCCACGGTACGCTGCGAGGCCCTGTGGACGGTAGATGGTGTCACCGACCACGCTGGTCCTTACACGGCACCCTGAGGCTAAGCATGGCAGACATGGTCCAACCTAGGAAGGCTCCCGGCCCTAAGGATGGCAGACCGCGTCCGTGTCGCACTTCACGACTAGCCGTGTAGTCTTGGCTTCCAAAACTAATCATCCTTACCCATAGGGACAGGTCGACTCATTGCTTCTGCACCCAGGGGTACCTGTATGATAATCAGTCCTGCAGCCTGTAACTAGTTTGATGAAGTGAGGGGCTAGGTGGGTAAAGCTCCAAGTGGTGAAAGCAAACCGTCGGCAAGCATGACCTCCTATGTACATAGAGCGGCTGTCCTTCGATGAACTTCGGCGGGTCAGGAATGCTATGCCCGTCATCAGGCCACTCACTTTGTTGAATTTGCTGTGTTTAAAAAAGAAAGATCTGATACACTACGACACGGGCGAGGAGCTGGACTCGAGGAGATTCGGAATGCGACCGCCGGACCCATCGGGGTCTGTATTCCCTAGCACCACACAGGTGCCGGGAGACCCGGGGACCCTCAACAACCAACCTCCGGGGCACACGCAGGGGAATCCAATGGCACCGCCCACCCACCACCACCCGCAACCATGGATACAGACCCGGACCACAGCGCCGTGGCGGACCCAGGCCACAACACCCAGGCACTGCCAGGGGGCCTCCCCATGAATGGCTGACACAGCAGAGGAAGGACCTGGCCCCCAGGCCAGCTGCCATCCTGACGCGGGGACATGCGCCGTCGAGGCACATGGGGGCACCGGACACACGCATGCAGGGGGACAGGGGACCACGTGCTCAACCAACGGTCCCCCGGCCGTACTGCACGAGGAACAAGCCGAGGGAGACGCTGACGGCGCCCAACCGCCACCATCCGCGGCTGCGCAAGAACGTGCACAGCCCGATGCGGCCACGAGCCCAGCACGCCGCCCAAAGCCCCAGAGACGGAGGACATCCTGGCAGCCGTCTTCAGTGCAGTCACACTGACGGCGGACCAAGGACTGCAAACGGACGAGTACCTCCAGACGATGAGTCCTTCGCCGCCTTCATGGCGTCCTGCCAAGACGGGTCCCCACCACGGGGCCAGCGACCACATCCGCGCTGCGGCACGTGACGCAAGACAAGGAGCCCACCAGCCCTGCGCGGGATCCTGCCTCCGCGTCCCATCAGGCGCATCTTTGCCGCAACTATGCCGCCTTGGGATCAACGGCAGAAACCCACGCAACCACCGCGGGGGACGGTCATGCAGAAGGACAGCCAGAAGGGGTGACCACTGAACGCCCGCGCGCACAGGAAGCGCCGGCCCATCGGGTGCGGGCACCAGCAGCGACCGACACCGCCAGTGGACCGGTAGAGGGGGTACCCCCACGAATGACCCGACCATGGGGACAGGAGAGCTCAGACTATGCGAAACCCCAAGGGGACGCCCAGCGCCCCACCGCGGAGGCAGACTGCGCAGCGGCCCTTGACCTGGACCTGTGAATCCCCCGGATCTCAGACGTGGAGCAACTCACCATCCAGGTCCGGACCCGGTGGATCCTCATGGACGTACACCACATCAGGAACAGCACCTGTACCATGGTGGAGATCATATTGAACCTCCGTGAAGGGCAACACTCCCCGCCCCCCACCATAGATCACCCTGGCAGCTGACGGTATGTGGCCACCCGCCTCATGGCCCACATAGGGGCCTACACCCCAGATGATCTAAACCAATTGCATTGGTGGTGGCACCACAGGGCGGCCCTCCGCATCCGAGAGGCCCTGATTCGACACAACGTCTGGACGATCCGGACCCCACTTCCCAGAAGCCCATCCACTCCGGACAGAGCCACGTGGCACCAGCGCCAACGGTCCCCGACGGCCCAGAGGCCCCCGAGGCAGGTGGCACACACGAGCCACTGGCAGAGCCCGAACAGACGACCCACCGGAATGGCACCCCCATACGATCTGCAACGGAGCCCACTCTGGCCGTTCGCCCAACCCCGGCGGGACAACGACGACCAACGCGCCCCGGATGGAGCAAACGGGCAACATTCCCCTCAGACACGGCAGCCGCCGCGGGGGACCAGGATGTTGCGGAGCGCCCAACACCAGAGCTGCACGCCGCCCTCAGCAGCGCAACGGCTGACCTTCCATGCCAGCGACGACAACAGCCCGACCAAACCAGGCTGGAAACACCGCCGGCAAATATCACCCACGCCGGAACCACAGCGCCGGACGAAAAGGCCCCGAACAGACAGCACGCGAATCCCCACCATACTCCTACCCTCTGAACGTGCACGCTTGGCAGCACTCGGCACACACACCGATACCGCAGCAGCCATAGTGTCCTGCTCCTCCACCGCTTCGTCCCGCGCGAGGACGAACACCACCACACCGGGACCACACGAACCATTGGCGGCCCCGCGCACGAGGAAAACAATTTCAGTGCACCCCTCGCGTAACAGAAACCTCACAGCAGCTCCACAACAGCTGCCAGAACGCCGGCACGCGCCACCACACACACCGGCGTACGCGGCAAGGGGGACCAAGGGCTACGAGCCAAGGACCACGGAAGTCAACGTGGCTACGGCACCACCAACCGTGGCCGAGCAGGCGCCGCCCGGCGACGCGGACGCAGCACGCGCCAGACCTACCGCCCGGGCTACGGTGCAGGAAACCAATGACCCCAGCGACGCGACGTCCACCATCGATGTAAACATGACGGAGGGCCGGGGGTCGGGGACGTCCAGGACCACCCCTCGCCCTGCCGCGCATCACAGCAGGGCGCCCTCGCGGCCCGGGCCCGACGCGGCAAACATGGACACAGAACCTGACAACGACGCGCCAGGGAACAATCCCTCGCCCGGCACCCTTGCCTCCCTGGACAGGGAAATCATGCCCCCCCGATCCCCCAGACCACCACACGCGGGGGACCCCCTCGACGTGGAGGAACTGCGAAGGGCACACGACATCTACCACAGATCGCCCTGACCAAACCTGGTAGACGCCCTCCCAGTGCATTTCCAGGGCGTTCGCAGCAACCGGCGCTTTGCGGGGGCGCTCTGCCCACACGGGGCTACCAACATGTGTGTGGGGCAGCTCCAGGCGCTCCTCACCCTGGGACAACGTACCCTGAACGACCTCATTGACGTGGGAATCTGGTGTTTCAACTACCACCAGCCAGACCGGGGGCGGGTATGGATCCCGCACCTCGCCTCGGCACACACGCTTATTGTCCCGCCGACCGAGCCCCGACCTGCACCCACCCCCGCAGGCCGGACGCGAGCCGCACCGCAACTGAACGCCGACGCCCTCAACATCCCACCGCACGGGGGCCTTGCGAATTGGGAAAGCAGGACGGCCAGGGAGAGGGGGCAAAATGTCGGGACGATGACGGAGCGCTACGCACAAACGGCAGGGCCGGGGGCACACACGGAGCCTCCGACGCGAGACACCCCCACCACCGTTGCCATGTTGGTGTTGGAAAGGGGCCACTACTACCAGGTGAGGATCACGCCACGACCGCTGGTAAACCACTGGGACTTGGAGGCCGCTGACCCCATGCTCCCCAGGGATGTGAACCTGCCGGATGGCCCTACTCCCCTACTCCCGGGCCAACCGCCAGACCTCCTCACGGCCATCGTGTCTGGCGCAGCCGGCACATGGCACAGAGGACACGCCCTCTACTGCCTGTGGTGGTGGGCCCAACGGAGGTGGCCGCATACTGGGGATTGGTCAGCGGCATGCTGGTTCCACCTGGATGGCCAGCAACAGACGGAGGCCATCCCACCCCACCAACAGACGGCCGGGTGGCCCACCTCGGAGAACCTATTCCCCGTTTTCCGATCCACCAAATCCGGACGTTGGCGGCGGGGCGGGTGTCACCCGCCATCCACACAGAGGAAGAAGCACGGGCAGCACATACAGCCTTCGTGAGCAACATCTTCGCCGCCCTCCGCACTGCTCTCAACAGACATCCGGGTAACCCCGACGCCCTGACTTTCCCGATGCCCTAACAGGCGACAGGCCACGGCACAGACCCCCAGGACACGCAGATCACCGAGACCGTGGCTGTAGTCCACCGGCCACCACGCGACTGCAGAGGCCAACAGACATGAGCGCAACGCTGCCGACCGACCAGAATAGGGCACCGGAGCGACATCATTAAGACCACTCCCACACCACCCCACCCACTATGCGCCGGCACCTTGGACGTTCAGCTACAGTGCGTACCCGTGAGATGCCGGCTCTGGCCAAACCCCCATGATGTATGCCGAGCGGTCCCGAGGAGAGCCACGACGCATCCAGCGCACCAGGCAAGTAAGCTGAGTTGACAACCTGCAGCCCGGGAACGCCAAGAAAGCTATACAGGACTGCACACACCACACCGTGCACCCTGGGCCGCCGTGCCCGCAGAACCATGGCCAAGAACCGGGGGGTACAAGAGGACCCACGGTCCACGGCGCAGTCCCCCTCACCGTGCTCCTCAGCCGGGGCACCCCCTTGCGAGGCCAGAGTATCAATGCGACGACGAGGCGCAGCCCGCCACACCAAAATGCTCCCAGGCGCGGGAACGTGACGCCCATCGCGCGGGTACACCCGAAACAACGCCGTGACGGACCAGCGCATTGCGCCGCGAGGCGTGCACATCCCCAGCCCGGGCCCTAGGCCCCCCTTGCCCGGCTGGGGCCGGGGACAGCAGCCCCAAAGAGAGTGATCGGAGCCAGACAAACCACCCACCCATATGCCAGCTGGCCCCGTCGGGGATCCTAAGGAAAGCTACATCAGACGGACGTCGGCACAAGTAACCTCCAGGAACATTATCCACTGGGACAGAGTAAAGAAGGCCAGGTAGGCCAGGGGTATGGGGTCCGCAGGCGCCCGCAGGGCCGCTGACCAGAACAATACCGTTCCAACGTAATCTAAGGCCCTAACGCCCAAAGAAGCCGACACCACCCAGCCAGAACTGCACGGTACACTTGCACGGGCACACTGGGGACACTAAGCGACGTGAGGAAGCAACAAACCTGGGGCTCCGGGGGCAGGGAGGGGCACGCCAGGGAACGCACGACGCCGCGCACGCCAGATGCCCCGTGACTCCCATAGGGAGCAAGCCAGGCACCGACTGGGGGGGCGTCGCCGCAAACATTGTACATACGCTGCAGACGCGTCAGGACAGGGGACCGACGATGCCAGCAGAGATCAGGTGCAGCGAGATGTGGACTTATGCATGCGGTGAAGGCAGGAGGGCAAGGGGTGGCTACTCGGTACTTCCCTGGCGGGCCCGACCACGATCGGCGGCACCCCGGTGACCTACACCGGCAACAACCTACGACAGAACAGCCACCACCACATCCGGCGCCAGCCAACGCAGCTGCATGGGCAACCACCAGCTGCGACGTGGCAGGCCCCTCGACAAGTACGCCGACCGCCGGGAGACCACCACATAACCATCTGCCAACCGCACCGCCACAACAACCCGACCGCTCACGAGCCTTAAACAACCTAACTACGGCACCACGCCCCACCAAAACAACCACGCTGACGCCGGCAGCGGCACAACAGGCCCAACAGCAAACCAGCCGACCATACAGCGGCTGGCATCGCCAGGCACCGACCACACTGATATAGAACCAACAGGCCGACCGCAAACAGACCACACGCAAACCGGCGAATACCAAACCGGCCGGATATGCAAGGGTCAAAACCCAAACGGCGTCCTCAGGACTGGCGACACCATGGTGCGCCATGCCCGCCAACGACCACAGCCACAAACACAACAACACACCACACCTCTACCATTATACAACCCACGTGCACGACAACATCCTACTACGAACCCCCGGCCCCCCGGGAGAGCGCAAGCTCGACCGAGTCAGGAGGCGTGAGTACGCGTCACGGCATGCGAGTTCCGTAGCACGTGCTTCTTCAAGTCGTCTCACGCCTACTGAAAGCCAAACCTAGGTGGGGGTGCCCGCAGGACAGGGCCTCTGGCCCGGCCCCTGGCCCCTGGGCCCCAGAATCCGGAGAATGATGAGAGATGCAATGGGACACACCCCCATGTATCATCTGCCCAAAGGAGAGGGATGTGAGACGTCGGTCGAACATGGGTTACCTCTCTGGGCAGAGCCCCATGGAGGGTACTGCTTGCTGCGACCGAGCTCTTCCCCCACATGGGGGAGCCGCGTTGCCGGGGCACGTGGACTAGTGCCGCGGGTGGGTGAGCCAAAGCCCCATGGTAAGACCCCCTTTGACCTACCTACCTACCTCCCCCTCCTTCCCCCTGAAAGACGCTCCCGCCCCTGGCTCTCCCGCTCCCCACGACACCACCACCCCCCTCCCCCACCGCCAGGCCCCACTCTCGTCGCTCCCGCTCCCTGAGGCATCGACGTAACTCCCAAGGGCTCTGCTCCCACCACTCCTGCTCCCCTGGACGCCACCACACGGGTCATCGCCGCCCCATGTCCGCATCCCCCCCCTCCCACGAACGGCACCCCCGGGCCCGCGCTTCCTCCTCCCAACACCACCGACGCTTGTCCCCAACCCCGAGCCCCCACCACCGCCGCTTCAGGACCCCAGGCTCGGAGCCCTCTCCCCTACCCCTCGCCGACCTCGCCTGGTGGTCCGCCCCCGCCCTGCGGGAGCTCCGCTGCTGGGTGACGTGGGCATGGGGAGCGGGCAGGTGAGAGGTGCGCCACCGCTTCCATACCTCCGCTCCCCCGCCAACCCGGACAATATCGCCCCGGAGGCCGCCATGCCACGAAGAGCATGGGAGACGCTCCTCCGGGACGTGGTGCAGGGCCTCCGCCCCCCCTACACCCCAGAATCTGTCCGCCCGTGGCTTCAGATAAGCAAGCATGGGCCGTGGGCGCCCCCCAGGCCCGGCCACTACCCCACCACCAGGCCACGGGAAAGATACAGGGCAAAGGGAAGGCCCGCGGCAAAGGGGCGAGGAAAGGCGCAGGGTGACGGGAACACACCTACGGGAACAGGGGCACCGGGGGCAACACATCACAGGAGCAAGGAACGAACGGGGGGCCACCGACATCGGGAGAGGGAAAGGGCGAGGGCCACAACGCTGGGGAAAGGGGAGGCTACAAGGACAGTTGCCAGGGCCAACACCCACGGAGAGGGGACGCGCCGCGTCGGACGGACCAACACCGCCCCACCCTTCCGCACCGAGTCAACACGGGCCAGCCTGCCACGCGGGACTCACCGCGAGGCCCCCATGGGACATCACCACACCAGGGCACAGGCCCCAAAGGCCCACCACCCCAAGGGGGCACGCCCGCCAGAGCGGGCCATCGCAGCCGAGACCCGACAACACAGGAGCCGCACTTTGGCACGCCCAGCAACCACCAGCCCCAGCACGGGGTGAGGGGGGTACACCCACACAGAGGGGCACCCAGGGTACTGCACCCCCGCACAAAAGCACCACCGCACCCTGACCGCCGGGCGACGACCCAGTCCACCCTGCACTGAAGGGCGGACCACAAGGACACAAGGGCACTAACACCAGGGGAGGAAAGGAAAAAGGGCCACAACACCAGGGACGGGGGACGACACGGACACAGGGAGACAGGCGAACACCCAAAGGAGGGGAACGAGCCACGCCGGAGGGGCCATACCACCCCATCCCGCAGAACCTGGCGCACCTCTCGGGAAGAGGACCCCCCCGAGGGCACTGTACACCACCAAACCAAGGCACAGGCCCCAGGGGAGGGCGGGCCCACAGACACCTGCCCGCCGTACCAGGCCAAGCGTCCCGTCTGGGGCCCCGCAAGAACAACCCAGCGAACCACACTACACCAAACCACGCCCAGCAGCCACCAACCGGCCACATTAACCGAGCCTGCATGAAGCCCCCGCGACCCACACAGCAAAACCACCAGTCTGACCCTTGCCGCCGCCGACCCAGGCCGGACAAGGGGGTACGACTGACCCACCGCACTGCACAGCACACCATAACACATCACAGCACGGCACAGCGTAACACAGCACAGC
This sequence comes from Eutreptiella sp. 'Long Island Sound 2002', assembly GCA_964036045.1. Taxonomy (NCBI): domain Eukaryota; phylum Euglenozoa; class Euglenophyceae; order Eutreptiales; family Eutreptiaceae; genus Eutreptiella; species Eutreptiella sp. 'Long Island Sound 2002'. The sequence continues at coordinate 157,013,254 of OZ038379.1, forward strand.
GCAGCACAGCACAGCACAGCGCAGCACAGCACATGGCAACAAGGCACAGCATAGCACAGCACAGCACAGCACAGCACGGCACGCCACAGCACGGCACAGCACGGCACAGCACCGCACGCCGCGGCACGGCAGGGCACGGCACAGCATGGCGCGGCGCGGAACGGCATAGCACCGCACAGCACAGCACACCAAGGCAAGGAACGACACGGGCCGGCACCCCACGGCAGGGCACGGCAGGGCAGGGCATATCGCAGCGGGCCACAGTACAGCACAGCACAGCGCGGAACAGCGCAGCACAGCACCGCAAAGCACACCAAAGTACAGCACAGAACAACAAAATACACCACAGCGCAGGAAGGCAAGGAAAGCTAACCGTCGGCCTAACCCGAGCAAGCCACGTCTCGCCACGCAAAGGAAAGAACCACGCCCACTGGCACGGGACACCACCACACAGCAGCCCACCACACACTGACTAACAGCCTAACCCTCGGAACCACACAGGCCAAAAGACAGCAATCACCACAAACCCGACGGAACAAACCCCCCCCTCCGAGCGAGGGCGCCGGACACGGGACCAGAAGAACCGGCCACCCCCCCTGACCCCACACGCGTCAGGGAACCGGCTGGCGCAACGGCCCAGCCAGAAGTGCCAGTACCCAATTCAACAGGATGGGCCGTCAGCCCATGCGTGTACATAACCCACACGGCGCACGGAGCCGGGGCACGGCCCGAAGCCACCCACCACACAGCGACACGCCACAACACGATCAGCGAGCCAGTTGGTGACGCCGTTCACCTACCAGTGCATGCACCGGCCCAGGGAGGGCAGAGGGAGGAAGGGACAACGCCCCCCAAAAAAAACAAAACAAAGAGGAGGGGGTGAAAGCCCATCCACGTACGAACAGGAAACTGCTAGAACAAGCCACAGGGGGGGCCCTCTCCACCCCACTAGGACAAGGCTACCAACCAGGGGGGGCAGAGGAAGGCAGGGGAGACCGCCACAGAAGCGCAAAACCACGCAACCACTCCTCCAAACCCCCGGCCAAGCGAGACCACGGGCGACGCCCACGGGACCCACCTCTAGGACACCGAGAGACCACCCCGTCCAGCACAGCAACAGGCCCCAGCCAGAGAAGGCGGACCACAACAGCCACGGGGCCACTTATGGGCAAGAAGAAAGACCAGCCAGGACACGCCGACATATGACCCCGCCTGAGAAGAGGCAGACCACCTACCACGGTGCCGCGGACACAGCAAGGACCGCTGGCAGGGAAACAGAGCCGCACACGGACCAAAAAAACAAAAAAAAGGGGGGGGCGGCGACCTAGGGGACCACAACCGGAATAGGCAACAACACGACCCACCACAGCCACCAGAGGACAACAACACGAAAGAGCCAAAAGCCACACCCACAGGACCCCCCCTCCCCGGAACCGGCGAAGGTTCCCCACCGGGAAGAGCGGAAAGCAAAACCCACAAGACCCACCGGCGCAAAAAAAAAAACAAAAGGCGGGAAACAACACCCACGGCGGCCCCCAAACAACTCCCCACCACAGACGGAGACACCCCCGGAGAGAGGCAGGGACGGACAACTGCCAGGGTTGGTGAGGGACCACCGGAACTGACAGGACACGCCACCAGGACCGGAGAGGGACCACTCTCCCCACACCAGAAAGCTACACACCCCAGCCAGGGAAACACCAGCCGGCGGAAACTGACCCCCCACCACAGGCAGGCGTCGGGGGAAATCCACACCGGACCACACGCCACACAACCAGACCAGGAATGGCGGGGTATGGAGGAGATCCCTGCCCACACACACAAACCAGGAAGCCGGCCAAGAAGGGGGAGGTTACGTCCCAACCCATACCCAGACAAGAACCGTAAGCCCCAGCCAAGAGAGGCGGGACAGGGGCGACACCCCTACCCTCGTACACCCACCACCAACGCGGCAACTCACACCCAATCACACACACCGCAAACGCCAACCAAAACAGGCGAGATACAGGCGCAACCCGCACCAACATGCACAAGCCCAGAGCCCCGGCCAGGAGCAGATGAGGGGAGGCGAACACCCAAGTCTGAGCACGCACCAAACCAAAACCCCAAACCAGAAAAGGCCGGAGCAGTGCGAGCCCCAAAACCAAGCACGCGCGCTGCACAACAGTAGGAAACCCAGTGTCAATAGCCCGGACACTGAGGCAGCCTGTGCCATGCGGGTGACCCGGCCAAAGGAGATCAGGAGCCCAGGGGTTAGGCTGCATCCTAAGGCCTGCGCTGCTTTGGGACTCGAGTCAGAGTGTGCGACACCCAAGCACGTCGGAACCCAAGTACCAAGAACACGCTGCTAGCATGCCTTGGGAACGGGATACGCCAGGAAATCCAGTGAACTTCTGGGGTTCCGCCCGAAGGACGGGACTTGCGCAAGCACAGGAACACACCCTCCCTGCGTGACAAGTGCGTCAGGCCAGCGGCAATAAGCCCTCCTGCTGCTACTCGGGGCCGCTTTGCCGGGGGTCACCAGTCAGGTATAGCGGGATGTAAGCCGCTTCTCCTCTTCAAGCACTGAGCCTCTTCCTGTTCGTCACAGCGGCAACGCCAGCGGAAACCATGGGGCACCTCTCCACGAGCGCGTGCACCTACCTACCTACCTACGTTGATTCCCTGCGTGAGGTCCTGAGCGCTGCGCGGAACGGCCCCCCTCTCTTCATTGCAATTACCCGTTGCAATCGATGCTGCGGAGGATGATGAGGAGGTTGTTTCAGCGCAGCCGTCTTCGTGGGCGGGTTTACCATCCAAAACAAAGCACGAACACAATCTCTACTCCATTGGGAACCTTCAGTCCCAGCTGCGTCAGTATATAAACAATGGTGTCCGCGTTGCAACTCATTTTCTAACCAGGGAGAGGATGCAAAGGCTTTTCTTCATGACAAGAGGGGCACCGGAACGAATTTTCGAACATTGGAGCATCTTCCATGAGCGCAAGTGTGCTGGGCCCACAGCCTGCACAACCTGTTCCACTGCCCGTAGCCTCGGGCGGACTGTGGTGCCAACTGTCCTGAAACACCCTAACGGAAGAGGTGGTGCAAAGGGTCGTAGGGGCAGGGGTAAAGATATGGGTAGGGGTACCGGTATTTCGGTGAACCAAAAGCTAATCAGCGCTCTTGACTTTGCTAATGCATTGCCCAACATGGAAGAGGCTCCTAGGGGCCAAAGCAAGTAGCAAATCGCATACAGTAACCAATTGCACTCGCACATTCCCCATAGACTCGGTCATGAACATGCTGTATATGATTCTGGGTATGAACCTGATGACAGTTCCGAGCACCCTGACGTTCGGAAGCGGTATTAATAATCTCTACGTTACTCCTGGACTTTGTTACTGGCTACTTTGTTTCACTTGGAGCGATGTGTGACTTGGAGAGAGACCCCAAAACTCATGAAGCGAGATTCTTCACTTGGAGGGGGGAATTTTTCACTTGCAGGGGGGCGGTTTTCAGTTGCACAAAGGTGTTTTTGACTTCGGGGAAGGTGCAAAACTCATGAAGGGAGGTGTTTTTCACTTGGACAGAGGTGTTTTTCACTTGGAGGGTGACCCGAGACTAATGGAGGCAGGTGTTTTTCATTTAGACTGAGGGTCTTATCACTTCAAGGGACGTTGGTTTCACTTCGGTGGAGGTTTTCTTGACTTTGAGAGAGACCCAATCTCATAGGGGAAGGTGTTTCTCACTTAGAGGGGAACATTTTTCACTTGCACGGGGGGTTATTTCACTTAGAGGGAAGTGGTTTTCACTTGCAGAGAGGTGTTTTTGATTGGAAAATGGACCCAAATCCCCTGGGAGGACGTCTAATTCACTTGTAGGGAGGCGTTTTTCAGTTGGAGGAGACCCGAAACTGATGGAGAGGGGTGTCTTTCCCTTGGAGCAGGGTTTGTTTTCTTTTTGAGGGGGTGGATTTTCACTGGAAGCGAGGTGTTTTTCATTTACAAAGACCCAAAACTCACGATGAAGCAGGTCACAACCCTACCCTGTCATTTCACCCCTAAGGGAGCATTATATGGCTCTATATATGGGATATTTGGGATAGGATAATTCATATTCCATTTCCTTGTTAGGAACATAGGATGTGGGATACATAAGGCAATCTTGGATGTTTAGTAGTTATATCATTTAGTGGATGATAGGGTGGATTTCTCATATGTGCATATCAGGTATTTCATTGGCTATGTGTACCATATCTGTTTGCAGGATACTATTCAGTCAACATTATCGTTATGTCTTCGGTGCCAAGCAATGTTGCTGCCCATGCCACTGCGACCTCTGCTCCTGACCACCTGGTCTGGTTTCATGGTAGCAGAGGCGAAAATTTTTCGTCTCTGTTGGGCGTTTGGCATCGCGGAAAGCGATCGGTCAAAGACATCGTGGACCAAACTCAAATTAAAATCTCTTCCCCAGGAGGGATAGCTGAGGGTGTCCAGGTCCCCACTCTCAGGACCTCCTCGGCCCTGACCCCATCGATCGGGCAGGGGCCGCAAAAACGGGCCAAGCCCCAAGTGGCTACGAATCCTAAGTTTCCGAAATCCCCGAATGTTCCCATCGGGCCCCCCCATCCTCGCAATCCAGCTGGTGTACCTGGGATGCTTGGGGGGGAAATGGACGGCCACCCTCAGAGAGCGATAAGAGGACCACAATCGCCTATTATGGGCTGGGGTGCCGTTACTAGCGCCGAGAATCGGGCAGTAATCGAGGAATCTACTGGGGTGATTGAGCGTACGAACGCTGCGCCCTCACGCACTGCCGACTGGGGTACGATGGCTTCGCCAATGGGGCCTATTGTGGTCGACTCTGGCACTCCTCCGTCGCTAGGGGGTTTGCCAGGGCCTCAGGTCAGAAGAAACCTGTTTGCGGCAGGGCCCATCAGCCCCATTGTTGACCAGCTCGACGCTGAAAACCGTCGAGTCCTCGCGCTCACGCCTGATCCCCATGGCCATCTGGGTCCGGCTCGAGAGGCCGTGGCCCTGATCCAGCAAGCCCTGTCGGGGACTAGGCAGAACCCCACTGTGGTGGAATCGTCGCCCACTCCAATGAGTGGATCGCGGCGGTTTCCCTCCCTGGTGGAGGAATCTCCTGCCTTGGGAGCGTATCCCAATCCCCTGAGCGGATCCAGGCTAAATCCTACGATCATCGAGGAATCCCCCACGCAAATCGAGGAGGATGAGTGTGACCAGTGGTTCCCCCTGGCGGTGGAGCAGGGGAACGACGATGAGGAGGAGGAGATTGGAGTGTTGGAACGTCATGAACTCCATCATTCCCCTATTTCCGTTGCCTGGTCGCCTGCACCTCCTGAACCTATGTCATGGACCAGGGATCGCCCCATGCTTGTGGAGGAATCCCCGGCCCCCCACTACATCACCGTGGAGGACTCTCCGGCCCCTCAGTTCATTGCTGTCGAAGAGTCCCCGGTGCCTATGAGCGGCGACAAAAACCGCCCGTGTCTTGTCGTGGAATCTCCGGAGCCTACGGAGGACCGGGCCGGTACTACATCTCCAGTGCCTATGAGTGGCACGAAAGATCGTCCATCCCTAGTGGATGATTCTCCGGCAATGCCGAAGGTCAACAATCTGTGCTGGGGGGGAGGGAATCAGGTGGAGGGAGGTTCAGCAACCCTCCCAATAAATTTGGTCTCTCCCCCCACAAATACATCTCCTACGGAGGTCCCCCAACTGCCGAATTGGGGGGGGGATCCAGAGGTTGCAACGGGATCGGAGCCTGTTTTTGCTTCCCATCCGAGAGCCCAATCACCTATGGTGGTTCATGAGTCACCACAGTATATTGTGGTGGATGCGTCCCCACCCCCACCGCCGCGGCCGAATACTGTTGGTCCTGTTCCCCCTCCGCCGTCACCCCGCCACCGCCAGGTGGCTTACATCGAGCACGTGCAAGGAATCCCGCACCTGGTTCGGCCATCAAATTGTGGGGGTTCGGGGGGGGGACATCCCTCTAGTGGGGGGGCGCAAGCACCTGTTGCTGCGCACCCCACACCCCCGTCTCGCCCTGCGGGGGGGCCCTCTGGTCCTTCCGTGGCAGGGGGGGCTGCTGGGGGGGGCGGTGGTGGGTCATCTCCTCCTCGTGGAGGGGGGGGTCCATCCTTTCGACATTCTGGGGGCCCCACTCCTACATGGGGGGAGGAACACCTACAGCACACCTGTGGCTGTCCCTGGTGTGTGGTGCACTACGAAACGTGCATCCAATCTCTGATGGCACAGGTGAAGGACCTGCGAACTCAGAATCTAGAGTTGCAGCGATCCCATCAGGAACTTTCTCAGGCAGTAGCCTCTACCGTGGGCATCAGTCAGTCCTACGGGGACCGGATGACCCAAATCTTGTCTACATTGGCTAAGTTTGACGCGGCGGTTCAGAGCTACCGCCAGGATTCTAAAGTGGTGGAGGCTAGCGTGGCAGATCATCTTAAGATGTCCAACGGCAACACTGCTAAGTGCTTTAGCGCAGTGGAGTCGCTCGCTACACGTTACGCCGCCGTTGCATCTAGGATCGATGCGTGGGACCACTGGTACTCCACGCCTGCGGAGCCCGTTACGGTGGTCCCACCCCCGCCATCGGCGCCTCCACCCGTTCCTGATCCTACACCGGCAGCGCCTATGGCGCCCATTGGCGCGCCATCCGGTTCATCCGGTGGTGGGTGTGTCCTTCCTTTCTCCGTCCACCCATCCCACGATTGCATCTACCATCCGAACGCTTGTCCGGATTCGGGGTGGCCGAGGGGGGGGGAAGAACACCATGAACACCCCCACCCCCAAGAACCTACATCGTGGAGGGGAATCGCCGAAAAGCAGAAGGAACGTGCTGTTCCCGAGTGGAGGGCGACGCCTAAGGGCGAAGAACACCCCACGGAGCCTACGGCCCCGTGGGCCAATGAAGAGGAGAACACCTCTTCGTTGGGGAACATTAATCCCCTCACGAAAAATGTTTTCACTTCCCCTGGGAAACCTTCGTACACGCCCTCTCATCCTACGGATACGTGTACAGTCTCTCCAGTGAAGGTTGCACCAAGTGCAAGTGGAGGTGCACCCCCGACCATGGCTCCCCCTGCTTACCACCCGTACAAATGCCTATGGTGCAAAATAGTTACACCAAAGCGGTGGAGGATAGTGATATGCCTAAAGCGCAATTTAATGGGCAGCTAGAGTGCTACGACGAGTTGGTGGAGAAGCTTCAACACAACAACTTCACCACGAGCCGCCAGCAGGGTCACAGGTATGGTGGTACTGGGTGTACCAAGTGGACCCATAGAACCCCACAGGGCCCACACTGGCTCACGCAGTTTTACGCCCAGAGTGGCAGCAGTAATCACTGCATCAGGGCGGACTTGTCGGAGGACGACATCGCTATAGATAAACTGCCCTTCTATGTCCTTTGGGGTTAACATTGTCAGTCTAGGGAGGAAATTGATGATACGTAAGGTGCAAAAGTGTGCAGAGCTGCTGGAAGGGGGGGGGGGATTTTGGGGTTGTACACACCACGTCAACTGAGCGGGGGGGGGGGGCGATTTTTGGGTGTGTGCACAATGAATAAACTGCTACATACTGGAGTGTGGCAACACAAAACACACTTGCTGCAAATCCACCACCAGCAGCACAGATCTCCACTTGCAGTTCAAGAATGACGAAGTCTGCTGAAATCCACCAAAGCCAGCAGCCCTAGGTCACGGAAATCAGAGTGAAGCCCAACCAGGATGCCCAAAACGACCTCGGAGGTCACGAAACCGAGAGTGAAATCCAAAAAGCAGGCCCAAAAGGACCTTCAGTGAAGCCTGTTGCGCAGCGCCAGAGTGCAGCAGCCCATTGCAGAGCACCACGGTGCAGAAGTGGAGGGCAACGCGAAGCAGGTGAAGAATGCCCGTAGGTGAAAGGTCATCGAAATCAGGCCCATGCCCAAGGTCAACTCGAAGTATACTGTGCACGGAAGTGGAAAACCAGGAGTGACACAAAACAGGCAGCAGCAGCATGCCGTTCACCGGCAGTACACATCCAGTTCCTTACAGCAGTTCTCAACCATTCAAGACAGCTTGAACCACCACTGCACCACAAACTGAGTTCTCAGTTACCCACTCACCTCAATTCTGAACTTAATTTCAAAAACCTTGGCCAACCTTTGTGACACGAAGTTCTTTAGCGCCTTGTACGCTGCGACCAGTTCAAACTGAGTTCTCAGTTAGCCACACACCTTAGTTCTCGATGTCATTTCAAAAACCTTCGTGACGCGAAGTTCTTTAGCGCCTCGTACGGTGCGACCAGTTCAAAACGAGTTCACAATTAACCACACACCTCAGTTCTCATCGTCATTTCAAAAGCCTGTGGCAACCTTTGTGAAGCGAAGTTCTTTGGAGCCTCGTACGCTGCAACCAGTTCAAGCCGAGTTCTGAGTTACCTGCTCACCTCAGTTCTCAAAGTCAGTTCAAAAACCTGTGCCAACCTTTGTGAAGCAAAGTTCTTTTGAGCATCGTAGGGTGGGACCAGTTCAAACTGACTTCTCAGTTAACCACACACCTCAGTTCTCAATGTCATTTCAAACACCTGCCAATCTTTGTGAAGCCTACTTCTTTGGAGCATTGTGCGGTGCAAAGGGCCCGTGCCTGCAACTTTGAGACTATTTGCCAAAGATGAGCTACAAAGCCTGACCGTTGGAATGGGTACTTCTGCACCACAGGGGATCCCTTTTCAGGGAGAGTCAATGGTTGCAGAACAGGCTTTGCAGCAAATCAGGCAAATAGTAAACTCACAGAACCAAGACCTGGCAAAGAAGGCACAACACAAGCAAGTACACAGCACGTCAACTGTCAACTGTTCCGAAACCTTTATCAGCAACACAAATCAAGTCCCAGGGACCTCAGTTCTCTACAGTTCTCACCAGTGCAACGTTTAGTTTGCAAGCAAGGCAAAACAAAGGCAATTGTAAAGCATTAGTCAGAAGTGTTGTGTCAAAATTTAGCAGTCAATAGCCGGAAGTGTCCGGAGCGATCTGCACTACAGCTGAGCAGCACAAACACCGCAGAATAACAATATTAAAACGATCTTTAGATTCAACCACAGCATTGTAATGTTCTGAGACAACCACACTTTTGTGCCAAGGAATCAAATGTATTCAAGCAATGGATTTTGCAAAAATTCATGTTTGAACGACAAATTTTCGGCACCGCGGCCGTTTCAGATCCAGTGCGGTAGCGTAAATGCGGTTTTATCGGCAGAATGCCCCACAAAATCATAGGTGTAATCGCCATCTGCAAATATGAGACACGTCTATGCGCGGGGGCTCGCGCAACGAGGGGAGTGAACAGTCGGTTGGCAACATACTATTCTCTTCCCAGAGAACGACGTGTAATGGGCCTGTTGGCGGTGCCGCTTCGAGTGACTCAATACGCTTTTGCAGTAACTTCGTATCTTTCTGTCTAATCTGCCCCTGTGTCTTCTCCTGGTCGATTCTCACGTTGTCCAGCTCAACCTCCACCTGCCTCCCATCACGTTTCAGGTGGTCCTCGATGTCAGTACCAAGGGTTAAGCCAGGATCCGGTTTGTCCTTCTTCTTACGCCCCTTCTTTGGTGTTCCAGCCTCCGGTCCCCAGGTCCCAGGGTCATAGTCGGTATCTTCTCGTTCCTCGGCTGTTTTTTTGGCAGGGCTTGCCATTCTGCGATAAGGAGAAAGCCTGTATTGGAGGAAATATAACATTGAAAAGGGTTAAAATCGTCGTCGATAATGCATATGTGAGGCGCTTTTAGCGAATAGGAGTACAATATGGTTGAGAATGCAAAACTGAAGGGGCTCGGCACTGTTTTTGACTGTCACCCTTGCGTGAGGCCTCGCGCAAGAGTGGGGGTGTACTAACCTGTTGTTTCCTGCTGTTTGCGCGAGGCCTCGCGCATCACTGCATGTTCTCCAATCTTCTTCGAACGTTTTGCAGCCAGTCGGCCCCTCTCTGTTCCTCCAACACACTGCGTTGGGGGATCAGCTCCGACAGTTTTCGCTTAAAACCAGCCTTAAGCGGCCCCTGCTGCGTTTGCACCAACAACACAGACACAAGGACTTGTTTGTAGTGGTTAGAACCCTTTGGAATTAGAAGAGATGGTGGAAAGTTAGGTACACCCCTGCACGGCCAATGCACCTGAATTGTACAAGTAGGCTCAGCACACCACCTAACCTAAGGCACATATACACGCTCTGCGTTCAAGTAAGCAGTTACCCGCTGACGCACGGAATTGACAAAGGAATTGGGGATTTTGCGGACCTTCACCCTGTGACCTTCTTTGCGGATAGTGATGAGCTGATACAGATCGTCAACATCTTCAATGGTTACTGCACCTCTGTTTTGGCCCTTCTTTGTCACAGGGCTGGAAAGCAGACTTACACAAAACTCCTCGGCAAAAGCCTGTCCAGGCATGGCTGTGTGCCATGCAGTGTGGCACAATAGGGCAGCTGCAACAGTGCGTTCGTATTTTAAAAGTGTGTCCCCCGCATTCAAACGGTCTAACAGACACATAACAATCTGCAATCCCTCAGAAGCAAAAACACCCGTGTTGGCCGTCTCCCCGGCCCAATTGCACTGTCCAACGGGGTGACCTAGGTATAGTAACATAGGACAGTATTGTGTTGAGAGAACCTGTATGGCCTTACACACAGCGTAACGGAGGCGTCCTCGCCGATTTACAGGATGTGCCAGCCCAAGGGAATGACATTTTCTGTTAAGGCGCCGTATGTGGGGGCCCATACCCAACAGCAGTGCGTCAACAGTTATCCCCATTGTGATCAGCTTGAGGAAACAGGGGACTGTGTCACCGCTGCGCAACAAACCTTTACGGAAGAAAGTCAGGATCGGCCAAAATGAGCAAAATGTTTGTGTAACGCAAAACTTATAAGCGTGCCAGAAACCATACAATATAGGGTGTGACCACCAGAAAGACCAGACATTCAAACCCGTTGTTTTTTCACCGTACATCATCTTACAAATGCGGTAATGGATGTTCTCATCACATAAAACAGGCACGACTGGTCGAGTGTGCTGCGCCAAGTCCCTAGTGAGTTGCAATAGATTAAGCAGCGCTACGTTGCCGCTCACCCTTTCTTTACTTAGACAAAGGGGTCGCCAGTGTGGTCTCTTGGCAGGTACAGGGCGAATAATGTCAAGCGGCGCCCTAATGTTTCGAACAACAGGTCGTGTGCTTGCAAATCCTAGATCACGCAGGATACGTGCAAATGTTCCCTCAGTGTTCCCCAGCATGCGTGCAACAGCAGGAACACGCCGTTCAAGCTCTTTCAGGCTAGGATGACCATGCCAGTAGCCTGGTGCATCCTTCAGTAGCAACACAGCCAACGCTGTTGCGTTCAGTCTTTTGTCGTTCTTGTCAGGACTTGTGGTAAACTGTTTGTTGTACCAGTTGTCCATCCACAACACAACCCACTGTTGGTGTATTTTGTTCCATGTAGTCTGTAACCTGACTGCGGCCTTCTCCTTCAGCGAAGCTGCGCTGTGCCGCGCAAGACCTGACCTTGCTAAAATGCGACGCTGCGCCGTACTTCCCTCTACCGCAACAACTGACTTTGGTTTTCCCTGGTATGGAACTGCGCGGTGGCGCATCAGCAAATAAAGGCGCCAGGCCTCCTCTATCAAAACACCAACCCATCTCTTGCCTTCTGCCGCAATCGCCTTTTCAACGCTGCAACGCGTCCGTTCATTTTTGCGCAGACGCAGAAAAAACACAAACAACAATCGCGCGCCCTCGTCCCCCTGTTTTAGCCCTTCCCACAGTTCTTCTGCCGTGTGGTACGGCAGTTCCTCTGAGCAGACATCGCGGAAAACTCCAGATGCTGCGGCCACTGTCTTCTCAAGGTCCACCTTTTTTCGCAGTGGCATTGTTGTCTACGTAAAGATCGCTGTTTGAAAAACTTTCTTGATTTGAAACATCAACCTGTCACACAGTTTTCGCACGACCAGTTATTCTGTGATTCGCTTGTTGCATGCACCATTTTCGGTTAACTGTAACTGTCTGGTGATCCCACGTTTGACTAGTTAATCCTGATTGCGGTAGCCGGTTGCGGCGCGCTACCATCGCTGTTGGGCAGTGAAGCCAGCGGTGACCACAGTATGAAAACTGGAGATGCCGGCGGGACCTGTATGGGCGCCCATGCAGCAGCGCCGCATCAAGGGAATGCACATGCTGTGTAGTTGGTGGATCTGTTCCATTTTTGGTTTCTGTGAGCGCTTATGAGATGCATTGCGCGAGGCCTCGCACAATGATCACCGAAACTTTAATGTTTCTCGTGTGCCGTTCCATGCGCGAGGCCTCGCGCTTGAAACTGCAGTTTGTTCCGGAACATTTATACTTTTCAAGATTCTTGGGTACACCATTGCTGCAGTTTGTTCAATAATAGATCCATCTCTCTCACGCAATCCTGATAATGGTACTAAGTTACGTGCATAAATACGACAGGGGTCCATTTTTCGACAACCTGCCTAATGCATCGTGCTGTAGCACATTAATCTGACACAAATGAACGTCTTTGCGCGAGGCCTCGCGCACGGAATGGTCACCAAACAATACTTTTCCCTGTCTCGCCCATGGGACACGTCATTCTTGTAGAAATTTTTATTCCGCCATACTTGTTTGCGACGATTTGAAAATATCCATCAAAACAACTATTTTTTGATGCCTTTGGAAACCTGTCATTTTCCTACCCTTTCCTTCGTTTTTTACCATGCAACTTGAGCCGCCTAAGTGTAGTATTGAGGCGCTCCGCCTCTTTAACTTCTGAGCCGAGTGGATCGCGAGCGATGCTGCTCAATTGCTGCCGCCTTCGTCAGTGCGCTCACTGTTCCCCTGTCGTCATCACTGCTGTCGTCTGAGGCCATCGCCGCTTACCTGCCGGTTTTCTTGGGGTCGTCCCTGATGCCTCTGCGGATATCTGTGGTGAGCACCGAGTCAGAGCACCCGAAGATTTAATGTGTCGGTGCCCAGCGATGACTACGAAGAGTCCAGAGATTTGGTGCCTGTTGTTACACCCATCTGTTGTCTCGAAACCAGAACTACAAGTGGGTTGGTGACTGTCGTTACGTCCAGTTTATTGCCTGTATCACAATGGCGTTGCAGACAATCCAGCTCGCCAGCCCTGCGCTTGCCCTCTGGATCAAAACGAAAGTGTACCATCTTTCCAGATGAGGTCTGATGCCTGTCCCAGTCCATGCACACTCCAACAGCCCCCCCCCCCCCCCCCCCTTGTGACTGTCTTAGCCATCAATCCTGGCTCAAAGTCAAACTTGCCGGTTTCCTGGGGTCCCCCCCGATGCATCTGCAGATATCTGTGGGGAACACCGAGTCAGAGCACCTGAAGACTCAGTGGCGAGTCGGTACCCAGCGATGACTACTAAGGGTCCAGAGATTTGGTGCCTGTTGATACACCCATCTGGTGTCTCGAAGCCAGAACTACATGTGGGTGTGCGACTGTCGTTACGTCCAATTTGAAGCCTGTACCACAATGGCGTTGCAGTCAATGCAGCTGGCCAGCTGTGCGCTTGCCCCCTGGATCAACGTGAATGTGCGCCATCTCCAGGAGAAGTTTGATGCCTGTCCCAGTCCAGCACACTCCATCAGCCCCCCCTCGTGACTGTCCTGGACATCAATCATAGCTCAGAGTCAAACTCGCCGGTTTCCTGGGGTCGTCCCTGATGCCTCTGCGGATGTCTGTGGTGAGCACCGAGTCAGAGCACCTGACGATTCAGTTGTGAGTCGGTGCCCAGTGATGATTACGAAGGGTCCAGAGATTAGGTTGCCTGTTGTCTCAAAACCAGAACTCCAAGTCGGCTGGTAACTGTCATTACGTCCAGTTTATTGCCTGTATCACAGTGGCGTTGCAGTCAATCCAGATCGCCTGATCTTTGCTTCCCCTTGGATCAACATGAAAGTGTACCGTCTTTCCAGATGAAGTTTGATGCCTGTCCCAGTCAATGCACGCTCCAACAGCCCCCCCCCCCCCCTTCTGACTGTCCTAGCCATCAATCCTGGCTCAGAGTCAAAAATGCCGATTTCCTGGGGTCGTCCTTGATGACTCTCGGGTATCTGTGGTGAACACCGGGTCAGAGCACCTCAAGATTCTGTGGCGAGTCAGTGCCCAGCAATAATTACTAAGGTCCAGGGATTTGGTGCCTGACACCCAGTCGGCTGTCTCGGAGCCCCCTGAATCAACGTACAAGTGTACCCTCTTTCCTGATGCAGTTTGATGCCTGTCCCAGTCAATGCTCACTCTGACAGCCCCCCCCCCCCTTGCCTGTCCCAATCATCAATGCTGATCTGGCCCCGTCAAACTTTCCATCTGCAGGCCGCTCAGAGAGTGGATGCCTGTCCTTTCACCCAGTTTATTGCCTGTGTCAATACAGATGATGAGCTGGGGTGCATGTGTACATCTACAGGGGAGCTCAGAGGGTTGATGACTGTCGTTCTACTCAGTTCATTGCCTGTGTCAACGCCAGATGAGGAGATGAGGCCTGCTCAGTCCAGAAAAAACTTTGATGCCTGTCCCAGTCAACACTGCAGGGGAGTTCAGAGGGTTAATGCCTGTGTCAGTCCATAATGATCAGGTTGCCCGCAGGGAGGAGGGCAGGGTCTTGTGTCTCCGAATTTCACATCTTGGGTTTTGAGAAGTGATTTCTCCAGGTAAAACTACAAGCGTCCAGATCCGTGGTCAGGGCTGTTCCCATCCACCAGTGCCCACAAGCCCCCCCCCCCCGTCCCAGACAAATAAACTGCTGACAGCCCCAGTAGAGAACTTGAGGGGAAGCCCCCGGCCTGTGACTTGATGTCTACATCCCCCCGCTGGAGCCAGACACGCCCCCCCCTCCCTGCTCGGAAAATGACTGCATACTTGACAGCCCCTGACAAAAAAAATTAACTTCTTTACCTGCTGTGCCCCCTAGCCTACCTTGGCGACTATGACCCCTTTCACGTCAGGGCTGAACACTACCCCCCCCGCAGCCTGAAGCCATGCGTACATCCCATCTGCCCCCCTTGTTCTTTGTTCCTGTCCTCTCCGTCCCGTCCAAGGGTATATGGACTGGCGAGCGGAATGGGCCAGATACCGTCCGGCCACGGTACGCTGCGAGGCCCTGTGGACGGTAGATGGTGTCACCGACCACGCTGGTCCTTACACGGCACCCTGAGGCTAAGCATGGCAGACATGGTCCAACCTAGGAAGGCTCCCGGCCCTAAGGATGGCAGACCGCGTCCGTGTCGCACTTCACGACTAGCCGTGTAGTCTTGGCTTCCAAAACTAATCATCCTTACCCATAGGGACAGGTCGACTCATTGCTTCTGCACCCAGGGGTACCTGTATGATAATCAGTCCTGCAGCCTGTAACTAGTTTGATGAAGTGAGGGGCTAGGTGGGTAAAGCTCCAAGTGGTGAAAGCAAACCGTCGGCAAGCATGACCTCCTATGTACATAGAGCGGCTGTCCTTCGATGAACTTCGGCGGGTCAGGAATGCTATGCCCGTCATCAGGCCACTCACTTTGTTGAATTTGCTGTGTTTAAAAAAGAAAGATCTGATACACTACGACACGGGCGAGGAGCTGGACTCGAGGAGATTCGGAATGCGACCGCCGGACCCATCGGGGTCTGTATTCCCTAGCACCACACAGGTGCCGGGAGACCCGGGGACCCTCAACAACCAACCTCCGGGGCACACGCAGGGGAATCCAATGGCACCGCCCACCCACCACCACCCGCAACCATGGATACAGACCCGGACCACAGCGCCGTGGCGGACCCAGGCCACAACACCCAGGCACTGCCAGGGGGCCTCCCCATGAATGGCTGACACAGCAGAGGAAGGACCTGGCCCCCAGGCCAGCTGCCATCCTGACGCGGGGACATGCGCCGTCGAGGCACATGGGGGCACCGGACACACGCATGCAGGGGGACAGGGGACCACGTGCTCAACCAACGGTCCCCCGGCCGTACTGCACGAGGAACAAGCCGAGGGAGACGCTGACGGCGCCCAACCGCCACCATCCGCGGCTGCGCAAGAACGTGCACAGCCCGATGCGGCCACGAGCCCAGCACGCCGCCCAAAGCCCCAGAGACGGAGGACATCCTGGCAGCCGTCTTCAGTGCAGTCACACTGACGGCGGACCAAGGACTGCAAACGGACGAGTACCTCCAGACGATGAGTCCTTCACCGCCTTCATGGCGTCCTGCCAAGACGGGTCCCCACCACGGGGCCAGCGACCACATCCGCGCTGCGGCACGTGACGCAAGACAAGGAGCCCACCAGCCCTGCGCGGGATCCTGCCTCCGCGTCCCATCAGGCGCATCTTTGCCGCAACTATGCCGCCTTGGGATCAACGGCAGAAACCCACGCAACCACCGCGGGGGACGGTCATGCAGAAGGACAGCCAGAAGGGGTGACCACTGAACGCCCGCGCGCACAGGAAGCGCCGGCCCATCGGGTGCGGGCACCAGCAGCGACCGACACCGCCAGTGGACCGGTAGAGGGGGTACCCCCACGAATGACCCGACCATGGGGACAGGAGAGCTCAGACTATGCGAAACCCCAAGGGGACGCCCAGCGCCCCACCGCGGAGGCAGACTGCGCAGCGGCCCTTGACCTGGACCTGTGAATCCCCCGGATCTCAGACGTGGAGCAACTCACCATCCAGGTCCGGACCCGGTGGATCCTCATGGACGTACACCACATCAGGAACAGCACCTGTACCATGGTGGAGATCATATTGAACCTCCGTGAAGGGCAACACTCCCCGCCCCCCACCATAGATCACCCTGGCAGCTGACGGTATGTGGCCACCCGCCTCATGGCCCACATAGGGGCCTACACCCCAGATGATCTAAACCAATTGCATTGGTGGTGGCACCACAGGGCGGCCCTCCGCATCCGAGAGGCCCTGATTCGACACAACGTCTGGACGATCCGGACCCCACTTCCCAGAAGCCCATCCACTCCGGACAGAGCCACGTGGCACCAGCGCCAACGGTCCCCGACGGCCCAGAGGCCCCCGAGGCAGGTGGCACACACGAGCCACTGGCAGAGCCCGAACAGACGACCCACCGGAATGGCACCCCCATACGATCTGCAACGGAGCCCACTCTGGCCGTTCGCCCAACCCCGGCGGGACAACGACGACCAACGCGCCCCGGATGGAGCAAACGGGCAACATTCCCCTCAGACACGGCAGCCGCCGCGGGGGACCAGGATGTTGCGGAGCGCCCAACACCAGAGCTGCACGCCGCCCTCAGCAGCGCAACGGCTGACCTTCCATGCCAGCGACGACAACAGCCCGACCAAACCAGGCTGGAAACACCGCCGGCAAATATCACCCACGCCGGAACCACAGCGCCGGACGAAAAGGCCCCGAACAGACAGCACGCGAATCCCCACCATACTCCTACCCTCTGAACGTGCACGCTTGGCAGCACTCGGCACACACACCGATACCGCAGCAGCCATAGTGTCCTGCTCCTCCACCGCTTCGTCCCGCGCGAGGACGAACACCACCACACCGGGACCACACGAACCATTGGCGGCCCCGCGCACGAGGAAAACAATTTCAGTGCACCCCTCGCGTAACAGAAACCTCACAGCAGCTCCACAACAGCTGCCAGAACGCCGGCACGCGCCACCACACACACCGGCGTACGCGGCAAGGGGGACCAAGGGCTACGAGCCAAGGACCACGGAAGTCAACGTGGCTACGGCACCACCAACCGTGGCCGAGCAGGCGCCGCCCGGCGACGCGGACGCAGCACGCGCCAGACCTACCGCCCGGGCTACGGTGCAGGAAACCAATGACCCCAGCGACGCGACGTCCACCATCGATGTAAACATGACGGAGGGCCGGGGGTCGGGGACGTCCAGGACCACCCCTCGCCCTGCCGCGCATCACAGCAGGGCGCCCTCGCGGCCCGGGCCCGACGCGGCAAACATGGACACAGAACCTGACAACGACGCGCCAGGGAACAATCCCTCGCCCGGCACCCTTGCCTCCCTGGACAGGGAAATCATGCCCCCCCGATCCCCCAGACCACCACACGCGGGGGACCCCCTCGACGTGGAGGAACTGCGAAGGGCACACGACATCTACCACAGATCGCCCTGACCAAACCTGGTAGACGCCCTCCCAGTGCATTTCCAGGGCGTTCGCAGCAACCGGCGCTTTGCGGGGGCGCTCTGCCCACACGGGGCTACCAACATGTGTGTGGGGCAGCTCCAGGCGCTCCTCACCCTGGGACAACGTACCCTGAACGACCTCATTGACGTGGGAATCTGGTGTTTCAACTACCACCAGCCAGACCGGGGGCGGGTATGGATCCCGCACCTCGCCTCGGCACACACGCTTATTGTCCCGCCGACCGAGCCCCGACCTGCACCCACCCCCGCAGGCCGGACGCGAGCCGCACCGCAACTGAACGCCGACGCCCTCAACATCCCACCGCACGGGGGCCTTGCGAATTGGGAAAGCAGGACGGCCAGGGAGAGGGGGCAAAATGTCGGGACGATGACGGAGCGCTACGCACAAACGGCAGGGCCGGGGGCACACACGGAGCCTCCGACGCGAGACACCCCCACCACCGTTGCCATGTTGGTGTTGGAAAGGGGCCACTACTACCAGGTGAGGATCACGCCACGACCGCTGGTAAACCACTGGGACTTGGAGGCCGCTGACCCCATGCTCCCCAGGGATGTGAACCTGCCGGATGGCCCTACTCCCCTACTCCCGGGCCAACCGCCAGACCTCCTCACGGCCATCGTGTCTGGCGCAGCCGGCACATGGCACAGAGGACACGCCCTCTACTGCCTGTGGTGGTGGGCCCAACGGAGGTGGCCGCATACTGGGGATTGGTCAGCGGCATGCTGGTTCCACCTGGATGGCCAGCAACAGACGGAGGCCATCCCACCCCACCAACAGACGGCCGGGTGGCCCACCTCGGAGAACCTATTCCCCGTTTTCCGATCCACCAAATCCGGACGTTGGCGGCGGGGCGGGTGTCACCCGCCATCCACACAGAGGAAGAAGCACGGGCAGCACATACAGCCTTCGTGAGCAACATCTTCGCCGCCCTCCGCACTGCTCTCAACAGACATCCGGGTAACCCCGACGCCCTGACTTTCCCGATGCCCTAACAGGCGACAGGCCACGGCACAGACCCCCAGGACACGCAGATCACCGAGACCGTGGCTGTAGTCCACCGGCCACCACGCGACTGCAGAGGCCAACAGACATGAGCGCAACGCTGCCGACCGACCAGAATAGGGCACCGGAGCGACATCATTAAGACCACTCCCACACCACCCCACCCACTATGCGCCGGCACCTTGGACGTTCAGCTACAGTGCGTACCCGTGAGATGCCGGCTCTGGCCAAACCCCCATGATGTATGCCGAGCGGTCCCGAGGAGAGCCACGACGCATCCAGCGCACCAGGCAAGTAAGCTGAGTTGACAACCTGCAGCCCGGGAACGCCAAGAAAGCTATACAGGACTGCACACACCACACCGTGCACCCTGGGCCGCCGTGCCCGCAGAACCATGGCCAAGAACCGGGGGGTACAAGAGGACCCACGGTCCACGGCGCAGTCCCCCTCACCGTGCTCCTCAGCCGGGGCACCCCCTTGCGAGGCCAGAGTATCAATGCGACGACGAGGCGCAGCCCGCCACACCAAAATGCTCCCAGGCGCGGGAACGTGACGCCCATCGCGCGGGTACACCCGAAACAACGCCGTGACGGACCAGCGCATTGCGCCGCGAGGCGTGCACATCCCCAGCCCGGGCCCTAGGCCCCCCTTGCCCGGCTGGGGCCGGGGACAGCAGCCCCAAAGAGAGTGATCGGAGCCAGACAAACCACCCACCCATATGCCAGCTGGCCCCGTCGGGGATCCTAAGGAAAGCTACATCAGACGGACGTCGGCACAAGTAACCTCCAGGAACATTATCCACTGGGACAGAGTAAAGAAGGCCAGGTAGGCCAGGGGTATGGGGTCCGCAGGCGCCCGCAGGGCCGCTGACCAGAACAATACCGTTCCAACGTAATCTAAGGCCCTAACGCCCAAAGAAGCCGACACCACCCAGCCAGAACTGCACGGTACACTTGCACGGGCACACTGGGGACACTAAGCGACGTGAGGAAGCAACAAACCTGGGGCTCCGGGGGCAGGGAGGGGCACGCCAGGGAACGCACGACGCCGCGCACGCCAGATGCCCCGTGACTCCCATAGGGAGCAAGCCAGGCACCGACTGGGGGGGCGTCGCCGCAAACATTGTACATACGCTGCAGACGCGTCAGGACAGGGGACCGACGATGCCAGCAGAGATCAGGTGCAGCGAGATGTGGACTTATGCATGCGGTGAAGGCAGGAGGGCAAGGGGTGGCTACTCGGTACTTCCCTGGCGGGCCCGACCACGATCGGCGGCACCCCGGTGACCTACACCGGCAACAACCTACGACAGAACAGCCACCACCACATCCGGCGCCAGCCAACGCAGCTGCATGGGCAACCACCAGCTGCGACGTGGCAGGCCCCTCGACAAGTACGCCGACCGCCGGGAGACCACCACATAACCATCTGCCAACCGCACCGCCACAACAACCCGACCGCTCACGAGCCTTAAACAACCTAACTACGGCACCACGCCCCACCAAAACAACCACGCTGACGCCGGCAGCGGCACAACAGGCCCAACAGCAAACCAGCCGACCATACAGCGGCTGGCATCGCCAGGCACCGACCACACTGATATAGAACCAACAGGCCGACCGCAAACAGACCACACGCAAACCGGCGAATACCAAACCGGCCGGATATGCAAGGGTCAAAACCCAAACGGCGTCCTCAGGACTGGCGACACCATGGTGCGCCATGCCCGCCAACGACCACAGCCACAAACACAACAACACACCACACCTCTACCATTATACAACCCACGTGCACGACAACATCCTACTACGAACCCCCGGCCCCCCGGGAGAGCGCAAGCTCGACCGAGTCAGGAGGCGTGAGTACGCGTCACGGCATGCGAGTTCCGTAGCACGTGCTTCTTCAAGTCGTCTCACGCCTACTGAAAGCCAAACCTAGGTGGGGGTGCCCGCAGGACAGGGCCTCTGGCCCGGCCCCTGGCCCCTGGGCCCCAGAATCCGGAGAATGATGAGAGATGCAATGGGACACACCCCCATGTATCATCTGCCCAAAGGAGAGGGATGTGAGACGTCGGTCGAACATGGGTTACCTCTCTGGGCAGAGCCCCATGGAGGGTACTGCTTGCTGCGACCGAGCTCTTCCCCCACATGGGGGAGCCGCGTTGCCGGGGCACGTGGACTAGTGCCGCGGGTGGGTGAGCCAAAGCCCCATGGTAAGACCCCCTTTGACCTACCTACCTACCTCCCCCTCCTTCCCCCTGAAAGACGCTCCCGCCCCTGGCTCTCCCGCTCCCCACGACACCACCACCCCCCTCCCCCACCGCCAGGCCCCACTCTCGTCGCTCCCGCTCCCTGAGGCATCGACGTAACTCCCAAGGGCTCTGCTCCCACCACTCCTGCTCCCCTGGACGCCACCACACGGGTCATCGCCGCCCCATGTCCGCATCCCCCCCCTCCCACGAACGGCACCCCCGGGCCCGCGCTTCCTCCTCCCAACACCACCGACGCTTGTCCCCAACCCCGAGCCCCCACCACCGCCGCTTCAGGACCCCAGGCTCGGAGCCCTCTCCCCTACCCCTCGCCGACCTCGCCTGGTGGTCCGCCCCCGCCCTGCGGGAGCTCCGCTGCTGGGTGACGTGGGCATGGGGAGCGGGCAGGTGAGAGGTGCGCCACCGCTTCCATACCTCCGCTCCCCCGCCAACCCGGACAATATCGCCCCGGAGGCCGCCATGCCACGAAGAGCATGGGAGACGCTCCTCCGGGACGTGGTGCAGGGCCTCCGCCCCCCCTACACCCCAGAATCTGTCCGCCCGTGGCTTCAGATAAGCAAGCATGGGCCGTGGGCGCCCCCCAGGCCCGGCCACTACCCCACCACCAGGCCACGGGAAAGATACAGGGCAAAGGGAAGGCCCGCGGCAAAGGGGCGAGGAAAGGCGCAGGGTGACGGGAACACACCTACGGGAACAGGGGCACCGGGGGCAACACATCACAGGAGCAAGGAACGAACGGGGGGCCACCGACATCGGGAGAGGGAAAGGGCGAGGGCCACAACGCTGGGGAAAGGGGAGGCTACAAGGACAGTTGCCAGGGCCAACACCCACGGAGAGGGGACGCGCCGCGTCGGACGGACCAACACCGCCCCACCCTTCCGCACCGAGTCAACACGGGCCAGCCTGCCACGCGGGACTCACCGCGAGGCCCCCATGGGACATCACCACACCAGGGCACAGGCCCCAAAGGCCCACCACCCCAAGGGGGCACGCCCGCCAGAGCGGGCCATCGCAGCCGAGACCCGACAACACAGGAGCCGCACTTTGGCACGCCCAGCAACCACCAGCCCCAGCACGGGGTGAGGGGGGTACACCCACACAGAGGGGCACCCAGGGTACTGCACCCCCGCACAAAAGCACCACCGCACCCTGACCGCCGGGCGACGACCCAGTCCACCCTGCACTGAAGGGCGGACCACAAGGACACAAGGGCACTAACACCAGGGGAGGAAAGGAAAAAGGGCCACAACACCAGGGACGGGGGACGACACGGACACAGGGAGACAGGCGAACACCCAAAGGAGGGGAACGAGCCACGCCGGAGGGGCCATACCACCCCATCCCGCAGAACCTGGCGCACCTCTCGGGAAGAGGACCCCCCCGAGGGCACTGTACACCACCAAACCAAGGCACAGGCCCCAGGGGAGGGCGGGCCCACAGACACCTGCCCGCCGTACCAGGCCAAGCGTCCCGTCTGGGGCCCCGCAAGAACAACCCAGCGAACCACACTACACCAAACCACGCCCAGCAGCCACCAACCGGCCACATTAACCGAGCCTGCATGAAGCCCCCGCGACCCACACAGCAAAACCACCAGTCTGACCCTTGCCGCCGCCGACCCAGGCCGGACAAGGGGGTACGACTGACCCACCGCACTGCACAGCACACCATAACACATCACAGCACGGCACAGCGTAACACAGCACAGCGCAGCACAGCACAGCACAGCGCAGCACAGCACATGGCAACAAGGCACAGCATAGCACAGCACAGCACAGCACAGCACGGCACGCCACAGCACGGCACAGCACGGCACAGCACCGCACGCCGCGGCACGGCAGGGCACGGCACAGCATGGCGCGGCGCGGAACGGCATAGCACCGCACAGCACAGCACACCAAGGCAAGGAACGACACGGGCCGGCACCCCACGGCAGGGCACGGCAGGGCAGGGCATATCGCAGCGGGCCACAGTACAGCACAGCACAGCGCGGAACAGCGCAGCACAGCACCGCAAAGCACACCAAAGTACAGCACAGAACAACAAAATACACCACAGCGCAGGAAGGCAAGGAAAGCTAACCGTCGGCCTAACCCGAGCAAGCCACGTCTCGCCACGCAAAGGAAAGAACCACGCCCACTGGCACGGGACACCACCACACAGCAGCCCACCACACACTGACTAACAGCCTAACCCTCGGAACCACACGGGCCAAAAGACAGCAATCACCACAAACCCGACGGAACAAACCCCCCCCTCCGAGCGAGGGCGCCGGACACGGGACCAGAAGAACCGGCCGACCCCCCTGACCCCACACGCGTCAGGGAACCGGCTGGCGCAACGGCCCAGCCAGAAGTGCCAGTACCCAATTCAACAGGATGGGCCGTCAGCCCATGCGTGTACATAACCCACACGGCGCACGGAGCCGGGGCACGGCCCGAAGCCACCCACCACACAGCGACACGCCACAACACGATCAGCGAGCCAGTTGGTGACGCCGTTCACCTACCAGTGCATGCACCGGCCCAGGGAGGGCAGAGGGAGGAAGGGACAACGCCCCCCAAAAAAAACAAAACAAAGAGGAGGGGGTGAAAGCCCATCCACGTACGAACAGGAAACTGCTAGAACAAGCCACAGGGGGGGCCCTCTCCACCCCACTAGGACAAGGCTACCAACCAGGGGGGGCAGAGGAAGGCAGGGGAGACCGCCACAGAAGCGCAAAACCACGCAACCACTCCTCCAAACCCCCGGCCAAGCGAGACCACGGGCGACGCCCACGGGACCCACCTCTAGGACACCGAGAGACCACCCCGTCCAGCACAGCAACAGGCCCCAGCCAGAGAAGGCGGACCACAACAGCCACGGGGCCACTTATGGGCCAGAAGAAAGACCAGCCAGGACACGCCGACATATGACCCCGCCTGAGAAGAGGCAGACCACCTACCACGGTGCCGCGGACACAGCAAGGACCGCTGGCAGGGAAACAGAGCCGCACACGGACCAAAAAAACAAAAAAAAGGGGGGGGCGGCGACCTAGGGGACCACAACCGGAATAGGCAACAACACGACCCACCACAGCCACCAGAGGACAACAACACGAAAGAGCCAAAAGCCACACCCACAGGACCCCCCCTCCCCGGAACCGGCGAAGGTTCCCCACCGGGAAGAGCGGAAAGCAAAACCCACAAGACCCACCGGCGCAAAAAAAAAAACAAAAGGCGGGAAACAACACCCACGGCGGCCCCCAAACAACTCCCCACCACAGACGGAGACACCCCCGGAGAGAGGCAGGGACGGACAACTGCCAGGGTTGGTGAGGGACCACCGGAACTGACAGGACACGCCACCAGGACCGGAGAGGGACCACTCTCCCCACACCAGAAAGCTACACACCCCAGCCAGGGAAACACCAGCCGGCGGAAACTGACCCCCCACCACAGGCAGGCGTCGGGGGAAATCCACACCGGACCACACGCCACACAACCAGACCAGGAATGGCGGGGTATGGAGGAGATCCCTGCCCACACACACAAACCAGGAAGCCGGCCAAGAAGGGGGAGGTTACGTCCCAACCCATACCCAGACAAGAACCGTAAGCCCCAGCCAAGAGAGGCGGGACAGGGGCGACACCCCTACCCTCGTACACCCACCACCAACGCGGCAACTCACACCCAATCACACACACCGCAAACGCCAACCAAAACAGGCGAGATACAGGCGCAACCCGCACCAACATGCACAAGCCCAGAGCCCCGGCCAGGAGCAGATGAGGGGAGGCGAACACCCAAGTCTGAGCACGCACCAAACCAAAACCCCAAACCAGAAAAGGCCGGAGCAGTGCGAGCCCCAAAACCAAGCACGCGCGCTGCACAACAGTAGGAAACCCAGTGTCAATAGCCCGGACACTGAGGCAGCCTGTGCCATGCGGGTGACCCGGCCAAAGGAGATCAGGAGCCCAGGGGTTAGGCTGCATCCTAAGGCCTGCGCTGCTTTGGGACTCGAGTCAGAGTGTGCGACACCCAAGCACGTCGGAACCCAAGTACCAAGAACACGCTGCTAGCATGCCTTGGGAACGGGATACGCCAGGAAATCCAGTGAACTTCTGGGGTTCCGCCCGAAGGACGGGACTTGCGCAAGCACAGGAACACACCCTCCCTGCGTGACAAGTGCGTCAGGCCAGCGGCAATAAGCCCTCCTGCTGCTACTCGGGGCCGCTTTGCCGGGGGTCACCAGTCAGGTATAGCGGGATGTAAGCCGCTTCTCCTCTTCAAGCACTGAGCCTCTTCCTGTTCGTCACAGCGGCAACGCCAGCGGAAACCATGGGGCACCTCTCCACGAGCGCGTGCACCTACCTACCTACCTACGTTGATTCCCTGCGTGAGGTCCTGAGCGCTGCGCGGAACGGCCCCCCTCTCTTCATTGCAATTACCCGTTGCAATCGATGCTGCGGAGGATGATGAGGAGGTTGTTTCAGCGCAGCCGTCTTCGTGGGCGGGTTTACCATCCAAAACAAAGCACGAACACAATCTCTACTCCATTGGGAACCTTCAGTCCCAGCTGCGTCAGTATATAAACAATGGTGTCCGCGTTGCAACTCATTTTCTAACCAGGGAGAGGATGCAAAGGCTTTTCTTCATGACAAGAGGGGCACCGGAACGAATTTTCGAACATTGGAGCATCTTCCATGAGCGCAAGTGTGCTGGGCCCACAGCCTGCACAACCTGTTCCACTGCCCGTAGCCTCGGGCGGACTGTGGTGCCAACTGTCCTGAAACACCCTAACGGAAGAGGTGGTGCAAAGGGTCGTAGGGGCAGGGGTAAAGATATGGGTAGGGGTACCGGTATTTCGGTGAACCAAAAGCTAATCAGCGCTCTTGACTTTGCTAATGCATTGCCCAACATGGAAGAGGCTCCTAGGGGCCAAAGCAAGTAGCAAATCGCATACAGTAACCAATTGCACTCGCACATTCCCCATAGACTCGGTCATGAACATGCTGTATATGATTCTGGGTATGAACCTGATGACAGTTCCGAGCACCCTGACGTTCGGAAGCGGTATTAATAATCTCTACGTTACTCCTGGACTTTGTTACTGGCTACTTTGTTTCACTTGGAGCGATGTGTGACTTGGAGAGAGACCCCAAAACTCATGAAGCGAGATTCTTCACTTGGAGGGGGGAATTTTTCACTTGCAGGGGGGCGGTTTTCAGTTGCACAAAGGTGTTTTTGACTTCGGGGAAGGTGCAAAACTCATGAAGGGAGGTGTTTTTCACTTGGACAGAGGTGTTTTTCACTTGGAGGGTGACCCGAGACTAATGGAGGCAGGTGTTTTTCATTTAGACTGAGGGTCTTATCACTTCAAGGGACGTTGGTTTCACTTCGGTGGAGGTTTTCTTGACTTTGAGAGAGACCCAATCTCATAGGGGAAGGTGTTTCTCACTTAGAGGGGAACATTTTTCACTTGCACGGGGGGTTATTTCACTTAGAGGGAAGTGGTTTTCACTTGCAGAGAGGTGTTTTTGATTGGAAAATGGACCCAAATCCCCTGGGAGGACGTCTAATTCACTTGTAGGGAGGCGTTTTTCAGTTGGAGGAGACCCGAAACTGATGGAGAGGGGTGTCTTTCCCTTGGAGCAGGGTTTGTTTTCTTTTTGAGGGGGTGGATTTTCACTGGAAGCGAGGTGTTTTTCATTTACAAAGACCCAAAACTCACGATGAAGCAGGTCACAACCCTACCCTGTCATTTCACCCCTAAGGGAGCATTATATGGCTCTATATATGGGATATTTGGGATAGGATAATTCATATTCCATTTCCTTGTTAGGAACATAGGATGTGGGATACATAAGGCAATCTTGGATGTTTAGTAGTTATATCATTTAGTGGATGATAGGGTGGATTTCTCATATGTGCATATCAGGTATTTCATTGGCTATGTGTACCATATCTGTTTGCAGGATACTATTCAGTCAACATTATCGTTATGTCTTCGGTGCCAAGCAATGTTGCTGCCCATGCCACTGCGACCTCTGCTCCTGACCACCTGGTCTGGTTTCATGGTAGCAGAGGCGAAAATTTTTCGTCTCTGTTGGGCGTTTGGCATCGCGGAAAGCGATCGGTCAAAGACATCGTGGACCAAACTCAAATTAAAATCTCTTCCCCAGGAGGGATAGCTGAGGGTGTCCAGGTCCCCACTCTCAGGACCTCCTCGGCCCTGACCCCATCGATCGGGCAGGGGCCGCAAAAACGGGCCAAGCCCCAAGTGGCTACGAATCCTAAGTTTCCGAAATCCCCGAATGTTCCCATCGGGCCCCCCCATCCTCGCAATCCAGCTGGTGTACCTGGGATGCTTGGGGGGGAAATGGACGGCCACCCTCAGAGAGCGATAAGAGGACCACAATCGCCTATTATGGGCTGGGGTGCCGTTACTAGCGCCGAGAATCGGGCAGTAATCGAGGAATCTACTGGGGTGATTGAGCGTACGAACGCTGCGCCCTCACGCACTGCCGACTGGGGTACGATGGCTTCGCCAATGGGGCCTATTGTGGTCGACTCTGGCACTCCTCCGTCGCTAGGGGGTTTGCCAGGGCCTCAGGTCAGAAGAAACCTGTTTGCGGCAGGGCCCATCAGCCCCATTGTTGACCAGCTCGACGCTGAAAACCGTCGAGTCCTCGCGCTCACGCCTGATCCCCATGGCCATCTGGGTCCGGCTCGAGAGGCCGTGGCCCTGATCCAGCAAGCCCTGTCGGGGACTAGGCAGAACCCCACTGTGGTGGAATCGTCGCCCACTCCAATGAGTGGATCGCGGCGGTTTCCCTCCCTGGTGGAGGAATCTCCTGCCTTGGGAGCGTATCCCAATCCCCTGAGCGGATCCAGGCTAAATCCTACGATCATCGAGGAATCCCCCACGCAAATCGAGGAGGATGAGTGTGACCAGTGGTTCCCCCTGGCGGTGGAGCAGGGGAACGACGATGAGGAGGAGGAGATTGGAGTGTTGGAACGTCATGAACTCCATCATTCCCCTATTTCCGTTGCCTGGTCGCCTGCACCTCCTGAACCTATGTCATGGACCAGGGATCGCCCCATGCTTGTGGAGGAATCCCCGGCCCCCCACTACATCACCGTGGAGGACTCTCCGGCCCCTCAGTTCATTGCTGTCGAAGAGTCCCCGGTGCCTATGAGCGGCGACAAAAACCGCCCGTGTCTTGTCGTGGAATCTCCGGAGCCTACGGAGGACCGGGCCGGTACTACATCTCCAGTGCCTATGAGTGGCACGAAAGATCGTCCATCCCTAGTGGATGATTCTCCGGCAATGCCGAAGGTCAACAATCTGTGCTGGGGGGGAGGGAATCAGGTGGAGGGAGGTTCAGCAACCCTCCCAATAAATTTGGTCTCTCCCCCCACAAATACATCTCCTACGGAGGTCCCCCAACTGCCGAATTGGGGGGGGGATCCAGAGGTTGCAACGGGATCGGAGCCTGTTTTTGCTTCCCATCCGAGAGCCCAATCACCTATGGTGGTTCATGAGTCACCACAGTATATTGTGGTGGATGCGTCCCCACCCCCACCGCCGCGGCCGAATACTGTTGGTCCTGTTCCCCCTCCGCCGTCACCCCGCCACCGCCAGGTGGCTTACATCGAGCACGTGCAAGGAATCCCGCACCTGGTTCGGCCATCAAATTGTGGGGGTTCGGGGGGGGGACATCCCTCTAGTGGGGGGGCGCAAGCACCTGTTGCTGCGCACCCCACACCCCCGTCTCGCCCTGCGGGGGGGCCCTCTGGTCCTTCCGTGGCAGGGGGGGCTGCTGGGGGGGGCGGTGGTGGGTCATCTCCTCCTCGTGGAGGGGGGGGTCCATCCTTTCGACATTCTGGGGGCCCCACTCCTACATGGGGGGAGGAACACCTACAGCACACCTGTGGCTGTCCCTGGTGTGTGGTGCACTACGAAACGTGCATCCAATCTCTGATGGCACAGGTGAAGGACCTGCGAACTCAGAATCTAGAGTTGCAGCGATCCCATCAGGAACTTTCTCAGGCAGTAGCCTCTACCGTGGGCATCAGTCAGTCCTACGGGGACCGGATGACCCAAATCTTGTCTACATTGGCTAAGTTTGACGCGGCGGTTCAGAGCTACCGCCAGGATTCTAAAGTGGTGGAGGCTAGCGTGGCAGATCATCTTAAGATGTCCAACGGCAACACTGCTAAGTGCTTTAGCGCAGTGGAGTCGCTCGCTACACGTTACGCCGCCGTTGCATCTAGGATCGATGCGTGGGACCACTGGTACTCCACGCCTGCGGAGCCCGTTACGGTGGTCCCACCCCCGCCATCGGCGCCTCCACCCGTTCCTGATCCTACACCGGCAGCGCCTATGGCGCCCATTGGCGCGCCATCCGGTTCATCCGGTGGTGGGTGTGTCCTTCCTTTCTCCGTCCACCCATCCCACGATTGCATCTACCATCCGAACGCTTGTCCGGATTCGGGGTGGCCGAGGGGGGGGGAAGAACACCATGAACACCCCCACCCCCAAGAACCTACATCGTGGAGGGGAATCGCCGAAAAGCAGAAGGAACGTGCTGTTCCCGAGTGGAGGGCGACGCCTAAGGGCGAAGAACACCCCACGGAGCCTACGGCCCCGTGGGCCAATGAAGAGGAGAACACCTCTTCGTTGGGGAACATTAATCCCCTCACGAAAAATGTTTTCACTTCCCCTGGGAAACCTTCGTACACGCCCTCTCATCCTACGGATACGTGTACAGTCTCTCCAGTGAAGGTTGCACCAAGTGCAAGTGGAGGTGCACCCCCGACCATGGCTCCCCCTGCTTACCACCCGTACAAATGCCTATGGTGCAAAATAGTTACACCAAAGCGGTGGAGGATAGTGATATGCCTAAAGCGCAATTTAATGGGCAGCTAGAGTGCTACGACGAGTTGGTGGAGAAGCTTCAACAATGGTTGGGGGGTTGTGATCCCATGTACCAAAAGGCCAACGAGGCAAAAATGATTTTGAGTACGGTGCCCCCATGGCTAAAGGCGATCATCAACGCCCGGGTTGCCGAGGCCACCCACCACACACGCACGGCCCCCACCCTCAAAGAGTTGTGGGATCTTTTCGAACAACGTTTCCACAAGTATGACCCCTCAAGGGCTGATGAAAGGTGGCGAGCCCTCACCCCCAGGGTGGTTAAAGGGCAAGTGACCCTCATCGACCTTGAAGATTTCTATGCTCGTTGGCAACGTTTGTTGCCTCTGAGCAATGAGACTCGTCCCCACGTGATCTGGGAGCAGCTCCTAAGCACGCTCCCGTGGATCAAGGAGAAGGTCGTCAAGCAAGAGGCTAAGAATGGCCCAGACAGCTATGTGGTGGATTTTAGTTGCCTTGACCCTTCGCCGGGTCGCGCCCCATTCGAAAAAGAACTCAGGAAATATAGCGCTCAAGCTTGCACTACGGTTCCTGAGATTGTTTCCTATTCGGGGCCGGGGGTGATAGTTGACTGCAAAGACCCGGCTCTCCAGGAGTGGATCTTGAAACTCAACAACACACCTCACACACGCGGCTACACTATGAAAGTGGAGCAACGTAGGCCTCGTTTGAAGCCTGCGGAAATCTACGCCCTTGCCCATAAAAGCGTATCGGAGAGGGAAGCTCTCGAACGCCTCAATAAAGGAGACAAGACGACGGTGACGTACACTCATCGCCCTTCTCACAAAAAAACCGCGGTGAATGCGGTTGATGCGGAGGCTACGGCGGACCTTAACACCTCCGAACCCGCTGACACCTCCGTCAACGCTGTGGGTCACCCTAAACCTCCGGCGAAGAGGCCCGTCAACCCCGGGGCTAAACCGCCACCTACCTTTTGGGTTCCGTGTTCCAAACATTGGAAAACACGTAAACAAACGGAGATGGACATGTCTTGGATTGATTGGGGTGCCACCAATACCACCCTTTGGACGTGTAAGCCTAATTCTCCGTGCAATGACACTCATTGGAACATTGCGGGTAAGTCTAAAGGTGGTAAGCCTAAGGGTGGCGATAAGGGTGGCGGTGGTGATAAGGGTGGTGGTGGTTATAAGGGTGGCGGCGGCAAGGGCGATAAAGGAGGCAAAGGAGCGCCTAACGGGCGCGGACTTTGGTAGGAGTGCCCAGAGGCGCCCCCTCCGAAAGAAGAAACCCTCGGGCACCCCTGTGACACTACCGTGGCTCCCGTTCCATCGAGAGTCGTGAAGGGGCATATAGTGACTAGCGAGGTTCAAACCGAACTTTCCGTTCGGGTAGTTTTTCCCAATGGAGAACTCAAGGCCCTCCGTGTTTTGGTGGAGTTTGGGTGCCAAGCGGTCGCCTTGGCCAACCCCAATGTTTTTGGAGACCAACTCTCCGAAAAATATGAATCCCCCCAACAGAGGCGCCTACTCCAAGCCGATAATGAGACGCCTTTGCCGGGGGGGGACAAGCAAATAAACGTCAAATCTCAATTTACGGGAATTGTGGATGGTAGTGTTTCACTTCCTCGCCTTGCCCAGTATGGCGTGTCCCCGTACCTTGTCCCAAATTTACCTTGGGATATGGTTTTGGGGCACCCATGGGGTTACGAACATTGTGTGAGCCATTTTGCCTGTTTCAATTGTTTGTACTCTCACCATCCAGTGCACCCCCGTTTTTGGATTGAGGACTTCCGTGAGGCTCCACGAACCAGCAAACCGTTTTTGGTGAAACCCATTCATGGTAAGGTGTCACGTCAGTCCTTGTGGGGCCTAACCGTTCCAGTCATTGGGGCGGTCACTCCTACGCACCCTGCCCCGGCCATTGTGGTTACGCCCCCTGGTGGCAAAACCGCCTAACCGTGTTGAGGCCGAGAAGCACATATCCTATGCCTTGACCGCTTCCTCCGTGGCCCCCGTACAGGATCGGGCTTGTGCTTTGGAGCTCGTTGAATTTGCTCCGGAAGCCCTTGCCCGTGATGTTCTACCCACACGGCGTGATGGGTCCATGTGGACCCAGTCTGACTATGGCCTCACGCCATATTGGGCCGCACGTGTCAAAAGACAATTTGGCAAAAACCCCGACGTAGACGCCTTCAATAGGGTCCTGGGTATTGCCCAGTCTGGCAGTTGGGTTTCGCCGCTTGAAGATTTCTTTTCCACTCCCGCAGACCCCTCCAAATTGTATTGGCTGTGCCCTCCCTATCATCGGTTTTTCCGATTGTGTTCGGAAAATTCGGCAAGAATGACTACGAGCCATCGTCGTAGGGCCGAAGTGGACACATAGGGAGTGGTGGAAACCCCTTATGGAAATTACTTTGCAAGGGTACCACCTTCCTGGGCCAGAGACTAAAGCCTGTCTCTATCAGAATGACCGCCACACGCCTCTTCCTCAACGGGGTTGGTCCACGGTGGCGCTATACGTGGACGGTGGTATTGCGGAGGAAAATTTGGCAGCCACTAAATGTCATGTGGCCTCTGTTTCGGCACCGGCCGTCTCTAACCCCAACACGGATGGCGAGCCGGGCATGACCTCGGAGGAAGAGTCGGAGGATGAAAGGGTGCCTAACCATTTAGTTTCGGTGCGCACCCTCACGTATCAGGCGACCCATAAAAAACTCCTCGCACACCTTACTCTTGATCCTACCCCCGAAGATTTGGAGGCACAAGAATGCGTGCGTTCACGCATTGCGAAAATTGAACGAGAGTTATTGGGTGGGAGGGCCACTACCGTTAAGTGTTACCGAAAAACTAAAGGCGCCACACGATTGTTGGCTGCTTCTCGTGTAGGTGGCATTGTCACCACCCAAGAGCCTATTGTGTCTCCGCAGGTGGAGCTCACGGGGAAACGCATCCTCGCGGACTATGAGCGGGATGTTTTTAGCGGGGAGGTTCGTCTCTGTCCGGGCCAGGAACATCCTAAGGTCCGTGGTACGGAGCGGTTGGGGTTTGCTAAACTTGACCTATACCCAAACGCCAAACCTAAGTCCGTGAAGCCTATACGGTTGGTGGGGGAGCGTGCCGCGGCGGAGCAAGAAATAGTGGAGGACATTTTGGCTCGTGGCTGGATTGAGCCGTGCCCTGCCTCCGAATGGGCGTCGAACGTTTTCGTTGTGCCCAAGAAAGAGAGAGGAAAATGGCGCCTCGTGGTGGACTACCGCCAACTTAATGAGGCTACCTTGCCCGACGCACACCCCCTCCCCCTCATAGAAAACATGTTGGAAAATCAATCCAAACACAAGATTTTCACTATTGTGGACTTGAGTAAAGGGTTTCATCAAATTCCCCTTCACCCTGAGTCCCGGGCTAAGACCGCCATGAATTTGGCGGATAAGCGATACCAATGGCGTGTTATGCCTATGGGTATCAAGAATGTGCCCGCTATTTTTCAACGGGTCATGGACCATGTTTTGCAGGGTTTGGATTGTGCGGACATATATATTGATGATATTATTATTGGTTCCTCAGGTGCGACAGAGGAGGAGCTATTAGCTAACCTCGACCGCGACGTGCCTGCCGTGTTGGATAGGCTACGGAAAGAGGAGTTGGTTGCTTCGGTTAGCAAAAACGATTTCCCTGTTCGTTCGGTTGAGTTTTGTGGCCATGTGTTGGAAAATGGCACACGTCAGCCGGCGCCAGGGAAAATGTTGGCGCTTGAGCGTTGGGACAAACTGGATAACGTTCGGGAACTCCGGGGGTTCTTGGGGCTCGCCAACTATTATTCGGGCTATGTCCTCCATAGCTACTCTTTTGATTGAGATGTTGAAGAATTTGCCTAAGCATAAGAATGGCAAAAAGATAGGCCTAACATGGAATGCTTCGGCTAACGCAGCCTTTTTGAAACTCAAGCGTGCTATTACGGATATTGTTCCCCTCCAACTAGGCGATTGGGATAAGGACTTTGTCATCACCCCGGACGCTAGTAATTGGGCGGTGGGGGCGGCTCTACAGCAGGAGGGTCCCGATGGTGCCCTACGCCCCCTCGCCTTTTTCTCCCGCAAATTGTCAGGCAGCCAATTGAATTGGAGCCCTCGGGAGAAAGAATGCTACGACATAGTGGCGGCGCTTTTAAAATGGCATGGTTGGGTGGGGAACAAGCGCGTGGAGGTCCGTACGGACCACTGTTGCCTTGAAAATTGGGCTACGGAGGACCTCAAAACTGTGGGGGGTCCCTCTCCACGCCAAGCACGTTGGCATGAGTTGTTCTCTAAATTCCACCTCCATGTGGTTTACACTCTGGGGCCCGTAAACCCCGTGGGTGATTTCTTGTCCCGTTGGGCGTACCCTGCTAACCCGGCGTTGGGTGATGTGTCCATACATGGGACGGCCCAAGCGGCCGGGGATGTGCAGGACATGATGGCGGCCGAGAAGGAGGAACTTCTCGCCCGCCCCCTTGTATTTAGGGCGGTTGTGGCGCCCGTTGTTACTAGGTCTAAAGCGGCGCCTCGGGCTCAAGGGGCACCCGCTTGTGATCCACCCCCTCTGGCTTCGCCTCCAGGGGGGGGGGGGGACGAAGCAAAAGAGAAAGCTTCGGAGACTGGAGCGAATTGTCAAGATAAAAAAATCGAGGAAGTCCCACAAGAAGGCAACTCCTATACATGGGGAGGATGCTCCCAATGTTTTTGAGATAAATTGGGCTAAACACTACCCAAATTGTCAACGCTACAAACAAATGTGGCAAGATGCCTTGAATGGGAGCTTCCAAGATGGAGTGAGGTTGGTGGATAACAAGCTCGTCCGTAATGGACGGTGATGTGTTCCTACGCCGCTAGTGCATCCTTTGGTGGCCGAATACCACGATGCACTTCACTTAACTACCTCCAGTGTGGAAAAACACTGGAAGGAAATTAACCATTGCGTGGAAGGTGAGGGGTTGTACAAAGCAGTGGAACTGCAATGTCAAACGTGTCCCTAATGTGCCATTCACACGCATGACATCAAGCGCAAGCAAGGGTACATGACCCCTATGCCTATACCTATGGAGCCCATGGACTCCATAGCGCTTGATGTTTTTCACTACCCTTCCACCTCCCACGATGGAGAGGTGTATGACCGAATGCTCCTATGTGTATGCCGGCTTTCCGGCTACCTCATCGCGATCCCTATTCCTAAACCCCGTCATGAAGACAAGGATGAAGGGCTAACGGGGAGAAGAGCGGCCCATTTGGTAATGGAGCGCTGGGTGGATAGGTTCGGAGCCCCTCCTGAAATATGCTCCGACCGCTGGCCACAATTTGTGAGCCAATATTTCCAAACCCTTTGTTCTAAGATTGGTGCCCGCTTGACTATGTGTCTCGCGGGTAGGCACCAAGGTAATGGCAAGGCCGAAAATACTGGCAAGCATCTAAGGCGTGCCGTTGCTAAAGCCCTTACCCTGGGGAAAGGCACTAATTGGGTAGAGGTTTTGCCCGCCGTTGTACGAGCGTGGCATGAGACTACAGGTCCTTCAGGTTATACACCTAACGAGATTGTGTTTGGTAAACACAACCGTACTAAGGGGCCTCCTCTTGCTGAGCCTAAGGGGGTGGCCCAAGACGCCGCTCACTACTTCCAATGGCGTGAGGAGCTTATTGCTCTTGCACGGAGGGCTATGATTCAAGTGCAAGAGACAATGGCTCATAAATATAATTAGAGTAGGAGGATGTCCCCCAATTTCTCAAAAGGGGACCGCGTATGGGTCCATCGCCAACGCAAAAATCTTGGCGATAATACTTGTCCCTATTGGGATGCGCCCTATGAGGTTCCGGCCAAGAAGGCGCACGACCTCTATGTTATTCAAGTGGACCAACGGAGGATAGTTGACGTCCACGTTGATTGTTTAATGAAAACTGTCAACTCCCCTCGCTCCCCCGTGCCTCTGCATTACACGGAGGAGGTTGCTAGAGTGCCCTCCCAGTTTGAGGAGGACACCTATAATGTCAAGAAAATATTAAGTCACCGTACTTACCGCAAGAGACTTCTCTTCAAGGTGCGGTGGGAGGGTTATACCAAAGATTGGGATACCGAGGAACCCGTTGAAACCTTCTTACCGTCCTACAACAAAGTTTGGAGAGATTACTTGCAGAAACAGAATCTCACCCAAACCGTTGACATCCTTGCCCACATTGGTCGACCGCTCTCATGAGCGTGCCACGAAAAGAAAACCCTAACCATTATGGATATATTATTGTTTGGGGAAGGGAGGAGAGAGCGAGAAGCGGTGGGAGACAGGAAAGAAGATGTGCATGCACGGCGCGCTCCTCGGTTACAAAAGTCCCCACCAGAGCAGGGCGGTGGGTACCGCAGCTTTACCCCACCGTCTACCTCTCTCACTGCTAAAGGCTTGAGAGTCCTTGGGGTGGGGTGGCGTGTCATATAGCCTGGGGCGGAAGTGGGACGTGTTCTTTGGGGCGTCTTAATGCCATTCAAACCCCTATCCTTGGGTCTTACTGGAGCACTCCTACCACCACCAGGACTACTGCCACAAGTCCTGCCCACGATGGCGCCCCCCGTCAAGGGTGCTAAAAATGTGGCAAGCACTTCCTGAAGACTCTACTGGGTTGTGCGCATGGTGGTGTTTGCAAGGTTTCAGAGTGCCGCCCCGTACTGAAACCACGACCCCACGACCGTCCCTGACCCGTGACCCAAGCCAACGAGCTAAATCATTTGCTCAAAATGGCGAAGGCTTGAAAACTTCGTTGAGTTGGCGGGTAGACCCCATTTTCCCCTTTTGTGTTGGGCGTGATGGTTTTCCACCGATTTGCCCTTGTCCACACAAGGGTAGGTATACAAGATACGAAGTACTCGTGTGGCTCACATTACGTGGAAAAAATTTCGTGGCGTGCAAAATTGCCACTACATACGGCGAGGACTTAAGCCTAGAGGGAGGGGTTGTCCTCTACAATACAAGTATTCTAATATGAATTGCAATGGGTGCCTTTGCCCCGTCACTCTATGAGTGGGTGGGGTCTTCAAAGGCAAAGAGTGGCGTTGCGGATTTGGGCCGTCTCCGCCGCCTGGGTATTTGTCCTAGGTCGCTATGCGTGCCCGGGTTGGGAGTGGGTACCCTCCATTGCCATTGCACGGGGCCGCATGCTGGCTGGGTGTGCTCTTCATGTCCTTGATGAATTTCGCGGGGGAATTCCTGCGTGCAACGAGAGGGAACAAACAATATGATGAAAAGGGCGAGTGTGCACATGCATATGTTTATGAGAGAATATGTATATTAATGTTTTCTCTAGAGTTCCTCATGAGGGGACTTGTATTTCCACAACACCCGAGGGGTCCTCTATCCCAACACCCAATCAAACGGGTTGGGATATGGGCGTGGCATTTTTCTTTATAGAGACCCGTGCGTGGACTTGGATTTCCACAACACACACGAGTCTCTCTTTCCGAGACACACCAAAACCGGGTGTGCCCGTGGCCAATGGTAGCGTGTGTGTGCGCATGCCATTAGGATAGTTACGGGATTATATGGTTGCCTATTACGTTGGTTATCACCCGCCCCCCGAACAAGCGAGACCTAGGTTGACACCTATCTTTGGGGTTTTGTAGCCGTGTACACTGACCCAAGTTTACACACGGAGGTGTAAACATGAACCGTCATACACGGTGTAGAGGGGTTGGGGGAGTAAAACTGATTCGGGGCGTGTCATCGTGCCCCCGGGGAGTAGGGTGGGCTGATACACCAGCGGGACCGTACGGGCGACCTCCCCAATTTGCAACCTGGAGGTGACCCCCTGCGCTACGTCCCGCCGGTGGCACACCCACCGACAAAGGTAACACGCAAGCTAACCTAAGTGTTTGTACGCACGCCCCCAAGACACACACGAACACCAAGCAACAAGGTGGCGTATCTATACACGTGTTCTATTGTGGATATGCTTACTGTTTGTTGTGTGTACGTGAGTAGTTTGTGGAAGCTCTTGCACGTGCCGTATGTGTGGAGTGCCCTCATCACGTGCCCCAAGGCCGCCACCGCGAGACCCACACTCTGTGATGCCCTCCAGGCGAGTGTGTGCGCCCGGGCCCTGCCAATGGGTGTGCGCGCACAAGTGTGTCTTGTGTTTGTTAGCGTGCATCGCTCTATTATGTGTATATATGATATATATACGTAGTATGGCTCCTAGGTGAGGGGTTAGTAGTGAGGTCGGATTGTTATTATATGGTTAAGAGGTTTGTCTTTTTAAGTGTGTCTACTCACACCCTCATCCCATCTCCGTACCTCCTCCTTTACCCTCTAAGTGGAGCATCACGTGTGACACGTATGCTACAATTAAGCAGGGACCAGGGCACGACCCTTGGCTGAGCCGTGCCAATCAACACACCAGCCACAGCCGTGGCGTCTCACGATCCCCGATCCACTCACGATCCGACTCCTTTGTTTCTGTTCTTTGGTGTCTGGTCTGTTTGACAAGTGGGCCTTTGGCTAGGCCTTGTCTCGGTCTTTTACAAGCAAGTAATCAAGCAAGTTTACATCTTACAAGTAAGAGCTCACTCATTACTACAAGCGTTACGGGCAAGCACATCAAGAACATCAAGCACATCAAGCCCTCATAAACGATCTAAAGCACGTGGGTGCAAGGTGTGGGCATCGTACCTGTGTTTTGGTTTGTGCCTAAATGATCGTCGATCATTTACCCTGTGGCCATCGTGACCTCTTTCCTCTACTTAGTGAGCTACCGCGCGCACTGTGGGGCCATCGTGGCTGTGTTTATTAGTGGCCCTAGGCATGCACAAGACAGAGGCAGGCACAAGACAGTAATGCATCGCAAGGCAACAACAAGACACGATCACAGTGTTCACTGTTCCAGGTTGTAAAAAAAGGGCTGTGGTGGCTGTAAGGACTCTTACCACGGTTGCCCCGCGTTGCACTGCAGGACAGGACCGTTAGCCCCCCGTGGTAACAGTCCCCTGGCCGAAGGCCATCAGGTTTTGTTGTGTCCCTTGTGATCCTTTCCCTGGCCTCTATCTCTACTATCCCTCGTGCTCCCTGCTGCAGACACAGTCCTAAGCTACTGTCTATACCTCCCGTCCTTGTTGCTGGCTTTTCTTTGTCAAAAGTAAAATTTTGGCACTGTCGCGTCGCGCCGTTTCGCAGGTACCATTACCTTCAGTTTTGTTTAAAAGTGTGCTTTCACTTTGCCTTTAGTTTTAATTCTTTGAAAAACTACCTGCCTTTACATGCTGGACCCCACATGCCTTATGCGACACGCGGGGACCAGACTCTGCGCGCAACAGCTCGCGATTTCGCCTACTAAGTGGAGCGGGATTTGCGGGATCTCGCTGATGTATTTACAAATTTCGGCGGTGGTTGCATTCCCACCGGTCGGAGCTACTTCAGCAGCCGTGCGGCCGGCTCCGAGATTGCCTGCGCAGATTCGATTCCCTGTGGGCGGAATCCTGACAACCTGACATTTGCCGCTGTTTGTGACTGCTACGTTCCTCTTGGGCATATACTTCCTGCCCGTGGCAGTCGTTTTAAGTGGGGGGGTGAAGCAGGTCACAACCCTACCCTGGCATTTTACCCCTAAGGGAGCATTATATGGCCCTATATATGGGATATATGTGGGATAGGGTATATCATATTCCATTTCCTTGTTAGGAACATAGGATGTGGGATGGATAAGGCAATCTTGGATGTTTAGTAGTTATATCAATTAGTGGATGATAGGGTGGATTTCTCATATGTGCATATCAGGTATTTCATTGGCTATGTGTACCATATCTGTTTGCAGGATACTATTCAGTCAACACTATCGTTATGTCTTCGATGCCAAGCAATGTTGCTGCCCATGCCACTGCGCCCCCTGCTCCTGACCACCCGGTCTGGTTTGAACGAAAGAGGCGGTTTCTGACTTGGGGGGGGTGTTTTTCACTTGGATGGAGAGGTTTTTTACTTGAAACGATGTGTTGTTCACTTGGAGGTAAACCCCGGGACTCGTGGAGGGAGGTGTTTTTCACTTGGAGAGGGCTTTCCATCTCTTGGAAGCAAGGTGCTTTTCACTTGGAAACAGGTCTTTTTCACTTGGTTGGTCTGGTTTTTCACTTCGACCGAGGTGTATTTCACGTGGAGGGAGGTGTTTTTTCACTTGGGGAGAGGGTTTTTTCACTCCGAGGGAGCTGTCTTTTAGTTCGAGGGGGGACTCAGTAGAACCGTGAAAATGATGAGAATGATGATAATGACAACATCGAATAATCATCGTGAATAGCAATGTTACTATAATAATAATAATGATAATGATTATGAATAGGGTAATCACAGCACAATATAGCATTTCCGCTTGTAGCGGCTGGAGCGGTTGGGCAGTTGCGCGTGTTTATGCGCAGTGCTCGGCAGTCTCCTTAACGCGCAGTCTGCATACC
Organism: Eutreptiella sp. 'Long Island Sound 2002'; assembly: GCA_964036045.1. Lineage (NCBI taxonomy): Eukaryota > Euglenozoa > Euglenophyceae > Eutreptiales > Eutreptiaceae > Eutreptiella > Eutreptiella sp. 'Long Island Sound 2002'. The sequence goes on from OZ038379.1 coordinate 157,054,052, forward strand.
ATCACCGCAGACAATTGGCGAAGCCCTACGCCGCTCAGTGCGCTACACCTTTTTGGCCCCTGATTGAAGAAAAATTAACATCTAGCTACAAGGATGTCTCATCAAAATGATCAGCGGATGCCAAAGGGTGGATCTACGGCATACATCTTGATTTCAATTGAACTGATGGAACCAGAGTCCGGCACCTCCAAGGAAACCACCCCCCACTCCTCATGTGGGACCGCCCCTTGCAGATGCCGTGCCAACTTTATCCTCCCCATCCTCGCAACCTTCTCGTGCACCAAAGCCAAGAATGTTGCCGCGCATGTTTGCTTCCAAAAAAGCGGTGACACGTAAGGACATCCTGGTCAATTCAGATGAACCGCCTGCCGCACGCCACTCCGAGTGGTCCGCGCAGGATGCAGAAGCGCATCATACGCTGTATTTGCTTTTATCAATCACAAAACAAATGAGCTAATTTATGGCCCACAATGGGCCAGAAGATAGGTGGAAACGGGACCGGAATTCCATTTGGAATCATTGAAAAGCCTACTTGAATGCCCAAAAGAGAGCAAAGCTCAATGATGTCGACAAGGCAGATATGACAAAGAGCATCACTGATGAGTAGCCAATGGCTGATGTACCCAATCAGCCGTCGCCAATAAGGAGGAGGGTTGGCATAGAAGTACCATCACCCCCTGGGCCCCTAACACAACAGGCTGCCGTTCCACCTGCACCATAAATAGAATCTTTTGCTTCTCAGTCTTCGTCATAGGCAATTCGTGAACCACAACCTCACCCTACCCCGACTACAGTTCCAATGCATCCACGTCCATCTGCCTTACCCCCATCAGCGCCCGCACAAATTCTTTCTCAGTTGTCTTCACAGGCCATTCACGAACCACCCCCTCTCCCTACTTCAGCTACGGTTCCAACAAATACACTTCAAGCCGCCTTACCTCCATCTACAGTTCCATCCCTATTGCCTCCATCATTGCAAGGTCTGGCAAATTATAATGTACAGACTGGGTATCAACAGGCCAACATGCAGGCCATCATGCTGCCTCGGAGACACATTGCTGAGCAAGAAATGGGTGGTAATGTCCAATTTTATGATGTTTTGCCCTTACACCGCAAGCTGAACTATAAGCATCGCATTTGGGGATTGAATTCGCCATGGTAGTGGACGTGACACAAAGGGGTGTGCTAGGGAGGCTTTCAGGGTGAAGCCGGTTCGGATCCCATTTGCATCTCTGCCCCATATTTCTAGGATTTCCGCGTCTCAGCAATTTTGGGAATCATTTCAGCAAATTCGGGGATTTCGGCGATTTGAGCGATTTAGGGTAAAATTTCTGGAGGGTTCCAAATTTATACCACCTACAACTTCTCCCTTCTGGGTCATGGTCAGGCAAACTTCTCTCTCAATATACATGCTCTCTGGATTGGTTTTGGGTGAGGTTCTCTCGTACGGCATGGATTGGTGAGGGTCTTCCTCCTAGGGCATGGATTGGTGAGGGTGTCTTGCTCAGGGCATGAACTGGGGCGGGACCATCCCTCTCAAGGCCTGGATTGGGGCGGGACCATCTTCCTTTGAGGGGGGACTCTCACTCCTGGGGATAGGACAATCTCACCATGTTTGGGATGAGCTCTCATTGAACCCGGGATATCTCTTCATGTGCACACTCTCTCCAGGCCAGGTCTAGGTCTCTTCGTGTGACCCGGGGCATCTTGTTACCCAAGCACTCTTGCCCAATCTCTCTCTAAGTAGCATGCATTAATATGGTTCGGTGTCACACAAACATGCAAGTAGGCAATTCTGATTTCATTCCATGTGTGGATTGTCTCTCATGCACACGCCAATTTGCTATATGAGGCATGTGTTGTTTGTTGGGGTTACATTCCAATCATGACTTTGGTGCGTGAAACTCTATCCGCAGGGTGCCCAACAATGGGTCTGTAGTATACACTAAACAGGTGAGGTTTGGTGGGCTGGCCCTTCTTGATGTTTTGATCTCATGCAACAAGTAAACCTGCCAAGCACACTCACTTGCTGGCCACGGTGTATGTTCTTCCTAAGTGATAGGCACCTGGCGTCTGGTGTGAAGTACCGAGGAATTGCCATCATGATGATATATGTGTCACATATATCATCATGAAAGGAGTCAGTCCGGAGACGGTCCCTTCCGTACCAGGCTGACCTGGGCCCCAATATCCAGCAAGACATCTGCGACCACTTCTCTCCGTCTGCACATTAGCCGCACCTTCAAGTGCAATTGCCGCTCATCGCAATGTGGTGTCCGGACGACTCTCACAGCATGCAACTCCAGTACAGACGCGTGCATAAGGAGTTCAAGCTTGTGGTCTCGTATCTCATAGATTCTGCGTTGGTCATGCCCATCCACCGAAATCAACCCGTATCTTCTTCAGATTTCCCACTTCCACTTCCTCGGCAAGAGTTGACCAAGTTTTGGGGTGTTCAAATGACTTTGGCCATTCCGAGGCTTTCTTCGGCATTGGATTTGCCTTCTTAATTTCTCGGATTTTCTTCGGGGTTGCGCACCCACTTCTGTGGGGTCCTCTCTAAGCGTGTTCTTGCTGAGCCCCGCCCGGCTGAGGTACGCTCAAGGGCCCCGGGTCACCATGTCGCAACGATTACTCTTGCAATTCTTGGAGTTTTTGCCCCGCTTGCAAGAGAGACTCCGCCACGTTCCCCAAATGGTGGAAATGTCGATCTTTACCTCGATCTCCACCATCTTGACAATTTTGGCGATCTTTCCAGTTCTGGATCCTCTTCTCCTTCGAAACGCTCACCGCGTGCAGCTTCGAGTACCCCTTCTTGTCCGCAGCGTACACTGCACACTTGCTGTGATGGTGCTGATGGGCATTACCCTTCGCATAGCACACCCAACAACCCTTGTACTTCTTCATGTACTCGTTCAGGCTCAATGGTGGATCGCCCACTCTCCGGGGCGGTTTGCCTGCGCGTGGTGGTGTCCTTCCCCACTTCCAATGATTGTTGCCGAAAGTCTTCGTGTTCTCGGCGACAAAGGCAAAGAAGTGGTACTCTGCCTGCTCGTTGTTGTTCACATCGATGTCAATGTCGTTGTTGTCCTCATTCGTCAATTCTGCGTCACCACAAATCTGTCGATGTTGTCGATCTTCTCGATGCTTTCGATGTTGATGACATCCATCATCATGTCCTCTGTAGTTGTAGTCGCCCTTTTGGCTGTATCGGTCCTTAAGACCCACCTCGTTCTTCTTGTTCAACTTCAACTCGACGGAGATGTACTGCACGATCGACTCGGGTGACATACGTGCGGGTATTCCTCGTAGGCGAAGAAGAGGTTCGTTCTTCATCCACGCCTGATTGTGTAGGCGTAACAACCTTTCACCAGCAGCCTCTCCGAACACTTGAACGTAGAGACTTTGGCGCATTGAGGTCATACCATCGGGCTCTCCTATGCTTCGTCCGAAATATTCTTGGACATGCCCATTATATGCGGCCCGTAAATGATCTTGACAGCCACTCTGTTTTTGGCACGGCTTTCCTCTTCGTCCTCAACCTTCTTTTTCCAGCACTTCGAGAGAGCATCTTAGAGAAGATGCGGAATTTCGGACGATACATTCCAATCTTTGACCATCCTCAAGTTCCGTGGGTACTTGCGTAGATAATAGCACCATGCCTTCAAACGTAATTCCCCTCGCTCGAATTTGAACGGGATATTCCACAGATCATCTGTCTTCTGGTTCGGCGCATCCACGGATTCCTCATCCTCAAGCCAGTCCACGCAATCCACTTCTTCGGGCACCTGACCACTCCTGATCTTGTCCCTCAAATCAGCCTTCAGGTCCGCATGTAGACGATGCGAAAACTTCCGCAGGGCCCAACTGTCCGTTTCGGCCTGGGATGCATTCCCCATGACCTCATCTGCGAAATCGTCCGAATCCAGGACGAAATCTTCCAGCGTTTCTGGGGTGCCATTCTAAAATTGCACACTCACCCCGCGGAGGTCCTCGATCCGGACCGCCTCCCCTGCATCTGCGGCCAGCAACCCGCCAAGGCTGATTTCTGACGCTGCACTCCCATGGGCATTGCCGTAAATACCACGAATGTCGAACGTCGGTGCTGTTGATGATTCCAAAGCGGTAACTGCTCGCCGAACAAATCCTGAAATCACCCCTGCACTCTCTTGTGCTTGGGAACTGCCCCCAATAGACCATGTTCCCGTAGCGGGATTCAATACCCAATTTCCACCATTTTCATCCCCGAGACCGGCACTCGTTGGCATAGTTTGTGCCCTTCTCGTTGAATGGGCTGCTTGGGCCTCATTCGCCCTTTCTTGGCAACCCTGCTCCGGCATCATTCTCCAATGACCTGCTTGTCCATCGCTCGATTTTCTCCTCCCATGGGCACAAAAGAATCTGTCGACGCTTCCGGCATTGCTCTTGCCTCTTCTTCAATCGCAATAGCTTTCGATCTTGATGGCAACCCAATGCCAGAACCCTTTTCCTGACTTTGATTCCCCAACTTGCTTTTCATGGGGGATCTCGCAATATAAGGCAACTCACGTGTATCGCCCTTCAGTGCCCCATACGGAGGTTTCATAGGCCTGTGAGATGCTGGCTGCGCTTCAGACGGCCCACGTTCAACATTAACACGTTCACGTTCAGGTTCATGTTGTAGTTCCTGTCTCGCTCCTGATAATGGCGTCGTCGTTCCCGGACCTTCAACTTGCACCACTCTTTTTTCAATTCCGTCCATGGCTTCCATCAATCCATCAATAATTTCTTGTTGATGTTGAACCAACCTCGTGACCTTCCCCTCATACTTGGCTACACGGTTTCAGATTTCCTCGGTAGTTCTCAAGAACTCGTTTCCATTGTCGATTGTGGCACACAAGTCCTCTTCGAACTATTCAAGCTGCGTTACGATTCCCACCATGTGTCATCCCCTTGTCCTCCTCCATCATCTCCCGATGGTTCTCCTCCATGTACCCTTGGGTCCTCCATGGGGTCACCTTGTCCTCCAGGTTCTCCCGATGGGTAACCCTCTTGTGCCGGAACTTCTTGTCGATCTGCCCCAAACCTTTCCCAAGCAGCGGTGAAGGGGCCCGGAGCCGGGGCTGTTGCCCCTCTTCCCAGGTCCTCCAGCACAACGTCCCGGCCTGCACCCAATGTTCCTACGGTTGCGGCCGTTGCCGCTCTTCTCCGCTCATCGTTTAATGGCAGGCACGTCTCGTACCTGTCGGACTCTGCAAACCGCAAGACTCTTTTTCGGGCTTGGACTTGTATCCATGGCCACCCCTTTCTCCTTCGGTGTGCCTCACTTCTGGTACCTCCGCCGCCGCATGCTGCCACAAGAGACTTCCCCATCTTTATCCCATCCCGCATCGCCGCGAAGTTGGCACGGTTGGTTACAGCGGTTCTCACAGTGTTTAATGAGGTGTGTATGGTGCACTTCCTCAACATCAATTTCAGACCCGGGAATCATGTCACTCTGAGTGTCCACGTTCGTTCAGGGTTCCCGCGGTCGCCGTGCCCTTGGGTAGGGCTCGTAAAGAATCGAGGCACGTGTCAGTAGGGAGTGGAACGGGCGCAACGCCTCCTTTAATCGTCTCCTTCCTGATTCCACCTTTCTCTACGCTCCCAAGAGACCTGAGGTTTCCTCTGCTAACATTAACGCGGTCAGGACCTTTACCCTCACTTTGTTGTCCTTTGGAGCATCTTGTACCCCGTGTGTTTGCCCTGTCAAACATTCCCAATGTCTTCGACGTTTGAATAGCCTGCATTGCCTCTTGTAAAATACTTCGGTCTTCCGCGCCAAAAAAATCCTTGAAAAGGCCCGGAAGTCCCAAGAAGACGAACACAAGAAGAAGCCGGGATCCTCTTTGATTTGATCAACACTTTGTACGGCGTGACTGGCAAAGCAGGGTGGTGCTGAGTTATTCACAGACCGCCAATGGGCTTATGCTGGAGTCATGGAGATGGACAAAGAAGAATGAAAAAAGCCGGCAAAGAAGCCCTACAATTGCAACATGCATTTGGAGCATCAAAAGACAACCGACTTCCATGGCAAAGATGAGGAGATGTTCCGTCCCTAGCCCACAAATCCATTTCTATGTTGTTCACAATCGAACGATGCGTTACCAAATCTTCCTTACTCATGTCTCATCCTCACACGTGCCCCCAAAATGACACGATGAAATTCAGAAACCTGAGTTGCGAACATGAACAATGTTCTTGACATGGAGTATGAACACAAAGCAATGCATGGCAACATACACGACGTGTCCAGCTCCATGAGTCACCAATGATCACATGTGACAAGCCTGCAATTAGTCCGGAGAGTGACTTCACATCAATGGCAGGCAATACCTGACACCTTGCATGTCTGAGGGACAGTGTCCAACCAGTGCGCCTGAAGGTTGCAAATGGTGAGATCATGGGTGGACGATCCGGTGAAGCAGAGCTTGGCTCCGAATTTTCGGAGCATGATGCTCCAGGGAAAATTCGATGAGGCCGATGTTCCCGATTGGCACATCATAAAGCGCTATGATTTGATGGTCAGCAATCAAGCCGGAGCATTGCCACATTGTGCCACAGTTATTCGTGAGGCCAACGACAGGCTCTCATTACTGTCCCCCCATCATGCCCCTCATGGATCCCAATGGACCGGAGATGAGGAGGAGAAGATTGTACGTGCGGTGAAAGCAACGGGAATCAAGTCCAATGGTAGCGATGCAGAGCACCTTCAGAAGTATGATTTATCCCGCGAGGCTTACCAACGAACGATGGAAGCTTTTGGCATGCAAATACCATTGACGGCTGTCTTCGCATCAAACGAAGCACCCGCGTTGCAGAAGTGCGCAAGGTACTGGCACAAGGGTGATACGGCGTGGGACAAACACTGGGGCGCACAAGGATGGGGCCATCTGTACCTACACGGAGCCCAACGGGATTCGGAACAGATCGTGAACAAAATGATCGCTGATGGAGCCAAAAAGAGTCTTGGTGCTGACCGGACTCAGCTCAGGGGATGCCCATGGCGAAGTTTTGAGATCCACGATCGATTCCGTTGCCTTGAAGAAATTTGTGTTAGGGCCCGATGAGGAGATATTCATGGATGCCATGGGGAGCTCTTTGCCGTCACCAGGACAGGCATGGTCAACCCGGGCGTATTATGTGGAGGGCGCCCAAAGCCGTCCCAACGCAGCTGAGGCCTTAATCCGGAGGATACAGGCCGTGCTCATGAGTCTCATGTTCGAGGAGGGCAACGACCCCAAAGTGGATATCAAGACCCTGTCGTTTGAAGAGATTGATCGTGTTGTCCACTACATGAAGGATGGGATGCATGACCGTGTGGCAGCCAAGCAGGCTCCAAGCCGTGTCAAAACTCTTCATTGGTGGGAGGATTACAATTTGATTACAGGGAAATTCACCAAAAGCGAATTTGTGGCGAGGGTGATGGACCACATGGCCGATCAAGATGAGCCTTCGGGCTCCAACCCACCCACGTGGAATTCGCCACGCTCGGGTATCGCATCGAAGCCCGACACCCCATTCAATACCAAAGAATTCTCAAAACCATTGGCGGGGTTGCACACCCACGATGGTGAAGAGGGCATGCCGGGTGAGGAAATGTCCGAGGGCGATCCAGAGGAAAGCTATACGGCCATTCGGTCAGTGGTGACCATGCCAACAGCAGCGGCCCAAGAAGCGAGGCACCATCCAAAGGTGGATGAGTTGCAAGAAAGATTGGTGAAGGACCATCCACGGTTGTTCAGCGGTGTGGCAAACGAAAATCCACCGGATCGAGGTGCGATTGGTACCCCAAGGATAAAATTGAAGCCCAATCCCAAAGTCTATCGGCATGGAGAATATCAATTCCAAGGTGAGCGGGGGGAGGCCATGAAAAAGCTGTTGAAGAAATTCATCGAGCGCAGATGGATACAACTTTCGGACAGTGAGCGGGCAAGCCAAGCATTCATCGGGCCGAAGAAGGAGAAGGGGGAATGGCGGTTAGTTGTTGATTATGGAGGGGTGAAAGAGCAGACGGAGCATGATTCCTACTCTTTTCCCTTGAGCGACACTATCTTCCAAAAACAAGCCCGAAAGCCCATCTTCACTGTGTTAGACGGCAAGCATGGTTATCACCAGATGCCGCTGCTTGAGGAATCCAATGCGTGCACGGCGATGAGTACACCGCTCGGCCCCATGCAATGAAAAGGGGTGCCGATTGGAGCGACGAATGGCAACCCGGTGTTCTAACGCATGCTGGGAGGACCTGCTGGGACCTGTGGGAGATTGCGCCGACCCGTTGGCTGATGACATCGTTAATGGGTCTGGCACAGAGGACATGTCGGAGGATGGACTGATCAAGGCCCATGAGACAGACTTCAGACGAGTGCTCGACGTTCTAGATTGCCACCAAATGGTCGGCAAGCCTACAAAGGCATCCCTATTTGTGAAGCAGGTCGAGTTTGCAGGTCGGATGGTTAATCATGGGTAACGTAGGCCGATGCCGGGCAAGTTGGCCCCCTTGACCCATTGGGAGGGACTCAAGACAATCAGCGAATTGCGGTCGTTCATGAGATTCTGCAATTTTTTTTCGGGTTGCGTACCAATGTATGCTGAACTCTCGGGACCATTGCACAAGATGCTGCAGGCTGTAAAGTTGGACCGGCGCTAGGGGAGCAAGAAAAAGCTGGCTTGAACAACGGAGGCGGAAAACGCGTTCGAGGCGCTCAAGGGGACTCTCCTGGGGAAGTTGGGATTATTCCTCATGAATCCGGACAAAGGATTTCTGCTTCGCACCGATGCATCCCATTATGCCGTGGAAGCAATCCTGGCAAGTCCGGGAGGAAGTCCGCGAGGATGGTTCCCATGTCCCAGTGGCCTTTTGAAGTACAGTTTTGGCGCAAGGACAATGCCGCACTTGGATTGCAAGGGAAAAGGAGACGTACACCATAAGAAAGTTAGAACAGGCTTCCACTGTTGATTCCTTTAATGATATTGTTTTGTTCGTGCCTCTGCTTGCTCCTGCTGCTTCTTGAGGTAGTTCAGGGTTTCCAAATAAATGTGTTTTGATGAAATCAACTAGAAATATAAGTACCCACAGTGCAAGCAAGGGACCACAGTAAGAGAAAGTGCTTTTCCAATGCTTTAGGGTATACTTTACTTGTATTAGAGATGCTCCAAGCACTCTTGCATTTTTATCTTACTATTGGCCTAACCAAAATGGGTGATAACACATTTTGACCTAAAGAACCAAACACTAAATCAGGATGTTGTGTGGACCCCTTAATCCCCAAGCAATGTGCATTAAAACATCGCTTCCTGAAGTGACTGAGGCACTGATATACTGAGGCAGAGCCTATGAATTTATCTATGTTTTCCAATGAATTCTTGGCTATCTTAGTGGTATGCACCCTAGGGGCTGGGGTACCTATTTTTGAGAGGTCCTGGGTTCAATATCCAGTCAGCCTAGCTAAGTAGGAACTGCCCATGTGACATGGCAGTGACCTCAGCGCCACAAGCCATGCCACCTCAGCACCTACGGGACCCTAAAACAAAGAGTGCACATCCCAAGATGGCACTATGGAGAGTGTGAGCCCTTAGTGCAGTTTTCCGATCAGATTTTCTCAATCATGTCAAATATTTCAACCTGAATTGCATCGAATGTTTATTGCTGTGGTCTATTGTTGATATCTTTCTTTATCTAACTCTTTGTGACTGCAGCCCTTCATGCTTTGATCCTGTTCATCTTCTACTTGCATACTACTCTGGTTTGGGTTGCACCTGATAGGTTTTATATCACCACAACATTTTCAATATCAAAAACAAGCAGCAGGATCCCATCACCAGCAGCAAGCAGCAGGAGAAGTACATAAAAACAAAGTGCTGAAAACACTATAAAACGTTCTGCTAGCAAGAGGCAGACGGTCTCTGCGTGCCGGCAGCAACCTCGTGCCGTACACCCAGCGCTCCGAGGACTGTCTTGAGCATGAAGGGCGAGTATGGACACAAAGAAGGAGGACACCGACGCGAAGACGGCGCCTGAGGCACCAGCAATGCCAGCGCCTGGACAGCCTGGACCTGGACCTGGCGCTGCCCCTTCGATGCCCTTACATGGGCCAGTGGACGTGGTTGAGGATTCGGTGGAGGGGCTGAAATCGGCCTTCAAGGCCCTCTCAGTCGAGGAGGTGGACACGAACCCTGTGAAGAGAAAGAGGGAGAGATGAGAGGATGCAGGACAAAGCATGGCAGAAGAAGGAGTGGACCATGGGCACGACCCGACGAGCGGGTCAACCTTCGAGGGCGCACCAAACGCCTCTGGCCTCCACGCATCACCATCTCCTACAACCACCACACTCCCAACTCCAGACCCAGCTGCTGCAACATCCACACGCATAACCAGCCCCCCTATCGCTGAGGGCACTAGCTTTACTGGCATGCCTACCTACCCTGCCTATGGTGTGGACACATCCACCACCGCGTTTCCAGAGGCAACTACTGCCAGTGAGCCAGTGGCCTCCAGTTCTGCGCCGCGCTGGTATGCGGCGGATTATCACCATCCTCTACCCGCTACGGGAGCATATGTGGATGTTCCTGGGTATGCAACCCTGAGTGGGCTGTGGAGAGGCCCTGAATCATGCGAGAGCAGGAGTAGCGGATCGGGGAGATCCTCCAACAGGTCGCTGACGCGGTCAGAGATTAAAGAGGCCCTCCGAGGAGCCACCTTTAAACTTGTTGGTGATCTCACTCAAGAGATTAGGGCTAAACTGGAGCCCCTGATTCCTCCCCAAGCGTCACCTACAATTTGCAGGGTTTCACCTCACCGAGTACAAGCCAATCACCTAGTGGCGGGGTTGACAAACACCCTGGGAAGCCTGAGGAGCCGACCAATGCCGACCCCTGCTGTGATACCGAGAAGCCCTTTCATACCAAGAACGGCCCAGCCTCCCTACAGCCACGTGGAGAATTCCACGAGAGCCGAGCTGGACCGTCTGGGGCTGACAGCCCTGAGGGCAATGGTTGACGTGGAGCCATACGGCTCTAGTGACCTAGGCGGAGACCCCTCTGGCGATGAGCCGCTCCCCATGACTCCGGCTTCGCCCTCGGAGGACGACGATCCTGAGGACCCCGAGAACCCGAGCGGGCGTAGGAAAAGAAGAAGAGGAAGACCAAGCGCCCTGAGGGACGCAGGTCTTAGGAGGCTAAGGCAATGGCGACCTCCAAAATTGTGGTGAACTTGCCTGAGTTCACAGGCAAGGATGAGGATGACCGACCAAACCCATGCTAGTGGGCGAGTCAAGTGCGATCTGCTCCTGCAGTGCTGCAAGACCAAGTACCTGGAGAAGCAGGTCAAGCAGATCGTGACGAAGTCCGCAACCTTCGCCCACGTGTTGGTTGCCTTGGAAAGGCAGTACCCTACCTACGAAACCGACCTCTCCATCAGGGCCGAGATCCAAATCCTGGCCGTGCTACCCAACAACCTCAAACCAGCCAGGATCTCCGAGCTACTTGCTGACCTGGACCACTGGATGGGACGACTGACGCCCGGTTCCTACGGCAGCAACGAGCTGCTCTTCTGGTTGGTGGCTAAGCTCCCTCGGCAGCTGTGGGACGTGTGCCGGTCAACGGCAGAGCGCAAGGCGAGAGCCCTCAACTGCAAGGATTTGTCTGTGCCACTCTTCAAGCTGGTGCTTGAGAAAGAAAGCGACCAGCACCTGAACCCCTACCGTCCTGGAGGAGGAGGCTCTGGGAGCCGTGGCAAAGGGTACCAGGGACCCAGACCTGGACAGGGGACTACCCCCAAGCACGCCCGTATCTTCGGCAATGTCCAGGAGCTCTTCTGGTGTGACGCCAGGGACGAGCATGGTCACCTGCAGCACGCCGCCGCCTGCGATCAGTGCGATTGCTTCGTGGTGCAGGGGAAGAAGCAGGAGACCAACACTGGCGCCAAGCCTAAGATGCCCGATCATTACAGGTGCACTATCACCTGTGCCTCCTGTGGGAAGAGGAAGCACTACGAGGATGAGTGATACCACAAGCAGGGCCTGTCGGCGAAGCTGAAGGGCGAAGATCCTGGCAAAGGCTCTGGCAAGGGCGCTGGCAAGGGCAACGGCAACGACTCCGGCAAGGGCAAGTCGAAAGGCCGTGGCACAGGCCAAGACAAGAGCCATAGGTGGACGAGGAGAAGGCGCTAATCGCCAGCCAGACAAGGACAACAAGAACCCGGACAAGAATGGAGGCAACCCCAACCCTAATCCAGGGGGGAACTCCGAGCCCTCTGGAGGGCAGTCTGGTCCTACCACACGCTCGCAGACACAGGCCCAGCAAGGGGCCAAGTGTGAGCATCAAGGCGGTGATGACGGCAACACCAAGAAGAGGAGCCGTTTCATGAGGATGGCCCGCAAATTGCGGAAGAAGGGGTTCGAGGTGACCTGTCCCGCGGAATTCTGACGTTGACGCTCCGGTGGGGCCCTGGACCTGGTGTTCTGGGTACGTATCTGACTAGGGGGACCTGAATACCTGGGGGTACTGGATACTGGAGCCACCATATCTATAGTGGCCAAGAAAACTTTACCTTGTGGGAGCCTGACGAACACCATGCCCACCGCGGCTATACGAATGGGGGATGGACATGTGGTGCACAGCTGCGGGGACTGTGGTGTGGAGGTACCAATGGGCCCCCGAACTATCGCCCATCGATTCTATGTGATGGACACTGAGGCTTTCGACTTTGTATTGGGGACTGACTTCTTCGTGCAGCACTCCCAGATACAATCCCTGACGCTGCAAGCGCCCTACCTCCTCTACGTAGACCACGGCAACGGCAGAGTCGGTGCCACTTGAGCAGTTGGAGTACACCTCGAGCTACCTGAGGGTATCGAAGGAGGAGCCCTCGAACATGATGGCGGCCTCCAAAACTGAGGACTATCAACTATTGGGGGAAGTCCTAGACCAGGATCTGAAGGAGTTGGGTTACTCCAGAGAAGACCTGAGCGTGGAGTTGTTTGCCAGCGACAAGCAACATGTCTTGGACCTCTACTGCAGCAGGGGGAAGAACTGCTGCTACAAATCTTACTGGCCCGCTTTCGGGATGGCCTACGGGAACCCCAGGGTCAGTGAACAGGGGAAATCCCTTGGCCAAGGTGGCCCTGGAACGTTCTCGTATGTTTCTGTGTTCCCCCGATTGGGGAGCCCATGGGGGCAACGACTACTGGCGAACACTCCTGGACAGGCTGACTATCAGCTCTGTCCGACTACCGGATGAGGCCATCTACGTGCCTCTGGGACGCAAGACGCCCATTGGGAAATCCGGATGGGGAAGTATGCTCAGCGTGGTGGACGGGGGTCTTACCTCTATCCCCTGCAAGGACCTAGACTCATCCCTGGTCCAGACTATACAACGAGAGAGCGATGGACTCACCCTGGGTGACTTGAAGGATCAACTACGACCTCAAGATGCTATTGAGCCCATACCAGGGGGAGATGAATACGTGGTGACTAACACCAATGCCCCCCACTCTCCCTGCCGTTTACCTGTTCCTGATGGAGTCTCTGAGTGTGGACTATGCGAGCTCCCCAGCTCTATCCACTCTGATGACGAAACTGAGCATCACGCCTTCTTCGTGCAGACATGCGTGGAGGAAGTGGAGAACGCCGAGTACGTCGCCCCACTGAAGCCCCTACTCTCCATGAGGGATGAAGACCCCTTGGACGAGGAGCTGGACTCCTGATCCAGGCTAAGGGAGTACCTGGACTCCAAGAGGAGGTTGGTGGCGAAAAGGCTATGCTACGCTAAGCCTACCCGCAGCTCATGGCCACTGAAGCAAGGATGTATGGGAGATCTATCCCAATTGAAGGAGGACCTCGAACAGAAGATCACCACCTGACAAAGGGAGGTGGATCTCAAGCTCATGGAGAGGGTGTGGGGCACCCATGTGAGGACCCCAGAGGAGGATGACCTCTCGGAGGAATGTGTACCCTAGTGACCCCTTTTGCACACCATGGTGCCATGTCCTATGTTCAACCGGTGTTCAACTGACTTCACCTGGGCCCTTGAACCACCCCTGAACAGCGGTTGAACACCCCCACCGCGCGTAGTGCAATTTTACCAAAAATTAAACTTTTGACGTATCACCATGCCATTCCAAACCATCCATGACGATGTACCATGCTTTTAACAACATACTAATGCCCAATGCACTATTCCATGCCATACCCCTCACATTGCCACTCCCTTTCTATCATGTCCAAGAGTAGCGTCAACGCCGCCTTGGTGTTCAACCATGCGGTTGAACACCCCACCTGACACATTCCCCTAAGCTTTGACCTTCATTGTGGTCCTTTGGCTTCCATTCTATCGTGGATGGTGTTCAGAGGTTTTTGCAGTGTGCACCTGCCTTATCCAAATCAATTATAACCACAAAACCATGGATTTTCTGCTACTTTCATATTGCCGCCCATACGCGTTCGGCCATGTTCAACTGCGTGTTCAACCGCGCGGTTGAACACGGTTGAACACGGTTGAACACGGTTGAACACACACTGGAGCGCGTTAGGAGAAATGCCGCACGTAATCGCAATCACACAACAATGGCACCAACAATTCACGTCAAATTGGATGAACAATCCCAGTGCCTGTCACCATGGGAACCCCAGGTCCAGGAGTTCAGTGCGCATCGGAGCGGGAAGGCGGTGCCACGCGATAGATGTATACGCCACAATGGCATACCTTTCACCCTCCCATCGCTCCGGCCCATGCGTACGCCACGCATTGAAAATCACCCCCTTTCGTGCATCCACAACAACCCCTTGCACAATTTGACGCCCACATTGCATCCATGCTTGACGCTGCGCCCCCCCCTCCCCCCCACCACCCATCCACGCCGTAGTAAAGAAACCACCACCACGGAAATCACCCACCGCCACCACCCCACTCAACGCGGAGTCATCCCTTGGATGTTTGTGTACATCCATGGGTGCACATCCGTTGCCCCACACGATGGAAATTGCGGTGTAACTGAGGGACGGTAAACAAACTGTGAGGAAATTATTTACAAGGCGCACAACATGTGCATCATCATGTGTCCTCTTAGACATGCCCACGTGTGTAAACGTCGGAAACTTCCTTGTTGCTCCCCATAGGATCCGGCGGTACTCTCCTCCATGTTTCTTCTTGTGGAGCCATCCCTTCAAGCCTTGTAAGGCTTCATGGACCTTGTCGGCTAGTCACTTTGAGTCCACGGCCCATAGCGCTTGCGTCTCCGGTCCGACCTCCTCCTTCCCATCATCGGCACACTCCTTCTCCCTTGTGCTCGCCATTGCCCTTTCGCTCCCACCTTCGTGCATGCCGTCTTGAGGTCCACCTTCCTCCTTTGCATCATCTCCAACATGAGGTCGTTCATTCTCCTTGGCATCGTGCTCCACCTTGGGGTTGTTGAGGGCATAGGACATGTTAACCCCCTCGAGCGTACCTTTGTTGCCATCGTCCACCGGAGATGGTGATGAAGCGTTTCCGTGGACCCCTTGCAAAGCACCGCAATTTCTGCAAGAATCCAACATTTCGTGAATCGATCGTGAGTCGATTTAAGTTGCTTAAACTGTTCTAGGGCGTTAGCCACAGGCCTTCCAAATCTACATAGATGCCTGCAAAAACACAGGAAAACAGTGGAATCTCGCGAATAATTACAAAATTGGGCACAACAACGGAAATTTGGTATAAAAAACTGCTATTTCTATAAGAAAAAAAGGGCAATTCTCGCTGTTGTTCTGTAGCCTTCGTAATCCCATTTTACGTCATAAATTGCTCTATTCAGCGCGCTTGGGAGCCACTGCGAGTGGTGGTTGGGACACCTCACCGCTACCGCATCACCCCCCTCCTTAAAGGTTTGTTTATCGCCAAGGGGGAAAACAAACGAGAGAGGTAGCCTCATTCTAGGTGTCCGGTTGGGAGCACCAATACTACCCTCAGGCAAAAACCTGCCTACTTTGCCACACTAGGAAAGGAAAAAGGCCAAGGGTGACTTGCCCCGTTTGTTTTGAAAGCCTGGTAAGAGTTTCCAGTCTCCCGAAAACCTCCATGCTTTCAAAAACAAAGCAACAGGACAGACATACACGTAAGGCACTACAACTCAGCACTGACACTCATGTTCCTGTGTCAGTTTGTCAGTTCGTGCCTTACCCAGGCACCGTGCACTGTACTGAACAGGAGCGGGTGCATGTGCCGGGGACCGAGGTCGCTCATATATACATGGGTCATAAGTCCCATATATATATTCAGTGGTGGAGCCTGACAAGACTCGGCTCTCACCGCGGCACGTCTGACAAGAAGCATCCATAAGCGCACCTCCACGCTTTTTCCCGTAAGAGTGGACTTCCCCACGACCATCCAAAAAGATGTCGACGGAGTAGAGGTGCAGTGGAACATCACAGGCTCCCTCCGGTTGATGCTCCTAATCAACGGACTCTCGCCGGATGACACCTCCACGGTGTTAAACGAATTGCAAATCCCTAGGATTACGAAAAATTGCTGGCCAATTTTGGTCAAATCCGCCCCCGAGGACTACAAGCTGTTTGACTTTTTCGTCCCTTTTGACGTTTTGGGAAACTTCTATGACGAGCAGCCCGCTCTCATGGACATAGGCATCTCCATCGGACTCCTTGACCGTTCGGTTAAGGAGTCAGCCCTCATCATCACCCACCAACCCCGCTTCGTAAAGGGCCAAAAAGGCCAACGCAAAATGCCGTCGAATGAAATTCGTACGGCGGTGGAAATGAACCCGCCCCTCTACCGGAAATTTGCTTTTCTTGTTTTGCTAAACAAGTACGACCTCTTCGGGATGGTGCACGACCCCATCCTGCTCCAGCCTACGGTTCAAGAGCTGGAGATCGTCGGGGACTTGATATGCGTGTCGGCACACACGCAGCAACGCATCTTCGCTAAAGAGGTTGATAAAGTGGTGGAACCACCCTATGCCCTCGTGCGGTTTTTGCCCACTTTTAGCACCAACGATGTTCTAAAGTCCGCAGCCAGTTTCGGACCAGTTGAAACACACCAGCTGTTCCGACAGTCTGGTATTTTGCTTGTGAAATACCAATCTATGGAATCAGCCACACTCTCATACGGAGCGATTCTGCCCGACCCGGTGTACTTTACCTCAGGGTCGGCAGAAAAAGACACATCCCTCTCACTCACTGAAAGGATGAAGAGAGTTGACTTGGCCGCCATACCCCCAACCAAACTAAACGAAACAAATCTCGCCGCAGCAGTGCTCCCAGATTTTGCCCTCCCTGACAAACAATCCGCAAGAGGTCCCCGGTACCATCAATTCACGCGATAACCGAACATGGGTCCACCTCGCATTTTCGATGACCATGCGTCCTTTTCCTCTCTTGCAGAGTTCAGCGCATACCATGTTACGAATGGCCCTCCTGTGCCATGGAGTCAAGTGATCAAACCGCGAGAGCGAGTCACTTACTCGTATGGATCTCCATCCTCCCTTCTCTATACCATGCAACCGCGCTTCCGCGACTACGCGTGCGTCGCATCTGTATTGCTTGGGATTTATAAGACTCACAGAAAGCTCATAGCTACCAGTGTATACCTATGTCATTTGACACTCACTGCCACCCTTGTCTGCGTGTTCAGGAATGGCACACGGCGAGTCGCCCCGCTCACCCAGCCAAAGGTGTTGTATAAACCAGCAGGGTCGCCGCCCGTACTTCCTGTGCGCCTGCACTCATCGCACCACGTATCCGTTATGTTGGCTCTGTGCGCCACATACTTGCGCCTCGTCGGTATCTCGGTTTTCTATGTAGCATTCGTTACTAAATTCACACACCTACTGTCGCTCCACAGAGCACATACACCCGAACCACCGACTGGCGCAAAGCGAATTGACAACCAAGCGGGTGATGCTGAACCACCAGGTCCTGCCGATTCCCCAGACCCCTCCGCGCGGCGGGTCACCACACACGACACCCTCACATTCGGTGCGCTCAATGTGGGAGGTGTTGAGATCACCCCCAATAGACTTTGCCACCTGTTAGCAGGCTTTGGCAAAATGCCGCACACCATATCGCTCAGTGAGTTCAGACCTAGTACAGGTTCCCATCTGCAGGACCACGCGAGAGTCGCCAGGTATTGGGGTGTCCACTTAGTCTCTAGCTCACCAGACACCAAAGCTGGTGTGGCCTTGTTGGTCCACACCTCAACTTCTCCTAACAAGCCGTCTGTCCGCATACACATCCCAGGCAGACTGATTTCCTGCCAGTTGTCCCTGCACACGGACCCGCTGCTGCCCCGGGTTACAGTTGCCTCTTTCTACGACCCGCATACCTCCAGGGAGCGCGTCCCTTGTGAGAAGCACCTCGATCCGCTAACCAGAGAGTGTGCGATACTGTTAGGTGATTACAACAGCGTTACCAGAGCCTCACACACCACGACACTACCAGCCAACATATGGCCTTGGCTTGTGTCCAAGGAGCGCTCAGGTGCTCTAGCAGACCTTCTGACCCCACACTTCCAGGACACACCCTACACTAGAGTAAGGCGGTACCACGGCACCAAGAGTTATATCGACAGGGCCTACGGTACGCGCACTTTTGCTGCCCTTTTCAAGTCGACGGACGCAGCGGTCCCTGACTTCACCAAGGTGACTGGAATCCAGGACCACGATCCCATCCTAGTACACACTGTGCCATGGACGACCCCGCACATGCCGGAACCCAGGTGCGCAATGTGGAATAGGCGAGACGTACTGAGGTATCAGCAACGGATAAGCCAACTGATGCTTGACTTGCCCATCCCACATGCCATAGATGAGGTGTAGGCCACTTACTCGACTGTCACCGCGCACATGCTTACTGCCATGCGCGAGACGAATGAAAAAAAGCAGCCCATCAAAAGGAGACCCACAGACGTCACTGACTGGGCACAGGTGGTCAGGCAACTGGCCAGGCAAGCCAAGCGCCGCTCCAAATTTTTTTTCCGTCGCGTCAAACACACACTACTCACACCCCCCGCGCAGTCAACCCTCCCGGCCCCCACACGCAAAATACAACGCATCCTCCAAAGAAACACGCCCTGGTCCTCCCGTGCCCTCGATCTTGTACCACCACAACCAGTTACCCCTGACCCCCCCCCCCACAGTGCAAGAACTCAGGTCTCTGGCACGCGCCCACAGAAAAAAATCGCCTGGCCCTGACGGTGTTCCACCCTACCTCATCGCCTCACTGCCCGATCCAGTTTTCGCTGTTATACATAAGTGTATTGTACTGTGTTATGAATCCAGCCACATACCACGCCAGTGGCTTATATCCGAAACGTTTTGTCTCTTTAAAGGGAAAGGGCAGTGGCAGAATCCTGATAGGTGGAGACCCGTCGCGATGAGTAACGCCGTCTACCGCCTACTCATGCGTTGGGTGTATAAAACCCTGTACCCGATACTAGCCCCCCACCTCCGCTCTCGACAATTTGGGCTCCGCCAAGGCTCCTCTACGGCACATGCCACCCAGGTGTTTTTAGACGACCTAGACAAACTGACTGATACGGAGGCTATGCTAGCGTTTGACGTGTATCATGCCTTCGACAGCCCCCCGAAATACCTCATCCACCACACACTGCAACGGATGGGCACACCGGTCAAGCTACTGCTCTTAATTACACTGGTGCTTGAACAGGGTGCGACATTTATTCGCGGTGCAGAGGATGTGGTCTTCACCATCAGCCACGGGGTTAGGCAGGGCTGCCCCCTATCCTGTTTCCTCTTTGTAGTAGTTTTCGACATTCCCTTGCGGTATCTTGAAGAGAAGGGGGTCACTTTCTCTGCATACGTCGACAACATAGCTTCCCCTGTGCCTCGACGGTGTAGTCAGTCCAGAGCATCTTTAGTTCAGCACGCCCTGAGTCTGATTGCTTGCCAGCTCAACGCCCTCAAGAGCGAATCCCTCCAAGTAGGCAACAAACTACCCGACCTGCCCACCCTCCCCAAATACTACCACCCGCCTTGCCCCGTGCAGGCTGAAGGTGCCTCAATCTTGCGGTGTGTGCCCGCCGAGGAACCGCCTCCGTGGAGTAGCCAGGTTGCGTGCTCCTTCTCCCGCACTGCATGCCTCATGCACTTAGGTCACCCCCTGCCAGCGAAATTTGAGATACACGCTGCAGTTACTGTCCTGCTCAATGAATTACGTTCACAACTAAATGAGCTCCACAGCCAGCCAATTCAAGTTCTGGATAGGGTTTTGCTTGTGAACTCCATGGTCCTGCCCCGCCTCCTGTACCGAACTGAATGCATCCCACTGACGGAGGATCAGACCATGTCCTTCACACCGACCCTGGAGCGCTTCATCTTTGGGGTAATGGGGCTGCGACTGACGATTGCCCAGAAGACCCTCTACTCACAACGCTCCCACGGCCTGGGATTGGGATACTTTCCTGTCCTACACCCCACCAGAGCTCTAGATGTCCTACATCGCAACAACCACCTTTCCACACTCTCCACTACCCCCCGTCAGTCGATGTCTCCATACAACTTATTCGTGTCCTCTGTGTCCAAGTTTAAAACATCATCCTCGACATTGGTCCCCCTGGATGTCTCGTGGAAAGGCGCCAAAATAGCCAAGAACGCCACGTCAGTCGTCAGCTTTGCAGGCCTCACAGTATACTTACTGCCCTCGTCACATATACCAAATGACACATATTCCGATGGCAGCAAAATTGGGTCCCCACCCGCTGCAGGGGCCGCAGCACTCCTTTCTACAGGAGAAATCGCTGTATGCAGGGTACCTGGCATCCCGAACTCATACAAGGCAGAGCTAGTAGGCATCCTGCTGTGCTCCCATCTCTGTGCAGCAGGAAAAAAAATAAAACTGGATTGCCAAGGGGCCATCGCCTCAGCGACGGGGACCAAACGGCCTGTCAGAAAAGCGACGTGGGTGCTACGAGTTTGGCAGTCCATCCAGGAAAAAGGACAGACCTTAGAGTGGGTGGAAGGACACGTAGGACACGAATACAATGAGGTCTCTGATGACTTCGCTAAGCAGGGCACTACTCTACCGCGTCCCCCCCCAGTCAAAGCGTCGTCCGTATGGGACATTATCCGTCATGGTGAACTTGTCCTCCCCCCCCACATGACGTGGACGCACGACTACACCCCCTCACACACCCATGACCGTTTCCACCCCATCTCTTGGAAACCCCTGAAGTTTCGTAGAGTCGCCTGGCACAAGTGGCTTTTCGGCTTGCAGTCCTGGCTTGGCTACAGCCATTACGCCACGTTCTGGGCCGATCGCCCTTCTGCTACCCCCTGCCCCACATGCTCTGCCTATTACAACCTCAGTGTGGACGGCGTAGTTACTCACTGCACTCCAGCACACCCCCTTGTCTCTGCATGGTTGCAGTCCTGGCCATGTCCTGTTTTGGTGAATACCTGGCGTGCCTTGGCGCACAGACAGGACCTCAGAGTTGCAGGCCGGCTTGCCATTCCACGCTCCCTCTACCAGTACTTGCGCTCCCACCTCGGGGGCGCCAGAGAGACACGGCAGACCATAGGGCGGTTCCAGAGCGCAGTATTGGACAACGTGACGGCAGCCCTCGCCGACTCGGTACCACATACCTCTCAACGACCATCGGTTTCTTTGCCCTCACGATTGGCGTGCACCCTTGTCTCTCTTTTGATGAACGCTACCTGCTTTCGTCCCTCTCTCACAGTTTCAACTCAATCACGACCCCTCGCTGACACGAACATGTCCTGTATGTCTGTTCCCCTTCTCCTGTGAGCCCCCTACAACCTGGATGTCACGGCACGTGCATGCCAGTTACACGACCCGTTTCATTCCACCCCCCTGCCTTGCTTTCTCTTCCCAGGAAAGTCAACCAGGCAGTCACCTCGAATGAACCAGTAGACGCCCCTAAACTAATTGGATACTGCCCCAGGGCAATGTGCACTATTGACAGGCGGCCACCCACTTGGAATTACTCGCTGCGAAGAATTTCTGTTTGCGTCAGTGCACCACTCTGTCCTGCTTTCACCCCTCCTGCCCCCCAGGAAACCCCCCTGAACACTGCCTCAGTGCATACCTATTTTTCACAGGTCACGTGCGACCTGCTGGGCTGACTGCCCACGCGAGCCAGCGGACATGGACGGGGAGCCGCCCCTTTTCTATTTATTTCCAGAGCACTAGCCCTGTGTGGCCAACTCGGCAGTAGGCCAGCGTCTACGTGACACCGGGAAGGGCAGGGCCACCTCTGAACCTGTCCAGTCCCTGCCGGGGCTCGCCCCCCCTCCCTGATCCACAACTTTACCAGGCGGCCACTGTCGTCCCTCAGCCCCCCCCCCCCTGCGGTGCTGACCCACGCCGCCTTGCCCGTATTGTTCTGCATCACTGGATTACTGTCCTGGCAGCTGCCGGCCCACTGCGTGCCCCACATGTAAGTAGTACCGACGGGATTACCACACGGGCGACCATGAGTGGAGATGCCACCTCTGTTTACTTTTATTTTACACACGCATAGTTCAGCGGCGGAATGTCAGCTCACCGGCCCACCTCCTGACCTGTGACCTGGGGATGCGGGTCACTCGTTGTATATTGGGCTGGCCTCCTGAGAACTTTCTGCGAGCTGTCTCGAACTCTGTTTCCAAAAAAAACAAAAAAAAAGACTGGACTTGCCCACAAGCACAGGAGTGGGTGTGCCAAGACTGTACCCTCTCCGACAAACGGAATTTTAAATTATTACCGTCCCCAACGACAGCTGCCACTGCCCGGCGTCTGCGCCCCACTGTCTTGGTTGGTCGCTCTGCCGGCGGTGGCAGTCTTCTTCGGCGTCTGGAAGTCCTCCAGGACTTCCACCCCTTTCTTCGCTTCGCCCGTAGCGGACTTCGTCTTGGATGTCCTCTCCAGGCGGCACACTCGCTCTTGCAGACTCTCCACCTCTGACTTCAGGGTCCGGAACTCCGGTGCTGCATTCCTCGCCCACGCCGTCATCTCTGCGGCCGAGGCCTTCAGCTCCAGCGTCTCGGTTGGTAGGATGGCGAGCTCCGAACTTAGCCGACTGGGATTGGGGTTGCGTGGATTTCCGGTGATCTCTCCTCCTCTTTGGGGTACTGGTCGGTACTCCGGCGCTTTCTGGGGCGCAGGTAGGCGCTCCCTCAACGTTTGACCACGGTCTGCCTGACCAGGGCTTGGACCTTGTCTTTGGTGGAGCGCTGATTGGCGCTCCGGCGTTCTCCAGGATGCTGGTTGGCGCTCCTACGCTGCTTGACGATGGTCCGGCTTGCGGAAGAGTTCTCTTTCGACGGCTGGGTGGCCGTCAAGGTAATCCAGATTGCGGCTGGTACTGCCGCTCTTGGGGCGGCCG
The DNA here is from genome assembly GCA_964036045.1 of Eutreptiella sp. 'Long Island Sound 2002'. NCBI lineage: Eukaryota > Euglenozoa > Euglenophyceae > Eutreptiales > Eutreptiaceae > Eutreptiella > Eutreptiella sp. 'Long Island Sound 2002'. The sequence goes on from OZ038379.1 coordinate 157,077,399, forward strand.
GTGCTGCCGCCGTACTGGTTCCCACGACCATAGGGTTGACGGCTGGAAGGGCCATATCTCTGTTGCTCGAACGCGGGACTGCGGCTCGAACTTGCCCTTGGGCTGGGACTCCAGTATGACGCTCCGCTGTCGCTGTCCAGCTCGGGGTCATAGTCATTTTGCGGTCTCAACGTCCCGACGCCGCTGCTGTCGCTGCTGCTCATCCGGGACGCTGCGGAGGCACTTGCTGCCTCTCCTCTGGCCGCTTGCTGCGGCTGACGGCCGCCTTTGGGTGATGACTGGCGCTGCGCTCAGCGCCTTCTGGTTTCAGCGCCTGTTAGCGCCGCTCCTTGGCGCTGCTGGGCGGTGCGGCCGGCAGCTGTCCCTATTCAGGGTGATTAGAACAGTTTTGAAGCGTTTCCGTGGACCCCTTGCAAGGCACCGCAATTTCTGCAAGAATCGTACATTTCGTGAGTCAATCGTGAGTCGATTTAAGTTGCTTAAACTGTTCTAAGGTGTTAGCCACTGGCCTTCCAAATCTACATAGATGCCTGCGAAAACACGGGAAAACAGTGGAATCTCGCGAATAATTACAAAATGGGGCACAACAACGGAAATTTGGTATAAAAAACTGCTGTTTCTATATAAAAAAACGGAAATTCTCGCTGTTGTTCTGTAGCTTTTGTAATCCCATTTTACGTCATGAATTGCGCTATTCAGCGCGCGTGCCAGCCACTGCGGGTAGCGGTTGGGACACCCTCCCGCTACCGCATCAATGGTTGAACGAGACCTACTATATGCCTACCAAGGGTTGGAGGATACTACCAAGGGTGACGAGTCGGTGGAGGATCACCTCCCGGCATCTATTACTCAGGGGGCAAGCAACTTACACTCTTAAGACGACATGGAGGACAAGATCAAGCTATTAGACTCGCGGGTGCGGAAGCTTATAAGGACCTATCTGGAGGTGTTTGGGGAACTACCACCCCGAGCCTCATGTGACAAGCTGCTACAGATGGACCTCAAGCTGAAACCTGAGTTCGTGGGACATAAGATCCGGAGGAGACCCTACCTGGCTTCTAAAGAGGTTTGAGGTTTGAGGTTTGATTTTGCGGGTACTAGACGCCTTTCGGCCCCGGGGTGCCACCTGGTCGGGCCAGGTGATATCCTCCCCACCGGGTCCTAGGAGGGGCCCTCCATGACGCACCTCCTGCCTGGTGGCGGAGTTCGCCGGGTTCACCGGGCTCGGAGCCCAGTCCCTCCCCGGCTTCCCAATTTCGCCGGTCTTCGGTCAGTGCATCAATTCGCAGCCGTAGCTGCAGGCACTTACCCACCGCGTCGCCCCCCTAATGCGTGGTCTCCCGGGGTGCCGGCGCTGCCGGGCCCGTGCTACTGGCTCGTTGCCAGTGAGACCCCCAGGGCTGGCGCGGAGGCTGCCTAGCCTTGGGGCTGTTGCGTGGCGCAGTGCGCCACTACTGCCTTGGCGGGTTCAGTGCCCTGGTCGTGTGTGCGCGGCGCTCGCAGCCAGTTCGGGGGCCTCGGGCCGGTACCTGGTCTCGTGTCTTCCCCGTTTCCCCCTTCCCGCCCCGCGCGTCCTGCGCTGTGTGTGGCGAAACGTCCCGTCCGGGTGTCCCTTACCCTCGCTCGCTGGTACGCCCTTCCATGCGGTCCCTGCGTTCCGCGGGCTCGGTCTGCTTGCCCTTCTGGTATTCCCCGCGTGTCATTTGTGTGTGTTTGTGCACTCCTGCTCCCGCGGCGTCCGTGGTGTGGCACGTGCACCTCGCGCGGTCCCGGTGCTGGGCGCTGGTAGGGCCGTTCCACGCGGTCCGTGCCCCTGTGCGTGTCCTGCCTCGGTCCCGTGCTCCGTTTGGCTTGCTTGGGGGGGGGGGGCGGCCCAGTCCCTTTTCCCCTTTACCTGGCGTGGGGCTGTGCGCTCTCCGTGGGGTTTGTCTCAGCGTCTGGGGCGTTCCAGCGCCGGGGGGTGTGGTGGGGGGTGGGGGGGCGGCCTGTGCGCCGTGCCCCCCAACTGTGCCGCTGGGGGGGCCAGTGGGGCGGGGGGTCGCCTTGCCTCGGTCCGTCCCTCTGCCTTCCCTGGGCAGGCATCAAAGCGGGTGTCCTTGGCGTCGCTCTGGCAATGGGGGGCGTGGCCCCCATATCGCTCCGGTCAGTGCTCGCTTGCTGTCCCCCGGCGTGGTCCGTGTGGCGCCCTGGAGTGCTGGCGCGAGTTCGCTTGTTCTTCGTGGTTTCTGCGGGAGCAGGCGGCTGGGGCGTGGGAACGGGTCCTGCTCCGGCCTCCCTCCCGGGCGCCGCGGTCCTGCCGGGGGGAGGGGGGATCAACCCCTCTGCCTCGGGGGGGGTCGGGGCCGGCGCCCCCGTGGCTTGCGGGCCGGTGGGGGGGAGTCGTGGGACAAGGGGGGGGGTCGCGCCGTGGCCCCCCTGCCCTCTCTCTGGGGGGGGCGGCCTGCGGCTCCCTACCCGGCCCCCCTTTCCTCGCCGGCGCTTTCCCCCATGGCGTACACGCTCGGTCGGGGTGGCGGGGCAGCCCCATGCGCCGGCTGCGGCCTGCCGCCGGCAGGCTAGCGTGGCGGGGGGGGGGGGCGGCCGGTGAACCTCCTCCCCGACCCGTCCCTCTGCCCTCTCTCAGCGGGCGACATTGCGGGCGTCATTGGCGATGCTCTGGTCATGGGGGGCGCGGCCCCCATACTGCTCCGGTTCATCGTCGCGTGCCGCCCCCGGGCGTGGCCGGTGCATCGTTCTAGCGCGCTGGTGCGGGCTCGCCCGCCGGTCGCAACCCCCGCGGGAGCAGGCGGTGGGGGGCGCGGGGGCGCACGGCGTGCGGATCCAGCTGCATCCCCCCCCGGGCGTCACGGTTCTTTCTGGGGAATGGGGGGCGCCCCCTCGGCCCCGGAGGTTTGAGGTTTGAGGTTTGATTTTGCGGGTACTAGACGCCTTTCGGCCCCGGGGGGCCACCTGGTCGGGCCAGGTGATATCCTCCCCACCGGGTCCTAGTGGGGGGCCCTCCAAGACGCACCTCCTGCCTGGTGGCGGAGTCCCCCGGGTTCACAGAGCTCGGAGCCCCGTCCTTCCCCGGCGTCCCCGTTTCGCCACTCCTCGGTCAGTGCATCAATTCGCAGCCGTGGCTGCGGGCGCTTACCCACTGCGTCGCCCCCCTAATGCGTGGTCGCCCGGGGCGCCGGCGCCGCCGGGCCCGTGCTACTGGCTTGTCGCCAGTGGGACCCACTTGGGCTGGCGCGGAGGCTGCCTAGCCTAGGGGTTGGGGCGTGGCGCTGTGCGCCACTACTGCCTTGGCGGGTGCAGTGTCCCGTCTGTGTGTGCGCGGCGCTCGCGGCCGGTTCGGGGGGGGTTCGGGCCGGTACCTGGTGTTGTGTCTCTCCTGTTTCCCCCTTCCCGCCCCGCGTGTTCCGCGCTGTGTGTGGCGGGCCGTCCCCTCCGGGTGTCCCTTACCCTCGCTCGCTGGTACGCCATTCCATGCGGTCTGTGCGTTCCGCGCGCTCGGTCCGGTTGCCCTTCCGGTTGTCCCCGCGTGTCCTTTTCGTGTGTGTGCGCTCGCGCTCTCGCGGTGTCCGCTCCCCCCCCCGCTGGGTGGTGTGGCGCGCGCATCTCGCGTGGTCCCGGCACTGGGCGCTGGTAGGGCCGTTCCACTTGGTCCGTGCCCCTCCGCGTGTCCTGCCCCGGTCCCGTGCTCCGTCTGGCGTGCTTGGGGGGGGGCGGTCCGGTCCCGGTTCCCCCCTACTTGGCTTGGGGTTGCGGGGGCGGCGGCCCCCGGCCGCCCGTCCTCTGGAGCGGGCAGCCAGGGTTCCGCGTCCCGCGTGTCCTGGGTGCGGTCGGTGCGGGCGTGGGATCTCCGCACCGGCCCCACAGCGTGAGCCCTTGCGGGCCGGTGTTGCTCGCTGTGGGGGTGGCGGAAGGGCGTCCCCGGGGGGGGTGCTTTCCACCTTTGTGAGGGGCGCCTGGTGTCAGGCGCTGTCCCTCCCCCGGCCGCCCGTCCTCTGGAGCGGGCTGCCAGGGTTCCGCGACCCGTGTGTCCCGGGTGCGGTCGGTACGGGCGTGTGTACCCAGCACCGGCCCCCCAGCGTGCGCCCTTGCGGGCCGGCGTTGCTCGCTGTGGGGGTGGTGGAAGGGCGTCCCCGGGGGGGGTGCCTTCCACCGTTGTGAGGGGCGCCTGGTGTCAGGCGCTGTCCCTCCCCCGGCCGCCCGTCCTCTGGAGCGGGCGGCCAGGGTTCTGCGACCCGTGTGTCCCGGGTGCGGTCGATGCGGGCGTGTGGACCCAGCACCGGCCCCACAGCGTGCGCCCTTGCGGGCCGGCGTTGCTCGCTGTGGGGGTGGCGGAAGGGCGTCCCCGGATGGGGTGCCTTCCACCGTGTTGTGAGGGGCGCCTGGTGTCAGGCGCTGTCCCTCCCCCGACCGCCCGTCCTCTGGAGCGGGCGGCCGGGGTTCCGCGACCCGTGTGTCCCGGGTGCGGTCGATGCGGGCGTGTGAACCCAGCACCGGCCCCCCAGCGTGCGCCCTCGCGGGCCGGCGTTGCTCGCTGTGGGGGTGGCGGAAGGGCGTCCCCGGGGGGGGTGCCTTCCACCGTTGTGTGGGGAGCCTGGTGTCAGGCGCTGTCCTTCCCCCGACCGCCCGTCCTCTGGAGCGGGCTGCCAGGGTTCCGCGACCCCTGTGTCCCGGGTGCGGTCGATGTGGGCGTGTGGACCCAGCACCGGCCCCACTGTGTGCGCCCTTGCGGGCCGGCGTTGCTCGCTGTGGGGGTGGCGGAAGGGCGTCCCCGGGGGGGGTGCCTTCCACCGTTGTGAGGGGCGCCTGGTGTCAGGCGCTGTCCCTCCCCCGGCCCCCCGTCCTCTGGAGCGGGCAGCCAGGGTTCCGCGACCCGTGTGTCCCGGGTGCGGTCAATGCGGGCGTGTGGACCCAGCACCGGCCCCACAGCGTGCGCCCTTGCGGGCCGGCGTTGCTCGCTGTGGGGGTGGCGGAAGGGCGTCCCCGGGGGGGGTGCCTTCCACCATTGTGAGGGGCGCCTGGTGTCAGGCGCTGTCCCTCCCCCGGCCGCCCGTCCTCTGGAGCGGGCAGCCAGGGTTCCGCAACCCGTGTGTCCCGGGTGCGGTCGATGCGGGCGTGTGGACCCTGCACCGGCCCCACAGCGTGCGCCCTTGCGGGCCGGCGTTGCTCGCTGTGGGGTTGGCGGAAGGGCGTCCCCGGGGGGGGTGCCTTCCGCCGTTGTGAGGGGCGCCTGGTGTCAGGCGCTGTCCCTCCCCCGGCCGCCCATCCTCCGGAGCGGGCAGCCAGGGTTCCGCGACCCGTGTGTCCCGGGTCCGGTCGATGCGGGCGTGTGGACCCTGCACCGGCCCCTCAGCGTGCGCCCTTGCGGGCCGGCGTTGCTCGCTGTGGGGGTGGCGGAAGGGCGTCCCCGGGGGGGGGTCTCTTCCGCCGTTGTGAGGGGCGCCTGGTGTCAGGCGCTGTCCCTCCCCCGGCCGCCCGTCCTCTGGAGCGGGCAGCCAGGGTTCCGCTACCCGTGTGTCCCGGGTGCGGTCGATGCGGGCGTTCGGACCCTGCACCAGCCCCACAGCGTGCGCCCTTGCGGGCCGGCGTTGCTCGCTGTGGGGGTGGCGGAAGGGCGTCCCCGGGGGGGGTGCCTTCCGCCGTTGTGAGGGGCGCCTGGTGTCAGGCGCTGTCCCTCCCCCGGCCGCCCGTCCTCTGGAGCGGGCAGCCCGGGTTCCGGTGTGCGTGTGTGTTCGTGTGCGTGCTCTGCTTGGCCGGGTCGGGCGGGCCGGCCTCCCGGGCGCGTTATGGTGCGCCTCACCTTTTCCTTTGGCCGCTTTGTCTTTCTGCTTTGCTTGGCCCCCTCCGGGCTGGGGTTGCCCCCCTCTCTCTCGCTGCTGGCCGCCTTTCCTCGTTGCCCTGGCGCTATGTTTTTTTTTTTTTTTTTTTTTTTTTTTTCCCCTCCCGCTGCCTGGTTGGTTGGTGTCTCCCGCTTGGCCGTTGGCTGCTTGTTGGTGGTTGCTCCCCCGCCCCCCTCCCCTATTTGTGTCCCGCGGTTTTTGGTGCTCTCCCTTGGTCCCTGGGTGTTTTTTTTTTTTTTTTTTTTTTTCCTCCCGTTCTTCCTTCCCCGTGCGCCCCCGTTGTCTCCGGCTTTCGCTGGTTTCCGGCCCCGGATGCCTTGGGCCTCGGCGCTTGCGTTGTTTGCTTTGTTGGCCTGCCGCTTCTCGGCTCTCCGTGCGCTTGTTCCTCTTTCGTGCTTTCCGCCTGGCTGTTGGCTGCTCCCTCGTGGTTGCTGTCCCCCCTTTTGTTTCTCGCGGTTTCCGTCGCCGCCGCTCGGTGCTGCGTGCCGTGTTGTGCTGTGCGTGGCTGGGTGCTGCGCTGCGCCGCGCTGCTGCGCGTTGTGTCGCCCGGTGTTGTGCTGTCCTGTGCTGTGTTGCGCTCGTTTGGTGCCGCTGCTTGTTGCGCCGTGCCCTCTGGCGCTGCCCGTCGCCCTGGGGCCCTGTGCTCTGCGGCGCTGTGTTTTGCGGTGTTCCCCCGCGCTGTGTGCTCTGTGCTGTGCGTGTTTTGTCGTGGCGCGGTGGTGCGTGCTGTTGTTCGCCGCTCTGCTTTGTGCTGTGTGTGTCCCGGGGTGCTGTGCTGTGCGTTCCCTGTGCTCTCCGCTCTGCGCGGTGCTGTGCTTCGCTGTGCTGGTGCGCTCGCGTTGTGCTGTTCGTGTGGTGCGTGCCGTTGCTGGCGCCTGTGGTGCGCTGCTGTGTGTTGTGCTGTTTCCTGTGGTGTGCCGTGGTGCGGTGCTGGGTCTGTTGGCCCGTGGTTGTTTGCTGGTGGCGTGTTTCGGTGTCGGTGTCCCTGTCTGGCCGCGTGGTCTGCTTCCCTGTGGTTGGTGTGGTTTGCTGTGGTGCCCTGCTTTCCTGTGTCGTGTTCTGTGGTGCTGTGCTGTCGCGTGGTGCTGTGCTGTTGCTCTCTGCTGTCGTTTTGCGGTGCTGTTGGGGCTTGCTTTGCCCTTCTGTGGGCTGTCGCGCTGTGCTGTGTTGTGCTGTTTGTTGGCTGTGCTGTTTTTTGCCCGGTGGTGGTGTCTGCGCGCTGTGGTGCTCTTTCCCTCGTGCCCTGGTGCCGTGCTGCCGCGTGGTGCCGTGGTGTCCTGTCCTGTCGCCTTGTTGGGTTTGTTTCTTGCGTGGGTGTGGTTGTACCTACTTGAAAAACCGCTGCTAAATTTTGTGTAAAAAAAAAACAAAAACAAAAAAAAAAAGAAAAAAAAAAAATAAAATTTGAAAATAACTTAAAATTATACACGACCCAACACACTCGCGTGCAGCAAGACCATGTTCGCTGCTGTGCCTTACGTGCTACCCGTTGTTCTTGATGTTCTCGGCCTTGTTCTTGTGTGGCGTCGTGGAGCGTGTTGGCGTTCATTGCTAAGGGTTAACCGCGTTCCCCCAGGGCCGCCGCCTGAGCTGCAGGGCAAGGGGAGTGATGGGCACGAGGATGGGGAGGGAGGTGCATGGAGAAGAAGAAGAAAAAGGCGGCAGGGCGCGACGTGAGGGGTCGTGGCGAGTTGCAGTTATTTGTTTTTGTGATCCGCGCAGCATATTTCAGCGCTGCCAAGAGGGACTGCACCAATCGCCCTTACCTTCCCACCTGTAAAGCAAAGGCCAATGACTGAGGTTCAAGACTGAGGAACCAAGACAGCCTCCACGTGTTATACGCTTCTCAGGCTGCCCTATAATACGCGGTTCCTGAACCTCAGTACAAGCAGCAAGCTTAAGGAACTCTACCCGTTCTCTTAAAGAACGTAGGGTGGAGCCCCTGGGTAACCTAAACAAGAGTTATACCGTGCGCAGTTCGCGTGGCTTACCCTTTAATGCGTCATATGCATGCACAAATATGCACAGGGTTCCCAATTTCACCTTCTCTTGCCTAATCCTACACAACTTAACCAATCACCCTCGGCCCCGGAGGGGTTGAGGGCCGGCGCCCCGGCGGCCCGCAGGCCGGGGGGGGGGGCGGGGGGGAGGGGGGGGGGAGGGGTGGCCGCGCCGCTGCTCCCCGCCCCCCTGCCCCCTGGGGTGGCCCGTGGCCCCCGTCCCTCTCCGGCGCGCCCCCCTGGGGTATACACTTGGAGTCGGGTTTGCCGGGCGCCAGGCGCGGCCCGGCCGGCCGCCGGTTGGTCAGTGTGGCGGGGGGGGGGCTAGTGGTACCCTCGCCCCGGTCCGCTCCCCCGCCTTCCCCAGGCTGGCACCAGAGTGGGCCGCTTTGTTTGCGCATTCCTGGGTGCCGCCGTTCTGACGCTGGTCGGCAGCGGGTAATGCGGGAGTGAGCAGGCGGTCTACCGGGGGCGCTTGGTGCGCGGCTGCGCTTGCCACGGCTGTGGTGTCCCCCACCGGGTGCAGCGGCCCTCTCGGGAGGGTGCAGGGCCTCTGTCTCTCCAGCCGACGTCCGTCCGCCTATGGGCTTTGGGGGGGGGGAGAGAAGGGGGGGTCCCCTGGACCCCTGACGCCGCCCCCCGACGTCTGCGGGGGGGCGGCCTGGTGGTTCTGGCCCTGGGGGGCCAGCCGCCGAATGGGGGGGCGCACTCTTCCCCTGCCTCCCTCCACCCTTCGGGTGCCGGACCCTCGTGAAGGCCCTCGCTTGGACCCCCTGCTGCCCTCGCCGTCGCCGCGTGGTGCCGGCTGGCCGGGGGGGGGGGGGGGGTGAGTGCTGGGGGCGGTGGTTCGGGTCGTCGGTCGGCGGTTAGTCGGCTGCGGAGCAGTGGGCCTCCCCTCGCGCTTGTTGCCCCCGTCCTCTCTCCCACAGGAGGTGGCGCGCGTCTGTCTGTCGCGCTGTACCGTGGGGGTGGCGTGGGTCAGGGGGCCCGGCTCCGCCGGGGGGGGCGTCCCGCGGCACTGTCCCCCTCCCACCTCCTCGCGCCCATCGCCTTGGCCGACGGGGCGCGGCCGTCACCTGCGTCCTTGCTTGTGTGGGGGCTGGGGTTGCGGCGGTGGCGGGTTCCGCCGGCGGTAGCGCCAGTGCGTGAGGGCGTTGCGCAAAGCCCGGGGGAGCCAGTTGTTGGCGTCCGCGTCCGTGATGCGGAGCACCGCCCCCCCCCCTCCAGGAAGGCCGGCCACGACGGCTCTCTGTCGGGGCACGCCGCCCAAATCACGTCACGGAGGACCCTCTCGTGGACCTCTGGGGCCGCCCACCCCCCCGGGGGTATCCCCCGGTTCCCCCCGTCCCTCCGGAGGAGCACAGCATCGAAGAGCTGGTTCCTCATCCCCCAGGACCCATAGAGATCTTGGTGGTCATCGTGCATTGTCGCGCGATCGCAGCAGAAGAAAAATAAAATACAAAGAAAACGACGCACGGCCAGAAAAAATAAAGCGAAAAATTGTCTTTTCCGACCTCAGAAACCGCCCCAAAAATTTTACGCCGCTGTTTGGCGAGGTCGCAAAATTTAGGACACTCACAAAAAAAGACGAACAATAGAGTCGCGACGGCGAAGAAGCTGAGCGTTGCTTGCCCCAAACCACCTAGCAAAGTGCGTGCCCTAGGCGCTAGGGACTTGTGCGCGCCCCAAAACAAACCACACATAAACAACAACAACGCCACCGGCCGCCGAAAAACAAGTATGTTATATGCCGCGCAACACTAGAAACCAACGTAACAAGCACAACGCGGTAAGAGGTAGCCAAGGAGAGAACAAGTATGTAACAAACCGCACCACGGTGGAGATATACCGGAAGTATGAGACCAAGCAATGCAAGCCCACTCGCATAGGGAGTACGACGGCGCCGTAACACGCGAAGGTGATCAAAAAAAAGAAGCCACACAGGTATGTTGCATGTCATGCATGAATAACACACACAAGCAACAACAACGCCACCGGCCGCCGAAAAACAAGTATGTTATATGCCACGCCATGCATATCGCCATAGCGCATAACGCCATGCATAACGCCGTAACAAACACAATACACAAGGGAGGAAGTTACATGCCATGCAACGCCAAAATGCGCCGCCAAGAGAAGCGCAACGAAAACCGCACCGGCTGGAAAACAAACAAGAGGTGACACCGAATGAATGCCTATGCCCACCCCCGCACACATAGGGAATGAAAGGTATGCCCGTACGTGCATGCCCGTATCGCCGCAAGGTCATCACCGCCACGGACGAGCAACCCTAACCCTAACCAAGTGTGTGCTCGTGTTTGCGTCGTTTGTGCGTTAAAGCAGGGTTGTCTTAGACGCTTACGCTTGTTTTGCGTCGTGCCGTCGTCTCTTTTTCGCCATTCCCTAAATGTCACGCCGCGCACACGGGAAGGTCAACGGGCCCGCGCCATACACACGTAGGCAAAGCAAGAGGACTAGGACACAGATTGTGAAGAAAAAAACAAGTATGTTGCATGTCACGCCGCGCACGCGGGAAGGACAACAAACAAAGGTGGCGGCCAAAGAGATGTGTGGAGCCAAGTCGAGAGCAAGTAGGATATAAACCTACGCCAAACGACGCACGAAAAAAGACACCGTAATAAGCACAACACGGTAAGAAAAAGGAGAGAGGAGCACACAAGCGAAGCATAAATAGGTAACATACCACACCGCCGCAGGAGTAAGAGACCGACCGAGGATGGCACTGTCGAGGTGCCATGTCGCGACAAAACCCCCGCCGCCGAACGCCCGTTTACATCCTTTCTCTTCGCAGGTTCAAAGAAGAAGGCCCAACGTGAGAGAACGACGAGCCGGCAAGGAAAAAGACCGAGACACGCACCAAAGCGGAGGCAGCGAAAAAGTGCATGCCAGGGAGAAGGGTAGAGGAAAGGGTAAAGAGCAACGAAGCCACGAATGGAACAAGGGGTAGCCAGCGGCCGAGCAAGGGGCGCGCACAGGGAAGGGGGCAGGGCAGGCACACGTCGAGCACAACACCGCACCCAGACACCGGAGGGGGGAGCACCAGAGGGACAAGAGAAGAGCGGCACCGCGCACCACGACACGCACGGCACAGACACCACACATACCGCAGACACCCAACGAGCCCCAGCAGCCCGCCCAGTGGGCGGGCAGTCGGGGGAGGGACAGCGCCTGACCTCAGACGCCCCTCACAATGGTGGAAGGCACCCCCCCCGGGTACGCCCTTCCGCCACCACCACAGCGAGCAACGCCGGCCCGCAAGGGCGCACGCTGTGGGGCCGGTGCTGGGTCCCCATGCCCGCACCGACGGCACCCGGAACACACGGGTCGCGGAACCCAGGCTGCCCGCTCCAGAGGACGGGCGGCCGGGGGAGGGACAGCGCCTGACACCAGGCGCCCCTCACAACGGTTGCAGGCCACCCCCCCCCGGGGACGGCCCCCCACCACCCCCGCGGCACGCAGCGCCCACAGGGCATGCAGGCCAAGGGGACAGTGTTGGGCCCCCACACCCACACACTCGCGCCCACAGCACGTGGGTGGCGGACCCCAACAGCCCGCCCAGTGGGCGGGCAGTCGGGGGAGGGACAGCGCCTGACCCCAGATTCCCCTCACAATGGTGGAAGGCACCCCCCCCGGGGACACCCTTCCGCCAGCCCCACAGCGAGCAACGCCGGCTCGCAAGGGCGCACGCTGTGGGGCCGGGGCTGGGTCCTCACGCCCGCACCGACCGCACCCGGGACACACGGGACGCGGAACCCTGGCTGCCCGCTCCAGAGGACGGGCGGCCGGGGGAGGGACAGCGCCTGACACCAGGCGCCCCTCACAACGGTGGCAGGCCACCCCCCCCGGGGACGGCCCCCCACCACCCCCGCGGCACGCAGCCCGCACAGGGCATGCAGGCCAAGGGGACAGTGTTGGGCCCCAACACAAACACACCCGCGCCCGAAGCCCGGGGGTGGCGGACCCCAACAGCCCGCCCAATGGGCGGGCAGTCCGGGGAGGGACAGCGCCAGACCTCAGACGCCCCTCACAATGGTGGAAGGCACCCCCCCCCGGGGACGCCCTTCCGCCAGCCCCACAGCGAGCAACGCCGGCCCGCAAGGGCGCACGCTGTGGGGCCGGTGCTGGGTCCTCACGCCCGCACCGACCGCATCCGGGACACACGGGACGCGGAACCCTGGCTGCCCGCTCCAGAGAACGGGCGGTCGGGGGATGGACAGCGCCTGACACCAGGCGCCCCTCACAACAGTGGCAGGCCAGCCCCCCCGGGAACGGCCCCCCACCACCGCCGCGGCATGCAGGCCCCACAGGGCATGCAGGCCGAGGGGACAGTGTTGGGCCCCCACACCCACACACCTGCGCCCACAGCACGTGGGTGGCGGACCCCAACAGCCCGTCCAGTGGGCGGGCAGGCGGGGAAGGGATGGCGCCTGGCCTCAGACGCCCCCCAGAATGGTGGAAGGCACCCCCCCCGGGGACGCCCTTCCGCCAGCCCCACAGCGAGCAACGCCAGCCCGCAAGGGCGCACGCTGTGAGGCCGGTGCTGGGCCCCCACGCCAGCATTGACCGCACCCGGGACACACGGGTTGCGGACTCCTGGCTGCCCGCTCCAGAGGACGGGCAGCCGGGGGAGGGACAGCGCCTGACACCAGGCGCCCCTCACAACGGTGGCAGGCCACCCCCCCCAGGGACGGCCCTCCACCACCCCCGCGGCACGCAGCCCCCACAGGGCATGCAGGCCAAGGGGACAGTGTTGGGCCCCCGCACCCACACACCCGCGCCCACAGCACGTGGCCGGCGGACCCCAGCAGCCCACCCAGTGGGCGGGCAGTTGGGGGAGGGACAGCGCCTGACCTCAGACGCCCCTCGCAACGGTGGAAGGCACCCCCCCCGGGGACGCCTTTCAGCCACACCCACAGCGAGCAACGCCGGCCCGCAAGGGCGCACGCTGTGGGGCCCGTGCTGGGTCCCCACGCCCGCACCGACCGCACCCGGGACACACGGGTCGCGGAACCCTGGCTGCCCGCTCCAGAGGACGAGCGGCCGGGGGAGGGACAGCGCCTGACACCAGGTGCCCCTCTCAGCGGTGGCAGGCCACCCCCCCCGGGGACGGCCCCCCACCACCCCCGCGGCATGCAGCCCCCACAGGGCATGCAGGCCAAGCAGACAGTGTTGGACTCCCGCACCCACACACTCGCGCCCACAGCACGTGGGTGGCGGACCCCAACAGCCCGCCCCAATGGGCGGGCAGTCGGGGGAGGGACAGCGCCTGGCCTCAGACGCCCCTCACAATGATGGAAGGCACCCCCCCCCGGGGACCCCCTTCCGCCACCCCCACAGCGAGCAAAGCCGGCCCGCAAGGGCGCACGCTGTGGGGCCAGTGCTGGGTCCCCACGCCCGCACCGACCGCACCCGGGACACCGGGTCGCGGAACCCTGGCTGCCCACTACAGAGGGCGGGCGGCCGGGGGAGAAGCAGCGCCTGACACCAGGCGCCCCTCACAACGGTGGCAGGCACCACCCCGGGGGACGCCCTTCCGCCACCCCCACAGCGAGCAACGCCGGCCCGCAAGGGCGCACGCTGTGGGGCCGGTGCTGGGTCCCCACGCCCGCACCAACCGCACCCGGGACACACGGGCCGCGGAACCCTGGCCGCCCGCTCCAAAGGACGGGCGGCCGGGGGATGGACAGCGCCTGACACCAGGCGCCCCTCAGAACGGTGGCAGGCGATCCCCCCCGGGAACGGCCCCCCACCACCCCCGCGGCACGCAGCCCCCACAGGGCATGCAAGGGACAGTGTTGGGCCCCCACACCCACACACCCGCGCCCACAGCACGTGGGTGGCTGACCCCAACAGCCCGCCCAACAGGCGGGCAGTTGGAGTAGGGACAGCGCCTGACCTCAGACGCCCCTCACACAATGGTGGAAGGCGCCCCCCCCCGGGGACGCCCTTCCGCCACCCCCACAGCGAGCAACGTCGGCCCGCAAGGGCGCACGCTGTGGGGCCGGTGCTGGGTCCCCACGCCCGCGCCGACCGCACCCGGGACACACGGGTCGCGGAACCCCGGCTACCCGCTCCAGAGGACGGGCGGCCAGGGGAGGGACAGCGCCTAACACCAGACGCCCCTCGCAATGATGGAAGCCAACCCCCCCGGGGACGCCCTTCCGCCACCCCTACAACGAGCAACGCACCAACGCACCAACGCACCAGCCACGGGAATTCCGCACCCCACCCCCTGCTCTTAGGCACAGCGACACCACAATGGCGGAACCCGCGGCCCCACGGAAAAAACACGCCCCCGATCTCTGACGCTGGACGCAGCACACGAGGTCATCAGGGCGCTGGGACTCAGAGACGGCAAAGGAGACCCCCCACAAGGGGACGCGGGCACAGACTCCGACCTGGAGGCAGTACCAGAGCCCCCCACGGGAGGCGCGCCCGCCGAACTTGCGCCGCCGGCGGGCAGCGTGCCCACACTCTGCCCCGCGTGGAGACGGGGCCACTGCACCGGCGAAGGCTGGTGCCCCAAAACAGCACCCTCAGCCCGGCCCGGATAACGGAGCGCTGCCCGAGGTGAGACCGGCGGCCGCATGCGCCGCCCTATGCTACGGGGTGGCACAGGGCTGGATCCTGGATGAGACCGCACGCGGCAGCGTGAACATCCAGAAGGCCGTCGACCGAGTCACCCACGCGGGACAGGCGGCAGTGGCCTTGCACACCCGGGGCCGCGACGGCGGACCCGCAGAGGGGATCATTGTGGAACCCTCGGCAATGGTGCTCGTCCTGGCGGCAGACATGGCCCGAGGGGTGCCCCACGCATCCCGTGTGCGGCGGGCGTGCCCACAGTGGACCATCCAGGTGTACACCCCCCCACGGGCGTGGCCCTTCTCCACGTGGGCGGTGCTCGCCGTCATGTGGCACCTGGCACCGGAGGACGCCCCCACAGGGACCGCAGAGGAAATCGCCCGGGACCTCCACACCTGGCCGGCCGACCAGGATTACCACTGGCGCAGGCCCCGGGGCAGCCTCCCAGTGGCACCCGCGGCAGAGGGGCTCAGCCTCGCGGCAACCCTCCAACGGCACCCCGACAAGAAGGCACGCCACTTCCTGCAGACGCGCACGGTCCCGGCCACCCCGCCAGACTCCGAGTGGCGATGGGACGCAGGGGGGGCGCAACCGCTGCTGGGCCCCTGGGTCCTCCCGTTGTGGTATTTGCCCATGGGCACCCTGGCCGACGCCACTCAAGCCGTCAAGGGGGCTTTCCAGCAGCAGCTCCTTCCCGGCGTGGCCCTGCTCCGCAGCCTGCAGGCGGGGGCCGCCTGGGTACGGTGGAAGGAAGGAAAAAGGCGCTCGAGCCCCTATTTCCCCCTGGTCCAGGGTCAGGCGCTGCTCCACGCCGAGGGCATGGGGACCATGGAATAGGGGGCGATTGTGCCCGGCACGGCGTGCAGGTGGATCACAGCGGCCGCCCCACAGCCCATGCGATCGCCGCCGGCGTGCCACCGCCTCCTACGGATGGTCCCATCTTTGGCCCCCCGACACGCCTTTACGAGGGACGTGTGGAAGGCCATATTGAGCCGCACCAGGGAGTGGCTATCGAACCCGGGTGCACGGTACCCGCCGGGGCCGGTGCTCGAACAGCTCACGGCCCCCACACCCGGGGTCCGCCACGCCCTGCACAGGGCGTCCGCTCTCACGGAGCAGCTCAACGACGAGGTGCTGGACCTTGCGCTGGAGCCGCTGCGGGTGCTTTACCCGCAGACCCACATCCCACCCGCGGGCACGTCCAACCGCCTAGGCCGCCTGGGGTTGCAGCGCCGCGTCGAGGCCGCGCACCCAGGAGGCGTGGTGGAACAGTGGCTAACGCTCCGCAACCCGTCCGCCGCGGAAGGCCACTGGTACCTCCACCAACTCCTCTTCTTACCACGGGCAGCCCCGGAACACCGCCGGCAAAACCCGTACCACAGGCACCCGGAGCGCTGAGGCGCGCAGGACTTCCCGCAGCCAGTCCCGCCCGCCCTCTTGCCGGGGCAGGGCCCGGAGACGCTACAGCAGGGCCCCCCGCTCGACACCGCCACCACGGTACAACAAAGGGGACGCGACGGCGCGAATGGTGCAGAACCGGACGTCACGAACTGCGGAGTAGTGGCCTGGATGGCAGCCTGCAGGCACCTCGCCCGAGATACCACGGGGCTCCGGCAGTACAGACCAACGGACCGCACAGCGCTGGCGTCCGCGGTCGCGGCCGTCAATATGGGTCCCGTGGCGGCGTGGCCGGCGCAACTGCTGCCCCACGTCCCCTGCCACGACACGCAGCCCCGCCGGCCGGCCGCAACGCACGCGCTGACGGCACCCCTCACGGCAGAGCAGCTATACGTCGTCGCGGCGGCGTTGCTAGCGGATGGCGGGGAGAGCTTCGTCCACCACCACGGCCATCGCAGATTGCGGGAAGCATACAAGGGCCACAGCGCGATGCACCAGACCCGTGGCATGCCACACTCCGCGGGCGCACCCGCGTCTGGGATGCGGGTGATGGCACAGCCCCACCCGGGCCTCAGCAGGGGGAGGCACTGGTGCTGCAGGCGGCAGGCTACCAGGCCATCCTGCGCGGCCACGCCGGAGGGTACCGGTCGCACGTCCTGGCCGGAGGCCGCTGGACTGTCTGGCACAGCACCGCCAGGCAAGGGGCATTCCCGCGCCTGCCCCACGTCGACTGGCAGCAGGGGCCCACCCAGGCCTACTATATGTCGGCGGACCCCTGGCCGCTGGCAGTCCTGCTACACACCGTCAGCGCCCCCAACAAGAGGCAGGAACCGGGGTGGGTCAACCCCCCCGCACTGGTGTGGAGCCCCGACCAGGAGGAGCATCTACGGGCCGCGTGGCAGGGAGACGCCATCAGGGCCACGGACGTCCCGGACCTCCACACGGGGCCAATCACGCACGCCCGCCTGGCAGCTACCCTGGCGGTGGCGCAACGGGGACAGCAGAACCCGCAGTTGGTGGTCTGCATGTTCAGCCCGGCGGACGCGCCCATCGTCGTCTGCGACCCCGAGCGCCTACCGGGGCCCGGAGCCGTGGTCCGCGTGGCAGACTGCACCCACATGATCGTCAAGGCGCTACGGAAGGGCGAGCACCACGCCCTCCTGCTCCAGGTCAGGCTGAAGGACAACGCCTGGGCGGCGAGACCGGGGGTGTGGCCGGCAGCCACGCACCCCGCCGAACTAGAGCACCAGCTGGCGGTCCCGACCACGGTGTACCACTGGCTGCAAGCCTTCCACGACCTGCGATGGAGGGGCAAAGCCGACCGCCAAATCAGCTCCACACACTGGCAAACGTGGTTGCAAGCAGACGCGCAGCGCGATGCCATCCGGGGTCTCGGGCCCGCGCCTGTGACACGAGCCCTCGATGCGGCGGCCCCGGGCTGCACACCGGCGCCACACACGGTTCCACTGGCCAACCTGCCCTTCGAACAAGCGGCGGAGGGCGCCATCCAGAAGTCAATGCCGCTCCCCCCCGCGCGAGGGGCCACGGAGCCCACGAAATGCCCCCTGTGTGCAGACAAGTACTACACAAGCAGGGCAATGCTGGAACACCTGGCGTGGCACGCGGTGCACGCTGCAGCCCCGGCGGACGACAAGGAGGCGGCGTCCAACATCCTGCAAGGGAGAGCACGGAGGTCCCCATGGCACGCCACGTACGCCCGGTGCCCCCCGCCCCAGGCAGCCGATCACGCAGACGGCAATGTGGAGGCACCCGGGGCGGCCCCGGGGACCGGCGGTGCGGCCCAACCAGGGTCCATGTCCATCCCCCCGGGGCTGGCCCCCCTGCCCCCCCTGGCTCCCCCGGCCCCCCGGGCCCCCCTGTGGGCCCCGCTGGGAACGGGCTCAGCGGATGCGGCGCACCCGGATGCCCTGGCTGCACCGGCGAACCCAGCGGCGATGCCGATGCGGGATAGCTGACTCCAGGAGGACGCCCTGTGGCTCCTCTCCTGGAACCGCCAGACCGGTCCCTCCAGGACACTCTCCGGCGGCGCCGGGGGCCGGCGGCCTGTACCGACAAGGAGCACCTCATCACCGGCATGCTACCCGAGGAGGGGGGCTTTGCCATCATGCTCCAGGAAACAGGGATCGCCACCCGGGCGCAGGAGATGCACGTCGCCGCGGCGCTCCGGGACAAGGGGTACACCCCCTTCTTCAGCAGCCGGCTGGCAGAGACAGGAGCCACCTCCACCTCCAGAGGGGGGGGCCTCCTCACCGCGGTCAGCAGCAAGTACGTGGCGGAGCACGAGGTGCTCAGCTTCACGCAAATCGTCCCCGGGAAGGCCGCGGCCCTGAAGATCCGCACGGACGGGGGAGGCCTCACCCTCATCAACGTCCACCGGCCGCAAGCAGGCTGCTCCCCGTTGGCGGGACGGGCGGCGTTCTGGGCTGACATACAAATGCATGCCACGGCACGCAGCCTCGGTGGGAGGCATCCGGTGGTCATCGCCGGCGACACCAATATCTACATGGATGCCACCACCAACCCGGCCACGGAGCACTTCTGAGCGGGCTGGGAGGCCCGCGGCAGGCGGCGAGGAGGACATGACCCCCACGCTCCACCCGTCCCGGCAGGGGGTGGACACCTTCCTGGTCAAAGAGCCCCTCCTGCCGTGGTCCCTGCGGGAAAGCGTCTGGGCTCGCGGCATGGCACACCCCCAGGTGGTCGGCTCAGACCACCTCCCGGTCTGCCTGGCCCTGCGCAGCGCAGCGGGGCGCGCGGCGATGCCCACCCCCTACAGCCACACGGAGAGCCGCCTCCTCCCGTAAGACGCCGAGGCCACGCCCGTCCAACACTGCCTGTGGACGGCGGTCACCGCCGCAAAGGTTGAACCCTCCCTGGCGCCCTGGCTGGGTCCCGCAGAGCAGCAGGACTACGGGTTCATGCCCGCGGCCGCGCTGGACAAGGTGTTCGAACACCACCACGCGACGCATGACGCCCTGGCGCGTGTGGTGCAACGCCGGCAGCCGTCTCTGGCGGGGACGGACCCGGCGGAGGGGGACCTCCCGGAGAGCGGAAAGCGGCTCCAGGCGGCGGTCCTCCGCTATGACACCCTGGCAGCGCGCGCGCCGGCAGCGTACCAGGCGGACGCGGCGCGGCATGGCATCCGGTCCGAGGCGGCGCTCCGGCTCACGGAGGAGCTGCGGGGTTTGTCGCCCGGGTTCCGCCCGACCACTCAGGGCCAGCTACAGGAGGAGCTGGAGAGGCAAGCAGCCGCCCTCGAGGAGGACATTCGCCAGCTCCGCGCACCCCTGGCGGCAGACCGCAAGCGCGCCATCAAGGACTTCTGGCGCCGCAACGCCCCCGACATCGCCCAGCGACCGAAAGCCGTGCGGGGAGCCATAGAGGTAGAGGCCCCGGGCCCGTCAGGCCTCTGGAACGTGCGGGTCCCCAGCACCCAAATGCTCCTCACGGAGGCCGACGACGTGATGTTCGCAGTTCGCGCCTTCTGGCGAGAACTGTATGACAAACGCCCGGTGGACCTCCCATGCTTCCAGGCAGTCCTCGGCCGCCATGTCCCCTGGGTCCCTGAAGGGGCCTGGACACAGGTCCAGCAGTACTCCATGCAGGACCTGAAGTCCGCCCTGGACAAGGCCGATCGCAAGGCCCGTGGTCCCAACCACGTGGAGGCCCGTTTCATCAAGGCCCTCCCGGCACCCGTCCAGTGGCTCCTGGTCCACTCCTACCTTGGCATCCTCCGCGGCGCCCCGCCGCCGATGCACTCGAGGGACGCGCACATCTGGCTCAGCCCAAAGGTGCTGGGCTCTGCCAGACTGGACGACCACAGGCCCATAGCCCTGGGCCAGCTGGACATGAAGCTGCTCACGGGCCCCCTCACCCAGCGCATCACGGAAGTGCTCACACGGCACGGAGTGGTCAGCGACTGGCAGCAAGGGGCCCTCCCAGGCTCCAACACAGGCCCCCCACTGTTCATGGCGCAGCGGCAGCTCCAGCGGGAAAGGCCCAACTACGTCTTCTCCTTCGACGCCCGCTAGGCCTTCGATACAGCCCCGCACGGCGCCCTCCACCTCATCCTGCGCCACCTCTCAATGCCGCCGGACGTCATCGACCTCCTGCTCTTCCTCCACACATGCGCCAGGCTGCGCATCGTCACCGCACACGGGCTAACGCAGCCCGTCTACATGCTGCGCGGCGTCCGGCAGGGCAACCCCGAGAGCCCCCTGCTGTACGCTCTCCTCCTGGAGCCCCTGCTCAGGGCGCAGGGGCACCGCCTGCGCCCGCCGGGAGGGGCCGAGCACAGCCTCATCCAGGCCTACATCGACGACCTGCTGGTGGTGGCCCACACGCTGCAGCACTTCGTCGAGGGCGTGGAGGCGGTGGCCGCGTACCTGGGGATGATGGGCATGGAGCTCAACCCCCGCAAGTGCGCCATGGCCACCACGGAGGGGGTCCCGGGCCTGCAGCTGCGCCTCTGTCCCCACCTGGAAAACCCGTGGCACTGGGTACCAGCGGCGGACTCCATCCCCTACCTGGGACTCCAGCTGCAGCCGGACGGGGAGTTCTCTCTGCAGCGCAAGCACCGGCTACGCCTGGCGGCGGTGCACCACTGGTGCCTCAACACCCTCGTGCCACCGAAAGTGGTGCAGGACGTCATCCTGGCGATCCTCGGGGGAGTGACGCAGTACGTCGCCCCTTTCATCGCCGACGACTCCGACACCGCACGCCACCTGGACCACATCACGGTCCAGGTCGCGAAGGACAGGGCGCGGTACGCCTTCGACGCCTCGCGGGACAGCCTGCAGGATGACCGGACCCTGGGGCTCACACGGGTGCCAACGCGGTGCCAGCAGGCAGCGGTGGCCCTTGTGGGTACACTCGTCCACCACCGCTCAACCTCCGTGCGCGCCGAGGTCACCAATATGTTCTGGGAAAAAGCCGGCGCGCACGGAATATGTCCCGGGGTGCACTACCACGTCCCCGAGTTCGCAACTCTAGCGGGGGGCGACTGGGTCCGCCGCATACCCCGGACCCTGGCCGCCCTGGGAGTGGGGCTGTACAACCCCATCGCGTGCCCCAGGGCGGCCCATGTCCAACTACAGTCCCCGCCTAGCAACATCGTCACGCTGCGCACCGCCAAGCTGCGGCACCGCAACACGTGCCGCCTGACGGTGCCGCACACAACGCCGTGGCATGGGCACCACAGGCCACGCCACCCCTTCCCCGACAACGACGACCCGTGGCCGACGGCGGTGCGGGAATGCCTCAACCAATGCGCCGCTGAACACCTCCACTAATGCCGCCGTGAGCAGGAGCCCACCAACCACCCCGGGTGGCGCGACGCCTTGGTCCACCTCTACCACACCACCGGCACCCGGGACCCCCGCCTGAGACTCGTCCACCCCACAAGGGCTAAGCACGACGCCCACACCGGCCCACGGGTGACCCCGGACGGCCTGCACCTCCACGTCGGGGGCTACCGCCGCCGGGGCGGCCTATCCCCCCCCACGCAGGGGGCGGCGTACCACCCGCCGGCAGCCCTCATGTACATCCTCCGCGACGTACTCGCAGAAAGCGAGCACCAAGAGCCTAACGCGGACGTGGCATGGCCCGAGCCCCTGCGCCCCCGGCCCCACGCGCCGACGCCGTTGTGGTTGGTGACCAGGGATGACCAATGCACCCAAGCGACGGGGCAAGCACAGCTCCGGGCCGAGTGGGTAATAGTGCAGGTGAAGGCAGGCCAGCCCAAACCCCGTCAGCTCCCCCGTGGCACCGCCCTGCTGGTAGCTACGGGGGTGCCGGACGACCCACACATGGCAGTGCACGCGGTGGACGACCAGCCGGAGGACACGGGGCACCTGGTGGTGCACCGGCGCGGAGGCCCGGCGTGGCTCAAGGAACATGTGACGGCACTTCGGTCCTGGGCAAGCACGATCGCAGGAGCGGAGATCCGGCTGCACAACAAAACCTGGCGATCAGCCCCGGCGACACCAGGGCGCTGAGCGTGGACCAACTGACACCCAGCCACCCCGACGTCCGGTGGCACTCCGCCGACCTCAACGCGGGGTGGCTCATCTGCAGGGGGTACTACAGGATCCCGGAGGCCTGTGGCCACACCTCTTCCGACGCGTCCGGGGGCGGACCCTGCAAACACGCCACCAGCGTCGCTCTTGCCGCCGACCTCACCCGCACGTGGGCGGTGGCCATCTCGGGCACGGTGGCCGACGTGGAGGGGGTAGCCGCCTCCCCCCCCCTACAATACCGTGCCCACCGACCATGGGTCCACACGGTGGACGCCAAAGTCATCCTCCACCTCCTGCGGCACGCAGATCGCGAGCGGACCACGGGGGTCCCCGCCGTCGCAGCGAAGGTGGTCAACCAGATGCCCCTGCGGTGGCTCTGGGACAGCCTGTGCGCGCGAGGGCAACACGCCGGGCACCCGTTCTGGTACGTCCGAGCCACCTCACACCACAGTGACGCCCTACTGCACAAGGCGGACACCGTCCTGCAGAACACGCTCCCAGACCCTGGCCACGCCCAACTCATTGTCGCCGGCCGTGACGGCCATCTCAATCTACGGCCCCCCACGATGCGGGTGCTCGGCGAGGTCGCGCAGCGGGCGCAGACGGACCATGCTCTGACGCACCGGGGACACACACCTTTGGGCGCGGCCCACGCCACAGCCTATGTCCACGCCCGGGACCTCACCGCGACGGCCACCAACCGCCGGGCGCTGCGGGCCCGAGACGGCCACACGCCAGTGCAGCCCAGGCTCCGCGTCCGTAAGGAGCGGCTCTCCGGCGTCGCCGTCGTCCCACAACCGTGCCTCCTATGCGGCGGCCCGGAGGAGACCCCGGTGCACATGCACGTGGGGTGCGCCCACTCACAGCTCCTCTGGCCCCACTACCGCCAGGCGGTACACGAGGCGGCCCGCCACCTCCCACCCGGGGACAAAGCCCTGTGGGTGGCCTCGTGGCGCTCCGCAGACGCCACATGGACGGAAGTCTTCTGCTCCGGACTGGTGCCCGAGGACGCGGAGGCGCAGCTCCGCGCCATAGCCCGCTACGACCTGCCGGGAGGGACCTCTGTGGACGATTTCCTCCACCTCATGCTCCGGCTGGGGGACTTCGCATGGGAGGTTCGCAACCACCGGCTGGAGCAACTCCTCTGCGAGCCCCAAAGCGCGGCGGCCCGGGCACACCGGTGGCTCACTGCGGCGGAGGGCAACCACCCTCACCCCTCCCCTGTGCCCTGACAAGGACTTCGTAGCCTCCCTCCGTGTCGTGAATGGCACTCTGGAGTGCCCGCCCCAAGAGGGCCCCCACCCGTACCAGGACCTGCCGGGGGGGTTCTCGAGGCACCTACAAGACGCCCCCTTCCCACCGTGGATCATCGGGCGCGGCTCCATGACCGCGTAGGAGGCGCGCATCGTGGGTGAGGAATGGGCGCGCGAGTGAAGCCGTCGGTGCGCCACCTCGCGCGCCCCTGAGACCCCTGCGCAACGATACGCCGCCATCCCGCTTGAGGGATGGGGGCCGGACACCCGGCCGAGACCCACCGTGATCCGCGGGGCGGGACCTGACCACCCGTGGGACGCGGCGACGGGGGAATGGCTGCAAGCGGCCCCGGGGCCGCAAACGGGATCGACTGGGGACGTGTCCTCACTCATCAGGACACCCGTCCCCCCCCGCATTGTCCTTCACGCCGCCAACGTACTCCGAGCTACGGAGATACGCACATGGGGACACGCCGCGGCCACCGTCGGGTGGCACCCCCCAGAGGACGGGGCCGCCCAGCTCACCGTGGCGCATTCAAACCTGAGGGGCCAATATACGACGACGCCCTGTCCCGGCTGGGCGACACCCAGGGGCCCTTGCTCCTCATGCTCCCCACCGACATTGCAGCCGCGCTGCGCCATGAGCTGGAAGGCTGCGAAGGGCTGCGAGTGGGATGGGAGGCAGTCGCGGACGGCACCCTGCTGGCACTCCTCCACGGAGACACCGCGAACGGGTGCTGATGGGATGCGCTGACGCCCCACCTCACCGGGCGCCACGTGTACATGGCAACCCCCCCCCAGGGGCACCCCCGCCCGGGATGGGACGACCTCATCGCCACCTTCCACGACCACGGCACTCTCTCCGACGACACGTGGCGGGAGGTCCAGCGGAAGACGCTTAGCAGGGACTACTGGCGCCGCATCCGCGCCCGCCTGCTGGAGATCCGGGGCCCCCTTGGACAGAGGTGGGACGACCACTGGCTCCGCCATCTCGACCCTTGGTTGCCTCCCTCCCACCTCCCACACACCTGCCGGCTCTGCGGGGAATGTGACACGGTGTCCTCCGCAGCGTCGACAGGCGCCGACAGGTTCGCGCAGTGCGCCCAGGTGGCCGGGTGCCCCTGGCCCGAACCTCCTGCAGGCCCGCGCAGGCGCACAGAGGGGGAGGCCCTGCACCAGCGCATCGAGGGGGCAGACGCCCCCTCACACGAACGCGCGGGCCCCGCGGGCGCTGCCCTTCTGTGGATCCACATGCACCTGCGGGACCCCACATCTGTTGCGCACCTGTCGCACGTGTTCGCGCCCTGACCCCCACCCGCCGCCGCCCTTTGCAGAGCCCGCAGTACCATGCCACGCCGACGGGGGGATGGGCCGGAACACACCAGGGCCCGCCGCAAAGCGCAGGAGGCGGCCGTCCGGGGCCTGGTGACGGACGCGGTGGCGGAGGCGCACGAGGCGCACGCTGCCGCACGGCGTGACCTGACGAGCAGCGCCACGGCTTTCCTCAACGAGACCGCCCTCCCAGCCGTCCGCGCCCTGAACGGATCGGGGGCCCGTACGCTGCTCCCGGCGATGCACCGGATCGTGAACGCCGTCCAGATGGGGCTCATCAGCCCAGAGACGGCCCTCTACGGGCACTGGATGGAGTGGCGCGAGTCCAACCGGTCGGGCCGGCCCCTGTCCATGGGGGATACCCTGCAGCTGACGGGAGCGGGGTCCGCCATGTCCCTCCGCAGCAGCGCCCCAGCCCTGCTGCACGCCATCAGAACGCGCTACCCCGGGGACGCGGCCCCGTACCTGAACCAGGCGCGGGCCACGTACCCGGGGGGAGTGTCCGAGCTGGATGCGGCGCTCCACCTTCTACACCCACCGGACGAGGACCTGGAGGTGGGCGACATCACGGTGTTCGTGGAAGGCGCAGAGGAGGCGTCCGCCCGCCCCCGGCCAACCAACCCGGTGTACGACGGCACCAGGCCCACCTCCCCGTACGCCATCGTATGCCAGACGTTCCCCAGGGAGCCCACTTGGTGCCCCACCCTCCCGCCGGCGACAAACGCGCCCCGCGGCTGGGCTAACCCAGACCTGCCCCCCCCCCTCTCCAGAACCAGGGGTGCCCACCACAGGGGGCAGGTCCTCTGGCCAGACTGTTCTGGCACCCCCCTGCTCCTCCTCGTCGGGGCAGGTCCTGGGGATCACCCCCACCCACCTCTATGGAGCAGCACCCGTACCCCGCCCCCCCCTCCCGGCGCCCGCGGCGCAGGACGGAGTACACACCTTCCTGCGAACACAGGAGGTCACCGCCGTTACGGGGGTCCACCTAGTGCGGCTCCCCCCGACACCACCCAACGACCCCCGGGGGCCCAGGGCCCCGGGCCCCGCCCCAGACTGGGAGCTGTGGCGCGAAGCGTGGGCCGCGTGGCTCCCCCGCCTCCCCTCCCAATGCCGATGGATGGCCGCCGGCCCCCGGCCGTGCGGGGCTGACGCCACAGCCGGCCCCCCACCCCCTCCCCCCCTCCCCCCCGCAGAGCACCGCACGGCACTGCCCACGGCACGGCACTGATGCACCAGGAGGTACTGGGAAGGGCGCGCCTGCCACCACGCATGCCTACCAGGATAACAGTGATGGCAGACTGCGATGGCTCCCCCCAGCGGGACGACCGCCACCTCTGCCGGTCCCGCTCCCGCTCCCCCGCCTCCCCGGAGTGGACAGGGGAGACCCTCGCGGAGCGCGAGGAGCGGAGGCTGGCGGAGGTGGCGGTGCTGGTCGGGCCGCCGCCGCCGACCGAGGAGCCTGAGCCAGCCGAGGTGACCGCCCCCGCCGCCCAAGCAGCCAGCCCTGCCGCCCCGCCCCGGGAGTGGGCCCCAGAGGAGCAGGAAGCGGAGACCGCAGCCCCAGGGAGCCACGCCGCGGCCCCGACCGCGGCCCCCGGCACGCCGCCAACACGGGGGGTAGCCCCGGCGCAGGAACCAGGCGCATCGCCGAGGGCTGCCGCAGCCGCAGAAGAGAGCAAGGCGGGCGCGCAAGGGGTTGCGGGCGCGGCCCCGGCGGGACGCGCCACCGCCTCGGCCGGCCACGCCGCGACCCCCAGCACGCCGCGAACGCGGGGGACGGACCCTGCACGGGCCACGGGCGCCTCGCCGGCGGCCGCTGCAGCAGCAGCAGTGGGCAGGGAGAGCACGAAGTACCGCGCCCACGCCAACCCCACCCACACCCACACCAGCCCCAAGCAGTTCCCCCCCAAGCCCTTCCCCCCGGGGCGGGCGCGGCACGTCCGCCCCCCGGCGCCCGAGCGCTCGCCGCCGGGCGTCACGCTGCCGCAGCTGCAAAGACAGCAGGACGCCCGGCGCGTGATCCAGGAAGGAGGGGAGGGCGCGCAGGCAGAGCTGCGTGCCAGCCACGGGAACGCGGAGCGGGGGGCAGGAGGCAACAGGGGAAGTGCCCAGGAGCGCGCGCAAGGCGCAGGCCAGGGCACGCGCGGCAGAGAGCAAGGGCGCAGCAGCGGGGGGGGGGCAGAGCGCAGGCAGCAGACGGCGCGACTCAGGGCAGGGGGCCGGGAAGGGACCAGGGCACGGGGAGGGCGCGCAGGGGCGCGGGCAGGGAGCCCAGGTGCAGGGAGCGGGGCCAGGGGCGGTGGGCGAGCGGGCGGGCCAGGGCGTGGGGGACGGGGGGCGGGTCCCGCGGGACAGGCAGGGGGCCCGAAAGGGGCCCAAGGGCAAGGGCAAGGGCGCCGCGGGCCCCAAGGCACAGGCGGGACGGGGCATGGGAGCCCGGGGGGGAGGGCGGGCCGAAGGCAGGGGGGCGGGGAGCGGGGCGCCCCCGCAGCCGGACGTGCAGCCGGTGAGGTGCATCCCCCCCGGCATCCAACAGATGCCGTCGCACCACACCCACCACCACCACCACCACCACCACCACCTCTACAACATCGACCCTGACGCCGGCGAGCTCGTCCCCCCCCAAAACCCCCACGACCCCAGCAACAGCCAGCCCCCCCCGAGCCGAGAGCGGAGCCGGCGCGGATGGCCTCGGCGGAGGGGGGGCGGGGCGCGGCATCGGCGCCGCAGGCACAGGGGCAGCGAGTGGAACCGGCGCGAGGGGCAGAGGGGGCCCGGCCCTAGGACCGGGACTGGGACACGGTCCCGGACCCTCTTGGGGAGGAGGCCCTCCCCCTGGTGGGGGGGGTGTACGGGTGGTTGTGCTGGGCCAACCAGGGGACCACCAGGGGGTTGAGGAACCGGCTCTTTGATGCCGTGCTCCTTCGGAGAGACGGAGGAGACCGAGAGGTACCCCCGGGGGGCCGGGCAGCCCTGGAGGACCATGAGAGGGTCCTCAGGTCAGTGATCCGGGCGGCGTGGCCCGACAGGGAGCCGACGTGGCCGGCCTTCCTGGAAGGGGGAGCGGTGCTCCGCATCACGGATGCGGACGCCAACAACTGGCTCCCCCGGGCCTTACGCAGCGCCCTCGCCCACTGGCGCTACCGCCAGCGCAACCCGCCGCCGCCACAGCCCCAGCCCCCACACAAGCGGCGGCGCAGCTGACGGCCCAGACGGCGGGCGCGAGAAAGTGGGGTGGGGGGGCTGGGCCCCCCGACCCACGCCCCCGCCACGGTACGGTGTGACGCAGGAGCGCGCGCCACCTCCCGCGGGAGGGAGAGCGGGACAACGAGCGCGGGGGGGAACCTGCTGCCCCGCAGCCCGCTAACCGCTGACCGCCAACCCTCACGGCCGCCCCCGGCCAGCCACCGCCGCGCGACGACGGCCGGGGGGATGAGGGCCCCCAGCGAGGGCCTGCACGAGGGTCTGGCTCTAGGTAGAGGGGGGCGGGGGAAGGGTTCGACCCCCGAGCCGATGGCTGGCCCCCGGGGCCGGGACCGCCATGCGGCCCCCCCTCAGCCGTCAGGAGGCAGCGCCAGGGGACCAGAGGGCCCCCCCCACTCCCCCCCCCCCTCCCACTCAGGCCCAACAGCGGATAGAGGCAGACCGAAAAAACGGCGGCCCCGCACCCCCCCCGAAGAGGCCGCTGCACCCGGGGTGCGGGGGCACCACGGCCGAGGCAGGAGCCCACACAGCCTGCCTGCTGCCGGCCGACGGCGGACCGGCGGCGCCCAGGACGGCGCAAACGGAGCGGCCTTATCAGAGGCCGGCCCGGGGAAGACGGGGGCGCGAACCAGGGCGGGGGGGTCCCCCCCCCCCCCCGCCGCATTGACCCGTCGGTGGCCGACCGGACCGCGCCCGACGCCCGCGGCCGCCCGGCAACCCCCACTTCGCGAGTATACCCCGAGGGGGCACGCCGGGGACAACGGAAGGCAGGCCGACGCCCGACGGGGCGGGGAGGCGGGGGGCGGCCCACCCACCCCCCCCCCCCGCATCCTCCCCCAGCTTGGGAGCCACAGGAGCGGCCCTCCGCCCCCCCAGAGCCAGGAGGACGCCCCCCCCCCCAGAAGGGACCGCGACGCGGGGGGGGGGGATGCGGCTGGACCTGCTCCCGCGGGGGTCGCGGCCGCAGGGGGACCCCACACCAGCGTGCCGGAGCAACGCGCGCACCAGAACAGTATGGGGGCCGCGCCCCACATGACCCTCCCGTGACCACAGCCCACTCAGGGAGGGCAGAGGGGGGGTTCAGGTCTGCAGGGGCCCCCTGGGGAGCGGTCCACGGGCCGCCCCTCACCCCTCCCCACCCCAGGCGGCACCGCGACCCAGACCGCACGCGCACGCCGGAGGGGATTGCGCCGAGGACGCGAGGGGGGCCAGGATGGAGTACCGCAGGCCGCCACCCAGAAGGGGGGCAGGGAGGCCGCTGCGCGACCCCCCCCCCACCCCCCCCACCGGCCCACAAGCCGCGGGGGCCCCGGCCCCCACCCCCCGGGGCAGGGGGGGCTGGTCCCCCCCCCCGCCCGAGAGAGGAGCCGGAGCGCAGCCCGCCCCCCCGCCCCAGCCGCCGGCTCCCACAGGGGCTGCAGAGAACAAGCCAGCCCGCGCCAACGCGCCAGGACGCCGCACAGATCGCGCCCAGAGAAGGCGGGCCAGCACGAACCGGAGTGATATAGGGATCCACGCCCCCCATGGACAGAACGACGCCAGTGACACCCGCTTTGTTGCCTGCCCAGGGAAGGCAGAGGGACGGAACGAGGCAGAGCAACCCCCCGCCCTACAGGCCCCCCCCGGCCGCACAAACGGGGGGTCCGGCGCACGCCCCCCCCCCCCCCTCGGCCTGCCCCCTGGCAGACGAACGCCACGGGCCCGCCCCGCGGCGCGCAGCCCCCACAGGGCGTGCAAGCCGGGAGGACAGAGAAGGGCCCCCACACCCGCACGCCCGCGCCCACAACACGTGGATAGCGGACCCCAACAGCCCGCCCAGTGGACGGGCAGTCGGGGGAGGGGGAGCGCCTGACCCCAGACGCCCCTCGCGACAGTAGGAGGCACCCCCCCCAGGGGGCGCCCTGCCGCCACACCCGCAACCCCAAGCCAAGTAGGGGGGAACCGGGACCGGACTGCCCCCCCCCAAGCACGCCAGACGGCGCAAGGGACCGGGGCAGGACACGCGGAGGGGCACCGACCACGTGGAACGGCCCTACCAGCGCCCAGTGCCGGGACCGCGCGAGGTGCGCACGCCAAACCACCCGGGGGGGGGGGGGGGGGACGCCGCGGGAGCGCGAGCGCACACACACGTAACGGGCACGCAAGGACTACCAGAAGGGCAACCGGACCGAGCGCGCGGAACGCACAGACCGCGTGGAATGGCGTACCAGCGAGCGAGGGTAGGGGACACCCGGACAGGACGGCCCGCCACACGCAGCGCGGAACACGCGGGGCCGGAAGGGGGAAACGAGAGAGACACAAAACCAGGTACCCGCCCGAACCCCCCGAACCGGCCGCGAGCGCCGCGCACACACAGACGGGGCACTGCACCCGCCAAGGCAGTAGTGGCGCACAGCGCCACGCCCCAACCCCTGGGCTAGGCAGCCTCCGCGCCAGCCCAAGGGGGTCCCACTGGCGACAAGCCAGTAGCACGGGCCCGGCGGTGCCGGCGCTTCGGGCGACCACGCATTAGGGGGGCGACGCAGTGGGTAAGCGCCCGCAGCCACGGCTGCGAATTGATGCACTGACCGGGGAGTGGCCAAACGGGGAAGCCGGGGAAGGACGGGGCTCCGAGCCCTGTGAACCCGGGGGACTCCGCCACCAGGCAGGAGGTGCGTCTTGGAGGGCCCCCCACTAGGACCCGGTGGGGAGGATATCACCTGGCCCGACCAGGTGGACCCCCGGGGCAGAAAGGCGTGTAGTACCCGCAAAATCAAATCTCAAACCTCAAACCTCATCCCCCTGGTGGTCATTCCCCAGCTCAGCCACCCGTACACCTCCACCACCAGGGGGAGGGCCTCAGCCCCTTGGAGGTCCGGGACCGTGTCCCAGTCCCGGTCCCAGGGCCGGGCCCCCCCTGCTCTCGCGCTGGCTCCGCTTGCAGCCTCTGTGCCTGCGGCGCCGGCGCCGCGCCCCGCCCCCCCGCCGCCGAGGCAGCGGCCATCCGCGCCGGCTCCGCCCTCGGCGCGGGGGGGGGCTGACTGGTGCTGAGGGTCGGGGGGGTTGGGGGGGGATGAGGTCTCCGGCGTCGGGGTGGATGTTGTAGAGATGGGCGTGTTGGTGGTGGTGGTGGTGGGTGTGGTGCGCCGGCATTTGTTGGATGCCGGGGGGGATGCACCGCACCGGCTGCACGTCCGGCTGTGGGGGCGCCCCGCCGCCCATCCCCCTCCCTTCGCTCCGTCCTCCCCCAATGGCTCCCATGCCCCGTCCTGTCTGTCCCTGGGGGCCTACTGGGCCCCTGCCCTTGCCCTTGGGTCCCTTCCCGGCCCCCACGCCTCTGTCTCCCTGCCCGTGCCGTGCGTCCCGCTCCCTGCCAGGCGCGCCCTGGCCTGCACTGCCGGCGCCCGTGCCCTTCTCGTGCGCGTGCCCATGCGCTTAGCTGCGCCAACGCTCGCCGGCCGCGCCTCGCTCCGCTCCATGCGCTCCGTGACCGCGCGCCTTGGCGCCCTGCTCGCGCCCCTGCGTGTCCTTCCCATGCCCTTGCCCCTTCCCAGCTCCCTGTCCCGCGTCGCGCCGTCCGCTGCCTGCGCTCTGTCCCCCTCCTCTGCCGCTGGCCTCGACGCCTTGCCCGCGTTTTCGCCCTCGCTCCTTGCGGCGTGTGCCCTGGCCTGCCCCCTGCGTGTGTCCCTCGGCACTCTGCCTGTCGCCTCCTGTCCCCCGCTCCGCGTTACCGTTGCCGGCATCCTGCCCCGCCTGTGCGCCGTCCTCCGCCTCCCGGATCACGCACCGGGCGTCCTGCTGCCTCCGCAGCTGCGGCAGCATGACGCCTGGCGGCGAACGCTCGGGCGCCGGGGGGCGGACGTGCCGCGTCCGCCCCGTGGGGAAGGCGGCCTTCGGGGGGAACGGCTTGGGGGGGCTGGTGTGGGTGTGGCTGTGGTTGGTGTGGGCGCCGTACTTCGCGCCCTCCCTGCCACTCGCGGCGGCTGCGGCGGCTCCCGGCGAGGTGCCTGGGGCCCGTGCAGGGTCCGTCCCCCGCGCCCGCGGCGTGCCGGGGGCCGCGGCGTGGCCCGCCGGTGCGGTGGCGCGGCTCGCCGGGGCCGCGGTCTCAACTTCTTGTGCACTCTCCCCGCCCTCCTCTGCGGCCGCGGTAGCCCCCAGCGAGGCGCCCGGGGCATGTGCTGGGGCCACCCCCCGCGCTGGCGGCGCGCCGGGGGCCGCGGTTGGGGCCGCGGCGCGGCTTGCTGGCGCTGCGGTCTCAGCCCCCTGTGCGCCTGGGGCCCCTTCCCGGGGCGGGGCGGCAGGGCTTGCTGCCTGGGCGGCAGGGGCGGTCTCCTCGGCTGGCGCAGGCCCCCTGGCTCGACAGCCTGGTGTCCGCGGAGGCTGCTCGGGGCTGCCCAGCCAGCGGCCCGACCGGCACAGCTGCCTCCGCCAGCCTCCGCTCCTCGCGCTCTGCGAGGGTCTCCCCCGCATATCCCGGGGAGACGGGGGAGCGGGAGTAGGACCGGCGGTGGTGGCGGTCGTCCTGCTGGGGGGAGCCATCGGAGTCCGACATCACTGTTATCCTGGTAGGGATGCGTGGTGGCAGGTGTGCCCTTCCAACTACCTCCTGGTGTATCTGTGTTGTGCCGTGGGCAGTGCTGTGCAGTGCTCCGCGGGGGGGAGGGGGGCAGGGGATGGGGGGCTGGCGGTGGGGTCAGCCCCGTGCGGGCGGGGGATGGTGGCCATCCATCAGCACTCGGTGGGGAGGCGGGGGAGCCACGCGGCCCACACGTCGCGCCACAGCTCCCAGTCTGGGGCGGGGCTCAGGGCCCTGGGACCCCGGGGGTCGTCGGGTGGTGCCGGGGGGAGCCGCACTAGGTGGACTCCCGTAACGGCGGTGACCTCCTGTGTTTGGCCCCGCCTACGCACAGTTGGGGCCAACGGTGGGTCCACCAGGGTCCCCGGGGCGGAAAAATCAATTTTTCCAAAGTTGTTCCTAGACCACTTGGGATGCTCAAACACGTGTTTTTAGCCCATTTTGAGCCCGTGGTGATGCGTTTTGGGCCATGGAAAATCCCAAATTCTTTACAAATGGGACCAAAAATGAGTCCAAAATGGGTCCAAAACGTGTTTTTCTAAAGATGATCTCGGACCATTTTGGATGCTCAAACAAATGCTTTGAGCGCATTTTAGGCCGCTGGTGACGCGTTCTGACCCACGGAAAATCCCAAAATACCTTGAAAGCAAGCACACCGCCATTTCGTTTTTGCCCCTTCCCATCGCCTTGGGCTCGACTCTACTTTGGCCATCCTGTGAGCGCCAGATTCCGCAAGACGAGGCGCTATACAAAAGTCGTTTGTTGCGTGCTGATGATCCACTTCCGCACCCGCGTTGGACTTGCAATTATTGGAAAATGCCTTACACCTGACTGCTACCCCTCTCCCCTTAAATCTAGCTAACAACCACAACAACAACAAGCAACAAGCACGTCTCCGTGTCGTTTTGGCCATTGCTCCGTCCCAACGCTTCGGATCTTTTGCCCATGTCGCCATCTCGGAGCCTCGGTGGTGGCCTTGCCCAATCCAAGTTTTGAGCCAGAAACTCACTGGTGGCGGCCCGGGGTGGTGGCGCCAAGTCGGGAGGTGCCCTCCCAAATCTGCCCAGTTTTGGGCCAAAAACAGCCTTTTTTGCCCTAAACAACCCTAGAAGGGGTTCAAAACAGCCAAACGAAGGCAAACGGCTGCTACAGTACACGTGCTGCTTGACTTCCTTGTGTTCAAGGGCCCTTTGGTGCCCTTCAATCCCACGATATGTCTGAAAAACGACCCAAAAAGGCGCCAAAAAGCCCCAAATATGCGCAATGTGCACCAGCACCCCGAAACCAAGAACGGGCCGTATCTTGGGCTGAGTGGCTCAAATCCGAATTTGAAGGGCACCTAGTCCACCCGCAACCCCCCACTTTTTCTGGTTTCCAAGCCTCATAATTACCCAACGAGGCGCCTAGACCCCCGTACCAGTGGTCACTTGGTGGTGCCGGAGGGCAGCACAGCCCGCGCGCGGTGGGAGCCAACGGTGGGTCCAACAGGGTCTCCGGGGCGAAAAAAATCATTTTTTTCAACGTTGTTCCTGGACCACTTGGGATGCTCAAACAAGTTTTTTTAGCCCGTTTTGAGCGCGTGGTGCCGTGTTTTGGGCCATGGAAAATCCCAAAATGCCTTGAAAATGGGCCGTTTTGGGACCAAAAGTAGGTCAAAAATGGGTCAAAAACGCATTTTTCCAAAAGTGATCCTACACCATTTGGGATGCTCAAACAAGTGTTTTTAGCCCATTTTGAGCCTGTGGTGACGCGTTGTGGCCCATGGAAAATCCCCAAATGCCTTGAGAAGGGGCTGTTTTGGGACCAAAAATCAGTCAAAAATGGGTCAAAAACACGTTTTTCCAAAAGTGACCCTGGAGCATTGGGGGTGCAAAAACAAGTGTTTTTAGCCCATTTTGAGCCCGTTTTGACCAGGTTTAGCCCCTTCGGCCACCTGTATGCACCAAGTTGTACCCTTCGCGTGTACCTTAGAGCCATATGGTCTAGCCACCTAGAGTTGGGGAGAGGGGTGTAGATAAGAGGATATATATATATATATATATATATATATATATATATATATATATATATATATATATATATATATATATTACTACACCCCTCTCCCCTTAAATCTAGCTAACAAGCAAGCAAGCAACAAGCAAGCAAGCAACAAGCACTTCTCCTTTTCTGTTTTGGCCATTGCTCCGCCTCATCGCTCCGAGCTCTACCCCACGCTCGGCAAGCAACAAGCACTTCTCCTTTTCTGTTTTGGCCATTGCTCCGCCTCATCGCTCCGAGCTCTACCCCACGCTCGCCATCTTGGAGCCTAGGTGGTGGCCTTGCCAAATCCAACTTTTCAGCCAAAAACTCACCGGTTGTGGCCCGGGGCGGGGGCGCCACGTCGCGAGGTGCCCTCTCAAATCTGCGCATTTTGTGCCCCGTGACAGCCTTTTTTGGCCCAAAACCGCCCCGAAGCCCAGTCAAAACGGCCAAATGGGGGAAAAAAACTTGCTACACTCCACGTGCGGCTAGACTTCACTGTGACCAAGAGCTCTTTGTTGCCCTCTAACTCCACAATATGTCCGAGAAATGGCCCAAAAAGGCGCCAAAAAGCCCCAAAATCTGTGCCATGTGCACCAGCACCCCGAAACCAAGAACAGGCCGTATCTTAGGCTACGTGGCTCAAAATCCAATTCCGAGGGCACCTAGTCCACCCGCAACCCCCCACCTGTTGTGGTTTCCACCTCTCAAAATCGCCCAACGAGCCACCTTGACCCGCGTACCAGTGGTCACTTGGTGGAGCCGGAGGGTAGCACAGCCCGCGCACAGTTGGGGCCAACGGTGGGTCCACCAGGGTCCCCAGGGCGAAAAAAATCATTTTTTTCAAAGTTGTTCCTAGACCACTTGGGATGCTCAAACGAGTGTTTTTAGCCCGTTTTGAGCCCGTGGTGGCGCGTTATGGGCCATGGAAAATCCCAAAATGCCTTGAAAATGGGCCGTTTCAAGACCAAAAATGAGTCAAAAATGGGTCAAAAACGCCTTTTTCCGAAAGTGATTGTGGACCATTCGGGATGCTCAGACAAGTGTTTTTGGCCCATTTTGAGCCCGTGGTGACGCGTTTTGGGCCGCTGAAATTGCCAAAATGGTACAGGAGGGACAAGTAGTTCCTTGAGGTGTTTTGCCGTTTGTATGCTTTGTTCTTTCGTGCCCTTTGCTCTTAGTGATTGGACTTGGAGTACAGGTGTACTCTTAACGGAGTTACCTTCGCATTC
Organism: Eutreptiella sp. 'Long Island Sound 2002'; assembly: GCA_964036045.1. Lineage (NCBI taxonomy): Eukaryota > Euglenozoa > Euglenophyceae > Eutreptiales > Eutreptiaceae > Eutreptiella > Eutreptiella sp. 'Long Island Sound 2002'. Next base: position 157,112,870 of record OZ038379.1, read on the forward strand.
ACACCATGTCTACTCATGGGAGCAAGAGTTGGTACAGGAGGGACAAGTAGTTCCTTGCTGTGTTTTGCTGTTTGTGTGCTTTGTTCTTTGATGCCCTTTGCTCTTAATGATTGGACTTGGAGTATAGGTGTACTTTTAACGGAGTTACCTTCGCATTCACACCATGTCTAATCATGAGAGCAAGAGTTGGTACAGGAGGGACAAGTAGTTCCTTGCTCTGTTTTGCTGTTTGTGTGCTTTGTTCTTTGATGCCCTTTGCTCTTAGAGATTGGACTTGGAGTACAGGTGTACTCTTAACGGAGTTACCTTCACATTCACACCATGTCTAATCATGGGAGCAAGAGTTGGTACAGGAGGGACAAGTAGTTCCTTGCTGTGTTTTGCTGTTTGTGTGCTTTGTTCTTTGATGCCCTTTGCTCTTAGTGATTGGACTTCAATTCAAAACTTTTCTAGTAGCCAAGAGTTCCAACCAGTTCAGGTTGCCATCCGTGGGAGTTCCCAATGTACAGGTGTACTCCTAACGGAATCACCTTCACCTTCATGCCATGTCTAAACCTTGGGAGGAAGGGTTACAACTGTTTCTGTAAAGTGATTACCACAGAACTTGCAAGTAATTCCTTCACGTGTTTTGCCCACTTTGTTTCGTTCCTCCAACACTGCCACACGGTTACGGTACATTGCGGTTTGATGCGTGGGACGGGCTCTTTCTGAGCGGATATAAATTCCCATTAGCCTTCCCCTCCACCTTGTGCTCGACTCCCACATAATAAACCCGCGTGTATTTCAGGAGAGGGGTGTAGATTAGAGGATATATATATATATATATATATATATATATATATATATATATATATATATATATATATATATATATATATATATATATATATATATATATATATATATATATATATATATATATATATATATATATATATATATATATATATATATATATATATATATATATATATATATATATATATATATATATATATATATATATATATATATATATATATATATATATATATATATATATATATATATATATATATATATATATATATATATATATATATATATATATATATATATATATATATATATATATATATATATATATATATATATATATATATATATATATATATATATATATATATATATATATATATATATATATATATATATATATATATATATATATATATATATATATATATATATATATAGCAACAAGCACGTCTCCGTGTTGTTTTGGCCATTGCTCCGTCCCAACGCTTCGGATCTTTTGCCCATGTAGCCATCTCGGAGCCTCTGTGGTGGCCTTGGCCAATCCGAGTTTTGAGCCGGAAACTCACCGGTGGCGGCCCGGGGCGGTGTCGCCAAGTCGGGAGGTGCCCTCCCAAATCTGCCCAGTTTTGGGCCAAAAACAGTCTTTTATGCCCTAAACAACCCTAGAAGGGGTTCAAAACAGCCAAACGAAGGCAAACGGCTGCTACAGTACACGTGCTGCTTGACTTCCTTGTGTTCAAGGGCCCTTTGGTGTCCTTCAATCCCACGATATGTCCGAAAAACGACCCAAAAGGGCGCCAAAAAGCCCCAAAATCTGCGCAATGTGCACCAGCACCCCGAAACCAAGAACGGGCCGTATCTTGGGCTACGTGGCTCCAATCCGAATTTGAAGGGCACCTAGTCCACCCGCAACCCCCCACTTTTTGTGGTTTCCAAGCCTCAGAATTACCCAACGAGGCGCCTAGACTCCCCTACCAGTGGTCACTTGGTGGTGCCGGAGGGCAGCACAGCCCGCGCGCGGTGGGAGCCAACGGTGGGTCCAACAGGGTCTCCGGGGCGAAAAAAATCATTTTTTTCAACGTTGTTCCTGGACCACTTGGGATGCTCAAACAATTTTTTTAGCCCGTTTTGAGCGCGTGGTGCCGTGTTTTGGGACATGGAAAATCCCAAAATGCCTTGAAATTGGGCCGTTTTTGGACCAAAAGTAGGTCACGTTGGGTCAAAAACGCATTTTTCCAAACGTGATCCTACACCATTTGGGATGCTCACACAAGTGTTTTTAGCCCATTTTGAGCCTGTGGTGACGCGTTGTGGCCCACGGAAAATCCCCAAATGCCTTGAAAACAGGCTGTTTTGGGAGCAAAAATCGGTCAAAAATGCGTCAAAAACACGTTTTTCCAAAAGTGACCCTGGAGCATTGGGGGTGCAAAAACAAGTGTTTTTAGCCCATTTTGAGCCCGTTTTGACCAGGTTAAGCCCCTTCCGCCAACTGTATGCACCAAGTTGTACCCTTCGCGTGTACCTTAGAGCCATATGGTCTAGCCACCTAGAGTTGGGAAGAGGGGTGTAGATAAGAGGATATATATATATATATATATATATATATATATTTATATATATATATATATATATATATACATATATATATATATATATATATATATACATATATAGGAGCCAAGAGGCCCAGGACACCGCACACGCAACACAACACACCAAGTGGGCACACCGGTGAACAGGAGCCAAGTGGCCCAGGACACCGCACACGCAACACAACACACCGAGCGGGCACACCGGTGAACAGGAGCCAGGAGGCCCAGGACACCGCACACACAAAACAACACACCGAGCGGGCGCACCGGTGAACAGGAGCCAGGAGGCCCAGGACACCGCACACGCAAAACAACACACCGAGCGGGCGCACCGGAGAACAGGAGCCAGGAGGCCCAGGACACCGCACACGCAACACAACACACCGAGCGGGCACACCGGTGAACAGGAGCCAGGAGGCCCAGGACACCACACACGCAACACAACACACCGAGCGGGCGCACCGGTGAACAGGAGCCAGGAGGCCCAGGACACCGGACACGCAACACAACACACCGAGCGGGCACACCGGTGAACAGGAGCCAGGAGGCCCAGGACACCGCACACGCAACACAACACACCGAGCAGGCGCACCGGTGACCAGGAGCCAGGAGGCCCAGGACACCGCACACGCAAAAGAACACACCGAGCTGGCGCACCGGTGAACGGGAGCCAGGAGGCCCAGGACACCGCACACGCAAAACAACACACCGAACGGGCGCACAAGTGAACAGGAGCCAGGAGGCCCAGGACACCGCACACGCAACACAACACACCGAGCGGGCACACCGGTGAACAGGAGCCAATAGGCCCAGGACACCGCACACGCAAAACAACACATCGAGCGGGCACACCGTTGAACAGGAGCCAGGAGGCCCAGGACACCGCACACGCAAAACAACACACCGAGCGGGCACACCGGTGAACAGGAGCCAGGAGGCCCAGGACACCGCACACGCAAAACAACACACCGAGCAGGCACACCGGTGAACAAGAGCCAGTAGGGCCCAGGACACCGCACACGCAAAACAACACACCGAGCAGGCGCACCGGTGAAAAGGAGCCAGGAGGCCCAGGACACCGCACACGCAAAACAACACACCGAGCGGGCACACCGGTGAACAGGAGCCAGGAGGCCCAGGACACCGCACAAGCAACACAACACACCGAGCGGGCACACCGGTGAACAGGAGCCAGGAGGCCCAGGACACCGCACACGCAACACAACACACCGAGCGGGCGCACCGGTGAACAGGAGCCAGGAGGCCCAGGACACTGCACACGCCAAACAACACATCGAGCGGGTGCACCGGTGAACACGAGCCAGGAGGCCCAGGACACCGCACACGCAAAACGACACCCCGAGCGGGCGCACCGGTGAACAGGAGCCAGGAGGCCCAGAACACCGCACACGCAACACAACACACCGAGCGGGCGCACCGGAGAACAGGAGCCAATAGGCCCAGGACACCGCACACACAAAACAACACACCGAGTGGGCGCACCGGTGAACAGGAGCCAGGAGGCCCAGGACACCGCACACGCAACACAACACACCGAGCGGGCACACTGGTGAATAGGAGCCAGGAGGCCCAGGACACCGCACACGCAAAACAACACACCGAGCGGGCGCACCGGTGAACAGGAGCCAGGAGGCCCAGGACACCGCACACGCAACACAACACACCGCGCGGGCGCACCGGTGAACAGGAGCCGAGTGGCCCAGGACACTGCACACACGCAGGGCGGCCGAGGGACAGGGAAGAACCAACATTCCATGGATCGGACACACTGGGGCGAGCCAGCCGACCCACCGGGCCAGTGGCAGGAGCAGTACTCCACGGCTACTGGTCCGAGCCCGGCCAGGCTGCATCGGGGACCATGGCAAACGTCACCCGGAGCCATGGAAGCAACCGGTGACAGGCGAGCCGGTACACAGTCCAGGAGGGGGTCGCCTGCAAAGCGGAGCGGCCCCGCAACTCAAGCCACAAGGGTGAGGCGGTCGTACTGACTGACGCGTTCCCGTGGGGGGCCGGCCACGGGACGCTGCGGTGACACGCACAAGTGAGCAGGCAGGCAAGGCACTACGCTCACAAGGGCATCAATACGCCTGTGTCATGTGACAAAGCGTTTCAGAATCCTTGCCACTCTGCAAAGAGGGAACGAAAGTATGTACAGCAACACATCAGGATATGTACACATGGGGTTAAGACTGGACTGGGGTAAGGGCATCAAGGGACAATAGACACTCAGTCCCGACTCATATCCCAATCCCAGGTCCGACCCTCTCAGTGGCTGATGGGGGCGGGGGCTCAAACACAACCCATGCCCTGCTCAGTCCGGACCCTGAAACCCTGCCAATGGGAGAGGTGTCCCGCCCAGCCACAGGCGAGTTCCTGGGACCCAAGGGGCTCCAAGGCCAACCGACAGTGGCTCCCTATGCTCCCTTAGCGGCAGGTCCCAACTCCTCTCTGAGCCAGAGATATGGCCCCGCCATTATCACCCAGGAGTTGGTAGCTGAAAATGGGCTGTTTCAGCCCAAACTGAAATTAGCTTGAAAAACTCCAATATTGACCCCTCGTCCGGACCCGCCAGAGGTAGGGACGAGGCAACTGACCCTATGCCCTTCGAGTACGAACTCCCTGGAGCCCTCACCCAACCTGGTTCCCTCTGAGGTCCCGGCATCAGGGCAACACGGATGAGTCATGTGGGGTCATGATGCCAAAATCACCAAAATTGGCGTCATTCCCACGTGCGGCTCGCCCGGCCAAGGTAAGGCCAATGGCTCACAGGGTAGGAGGCAGGACCTAGGACTTATATCTGAGTGTACAACTTGGATTTAGGTCCGGGCTCCCTATGGGCTTAGAGAAATGGGGCCGCCAATTGACCACACGGAAGGGGGAAATTGGGGTCCCAAAATTGGGTCATTTTGGCTGCCTGAAATGAGCCAAAATTCGGTGTGCTCCCAATAGTATATCTCCACGCCGGCTTGGAGATCGGATCCGGTATTCCACACGTGATCCACCGGGAGTCCAACAAAGACTCCCATGCCCTTGGCCCTCAAAGATCTCCATGCTGCTTGGCGTGGTGACGATCCCAATTGGGTCCACAAATGCAAAAATGGCAAAATTGCCCATACTCAAATTGGCCTAGCGCCTTAACGAAGGCGGCTCCGCTTCGCCCACGTAGTGTGTGGACCATGGGGACCATTACCCATAACACCCATGTCATATATGGTCCATTGGTCCATGCGTCCGGCGTGCACGAAGGTTAGAACATGGGGCACGGCGGGCAGCGAAAGTGGAAAAATGCTCAAAATGGCCAAAATTGCGCACACTCATGGTTAGGGCAAATGAGGCACGTGCCCGACTTGGACTGGAGTGTGCCATAGGATTGATGTCAAGTCATATGTGTCATACATATCCTTGGAGCGTCGCCCAACTCCTCCGGTATTGGGAATGGCAGGGTCGCCAAGTGAGCCCATGATTTGGGATAGTCCCAAATCGCCAACATGGCGGCCACGGTATGCCAAGCCTAAGAGGAGTTATTCGCCGGGTCTAAGATATGTTGGCTACCGAAGTATGTACCCTCACATCATACTTGGGTCATGATGTCAATTGAGCGCGACGTTGAGATACACGGTCGCCACTTGACATCATGACGAGCCAAAAATGGCAAAATTGACACAATGACACACAAAAGTGCCTTGAAAAGCCTACAATTATATTATAATATCTCCGGCTTGGATCGTGCAACCACTTAATCCTTCTAAACACAATGACTTGACACCATTGACCTTCGATCCCACATATGTGCTCCACTTGGGGCGCCTTGAAAGGTTACGAGCGCTACTTCCCAAGTGGGCACATGAAAATATGGAAAATTGTAAAACACACACCTTGCTCCCAACGCATCGCTTCGGGATCACCACACAAGCTTCCCTTCACGAAGGTTAGGCTTGCAATTGACCGTAGGGAGTACGGAGAAGGGGCTTGCACAATATGAGGTCCATTGGCGGGCTTGTCTTGGAGCAATGGGCCCGCCAAATGGGCACGCAACACAACACATGGCACATACTAAATATTGCCCAAAAATGTAGCTCCCACCACGATATGTCATGCCCCTCCAAGGGCATAACTTTGTGTCAATCGCTCATAGGAACTCAAGGAGAGTTCCTATGCAATACCAACACTTGCGCGCTACACTCGAAAGTTATCTTAACGCACGCAATATCATGGTCATAGAGTTATAACGCAAACTCTACCCTCTTGACCATGATCCATTACACTAGCGCGCATGTGTAGAAACGCAAGGCATATGAAGCTTCCTAAATTACGTCGGGAGTATTGTGAATACATCCCACGTTTCCTTATCGTCAATACTCGCAAGCGGCACGAGATATGACCTTCACAAGTGGCCTCACGAATCAACTTTGTTTTGCCCATATCTTTAAGACAAATGGAGGGCAGGATAAAAGGGAAGTTGATTCGTGCATACGGAAGCACGTAGGTCCACTCGAAGGAGGTCAAATCAAGTGCGGGGATGTCGAAGTCGAAAATCCGATTTCGACATCCTGAAAAATTCGGATTAAGGTTGCGAGTATTAATTATGAAAATTGCGGAAGCATCCATGCAGTTCCTGGCGACTTTGGAGCCTTCGTCGCGGATAACGTTAAAATTTCCATTATAAACAGTTAATCTGGCGGTTACGGTAAAGTCGCGAACCAACCGCCAGCAGTCAAAACAGTGAGTATCGGAACGGAAGCATAAAAATTGACGGAAACAATATGAAAATAAAACCCTGTTGATTCCTGATATTCTGATACACAAATCTCCGCTGGCGGTGCATCGGTTGCCGATGCGGGGCTTCACGGCACGGAACACGCCGTGCATGGGGTTAGTGGACCGGAGACCGGTTGTGTGCCGTAACCTGGCCATGGGGTTCTGGGTACCGCTTCACCCCCCTCCTTAGAGCAAACCCTGGGGGGGCTCGATAACACCCACGCATGGCAGCGGGTACCCAGGACCACTTCCTGAGAGGGGGGGGGGGTGTCACATCCTCACTTCAGTGGGTCACAGTAAGATAGGTATCCCACAGTGGGATAGGTATGCCGCTGTAACAGCCCGTAGCACATGTATAGTATCAAGTATCAAGTCCCGGGTCCTGGCGGCGATTGTTCGGCATCCAAAGGACCCGTTAACCCATACCAGGCGCACCGGGTGCCGGCTGCTACGGTCACCACCACAGTGGCAGTGGCATACACGGCCAACATAGGCGTCACACGACGGCCGAGGTGGCCCCACAAGTCGAGAGCGACCACAAAGATCCATCAGGCTACCCCAAGCTTCCCAAGGCCCGCCGACTGGGGAGAGTCCCCACGGGTCCTTCCTCGGGCGCACCATGTCCATATCCATACGACGCGAGTCCAGAGTACCATAGTCGAACTCCTTACGAACCCCAAATCGTAAGGGAACTCCTCCTGAAGGGATCGGGCATCAAGGCCGTCTTTTCCCTCGCCCTACTACCACGAAGCGTGGCCATACATGAGGGAGTCCTCATGCAGTGTGGGCGGAGGCGTCGACTCCTCAAACCACCAGTTTCCCAGGCAGACTGACCGAGGTCAGGAGCACCGGAGGCCGCCATCCGAATGCAAGTGCGTCTGCAAATCGGTAGGCTCACACTGGGACTGACAGTGGCGGACCGCTGGGAGTGTAGTCAGGCAACTGGGCTTCCCGCCTGGCGCCATCAGGATCTCCACACATCACAGCGAATAGGGCAACACGGTATCACGGGCACTCAAACAGTAGAATCTGTAATCAAGTACTGGTCCAGGCTGGACCAGGCTGTAAGGATATGTACACGGCGACTCAAGGCGCCTCTGTATCCCGATTCGTGGTGAAAAACAGTCCATCCCTCAGCGATGGGCTGATGACACTAAACATACAGATGCACATATCCTGGAGGGCAGAAAAGCAAGCAACAATTTGGGTAAATAGGCGTGTAAACACACTCAGAACAGAGTGCCAAACCACGCCACGGTCAGGATAAGGCAAATGCAGGAGGATGGACAGGATAACGCCTGAGTTCAGGCATATATAGTCTCGAGACACACGTCGACTGGTCTGGATTCCGCAAATGCCATGGAACCAGACCACACACCAAAAAATCGCAATGCCGATGACAGCGGCATCCGTTGCGCAACGTCGTATGGGCTTCAAGGCCCCAAGAGCTCAGAAAAATGAAGGTCAGTCGCCCTACCTGGTTTCCCAAGGATTCAGCAGGGGGGGGAGTGACGAATAGAAGAAAAGAGGGGCCATCCGCCTCTGGATACAGCAGGGGGGGGTATATGGCCACTCCGTCACCGAAAGATGGAAGAGAGCAAGCAAGTAAGGGACGATTCGTCGGCCTCACAAGCGCTCCTAACACATCAGGGGAGAGCTCAGGGCGCTGATCAGGCACCCCTGGCTGCAATCGCCCGGGTGAGTGCTGCCAAGTCCGAGACATGGATCTTGGTCTTGTGCTTGCGGATGTACTCCATGAAGGGAGTGTTGACCCGCGGCACGAATGAGGAGACGGGTTCCCAGGTGTCGTGGGACGGCCCATAGCCTCGCCAACGAACCTTGAACTCCAGACCTCCGGGTGCCGAGGCTTTCGGACGCTGAGCCAGGATCTTCTCGACAGTATAGTCGTCCTGCTCAGCATAGTCGTCGTCCGAATCGGCCTCATGTTTGGCGTAGTCCAGGGACACATGACGGCCACGGAGGTCGGGTTCCCGCACACGGAGTTGACTCTCGTGGCGCTCCCGGAACTGTCCGTGACCCACCTTGATGCGGTAGGTGTCCTCACCAATCCTGCGGACCACCTCGCCGGGTGTGAACCAGGTCTTGGTGCGGTGGGTGCCCATGGGGCGGGGTCTGATCACCCACACCGGGTCTCCCACCCTGAACTTCTGCGCTGTCGAGCTCGGGGCGGACTTCTGACGCTCAGCATGCTCCTTCTCAAGCTGCTGGCGGATGTCCCGCGCCGTTTGCTCTTGCCGCGCGAAGAACTCCTTGGCATCCATAGCCATGCCATCACCAGACAAGGGAAGTCCCCTACCCAGGGGGTCCCTGCCAAACAGAATCTGGTGAGGGGACAAACCGCCCGGAGTGGGGGTGTCATGATGGGCCTTCAGAGCAGGCCACATCTCCTCGAACCAGTTCCGCCGTGGATTGGTGATGTGGATCTTGCGCAGCTTCTCGAACAGCTGCCGTCCAGCCACTTCAGCACGGCCGTTAGACCGGCTGAGATAGGCAACGCTCTTGGCATGTCGTATTCCCATGAGGGAACACATAGCCTTGAACCAGCCACCAGTAAACTGGGGCCCTCGGTCACTGCAAATGGTGCGGGGGATGTCAAAGACGGTCAGCCAATGACGAATCATCATGACTGCCACTTCCTTGGCAAGCAACCCCTTTTTGCGTGCCGGAACGGCTACAACGTAGCCGCTGTGGCGGTCCACACAGAGAACCACACAGTCAAAGGTCTCCTTGCCAATGTGCACTTCGGGCATGGAGAAGACGTCCATGGCCACGCTCTCCATGGGCTGGTCAGGAACCGGGGTCCATTGGGGTTCCCCCTTGACGTTCCGGTTGTCGGGATTGCAGGCCTGACAGACCGAGCAACCCTTCCTGACCTTCTTGATGGCGGTGTAGAGAACGATATGGTCGATCTCGAACCGACGCTGCATGTCCAGAGCTTGCTTCTTGACCCCTGGGTGCAGCATGTGGTGGTGCCAAGCTTCACACAGCTCGAGCACCCGGGACTCTGGGACTAGCAGCTTACCATTCCGGTAGAGCTTGCCATCTTCCTCAGTCAGCCCCTTTGGCCACTTCTGCCCGTCGTCAGGGTCGGTCACAGCCCTATACTCGGCCGCAAAGGCCTCAGACTTGGCGTAATCGTCGGTCCAGTCGTCCTGGAGGCAAGACTCTGGGAAGAGGTGCTTGTCGGACTGCACTCCCACAGGAGGTGCCGGACCGGGCCTTCCGCCCGCGGCACCCACAGGGGCGAGTACACTGACCGTTCTGCTCACCCTCGAAGCGAGGGGGGCATCTGCAGCCATGACGACGAAGCATTTAACATCCTCCTCCTCCATCAGGCGCTCCATTTCAATGATCTTCTTGGCTTCAGCGGTCTCAGCCTCATCGCCATGGGCAGAGATGTCCTGCATGCCCTTGCTGGCGGGATAGGCCCACCTACTGAGACAGTCCGCCACGGTGTTATCCTTTCCAGGAATATAAACAACCGTAAGGTCGAACTTGGCCAAGGTCTCGTGCCATCTTGCCCTTCGGGAGGCGGGACCTGAGGGGGTGTCCACGTGCTCCTTGTGCCACGACTGCAGACTCTGATGGTCGGTGCAGACGGTGACGGGATGGAGGGCTATGTACCCAGCCCATTTCCTGAGAGCCATGACAATGGCATACGCCTCCTTTTCACGGGGCGTCCACGTCCGTCTCTGGCCTTCCGCCAGGACTCGGCTCCAGAAGGCCACGGGCACGTGCCTCCCATCGTCAAGCACTTGCTCCAACACAGCCCCAATGGCGTAGTCGGAAGCGTCGGTGCGCAGGACGAACCCTCGGTCAGGATCCACGAGGTGCAGACCCACTGCGGATAGCAGCGCCTGCTTCATCCCCTCAAAGGCACGGTCAGACTCTTCAGTCCAGACCAGAGCCTTCTTGGACCCCTTCTTGGTCTCCTCTCGGTTGCCCTTGAGCATGGTCGTCATGGGGGCTGCATACTCGGCATACATCTTGATATACCCCGAGTAGTAATTGCAGAACCCCAAGTACGCCCGTAGCTCAGAGACCGTTTTGGGCTTTTCCCAGTGCTCAATCGCAGCCACCTTGCCGGGTATGGGCTTTCGCTGCCCGTTCCCAACTACGTGGCCAGCGAAGACCACCTCGCTTACCGCAATGGTGGCCTTGTCACTGCTGCCCGTGAGTTTGTGCCGAACCAGAAGGTCCAGCACTCGAGTGACGTCCCTCTCGTGTGCCTCCAGGAGCTCCTCGTAGCTCATGCTGGGGTCCCCGGACGCGATGATCACGTCGTCCACGAAGGGGTCCGCACAGTCGCGCACCGGCTCAAGCAGGTTCTCCAGCATCCGCTGAAAAGCCGCATTGCCGTTGGTAACGCCCATGGGCATCACCTTCCACTGGAGAGGTCCGAGTGGGGTGCTCATGGCTGTGCAGGCACGGGACTCCTCGGCGAGAGGCATCTGATGATAACCATGTTTCAGGTCAATCACCGTGAAGATCCTCCGCCGGTGTTGCTTTTGCAGCATGTCCTCAATGAGGGGCAGCGTATAGCTGTCGTGCTGCGTTTGGGCGTTCAGGCCGCGGTAGTCGACCACGAGCCGCCACTCACCGGCAACCTTCTTGGGGACGACGAAGCAGGGAGAGGCCCACTCGGAGTGGCACGGCTCAAGCCAGCCTCTCTGGATGAAGTCACGGAGGATCTTCTCCATGGCCTCTTTCCTCTCGCCCCTCAGGGCAAACTCCCGGTGACGATACACACGGGGGTCCTGCTTCAGTCGTATCTTGGCCTCGCCATACGGTCCACGCACCGGTGGGGGAAACACAGGCTTGCCGCTGAAGAAGGTCTCGCCATACTTCTGCTTCAGCCTGGCCCTTAACGCCTGGATCTTGGGGCAGTCATCGGACTCCGCCTTGGCTTTTCCGGGCACTTGAACCACGGAGCTTACTTGAGGGGTAGCGACCCCGCTCGCTTTCGGCTCAGGTGGTCTTCCCAGGTGGCCCAAAGGGCCATCTCTGGTCTTGCCTCGGAACAGATCGCCGTAGGTGGGTGGGTTACCGCCAGGCGGCTCGTCTTGGCTGGACATGTGATCCAGCACCCTCTGAACGAAGGTATTCCCATCATAGGAACCGGAGACGATTGAGTCCACTTCCCACCAGGCTTTGTCCTGGCCTTTGCCCTCACGCTGGTTTCCCCAGTCGTGAAAGGGCTGATCCATATACCCCTGAACCAGATCCCACTCCTCTTCAGTGAGGGGGTCTTCGGAGTCCGATTCTTCGATGTCAACAGGGGGAACCGCAAAGCATTGCCGCCATGGCTCTGCTATGATGCGGTTGACACACACGAAGTCCGTGGTGTCGGCCTGATCAAGGCCTCCATCCACATAGTGGAATTCTGTTGGCCATCTCTGGGGTGGCATGGGCTGTCCCTTAGCGTCCTGATAGACACTCTCTCCAGCCGGTAGGACGACCTTGTTCAAGGTCATGTTGGTCAATGAGGCTACCCAATGTCGGGTACTTTCCTCCTCGGTGCATCCCATAGGAACAACCAGCACTGCCTTGGAGCGGTCCTTGCGAATCTTCGCTATCGCTCTGGGAATGTCCCAACGGGGGCAATGGATCCACATCAATCCCTGATGCGGACCCCAGTGCTTCTTCCACGCGGAGTCCTGGGCGCTCCAGTACTTCTCACAAACCCGAAGATGGGCGGAGGTTCCTGAAGAGAACGCATCCAGGGCCAGATCCGAGGCTCCCAAGTCCGCGACAACTCGGCTCGCCACTTCCGGCCTTACGCCGTACTCCTGGTTTGCAGAACCAGTTGGCTCAGTGTCCAGCGCGGCCACTTCGAGCTGATTGCGTTCGGGGTGGATCCATTGGCATTCCACATGGTGCTCAGGTGACGAAAGCCACGAGAGTTGGTCGTCCTGGTACAGGGTCATGGAAGCCTGGGCCGGGAGGACGCCGGAGTCCGTCTCCATCATGAAGTCGTACCCGACGATCATGTCCCAGTCCATCTCGGCCTCGTAGAAGCTACCGTGCAGGAGGATTTCCTTGCCGAGGTCTGGGCGGCTCAGCTCACGATGGTTCACGAACTGCAGCCCAATGGCCGCTTCCTTCGTGCCTCCCACCATGTACTGGCCGTTCGCCACCTTCAGCCTGACAGGTTTCCGACTGTCGGTAAGACACTCTGGCGGAAGCAGGCCAGCCTTGACCAAGCTGACTTGAGCTCCCGTGTCTACCAACACGTCGAAAACCTTCTCCACTTCCCCGCATAAGGCACGGACCTTAAGATGCAACTGCCGCTCGCGACCGACACGGCGCACGGCGTGCAAACTCAGGATCTCCGGCCGTTCCAGAAGCTCCACAAGCGACTGGTGCAGGTCGTGGACAATGGGCTCAGGCTGCCCATCTGCAGCATCCAGCTGCGGTCCGGGTGATCCTCCGATACTCTCGGATAGATCCTGTAGTACATCAAACACGTTCTTGGTTGCGAAGGACGGACGGGTGCAAGGGTTCGTGCCTTCACTTGCCCTCACCCCGCCTCCGCGACTGGGCGCCAGACCGGGCCTTCCGCCCGCGGCAGTCCCCTTGTGTTTACCGACTCCCGACAGGGATGGTTCGGCGCTTCCCACGTCACCATCCTGAGACCGCCCTAGCTGGGGCCCTTGGCTGCAGGGGCTCCGCTAGGGGGCGTCGGTTGTGGAAGAGGGGGTGTGCTCCTCGGCCTCAACGTCGTTGACGCCCTTCTTTCTTCCCCCTTTACCTCCTCCTTTACCCTTGTTCTTGTCCTTGTCCTTGTTCTGGTCATTCTGGTTGTTCTCCTTGTTCTTGTTGTCCGACCTGGGGACCCAGTTCCGCTTGATCTCCTGGATCTCCTTGGCCAACTCGTTTCCCACCGACGACATCAGCTTGGCCAGCTCGTCCTTGTCCACCTCCATCTTGGCTTCCCGGATACCCGCGGGCGCACGCTTCTTCGACCCGTGCGCCTTCTTGTAAGCCTCCGTGTCGGCCTTGTGGACGGGGCATGTCCGGTGGTCATGGTTGAAGCCTTTCTTCCTCCCATAACACACGAAACAGCCCTGAGGGTGAGCTCGTACGAACTCCCCAAAGGACAGCGGAGGGTCGCCAATACGGCGAGGGTCCCTCTTCTCCTGCTTCTTCCAACCTGGCTGCAGGGGCTTCCAGTTTGCTGGCTTGGTCCCCGCGCTCATGTTCTTGGCCACGAAGGCACACACGGCCATTTCGGCGGGCTCATCGTCGTCGTCATCGTCGACGAGAGTCTCATCGCCGCCGGCTCCCGCTGGGTCCATGGCAGATTCCCCGCCAGGCCCCTCGCCAACATAGTTGACGTCGCGGTCGCCGGGCCTCAACCCGCGGGTGTGGTGGAGGTTTCGGTACTCCTTGAGTACTTCCTCGCCAACCCACTCCAGGATCTCGTCGCAGCTCATCCGCGCCGGGATGGGCTGCAGACGGATGGTCTGGCCGCTCAACTCACAGTCGTCAAGGCGCCAAATCGCGGTCTTCTCGCGATCGCCCGAGACGGTGATGAGAAGAGCGTTCCGCAGGGAGTGCCGTTTGACATCCCGGGCCACGTTCTTCTTCGCCCAACTCACCACGTTCGTATGATACTCCTTGGGGAGCATCATCTTGACCGTGTGGTTGGACTTGGCCCTCTTGGATTCCTCCTTGGTGACCCTCTTGATCCATGCTTCCGGTAGCATGGAGAGCAGGCGAGCCTGCTCGTCACCCTCGTTCCAATCCTCCACGTTGCGGCGGAAGAGGGTGTATTTCCCTCGGAAGTCACGCCATTCCCGTAGGCGGATCTCCCGTCCATCATGCTCAAGCTTGATGGACTTCCAGCGCTTGGCAGCCACCTGCGGAGCGTCCACCCGCTCCTGCTCGTTGAGCCACTTCTTGGCGTCCTTGAGGGTCTTGATTTTCCCCTCCTTGGTCGCCACGAAGTATAGCTCGCCGAGCACTTCCGGCAGGCGGTACCTGAACCGTTTGAAGACATATCTCTCCGCATCCGCGGGAGGTTGGTCTTCAGTGACGGCCAGCCCCCAATCGTCCAGCTTCTCCAAGAAGCGGTCGAGGTTGAGGGGGTTGCCGTCGTACATGGGGGGCTTGATGTCCTTCAAGTCTTCCCACACGGCGGCGTCCGCGGCCTTAGAGACCATGAACGCCGGCCGCGAGGTCGACCGAGGTTCCCATCGGCCTCGCCCACGGACTCCCACGGCCGCCACGTCCATCTCCTCCATGGAATCCCTGTGGCTACGCCGCGGTTCCTCCACGTACGCTGAACCGAAGTGTTCACGCCGTACTGCATCCATGTACGCATCCTCATCACGGCGCCGGCGGCTGCGTTCAGCGGCCTCCCGTCGTACACCACGCGGCGGGCTGATGTCGAACTCCTCCAGGTCCAGGTCCAGGTCCAGGTCCTCACCCTCGCCGACATCCCAATCCACGTCTCCCCTGGGGACCTCATCCCTGAGTCCACCATAACGTCCTCCAGCCCTGGGGATTGGCGCCGGGGCTGGTGGCGGGCGTCGGGGGCGTACAGGCGTCCGCGGTGGGGCACGGCGGTTGTGGTAGTCCGCGCTGAGCCACTCATCGCGCCATTCCTCACTGCCACTGCCGGGCGGCACGCGTTCGTTGCGGCGGCCCGCGCTGTGGTGAGAGGGGGCGCTGAGAGAGGGGGCACTGGCGCTGGGGCGACTCCTGGGAGCTCCGCCGGGGGCGTGGGGTCTGCCTGGACCTGGTCCGGGTCCCCAGCCGTCGTCCGACGAGCCTGACTCCAGGGGTGGGTGGTCGCTGCTGACTCTCCCACGGGCTTCCAGCGCATCCAGCCTCTCCTGCAGGCCGCTGACGACGTTGGTCAGCGACTTGGTCTCGGCTCTGGCGATGTCCAGGTCCTTCTGCGCGCGCGAGGCGACCGTGGAGATGCGAGCCATCTCGGTCTTGCCCGTGTCTACCTCGCATTCGAGGGCAAAGACCCTCCTGCGGAGGTAGACAATCCACCACCAGGTGGCACCCGGGTCTCCGTTCCCTGGTGGGTCGTCAGGGTCCCCAGGGGGTCCTCCAGGAGGGCCTCCGCCGGGTCTGCCCGGTCCAGGGGGTCCTCTCCCGCCCGGTGGTCCGCCTCCAGGGGGTCCACCTGGTGGGCGTCCTCCAGGGGGTCCTGAAGGTCCTCCGCCAGGGGGTCCCGGTGGGTCTCCGCCCGGTCGCCTCGGTGGGTCCGAGGATGGGCGCGTGATGCCGAACTCCATGTCGTCATCTTCGTCCATGTCGCCCCACCTGGGCGTCTCGGTCACGGAGGACTCGGAGCTCCGGTAGGGAGGAGGGGGATCCTCATCCTCACCTTCCATGGGGACGTCTCCGCCACCTTCGCCCGTCCAAGCCACCACTTGGCGATGTCGACGGCCTCGTTCATCCCCGTCACTGGCGGTGAAGAAGGGGTCACTGTCGTGGGGGTGCCCACCCGCTGGCCTCCGCGGCCTATCGGGGGTCTTCCCCTTGCCCTTCCTCCGTCGACGGGCGGTGGTGCTACCGCTCCCACTGCTGCCCGTGTCCGCCTCATCCAGCTTCATCCTGGAGGAGGCGTCCCCTTCGAAAAGCCTTCGAAGGGTCTCCACTCGCGATCCTCCCGGGGGAGTCTCGTGGCGGAGTTTGGCCTCTGCCTCCTCCATTGCGGCGGCGGTGGCTGCAGCAGCTCGCGCTTCGGCCTCTTCCCGAGCACGAGCCGCCTCGGCTTCCCGGGCCTGCAGCAGCTGCGCCTTCTGCGCCTCCAACGCCGCCAGCTCCGCCTCCGTCTTGGCCTTCTCCTCAGCGACCTTCCGTCGCGCGGCCTCGATGGCTTCCTTCTTGGCGGCATCCTCCTGGGCCTTAGCCGTCGCTTCGGCGTGGGCCCTTTCCTCCGCCTCCTTCTTTGCCCTCTCTTGGGCAAGCGCCTCCGCCAGCGCTTTCACTTCGGCCTCCTTGCAGGCAATGGCCTCCTGCGTCAGGCGGGTTTCCTCGTCGACTGCCGCCAACTCACCGTTGACCCGGGCAGTTGCTGCACTATGGGCGGCCACGGCCGTGAGTCCAGCCGCGATGGCCGCCACGGTCTGGGTGTGGATGGCCATGCCATGCGCCCACTGCGCAGCCTCCTCCTGGGCGATGCCGGCGGCGCCCTCCACAGCAGCGCTGTACTGCTTGGCCCGTTGCCGGGCAACCCGACGGTTGCAGGGCACCCCACAGGCGCGCTCACAGGCGCGCGCCACGTCCCTTTCGGGAGCGACGCTGCTGCTGGAGCTGGCCTGGTCGGCCGGCGTCCTCCCGCGGTGGGCCGACTCGATGTCGCTGCTGGGGCCTGCTGAGGCCTGCCGGGCCTTCAGGAGCAGCGAACGGGGCTTGGCCTGGGTCTGCTTGGCGACTTGGATGTAGTCGCCAAGGGTGGTGGAGCCGGGGTGGTGTCCACCATTGGGCCGTTGGGGACTGGGGGCTGGGGTTCCGCCCTTGGCGCCTTGGGCGGCTTCGGCAGCCAGGGACTCCTGGTACTCCCGCCACCTCCGGTCCCTCTTCTTGTCCCCGGCGGACCTCTTCTCCGTCGCCGGAGACGCGCTGCTGCTGCCCTGCAGCCTGCGCTCGCTCCCCGGTTCAGGGAACTTCTTCTCGATCAAGTCCCACATGGAGACGTTGATCGAGGCGCCCGACGGGTAGGCGTTGGGCTCCTCGTCCTCCTCGATCCCGTCGGGGCGCAGCCCTTCGCCGGGCCTGTCCGGCCGGGTCCACGCCCTCCAGCGCCTCTGCTGGTGGCGGTACTCGTACCCCTCCGCCCGCAGCCAGTCCTCCACGGCCTGCAGGCGGTCGGGGGCGATGTCCGTGCGGAGCTCGAAGCTCCTGGGCATGCCCCCTTCGCACTGGGGGTTGCTGTGGCGGTAATGCTGGTCCCAAACCAACCCACGCAGCAGGCGTGCTGCATGGGGGTGGGGCCGCGGCCACGTCCTGCCCGCCTCCTGCCAATTCACCATGGCAGCGGGGGCGTAGATGATCTTGAAGTCCTTGATGTGCACTCGTTCACCTCAACGAACTGGTTGTGGTTGTTGGGGAGGGTGCTGCAGCACTGGATTGGAAGTGCGGCTGGTGCTGGTCAGCCGGTGGTTGTGGAGGTGGTTGACGCGGCCTTACTGGTCGGCCGTTGGGACTCCGGGTCAGCCGATGGGGCTGATGCAGGAGTCCTGGTCTGTGCACCTCTTCCACGGGCGCTGCGCGGTCAGGACGATGTTCTGGACGGCGCTGCGGGCTCCGTGACGAACTCGGCGCTGTCGCTGAGTGGCGCTGCGAGCTGCTGCGCTGCGCTGCGAGACGCTGCGCTGCGCTGCGAGCTGCGAGCTGCGCCGCGCTGCTGCGACGCGCTGCTCGGGGTCTGTGGCCCCGAGTGGCACGCGAGGGCTGGGTAACCCCGCGGCGGTGAAACGCTTTTGACGCGTTCCCGTGGGGGGCCGGCCACGGGACGCTGCGGTGACACGCACAAGTGAGCAGGCAGGCAAGGCACTACGCTCACAAGGGCATCAATACGCCTGTGTCATGTGACAAAGCGTTTCAGAATCCTTGCCACTCTGCAAAGAGGGAACGAAAGTATGTACAGCAACACATCAGGATATGTACACATGGGGTTAAGACTGGACTGGGGTAAGGGCATCAAGGGACAATAGACACTCAGTCCCGACTCATATCCCAATCCCAGGTCCGACCCTCTCAGTGGCTGATGGGGGCGGGGGCTCAAACACAACCCATGCCCTGCTCAGTCCGGACCCTGAAACCCTGCCAATGGGAGAGGTGTCCCGCCCAGCCACAGGCGAGTTCCTGGGACCCAAGGGGCTCCAAGGCCAACCGACAGTGGCTCCCTATGCTCCCTTAGCGGCAGGTCCCAACTCCTCTCTGAGCCAGAGATATGGCCCCGCCATTATCACCCAGGAGTTGGTAGCTGAAAATGGGCTGTTTCAGCCCAAACTGAAATTAGCTTGAAAAACTCCAATATTGACCCCTCGTCCGGACCCGCCAGAGGTAGGGACGAGGCAACTGACCCTATGCCCTTCGAGTACGAACTCCCTGGAGCCCTCACCCAACCTGGTTCCCTCTGAGGTCCCGGCATCAGGGCAACACGGATGAGTCATGTGGGGTCATGATGCCAAAATCACCAAAATTGGCGTCATTCCCACGTGCGGCTCGCCCGGCCAAGGTAAGGCCAATGGCTCACAGGGTAGGAGGCAGGACCTAGGACTTATATCTGAGTGTACAACTTGGATTTAGGTCCGGGCTCCCTATGGGCTTAGAGAAATGGGGCCGCCAATTGACCACACGGAAGGGGAAATTGGGGTCCCAAAATTGGGTCATTTTGGCTGCCTGAAATGAGCCAAAATTCGGTGTGCTCCCAATAGTATATCTCCACGCCGGCTTGGAGATCGGATCCGGTATTCCACACGTGATCGACCGGGAGTCCAACAAAGACTCCCATGCCCTTGGCCCTCAAAGATCTCCATGCTGCTTGGCGTGGTGACGATCCCAATTGGGTCCACAAATGCAAAAATGGCAAAATTGCCCATACTCAAATTGGCCTAGCGCCTTAACGAAGGCGGCTCCGCTTCGCCCACGTAGTGTGTGGACCATGGGGACCATTACCCATAACACCCATGTCATATATGGTCCATTGGTCCATGCGTCCGGCGTGCACGAAGGTTAGAACATGGGGCACGGCGGGCAGCGAAAGTGGAAAAATGCTCAAAATGGCCAAAATTGCGCACACTCATGGTTAGGGCAAATGAGGCACGTGCCCGACTTGGACCGGAGTGTGCCATAGGATTGATGTCAAGTCATATGTGTCCAACATATCCTTGGAGCGTCGCCCAACTCCTCCGGTATTGAGAATGGCAGGGTCGCCAAGTGAGCCCATGATTTGGGATAGTCCCAAATCGCCAACATGGCGGCCACGGTATGCCAAGCCTAAGAGGAGTTATTCGCCGGGTCTAAGATATGTTGGCTACCGAAGTATGTACCCTCACATCATACTTGGGTCATGATGTCAATTGAGCGCGACGTTGAGATACACGGTCGCCACTTGACATCATGACGAGCCAAAAATGGCAAAATTGACACAATGACACACAAAAGTGCCTTGAAAAGCCTACAATTATATTATAATATCTCCGGCTTGGATCGTGCAACCACTTAATCCTTCTAAACACAATGACTTGACACCATTGACCTTCGATCCCACATATGTGCTCCACTTGGGGCGCCTTGAAAGGTTACGAGCGCTACTTCCCAAGTGGGCACATGAAAATATGGAAAATTGTAAAACACACACCTTGCTCCCAACGCATCGCTTCGGGATCACCACACAAGCTTCCCTTCACGAAGGTTAGGCTTGCAATTGACCGTAGGGAGTACGGAGAAGGGGCTTGCACAATATGAGGTCCATTGGCGGGCTTGTCTTGGAGCAATGGGCCCGCCAAATGGGCACGCAACACAACACATGGCACATACTAAATATTGCCCAAAAATGTAGCTCCCACCACGATATGTCATGCCCCTCCAAGGGCATAACTTTGTGTCAATCGCTCATAGGAACTCAAGGAGAGTTCCTATGCAATACCAACACTTGCGCGCTACACTCGAAAGTTATCTTAACGCACGCAATATCATGGTCATAGAGTTATAACGCAAACTCTACCCTCTTGACCATGATCCATTACACTAGCGCGCATGTGTAGAAACGCAAGGCATATGAAGCTTCCTAAATTACGTCGGGAGTATTGTGAATACATCCCACGTTTCCTTATCGTCAATACTCGCAAGCGGCACGAGATATGACCTTCACAAGTGGCCTCACGAATCAACTTTGTTTTGCCCATATCTTTAAGACAAATGGAGGGCAGGATAAAAGGGAAGTTGATTCGTGCATACGGAAGCACGTAGGTCCACTCGAAGGAGGTCAAATCAAGTGCGGGGATGTCGAAGTCGAAAATCCGATTTCGACATCCTGAAAAATTCGGATTAAGGTTGCGAGTATTAATTATGAAAATTGCGGAAGCATCCATGCAGTTCCTGGCGACTTTGGAGCCTTCGTCGCGGATAACGTTAAAATTTCCATTATAAACAGTTAATCTGGCGGTTACGGTAAAGTCGCGAACCAACCGCCAGCAGTCAAAACAGTGAGTATCGGAACGGAAGCATAAAAATTGACGGAAACAATATGAAAATAAAACCCTGTTGATTCCTGATATTCTGATACACAAATCTCCGCTGGCGGTGCATCGGTTGCCGATGCGGGGCTTCACGGCACGGAACACGCCGTGCATGGGGTTAGTGGACCGGAGACCGGTTGTGTGCCGTAACCTGGCCATGGGGTTCTGGGTACCGCTTCAGTACCGTAGACAAGCGGGTGCAATACCCCTTGTGGTGAGAGATACTCCACACGGCTGGGCAGCCCCCAGAGCTGCCGCCCAAAGGAGGGGGCATGTGGCCCTACTCATGGACACATGCGGGGACACCCTCCGACCGGGGACACATGGACCCGGTGGCCGCGACAATGCCTTCCCAAGCACATGCGGGAGCGGCTCAAGAGGCACAGGACATAGGGCAGTGGGAGGAACAGGACGTCCCCTTGGTAAGACCTTCTTCCTGCATTGTCAAAGGAGGCATCCCGAGCTCCCGAAGATACCTACCTACCTACCTATATATATATATATATATATATATATATATATATATATATATATATATATATATATATATATATATATATATATATATATATATATATATATATATATATATATATATATATATATATATATATATATATATATATATATATATATATATATATATATATATATATATATATATATATATATATATATATATATATATATATATATATATATATATATATATATATATATATATATATATATATATATATATATATATATATATATATATATATATATATATATATATATATATATATATATATATATATATATATATATATATATATATATATATATATATGTATATATATATATATATATATATATATATATATATATATATATATATATAGTCATAGTCATAGTCATAACCACTTATCATGCCGTCTACTGGTGTTACCGGGCATCTCGCGCCGACAGGTGGTTCCTGCCTCGCTCGATCCCGTGGGTCCCAGGGCTGCCTGAGGTGGCCCACAGCATGACAGAGGACCCAGAGGACCGGGTATACCGGTCAACCAGGCTTTGGGGGCAGTGGCAACTGCATAGCGTTAGCATTAGCAACGGCGACGGGCGTCGGCCCGTTTGTTCGCCTGGGGTAAGGGGGCAAGGCAAAGCAACGCAGCAGCATCGCAACAAGTAGAAAGCAAGGGCTTCTCTGTCCGTCGCAAAGCGGCAACCAAGGAACAAAGCAGCACGCATGCGGCGAAGCGAGAGCTGACCCTCCGTCGTTCGCGTACCTCCGCCACCGTGGAGACGTCCATCACCCGTGACCCCACGGAATCCATTGCCGTCTGCGTTCTCGAAATTGCCCACCACCCCTGACTCCTCGTATCCCTCTGCCAGCACGCAATAGCCCGTATGTGCATACCCAGGATTTCTGGGAGGCTCCAGCCTAGCCTGGCCTTCAGCTTTCATCGCCCCCATGTCTCCACAATGTACGCCGCCGACCCACCGCAGCATCCCCCTAGTATAGTACAGAAACACGGTATCAATTCCACGTCCCCGTGGCCCTGAGCTGCTCCCACACCCCGGATATATACCATGCCGGCACTCCTTGTCAGGGGCCAGCACTCAATCAGCTTCGAGGCATCCACTTGCCCACGTATAATATAACTTGAGGGTCTACAGGGGGGGACGCTGGCCGCTACGCGACGGGAGTGGCGCAACCCGTGAATATCGCTGGCTGGGATTCGGGCTGGTGGGTGCCGTAGCTTGGTTATCGACCCCCTGTAGGGGTACCCACCAGAGGCTCGCTCCGGGCTGTGGTAACCAGGTGCACCTCATCTGGCCCACATACATCGCCCTGGCGCCTACCCTTGACCCTTACCTGCACTGATTGGCCAGCTCCCGTGGTTGCGCCTCTTCCGCCACAGCAGCGGCCAGGCCGCAGGTTCGGCCCCCACCGACGGCGTGGCGAGCCTACTTAAAGCATTGGCCCGTGCGTCACCCCCCGGACCACTCAGCATGCCGCTCCTCTTCCCTCCTCGCCTCTCTCCGACCGGACTGGCGCCCCCCAGGGGTAAGCCGTTACAGTGGTGAGGCAACCGCATACTCTTCGCTACGACGCCACGCAGTACCGCTGCTGCCACGCCGACGCCACCTGCGAGCCGCCACGACACGCACCACCGCAACCACAAGGCCATGGTCAGAGGTTAGATTATGTACATGGCCGCAGGCACGGTCCCTCCAGTTTGTTAACGGGGCCAGGGGATGCCCCCGTGCTCCCCCTGAGTTGTTAGAGGGGTCAGGGGGACACCCCAGTACCGCCATGCTTCTCAACTGCTCCCCCACTGTGCGGTCCCCCAGTACCGCCGCGTACCTCCACCGTACGGACCCCAGTACCGCCGCGTATACCCCCAAGACGCCTGTACACCGTCACCCCGAACTCCACGTGCCCCCCGTGAGTGCTCCCCCCAGGCTGCCACGCCGTCTCCACAACGCCCGCCATACTGTCCCCCTGACAACCTCACTGTCATATCCTTCTACGCACACATCTTCGCCTCGTCGCCGCCCCCGGGGCCTGCAGGCTGTCCCCGCAACCCCGTGTAACAGTCCCAGGGGGCGTCGCAGCGCCCTAACCCCCAGACAACTCCGTGCATCCCCGGTGTATCCCGAGCAACCCCTCCCAATACTGCCGTAGCCGGGCCGCCAGTAGAGACCCCGATGCCATGGGAATACCCTACAGGGGTTTGGGCCTTATTACCCTGGTCGGTACGACCCATGACACCTCACTGTTGTATGCGGCGACCCAGGGCAGGCGGGTGAAGCATCCCTGTCCGACCCTCATGCACGGGGGCAGTACGGCTCACCATATCAGGCCGGCACGACCTGTCACATCGCGTTGGCCGTCATACGCCGCCTGCCAGTACCGTACAATCAGGCCGTGAAGGCACTGCTTCTCAGGCGCTACCCCCTCCGCTGCGTCCAGCGTAGGGACGGTAGCTGGTGCACCCAGGATTCCTTACCCCATCAATCTGCACCCCCGGCCCCCACCACGCCGTCACCATTTCCTCCGTGATGCCACAACCAGAGTATCCGTGAGTCGCCCTCCAGAGCCGCCCACCACAGCATCAGGGGCAGGGCCGCGGACGGCGCTCCAGGGCACCGTACCCCTTCCACTCGGACGCTCTTCAGGCCATCCTGGATAGTCTTCCAAGCACTTGAGGACATCTGTCCAGAGTGCCGCAGTGCCCACCTCGCCTTAGGCCACCCCCTATCGGCACGCTCCTTACATGTCCCGCACAGCGGGACGGAGGCACACTGATGAACCCAAACTGACACCGTTTCCCCGCACCCGTGGCATCGCTGCGGAAGCACAGACCGCGACGGAACGCAGGTACCATCACAACACTGCGACCACAGGTCCTGCCATACATCGCAGCACGCGTCCTGGAGTCCGAGCAAAGCACCCGCCAGCGTGCCTGCTGTTGCACAACTGAGGAGGCTGCGCCTCGCTTCCTCCCACGTGGACACCGGGCGGAGTATCGGTCGCCCGTCGGGCATCACCGGCAGGCTCTCAAGCAGCCGGGGCCACCGCGCCACTTTGGGGCTGTGTGTGCCATGCGCCAGGAGCTCCCAACCGTAGTCCTGTAACACCTCTCCGGTGACATCAACCCCGTCCCGCTCCGGGCCCCTGGCGGAAGCCAGAACCAAGCGTTGACCTCCCGCCCGAGCCTCAATGACCGCCTCGAGGCCCAGGGTGTCGAGGGTGTGACGGGCATCGGCAGCCACGTGGTCGTCCCCCTCTGGCAGAGAGAACATGGCGTCTGTGACGTGGCCCTGCGCGTCGTCGCCCTGTACCCGTGCCAGCTGCTTGGAGCCCACTAACACTCCAACGCCATCTTGGAGGAGGTGTCCCCTTCGAAGAGCCTTCGAAGGGTCTCCACTCGGGATCCTCCCGGGGGAGTCTCGCGGCGGAGCTTGGCCTCCGCCTCCTCCATTGCGGCGGCCGTGGCTGCGGCAGCTCGCCTTTTGGGGTCCTCCCGGGCACGAGCAGCTTCGGTTTCCCGGGCCTGCTGCAGCCGAGCCTTGTCCGCTTCCAACGCCGCCAGCTCCGCCTCCGTCTTGGCCCTCTCCTCAGCGACCTTCCGTCGTGCGGCCTCGATGGCGTCTTTCCTGGCGGCGTCCGCCTGGGCCTTGGCCGTCGCTTCGCAATGGGCCCTTTCCTCCGCCTCCTTCTTTGCCCTCTCTTGGGCAAGCGCCTCTTCCAGCGCCTTCACCTCGGCCTCCTTGCAGGCAATGGCCTCCTGGGCCAGGCGGGTTTCCTGGGCGGCTGCCGCCACCTCACCCCTGACCCGGGCAGTCGCTGCCTCATGGGCGGCCGCAGCCGTGAGACCGGCCCCGATGGCCGCGACGGTCGAGGCGCGGTAGGCCATGCCTCTGCCCCAATTCGTGGCCTCCTCCTGGGCAATGCCGACGGCGCCCTCCATAGCAGCGTTCTGCTGCGTGGCCCGTTGCCGGGCAACCCGAAGGTTGCAGGGCACCCCGCAGGCGCGCTCGCAGGCGCGCGCAACCTCCCTTTGGTTGGGAGCGACGCTGCTGCTGGAGCTGGCCTGGTCGGCCGGCATCCTCCCGCGGTGGGCCGACTCCACGTCGCTGCTGGGGCCTGACTTCCTCAGGTGCAGCTGACGGGGCTTGGCCCTGGCCTGCTTGGCGACTTCGAGGAAGTCGCCAAGGGTGGTGTGGACGGGGTGGTGACCGCCACTGGCCCGTTGGGGGCTGGGGGCTGGGGTTCCGCCCTTGGCGCCTTGGGCGGCTTCGGCGGCCAGGGATTGCTGGTACTCCCGCCACTTCCTGTCCCGCTTCCTGTCCCCGGCGGAACGCTTCTCCTTCCCAGGAGACGCGCTGCTGCTGCTGCCCTGCAGCGTGCGCTCGTTCTCCAGCTCCGGGAACTCCTTCTCGATCATGTCCCACATGGAGAAATTGATCGTGGCGCCCAACGGGTACTCGTTGGGCTTCTCGTCCTCCTCAATTCCGTCAGGGCGCAGCCCTTCGCCGGGCCTGTCTGGGCGGGTCCAGACCCTCCAGCGCCTGCGGCGGAAGCGGTACGCATACCCTTCCACCCGCAGCCAGTCCTCCACTGCCCGCAGGCGGTCCTCGCCCATGTCCTCGCGGAGCTCGAAGCTCCCGGGCATGCCGCCTTCGCACTGGGGATTGCTGTGGCGGTAGTGCTGCCCCCACAGCAACCCACGCAGTAGGCGCACCGCATTGGGGTGGGGCTGCGGCCACGTCTTGCCCGCCTCATCCCAATTCACCGTCGTTCCCCTCGATGGACTGGTCCCGGGGGTGGTTGTTGAGGCGGTTGCTGTAGCTGGGAATGCGGCCTTGCTGGTCGGCCGAGGGAACTCCTTGATGTCGGAGTTCCGGTCAGTACAACTCCTTCACGGACTCGGCGCTGTTGCCGGTCGGCGCTGCGAAGCCCGTGTTGCTTCGGGTTGGTGGCCCCGAGTGGCACGCGAGGGATGGGTAACCCCGCGGCGGTGAAACGCTTTTGACGCGTTCCCGTGGGGGGCCTGGCCACGGGAAGCTGCGGTGGACACGCACAAGCAAGCAGGCAGGCAAAGCACCGCGCTCACAGGGGCATCATTACGCTCGTGTCATGTGACAAAGCGTTTCAGGATCCTTGCCACTCTGAAACAAGGGAACAAAAGTATGTACAGCGACACATCAGGATATGTACACATGGGGTTGAGACTGGACTGGGGTATGGGCATCACAGGACAATAGACACTCAGTCCAAACTCATATCCCGATCCCAGGTCCGACCCTCTCAGTGGCTGGCAGGGGCGGGTGCTCAAACACAACCCATGCCCTACTCAGTCAGGACCCTGAAACCCTGCCAATAGGGGAGGGTGTCTCGCCCAGCCACAGGCGAGTTCCTGGGAATCAAAGGGCGCCAAGGCCAACTGACGATGGCTCCTTATGCTCCCTTAACGGCGGGTCCCAACTCCTCTCTGAGTCAGAGATATGGCCCCGCCATTGTCCCCTGGGAGTTGGTAGCTGAAAATGGGCTGTTTCAGCCCAAACTGATATTAGCTCAAGAATCTCCAAAATTGACCCCTCGTCCGGACCCGCCAGAGGTAGGGATGAGGCAACTGTCCCTATGCCCTTCAAGTACCAACTCCCTGGAGCCCTCACCCAACCTGGTCCCGGCATCAGGGCACCACGGGTTAGTCAAGTGGGGTCATGATGCCAAAATCACCAAAATTGGCGTCATTCCCACGCATGGCTCGCCCGGCCAGGGCAAGGCCAATGGCTCACAGGATAGGAGGCAGGACCTAGGACCTCTATCTGAGTGCACAACCTGTTATTAGGTCCGGGCTCCATGTGGGCAGAGAGATATGGGGCCGCCAATTGACCACACGGGGGGGTGAAATTGGGGTCCCAAAAGGGGGTCATTTTGGCTGCTCAATATGAGCCAAAATCGGGGGTGTTCCCGATAGTATATCTCCACGCCGGCTTGGAGATCGGATCCGCCATTCCACACCCGATCCACCAGGAGTCCAACTAAGACTCCCATGCGCTTGGCTCTCAAAGATCTCCATGCCACTCGGCGTGGTGACAATCCAAATTGGGTCCACAACTGCCAAAATGACAAAATCGTCCACACTCACTTTGGGCTAGCCCCTTGACGAAGGTTGCTCCGCTTCGCCCAGGTAGTGTGTGAACCATGGGGACCAATATCCATAACACCCATGTCATATATGGTCTATTGGTCCATGCGTCCGGCGTGCACGAGGGGGCTGAACATGGTGCACGGCGGGCAGAAAATGTGGAAAATTGCTCAAAATGGCCGAAAATGCGCACACTCATGGTTGGGGCAAATGAGGCCCATGCCCGACTTGGACCGGAGTGTGCCATAGGATTGGTATCAAGTCATATGCGTCCAAAATATCTTTTGGGCAGCGCCCAAACCCCTCCGGTTTTGGGAATGGCAGGGTCGCCAGGTGAGCCCATGATTCGGGATAGTCCAAAATTGCCAACATGGCGGCCACGGTATGCCAAGCCCAAGGGGAGTTATTCGCCGGGTCCAAGATATGTTGGGCACCGAAGTATGTACCCCCAAAACATACTTGGGTCTTGATGTCAATTGAGCGCAACGTTGAGATACACGGTCGCCACTTGACATCATGACGGGCAAGAAAACAGCAAAATTGTCAAAAAAACACGCAAAAGTGCCTTGAAGACTACACAAATATATTATAATATCTTCGGCTTAGACTGAGTAATCAACCAATCCTTCTAAACACAATGACTCGACACTAATGACCTTCGATTCCACATATGTGCTCCCCTTGGGGCGCTTTGGAAGGTCGCGCGCGCTGCCTCCCAAGTGGGCACATGCAAAAATGGAATGTTGCAAAAAACACACCTTGCTCCAAACGCATCGCTTCGGGAGCGCTCCACAAGCGTCCCTTCGCGAAGGTTAGGCTTGCGAGTATTGGTTGGGAGTACAATGAAGAGCCTCGTGCGATATGGGGTCCATTGGCGGGTTAGTCTTGGAATGGTGCACCCGCCAAATGGGCACGTGAAATGACACCAAATATGGCATACAACCCTACCCTCGCCTTCTACACCCAACCTAGTGGCCTAGAATCAAAGTATGCCTATATTCTAGAGTAACTTTGGTCCCTTAACGCGCATGCAAGTGCTTTGGTCGAAAATCGTCCTCCTTTCGGAAAGCCGAATTTCAGCATGCACGCAAAATACATTGCCAATATATATATGGAG
The DNA here is from genome assembly GCA_964036045.1 of Eutreptiella sp. 'Long Island Sound 2002'. Taxonomy (NCBI): domain Eukaryota; phylum Euglenozoa; class Euglenophyceae; order Eutreptiales; family Eutreptiaceae; genus Eutreptiella; species Eutreptiella sp. 'Long Island Sound 2002'. Next base: position 157,142,034 of record OZ038379.1, read on the forward strand.
ATCATATATGTACTATCCGGGGAAGACAAGTGATATGCCCCGGATGTAGAGGCAAGCATGGGTGGGGCAAATGCCAACTCCACATACTTCTACCCGTACTTGGACGCCAAGTACGTGAAAAAGCGCACTTCTTGGAGAACACTCAAAAAAAATAACCTGTTGGGCCTATGGAGTTAGGATCCTTTGGCCTCATCCTATGACTATGGGGGGCAAAACCTCATACACAGTGCCTATGAGGCACGTTAGTTCGCCCTTGGGCGCTTGAACGCTCGTAACCCTTGTTATTTCACTTGGGGGTTCAGGGCGCCTTATGTTACCCAGATTTTCTGGGAAAAATCTGGGACGTGAGGCGTCCTATCAAGGAAAAAATTGCGGATCACTCTGTAAGTGCGGCTAACCCCCATCTGCTCAGATTTTCACAGATCTGCCCCAGATTGGCTACATTTTGGCCATTTTCTCTGCTTCGGCGGAATCGCCGCCCCGCAGCTCAGTCTCAGGATCAGACCTATATATTTCTGATGTGCCGGATCTGATTCCGCGGTCCATTCATCGTAAATCTGCCGCGTTCCGATCATTTGCCCGGAATCGCCAATTGCCGCTGACGCGCGTGCGCGAGCCAGATCGGCCAAATATTTTTTCACAATCGGATTTATATAAATCTTTTCAGATAGATATGGACACTCAGATGTACTTAGGAATATCCGCATCAATTTTCTTCTTAGACTGGGATTTTTTGCCGGATAACAATCAGCATGGATCTTGCCTCCGTTGTCGCCGCTCCTGCCTCCGTTGGTGTCCGTGTATCCGGTTCTGCCCCCAACAGCAGCGTTCAGGTCGACTCCTCGCGTGCCTGCCCCCCCGGTCTTGCCAGCCCTGAGCCCTCCGGCACCATCTACGACCTAGGGCAGCACTTTCATGGTAGCAGAGGCTACCTGAATGTTGCTTCAGTGGCATCCCATCCACAGCTCGCTCCCCAGTACGGCCCCGTAGACCCTGCCGCTTCTGGAGAAGTAACGATTACACTGCATTGGTGCTGTGCGAACGAGGCCTTGAGAGGAATGCCTTGCGCAGGTCCAAGCTGCCCAAGAAGGGCGCACATCAGCAGCTGTGGAGACCCAGATTACCATAATCCCAGTCGAAACTGGCCATCGAGCAGCTGGAATCCGCCGGCCTACGACGATGGCAATGCTCCGGTGGAGCTTACGGAGCTGGCAGGTACCAACCTTCCTTACGGATGTCCAACATTTGACACCATTGACGCCGATCTGAACGACATTGAGATGGGCGGTCCAGGTGAGGTACCTAGCTATAATCGACCAGCCTCTTGGGCACACTGGGGCGACCATTTGTCCCCAGAAGTGACCCGTAACCTTGAGGCCGTTGAGGCCCTTTGTTACTTAGCCTCGTCTAAGCTGATCGAACAAGAAAGAATCGCCTCTGATTTTTTAACGGAATACTTTTTCCTCCTTCAGAACGAAATTAATACCAGGATGTGGTGGCGTTCTCAAGAAGATGACTCTTTTGCCATTTTTTTGCAGATCTGGGAGGCAAGCCCCTTCCCGAAGGAGAAGGTCCGGGCACCTGTTCCCGGGCCCTCCGCCCCTCATCCCCCTGTTTCCATCCGCGACGATCTAGCCGCCGCGGTTGAGGAGGGAATTTTAGAGGCGGCCAGGCAGGCAAGCCTGGAAATCAGGGCTGAAGGAGCTCCCCAAGTGGACTCCTGGCTGCGGACCACCGAGATCAGCGGTCCGACAGCCTGCTCAGGCCCTTCAGGACACGGCATGTAGTGTCCTGCCGACTGCTCCTGCAGATTCCAGCGAGATGCTGAGCTCCAACAGCTCAAAGATCAAATGCACCTCATCATTCAAACGCTGGGAATAAAAAATCTTTTCAAGACGCACATGCGGTCTGAGGGCGCCTCATCGGCTGGACAAGCAACAGAGCCATCGGAGGAGGCGACAGAAATTTTTTCAATTGCTCCTTCGGTGGACTCCAGGACCACCGATGCAAGGATCAGCAGGACCAAGCTAAAGGAAAGGGTTAAAATCTCTCGTTCTGAGAGTAGGACGGCGAAGGCTAGGACTGAGGCTCAGAATGCCAAGCGAACTGCCTCCCGTACTGCCCCTCCTGCTGCTGATTCCAATACCTTAGCCCAGCTGTTGCTCGCCAAGACCCTCGCCGGAGCTGGTGTGGCGAATGATGCCGCCAAAGTGTCTGCCATTACGGCCGGTGTTGGGCTGGATTCGCTTCTTAACCCTACTTCCTTGCGACTTCGTCAGGTTGCCAAGCAACCGAAGTAAAATGGGAACCCCCGACGTTGGCCTCAGTTTCAACGGGAATTTAAACTGTGGGTTAAGACTCAAAAACTCCAAGATGATCAGTTCCTGATGGCCCTCTTGGATTGCCTTGAGGGAGCGCCGGCCAACACTTGGCTCAGGACGTGGAGTGATCGCGAGGATACAAGTTCCCCCCTTACCTTTGATGAGGTGTGGGAACAGTTGGAGGTACGTGGATCCCGGCTGCCAGAGGACCACTACCACCAAATGTTGAAGAATTTTCCTTCATTCTCGCGATTAATCTTGCACGAAGTGCAAGACAAAAAACAGCGCTTCTGGAATTTAGTGGAAGAAGCTGAACATTCAGGCGAAAAATTTTCTAGTGCCGAGCTGAAAAGTCTGATTTTTGACAAAATCCCCTCAGAAACTGCCGCCACCCTTCGGAACAAACTGTCCGAAGAAAAGGTCAAGACCTGGTGGGCGGAGGTGGAAGGCGTCGATGCCTCTGCCAACAAGTTTTCCGTCAGGGAGGCACTTCAAAAGTGCTCCCCCACGTCCTTTTCTAAGGTGAAATTCACCGAAGAGACGTGGAAAAAAAAGTTTCATGAGCACGGGGATCGGGACTTGTTTGTCCAAGTCCTCAACAGGGGAGTCAGCTTCCATGGCCATCGCCTGAGGGCCAAAAACTGGGTGTTTTCGTACACCCCGAAGGAACTCTGGGAGGAGGTGGAGCGGCTTGCCGACGCCGCCAACCAGAATTTCCATGAGGGTCTTGGGGGAAACAAGAATACCCAGCAAAACACCCAAAATGGGGCCCAAAAGGGCAACAAAAAGGTGAATGACACCCGGAATGTTCAACAGCACTGTAGCATCTGCCTTCTTTTAGGTTCTACGAACCGAGCTAAGACGCATTCTACTGATAATCACCGATGGTCTCCTTACGATCACAAGGTGATTGGTGAAAATATCAGTAATTCGCAGAATTCAGACAGGAATGACAGACAGGTGCACGGTGGGAAGGCTGGAAAAGGGAATCCGACCCCCTCCGGTGGAAACAAAAATCCTGGAGGCCCTGGCTGGTCCCAAGGCACAGGAAATCGGACTCCATCCGGCTCCGGTGGGCAGCCGAACGGCCAGAAAAATCTCAATAGCAACGCCGGAGGCGGAAATCGAAATCCAGGCCAAACCCCCCAATCCGGTGCAAACAAGGGAAATGCTCTAGGATTCCAGGGTAAGGGTAAGAGAAATCCTTCGGGAACCCCTTCCTCTGGTAAGGGCAGAGGGCGTGGCGAAGGTGGAGGTCCATCATCCGGCGGCCGTGGCCGTGGACGTGGAAAGGGCAACCATCGTGTGGATCAGGTCTCAGGTGCAGATCAGGTGTCCGATGCGGACCGAGATTATGAATTAAATGCCTTGAATCCAGCAGATGATCCGCTCCAAGATGAGTGGGTCGACGAATCAGGGTGTGTCCACAATGTTAACGCAGCCACTGGAGATCAGAACGCCTAGGGGAGCCACGAGAATCGCCCCTCCCCAGGCGATTTCAGGCATGATCCCCAGATTCCTTCTCGACCACTACTTGATGTAGGGTCGCTTGTCTCCTCTCCCCTGGATCCGGCAGCGGATCCTTCTGTTGTAGTGGACGAGGTTGGTGTACAGTCCAAGCACAGGGCCCGTCAGTTTGTCACAAAGCTGTGGGTCTCTGATTGCAAGGGCAATTTCCACCTCGCCACTTGTTTGTGTGACAATGGATCGGAGGTAAATCTCCAATCCAATTCTTTTTTGCCTGACGACTGCGTGTTTGATTCGCCTCATCCTGTTACCCTCGAGGGAGTTTCTGGACATTCTCTCGCAGGTGGGCAACGCGGTTGTTATATATCAACTCATTTGGTCGCTCAAGACCTTTGGGAAGATGGCAATGTGGAGGAAGTTATCCTTAAGGATGACTACTTCTATCGTGCCGACATAAATTATGACCTTTACTTGGGCCATCCTTGGCTTCGCAAGAACAGGGTGGCGCCCGTAGGTCATCGGCGTTGTTTTTTTGCTGGAGTCAGGTCCCTTGGAGCGTCCTGAATTTCGTTTTTTGCACGCAGGGTTTAAAAGTGCAGAAGAATTTTTGGAGCAAAAGGTTACACCAAAGTTTGGCGAAGATGTCACCATTGCAGAGGTGAATGGGAGTGCCGATTACTCCCGAGAGTTAGAATGTCTTCGTAGGGACTCCCAGCCACGACGCCCCCGCGCTGGCACTCTTCATCCTACAGAGTTGTCGACAAATGGCGCGATACAATTTGTGAATATTTTTATGAACACCATTCCTTTTGGCCACAGTATGATGCCTTTGCTAACCGCGAGAACAAGCGCTTTGACAAGCACTTTCGCGACGCTTGGACCCATAAATGGGACAAGAAGTTATGGATTAATCCTCCGTTTCACTTAATCCAGCAGGTCATCCACAAAATCAAGCAAGATAAAACCCAGGCGATTTTAGTTGTGCCCTTGTGGGACGACAAGCCTTGGTTTCAGGAATTACAAGACATTTGTGTAGATTACATCGAACTTCCCAGGAAGATTAAGCTGTATGCCAGGGACGACACAGGTCCCCTGCCACAGCGGCCCTGGAGTTCGCTTGCATTTCTCGTGGATGGAAAGCTTTCTGACTCTGATTCTGCTGATTCTAGTACTGATTCCTGTGTTGGGTCTGAATCTGAGGTTGAGCGTGGTACTGATGATGAATCTATTTTTTCTGATTTTTGTCCGTCAGATGCCCAAGGTGATCCAACGTCAAATGGATCCGCCTCGTCTCCCTCTTCCCCAATACGATCTACATCCAAAAGAATCTACGGCGCACGGACGACAAAAAAATTTTCTTCGCGCCGCAAATTCAGAGTTTTTTATGAAAAACTGCGTGTGGAAGCTTTCATAGATCCTTTCGAGGAGCTGGATCACGAAGAGAATCTCTGGAATGTCGACACTCGACCCACCTATCTTCAAGAGGCAGTTGATACGGACCTTTTTAGGGACATCCGTAAGAAGATTCTTCCTGCCAAGGCCGAAGAAATCGCCAAATTTTTTTCGACAGTAATTCCTGGCGATCAGGTGGACACTGAGTTGTGTTCCAAGAAAAGAGACAAGATTTTTGAGGAACGGAAGGACACAACCCTTTCGGGGAAGTTGATCAAAGACCCCCCTGTCCGTGCGCAGTTCGGTGAAGCCTTCATCGAGCTTCGTGAAGGGTACAAGGCGAAGAAACAGCGTCCTTATGAGAACCATGGACAGAGACATGAGATACTCAGAAAACAAATCGAGAGAAATCTCAGGGAATTTGGTTGGCTTGAGGGTTGTATGACCAGCGAGTGGTGCTGTGCACCCTTCACAGTCCCGAAGCCGCCGCCTGCAGACCAGAACACTATTGATGGTTGGCGAATGGTTGTTGATTTTCGCAACCTCAACGCCGAAACCAAGGCGTATTCACACCCCCTGCCCCTCATTGAGGAGGAAATCGCCAAGAGGGCACGAGGTCGTTTGTTTTCTGTGCTGGATCTCCGTCACGGCTTTCACCAAATGCCGTTGAGGAAGGACAGCCTACCTCTCACCTGTATGTGCACGCCATGTGGCCCAGTCCAGTGGACGGTTATGCCCATGGGCCTGAAGAACGCCCCTTTGTTTTTTCAAAGAATGATGGAGGATGTGCTTTTTACAGCTCATCCTGAGCTTCGTGCCTTCGTGAGTGTGTACATAGATGACATAATCATCGTGACAGAGGGGGAGGGACTGACCGAAGCCGAGCTGGTGGCCCTACATGAAAAGCAGCTGAACCAGGTTTTGGACATTCTTGATGCCAATCAGCTGATTTGTGGGCCAAAGAAGGGAAAACTATTTTTAAAATCAGTCGAATTTTGTGGTTCTCTCCTTGAGAATGGCACCCGACGACCCAGTCCAGGGAAGCTCGTCGCTATTCAGAAGTGGAAGCGCCCTGAGACGATCACGGAATTGAGAGGATTCCTGGGTTGTTGCAATTTTTACCACACTTTTGTGCCGAATTATGCCAAATTTGCTTCCCCCCTCACTGAACTATTGAAGGTAGGGAGAGATGCGGGCAAGGCAGGTTCAAAGGTTCGTGTCAAGTGGACTGACGAGTGCGAGGAGGCCTTCCATCACTTGAAGGCGGCCCTCTGCGAAGTCGCCACGTTGCATGTGCCGAAATTCGACCGACCCTTCTACATAAGAACCGACGCTTCTAGGTACGCGATCGGAGCTGTCCTTGAACAGGTTGATGAAGCCACGGGTGATCATTACCCTCTTGCATTTTGGTCTCGGAAGCTAGCTCCACGCCAGATGCAATGGTCACCGCGTGAGCAAGAGACTTACGCCATAATCTGCGCTCTGAAGAAGTACCAATCGTGGGTTGGCACCAATCGAGTCGAGGTCCTGACGGATCATCGATCTCTGGAGTATTGGGCCACCGAACACATTGATACTGTCGCGAGCCCAGCTGGTCGACGGGCCAGATGGCATGAACTTCTCAGTTTGTTTGACCTCCATGTGTCGTATTTGCCTGGAAAACACAACACGGTAGCGGATGCTCTGAGCCGATGGGCTTACCCCGCTTCAGAGGGGCTGCAAAGTACCAACATCCATGGTACGGAGCAGGACCGCCACGTCGTAATCGAGTGGGATCAAGAAGAAAAAAAGCTCATTCGACGTGAATGCATGCAATGCTCTGTTAAACGGCATGCATTACCGTGTCATGACATCACGGCCTTCTCAGATCCGGCGCATGCCCATGAGATTATCACCAAATCACTGAAAGTCGTGGAGAAAGTCACCGATCCCTCCTCAGGGAGTGTGAAACGGTTCGAGTATACCCGACCTGTAAGTGGATTTCGGTTGATTCAGGGCATTAAGCGTCGAGATCCGGCCAAAACTCCACCCCTGCCGAAAGATTCCCTTATCATCCGTGACTGGACGAACGATTATCTGCATGATTCCATGTTTAAAGAGGTCTTTGAGAATCTCAAATCCAAAGATGCTCACAAGGATGGAATTTATGCTGAATATTCGTTGGATGGGGGGAAGCTGTGGATGGAGGGTAAATTGTGCGTACCAGACGCCCTGGCCCCCCGAGTGTTAAACTGGTGGCACAAATGGGAGTCCCCCCACACACATGGCCGTAGATTATGGTCGATGATTAAACATAGGTTGTTCGGCTCAAGGCTATATACTCATTGTATGAAAGTAGCCGCCGGATGTGCCCAATGTGCTGTCTCGACGCCCCCCAGCGCGAAGAAGCACGGCCATCTGAGGCCACACCCTATTCCGAAGCGCCTCTTTAACAGAGTAACCAGTGATTTTTTCCATCTTGGTGAACTCGACGACGAAGAGTGCCATTGGACCAACAAAAAGGTCAATGGAGTGCTCCTTATACAATGCCGTCATTCTGGCTACATTCAGGTGTTGCCTTGCAACATCGAGTCAATGACTGGCAAGGCTGCCGCCAAATGGTGCGCGCAGACCTGGATGGGAGGTTGGGACGTCCCATCTGAGGTGGTTACGGACTCAGGCAAAGAGTACACCTCCGAATGGTGGAAGGAATTATGTGCTCGCCTTGGAAACCACCACCTGAGATGTGAAATCCACTCACATCGAGCGCTGCCTGGCGAAAGAGCCGGACGCTCCATTATAAATATGCTTCGTAAGGAGCTCGCCAGTGAGAAAGACTTCCATTGGCTTGAAGTTCTCTTCGCATTGCTTCGCCGTTACCACAACACGCCATTGTACCATGGCCTTTCGCCAAATGAAATTGTCTTTGGACGAAAGAAGTGTTGGTGGAACATGCCGTTGAATAATCCTCGCCCTTGTAAAGATGCTTCGTTGTTTTTGGACGAAATCCAACGAGCAGAAAAAACTGTCTCGAAATTAATCGATAAGCATCAAGCTGACTGGCTTTGGGTCCAGAATCAAGGCCGAAAAAACCCCCACAATTTTGAAGTCGATGATCGAGTTTGGCTTCGAAAATCCGAAACCACCCTGGACGGAGATGATAAGCTTCTTCCCTTGTGGGAGGGGCCATTCGCTGTTACAGCGCGTCTAGGTGAGAACAGGTGGAGGATTCGTGTGGATGTCAGCAGGGAAATTGAAGTTTCGGGCGATCGCCTCAAGAGAGAGATCCCCTCCCCCAAGGATCGGGTTAAACCCCTTTTTTGGACTTCGAAATTTTTGTCCGATCGGGTCATCGAAGGGGGGAAGTACGAGCTCAAGAGGATTTTAGAAGCAAGACGTGACGAAAAGGGCGAATGGGAATTTCTATGTGAGTGGAGGGGCTTTGATTCCAGTCACAACAACTGGGAACCAGCCCATTCTTTTGTCCATGGGTACACCAAGGGGTTCATCGACTTCCTCAAGAAGCACCCCGAAATTGGCGTACTCCTGACAGACTGTCTGTCGAAACCAGACAGACAGGTGGAGAGCGACGGAAAAAGACCTGTGGTGAATCGAGATCCAGCCTTTTACGGCCCTCAGCAGCCACATTCCAGGGCTGATCCGTCGATCCCCCCTCCTGCGGTCAGGCCAGCCCAGGAGTGAAATGAAGACCAAGCTTCGAGTTCGGCCGCTGATTTGCAGCGCCCAAGCCGTACGAGGGCCCCACCAGACAGGTTGGTGGTCACATGTATTCGTGCTTGGCCGAATTGAGGGAGACCCGTCGTGACTTGAGTCGCCGACGCCATAATCTGGGTAACAGTCGTCTAGTCCAGGGCGTCATGGCACTCGTCGCTAGGGCTCAAGGGTGTAGGTCCGAAACCCTTGCATGTCCAACTCCTACAAAAGCTCCAGCCTCGCCCCGTCGACCACTCATTCCAATGTGAGTGTTCTGACGACTTGAAAAAACCACATTCTGCTCAATCCACTGTTCATTCTTCCTGATTACGACATGATGTGGAGAACTGCGAATGTTTGATAATTTGACGTCAATCAACTTTTCTTTGGTCTCCGTTCGGCAGACAAGGCGTAGATACGCTGCCGAAAGCCACGGAGTGTGCTGCCGTGTCCAGAAAAAACCAACCTCAGGCTTAATTCAGGCAGATCCGGGGTAATCTTGTCTCTGTTGGTCTGTGCATCTTTGGAATTTGGCTACTCGTGCAGATGGAAGCAAATGTACATAGTAAAAACGCTGGCCAGCGACATTCACACACACAGCACACAGCGACATACACACGACAGCGACATACACACACAGCGACATTCACCCCTACAGGCACCCCCTGTAGTACTGGCTGCACTAGATGCGACGCCAGGAACTCAGATCTTACCTTCATTTGCCGTGATGCTGAAGCCAAAGTCCAGATTCAGATCCAGATTCCTTGAATTTACCTTGAATTCCTCAGGTTTGTCCACCATTCTGCGCAACAGTGGAACAACAGGGCAAAACCCCGACGTCAATTGTTCAGACAACCTTCATATGAGAGCTCTAGGGACTTCTAACAGCAACCTCTCGGACCTCAGAGCTTCCGTAAGCTTCGGTGTATTTTTGGCACACGCCAATGTGAGCTCAATCCGACCTGAAAGTGTCGAAAAAGGTGAATCCAAGTGTCTTGTGGGACTCAATCGAAAGATGGGCCTTGTCCAAGTCGATTGACACCGCCGCCACTGTAAATAAAGGACTATTCGGTGTCTCTCAGTTATATACTGTCAGTAAAGCGCCTTCAGCGAACCTTCGGCGCGTTACATGCCAAGGATCCAGGGCCATCATGTCCCATCATGATGCATCATCACATGATCCACATTTTCATGGAATCTGTTGGATGCTCGCGAACCAACGTGCCGGAAAGCACAATTCATCTGAATAAACGACAATATATATTAACTCTAGTCTAAACGAAGGTGTTAGTAGTTTCAGTTCTAGACATTCCGCTTCATTTCACCTTCATCTGAGGGAATTTCCTCATTTTAGGACAATTTAGGTTGATTTCCTTGTCATCTCCTCTCATTCCTCGAAGATCTGTTTACGGCTTTGCCAAACTTCGTTGACGCTGATGTTTTTCTGTTCACTTAGGGCCTGCAGACTACATTTGTATTTGTTTTCCCTCTCTGTGATTGTTTCATCTCCTTCATCTCTGCTCAAATTGATTCTCAATCTTGCTGAATCTTGTGATCATCCACCAGATGCGCCAAATCTGAAGCACATGCTGCACTTTTCAGAACGAGAAAAGCGGGAGTAACACGATGTAGAGTACGTGGAGGACACCGTAGCGTGCCCGCGACGGCTAAACTGTGCCAGAGCGCCGAGATGTCACTCCATTTCTTGATTCTCCCACTCAATCCACCAATAATTTACCTCATTCTCAACCAGGGCATGGTTTGGTATCGATTCTCGATACGTTTACATGCTTTTTCGCCCGTAACCTAATGTTTTACTGCCCGGAGGACTGTTCGTCACTCCTCATTCTGTCTCATTTCAGGTTCATCCATCCTGATTCAGTGCCAATTCAGCCCAAATCAGGTCAGATCAAGCAGATTTCGCCCCATCGAGGCTACATTTCTATTTTTTTCTGGGACTTACCCGCACTACGTTCTTCGTTGACGTAGCGACACACCCCAGTGTGTTTTTGGAGGGGGAGTGTAAGTGCGGCTAACCCCCATCTGCTCAGATTTTCACAGATCTGCCCCAGATTGGCTACATTTTGGCCATTTTCTCTGCTTCGGCGGAATCGCCGCCCCGCAGCTCAGTCTCAGGATCAGACCTATATATTTCTGATGTGCCGGATCTGATTTCGCGGTCCATTCATCTCAAATCCGCCGCGTTCCGATCATTTGCCCGGAATCGCCAATTGCCGCTGACGCGCGTGCGGGAGCCAGATCGGCCAAATATTTTTTCACAATCGGATTTATATAAATCTTTTCAGATAGATATGGACACTCAGATGTACTTAGGAATATCCGCATCAATTTTCTTCTTAGACTGGGATTTTTTGCCGGATAACAATCAGCATGGATCTTGCCTCCGTTGTCGCCGCTCTTGCCTCCGTTGGTGTCCGTGTATCCGGTTCTGCCCCCAACAGCAGCGTTCAGGTCGACTCCTCGCGTGCCTGCCCCCCCGGTCTTGCCGGCCCTGAGCCCTCCGGCACCATCTACGACCTAGGGCAGCACTTTCACACTCTAAGACTGTTTCAGTCTTAACTTCAAGAAAGATCGCTTTACAGAATTATCTACTGCAGTGCACGGAACGTGCGACGACGGGCGGCGATTTGCCGTCAATTAGAAATCGCGGTAGAAATCGGGTATCTCACCGATTTCTAACCGCAAATCGACCAAGACAGTAAAATTATGGTAATTCCACATCAATTTAATGGTTAGCAATCGGATTCGAGATTTCGCGGGTTGGAGAACAGGGATATCCCGGTGACAGCCGGTGTCAACGGCTTCCGCACGGTAGTGACGGCTCACAGGCCTCCGGGCCATGGGCCATAACGGGTGTGACGGCTCACAGGCCTCCGGGCCATGGGCCATAGGTTCTGGGTACTGCTTCACTATCGTACTGAAAACTACCAATTTGCCCGTCACGTTCTTGAAAATGGACTGGCGGCCCTGCAGGTATCCCTGGATGAGATCCAGGTGGAGATGTTCGCGAGCCAACAACAGCACATCATGCAGTTGTATTGCTCGATACATATGAATAACGCTTTCCGTTTCTTCTGGAAAGCAATGGGCCTAGCGTATGCTGACCCTCCCTTCTCCCTGCTCGCGAAGGTTCTAACCAGAATCGCTTATGAGGGAGGAAGGGTTGTCATGTGTACCCCTGACTGGGGTTGTTCAGGTGAACAGGCTAATTGCCGCCGAACGCTGGACAGAATGACTGTGAGAAGAGTGCAACTCCCCGACGGTCCCATTTATGTGCCTGAGGATTCAGACACAGCTATGCAGGCCCCTGAATGGGCCAGTTTCTTATCCATCGTCGATGGATCCCCCAACCCTGTACCCCTGTGTGATCTGGATCAGGTGCTACTGAAAGAGGTCATGGCCCAAAATCGTGGCTTGACCCTTTCTGATCTCAAAAAACGATCTCCTGGGCACCTATCTGCCACATTTACAGGGTGTGAATCCCCTGATGGCGATCTGGAACCTGCTGCTGTGAAGGAGGATGGTGACGACCAACTGTCTGAAATCGCCAGCTCTATCCCTCCTGTTGATCCCAGCTGTGTTGAACTCAAACACAGTGCCTTCTTGGCCCAGCTGCTGCTGGACGAAGTAGACCTAGGGTCAACCTCAGAACCAACTTCCCCTGTTGGGAAACCTGTTTTGCACATGCAGCATACTTGCTCAGGTGAACCTGTGACTCAGATTCCTGATGCTCTAGCGCGGCCTGCTTCTAACAACATGCCATTGTCGGAGTATGACACTCAGGAACTCCGACGGATCCTAGATCGCATAGACTTGTAGTCGCGAGGAAAGATACGGTGCCATCGGTCAAAATGGCAGAGTCCGCGGTGAAATTACACTCACCGAATATCACACGCTTGTCAAGGCTTATCCCAACATCATTAGCAACATGACTCTGGACATTGAGTCAAAACTGAAAGAAGCATGACCGATTTATTTGCAATTTTCGGGCTCCCAAAGTGCTCCCCACTATCTGCAGAATGCGTGGAAACCGTCTTGGGCAACGTAGTGATTTCGTCCCTTGGCCTACCTTTTTCGACAAGCAAGCCAACGTGTGTGACCACTCGAAAAGCAACGACATCGGTTCCGAAGGCTTGCCTAAGGAGACCATATTTCTGCGGATGCCGCTATTCGCCTGAGCACTCATGTGTCTTATCTACTAAAAGTGCTGTTAAAATTTCCCTTGGCTCTTTTCAATAGCAAACAATGCAGTGAATTCCAGGAATGATCTCTCACTTGAGTAGTGACAATTCAATGTGTCAACAAAACACCAACCTAAAAGGTTGCAAGAAGAATGGTACAAAAGCCTTTTAGAACCTTATAAATTGATATAAAAACATTTGTAAATCATGCAAAAGCTCATTTTATATCAATGTCATAGATTAGGAACATCCCATGCTGAAATGGATTTATCGCTTTTAGGAAATTGCATGAATGGCATCCGGGAATCGAACCTAGAATTTTGCAATGCAAATCTCATGTTCTGCCAATTATAATAACACATCCAGCTGATAAATTTTCATCTCAATTTATTATAGATCAACAGATAATATTGTCTGAACTCAGAAAACATCCGTCTTTTCTTTTTCTGCCCCAGCAGAACAATGTCCAGATCCACAGCGATCATGCATGACAGATCGATCAGCGATTACGACAAAGTCCTTACCAAGTCTGAACCAAGAAGACGATAAACAGGTACTCTCATGCTCATGGTAGAACTGCATTATTGAGGGAGTTATAGAATATAGAACTGTAGCCAGACTTCGTCAGTGCATCTGCGAGTTGATCTTGCGTAGCCACCCATTCCAGATTGGTAACTTCTCCAGACGTTATAGCATCACGAATCACTGCAAGCCCAATGAGAAGTCTCTTCTCAGACACAGCCTTGTGCAGATAGACGTGGTCGAATAGTGAAGCACAGTCAGTAGTAGCGTAACAGGGACTCGCATCTTCGTAATCTCAGTAACGACATTGAGCGTTAAGAACAGGTCATCCAAGCAGGCTGAACAAGCAAGGGTTTCCCCAGCAAAAGTGGACTTTACGACTCTGCGCAGGGTACGGCTTTTCCAGTTGATCAGACGGAAGCGCTCTTTCTTGTCTTCACCGACACTTGCGATAGTCCACAGCCAGCCACCAACAGTTTTCCCTTCTTCCCCATTGCCTCATGACGAGTCATGGTATCCAATAAGACGAACAGGTCCACTCAACTTGGGAAATCTGATGCATAGCGATCTCTTCCTCATGTGCTGCAAGGTCTTGTTCGCTTGAAGCGCATCCGAGACTGTAGGTTTGCTTGATCGTTGTGAGAGACGGCACACGCTATAAGAGAAGTCAGGTCTCGTTTGCCCGGTACACCAGGACAAAGCTCCAATCAAGCCGCGGTACAAAGTGGTCTCTTTCGCGTTTAATAGTCTTACACGATCTGTAGACTCCTCCAGAGATATCTCCGCGATCTCATCAACGTACTTCTGTTGGTCCAACGTTATCTCGATCAGATTGCCGTCATCGTCACGTTTCCATTCCAAATGCACTCCACAAAACACATACTCCTCTCTGACCCCTGCTCCGTGACCGCTGGTATGGCTCGTCGCAGCTGCCGGTCATACAGCCACAGCGTACCCACGTCAAGTACGACAGCCACTGCCAGGACTGGGAGACTGCACAGAGGTTGCTGAAGGACCGGCACCACCTCGCAAGGCCAGCCCATGACGTTCCCCACAGCTGGATGGTTGGCGTACACCTGAAGCCAGGGATCACTCTGGCCGTCAGGGCTCTTCACCTTGGTACCACGCACCTGGGCCCACGATTGCGCCGACACCACGCGGGACCACTCTCTGAATGTCGTGATGTCCCGCGCCACCCAGGAACCGATCAACAGGTCGAAGGCCTGCGCCACCGCCGGCATCCAGTGAGGGAACAAGGACTTGCCCTCTTCATGCTCGATGCACGACCGTGACACCAGCAGTGCGTGCAGCGGTGCCCTCTGAAAGGTTGCCCGCAGGTCGCCGGGGAGGCCGGCAAACGGGTTCCACGGCGGACGCTGCAGGATCCTCCCTGCCGGCGGGCAGAAGGGTGTGTCACCGCCCAGGAACGCATAAGCCGCCCTCTTTCGATAATGCATCGGCAGCTGCATGATCTGGGTGAGCCGATGGTTCCTGCGGGCATACACATGTTCCGCGATCTGGACCATGTCCTCCACAAAGAGCCTGGCCTTGGCAGGGCCCCGGGACGACGCCGCTCGCACCGCAGCGAACAGCCGCTTCAGGTCCCCGGGGACGACACTCGCCATCAGGGATTCAGTCCACCTGCAGCCGTGCTCCCTCCACGCCACGAACTCCACCGCCCTGTCTGTCAGGGGTAGCTCTGCCGTGAACTCCTCCACACGCCTGCACAGGAGCCCAGCCACCTCCTCGTCCCGCGCACACAGTAGGCGCATGTGGCCAATGTCCTCCTCCGGCCCCCCACAGAAGATACAGGGGTGGGCTGGTATTGCCATACGCGTGGGCTTTTGTCTCCACCGTCGCATGACCTGCATGGTGGACAAGCGACCGTCACGTGCCCGCAGCATATTCCTGTGCGTTGGGCCGTGGTGCACAGCTCCCAGGGGCATCGCCTTGCAGGCGCCAGCCAGTGGCGTGTGCGCCCTGGTGCGAGCCGCTAGCGAACGCCACTCCATCTCCCGGACTTGCTGAAGGGCTTGCATGGATGGCACACGCGGCTCGAGCTCTCCATTATCCCCCGGCACTAAGAGGATGGCGTGCTCCTTTGGCAGGACGAGATGGACAGGCGGGGCCATTGCCCGGGCCGCGGCAGAGTCCGGTGCCTCGAGCGGGACCGCCGCCAAGTGCGAGCTCTGCCTCACCACCCAGTGGTGCGGCCCCCCAACTCGGCGCGGCAGCCGCCGCAGCCCCTGCACTATCCAGCTCAGTGCGTGCTGGTTGACCAGATGTGATGTCGGCCCCTTGATGCCACGGTACAGGGCCTCCTGCGCCCTGCGGAGATGCGCTCCTATGACGGACGCATCCACCACGTGTACCGTGCACGCTGACGGGGGCGTGTGCAACAAGTACGCCGCCGCGCCGATGATCTCTGCCTCCGGGACCGTGCCGTAGATGGCACCCGTCCACATGGGGATTCCCTGGCTGGCCATCGCCACGTTTGTGGCGTCGTCTCCCTGGGGCGACGCGTCAGACGATGTGACTTTAGTTGCCACCGGCACCCAGCAGTACCGGTGGGGCTCGGGCCACGCCACGTCGGAGTGGGGGCTCTGCACCACCTTTCCTAAGGACGCCGCACTGGAGGCCGTGAGCTCCGGGGACAGGACCACCCTCGGTCGATATACCGCATGTGGTCCCCAGGCCAGGTCACATCCGCAGACTGACTTTATGGCGTCCAGGGCGGTGGTATACTCCGCTCCCCAAACTGTTGCGGAGCAGGAAGGCTGGTATACCACCACAGACCCCTGCTCCACTGCGCCGCCATCACGCAACGACGTGACGGCGACGTGCGGATCGTGTGGCACGTTGGATATCCGGACCACTTCCGGGACCGAGTACTCATCCGGATCCGGGGTTGGGCGTGCTGGCAGCAGAAGGACAATTGCCCACTCGCAACACCTGTGCACCGCCGTGCACGCCCTGGAAAACGCTGGCCGCCCGTGCACAACCCACAGTGGTGGCGGGCTTATGCCGCCCCCGGCGTGTGGAGTGAGCAGGGGGACGGACGCTGGATCGTCTTGCTGTCCGTAGCCCTCAAAGACGTCCCCCAATAGAAACAGGAGGGCGGCTAGCGGGACGAACGGCATGGACAGCCCCGGGTTGGCTGGATCCCATCCTTCCTCCCTGTATCCGCCCACCACATACACGTCCCCCGCAGCGGACTGGCTATTGCGTTTGCTGGCCTTCTTTTGGCGCACCGGGTGTATTAGCCGGTGAGTCAACGGACCGGGCAGCTGCGGCCTGAAGACGTCGCGGAGCCCCGTGAGCCACACGTGGTCCAGCTGGTGGGGCCCTACTCCCGCGTGCGGAAGGTGCAGGTGGTCCTCATGGCACTCCTGAAGCTGGACAGCCCAGTGCCCAGGCGCAGGGCAGGGGAGCCGCGCATGCAGGAGGTCATTTGCGGGATCAGTCAGGGACTGTACTGTCGCATCCGTGCGGGGCCCCGAGAGAACGCAGATGTCCCTACCCTTGAAGGTATAGGATTGGGACACCCACTTCCGCCCCGCCCACTGCACTTGCGGCAGATGGGCGTGTACACACGAGTACACCGACGATGGCATTAGAAGTCCTACGCGCAACGTCCCCATCGCCCGGAGTACCCTGTCCACCCACGTATTGCCAGCGTGTGTGGCGAATGACGCAGAGGGCACCATGAACTGCCCGCACACTCCGTACTGCACGTGCATGTCTCGGAGCATGGCCCGCAGCTCATCCCGGACTGTCGTCGACCTGTGGTGGGTGAGCTGAGCCATGGTCGCCACGACGGAGTCGTGGCATATAACCTGGACATCCGCCAACCGTAACCCATGACCCGACCGCACTGCCACGTTGGACAGGTCCTTGGGCAGCTTCTCGAATTGCAGGGCCGCAGCCTTGATGGCAGTATTCAGTTTGATCACTGCCTCCGCCGTGTCGGACAGGTAGGGCGCCGCGTACCGCACGATGCCTCCAACCACAGCCGCCATCACCTCATGAGGCACCGACGCCGGCCCTAACGTGTTCTTGCACCAGCCCAGCAGAGCTTCACACCGGAGTACATGTTTCTCCTTCATGGTCGCCATCCTCCTGGGATCGAGGCGCAGGCCAAAGTATGGTACCGTGCCCTTGGCACGTAAGTATACGCATGGGGCCGCCGTGTTCCCTGGGTTCAGGTATACCATGATCGAATGGATGCGAGCAGTATTGGCATAGGCGCATTTGCCGACGTTGAGGGACATGCCCATGTCAGTGAGATACCGCGCTATCGCCGCCGCATACTCCAGGAATTGCGGCAGGGAGTGCGCTATCAACCGGAGGTCATCACAGTACGCCTGTACCAGGGGTGGCACCGCATGGCGAGCATCTCCCCGCGCCTTGCAGGCGAGGCTCCGCAGGAGAGGCTCCAAAAGGAGGAGGTAGAGCACAGCGCTCTCCGCACTGCCCTGCCGCAGGCCCCTGTGGAGCCGTATGCTCGGCGTCGGGCCGTGCGCGGTGACGATGCGCACCAGAGACCCACAGCTGAGGGTGTGGAACAGCCTGATGAGCTCCTCCGGGACACCCATGTGGCGCAGGAGGAGCGCCAGCGCTCCGTGCGGCGCTGTGTCAAAAGCTTTTGACACATCGAAGGCCAGGACGTGGTTTTCCTCCAGCCCACGCTGCAGCCTGCGCTGGGCCAGGCACACCGGGGCAGCCGCCGTGGAGCCCGGCATGGCTCCAAACTGCCAGTCCGCGGCCAGTCCCTTGCCTGCCAGAACAGCTGTGAACCTCCGCATGAGGGGAGTCATGAGCATTCGCATGTCTTGCTGCCCCAGCGCTTTCGGCCTGTACTCGTCCAGGTTGCCCGTGGCTGTGCCCTTGGGCATCAGCCAGATAAGTGCCTCGTGCCAGGACTCCGGGACGTCCGCACCCCGTAGGATTGCCCTGTACGCATGCACCAGGAGCCCCTGCACCGGTTCAGGCAGCTCTGCTATGAGGGCAGCCGTGACCCGGTTGGACCCCGGAGCTTTGTCGTCCGCCACGGCCTGCTTCACGGCGTCTTTAAGGTCCTGCATGGTGTAGTCCTGTACCGACCTCCATTCCTCCGGCACCCCTTTGGGAATGTGAGCCCGGACCAGCCGCTCGAAGGCCAGCAGGTTCACTGGCTGCTTGGCGTACAGCGCCTCCCAATACCTCTGGACCTCGCCAATGACGTCCGAGGCCTCCAAGAGCACCTTCTCCAACTCGTGGACGCGTACGGACCATAGGCCTGACGGGGCATAGTTCACCACGTTGATGGCCCCCCGTATCGCCGTCCATCGGAGCTGCAGATCCGGTACCCTGCCCCGCCAGTAGTCCTTGATGGACCGGCGCCTGTTGCTCCTGAGGACATCCCGCAGCTCCTCCACGCGTGTCTCCAGCTGGTGGAGCTGTTGGTCCAACGCGGCATGTAGGTCCTCTACCGAGGCGGGGGACAGGTCGGGGTCCACTCGCCGGAGGTGCTGTAGCAGGGCAGTCGCCTCCTGGGAGTGGAGTCTGGCCGCCGCCGCGTCCCGTTGCCACAGCTGATGGGCACGCCAGGCCAGGGCCTGCTGATCCGAGAGGACCTGGTCCAACGACGCCTTCGTTTCCGCCTGCCCGTACGGGTACTGCGGGTCCACGCCTGAAGGCATGCGCACTCCCGTGACCCTGGACACGTCATCACGGAAAGGCGTAGAGCAGGTCAAAGACCGCTTGCACCTCTGACGTGCCCATGGTGGCAGTGTCCTGGTCCGACGAGAGCCACGCCTGTAGCCGCCGATCCCCGCAGGCCTTCTGCAGTACTGCCGCTGACGCCTCACGAACCCCCGGAGAGTCCGGGCGTATGGCATGCAGCCTGCCTTGGGCGTGCGAGTAGGCCATCCTGGTGACCCTCTCTTTGCCGGCCACCGCTAGCGGGATGTCCAGGACCACAGGGCCATGATCCGACCCCAGTGACGCAGGAGACCGCCCCGGCGCCAAGTGTGGGCGCTCACGCGCCGCCCATGGGACCAGAGGCGAGTTTAGAAGGAAGGAGTCCAGTCGGTGCCCTGCCCTCGTGGGCCTCCTGTCCTCCTCCCGCTCCAGGCCTGCCCTGCGGAAACCACACTGTTCCCGCAGGGCTTGGAACCTCCTCGTGGTGGGGTGCCACAGGGACTCCAGCCACACGTTGAAGTCCCCTCCGAGGAGCACGGCCCTGGGGCCACCCGCGCTCTTGGCTGCCGCGTAAATGGCCACGTCAGCCCAGAAGGACGCCTTAGACGCCCAGGAGTTGCCGCCGCTACCCGGGCCTTGGACGTTGATGACCGTGAGGGTGCCACCTGCGGTCACCACATCGAGGGCCATGGCCTTGCCTGGCACGATGTCCACGATATCTCGAACTTCCTCCGCGGCGAACACGTCCGCCCGAAGGGCAATCAAGAGCCCGCCGCGCACCGCTGCCGCCGACGCCGCCTGGGCATCCACCCCTGGGTAAGCATGATACCCGTGGTGACGCCACTGGTTCTCCGAGTGCACCACACCTTGAGGGTCCTGCAGGCCGGTCTCCTGGAATAGGCCCAGGATGGCACCCTCGGCCTTCATGATGCCCGCCGCCACCGCTTCACCGTCGAGCATACCTGGGGCCACTGGTACGCCGTCCCCCCGCATGGAGCCCTGGACGTTCCAGGACACCGCCGCTCGGGTGTCGGAGGCGGGGCCCCTTCATGGCTGCACGTGTGGATCGGGGCCGCCCGCCGGATCCGGATCACTGGACAGAGGGGGCCCACCAGCAGGTTCAGGGGGACCACTCGCACCCGGCGCGGGCGGCCGGCGAGGTGGCCTCTGTCCCTGTGGGCCTCCGCCCGAGGCGGTCGTCGCCTGCTGAGACCCGGCAGATGCGGCGGGCTCCCCCTTTGCCTGTCCGCCGGATGTACTTGCCGCCGTACTCCCCGTAGAAGTCACTGCCCCACGCCGTGCTGCAGACCGAATCGCTCCAGATCGTGCCGCCGACGGCGACGCCCCGCGCTCCGCCGCGGGGCGGGCACCCGTGGGCAGCGTGAGCGCTCTGGACCCCGCCTGGGCCCACGCAAAAGGCCCCGTCTGGCCCCCCGGCATAACGCCAGCCAGCATGGCCAGCGCCTGGTCCCGTTGCGCCGGATCAGTCGCATGGTCCCGCTGGATGTGGTCGCGCAGGTCCTTGGGGTGTAGGTGGGTAGGCCGGCAGTGCGTGCCAGCTTTCCATGTGCAGTGACCAGCCCCATCCAGCCGAGACCAGGGGCAGACGTTGATCGTCTTTGTCCCACGCTGCTCTGTGGCCAAGTCACCACCAAAGTGCTGCAGCACGTACCGAATGTTGGCATAGCCACCATACTGAGGCGGCTGGCCCCTCTTGGGCGGTGGCTTGGGCGCCGCTTTCGGGGCCTGCCTCGCCGCCGCGGCCGGGGGTGCCGCAGGCCGTACTGGTAGCACGCTTGGTGGCTGCGGCAGGTGCAGCATTCCCCCCACGGGAAACTGCTCCTCCACCCAGCGGCGCCACGCGTCGGCGAACTTCTCCCGGTCGCCCTCGACTTTCCACCTGGACGTGGAGAATGCCCGGAGCCACGGCCCCATGTTCTCCGCCATGACCAGGCGGAGGGCATCTCCTCCGCTCTGCCGGCGGAAGCGTGTCGCGGCCGCGCCTGCCACGGTCCCTTGGAGGTACAGCGCTCCGCACCCGTCGCCACTCAGTGCACTAAGGTGCAGGGCCTCCAGGTCGGCGGGGCGGATCGTGAGCACCGTGCCCTCTCCGCGATCGTACAGGCGCAGCGCCGAGGAGTGGGGCTCCAACGCCGCCACAACCCAGCACCACGCCCGCGACACGCTATGCAGCAGTGCCAGCGAGGCTGTCGGCCTGTTGCTGGAGGACTGCGCTGCTGAGGCCCTGGGGAGGGCCGCCGCGTGACCCTGCAGCGCCCTGCACATGCCAGCTGCATGCTCAGCCTGCCACATGTTGCTCGGGGCTATGGGCCAGACGTCCTGCCCCTGGATCACCGGCGGCCGCGTGACCTCCACGAAGACCGCCGGCGCTGGCGGGATGTCCTCGGCCGCACACTTGTTCGCCCTGCGCACCGGCCCCAGCTCACTGAGGCACTCCCCGAACACCCGGTAGCAGGCCGGGCCCCGGACTGCTGCCTCCTGGGCCGGCACGCGGTGACTACGACCCACTCCAGTCCCCCTGTTTCCACCCAAACACAGGCCCAATACTCCGCCCCCTCCAACACCACCAGCCGCCCCATATCCGCCATGCCCACCGTATGGGTGGAAGGCACGCTCTCCACCCTCAGCCACCGCTTGGCGCTTTCTTCCCACGGCTGGGGGGCATGCATCCGCTGCTGCTGCATTGCGTCCTGCACGTGCTGCAGGGACACCGTCGCCAGCATGGACATCCCCCCGTCCGCCGCCGCCGCCATACACAGCAGGGCATGTTGCATGCGCGCCCCGGGCAGCCCCACGTTGTGCGGGACGTCCGCCAGGTCCAAGGGCGTGCGGGGCGCCGGCAGGGCATCCAACACCGCTGCAGGCAGCTCCCCCAGGGACGGCAGACGGGCGATGGGCCCCATGTCCCTGTTGAGGACCACCGCCGCCACCCACCGCCTGTCCAGCGCGGACAGGAGGTTGCCCGGCCTTGGCACCCTGAGGAGGGTACCGACGGCGGACATGAGGGCGCACACGCCACAGTCCTTGGTGTTGCCGGCTGGCTGCTGCACCTGTGCCGCCCGGGCGTCCGCCAGCAGATGCTCTGCACCCGGCCATCCCGCCCTCTGGCCCCTGGGTGCCATGCGCATCGTCCGGACCGCCATGTCCCACGTGTGCGGCCATTGGGGCGGGGCCCCCGACACCACAGGCCGGGCCAGCGGGTCCACGGCCAACCGCATGTCAGGGGCGTCTCCAACCGGTCGAGGTACACGCCTCTGAGCCGCCCAGCTCGACGTACCTCGCAATGATGAGGGCAGCCGGGGTTTGGTCGTGCCGTTGGCCTTCCCACCCCTCCCTCGGGAGCATCATGGCGTGGGGGGCCAGGTATTGCACCACGTCGGCTGCCAGCGCGACCACGTTGTCGCTGAGCTCCACCCCATGGTCTGCGGCCACCAGGAACTGGTGCCTGGGCTTGGAATACAGGTGCTCCAGGGCGCCCCGCAGCTCAGCCGGTGGGGGAGAGGCGTCTCCGCAGCCCCGCAGCCATGGGAGTGCGCCCGGGAGATGCCGCCCTGCTCCTCCTGACCAGACGGCGGCCTTAAGGACCGGCAGATCCCCCCATACAGCCCTAGCGACCTGATCGCGCCAGGGCTGTGGCTTGTTTGCACCCCACTGGAGGACGGCCACCACAGCATGCGTGGTCAGGGGCTCTGCCGTGAGCTGCAACGCTGTCCCCCCCTCGGTCTCGATCACCGTGCCCCGTGGGGCAGTGAAGACGTGGGCATTGGCCCCACGGACCGCCACGCATCCCCACAGGACCGCCACGGTCTCCCAGCCGGGGTGGTTGGTCCTCCTGGGCAGGACCACCACCGGTGGGCACGGGCTGTTGGCGGCCCACACGCGCCATTCCACTCCCACCAGACGCTCGTGACCAGGGGGCCGGTACACTTGTGGCCACGCGACTGGGAGCTGGCGATGGACAGCGGTCCACACATCAGCCCCGCCAGCCCGCGTGAACTGGAGTCCCTCCAGGATGTCCCCGTCCACAGGGCTGGGGAGGCGGGCGGTGCGAACTTCCAGCCCCTGGCCCAGGCGAAGCCCTGGCCTCTCTCGGTCTCCCAGCAGCGAGACCTCCGGGTCTGTGGCCGCAAGACGAGCCGCCACCGTGGGGAGATGCAGAAAGACAGTCCACGGCTGGACTGAGACGGGCTCGCGCGGGAGGTCAGGGCAGGCCGCCACAGCACTGCCATCCCTCGCCCAGCTGAGCGCCCTGTCCCACCACTGCGCCCACGCACCCTGCGCTGCCGGCAACGACCAGGACAGGTACGTCACGACCGCCTTAGCCTGCCACTCGCGAGGGTCCATGCCGGCAGGGTGTGTGTGCCACGTGCACACCCATCCCAGATTGGCTTCCTGGACGGCGACCACGTCCCTCCACTGGACCACCGGGAACGGAGTGAGCAGGGCCACCATGCCACATGGCAACGCCACCGCCCACTCGGTCAGGCCCCCACTCTCCACCGCATACCCCACCGCTGGGAGCCCTCCCCCTTGCGCCTTTACCACCGCCTCCTGCAGCAACGTTCCGTGGCCCCGACCGTGGTCCTGGCTGCGGTCCAGGCTGAGGGCCCCCACACGGGCCATGGCCTGGAGGATCAGGAGTAATTCCTGGGGTACTCCCCGCGGCACCGGCGGCTGGGGGTGGGCGAACCGGCAGGCATCTGCCCGCATGCACCACCCCTTGGTCCAGAGCCTGCAGGTTTCCACCTCCCCCGTCTTTGGCTCAGCCTTGTCCGCCACCCCCAGCTCCTGTGGACCCACCTCACGCGCCTCCTTCGCCCCCACGATCACCAGCTCCTCGTCCTGCTCCCCGGCGCCCTGTGCCTCTTCACCCTTGAACTCCGGCTCCTTGTCCCGCTCCATGGCGACTTGTGCCTCCTCACTCCTCCTGCGTTGGTCCTCCTCCTCCAGTGCCTCCGTCGTCGGCGGCGGGCCCGCTGCATCCGTGAACTTCGCCAGGGCCGCCGCCACAATGGCCTGCACGTCCACCTCCTCCCCGGCCACTTCGGCTGATCCTGCTGCTGCTCCTCCCCCGTGGGTTGTCCTTGCCCCACCTCGTCGCCGCCACGGCCTGCCTCCTCATCACCCCCCACCGGGATCGCGTGTTCGGACCCCTGGGGGGCGGCGCTCTCGTCGAGGCGCGTGCCCACCACCACCAGCAGTTTGAGGTCACCGCCGCGGCTCTCAAGGCAGTAGCTGCTGGAGGTGGGGACGAGGACAGCCTCATCCCCGGTCAGCAGCAGGCGGTCTGCGTCGAACACGACCTCTGCACCCTCACGGTGCACCGCCACCAGGAGCACATGGGACCCCAGCGCCATGGGTGTGAGGGGCCGCACGGCCTGCTCGCGGCGCCAAGCGTCAGCCCCACCTCGCCACAAGGCCACGTACAGGCCTTCGTCCCGCCGCACGTCCTCCAGCCCTGCCTCGTCCAGCAGGCGCCCCACGGACAGGCGCACCGACAGGGGGAGGCCTTCCTGGGGCTCGGCCGCCCGGACATCACCGGGGTGGTGACCCAGGACCGCCGCGTCCCCCAGTTGGACACAGCGGACCTGGTCGTTGTCCGGGGACGCTGCCGCCAGGGCCATCTCCCGGGCGACCTGCCCTGGGCGCTGGAGCTCATAGCGCTCCAGAGCGCTCGCCAGCATCCCTGCCTCCCGCTGCCCCGTGCCCA
Source organism: Eutreptiella sp. 'Long Island Sound 2002' (assembly GCA_964036045.1). NCBI lineage: Eukaryota > Euglenozoa > Euglenophyceae > Eutreptiales > Eutreptiaceae > Eutreptiella > Eutreptiella sp. 'Long Island Sound 2002'. The sequence continues at coordinate 157,167,044 of OZ038379.1, forward strand.
TGAGGCGGTGCCTGTGGGCACCCTCGGCCGCATGGTACCTGCAGTGCCGTCGCTCACAGCTCCCCAGGGGAGGGGGCGGCACCGCAGTGGGCATGGGCCGCAGCGGCGTGTTGGCCGGGTCCACGTGCATGCCGGCGTAGACGTCGGGCGCGGCGTCGTCCTCAAACATGAGGGCCAGCGCCGACTCGCCGGGCCCGTATGCCTCCTCGTCCCCCTCGCCCTCCGCCTCCTGCTCTCCCTCCGCCCCTTCTCCAGCCGCGACCACCGCCCCTGGCGTGTCCGGCCGCGGCGGGAAGGGCGCCAGAGGCCGCTCGTCAGCGCCTCCGCCCCTTGCCGCCTCCGCCACGTCCAGCCGTGCCCGCAGGTTGGCGGGCAGCCGGGCCCAGCTGGTGCCCGCATGGAGATCCATGCTGTACGCCAGCCCCGCCGGACACGGCTCACCGGATGCCACCTGGCGCCACTCCCGCCACTCCCACATTTAGTCCTCTACTCCTTCCCCCTTGGCACGTTCCCCACTGGGCTCCACGACCCCGCCGCCCTCCGCCGGCGTTTGCGCCTTCGGCACACCCCGCCCCGCGTCCTGTCCCCCCGAAGAAACCGCCTCCGTCGGCGTCTCCTTGGCCCCTTCCGTCCTCGGGGCAGCAGCCGCGAGCGCCTGCGCTATCAGCTCGCCGGCGTCAGCCCCTTCCGGCGCGGCTCCACCACTCCCCGCGGCTGTTCGCCGGTACGCCTCCAGGGCCTGCGCGAGCAGCTCGCAGATGTCTCGCGGGCCAGCCACTGCCGCCTCCTGCGCTGCGTCCCCCGCTCGTTCCCCCGCCGTAGGCCTCCCCATGGGGGCCGCGCCCTGCAACCCACGCGTCGGGGGCGGACGACCACCCGGCACCACCGGCTCAGGGTCCGTCGGCACAACGGGCGGGGCTTCGCGCGGCACGGCTGGGTCCGGCATCTGGACCGTCCGCGGTGGTGAGCCCGCCGCGGGAAACCCCGGCTGGGGCACCGCCAGGGGTGGCGCAGCCGCAGGCGCCCCCATTCTCCTCGCCTCGCTGGGGGGCACGCCACGTGCCTCCCCTTGCGATACCCCCTGCTGCTGGGCGCCCCGCCCCGGCTCAGGCGCCGGTACCGGTACCGGCACCGGCATTGTGTGCTGAGGCGGCCGTGAGTGCTGCTGGGGCAGGGGATGCGGGTACTCTACATGCTGGTGCGGACGATGATGGTGATGGTGATGGTGAAGGTGGACTGGGTGATGTGGCACAGCCCCTTGCGACACCCCCTGCTGCTGGGCGCTCCGCCCCGGCTCAAGCACCGGTACAGGTTCCGGCACCGGCATTGTGTGCTGAGGCGGCCGTGAGTGCTGCTGGGGCAGGAGATGCGGGTACTCCACTTGCTGGTGCGGAAGGTGATGGTGACGGTGATGGTGAAGGTGGACGGGGTGCTGTGGCACAGCCCCTTGCGACACCCCCTACTGCTGGGCGCTCCGCCCCGGCCCAGACACCGGTACTGGTTCCGGCACCGGCATTATGTGCTGAGGCGTTCGTGGGTACTGCTGGGGCAGGGGATGCGGGTACTCCACATGCTGATGCGGACGGTGATGGTGATGGTGATCGTGTAGGTGGACGGGGTGCTGAGGCACAGCCGCTAGTTGGTGGTGATGGTGAAGATGGACGGGGGGCTGTGGCACAGCTGCCCGGTGTACGTGTTGGTGTGGGAAGTGATGCTGCATCATGCGGAACCCGACGGGGTGATGAAGTAGGTGATGGAGATGGAGTTGGTGGTGCTGGTGAGCCCCAAAGGGCGGGATGGGCATGGGCCCGAGGCCTGGGGGCGGCAGCATCGAAAACGCACCCGGCGCCGCAAACCCCGGCTGCTCCGCCGACCCCACTGGGGGCCGCCCGCGCTGCACGTCCTCGAGCTGCCCGAGATCTGGTAGACATCGGAGTAGTCGGTTGAGCAGATGCACCCCGAACGGCAGCCTGACCGCTGCGAACCGCGCCTGAACGTCGGGCGCGTTGTACGGGTGGGGATCGCGGGCCAACATCTGCCGCATGCAGACGTGGACGAAGTGGTCCCATCCGTTGTCCCTGGCGGGACAGTCTGCGTCCACGCGTGCCTGGAACGCCGCATACGTGTGCGGCCCCTGTCTGACGAGATCAGACACTGTGTCTACCAGGCGCCGGGCACGTCGCCGGAAGGCTGGCAACTCCGCGGGATTGGTGGGGACAGATAGCGACATTTAGCTAACGAAGGCTGTGTGAGCTAAGGACATGGGAGAACGGGTGGACTCTGTGGCCCGTCCCGCCTGCTGCTGGCTTATTGTTGCACGACACTTCGCACGACACAGTTGCGCACCCCTCTTGCGCGCCCCCCTTCCCTTCCGTGTTCCTTTGCCCCCGGTTGTGCCCGTTAGGCGTGCCCCTTGGCTCAACCCGGTTGTTGGCGGGCCTGTTGCCAGGCAGGGTTGGGGCGGGGGGGGGCGCCCGACGCTGGCTCTGGTCCCTCCCTCCGGGAGTTTCCCCACGGGGTGGCCGATGCATGCACTCCCGGTCAGGGTGTAACTTTGTTGTACGGGCCGTCCATTTTTACCTGCTCCGTACAAATGGACCTGCGTCGTAACCAGGTACGTCGGCCCTTCCCCACACCGGGGTCGGGTACACTGTGGGTCTCCGGCGAGTCCTTGCGGGATAGGCGCGTCTCTTGCCTACCCCGATGGACGGTGTGCCCTACCCGCAGCCCCTCAGAGGACACGAACCGCAGTACGTGCCGTGGGTAGTGCTCTTGGTCAGGCCCATTGGCCACCCCCCCCAGGCCGGTGCCACCTCGGGCCGCTGGCCAACGGTCCCAGGCGTAACCCACCTTATTGCTTGCGCTCAGATGGGGCCGATACGGACACCGGGGGGGCCCCCAAACCCCAGAGGTCGGGTACCTCACCAGCGTCTTTCGCGGGCTCTTGTCACCCCGGCTCCCCCCCGTACGTTGCGCTGTTGGTCCCTGCCTCCTTGCTTTCGTCCCCAGGGGCGTTCCCCCGTCCCGCGCCCCTTGCCGTGCTCCCTGGCTCCCGCCATGTCCCGTCTGCCCCTGCTGTCTGCCCCTGCTCTGGCGTGTTGGTGTCCTTTGTTGTTTTTTTTGTTTTTTTTTTTTCTGTTCTGTCCTCTGCCCCCCCCCATGTCCCCTCGCTGTCTCCTCGCTGTCCTCGCCCTTTTTGTGGGTGGGTGGAGGAGTAGGGGGCGGGGGGGGGGGACGTCCTCGCTGTCCGCTCTATTGCGCAAGCACGTCGTAAGCACGGCGCAGGCACGTGGCGCGGCACTTGTCCCTCCGCCTGGGGGGGGGGGCTTGCCGTGTGGCTCCCGTCGTCACCCTACCCTTCCTGCGGTTGCACCCCCGGTGGTCCCCCCGTTAAGGCTTGCACGGCGCGTGCTCCCTTTGGGCACGGTCATGTGGTTGGTCCCGCACTCCCGTCCCACTGCCTCCCCACCCTGCCGCGGTGTCCTCGGGGGGGGGTCCGCTTCCCGCTACCGTCATCCCCCATTATCCCCTCGCCATCCCCTCGCTGCCCTCGCCCCTTTCCTTGGTGGGTGTGGGAGTTGGGGGAGGGGAGGGAGGGGCGCCCCCGCTGCCCTTCCTCCGGCGTAAGCACCTCGCAGGCACGGCGCTGGCACGTGGCGCGGCACTTGTCCTTCTGCTGGGGAGTGGGGCACGCCGCGTGGCCCCCGTCATCGCCCTTCCCACTCTGCGTTCGCTCCCCCGGTGCCCCCCCCGCTGGGGCCTGCACGGCGCTTGCTTCCCTTGGGCACGGTCGTGTAGTCCGTCCCGCACCCTCTCCCCGCTGCCTCCCCATCTTGCCGCTTTGTCCTCGGGAGGGGGGGCCGCTGTCCGCCCCTCCCTTCCTGCATCCCCCACCCTTTGGGGGGCGGAGGCGTGTGGGGGGTAGGGGGGGCCTTGTCGTTTTCCCTTCGTTGCTCTCATGTCGCAGGCACGAGGCGCGGCATCCGTCCCTCTGCAGGGGGGGGGGGCATGCCTCGCGGCTCCCGTCGTCGCCCTTTCTACCCTACGCTCGCACCCCCGGTGGTCCCCCCGCCGGGGCTTGCACGGCGCGTGCCCTCTTCGGGCACGGTCGTGTGGTACGTCCCGCACCCTCCTACCGCTGCCTCCCCACCCTGCCGCGTTGCCCTCGGGGGGGGGGTCGCTTTTGGCCCCCCCCCTACCCGCATTCTCCGCCCTCGGGGGGGCGGGGGTGGGTGCGGGGGGGAGGGGCGCCCTTGTCGTCTCCCCTTCGTTGCACGCACGTCGCAGGCATGACGTAGGCACGACACAATCACGGGATTGAGGCACTTGGCTGCTGCGGGGGGGGGGGGGTTCCCTTTGAGCCTTCCCGCCCTTCTCCATGGTAAAGGACCCGCACCCCAAAGTCACCAGCCGCTGTTGCCCCTCGGCAGTAGTCGCCTCGTTTCCGCATGGTGCTCAGTGTCCCGTGCCTGCTCCCTCCTGTGCCCATACTTACTGGAGGAGGTACGTACCCGGGTGGAAACGGAAGATGAGGAAGTGCGGGCAGCGGGGAGGACTTACCGTACGCCTCGAAGGCTTCTTGCGCCATCCGCCGCCCTGGTTGAGGGGAGGGCCCCGGTTTCGGCACCCAACATCCCGGGGGGGGGGCGACTGCCCATCCTCTCCCTGGTGCCCGTGTATCCACTTCCGAGCGGCCTGATACCGGTGCCGTGGTATCAGTCCGCTGGAAGCGGCGGCTACAAAGCGGCCGGGTGCTCTCATCCCCCGGGCCTCTGCCACCCCCGAGCGCGATGGAGGCCCCTGAGGTCCTATGGCAGAGACTCGGGGAGACGGACGGGGGATTCATTTGTGGCATCCCCTGGCCACCTAGTTAATCAGTTCAGCACAATTTACGCCGCAGGGGGCCCACCGGTTGGCGCCGCTGGTGCCCGTCCCCTCTGCGTCACACTTACTGCAACAGGCGCAGGGGGTCCAGTGGATGGCGCCACTGGCGCGTGTCCCCTCTGCGCCACTGGTTGGGTCATCGCACGGGAGGCCCTACGGATGGCGCCGCAGGTGCCCGTCCCCCCTTGTCGCTTCCTGCCTCCTGCTCTAGGCTTGACTGACGTGACATGACGCATGATTGAGGTCAGAGTCGGTTTCAGGACGCGCATGGCGCACGGCACGACGTATGCCAACTATCCCCTACCCTGGCCCCGCTGCTCCCTCCCTCGCCCTCTGTGCTCGCCTAACGCTGAGCATACCCCTGTCTCCCTCGTCGCTTCCTCTCTCTGTTCTGGCTAGCACGGTGCGAAGCAATTCGCGGGGCAACCCTCCCTCCTTGCTGCCCCCCTCTACTCCCGTTCCCTGGCCTAGCCCTGCCCCTCGTGTGTTCGTTCTCCCTCGTCCTCCCTCGCCCCCTTTCCCAGGCTCTGGTTCCTCGGCCCTCTGTCTCCTTGTCCCCGTCCTCGCTGTACCCTCCCTGCATACACCTCGCGGAGCAATACGTGGCACCTCTCGCAGGTAGGTAGGTAGGTGCACTCGGTCGTGGAGAGGCGCCTCATGGTTCCCCCTGGCGTCGCCCCTGTGACGAACAGGAAGAGGCTCCGCGCGTGAAGAGGGGAGGCGGCTTACTTCCCGCTAGACCTGACTGTTGGCCCCCAACAAAGCGGCCCCGGGCAACGCCGGGAAGGCTGATCGCCGCCAGCGTGACATGCTTGCCTCGCCGGGAGGGTGTGCCCCCGTGCTTGCGCACGTCCCCTCCTTTGGGCGGAACCCTAGGGGTTCACCGGACTTCCTGGCGTGTCCCGTTCCCAAGGCATGCATGCACGTTCTTGGTACCAGGGTTCCGAGGTGCTTGGGTGTCGCACGCTCCGCCTCGAGTCCCAAAGCAGCGCAGGCCTTAGGATGCAGCCTTACCCCCGGTCTCCGGATCTCGTTTGGCCGGGTCACCTGCATGGCACGGGCTGCCTCAGTGCCCGGGCTGTGGGCACTGGGTTTCCTACTGTTGTGCGGCGTTTGTGTTTGGGTCCGGTTGGCGGTTGGGTGTGGGCTTTGTTAACCTCGCCAGTCCTGGCTGGGGTCTTGGGTGGGTGTGTTTGGGCACGGTTTGTGGCGTTGTCCCTCTAGTGTCGGCTGTTTGTGGTGTTCGTGGTTGGGCTTCGGTTTCGGCCTGCTTTTGGGACGTGTGTGGTTTCGTGGGCGCCCCGCTTGCCCCCCGCCGTTTCCGGTTCCGGCGTGCGGTGTGGGCGTGTGTGTTGGGCCCGGGTCTCGGCTGTGCCCAGCCCTTCTTGGCTGGGTTGTCGGGGTGTTTTTTTTGCGCTTTTGTTTTTTCTTTTGTTTTTCTTTTTTTTTTTCCGGGCTTTGTGGTCCCTGTCCCTCTATCCCCTTTCTTTCGGGCTGGGCTGGTGGTTCTTTTTTTTTTTTTTTCCGTTTCGGTGTCCCTTTTCCCCGTGGGCCGCTGTTACTGGCTTGGTGTTGCCGGTTTTGGGTGGGTGGTCCCCCTGTGCCTCTGTGGGGGTCCTGTCTTCGGTGCCTTTTGGGGGGGGGTTTGGCCGCCTGTGGTGGTGTTGGCGGGCGGTTTGGCGGCTGTGGGCTGTTTTCGTGCCTTTCGCCCTCCCCCCTCTGTTTTTTTTTTTTGGGGGGGGGGGCGGCTTGCCTGTTCCTCCCTCTGCCTTCCCTGGGCTGGCGCACGCACTGGCCTGCATTCAGTGTTGTCTTCCGGGCTGTTGTCTTCAGTTGCGTTCTGTGTGGCCGCGTTCCGGCCCCATGGGTCGGGTGGGCTATGTACACGGTGGGCTCGGCGCCCCTTCTTGCCGGGTTTGGTCCTGGCTCTGCCGGCTGGGCGGCTGCGCCAGGCGGGTGCTTGTGGTTTTGGGTTAGGGGGCTGGGGTTGTTCGTGTCCTTTCCCCTCTGCGGTGCCGGCTGTATTCTTCTGGGTGGTCCGCCACCGTTGTCGCCTGGCGCGCTGTGGCCCCGTGTGTGGCCTGCGGTGCTGGTGTGTGGCGTGCTGGCGCGGCGCCTTCCAGGATGTGCGGTGGCTGGCTTCGGTTAGTCCGTCAGGCTAGGGTCAGTTGTGTCGTGCTGTGCCGCTCTGTGCCGCGTCGCGTCGCGTCGTGCTGTGGTGCGTTGCACTGTGGCGCGCTGTGGTGCGGTGTGCCGTGGTCTCGCGTGGTGCCGCGGTGGGTCAGTGGAGGTCAGCCTGGCCTGTGTCGTGGTGCGGAGTGCGGGCCGGAGTGTGGCCGGCTGGTGGTAAGGGGGTGCGGTCAGGTGTGGGTGGCTCGCTGGGTCCGTGTTGTGGGGGCTTGGGCGTGCCGCTCGGGCTGGTGGGTCAGGTAGGTCTTCGGGAAATTCTGCTGAATGATCACGGTGTCCTTGGGGCGTGCACACTGACTCTCACCCATGGACTCAATCTTTACCGGGCCTCGCAGACAGGCAGGCGTACTCGGGGTGTAGAAAAGGCGTTCCTTCTCCAAGGCGGACAAACAGAAATCAGGAGTCGGACGGTGGAGGTGGCTTCCGAACGCCGTTTGAGTGGCGAAAGGCTTGCACTGCAGCTTGGCTGCGCTGGCAGGGACATGAGGGTCCGGGTCGGTGCCGCCGGCAGGCATGAGCTCATACTTCAGGGTCAGGGGGATGTCCATATCTCCGGTGCTGAACTGCAGGGGTCCAGGGCACCGGTAGTAATCTTGGCACTTCCAGTCTTCACGGCGCTCGGAGAAGGCCTTGAAGGGGGCACCGTCCAGCAGCACCAAGGCCTTCGCGATCAGAGCCTTTCACTTCCCCTTGCGGCGCTCGAAATTCATCATGGACGGGATCGGCGTGCCGCCGCACCGCCATTCCTCCACTGGACGCAACAGGTTGGTGACATACGCCCTCACGGACGTGAGACCAGCTGAGATCAAGCCCCCGGCCGTCCATCCAAGTGCATAGCAATACTCTGCGTCGAACCGCGACGGTAACGCAGCCCGGCCCTCATAGCCAAAAGCGTGGTCGCGTGACGGTCCGTGGGGTTGCCCTCCCTGGGGGCCTGTGCCTTGGTCCCGTGTCCTCTGGGGGTCTCGGTCCCTAGTCGTGGGTGCCGCGGCCGTGCCTTCGTCCTCTTCCGGTGCCTGTGAGGTGGCCTTTGTGGTGGCCGGGGTCGTCGCCTGGCGGTGAGGGCGTGGTGGTGCGCCGTGCGGCGGCGTTCCCTGCGGCTTCCTCTGTGGGTGTGGCCCGTTCTCCCCGTGTAGGTGTGCCCTCCGTTCTCCGTGTGGTTTCCGGTGGCCGGTGGGCGTGCGCTGGTGTTATCCGCATGGCGTCCGATGTTTGCTTCGGTGGTGTGTGTTGGGGTGTTTGGTGGGGCTGGGGCGGCGGTGGTCCCCCCGTCGTGGTGTGCCCTTCCTGGGTGTGGGTCGTGGTGCCTGCCGTGGTGCCCTTTTCCTCCGTGTCTTGGTCCCCGTTCCCGCCCCTTCCTGGTTCTTGGGTGGTTTCCTGCCCGCATGTGGTGTCGCTTCAGGCGTCCTGTCCCTGCGTGTGCCTGCCCTCACTTGGGGCCCTTCCGTGCCCCCTTGCCTGAGTGCTCCTTGGTGCCCCTTGCCCTTCCCTTGCCCTTGTCCTGCCCCTTCCTGGTGTGGTGGTGGCGGGAGGGGCGGGGTGGGGAGGGGGCGCCGGCGGCCCAGGCCTCGGCCTGGGTGGCCTGGAGCCACTGGCGGAGGGCTTGGGGGGTGTAGGGGGGGCAGAGGCCCTGGACCGCATCGCGGAGGAGGGCCTCCCATGCCGCTTGCGGCATGATGGGCTCCGGGGCGGCCTCGTTGGGGTTTGCGGGGGTGCGGGTGCGCACCTCCTCGAAGGTATGCACCATGTGCACCCTTCGTGCCTTCCCGCTCCTCCGGCCCACTTCACCCAGCGGCGGAGCTCCTGCAGAGCGGGGGGAGACCACCAGGCGAGGTGGGCGGGGGCCCGGGGGGGGGAGGGGTCCGTGCCCGTAGTCGTGGTGCGGCGGGGGGAGGACGTGGACCTGCGGTGGTGGCGGGGGTGGCGGTCCCTGCGGGAGCGGGAGCGGCGGCGGCGGGGGCTGGGGGTGGAGGACGGGTACAGGCGGAGGGGGGAGCGGGAGGGGGAGGTGGATATCGGGCGGCGGTGGCGCGCTCGGTGGCGTCCGGGGGAGCAGGAGTGGTGGTGGCGGGGGCTGGGGGTGGTGGATGGGTACGGGTGGCGGGGGGAACGGGGAGCCCGGCGGGGCGTGTGGGGGGAGGGGGAGGTGGACGTGGGGCGGCAGTGGCGTGCCTGGCTGCGTCGGGGGGAGCGGGAGTGGTGGTGGCGGGGGCTTGGGGTGGGGGTCTTGTTTGGCCGGTGGGGGGAGGGGGAGGGGGACATGGGGCGGCGGTGGCGCTCGTGGTGGTGCCCGGGGGAGCAGGAGCGACGAGAGCAGGGTCCCGGGGGGTCGTGGTGGCACCTGGGGGAGCGGGAGCGGCGCGAGTGGGTGGTTGAGGCGCGGTGGGAGTGTGGGCGCCGTGGGCGAGTGTGCCGTGCGGGGGGGGAGCGGGAGCGCCGCCGTTTGCGGGACCGGGCCTCATCGCTCGAGTCGGGCCAGTCCGGGGCGTCGGCGGCCGCTGGGGGGCCTCGCGCGGTGCCGCCTGGTACTGGGGGGGGGGGGGGAGGTCCCCCGTCGTCCATGGATCCGCCCCGTAGGGGTGTGGTGGCGGCAGTGGCTGGTGGTATGGGTCGAGTGGCTGTCCTTGGCGGGGTTGGACCCGGGGGGCCCCTTCGGCCATCGGATGGTGGCCGGGGGGGTACGGATACGGTTCCCCGTACGGGGGTGGTGGCTGATACGGGGGGGGTGGCTCCTGGCGGTAGGTGGGGTATGCGGGTGGAGCGCTCGGTGGCTGCCATCCCGTCCGCTGGTGCTGTTCGTGCACGGGGGGTTGTGGCCCGGTGGGGTAGGGCGGTGGGCAGTGGTAGTGGTGGGAGTGGTGTTGGTAGTGGTGGTGGTGGGGCCGCTGGTCGTGGTGGTGTGGGTAGTGGTGGGGTTGGTGTTGCGGGTATGGCCCATGGACCCCTTGTGGGTTTTCCGGTCCCCCTTGTGGGGGTGGGGGGTTGGGCATCGTGGGCAGTCCCCGGGGCTGCACTATGTGGTGGGCATGGGGGAAGGGTTGGGGGCCGGGCTTGACGGTGACGGTGGTCGAGGGGTCCCACGTCCCTGGGTCGGTTTGGCGGTGGTTTGTGGGGGATGGATGACGGGGCGCTTGGTGACAGGGATGCGGACGAGGGCTTGGACGGGGTCGTGCTGGGTGGCCGTCTCTGCGGTGGTGGTGGGTGCCGGCGGGAGGGGGGCGCGGGCTGCGGTGGGTGGGGGGTCCTGGCTTGGGCGAGGGCCCGGGCGGGGGTGGTGTCGGGTGGGTTTGTGTCGTTGCGTCTGCGGTGTTGTGTGTGCTCGCGTGGGCGCCGGCTTGGGTTTGGGGTCGGGTTTGGGGTTGGGGTCCGGTTTGGGTTTGGGGTCGGGTTTGGGGTTGGGGTTCGGTTCCAGGTTGAGGAGTACCTCTGTCCGGAGGTGTGAGGGCGTCGATGTCGGGTCGGGGGTCGTCCCGGTGGGTTGCCAGGGTGCCTGAGTCGCCTGTGTGGGGGTTGGGGGGTCGGTGCGTGCGGCCGCGGCTTTGGCTTTCGCCGTGGCCTTGAGGATGAGTTTGGCGGGGAGGGGGGGCTCGGAGGATGAGGTGGAGGAGGTGGACGAGGCTGAGGATCAGGAGGAGGTGGTGGACGCGGGTTGGGCTGTGATGCGGGCGGGCTTGTGGGCAGCGGCTTCTGCTGCGGCCACGGCGGGGAGGATGGAGGGCATGTCCTCGGGCTGTAGGTTGGGGGCGGGCGGCTGGGGGGGCCCGGTCGTGACCTGGCGGCCCGGCGGGCCGATCTGGTCGGCAGCGGCGGGGGAGGAAGGCGCGGGGCTGTGGCCTTCTCCTTCTGGGCTCGGCTGGGCCCGGGTCCTGCAATGTGCGAGGTCGTGTGGGTTGGTGTCCGCGGGGGGGAACAGTTCGCGTGGGCTGCATTCAGGGGCCGGGGGGGGTGGGCCTGGGTCCTCTGGGGTGTGTGTGGGGGGCGTGGGCGGGCCACTGGGTGGGGTGGGCGTGCCGCGGGGCGCGGGGCTCCCCTCGGCGGGTGTGTGTGGGTTGTCGAGTGTGGGGGGCGGTGAAGGGTGTCCGGCGGGTGGGTGTGTGGCGGGCGTGTGCTGGTGTTCGGGCGGGTGGGGGAGGCCCGTGTCGCGGGGCCCGGGGGTGCGCGCGATGGTGGGCGTGTGTGGGTCTCTGGTTGAGCAGCGAGAGGGGGGGGGCATGGGCGGGGATTGTGCGGCGGGGTGTGCTGTGTCGGTGTATGTGTCCGCTTGCCGCGCGCTTGCGTGGGCAGTTGTAGGCTGGGCGGTTTGGAGGAGAAGCTTGCCGTCTTCTGCTGCCGCGGCAAGGATTTCGCAGACGAGCTTTCGTATCTGGTGGACCTCCTGGTCAGTGGTGGGAAGGGGGCATGCTAGCTTTGGGCTAAGACCCGCGCGGTTGAGGACCCTGTGGATGGCGTGGTACCCGCAGGTGAGGGACTGCTGCGGTCTGGGGGGGGGGGTTTGGTCGTGTGTCCGGGCCTGCCTCGACTTGTGTGTGGGCGGTGGGGATGGCCCAAACCCAGGGCACGGTCCCTGTGGGTGGCCAGCGGCGCTGGATCCAGTGGGTTAGGCAGAGCATGGCCAATTCCAGGTGGTAGCCCGCCTTCCCTGAGGTGATTTGGGCGAGGGCGCGGGCTGGGGGCGTGTCCCCTGGCTGGAGGACACCCCTGAGGATCCTTTGCTGGGTGGTGTGGTCCCCCACTGCCCCGGGTGGGGCGGTCTTCGGGGCGAACATGGTGTCTGTCCCCTGGATGATCCATTGCGGGCCGGGGGACGTAGCCGTAGCGGCTATCACGTAGTAGTGGCCGCGCTCGAGGACTGTGACCCAGACCTCCGGCGGGGGGTGGTCACTGTCTGTAGGTGGGGGGGGGAGGTCGTCGTCCGGGGTGCCGAGGCCGGCGGCGCGGAGGGCGGTGTCGCGGTTGGGCGCGGTGGCCTGTTCCCACTGCTCCGGGTGGTTCGGGTCCGCTGGGTGGTCCGTCTCCGCTGGGGCCGTCGTAGGCGTACGGTCCCTTGACGCGTGACGTTGATGCCGGTGTCGTGCGTCAGGGCCTGGCCCCACTCGATGGGGGGGATCCAGATGTGCTGGCCCCGGGTGTGTTTGCGGGCTCGCCAGAGCACGAGGTCTACGATGGTCTCGTGGAGGCCGCTGCCTGGGGTGGTCAGGTCCCGGAGGGCTTTGACGGTGAGCTTGGTCCAGTCCTCTTGTAGGCGGTACCAGCCCAGGGGGGTGGTCGGGGCCCTGTCTTGGAGGGTTGCTCGGAGGAGGTCGGGGTCGCGGATGGTGGCCGGTGTGAGGGGGCAGTGCCCCGGGTCCGGGGGGGGTGGGCTGGATGGGCTGCAGGGGTCTTGCGCGTCTACGTCGATGGATGGTTGGCCCTGGTTGGGCTCGGCCGGACTGGGCGGTGCCGGGTGGCTTCTTGGGTGTGAGACGGGTCTCGGGGCGCTGTGGTGGTGCCTTGGAGACCTGTGGATGGAGACGGGGGGCGCGTGCGGGGCGCGGAGCGGGTTAGTGGACGTCTGGGTCATGCACGGCATGGTAATGGATGAGACGCTGCATGTGTTCCCTGGCGGTGGGGTCGGTGAGTTGCTCCGCGTGTGTTAGCAGGAGGTGTTTGCGGTGTACCATTTGGGCCGCTGCTCTGCCGACTGCTTCTAGCTGGAGGTGTGCTGCTGCCTCCATGGGGCTCTCCGTGTGTTTGGTGAGGTGTCGGTGCAGGCCTGTGTCACTGCCCCTCTCATGGTGGCTTCTTTGATCAGGGGGTCCCGGAAGAGGTGTTCGGTGGCCTGGTGTGCGTGGCTGTGGGTTGGCCATCCTTCGTGTTGTCGCAGGGTTTCCGCCGGGGACCAGCCCACTAGGGTGTCCCTGTCTGCATGGAGGGGGCATTTCTTGAAGTGTTCCCAGTCCTCCGGGGTGGTGTGGTCGCATGGGCAACCGGTGTATTCGTCGGGGACGTGGATGTGCTTGCGGGCGAGCCATCTGGCGACCCTGGTGAGGAATGGCAGTTGCTCCCTGAGGAGCTGGATGCGTCGTTTTTGGAGGTGGGCTGGGACGTTTGCTGGGCGGAGCGCTGAGTGGTTGAGGGGGACTTGCAGTCTGTCCTGGAGCTCCTGGATGTGCGCCCGGCTGTCCGCGTCGCCGAGCACGCGGGCGAGATGTTGGACGGGGTTGGGGTAGTGGTATGCTCTGTCGTGGGAGGAATAGGGGGCGTCCTCTGGTACCCAGTCCGGGGTCTGATGGGGCTCGGGTACAGGGGGCACGTGTTGGAGGTGTGTGTGGTTGCGGCCGAGGTCAGGGATCTGGAGGGCTGGTAGGTGTGTTGTGCGCTGGTGTACTGCCTGGTTGTGGACCTTACCATTTCCGTATTGGTGTCTGTGGGACTCTTGTTTCACGATGTGGAGTTGGACGTAGGGGGGAAGGCTGCGTAGGGCTTTCCAGAGTAGCAGTGCCTGGGTGCCGAGGCTCGTCGCGGTTGCTTTGGGAAGTGGTTGCCTTGCTATGCGGAGGAGCAGGTGTGTGTCGACAGTGGCGTCTACCACGAACCAGACCCGGACGATGTGCGGGGAGTGGGCGGGTAGGTGGGCCGCGACCTCGGTGATGGCGTCGGCCATGGCCCCTAGCTCCCCGTGGGAAGAGGCCCCATAGGTGGTGTGGCCCGTGTTGTGGTCCATGTGGTAGTGTCCCCCGGTGTGGGTTAGCTGCAGGGTGGCCCCCCCGGTGATGGGCGTGAGGGCGGATTCGCCTGAGGCGTCGGTGAAGAAGAGCCTGTCCGCCGGTGATGGTTGTGGGAGGCGGCATGGGTTCATGGGCAGGTAGGCGTATATGGCAAGGCCCGTGGCGAGGTGGGCTACTGGGGTTGTGGGCTGCAGGATGGGGGTGGCGTACACCCCTATTCTTTTGGAGATGATGTGCTTCGCTTGGGGGGACAGGGCTATGAGTCCCTGCTCCGGCTGTCCTTGTGTGAGGTAGGAGTAGATGTAGTGGAGGATGTAGGCTGTGTCGGGGTTTAGGTCGTGGCATGTGAGGGTTTGTATTCGGTGCTCCGGTGTGTGGCAGGAGTGGTGGAGCGGATAGTAGGGGTGCTCGTGCTTGCCCGTTCTGCCTGGCTCGTACATGCTGTAACGGATGGCGACCCCTGCCGGGTCGGGGCGGGGGCATGTGGGTGTAGTGGTGAAGAGCCATTTGGGCGCGTGGTCGGGGTTCCATGCTACCGTGGGGTTAGTGTCGGTGCGGTGGAACCATGGGGCTATCCATGCGTAGGCCTGTGGTGGTAGGTGGGTTGTGGGGTGGGTGTGGTGGCGTGCTATGAGGTGTAGTACGGGCCATGGTGTGGTTGCTGCCTCGGGGTCACAGGCCCAACATGAGCGTGGCATGCTCTGGGAATCTTGGGGGACCTTTGGTAGGTCTCGGGCGGTCATGTGGTGTTTCGGTATGCGCCATTTTGCCCCGTGGTGGATGACGGTGGTCTGCGTGGGTTTGGCTTCATTCGGGGCCAGTAGTAGGGTTAGTGGTGGGACTGGGCCCGTCACCGGGGGGACGGGTTCGTGTTTCGATCCGGTGGGTGCGTAGGGCGGTGTCGCTGGGATGGGTCGCGGGTGTTGCTTTGTGAATTCTCGGTAGGCTGTGCGCATGTCTTTGCTGCCCGGTAGAGTGTGTCCCGCTCCTCGTGCCGTCTGCGTGAGGTACTGGTGGAAGAGGCGGTATTGTGGCCATTCTGGAAGCTGTAGAAAGGGGGTGTGGTGTGCCCCGCTGTGGTGCAGGACCCGCATTTGGGGGAGGGTGACGTATACTACGGTGATGGAGGCCCCGACAAGGTCTATGGTGTGGATGGTGCCCTTGGGGTGATGGTGGAGGTCCCCGTAGAGGACCCCTAGTGGCCCTACCTCTGGGCACGTGTGGTTGGTGAGTATGGCGTGGTGTGGGGATGGGAGGAGAAGCTGCAGGTTGTTCCACAGGCGCGTGTTCATGTTGGTGGGCATGCCCGTCTGGTGGAGTACCCAGCGCGGGCATGTGTTGCGGGCCCGTTGTGCGGCTTGGAGGCGGATGGCAGTGACCTCGCGGACCTCCGGTGAGTGGTTGTGGGTCATGCGGTGAAGGAGGAGGGCCGTGTGTCTGGTGTAGGCCGCTTTCACCTCGTCCCCTATGGCGTCTCCATAGTGGGGCAATGCCGCTCGGATGGCGCGGGTGGGTATGGAGGTGGGCCAGCCCCCGTGTGCTGCCCATGCCTTGGTCACGGCGCGTGTGGCCGGCTGGAGGGCGGTGGTGGGGTGTGTCAGGTGGAGTGCTTGGAAGCCTATGGAGGCGTTAAAGACCCCGGTGAGGTAGTACGCCAGGCTCTGGTGGGACAGGGAGAGGGCCTTGGTGGTCGGGGACGCATATCTGGGGAGATGGGCGAGGTGTGATTGCAACTTGGGAGGGAGAGTGGCGTCCTCAGGGTTGGCGGCCTGGACTACCCCCAGGTGGGTGGTGGTTGTCACGACGTGCATGGGGGGCCCTTGTGGCCCTAGGGTGGGAGGTGTGGCAGACCCCTTGATCATGGCCACTGACTTTGTGGGGTGGACGATGAGGTTGTTATGGGAGAGGTAGGAGACGGTCACGTCCAGTAAGTCGTTGGCCTGTTGGGTGACAGTTGGCCCGGGATCCGGGGCATGGGGGTCGTGTGGGGTGTGCGCGACGGTGAGGTTGGTGTCGTCCGCGAAGCCGACCAGGGGGGAGAGGAGGGGGTAGGGTGCGTAGGCCCGGTAATCCTGCTCGATTGCGAGGGCCAGGGGGAGCGTCACTAGAAGGTACAGGAAGGGGCCCTCTGCTCCCCCTTGGGGGACCCCGCTGCCTTGCTCCAGGAAGGGGGTGAGGCCTGCTCCTGTGCGGACCGTGTATTTGCGGGTGCGGATGTAGTCGGAGGTGAAGTTGTAGAAGGGGAGGCCTAGGCGTTTCCACACCGCTTCTAGAAGGAGCCAGGGGGTGTTCGGGAAGGCTCCCTTGACGTCGAGGGAGGCGATGATGAGGTCCACCGGGTCCAGGTCCGCGATGGTGTCCTGGAGGAAGATGGCCTCGTGTGGGGACCGGCCTGGGATGGCCCCCCAGAGGCTCGCTGGTATGTGGGGGTCCAGGTGGGGGCGGATGCGGCGCAGGATAATGGTTCGTTCCTTCGGGAGACCCAATTGGATATACAATGCATGGAGCCGGTCACAATCAGCATTGCAAGTGCTCACTCTAGATGGATTCCATGATAACAATTGATCTGCCAGCCGGCGGAGCTCATTGACATAAAACACCAAATCATCAACTACATGTGCACAAGCACGCCCAAAGAGCCCTGCTAAAGCAACCCAGAACTCCTCCGTGTCCAGCAATGCCTTTGCTTGGTTATTGGACAGCTTCCATCCTTTGTATTCCAGTGCAGCCTGAGCCGGGCTCCTATATTCACCACCTTGTATATGCTGCCGGTATATCCTTCTCAACTCTTCAACATGATTCGGGTGTTTATCTTGGAAGGAGAGGTCCAAGGCATGAAGCAAGATCATGGTGTGCACCATTGCAATGCAGTGCAGTGGGTCGTATACAATATTGCGGCGATCAGGAAACAGTTGCAAAAAGCGCTTACATGCTGTGCGACAATGCTGTAGCAAGCGCACGGGTTGCTTTTCGAATCCGGGGATATGCCACTGACCACGCCGCGCGTAGCACTCCAAGCAACCTTCCTCGTGCCCCGGGTCCGCCCATCCTAGAACCTTCTCGTAGGCTCCCCAGTCCGGTGCCCATGTGATATCACGCTTGTCCGCAGTAAGTGTGCCATTTTTAACAGCCTGGAGGACCTCAACCATCAAAACGTCGTCCAAGCGATCACGCAATGTATTGCAGTCTTCGTAATCCAACCAACCTGCTACACGCAGTATGGTGTACACTTTGTGCGGGCAGTAATTTTCTGGTGCAGTGAGAGCTAGCAATGTGCATTTTTTTTTCTTCGTCTTCACGCTGTACGGAGGCATATCGTTGCTGTCGATAAACACGTTTACAGACTTACCTTTGACATTGGAGTGATACATACGATCACGGTCCAACACATACAACCAAGTATCTACAGCCTTCCATGTCTGCAAACTTGCTCCTTTGGGGTTTAGCAGTACACCACCAACATTGCCAACGAGGGAATCCTTCAATGTTGTCAGACGTGAACGGTAAACTCCTTTACTCCTTTTGTTTCGCTCATTGCTCGCCACAAACCTCATCCACGTGTTGTAGCTGGACCCCTTGGCTAATAGCACATCCATTACAGTTGATGGGGACGGATTCCTTGGCTCCCGTTGACGCGTCCTGCAATCTAAGGGTTTAGCCCGAGTCCGGCGAATCTTTTGTTTGGCACGGGTCTTTGCCTTGCGAAGCAACTTATCACTCAATGACCTAAGGAAAGCCCGGCGGCGGCGCAGGGTGCGCTCTGAGGCCTGGTCTGCTGCTACTTGCGGCCGCACCATGGTTGGACAGGACAACAAGAGTGTTCATGTATCTCTGTGAACAATCATATGCCTCTCGACAGCTGTGGTGCCGGGTGGAGGGGGATCTCGTGCTGGTGTGGGAGTGAGACCTAATGCTAGTGTGGGGGGGGAGGGGGGTGGGCTTGTGTTTGTGTGTGCACGGGGGGGGGTACAAAGGGTTGACTGTGTGTCTGAGGAGAGACAATCTGCTGTACCCGTATGCCCCTGCAGGCATCTCTGGTGGCACCAAACGGGGACGGTTCTTCCCAGCCTCCACTGCCTGCTTCAGGCGTAGCACCAACATGTCGTGCTTTGCACTTTGTGCAAAGTACAACTCAAATTGTTCCAACAGAGCATGGAGGGACGCCTTTGAATATGTTTTGAGTACGTCCATTTGTACATTCCGGGTTTCCTCTATTTGAGCAGCCATCCGTAATATCTCCTCTCGTTCAACACAACGACCAGGGGCTTTTTTGGCCTTCTTGACTGCCGCTTTGGCCTTCTTCTTGGCCTTCTGACCACTACCAGGGGTACCCTGCGCTGTGCGCTTGCAGCTTGCTGTCCCCTCATCAGATTCTGCAGCATAAGAAGTGTACCCACTGGTACCCGTTTCCTCTGCTTGTTCAGATTCTAAAATGACGTCCTGGTGAAACTCCCTGCAGCCTGGTGGTAATTGTTCCATAGGGAGGATGTCTCTCAGTGGGTGCCAAAATGTCTTGCCCTTCTCCCGCTTGTATCTCACTTCTACCGAGCCAGGGTTGGCCTTGGTTCTAGGCCCAGTAACAACTTCACCACGAGCCGCCAGCAGGGTCACAGGTATGGTGGTACTGGGTGTACCAAGTGGACCCATAGAACCCCACAGGGCCCACACTGGCTCACGCAGTTTTACGCCCAGAGTGGCAGCAGTAATCACTGCATCAGGGCGGACTTGTCGGAGGACGACATCGCTATAGATAAACTGCCCTTCTATGTCCTTTGGGGTTAACATTGACAGTCTAGGGAGGAAATTGATGATACGTAAGGTGCAAAAGTGTGCAGAGCTGCTGGAAGGGGGGGGGGGATTTTGGGGTTGTACACACCACGTCAACTGAGCGGGGGGGGGGCGATTTTTGGGTGTGTGCACAATGAATAAACTGCTACATACTGGAGTGTGGCAACACAAAACACACTTGCTGCAAATCCACCACCAGCAGCACAGATCTCCACTTGCAGTTCAAGAATGACGAAGTCTGCTGAAATCCACCAAAGCCAGCAGCCCTAGGTCACGGAAATCAGAGTGAAGCCCAACCAGGATGCCCAAAACGACCTCGGAGGTCACGAAACCCAGAGTGAAATCCAAAAAGCAGGCCCAAAAGGACCTTCAGTGAAGCCTGTTGCGCAGCGCCAGAGTGCAGCAGCCCATTGCAGAGCACCACGGTGCAGAAGTGGAGGGCAACGCGAAGCAGGTGAAGAATGCCCGTAGGTGAAAGGTCATCGAAATCAGGCCCATGCCCAAGGTCAACTCGAAGTATACTGTGCACGGAAGTGGAAAACCAGGAGTGACACAAAACAGGCAGCAGCAGCATGCCGTTCACCGGCAGTACACATCCAGTTCCTTACAGCAGTTCTCAACCATTCAAGACAGCTTGAACCACCACTGCACCACAAACTGAGTTCTCAGTTACCCACTCACCTCAATTCTGAACTTAATTTCAAAAACCTTGGCCAACCTTTGTGACACGAAGTTCTTTAGCGCCTTGTACGCTGCGACCAGTTCAAACTGAGTTCTCAGTTAGCCACACACCTTAGTTCTCGATGTCATTTCAAAAACCTTCGTGACGCGAAGTTCTTTAGCGCCTCGTACGGTGCGACCAGTTCAAAACGAGTTCACAATTAACCACACACCTCAGTTCTCATCGTCATTTCAAAAGCCTGTGGCAACCTTTGTGAAGCGAAGTTCTTTGGAGCCTCGTACGCTGCAACCAGTTCAAGCCGAGTTCTGAGTTACCTGCTCACCTCAGTTCTCAAAGTCAGTTCAAAAACCTGTGCCAACCTTTGTGAAGCAAAGTTCTTTTGAGCATCGTAGGGTGGGACCAGTTCAAACTGACTTCTCAGTTAACCACACACCTCAGTTCTCAATGTCATTTCAAACACCTGCCAATCTTTGTGAAGCCTACTTCTTTGGAGCATTGTGCGGTGCAAAGGGCCCGTGCCTGCAACTTTGAGACTATTTGCCAAAGATGAGCTACAAAGCCTGACCGTTGGAATGGGTACTTCTGCACCACAGGGGATCCCTTTTCAGGGAGAGTCAATGGTTGCAGAACAGGCTTTGCAGCAAATCAGGCAAATAGTAAACTCACAGAACCAAGACCTGGCAAAGAAGGCACAACACAAGCAAGTACACAGCACGTCAACTGTCAACTGTTCCGAAACCTTTATCAGCAACACAAATCAAGTCCCAGGGACCTCAGTTCTCAACAGTTCTCACCAGTGCAACGTTTAGTTTGCAAGCAAGGCAAAACAAAGGCAATTGTAAAGCATTAGTCAGAAGTGTTGTGTCAAAATTTAGCAGTCAATAGCCGGAAGTGTCCGGAGCGATCTGCACTACAGCTGAGCAGCACAAACACCGCAGAATAACAATATTAAAACGATCTTTAGATTCAACCACAGCATTGTAATGTTCTGAGACAACCACACTTTTGTGCCAAGGAATCAAATGTATTCAAGCAATGGATTTTGCAAAAATTCATGTTTGAACGACAAATTTTCGGCACCGCGGCCGTTTCAGATCCAGTGCGGTAGCGTAAATGCGGTTTTATCGGCAGAATGCCCCACAAAATCATAGGTGTAATCGCCATCTGCAAATATGAGACACGTCTATGCGCGGGGGCTCGCGCAACGAGAAGAGTGAACAGTCGGTTGGCAACATACTATTCTCTTCCCAGAGAACGACGTGTAATGGGCCTGTTGGCGGTGCCGCTTCGAGTGACTCAATACGCTTTTGCAGTAACTTCGTATCTTTCTGTCTAATCTGCCCCTGTGTCTTCTCCTGGTCGATTCTCACGTTGTCCAGCTCAACCTCCACCTGCCTCCCATCAAGTTTCAGGTGGTCCTCGATGTCAGTACCAAGGGTTAAGCCAGGATCCGGTTTGTCCTTCTTCTTACGCCCCTTCTTTGGTGTTCCAGCCTCCGGTCCCCAGGTCCCAGGGTCATAGTCGGTATCTTCTCGTTCCTCGGCTGTTTTTTTGGCAGGGCTTGCCATTCTGCGATAAGGAGAAAGCCTGTATTGGAGGAAATATAACATTGAAAAGGGTTAAAATCGTCGTCGATAATGCATATGTGAGGCGCTTTTAGCGAATAGGAGTACAATATGGTTGAGAATGCAAAACTGAAGGGGCTCGGCACTGTTTTTGACTGTCACCCTTGCGCGAGGCCTCGCGCAAGAGTGGGGGTGTACTAACCTGTTGTTTCCTGCTGTTTGCGCGAGGCCTCGCGCATCACTGCATGTTCTCCAATCTTCTTCGAACGTTTTGCAGCCAGTCGGCCCCTCTCTGTTCCTCCAACACACTGCGTTGGGGGATCAGCTCCGACAGTTTTCGCTTAAAACCAGCCTTAAGCGGCCCCTGCTGCGTTTGCACCAACAACACAGACACAAGGACTTGTTTGTAGTGGTTAGAACCCTTTGGAATTAGAAGAGATGGTGGAAAGTTAGGTACACCCCTGCACGGCCAATGCACCTGAATTGTACAAGTAGGCTCAGCACACCACCTAACCTAAGGCACATATACACGCTCTGCGTTCAAGTAAGCAGTTACCCGCTGACGCACGGAATTGACAAAGGAATTGGGGATTTTGCGGACCTTCACCCTGTGACCTTCTTTGCGGATAGTGATGAGCTGATACAGATCGTCAACATCTTCAATGGTTACTGCACCTCTGTTTTGGCCCTTCTTTGTCACAGGGCTGGAAAGCAGACTTACACAAAACTCCTCGGCAAAAGCCTGTCCAGGCATGGCTGTGTGCCATGCAGTGTGGCACAATAGGGCAGCTGCAACAGTGCGTTCGTATTTTAAAAGTGTGTCCCCCGCATTCAAACGGTCTAACAGACACATAACAATCTGCAATCCCTCAGAAGCAAAAACACCCGTGTTGGCCGTCTCCCCGGCCCAATTGCACTGTCCAACGAGGTGACCTAGGTATAGTAACATAGGACAGTATTGTGTTGAGAGAACCTGTATGGCCTTACACACAGCGTAACGGAGGCGTCCTCGCCGATTTACAGGATGTGCCAGCCCAAGGGAATGACATTTTCTGTTAAGGCGCCGTATGTGGGGGCCCATACCCAACAGCAGTGCGTCAACAGTTATCCCCATTGTGATCAGCTTGAGGAAACAGGGGACTGTGTCACCGCTGCGCAACAAACCTTTACGGAAGAAAGTCAGGATCGGCCAAAATGAGCGAAATGTTTGTGTAACGCAAAACTTATAAGCGTGCCAGAAACCATACAATATAGGGTGTGACCACCAGAAAGACCGGACATTCAAACCCGTTGTTTTTTCACCGTACATCATCTTACAAATGCGGTAATGGATGTTCTCATCACATAAAACAGGCACGACTGGTCGAGTGTGCTGCGCCAAGTCCCTAGTGAGTTGCAATAGATTAAGCAGCGCTACGTTGCCGCTCACCCTTTCTTTACTTAGACAAAGGGGTCGCCAATGTGGTCTCTTGGCAGGTACAGGGCGAATAATGTCAAGCGGCGCCCTAATGTTTCGAACAACAGGTCGTGTGCTTGCAAATCCTAGATCACGCAGGATACGTGCAAATGTTCCCTCAGTGTTCCCCAGCATGCGTGCAACAGCAGGAACACGCCGTTCAAGCTCTTTCAGGCTAGGATGACCATGCCAGTAGCCTGGTGCATCCTTCATCAGCAACACAGCCAACGCTGTTGCGTTCAGTCTTTTGTCGTTCTTGTCAGGACTTGTGGTAAACTGTTTGTTGTACCAGTTGTCCATCCACAACACAACCCACTGTTGGTGTATTTTGTTCCATGTAGTCTGTAACCTGACTGCGGCCTTCTCCTTCAGCGAAGCTGCGCTGTGCCGCGCAAGACCTGACCTTGCTAAAATGCGACGCTGCGCCGTACTTCCCTCTACCGCAACAACTGACTTTGGTTTTCCCTGGTATGGAACTGCGCGGTGGCGCATCAGCAAATAAAGGCGCCAGGCCTCCTCTATCAAAACACCAACCCATCTCTTGCCTTCTGCCGCAATCGCCTTTTCAACGCTGCAACGCGTCTGTTCATTTTTGCGCAGACGCAGAAAAAACACAAACAACAATCGCGCGCCCTCGTCCCCCTGTTTTAGCCCTTCCCACAGTTCTTCTGCCGTGTGGTACGGCAGTTCCTCTGAGCAGACATCGCGGAAAACTCCAGATGCTGCGGCCACTGTCTTCTCAAGGTCCACCTTTTTTCGCAGTGGCATTGTTGTCTACGTAAAGATCGCTGTTTGAAAAACTTTCTTGATTTGAAACATCAACCTGTCACACAGTTTTCGCACGACCAGTTATTCTGTGATTCGCTTGTTGCCTGCACCATTTTCGGTTAACTGTAACTGTCTGGTGATCCCACGTTTGACTAGTTAATCCTGATTGCGGTAGCCGGTTGCGGCGCGCTACCATCGCTGTTGGGCAGTGAAGCCAGCGGTGACCACAGTATGAAAACTGGAGATGCCGGCGGGACCTGTATGGGCGCCCATGCAGCAGCGCCGCATCAAGGGAATGCACATGCTGTGTAGTTGGTGGATCTGTTCCATTTTTGGTTTCTGTGAGCGCTTATGAGATGCATTGCGCGAGGCCTCGCACAATGATCACCGAAACTTTAATGTTTCTCGTGTGCCGTTCCATGCGCGAGGCCTCGCGCTTGAAACTGCAGTTTGTTCCGGAACATTTATACTTTTCAAGATTCTTGGGTACACCATTGCTGCAGTTTGTTCAATAATAGATCCATCTCTCTCACGCAATCCTGATAATGGTACTAAGTTACGTGCATAAATACGACAGGGGTCCATTTTTCGACAACCTGCCTAATCCATCGTGCTGTAGCACATTAATCTGACACAAATGAACGTCTTTGCGCGAGGCCTCGCGCACGGAATGGTCACCAAACAATACTTTTCCCTGTCTCGCCCATGGGACACGTCATTCTTGTAGAAATTTTTATTCCGCCATACTTGTTTGCGACGATTTGAAAATATCCATCAAAACAACTATTTTTTGATGCCTTTGGAAACCTGTCATTTTCCTACCCTTTCCTTCGTTTTTTACCATGCAACTTGAGCCGCCTAGGTGTAGTATTGAGGCGCTCCGCCTCTTTAACTTCTGAGCCGAGTGGATCGCGAACGATGCTGCTCAATTGCTGCCGCCTTCGTCAGTGCGCTCACTGTTCCCCTGTCGTCATCACTGCTGTCGTCTGAGGCCATCGCCGCTTACCTGCCGGTTTTCTTGGGGTCGTCCCTGATGCCTCTGCGGATATCTGTGGTGAGCACCGAGTCAGAGCACCCGAAGATTTAATGTGTCGGTGCCCAGCGATGACTACGAAGAGTCCAGAGATTTGGTGCCTGTTGTTACACCCATCTGTTGTCTCGAAACCAGAACTACAAGTGGGTTGGTGACTGTCGTTACGTCCAGTTTATTGCCTGTATCACAATGGCGTTGCAGACAATCCAGCTCGCCAGCCCTGCGCTTGCCCTCTGGATCAAAACGAAAGTGTACCATCTTTCCAGATGAGGTCTGATGCCTGTCCCAGTCCATGCACACTCCAACAGCCCCCCCCCCCCCCCCCCTTGTGACTGTCTTAGCCATCAATCCTGGCTCAAAGTCAAACTTGCCGGTTTCCTGGGGTCCCCCCCGATGCATCTGCAGATATCTGTGGGGAACACCGAGTCAGAGCACCTGAAGACTCAGTGGCGAGTCGGTACCCAGCGATGACTACTAAGGGTCCAGAGATTTGGTGCCTGTTGATACACCCATCTGGTGTCTCGAAGCCAGAACTACATGTGGGTGTGCGACTGTCGTTACGTCCAATTTGAAGCCTGTACCACAATGGCGTTGCAGTCAATGCAGCTGGCCAGCTGTGCGCTTGCCCCCTGGATCAACGTGAATGTGCGCCATCTCCAGGAGAAGTTTGATGCCTGTCCCAGTCCAGCACACTCCATCAGCCCCCCCTCGTGACTGTCCTGGACATCAATCATAGCTCAGAGTCAAACTCGCCGGTTTCCTGGGGTCGTCCCTGATGCCTCTGCGGATGTCTGTGGTGAGCACCGAGTCAGAGCACCTGACGATTCAGTTGTGAGTCGGTGCCCAGTGATGATTACGAAGGGTCCAGAGATTAGGTTGCCTGTTGTCTCAAAACCAGAACTCCAAGTCGGCTGGTAACTGTCATTACGTCCAGTTTATTGCCTGTATCACAGTGGCGTTGCAGTCAATCCAGATCGCCTGATCTTTGCTTCCCCTTGGATCAACATGAAAGTGTACCGTCTTTCCAGATGAAGTTTGATGCCTGTCCCAGTCAATGCAGCTTCCAACAGCCCCCCCCCCCCCCTTCTGACTGTCCTAGCCATCAATCCTGGCTCAGAGTCAAAAATGCCGATTTCCTGGGGTCGTCCTTGATGACTCTCGGGTATCTGTGGTGAACACCGGGTCAGAGCACCTCAAGATTCTGTGGCGAGTCAGTGCCCAGCAATAATTACTAAGGTCCAGGGATTTGGTGCCTGACACCCAGTCGGCTGTCTCGGAGCCCCCTGAATCAACGTACAAGTGTACCCTCTTTCCTGATGCAGTTTGATGCCTGTCCCAGTCAATGCTCACTCTGACAGCCCCCCCCCCCCCTTGCCTGTCCCAATCATCAATGCTGATCTGGCCCCGTCAAACTTTCCATCTGCAGGCCGCTCAGAGAGTGGATGCCTGTCCTTTCACCCAGTTTATTGCCTGTGTCAATACAGATGATGAGCTGGGGTGCATGTGTACATCTACAGGGGAGCTCAGAGGGTTGATGACTGTCGTTCTACTCAGTTCATTGCCTGTGTCAACGCCAGATGAGGAGATGAGGCCTGGTCAGTCCAGAAAAAACTTTGATGCCTGTCCCAGTCAACACTGCAGGGGAGTTCAGAGGGTTAATGCCTGTGTCAGTCCATAATGATCAGGTTGCCCGCAGGGAGGAGGGCAGGGTCTTGTGTCTCCGAATTTCACATCTTGGGTTTTGAGAAGTGATTTCTCCAGGTAAAACTACAAGCGTCCAGATCCGTGGTCAGGGCTGTTCCCATCCACCAGTGCCCACAAGCCCCCCCCCCCGTCCCAGACAAATAAACTGCTGACAGCCCCAGTAGAGAACTTGAGGGGAAGCCCCCGGCCTGTGACTTGATGTCTACATCCCCCCGCTGGAGCCAGACACGCCCCCCCCTCCCTGCTCGGAAAATGACTGCATACTTGACAGCCCCTGACAAAAACAATTAACTTCTTTACCTGCTGTGCCCCCTAGCCTACCTTGGCGACTATGACCCCTTTCACGTCAGGGCTGAACACTACCCCCCCCGCAGCCTGAAGCCATGCGTACATCCCATCTGCCCCCCTTGTTCTTTGTTCCTGTCCTCTCCGTCCCGTCCAAGGGTATATGGACTGGCGAGCGGAATGGGCCAGATACCGTCCGGCCACGGTACGCTGCGAGGCCCTGTGGACGGTAGATGGTGTCACCGACCACGCTGGTCCTTACACGGCACCCTGAGGCTAAGCATGGCAGACATGGTCCAACCTAGGAAGGCTCCCGGCCCTAAGGATGGCAGACCGCGTCCGTGTCGCACTTTACGACTAGCCGTGTAGTCTTGGCTTCCAAAACTAATCATCCTTACCCATAGGGACAGGTCGACTCATTGCTTCTGCACCCAGGGGTACCTGTATGATAATCAGTCCTGCAGCCTGTAACTAGTTTGATGAAGTGAGGGGCTAGGTGGGTAAAGCTCCAAGTGGTGAAAGCAAACCGTCGGCAAGCATGACCTCCTATGTACATAGAGCGGCTGTCCTTCGATGAACTTCGGCGGGTCAGGAATGCTATGCCCGTCATCAGGCCACTCACTTTGTTGAATTTGCTGTGTTTAAAAAAGAAAGATCTGATACACTACGACACGGGCGAGGAGCTGGACTCAAGGAGATTCGGAATGCGACCGCCGGACCCATCGGGGTCTGTATTCCCTAGCACCACACAGGTGCCGGGAGACCCGGGGACCCTCAACAACCAACCTCCGGGGCACACGCAGGGGAATCCAATGGCACCGCCCACCCACCACCACCCGCAACCATGGATACAGACCCGGACCACAGCGCCGTGGCGGACCCAGGCCACAACACCCAGGCACCGCCAGGGGGCCTCCCCATGAATGGCTGACACAGCAGAGGAAGGACCTGGCCCCCAGGCCAGCCGCCATCCTGACGCGGGGACATGCGCCGTCGAGGCACATGGGGGCACCGGACACACGCATGCAGGGGGACAGGGGACCACGTGCTCAACCAACGGTTCCCCGGCCGTACTGCACGAGGAACAAGCCGAGGGAGACGCTGACGGCGCCCAACCGCCACCATCCGCGGCTGCGCAAGAACGTGCACAGCCCGATGCGGCCACGAGCCCAGCACGCCGCCCAAAGCCCCAGAGACGGAGGACATCCTGGCAGCCGTCTTCAGTGCAGTCACACTGACGGCGGACCAAGGACTGCAAACGGACGAGTACCTCCAGACGATGAGTCCTTCGCCGCCTTCATGGCGTCCTGCCAAGACGGGTCCCCACCACGGGGCCAGCGACCACATCCGCGCTGCGGCACGTGACGCAAGACAAGGAGCCCACCAGCCCTGCGCGGGATCCTGCCTCCGCGTCCCATCAGGCGCATCTTTGCCGCAACTATGCCGCCTTGGGATCAACGGCAGAAACCCACGCAACCACCGCGGGGGACGGTCATGCAGAAGGACAGCCAGAAGGGGTGACCACTGAACGCCCGCGCGCACAGGAAGCGCCGGCCCATCGGGTGCGGGCACCAGCAGCGACCGACACCGCCAGTGGACCGGTAGAGGGGGTACCCCCACGAATGACCCGACCATGGGGACAGGAGAGCTCAGACTATGCACAACCCCAAGGGGACGCCCAGCGCCCCACTGCGGAGGCAGACTGCGCAGCGGCCCTTGACCTGGACCTGTGAATCCCCCGGATCTCAGACGTGGAGCAACTCACCATCCAGGTCCGGACCCGGTGGATTCTCATGGACGTACACCACATCAGGAACAGCACCTGTACCATGGTGGAGATCATATTGAACCTCCGTGAAGGGCAACACTCCCCGCCCCCCACCATAGATCACCCTGGCAGCTGACGGTATGTGGCCACCCGCCTCATGGCCCACATAGGGGCCTACACCCCAGATGATCTAAACCAATTGCATTGGTGGTGGCACCACAGGGCGGCCCTCCGCATCCGAGAGGCCCTGATTCGACACAACGTCTGGACGATCCGGACCCCACTTCCCAGAAGCCCATCCACTCCGGACAGAGCCACGTGGCACCAGCGCCAACGGTCCCCGACGGCCCAGAGGCCCCCGAGGCAGGTGGCACACACGAGCCACTGGCAGAGCCCGAACAGACGACCCACCGGAATGGCACCCCCATACGATCTGCAACGGAGCCCACTCTGGCCGTTCGCCCAACCCCGGCGGGACAACGACGACCAACGCGCCCCGGATGGAGCAACCGGGCAACATTCCCCTCAGACACGGCAGCCGCCGCGGGGGACCAGGATGTTGCGGAGCGCCCAACACCAGAGCTGCACGCCGCCCTCAGCAGCGCAACGGCTGACCTTCCATGCCAGCGACGACAACAGCCCGACCAAACCAGGCTGGAAACACCGCCGGCAAATATCACCCACGCCGGAACCACAGCGCCGGACGAAAAGGCCCCGAACAGACAGCACGCGAATCCCCACCATACTCCTACCCTCTGAACGTGCACGCTTGGCAGCACTCGGCACACACACCGATACCGCAGCAGCCATAGTGTCCTGCTCCTCCACCGCTTCGTCCCGCGCGAGGACGAACACCACCACACCGGGACCACACGAACCATTGGCGGCCCCGCGCACGAGGAAAACAATTTCAGTGCACCCCTCGCGTAACAGAAACCTCACAGCAGCTCCACAACAGCTGCCAGAACGCCGGCACGCGCCACCACACACAACGGCGTACGCGGCACGGGGGACCAAGGGCTACGAGCCAAGGACCACGGAAGTCAACGTGGCTACGGCACCACCAACCGTGGCCGAGCAGGCGCCGCCCGGCGACGCGGACGCAGCACGCGCCAGACCTACCGCCCGGGCTACGGTGCAGGAAACCAATGACCCCAGCGACGCGACGTCCACCATCGATGTAAACATGACGGAGGGCCGGGGGTCGGGGACGTCCAGGACCACCCCTCGCCCTGCCGCGCATCACAGCAGGGCGCCCTCGCGGCCCGGGCCCGACGCGGCAAACATGGACACAGAACCTGACAACGACGCGCCAGGGAACAATCCCTCGCCCGGCACCCTTGCCTCCCTGGACAGGGAAATCATGCCCCCCCGATCCCCCAGACCACCACACGCGGGGGACCCCCTCGACGTGGAGGAACTGCGAAGGGCACACGACATCTACCACAGATCGCCCTGACCAAACGTGGTAGACGCCCTCCCAGTGCATTTTCAGGGCGTTCGCAGCAACCGGCGCTTTGCGGGGGCGCTCTGCCCACACGGGGCTACCAACATGTGTGTGGGGCAGCTCCAGGCGCTCCTCACCCTGGGACAACGTACCCTGAACGACCTCATTGACGTGGGGATCTGGTGTTTCAACTACCACCAGCCAGACCGGGGGCGGGTATGGATCCCGCACCTCGCCTCGGCACACACGCTTATTGTCCCGCCGACCGAGCCCCGACCTGCACCCACCCCCGCAGGCCGGACGCGAGCCGCACCGCAACTGAACGCCGACGCCCTCAACATCCCACCGCACGGGGGCCTTGCGAATTGGGAAAGCAGGACGGCCAGGGAGAGGGGGCAAAATGTCGGGACGATGACGGAGCGCTACGCACAAACGGCAGGGCTGGGGGCACACACGGAGCCTCCGACGCGAGACACCCCCACCCCCCCTTGCCATGTTGGTGTTGGAAAGGGGCCACTACTACCAGGTGAGGATCACGCCACGACCGCTGGTAAACCACTGGGACTTGGAGGCCGCTGACCCCATGCTCCCCAGGGATGTGAACCTGCCGGATGGCCCTACTCCCCTACTCCCGGGCCAACCGCCAGACCTCCTCACGGCCATCGTGTCTGGCGCAGCCGGCACATGGCACAAAGGACACGCCCTCTACTGCCTGTGGTGGTGGGCCCAACGGAGGTGGCCGCATACTGGGGATTGGTCAGCGGCATGCTGGTTCCACCTGGATGGCCAGCAACAGACGGAGGCCATCCCACCCCACGAACAGACGGCCGGGTGGCCCACCTCGGAGAACCTATTCCCCGTTTTCCGATCCACCAAATCCGGACGTTGGCGGCGGGGCGGGTGTCACCCGCCATCCACACAGAGGAAGAAGCACGGGCAGCACATACAGCCTTCGTGAGCAACATCTTCGCCGCCCTCCGCACTGCTCTCAACAGACATCCGGGTAACCCCGACGCCCTGACTTTCCCGATGCCCTAACAGGCGACAGGCCACGGCACAGACCCCCAGGACACGCAGATCACCGAGACCGTGGCTGTACTCCACCGGCCACCACGCGACTGCAGAGGCCAACAGACATGAGCGCAACGCTGCCGACCGACCAGAATAGGGCACCGGAGCGACATCATTAAGACCACTCCCACACCACCCCACCCACTATGCGCCGGCACCTTGGACGTTCAGCTACAGTGCGTACCCGTGAGATGCCGGCTCTGGCCAAACCCCCATGATGTATGCCGAGCGGTCCCGAGGAGAGCCACGACGCATCCAGCGCACCAGGCAAGTAAGCTGAGTTGACAACCTGCAGCCCGGGAACGCCAAGAAAGCTATACAGGACTGCACACACCACACCGTGCACCCTGGGCCGCCGTGCCCGCAGAACCATGGCCAAGAACCGGGGGGTACAAGAGGACCCACGGTCCACGGCGCAGTCCCCCTCACCGTGCTCCTCAGCCGGGGCACCCCCTTGCGAGGCCAGAGTATCAATGCGACGACGAGGCGCAGCCCGCCACACCAAAATGCTCCCAGGCGCGGGAACGTGACGCCCATCGCGCGGGTACACCCGAAACAACGCCGTGACGGACCAGCGCATTGCGCCGCGAGGCGTGCACATCCCCAGCCCGGGCCCTAGGCCCCCCTTGCCCGGCTGGGGCCGGGGACAGCAGCCCCAAAGAGAGTGATCGGAGCCAGACAAACCACCCACCCATATGCCAGCTGGCCCCGTCGGGGATCCTAAGGAAAGCTACATCAGACGGACGTCGGCACAAGTAACCTCCAGGAACATTATCCACTGGGACAGAGTAAAGAAGGCCAGGTAGGCCAGGGGTATGGGGTCCGCAGGCGCCCGCAGGGCCGCTGACCAGAACAATACCGTTCCAACGTAATCTAAGGCCCTAACGCCCAAAGAAGCCGACACCACCCAGCCAGAACTGCACGGTACACTTGCACGGGCACACTGGGGACACTAAGCGACGTGAGGGAGCAACAAACCTGGGGCTCCGGGGGCAGGGAGGGGCACGCCAGGGAACGCACGACGCCGCGCACGCCAGATGCCCCGTGACTCCCATAGGGAGCAAGCCAGGCACCGACTGGGGGGGCGTCGCCGCAAACATTGTACATACGCTGCAGACGCGTCAGGACAGGGGACCGACGATGCCAGCAGAGATCAGGTGCAGCGAGATGTGGACTTATGCATGCGGTGAAGGCAGGAGGGCAAGGGCTGGCTACTCGGTACTTCCCTGGCGGGCCCGACCACGATCGGCGGCACCCCGGTGACCTACACCGGCAACAACCTACGACAGAACAGCCACCACCACATCCGGCGCCAGCCAACGCAGCTGCATGGGCAACCACCAGCTGCGACGTGGCAGGCCCCTCGACAAGTACGCCGACCGCCGGGAGACCACCACATAACCATCTGCCAACCGCACCGCCACAACAACCCGACCGCTCACGAGCCTTAAACAACCTAACTACGGCACCACGCCCCACCAAAACAACCACGCTGACGCCGGCAGCGGCACAACAGGCCCAACAGCAAACCAGCCGACCATACAGCGGCTGGCATCGCCAGGCACCGACCACACTGATATAGAACCAACAGGCCGACCGCAAACAGACCACACGCAAACCGGCGAATACCAAACCGGCCGGATATGCAAGGGTCAAAACCCAAACGGCGTCCTCAGGACTGGCGACACCATGGTGCGCCATGCCCGCCAACGACCACACCCACAAACACAACAACACACCACACCTCTACCATTATACAACCCACGTGCACGACAACATCCTACTACGAACCCCCGGCCCCCCGGGAGAGCGCAAGCTCGACCGAGTCAGGAGGCGTGAGTACGCGTCACGGCATGCGAGTTCCGTAGCACGTGCTTCTTCAAGTCGTCTCACGCCTACTGAAAGCCAAACCTAGGTGGGGGTGCCCGCAGGACAAGGCCTCTGGCCCGGCCCCTGGCCCCTGGGCCCCAGAATCCGGAGAATGATGAGAGATGCAATGGGACACACCCCCATGTATCATCTGCCCAAAGGAGAGGGATGTGAGACGTCGGTCGAACATGGGTTACCTCTCTGGGCAGAGCCCCATGGAGGGTACTGCTTGCTGCGACCGAGCTCTTCCCCCACATGGGGGAGCCGCGTTGCCGGGGCACGTGGACTAGTGCCGCGGGTGGGTGAGCCAAAGCCCCATGGTAAGACCCCCTTTGACCTACCTACCTACCTCCCCCTCCTTCCCCCTGAAAGACGCTCCCGCCCCTGGCTCTCCCGCTCCCCACGACACCACCACCCCCCTCCCCCACCGCCAGGCCCCACTCTCGTCGCTCCCGCTCCCTGAGGCATCGACGTAACTCCCCAGGGCTCTGCTCCCACCACTCCTGCTCCCCTGGACGCCACCACACGGGTCATCGCCGCCCCATGTCCGCATCCCCCCCCTCCCACGAACGGCACCCCCGGGCCCGCGCTTCCTCCTCCCAACACCACCGACGCTTGTCCCCAACCCCGAGCCCCCACCACCGCCGCTTCAGGACCCCAGGCTCGGAGCCCTCTCCCCTACCCCTCGCCGACCTCGCCTGGTGGTCCGCCCCCGCCCTGCGGGAGCTCTGCTGCTGGGTGACGTGGGCATGGGGAGCGGGCAGGTGAGAGGTGCGCCACCGCTTCCATACCTCCGCTCCCCCGCCAACCCGGACAATATCGCCCCGGAGGCCGCCATGCCACGAAGAGCATGGGAGACGCTCCTCCAGGACGTGGTGCAGGGCCTCCGCCCCCCCTACACCCCAGAATCTGTCCGCCCGTGGCTTCAGATAAGCAAGCATGGGCCGTGGGCGCCCCCCAGGCCCGGCCACTACCCCACCACCAGGCCACGGGAAAGATACAGGGCAAAGGGAAGGCCCGCGGCAAAGGGGCGAGGAAAGGCGCAGGGTGACGGGAACACACCTACGGGAACAGGGGCACCGGGGGCAACACATCACAGGAGCAAGGAACGAACGGGGGGCCACCGACATCGGGAGAGGGAAAGGGCGAGGGCCACAACGCTGGGGAAAGGGGAGGCTACAAGGACAGTTGCCAGGGCCAACACCCACGGAGAGGGGACGCGCCGCGTCGGACGGACCAACACCGCCCCACCCTTCCGCACCGAGTCAACACGGGCCAGCCTGCCACGCGGGACTCACCGCGAGGCCCCCATGGGACATCACCACACCAGGGCACAGGCCCCAAAGGCCCACCACCCCAAGGGGGCACGCCCGCCAGAGCGGGCCATCGCAGCCGAGACCCGACAACACAGGAGCCGCACTTTGGCACGCCCAGCAACCACCAGCCCCAGCACGGGGTGAGGGGGGTACACCCACACAGAGGGGCACCCAGGGTACTGCACCCCCGCACAAAAGCACCACCGCACCCTGACCGCTGGGCGACGACCCAGTCCACCCTGCACTGAAGGGCGGACCACAAGGACACAAGGGCACTAACACCAGGGGAGGAAAGGAAAAAGGGCCACAACACCAGGGACGGGGGACGACACGGACACAGGGAGACAGGCGAACACCCAAAGGAGGGGAACGAGCCACGCCGGAGGGGCCATACCACCCCATCCCGCAGAACCTGGCGCACCTCTCGGGAAGAGGACCCCCCCGAGGGCACTGTACACCACCAAACCAAGGCACAGGCCCCAGGGGGGGGCGGGCCCACAGACACCTGCCCGCCGTACCAGGCCAAGCGTCCCGTCTGGGGCCCCGCAAGAACAACCCAGCGAACCACACTACACCAAACCACGCCCAGCAGCCACCAACCGGCCACATAAACCGAGCCTGCATGAAGCCCCCGCGACCCACACAGCAAAACCACCAGTCTGACCCTTGCCGCCGCCGACCCAGGCCGGACAAGGGGGTACGACTGACCCACCGCACTGCACACCACACCATAACACATCACAGCACGGCACAGCGTAACACAGCACAGCGCAGCACAGCACAGCACAGCGCAGCACAGCACATGGCAACAAGGCACAGCATAGCACAGCACAGCACAGCACAGCACGGCACGCCACAGCACGGCACAGCACGGCACAGCACCGCACGCCGCGGCACGGCAGGGCACGGCACAGCATGGCGCGGCGCGGAACGGCATAGCACCGCACAGCACAGCACACCAAGGCAAGGAACGACACGGGCCGGCACCCCACGGCAGGGCACGGCAGGGCAGGGCATATCGCAGCACGCCACAGTACAGCACAGCACAGCGCGGAACAGCGCAGCACAGCACCGCAAAGCACACCAAAGTACAGCACAGAACAACAAAATACACCACAGCGCAGGAAGGCAAGGAAAGCTAACCGTCGGCCTAACCCGAGCAAGCCACGTCTCGCCACGCAAAGGAAAGAACCACGCCCACTGGCACGGGACACCACCACACAGCAGCCCACCACACACTGACTAACAGCCTAACCCTCGGAACCACACGGGCCAAAAGACAGCAATCACCACAAACCCGACGGAACAAACCCCCCCCCCGAGCGAGGGCGCCGGACACGGGACCAGAAGAACCGGCCACCCCCCCTGACCCCACACGCGTCAGGGAACCGGCTGGCGCAACGGCCCAGCCAGAAGTGCCAGTACCCAATTCAACAGGATGGGCCGTCAGCCCATGCGTGTACATAACCCACACGGCGCACGGAGCCGGGGCACGGCCCGAAGCCACCCACCACACAGCGACACGCCACAACACGATCAGCGAGCCAGTTGGTGACGCCGTTCACCAACCAGTGCATGCACCGGCCCAGGGAGGGCAGAGGGAGGAAGGGACAACGCCCCCCAAAAAAAACAAAACAAAGAGGAGGGGGTGAAAGCCCATCCACGTACGAACAGGAAACTGCTAGAACAAGCCACAGGGGGGGCCCTCTCCACCCCACTAGGACAAGGCTACCAACCAGGGGGGGCAGAGGAAGGCAGGGGAGACCGCCACAGAAGCGCAAAACCACGCAACCACTCCTCCAAACCCCCGGCCAAGCGAGACCACGGGCGACGCCCACGGGACCCACCTCTAGGACACCGAGAGACCACCCCGTCCAGCACAGCAACAGGCCCCAGCCAGAGAAGGCGGACCACAACAGCCACGGGGCCACTTATGGGCCAGAAGAAAGACCAGCCAGGACACGCCGACATATGACCCCGCCTGAGAAGAGGCAGACCACCTACCACGGTGCCGCGGACACAGCAAGGACCGCTGGCAGGGAAACAGAGCCGCACACGGACCAAAAAAACAAAAAAAAGGGGGGGGCGGCGACCTAGGGGACCACAACCGGAATAGGCAACAACACGACCCACCACAGCCACCAGAGGACAACAACACGAAAGAGCCAAAAGCCACACCCACAGGACCCCCCCTCCCCGGAACCGGCGAAGGTTCCCCACCGGGAAGAGCGGAAAGCAAAACCCACAAGACCCACCGGCGCAAAAAAAAAACCAAAAGGCGGGAAACAACACCCACGGCGGCCCCCAAACAACTCCCCACCACAGACGGAGACACCCCCGGAGAGAGGCAGGGACGGACAACTGCCAGGGTTGGTGAGGGACCACCGGAACTGACAGGACACGCCACCAGGACCGGAGAGGGACCACTCTCCCCACACCAGAAAGCTACACACCCCAGCCAGGGAAACACCAGCCGGCGGAAACTGACCCCCCACCACAGGCAGGCGTCGGGGGAAATCCACACCGGACCACACGCCACACAACCAGACCAGGAATGGCGGGGTATGGAGGAGATTTCTGCCCACACACACAAACCAGGAAGCCGGCCAAGAAGGGGGAGGTTACGTCCCAACCCGTACCCAGACAAGAACCGTAAGCCCCAGCCAAGAGAGGCGGGACAGGGGCGACACCCCTACCCTCGTACA
Source organism: Eutreptiella sp. 'Long Island Sound 2002' (assembly GCA_964036045.1). Lineage (NCBI taxonomy): Eukaryota > Euglenozoa > Euglenophyceae > Eutreptiales > Eutreptiaceae > Eutreptiella > Eutreptiella sp. 'Long Island Sound 2002'. The sequence goes on from OZ038379.1 coordinate 157,203,282, forward strand.
CCCACCACCAACGCGGCAACTCACACCCAATCACACACACCGCAAACGCCAACCAAAACAGGCGAGATACAGGCGCAACCCGCACCAACATGCACAAGCCCAGAGCCCCGGCCAGGAGCAGATGAGGGGAGGCGAACACCCAAGTCTGAGCACGCACCAAACCAAAACCCCAAACCAGAAAAGGCCGGAGCAGTGCGAGCCCCAAAACCAAGCACGCGCGCTGCACAACAGTAGGAAACCCAGTGTCAATAGCCCGGACACTGAGGCAGCCTGTGCCATGCGGGTGACCCGGCCAAAGGAGATCAGGAGCCCAGGGGTTAGGCTGCATCCTAAGGCCTGCGCTGCTTTGGGACTCGAGTCAGAGTGTGCGTCACCCAAGCACCTCGGAACCCAAGTACCAAGAACACGCTGCTAGCATGCCTTGGGAACGGGATACGCCAGGAAATCCAGTGAACTTCTGGGGTTCCGCCCGAAGGACGGGACTTGCGCAAGCACAGGAACACACCCTCCCTGCGTGACAAGTGCGTCAGGCCAGCGGCAATAAGCCCTCCTGCTGCTACTCGGGGCCGCTTTGCCGGGGGTCACCAGTCAGGTATAGCGGGATGTAAGCCGCTTCTCCTCTTCAAGCACTGAGCCTCTTCCTGTTCGTCACAGCGGCAACGCCAGCGGAAACCATGGGGCACCTCTCCACGAGCGCGTGCACCTACCTACCTACCTACCTTGATTCCCTGCGTGAGGTCCTGAGCGCTGCGCGGAACGGCCCCCCTCTCTTCATTGCAATTACCCGTTGCAATCGATGCTGCGGAGGATGATGAGGAGGTTGTTTCAGCGCAGCCGTCTTCGTGGGCGGGTTTACCATCCAAAACAAAGCACGAACACAATCTCTACTCCATTGGGAACCTTCAGTCCCAGCTGCGTCAGTATATAAACAATGGTGTCCGCGTTGCAACTCATTTTCTAACCAGGGAGAGGATGCAAAGGCTTTTCTTCATGACAAGAGGGGCACCGGAACGAATTTTCGAACATTGGAGCATCTTCCATGAGCGCAAGTGTGCTGGGCCCACAGCCTGCACAACCTGTTCCACTGCCCGTAGCCTCGGGCGGACTGTGGTGCCAACTGTCCTGAAACACCCTAACGGAAGAGGTGGTGCAAAGGGTCGTAGGGGCAGGGGTAAAGATATGGGTAGGGGTACCGGTATTTCAGTGAACCAAAAGCTAATCAGCGCTCTTGACTTTGCTAATGCATTGCCCAACATGGAAGAGGCTCCTAGGGGCCAAAGCAAGTAGCAAATCGCATACAGTAACCAATTGCACTCGCACATTCCCCATAGACTCGGTCATGAACATGCTGTATATGATTCTGGGTATGAACCTGATGACAGTTCCGAGCACCCTGACGTTCGGAAGCGGTATTAATAATCTCTACGTTACTCCTGGACTTTGTTACTGGCTACTTTGTTTCACTTGGAGCGATGTGTGACTTGGAGAGAGACCCCAAAACTCATGAAGCGAGATTCTTCACTTGGAGGGGGGAATTTTTCACTTGCAGGGGGGCGGTTTTCAGTTGCACAAAGGTGTTTTTGACTTCGGGGAAGGTGCAAAACTCATGAAGGGAGGTGTTTTTCACTTGGACAGAGGTGTTTTTCACTTGGAGGGTGACCCGAGACTCATGGAGGGAGGTGTTTTTCATTTAGACTGAGGGTCTTATCACTTCAAGGGACGTTGGTTTCACTTCGGTGGAGGTTTTCTTGACTTTGAGAGAGACCCAATCTCATAGGGGAAGGTGTTTCTCACTTAGAGGGGAACATTTTTCACTTGCACGGGGGGTTATTTCAGTTAGAGGGAAGTGGTTTTCACTTGCAGAGAGGTGTTTTTGATTGGAAAATGGACCCAAATCCCCTGGGAGGACGTCTAATTCACTTGTAGGGAGGCGTTTTTCAGTTGGAGGAGACCCGAAACTGATGGAGAGGGGTGTCTTTCCCTTGGAGCAGGGTTTGTTTTCTTTTTGAGGGGGTGGATTTTCACTGGAAGCGAGGTGTTTTTCATTTACAAAGACCCAAAACTCACGATGAAGCAGGTCACAACCCTACCCTGTCATTTCACCCCTAAGGGAGCATTATATGGCTCTATATATGGGATATTTGGGATAGGATAATTCATATTCCATTTCCTTGTTAGGAACATAGGATGTGGGATACATAAGGCAATCTTGGATGTTTAGTAGTTATATCATTTAGCGGATGATAGGGTGGATTTCTCATATGTGCATATCAGGTATTTCATTGGCTATGTGTACCATATCTGTTTGCAGGATACTATTCAGTCAACATTATCGTTATGTCTTCGGTGCCAAGCAATGTTGCTGCCCATGCCACTGCGACCTCTGCTCCTGACCACCTGGTCTGGTTTCATGGTAGCAGAGGCGAAAATTTTTCGTCTCTGTTGGGCGTTTGGCATCGCGGAAAGCGATCGGTCAAAGACATCGTGGACCAAACTCAAATTAAAATCTCTTCCCCAGGAGGGATAGCTGAGGGTGTCCAGGTCCCCACTCTCAGGACCTCCTCGGCCCTGACCCCATCGATCGGGCAGGGGCCGCAAAAACGGGCCAAGCCCCAAGTGGCTACGAATCCTAAGTTTCCGAAATCCCCGAATGTTCCCATCGGGCCCCCCCATCCTCGCAATCCAGCTGGTGTACCTGGGATGCTTGGGGGGGAAATGGACGGCCACCCTCAGAGAGCGATAAGAGGACCACAATCGCCTATTATGGGCTCGGGTACCGTTACTAGCGCCGAGAATCGGGCAGTAATCGAGGAATCTACTGGGGTGATTGAGCGTACGAACGCTGCGCCCTCACGCACTGCCGACTGGGGTACGATGGCTTCGCCAATGGGGCCTATTGTGGTCGACTCTGGCACTCCTCCGTCGCTAGGGGGTTTGCCAGGGCCTCAGGTCAGAAGAAACCTGTTTGCGGCAGGGCCCATCAGCCCCATTGTTGACCAGCTCGACGCTGAAAACCGTCGAGTCCTCGCGCTCACGCCTGATCCCCATGGCCATCTGGGTCCGGCTCGAGAGGCCGTGGCCCTGATCCAGCAAGCCCTGTCGGGGACTAGGCAGAACCCCACTGTGGTGGAATCGTCGCCCACTCCAATGAGTGGATCGCGGCGGTTTCCCTCCCTGGTGGAGGAATCTCCTGCCTTGGGAGCGTATCCCAATCCCCTGAGCGGATCCAGGCTAAATCCTACGATCATCGAGGAATCCCCCACGCAAATCGAGGAGGATGAGTGTGACCAGTGGTTCCCCCTGGCGGTGGAGCAGGGGAACGACGATGAGGAGGAGGAGATTGGAGTGTTGGAACGTCATGAACTCCATCATTCCCCTATTTCCGTTGCCTGGTCGCCTGCACCTCCTGAACCTATGTCATGGACCAGGGATCGCCCCATGCTTGTGGAGGAATCCCCGGCCCCCCACTACATCACCGTGGAGGACTCTCCGGCCCCTCAGTTCATTGCTGTCGAAGAGTCCCCGGTGCCTATGAGCGGCGACAAAAACCGCCCGTGTCTTGTCGTGGAATCTCCGGAGCCTACGGAGGACCGGGCCGGTACTACATCTCCAGTGCCTATGAGTGGCACGAAAGATCGTCCATCCCTAGTGGATGATTCTCCGGCAATGCCGAAGGTCAACAATCTGTGCTGGGGGGGAGGGAATCAGGTGGAGGGAGGTTCAGCAACCCTCCCAATAAATTTGGTCTCTCCCCCCACAAATACATCTCCTACGGAGGACCCCGAACTGCCGAATTGGGGGGGGGATCCAGAGGTTGCAACGGGATCGGAGCCTGTTTTTGCTTCCCATCCGAGAGCCCAATCACCTATGGTGGTTCATGAGTCACCACAGTATATTGTGGTGGATGTGTCCCCACCCCCACCGCCGCGGCCGAATACTGTTGGTCCTGTTCCCCCTCCGCCGTCACCCCGCCACCGCCAGGTGGCTTACATCGAGCACGTGCAAGGAATCCCGCACCTGGTTCGGCCATCAAATTGTGGGGGTTCGGGGGGGGGACATCCCTCTAGTGGGGGGGCGCAAGCACCTGTTGCTGCGCACCCCACACCCCCGTCTCGCCCTGCGGGGGGGCCCTCTGGTCCTTCCGTGGCAGGGGGGGCTGCTGGTGGGGGCGGTGGTGGGTCATCTCCTCCTCGTGGAGGGGGGGGTTCATCCTTTCGACATTCTGGGGGCCCCACTCCTACATGGGGGGAGGAACACCTACAGCACACCTGTGGCTGTCCCTGGTGTGTGGTGCACTACGAAACGTGCATCCAATCTCTGATGGCACAGGTGAAGGACCTGCGAACTCAGAATCTAGAGTTGCAGCGATCCCATCAGGAACTTTCTCAGGCAGTAGCCTCTACCGTGGGCATCAGTCAGTCCTACGGGGACCGGATGACCCAAATCTTGTCTACATTGGCTAAGTTTGACGCGGCGGTTCAGAGCTACCGCCAGGATTCTAAAGTGGTGGAGGCTAGCGTGGCAGATCATCTTAAGATGTCCAACGGCAACACTGCTAAGTGCTTTAGCGCAGTGGAGTCGCTCGCTACACGTTACGCCGCCGTTGCATCTAGGATCGATGCGTGGGACCACTGGTACTCCACGCCTGCAGAGCCCGTTACGGTGGTCCCATCCCCGCCATCGGCGCCTCCACCCGTTCCTGATCCTACACCGGCAGCGCCTATGGCGCCCATTGGCGCGCCATCCGGTTCATCCGGTGGTGGGTGTGTCCTTCCTTTCTCCGTCCACCCATCCCACGATTGCATCTACCATCCGAACGCTTGTCCGGATTCGGGGTGGCCGAGGGGGGGGGAAGAACACCATGAACACCCCCACCCCCAAGAACCTACATCGTGGAGGGGAATCGCCGAAAAGCAGAAGGAACGTGCTGTTCCCGAGTGGAGGGCGACGCCTAAGGGCGAAGAACACCCCACGGAGCCTACGGCCCCGTGGGCCAATGAAGAGGAGAACACCTCTTCGTTGGGGAACATTAATCCCCTCACGAAAAATGTTTTCACTTCCCCTGGGAAACCTTCGTACACGCCCTCTCATCCTACGGATACGTGTACAGTCTCTCCAGTGAAGGTTGCACCAAGTGCAAGTGGAGGTGCACCCCCGACCATGGCTCCCCCTGCTTACCACCCGTACAAATGCCTATGGTGCAAAATAGTTACACCAAAGCGGTGGAGGATAGTGATATGCCTAAAGCGCAATTTAATGGGCAGCTAGAGTGCTACGACGAGTTGGTGGAGAAGCTTCAACAATGGTTGGGGGGTTGTGATCCCATGTACCAAAAGGCCAACGAGGCAAAAATGATTTTGAGTACGGTGCCCCCATGGCTAAAGGCGATCATCAACGCCCGGGTTGCCGAGGCCACCCACCACACACGCACGGCCCCCACCCTCAAAGAGTTGTGGGATCTTTTCGAACAACGTTTCCACAAGTATGACCCCTCAAGGGCTGATGAAAGGTGGCGAGCCCTCACCCCCAGGGTGGTTAAAGGGCAAGTGACCCTCATCGACCTTGAAGATTTCTATGCTCGTTGGCAACGTTTGTTGCCTCTGAGCAATGAGACTCGTCCCCACGTGATCTGGGAGCAGCTCCTAAGCACGCTCCCGTGGATCAAGGAGAAGGTCGTCAAGCAAGAGGCTAAGAATGGCCCAGACAGCTATGTGGTGGATTTTAGTTGCCTTGACCCTTCGCCGGGTCGCGCCCCATTCGAAAAAGAACTCAGGAAATATAGCGCTCAAGCTTGCACTACGGTTCCTGAGATTGTTTCCTATTCGGGGCCGGGGGTGATAGTTGACTGCAAAGACCCGGCTCTCCAGGAGTGGATCTTGAAACTCAACAACACACCTCACACACGCGGCTACACTATGAAAGTGGAGCAACGTAGGCCTCGTTTGAAGCCTGCGGAAATCTACGCCCTTGCCCATAAAAGCGTATCGGAGAGGGAAGCTCTCGAACGCCTCAATAAAGGAGACAAGACGACGGTGACGTACACTCATCGCCCTTCTCACAAAAAAACCGCGGTGAATGCGGTTGATGCGGAGGCTACGGCGGACCCTAACACCTCCGAACCCGCTGACACCTCCGTCAACGCTGTGGGTCACCCTAAACCTCCGGCGAAGAGGCCCGTCAACCCCGGGGCTAAACCGCCACCTACCTTTTGGGTTCCGTGTTCCAAACATTGGAAAACACGTAAACAAACGGAGATGGACATGTCTTGGATTGATTGGGGTGCCACCAATACCACCCTTTGGACGTGTAAGCCTAATTCTCCGTGCAATGACACTCATTGGAACATTGCGGGTAAGTCTAAAGGTGGTAAGCCTAAGGGTGGCGATAGGGGTGGCGGTGGTGATAAGGGTGGTGGTGGTTATAAGGGTGGCGGCGGCAAGGGCGATAAAGGAGGCAAAGGAGCGCCTAACGGGCGCGGACTTTGGTAGGAGTGCCCAGAGGCGCCCCCTCCGAAAGAAGAAACCCTCGGGCACCCCTGTGACACTACCGTGGCTCCCGTTCCATCGAGAGTCGTGAAGGGGCATATAGTGACTAGCGAGGTTCAAACCGAACTTTCCGTTCGGGTAGTTTTTCCCAATGGAGAACTCAAGGCCCTCCGTGTTTTGGTGGATTTTGGGTGCCAAGCGGTCGCCTTGGCCAACCCCAATGTTTTTGGAGACCAACTCTCCGAAAAATATGAATCCCCCCAAACAGAGGCGCCTACTCCAAGCCGATAATGAGACGCCTTTGCCGGGGGGGGACAAGCAAATAAACGTCAAATCTCAATTTACGGGAATTGTGGATGGTAGTGTTTCACTTCCTCGCCTTGCCCAGTATGGCGTGTCCCCGTACCTTGTCCCAAATTTACCTTGGGATATGGTTTTGGGGCACCCATGGGGTTACGAACATTGTGTGAGCCATTTTGCCTGTTTCAATTGTTTGTACTCTCACCATCCAGTGCACCCCCGTTTTTGGATTGAGGACTTCCGTGAGGCTCCACGAACCAGCAAACCGTTTTTGGTGAAACCCATTCATGGTAAGGTGTCACGTCAGTCCGTGTGGGGCCTAACCGTTCCAGTCATTGGGGCGGTCACTCCTACGCACCCTGCCCCGGCCATTGTGGTTACGCCCCCTGGTGGCAAAACCGCCTAACCGTGTTGAGGCCGAGAAGCACATATCCTATGCCTTGACCGCTTCCTCCGTGGCCCCCGTACAGGATCGGGCTTGTGCTTTGGAGCTCGTTGAATTTGCTCCGGAAGCCCTTGCCCGTGATGTTCTACCCACACGGCGTGATGGGTCCATGTGGACCCAGTCTGACTATGGCCTCACGCCATATTGGGCCGCACGTGTCAAAAGATAATTTGGCAAAAACCCCGACGTAGACGCCTTCAATAGGGTCCTGGGTATTGCCCAGTCTGGCAGTTGGGTTTCGCCGCTTGAAGATTTCTTTTCCACTCCCGCGGACCCCTCCAAATTGTATTGGCTGTGCCCTCCCTATCATCGGTTTTTCCGATTGTGTTCGGAAAATTCGGCAAGAATAACTACGAGCCATCGTCGTAGGGCCGAAGTGGACACATAGGGAGTGGTGGAAACCCCTTATGGAAATTACTTTGCAAGGGTACCACCTTCCTGGGCCAGAGACTAAAGCCTGTCTCTATCAGAATGACCGCCTCACGCCTCTTCCTCAACGGGGTTGGTCCACGGTGGCGCTATACGTGGACGGTGGTATTGCGGAGGAAAATTTGGCAGCCACTAAATGTCATGTGGCCTCTGTTTCGGCACCGGCCGTCTCTAACCCCAACACGGATGGCGAGCCGGGCATGACCTCGGAGGAAGAGTCGGAGGATGAAAGGGTGCCTAACCATTTAGTTTCGGTGCGCACCCTCACGTATCAGGCGACCCATAAAAAACTCCTCGCACACCTTACTCTTGATCCTACCCCCGAAGATTTGGAGGCACAAGAATGCGTGCGTTCACGCATTGCGAAAATTGAACGAGAGTTATTGGGTGGGAGGGCCACTACCGTTAAGTGTTACCGAAAAACTAAAGGCGCCACACGATTGTTGGCTGCTTCTCGTGTAGGTGGCATTGTCACCACCCAAGAGCCTATTGTGTCTCCGGAGGTGGAGCTCACGGGGAAACGCATCCTCGCGGACTATGAGCGGGATGTTTTTAGCGGGGAGGTTCGTCTCTGTCCGGGCCAGGAACATCCTAAGGTCCGTGGTACGGAGCGGTTGGGGTTTGCTAAACTTGACCTATACCCAAACGCCAAACCTAAGTCCGTGAAGCCTATACGGTTGGTGGGGGAGCGTGCCGCGGCGGAGCAAGAAATAGTGGAGGACATTTTGGCTCGTGGCTGGATTGAGCCGTGCCCTGCCTCCGAATGGGCGTCGAACGTTTTCGTTGTGCCCAAGAAAGAGAGAGGAAAATGGCGCCTCGTGGTGGACTACCGCCAACTTAATGAGGCTACCTTGCCCGACGCACACCCCCTCCCCCTCATAGAAAACATTTTGGAAAATCAATCCAAACACAACATTTTCACTATTGTGGACTTGAGTAAAGGGTTTCATCAAATTCCCCTTCACCCTGAGTCCCGGGCTAAGACCGCCATGAATTTGGCGGATAAGCGATACCAATGGCGTGTTATGCCTATGGGTATCAAGAATGTGCCCGCTATTTTTCAACGGGTCATGGACCATGTTTTGCAGGGTTTGGATTGTGCGGACATATATATTGATGATATTATTATTGGTTCCTCAGGTGCGACAGAGGAGGAGCTATTAGCTAACCTCGACCGCGACGTGCCTGCCGTGTTGGATAGGCTACGGAAAGAGGAGTTGGTTGCTTCGGTTAGCAAAAACGATTTCCTTGTTCGTTCGGTTGAGTTTTGTGGCCATGTGTTGGAAAATGGCACACGTCAGCCGGCGCCAGGGAAAATGTTGGCGCTTGAGCGTTGGGACAAACTGGATAACGTTCGGGAACTCCGGGGGTTCTTGGGGCTCGCCAACTATTATTCGGGCTATGTCCTCCATAGCTACTCTTTTGATTGAGATGTTGAAGAATTTGCCTAAGCATAAGAATGGCAAAAAGATAGGCCTAACATGGAATGCTTCGGCTAACGCAGCCTTTTTGAAACTCAAGCGTGCTATTACGGATATTGTTCCCCTCCAACTAGGCGATTGGGATAAGGACTTTGTCATCACCCCGGACGCTAGTAATTGGGCGGTGGGGGCGGCTCTACAGCAGGAGGGTCCCGATGGTGCCCTACGCCCCCTCGCCTTTTTCTCCCGCAAATTGTCAGGCAGCCAATTGAATTGGAGCCCTCGGGGGAAAGAATGCTACGACATAGTGGCGGCGCTTTTAAAATGGCATGGTTGGGTGGGGAACAAGCGCGTGGAGGTCCGTACGGACCACTGTTGCCTTGAAAATTGGGCTACGGAGGACCTCAAAACTGTGGGGGGTCCCTCTCCACGCCAAGCACGTTGGCATGAGTTGTTCTCTAAATTCCACCTCCATGTGGTTTACACTCTGGGGCCCGTAAACCCCGTGGGTGATTTCTTGTCCCGTTGGGCGTACCCTGCTAACCCGGCGTTGGGTGATGTGTCCATACATGGGACGGCCCAAGCGGCCGGGGATGTGCAGGACATGATGGCGGCCGAGAAGGAGGAACTTCTCGCCCGCCCCCTTGTATTTAGGGCGGTTGTGGCGCCCGTTGTTACTAGGTCTAAAGCGGCGCCTCGGGCTCAAGGGGCACCCGCTTGTGATCCACCCCCTCTGGCTTCGCCTCCAGGGGGGGGGGGGGACGAAGCAAAAGAGAAAGCTTCGGAGACTGGAGCGAATTGTCAAGATAAAAAAATCGAGGAAGTCCCACAAGAAGGCAACTCCTATACATGGGGAGGATGCTCCCAATGTTTTTGAGATAAATTGGGCTAAACACTACCCAAATTGTCAACGCTACAAACAAATGTGGCAAGATGCCTTGAATGGGAGCTTCCAAGATGGAGTGAGGTTGGTGGATAACAAGCTCGTCCGTAATGGACGGTGATGTGTTCCTACGCCGCTAGTGCATCCTTTGGTGGCCGAATACCACGATGCACTTCACTTAACTACCTCCAGTGTGGAAAAACACTGGAAGGAAATTAACCATTGCGTGGAAGGTGAGGGGTTGTACAAAGCAGTGGAACTGCAATGTCAAACGTGTCCCTCATGTGCCATTCACACGCATGACATCAAGCGCAAGCAAGGGTACATGACCCCTATGCCTATACCTATGGAGCCCATGGACTCCATAGCGCTTGATGTTTTTCACTACCCTTCCACCTCCCACGATGGAGAGGTGTATGACCGAATGCTCCTATGTGTATGCCGGCTTTCCGGCTACCTCATCGCGATCCCTATTCCTAAACCCCGTCATGAAGACAAGGATGAAGGGCTAACGGGGAGAAGAGCGGCCCATTTGGTAATGGAGCGCTGGGTGGATAGGTTCGGAGCCCCTCCTGAAATATGGTCCGACCGCTGGCCACAATTTGTGAGCCAATATTTCCAAACCCTTTGTTCTAAGATTGGTGCCCGCTTGACTATGTGTCTCGCGGGTAGGCACCAAGGTAATGGCAAGGCCGAAAATACTGGCAAGCATCTAAGGCGTGCCGTTGCTAAAGCCCTTACCCTGGGGAAAGGCACTAATTGGGTAGAGGTTTTGCCTGCCGTTGTACGAGCGTGGCATGAGACTACAGGTCCTTCAGGTTATACACCTAACGAGATTGTGTTTGGTAAACACAACCGTACTAAGGGGCCTCCTCTTGCTGAGCCTAAGGGGGTGGCCCAAGACGCCGCTCACTACTTCCAATGGCGTGAGGAGCTTATTGCTCTTGCACGGAGGGCTATGATTCAAGTGCAAGAGACAATGGCTCATAAATATAATTAGAGTAGGAGGATGTCCCCCAATTTCTCAAAAGGGGACCGCGTATGGGTCCATCGCCAACGCAAAAATCTTGGCGATAATACTTGTCCCTATTGGGATGGGCCCTATGAGGTTCCGGCCAAGAAGGCGCACGACCTCTATGTTATTCAAGTGGACCAACGGAGGATAGTTGACGTCCACGTTGATTGTTTAATGAAAACTGTCAACTCCCCTCGCTCCCCCGTGCCTCTGCATTACACGGAGGAGGTTGCTAGAGTGCCCTCCCAGTTTGAGGAGGACACCTATAATGTCAAGAAAATATTAAGTCACCGTACTTACCGCAAGAGACTTCTCTTCAAGGTGCGGTGGGAGGGTTATACCAAAGATTGGGATACCGAGGAACCCGTTGAAACCTTCTTACCGTCCTACAACAAAGTTTGGAGAGATTACTTGCAGAAACAGAATCTCACCCAAACCGTTGACATCCTTGCCCACATTGGTCGACCGCTCTCATGAGCGTGCCACGAAAAGAAAAAAAAAAAAAAAAAAAAAAAAAAAAAAAAAAAAAAAAAAAAAAAAAAAAAAAAAAAAGAAAAATACCCCTTACTCCCCCTTTTGCCCCATGCACCGACCCCCCCTCCCTCTACAGGTCCCTGCAACAGCCCCATGGATCAAGAGTGAACAACCACTGCAGCTCACCCCGAGGTGATACGGGGCAGAGCAATATAAGGGTCGCAGGCCAAAGGGAGAGCACCCCCCCCCCCCCTACGCCCACACCACTGCATGGATCCACTGTATGTCCACACCCTGCCCGGACTCCCTCCCTCCTCCACCATTACCCTCCTCATTCTCTGGGACTCACAGCACTGGCCTCTGCCCGAATGCATGGTACCCCCACTGGCTGTCTTGGCCTCAGGGCCCACAGCACGGGGCGATCACCCGCATTATGCCACCATGTTTAATTTCATCTCTCTCAGCATGTACCTCCTCCGCAAGGCCCCCCCATACACTGACCCCTGACCCTCGGGGATGTGGGTGAATGGCTGTATGATGGGCTGGCCCATTCCTGATTGGAACTTTGCACAAAGGACTCAAGGCATGTGTTTTCAAAAAAAAAAAAAAAGAATCTCACCCAAACCGTTGACATCCTTGCCCACATTGGTCGACCGCTCTCATGAGCGTGCCACGAAAAGAAAACCCTAACCATTATGGATATATTATTGTTTGGGGAAGGGAGGAGAGAGCGAGAAGCGGTGGGAGACAGGAAAGAAGATGTGCATGCACGGCGCGCTCCTCGGTTACAAAAGTCCCCACCAGAGCAGGGCGGTGGGTACCGCAGCTTTACCCCACCGTCTACCTCTCTCACTGCTAAAGGCTTGAGAGTCCTTGGGGTGGGGTGGCGTGTCATATAGCCTGGGGCGGAAGTGGGACGTGTTCTTTGGGGCGTCTTAATGCCATTCAAACCCCTATCCTTGGGTCTTACTGGAGCACTCCTACCACCACCAGGACTACTGCCACAAGTCCTGCCCACGATGGCGCCCCCCGTCAAGGGTGCTAAAAATGTGGCAAGCACTTCCTGAAGACTCTACTGGGTTGTGCGCATGGTGGTGTTTGCAAGGTTTCAGAGTGCCGCCCCGTACTGAAACCACGACCCCACGACCGTCCCTGACCCGTGACCCAAGCCAACGAGCTAAATCATTTGCTCAAAATGGCGAAGGCTTGAAAACTTCGTTGAGTTGGCGGGTAGACCCCATTTTCCCCTTTTGTGTTGGGCGTGATGGTTTTCCACCGATTTGCCCTTGTCCACACAAGGGTAGGTATACAAGATACGAAGTACTCGTGTGGCTCACATTACGTGGAATAAATTTCGTGGCGTGCAAAATTGCCACTACATACGGCGAGGACTTAAGCCTAGAGGGAGGGGTTGTCCTCTACAATACAAGTATTCTAATATGAATTGCAATGGGTGCCTTTGCCCCGTCACTCTATGAGTGGGTGGGGTCTTCAAAGGCAAAGAGTGGCGTTGCGGATTTGGGCCGTCTCCGCCGCCTGGGTATTTGTCCTAGGTCGCTATGCGTGCCCGGGTTGGGAGTGGGTACCCTCCATTGCCATTGCACGGGGCCGCATGCTGGCTGGGTGTGCTCTTCATGTCCTTGATGAATTTCGCGGGGGAATTCCTGCGTGCAACGAGAGGGAACAAACAATATGATGAAAAGGGCGAGTGTGCACATGCATATGTTTATGAGAGAATATGTATATTAATGTTTTCTCTAGAGTTCCTCATGAGGGGACTTGGATTTCCACAACACCCGAGGGGTCCTCTATCCCAACACCCAATCAAACGGGTTGGGATATGGGCGTGGCATTTTTCTTTATAGAGACCCGTGCGTGGACTTGGATTTCCACAACACACACGAGTCTCTCTTTCCGAGACACACCAAAACCGGGTGTGCCCGTGGCCAATGGTAGCGTGTGTGTGCGCATGCCATTAGGTTAGTTACGGGATTATATGGTTGCCTATTACGTTGGTTATCACCCGCCCCCCGAACAAGCGAGACCTAGGTTGACACCTATCTTTGGGGTTTTGTAGCCGTGTACACTGACCCAAGTTTACACACGGAGGTGTAAACATGAACCGTCATACACGGTGTAGAGGGGTTGGGGGAGTAAAACTGATTCGGGGCGTGTCATCGTGCCCCCGGGGAGTAGGGTGGGCTGATACACCAGCGGGACCGTACGGGCGACCTCCCCAATTTGCAACCTGGAGGTGACCCCCTGCGCTACGTCCCGCCGGTGGCACACCCACCGACAAAGGTAACACGCAAGCTAACCTAAGTGTTTGTACGCACGCCCCCAAGACACACACGAACACCAAGCAACAAGGTGGTGTATCTATACACGTGTTCTATTGTGGATATGCTTACTGTTTGTTGTGTGTACGTGAGTAGTTTGTGGAAGCTCTTGCACGTGCCGTATGTGTGGAGTGCCCTCATCACGTGCCCCAAGGCCGCCACCGCGAGACCCACACTCTGTGATGCCCTCCAGGCGAGTGTGTGCGCCCGGGCCCTGCCAATGGGTGTGCGCGCACAAGTGTGTCTTGTGTTTGTTAGCGTGCATCGCTCTATTATGTGTATATATGATATATATACGTAGTATGGCTCCTAGGTGAGGGGTTAGTAGTGAGGTCGGATTGTTATTATATGGTTAAGAGGTTTGTCTTTTTAAGTGTGTCTACTCACACCCTCATCCCATCTCCGTACCTCCTCCTTTACCCTCTAAGTGGAGCATCACGTGTGACACGTATGCTACAATTAAGCAGGGACCAGGGCACGACCCTTGGCTGAGCCGTGCCAATCAACACACCAGCCACAGCCGTGGCGTCTCACGATCCCCGATCCACTCACGATCCGACTCCTTTGTTTCTGTTCTTTGGTGTCTGGTCTGTTTGACAAGTGGGCCTTTGGCTAGGCCTTGTCTCGGTCTTTTACAAGCAAGTAATCAAGCAAGTTTACATCTTACAAGTAAGAGCTCACTCATTACTACAAGCGTTACGGGCAAGCACATCAAGAACATCAAGCACATCAAGCCCTCATAAACGATCTAAAGCACGTGGGTGCAAGGTGTGGGCATCGTACCTGTGTTTTGGTTTGTGCCTAAATGATCGTCGATCATTTACCCTGTGGCCATCGTGACCTCTTTCCTCTACTTAGTGAGCTACCGCGCGCACTGTGGGGCCATCGTGGCTGTGTTTATTAGTGGCCCTAGGCATGCACAAGACAGAGGCGGGCACAAGACAGTAATGCATCGCAAGGCAACAACAAGACACGATCACAGTGTTCACTGTTCCAGGTTGTAAAAAAAGGGCTGTGGTGGCTGTAAGGACTCTTACCACGGTTGCCCCGCGTTGCACTGCAGGACAGGACCGTTAGCCCCCCGTGGTAACAGTCCCCTGGCCGAAGGCCATCAGGTTTTGTTGTGTCCCTTGTGATCCTTTCCCTGGCCTCTATCTCTACTATCCCTCGTGCTCCCTGCTGCAGACACAGTCCTAAGCTACTGTCTATACCCCCCGTCCTTGTTGCTGGCTTTTCTTTGTCAAAAGTAAAATTTTGGCACTGTCGCGTCGCGCCGTTTCGCAGGTACCATTACCTTCAGTTTTGTTTAAAAGTGTGCTTTCACTTTGCCTTTAGTTTTAATTCTTTGAAAAACTACCTGCCTTTACCTGCTGGACCCCACATGCCTTATGCGACACGCGGGGACCAGACTCTGCGCGCAACAGCTCGCGATTTCGCCTACTAAGTGGAGCGGGATTTGCGGGATCTCGCTGATGTATTTACAAATTTCGGCGGTGGTTGCATTCCCACCGGTCGGAGCTACTTCAGCAGCCGTGCGGCCGGCTCCGAGATTGCCTGCGCAGATTCGATTCCCTGTGGGAGGAATCCTGACAACCTGACATTTGCCGCTGTTTGTGACTGCTACGTTCCTCTTGGGCATATACTTCCTGCCCGTGGCAGTCGTTTTAAGTGGGGGGGTGAAGCAGGTCACAACCCTACCCTGGCATTTTACCCCTAAGGGAGCATTATATGGCCCTATATATGGGATATATGTGGGATAGGGTATATCATATTCCATTTCCTTGTTAGGAACATAGGATGTGGGATGGATAAGGCAATCTTGGATGTTTAGTAGTTATATCAATTAGTGGATGATAGGGTGGATTTCTCATATGTGCATATCAGGTATTTCATTGGCTATGTGTACCATATCTGTTTGCAGGATACTATTCAGTCAACACTATCGTTATGTCTTCGGTGCCAAGCAATGTTGCTGCCCATGCCACTGCGCCCCCTGCTCCTGACCACCCGGTCTGGTTTGAACGAAAGAGGCGGTTTCTGACTTGGGGGGGGTGTTTTTCACTTGGATGGAGAGGTTTTTTACTTGAAACGATGTGTTGTTCACTTGGAGGTAAACCCCGGGACTCGTGGAGGGAGGTGTTTTTCACTTGGAGAGGGCTTTCCATCTCTTGGAAGCAAGGTGCTTTTCACTTGGAAACAGGTCTTTTTCACTTGGTTGGTCTGGTTTTTCACTTCGACCGAGGTGTATTTCACGTGGAGGGAGGTGTTTTTTCACTTGGGGAGAGGGTTTTTTCACTCCGAGGGAGCTGTCTTTTAGTTCGAGGGGGGACTCAGTAGAACCGTGAAAATGATGAGAATGATGATAATGACAACATCGAATAATCATCGTGAATAGCAATGTTACTATAATAATAATAATGATAATGATTATGAATAGGGTAATCACAGCACAATATAGCATTTCCGCTTGTAGCGGCTGGAGCGGTTGGGCAGTTGCGCGTGTTTATGCGCAGTGCTCGGCAGTCTCCTTAACGCGCAGTCTGCATACCATCACCGCAGACAATTGGCGAAGCCCTACGCCGCTCAGTGCGCTACACCTTTTTGGCCCCTGATTGAAGAAAAATTAACATCTAGCTACAAGGATGTCTCATCAAAATGATCAGCGGATGCCAAAGGGTGGATCTACGGCATACATCTTGATTTCAATTGAACTGATGGAACCAGAGTCCGGCACCTCCAAGGAAACCACCCCCCACTCCTCATGTGGGACCGCCCCTTGCAGATGCCGTGCCAACTTTATCCTCCCCATCCTCGCAACCTTCTCGTGCACCAAAGCCAAAAATGTTGCCGCGCATGTTTGCTTCCAAAAAAGCGGTGGCACGTAAGGACATCCTGGTCAATTCAGATGAACCGCCTGCCGCACGCCACTCCGAGTGGTCCGCGCAGGATGCAGAAGCGCATCATACGCTGTATTCGCTTTTATCAATCACAAAACAAATGAGCTAATTTATGGCCCACAATGGGCCAGAAGATAGGTGGAAACGGGACCGGAATTCCATTTGGAATCATTGAAAAGCCTACTTGAATGCCCAAAAGAGAGCAAAGCTCAATGATGTCGACAAGGCAGATATGACAAAGAGCATCACTGATGAGTAGCCAATGGCTGATGTACCCAATCAGCCGTCGCCAATAAAGAGGAGGGTTGGCATAGAAGTACCATCACCCCCTGGGCCCCTAACACAACAGGCTGCCGTTCCACCTGCACCATAAATAGAATCTTTTGCTTCTCAGTCTTCGTCATAGGCAATTCGTGAACCACAACCTCACCCTACCCCGACTACAGTTCCAATGCATCCACGTCCATCTGCCTTACCCCCATCAGCGCCCGCACAAATTCTTTCTCAGTTGTCTTCACAGGCCATTCACGAACCACCCCCTCTCCCTACTTCAGCTACGGTTCCAACAAATACACTTCAAGCCGCCTTACCTCCATCTACAGTTCCATCCCTATTGCCTCCATCATTGCAAGGTCTGGCAAATTATAATGTACAGACTGGGTATCAACAGGCCAACATGCAGGCCATCATGCTGCCTCGGAGACACATTGCTGAGCAAGAAATGGGTGGTAATGTCCAATTTTATGATGTTTTGCCCTTACACCGCAAGCTGAACTATAAGCATCGCATTTGGGGATTGAATTCGCCATGGTAGTGGACGTGACACAAAGGGGTGTGCTAGGGAGGCTTTCAGGGTGAAGCCGGTTCGGATCCCATTTGCATCTCTGCCCCATATTTCTAGGATTTCCGCGTCTCAGCAATTTTGGGAATCATTTCAGCAAATTCGGGGATTTCGGCGATTTGAGCGATTTAGGGTAAAATTTCTGGAGGATTCCAAATTTATACCACCTACAACTTCTCCCTTCTGGGTCATGGTCAGGCAAACTTCTCTCTCAATATACATGCTCTCTGGATTGGTTTTGGGTGAGGTTCTCTCGTACGGCATGGATTGGTGAGGGTCTTCCTCCTAGGGCATGGATTGGTGAGGGTGTCTTGCTCAGGGCATGAACTGGGGCGGGACCATCCCTCTCAAGGCCTGGATTGGGGCGGGACCATCTTCCTTTGAGGGGGGACTCTCACTCCTGGGGATAGGACAATCTCACCATGTTTGGGATGAGCTCTCATTGAACCCGGGATATCTCTTCATGTGCACACTCTCTCCAGGCCAGGTCTAGGTCTCTTCGTGTGACCCGGGGCATCTTGTTACCCAAGCACTCTTGCCCAATCTCTCTCTAAGTAGCATGCATTAATATGGTTCGGTGTCACACAAACATGCAAGTAGGCAATTCTGATTTCATTCCATGTGTGGATTGTCTCTCATGCACACGCCAATTTGCTATATGAGGCATGTGTTGTTTGTTGGGGTTACATTCCAATCATGACTTTGGTGCGTGAAACTCTATCCGCAGGGTGCCCAACAATGGGTCTGTAGTATACACTAAACAGGTGAGGTTTGGTGGGCTGGCCCTTCTTGATGTTTTGATCTCATGCAACACGTAAACCTGCCAAGCACACTCACTTGCTGGCCACGGTGTATGTTCTTCCTAAGTGATAGGCACCTGGCGTCTGGTGTGAAGTACCGAGGAATTGCCATCATGATGATATATGTGTCACATATATCATCATGAAAGGAGTCAGTCCGGAGACGGTCCCTTCCGTACCAGGCTGACCTGGGCCCCAATATCCAGCAAGACATCTGCGACCACTTCTCTCCGTCTGCACATTAGCCGCACCTTCAAGTGCAATTGCCGCTCATCGCAATGTGGTGTCCGGACGACTCTCACAGCATGCAACTCCAGTACAGACGCGTGCATAAGGAGTTCAAGCTTGTGGTCTCGTATCTCATAGATTCTGCGTTGGTCATGCCCATCCACCGAAATCCGCGACTCATCCGAATCAACCCGTATCTTCTTCAGATTTCCCACTTCCACTTCCTCGGCAAGAGTTGACCAAGTTTTGGGGTGTTCAAATGACTTTGGCCATTCCGAGGCTTTCTTCGGCATTGGATTTGCCTTCTTAATTTCTCGGATTTTCTTCGGGGTTGCGCACCCACTTCTGTGGGGTCCTCTCTAAGCGTGTTCTTGCTGAGCCCCGCCCGGCTGAGGTACGCTCAAGGGCCCCGGGTCACCATGTCGCAACGATTACTCTTGCAATTCTTGGAGTTGTTGCCCCGCTTGCAAGAGAGACTCCGCCACGTTCCCCAAATGGTGGAAATGTCGATCTTTACCTCGATCTCCACCATCTTGACAATTTTGGCGATCTTTCCAGTTCTGGATCCTCTTCTCCTTCGAAACGCTCACCGCGTGCAGCTTCGAGTACTCCTTCTTGTCCGCAGCGTACACTGCACACTTGCTGTGATGGTGCTGATGGGCATTACCCTTCGCATAGCACACCCAACAACCCTTGTACTTCTTCATGTACTCGTTCAGGCTCAATGGTGGATCGCCCACTCTCCGGGGCGGTTTGCCTGCGCGTGGTGGTGTCCTTCCCCACTTCCAATGATTGTTGCCGAAAGTCTTCGTGTTCTCGGCGACAAAGGCAAAGAAGTGGTACTCTGCCTGCTCGTTGTTGTTCACATCGATGTCAATGTCGTTGTTGTCCTCATTCGTCAATTCTGCGTCACCACGAATCTGTCGATGTTGTCGATCTTCTCGATGCTTTCGATGTTGATGACATCCATCATCATGTCCTCTGTAGTTGTAGTCGCCCTTTTGGCTGTATCGGTCCTTAAGACCCACCTCGTTCTTCTTGTTCAACTTCAACTCGACGGAGATGTACTGCACGATCGACTCGGGTGACATACGTGCGGGTATTCCTCGTAGGCGAAGAAGAGGTTCGTTCTTCATCCACGCCTGATTGTGTAGGCGTAACAACCTTTCACCAGCAGCCTCTCCGAACACTTGAACGTAGAGACTTTGGCGCATTGAGGTCATACCATCGGGCTCTCCTATGCTTCGTCCGAAATATTCTTGGACATGCCCATTATATGCGGCCCGTAAATGATCTTGACAGCCACTCTGTTTTTGGCACGGCTTTCCTCTTCGTCCTCAACCTTCTTTTTCCAGCACTTCGAGAGAGCATCTTAGAGAAGATGCGGAATTTCGGACGATACATTCCAATCTTTGACCATCCTCAAGTTCCGTGGGTACTTGCGTAGATAATAGCACCATGCCTTCAAACGTAATTCCCCTCGCTCGAATTTGAACGGGATATTCCACAGATCATCTGTCTTCTGGTTCGGCGCATCCACGGATTCCTCATCCTCAAGCCAGTCCACGCAATCCACTTCTTCGGGCACCTGACCACTCCTGATCTTGTCCCTCAAATCAGCCTTCAGGTCCGCATGTAGACGATGCGAAAACTTCCGCAGGGCCCAACTGTCCGTTTCGGCCTGGGAGGCATTCCCCATGACCTCATCTGCGAAATCGTCCGAATCCAGGACGAAATCTTCCAGCGTTTCTGGGGTGCCATTCTAAAATTGGACACTTACCCCGCGGAGGTCCTCGATCCGGACCGCCTCCCCTGCATCTGCGGCCAGCAACCCGCCAAGGCTGATTTCTGACGCTGCACTCCCATGGGCATTGCCGTAAATACCACGAATGTCGAACGTCGGTGCTGTTGATGATTCCAAAGCGGTAACTGCTCGCCGAACAAATCCTGAAATCACCCCTGCACTCTCTTGTGCTTGGGAACTGCCCCCAATAGACCATGTTCCCGTAGCGGGATTCAATACCCAATTTCCACCATTTTCATCCCCGAGACCGGCACTCGTTGGCATAGTTTGTGCCCTTCTCGTTGAATGGGCTGCTTGGGCCTCATTCGCCCTTTCTTGGCAACCCTGCTCCGGCATCATTCTCCAATGACCTGCTTGTCCATCGCTCGATTTTCTCCTCCCATGGGCACAAAAGAATCTGTCGACGCTTCCGGCATTGCTCTTGCCTCTTCTTCAATCGCAATAGCTTTCGATCTTGATGGCAACCCAATGCCAGAACCCTTTTCCTGACTTTGATTCCCCAACTTGCTTTTCATGGGGGATCTCGCAATATAAGGCAACTCACGTGTATCGCCCTTCAGTGCCCCATACGGAGGTTTCATAGGCCTGTGAGATGCTGGCTGCGCTTCAGACGGCCCACGTTCAACATTAACACATTCACGTTCAGGTTCATGTTGTAGTTCCTGTCTCGCTCCTGATAATGGCGTCGTCGTTCCCGGACCTTCAACTTGCACCACTCTTTTTTCAATTCCGTCCATGGCTTCCATCAATCCATCAATAATTTCTTGTTGATGTTGAACCAACCTCGTGACCTTCCCCTCATACTTGGCTACACGGTTTCAGATTTCCTCGGTAGTTCTCAAGAACTCGTTTCCATTGTCGATTGTGGCACACAAGTCCTCTTCGAACTATTCAAGCTGCGTTACGATTCCCACCATGTGTCATCCCCTTGTCCTCCTCCATCATCTCCCGATGGTTCTCCTCCATGTACCCTTGGGTCCTCCATGGGGTCACCTTGTCCTCCAGGTTCTCCCGATGGGTAACCCTCTTGTGCCGGAACTTCTTGTCGATCTGCCCCAAACCTTTCCCAAGCAGCGGTGAAGGGGCCCGGAGCCGGGGCTGTTGCCCCTCTTCCCAGGTCCTCCAGCACAACGTCCCGGCCTGCACCCAATGTTCCTACGGTTGCGGCCGTTGCCGCTCTTCTCCGCTCATCGTTTAATGGCAGGCACGTCTCGTACCTGTCGGACTCTGCAAACCGCAAGACTCTTTTTCGGGCTTGGACTTGTATCCATGGCCACCCCTTTCTCCTTCGGTGTGCCTCACTTCTGGTACCTCCGCCGCCGCATGCTGCCACAAGAGACTTCCCCATCTTTATCCCATCCCGCATCGCCGCGAAGTTGGCACGGTTGGTTACAGCGGTTCTCACAGTATTTAATGAGGTGTGTATGGTGCACTTCCTCAACATCAATTTCAGACCCGGGAATCATGTCACTCTGAGTGTCCACGTTCGTTCAGGGTTCCCGCGGTCGCCGTGCCCTTGGGTAGGGCTCGTAAAGAATCGAGGCACGTGTCAGTAGGGAGTGGAACGGGCGCAACGCCTCCTTTAATCGTCTCCTTCCTGATTCCACCTTTCTCTACGCTCCCAAGAGACCTGAGGTTTCCTCTGCTACCATAAACGCGGTCAGGACCTTTACCCTCACTTTGTTGTCCTTTGGAGCATCTTGTACCCCGTGTGTTTGCCCTGTCAAACATTCCCAATGTCTTCGACGTTTGAATAGCCTGCATTGCCTCTTGTAAAATACTTCGGTCTTCCGCGCCAAAAAAATCCTTGAAAAGGCCCGGAAGTCCCAAGAAGACGAACACAAGAAGAAGCCGGGATCCTCTTTGATTTGATCAACACTTTGTACGGCGTGACTGGCAAAGCAGGGTGGTGCTGAGTTATTCACGGACCGCCAATGGGCTTATGCTGGAGTCATGGAGATGGACAAAGAAGAATGAAAAAAGCCGGCAAAGAAGCCCTACAATTGCAACATGCATTTGGAGCATCAAAAGACAACCGACTTCCATGGCAAAGATGAGGAGATGTTCCGTCCCTAGCCCACAAATCCATTTCTATGTTGTTCACAATCGAACGATGCGTTACCAAATCTTCCTTACTCATGTCTCATCCTCACACGTGCCCCCAAAATGACACGATGAAATTCAGAAACCTGAGTTGCGAACATGAACAATGTTCTTGACATGGAGTATGAACACAAAGCAATGCATGGCAACATACACGACGTGTCCAGCTCCATGAGTCACCAATGATCACATGTGACAAGCCTGCAATTAGTCCGGAGAGTGACTTCACATCAATGGCAGGCAATACCTGACACCTTGCATGTCTGAGGGACAGTGTCCAACCAGTGCGCCTGAAGGTTGCAAATGGTGAGATCATGGGTGGACGATCCGGTGAAGCAGAGCTTGGCTCCGAATTTTCGGAGCATGATCGGTCGGGCCGACCGGACCAAGCGAAGCGCTTGATGCTCCAGGGAAAATTCGATGAGGCCGATGTTCCCGATTGGCACATCATAAAGCGCTATGATTTGATGGTCAGCAATCAAGCCGGAGCATTGCCACATTGTGCCACAGTTATTCGTGAGGCCAACGACAGGCTCTCATTACTGTCCCCCCATCATGCCCCTCATGGATCCCAATGGACCGGAGATGAGGAGGAGAAGATTGTACGTGCGGTGAAAGCAACGGGAATCAAGTCCAATGGTAGCGATGCAGAGCACCTTCAGAAGTATGATTTATCCCGCGAGGCTTACCAACGAACGATGGAAGCTTTTGGCATGCAAATACCATTGACGGCTGTCTTCGCATCAAACGAAGCACCCGCGTTGCAGAAGTGCGCAAGGTACTGGCACAAGGGTGATACGGCGTGGGACAAACACTGGGGCGCACAAGGATGGGGCCATCTGTACCTACACGGAGCCCAACGGGATTCGGAACAGATCGTGAACAAAATGATCGCTGATGGAGCCAAAAAGAGTCTTGGTGCTGACCGGACTCAGCTCAGGGGATGCCCATGGCGAAGTTTTGAGATCCACGATCGATTCCGTTGCCTTGAAGAAATTTGTGTTAGGGCCCGATGAGGAGATATTCATGGATGCCATGGGGAGCTCTTTGCCGTCACCAGGACAGGCATGGTCAACCCGGGCGTATTATGTGGAGGGCGCCCAAAGCCGTCCCAACGCAGCTGAGGCCTTAATCCGGAGGATACAGGCCGTGCTCATGAGTCTCATGTTCGAGGAGGGCAACGACCCCAAAGTGGATATCAAGACCCTGTCGTTTGAAGAGATTGATCGTGTTGTCCACTACATGAAGGATGGGATGCATGACCGTGTGGCAGCCAAGCAGGCTCCAAGCCGTGTCAAAACTCTTCATTAATGGGAGGATTACAATTTGATTACAGGGAAATTCACCAAAAGCGAATTTGTGGCGAGGGTGATGGACCACATGGCCGATCAAGATGAGCCTTCGGGCTCCAACCCACCCACGTGGAATTCGCCACGCTCGGGTATCGCATCGAAGCCCCACACCCCATTCAATACCAAAGAATTCTCAAAACCATTGGCGGGGTTGCACACCCACGATGGTGAAGAGGGCATGCCGGGTGAGGAAATGTCCGAGGGCGATCCAGAGGAAAGCTATACGGCCATTCGGTCAGTGGTGACCATGCCAACAGCAGCGGCCCAAGAAGCGAGGCACCATCCAAAGGTGGATGAGTTGCAAGAAAGATTGGTGAAGGACCATCCACGGTTGTTCAGCGGTGTGGCAAACGAAAATCCACCGGATCGAGGTGCGATTGGTACCCCAAGGATAAAATTGAAGCCCAATCCCAAAGTCTATCGGCATGGAGAATATCAATTCCAAGGTGAGCGGGGGGAGGCCATGAAAAAGCTGTTGAAGAAATTCATCGAGCGCAGATGGATACAACTTTCGGACAGTGAGCGGGCAAGCAAAGCATTCATCGGGCCGAAGAAGGAGAAGGGGGAATGGCGGTTAGTTGTTGATTATGGAGGGGTGAAAGAGCAGACGGAGCATGATTCCTACTCTTTTCCCTTGAGCGACACTATCTTCCAAAAACAAGCCCGAAAGCCCATCTTCACTGTGTTAGACGGCAAGCATGGTTATCACCAGATGCCGCTGCTTGAGGAATCCAATGCGTGCACGGCGATGAGTACACCGCTCGGCCCCATGCAATGAAAAGTGGTGCCGATTGGAGCGACGAATGGCAACCCGGTGTTCTAACGCATGCTGGGAGGACCTGCTGGGACCTGTGGGAGATTGCGTCGACCCGTTGGCTGATGACATCGTTAATGGGTCTGGCACAGAGGACATGTCGGAGGATGGACTGATCAAGGCCCATGAGACAGACTTCAGACGAGTGCTCGACGTTCTAGATTGCCACCAAATGGTCGGCAAGCCTACAAAGTCATCCCTATTTGTGAAGCAGGTCGAGTTTGCAGGTCGGATGGTTGGTCATGGGTAACGTAGGCCGATGCCGGGCAAGTTGGCCCCCTTGACCCATTGGGAGGGACTCAAGACAATCAGCGAATTGCGGTCGTTCATGGGATTCTGCAATTTTTTTTCGGGTTGCGTACCAATGTATGCTGAACTCTCGGGACCATTGCACAAGATGCTGCAGGCTGTAAAGTTGGACCGGCGCTAGGGGAGCAAGAAAAAGCTGGCTTGAACAACGGAGGCGGAAAACGCGTTCGAGGCGCTCAAGGGGACTCTCCTGGGGAAGTTGGGATTATTCCTCATGAATCCGGACAAAGGATTTCTGCTTCGCACCGATGCATCCCATTATGCCGTGGAAGCAATCCTGGCAAGTCCGGGAGGAAGTCCGCGAGGATGGTTCCCATGTCCCAGTGGCCTTTTGAAGTACAGTTTTGGCGCAAGGACAATGCCGCACTTGGATTGCAAGGGAAAAGGAGACGTACACCATAAGAAAGTTAGAACAGGCTTCCACTGTTGATTCCTTTAATGATATTGTTTTGTTCGTGCCTCTGCTTGCTCCTGCTGCTTCTTGAGGTAGTTCAGGGTTTCCAAATAAATGAGTTTTGATGAAATCAACTAGAAATATAAGTACCCACAGTGCAAGCAAGGGACCACAGTAAGAGAAAGTGCTTTTCCAATGCTTTAGGGTATACTTTACTTGTATTAGAGATGCTCCAAGCACTCTTGCATTTTTATCTTAGTATTGGCCTAACCAAAATGGGTGATAACACGTTTTGACCTAAAGAACCAAACACTAAATCAGGATGTTGTGTGGACCCCTTAATCCCCAAGCAATGTGCATTAAAACATCGCTTCCTGAAGTGACTGAGGCACTGATATACTGAGGCAGAGCCTATGAATTTATCTATGTTTTCCAATGAATTCTTGGCTATCTTAGTGGTATGCACCCTAGGGGCTGGGGTACCTATTTTTGAGAGGTCCTGGGTTCAATATCCAGTCAGCCTAGCTAAGTAGGAACTGCCCATGTGACATGGCAGTGACCTCAGCGCCACAAGCCATGCCACCTCAGCACCTACGGGACCCTAAAACAAAGAGTGCACATCCCAAGATTGCACTATGGAGAGTGTGAGCCCTTAGTGCAGTTTTCCGATCAGATTTTCTCAATCATGTAAATTTTTCAACCTGAGTTGCATCGAATATTTATTGCTGTGGTCTATTGTTGATATCTTTCTTTATCTAACTCTTTGTGACTGCAGCCCTTCATGCCTTGATCCTGTTCATCTTCTACTTGCATACTACTCTGGTTTGGGTTGCACCTGATAGGTTTTATATCACCACAACATTTTCAATATCAAAAACAAGCAGCAGGATCCCATCACCAGCAGCAAGCAGCAGGAGAAGTACATAAAAACAAAGTGCTGAAAACACTATAAAACGTTCTGCTAGCAAGAGGCAGACGGTCTCTGCGTGCCGGCAGCAACCTCGTGCCGTACACCCAGCGCTCCGAGGACTGTCTTGAGCATGAAGGGCGAGTATGGACACAAAGAAGGAGGACACCGACGCGAAGACGGCGCCTGAGGCACCAGCAATGCCAGCGCCTGGACAGCCTGGACCTGGACCTGGCGCTGCCCCTTCGATGCCCTTACATGGGCCAGTGGACGTGGTTGAGGATTCGGTGGAGGGGCTGAAATCGGCCTTCAAGGCCCTCTCAGTCGAGGAGGTGGACACGAACCCTGTGAAGAGAAAGAGGGAGAGATGAGAGGATGCAGGACAAAGCATGGCAGAAGAAGGAGTGGACCATGGGCACGACCCGACGAGCGGGTCAACCTTCGAGGGCGCACCAAACGCCTCTGGCCTCCACGCATCACCATCTCCTACAACCACCACACTCCCAACTCCAGACCCAGCTGCTGCAACATCCACACGCATAACCAGCCCCCCTATCGCTGAGGGCACTAGCTTTACTGGCATGCCTACCTACCCTGCCTATGGTGTGGACACATCCACCACCGCGTTTCCAGAGGCAACTACTGCCAGTGAGCCAGTGGCCTCCAGTTCTGCGCCGCGCTGGTATGCGGCGGATTATCACCAGCCTCTACCCGCTACGGGAGCATATGTGGATGTTCCTGGGTATGCAACCCTGAGTGGGCTGTGGAGAGGCCCTGAATCATGCGAGAGCAGGAGTAGCGGATCGGGGAGATCCTCCAACAGGTCGCTGACGCGGTCAGAGATTAAAGAGGCCCTCCGAGGAGCCACCTTTAAACTTGTTGGTGATCTCACTCAAGAGATTAGGGCTAAACTGGAGCCCCTGATTCCTCCCCAAGCGTCACCTACAATTTGCAGGGTTTCACCTCACCGAGTACAAGCCAATCACCTAGTGGCGGGGTTGACAAACACCCTGGGAAGCCTGAGGAGCCGACCAATGCCGACCCCTGCTGTGATACCGAGAAGCCCTTTCATACCAAGAACGGCCCAGCCTCCCTACAGCCACGTGGAGAATTCCACGAGAGCCGAGCTGGACCGTCTGGGGCTGACAGCCCTGAGGGCAATGGTTGACGTGGAGCCATACGGCTCTAGTGACCTAGGCGGAGACCCCTCTGGCGATGAGCCGCTCCCCATGACTCCGGCTTCGCCCTCGGAGGACGACGATCCTGAGGACCCCGAGAACCCGAGCGGGCGTAGGAAAAGAAGAAGAGGAAGACCAAGCGCCCTGAGGGACGCAGGTCTTAGGAGGCTAAGGCAATGGCGACCTCCAAAATTGTGGTGAACTTGCCTGAGTTCACAGGCAAGGATGAGGATGACCGACCAAATCCATGCTAGTGGGCGAGTCAAGTGCGATCTGCTCCTGCAGTGCTGCAAGACCAAGTACCTGGAGAAGCAGGTCAAGCAGATCGTGACGAAGTCCGCAACCTTCGCCCACGTGTTGGTTGCCTTGGAAAGGCAGTACCCTACCTACGAAACCGACCTCTCCATCAGGGCCGAGATCCAAATCCTGGCCGTGCTACCCAACAACCTCAAACCAGCCAGGATCTCCGAGCTACTTGCTGACCTGGACCACTGGATGGGACGACTGACGCCCGGTTCCTACGGCAGCAACGAGCTGCTCTTCTGGTTGGTGGCTAAGCTCCCTCGGCAGCTGTGGGACGTGTGCCGGTCAACGGCAGAGCGCAAGGCGAGAGCCCTCAACTGCAAGGATTTGTCTGTGCCACTCTTCAAGCTGGTGCTTGAGAAAGAAAGCGACCAGCACCTGAACCCCTACCGTCCTGGAGGAGGAGGCTCTGGGAGCCGTGGCAAAGGGTACCAGGGACCCAGACCTGGACAGGGGACTACCCCCAAGCACGCCCGTATCTTCGGCAATGTCCAGGAGCTCTTCTGGTGTGACGCCAGGGACGAGCATGGTCACCTGCAGCACGCCGCCGCCTGCGATCAGTGCGATTGCTTCGTGGTGCAGGGGAAGAAGCAGGAGACCAACACTGGCGCCAAGCCTAAGATGCCCGATCATTACAGGTGCACTATCACCTGTGCCTCCTGTGGGAAGAGGAAGCACTACGAGGATGAGTGATACCACAAGCAGGGCCTGTCGGCGAAGCTGAAGGGCGAAGATCCTGGCAAAGGCTCTGGCAAGGGCGCTGGCAAGGGCAACAGCAACGACTCCGGCAAGGGCAAGTCGAAAGGCCGTGGCACAGGCCAAGACAAGAGCCATAGGTGGACGAGGAGAAGGCGCTAATCGCCAGCCAGACAAGGACAACAAGAACCCGGACAAGAATGGAGGCAACCCCAACCCTAATCCAGGGGGGAACTCCGAGCCCTCTGGAGGGCAGTCTGGTCCTACCACACGCTCGCAGACACAGGCCCAGCAAGGGGCCAAGTGTGAGCATCAAGGCGGTGATGACGGCAACACCAAGAAGAGGAGCCGTTTCATGAGGATGGCCCGCAAATTGCGGAAGAAGGGGTTCGAGGTGACCTGTCCCGCGGAATTCTGACGTTGACGCTCCGGTGGGGCCCTGGACCTGGTGTTCTGGGTACGTATCTGACTAGGGGGACCTGAATACCTGGGGGTACTGGATACTGGAGCCACCATATCTATAGTGGCCAAGAAAACTTTACCTTGTGGGAGCCTGACGAACACCATGCCCACCGCGGCTATACGAATGGGGGATGGACATGTGGTGCACAGCTGCGGGGACTGTGGTGTGGAGGTACCAATGGGCCCCCGAACTATCGCCCATCGATTCTATGTGATGGACACTGAGGCTTTCGACTTTGTATTGGGGACTGACTTCTTCGTGCAGCACTCCCAGATACAATCCCTGACGCTGCAAGCGCCCTACCTCCTCTACGTAGACCACGGCAACGGCAGAGTCGGTGCCACTTGAGCAGTTGGAGTACACCTCG
Source organism: Eutreptiella sp. 'Long Island Sound 2002' (assembly GCA_964036045.1). Classification (NCBI taxonomy): domain Eukaryota; phylum Euglenozoa; class Euglenophyceae; order Eutreptiales; family Eutreptiaceae; genus Eutreptiella; species Eutreptiella sp. 'Long Island Sound 2002'. The sequence goes on from OZ038379.1 coordinate 157,232,529, forward strand.
AGCTACCTGAGGGTATCGAAGGAGGAGCCCTCGAACATGATGGCGGCCTCCAAAACTGAGGACTATCAACTATTGGGGGAAGTCCTAGACCAGGATCTGAAGGAGTTGGGTTACTCCAGAGAAGACCTGAGCGTGGAGTTGTTTGCCAGCGACAAGCAACATGTCTTGGACCTCTACTGCAGCAGGGGGAAGAACTGCTGCTACAAATCTTACTGGCCCGCTTTCGGGATGGCCTACGGGAACCCCAGGGTCAGTGAACAGGGGAAATCCCTTGGCCAAGGTGGCCCTGGAACGTTCTCGTATGTTTCTGTGTTCCCCCGATTGGGGAGCCCATGGGGGCAACGACTACTGGCGAACACTCCTGGACAGGCTGACTATCAGCTCTGTCCGACTACCGGATGAGGCCATCTACGTGCCTCTGGGACGCAAGACGCCCATTGGGAAATCCGGATGGGGAAGTATGCTCAGCGTGGTGGACGGGGGTCTTACCTCTATCCCCTGCAAGGACCTAGACTCATCCCTGGTCCAGACTATACAACGAGAGAGCGATGGACTCACCCTGGGTGACTTGAAGGATCAACTACGACCTCAAGATGCTATTGAGCCCATACCAGGGGGAGATGAATACGTGGTGACTAACAGCAATGCCCCCCACTCTCCCTGCTGTTTACCTGTTCCTGATGGAGTCTCTGAGTGTGGACTATGCGAGCTCCCCAGCTCTATCCACTCTGATGACGAAACTGAGCATCACGCCTTCTTCGTGCAGACATGCGTGGAGGAAGTGGAGAACGCCGAGTACGTCGCCCCACTGAAGCCCCTACTCTCCATGAGGGATGAAGACCCCTTGGACGAGGAGCTGGACTCCTGATCCAGGCTAAGGGAGTACCTGGACTCCAAGAGGAGGTTGGTGGCGAAAAGGCTATGCTACGCTAAGCCTACCCGCAGCTCATGGCCACTGAAGCAAGGATGTATGGGAGATCTATCCCAATTGAAGGAGGACCTCGAACAGAAGATCACCACCTGACAAAGGGAGGTGGATCTCAAGCTCATGGAGAGGGTGTGGGGCACCCATGTGAGGACCCCAGAGGAGGATGACCTCTCGGAGGAATGTGTATGTTAACCCCCTCGAGCGTACCTTTGTTGCCATCGTCCACCGGAGATGGTGATGAAGCGTTTCCGTGGACCCCTTGCAAAGCACCGCAATTTCTGCAAGAATCCAACATTTCGTGAGTCGATCGTGAGTCGATTTAAGTTGCTTAAACTGTTCTAGGGCGTTAGCCACAGGCCTTCCAAATCTACATAGATGCCTGCAAAAACACAGGAAAACAGTGGAATCTCGCGAATAATTACAAAATTGGGCACAACAACGGAAATTTGGTATAAAAAACTGCTATTTCTATAAGAAAAAAAGGGCAATTCTCGCTGTTGTTCTGTAGCCTTCGTAATCCCATTTTACGTCATAAATTGCTCTATTCAGCGCGCTTGGGAGCCACTGCGAGTGGTGGTTGGGACACCTCACCGCTACCGCATCACCCCCCTCCTTAAAGGTTTGTTTATCGCCAAGGGGGAAAACAAACGAGAGAGGTAGCCTCATTCTAGGTGTCCGGTTGGGAGCACCAATACTACCCTCAGGCAAAAACCTGCCTACTTTGCCACACTAGGAAAGGAAAAAGGCCAAGGGTGACTTGCCCCGTTTGTTTTGAAAGCCTGGTAAGAGTTTCCAGTCTCCCGAAAACCTCCATGCTTTCAAAAACAAAGCAACAGGACAGACATACACGTAAGGCACTACAACTCAGCACTGACACTCATGTTCCTGTGTCAGTTTGTCAGTTCGTGCCTTACCCAGGCACCGTGCACTGTACTGAACAGGAGCGGGTGCATGTGCCGGGGACCGAGGTCGCTCATATATACATGGGTCATAAGTCCCATATATATATTCAGTGGTGGAGCCTGACAAGACTCGGCTCTCACCGCGGCACGTCTGACAAGAAGCATCCATAAGCGCACCTCCACGCTTTTTCCCGTAAGAGTGGACTTCCCCACGACCATCCAAAAAGATGTCGACGGAGTAGAGGTGCAGTGGAACATCACAGGCTCCCTCCGGTTGATGCTCCTAATCAACGGACTCTCGCCGGATGACACCTCCACGGTGTTAAACGAATTGCAAATCCCTAGGATTACGAAAAATTGCTGGCCAATTTTGGTCAAATCCGCCCCCGAGGACTACAAGCTGTTTGACTTTTTCGTCCCTTTTGACGTTTTGGGAAACTTCTATGACGAGCAGCCCGCTCTCATGGACATGGGCATCTCCATCGGACTCCTTGACCGTTCGGTTAAGGAGTCAGCCCTCATCATCACCCACCAACCCCGCTTCGTAAAGGGCCAAAAAGGCCAACGCAAAATGCCGTCGAATGAAATTCGTACGGCGGTGGAAATGAACCCGCCCCTCTACCGGAAATTTGCTTTTCTTGTTTTGCTAAACAAGTACGACCTCTTCGGGATGGTGCACGACCCCATCCTGCTCCAGCCTACGGTTCAAGAGCTGGAGATCGTCGGGGACTTGATATGCGTGTCGGCACACACGCAGCAACGCATCTTCGCTAAAGAGGTTGATAAAGTGGTGGAACCACCCTATGCCCTCGTGCGGTTTTCGCCCACTTTTAGCACCAACGATGTTCTAAAGTCCGCAGCCAGTTTCGGACCAGTTGAAACACACCAGCTGTTCCGACAGTCTGGTATTTTGCTTGTGAAATACCAATCTATGGAATCAGCCACACTCTCATACGGAGCGATTCTGCCCGACCCGGTGTACTTTACCTCAGGGTCGGCAGAAAAAGACACATCCCTCTCACTCACTGAAAGGATGAAGAGAGTTGACTTGGCCGCCATACCCCCAACCAAACTAAACGAAACAAATCTCGCCGCAGCAGTGCTCCCAGATTTTGCCCTCCCTGACAAACAATCCGCAAGAGGTCCCCGGTACCATCAATTCACGCGATAACCGAACATGGGTCCACCTCGCATTTTCGATGACCATGCGTCCTTTTCCTCTCTTGCAGAGTTCAGCGCATACCATGTTACGAATGGCCCTCCTGTGCCATGGAGTCAAGTGATCAAACCGCGAGAGCGAGTCACTTACTCGTATGGATCTCCATCCTCCCTTCTCTATACCATGCAACCGCGCTTCCGCGACTACGCGTGCGTCGCATCTGTATTGCTTGGGATTTATAAGACTCACAGAAAGCTCATAGCTACCAGTGTATACCTATGTCATTTGACACTCACTGCCACCCTTGTCTGCGTGTTCAGGAATGGCACACGGCGAGTCGCCCCGCTCACCCAGCCAAAGGTGTTGTATAAACCAGCAGGGTCGCCGCCCGTACTTCCTGTGCGCCTGCACTCATCGCACCACGTATCCGTTATGTTGGCTCTGTGCGCCACATACTTGCGCCTCGTCGGTATCTCGGTTTTCTATGTAGCATTCGTTACTAAATTCACACACCTACTGTCGCTCCACAGAGCACATACACCCGAACCACCGACTGGCGCAAAGCGAATTGACAACCAAGCGGGTGATGCTGAACCACCAGGTCCTGCCGATTCCCCAGACCCCTCCGCGCGGCGGGTCACCACACACGACACCCTCACATTCGGTGCGCTCAATGTGGGAGGTGTTGAGATCACCCCCAATAGACTTTGCCACCTGTTAGCAGGCTTTGGCAAAATGCCGCACACCATATCGCTCAGTGAGTTCAGACCTAGTACAGGTTCCCATCTGCAGGACCACGCGAGAGTCGCCAGGTATTGGGGTGTCCACTTAGTCTCTAGCTCACCAGACACCAAAGCTGGTGTGGCCTTGTTGGTCCACACCTCAACTTCTCCTAGCAAGCCGTCTGTCCGCATACACATCCCAGGCAGACTGATTTCCTGCCAGTTGTCCCTGCACACGGACCCGCTGCTGCCCCGGGTTACAGTTGCCTCTTTCTACGACCCGCATACCTCCAGGGAGCGCGTCCCTTGTGAGAAGCACCTCGATCCGCTAACCAGAGAGTGTGCGATACTGTTAGGTGATTACAACAGCGTTACCAGAGCCTCACACACCACGACACTACCAGCCAACATATGGCCTTGGCTTGTGTCCAAGGAGCGCTCAGGTGCTCTAGCAGACCTTCTGACCCCACACTTCCAGGACACACCCTACACTAGAGTAAGGCGGTACCACGGCACCAAGAGTTATATCGACAGGGCCTACGGTACGCGCACTTTTGCTGCCCTTTTCAAGTCGACGGACGCAGCGGTCCCTGACTTCACCAAGGTGACTGGAATCCAGGACCACGATCCCATCCTAGTACACACTGTGCCATGGACGACCCCGCACATGCCGGAACCCAGGTGCGCAATGTGGAATAGGCGAGACGTACTGAGGTATCAGCAACGGATAAGCCAACTGATGCTTGACTTGCCCATCCCACATGCCATAGATGAGGTGTAGGCCACTTACTCGACTGTCACCGCGCACATGCTTACTGCCATGCGCGAGACGAATGAAAAAAAGCTGCCCATCAAAAGGAGACCCACAGACGTCACTGACTGGGCACAGGTGGTCAGGCAACTGGCCAGGCAAGCCAAGCGCCGCTCCAAATTTTTTTTCCGTCGCGTCAAACACACACTACTCACACCCCCCGCGCAGTCAACCCTCCCGGCCCCCACACGCAAAATACAACGCATCCTCCAAAGAAACACGCCCTGGTCCTCCCGTGCCCTCGATCTTGTACCACCACAACCAGTTACCCCTGACCCCCCCCCCCCACAGTGCAAGAACTCAGGTCTCTGGCACGCGCCCACAGAAAAAAATCGCCTGGCCCTGACGGTGTTCCACCCTACCTCATCGCCTCACTGCCCGATCCAGTTTTCGCTGTTATACATAAATGTATTGTACTGTGTTATGAATCCAGCCACATACCACGCCAGTGGCTTATATCCGAAACGTTTTGTCTCTTTAAAGGGAAAGGGCAGTGGCAGAATCCTGATAGGTGGAGACCCGTCGCGATGAGTAACGCCGTCTACCGCCTACTCATGCGTTGGGTGTATAAAACCCTTTACCCGATACTAGCCCCCCACCTCCGCTCTCGACAATTTGGGCTCCGCCAAGGCTCCTCTACGGCACATGCCACCCAGGTGTTTTTAGACGACCTAGACAAACTGACTGATACGGAGGCTATGCTAGCGTTTGACGTGTATCATGCCTTCGACAGCCCCCCGAAATACCTCATCCACCACACACTGCAACGGATGGGCACACCGGTCAAGCTACTGCTCTTAATTACACTGGTGCTTGAACAGGGTGCGACATTTATTCGCGGTGCAGAGGATGTGGTCTTCACCATCAGCCACGGGGTTAAGCAGGGCTGCCCCCTATCCTGTTTCCTCTTTGTAGTAGTTTTCGACATTCCCTTGCGGTATCTTGAAGAGAAGGGGGTCACTTTCTCTGCATACGTCGACGACATAGCTTCCCCTGTGCCTCGACGGTGTAGTCAGTCCAGAGCATCTTTAGTTCAGCACTTCTGAGTCTGATTGCTTGCCAGCTCAACGCCCTCAAGAGCGAATCCCTCCAAGTAGGCAACAAACTACCCGACCTGCCCACCCTCCCCAAATACTACCACCCGCCTTGCCCCGTGCAGGCTGAAGGTGCCTCAATCTTGCGGTGTGTGCCCGCCGAGGAACCGCCTCCGTGGAGTAGCCAGGTTGCGTGCTCCTTCTCCCGCACTGCATGCCTCATGCACTTAGGTCACCCCCTGCCAGCGAAATTTGAGATACACGCTGCAGTTACTGTCCTGCTCAATGAATTACGTTCACAACTAAATGAGCTCCACAGCCAGCCAATTCAAGTTCTGGATAGGGTTTTGCTTGTGAACTCCATGGTCCTGCCCCGCCTCCTGTACCGAACTGAATGCATCCCACTGACGGAGGATCAGACCATGTCCTTCACACCGACCCTGGAGCGCTTTATCTTTGGGGTAATGGGGCTGCCACTGACGATTGCCCAGAAGACCCTCTACTCACAACGCTCCCACGGCCTGGGATTGGGATACTTTCCTGTCCTACACCCCACCAGAGCTCTAGATGTCCTACATCGCAACAACCACCTTTCCACACTCTCCACTACCCCCCGTCAGTCGATGTCTCCATACAACTTATTCGTGTCCTCTGTGTCCAAGTTTAAAACATCATCCTCGACATTGGTCCCCCTGGATGTCTCGTGGAAAGGCGCCAAAATAGCCAAGAACGCCACGTCAGTCGTCAGCTTTGCGGGCCTCACAGTATACTTACTGCCCTCGTCACATATACCAAATGACACATATTCCGATGGCAGCAAAATTGGGTCCCCACCCGCTGCAGGGGCCGCAGCACTCCTTTCTACAGGAGAAATCGCTGTATGCAGGGTACCTGGCATCCCGAACTCATACAAGGCAGAGCTAGTAGGCATCCTGCTGTGCTCCCATCTCTGTGCAGCAGGAAAAAAAATAAAACTGGATTGCCAAGGGGCCATCGCCTCAGCGACGGGGACCAACCGGCCTGTCAGAAAAGCGACGTGGGTGCTACGAGTTTGGCAGTCCATCCAGGAAAAAGGACAGACCTTAGAGTGGGTGGAAGGACACGTAGGACACGAATACAATGAGGTCTCTGATGACTTCGCTAAGCAGGGCACTACTCTACCGCGTCCCCCCCCAGTCAAAGCGTCGTCCGTATGGGACATTATCCGTCATGGTGAACTTGTCCTCCCCCCCCACATGACGTGGACGCACGACTACACCCCCTCACACACCCATGACCGTTTCCACCCCATCTCTTGGAAACCCCTGAAGTTTCGTAGAGTCGCCTGGCACAAGTGGCTTTTCGGCTTGCAGTCCTGGCTTGGCTACAGCCATTACGCCACGTTCTGGGCCGATCGCCCTTCTGCTACCCCCTGCCCCACATGCTCTGCCTACCACAACCTCAGTGTGGACGGCGTAGTTACTCACTGCACTCCAGCACACCCCCTTGTCTCTGCATGGTTGCAGTCCTGGCCATGTCCTGTTTTGGTGAATACCTGGCGTGCCTTGGCGCACAGACAGGACCTCAGAGTTGCAGGCCGGCTTGCCATTCCACGCTCCCTCTACCAGTACTTGCGCTCCCACCTCGGGGGCGCCAGAGAGACACGGCAGACCATAGGGCGGTTCCAGAGCGCAGTATTGGACAACGTGACGGCAGCCCTCGCCGACTCGGTACCACATACCTCTCAACGACCATCGGTTTCTTTGCCCTCACGATTGGCGTGCACCCTTGTCTCTCTTTTGATGAACGCTACCTGCTTTCGTCCCTCTCTCACAGTTTCAACTCAATCACGACCCCTCGCTGACACGAACATGTCCTGTATGTCTGTTCCCCTTTTCCTGTGAGCCCCCTACAACCTGGATGTCACGGCACGTGCATGCCAGTTACACGACCCGTTTCATTCCACCCCCCTGCCTTGCTTTCTCTTCCCAGGAAAGTCAACCAGGCAGTCACCTCGAATGAACCAGTAGACGCCCCTAAACTAATTGGATACTGCCCCAGGGCAATGTACACTATTGACAGGCGGCCACCCACTTGGAATTACTCGCTGCGAAGAATTTCTGTTTGCGTCAGTGCACCACTCTGTCCTGCTTTCACCCCTCCTGCCCCCCAGGAAACCCCCTGAACACTGCCTCAGTGCATACCTATTTTTCACAGGTCACGTGCGACCTGCTGGGCTGACTGCCCACGCGAGCCAGCGGACATGGACGGGGAGCCGCCCCTTTTCTATTTATTTCCAGAGCACTAGCCCTGTGTGGCCAACTCGGCAGTAGGCCAGCGTCTACGTGACACCGGGAAGGGCAGGGCCACCTCTGAACCTGTCCAGTCCCTGCCGGGGCTCGCCCCCCCTCCCTGATCCACAACTTTACCAGGCGGCCACTGTCGTCCCTCAGCCCCCCCCCCCCTGCGGTGCTGACCCACGCCGCCTTGCCCGTATTGTTCTGCATCACTGGATTACTGTCCTGGCAGCTGCCGGCCCACTGCGTGCCCCACATGTAAGTAGTACCGACGGGATTACCACACGGGCGACCATGAGTGGAGATGCCACCTCTGTTTACTTTTATTTTACACACGCATAGTTCAGCGGCGGAATGTCAGCTCACCGGCCCACCTCCTGACCTGTGACCTGGGGATGCGGGTCACTCGTTGTATATTGGGCTGGCCTCCTGAGAACTTTCTGCGAGCTGTCTCGAACTCTGTTTCCAAAAAAAACAAAAAAAAAGACTGGACTTGCCCACAAGCACAGGAGTGGGTGTGCCAAGACTGTACCCTCTCCGACAAACGGAATTTTAAATTATTACCGTCCCCAACGACAGCTGCCACTGCCCGGCGTCTGCGCCCCACTGTCTTGGTTGGTCGCTCTGCCGGCGGTGGCAGTCTTCTTCGGCGTCTGGAAGTCCTCCAGGACTTCCACCCCTTTCTTCGCTTCGCCCGTAGCGGACTTCGTCTTGGATGTCCTCTCCAGGCGGCACACTCGCTCTTGCAGACTCTCCACCTCTGACTTCAGGGTCCGGAACTCCGGTGCTGCATTCCTCGCCCACGCCGTCATCTCTGCGGCCGAGGCCTTCAGCTCCAGCGTCTCGGTTGGTAGGATGGCGAGCTCCGAACTTAGCCGACTGGGATTGGGGTTGCGTGGATTTCCGGTGATCTCTCCTCCTCTTTGGGGTACTGGTCGGTACTCCGGCGCTTTCTGGGGCGCAGGTAGGCGCTCCCTCAAAGTTTGACCACGGTCTGCCTGACCAGGGCTTGGACCTTGTCTTTGGTGGAGCGCTGATTGGCGCTCCGGCGTTCTCCAGGATGCTGGTTGGCGCTCCTACGCTGCTTGACGATGGTCCGGCTTGCGGAAGAGTTCTCTTTCGACGGCTGGGTGGCCGTCAAGGTAATCCAGATTGCGGCTGGTACTGCCGCTCTTGGGGCGGCCGGTGCTGCCGCCGTACTGGTTCCCACGACCATAGGGTTGACGGCTGGAAGGGCCATATCTCTGTTGCTCGAACGCGGGACTGCGGCTCGAACTTGCCCTTGGGCTGGGACTCCAGTATGACGCTCCGCTGTCGCTGTCCAGCTCGGGGTCATAGTCATTTTGCGGTCTCAACGTCCCGACGCCGCTGCTGTCGCTGCTGCTCATCCGGGACGCTGCGGAGGCACTTGCTGCCTCTCCTCTGGCCGCTTGCTGCGGCTGACGGCCGCCTTTGGGTGATGACTGGCGCTGCGCTCAGCGCCTTCTGGTTTCAGCGCCTGTTAGCGCCGCTCCTTGGCGCTGCTGGGCGGTGCGGCCGGCAGCTGTCCCTATTCAGGGTGATTAGAACAGTTTTGAAGCGTTTCCGTGGACCCCTTGCAAAGCACCGCAATTTCTGCAAGAATCGTACATTTCGTGAGTCAATCGTGAGTCGATTTAAGTTGCTTAAACTGTTCTAAGGTGTTAGCCACTGGCCTTCCAAATCTACATAGATGCCTGCGAAAACACGGGAAAACAGTGGAATCTCGCGAATAATTACAAAATGGGGCACAACAACGGAAATTTGGTATAAAAAACTGCTGTTTCTATATAAAAAAACGGAAATTCTCGCTGTTGTTCTGTAGCTTTTGTAATCCCATTTTACGTCATGAATTGCGCTATTCAGCGCGCGTGCCAGCCACTGCGGGTAGCGGTTGGGACACCCTCCCGCTACCGCATCAATGGTTGAACGAGACCTACTATATGCCTACCAAGGGTTGAAGGATACTACCAAGGGTGACGAGTCGGTGGAGGATCACCTCCCGGCATCTATTACTCAGGGGGCAAGCAACTTACACTCTTAAGACGACATGGAGGACAAGATCAAGCTATTAGACTCGCGGGTGCGGAAGCTTATAAGGACCTATCTGGAGGTGTTTGGGGAACTACCACCCCGAGCCTCATGTGACAAGCTGCTACAGATGGACCTCAAGCTGAAACCTGAGTTCGTGGGACATAAGATCCGGAGGAGACCCTACCTGGCTTCTAAAGAGGTTTGAGGTTTGAGGTTTGATTTTGCGGGTACTAGACGCCTTTCGGCCCCGGGGTGCCACCTGGTCGGGCCAGGTGATATCCTCCCCACCGGGTCCTAGGAGGGGCCCTCCATGACGCACCTCCTGCCTGGTGGCGGAGTTCGCCGGGTTCACCGGGCTCGGAGCCCAGTCCCTCCCCGGCTTCCCAATTTCGCCGGTCTTCGGTCAGTGCATCAATTCGCAGCCGTAGCTGCAGGCACTTACCCACCGCGTCGCCCCCCTAATGCGTGGTCTCCCGGGGTGCCGGCGCTGCCGGGCCCGTGCTACTGGCTCGTTGCCAGTGAGACCCCCAGGGCTGGCGCGGAGGCTGCCTAGCCTTGGGGCTGTTGCGTGGCGCAGTGCGCCACTACTGCCTTGGCGGGTTCAGTGCCCTGGTCGTGTGTGCGCGGCGCTCGCAGCCAGTTCGGGGGCATCGGGCCGGTACCTGGTCTCGTGTCTTCCCCGTTTCCCCCTTCCCGCCCCGCGCGTCCTGCGCTGTGTGTGGCGAAACGTCCCGTCCGGGTGTCCCTTACCCTCGCTCGCTGGTACGCCCTTCCGTGCGGTCCCTGCGTTCCGCGGGCTCGGTCTGCTTGCCCTTCTGGTATTCCCCGCGTGTCATTTGTGTGTGTTTGTGCGCTCCTGCTCCCGCGGCGTCCGTGGTGTGGCACGTGCACCTCGCGCGGTCCCGGTGCTGGGCGCTGGTAGGGCCGTTCCACGCGGTCCGTGCCCCTGTGCGTGTCCTGCCTCGGTCCCGTGCTCCGTTTGGCTTGCTTGGGGGGGGGGGGGCGGCCCAGTCCCTTTTCCCCTTTACCTGGCGTGGGGCTGTGCGCTCTCCGTGGGGTGGGTCTGCGCGTCTGGGGCGTTCCAGCGCCGGGGGGTGTGGTGGGGGGTGGGGGGGCGGCCTGTGCGCCGTGCCCCCCAACTGTGCCGCTGGGGGGGCCAGTGGGGCGGGGGGTCGCCTTGCCTCGGTCCGTCCCTCTGCCTTCCCTGGGCAGGCATCAAAGCGGGTGTCCTTGGCGTCGCTCTGGCAATGGGGGGCGTGGCCCCCATATCGCTCCGGTCAGTGCTCGCTTGCTGTCCCCCGGCGTGGTCCGTGTGGCGCCCTGGAGTGCTGGCGCGAGTTCGCTTGTTCTTCGTGGTTTCTGCGGGAGCAGGCGGCTGGGGCGTGGGAACGGGTCCTGCTCCGGCCTCCCTCCCGGGCGCCGCGGTCCTGCCGGGGGGAGGGGGGATCAACCCCTCTGCCTCGGGGGGGGTCGGGGCCGGCGCCCCCGTGGCTTGCGGGCCGGTGGGGGGGAGTCGTGGGACAAGGGGGGGGGTCGCGCCGTGGCCCCCCTGCCCTCTCTCTGGGGGGGGCGGCCTGCGGCTCCCTACCCGGCCCCCCTTTCCTCGCCGGCGCTTTCCCCCATGGCGTACACGCTCGGTCGGGGTGGCGGGGCAGCCCCATGCGCCGGCTGCGGCCTGCCGCCGGCAGGCTAGCGTGGCGGGGGGGGGGGGCGGCCGGTGAACCTCCTCCCCGACCCGTCCCTCTGCCCTCTCTCAGCGGGCGACATTGCGGGCGTCATTGGCGATGCTCTGGTCATGGGGGGCGCGGCCCCCATACTGCTCCGGTTCATCGTCGCGTGCCGCCCCCGGGCGTGGCCGGTGCATCGTTCTAGCGCGCTGGTGCGGGCTCGCCCGCCGGTCGCAACCCCCGCGGGAGCAGGCGGTGGGGGGCGCGGGGGCGCACGGCGTGCGGATCCAGCTGCATCCCCCCCCGGGCGTCACGGTTCTTTCTGGGGAATGGGGGGCGCCCCCTCGGCCCCGGAGGTTTGAGGTTTGAGGTTTGATTTTGCGGGTACTAGACGCCTTTCGGCCCCGGGGGGCCACCTGGTCGGGCCAGGTGATATCCTCCCCACCGGTTCCTAGTGGGGGGCCCTCCAAGACGCACCTCCTGCCTGGTGGCGGAGTCCCCCGGGTTCACAGAGCTCGGAGCCCCGTCCTTCCCCGGCGTCCCCGTTTCGCCACTCCTCGGTCAGTGCATCAATTCGCAGCCGTGGCTGCGGGCGCTTACCCACTGCGTCGCCCCCCTAATGCGTGGTCGCCCGGGGCGCCGGCGCCGCCGGGCCCGTGCTACTGGCTTGTCGCCAGTGGGACCCCCTTGGGCTGGCGCGGAGGCTGCCTAGCCTAGGGGTTGGGGCGTGGCGCTGTGCGCCACTACTGCCTTGGCGGGTGCAGTGTCCCGTCTGTGTGTGCGCGGCGCTCGCGGCCGGTTCAGGGGGGGTTCGGGCCGGTACCTGGTGTTGTGTCTCTCCTGTTTCCCCCTTCCCGCCCCGCGTGTTCCGCGCTGCGTGTGGCGGGCCGTCCCCTCCGGGTGTCCCTTACCCTCGCTCGCTGGTACGCCATTCCATGCGGTCTGTGCGTTCCGCGCGCTCGGTCCGGTTGCCCTTCCGGTTGTCCCCGCTTGTCCTTTTCGTGTGTGTGCGCTCGCGCTCTCGCGGTGTCCGCTCCCCCCCCCACTGGGTGGTGTGGCGCGCGCATCTCGCGTGGTCCCGGCACTGGGCGCTGGTAGGGCCGTTCCACTTGGTCCGTGCCCCTCCGCGTGTCCTGCCCCGGTCCCGTGCTCCGTCTGGCGTGCTTGGGGGGGGGCGGTCCGGTCCCGGTTCCCCCCTACTTGGCTTGGGGTTGCGGGGGCGGCGGCCCCTGGCCGCCCGTCCTCTGGAGCGGGCAGCCAGGGTTCCGCGTCCCGCGTGTCCTGGGTGCGGTCGGTGCGGGCGTGGGATCTCCGCACCGGCCCCACAGCGTGAGCCCTTGCGGGCCGGTGTTGCTCGCTGTGGGGGTGGCGGAAGGGCGTCCCCGGGGGGGGTGCTTTCCACCTTTGTGAGGGGCGCCTGGTGTCAGGCGCTGTCCCTCCCCCGGCCGCCCGTCCTCTGGAGCGGGCTGCCAGGGTTCCGCGACCCGTGTGTCCCGGGTGCGGTCGGTACGGGCGTGTGTACCCAGCACCGGCCCCCCAGCGTGCGCCCTTGCGGGCCGGCGTTGCTCGCTGTGGGGGTGGTGGAAGGGCGTCCCCGGGGGGGGTGCCTTCCACCGTTGTGAGGGGCGCCTGGTGTCAGGCGCTGTCCCTCCCCCGGCCGCCCGTCCTCTGGAGCGGGCGGCCAGGGTTCCGCGACCCGTGTGTCCCGGGTGCGGTCGATGCGGGCGTGTGGACCCAGCACCGGCCCCACAGCGTGCGCCCTTGCGGGCCGGCGTTGCTCGCTGTGGGGGTGGCGGAAGGGCGTCCCCGGATGGGGTGCCTTCCACCGTGTTGTGAGGGGCGCCTGGTGTCAGGCGCTGTCCCTCCCCCGACCGCCCGTCCTCTGGAGCGGGCGGCCGGGGTTCCGCGACCCGTGTGTCCCGGGTGCGGTCGATGCGGGCGTGTGAACCCAGCACCGGCCCCCCAGCGTGCGCCCTCGCGGGCCGGCGTTGCTCGCTGTGGGGGTGGCGGAAGGGCGTCCCCGGGGGGGGTGCCTTCCACCGTTGTGTGGGGAGCCTGGTGTCAGGCGCTGTCCTTCCCCCGACCGCCCGTCCTCTGGAGCGGGCTGCCAGGGTTCCGCGACCCCTGTGTCCCGGGTGCGGTCGATGTGGGCGTGTGGACCCAGCACCGGCCCCACTGTGTGCGCCCTTGCGGGCCGGCGTTGCTCGCTGTGGGGGTGGCGGAAGGGCGTCCCCGGGGGGGGTGCCTTCCACCGTTGTGAGGGGCGCCTGGTGTCAGGCGCTGTCCCTCCCCCGGCCCCCCGTCCTCTGGAGCGGGCAGCCAGGGTTCCGCGACCCGTGTGTCCCGGGTGCGGTCGATGCGGGCGTGTGGACCCAGCACCGGCCCCACAGCGTGCGCCCTTGCGGGCCGGCGTTGCTCGCTGTGGGGGTGGCGGAAGGGCGTCCCCGGGGGGGGTGCCTTCCACCATTGTGAGGGGCGCCTGGTGTCAGGCGCTGTCCCTCCCCCGGCCGCCCGTCCTCTGGAGCGGGCAGCCAGGGTTCCGCAACCCGTGTGTCCCGGGTGCGGTCGATGCGGGCGTGTGGACCCTGCACCGGCCCCACAGCGTGCGCCCTTGCGGGCCGGCGTTGCTCGCTGTGGGGGTGGCGGAAGGGCGTCCCCGGGGGGGGTGCCTTCCGCCGTTGTGAGGGGCGCCTGGTGTCAGGCGCTGTCCCTCCCCCGGCCGCCCATCCTCTGGAGCGGGCAGCCAGGGTTCCGCGACCCGTGTGTCCCGGGTCTGGTCGATGCGGGCGTGTGGACCCTGCACCGGCCCCTCAGCGTGCGCCCTTGCGGGCCGGCGTTGCTCACTGTGGGGGTGGCGGAAGGGCGTCCCCGGGGGGGGGTCTCTTCCGCCGTTGTGAGGGGCGCCTGGTGTCAGGCGCTGTCCCTCCCCCGGCCGCCCGTCCTCTGGAGCGGGCAGCCAGGGTTCCGCTACCCGTGTGTCCCGGGTGCGGTCGATGCGGGCGTTCGGACCCTGCACCAGCCCCACAGCGTGCGCCCTTGCGGGCCGGCGTTGCTCGCTGTGGGGGTGGCGGAAGGGCGTCCCCGGGGGGGGTGCCTTCCGCCGTTGTGAGGGGCGCCTGGTGTCAGGCGCTGTCCCTCCCCCGGCCGCCCGTCCTCTGGAGCGGGCAGCCCGGGTTCCGGTGTGCGTGTGTGTTCGTGTGCGTGCTCTGCTTGGCCGGGTCGGGCGGGCCGGCCTCCCGGGCGCGTTATGGTGCGCCTCACCTTTTCCTTTGGCCGCTTTGTCTTTCTGCTTTGCTTGGCCCCCTCCGGGCTGGGGTTGCCCCCCTCTCTCTCGCTGCTGGCCGCCTTTCCTCGTTGCCCTGGCGCTATGTTTTTTTTTTTTTTTTTTTTTTTTTTTTCCCTCCCGCTGCCTGGTTGGTTGGTGTCTCCCGCTTGGCCGTTGGCTGCTCGTTGGTGGTTGCTCCCCCGCCCCCCTCCCCTTTTGTGTCCCGCGGTTTTTGGTGCTCTCCCTTGGTCCCTGGGTGTTTTTTTTTTCTTTTTTTTTTTTCCTCCCGTTCTTCCTTCCCCGTGCGCCCCCGTTGTCTCTGGCTTTCGCTGGTTTCCGGCCCCGGATGCCTTGGGCCTCGGCGCTTGCGTTGTTTGCTTTGTTGGCCTGCCGCTTCTCGGCTCTCCGTGCGCTTGTTCCTCTTTCGTGCTTTCCGCCTGGCTGTTGGCTGCTCCCTCGTGGTTGCTGCCCCCCCTTTTGTTTCTCGCGGTTTCCGTCGCCGCCGCTCGGTGCTGCGTGCCGTGTTGTGCTGTGCGTGGCTGGGTGCTGCGCTGCGCCGCGCTGCTGCGCGTTGTGTCGCCCGGTGTTGTGCTGTCCTGTGCTGTGATGCGCTCGTTTGGTGCCGCTGCTTGTTGCGCCGTGCCCTCTGGCGCTGCCCGTCGCCCTGGGGCCCTGTGCTCTGCGGCGCTGTGTTTTGCGGTGTTCCCCCGCGCTGTGTGCTCTGTGCTGTGCGTGTTTTGTCGTGGCGCGGTGGTGCGTGCTGTTGTTCGCCGCTCTGCTTTGTGCTGTGTGTGTCCCGGGGTGCTGTGCTGTGCGTTCCCTGTGCTCTCCGCTCTGCGCGGTGCTGTGCTTCGCTGTGCTGGTGCGCTCGCGTTGTGCTGTTCGTGTGGTGCGTGCCGTTGCTGGCGCCTGTGGTGCGCTGCTGTGTGTTGTGCTGTTTCCTGTGGTGTGCCGTGGTGCGGTGCTGGGTCTGTTGGCCCGTGGTTGTTTGCTGGTGGCGTGTTTCGGTGTCGGTGTCCCTGTCTGGCCGCGTGGTCTGCTTCCCTGTGGTTGGTGTGGTTTGCTGTGGTGCCCTGCTTTCCTGTGTCGTGTTCTGTGGTGCTGTGCTGTCGCGTGGTGCTGTGCTGTTGCTCTCTGCTGTCGTTTTGCGGTGCTGTTGGGGCTTGCTTTGCCCTTCTGTGGGCTGTCGCGCTGTGCTGTGTTGTGCTGTTTGTTGGCTGTGCTGTTTTTTGCCCGGTGGTGGTGTCTGCGCGCTGTGGTGCTCTTTCCCTCGTGCCCTGGTGCCGTGCTGCCGCGTGGTGCCGTGGTGTCCTGTCCTGTCGCCTTGTTGGGTTTGTTTCTTGCGTGGGTGTGGTTGTACCTACTTGAAAAACCGCTGCTAAATTTTGTGTAAAAAAAAAACAAAAACAAAAAAAAAAAGAAAAAAAAAAAAAAATTTGAAAATAACTTAAAATTATACACGACCCAACACACTCGCGTGCAGCAAGACCATGTTCGCTGCTGTGCCTTACGTGCTACGAGTTGTTCTTGATGTTCTCGGCCTTGTTCTTGTGTGGCGTCGTGGAGCGTGTTGGCGTTCATTGCTAAGGGCTAACCGCGTTCCCCCAGGGCCGCCGCCTGAGCTGCAGGGCAAGGGGATTGATGGGCACGAGGATGGGGAGGGAGGTGCATGGAGAAGAAGAAGAAAAAGGCGGCAGGGCGCGACGTGAGGGGTCGTGGCGAGTTGCAGTTATTTGTTTTTGTGATCCGCGCAGCATATTTCAGCGCTGCCAAGAGGGACTGCACCAATCGCCCTTACCTTCCCACCTGTAAAGCAAAGGCCAATGACTGAGGTTCAAGACTGAGGAACCAAGACAGCCTCCACGTGTTATACGCTTCTCAGGCTGCCCTATAATACGCGGTTCCTGAACCTCAGTACAAGCAGCAAGCTTAAGGAACTCTACCCGTTCTCTTAAAGAACGTAGGGTGGAGCCCCTGGGTAACCTAAACAAGAGTTATACCGTGCGCAGTTCGCGTGGCTTACCCTTTAATGCGTCATATGCATGCACAAATATGCACAGGGTTCCCAATTTCACCTTCTCTTGCCTAATCCTACACAACTTAACCAATCACCCTCGGCCCCGGAGGGGTTGAGGGCCGG
The DNA here is from genome assembly GCA_964036045.1 of Eutreptiella sp. 'Long Island Sound 2002'. Lineage (NCBI taxonomy): Eukaryota > Euglenozoa > Euglenophyceae > Eutreptiales > Eutreptiaceae > Eutreptiella > Eutreptiella sp. 'Long Island Sound 2002'. The sequence goes on from OZ038379.1 coordinate 157,249,485, forward strand.
CGCCCCGGCGGCCCGCAGGCCGGGGGGGGGGGCGGGGGGGAGGGGGGGGGGAGGGGTGGCCGCGCCGCTGCTCCCCGCCCCCCTGCCCCCTGGGGTGGCCCGTGGCCCCCGTCCCTCTCCGGCGCGCCCCCCTGGGGTATACACTTGGAGTCGGGTTTGCCGGGCGCCAGGCGCGGCCCGGCCGGCCGCCGGTTGGTCAGTGTGGCGGGGGGGGGGCTAGTGGTACCCTCGCCCCGGTCCGCTCCCCCGCCTTCCCCAGGCTGGCACCAGAGTGGGCCGCTTTGTTTGCGCATTCCTGGGTGCCGCCGTTCTGTCGCTGGTCGGCAGCGGGTAATGCGGGAGTGAGCAGGCGGTCTACCGGGGGCGCTTGGTGCGCGGCTGCGCTTGCCACGGCTGTGGTGTCCCCCACCGGGTGCAGCGGCCCTCTCGGGAGGGTGCAGGGCCTCTGTCTCTCCAGCCGACGTCCGTCCGCCTATGGGCTTTGGGGGGGGGGGAGAGAAGGGGGGGTCCCCTGGACCCCTGACGCCGCCCCCCGACGTCTGCGGGGGGGCGGCCTGGTGGTTCTGGCCCTGGGGGGCCAGCCGCCGAATGGGGGGGCGCACTCTTCCCCTGCCTCCCTCCACCCTTCGGGTGCCGGACCCTCGTGAAGGCCCTCGCTTGGACCCCCTGCTGCCCTCGCCGTCGCCGCGTGGTGCCGGCTGGCCGGGGGGGGGGGGGGTGAGTGCTGGGGGCGGTGGTTCGGGTCGTCGGTCGGCGGTTAGTCGGCTGCGGAGCAGTGGGCCTCCCCTCGCGCTTGTTGCCCCCGTCCTCTCTCCCACAGGAGGTGGCGCGCGTCTGTCTGTCGCGCTGTACCGTGGGGGTGGCGTGGGTCAGGGGGCCCGGCTCCGCCGGGGGGGGCGTCCCGCGGCACTGTCCCCCTCCCACCTCCTCGCGCCCATCGCCTTGGCCGACGGGGCGCGGCCGTCACCTGCGTCCTTGCTTGTGTGGGGGCTGGGGTTGCGGCGGTGGCGGGTTCCGCCGGCGGTAGCGCCAGTGCGTGAGGGCGTTGCGCAAAGCCCGGGGGAGCCAGTTGTTGGCGTCCGCATCCGTGATGCGGAGCACCGCCCCCCCCCCTCCAGGAAGGCCGGCCACGACGGCTCTCTGTCGGGGCACGCCGCCCAAATCACGTCACGGAGGACCCTCTCGTGGACCTCTGGGGCCGCCCACCCCCCCGGGGGTATCCCCCGGTTCCCCCCGTCCCTCCGGAGGAGCACAGCATCGAAGAGCTGGTTCCTCATCCCCCAGGACCCATAGAGATCTTGGTGGTCATCGTGCATTGTCGCGCGATCGCAGCAGAAGAAAAATAAAATACAAAGAAAACGACGCACGGCCAGAAAAAATAAAGCGAAAAATTGTCTTTTCCGACCTCAGAAACCGCCCCAAAAATTTTACGCCGCTGTTTGGCGAGGTCGCAAAATTTAGGACACTCACAAAAAAAGACGAACAATAGAGTCGCGACGGCGAAGAAGCTGAGCGTTGCTTGCCCCAAACCACCTAGCAAAGTGCGTGCCCTAGGCGCTAGGGACTTGTGCGCGCCCCAAAACAAACCACACATAAACAACAACAACGCCACCGGCCGCCGAAAAACAAGTATGTTATATGCCGCGCAACACTAGAAACCAACGTAACAAGCACAACGCGGTAAGAGGTAGCCAAGGAGAGAACAAGTATGTAACAAACCGCACCACGGTGGAGATATACCGCAAGTATGAGACCAAGCAATGCAAGCCCACTCGCATAGGGAGTACGACGGCGCCGTAACAGGCGAAGGTGATCAAAAAAAAGAAGCCACACAGGTATGTTGCATGTCATGCATGAATAACACACACAAGCAACAACAACGCCACCGGCCGCCGAAAAACAAGTATGTTATATGCCACGCCATGCATATCGCCATAGCGCATAACGCCATGCATAACGCCGTAACAAACACAATACACAAGGGAGGAAGTTACATGCCATGCAACGCCAAAATGCGCCGCCAAGAGAAGCGCAACGAAAACCGCACCAGCTGGAAAACAAACAAGAGGTGACACCGAATGAATGCCTATGCCCACCCCCGCACACATAGGGAATGAAAGGTATGCCCGTACGTGCATGCCCGTATCGCCGCAAGGTCATCACCGCCACGGACGAGCAACCCTAACCCTAACCAAGTGTGTGCTCGTGTTTGCGTCGTTTGTGCGTTAAAGCAGGGTTGTCTTAGACGCTTAGGCTTGTTTTGCGTCGTGCCGTCGTCTCTTTTTCGCCATTCCCTAAATGTCACGCCGCGCACACGGGAAGGTCAACGGGCCCGCGCCATACACACGTAGGCAAGGCAGGAGGACTAGGACACAGATTGTGAAGAAAAAAACAAGTATGTTGCATGTCACGCCGCGCACGCGGGAAGGACAACAAACAAAGGTGGCGGCCAAAGAGATGTGTGGAGCCAAGTCGAGAGACACCGTAATAAGCACAACACGGTAAGAAAAAGGAGAGAGGAGCACACAAGCGAAGCATAAATAGGTAACATACCACACCGCCGCAGGAGTAAGAGACCGACCGAGGATGGCACTGTCGAGGTGCCATGTCGCGACAAAACCCCCGCCGCCGAACGCCCGTTTACATCCTTTCTCTTCGCAGGTTCAAAGAAGAAGGCCCAACGTGAGAGAACGACGAGCCGGCAAGGAAAAAGACCGAGACACGCACCAAAGCGGAGGCAGCGAAAAAGTGCATGCCAGGGAGAAGGGTAGAGGAAAGGGTAAAGAGCAACGAAGCCACGAATGGAACAAGGGGTAGCCAGCGGCCGAGCAAGGGGCGCGCACAGGGAAGGGGGCAGGGCAGGCACACGTCGAGCACAACACCGCACCCAGACACCGGAGGGGGGAGCACCAGAGGGACAAGAGAAGAGCGGCACCGCGCACCACGACACGCACGGCACAGACACCACACATACCGCAGACACCCAACGAGCCCCAGCAGCCCGCCCAGTGGGCGGGCAGTCGGGGGAGGGACAGCGCCTGACCTCAGACGCCCCTCACAATGGTGGAAGGCACCCCCCCCGGGTACGCCCTTCCGCCACCACCACAGCGAGCAACGCCGGCCCGCAAGGGCGCACGCTGTGGGGCCGGTGCTGGGTCCCCATGCCCGCACCGACGGCACCCGGAACACACGGGTCGCGGAACCCAGGCTGCCCGCTCCAGAGGACGGGCGGCCGGGGGAGGGACAGCGCCTGACACCAGGCGCCCCTCACAACGGTTGCAAGCCACCCCCCCCCCGGGGACGGCCCCCCACCACCCCCGCGGCACGCAGCGCCCACAGGGCATGCAGGCCAAGGGGACAGTGTTGGGCCCCCACACCCACACACTCGCGCCCACAGCACGTGGGTGGCGGACCCCAACAGCCCGCCCAGTGGGCGGGCAGTCGGGGGAGGGACAGCGCCTGACCCCAGATTCCCCTCACAATGGTGGAAGGCACCCCCCCCGGGGACACCCTTCCGCCAGCCCCACAGCGAGCAACGCCGGCTCGCAAGGGCGCACGCTGTGGGGCCGGGGCTGGGTCCTCACGCCCGCACCGACCGCACCCGGGACACACGGGACGCGGAACCCTGGCTGCCCGCTCCAGAGGACGGGCGGCCGGGGGAGGGACAGCGCCTGACACCAGGCGCCCCTCACAACGGTGGCAGGCCACCCCCCCCGGGGACGGCCCCCCACCACCCCCGCGGCACGCAGCCCGCACAGGGCATGCAGGCCAAGGGGACAGTGTTGGGCCCCCACACAAACACACCCGCGCCCGAAGCCCGGGGGTGGCGGACCCCAACAGCCCGCCCAATGGGCGGGCAGTCCGGGGAGGGACAGCGCCTGACCTCAGACGCCCCTCAAAATGGTGGAAGGCACCCCCCCCCGGGGACGCCCTTCCGCCAGCCCCACAGCGAGCAACGCCGGCCCGCAAGGGCGCACGCCGTGGGGCCGGTGCTGGGTCCTCACGCCCGCACCGACCGCACCCGGGACACACGGGACGCGGAACCCTGGCTGCCCGCTCCAGAGAACGGGCGGTCGGGGGATGGACAGCGCCTGACACCAGGCGCCCCTCACAACAGTGGCAGGCCAGCCCCCCCGGGAACGGCCCCCCACCACCGCCGCGGCATGCAGGCCCCACAGGGCATGCAGGCCGAGGGGACAGTGTTGGGCCCCCACACCCACACACCTGCGCCCACAGCACGTGGGTGGCGGACCCCAACAGCCCGTCCAGTGGGCGGGCAGGCGGGGAAGGGATGGCGCCTGGCCTCAGACGCCCCCCAGAATGGTGGAAGGCACCCCCCCCGGGGACGCCCTTCCGCCAGCCCCACAGCGAGCAACGCCAGCCCGCAAGGGCGCACGCTGTGAGGCCGGTGCTGGGCCCCCACGCCAGCATTGACCGCACCCGGGACACACGGGTTGCGGAATCCTGGCTGCCCGCTCCAGAGGACGGGCAGCCGGGGGAGGGACAGCGCCTGACACCAGGCGCCCCTCACAACGGTGGCAGGCCACCCCCCCCAGGGACGGCCCTCCACCACCCCCGCGGCACGCAGCCCCCACAGGGCATGCAGGCCAAGGGGACAGTGTTGGGCCCCCGCACCCACACACCCGCGCCCACAGCACGTGGCCGGCGGACCCCAGCAGCCCACCCAGTGGGCGGGCAGTTGGGGGAGGGACAGCGCCTGACCTCAGACGCCCCTCGCAACGGTGGAAGGCACCCCCCCCGGGGACGCCCTTCAGCCACCCCCACAGCGAGCAACGCCGGCCCGCAAGGGCGCACGCTGTGGGGCCCGTGCTGGGTCCCCACGCCCGCACCGACCGCACCCGGGACACACGGGTCGCGGAACCCTGGCTGCCCGCTCCAGAGGACGAGCGGCCGGGGGAGGGACAGCGCCTGACACCAGGTGCCCCTCTCAGCGGTGGCAGGCCACCCCCCCCGGGGACGGCCCCCCACCACCCCCGCGGCATGCAGCCCCCACAGGGCATGCAGGCCAAGCAGACAGTGTTGGAATCCCACACCCACACACTCGCGCCCACAGCACGTGGGTGGCGGACCCCAACAGCCCGCCCCAATGGGCGGGCAGTCGGGGGAGGGACAGCGCCTGGCCTCAGACGCCCCTCACAATGATGGAAGGCACCCCCCCCCGGGGACCCCCTTCCGCCACCCCCACAGCGAGCAAAGCCGGCCCGCAAGGGCGCACGCTGTGGGGCCAGTGCTGGGTCCCCACGCCCGCACCGACCGCACCCGGGACACCGGGTCGCGGAACCCTGGCTGCCCACTACAGAGGGCGGGCGGCCGGGGGAGAAGCAGCGCCTGACACCAGGCGCCCCTCACAACGGTGGCAGGCACCACCCCGGGGGACGCCCTTCCGCCACCCCCACAGCGAGCAACGCCGGCCCGCAAGGGCGCACGCTGTGGGGCCGGTGCTGGGTCCCCACGCCCGCACCGACCGCACCCGGGACACACGGGCCGCGGAACCCTGGCCGCCCGCTCCAAAGGATGGGCGGCCGGGGGATGGACAGCGCCTGACACCAGGCGCCCCTCACAACGGTGGCAGGCCATCCCCCCCGGGAACGGCCCCCCACCACCCCCGCGGCACGCAGCCCCCACAGGGCATGCAAGGGACAGTGTTGGGCCCCCACACCCACACACCCGCGCCCACAGCACGTGGGTGGCTGACCCCAACAGCCCGCCCAATAGGCGGGCAGTTGGAGTAGGGACAGCGCCTGACCTCAGACGCCCCTCACACAATGGTGGAAGGCGCCCCCCCCGGGGACGCCCTTCCGCCACCCCCACAGCGAGCAACGTCGGCCCGCAAGGGCGCACGCTGTGGGGCCGGTGCTGGGTCCCCACGCCCGCGCCGACCGCACCCGGGACACACGGGTCGCGGAACCCCGGCTACCCGCTCCAGAGGACGGGCGGCCAGGGGAGGGACAGCGCCTAACACCAGACGCCCCTCGCAATGATGGAAGCCACCCCCCCCGGGGACGCCCTTCCGCCACCCCTACAACGAGCAACGCACCAACGCACCAACGCACCAGCCACGGGAATTCCGCACCCCACCCCCTGCTCTTAGGCACAGCGACACCACAATGGCGGAACCCGCGGCCCCACGGAAAAAACACGCCCCCGATCTCTGACGCTGGACGCAGCACACGAGGTCATCAGGGCGCTGGGACTCAGAGACGGCAAAGGAGACCCCCCACAAGGGGACGCGGGCACAGACTCCGACCTGGAGGCAGTACCAGAGCCCCCCACGGGAGGCGCGCCCGCCGAACTTGCGCCGCCGGCGGGCAGCGTGCCCACACTCTGCCCCGCGTGGAGACGGGGCCACTGCACCGGCGAAGGCTGGTGCCCCAAAACAGCACCCTCAGCCCGGCCCGGATAACGGAGCGCTGCCCGAGGTGAGACCGGCGGCCGCATGCGCCGCCCTATGCTACGGGGTGGCACAGGGCTGGATCCTGGATGAGACCGCACGCGGCAGCGTGAACATCCAGAAGGCCGTCGACCGAGTCACCCACGCGGGACAGGCGGCAGTGGCCTTGCACACCCGGGGCCGCGACGGCGGACCCGCAGAGGGGATCATTGTGGAACCCTCGGCAATGGTGCTCGTCCTGGCGGCGGACATGGCCCGAGGGGTGCCCCACGCATCCCGTGTGCGGCGGGCGTGCCCACAGTGGACCATCCAGGTGTACACCCCCCCACGGGCGTGGCCCTTCTCCACGTGGGCGGTGCTCGCCGTCATGTGGCACCTGGCACCGGAGGACGCCCCCACAGGGACCGCAGAGGAAATCGCCCGGGACCTCCACACCTGGCCGGCCGACCAGGATTACCACTGGCGCAGGCCCCGGGGCAGCCTCCCAGTGGCACCCGCGGCAGAGGGGCTCAGCCTCGCGGCAACCCTCCAACGGCACCCCGACAAGAAGGCACGCCACTTCCTGCAGACGCGCACGGTCCCGGCCACCCCGCCAGACTCCGAGTGGCGATGGGACGCAGGGGGGGCGCAACCGCTGCTGGGCCCCTGGGTCCTCCCGTTGTGGTATTTGCCCATGGGCACCCTGGCCGACGCCACTCAAGCCGTCAAGGGGGCTTTCCCGCAGCAGCTCCTTCCCGGCGTGGCCCTGCTCCGCAGCCTGCAGGCGGGGGCCGCCTGGGTACGGTGGAAGGAAGGAAAAAGGCGCTCGAGCCCCTATTTCCCCCTGGTCCAGGGTCAGGCGCTGCTCCACGCCAAGGGCATGGGGACCATGGAATAGGGGGCGATTGTGCCCGGCACGGCGTGCAGGTGGATCACAGCGGCCGCCCCACAGCCCATGCGATCGCCGCCGGCGTGCCACCGCCTCCTACGGATGGTCCCATCTTTGGCCCCCCGACACGCCTTTACGAGGGACGTGTGGAAGGCCATATTGAGCCGCACCAGGGAGTGGCTATCGAACCCGGGTGCACGGTACCCGCCGGGGCCGGTGCTCGAACAGCTCACGGCCCCCACACCCGGGGTCCGCCACGCCCTGCACAGGGCGTCCGCTCTCACGGAGCAGCTCAACGACGAGGTGCTGGACCTTGCGCTGGAGCCGCTGCGGGTGCTTTACCCGCAGACCCACATCCCACCCGCGGGCACGTCCAACCGCCTAGGCCGCCTGGGGTTGCAGCGCCGCGTCGAGGCCGCGCACCCAGGAGGCGTGGTGGAACAGTGGCTAACGCTCCGCAACCCGTCCGCCGCGGAAGGCCACTGGTACCTCCACCAACTCCTCTTCCTACCACGGGCAGCCCCGGAACACCGCCGGCAAAACCCGTACCACAGGCACCCGGAGCGCTGAGGCGCGCAGGACTTCCCGCAGCCAGTCCCGCCCGCCCTCTTGCCGGGGCAGGGCCCGGAGACGCTACAGCAGGGCCCCCCGCTCGACACCGCCACCACGGTACAACAAAGGGGACGCGACGGCGCGAATGGTGCAGAACCGGACGTCACGAACTGCGGAGTGGTGGCCTGGATGGCAGCCTGCAGGCACCTCGCCCGAGATACCACGGGTCTCCGGCAGTACAGACCAACGGACCGCACAGCGCTGGCGTCCGCGGTCGCGGCCGTCAATATGGGTCCCGTGGCGGCGTGGCCGGCGCAACTGCTGCCCCACGTCCCCTGCCACGACACGCAGCCCCGCCGGCCGGCCGCAACGCACGCGCTGACGGCACCCCTCACGGCAGAGCAGCTATACGTCGTCGCGGCGGCGTTGCTAGCGGATGGCGGGGAGAGCTTCGTCCACCACCACGGCCATCGCAGATTGCGGGAAGCATACAAGGGCCACAGCGCGATGCACCAGACCCGTGGCATGCCACACTCCGCGGGCGCACCCGCGTCTGGGATGCGGGTGATGGCACAGCCCCACCCGGGCCTCAGCAGGGGGAGGCACTGGTGCTGCAGGCGGCAGGCTACCAGGCCATCCTGCGCGGCCACGCCGGAGGGTACCGGTCGCACGTCCTGGCCGGAGTCCGCTGGACTGTCTGGCACAGCACCGCCAGGCAAGGGGCATTCCCGCGCCTGCCCCACGTCGACTGGCAGCAGGGGCCCACCCAGGCCTACTCTATGTCGGCGGACCCCTGGCCGCTGGCAGTCCTGCTACACACCGTCAGCGCCCCCAACAAGAGGCAGGAACCGGGGTGGGTCAACCCCCCCGCACTGGTGTGGAGCCCCGACCAGGAGGAGCATCTACGGGCCGCGTGGCAGGGAGACGCCATCAGGGCCACGGACGTCCCGGACCTCCACACGGGGCCAATCACGCACGCCCGCCTGGCAGCTACCCTGGCGGTGGCGCAACGGGGACAGCAGAACCCGCAGTTGGTGGTCTGCATGTTCAGCCCGGCGGACGCGCCCATCGTCGTCTGCGACCCCGAGCGCCTACCGGGGCCCGGAGCCGTGGTCCGCGTGGCAGACTGCACCCACATGATCGTCAAGGCGCTACGGAAGGGCGAGCACCACGCCCTCCTGCTCCAGGTCAGGCTGAAGGACAACGCCTGGGCGGCGAGACCGGGGGTGTGGCCGGCAGCCACGCACCCCGCCGAACTAGAGCACCAGCTGGCGGTCCCGACCACGGTGTACCACTGGCTGCAAGCCTTCCACGACCTGCGATGGAGGGGCAAAGCCGACCGCCAAATCAGCTCCACGCACTGGCAAACGTGGTTGCAAGCAGACGCGCAGCGCGATGCCATCCGGGGTCTCGGGCCCGCGCCTGTGACACGAGCCCTCGATGCGGCGGCCCCGGGCTGCACACCGGCGCCACACACGGTTCCACTGGCCAACCTGCCCTTCGAACAAGCGGCGGAGGGCGCCATCCAGAAGTCAATGCCGCTCCCCCCCGCGCGAGGGGCCACGGAGCCCACGAAATGCCCCCTGTGTGCAGACAAGTACTACACAAGCAGGGCAATGCTGGAACACCTGGCGTGGCACGCGGTGCACGCTGCAGCCCCGGCGGACGACAAGGAGGCGGCGTCCAACATCCTGCAAGGGAGAGCACGGAGGTCCCCATGGCACGCCACGTACGCCCGGTGCCCCCCGCCCCAGGCAGCCGATCACGCAGACGGCAATGAGGAGGCACCCGGGGCGGCCCCGGGGACCGGCGGTGCGGCCCAACCAGGGTCCATGTCCATCCCCCCGGGGCTGGCCCCCCTGCCCCCCCTGGCTCCCCCGGCCCCCCGGGCCCCCCTGTGGGCCCCGCTGGGAACGGGCTCAGCGGATGCGGCGCACCCGGATGCCCTGGCTGCACCGGCGAACCCAGCGGCGATGCCGATGCGGGATAGCTGACTCCAGGAGGACGCCCTGTGGCTCCTCTCCTGGAACCGCCAGACCGGTCCCTCCAGGACACTCTCCGGCGGCGCCGGGGGCCGGCGGCCTGTACCGACAAGGAGCACCTCATCACCGGCATGCTACCCGAGGAGGGGGGCTTTGCCATCATGCTCCAGGAAACAGGGATCGCCACCCGGGCGCAGGAGATGCACGTCGCCGCGGCGCTCCGGGACAAGGGGTACACCCCCTTCTTCAGCAGCCGGCTGGCAGAGACAGGAGCCACCTCCACCTCGAGAGGGGGGGGCCTCCTCACCGCGGTCAGCAGCAAGTACGTGGCGGAGCACGAGGTGCTCAGCTTCACGCAAATCGTCCCCGGGAAGGCCGCGGCCCTGAAGATCCGCACGGACGGGGGAGGCCTCACCCTCATCAACGTCCACGGGCCGCAAGCAGGCTGCCCCCCTGTTGGCGGGACGGGCGGCGTTCTGGGCTGACATACAAATGCATGCCACGGCACGCAGCCTCGGTGGGAGGCACCCGGTGGTCATCGCCGGCGACACCAATATCTACATGGATGCCACCACCAACCCGGCCACGGAGCACTTCTGAGCGGGCTGGGAGGCCCGCGGCAGGCGGCGAGGAGGACATGACCCCCACGCTCCACCCGTCCCGGCAGGGGGTGGACACCTTCCTGGTCAAAGAGCCCCTCCTGCCGTGGTCCCTGCGGGAAAGCGTCTGGGCTCGCGGCATGGCACACCCCCAGGTGGTCGGCTCGGACCACCTCCCGGTCTGCCTGGCCCTGCGCAGCGCAGCGGGGCGCGCGGCGATGCCCACCCCCTACAGCCACACGGAGAGCCGCCTCCTCCCGTAAGACGCCGAGGCCACGCCCGTCCAACACTGCCTGTGGACGGCGGTCACCGCCGCGAAGGATGAACCCTCCCTGGCGCCCTGGCTGGGTCCCGCAGAGCAGCAGGACTACGGGTTCATGCCCGCGGCCGCGCTGGACAAGGTGTTCGAACACCACCACGCGACGCATGACGCCCTGGCGCGTGTGGTGCAACGCCGGCAGCCGTCTCTGGCGGGGACGGACCCGGCGGAGGGGGACCTCCCGGAGAGCGGAAAGCGGCTCCAGGCGGCGGTCCTCCGCTATGACACCCTGGCAGCGCGCGCGCCGGCAGCGTACCAGGCGGACGCGGCGCGGCATGGCATCCGGTCCGAGGCGGCGCTCCGGCTCACGGAGGAGCTGCGGGGTTCCGCCCGACCACTCAGGGCCAGCTACAGGAGGAGCTGGAGAGGCAAGCAGCCGCCCTCGAGGAGGACATTCGCCAGCTCCGCGCACCCCTGGCGGCAGACCGCAAGCGCGCCATCAAGGACTTCTGGCGCCGCAACGCCCCCGACATCGCCCAGCGACCGAAAGCCGTGCGGGGAGCCATAGAGGTAGAGGCCCCGGGCCCGTCAGGCCTCTGGAACGTGCGGGTCCCCAGCACCCAAATGCTCCTCACGGAGGCCGACGACGTGATGTTCGCAGTTCGCGCCTTCTGGCGAGAACTGTATGACAAACGCCCGGTGGACCTCCCATGCTTCCAGGCAGTCCTCGGCCGCCATGTCCCCTGGGTCCCTGAAGGGGCCTGGACACAGGTCCAGCAGTACTCCATGCAGGACCTGAAGTCCGCCCTGGACAAGGCCGATGGCAAGGCCCGTGGTCCCAACCACGTGGAGGCCCGTTTCATCAAGGCCCTCCCGGCACCCGTCCAGTGGCTCCTGGTCCACTCCTACCTTGGCATCCTCCGCGGCGCCCCGCCGCCGATGCACTCGAGGGACGCGCACATCTGGCTCAGCCCAAAGGTGCTGGGCTCTGCCAGACTGGACGACCACAGGCCCATAGCCCTGGGCCAGCTGGACATGAAGCTGCTCACGGGCCCCCTCACCCAGCGCATCACGGAAGTGCTCACACGGCACGGAGTGGTCAGCGACTGGCAGCAAGGGGCCCTCCCAGGCTCCAACACAGGCCCCCCACTGTTCATGGCGCAGCGGCAGCTCCAGCGGGAAAGGCCCAACTACGTCTTCTCCTTCGACGCCCGCTAGGCCTTCGATACCGCCCCGCACGGCGCCCTCCACCTCATCCTGCGCCACCTCTCAATGCCGCCGGACGTCATCGACCTCCTGCTCTTCCTCCACACATGCGCCAGGCTGCGCATCGTCACCGCACACGGGCTAAAGCAGCCCGTCTACATGCTGCGCGGCGTCCGGCAGGGCAACCCCGAGAGCCCCCTGCTGTACGCTCTCCTCCTGGAGCCCCTGCTCAGGGCGCAGGGGCACCGCCTGCGCCCGCCGGGAGGGGCCGAGCACAGCCTCATCCAGGCCTACATCGACGACCTGCTGGTGGTGGCCCACACGCTGCAGCACTTCGTCGAGGGCGTGGAGGCGGTGGCCGCGTACCTGGGGATGATGGGCATGGAGCTCAACCCCCGCAAGTGCGCCATGGCCACCACGGAGGGGGTCCCGGGCCTGCAGCTGCGCCTCTGTCCCCACCTGGAAAACCCGTGGCACTGGGTACCAGCGGCGGACTCCATCCCCTACCTGGGACTCCAGCTGCAGCCGGACGGGGAGTTCTCTCTTCAGCGCAAGCACCGGCTACGCCTGGCGGCGGTGCACCACTGGTGCCTCAACACCCTCGTGCCACCGAAAGTGGTGCAGGACGTCATCCTGGCGATCCTCGGGGGAGTGACGCAGTACGTCGCCCCTTTCATCGCCGACGACTCCGACACCGCACGCCACCTGGACCACATCACGGTCCAGGTCGCGAAGGACAGGGCGCGGTACGCCTTCGACGCCTCGCGGGACAGGCTGCAGGATGACCGGACCCTGGGGCTCACACGGGTGCCAACGCGGTGCCAGCAGGCAGCGGTGGCCCTCGTGGGTACACTCGTCAACCACCGCTCAACCTCCGTGCGCGCCGAGGTCACCAAGATGTTCTGGGAAAAAGCCGGCGCGCACGGAATATGTCCCGGGGTGCACTACCACGTCCCCGAGTTCGCAACTCTAGCGGGGGGCGACTGGGTCCGCCGCATACCCCGGACCCTGGCCGCCCTGGGAGTGGGGCTGTACAACCCCATCGCGTGCCCCAGGGCGGCCCATGTCCAACTACAGTCCCCGCCTAGCAACATCGTCACGCTGCGCACCGCCAAGCTGCGGCACCGCAACACGTGCCGCCTGACGGTGCCGCACACAACGCCGTGGCATGGGCACCACAGGCCACGCCACCCCTTCCCCGACAACGACGACCCGTGGCCGACGGCGGTGCGGGAATGCCTCAACCAATGCGCCGCTGAACACCTCCACTAATGCCGCCGTGAGCAGGAGCCCACCAACCACCCCGGGTGGCGCGACGCCTTGGTCCACCTCTACCACACCACCGGCACCCGGGACCCCCGCCTGAGACTCGTCCACCCCACGAGGGCTAAGCACGACGCCCACACCGGCCCACGGGTGACCCCGGACGGCCTGCACCTCCACGTCGGGGGCTACCGCCGCCGGGGCGGCCTATCCCCCCCCACGCAGGGGGCGGCGTACCACCCGCCGGCAGCCCTCATGTACATCCTCCGCGACGTACTCGCAGAAAGCGAGCACCAAGAGCCTAACGCGGACGTGGCATGGCCCGAGCCCCTGCGCCCCCGGCCCCACGCGCCGACGCCGTTGTGGTTGGTGACCAGGGATGACCAATGCACCCAAGCGACGGGGCAAGGACAGCTCCGGGCCGAGTGGGTAATAGTGCAGGTGGGGGCAGGCCAGCCCAAACCCCGTCAGCTCCCCCGTGGCACCGCCCTGCTGGTAGCTACGGGGGTGCCCGACGACCCACACATGGCAGTGCACGCGGTGGACGACCAGCCGGAGGACACGGGGCACCTGGTGGTGCACCGGCGCGGAGGCCCGGCGTGGCTCAAGGAACATGTGACGGCACTTCGGTCCTGGGCAAGCACGATCGCAGGAGCGGAGATCCGGCTGCACAACAAAACCTGGCGATCAGCCCCGGCGACACCAGGGCGCTGAGCGTGGACCAACTGACACCCAGCCACCCCGACGTCCGGTGGCACTCCGCCGACCTCAACGCGGGGTGGCTCATCTGCACCGGGTACTATTGGATCCCGGAGGCCTGTGGCCACACCTCTTCCGACGCGTCCGGGGCCGGACCCTGCAAACACGCCACCAGCGTCGCTCTCGCCGCCGACCTCACCCGCACGTGGGCGGTGGCCATCTCGGGCACGGTGGCCGACGTGGAGGGGGTAGCCGCCTCCCCCCCCCTACAATACCGTGCCCACCGACCATGGGTCCACACGGTGGACGCCAAAGTCATCCTCCACCTCCTGCGGCACGCAGATCGCGAGCGGACCACGGGGGTCCCCGCCGTCGCAGCGAAGGTGGTCAACCAGATGCCCCTGCGGTGGCTCTGGGACAGCCTGTGCGCGCGAGGGCAACACGCCGGGCACCCGTTCTGGTACGTCCGAGCCACCTCACACCACAGTGACGCCCTACTGCACAAGGCGGACACCGTCCTGCAGAACACGCTCCCAGACCCTGGCCACGCCCAACTCATTGTCGCCGGCCGTGACGGCCATCTCAATCTACGGCCCCCCACGATGCGGGTGCTCGGCGAGGTCGCGCAGCGGGCGCAGACGGACCATGCTCTGACGCACCGGGGACACACACCTTTGGGCGCGGCCCACGCCACAGCCTATGTCCACGCCCGGGACCTCACCGCGACGGCCACCAACCGCCGGGCGCTGCGGGCCCGAGACGGCCACACGCCAGTGCAGCCCAGGCTCCGCGTCCGTAAGGAGCGGCTCTCCGGCGTCGCCGTCGTCCCACAACCGTGCCTCCTATGCGGCGGCCCGGAGGAGACCCCGGTGCACATGCACGTGGGGTGCGCCCACTCACAGCTCCTCTGGCCCCACTACCGCCAGGCGGTACACGAGGCGGCCCGCCACCTCCCACCCGGGGACAAAGCCCTGTGGGTGGCCTCGTGGCGCTCCGCAGACGCCACATGGACGGAAGTCTTCTGCTCCGGACTGGTGCCCGAGGACGCGGAGGCGCAGCTCCGCGCCATAGCCCGCTACGACCTGCCGGGAGGGACCTCTGTGGACGATTTCCTCCACCTCATGCTCCGGCTGGGGGACTTCGCATGGGAGGTTCGCAACCACCGGCTGGAGCAACTCCTCTGCGAGCCCCAAAGCGCGGCGGCCCGGGCACACCGGTGGCTCACTGCGGCGGAGGGCAACCACCCTCACCCCTCCCCTGTGCCCTGACAAGGACTTCGTAGCCTCCCTCCGTGTCGTGAATGGCACTCTGGAGTGCCCGCCCCAAGAGGGCCCCCACCCGTACCAGGACCTGCCGGGGGGGTTCTCGAGGCACCTACAAGACGCCCCCTTCCCACCGTGGATCATCGGGCGCGGCTCCATGACCGCGTAGGAGGCGCGCATCGTGGGTGAGGAATGGGCGCGCGAGTGAGTCCGTCGGTGCGCCACCTCGCGCGCCCCGGAGACCCCTGCGCAACGATACGCCGCCATCCCGCTTGAGGGATGGGGGCCGGACACCCGGCCGAGACCCACCGTGATCCGCGGGGCGGGACCTGACCACCCGTGGGACGCGGCGACGGGGGAATGGCTGCAAGCGGCCCCGGGGCCGCAAACGGGATGGACTGGGGACGTGTCCTCACTCATCAGGACACCCGTCCCCCCCCGCATTGTCCTTCACGCCGCCAACGTACTCCGAGCTACGGAGATACGCACATGGGGACACGCCGCGGCCACCGTCCGGTGGCACCCCCCAGAGGACGGGGCCGCCCAGCTCACCGTGGCGCATTCAAACCTGAGGGGCCAATATACGACGACGCCCTGTCCCGGCTGGGCGACACCCAGGGGCCCTTGCTCCTCATGCTCCCCACCGACATTGCAGCCGCGCTGCGCCATGAGCTGGAAGGCTGCGAAGGGCTGCGAGTGGGATGGGAGGCAGTCGCGGACGGCACCCTGCTGGCACTCCTCCACGGAGACACCGCGAACGGGTGCTGATGGGATGCGCTGACGCCCCACCTCACCGGGCGCCACGTGTACATGGCAACCCCCCCCCAGGGGCACCCCCGCCCGGGATGGGACGACCTCATCGCCACCTTCCACGACCACGGCACTCTCTCCGACGACACGTGGCGGGAGGTCCAGCGGAAGACGCTTAGCAGGGACTACTGGCGCCGCGTCCGCGCCCGCCTGCTGGAGATCCGGGGCCCCCTTGGACAGAGGTGGGACGACCACTGGCTCCGCCATCTCGACCCTTGGTTGCCTCCCTCCCACCTCCCACACACCTGCCGGCTCTGCGGGGAATGTGACACGGTGTCCTCCGCAGCGTCGACAGGCGCCGACAGGTTCGCGCAGTGCGCCCAGGTGGCCGGGTGCCCCTGGCCCGAACCTCCTGCAGGCCCGCGCAGGCGCACAGAGGGGGAGGCCCTGCACCAGCGCATCGAGGGGGCAGACGCCCCCTCACACGAACGCGCGGGCCCCGCGGGCGCTGCCCTTCTGTGGATCCACATGCACCTGCGGGACCCCACATCCGTTGCGCACCTGTCGCACGTGTTCGCGCCCTGACCCCCACCCGCCGCCGCCCTTTGCAGAGCCCGCAGTACCATGCCACGCCGACGGGGGGATGGGCCGGAACACACCAGGGCCCGCCGCAAAGCGCAGGAGGCGGCCGTCCGGGGCCTGGTGACGGACGCGGTGGCGGAGGCGCACGAGGCGCACGCTGCCGCACGGCGTGACCTGACGAGCAGCGCCACGGCTTTCCTCAACGAGACCGCCCTCCCAGCCGTCCGCGCCCTGAACGGATCGGGGGCCCGTACGCTGCTCCCGGCGATGCACCGGATCGTGAACGCCGTCCAGATGGGGCTCATCAGCCCGGAGACGGCCCTCTACGGGCACTGGATGGAGTGGCGCGAGTCCAACCGGTCGGGGCGGCCCCTGTCCATGGGGGATACCCTGCAGCTGACGGGAGCGGGGTCCGCCATGTCCCTCCGCAGCAGCGCCCCAGCCCTGCTGCACGCCATCAGAACGCGCTACCCCGGGGACGCGGCCCCGTACCTGAACCAGGCGCGGGCCACGTACCCGGGGGGAGTGTCCGAGCTGGATGCGGCGCTCCACCTTCTACACCCACCGGACGAGGACCTGGAGGTGGGCGACATCACGGTGTTCGTGGAAGGCGCAGAGGAGGCGTCCGCCCGCCCCCGGCCGACCAACCCGGTGTACGACGGCACCAGGCGCACCTCCCCGTACGCCATCGTATGCCAGACGTTCCCCAGGGAGCCCACTTGGTGCCCCACCCTCCCGCCGGCGACAAACGCGCCCCGCGGCTGGGCTAACCCAGACCTGCCCCCCCCCCTCTCCAGAACCAGGGGTGCCCACCACAGGGGGCAGGTCCTCTGGCCAGACTGTTCTGGCACCCCCCTGCTCCTCCTCGTCGGGGCAGGTCCTGGGGATCACCCCCACCCACCTCTATGGAGCAGCACCCGTACCCCGCCCCCCCCTCCCGGCGCCCGCGGCGCAGGACGGAGTACACACCTTCCTGCGAACACAGGAGGTCACCGCCGTTACGGGGGTCCACCTAGTGCGGCTCCCCCCGACACCACCCAACGACCCCCGGGGGCCCAGGGCCCCGGGCCCCGCCCCAGACTGGGAGCTGTGGCGCGAAGCGTGGGCCGCGTGGCTCCCCCGCCTCCCCTCCCAATGCCGATGGATGGCCGCCGGCCCCCGGCCGTGCGGGGCTGACGCCACAGCCGGCCCCCCACCCCCTCCCCCCCTCCCCCCCGCAGAGCACCGCACGGCACTGCCCACGGCACGGCACTGATGCACCAGGAGGTACTGGGAAGGGCGCGCCTGCCACCACGCATGCCTACCAGGATAACAGTGATGGCAGACTGCGATGGCTCCCCCCAGCGGGACGACCGCCACCTCTGCCGGTCCCGCTCCCGCTCCCCCGCCTCCCCGGAGTGGACAGGGGAGACCCTCGCGGAGCGCGAGGAGCGGAGGCTGGCGGAGGTGGCGGTGCTGGTCATGCCGCCGCCGCCGACCGAGGAGCCTGAGCCAGCCGAGGTGACCGCCCCCGCCGCCCAAGCAGCCAGCCCTGCCGCCCCGCCCCGGGAGTGGGCCCCAGAGGAGCAGGAAGCGGAGACCGCAGCCCCAGGGAGCCACGCCGCGGCCCCGACCGCGGCCCCCGGCACGCCGCCAACACGGGGGGTAGCCCCGGCGCAGGAACCAGGCGCATCGCCGAGGGCTGCCGCAGCCGCAGAAGAGAGCAAGGCGGGCGCGCAAGGGGTTGCGGGCGCGGCCCCGGCGGGACGCGCCACCGCCTCGGCCGGCCACGCCGCGACCCCCAGCACGCCGCGAACGCGGGGGACGGACCCTGCACGGGCCACGGGCGCCTCGCCGGCGGCCGCTGCAGCAGCAGCAGTGGGCAGGGAGAGCACGAAGTACCGCGCCCACGCCAACCCCACCCACACCCACACCAGCCCCAAGCAGTTCCCCCCCAAGCCCTTCCCCCCGGGGCGGGCGCGGCACGTCCGCCCCCCGGCGCCCGAGCGCTCGCCGCCGGGCGTCACGCTGTCGCAGCTGCAAAGACAGCAGGACGCCCGGCGCGTGATCCAGGAAGGAGGGGAGGGCGCGCAGGCAGAGCTGCGTGCCAGCCACGGGAACGCGGAGCGGGGGGCAGGAGGCAACAGGGGAAGTGCCCAGGAGCGCGCGCAAGGAGCAGGCCAGGGCACGCGCGGCAGAGAGCAAGGGCGCAGCAGCGGGGGGGGGGCAGAGCGCAGGCAGCAGACGGCGCGACTCAGGGCAGGGGGCCGGGAAGGGACCAGGGCACGGGGAGGGCGCGCAGGGGCGCGGGCAGGGAGCCCAGGTGCAGGGAGCGGGGCCAGGGGCGGTGGGCGAGCGGGCGGGCCAGGGCGTGGGGGACGGGGGGCGGGTCCCGCGGGACAGGCAGGGGGCCCGAAAGGGGCCCAAGGGCAAGGGCAAGGGCGCCGCGGGCCCCAAGGCACAGGCGGGACGGGGCATGGGAGCCCGGGGGGGAGGGCGGGCCGAAGGCAGGGGGGCGGGGAGCGGGGCGCCCCCGCAGCCGGACGTGCAGCCGGTGAGGTGCATCCCCCCCGGCATCCAACAGATGCCGGCGCACCACACCCACCACCACCACCACCACCACCACCACCTCTACAACATCGACCCTGACGCCGGCGAGCTCGTCCCCCCCCAAAACCCCCACGACCCCAGCAACAGCCAGCCCCCCCCGAGCCGAGAGCGGAGCCGGCGCGGATGGCCTCGGCGGAGGGGGGGCGGGGCGCGGCATCGGCGCCGCAGGCACAGGGGCAGCGAGTGGAACCGGCGCGAGGGGCAGAGGGGGCCCGGCCCTAGGACCGGGACTGGGGCACGGTCCCGGACCCTCTTGGGGAGGAGGCCCTCCCCCTGGTGGGGGGGGTGTACGGGTGGTTGTGCTGGGCCAACCAGGGGACCACCAGGGGGTTGAGGAACCGGCTCTTTGATGCCGTGCTCCTTCGGAGAGACGGAGGAGACCGAGAGGTACCCCCGGGGGGCCGGGCAGCCCTGGAGGACCATGAGAGGGTCCTCAGGTCAGTGATCCGGGCGGCGTGGCCCGACAGGGAGCCGACGTGGCCGGCCTTCCTGGAAGGGGGAGCGGTGCTCCGCATCACGGATGCGGACGCCAACAACTGGCTCCCCCGGGCCTTACGCAGCGCCCTCGCCCACTGGCGCTACCGCCAGCGCAACCCGCCGCCGCCACAGCCCCAGCCCCCACACAAGCGGCGGCGCAGCTGACGGCCCAGACGGCGGGCGCGAGAAAGTGGGGGGGGGGGGCTGGGCCCCCCGAG
Source organism: Eutreptiella sp. 'Long Island Sound 2002' (assembly GCA_964036045.1). Lineage (NCBI taxonomy): Eukaryota > Euglenozoa > Euglenophyceae > Eutreptiales > Eutreptiaceae > Eutreptiella > Eutreptiella sp. 'Long Island Sound 2002'. Next base: position 157,269,203 of record OZ038379.1, read on the forward strand.
CCACGCCCCCGCCACGGTACGGTGTGACGCAGGAGCGCGCGCCACCTCCCGCGGGAGGGAGAGCGGGACAACGAGCGCGGGGGGGAACCTGCTGCCCCGCAGCCCGCTAACCGCTGACCGCCAACCCTCACGGCCGCCCCCGGCCAGCCACCGCCGCGCGACGACGGCCGGGGGGATGAGGGCCCCCAGCGAGGGCCTGCACGAGGGTCTGGCTCTAGGTAGAGGGGGGCGGGGGAAGGGTTCGACCCCCCAGCCGATGGCTGGCCCCCGGGGCCGGGACCGCCATGCGGCCCCCCCTCAGCCGTCAGGAGGCAGCGCCAGGGGACCAGAGGGCCCCCCCCACTCCCCCCCCCCTCCCACTCAGGCCCAACAGCGGACAGAGGCAGACCGAAAAAACGGCGGCCCCGCACCCCCCCCGAAGAGGCCGCTGTACCCGGGGTGCGGGGGCACCACGGCCGAGGCAGGAGCCCACACAGCCTGCCTGCTGCCGGCCGACGGCGGACCGGCGGCGCCCAGGACGGCGCAAACGGAGCGGCCTTATCAGAGGCCGGCCCGGGGAAGACGGGGGCGCGAACCAGGGCGGGGGGGTCCCCCCCCCCCCCCGCCGCATTGACCCGTCGGTGGCCGACCGGACCGCGCCCGACGCCCGCGGCCGCCCGGCAACCCCCACTTCGCGAGTATACCCCGAGGGGGCACGCCGGGGACAACGGAAGGCAGGCCGACGCCCGACGGGGCGGGGAGGCGGGGGGCGGCCCACCCACCCCCCCCCCCCGCATCCTCCCCCAGCTTGGGAGCCACAGGAGCGGCCCTCCGCCCCCCCAGAGCCAGGAGGACGCCCCCCCCCCCAGAAGGGACCGCGACGCGGGGGGGGGGGATGCGGCTGGACCTGCTCCCGCTGGGGTCGCGGCCGCAGGGGGACCCCACACCAGCGTGCCGGAGCAACGCGCGCACCAGAACAGTATGGGGGCCGCGCCCCACATGACCCTCCCGTGACCACAGCCCACTCAGGGAGGGCAGAGGGGGGGTTCAGATCTGCAGGGGCCCCCTGGGGAGCGGTCCACGGGCCGCCCCTCACCCCTCCCCACCCCAGGCGGCACCGCGACCCAGACCGCACGCGCACGCCGGAGGAGATTGCGCCGAGGACGCGAGGGGGGCCAGGATGGAGTACCGCAGGCCGCCACCCAGAAGGGGGGCAGGGAGGCCGCTGCGCGACCCCCCCCCCACCCCCCCCACCGGCCCACAAGCCGCGGGGGCCCCGGCCCCCACCCCCCGGGGCAGGGGGGGCTGGTCCCCCCCCCCGCCCGAGAGAGGAGCCGGAGCGCAGCCCGCCCCCCCGCCCCAGCCGCCGGCTCCCACAGGGGCTGCAGAGAACAAGCCAGCCCGCGCCAACGCGCCAGGACGCCGCACAGATCGCGCCCAGAGAAGGCGGGCCAGCACGAACCGGAGTGATATAGGGATCCACGCCCCCCATGGACAGAACGACGCCAGTGACACCCGCTTTGTTGCCTGCCCAGGGAAGGCAGAGGGACGGAACGAGGCAGAGCAACCCCCCGCCCTACAGGCCCCCCCCGGCCGCACAAACGGGGGGTCCGGCGCACGCCCCCCCCCCCCCTCGGCCTGCCCCCTGGCAGACGAACGCCACGGGCCCGCCCCGCGGCGCGCAGCCCCCACAGGGCGTGCAAGCCGGGAGGACAGAGAAGGGCCCCCACACCCGCACGCCCGCGCCCACAACACGTGGATAGCGGACCCCAACAGCCCGCCCAGTGGACGGGCAGTCGGGGGAGGGGGAGCGCCTGACCCCAGACGCCCCTCGCGACAGTAGGAGGCACCCCCCCCAGGGGGCGCCCTGCCGCCACACCCGCAACCCCAAGCCAAGTAGGGGGGAACCGGGACCGGACTGCCCCCCCCCAAGCACACCAGACGGCGCAAGGGACCGGGGCAGGACACGCGGAGGGGCACCGACCACGTGGAACGGCCCTACCAGCGCCCAGTGCCGGGACCGCGCGAGGTGCGCACGCCACACCACCCGGGGGGGGGGGGGGGGACGCCGCGGGAGCGCGAGCGCACACACACGTAACGGGCACGCGAGGACTACCAGAAGGGCAACCGGACCGAGCGCGCGGAACGCACAGACCGCGTGGAATGGCGTACCAGCGAGCGAGGGTAGGGGACACCCGGACAGGACGGCCCGCCACACGCAGCGCGGAACACGCGGGGCCGGAAGGGGGAAACGAGAGAGACACAAAACCAGGTACCCGCCCGAACCCCCCGAACCGGCCGCGAGCGCCGCGCACACACAGACGGGGCACTGCACCCGCCAAGGCAGTAGTGGCGCACAGCGCCACGCCCCAACCCCTGGGCTAGGCAGCCTCCGCGCCAGCCCAAGGGGGTCCCACTGGCGACAAGCCAGTAGCACGGGCCCGGCGGTGCCGGCGCTTCGGGCGACCACGCATTAGGGGGGCGACGCAGTGGGTAAGCGCCCGCAGCCACGGCTGCGAATTGATGCACTGACCGGGGAGTGGCCAAACGGGGAAGCCGGGGAAGGACGGGGCTCCGAGCCCTGTGAACCCGGGGGACTCCGCCACCAGGCAGGAGGTGCGTCTTGGAGGGCCCCCCACTAGGACCCGGTGGGGAGGATATCACCTGGCCCGACCAGGTGGACCCCCGGGGCAGAAAGGCGTGTAGTACCCGCAAAATCAAATCTCAAACCTCAAACCTCATCCCCCTGGTGGTCATTCCCCAGCTCAGCCACCCGTACACCTCCACCACCAGGGGGAGGGCCTCAGCCCCTTGGAGGTCCGGGACCGTGTCCCAGTCCCGGTCCCAGGGCCGGGCCCCCCCTGCTCTCGCGCTGGCTCCGCTTGCAGCCTCTGTGCCTGCGGCGCCGGCGCCGCGCCCCGCCCCCCCGCCGCCGAGGCAGCGGCCATCCGCGCCGGCTCCGCCCTCGGCGCGGGGGGGGGCTGACTGGTGCTGAGGGTCGGGGGGGTTGGGGGGGGATGAGGTCTCCGGCGTCGGGGTGGATGTTGTAGAGATGGGCGTGTTGGTGGTGGTGGTGGTGGGTGTGGTGCGCCGGCATTTGTTGGATGCCGGGGGGGATGCACCGCACCGGCTGCACGTCCGGCTGTGGGGGCGCCCCGCCGCCCATCCCCCTCCCTTCGCTCCGTCCTCCCCCAATGGCTCCCATGCCCCGTCCTGTCTGTCCCTGGGGGCCTACTGGGCCCCTGCCCTTGCCCTTGGGTCCCTTCCCGGCCCCCACGCCTCTGTCTCCCTGCCCGTGCCGTGCGTCCCGCTCCCTGTCAGGCGCGCCCTGGCCTGCACTGCCGGCGCCCGTGCCCTTCTCGTGCGCGTGCCCATGCGCTTAGCTGCGCCAACGCTCGCCGGCCGCGCCTCGCTCCGCTCCATGCGCTCCGTGACCGCGCGCCTTGGCGCCCTGCTCGCGCCCCTGCGTGTCCTTCCCATGCCCTTGCCCCTTCCCAGCTCCCTGTTACGCGTCGCGCCGTCCGCTGCCTGCGCTCTGTCCCCCTCCTCTGCCGCTGGCCTCGACGCCTTGCCCGCGTTTTCGCCCTCGCTCCTTGCGGCGTGTGCCCTGGCCTGCCCCCTGCGTGTGTCCCTCGGCACTCTGCCTGTCGCCTCCTGTCCCCCGCTCCGCGTTCCCGTTGCCGGCATCCTGCCCCGCCTGTGCGCCGTCCTCCGCCTCCCGGATCACGCACCGGGCGTCCTGCTGCCTCCGCAGCTGCGGCAGCATGACGCCTGGCGGCGAACGCTCGGGCGCCGGGGGGCGGACGTGCCGCGTCCGCCCCGTGGGGAAGGCGGCCTTCGGGGGGAACGGCTTGGGGGGGCTGGTGTGGGTGTGGCTGTGGTTGGTGTGGGCGCCGTACTTCGCGCCCTCCCTGCCACTCGCGGCGGCTGCGGCGGCTCCCGGCGAGGTGCCTGGGGCCCGTGCAGGGTCCGTCCCCCGCGCCCGCGGCGTGCCGGGGGCCGCGGCGTGGCCCGCCGGTGCGGTGGCGCGGCTCGCCGGGGCCGCGGTCTCAACTTCTTGTGCACTCTCCCCGCCCTCCTCTGCGGCCGCGGTAGCCCCCAGCGAGGCGCCCGGGGCATGTGCTGGGGCCACCCCCCGCGCTGGCGGCGCGCCGGGGGCCGCGGTTGGGGCCGCGGCGCGGCTTGCTGGCGCTGCGGTCTCAGCCCCCTGTGCGCCTGGGGCCCCTTCCCGGGGCGGGGCGGCAGGGCTTGCTGCCTGGGCGGCAGGGGCGGTCTCCTCGGCTGGCGCAGGCCCCCTGGCTCGACAGCCTGGTGTCCGCGGAGGCTGCTCGGGGCTGCCCAGCCAGCGGCCCGACCGGCACAGCTGCCTCCGCCAGCCTCCGCTCCTCGCGCTCTGCGAGGGTCTCCCCCGCATATCCCGGGGAGACGGGGGAGCGGGAGTAGGACCGGCGGTGGTGGCGGTCGTCCTGCTGGGGGGAGCCATCGGAGTCCGACATCACTGTTATCCTGGTAGGGATGCGTGGTGGCAGGTGTGCCCTTCCAACTACCTCCTGGTGTATCTGTGTTGTGCCGTGGGCAGTGCTGTGCAGTGCTCCGCGGGGGGGAGGGGGGCAGGGGATGGGGGGCTGGCGGTGGGGTCAGCCCCGTGCGGGCGGGGGATGGTGGCCATCCATCAGCACTCGGTGGGGAGGCGGGGGAGCCACGCGGCCCACACGTCGCGCCACAGCTCCCAGTCTGGGGCGGGGCTCAGGGCCCTGGGACCCCGGGGGTCGTCGGGTGGTGCCGGGGGGAGCCGCACTAGGTGGACTCCCGTAACGGCGGTGACCTCCTGTGTTTGGCCCCGCCTACGCACAGTTGGGGCCAACGGTGGGTCCACCAGGGTCCCCGGGGCGGAAAAATCAATTTTTCCAAAGTTGTTCCTAGACCACTTGGGATGCTCAAACACGTGTTTTTAGCCCATTTTGAGCCCGTGGTGATGCGTTTTGGGCCATGGAAAATCCCAAATTCTTTACAAATGGGACCAAAAATGAGTCCAAAATGGGTCCAAAACGTGTTTTTCTAAAGATGATCTCGGACCATTTTGGATGCTCAAACAAATGCTTTGAGCGCATTTTAGGCCGCTGGTGACGCGTTCTGACCCACGGAAAATCCCAAAATACCTTGAAAGCAAGCACACCGCCATTTCGTTTTTGCCCCTTCCCATCGCCTTGGGCTCGACTCTACTTTGGCCATCCTGTGAGCGCCAGATTCCGCAAGACGAGGCGCTATACAAAAGTCGTTTGTTGCGTGCTGATGATCCACTTCCGCACCCGCGTTGGACTTGCAATTATTGGAAAATGCCTTACACCTGACTGCTACCCCTCTCCCCTTAAATCTAGCTAACAACCACAACAACAACAAGCAACAAGCACGTCTCCGTGTCGTTTTGGCCATTGCTCCGTCCCAACGCTTCGGATCTTTTGCCCATGTCGCCATCTCGGAGCCTTCGTGGTGGCCTTGCCCAATCCAAGTTTTGAGCCAGAAACTCACTGGTGGCGGCCCGGGGTGGTGGCGCCAAGTCGGGAGGTGCCCTCCCAAATCTGCCCAGTTTTGGGCCAAAAACAGCCTTTTTTGCCCTAAACAACCCTAGAAGGGGTTCAAAACAGCCAAACGAAGGCAAACGGCTGCTACAGTACACGTGCTGCTTGACTTCCTTGTGTTCAAGGGCCCTTTGGTGCCCTTCAATCCCACGATATGTCTGAAAAACGACCCAAAAAGGCGCCAAAAAGCCCCAAATATGCGCAATGTGCACCAGCACCCCGAAACCAAGAACGGGCCGTATCTTGGGCTGAGTGGCTCAAATCCGAATTTGAAGGGCACCTAGTCCACCCGCAACCCCCCACTTTTTCTGGTTTCCAAGCCTCATAATTACCCAACGAGGCGCCTAGACCCCCGTACCAGTGGTCACTTGGTGGTGCCGGAGGGCAGCACAGCCCGCGCGCGGTGGGAGCCAACGGTGGGTCCAACAGGGTCTCCGGGGCGAAAAAAATCATTTTTTTCAACGTTGTTCCTGGACCACTTGGGATGCTCAAACAAGTTTCTTTAGCCCGTTTTGAGCGCGTGGTGCCGTGTTTTGGGCCATGGAAAATCCCAAAATGCCTTGAAAATGGGCCGTTTTGGGACCAAAAGTAGGTCAAAAATGGGTCAAAAACGCATTTTTCCAAAAGTGATCCTACACCATTTGGGATGCTCAAACAAGTGTTTTTAGCCCATTTTGAGCCTGTGGTGACGCGTTGTGGCCCATGGAAAATCCCCAAATGCCTTGAGAAGGGGCTGTTTTGGGACCAAAAATCAGTCAAAAATGGGTCAAAAACACGTTTTTCCAAAAGTGACCCTGGAGCATTGGGGGTGCAAAAACAAGTGTTTTTAGCCCATTTTGAGCCCGTTTTGACCAGGTTTAGCCCCTTCGGCCACCTGTATGCACCAAGTTGTACCCTTCGCGTGTACCTTAGAGCCATATGGTCTAGCCACCTAGAGTTGGGGAGAGGGGTGTAGATAAGAGGATATATATATATATATATATATATATATATATATATATATATATATATATATATTACTACACCCCTCTCCCCTTAAATCTAGCTAACAAGCAAGCAAGCAACAAGCAAGCAAGCAACAAGCACTTCTCCTTTTCTGTTTTGGCCATTGCTCCGCCTCATCGCTCCGAGCTCTACCCCACCCTCGCCATCTTGGAGCCTAGGTGGTGGCCTTGCCAAATCCAACTTTTCAGCCAAAAACTCACCGGTTGTGGCCCGGGGCGGGGGCGCCACGTCGCGAGGTGCCCTCTCAAATCTGCGCATTTTGTGCCCCGTGACAGCCTTTTTTGGCCCAAAACCGCCCCGAAGCCCAGTCAAAACGGCCAAATGGGGGAAAAAAACTTGCTACACTCCACGTGCGGCTAGACTTCACTGTGACCAAGAGCTCTTTGTTGCCCTCTAACTCCACAATATGTCCGAGAAATGGCCCAAAAAGGCGCCAAAAAGCCCCAAAATCTGTGCCATGTGCACCAGCACCCCGAAACCAAGAACAGGCCGTATCTTAGGCTACGTGGCTCAAAATCCAATTCCGAGGGCACCTAGTCCACCCGCAACCCCCCACCTGTTGTGGTTTCCACCTCTCAAAATCGCCCAACGAGCCACCTTGACCCGCGTACCAGTGGTCACTTGGTGGAGCCGGAGGGTAGCACAGCCCGCGCACAGTTGGGGCCAACGGTGGGTCCACCAGGGTCCCCAGGGCGAAAAAAATCATTTTTTTCAAAGTTGTTCCTAGACCACTTGGGATGCTCAAACGAGTGTTTTTAGCCCGTTTTGAGCCCGTGGTGGCGCGTTATGGGCCATGGAAAATCCCAAAATGCCTTGAAAATGGGCCGTTTCAAGACCAAAAATGAGTCAAAAATGGGTCAAAAACGCCTTTTTCCGAAAGTGATTGTGGACCATTCGGGATGCTCAGACAAGTGTTTTTAGCCCATTTTGAGCCCGTGGTGACGCGTTTTGGGCCGCTGAAATTGCCAAAATGGTACAGGAGGGACAAGTAGTTCCTTGAGGTGTTTTGCCGTTTGTATGCTTTGTTCTTTCGTGCCCTTTGCTCTTAGTGATTGGACTTGGAGTACAGGTGTACTCTTAACGGAGTTACCTTCGCATTCACACCATGTCTACTCATGGGAGCAAGAGTTGGTACAGGAGGGACAAGTAGTTCCTTGCTGTGTTTTGCTGTTTGTGTGCTTTGTTCTTTGATGCCCTTTGCTCTTAATGATTGGACTTGGAGTATAGGTGTACTTTTAACGGAGTTACCTTCGCATTCACACCATGTCTAATCATGAGAGCAAGAGTTGGTACAGGAGGGACAAGTAGTTCCTTACTCTGTTTTGCTGTTTGTGTGCTTTGTTCTTTGATGCCCTTTGCTCTTAGAGATTGGACTTGGAGTACAGGTGTACTCTTAACGGAGTTACCTTCACATTCACACCATGTCTAATCATGGGAGCAAGAGTTGGTACAGGAGGGACAAGTAGTTCCTTGCTGTGTTTTGCTGTTTGTGTGCTTTGTTCTTTGATGCCCTTTGCTCTTAGTGATTGGACTTCAATTCAAAACTTTTCTAGTAGCCAAGAGTTCCAACCAGTTCAGGTTGCCATCCGTGGGAGTTCCCAATGTACAGGTGTACTCCTAACGGAATCACCTTCACCTTCATGCCATGTCTAAACCTTGGGAGGAAGGGTTACAACTGTTTCTGTAAAGTGATTACCACAGAACTTGCAAGTAATTCCTTCACGTGTTTTGCCCACTTTGTTTCGTTCCTCCAACACTGCCACACGGTTACGGTACATTGCGGTTTGATGCGTGGGACGGGCTCTTTCTGAGCGGATATAAATTCCCATTAGCCTTCCCCTCCACCTTGTGCTCGACTCCCACATAATAAACCCGCGTGTATTTCAGGAGAGGGGTGTAGATTAGAGGATATATATATATATATATATATATATATATATATATATATATATATATATATATATATATATATATATATACATATATATATATATATATATATATACATATATATATATATATATATATATATATATATATATATATATACATACATATATATATATATATATATATATATATATATATATATATAGCAACAAGCACGTCTCCGTGCCGTTTTGGCCATTGCTCCGTTCCAACGCTTCGGATCTTTCGCCCATGTAGCCATCTCGGAGCCTCCGTGGTGGCCTTGGCCAATCCGAGTTTTGAGCCAGAAACTCACCGGTGGCGGCCCGGGGCGGTGGCGCCAAGTCGGGAGGTGCCCTCCCAAATCTGCCCAGTTTTGGGCCAAAAACAGCCTTTTATGCCCTAAACAACCCTAGAAGGGGTTCAAAACAGCCAAACGAAGGCAAACGGCTGCTACAGTACACGTGCTGCTTGACTTCCTTGTGTTCAAGGGCCCTTTGGTGTCCTTCAATCCCACGATATGTCCGAAAAACGACCCAAAAGGGCGCCAAAAAGCCCCCAAATATGCGCAATGTGCACCAGCACCCCGAAACCAAGAACGGGCCGTATCTTGGGCTACGTGGCTCCAATCCGAATTTGAAGGGCACCTAGTCCACCCGCAACCCCCCACTTTTTGTGGTTTCCAAGCCTCAGAATTACCCAACGAGGCGCCTAGACTCCCCTACCAGTGGTCACTTGGTGGTGCCGGAGGGCAGCACAGCCCGCGCGCGGTGGGAGCCAACGGTGGGTCCAACAGGGTCTCCGGGGCGAAAAAAATCATTTTTTTCAACGTTGTTCCTGGACCACTTGGGATGCTCAAACAATTTTTTTAGCCCGTTTTGAGCGCGTGGTGCCGTGTTTTGGGACATGGAAAATCCCAAAATGCCTTGAAAATGGGCCGTTTTGGGACCAAAAGTAGGTCACGTTGGGTCAAAAACGCATTTTTCCAAACGTGATCCTACACCATTTGGGATGCTCAAACAAGTGTTTTTAGCCCATTTTGAGCCTGTGGTGACGCGTTGTGGCCCACAGAAAATCCCCAAATGCCTTGAAAACAGGCTGTTTTGGGAGCAAAAATCGGTCAAAAAAGTGACCCTGGAGCATTGGGGGTGCAAAAACAAGTGTTTTTAGCCCATTTTGAGCCCGTTTTGACCAGGTTAAGCCCCTTCCGCCAACTGTATGCACCAAGTTGTACCCTTCGCGTGTACCTTAGAGCCATATGGTCTAGCCACCTAGAGTTGGGAAGAGGGGTGTAGATAAGAGGATATATATATATATATATATATATATATATTTATATATATATATATATATATATATACATATATATATATATATATATATATATACATATATAGGAGCCAAGAGGCCCAGGACACCGCACACGCAACACAACACACCAAGTGGGCACACCGGTGAACAGGAGCCAAGTGGCCCAGGACACCGCACACGCAACACAACACACCGAGCGGGCACACCGGTGAACAGGAGCCAGGAGGCCCAGGACACCGCACACACAAAACAACACACCGAGCGGGCGCACCGGTGAACAGGAGCCAGGAGGCCCAGGACACCGGACACGCAACACAACACACCGAGCGGGCGCACCGGTGAACAGGAGCCAGGAGGCCCAGGACACCGCACACGCAACACAACACACCGAGCAGGCGCACCGGTGACCAGGAGCCAGGAGGCCCAGGACACCGCACACGCAAAAGAACACACCGAGCTGGCGCACCGGTGAACGGGAGCCAGGAGGCCCAGGACACCGCACACGCAAAACAACACACCGAACGGGCGCACCAGTGAACAGGAGCCAGGAGGCCCAGGACACCGCACACGCAACACAACACACCGAGCGGGCACACCGGTGAACAGGAGCCAATAGGCCCAGGACACCGCACACGCAAAACAACACATCGAGCGGGCACACCGTTGAACAGGAGCCAGGAGGCCCAGGACACCGCACACGCAAAACAACACACCGAGCGGGCACACCGGTGAACAGGAGCCAGGAGGCCCAGGACACCGCACACGCGAAACAACACACCGAGCAGGCACACCGGTGAACAAGAGCCAGTAGGGCCCAGGACACCGCACACGCAAAACAACACACCGAGCAGGCGCACCGGTGAAAAGGAGCCAGGAGGCCCAGGACACCGCACACGCAAAACAACACACCGAGCGGGCACACCGGTGAACAGGAGCCAGGAGGCCCAGGACACCGCACAAGCAACACAACACACCGAGCGGGCACACCGGTGAACAGGAGCCAGGAGGCCCAGGACACCGCACACGCAACACAACACACCAAGCGGGCGCACCGGTGAACAGGAGCCAGGAGGCCCAGGACACTGCACACGCCAAACAACACATCGAGCGGGTGCACCGGTGAACACGAGCCAGGAGGCCCAGGACACCGCACACGCAAAACGACACCCCGAGCGGGCGCACCGGTGAACAGGAGCCAGGAGGCCCAGAACACCGCACACGCAACACAACACACCGAGCGGGCGCACCGGAGAACAGGAGCCAATAGGCCCAGGACACCGCACACACAAAACAACACACCGAGTGGGCGCACCGGTGAACAGGAGCCAGGAGGCCCAGGACACCGCACACGCAACACAACACACCGAGCGGGCACACTGGTGAATAGGAGCCAGGAGGCCCAGGACACCGCACACGCAAAACAACACACCGAGCGGGCGCACCGGTGAACAGGAGCCAGGAGGCCCAGGACACCGCACACGCAACACAACACACCGCGCGGGCGCACCGGTGAACAGGAGCCGAGTGGCCCAGGACACTGCACACACGCAGGGCGGCCGAGGGACAGGGAAGAACCAACATTCCATGGATCGGACACACTGGGGCGACCCAGCCGACCCACCGGGCCAGTGGCAGGAGCAGTACTCCACGGCTACTGGTCCGAGCCCGGCCAGGCTGCATCGGGGACCATGGCAAACGTCACCCGGAGCCATGGAAGCAACCGGTGACAGGCGAGCCGGTACACAGTCCAGGAGGGGGTCGCCTGCAAAGCGGAGCGGCCCCGCAACTCAAGCCACAAGGGTGAGGTGGTCGTACCGTAGACAAGCGGGTGCAATACCCCTTGTGGTGAGAGATACTCCACACGGCTGGGCAGCCCCCAGAGCTGCCGCCCAAAGGAGGGGGCATGTGGCCCTACTCATGGACACATGCGGGGACACCCTCCGACCGGGGACACATGGACCCGGTGGCCGCGACAATGCCTTCCCAAGCACATGCGGGAGCGGCTCAAGAGGCACAGGACATAGGGCAGTGGGAGGGACAGGACGTCCCCTTGGTAAGACCTTCTTCCTGCATTGTCAAAGGAGGCATCCCGAGCTCCCGAAGATACCTACCTACCTACCTATATATATATATATATATATATATATATATATATATATATATATATATATATATATATATATATATATATATATATATATATATATATATATATATATATATATATATATATATATATATATATATATATATATATATATATATATATATATATATATATATATATATATATATATATATATATATATATATATATATATATATATATATATATATATATATATATATATATATATATATATATATATATATATATATATATATATATATATATATATATATATATATATATATATATATATATATATATATATATATATATATATATATATATATATATATATATATATATATATATATATATATATATATATATATATATATATATATATATATATATATATATATATAGTCATAGTCATAGTCATAACCACTTATCATGCCGTCTACTGGTGTTACCGGGCATCTCGCGCCGACAGGTGGTTCCTGCCTCGCTCGATCCCGTGGGTCCCAGGGCTGCCTGAGGTGGCCCACAGCATGACAGAGGACCCAGAGGACCGGGTATACCGGTCAACCAGGCTTTGGGGGCAGTGGCAACTGCATAGCGTTAGCATTAGCAACGGCGACGGGCGCCGGCCCGTTTGTTCGCCTGGGGTAAGGGGGCAAGGCAAAGCAACGCAGCAGCATCGCAACAAGTAGAAAGCAAGGGCTTCTCTGTCCGTCGCAAAGCGGCAACCAAGGAACAAAGCAGCACGCATGCGGCGAAGCGAGAGCTGACCCTCCGTCGTTCGCGTACCTCCGCCACCGTGGAGACGTCCATCACCCGTGACCCCACGGAATCCATTGCCGTCTGCGTTCTCGAAATTGCCCACCACCCCTGACTCCTCGTATCCCTCTGCCAGCACGCAATAGCCCGTATGTGCATACCCAGGATTTCTGGGAGGCTCCAGCCTAGCCTGGCCTTCAGCTTTCATCGCCCCCATGTCTCCACAATGTACGCCGCCGACCCACCGCAGCATCCCCCTAGTATAGTACAGAAACACGGTATCAATTCCACGTCCCCGTGGCCCTGAGCTGCTCCCACACCCCGGATATATAGCATGCCGGCACTCCTTGTCAGGGGCCAGCACTCAATCAGCTTCGAGGCATCCACTTGCCCACGTATAATATAACTTGAGGGTCTACAGGGGGGGACGCTGGCCGCTACGCGACGGGAGTGGCGCAACCCGTGAATATCGCTGGCTGGGATTCGGGCTGGTGGGTGCCGTAGCTTGGTTATCGACCCCCTGTAGGGGTACCCACCAGAGGCTCGCTCCGGGCTGTGGTAACCAGGTGCACCTCATCTGGCCCACATACATCGCCCTGGCGCCTACCCTTGACCCTTACCTGCACTGATTGGCCAGCTCCCGTGGTTGCGCCTCTTCCGCCACAGCAGCGGCCAGGCCGCAGGTTCGGCCCCCACCGACGGCGTGGCGAGCCTACTTAAAGCATTGGCCCGTGCGTCACCCCCCGGACCACTCAGCATGCCGCTCCTCTTCCCTCCTCGCCTCTCTCCGACCGGACTGGCGCCCCCCAGGGGTAAGCCGTTACAGTGGTGAGGCAACCGCATACTCTTCGCTACGACGCCACGCAGTACCGCTGCTGCCACGCCGACGCCACCTGCGAGCCGCCACGACACGCACCACCGCAACCACAAGGCCATGGTCAGAGGTTAGATTATGTACATGGCCGCAGGCACGGTCCCTCCAGTTTGTTAACGGGGCCAGGGGATGCCCCCGTGCTCCCCCTGAGTTGTTAGAGGGGTCAGGGGGACACCCCAGTACCGCCATGCTTCTCCGCTGCTCCCCCACTGTGCGGTCCCCCAGTACCGCCGCGTACCTCCACCGTACGGACCCCAGTACCGCCGCGTATACCCCCAAGACGCCTGTACACCGTCACCCCGAACTCCACGTGCCCCCCGTGAGTGCTCCCCCCAGGCTGCCACGCCGTCTCCACAACGCCCGCCATACTGTCCCCCTGACAACCTCACTGTCATATCCTTCTACGCACACATCTTCGCCTCGTCGCCGCCCCCGGGGCCTGCAGGCTGTCCCCGCAACCCCGTGTAACAGTCCCAGGGGGCGTCGCAGCGCCCTAACCCCCAGACAACTCCGTGCATCCCCGGTGTATCCCGAGCAACCCCTCCCAATACTGCCGTAGCCGGGCCGCCAGTAGAGACCCCGATGCCATGGGAATACCCTACAGGGGTTTGGGCCTTATTACCCTGGTCGGGACGACCCATGACACCTCACTGTTGTATGCGGCGACCCAGGGCAGGCGGGTGAAGCATCCCTGTCCGACCCTCATGCACGGGGGCAGTACGGCTCACCATATCAGGCCGGCACGACCTGTCACATCGCGTTGGCCGTCATACGCCGCCTGCCAGTACCGTACAATCAGGCCGTGAAGGCACTGCTTCTCAGGCGCTACCCCCTCCGCTGCGTCCAGCGTAGGGACGGTAGCTGGTGCACCCAGGATTCCTTACCCCATCAATCTGCACCCCCGGCCCCCACCACGCCGTCACCATTTCCTCCGTGATGCCACAACCAGAGTATCCGTGAGTCGCCCTCCAGAGCCGCCCACCACAGCATCAGGGGCAGGGCCGCGGACGGCGCTCCAGGGCACCGTACCCCTTCCACTCGGACGCTCTTCAGGCCATCCTGGATAGTCTTCCAAGCACTTGAGGACATCTGTCCAGAGTGCCGCAGTGCCCACCTCGCCTTAGGCCACCCCCTATCGGCACGCTCCTTACATGTCCCGCACAGCGGGACGGAGGCACACTGATGAACCCAAACTGACACCGTTTCCCCGCACCCGTGGCATCGCTGCGGAAGCACAGACCGCGACGGAACGCAGCTACCATCACAACACTGCGACCACAGGTCCTGCCATACATCGCAGCACGCGTCCTGGAGTCCGAGCAAAGCACCCGCCAGCGTGCCTGCTGTTGCACAACTGAGGAGGCTGCGCCTCGCTTCCTCCCACGTGGACACCGGGCGGAGTATCGGTCGCCCGTCGGGCATCACCGGCAGGCTCTCAAGCAGCCGGGGCCACCGCGCCACTTTGGGGCTGTGTGTGCCATGCGCCAGGAGCTCCCAACCGTAGTCCCGTAACACCTCTCCGGTGACATCAACCCCGTCCCGCTCCGGGCCCCTGGCGGAAGCCAGAACCAAGCGTTGACCTCCCGCCCGAGCCTCAATGACCGCCTCGAGGCCCAGGGTGTCGAGGGTGTGACGGGCATCGGCAGCCACGTGGTCGTCCCCCTCTGGCAGAGAGAACATGGCCTCTGTGACGTGGCCCTGCGCGTCGTCGCCCTGTACCCGTGCCAGCTGCTTGGAGCCCACTAACACTCCAACGCCATCTTGGAGGAGCTGTCCCCTTCGAAGAGCCTTCGAAGGGTCTCCACTCGGGATCCTCCCGGGGGAGTCTCGCGGCGGAGCTTGGCCTCCGCCTCCTCCATTGCGGCGGCCGTGGCTGCGGCAGCTCGCCTTTTGGCGTCCTCCCGGGCACGAGCAGCTTCGGTTTCCCGGGTTTGCTGCAGCCGAGCCTTGTCCGCTTCCAACGCCGCCAGCTCCGCCTCCGTCTTGGCCCTCTCCTCAGCGACCTTCCGTCGTGCGGCCTCGATGGCGTCTTTCCTGGCGGCGTCCGCCTGGGCCTTGGCGGTCGCTTCGCAATGGGCCCTTTCCTCCGCCTCCTTCTTTGCCCTCTCTTGGGCAAGCGCCTCTTCCAGCGCCTTCACCTCGGCCTCCTTGCAGGCAATGGCCTCCTGGGCCAGGCGGGTTTCCTGGGCGGCTGCCGCCACCTCACCCCTGACCCGGGCAGTCGCTGCCTCATGGGCGGCCGCAGCCGTGAGACCGGCCCCGATGGCCGCGACGGTCGAGGCGCGGTAGGCCATGCCTCTGCCCCAATTCGTGGCCTCCTCCTGGGCAATGCCGACGGCGCCCTCCATAGCAGCGTTCTGCTGCGTGGCCCGTTGCCGGGCAACCCGAAGGTTGCAGGGCACCCCGCAGGCGCGCTCGCAGGCGCGTGCAACCTCCCTTTGGTTGGGAGCGACGCTGCTGCTGGAGCTGGCCTGGTCGGCCGGCATCCTCCCGCGGTGGGCCGACTCCACGTCGCTGCTGGGGCCTGACTTCCTCAGGTGCAGCTGACGGGGCTTGGCCCTGGCCTGCTTGGCGACTTCGAGGAAGTCGCCAAGGGTGGTGTGGACGGGGTGGTGACCGCCACTGGCCCGTTGGGGGCTGGGGGCTGGGGTTCCGCCCTTGGCGCCTTGGGCGGCTTCGGCGGCCAGGGATTGCTGGTACTCCCGCCACTTCCTGTCCCGCTTCCTGTCCCCGGCGGAACGCTTCTCCTTCCCAGGAGACGCGCTGCTGCTGCTGCCCTGCAGCGTGCGCTCGTTCTCCAGCTCCGGGAACTCCTTCTCGATCATGTCCCACATGGAGAAATTGATCGTGGCGCCCAACGGGTACTCGTTGGGCTTCTCGTCCTCCTCAATTCCGTCAGGGCGCAGCCCTTCGCCGGGCCTGTCTGGGCGGGTCCAGACCCTCCAGCGCCTGCGGCGGAAGCGGTACGCATACCCTTCCACCCGCAGCCAGTCCTCCACTGCCCGCAGGCGGTCCTCGCCCATGTCCTCGCGGAGCTCGAAGCTCCCGGGCATGCCGCCTTCGCACTGGGGATTGCTGTGGCGGTAGTGCTGCCCCCACAGCAACCCACGCAGTAGGCGCACCGCATTGGGGTGGGGCTGCGGCCACGTCTTGCCCGCCTCATCCCAATTCACCATCGTTCCCCTCGATGGACTGGTCCCGGGGGTGGTTGTTGAGGCGGTTGCTGTAGCTGGGAATGCGGCCTTGCTGGTCGGCCGAGGGAACTCCTTGATGTCGGAGTTCCGGTCAGTACAACTCCTTCACGGACTCGGCGCTGTTGCCGGTCGGCGCTGCGAAGCCCGTGTTGCTTCGGGTTGGTGGCCCCGAGTGGCACGCGAGGGATGGGTAACCCCGCGGCGGTGAAACGCTTTTGACGCGTTCCCGTGGGGGGCCTGGCCACGGGAAGCTGCGGTGGACACGCACAAGCAAGCAGGCAGGCAAAGCACCGCGCTCACAGGGGCATCATTACGCTCGTGTCATGTGACAAAGCGTTTCAGGATCCTTGCCACTCTGAAACAAGGGAACAAAAGTATGTACAGCGACACATCGGGATATGTACACATGGGGTTAAGACTGGACTGGGGTATGGGCATCACAGGACAATAGACACTCAGTCCAAACTCATATCCCGATCCCAGGTCCGACCCTCTCAGTGGCTGGCAGGGGCGGGTGCTCAAACACAACCCATGCCCTACTCAGTCAGGACCCTGAAACCCTGCCAATAGGGGAGGGTGTCTCGCCCAGCCACAGGCCAGTTCCTGGGAATCAAAGGGCGCCAAGGCCAACCGACGATGGCTCCTTATGCTCCCTTAACGGCGGGTCCCAACTCCCCTCTGAGCCAGAGATATGGCCCCGCCATTGTCCCCTGGGAGTTGGTAGCTGAAAATGGGCTGTTTCAGCCCAAACTGATATTAGCTCAAGAATCTCCAAAATTGACCCCTCGTCCGGACCCGCCAGAGGTAGGGATGAGGCAACTGTCCCTATGCCCTTCAAGTACCAACTCCCTGGAGCCCTCACCCAACCTGGTCCCGGCATCAGGGCACCACGGGTTAGTCAAGTGGGGTCATGATGCCAAAATCACCAAAATTGGCGTCATTCCCACGCATGGCTCGCCCGGCCAGGGCAAGGCCAATGGCTCACAGGATAGGAGGCAGGACCTAGGACCTCTATCTGAGTGCACAACCTGTTATTAGGTCCGGGCTCCATGTGGGCAGAGAGATATGGGGCCGCCAATTGACCACACGGGGGGGTGAAATTGGGGTCCCAAAAGGGGGTCATTTTGGCTGCTCAATATGAGCCAAAATCGGGGGTGTTCCCGATAGTATATCTCCACGCCGGCTTGGAGATCGGATCCGCCATTCCACACGCGATCCACCAGGAGTCCAACTAAGACTCCCATGCGCTTGGCTCTCAAAGATCTCCATGCCACTCGGCGTGGTGACAATCCAAATTGGGTCCACAACTGCCAAAATGACAAAATCGTCCACACTCACTTTGGGCTAGCCCCTTGACGAAGGTTGCTCCGCTTCGCCCAGGTAGTGTGTGAACCATGGGGACCAATATCCATAACACCCATGTCATATATGGTCTATTGGTCCATGCGTCCGGCGTGCACGAGGGGGCTGAACATGGTGCACGGCGGGCAGAAAATGTGGAAAATTGCTCAAAATGGCCGAAAATGCGCACACTCATGGTTGGGGCAAATGAGGCACATGCCCGACTTGGACCGGAGTGTGCCATAGGATTGGTATCAAGTCATATGCGTCCAAAATATCTTTTGGGCAGCGCCCAAACCCCTCCGGTTTTGGGAATGGCAGGGTCGCCAGGTGAGCCCATGATTCGGGATAGTCCAAAATTGCCAACATGGCGGCCACGGTATGCCAAGCCCAAGGGGAGTTATTCGCCGGGTCCAAGATATGTTGGGCACCGAAGTATGTACCCTCAAAACATACTTGGGTCTTGATGTCAATTGAGCGCAACGTTGAGATACACGGTCGCCACTTGACATCATGACGGGCAAGAAAACAGCAAAATTGTCAAAAAAACACGCAAAAGTGCCTTGAAGACTACACAAATATATTATAATATCTTCGGCTTAGACTGAGTAATCAACCAATCCTTCTAAACACAATGACTCGACACTAATGACCTTCGATTCCACATATGTGCTCCCCTTGGGGCGCTTTGGAAGGTCGCGCGCGCTGCCTCCCAAGTGGGCACATGCAAAAATGGAATGTTGCAAAAAACACACCTTGCTCCAAACGCATCGCTTCGGGAGCGCTCCACAAGCGTCCCTTCGCGAAGGTTAGGCTTGCGAGTATTGGTTGGGAGTACAATGAAGAGCCTCGTGCGATATGGGGTCCATTGGCGGGTTAGTCTTGGAATGGTGCACCCGCCAAATGGGCACGTGAAATGACACCAAATATGGCATACAACCCTACCCTCGCCTTCTACACCCAACCTAGTGGCCTAGAATCAAAGTATGCCTATATTCTAGAGTAACTTTGGTCCCTTAACGCGCATGCAAGTGCTTTGGTCGAAAATCGTCCTCCTTTCGGAAAGCCGAATTTCAGCATGCACGCAAAATACATTGCCAATATATATATGGAGATCATATATGTACTATCCGGGGAAGACAAGTGATATGCCCCGGATGTAGAGGCAAGCATGGGTGGGGCAAATGCCAACTCCACATACTTCTACACGTACTTGGACGCCAAGTACGTGAAAAAGCGCACTTCTTGGAGAACACTCAAAAAAAATAACCTGTTGGGCCTATGGAGTTAGGATCCTTTGGCCTCATCCTATGACTATGGGGGGCAAAACCTCATACACAGTGCCTATGAGGCACGTTAGTTCGCCCTTGGGCGCTTGAACGCTCGTAACCCTTGTTATTTCACTTGGGGGTTCAAGGCGCCTTATGTTACCCAGATTTTCTGGGAAAAATCTGGGACGTGAGGCGTCCTATCAAGGAAAAAATTGCGGATCACTCTGTAAGTGCGGCTAACCCCCATCTGCTCAGATTTTCACAGATCTGCCCCAGATTGGCTACATTTTGGCCATTTTCTCTGCTTCGGCGGAATCGCCGCCCCGCAGCTCAGTCTCAGGATCAGACCTATATATTTCTGATGTGCCGGATCTGATTCCGCGGTCCATTCATCGTAAATCTGCCGCGTTCCGATCATTTGCCCGGAATCGCCAATTGCCGCTGACGCGCGTGCGCGAGCCAGATCGGCCAAATATTTTTTCACAATCGGATTTATATAAATCTTTTCAGATAGATATGGACACTCAGATGTACTTAGGAATATCCGCATCAATTTTCTTCTTAGACTGGGATTTTTTGCCGGATAACAATCAGCATGGATCTTGCCTCCGTTGTCGCCGCTCTTGCCTCCGTTGGTGTCCGTGTATCCGGTTCTGCCCCCAACAGCAGCGTTCAGGTCGACTCCTCGCGTGCCTGCCCCCCCGGTCTTGCCAGCCCTGAGCCCTCTGGCACCATCTACGACCTAGGGCAGCACTTTCATGGTAGCAGAGGCTACCTGAATGTTGCTTCAGTGGCATCCCATCCACAGCTCGCTCCCCAGTACGGCCCCGTAGACCCTGCCGCTTCTGGAGAGGTAACGATTACGCTGCATTGGTGCTGTGCGAACGAGGCCTTGAGAGGAATGCCTTGCGCAGGTCCAAGCTGCCCAAGAAGGGCGCACATCAGCAGCTGTGGAGACCCAGATTACCATAATCCCAGTCGAAACTGGCCATCGAGCAGCTGGAATCCGCCGGCCTACGACGATGGCAATGCTCCGGTGGAGCTTACGGAGCTGGCAGGTACCAACCTTCCTTACGGATGTCCAACATTTGACACCATTGACGCCGATCTGAACGACATTGAGATGGGCGGTCCAGGTGAGGTACCTAGCTATAATCGACCAGCCTCTTGGGCACACTGGGGCGACCATTTGTCCCCAGAAGTGACCCGTAACCTTGAGGCCGTTGAGGCCCTTTGTTACTTAGCCTCGTCTAAGCTGATCGAACAAGAAAGAATCGCCTCTGATTTTTTAACGGAATATTTTTTCCTCCTTCAGAACGAAATTAATACCAGGATGTGGTGGCGTTCTCAAGAAGATGACTCTTTTGCCATTTTTTTGCAGATCTGGGAGGCAAGCCCCTTCCCGAAGGAGAAGGTCCGGGCACCTGTTCCCGGGCCCTCCGCCCCTCATCCCCCTGTTTCCATCCGCGACGATCTAGCCGCCGCGGTTGAGGAGGGAATTTTAGAGGCGGCCAGGCAGGCAAGCCTGGAAATCAGGGCTGAAGGAGCTCCCCAAGTGGACTCCTGGCTGCGGACCACCGAGATCAGCGGTCCGACAGCCTGCTCAGGCCCTTCAGGACACGGCATGTAGTGTCCTGCCGACTGCTCCTGCAGATTCCAGCGAGATGCTGAGCTCCAACAGCTCAAAGATCAAATGCACCTCATCATTCAAACGCTGGGAATAAAAAATCTTTTCAAGACGCACATGCGGTCTGAGGGCGCCTCATCGGCTGGACAAGCAACAGAGCCATCGGAGGAGGCGACAGAAATTTTTTCAATTGCTCCTTCGGTGGACTCCAGGACCACCGATGCAAGGATCAGCAGGACCAAGCTAAAGGAAAGGGTTAAAATCTCTCGTTCTGAGAGTAGGACGGCGAAGGCTAGGACTGAGGCTCAGAATGCCAAGCGAACTGCCTCCCGTACTGCCCCTCCTGCTGCTGATTCCAATACCTTAGCCCAGCTGTTGCTCGCCAAGACCCTCGCCGGAGCTGGTGTGGCGAATGATGCCGCCAAAGTGTCTGCCATTACGGCCGGTGTTGGGCTGGATTCGCTTCTTAACCCTACTTCCTTGCGACTTCGTCAGGTTGCCAAGCAACCGAAGTATAATGGGAACCCGCGACGTTGGCCTCAGTTTCAACGGGAATTTAAACTGTGGGTTAAGACTCAAAAACTCCAAGATGATCAGTTCCTGATGGCCCTCTTGGATTGCCTTGAGGGAGCGCCGGCCAACACTTGGCTCAGGACGTGGAGTGATCGCGAGGATACAAGTTCCCCCCTTACCTTTGATGAGGTGTGGGAACAGTTGGAGGTACGTGGATCCCGGCTGCCAGAGGACCACTACCACCAAATGTTGAAGAATTTTCCTTCATTCTCGCGATTAATCTTGCACGAAGTGCAAGACAAAAAACAGCGCTTCTGCAATTTAGTGGAAGAAGCTGAACATTCAGGCGAAAAATTTTCTAGTGCCGAGCTGAAAAGTCTGATTTTTGACAAAATCCCCTCAGAAACTGCCGCCACCCTTCGGAACAAACTGTCCGAAGAAAAGGTCAAGACCTGGTGGGCGGAGGTGGAAGGCGTCGATGCCTCTGCCAACAAGTTTTCCGTCAGGGAGGCACTTCAAAAGTGCTCCCCCACGTCCTTTTCTAAGGTGAAATTCACCGAAGAGACGTGGAAAAAAAAGTTTCATGAGCACGGGGATCGGGACTTGTTTGTCCAAGTCCTCAACAGGGGAGTCAGCTTCCATGGCCATCGCCTGAGGGCCAAAAACTGGGTGTTTTCGTACACCCCGAAGGAACTCTGGGAGGAGGTGGAGCGGCTTGCCGACGCCGCCAACCAGAATTTCCATGAGGGTCTTGGGGGAAACAAGAATACCCAGCAAAACACCCAAAATGGGGCCCAAAAGGGCAACAAAAAGGTGAATGACACCCGGAATGTTCAACAGCACTGTAGCATCTGCCTTCTCTTAGGTTCTACGAACCGAGCTAAGACGCATTCTACTGATAATCACCGATGGTCTCCTTACGATCACAAGGTGATTGGTGAAAATATCAGTAATTCGCAGAATTCAGACAGGAATGACAGACAGGTGCACGGTGGGAAGGCTGGAAAAGGGAATCCGACCCCCTCCGGTGGAAACAAAAATCCTGGAGGCCCTGGCTGGTCCCAAGGCACAGGAAATCGGACTCCATCCGGCTCCGGTGGGCAGCCGAACGGCCAGAAAAATCTCAATAGCAACGCCGGAGGCGGAAATCGAAATCCAGGCCAAACCCCTCAATCCGGCGCAAACAAGGGAAATGCTCTAGGATTCCAGGGTAAGGGTAAGAGAAATCCTTCGGGAACCCCTTCCTCTGGTAAGGGCAGAGGGCGTGGCGAAGGTGGAGGTCCATCATCCGGCGGCCGTGGCCGTGGACGTGGAAAGGGCAACCATCGTGTGGATCAGGTCTCAGGTGCAGATCAGGTGTCCGATGCGGACCGAGATTATGAATTAAATGCCTTGAATCCAGCAGATGATCCGCTCCAAGATGAGTGGGTCGACGAATCAGGGTGTGTCCACAATGTTAACGCAGCCACTGGAGATCAGAACGCCTAGGGGAGCCACGAAAATCGCCCCTCCCCAGGCGATTTCAGGCATGATCCCCAGATTCCTTCTCGACCACTACTTGATGTAGGGTCGCTTGTCTCCTCTCCCCTGGATCCGGCAGCGGATCCTTCTGTTGTAGTGGACGAGGTTGGTGTACAGTCCAAGCACAGGGCCCGTCAGTTTGTCACAAAGCTGTGGGTCTCTGATTGCAAGGGCAATTTCCACCTCGCCACTTGTTTGTGTGACAATGGATCGGAGGTAAATCTCCAATCCAATTCTTTTTTGCCTGACGACTGCGTGTTTGATTCGCCTCATCCTGTTACCCTCGAGGGAGTTTCTGGACATTCTCTCGCAGGTGGGCAACGCGGTTGTTATATATCAACTCATTTGGTCGCTCAAGACCTTTGGGAAGATGGCAATGTGGAGGAAGTTATCCTTAAGGATGACTACTTCTATCGTGCCGACATAAATTATGACCTTTACTTGGGCCATCTTTGGCTTCGCAAGAACAGGGTGGCGCCCGTAGGTCATCGGCGTTGTTTTTTTGCTGGAGTCAGGTCCCTTGGAGCGTCCTGAATTTCGTTTTTTGCACGCAGGGTTTAAAAGTGCAGAAGAATTTTTGGAGCAAAAGGTTACACCAAAGTTTGGCGAAGATGTCACCATTGCAGAGGTGAATGGGAGTGCCGATTACTCCCGAGAGTTAGAATGTCTTCGTAGGGACTCCCAGCCACGACGCCCTTCGCGCTGGCACTCTTCATCCTACAGAGTTGTCGACAAATGGCGCGATACAATTTGTGAATATTTTTATGAACACCATTCCTTTTGGCCACAGTATGATGCCTTTGCTAACCGCGAGAACAAGCGCTTTGACAAGCACTTTCGCGACGCTTGGACCCATAAATGGGACAAGAAGTTATGGATTAATCCTCCGTTTCACTTAATCCAGCAGGTCATCCACAAAATCAAGCAAGATAAAACCCAGGCGATTTTAGTTGTGCCCTTGTGGGACGACAAGCCTTGGTTTCAGGAATTACAAGACATTTGTGTAGATTACATCGAACTTCCCAGGAAGATTAAGCTGTATGCCAGGGACGACACAGGTCCCCTGCCACAGCGGCCCTGGAGTTCGCTTGCATTTCTCGTGGATGGAAAGCTTTCTGACTCTGATTCTGCTGATTCTAGTACTGATTCCTGTGTTGGGTCTGAATCTGAGGTTGAGCGTGGTACTGATGATGAATCTATTTTTTCTGATTTTTGTCCGTCAGATGCCCAAGGTGATCCAACGTCAAATGGATCCGCCTCGTCTCCCTCTTCCCCAATACGATCTACATCCAAAAGAATCTACGGCGCACGGACGACAAAAAAATTTTCTTCGCGCCGCAAATTCAGAGTTTTTTATGAAAAACTGCGTGTGGAAGCTTTCATAGATCCTTTCGAGGAGCTGGATCACGAAGAGAATCTCTGGAATGTCGACACTCGACCCACCTATCTTCAAGAGGCAGTTGATACGGACCTTTTTAGGGACATCCGTAAGAACATTCTTCCTGCCAAGGCCGAAGAAATCGCCAAATTTTTTTCGACAGTAATTCCTGGCAATCAGGTGGACACTGAGTTGTGTTCCAAGAAAAGAGACAAGATTTTTGAGGAACGGAAGGACACAACCCTTTCGGGGAAGTTGATCAAAGACCCCCCTGTCCGTGCGCAGTTCGGTGAAGCCTTCATCGAGCTTCGTGAAGGGTACAAGGCGAAGAAACAGCGTCCTTATGAGAACCATGGACAGAAACATGAGATACTCAGAAAAAAAATCGAGAGAAATCTCAGGGAATTTGGTTGGCTTGAGGGTTGTATGACCAGCGAGTGGTGCTGTGCACCCTTCACAGTCCCGAAGCCGCCGCCTGCAGACCAGAACACTATTGATGGTTGGCGAATGGTTGTTGATTTTCGCAACCTCAACGCCGAAACCAAGGCGTATTCACACCCCCTGCCCCTCATTGAGGAGGAAATCGCCAAGAGGGCACGAGGTCGTTTGTTTTCTGTGCTGGATCTCCGTCACGGCTTTCACCAAATGCCGTTGAGGAAGGACAGCCTACCTCTCACCTGTATGTGCACGCCATGTGGCCCAGTCCAGTGGACGGTTATGCCCATGGGCCTGAAGAACGCCCCTTTGTTTTTTCAAAGAATGATGGAGGATGTGCTTTTTACAGCTCATCCTGAGCTTCGTGCCTTCGTGAGTGTGTACATAGATGACATAATCATCGTGACAGAGGGGGAGGGACTGACCGAAGCCGAGCTGGTGGCCCTACATGAAAAGCAGCTGAACCAGGTTTTGGACATTCTTGATGCCAATCAGCTAATTTGTGGGCCAAAGAAGGGAAAACTATTTTTAAAATCAGTCGAATTTTGTGGTTCTCTCCTTGAGAATGGCACCCGACGACCCAGTCCAGGGAAGCTCGTCGCTATTCAGAAGTGGAAGCGCCCTGAGACGATCACGGAATTGAGAGGATTCCTGGGTTGTTGCAATTTTTACCACACTTTTGTGCCGAATTATGCCAAATTTGCTGCCCCCCTCACTGAACTATTGAAGGTAGGGAGAGATGCGGGCAAGGCAGGTTCAAAGGTTCGTGTCAAGTGGACTGACGAGTGCGAGGAGGCCTTCCATCACTTGAAGGCGGCCCTCTGCGAAGTCGCCACGTTGCATGTGCCGAAATTCGACCGACCCTTCTACATAAGAACCGACGCTTCTAGGTACGCGATCGGAGCTGTCCTTGAACAGGTTGATGAAGCCACGGCTGATCATTACCCTCTTGCATTTTGGTCTCGGAAGCTAGCTCCACGCCAGATGCAATGGTCACCGCGTGAGCAAGAGACTTACGCCATAATCTGCGCTCTGAAGAAGTACCAATCGTGGGTTGGCACCAATCGAGTCGAGGTCCTGACGGATCATCGATCTCTGGAGTATTGGGCCACCGAACACATTGATACTGTCGCGAGCCCAGCTGGTCGACGGGCCAGATGGCATGAATTTCTCAGTTTGTTTGACCTCCATGTGTCGTATTTGCCTGGAAAACACAACACGGTAGCGAATGCTCTGAGCCGATGGGCTTACCCCGCTTCAGAGGGGCTGCAAAGTACCAACATCCATGGTACGGAGCAGGACCGCCACGTCGTAATCGAGTGGGATCAAGAAGAAAAAAAGCTCATTCGACGTGAATGCATGCAATGCTCTGTTAAACGGCATGCATTACCGTGTCATGACATCACGGCCTTCTCAGATCCGGCGCATGCCCATGAGATTATCACCAAATCACTGAAAGTCGTGGAGAAAGTCACCGATCCCTCCTCAGGGAGTGTG
Source organism: Eutreptiella sp. 'Long Island Sound 2002' (assembly GCA_964036045.1). Taxonomy (NCBI): domain Eukaryota; phylum Euglenozoa; class Euglenophyceae; order Eutreptiales; family Eutreptiaceae; genus Eutreptiella; species Eutreptiella sp. 'Long Island Sound 2002'. The sequence continues at coordinate 157,295,523 of OZ038379.1, forward strand.
AAACGGTTCGAGTATACCCGACCTGTAAGTGGATTTCGGTTGATTCAGGGCATTAAGCGTCGAGATCCGGCCAAAACTCCACCCCTGCCGAAAGATTCCCTTATCATCCGTGACTGGACAAACGATTATCTGCATGATTCCATGTTTAAAGAGGTCTTTGAGAATCTCAAATCCAAAGATGCTCACAAGGATGGAATTTATGCTGAATATTCGTTGGATGGGGGGAAGCTGTGGATGGAGGGTAAATTGTGCGTACCAGACGCCCTGGCCCCCCGAGTGTTAAACTGGTGGCACAAATGGGAGTCCCCCCACGCACATGGCCGTAGATTATGGTCGATGATTAAACATAGGTTGTTCGGCTCAAGGCTATATACTCATTGTATGAAAGTAGCCGCCGGATGTGCCCAATGTGCTGTCTCGACGCCCCCCAGCGCGAAGAAGCACGGCCATCTGAGGCCACACTCTATTCCGGAGCGCCTCTTTAACAGAGTAACCAGTGATTTTTTCCATCTTGGTGAACTCGACGACGAAGAGTGCCATTGGACCAACAAAAAGGTCAATGGAGTGCTCCTTATACAATGCCGTCATTCTGGCTACATTCAGGTGTTGCCTTGCAACATCGAGTCAATGACTGGCAAGGCTGCCGCCAAATGGTGCGCGCAGACCTGGATGGGAGGTTGGGACGTCCCATCTGAGGTGGTTACGGACTCAGGCAAAGAGTACACCTCCGAATGGTGGAAGGAATTATGTGCTCGCCTTGGAAACCACCACCTGAGATGTGAAATCCACTCACATCGAGCGCTGCCTGGCGAAAGAGCCGGACGCTCCATTATAAATATGCTTCGTAAGGAGCTCGCCAGTGAGAAAGACTTCCATTGGCTTGAAGTTCTCTTCGCATTGCTTCGCCGTTACCACAACACGCCATTGTACCATGGCCTTTCGCCAAATGAAATTGTCTTTGGACGAAAGAAGTGTTGGTGGAACATGCCGTTGAATAATCCTCGCCCTTGTAAAGATGCTTCGTTGTTTTTGGAAGAAATCCAACGAGCAGAAAAAACTGTCTCGAAATTAATCGATAAGCATCAAGCTGACTGGCTTTGGGTCCAGAATCAAGGCCGAAAAAACCCCCACAATTTTGAAGTCGATGATCGAGTTTGGCTTCGAAAATCCGAAACCACCCTGGACGGAGATGATAAGCTTCTTCCCTTGTGGGAGGGGCCATTCGCTGTTACAGCGCGTCTAGGTGAGAACAGGTGGAGGATTCGTGTGGATGTCAGCAGGGAAATTGAAGTTTCGGGCGATCGCCTCAAGAGAGAGATCCCCTCCCCCAAGGATCGGGTTAAACCCCTTTTTTGGACTTCGAAATTTTTGTCCGATCGGGTCATCGAAGGGGGGAAGTACGAGCTCAAGAGGATTTTAGAAGCAAGACGTGACGAAAAGGGCGAATGGGAATTTCTATGTGAGTGGAGGGGCTTTGATTCCAGTCACAACAACTGGGAACCAGCCCATTCTTTTGTCCATGGGTACACCAAGGGGTTCATCGACTTCCTCAAGAAGCACCCCGAAATTGGCGTACTCCTGACAGACTGTCTGTCGAAACCAGACAGACAGGTGGAGAGCGACGGAAAAAGACCTGTGGTGAATCGAGATCCAGCCTTTTACGGCCCTCAGCAGCCACATTCCAGGGCTGATCCGTCGATCCCCCCTCCTGCGGTCAGGCCAGCCCAGGAGTGAAATGAAGACCAAGCTTCGAGTTCGGCCGCTGATTTGCAGCGCCCAAGCCGTACGAGGGCCCCACCAGACAGGTTGGTGGTCACATGTATTCGTGCTTGGCCGAATTGAGGGAGACCCGTCGTGACTTGAGTCGCCGACGCCATAATCTGGGTAACAGTCGTCTAGTCCAGGGCGTCATGGCACTCGTCGCTAGGGCTCAAGGGTGTAGGTCCGAAACCCTTGCATGTCCAACTCCTACAAAAGCTCCAGCCTCGCCCCGTCGACCACTCATTCCAATGTGAGTGTTCTGACGACTTGAAAAAACCACATTCTGCTCAATCCACTGTTCATTCTTCCTGATTACGACATGATGTGGAGAACTGCGAATGTTTGATAATTTGACGTCAATCAACTTTTCTTTGGTCTCCGTTCGGCAGACAAGGCGTAGATACGCTGCCGAAAGCCACGGAGTGTGCTGCCGTGTCCAGAAAAAACCAACCTCAGGCTTAATTCAGGCAGATCCGGGGTAATCTTGTCTCTGTTGGTCTGTGCATCTTTGGAATTTGGCTACTCGTGCAGATGGAAGCAAATGTACATAGTAAAAACGCTGGCCAGCGACATTCACACACACAGCACACAGCGACATACACACGACAGCGACATACACACACAGCGACATTCACCCCTACAGGCACCCCCTGTAGTACTGGCTGCACTAGATGCGACGCCAGGAACTCAGATCTTACCTTCATTTGCCGTGATGCTGAAGCCAAAGTCCAGATTCAGATCCAGATTCCTTGAATTTACCTTGAATTCCTCAGGTTTGTCCACCATTCTGCGCAACAGTGGAACAACAGCGCAAAACCCCGACGTCAATTGTTCAGACAACCTTCATATGAGAGCTCTAGGGACTTCTAACAGCAACCTCTCGGACCTCAGAGCTTCCGTAAGCTTCGGTGTATTTTTGGCACACGCCAATGTGAGCTCAATCCGACCTGAAAGTGTCGAAAAAGGTGAATCCAAGTGTCTTGTGGGACTCAATCGAAAGATGGGCCTTGTCCAAGTCGATTGACACCGCCGCCACTGTAAATAAAGGACTATTCGGTGTCTCTCAGTTATATACTGTCAGTAAAGCGCCTTCAGCGAACCTTCGGCGCGTTACATGCCAAGGATCCAGGGCCATCATGTCCCATCATGATGCATCATCACATGATCCACATTTTCATGGAATCTGTTGGATGCTCGCGAACCAACGTGCCGGAAAGCACAATTCATCTGAATAAACGACAATATATATTGACTCTAGTCTAAACGAAGGTGTTAGTAGTTTCAGTTCTAGACATTCCGCTTCATTTCACCTTCATCTGAGGGAATTTCCTCATTTTAGGACAATTTAGGTTGATTTCCTTGTCATCTCCTCTCATTCCTCGAAGATCTGTTTACGGCTTTGCCAAACTTCGTTGACGCTGATGTTTTTCTGTTCACTTAGGGCCTGCAGACTACATTTGTATTTGTTTTCCCTCTCTGTGATTGTTTCATCTCCTTCATCTCTGCTCAAATTGATTCTCAATCTTGCTGAATCTTGTGATCATCCACCAGATGCGCCAAATCTGAAGCACATGCTGCACTTTTCAGAACGAGAAAAGCGGGAGTAACACGATGTAGAGTACGTGGAGGACACCGTAGCGTGCCCGCGACGGCTAAACTGTGCCAGAGCGCCGAGATGTCACTCCATTTCTTGATTCTCCCACTCAATCCACCAATAATTTACCTCATTCTCAACCAGGGCATGGTTTGGTATCGATTCTCGATACGTTTACATGCTTTTTAGCCCGTAACCTAATGTTTTACTGCCCGGAGGACTGTTCGTCACTCCTCATTCTGTCTCATTTCAGGTTCATCCATCCTGATTCAGTGCCAATTCAGCCCAAATCAGGTCAGATCAAGCAGATTTCGCCCCATCGAGGCTACATTTCTATTTTTTTCTGGGACTTACCCGCACTACGTTCTTCGTTGACGTAGCGACACACCCCAGTGTGTTTTTGGAGGGGGAGTGTAAGTGCGGCTAACCCCCATCTGCTCAGATTTTCACAGATCTGCCCCAGATTGGCTACATTTTGGCCATTTTCTCTGCTTCGGCGGAATCGCCGCCCCGCAGCTCAGTCTCAGGATCAGACCTATATATTTCTGATGTGCCGGATCTGATTTCGCGGTCCATTCATCTCAAATCCGCCGCGTTCCGATCATTTGCCCGGAATCGCCAATTGCCGCTGACGCGCGTGCGGGAGCCAGATCGGCCAAATATTTTTTCACAATCGGATTTATATAAATCTTTTCAGATAGATATGGACACTCAGATGTACTTAGGAATATCCGCATCAATTTTCTTCTTAGACTGGGATTTTTTGCCGGATAACAATCAGCATGGATCTTGCCTCCGTTGTCGCCGCTCTTGCCTCCGTTGGTGTCCGTGTATCCGGTTCTGCCCCCAACAGCAGCGTTCAGGTCGACTCCTCGCGTGCCTGCCCCCCCGGTCTTGCCGGCCCTGAGCCCTCCGGCACCATCTACGACCTAGGGCAGCACTTTCACACTCTAAGACTGTTTCAGTCTTAACTTCAAGAAAGATCGCTTTACAGAATTATCTACTGCAGTGCACGGAACGTGCGACGACGGGCGGCGATTTGCCGTCAATTAGAAATCGCGGTAGAAATCGGGTATCTCACCGATTTCTAACCGCAAATCGACCAAGACAGTAAAATTATGGTAATTCCACATCAATTTAATGGTTAGCAATCGGATTCGAGATTTCGCGGGTTGGAGAACAGGGATATCCCGGTGACAGACGGTGTCAACGGCTTCCGCACGGTAGTGACGGCTCACAGGCCTCCGGGCCATGGGCCATAACGGGTGTGACGGCTCACAGGCCTCCGGGCCATGGGCCATAGGTTCTGGGTACTGCTTCACTATCGTACTGAAAACTACCAATTTGCCCGTCACGTTCTTGAAAATGGACTGGCGGCCCTGCAGGTATCCCTGGATGAGATCCAGGTGGAGATGTTCGCGAGCCAACAACAGCACATCATGCAGTTGTATTGCTCGATACATATGAATAACGATTTCCGTTTCTTCTGGAAAGCAATGGGCCTAGCGTATGCTGACCCTCCCTTCTCCCTGCTCGCGAAGGTTCTAACCAGAATCGCTTATGAGGGAGGAAGGGTTGTCATGTGTACCCCTGACTGGGGTTGTTCAGGTGAACAGGCTAATTGCCGCCGAACGCTGGACAGAATGACTGTGAGAAGAGTGCAACTCCCCGACGGTCCCATTTATGTGCCTGAGGATTCAGACACAGCTATGCAGGCCCCTGAATGGGCCAGTTTCTTATCCATCGTCGATGGATCCCCCAACCCTGTACCCCTGTGTGATCTGGATCAGGTGCTACTGAAAGAGGTCATGGCCCAAAATCGTGGCTTGACCCTTTCTGATCTCAAAAAACGATCTCCTGGGCACCTATCTGCCACATTTACAGGGTGTGAATCCCCTGATGGCGATCTGGAACCTGCTGCTGTGAAGGAGGATGGTGACGACCAACTGTCTGAAATCGCCAGCTCTATCCCTCCTGTTGATCCCAGCTGTGTTGAACTCAAACACAGTGCCTTCTTGGCCCAGCTGCTGCTGGACGAAGTAGACCTAGGGTCAACCTCAGAACCAACTTCCCCTGTTGGGAAACCTGTTTTGCACATGCAGCATACTTGCTCAGGTGAACCTGTGACTCAGATTCCTGATGCTCTAGCGCGGCCTGCTTCTAACAACATGCCATTGTCGGAGTATGACACTCAGGAACTCCGACGGATCCTAGATCGCATAGACTTGTAGTCGCGAGGAAAGATACGGTGCCATCGGTCAAAATGGCAGAGTCCGCGGTGAAATTACACTCACCGAATATCACACGCTTGTCAAGGCTTATCCCAACATCATTAGCAACATGACTCTAGACATTGAGTCAAAACTGAAAGAAGCATGACCGATTTATTTGCAATTTTCGGGCTCCCAAAGTGCTCCCCACTATCTGCAGAATGCGTGGAAACCGTCTTGGGCAACGTAGTGATTTCGTCCCTTGGCCTACCTTTTTCGACAAGCAAGCCAACGTGTGTGACCACTCAAAAAGCAACGACATCGGTTCCGAAGGCTTGCCTAAGGAGACCATATTTCTGCGGATGCCGCTATTCGCCTGAGCACTCATGTGTCTTATCTACTAAAAGTGCTGTTAAAATTTCCCTTGGCTCTTTTCAATAGCAAACAATGCAGTGAATTCCAGGAATGATCTCTCACTTGAGTAGTGACAATTCAATGTGTCAACAAAACACCAACCTAAAAGGTTGCAAGAAGAATGGTACAAAAGCCTTTTAGAACCTTATAAATTGATATAAAAACATTTGTAAATCATGCAAAAGCTCATTTTATATCAATGTCATAGATTAGGAACATCCCATGCTGAAATGGATTTATCGCTTTTAGGAAATTGCATGAATGGCATCCGGGAATCGAACCTAGGATTTTGCAATGCAAATCTCATGTTCCGCCAATTATAATAACACATCCAGCTGATAAATTTTCATCTCAATTTATTATAGATCAACAGATAATATTGTCTGAACTCAGAAAACATCCGTCTTTTCTTTTTCTGCCCCAGCAGAACAATGTCCAGATCCACAGCGATCATGCATGACAGATCGATCAGCGATTACGACAAAGTCCTTACCAAGTCTGAACCAAGAAGACGATAAACAGGTACTCTCATGCTCATGGTAGAACTGCATTATTGAGGGAGTTATAGAATATAGAACTGTAGCCAGACTTCGTCAGTGCATCTGCGAGTTGATCTTGCGTAGCCACCCATTCCAGATTGGTAACTTCTCCAGACGTTATAGCATCACGAATCACTGCAAGCCCAATGAGAAGTCTCTTCTCAGACACAGCCTTGTGCAGATAGACGTGGTCGAATAGTGAAGCACAGTCAGTAGTAGCGTAACAGGGACTCGCATCTTCGTAATCTCAGTAACGACATTGAGCGTTAAGAACAGGTCATCCAAGCAGGCTGAACAAGCAAGGGTTTCCCCAGCAAAAGTGGACTTTACGACTCTGCGCAGGGTACGGCTTTTCCAGTTGATCAGACGGAAGCGCTCTTTCTTGTCTTCACCGACACTTGCGATAGTCCACAGCCAGCCACCAACAGTTTTCCCTTCTTCCCCATTGCCTCATGACGAGTCATGGTATCCAATAAGACGAACAGGTCCACTCAACTTGGGAAATCTGATGCATAGCGATCTCTTCCTCATGTGCTGCAAGGTCTTGTTCGCTTGAAGCGCATCCGAGACTGTAGGTTTGCTTGATCGTTGTGAGAGACGGCACACGCTATAAGAGAAGTCAGGTCTCGTTTGCCCGGTACACCAGGACAAAGCTCCAATCAAGCCGCGGTACAAAGTGGTCTCTTTCGCGTTTAATAGTCTTACACGATCTGTAGACTCCTCCAGAGATATCTCCGCGATCTCATCAACGTACTTCTGTTGGTCCAACGTTATCTCGATCAGATTGCCGTCATCGTCACGTTTCCATTCCAAATGCACTCCACAAAACACATACTCCTCTCTGACCCCTGCTCCGTGACCGCTGGTATGGCTCGTCGCAGCTGCCGGTCATACAGCCACAGCGTACCCACGTCAAGTACGACAGCCACTGCCAGGACTGGGAGACTGCACAGAGGTTGCTGAAGGACCGGCAGCACCTCGCAAGGCCAGCCCATGACGTTCCCCACAGCTGGATGGTTGGCGTACACCTGAAGCCAGGGATCACTCTGGCCGTCAGGGCTCTTCACCTTGGTACCACGCACCTGGGCCCACGATTGCGCCGACACCACGCGGGACCACTCTCTGAATGTCGTGATGTCCCGCGCCACCCAGGAACCGATCAACAGGTCGAAGGCCTGCGCCACCGCCGGCATCCAGTGAGGGAACAAGGACTTGCCCTCTTCATGCTCGATGCACGACCGTGACACCAGCAGTGCGTGCAGCGGTGCCCTCTGAAAGGTTGCCCGCAGGTCGCCGGGGAGGCCGGCAAACGGGTTCCACGGCGGACGCTGCAGGATCCTCCCTGCCGGCGGGCAGAAGGGTGTGTCACCGCGCAGGAACGCATAAGCCGCCCTCTTTCGATAATGCATCGGCAGCTGCATGATCTGGGTGAGCCGATGGTTCCTGCGGGCATACACATGTTCCGCGATCTGGACCATGTCCTCCACAAAGAGCCTGGCCTTGGCAGGGCCCCGGGACGACGCCGCTCGCACCGCAGCGAACAGCCGCTTCAGGTCCCCGGGGACGACACTCGCCATCAGGGATTCAGTCCACCTGCAGCCGTGCTCCCTCCACGCCACGAACTCCACCGCCCTGTCTGTCAGGGGTAGCTCTGCCGTGAACTCCTCCACACGCCTGCACAGGAGCCCAGCCACCTCCTCGTCCCGCGCACACAGTAGGCGCATGTGGCCAATGTCCTCCTCCGGCCCCCCACAGAAGATACAGGGGTGGGCTGGTATTGCCATACGCGTGGGCTTTTGTCTCCACCGTCGCATGACCTGCATGGTGGACAAGCGACCGTCACGTGCCCGCAGCATATTCCTGTGCGTTGGGCCGTGGTGCACAGCTCACAGGGGCATCGCCTTGCAGGCGCCAGCCAGTGGCGTGTGCGCCCTGGTGCGAGCCGCTAGCGAACGCCACTCCATCTCCCGGACTTGCTGAAGGGCTTGCATGGATGGCACACGCGGCTCGAGCTCTCCATTATCCCCCGGCACTAAGAGGATGGCGTGCTCCTTTGGCAGGACGAGATGGACAGGCGGGGCCATTGCACGGGCCGCGGCAGAGTCCGGTGCCTCGAGCGGGACCGCCGCCAAGTGCGAGCTCTGCCTCACCACCCAGTGGTGCGGCCCCCCAACTCGGCGCGGCAGCCGCCGCAGCCCCTGCACTATCCAGCTCAGTGCGTGCTGGTTGACCAGATGTGATGTCGGCCCCTTGATGCCACGGTACAGGGCCTCCTGCGCCCTGCGGAGATGCGCTCCTATGACGGACGCATCCACCACGTGTACCGTGCACGCTGACGGGGGCGTGTGCAACAAGTACGCCGCCGCGCCGATGATCTCTGCCTCCGGGACCGTGCCGTAGATGGCACCCGTCCACATGGGGATTCCCTGGCTGGCCATCGCCACGTTTGTGGCGTCGTCTCCCTGGGGCGACGCGTCAGACGATGTGACTTTAGTTGCCACCGGCACCCAGCAGTACCGGTGGGGCTCCAGCCACGCCACGTCGGAGTGGGGGCTCTGCACCACCTTTCCTAAGGACGCCGCACTGGAGGCCGTGAGCTCCGGGGACAGGACCACCCTCGGTCGATATACCGCATGTGGTCTCCAGGCCAGGTCACATCCGCAGACTGACTTTATGGCGTCCAGGGCGGTGGTATACTCCGCTCCCCAAACTGTTGCGGAGCAGGAAGGCTGGTATACCACCACAGACCCCTGCTCCACTGCGCCGCCATCACGCAACGACGTGACGGCGACGTGCGGATCGTGTGGCACGTTGGACATCCGGACCACTTCCGGGACCGAGTACTCATCCGGATCCGGGATTGGGCCTGCTGGCAGCAGAAGGACAATTGCCCACTCGCAACACCTGTGCACCGCCGTGCACGCCCTGGAAAACGCTGGCCGCCCGTGCACAACCCACAGTGGTGGCGGGCTTATGCCGCCCCCGGCGTGTGGAGTGAGCAGGGGGACGGACGCTGGATCGTCTTGCTGTCCGTAGCCCTCAAAGACGTCCCCCAATAGAAACAGGAGGGCGGCTAGCGGGACGAACGGCATGGACAGCCCCGGGTTGGCTGGATCCCATCCTTCCTCCCTGTATCCGCCCACCACATACACGTCCCCCGCAGCGGACTGTCTATTGCGTTTGCTGGCCTTCTTTTGGCGCACCGGGTGTATTAGCCGGTGAGTCAACGGACCGGGCAGCTGCGGCCTGAAGACGTCGCGGAGCCCCGTGAGCCACACGTGGTCCAGCTGGTGGGGCCCTACTCCCGCGTGCGGAAGGTGCAGGTGGTCCTCATGGCACTCCTGAAGCTGGACAGCCCAGTGCCCAGGCGCAGGGCAGGGGAGCCGCGCATGCAGGAGGTCATTTGCGGGATCAGTCAGGGACTGTACTGTCGCATCCGTGCGGGGCCCCGAGAGAACGCAGATGTCCCTACCCTTGAAGGTATAGGATTGGGACACCCACTTCCGCCCCGCCCACTGCACTTGCGGCAGATGGGCGTGTACACACGAGTACACCGACGATGGCATTAGAAGTCCTACGCGCAACGTCCCCATCGCCCGGAGTACCCTGTCCACCCACGTATTGCCAGCGTGTGTGGCGAATGACGCAGAGGGCACCATGAACTGCCCGCACACTCCGTACTGCACGTGCATGTCTCGGAGCATGGCCCGCAGCTCATCCCGGACTGTCGTCGACCTGTGGTGGGTGAGCTGAGCCATGGTCGCCACGACGGAGTCGTGGCATATAACCTGGACATCCGCCAACCGTAACCCATGACCCGACCGCACTGCCACGTTGGACAGGTCCTTGGGCAGCTTCTCGAATTGCAGGGCCGCAGCCTTGATGGCAGTATTCAGTTTGATCACTGCCTCCGCCGTGTCGGACAGGTAGGGCGCCGCGTACCGCACGATGCCTCCAACCACAGCCGCCATCACCTCATGAGGCACCGACGCCGGCCCTAACGTGTTCTTGCACCAGCCCAGCAGAGCTTCACACCGGAGTACATGTTTCTCCTTCATGGTCGCCATCCTCCTGGGATCGAGGCGCAGGCCAAAGTATGGTACCGTGCCCTTGGCACGTAAGTATACGCATGGGGCCGCCGTGTTCCCTGGGTTCAGGTATACCATGATCGAATGGATGCGAGCAGTATTGGCATAGGCGCATTTGCCGACGTTGAGGGACATGCCCATGTCAGTGAGATACCGCGCTATCGCCGCCGCATACTCCAGGAATTGCGGCAGGGAGTGCGCTATCAACAGGAGGTCATCACAGTACGCCTGTACCAGGGGTGGCACCGCATGGCGAGCATCTCCCCGCGCCTTGCAGGCGAGGCTCCGCAGGAGAGGCTCCAAAAGGAGGAGGTAGAGCACAGCGCTCTCCGCACTGCCCTGCCGCAGGCCCCTGTGGAGCCGTATGCTCGGCGTCGGGCCGTGCGCGGTGACGATGCGCACCAGAGACCCACAGCTGAGGGTGTGGAACAGCCTGATGAGCTCCTCCGGGACACCCATGTGGCGCAGGAGGAGCGCCAGCGCTCCGTGCGGCGCTGTGTCAAAAGCTTTTGACACATCGAAGGCCAGGACGTGGTTTTCCTCCGGCCCACGCTGCAGCCTGCGCTGGGCCAGGCACACCGGGGCAGCCGCCGTGGAGCCTGGCATGGCTCCAAACTGCCAGTCCGCGGCCAGTCCCTTGCCTGCCAGAACAGCTGTGAACCTCCGCATGAGGGGAGTCATGAGCATTCGCATGTCTTGCTGCCCCAGCGCTTTCGGCCTGTACTCGTCCAGGTTGCCCGTGGCTGTGCCCTTGGGCATCAGCCAGATAAGTGCCTCGTGCCAGGACTCCGGGACGTCCGCACCCCGTAGGATTGCCCTGTACGCATGCACCAGGAGCCCCTGCACCGGTTCAGGCAGCTCTGCTATGAGGGCAGCCGTGACCCGGTTGGACCCCGGAGCTTTGTCGTCCGCCACGGCCTGCTTCACGGCGTCTTTAAGGTCCTGCATGGTGTAGTCCTGTACCGACCTCCATTCCTCCGGCACCCCTTTGGGAATGTGAGCCCGGACCAGCCGCTCGAAGGCCAGCAGGTTCACTGGCCGCTTGGCGTACAGCGCCTCCCAATACCTCTGGACCTCGCCAATGACGTCCGAGGCCTCCAAGAGCACCTTCTCCAACTCGTGGACGCGTACGGACCATAGGCCTGACGGGGCATAGTTCACCACGTTGATGGCCCCCCGTATCGCCGTCCATCGGAGCTGCAGATCCGGTACCCTGCCCCGCCAGTAGTCCTTGATGGACCGGCGCCTGTTGCTCCTGAGGACATCCCGCAGCTCCTCCACGCGTGTCTCCAGCTGGTGGAGCTGTTGGTCCAACGCGGCATGTAGGTCCTCTACCGAGGCGGGGGACAGGTCGGGGTCCACTCGCCGGAGGTGCTGTAGCAGGGCAGTCGCCTCCTGGGAGTGGAGTCTGGCCGCCGCCGCGTCCCGTTGCCACAGCTGATGGGCACGCCAGGCCAGGGCCTGCTGATCCGAGAGGACCTGGTCCAACGACGCCTTCGTTTCCGCCTGCCCGTACGGGTACTGCGGGTCCACGCCTGAAGGCATGCGCACTCCCGTGACCCTGGACACGTCATCACGGAAAGGCGTAGAGCAGGTCAAAGACCGCTTGCACCTCTGACGTGCCCATGGTGGCAGTGTCCTGTTCCGACGAGAGCCACGCCTGTAGCCGCCGATCCCCGCAGGCCTTCTGCAGTACTGCCGCTGACGCCTCACGAACCCCCGGAGAGTCCGGGCGTATGGCATGCAGCCTGCCTTGGGCGTGCGAGTAGGCCATCCTGGTGACCCTCTCTTTGCCGGCCACCGCTAGCGGGATGTCCAGGACCACAGGGCCATGATCCGACCCCAGTGACGCAGGAGACCGCCCCAGCGCCAAGTGTGGGCGCTCACGCGCCGCCCATGGGACCAGAGGCGAGTTTAGAAGGAAGGAGTCCAGTCGGTGCCCTGCCCTCGTGGGCCTCCTGTCCTCCTCCCGCTCCGGGCCTGCCCTGCGGAAACCACACTGTTCCCGCAGGGCTTGGAACCTCCTCGTGGTGGGGTGCCACAGGGACTCCAGCCACACGTTGAAGTCCCCTCCGAGGAGCACGGCCCTGGGGCCACCCGCGCTCTTGGCTGCCGCGTAAATGGCCACGTCAGCCCAGAAGGACGCCTTAGACGCCCAGGAGTTGCCGCCGCTACCCGGGCCTTGGACGTTGATGACCGTGAGGGTGCCACCTGCGGTCACCACATCGAGGGCCATGGCCTTGCCCGGCACGATGTCCACGATATCTCGAACTTCCTCCGCGGCGAACACGTCCGCCCGAAGGGCAATCAAGAGCCCGCCGCGCACCGCTGCCGCCGACGCCGCCTGGGCATCCACCCCTGGGTAAGCATGATACCCGTGGTGACGCCACTGGTTCTCCGAGTGCACCACACCTTGAGGGTCCTGCAGGCCGGTCTCCTGGAATAGGCCCAGGATGGCACCCTCGGCCTTCATGATGCCCGCCGCCACCGCTTCACCGTCGAGCATACCTGGGGCCACTGGTACGCCGTCCCCCCGCATGGAGCCCTGGACGTTCCAGGACACCGCCGCTCGGGTGTCGGAGGCGGGGCCCCTTCATGGCTGCACGTGTGGATCGGGGCCGCCCGCCGGATCCGGATCACTGGACGGAGGGGGGCCACCAGCAGGTTCAGGGGGACCACTCGCACCCGGCGCGGGCGGCCGGCGAGGTGGCCTCTGTCCCTGTGGGCCTCCGCCCGAGGCGGTCGTCGCCTGCTGAGACCCGGCAGATGCGGCGGGCTCCCCCTTTGCCTGTCCGCCGGATGTACTTGCCGCCGTACTCCCCGTAGAAGTCACTGCCCCACGCCGTGCTGCAGACCGAATCGCTCCAGATCGTGCCGCCGACGGCGACGCCCCGCGCTCCGCCGCGGGGCGGGCACCCGTGGGCAGCGTGAGCGCTCTGGACCCCGCCTGGGCCCACGCAAAAGGCCCCGTCTGGCCCCCCGGCATAACGCCAGCCAGCATGGCCAGCGCCTGGTCCCGTTGCGCCGGATCAGTCGCATGGTCCCGCTGGATGTGGTCGCGCAGGTCCTTGGGGTGTAGGTGGGTAGGCCGGCAGTGCGTGCCAGCTTTCCATGTGCAGTGACCAGCCCCATCCAGCCGAGACCAGGGGCAGACGTTGATCGTCTTTGTCCCACGCTGCTCTGTGGCCAAGTCACCACCAAAGTGCTGCAGCACGTACCGAATGTTGGCATAGCCACCATACTGAGGCGGCTGGCCCCTCTTGGGCGGTGGCTTGGGCGCCGCTTTCGGGGCCTGCCTCGCCGCCGCGGCCGGGGGTGCCGCAGGCCGTACTGGTAGCACGCTTGGTGGCTGCGGCAGGTGCAGCATTCCCCCCACGGGAAACTGCTCCTCCACCCAGCGGCGCCACGCGTCGGCGAACTTCTCCCGGTCGCCCTCGACTTTCCACCTGGACGTGGAGAATGCCCGGAGCCACGGCCCCATGTTCTCCGCCATGACCAGGCGGAGGGCATCTCCTCCGCTCTGCCGGCGGAAGCGTGTCGCGGCCGCGCCTGCCACAGTCCCTTGGAGGTACAGCGCTCCGCACCCGTCGCCACTCAGTGCACTAAGGTGCAGGGCCTCCAGGTCGGCGGGGCGGATCGTGAGCACCGTGCCCTCTCCGCGATCGTACAGGCGCAGCGCCGAGGAGTGGGGCTCCAACGCCGCCACAACCCAGCACCACGCCCGCGACACGCTATGCAGCAGTGCCAGCGAGGCTGTCGGCCTGTTGCTGGAGGACTGCGCTGCTGAGGCCCTGGGGAGGGCCGCCGCGTGACCCTGCAGCGCCCTGCACATGCCAGCTGCATGCTCAGCCTGCCACATGTTGCTCGGGGCTATGGGCCAGACGTCCTGCCCCTGGATCACCGGCGGCCGCGTGACCTCCACGAAGACCGCCGGCGCTGGCGGGATGTCCTCGGCCGCACACTTGTTCGCCCTGCGCACCGGCCCCAGCTCACTGAGGCACTCCCCGAACACCCGGTAGCAGGCCGGGCCCCGGACTGTTGCCTCCTGGGCCGGCACGCGGTGACTACGACCCACTCCAGTCCCCCTGTTTCCACCCAAACACAGGCCCAATACTCCGCCCCCTCCAACACCACCAGCCGCCCCATATCCGCCATGCCCACCGTATGGGTGGAAGGCACGCTCTCCACCCTCAGCCACCGCTTGGCGCTTTCTTCCCACGGCTGGGGGGCATGCATCCGCTGCTGCTGCATTGCGTCCTGCACGTGCTGCAGGGACACCGTCGCCAGCATGGACATCCCCCCGTCCGCCGCCGCCGCCATACACAGCAGGGCATGTTGCATGCGCGCCCCGGGCAGCCCCACGTTGTGCGGGACGTCCGCCAGGTCCAAGGGCGTGCGGGGCGCCGGCAGGGCATCCAACACCGCTGCAGGCAGCTCCCCCAGGGACGGCAGACGGGCGATGGGCCCCATGTCCCTGTTGAGGACCACCGCCGCCACCCACCGCCTGTCCAGCGCGGACAGGAGGTTGCCCGGCCTTGGCACCCTGAGGAGGGTACCGACGGCGGACATGAGGGCGCACACGCCACAGTCCTTGGTGTTGCCGGCTGGCTGCTGCACCTGTGCCGCCCGGGCGTCCGCCAGCAGATGCTCTGCACCCGGCCATCCCGCCCTCTGGCCCCTGGGTGCCATGCGCATCGTCCGGACCGCCATGTCCCACGTGTGCGGCCATTGGGGCGGGGCCCCCGACACCACAGGCCGGCCCAGCGGGTCCACGGCCAACCGCATGTCAGGGGCGTCTCCAACCGGTCGAGGTACACGCCTCTGAGCCGCCCAGCTCGACGTACCTCGCAATGAGGAGGGCAGCCGGGGTTTGGTCGTGCCGTTGGCCTTCCCACCCCTCCCTCGGGAGCATCATGGCGTGGGGGGCCAGGCATTGCACCACGTCGGCTGCCAGCGCGACCACGTTGTCGCTGAGCTCCACCCCATGGTCTGCGGCCACCAGGAACTGGTGCCTGGGCTTGGAATACAGGTGCTCCAGGGCGCCCCGCAGCTCAGCCGGTGGGGGAGAGGCGTCTCCGCAGCCCCGCAGCCATGGGAGTGCGCCCGGGAGATGCCGCCCTGCTCCTCCTGACCAGACGGCGGCCTTAAGGACCGGCAGATCCCCCCATACAGCCCTAGCGACCTGATCGCGCCAGGGCTGTGGCTTGTTTGCACCCCACTGGAGGACGGCCACCACAGCATGCGTGGTCAGGGGCTCTGCCGTGAGCTGCAACGCTGTCCCCCCCTCGGTCTCGATCACCGTGCCCCGTGGGGCAGTGAAGACGTGGGCATTGGCCCCACGGACCGCCACGCATCCCCACAGGACCGCCACGGTCTCCCAGCCGGGGTGGTTGGTCCTCCTGGGCAGGACCACCACCGGTGGGCACGGGCTGTTGGCGGCCCACACGCGCCATTCCACTCCCACCAGACGCTCGTGACCAGGGGGCCGGTACACTTGTGGCCACGCGACTGGGAGCTGGCGATGGACAGCGGTCCACACATCAGCCCCGCCAGCCCGCGTGAACTGGAGTCCCTCCAGGATGTCCCCGTCCACAGGGCTGGGGAGGCGGGCGGTGCGAACTTCCAGCCCCTGGCCCAGGCGAAGCCCTGGCCTCTCTCGGTCTCCCAGCAGCGAGACCTCCGGGTCTGTGGCCGCAAGACGAGCCGCCACCGTGGGGAGATGCAGAAAGACAGTCCACGGCTGGACTGAGACGGGCTCGCGCGGGAGGTCAGGGCAGGCCGCCACAGCACTGCCATCCCTCGCCCAGCTGAGCGCCCTGTCCCACCACTGCGCCCACGCACCCTGCGCTGCCGGCAACGACCAGGACAGGTACGTCACGACCGCCTTAGCCTGCCACTCGCGAGGGTCCATGCCGGCAGGGTGTGTGTGCCACGTGCACACCCATCCCAGATTGGCTTCCTGGACGGCGACCACGTCCCTCCACTGGACCACCGGGAACGGAGTGAGCAGGGCCACCATGCCACATGGCAACGCCACCGCCCACTCGGTCAGGCCCCCACTCTCCACCGCATACCCCACCGCTGGGAGCCCTCCCCCTTGCGCCTTTACCACCGCTTCCTGCAGCAACGTTCCGTGGCCCCGACCGTGGTCCTGGCTGCGGTCCAGGCTGAGGGCCCCCACACGGGCCATGGCCTGGAGGATCAGGAGTAATTCCTGGGGTACTCCCCGCGGCACCGGCGGCTGGGGGTGGGCGAACCGGCAGGCATCTGCCCGCATGCACCACCCCTTGGTCCAGAGCCTGCAGGTTTCCACCTCCCCCGTCTTTGGCTCAGCCTTGTCCGCCACCCCCAGCTCCTGTGGACCCACCTCACGCGCCTCCTTCGCCCCCACGATCACCAGCTCCTCGTCCTGCTCCCCGGCGCCCTGTGCCTCTTCACCCTTGAACTCCGGCTCCTTGTCCCGCTCCATGGCGACTTGTGCCTCCTCACTCCTCCTGCGTTGGTCCTCCTCCTCCAGTGCCTCCGTCGTCGGCGGCGGGCCCGCTACATCCGTGAACTTCGCCAGGGCCGCCGCCACAATGGCCTGCACGTCCACCTCCTCCCCGGCCACTTCGGCTGATCCTGCTGCTGCTCCTCCCCCGTGGGTTGTCCTTGCCCCACCTCGTCGCCGCCACGGCCTGCCTCCTCATCACCCCCCACCGGGATCGCGTGTTCGGACCCCTGGGGGGCGGCGCTCTCGTCAGGGCGCGTGCCCACCACCACCAGCAGTTTGAGGTCACCGCCGCGGCTCTCAAGGCAGTAGCTGCTGGAGGTGGGGACGAGGACAGCCTCATCCCCGGTCAGCAGCAGGCGGTCTGCGTCGAACACGACCTCTGCACCCTCACGGTGCACCGCCACCAGGAGCACATGGGACCCCAGCGCCATGGGTGTGAGGGGCCGCACGGCCTGCTCGCGGCGCCAAGCGTCAGCCCCACCTCGCCACAAGGCCACGTACAGGCCTTCGTCCCGCCGCACGTCCTCCAGCCCTGCCTCGTCCAGCAGGCGCCCCATGGACAGGCGCACCGACAGGGGGAGGCCTTCCTGGGGCTCGGCCGCCCGGACATCACCGGGGTGGTGACCCAGGACCGCCGCGTCCCCCAGTTGGACACAGCGGACCTGGTCGTTGTCCGGGGACGCTGCCGCCAGGGCCATCTCCCGGGCGACCTGCCCTGGGCGCTGGAGCTC
The DNA here is from genome assembly GCA_964036045.1 of Eutreptiella sp. 'Long Island Sound 2002'. Lineage (NCBI taxonomy): Eukaryota > Euglenozoa > Euglenophyceae > Eutreptiales > Eutreptiaceae > Eutreptiella > Eutreptiella sp. 'Long Island Sound 2002'. Next base: position 157,313,353 of record OZ038379.1, read on the forward strand.
ATAGCGCTCCAGAGCGCTCGCCAGCATCCCTGCCTCCCGCTGCCCCGTGCCCATGAGGCGGTGCCTGTGGGCACCCTCGGCCGCATGGTACCTGCAGTGCCGTCGCTCACAGCTCCCCAGGGGAGGGGGCGGCACCGCAGTGGGCATGGGCCGCAGCGGCGCGTTGGCCGGGTCCACGTGCATGCCGGCGTAGACGTCGGGCGCGGCGTCGTCCTCAAACATGAGGGCCAGCGCCGACTCGCCGGGCCCGTATGCCTCCTCGTCCCCCTCGCCCTCCGCCTCCTGCTCTCCCTCCGCCCCTTCTCCAGCCGCGACCACCGCCCCCGGCGTGTCCGGCCGCGGCGGGAAGGGCGCCAGAGGCCGCTCGTCAGCGCCTCCGCCCCTTGCCGCCTCCGCCACGTCCAGCCGTGCCCGCAGGTTGGCGGGCAGCCGGGCCCAGCTGGTGCCCGCATGGAGATCCATGCTGTACGCCAGCCCCGCCGGACACGGCTCACCGGATGCCACCTGGCGCCACTCCCGCCACTCCCACATTTAGTCCTCTACTCCTTCCCCCTTGGCACGTTCCCCACTGGGCTCCACGACCCCGCCGCCCTCCGCCGGCGTTTGCGCCTTCGGCACACCCCGCCCCGCGTCCTGTCCCCCCGAAGAAACCGCCTCCGTCGGCGTCTCCTTGGCCCCTTCCGTCCTCGGGGCGACAGCCGCGAGCGCCTGCGCTATCAGCTCGCCGGCGTCAGCCCCTTCCGGCGCGGCTCCACCACTCCCCGCGGCTGTCCGCCGGTACGCCTCCAGGGCCTGCGCGAGCAGCTCGCAGATGTCTCGCGGGCCAGCCACTGCCGCCTCCTGCGCTGCGTCCCCCGCTCGTTCCCCCGCCGTAGGCCTCCCCATGGGGGCCGCGCCCTGCAACCCACGCGTCGGGGGCGGACGACGACCCGGCACCACCGGCTCAGGGTCCGTCGGCACAACGGGCGGGGCTTCGCGCGGCACGGCTGGGTCCGGCATCTGGACCGTCAGCGGTGGTGAGCCCGCCGCGGGAAACCCCGGCTGGGGCACCGCCAGGGGTGGCGCAGCCGCAGGCGCCCCCATTCTCCTCGCCTCGCTGGGGGGCACGCCACGTGCCTCCCCTTGCGATACCCCCTGCTGCTGGGCGCCCCGCCCCGGCTCAGGCGCCGGTACCGGTACCGGCACCGGCATTGTGTGCTGAGGCGGCCGTGAGTGCTGCTGGGGCAGGGGATGCGGGTACTCTACATGCTGGTGCGGACGATGATGGTGATGGTGATGGTGAAGGTGGACTGGGTGATGTGGCACAGCCCCTTGCGACACCCCCTGCTGCTGGGCGCTCCGCCCCGGCTCAAGCACCGGTACAGGTTCCGGCACCGGCATTGTGTGCTGAGGCGGCCGTGAGTGCTGCTGGGGCAGGAGATGCGGGTACTCCACTTGCTGGTGCGGAAGGTGATGGTGACGGTGATGGTGGAAGTGGACGGGGTGCTGTGGCACAGCCCCTTGCGACACCCCCTACTGCTGGGCGCTCCGCCCCGGCCCAGGCACCGGTACTGGTTCCGGCACCGGCATTATGTGCTGAGGCGTTCGTGGGTACTGCTGGGGCAGGGGATGCGGGTACTCCACATGCTGATGCGGACGGTGATGGTGATGGTGATCGTGTAGGTGGACGGGGTGCTGAGGCACAGCCGCTAGTTGGTGGTGATGGTGAAGATGGACGGGGGGCTGTGGCACAGCCGCCCGGTGTACGTGTTGGTGTGGGAAGTGATGCTGCATCATGCGGAACCCGACGGGGTGATGAAGTAGGTGATGGAGATGGAGTTGGTGGTGCTGGTGAGCCCCAAAGGGCGGGATGGGCATGGGCCCGAGGCCTGGGGGCGGCGGCATCGAAAACGCACCCGGCGCCGCAAACCCCGGCTGCTCCGCCGACCCCACTGGGGGCCGCCCGCGCTGCACGTCCTCGAGCTGCCCGAGATCTGGTAGACATCGGAGTAGTCGGTTGAGCAGATGCACCCCGAACGGCAGCCTGCCCGCTGCGAACCGCGCCTGAACGTCGGGCGCATTGTACGGGTGGGGATCGCGGGCCAACATCTGCCGCATGCAGACGTGGACGAAGTGGTCCCATCCGTTGTCCCTGGCCGGACAGTCTGCGTCCACGCGTGCCTGGAACGCCGCATACGTGTGCGGCCCCTGTCTGATGAGATCAGACACTGTGTCTACCAGGCGCCGGGCACGTCGCCGGAAGGCTGGCAACTCCGCGGGATTGGTGGGGACAGATAGCGACATTTAGCTAACGAAGGCTGTGTGAGCTAAGGACATGGGAGAACGGGTGGACTCTGTGGCCCGTCCCGCCTGCTGCTGGCTTATTGTTGCACGACACTTCGCACGACACAGTTGCGCACCCCTCTTGCGCGCCCCCCTTCCCTTCCGTGTTCCTTTGCCCCCGGTTGTGCCCGTTAGGCGTGCCCCTTGGCTCAACCCGGTTGTTGGCGGGCCTGTTGCCAGGCAGGGTTGGGGCGGGGGGGGGCGCCCGACGCTGGCTCTGGTCCCTCCCTCCGGGAGTTTCCCCACGGGGTGGCCGATGCATGCACTCCCGGTCAGGGTGTAACTTTGTTGTACGGGCCGTCCATTTTTACCTGCTCCGTACAAATGGACCTGCGTCGTAACCAGGTACGTCGGCCCTTCCCCACACCGGGGTCGGGTACACTGTGGGTCTCCGGCGAGTCCTTGCGGGATAGGCGCGTCTCTTGCCTACCCCGATGGACGGTGTGCCCTACCCGCAGCCCCTCAGAGGACACGAACCGCAGTACGTGCCGTGGGTAGTGCTCTTGGTCAGGCCCATTGGCCACCCCCCCCAGGCCGGTGCCACCTCGGGCCGCTGGCCAACGGTCCCAGGCGTAACCCACCTTATTGCTTGCGCTCAGATGGGGCCGATACGGACACCGGGGGGGCCCCCAAACCCCAGAGGTCGGGTACCTCACCAGCGTCTTTCGCGGGCTCTTGTCACCCCGGCTCCCCCCCGTACGTTGCGCTGTTGGTCCCTGCCTCCTTGCTTTCGTCCCCAGGGGCGTTCCCCCGTCCCGCGCCCCTTGCCGTGCTCCCTGGCTCCCGCCATGTCCCGTCTGCCCCTGCTGTCTGCCCCTGCTCTGGCGTGTTGGTGTCCTTTGTTGTTTTTTTTGTTTTTTTTTTTCTGTTCTGTCCTCTGCCCCCCCCCATGTCCCCTCGCTGTCTCCTCGCTGTCCTCGCCCTTTTTGTGGGTGGGTGGAGGAGTAGGGGGCGGGGGGGGGGACGTCCTCGCTGTCCGCTCTATTGCGCAAGCACGTCGTAAGCACGGCGCAGGCACGTGGCGCGGCACTTGTCCCTCCGCCTGGGGGGGGGGGCTTGCCGTGTGGCTCCCGTCGTCACCCTACCCTTCCTGCGGTTGCACCCCCGGTGGTCCCCCCGTTGGGGCTTGCACGGCGCGTGCTCCCTTTGGGCACGGTCATGTGGTTGGTCCCGCACTCCCGTCCCACTGCCTCCCCACCCTGCCGCGGTGTCGTCGGGGGGGGGTCCGCTTCCCGCTACCGTCATCCCTCATTATCCCCTCGCCATCCCCTCGCTGCCCTCGCCCCTTTCCTTGGTGGGTGTGGGAGTTGGGGGAGGGGAGGGAGGGGCGCCCCCGCTGCCCTTCCTCCGGCGTAAGCACCTCGCAGGCACGGCGCTGGCACGTGGCGCGGCACTTGTCCTTCTGCTGGGGAGTGGGGCACGCCGCGTGGCCCCCGTCATCGCCCTTCCCACTCTGCGTTCGCTCCCCCGGTGCCCCCCCCGCTGGGGCCTGCACGGCGCTTGCTTCCCTTGGGCACGGTCGTGTAGTCCGTCCCGCACCCTCTCCCCGCTGCCTCCCCATCTTGCCGCTTTGTCCTCGGGAGGGGGGGCCGCTGTCCGCCCCTCCCTTCCTGCATCCCCCACCCTTTGGGGGGCGGAGGCGTGTGGGGGGGAGGGGGGGCCTTGTCGTTTTCCCTTCGTTGCTCTCATGTCGCAGGCACGAGGCGCGGCATCCGTCCCTCTGCAGGGGGGGGGGGCATGCCTCGCGGCTCCCGTCGTCGCCCTTTCTACCCTACGCTCGCACCCCCGGTGGTCCCCCCGCCGGGGCTTGCACGGCGCGTGCCCTCTTCGGGCACGGTCGTGTGGTACGTCCCGCACCCTCCTACCGCTGCCTCCCCACCCTGCCGCGTTGCCCTCGGGGGGGGGGTCGCTTTTGGCCCCCCCCCTACCCGCATTCTCCGCCCTCGGGGGGGCGGGGGTGGGTGCGGGGGGGAGGGGCGCCCTTGTCGTCTCCCCTTCGTTGCACGCACGTCGCAGGCATGACGTAGGCACGACACAATCACGGGATTGAGGCACTTGGCTGCTGCGGGGGGGGGGGGGGTTCCCTTTGAGCCTTCCCGCCCTTCTCCATGGTAAAGGACCCGCACCCCAAAGTCACCAGCCGCTGTTGCCCCTCGGCAGTAGTCGCCTCGTTTCCGCATGGTGCTCAGTGTCCCGTGCCTGCTCCCTCCTGTGCCCATACTTACTGGAGGAGGTACGTACCCGGGTGGAAACGGGAGATGAGGAAGTGCGGGCAGCGGGGAGGACTTACCGTACGCCTCGAAGGCTTCTTGCGCCATCCGCCGCCCTGGTTGAGGGGAGGGCCCCGGTTTCGGCACCCAACATCCCGGGGGGGGGCGACTGCCCATCCTCTCCCTGGTGCCCGTGTATCCACTTCCGAGCGGCCTGATACAGGTGCCGTGGTATCAGTCCGCTGGAAGCGGCGGCTACAAAGCGGCCGGGTGCTCTCATCCCCCGGGCCTCTGCCACCCCCGAGCGCGATGGAGGCCCCTGAGGTCCTATGGCAGAGACTCGGGGAGACGGACGGGGGATTCATTTGTGGCATGCCCTGGCCACCTAGTTAATCAGTTCAGCACAATTTACGCCGCAGGGGGCCCACCGGTTGGCGCCGCTGGTGCCCGTCCCCTCTGCGTCACACTTACTGCAACAGGCGCAGGGGGTCCAGTGGATGGCGCCACTGGCGCGTGTCCCCTCTGCGCCACTGGTTGGGTCATCGCACGGGAGGCCCTACGGATGGCGCCGCAGGTGCCCGTCCCCCCTTGTCGCTTCCTGCCTCCTGCTCTAGGCTTGACTGACGTGACATGACGCATGATTGAGGTCAGAGTCGGTTTCAGGACGCGCATGGCGCACGGCACGACGTATGCCAACTATCCCCTACCCTGGCCCCGCTGCTCCCTCCCTCGCCCTCTGTGCTCGCCTAACGCTGAGCATACCCCTGTCTCCCTCGTCGCTTCCTCTCTCTGTTCTGGCTAGCACGGTGCGAAGCAATTCGCGGGGCAACTCTCCCTCCTTGCTGCCCCCCTCTACTCCCGTTCCCTGGCCTAGCCCTGCCCCTCGTGTGTTCGTTCTCCCTCGTCCTCCCTCGCCCCCTTTCCCAGGCCCCTGGGTCCTCGGCCCTCTGTCTCCTTGTCCCCGTCCTCGCTGTACCCTCCCTGCATACACCTCGCGGAGCAATACGTGGCACCTCTCGCAGGTAGGTAGGTAGGTGCACTCGGTCGTGGAGAGGCGCCTCATGGTTCCCCCTGGCGTCGCCCCTGTGACGAACAGGAAGAGGCTCCGCGCGTGAAGAGGGGAGGCGGCTTACTTCCCGCTAGACCTGACTGTTGGCCCCCAACAAAGCGGCCCCGGGCAACGCCGGGAAGGCTGATCGCCGCCAGCGTGACATGCTTGCCTCGCCAGGAGGGTGTGCCCCCGTGCTTGCGCACGTCCCCTCCTTTGGGCGGAACCCTAGGGGTTCACCGGACTTCCTGGCGTGTCCCGTTCCCAAGGCATGCATGCACGTTCTTGGTACCAGGGTTCCGAGGTGCTTGGGTGTCGCACGCTCCGCCTCGAGTCCCAAAGCAGCGCAGGCCTTAGGATGCAGCCTTACCCCCGGTCTCCGGATCTCGTTTGGCCGGGTCACCTGCATGGCACGGGCTGCCTCAGTGCCCGGGCTGTGGGCACTGGGTTTCCTACTGTTGTGCGGCGTTTGTGTTTGGGTCCGGTTGGCGGTTGGGTGTGGGTTTTGTTAACCTCGCCAGTCCTGGCTGGGGTCTTGGGTGGGTGTGTTTGGGCACGGTTTGTGGCGTTGTCCCTCTAGTGTCGGCTGTTTGTGGTGTTCGTGGTTGGGCTTCGGTTTCGGCCTGCTTTTGGGACGTGTGTGGTTTCGTGGGCGCCCCGCTTGCCCCCCGCCGTTTCCGGTTCCGGCGTGCGGTGTGGGCGTGTGTGTTGGGCCCGGGTCTCGGCTGTGCCCAGCCCTTCTTGGCTGGGTTGTCGGGGTGTTTTTTTTGCGCTTTTGTTTTTTCTTTTGTTTTTCTTTTTTTTTTTCCGGGCTTTGTGGTCCCTGTCCCTCTATCCCCTTTCTTTCGGGCTGGGCTGGTGGTTCTTTTTTTTTTTTTTTCCGTTTCGGTGTCCCTTTTCCCCGTGGGCCGCTGTTACTGGCTTGGTGTTGCCGGTTTTGGGTGGGTGGTCCCCCTGTGCCTCTGTGGGGGTCCTGTCTTCGGTGCCTTTTGGGGGGGGGTTTGGCCGCCTGTGGTGGTGTTGGCGGGCGGTTTGGCGGCTGTGGGCTGTTTTCGTGCCTTTCGCCCTCCCCCCTCTGTTTTTTTTTTTTGGGGGGGGGCGGCTTGCCTGTTCCTCCCTCTGCCTTCCCTGGGCTGGCGCACGCACTGGCCTGCATTCAGTGTTGTCTTCCGGGCTGTTGTCTTCAGTTGCGTTCTGTGTGGCCGCGTTCCGGCCCCATGGGTCGGGTGGGCTATGTACACGGTGGGCTCGGCGCCCCTTCTTGCCGGGTTTGGTCCTGGCTCTGCCGGCTGGGCGGCTGCGCCAGGCGGGTGCTTGTGGTTTTGGGTTAGGGGGCTGGGGTTGTTCGTGTCCTTTCCCCTCTGCGGTGCCGGCTGTATTCTTCTGGGTGGTCCGCCACCGTTGTCGCCTGGCGCGCTGTGGCCCCGTGTGTGGCCTGCGGTGCTGGTGTGTGGCGTGCTGGCGCGGCGCCTTCCAGGATGTGCGGTGGCTGGCTTCGGTTAGTCCCTCAGGCTAGGGTCAGTTGTGTCGTGCTGTGCCGCTCTGTGCCGCGTCGCGTCGCGTCGTGCTGTGGTGCGTTGCACTGTGGCGCGCTGTGGTGCGGTGTGCCGTGGTCTCGCGTGGTGCCGCGGTGGGTCAGTGGAGGTCAGCCTGGCCTGTGTCGTGGTGCGGAGTGCGGGCCGGAGTGTGGCCGGCTGGTGGTTGGGGGGTGCGGTCAGGTGTGGGTGGCTCGCTGGGTCCGTGTTGTGGGGGCTTGGGCGTGCCGCTCGGGCTGGTGGGTCAGGTAGGTCTTCGGGAAATTCTGCTGAATGATCACGGTGTCCTTGGGGCGTGCACACTGACTCTCACCCATGGACTCAATCTTTACCGGGCCTCGCAGACAGGCAGGCGTACTCGGGGTGTAGAAAAGGCGTTCCTTCTCCAAGGCGGACAAACAGAAATCAGGAGTCGGACGGTGGAGGTGGCTTCCGAACGCCGTTTGAGTGGCAAAAGGCTTGCACTGCAGCTTGGCTGCGCTGGCAGGGACATGAGGGTCCGGGTCGGTGCCGCCGGCAGGCATGAGCTCATACTTCAGGGTCAGGGGGATGTCCATATCTCCGGTGCTGAACTGCAGGGGTCAAGGGCACCGGTAGTAATCTTGGCACTTCCAGTCTTCACGGCGCTCGGAGAAGGCCTTGAAGGGGGCACCGTCCAGCAGCACCAAGGCCTTCGCGATCAGAGCCTTTCACTTCCCCTTGCGGCGCTCGAAATTCATCATGGACGGGATCGGCGTGCCGCCGCACCGCCATTCCTCCACTGGACGCAACAGGTTGGTGACGGACGCCCTCACGGACGTGAGACCAGCTGAGATCAAGCCCCCGGCCGTCCATCCAAGTGCATAGCAATACTCTGCGTCGAACCGCGACGGTAACGCAGCCCGGCCCTCATAGCCAAAAGCGTGGTCGCGTGACGGTCCGTGGGGTTGCCCTCCCTGGGGGCCTGTGCCTTGGTCCCGTGTCCTCTGGGGGTCTCGGTCCCTAGTCGTGGGTGCCGCGGCCGTGCCTTCGTCCTCTTCCGGTGCCTGTGAGGTGCCCTTTGTGGTGGCCGGGGTCGTCGCCTGGCGGTGAGGGCGTGGTGGTGCGCCGTGCGGCGGCGTTCCCTGCGGCTTCCTCTGTGGGTGTGGCCCGTTCTCCCCGTGTAGGTGTGCCCTCCGTTCTCCGTGTGGTTTCCGGTGGCCGGTGGGCGTGCGCTGGTGTTATCCGCATGGCGTCCGATGTTTGCTTCGGTGGTGTGTGTTGGGGTGTTTGGTGGGGCTGGGGCGGCGCAGGTCCCCCCGTCGTGGTGTGCCCTTCCTGGGTGTGGGTCGTGGTGCCTGCCGTGGTGCCCTTTTCCTCCGTGTCTTGGTCCCCGTTCCCGCCCCTTCCTGGTTCTTGGGTGGTTTCCTGCCCGCATGTGGTGTCGCTTCAGGCGTCCTGTCCCTGCGTGTGCCTGCCCTCACTTGGGGCCCTTCCGTGCCCCCTTGCCTGAGTGCTCCTTGGTGCCCCTTGCCCTTCCCTTGCCCTTGTCCTGCCCCTTTCTGGTGTGGTGGTGGCGGGAGGGGCGGGGTGGGGAGGGGGCGCCGGCGGCCCAGGCCTCGGCCTGGGTGGCCTGGAGCCACTGGCGGAGGGCTTGGGGGGTGTAGGGGGGGCAGAGGCCCTGGACCGCATCGCGGAGGAGGGCCTCCCATGCCGCTTGCGGCATGATGGGCTCCGGGGCGGCCTCGTTGGGGTTTGCGGGGGTGCGGGTGCGCACCTCCTCGAAGGTATGCACCATGTGCACCCTTCGTGCCTTCCCGCTCCTCCGGCCCACTTCACCCAGCGGCGGAGCTCCTGCAGAGCGGGGGGAGACCACCAGGCGAGGTGGGCGGGGGCCCGGGGGGGGGAGGGGTCCGTGCCCGTAGTCGTGGTGCGGCGGGGGGAGGACGTGGACCTGCGGTGGTGGCGGGGGTGGCGGTCCCTGCGGGAGCGGGAGCGGCGGCGGCGGGGGCTGGGGGTGGAGGACGGGTACAGGCGGAGGGGGGAGCGGGAGGGGGAGGTGGATATCGGGCGGCGGTGGCGCGCTCGGTGGCGTCCGGGGGAGCGGGAGTGGTGGTGGCGGGGGCTGGGGGTGGTGGATGGGTACGGGTGGCGGGGGGAACGGGGAGCCCGGCGGGGCGTGTGGGGGGAGGGGGAGGTGGACGTGGGGCGGCAGTGGCGTGCCTGGCTGCGTCGGGGGGAGCGGGAGTGGTGGTGGCGGGGGCTTGGGGTGGGGGTCTTGTTTGGCCGGTGGGGGGAGGGGGAGGGGGACATGGGGCGGCGGTGGCGCTCGTGGTGGTGCCCGGGGGAGCAGGAGCGACGAGAGCAGGGTCCCGGGGGGTCGTGGTGGCACCTGGGGGAGCGGGAGCGGCGCGAGTGGGTGGTTGAGGCGCGGTGGGAGTGTGGGCGCCGTGGGCGAGTGTGCCGTGCGGGGGGGGAGCGGGAGCGCCGCCGTTTGCGGGACCGGGCCTCATCGCTCGAGTCGGGCCAGTCCGGGGCGTCGGCGGCCGCTGGGGGGCCTCGCGCGGTGCCGCCTGGTACTGGGGGGGGGGGGGGGAGGTCCCCCGTCGTCCATGGATCCGCCCCGTAGGGGTGTGGTGGCGGCAGTGGCTGGTGGTATGGGTCGAGTGGCTGTCCTTGGCGGGGTTGGACCCGGGGGGCCCCTTCGGCCATCGGATGGTGGCCGGGGGGGTACGGATACGGTTCCCCGTACGGGGGTGGTGGCTGATACGGGGGGGGTGGCTCCTGGCGGTAGGTGGGGTATGCGGGTGGAGCGCTCGGTGGCTGCCATCCCGTCCGCTGGTGCTGTTCGTGCACGGGGGGTTGTGGCCCGGTGGGGTAGGGCGGTGGGCAGTGGTAGTGGTGGGAGTGGTGTTGGTAGTGGTGGTGGTGGGGCCGCTGGTCGTGGTGGTGTGGGTAGTGGTGGGGTTGGTGTTGCGGGTATGGCCCATGGACCCCTTGTGGGTTTTCCGGTCCCCCTTGTGGGGGTGGGGGGTTGGGCATCGTGGGCAGTCCCCGGGGCTGCACTATGTGGTGGGCATGGGGGAAGGGTTGGGGGCCGGGCTTGACGGTGACGGTGGTCGAGGGGTCCCACGTCCCTGGGTCGGTTTGGCGGTGGTTTGTGGGGGATGGATGACGGGGCGCTTGGTGACAGGGATGCGGACGAGGGCTTGGACGGGGTCGTGCTGGGTGGCCGTCTCTGCGGTGGTGGTGGGTGCCGGCGGGAGGGGGGCGCGGGCTGCGGTGGGTGGGGGGTCCTGGCTTGGGCGAGGGCCCGGGCGGGGGTGGTGTCGGGTGGGTTTGTGTCGTTGCGTCTGCGGTGTTGTGTGTGCTCGCGTGGGCGCCGGCTTGGGTTTGGGGTCGGGTTTGGGGTTGGGGTCCGGTTTGGGTTTGGGGTCGGGTTTGGGGTTGGGGTTCGGTTCCAGGTTGAGGAGTACCTCTGTCCGGAGGTGTGAGGGCGTCGATGTCGGGTCGGGGGTCGTCCTGGTGGGTTGCCAGGGTGCCTGAGTCGCCTGTGTGGGGGTTGGGGGGTCGGTGCGTGCGGCCGCGGCTTTGGCTTTCGCCGTGGCCTTGAGGATGAGTTTGGCGGGGAGGGGGGGCTCGGAGGATGAGGTGGAGGAGGTGGACGAGGCTGAGGATCAGGAGGAGGTGGTGGACGCGGGTTGGGCTGTGATGCGGGCGGGCTTGTGGGCAGCGGCTTCTGCTGCGGCCACGGCGGGGAGGATGGAGGGCATGTCCTCGGGCTGTAGGTTGGGGGCGGGCGGCTGGGGGGGCCCGGTCGTGACCTGGCGGCCCGGCGGGCCGATCTGGTCGGCAGCGGCGGGGGAGGAAGGCGCGGGGCTGTGGCCTTCTCCTTCTGGGCTCGGCTGGGCCCGGGTCCTGCAATGTGCGAGGTCGTGTGGGTTGGTGTCCGCGGGGGGGAACAGTTCGCGTGGGCTGCATTCAGGGGCCGGGGGGGGTGGGCCTGGGTCCTCTGGGGTGTGTGTGGGGGGCGTGGGCGGGCCACTGGGTGGGGTGGGCGTGCCGCGGGGCGCGGGGCTCCCCTCGGCGGGTGTGTGTGGGTTGTCGAGTGTGGGGGGCGGTGAAGGGTGTCCGGCGGGTGGGTGTGTGGCGGGCGTGTGCTGGTGTTCGGGCGGGTGGGGGAGGCCCGTGTCGCGGGGCCCGGGGGTGCGCGCGATGGTGGGCGTGTGTGGGTCTCTGGTTGAGCAGCGAGAGGGGGGGGGCATGGGCGGGGATTGTGCGGCGGGGTGTGCTGTGTCGGTGTATGTGTCCGCTTGCCGCGCGCTTGCGTGGGCAGTTGTAGGCTGGGCGGTTTGGAGGAGAAGCTTGCCGTCTTCTGCTGCCGCGGCAAGGATTTCGCAGACGAGCTTTCGTATCTGGTGGACCTCTTGGTCAGTGGTGGGAAGGGGGCATGCTAGCTTTGGGCTAAGACCCGCGCGGTTGAGGACCCTGTGGATGGCGTGGTACCCGCAGGTGAGGGACTGCTGCGGTCTGGGGGGGGGGGTTTGGTCGTGTGTCCGGGCCTGCCTCGACTTGTGTGCGGGCGGTGGGGATGGCCCAAACCCAGGGCACGGTCCCTGTGGGTGGCCAGCGGCGCTGGATCCAGTGGGTTAGGCAGAGCATGGCCAATTCCAGGTGGTAGCCCGCCTTCCCTGAGGTGATTTGGGCGAGGGCGCGGGCTGGGGGCGTGTCCCCTGGCTGGAGGACACCCCTGAGGATCCTTTGCTGGGTGGTGTGGTCCCCCACTGCCCCGGGTGGGGCGGTCTTCGGGGCGAACATGGTGTCTGTCCCCTGGATGATCCATTGCGGGCCGGGGGACGTAGCCGTAGCGGCTATCACGTAGTAGTGGCCGCGCTCGAGGACTGTGACCCAGACCTCCGGCGGGGGGTGGTCACTGTCTGTAGGTGGGGGGGGGAGGTCGTCGTCCGGGGTGCCGAGGCCGGCGGCGCGGAGGGCGGTGTCGCGGTTGGGCGCGGTGGCCTGTTCCCACTGCTCCGGGTGGTTCGGGTCCGCTGGGTGGTCCGTCTCCGCTGGGGCCCGTCGTAGGCGTACGGTCCCTTGACGCGTGACGTTGATGCCGGTGTCGTGCGTCAGGGCCTGGCCCCACTCGATGGGGGGGATCCAGATGTGCTGGCCCCGGGTGTGTTTGCGGGCTCGCCAGAGCACGAGGTCTACGATGGTCTCGTGGAGGCCGCTGCCTGGGGTGGTCAGGTCCCGGAGGGCTTTGACGGTGAGCTTGGTCCAGTCCTCTTGTAGGCGGTACCAGTCCAGGGGGGTGGTCGGGGCCCTGTCTTGGAGGGTTGCTCGGAGGAGGTCGGGGTCGCGGATGGTGGCCGGTGTGAGGGGGCAGTGCCCCGGGTCCGGGGGGGGTGGGCTGGATGGGCTGCAGGGGTCTTGCGCGTCTACGTCGATGGATGGTTGGCCCTGGTTGGGCTCGGCCGGACTGGGCGGTGCCGGGTGGCTTCTTGGGTGTGAGACGGGTCTCGGGGCGCTGTGGTGGTGCCTTGGAGACCTGTGGATGGAGACGGGGGGCGCGTGCGGGGCGCGGAGCGGGTTAGTGGACGTCTGGGTCATGCACGGCATGGTAAAGGATGAGACGCTGCATGTGTTCCCTGGCGGTGGGGTCGGTGAGTTGCTCCGCGTGTGTTAGCAGGAGGTGTTTGCGGTGTACCATTTGGGCCGCTGCTCTGCCGACTGCTTCTAGCTGGAGGTGTGCTGCTGCCTCCATGGGGCTCTCCGTGTGTTTGGTGAGGTGTCGGTGCAGGCCTGTGTCACTGCCCCTCTCATGGTGGCTTCTTTGATCAGGGGGTCCCGGAAGAGGTGTTCGGTGGCCTGGTGTGCGTGGCTGTGGGTTGGCCATCCTTCGTGTTGTCGCAGGGTTTCCGCCGGGGACCAGCCCACTAGGGTGTCCCTGTCTGCATGGAGGGGGCATTTCTTGAAGTGTTCCCAGTCCTCCGGGGTGGTGTGGTCGCATGGGCAACCGGTGTATTCGTCGGGGACGTGGATGTGCTTGCGGGCGAGCCATCTGGCGACCCTGGTGAGGAATGGCAGTTGCTCCCTGAGGAGCTGGATGCGTCGTTTTTGGAGGTGGGCTGGGACGTTTGCTGGGCGGAGCGCTGAGTGGTAGAGGGGGACTTGCAGTCTGTCCTGGAGCTCCTGGATGTGCGCCCGGCTGTCTGCGTCGCCGAGCACGCGGGCGAGATGTTGGACGGGGTTGGGGTAGTGGTATGCTCTGTCGTGGGAGGAATAGGGGGCGTCCTCTGGTACCCAGTCCGGGGTCTGATGGGGCTCGGGTACAGGGGGCACGTGTTGGAGGTGTGTGTGGTTGCGGCCGAGGTCAGGGATCTGGAGGGCTGGTAGGTGTGTTGTGCGCTGGTGTACTGCCTGGTTGTGGACCTTACCATTTCCGTATTGGTGTCTGTGGGACTCTTGTTTCACGATGTGGAGTTGGACGTAGGGGGGAAGGCTGCGTAGGGCTTTCCAGAGTAGCAGTGCCTGGGTGCCGAGGCTCGTCGCGGTTGCTTTGGGAAGTGGTTGCCTTGCTATGCGGAGGAGCAGGTGTGTGTCGACAGTGGCGTCTACCACGAACCAGACCCGGACGATGTGCGGGGAGTGAACGGGTAGGTGGGCCGCGACCTCGGTGATGGCGTCGGCCATGGCCCCTAGCTCCCCGTGGGAAGAGGCCCCATAGGTGGTGTGGCCCGTGTGGTGGTCCATGTGGTAGTGTCCCCCGGTGTGGGTTAGCTGCAGGGTGGCCCCCCCGGTGATGGGCGTGAGGGCGGATTCGCCTGAGGCGTCGGTGAAGAAGAGCCTGTCCGCCGGTGATGGTTGTGGGAGGCGGCATGGGTTCATGGGCAGGTAGGCGTATATGGCAAGGCCCGTGGCGAGGTGGGCTACTGGGGTTGTGGGCTGCAGGATGGGGGTGGCGTACACCCCTATTCTTTTGGAGATGATGTGCTTCGCTTGGGGGGACAGGGCTATGAGTCCCTGCTCCGGCTGTCCTTGTGTGAGGTAGGAGTAGATGTAGTGGAGGATGTAGGCTGTGTCGGGGTTTAGGTCGTGGCATGTGAGGGTTTGTATTCGGTGCTCCGGTGTGTGGCAGGAGTGGTGGAGCGGATAGTAGGGGTGCTCGTGCTTGCCCGTTCTGCCTGGCTCGTACATGCTGTAACGGATGGCGACCCCTGCCGGGTCGGGGCGGGGGCATGTGGGTGTAGTGGTGAAGAGCCATTTGGGCGCGTGGTCGGGGTTCCATGCTACCGTGGGGTTAGTGTCGGTGCGGTGGAACCATGGGGCTATCCATGCGTAGGCCTGTGGTGGTAGGTGGGTTGTGGGGTGGGTGTGGTGGCGTGCTATGAGGTGTAGTACGGGCCATGGTGTGGTTGCTGCCTCGGGGTCACAGGCCCAACATGTGCGTGGCATGCTCTGGGAATCTTGGGGGACCTTTGGTAGGTCTCGGGCGGTCATGTGGTGTTTCGGTATGCGCCATTTTGCCCCGTGGTGGATGACGGTGGTCTGCGTGGGTTTGGCTTCATTCGGGGCCAGTAGTAGGGTTAGTGGTGGGACTGGGCCCGTCACCGGGGGGACGGGTTCGTGTTTCGATCCGGTGGGTGCGTAGGGCGGTGTCGCTGGGATGGGTCGCGGGTGTTGCTTTGTGAATTCTCGGTAGGCTGTGCGCATGTCTTTGCTGCCCGGTAGAGTGTGTCCCGCTGCTCGTGCCGTCTGCGTGAGGTACTGGTGGAAGAGGCGGTATTGTGGCCATTCTGGAAGCTGTAGAAAGGGGGTGTGGTGTGCCCCGCTGTGGTGCAGGACCCGCATTTGGGGGAGGGTGACGTATACTACGGTGATGGAGGCCCCGACAAGGTCTATGGTGTGGATGGTGCCCTTGGGGTGATGGTGGAGGTCCCCGTAGAGGACCCCTAGTGGCCCTACCTCTGGGCACGTGTGGTTGGTGAGTATGGCGTGGTGTGGGGATGGGAGGAGAAGCTGCAGGTTGTTCCACAGGCGCGTGTTCATGTTGGTGGGCATGCCCGTCTGGTGGAGTACCCAGCGCGGGCATGTGTTGCGGGCCCGTTGTGCGGCTTGGAGGCGGATGGCGGTGACCTCGCGGACCTCCGGTGAGTGGTTGTGGGTCATGCGGTGAAGGAGGAGGGCCGTGTGTCTGGTGTAGGCCGCTTTCACCTCGTCCCCTATGGCGTCTCCATAGTGGGGCAATGCCGCTCGGATGGCGCGGGTGGGTATGGAGGTGGGCCAGCCCCCGTGTGCTGCCCATGCCTTGGTCACGGCGCGTGTGGCCGGCTGGAGGGCGGTGGTGGGGTGTGTCAGGTGGAGTGCTTGGAAGCCTATGGAGGCGTTAAAGACCCCGGTGAGGTAGTACGCCAGGCTCTGGTGGGACAGGGAGAGGGCCTTGGTGGTCGGGGACGCATATCTGGGGAGATGGGCGAGGTGTGATTGCAACTTGGGAGGGAGGGTGGCGTCCTCAGGGTTGGCGGCCTGGACTACCCCCAGGTGGGTGGTGGTTGTCACGACGTGCATGGGGGGCCCTTGTGGCCCTAGGGTGGGAGGTGTGGCAGACCCCTTGATCATGGCCACTGACTTTGTGGGGTGGACCATGAGGTTGTTATGGGAGAGGTAGGAGACGGTCACGTCCAGTAAGTCGTTGGCCTGTTGGGTGACAGTTGGCCCGGGGTCCGGGGCATGGGGGTCGTGTGGGGTGTGCGCGACGGTGAGGTTGGTGTCGTCCGCGAAGCCGACCAGGGGGGAGAGGAGGGGGTAGGGTGCGTAGGCCGGGTAATCCTGCTCGATTGCGAGGGCCAGGGGGAGCGTCACTAGAAGGTACAGGAAGGGGCCCTCTGCTCCCCCTTGGGGGGCCCCGCTGCCTTGCTCCAGGAAGGGGGTGAGGCCTGCTCCTGTGCGGACCGTGTATTTGCGGGTGCGGATGTAGTCGGAGGTGAAGTTGTAGAAGGGGAGGCCTAGGCGTTTCCACACCGCTTCTAGAAGGAGCCAGGGGGTGTTCGGGAAGGCTCCCTTGACGTCGAGGGAGGCGATGATGAGGTCCACCGGGTCCAGGTCCGCGATGGTGTCCTGGAGGAAGATGGCCTCGTGTGGGGACCGGCCTGGGATGGCCCCCCAGAGGCTCGCTGGTATGTGGGGGTCCAGGTGGGGGCGGATGCGGCGCAGGATAATGGTTCGTTCCTTCGGGAGACCCAATTGGATATACAATGCATGGAGCCGGTCACAATCAGCATTGCAAGTGCTCACTCTAGATGGATTCCATGATAACAATTGATCTGCCAGCCGGCGGAGCTCATTGACATAAAACACCAAATCATCAACTACATGTGCACAAGCACGCCCAAAGAGCCCTGCTAAAGCAACCCAGAACTCCTCCGTGTCCAGCAATGCCTTTGCTTGGTTATTGGACAGCTTCCATCCTTTGTATTCCAGTGCAGCCTGAGCCGGGCTCCTATATTCACCACCTTGTATATGCTGCCGGTATATCCTTCTCAACTCTTCAACATGATTCGGGTGTTTATCTTGGAAGGAGAGGTCCAAGGCATGAAGCAAGATCATGGTGTGCACCATTGCAATGCAGTGCAGTGGGTCGTATACAATATTGTGGCGATCAGGAAACAGTTGCAAAAAGCGCTTACATGCTGTGCGACAATGCTGTAGCAAGCGCACGGGTTGCTTTTCGAATCCGGGGATATGCCACTGACCACGCCGCGCGTAGCACTCCAAGCAACCTTCCTCGTGCCCCGGGTCCGCCCATCCTAGAACCTTCTCGTAGGCTCCCCAGTCCGGTGCCCATGTGATATCACGCTTGTCCGCAGTAAGTGTGCCATTTTTAACAGCCTGGAGGACCTCAACCATCAAAACGTCGTCCAAGCGATCACGCAATGTATTGCAGTCTTCGTAATCCAACCAACCTGCTACACGCAGTATGGTGTACACTTTGTGCGGGCAGTAATTTTCTGGTGCAGTGAGAGCTAGCAATGTGCATTTTTTTTTCTTCGTCTTCGCGCTGTACGGAGGCATATCGTTGCTGTCGATAAACACGTTTACAGACTTACCTTTGACATTGGAGTGATACATACGATCACGGTCCAACACATACAACCAAGTATCTACAGCCTTCCATGTCTGCAAACTTGCTCCTTTGGGGTTTAGCAGTACACCACCAACATTGCCAACGAGGGAATCCTTCAATGTTGTCAGACGTGAACGGTAAACTCCTTTACTCCTTTTGTTTCGCTCATTGCTCGCCACAAACCTCATCCACGTGTTGTAGCTGGACCCCTTGGCTAATAGCACATCCATTACAGTTGATGGGGACGGATTCCTTGGCTCCCGTTGACGCGTCCTGCAATCTAAGGGTTTAGCCCGAGTCCGGCGAATCTTTTGTTTGGCACGGGTCTTTGCCTTGCGAAGCAACTTATCACTCAATGACCTAAGGAAAGCCCGGCGGCGGCGCAGGGTGCGCTCTGAGGCCTGGTCTGCTGCTACTTGCGGCCGCACCATGGTTGGACAGGACAACAAGAGTGTTCATGTATCTCTGTGAACAATCATATGCCTCTCGACAGCTGTGGTGCCGGGTGGAGGGGGATCTCGTGCTGGTGTGGGAGTGAGACCTAATGCTAGTGTGGGGGGGGAGGGGGGTGGGCTTGTGTTTGTGTGTGCAGGGGGGGGGGTACAAAGGGTTGACTGTGTGTCTGAGGAGAGACAATCTGCTGTACCCGTATGCCCCTGCAGGCATCTCTGGTGGCACCAAACGGGGACGGTTCTTCCCAGCCTCCACTGCCTGCTTCAGGCGTAGCACCAACATGTCGTGCTTTGCACTTTGTGCAAAGTACAACTCAAATTGTTCCAACAGAGCATGGAGGGACGCCTTTGAATATGTTTTGAGTACGTCCATTTGTACATTCCGGGTTTCCTCTATTTGAGCAGCCATCCGTAATATCTCCTCTCGTTCAACACAACGACCAGGGGCTTTTTTGGCCTTCTTGACTGCCGCTTTGGCCTTCTTCTTGGCCTTCTGACCACTACCAGGGGTACCCTGCGCTGTGCGCTTGCAGCTTGCTGCCCCCTCATCAGATTCTGCAGCATAAGAAGTGTACCCACTGGTACCCGTTTCCTCTGCTTGTTCAGATTCTAAAATGACGTCCTGGTGAAACTCCCTGCAGCCTGGTGGTAATTGTTCCATAGGGTGGATGTCTCTCAGTGGGTGCCAAAATGTCTTGCCCTTCTCCCGCTTGTATCTCACTTCTACCGAGCCAGGGTTGGCCTTGGTTCTAGGCCCAGTAACAACTTCACCACGAGCCGCCAGCAGGGTCACAGGTATGGTGGTACTGGGTGTACCAAGTGGACCCATAGAACCCCACAGGGCCCACACTGGCTCACGCAGTTTTACGCCCAGAGTGGCAGCAGTAATCACTGCATCAGGGCGGACTTGTCGGAGGACGACATCGCTATAGATAAACTGCCCTTCTATGTCTTTTGGGGTTAACATTGTCAGTCTAGGGAGGAAATTGATGATACGTAAGGTGCAAAAGTGTGCAGAGCTGCTGGAAGGGGGGGGGGGGATTTTGGGGTTGTACACACCACGTCAACTGAGCGGGGGGGGGGCGATTTTTGGGTGTGTGCACAATGAATAAACTGCTACATACTGGAGTGTGGCAACACAAAACACACTTGCTGCAAATCCACCACCAGCAGCACAGATCTCCACTTGCAGTTCAAGAATGACGAAGTCTGCTGAAATCCACCAAAGCCAGCAGCCCTAGGTCACGGAAATCAGAGTGAAGCCCAACCAGGATGCCCAAAACGACCTCGGAGGTCACGAAACCCAGAGTGAAATCCAAAAAGCAGGCCCAAAAGGACCTTCAGTGAAGCATGTTGCGCAGCGCCAGAGTGCAGCAGCCCATTGCAGAGCACCACGGTGCAGAAGTGGAGGGCAACGCGAAGCAGGTGAAGAATGCCCGTAGGTGAAAGGTCATCGAAATCAGGCCCATGCCCAAGGTCAACTCGAAGTATACTGTGCACGGAAGTGGAAAACCAGGAGTGACACAAAACAGGCAGCAGCAGCATGCCGTTCACCGGCAGTACACATCCAGTTCCTTACAGCAGTTCTCAACCATTCAAGACAGCTTGAACCACCACTGCACCACAAACTGAGTTCTCAGTTACCCACTCACCTCAATTCTGAACTTAATTTCAAAAACCTTGGCCAACCTTTGTGACACGAAGTTCTTTAGCGCCTTGTACGCTGCGACCAGTTCAAACTGAGTTCTCAGTTAGCCACACACCTTAGTTCTCGATGTCATTTCAAAAACCTTCGTGACGCGAAGTTCTTTAGCGCCTCGTACGGTGCGACCAGTTCAAAACGAGTTCACAATTAACCACACACCTCAGTTCTCATCGTCATTTCAAAAGCCTGTGGCAACCTTTGTGAAGCGAAGTTCTTTGGAGCCTCGTACGCTGCAACCAGTTCAAGCCGAGTTCTGAGTTACCTGCTCACCTCAGTTCTCAAAGTCAGTTCAAAAACCTGTGCCAACCTTTGTGAAGCAAAGTTCTTTTGAGCATCGTAGGGTGGGACCAGTTCAAACTGACTTCTCAGTTAACCACACACCTCAGTTCTCAATGTCATTTCAAACACCTGCCAATCTTTGTGAAGCCTACTTCTTTGGAGCATTGTGCGGTGCAAAGGGCCCGTGCCTGCAACTTTGAGACTATTTGCCAAAGATGAGCTACAAAGCCTGACCGTTGGAATGGGTACTTCTGCACCACAGGGGATCCCTTTTCAGGGAGAGTCAATGGTTGCAGAACAGGCTTTGCAGCAAATCAGGCAAATAGTAAACTCACAGAACCAAGACCTGGCAAAGAAGGCACAACACAAGCAAGTACACAGCACGTCAACTGTCAACTGTTCCGAAACCTTTATCAGCAACACAAATCAAGTCCCAGGGACCTCAGTTCTCAACAGTTCTCACCAGTGCAACGTTTAGTTTGCAAGCAAGGCAAAACAAAGGCAATTGTAAAGCATTAGTCAGAAGTGTTGTGTCAAAATTTAGCAGTCAATAGCCGGAAGTGTCCGGAGCGATCTGCACTACAGCTGAGCAGCACAAACACCGCAGAATAACAATATTAAAACGATCTTTAGATTCAACCACAGCATTGTAATGTTCTGAGACAACCACACTTTTGTGCCAAGGAATCAAATGTATTCAAGCAATGGATTTTGCAAAAATTTATGTTTGAACGACAAATTTTCGGCACCGCGGCCGTTTCAGATCCAGTGCGGTAGCGTAAATGCGGTTTTATCGGCAGAATGCCCCACAAAATCATAGGTGTAATCGCCATCTGCAAATATGAGACACGTCTATGCGCGGGGGCTCGCGCAACGAGAAGAGTGAACAGTCGGTTGGCAACATACTATTCTCTTCCCAGAGAACGACGTGTAATGGGCCTGTTGGCGGTGCCGCTTCGAGTGACTCAATACGCTTTTGCAGTAACTTCGTATCTTTCTGTCTAATCTGCCCCTGTGTCTTCTCCTGGTCGATTCTCACGTTGTCCAGCTCAACCTCCACCTGCCTCCCATCAAGTTTCAGGTGGTCCTCGATGTCAGTACCAAGGGTTAAGCCAGGATCCGGTTTGTCCTTCTTCTTACGCCCCTTCTTTGGTGTTCCAGCCTCCGGTCCCCAGGTCCCAGGGTCATAGTCGGTATCTTCTCGTTCCTCGGCTGTTTTTTTGGCAGGGCTTGCCATTCTGCGATAAGGAGAAAGCCTGTATTGGAGGAAATATAACATTGAAAAGGGTTAAAATCGTCGTCGATAATGCATATGTGAGGCGCTTTTAGCGAATAGGAGTACAATATGGTTGAGAATGCAAAACTGAAGGGGCTCGGCACTGTTTTTGACTGTCACCCTTGCGCGAGGCCTCGCGCAAGAGTGGGGGTGTACTAACCTGTTGTTTCCTGCTGTTTGCGCGAGGCCTCGCGCATCACTGCATGTTCTCCAATCTTCTTCGAACGTTTTGCAGCCAGTCGGCCCCTCTCTGTTCCTCCAACACACTGCGTTGGGGGATCAGCTCCGACAGTTTTCGCTTAAAACCAGCCTTAAGCGGCCCCTGCTGCGTTTGCACCAACAACACAGACACAAGGACTTGTTTGTAGTGGTTAGAACCCTTTGGAATTAGAAGAGATGGTGGAAAGTTAGGTACACCCCTGCACGGCCAATGCACCTGAATTGTACAAGTAGGCTCAGCACACCACCTAACCTAAGGCACATATACACGCTCTGCGTTCAAGTAAGCAGTTACCCGCTGACGCACGGAATTGACAAAGGAATTGGGGATTTTGCGGACCTTCACCCTGTGACCTTCTTTGCGGATAGTGATGAGCTGATACAGATCGTCAACATCTTCAATGGTTACTGCACCTCTGTTTTGGCCCTTCTTTGTCACAGGGCTGGAAAGCAGACTTACACAAAACTCCTCGGCAAAAGCCTGTCCAGGCATGGCTGTGTGCCATGCAGTGTGGCACAATAGGGCAGCTGCAACAGTGCGTTCGTATTTTAAAAGTGTGTCCCCCGCATTCAAACGGTCTAACAGACACATAACAATCTGCAATCCCTCAGAAGCAAAAACACCCGTGTTGGCCGTCTCCCCGGCCCAATTGCACTGTCCAACGAGGTGACCTAGGTATAGTAACATAGGACAGTATTGTGTTGAGAGAACCTGTATGGCCTTACACACAGCGTAACGGAGGCGTCCTCGCCGATTTACAGGATGTGCCAGCCCAAGGGAATGACATTTTCTGTTAAGGCGCCGTATGTGGGGGCCCATACCCAACAGCAGTGCGTCAACAGTTATCCCCATTGTGATCAGCTTGAGGAAACAGGGGACTGTGTCACCGCTGCGCAACAAACCTTTACGGAAGAAAGTCAGGATCGGCCAAAATGAGCGAAATGTTTGTGTAACGCAAAACTTATAAGCGTGCCAGAAACCATACAATATAGGGTGTGACCACCAGAAAGACCGGACATTCAAACCCGTTGTTTTTTCACCGTACATCATCTTACAAATGCGGTAATGGATGTTCTCATCACATAAAACAGGCACGACTGGTCGAGTGTGCTGCGCCAAGTCCCTAGTGAGTTGCAATAGATTAAGCAGCGCTACGTTGCCGCTCACCCTTTCTTTACTTAGACAAAGGGGTCGCCAATGTGGTCTCTTGGCAGGTACAGGGCGAATAATGTCAAGCGGCGCCCTAATGTTTCGAACAACAGGTCGTGTGCTTGCAAATCCTAGATCACGCAGGATACGTGCAAATGTTCCCTCAGTGTTCCCCGGCATGCGTGCAACAGCAGGAACACGCCGTTCAAGCTCTTTCAGGCTAGGATGACCATGCCAGTAGCCTGGTGCATCCTTCAGTAGCAACACAGCCAACGCTGTTGCGTTCAGTCTTTTGTCGTTCTTGTCAGGACTTGTGGTAAACTGTTTGTTGTACCAGTTGTCCATCCACAACACAACCCACTGTTGGTGTATTTTGTTCCATGTAGTCTGTAACCTGACTGCGGCCTTCTCCTTCAGCGAAGCTGCGCTGTGCCGCGCAAGACCTGACCTTGCTAAAATGCGACGCTGCGCCGTACTTCCCTCTACCGCAACAACTGACTTTGGTTTTCCCTGGTATGGAACTGCGCGGTGGCGCATCAGCAAATAAAGGCGCCAGGCCTCCTCTATCAAAACACCAACCCATCTCTTGCCTTCTGCCGCAATCGCCTGTTCAACGCTGCAACGCGTCCGTTCATTTTTGCGCAGACGCAGAAAAAACACAAACAACAATCGCGCGCCCTCGTCCGCCTGTTTTAGCCCTTCCCACAGTTCTTCTGCCGTGTGGTACGGCAGTTCCTCTGAGCAGACATCGCGGAAAACTCCAGATGCTGCGGCCACTGTCTTCTCAAGGTCCACCTTTTTTCGCAGTGGCATTGTTGTCTACGTAAAGATCGCTGTTTGAAAAACTTTCTTGATTTGAAACATCAACCTGTCACACAGTTTTCGCACGACCAGTTATTCTGTGATTCGCTTGTTGCATGCACCATTTTCGGTTAACTGTAACTGTCTGGTGATCCCACGTTTGACTAGTTAATCCTGATTGCGGTAGCCGGTTGCGGCGCGCTACCATCGCTGTTGGGCAGTGAAGCCAGCGGTGACCACAGTATGAAAACTGGAGATGCCGGCGGGACCTGTATGGGCGCCCATGCAGCAGCGCCGCATCAAGGGAATGCACATGATGTGTAGTTGGTGGATCTGTTCCTTTTTTGGTTTCTGTGAGCGCTTATGAGATGCATTGCGCGAGGCCTCGCACAATGATCACCGAAACTTTAATGTTTCTCGTGTGCCGTTCCATGCGCGAGGCCTCGCGCTTGAAACTGCAGTTTGTTCCGGAACATTTATACTTTTCAAGATTCTTGGGTACACCATTGCTGCAGTTTGTTCAATAATAGATCCATCTCTCTCACGCAATCCTGATAATGGTACTAAGTTACGTGCATAAATACGACAGGGGTCCATTTTTCGACAACCTGCCTAATGCATCGTGCTGTAGCACATTAATCTGACACAAATGAACGTCTTTGCGCGAGGCCTCGCGCACGGAATGGTCACCAAACAATACTTTTCCCTGTCTCGCCCATGGGACACGTCATTCTTGTAGAAATTTTTATTCCGCCATACTTGTTTGCGACGATTTGAAAATATCCATCAAAACAACTATTTTTTGATGCCTTTGGAAACCTGTCATTTTCCTACCCTTTCCTTCGTTTTTTACCATGCAACTTGAGCCGCCTAAGTGTAGTATTGAGGCGCTCCGCCTCTTTAACTTCTGAGCCGAGTGGATCGCGAACGATGCTGCTCAATTGCTGCCGCCTTCGTCAGTGCGCTCACTGTTCCCCTGTCGTCATCACTGCTGTCGTCTGAGGCCATCGCCGCTTACCTGCCGGTTTTCTTGGGGTCGTCCCTGATGCCTCTGCGGATATCTGTGGTGAGCACCGAGTCAGAGCACCCGAAGATTTAATGTGTCGGTGCCCAGCGATGACTACGAAGAGTCCAGAGATTTGGTGCCTGTTGTTACACCCATCTGTTGTCTCGAAACCAGAACTACAAGTGGGTTGGTGACTGTCGTTACGTCCAGTTTATTGCCTGTATCACAATGGCGTTGCAGACAATCCAGCTCGCCAGCCCTGCGCTTGCCCTCTGGATCAAAACGAAAGTGTACCATCTTTCCAGATGAGGTCTGATGCCTGTCCCAGTCCATGCACACTCCAACAGCCCCCCCCCCCCCCCCCCTTGTGACTGTCTTAGCCATCAATCCTGGCTCAAAGTCAAACTTGCCGGTTTCCTGGGGTCCCCCCCGATGCATCTGCAGATATCTGTGGGGAACACCGAGTCAGAGCACCTGAAGACTCAGTGGCGAGTCGGTACCCAGCGATGACTACTAAGGGTCCAGAGATTTGGTGCCTGTTGATACACCCATCTGGTGTCTCGAAGCCAGAACTACATGTGGGTGTGCGACTGTCGTTACGTCCAATTTGAAGCCTGTACCACAATGGCGTTGCAGTCAATGCAGCTGGCCAGCTGTGCGCTTGCCCCCTGGATCAACGTGAATGTGCGCCATCTCCAGGAGAAGTTTGATGCCTGTCCCAGTCCAGCACACTCCATCAGCCCCCCCTCGTGACTGTCCTGGACATCAATCATAGCTCAGAGTCAAACTCGCCGGTTTCCTGGGGTCGTCCCTGATGCCTCTGCGGATGTCTGTGGTGAGCACCGAGTCAGAGCACCTGACGATTCAGTTGTGAGTCGGTGCCCAGTGATGATTACGAAGGGTCCAGAGATTAGGTTGCCTGTTGTCTCAAAACCAGAACTCCAAGTCGGCTGGTAACTGTCATTACGTCCAGTTTATTGCCTGTATCACAGTGGCGTTGCAGTCAATCCAGATCGCCTGATCTTTGCTTCCCCTTGGATCAACATGAAAGTGTACCGTCTTTCCAGATGAAGTTTGATGCCTGTCCCAGTCAATGCACGCTCCAACAGCCCCCCCCCCCCCTTCTGACTGTCCTAGCCATCAATCCTGGCTCAGAGTCAAAAATGCCGATTTCCTGGGGTCGTCCTTGATGACTCTCGGGTATCTGTGGTGAACACCGGGTCAGAGCACCTCAAGATTCTGTGGCGAGTCAGTGCCCAGCAATAATTACTAAGGTCCAGGGATTTGGTGCCTGACACCCAGTCGGCTGTCTCGGAGCCCCCTGAATCAACGTACAAGTGTACCCTCTTTCCTGATGCAGTTTGATGCCTGTCCCAGTCAATGCTCACTCTGACAGCCCCCCCCCCCCTTGCCTGTCCCAATCATCAATGCTGATCTGGCCCCGTCAAACTTTCCATCTGCAGGCCGCTCAGAGAGTGGATGCCTGTCCTTTCACCCAGTTTATTGCCTGTGTCAATACAGATGATGAGCTGGGGTGCATGTGTACATCTACAGGGGAGCTCAGAGGGTTGATGACTGTCGTTCTACTCAGTTCATTGCCTGTGTCAACGCCAGATGAGGAGATGAGGCCTGCTCAGTCCAGAAAAAACTTTGATGCCTGTCCCAGTCAACACTGCAGGGGAGTTCAGAGGGTTAATGCCTGTGTCAGTCCATAATGATCAGGTTGCCCGCAGGGAGGAGGGCAGGGTCTTGTGTCTCCGAATTTCACATCTTGGGTTTTGAGAAGTGATTTCTCCAGGTAAAACTACAAGCGTCCAGATCCGTGGTCAGGGCTGTTCCCATCCACCAGTGCCCACAAGCCCCCCCCCCCGTCCCAGACAAATAAACTGCTGACAGCCCCAGTAGAGAACTTGAGGGGAAGCCCCCGGCCTGTGACTTGATGTCTACATCCCCCCGCTGGAGCCAGACACGCCCCCCCCTCCCTGCTCGGAAAATGACTGCATACTTGACAGCCCCTGACAAAAAAAATTAACTTCTTTACCTGCTGTGCCCCCTAGCCTACCTTGGCGACTATGACCCCTTTCACGTCAGGGCTGAACACTACCCCCCCCGCAGCCTGAAGCCATGCGTACATCCCATCTGCCCCCCTTGTTCTTTGTTCCTGTCCTCTCCGTCCCGTCCAAGGGTATATGGACTGGCGAGCGGAATGGGCCAGATACCGTCCGGCCACGGTACGCTGCGAGGCCCTGTGGACGGTAGATGGTGTCACCGACCACGCTGGTCCTTACACGGCACCCTGAGGCTAAGCATGGCAGACATGGTCCAACCTAGGAAGGCTCCCGGCCCTAAGGATGGCAGACCGCGTCCGTGTCGCACTTCACGACTAGCCGTGTAGTCTTGGCTTCCAAAACTAATCATCCTTACCCATAGGGACAGGTCGACTCATTGCTTCTGCACCCAGGGGTACCTGTATGATAATCAGTCCTGCAGCCTGTAACTAGTTTGATGAAGTGAGGGGCTAGGTGGGTAAAGCTCCAAGTGGTGAAAGCAAACCGTCGGCAAGCATGACCTCCTATGTACATAGAGCGGCTGTCCTTCGATGAACTTCGGCGGGTCAGGAATGCTATGCCCGTCATCAGGCCACTCACTTTGTTGAATTTGCTGTGTTTAAAAAAGAAAGATCTGATACACTACGACACGGGCGAGGAGCTGGACTCGAGGAGATTCGGAATGCGACCGCCGGACCCATCGGGGTCTGTATTCCCTAGCACCACACAGGTGCCGGGAGACCCGGGGACCCTCAACAACCAACCTCCGGGGCACACGCAGGGGAATCCAATGGCACCGCCCACCCACCACCACCCGCAACCATGGATACAGACCCGGACCACAGCGCCGTGGCGGACCCAGGCCACAACACCCAGGCACCGCCAGGGGGCCTCCCCATGAATGGCTGACACAGCAGAGGAAGGACCTGGCCCCCAGGCCAGCCGCCATCCTGACGCGGGGACATGCGCCGTCGAGGCACATGGGGGCACCGGACACACGCATGCAGGGGGACAGGGGACCACGTGCTCAACCAACGGTCCCCCGGCCGTACTGCACGAGGAACAAGCCGAGGGAGACGCTGACGGCGCCCAACCGCCACCATCCGCGGCTGCGCAAGAACGTGCACAGCCCGATGCGGCCACGAGCCCAGCACGCCGCCCAAAGCCCCAGAGACGGAGGACATCCTGGCAGCCGTCTTCAGTGCAGTCACACTGACGGCGGACCAAGGACTGCAAACGGACGAGTACCTCCAGACGATGAGTCCTTCGCCGCCTTCATGGCGTCCTGCCAAGACGGGTCCCCACCACGGGGCCAGCGACCACATCCGCGCTGCGGCACGTGACGCAAGACAAGGAGCCCACCAGCCCTGCGCGGGATCCTGCCTCCGCGTCCCATCAGGCGCATCTTTGCCGCAACTATGCCGCCTTGGGATCAACGGCAGAAACCCACGCAACCACCGCGGGGGACGGTCATGCAGAAGGACAGCCAGAAGGGGTGACCACTGAACGCCCGCGCGCACAGGAAGCGCCGGCCCATCGGGTGCGGGCACCAGCAGCGACCGACACCGCCAGTGGACCGGTAGAGGGGGTACCCCCACGAATGACCCGACCATGGGGACAGGAGAGCTCAGACTATGCACAACCCCAAGGGGACGCCCAGCGCCCCACCGCGGAGGCAGACTGCGCAGCGGCCCTTGACCTGGACCTGTGAATCCCCCGGATCTCAGACGTGGAGCAACTCACCATCCAGGTCCGGACCCGGTGGATCCTCATGGACGTACACCACATCAGGAACAGCACCTGTACCATGGTGGAGATCATATTGAACCTCCGTGAAGGGCAACACTCCCCGCCCCCCACCATAGATCACCCTGGCAGCTGACGGTATGTGGCCACCCGCCTCATGGCCCACATAGGGGCCTACACCCCAGATGATCTAAACCAATTGCATTGGTGGTGGCACCACAGGGCGGCCCTCCGCATCCGAGAGGCCCTGATTCGACACAACGTCTGGACGATCCGGACCCCACTTCCCAGAAGCCCATCCACTCCGGACAGAGCCACGTGGCACCAGCGCCAACGGTCCCCGACGGCCCAGAGGCCCCCGAGGCAGGTGGCACACACGAGCCACTGGCAGAGCCCGAACAGACGACCCACCGGAATGGCACCCCCATACGATCTGCAACGGAGCCCACTCTGGCCGTTCGCCCAACCCCGGCGGGACAACGACGACCAACGCGCCCCGGATGGAGCAACCGGGCAACATTCCCCTCAGACACGGCAGCCGCCGCGGGGGACCAGGATGTTGCGGAGCGCCCAACACCAGAGCTGCACGCCGCCCTCAGCAGCGCAACGGCTGACCTTCCATGCCAGCGACGACAACAGCCCGACCAAACCAGGCTGGAAACACCGCCGGCAAATATCACCCACGCCGGAACCACAGCGCCGGACGAAAAGGCCCCGAACAGACAGCACGCGAATCCCCACCATACTCCTACCCTCTGAACGTGCACGCTTGGCAGCACTCGGCACACACACCGATACCGCAGCAGCCATAGTGTCCTGCTCCTCCACCGCTTCGTCCCGCGCGAGGACGAACACCACCACACCGGGACCACACGAACCATTGGCGGCCCCGCGCACGAGGAAAACAATTTCAGTGCACCCCTCGCGTAACAGAAACCTCACAGCAGCTCCACAACAGCTGCCAGAACGCCGGCACGCGCCACCACACACACCGGCGTACGCGGCAAGGGGGACCAAGGGCTACGAGCCAAGGACCACGGAAGTCAACGTGGCTACGGCACCACCAACCGTGGCCGAGCAGGCGCCGCCCGGCGACGCGGACGCAGCACGCGCCAGACCTACCGCCCGGGCTACGGTGCAGGAAACCAATGACCCCAGCGACGCGACGTCCACCATCGATGTAAACATGACGGAGGGCCGGGGGTCGGGGACGTCCAGGACCACCCCTCGCCCTGCCGCGCATCACAGCAGGGCGCCCTCGCGGCCCGGGCCCGACGCGGCAAACATGGACACAGAACCTGACAACGACGCGCCAGGGAACAATCCCTCGCCCGGCACCCTTGCCTCCCTGGACAGGGAAATCATGCCCCCCCGATCCCCCAGACCACCACACGCGGGGGACCCCCTCGACGTGGAGGAACTGCGAAGGGCACACGACATCTACCACAGATCGCCCTGACCAAACCTGGTAGACGCCCTCCCAGTGCATTTCCAGGGCGTTCGCAGCAACCGGCGCTTTGCGGGGGCGCTCTGCCCACACGGGGCTACCAACATGTGTGTGGGGCAGCTCCAGGCGCTCCTCACCCTGGGACAACGTACCCTGAACGACCTCATTGACGTGGGGATCTGGTGTTTCAACTACCACCAGCCAGACCGGGGGCGGGTATGGATCCCGCACCTCGCCTCGGCACACACGCTTATTGTCCCGCCGACCGAGCCCCGACCTGCACCCACCCCCGCAGGCCGGACGCGAGCCGCACCGCAACTGAACGCCGACGCCCTCAACATCCCACCGCACGGGGGCCTTGCGAATTGGGAAAGCAGGACGGCCAGGGAGAGGGGGCAAAATGTCGGGACGATGACGGAGCGCTACGCACAAACGGCAGGGCCGGGGGCACACACGGAGCCTCCGACGCGAGACACCCCCACCACCGTTGCCATGTTGGTGTTGGAAAGGGGCCACTACTACCAGGTGAGGATCACGCCACGACCGCTGGTAAACCACTGGGACTTGGAGGCCGCTGACCCCATGCTCCCCAGGGATGTGAACCTGCCGGATGGCCCTACTCCCCTACTCCCGGGCCAACCGCCAGACCTCCTCACGGCCATCGTGTCTGGCGCAGCCGGCACATGGCACAAAGGACACGCCCTCTACTGCCTGTGGTGGTGGGCCCAACGGAGGTGGCCGCATACTGGGGATTGGTCAGCGGCATGCTGGTTCCACCTGGATGGCCAGCAACAGACGGAGGCCATCCCACCCCACGAACAGACGGCCGGGTGGCCCACCTCGGAGAACCTATTCCCCGTTTTCCGATCCACCAAATCCGGACGTTGGCGGCGGGGCGGGTGTCACCCGCCATCCACACAGAGGAAGAAGCACGGGCAGCACATACAGCCTTCGTGAGCAACATCTTCGCCGCCCTCCGCACTGCTCTCAACAGACATCCGGGTAACCCCGACGCCCTGACTTTCCCGATGCCCTAACAGGCGACAGGCCACGGCACAGACCCCCAGGACACGCAGATCACCGAGACCGTGGCTGTACTCCACCGGCCACCACGCGACTGCAGAGGCCAACAGACATGAGCGCAACGCTGCCGACCGACCAGAATAGGGCACCGGAGCGACATCATTAAGACCACTCCCACACCACCCCACCCACTATGCGCCGGCACCTTGGACGTTCAGCTACAGTGCGTACCCGTGAGATGCCGGCTCTGGCCAAACCCCCATGATGTATGCCGAGCGGTCCCGAGGAGAGCCACGACGCATCCAGCGCACCAGGCAAGTAAGCTGAGTTGACAACCTGCAGCCCGGGAACGCCAAGAAAGCTATACAGGACTGCACACACCACACCGTGCACCCTGGGCCGCCGTGCCCGCAGAACCATGGCCAAGAACCGGGGGGTACAAGAGGACCCACGGTCCACGGCGCAGTCCCCCTCACCGTGCTCCTCAGCCGGGGCACCCCCTTGCGAGGCCAGAGTATCAATGCGACGACGAGGCGCAGCCCGCCACACCAAAATGCTCCCAGGCGCGGGAACGTGACGCCCATCGCGCGGGTACACCCGAAACAACGCCGTGACGGACCAGCGCATTGCGCCGCGAGGCGTGCACATCCCCAGCCCGGGCCCTAGGCCCCCCTTGCCCGGCTGGGGCCGGGGACAGCAGCCCCAAAGAGAGTGATCGGAGCCAGACAAACCACCCACCCATATGCCAGCTGGCCCCGTCGGGGATCCTAAGGAAAGCTACATCAGACGGACGTCGGCACAAGTAACCTCCAGGAACATTATCCACTGGGACAGAGTAAAGAAGGCCAGGTAGGCCAGGGGTATGGGGTCCGCAGGCGCCCGCAGGGCCGCTGACCAGAACAATACCGTTCCAACGTAATCTAAGGCCCTAACGCCCAAAGAAGCCGACACCACCCAGCCAGAACTGCACGGTACACTTGCACGGGCACACTGGGGACACTAAGCGACGTGAGGGAGCAACAAACCTGGGGCTCCGGGGGCAGGGAGGGGCACGCCAGGGAACGCACGACGCCGCGCACGCCAGATGCCCCGTGACTCCCATAGGGAGCAAGCCAGGCACCGACTGGGGGGGCGTCGCCGCAAACATTGTACATACGCTGCAGACGCGTCAGGACAGGGGACCGACGATGCCAGCAGAGATCAGGTGCAGCGAGATGTGGACTTATGCATGCGGTGAAGGCAGGAGGGCAAGGGCTGGCTACTCGGTACTTCCCTGGCGGGCCCGACCACGATCGGCGGCACCCCGGTGACCTACACCGGCAACAACCTACGACAGAACAGCCACCACCACATCCGGCGCCAGCCAACGCAGCTGCATGGGCAACCACCAGCTGCGACGTGGCAGGCCCCTCGACAAGTACGCCGACCGCCGGGAGACCACCACATAACCATCTGCCAACCGCACCGCCACAACAACCCGACCGCTCACGAGCCTTAAACAACCTAACTACGGCACCACGCCCCACCAAAACAACCACGCTGACGCCGGCAGCGGCACAACAGGCCCAACAGCAAACCAGCCGACCATACAGCGGCTGGCATCGCCAGGCACCGACCACACTGATATAGAACCAACAGGCCGACCGCAAACAGACCACACGCAAACCGGCGAATACCAAACCGGCCGGATATGCAAGGGTCAAAACCCAAACGGCGTCCTCAGGACTGGCGACACCATGGTGCGCCATGCCCGCCAACGACCACACCCACAAACACAACAACACACCACACCTCTACCATTATACAACCCACGTGCACGACAACATCCTACTACGAACCCCCGGCCCCCCGGGAGAGCGCAAGCTCGACCGAGTCAGGAGGCGTGAGTACGCGTCACGGCATGCGAGTTCCGTAGCACGTGCTTCTTCAAGTCGTCTCACGCCTACTGAAAGCCAAACCTAGGTGGGGGTGCCCGCAGGACAAGGCCTCTGGCCCGGCCCCTGGCCCCTGGGCCCCAGAATCCGGAGAATGATGAGAGATGCAATGGGACACACCCCCATGTATCATCTGCCCAAAGGAGAGGGATGTGAGACGTCGGTCGAACATGGGTTACCTCTCTGGGCAGAGCCCCATGGAGGGTACTGCTTGCTGCGACCGAGCTCTTCCCCCACATGGGGGAGCCGCGTTGCCGGGGCACGTGGACTAGTGCCGCGGGTGGGTGAGCCAAAGCCCCATGGTAAGACCCCCTTTGACCTACCTACCTACCTCCCCCTCCTTCCCCCTGAAAGACGCTCCCGCCCCTGGCTCTCCCGCTCCCCACGACACCACCACCCCCCTCCCCCACCGCCAGGCCCCACTCTCGTCGCTCCCGCTCCCTGAGGCATCGACGTAACTCCCCAGGGCTCTGCTCCCACCACTCCTGCTCCCCTGGACGCCACCACACGGGTCATCGCCGCCCCATGTCCGCATCCCCCCCCTCCCACGAACGGCACCCCCGGGCCCGCGCTTCCTCCTCCCAACACCACCGACGCTTGTCCCCAACCCCGAGCCCCCACCACCGCCGCTTCAGGACCCCAGGCTCGGAGCCCTCTCCCCTACCCCTCGCCGACCTCGCCTGGTGGTCCGCCCCCGCCCTGCGGGAGTTCCGCTGCTGGGTGACGTGGGCATGGGGAGCGGGCAGGTGAGAGGTGCGCCACCGCTTCCATACCTCCGCTCCCCCGCCAACCCGGACAATATCGCCCCGGAGGCCGCCATGCCACGAAGAGCATGGGAGACGCTCCTCCGGGACGTGGTGCAGGGCCTCCGCCCCCCCTACACCCCAGAATCTGTCCGCCCGTGGCTTCAGATAAGCAAGCATGGGCCGTGGGCGCCCCCCAGGCCCGGCCACTACCCCACCACCAGGCCACGGGAAAGATACAGGGCAAAGGGAAGGCCCGCGGCAAAGGGGCGAGGAAAGGCGCAGGGTGACGGGAACACACCTACGGGAACAGGGGCACCGGGGGCAACACATCACAGGAGCAAGGAACGAACGGGGGGCCACCGACATCGGGAGAGGGAAAGGGCGAGGGCCACAACGCTGGGGAAAGGGGAGGCTACAAGGACAGTTGCCAGGGCCAACACCCACGGAGAGGGGACGCGCCGCGTCGGACGGACCAACACCGCCCCACCCTTCCGCACCGAGTCAACACGGGCCAGCCTGCCACGCGGGACTCACCGCGAGGCCCCCATGGGACATCACCACACCAGGGCACAGGCCCCAAAGGCCCACCACCCCAAGGGGGCACGCCCGCCAGAGCGGGCCATCGCAGCCGAGACCCGACAACACAGGAGCCGCACTTTGGCACGCCCAGCAACCACCAGCCCCAGCACGGGGTGAGGGGGGTACACCCACACAGAGGGGCACCCAGGGTACTGCACCCCCGCACAAAAGCACCACCGCACCCTGACCGCCGGGCGACGACCCAGTCCACCCTGCACTGAAGGGCGGACCACAAGGACACAAGGGCACTAACACCAGGGGAGGAAAGGAAAAAGGGCCACAACACCAGGGACGGGGGACGACACGGACACAGGGAGACAGGCGAACACCCAAAGGAGGGGAACGAGCCACGCCGGAGGGGCCATACCACCCCATCCCGCAGAACCGGGCGCACCTCTCGGGAAGAGGACCCCCCCGAGGGCACTGTACACCACCAAACCAAGGCACAGGCCCCAG
This sequence comes from Eutreptiella sp. 'Long Island Sound 2002', assembly GCA_964036045.1. Lineage (NCBI taxonomy): Eukaryota > Euglenozoa > Euglenophyceae > Eutreptiales > Eutreptiaceae > Eutreptiella > Eutreptiella sp. 'Long Island Sound 2002'. Next base: position 157,347,419 of record OZ038379.1, read on the forward strand.
GGGAGGGCGGGCCCACAGACACCTGCCCGCCGTACCAGGCCAAGCGTCCCGTCTGGGGCCCCGCAAGAACAACCCAGCGAACCACACTACACCAAACCACGCCCAGCAGCCACCAACCGGCCACATAAACCGAGCCTGCATGAAGCCCCCGCGACCCACACAGCAAAACCACCAGTCTGACCCTTGCCGCCGCCGACCCAGGCCGGACAAGGGGGTACGACTGACCCACCGCACTGCACAGCACACCATAACACATCACAGCACGGCACAGCGTAACACAGCACAGCGCAGCACAGCACAGCACAGCGCAGCACAGCACATGGCAACAAGGCACAGCATAGCACAGCACAGCACAGCACAGCACGGCACGCCACAGCACGGCACAGCACGGCACAGCACCGCACGCCGCGGCACGGCAGGGCACGGCACAGCATGGCGCGGCGCGGAACGGCATAGCACCGCACAGCACAGCACACCAAGGCAAGGAACGACACGGGCCGGCACCCCACGGCAGGGCACGGCAGGGCAGGGCATATCGCAGCACGCCACAGTACAGCACAGCACAGCGCGGAACAGCGCAGCACAGCACCGCAAAGCACACCAAAGTACAGCACAGAACAACAAAATACACCACAGCGCAGGAAGGCAAGGAAAGCTAACCGTCGGCCTAACCCGAGCAAGCCACGTCTCGCCACGCAAAGGAAAGAACCACGCCCACTGGCACGGGACACCACCACACAGCAGCCCACCACACACTGACTAACAGCCTAACCCTCGGAACCACACGGGCCAAAAGACAGCAATCACCACAAACCCGACGGAACAAACCCCCCCCCCGAGCGAGGGCGCCGGACACGGGACCAGAAGAACCGGCCACCCCCCCTGACCCCACACGCGTCAGGGAACCGGCTGGCGCAACGGCCCAGCCAGAAGTGCCAGTACCCAATTCAACAGGATGGGCCGTCAGCCCATGCGTGTACATAACCCACACGGCGCACGGAGCCGGGGCACGGCCCGAAGCCACCCACCACACAGCGACACGCCACAACACGATCAGCGAGCCAGTTGGTGACGCCGTTCACCAACCAGTGCATGCACCGGCCCAGGGAGGGCAGAGGGAGGAAGGGACAACGCCCCCCAAAAAAAACAAAACAAAGAGGAGGGGGTGAAAGCCCATCCACGTACGAACAGGAAACTGCTAGAACAAGCCACAGGGGGGGCCCTCTCCACCCCACTAGGACAAGGCTACCAACCAGGGGGGGCAGAGGAAGGCGGGGGAGACCGCCACAGAAGCGCAAAACCACGCAACCACTCCTCCAAACCCCCGGCCAAGCGAGACCACGGGCGACGCCCACGGGACCCACCTCTAGGACACCGAGAGACCACCCCGTCCAGCACAGCAACAGGCCCCAGCCAGAGAAGGCGGACCACAACAGCCACGGGGCCACTTATGGGCCAGAAGAAAGACCAGCCAGGACACGCCGACATATGACCCCGCCTGAGAAGAGGCAGACCACCTACCACGGTGCCGCGGACACAGCAAGGACCGCTGGCAGGGAAACAGAGCCGCACACGGACCAAAAAAACAAAAAAAAGGGGGGGGCGGCGACCTAGGGGACCACAACCGGAATAGGCAACAACACGACCCACCACAGCCACCAGAGGACAACAACACGAAAGAGCCAAAAGCCACACCCACAGGACCCCCCCTCCCCGGAACCGGCGAAGGTTCCCCACCGGGAAGAGCGGAAAGCAAAACCCACAAGACCCACCGGCGCAAAAAAAAAACCAAAAGGCGGGAAACAACACCCACGGCGGCCCCCAAACAACTCCCCACCACAGACGGAGACACCCCCGGAGAGAGGCAGGGACGGACAACTGCCAGGGTTGGTGAGGGACCACCGGAACTGACAGGACACGCCACCAGGACCGGAGAGGGACCACTCTCCCCACACCAGAAAGCTACACACCCCAGCCAGGGAAACACCAGCCGGCGGAAACTGACCCCCCACCACAGGCAGGCGTCGGGGGAAATCCACACCGGACCACACGCCACACAACCAGACCAGGAATGGCGGGGTATGGAGGAGATCCCTGCCCACACACACAAACCAGGAAGCCGGCCAAGAAGGGGGAGGTTACGTCCCAACCCGTACCCAGACAAGAACCGTAAGCCCCAGCCAAGAGAGGCGGGACAGGGGCGACACCCCTACCCTCGTACACCCACCACCAACGCGGCAACTCACACCCAATCACACACACCGCAAACGCCAACCAAAACAGGCGAGATACAGGCGCAACCCGCACCAACATGCACAAGCCCAGAGCCCCGGCCAGGAGCAGATGAGGGGAGGCGAACACCCAAGTCTGAGCACGCACCAAACCAAAACCCCAAACCAGAAAAGGCCGGAGCAGTGCGAGCCCCAAAACCAAGCACGCGCGCTGCACAACAGTAGGAAACCCAGTGTCAATAGCCCGGACACTGAGGCAGCCTGTGCCATGCGGGTGACCCGGCCAAAGGAGATCAGGAGCCCAGGGGTTAGGCTGCATCCTAAGGCCTGCGCTGCTTTGGGACTCGAGTCGGAGTGTGCGACACCCAAGCACCTCGGAACCCAAGTACCAAGAACACGCTGCTAGCATGCCTTGGGAACGGGATACGCCAGGAAATCCAGTGAACTTCTGGGGTTCCGCCCGAAGGACGGGACTTGCGCAAGCACAGGAACACACCCTCCCTGCGTGACAAGTGCGTCAGGCCAGCGGCAATAAGCCCTCCTGCTGCTACTCGGGGCCGCTTTGCCGGGGGTCACCAGTCAGGTATAGCGGGATGTAAGCCGCTTCTCCTCTTCAAGCACTGAGCCTCTTCCTGTTCGTCACAGCGGCAACGCCAGCGGAAACCATGGGGCACCTCTCCACGAGCGCGTGCACCTACCTACCTACCTACCTTGATTCCCTGCGTGAGGTCCTGAGCGCTGCGCGGAACGGCCCCCCTCTCTTCATTGCAATTACCCGTTGCAATCGATGCTGCGGAGGATGATGAGGAGGTTGTTTCAGCGCAGCCGTCTTCGTGGGCGGGTTTACCATCCAAAACAAAGCACGAACACAATCTCTACTCCATTGGGAACCTTCAGTCCCAGCTGCGTCAGTATATAAACAATGGTGTCCGCGTTGCAACTCATTTTCTAACCAGGGAGAGGATGCAAAGGCTTTTCTTCATGACAAGAGGGGCACCGGAACGAATTTTCGAACATTGGAGCATCTTCCATGAGCGCAAGTGTGCTGGGCCCACAGCCTGCACAACCTGTTCCACTGCCCGTAGCCTCGGGCGGACTGTGGTGCCAACTGTCCTGAAACACCCTAACGGAAGAGGTGGTGCAAAGGGTCGTAGGGGCAGGGGTAAAGATATGGGTAGGGGTACCGGTATTTCAGTGAACCAAAAGCTAATCAGCGCTCTTGACTTTGCTAATGCATTGCCCAACATGGAAGAGGCTCCTAGGGGCCAAAGCAAGTAGCAAATCGCATACAGTAACCAATTGCACTCGCACATTCCCCATAGACTCGGTCATGAACATGCTGTATATGATTCTGGGTATGAACCTGATGACAGTTCCGAGCACCCTGACGTTCGGAAGCGGTATTAATAATCTCTACGTTACTCCTGGACTTTGTTACTGGCTACTTTGTTTCACTTGGAGCGATGTGTGACTTGGAGAGAGACCCCAAAACTCATGAAGCGAGATTCTTCACTTGGAGGGGGGAATTTTTCACTTGCAGGGGGGCGGTTTTCAGTTGCACAAAGGTGTTTTTGACTTCGGGGAAGGTGCAAAACTCATGAAGGGAGGTGTTTTTCACTTGGACAGAGGTGTTTTTCACTTGGAGGGTGACCCGAGACTCATGGAGGGAGGTGTTTTTCATTTAGACTGAGGGTCTTATCACTTCAAGGGACGTTGGTTTCACTTCGGTGGAGGTTTTCTTGACTTTGAGAGAGACCCAATCTCATAGGGGAAGGTGTTTCTCACTTAGAGGGGAACATTTTTCACTTGCACGGGGGGTTATTTCACTTAGAGGGAAGTGGTTTTCACTTGCAGAGAGGTGTTTTTGATTGGAAAATGGACCCAAATCCCCTGGGAGGACGTCTAATTCACTTGTAGGGAGGCGTTTTTCAGTTGGAGGAGACCCGAAACTGATGGAGAGGGGTGTCTTTCCCTTGGAGCAGGGTTTGTTTTCTTTTTGAGGGGGTGGATTTTCACTGGAAGCGAGGTGTTTTTCATTTACAAAGACCCAAAACTCACGATGAAGCAGGTCACAACCCTACCCTGTCATTTCACCCCTAAGGGAGCATTATATGGCTCTATATATGGGATATTTGGGATAGGATAATTCATATTCCATTTCCTTGTTAGGAACATAGGATGTGGGATACATAAGGCAATCTTGGATGTTTAGTAGTTATATCATTTAGTGGATGATAGGGTGGATTTCTCATATGTGCATATCAGGTATTTCATTGGCTATGTGTACCATATCTGTTTGCAGGATACTATTCAGTCAACATTATCGTTATGTCTTCGGTGCCAAGCAATGTTGCTGCCCATGCCACTGCGACCTCTGCTCCTGACCACCTGGTCTGGTTTCATGGTAGCAGAGGCGAAAATTTTTCGTCTCTGTTGGGCGTTTGGCATCGCGGAAAGCGATCGGTCAAAGACATCGTGGACCAAACTCAAATTAAAATCTCTTCCCCAGGAGGGATAGCTGAGGGTGTCCAGGTCCCCACTCTCAGGACCTCCTCGGCCCTGACCCCATCGATCGGGCAGGGGCCGCAAAAACGGGCCAAGCCCCAAGTGGCTACGAATCCTAAGTTTCCGAAATCCCCGAATGTTCCCATCGGGCCCCCCCATCCTCGCAATCCAGCTGGTGTACCTGGGATGCTTGGGGGGGAAATGGACGGCCACCCTCAGAGAGCGATAAGAGGACCACAATCGCCTATTATGGGCTCGGGTACCGTTACTAGCGCCGAGAATCGGGCAGTAATCGAGGAATCTACTGGGGTGATTGAGCGTACGAACGCTGCGCCCTCACGCACTGCCGACTGGGGTACGATGGCTTCGCCAATGGGGCCTATTGTGGTCGACTCTGGCACTCCTCCGTCGCTAGGGGGTTTGCCAGGGCCTCAGGTCAGAAGAAACCTGTTTGCGGCAGGGCCCATCAGCCCCATTGTTGACCAGCTCGACGCTGAAAACCGTGGAGTCCTCGCGCTCACGCCTGATCCCCATGGCCATCTGGGTCCGGCTCGAGAGGCCGTGGCCCTGATCCAGCAAGCCCTGTCGGGGACTAGGCAGAACCCCACTGTGGTGGAATCGTCGCCCACTCCAATGAGTGGATCGCGGCGGTTTCCCTCCCTGGTGGAGGAATCTCCTGCCTTGGGAGCGTATCCCAATCCCCTGAGCGGATCCAGGCTAAATCCTACGATCATCGAGGAATCCCCCACGCAAATCGAGGAGGATGAGTGTGACCAGTGGTTCCCCCTGGCGGTGGAGCAGGGGAACGACGATGAGGAGGAGGAGATTGGAGTGTTGGAACGTCATGAACTCCATCATTCCCCTATTTCCGTTGCCTGGTCGCCTGCACCTCCTGAACCTATGTCATGGACCAGGGATCGCCCCATGCTTGTGGAGGAATCCCCGGCCCCCCACTACATCACCGTGGAGGACTCTCTGGCCCCTCAGTTCATTGCTGTCGAAGAGTCCCCGGTGCCTATGAGCGGCGACAAAAACCGCCCGTGTCTTGTCGTGGAATCTCCGGAGCCTACGGAGGACCGGGCCGGTACTACATCTCCAGTGCCTATGAGTGGCACGAAAGATCGTCCATCCCTAGTGGATGATTCTCCGGCAATGCCGAAGGTCAACAATCTGTGCTGGGGGGGAGGGAATCAGGTGGAGGGAGGTTCAGCAACCCTCCCAATAAATTTGGTCTCTCCCCCCACAAATACATCTCCTACGGAGGACCCCGAACTGCCGAATTGGGGGGGGGATCCAGAGGTTGCAACGGGATCGGAGCCTGTTTTTGCTTCCCATCCGAGAGCCCAATCACCTATGGTGGTTCATGAGTCACCACAGTATATTGTGGTGGATGCGTCCCCACCCCCACCGCCGCGGCCGAATACTGTTGGTCCTGTTCCCCCTCCGCCGTCACCCCGCCACCGCCAGGTGGCTTACATCGAGCACGTGCAAGGAATCCCGCACCTGGTTCGGCCATCAAATTGTGGGGGTTCGGGGGGGGGACATCCCTCTAGTGGGGGGGCGCAAGCACCTGTTGCTGCGCACCCCACACCCCCGTCTCGCCCTGCGGGGGGGCCCTCTGGTCCTTCCGTGGCAGGGGGGGCTGCTGGGGGGGGCGGTGGTGGGTCATCTCCTCCTCGTGGAGGGGGGGGTCCATCCTTTCGACATTCTGGGGGCCCCACTCCTACATGGGGGGAGGAACACCTACAGCACACCTGTGGCTGTCCCTGGTGTGTGGTGCACTACGAAACGTGCATCCAATCTCTGATGGCACAGGTGAAGGACCTGCGAACTCAGAATCTAGAGTTGCAGCGATCCCATCAGGAACTTTCTCAGGCAGTAGCCTCTACCGTGGGCATCAGTCAGTCCTACGGGGACCGGATGACCCAAATCTTGTCTACATTGGCTAAGTTTGACGCGGCGGTTCAGAGCTACCGCCAGGATTCTAAAGTGGTGGAGGCTAGCGTGGCAGATCATCTTAAGATGTCCAACGGCAACACTGCTAAGTGCTTTAGCGCAGTGGAGTCGCTCGCTACACGTTACGCCGCCGTTGCATCTAGGATCGATGCGTGGGACCACTGGTACTCCACGCCTGCGGAGCCCGTTACGGTGGTCCCACCCCCGCCATCGGCGCCTCCACCCGTTCCTGATCCTACACCGGCAGCGCCTATGGCGCCCATTGGCGCGCCATCCGGTTCATCCGGTGGTGGGTGTGTCCTTCCTTTCTCCGTCCACCCATCCCACGATTGCATCTACCATCCGAACGCTTGTCCGGATTCGGGGTGGCCGAGGGGGGGGGAAGAACACCATGAACACCCCCACCCCCAAGAACCTACATCGTGGAGGGGAATCGCCGAAAAGCAGAAGGAACGTGCTGTTCCCGAGTGGAGGGCGACGCCTAAGGGCGAAGAACACCCCACGGAGCCTACGGCCCCGTGGGCCAATGAAGAGGAGAACACCTCTTCGTTGGGGAACATTAATCCCCTCACGAAAAATGTTTTCACTTCCCCTGGGAAACCTTCGTACACGCCCTCTCATCCTACGGATACGTGTACAGTCTCTCCAGTGAAGGTTGCACCAAGTGCAAGTGGAGGTGCACCCCCGACCATGGCTCCCCCTGCTTACCACCCGTACAAATGCCTATGGTGCAAAATAGTTACACCAAAGCGGTGGAGGATAGTGATATGCCTAAAGCGCAATTTAATGGGCAGCTAGAGTGCTACGACGAGTTGGTGGAGAAGCTTCAACAATGGTTGGGGGGTTGTGATCCCATGTACCAAAAGGCCAACGAGGCAAAAATGATTTTGAGTACGGTGCCCCCATGGCTAAAGGCGATCATCAACGCCCGGGTTGCCGAGGCCACCCACCACACACGCACGGCCCCCACCCTCAAAGAGTTGTGGGATCTTTTCGAACAACGTTTCCACAAGTATGACCCCTCAAGGGCTGATGAAAGGTGGCGAGCCCTCACCCCCAGGGTGGTTAAAGGGCAAGTGACCCTCATCGACCTTGAAGATTTCTATGCTCGTTGGCAACGTTTGTTGCCTCTGAGCAATGAGACTCGTCCCCACGTGATCTGGGAGCAGCTCCTAAGCACGCTCCCGTGGATCAAGGAGAAGGTCGTCAAGCAAGAGGCTAAGAATGGCCCAGACAGCTATGTGGTGGATTTTAGTTGCCTTGACCCTTCGCCGGGTCGCGCCCCATTCGAAAAAGAACTCAGGAAATATAGCGCTCAAGCTTGCACTACGGTTCCTGAGATTGTTTCCTATTCGGGGCCGGGGGTGATAGTTGACTGCAAAGACCCGGCTCTCCAGGAGTGGATCTTGAAACTCAACAACACACCTCACACACGCGGCTACACTATGAAAGTGGAGCAACGTAGGCCTCGTTTGAAGCCTGCGGAAATCTACGCCCTTGCCCATAAAAGCGTATCGGAGAGGGAAGCTCTCGAACGCCTCAATAAAGGAGACAAGACGACGGTGACGTACACTCATCGCCCTTCTCACAAAAAAACCGCGGTGAATGCGGTTGATGCGGAGGCTACGGCGGACCCTAACACCTCCGAACCCGCTGACACCTCCGTCAACGCTGTGGGTCACCCTAAACCTCCGGCGAAGAGGCCCGTCAACCCCGGGGCTAAACCGCCACCTACCTTTTGGGTTCCGTGTTCCAAACATTGGAAAACACGTAAACAAACGGAGATGGACATGTCTTGGATTGATTGGGGTGCCACCAATACCACCCTTTGGACGTGTAAGCCTAATTCTCCGTGCAATGACACTCATTGGAACATTGCGGGTAAGTCTAAAGGTGGTAAGCCTAAGGGTGGCGATAAGGGTGGCGGTGGTGATAAGGGTGGTGGTGGTTATAAGGGTGGCGGCGGCAAGGGCGATAAAGGAGGCAAAGGAGCGCCTAACGGGCGCGGACTTTGGTAGGAGTGCCCAGAGGCGCCCCCTCCGAAAGAAGAAACCCTCGGGCACCCCTGTGACACTACCGTGGCTCCCGTTCCATCGAGAGTCGTGAAGGGGCATATAGTGACTAGCGAGGTTCAAACCGAACTTTCCGTTCGGGTAGTTTTTCCCAATGGAGAACTCAAGGCCCTCCGTGTTTTGGTGGATTTTGGGTGCCAAGCGGTCGCCTTGGCCAACCCCAATGTTTTTGGAGACCAACTCTCCGAAAAATATGAATCCCCCCAACAGAGGCGCCTACTCCAAGCCGATAATGAGACGCCTTTGCCGGGGGGGGACAAGCAAATAAACGTCAAATCTCAATTTACGGGAATTGTGGATGGTAGTGTTTCACTTCCTCGCCTTGCCCAGTATGGCGTGTCCCCGTACCTTGTCCCAAATTTACCTTGGGATATGGTTTTGGGGCACCCATGGGGTTACGAACATTGTGTGAGCCATTTTGCCTGTTTCAATTGTTTGTACTCTCACCATCCAGTGCACCCCCGTTTTTGGATTGAGGACTTCCGTGAGGCTCCACGAACCAGCAAACCGTTTTTGGTGAAACCCATTCATGGTAAGGTGTCACGTCAGTCCGTGTGGGGCCTAACCGTTCCAGTCATTGGGGCGGTCACTCCTACGCACCCTGCCCCGGCCATTGTGGTTACGCCCCCTGGTGGCAAAACCGCCTAACCGTGTTGAGGCCGAGAAGCACATATCCTATGCCTTGACCGCTTCCTCCGTGGCCCCCGTACAGGATCGGGCTTGTGCTTTGGAGCTCGTTGAATTTGCTCCGGAAGCCCTTGCCCGTGATGTTCTACCCACACGGCGTGATGGGTCCATGTGGACCCAGTCTGACTATGGCCTCACGCCATATTGGGCCGCACGTGTCAAAAGACAATTTGGCAAAAACCCCGACGTAGACGCCTTCAATAGGGTCCTGGGTATTGCCCAGTCTGGCAGTTGGGTTTCGCCGCTTGAAGACTTCTTTTCCACTCCCGCGGACCCCTCCAAATTGTATTGGCTGTGCCCTCCCTATCATCGGTTTTTCCGATTGTGTTCGGAAAATTCGGCAAGAATAACTACGAGCCATCGTCGTAGGGCCGAAGTGGACACATAGGGAGTGGTGGAAACCCCTTATGGAAATTACTTTGCAAGGGTACCACCTTCCTGGGCCAGAGACTAAAGCCTGTCTCTATCAGAATGACCGCCTCACGCCTCTTCCTCAACGGGGTTGGTCCACGGTGGCGCTATACGTGGACGGTGGTATTGCGGAGGAAAATTTGGCAGCCACTAAATGTCATGTGGCCTCTGTTTCGGCACCGGCCGTCTCTAACCCCAACACGGATGGCGAGCCGGGCATGACCTCGGAGGAAGAGTCGGAGGATGAAAGGGTGCCTAACCATTTAGTTTCGGTGCGCACCCTCACGTATCAGGCGACCCATAAAAAACTCCTCGCACACCTTACTCTTGATCCTACCCCCGAAGATTTGGAGGCACAAGAATGCGTGCGTTCACGCATTGCGAAAATTGAACGAGAGTTATTGGGTGGGAGGGCCACTACCGTTAAGTGTTACCGAAAAACTAAAGGCGCCACACGATTGTTGGCTGCTTCTCGTGTAGGTGGCATTGTCACCACCCAAGAGCCTATTGTGTCTCCGGAGGTGGAGCTCACGGGGAAACGCATCCTCGCGGACTATGAGCGGGATGTTTTTAGCGGGGAGGTTCGTCTCTGTCCGGGCCAGGAACATCCTAAGGTCCGTGGTACGGAGCGGTTGGGGTTTGCTAAACTTGACCTATACCCAAACGCCAAACCTAAGTCCGTGAAGCCTATACGGTTGGTGGGGGAGCGTGCCGCGGCGGAGCAAGAAATAGTGGAGGACATTTTGGCTCGTGGCTGGATTGAGCCGTGCCCTGCCTCCGAATGGGCGTCGAACGTTTTCGTTGTGCCCAAGAAAGAGAGAGGAAAATGGCGCCTCGTGGTGGACTACCGCCAACTTAATGAGGCTACCTTGCCCGACGCACACCCCCTCCCCCTCATAGAAAACATTTTGGAAAATCAATCCAAACACAAGATTTTCACTATTGTGGACTTGAGTAAAGGGTTTCATCAAATTCCCCTTCACCCTGAGTCCCGGGCTAAGACCGCCATGAATTTGGCGGATAAGCGATACCAATGGCGTGTTATGCCTATGGGTATCAAGAATGTGCCCGCTATTTTTCAACGGGTCATGGACCATGTTTTGCAGGGTTTGGATTGTGCGGACATATATATTGATGATATTATTATTGGTTCCTCAGGTGCGACAGAGGAGGAGCTATTAGCTAACCTCGACCGCGACGTGCCTGCCGTGTTGGATAGGCTACGGAAAGAGGAGTTGGTTGCTTCGGTTAGCAAAAACGATTTCCTTGTTCGTTCGGTTGAGTTTTGTGGCCATGTGTTGGAAAATGGCACACGTCAGCCGGCGCCAGGGAAAATGTTGGCGCTTGAGCGTTGGGACAAACTGGATAACGTTCGGGAACTCCGGGGGTTCTTGGGGCTCGCCAACTATTATTCGGGCTATGTCCTCCATAGCTACTCTTTTGATTGAGATGTTGAAGAATTTGCCTAAGCATAAGAATGGCAAAAAGATAGGCCTAACATGGAATGCTTCGGCTAACGCAGCCTTTTTGAAACTCAAGCGTGCTATTACGGATATTGTTCCCCTCCAACTAGGCGATTGGGATAAGGACTTTGTCATCACCCCGGACGCTAGTAATTGGGCGGTGGGGGCGGCTCTACAGCAGGAGGGTCCCGATGGTGCCCTACGCCCCCTCGCCTTTTTCTCCCGCAAATTGTCAGGCAGCCAATTGAATTGGAGCCCTCGGGAGAAAGAATGCTACGACATAGTGGCGGCGCTTTTAAAATGGCATGGTTGGGTGGGAAACAAGCGCGTGGAGGTCCGTACGGACCACTGTTGCCTTGAAAATTGGGCTACGGAGGACCTCAAAACTGTGGGGGGTCCCTCTCCACGCCAAGCACGTTGGCATGAGTTGTTCTCTAAATTCCACCTCCATGTGGTTTACACTCTGGGGCCCGTAAACCCCGTGGGTGATTTCTTGTCCCGTTGGGCGTACCCTGCTAACCCGGCGTTGGGTGATGTGTCCATACATGGGACGGCCCAAGCGGCCGGGGATGTGCAGGACATGATGGCGGCCGAGAAGGAGGAACTTCTCGCCCGCCCCCTTGTATTTAGGGCGGTTGTGGCGCCCGTTGTTACTAGGTCTAAAGCGGCGCCTCGGGCTCAAGGGGCACCCGCTTGTGATCCACCCCCTCTGGCTTCGCCTCCAGGGGGGGGGGGGGACGAAGCAAAAGAGAAAGCTTCGGAGACTGGAGCGAATTGTCAAGATAAAAAAATCGAGGAAGTCCCACAAGAAGGCAACTCCTATACATGGGGAGGATGCTCCCAATGTTTTTGAGATAAATTGGGCTAAACACTACCCAAATTGTCAACGCTACAAACAAATGTGGCAAGATGCCTTGAATGGGAGCTTCCAAGATGGAGTGAGGTTGGTGGATAACAAGCTCGTCCGTAATGGACGGTGATGTGTTCCTACGCCGCTAGTGCATCCTTTGGTGGCCGAATACCACGATGCACTTCACTTAACTACCTCCAGTGTGGAAAAACACTGGAAGGAAATTAACCATTGCGTGGAAGGTGAGGGGTTGTACAAAGCAGTGGAACTGCAATGTCAAACGTGTCCCTCATGTGCCATTCACACGCATGACATCAAGCGCAAGCAAGGGTACATGACCCCTATGCCTATACCTATGGAGCCCATGGACTCCATAGCGCTTGATGTTTTTCACTACCCTTCCACCTCCCACGATGGAGAGGTGTATGACCGAATGCTCCTATGTGTATGCCGGCTTTCCGGCTACCTCATCGCGATCCCTATTCCTAAACCCCGTCATGAAGACAAGGATGAAGGGCTAACGGGGAGAAGAGCGGCCCATTTGGTAATGGAGCGCTGGGTGGATAGGTTCGGAGCCCCTCCTGAAATATGCTCCGACCGCTGGCCACAATTTGTGAGCCAATATTTCCAAACCCTTTGTTCTAAGATTGGTGCCCGCTTGACTATGTGTCTCGCGGGTAGGCACCAAGGTAATGGCAAGGCCGAAAATACTGGCAAGCATCTAAGGCGTGCCGTTGCTAAAGCCCTTACCCTGGGGAAAGGCACTAATTGGGTAGAGGTTTTGCCCGCCGTTGTACGAGCGTGGCATGAGACTACAGGTCCTTCAGGTTATACACCTAACGAGATTGTGTTTGGTAAACACAACCGTACTAAGGGGCCTCCTCTTGCTGAGCCTAAGGGGGTGGCCCAAGACGCCGCTCACTACTTCCAATGGCGTGAGGAGCTTATTGCTCTTGCACGGAGGGCTATGATTCAAGTGCAAGAGACAATGGCTCATAAATATAATTAGAGTAGGAGGATGTCCCCCAATTTCTCAAAAGGGGACCGCGTATGGGTCCATCGCCAACGCAAAAATCTTGGCGATAATACTTGTCCCTATTGGGATGGGCCCTATGAGGTTCCGGCCAAGAAGGCGCACGACCTCTATGTTATTCAAGTGGACCAACGGAGGATAGTTGACGTCCACGTTGATTGTTTAATGAAAACTGTCAACTCCCCTCGCTCCCCCGTGCCTCTGCATTACACGGAGGAGGTTGCTAGAGTGCCCTCCCAGTTTGAGGAGGACACCTATAATGTCAAGAAAATATTAAGTCACCGTACTTACCGCAAGAGACTTCTCTTCAAGGTGCGGTGGGAGGGTTATACCAAAGATTGGGATACCGAGGAACCCGTTGAAACCTTCTTACCGTCCTACAACAAAGTTTGGAGAGATTACTTGCAGAAACAGAATCTCACCCAAACCGTTGACATCCTTGCCCACATTGGTCGACCGCTCTCATGAGCGTGCCACGAAAAGAAAACCCTAACCATTATGGATATATTATTGTTTGGGGAAGGGAGGAGAGAGCGAGAAGCGGTGGGAGACAGGAAAGAAGATGTGCATGCACGGCGCGCTCCTCGGTTACAAAAGTCCCCACCAGAGCAGGGCGGTGGGTACCGCAGCTTTACCCCACCGTCTACCTCTCTCACTGCTAAAGGCTTGAGAGTCCTTGGGGTGGGGTGGCGTGTCATATAGCCTGGGGCGGAAGTGGGACGTGTTCTTTGGGGCGTCTTAATGCCATTCAAACCCCTATCCTTGGGTCTTACTGGAGCACTCCTACCACCACCAGGACTACTGCCACAAGTCCTGCCCACGATGGCGCCCCCCGTCAAGGGTGCTAAAAATGTGGCAAGCACTTCCTGAAGACTCTACTGGGTTGTGCGCATGGTGGTGTTTGCAAGGTTTCAGAGTGCCGCCCCGTACTGAAACCACGACCCCACGACCGTCCCTGACCCGTGACCCAAGCCAACGAGCTAAATCATTTGCTCAAAATGGCGAAGGCTTGAAAACTTCGTTGAGTTGGCGGGTAGACCCCATTTTCCCCTTTTGTGTTGGGCGTGATGGTTTTCCACCGATTTGCCCTTGTCCACACAAGGGTAGGTATACAAGATACGAAGTACTCGTGTGGCTCACATTACGTGGAATAAATTTCGTGGCGTGCAAAATTGCCACTACATACGGCGAGGACTTAAGCCTAGAGGGAGGGGTTGTCCTCTACAATACAAGTATTCTAATATGAATTGCAATGGGTGCCTTTGCCCCGTCACTCTATGAGTGGGTGGGGTCTTCAAAGGCAAAGAGTGGCGTTGCGGATTTGGGCCGTCTCCGCCGCCTGGGTATTTGTCCTAGGTCGCTATGCGTGCCCGGGTTGGGAGTGGGTACCCTCCATTGCCATTGCACGGGGCCGCATGCTGGCTGGGTGTGCTCTTCATGTCCTTGATGAATTTCGCGGGGGAATTCCTGCGTGCAACGAGAGGGAACAAACAATATGATGAAAAGGGCGAGTGTGCACATGCATATGTTTATGAGAGAATATGTATATTAATGTTTTCTCTAGAGTTCCTCATGAGGGGACTTGGATTTCCACAACACCCGAGGGGTCCTCTATCCCAACACCCAATCAAACGGGTTGGGATATGGGCGTGGCATTTTTCTTTATAGAGACCCGTGCGTGGACTTGGATTTCCACAACACACACGAGTCTCTCTTTCCGAGACACACCAAAACCGGGTGTGCCCGTGGCCAATGGTAGCGTGTGTGTGCGCATGCCATTAGGTTAGTTACGGGATTATATGGTTGCCTATTACGTTGGTTATCACCCGCCCCCCGAACAAGCGAGACCTAGGTTGACACCTATCTTTGGGGTTTTGTAGCCGTGTACACTGACCCAAGTTTACACACGGAGGTGTAAACATGAACCGTCATACACGGTGTAGAGGGGTTGGGGGAGTAAAACTGATTCGGGGCGTGTCATCGTGCCCCCGGGGAGTAGGGTGGGCTGATACACCAGCGGGACCGTACGGGCGACCTCCCCAATTTGCAACCTGGAGGTGACCCCCTGCGCTACGTCCCGCCGGTGGCACACCCACCGACAAAGGTAACACGCAAGCTAACCTAAGTGTTTGTACGCACGCCCCCAAGACACACACGAACACCAAGCAACAAGGTGGCGTATCTATACACGTGTTCTATTGTGGATATGCTTACTGTTTGTTGTGTGTACGTGAGTAGTTTGTGGAAGCTCTTGCACGTGCCGTATGTGTGGAGTGCCCTCATCACGTGCCCCAAGGCCGCCACCGCGAGACCCACACTCTGTGATGCCCTCCAGGCGAGTGTGTGCGCCCGGGCCCTGCCAATGGGTGTGCGCGCACAAGTGTGTCTTGTGTTTGTTAGCGTGCATCGCTCTATTATGTGTATATATGATATATATACGTAGTATGGCTCCTAGGTGAGGGGTTAGTAGTGAGGTCGGATCGTTATTATATGGTTAAGAGGTTTGTCTTTTTAAGTGTGTCTACTCACACCCTCATCCCATCTCCGTACCTCCTCCTTTACCCTCTAAGTGGAGCATCACGTGTGACACGTATGCTACAATTAAGCAGGGACCAGGGCACGACCCTTGGCTGAGCCGTGCCAATCAACACACCAGCCACAGCCGTGGCGTCTCACGATCCCCGATCCACTCACGATCCGACTCCTTTGTTTCTGTTCTTTGGTGTCTGGTCTGTTTGACAAGTGGGCCTTTGGCTAGGCCTTGTCTCGGTCTTTTACAAGCAAGTAATCAAGCAAGTTTACATCTTACAAGTAAGAGCTCACTCATTACTACAAGCGTTACGGGCAAGCACATCAAGAACATCAAGCACATCAAGCCCTCATAAACGATCTAAAGCACGTGGGTGCAAGGTGTGGGCATCGTACCTGTGTTTTGGTTTGTGCCTAAATGATCGTCGATCATTTACCCTGTGGCCATCGTGACCTCTTTCCTCTACTTAGTGAGCTACCGCGCGCACTGTGGGGCCATCGTGGCTGTGTTTATTAGTGGCCCTAGGCATGCACAAGACAGAGGCGGGCACAAGACAGTAATGCATCGCAAGGCAACAACAAGACACGATCACAGTGTTCACTGTTCCAGGTTGTAAAAAAAGGGCTGTGGTGGCTGTAAGGACTCTTACCACGGTTGCCCCGCGTTGCACTGCAGGACAGGACCGTTAGCCCCCCGTGGTAACAGTCCCCTGGCCGAAGGCCATCAGGTTTTGTTGTGTCCCTTGTGATCCTTTCCCTGGCCTCTATCTCTACTATCCCTCGTGCTCCCTGCTGCAGACACAGTCCTAAGCTACTGTCTATACCTCCCGTCCTTGTTGCTGGCTTTTCTTTGTCAAAAGTAAAATTTTGGCACTGTCGCGTCGCGCCGTTTCGCAGGTACCATTACCTTCAGTTTTGTTTAAAAGTGTGCTTTCACTTTGCCTTTAGTTTTAATTCTTTGAAAAACTACCTGCCTTTACCTGCTGGACCCCACATGCCTTATGCGACACGCGGGGACCAGACTCTGCGCGCAACAGCTCGCGATTTCGCCTACTAAGTGGAGCGGGATTTGCGGGATCTCGCTGATGTATTTACAAATTTCGGCGGTGGTTGCATTCCCACCGGTCGGAGCTACTTCAGCAGCCGTGCGGCCGGCTCCGAGATTGCCTGCGCAGATTCGATTCCCTGTGGGAGGAATCCTGACAACCTGACATTTGCCGCTGTTTGTGACTGCTACGTTCCTCTTGGGCATATACTTCCTGCCCGTGGCAGTCGTTTTAAGTGGGGGGGTGAAGCAGGTCACAACCCTACCCTGGCATTTTACCCCTAAGGGAGCATTATATGGCCCTATATATGGGATATATGTGGGATAGGGTATATCATATTCCATTTCCTTGTTAGGAACATAGGATGTGGGATGGATAAGGCAATCTTGGATGTTTAGTAGTTATATCAATTAGTGGATGATAGGGTGGATTTCTCATATGTGCATATCAGGTATTTCATTGGCTATGTGTACCATATCTGTTTGCAGGATACTATTCAGTCAACACTATCGTTATGTCTTCGGTGCCAAGCAATGTTGCTGCCCATGCCACTGCGCCCCCTGCTCCTGACCACCCGGTCTGGTTTGAACGAAAGAGGCGGTTTCTGACTTGGGGGGGGTGTTTTTCACTTGGATGGAGAGGTTTTTTACTTGAAACGATGTGTTGTTCACTTGGAGGTAAACCCCGGGACTCGTGGAGGGAGGTGTTTTTCACTTGGAGAGGGCTTTCCATCTCTTGGAAGCAAGGTGCTTTTCACTTGGAAACAGGTCTTTTTCACTTGGTTGGTCTGGTTTTTCACTTCGACCGAGGTGTATTTCACGTGGAGGGAGGTGTTTTTTCACTTGGGGAGAGGGTTTTTTCACTCCGAGGGAGCTGTCTTTTAGTTCGAGGGGGGACTCAGTAGAACCGTGAAAATGATGAGAATGATGATAATGACAACATCGAATAATCATCGTGAATAGCAATGTTACTATAATAATAATAATGATAATGATTATGAATAGGGTAATCACAGCACAATATAGCATTTCCGCTTGTAGCGGCTGGAGCGGTTGGGCAGTTGCGCGTGTTTATGCGCAGTGCTCGGCAGTCTCCTTAACGCGCAGTCTGCATACCATCACCGCAGACAATTGGCGAAGCCCTACGCCGCTCAGTGCGCTACACCTTTTTGGCCCCTGATTGAAGAAAAATTAACATCTAGCTACAAGGATGTCTCATCAAAATGATCAGCGGATGCCAAAGGGTGGATCTACGGCATACATCTTGATTTCAATTGAACTGATGGAACCAGAGTCCGGCACCTCCAAGGAAACCACCCCCCACTCCTCATGTGGGACCGCCCCTTGCAGATGCCGTGCCAACTTTATCCTCCCCATCCTCGCAACCTTCTCGTGCACCAAAGCCAAAAATGTTGCCGCGCATGTTTGCTTCCAAAAAAGCGGTGGCACGTAAGGACATCCTGGTCAATTCAGATGAACCGCCTGCCGCACGCCACTCCGAGTGGTCCGCGCAGGATGCAGAAGCGCATCATACGCTGTATTTGCTTTTATCAATCACAAAACAAATGAGCTAATTTATGGCCCACAATGGGCCAGAAGATAGGTGGAAACGGGACCGGAATTCCATTTGGAATCATTGAAAAGCCTACTTGAATGCCCAAAAGAGAGCAAAGCTCAATGATGTCGACAAGGCAGATATGACAAAGAGCATCACTGATGAGTAGCCAATGGCTGATGTACCCAATCAGCCGTCGCCAATAAAGAGGAGGGTTGGCATAGAAGTACCATCACCCCCTGGGCCCCTAACACAACAGGCTGCCGTTCCACCTGCACCATAAATAGAATCTTTTGCTTCTCAGTCTTCGTCATAGGCAATTCGTGAACCACAACCTCACCCTACCCCGACTACAGTTCCAATGCATCCACGTCCATCTGCCTTACCCCCATCAGCGCCCGCACAAATTCTTTCTCAGTTGTCTTCACAGGCCATTCACGAACCACCCCCTCTCCCTACTTCAGCTACGGTTCCAACAAATACCCTTCAAGCCGCCTTACCTCCATCTACAGTTCCATCCCTATTGCCTCCATCATTGCAAGGTCTGGCAAATTATAATGTACAGACTGGGTATCAACAGGCCAACATGCAGGCCATCATGCTGCCTCGGAGACACATTGCTGAGCAAGAAATGGGTGGTAATGTCCAATTTTATGATGTTTTGCCCTTACACCGCAAGCTGAACTATAAGCATCGCATTTGGGGATTGAATTCGCCATGGTAGTGGACGTGACACAAAGGGGTGTGCTAGGGAGGCTTTCAGGGTGAAGCCGGTTCGGATCCCATTTGCATCTCTGCCCCATATTTCTAGGATTTCCGCATCTCAGCAATTTTGGGAATCATTTCAGCAAATTCGGGGATTTCGGCGATTTGAGCGATTTAGGGTAAAATTTCTGAAGGATTCCAAATTTATACCACCTACAGCTTCTCCCTTCTGGGTCATGGTCAGGCAAACTTCTCTCTCAATATACATGCTCTCTGGATTGGTTTTGGGTGAGGTTCTCTCGTACGGCATGGATTGGTGAGGGTCTTCCTCCTAGGGCATGGATTGGTGAGGGTGTCTTGCTCAGGGCATGAACTGGGGCGGGACCATCCCTCTCAAGGCCTGGATTGGGGCGGGACCATCTTCCTTTGAGGGGGGACTCTCACTCCTGGGGATAGGACAATCTCACCATGTTTGGGATGAGCTCTCATTGAACCCGGGATATCTCTTCATGTGCACACTCTCTCCAGGCCAGGTCTAGGTCTCTTCGTGTGACCCGGGGCATCTTGTTACCCAAGCACTCTTGCCCAATCTCTCTCTAAGTAGCATGCATTAATATGGTTCGGTGTCACACAAACATGCAAGTAGGCAATTCTGATTTCATTCCATGTGTGGATTGTCTCTCATGCACACGCCAATTTGCTATATGAGGCATGTGTTGTTTGTTGGGGTTACATTCCAATCATGACTTTGGTGCGTGAAACTCTATCCGCAGGGTGCCCAACAATGGGTCTGTAGTATACACTAAACAGGTGAGGTTTGGTGGGCTGGCCCTTCTTGATGTTTTGATCTCATGCAACAAGTAAACCTGCCAAGCACACTCACTTGCTGGCCACGGTGTATGTTCTTCCTAAGTGATAGGCACCTGGCGTCTGGTGTGAAGTACCGAGGAATTGCCATCATGATGATATATGTGTCACATATATCATCATGAAAGGAGTCAGTCCGGAGACGGTCCCTTCCGTACCAGGCTGACCTGGGCCCCAATATCCAGCAAGACATCTGCGACCACTTCTCTCCGTCTGCACATTAGCCGCACCTTCAAGTGCAATTGCCGCTCATCGCAATGTGGTGTCCGGACGACTCTCACAGCATGCAACTCCAGTACAGACGCGTGCATAAGGAGTTCAAGCTTGTGGTCTCGTATCTCATAGATTCTGCGTTGGTCATGCCCATCCACCGAAATCCGCGACTCATCCGAATCAACCCGTATCTTCTTCAGATTTCCCACTTCCACTTCCTCGGCAAGAGTTGACCAAGTTTTGGGGTGTTCAAATGACTTTGGCCATTCCGAGGCTTTCTTCGGCATTGGATTTGCCTTCTTAATTTCTCGGATTTTCTTCGGGGTTGCGCACCCACTTCTGTGGGGTCCTCTCTAAGCGTGTTCTTGCTGAGCCCCGCCCGGCTGAGGTACGCTCAAGGGCCCCGGGTCACCATGTCGCAACGATTACTCTTGCAATTCTTGGAGTTGTTGCCCCGCTTGCAAGAGAGACTCCGCCACGTTCCCCAAATGGTGGAAATGTCGATCTTTACCTCGATCTCCACCATCTTGACAATTTTGGCGATCTTTCCAGTTCTGGATCCTCTTCTCCTTCGAAACGCTCACCGCGTGCAGCTTCGAGTACTCCTTCTTGTCCGCAGCGTACACTGCACACTTGCTGTGATGGTGCTGATGGGCATTACCCTTCGCATAGCACACCCAACAACCCTTGTACTTCTTCATGTACTCGTTCAGGCTCAATGGTGGATCGCCCACTCTCCGGGGCGGTTTGCCTGCGCGTGGTGGTGTCCTTCCCCACTTCCAATGATTGTTGCCGAAAGTCTTCGTGTTCTCGGCGACAAAGGCAAAGAAGTGGTACTCTGCCTGCTCGTTGTTGTTGACATCGATGTCAATGTCGTTGTTGTCCTCATTCGTCAATTCTGCGTCACCACGAATCTGTCGATGTTGTCGATCTTCTCGATGCTTTCGATGTTGATGACATCCATCATCATGTCCTCTGTAGTTGTAGTCGCCCTTTTGGCTGTATCGGTCCTTAAGACCCACCTCGTTCTTCTTGTTCAACTTCAACTCGACGGAGATGTACTGCACGATCGACTCGGGTGACATACGTGCGGGTATTCCTCGTAGGCGAAGAAGAGGTTCGTTCTTCATCCACGCCTGATTGTGTAGGCGTAACAACCTTTCACCAGCAGCCTCTCCGAACACTTGAACGTAGAGACTTTGGCGCATTGAGGTCATACCATCGGGCTCTCTTATGCTTCGTCCGAAATATTCTTGGACATGCCCATTATATGCGGCCCGTAAATGATCTTGACAGCCACTCTGTTTTTGGCACGGCTTTCCTCTTCGTCCTCAACCTTCTTTTTCCAGCACTTCGAGAGAGCATCTTAGAGAAGATGCGGAATTTCGGACGATACATTCCAATCTTTGACCATCCTCAAGTTCCGTGGGTACTTGCGTAGATAATAGCACCATGCCTTCAAACGTAATTCCCCTCGCTCGAATTTGAACGGGATATTCCACAGATCATCTGTCTTCTGGTTCGGCGCATCCACGGATTCCTCATCCTCAAGCCAGTCCACGCAATCCACTTCTTCGGGCACCTGACCACTCCTGATCTTGTCCCTCAAATCAGCCTTCAGGTCCGCATGTAGACGATGCGAAAACTTCCGCAGGGCCCAACTGTCCGTTTCGGCCTGGGATGCATTCCCCATGACCTCATCTGCGAAATCGTCCGAATCCAGGACGAAATCTTCCAGCGTTTCTGGGGTGCCATTCTAAAATTGCACACTCACCCCGCGGAGGTCCTCGATCCGGGCCGCCTCCCCTGCATCTGCGGCCAGCAACCCGCCAAGGCTGATTTCTGACGCTGCACTCCCATGGGCATTGCCGTAAATACCACGAATGTCGAACGTCGGTGCTGTTGATGATTCCAAAGCGGTAACTGCTCGCCGAACAAATCCTGAAATCACCCCTGCACTCTCTTGTGCTTGGGAACTGCCCCCAATAGACCATGTTCCCGTAGCGGGATTCAATACCCAATTTCCACCATTTTCATCCCCGAGACCGGCACTCGTTGGCATAGTTTGTGCCCTTCTCGTTGAATGGGCTGCTTGGGCCTCATTCGCCCTTTCTTGGCAACCCTGCTCCGGCATCATTCTCCAATGACCTGCTTGTCCATCGCTCGATTTTCTCCTCCCATGGGCACAAAAGAATCTGTCGACGCTTCCGGCATTGCTCTTGCCTCTTCTTCAATCGCAATAGCTTTCGATCTTGATGGCAACCCAATGCCAGAACCCTTTTCCTGACTTTGATTCCCCAACTTGCTTTTCATGGGGGATCTCGCAATATAAGGCAACTCACGTGTATCGCCCTTCAGTGCCCCATACGGAGGTTTAATAGGCCTGTGAGATGCTGGCTGCGCTTCAGACGGCCCACGTTCAACATTAACACGTTCACGTTCAGGTTCATGTTGTAGTTCCTGTCTCGCTCCTGATAATGGCGTCGTCGTTCCCGGACCTTCAACTTGCACCACTCTTTTTTCAATTCCGTCCATGGCTTCCATCAATCCATCAATAATTTCTTGTTGATGTTGAACCAACCTCGTGACCTTCCCCTCATACTTGGCTACACGGTTTCAGATTTCCTCGGTAGTTCTCAAGAACTCGTTTCCATTGTCGATTGTGGCACACAAGTCCTCTTCGAACTATTCAAGCTGCGTTACGATTCCCACCATGTGTCATCCCCTTGTCCTCCTCCATCATCTCCCGATGGTTCTCCTCCATGTACCCTTGGGTCCTCCATGGGGTCACCTTGTCCTCCAGGTTCTCCCGATGGGTAACCCTCTTGTGCCGGAACTTCTTGTCGATCTGCCCCAAACCTTTCCCAAGCAGCGGTGAAGGGGCCCGGAGCCGGGGCTGTTGCCCCTCTTCCCAGGTCCTCCAGCACAACGTCCCGGCCTGCACCCAATGTTCCTACGGTTGCGGCCGTTGCCGCTCTTCTCCGCTCATCGTTTAATGGCAGGCACGTCTCGTACCTGTCGGACTCTGCAAACCGCAAGACTCTTTTTCGGGCTTGGACTTGTATCCATGGCCACCCCTTTCTCCTTCGGTGTGCCTCACTTCTGGTACCTCCGCCGCCGCATGCTGCCACAAGAGACTTCCCCATCTTTATCCCATCCCGCATCGCCGCGAAGTTGGCACGGTTGGTTACAGCGGTTCTCACAGTATTTAATGAGGTGTGTATGGTGCACTTCCTCAACATCAATTTCAGACCCGGGAATCATGTCACTCTGAGTGTCCACGTTCGTTCAGGGTTCCCGCGGTCGCCGTGCCCTTGGGTAGGGCTCGTAAAGAATCGAGGCACGTGTCAGTAGGGAGTGGAACGGGCGCAACGCCTCCTTTAATCGTCTCCTTCCTGATTCCACCTTTCTCTACGCTCCCAAGAGACCTGAGGTTTCCTCTGCTACCATAAACGCGGTCAGGACCTTTACCCTCACTTTGTTGTCCTTTGGAGCATCTTGTACCCCGTGTGTTTGCCCTGTCAAACATTCCCAATGTCTTCGACGTTTGAATAGCCTGCATTGCCTCTTGTAAAATACTTCGGTCTTCCGCGCCAAAAAAATCCTTGAAAAGGCCCGGAAGTCCCAAGAAGACGAACACAAGAAGAAGCCGGGATCCTCTTTGATTTGATCAACACTTTGTACGGCGTGACTGGCAAAGCAGGGTGGTGCTGAGTTATTCACAGACCGCCAATGGGCTTATGCTGGAGTCATGGAGATGGACAAAGAAGAATGAAAAAAGCCGGCAAAGAAGCCCTACAATTGCAACATGCATTTGGAGCATCAAAAGACAACCGACTTCCATGGCAAAGATGAGGAGATGTTCCGTCCCTAGCCCACAAATCCATTTCTATGTTGTTCACAATCGAACGATGCGTTACCAAATCTTCCTTACTCATGTCTCATCCTCACACGTGCCCCCAAAATGACACGATGAAATTCAGAAACCTGAGTTGCGAACATGAACAATGTTCTTGACATGGAGTATGAACACAAAGCAATGCATGGCAACATACACGACGTGTCCAGCTCCATGAGTCACCAATGATCACATGTGACAAGCCTGCAATTAGTCCGGAGAGTGACTTCACATCAATGGCAGGCAATACCTGACACCTTGCATGTCTGAGGGACAGTGTCCAACCAGTGCGCCTGAAGGTTGCAAATGGTGAGATCATGGGTGGACGATCCGGTGAAGCAGAGCTTGGCTCCGAATTTTCGGAGCATGATCGGTCGGGCCGACCGGACCAAGCGAAGCGCTTGATGCTCCAGGGAAAATTCGATGAGGCCGATGTTCCCGATTGAAACATCATAAAGCGCTATGATTTGATGGTCAGCAATCAAGCCGGAGCATTGCCACATTGTGCCACAGTTATTCGTGAGGCCAACGACAGGCTCTCATTACTGTCCCCCCATCATGCCCCTCATGGATCCCAATGGACCGGAGATGAGGAGGAGAAGATTGTACGTGCGGTGAAAGCAACGGGAATCAAGTCCAATGGTAGCGATGCAGAGCACCTTCAGAAGTATGATTTATCCCGCGAGGCTTACCAACGAACGATGGAAGCTTTTGGCATGCAAATACCATTGACGGCTGTCTTCGCATCAAACGAAGCACCCGCGTTGCAGAAGTGCGCAAGGTACTGGCACAAGGGTGATACGGCGTGGGACAAACACTGGGGCGCACAAGGATGGGGCCATCTGTACCTACACGGAGCCCAACGGGATTCGGAACAGATCGTGAACAAAATGATCGCTGATGGAGCCAAAAAGAGTCTTGGTGCTGACCGGACTCAGCTCAGGGGATGCCCATGGCGAAGTTTTGAGATCCACGATCGATTCCGTTGCCTTGAAGAAATTTGTGTTAGGGCCCGATGAGGAGATATTCATGGATGCCATGGGGAGCTCTTTGCCGTCACCAGGACAGGCATGGTCAACCCGGGCGTATTATGTGGAGGGCGCCCAAAGCCGTCCCAACGCAGCTGAGGCCTTAATCCGGAGGATACAGGCCGTGCTCATGAGTCTCATGTTCGAGGAGGGCAACGACCCCAAAGTGGATATCAAGACCCTGTCGTTTGAAGAGATTGATCGTGTTGTCCACTACATGAAGGATGGGATGCATGACCGTGTGGCAGCCAAGCAGGCTCCAAGCCGTGTCAAAACTCTTCATTGGTGGGAGGATTACAATTTGATTACAGGGAAATTCACCAAAAGCGAATTTGTGGCGAGGGTGATGGACCACATGGCCGATCAAGATGAGCCTTCGGGCTCCAACCCACCCACGTGGAATTCGCCACGCTCGGGTATCGCATCGAAGCCCGACACCCCATTCAATACCAAAGAATTCTCAAAACCATTGGCGGGGTTGCACACCCACGATGGTGAAGAGGGCATGCCGGGTGAGGAAATGTCCGAGGGCGATCCAGAGGAAAGCTATACGGCCATTCGGTCAGTGGTGACCATGCCAACAGCAGCGGCCCAAGAAGCGAGGCACCATCCAAAGGTGGATGAGTTGCAAGAAAGATTGGTGAAGGACCATCCACGGTTGTTCAGCGGTGTGGCAAACAAAAATCCACCGGATCGAGGTGCGATTGGTACCCCAAGGATAAAATTGAAGCCCAATCCCAAAGTCTATCGGCATGGAGAATATCAATTCCAAGGTGAGCGGGGGGAGGCCATGAAAAAGCTGTTGAAGAAATTCATCGAGCGCAGATGGATACAACTTTCGGACAGTGAGCGGGCAAGCCAAGCATTCATCGGGCCGAAGAAGGAGAAGGGGGAATGGCGGTTAGTTGTTGATTATGGAGGGGTGAAAGAGCAGACGGAGCATGATTCCTACTCTTTTCCCTTGAGCGACACTATCTTCCAAAAACAAGCCCGAAAGCCCATCTTCACTGTGTTAGACGGCAAGCATGGTTATCACCAGATGCCGCTGCTTGAGGAATCCAATGCGTGCACGGCGATGAGTACACCGCTCGGCCCCATGCAATGAAAAGTGGTGCCGATTGGAGCGACGAATGGCAACCCGGTGTTCTAACGCATGCTGGGAGGACCTGCTGGGACCTGTGGGAGATTGCGCCGACCCGTTGGCTGATGACATCGTTAATGGGTCTGGCACAGAGGACATGTCGGAGGATGGACTGATCAAGGCCCATGAGACAGACTTCAGACGAGTGCTCGACGTTCTAGATTGCCACCAAATGGTCGGCAAGCCTACAAAGGCATCCCTATTTGTGAAGCGGGTCGAGTTTGCAGGTCGGATGGTTGGTCATGGGTAACGTAGGCCGATGCCGGGCAAGTTGGCCCCCTTGACCCATTGGGAGGGACTCAAGACAATCAGCGAATTGCGGTCGTTCATGGGATTCTGCAATTTTTTTTCGGGTTGCGTACCAATGTATGCTGAACTCTCGGGACCATTGCACAAGATGCTGCAGGCTGTAAAGTTGGACCGGCGCTAGGGGAGCAAGAAAAAGCTGGCTTGAACAACGGAGGCGGAAAACGCGTTCGAGGCGCTCAAGGGGACTCTCCTGGGGAAGTTGGGATTATTCCTCATGAATCCGGACAAAGGATTTCTGCTTCGCACCGATGCATCCCATTATGCCGTGGAAGCAATCCTGGCAAGTCCGGGAGGAAGTCCGCGAGGATGGTTCCCATGTCCCAGTGGCCTTTTGAAGTACAGTTTTGGCGCAAGGACAATGCCGCACTTGGATTGCAAGGGAAAAGGAGACGTACACCATAAGAAAGTTAGAACAGGCTTCCACTGTTGATTCCTTTAATGATATTGTTTTGTTCGTGCCTCTGCTTGCTCCTGCTGCTTCTTGAGGTAGTTCAGGGTTTCCAAATAAATGTGTTTTGATGAAATCAACTAGAAATATAAGTACCCACAGTGCAAGCAAGGGACCACAGTAAGAGAAAGTGCTTTTCCAATGCTTTAGGGTATACTTTACTTGTATTAGAGATGCTCCAAGCACTCTTGCATTTTTATCTTAGTATTGGCCTAACCAAAATGGGTGATAACACATTTTGACCTAAAGAACCAAACACTAAATCAGGATGTTGTGTGGACCCCTTAATCCCCAAGCAATGTGCATTAAAACATCGCTTCCTGAAGTGACTGAGGCACTGATATACTGAGGCAGAGCCTATGAATTTATCTATGTTTTCCAATGAATTCTTGGCTATCTTAGTGGTATGCACCCTAGGGGCTGGGGTACCTATTTTTGAGAGGTCCTGGGTTCAATATCCAGTCAGCCTAGCTAAGTAGGAACTGCCCATGTGACATGGCAGTGACCTCAGCGCCACAAGCCATGCCACCTCAGCACCTACGGGACCCTAAAACAAAGAGTGCACATCCCAAGATGGCACTATGGAGAGTGCGAGCCCTTAGTGCAGTTTTCCGATCAGATTTTCTCAATCATGTAAATTTTTCAACCTGAGTTGCATCGAATGTTTATTGCTGTGGTCTATTGTTGATATCTTTCTTTATCTAACTCTTTGTGACTGCAGCCCTTCATGCTTTGATCCTGTTCATCTTCTACTTGCATACTACTCTGGTTTGGGTTGCACCTGATTGGTTTTATATCACCACAACATTTTCAATATCAAAAACAAGCAGCAGGATCCCATCACCAGCAGCAAGCAGCAGGAGAAGTACATAAAAACAAAGTGCTGAAAACACTATAAAACGTTCTGCTAGCAAGAGGCAGACGGTCTCTGCGTGCCGGCAGCAACCTCGTGCCGTACACCCAGCGCTCCGAGGACTGTCTTGAGCATGAAGGGCGAGTATGGACACAAAGAAGGAGGACACCGACGCGAAGACGGCGCCTGAGGCACCAGCAATGCCAGCGCCTGGACAGCCTGGACCTGGACCTGGCGCTGCCCCTTCGATGCCCTTACATGGGCCAGTGGACGTGGTTGAGGATTCGGTGGAGGGGCTGAAATCGGCCTTCAAGGCCCTCTCAGTCGAGGAGGTGGACACGAACCCTGTGAAGAGAAAGAGGGAGAGATGAGAGGATGCAGGACAAAGCATGGCAGAAGAAGGAGTGGACCATGGGCACGACCCGACGAGCGGGTCAACCTTCGAGGGCGCACCAAACGCCTCTGGCCTCCACGCATCACCATCTCCTACAACCACCACACTCCCAACTCCAGACCCAGCTGCTGCAACATCCACACGCATAACCAGCCCCCCTATCGCTGAGGGCACTAGCTTTACTGGCATGCCTACCTACCCTGCCTATGGTGTGGACACATCCACCACCGCGTTTCCAGAGGCAACTACTGCCAGTGAGCCAGTGGCCTCCAGTTCTGCGCCGCGCTGGTATGCGGCGGATTATCACCATCCTCTACCCGCTACGGGAGCATATGTGGATGTTCCTGGGTATGCAACCCTGAGTGGGCTGTGGAGAGGCCCTGAATCATGCGAGAGCAGGAGTAGCGGATCGGGGAGATCCTCCAACAGGTCGCTGACGCGGTCAGAGATTAAAGAGGCCCTCCGAGGAGCCACCTTTAAACTTGTTGGTGATCTCACTCAAGAGATTAGGGCTAAACTGGAGCCCCTGATTCCTCCCCAAGCGTCACCTACAATTTGCAGGGTTTCACCTCCCCGAGTACAAGCCAATCACCTAGTGGCGGGGTTGACAAACACCCTGGGAAGCCTGAGGAGCCGACCAATGCCGACCCCTGCTGTGATACCGAGAAGCCCTTTCATACCAAGAACGGCCCAGCCTCCCTACAGCCACGTGGAGAATTCCACGAGAGCCGAGCTGGACCGTCTGGGGCTGACAGCCCTGAGGGCAATGGTTGACGTGGAGCCATACGGCTCTAGTGACCTAGGCGGAGACCCCTCTGGCGATGAGCCGCTCCCCATGACTCCGGCTTCGCCCTCGGAGGACGACGATCCTGAGGACCCCGAGAACCCGAGCGGGCGTAGGAAAAGAAGAAGAGGAAGACCAAGCGCCCTGAGGGACGCAGGTCTTAGGAGGCTAAGGCAATGGCGACCTCCAAAATTGTGGTGAACTTGCCTGAGTTCACAGGCAAGGATGAGGATGACCGACCAAACCCATGCTAGTGGGCGAGTCAAGTGCGATCTGCTCCTGCAGTGCTGCAAGACCAAGTACCTGGAGAAGCAGGTCAAGCAGATCGTGACGAAGTCCGCAACCTTCGCCCACGTGTTGGTTGCCTTGGAAAGGCAGTACCCTACCTACGAAACCGACCTCTCCATCAGGGCCGAGATCCAAATCCTGGCCGTGCTACCCAACAACCTCAAACCAGCCAGGATCTCCGAGCTACTTGCTGACCTGGACCACTGGATGGGACGACTGACGCCCGGTTCCTACGGCAGCAACGAGCTGCTCTTCTGGTTGGTGGCTAAGCTCCCTCGGCAGCTGTGGGACGTGTGCCGGTCAACGGCAGAGCGCAAGGCGAGAGCCCTCAACTGCAAGGATTTGTCTGTGCCACTCTTCAAGCTGGTGCTTGAGAAAGAAAGCGACCAGCACCTGAACCCCTACCGTCCTGGAGGAGGAGGCTCTGGGACCCGTGGCAAAGGGTACCAGGGACCCAGACCTGGACAGGGGACTACCCCCAAGCACGCCCGTATCTTCGGCAATGTCCAGGAGCTCTTCTGGTGTGACGCCAGGGACGAGCATGGTCACCTGCAGCACGCCGCCGCCTGCGATCAGTGCGATTGCTTCGTGGTGCAGGGGAAGAAGCAGGAGACCAACACTGGCGCCAAGCCTAAGATGCCCGATCATTACAGGTGCACTATCACCTGTGCCTCCTGTGGGAAGAGGAAGCACTACGAGGATGAGTGATACCACAAGCAGGGCCTGTCGGCGAAGCTGAAGGGCGAAGATCCTGGCAAAGGCTCTGGCAAGGGCGCTGGCAAGGGCAACGGCAACGACTCCGGCAAGGGCAAGTCGAAAGGCCGTGGCACAGGCCAAGACAAGAGCCATAGGTGGACGAGGAGAAGGCGCTAATCGCCAGCCAGACAAGGACAACAAGAACCCGGACAAGAATGGAGGCAACCCCAACCCTAATCCAGGGGGGAACTCCGAGCCCTCTGGAGGGCAGTCTGGTCCTACCACACGCTCGCAGACACAGGCCCAGCAAGGGGCCAAGTGTGAGCATCAAGGCGGTGATGACGGCAACACCAAGAAGAGGAGCCGTTTCATGAGGATGGCCCGCAAATTGCGGAAGAAGGGGTTCGAGGTGACCTGTCCCGCGGAATTCTGACGTTGACGCTCCGGTGGGGCCCTGGACCTGGTGTTCTGGGTACGTATCTGACTAGGGGGACCTGAATACCTGGGGGTACTGGATACTGGAGCCACCATATCTATAGTGGCCAAGAAAACTTTACCTTGTGGGAGCCTGACGAACACCATGCCCACCGCGGCTATACGAATGGGGGATGGACATGTGGTGCACAGCTGCGGGGACTGTGGTGTGGAGGTACCAATGGGCCCCCGAACTATCGCCCATCGATTCTATGTGATGGACACTGAGGCTTTCGACTTTGTATTGGGGACTGACTTCTTCGTGCAGCACTCCCAGATACAATCCCTGACGCTGCAAGCGCCCTACCTCCTCTACGTAGACCACGGCAACGGCAGAGTCGGTGCCACTTGAGCAGTTGGAGTACACCTCGAGCTACCTGAGGGTATCGAAGGAGGAGCCCTCGAACATGATGGCGGCCTCCAAAACTGAGGACTATCAACTATTGGGGGAAGTCCTAGACCAGGATCTGAAGGAGTTGGGTTACTCCAGAGAAGACCTGAGCGTGGAGTTGTTTGCCAGCGACAAGCAACATGTCTTGGACCTCTACTGCAGCAGGGGGAAGAACTGCTGCTACAAATCTTACTGGCCCGCTTTCGGGATGGCCTACGGGAACCCCAGGGTCAGTGAACAGGGGAAATCCCTTGGCCAAGGTGGCCCTGGAACGTTCTCGTATGTTTCTGTGTTCCCCCGATTGGGGAGCCCATGGGGGCAACGACTACTGGCGAACACTCCTGGACAGGCTGACTATCAGCTCTGTCCGACTACCGGATGAGGCCATCTACGTGCCTCTGGGACGCAAGACGCCCATTGGGAAATCCGGATGGGGAAGTATGCTCAGCGTGGTGGACGGGGGTCTTACCTCTATCCCCTGCAAGGACCTAGACTCATCCCTGGTCCAGACTATACAACGAGAGAGCGATGGACTCACCCTGGGTGACTTGAAGGATCAACTACGACCTCAAGATGCTATTGAGCCCATACCAGGGGGAGATGAATACGTGGTGACTAACACCAATGCCCCCCACTCTCCCTGCCGTTTACCTGTTCCTGATGGAGTCTCTGAGTGTGGACTATGCGAGCTCCCCAGCTCTATCCACTCTGATGACGAAACTGAGCATCACGCCTTCTTCGTGCAGACATGCGTGGAGGAAGTGGAGAACGCCGAGTACGTCGCCCCACTGAAGCCCCTACTCTCCATGAGGGATGAAGACCCCTTGGACGAGGAGCTGGACTCCTGATCCAGGCTAAGGGAGTACCTGGACTCCAAGAGGAGGTTGGTGGCGAAAAGGCTATGCTACGCTAAGCCTACCCGCAGCTCATGGCCACTGAAGCAAGGATGTATGGGAGATCTATCCCAATTGAAGGAGGACCTCGAACAGAAGATCACCACCTGACAAAGGGAGGTGGATCTCAAGCTCATGGAGAGGGTGTGGGGCACCCATGTGAGGACCCCAGAGGAGGATGACCTCTCGGAGGAATGTGTATGTTAACCCCCTCGAGCGTACCTTTGTTGCCATCGTCCACCGGAGATGGTGATGAAGCGTTTCCGTGGACCCCTTGCAAAGCACCGCAATTTCTGCAAGAATCCAACATTTCGTGAGTCGATCGTGAGTCGATTTAAGTTGCTTAAACTGTTCTAGGGCGTTAGCCACAGGCCTTCCAAATCTACATAGATGCCTGCAAAAACACAGGAAAACAGTGGAATCTCGCGAATAATTACAAAATTGGGCACAACAACGGAAATTTGGTATAAAAAACTGCTATTTCTATAAGAAAAAAAGGGCAATTCTCGCTGTTGTTCTGTAGCCTTCGTAATCCCATTTTACGTCATAAATTGCTCTATTCAGCGCGCTTGGGAGCCACTGCGAGTGGTGGTTGGGACACCTCACCGCTACCGCATCACCCCCCTCCTTAAAGGTTTGTTTATCGCCAAGGGGGAAAACAAACGAGAGAGGTAGCCTCATTCTAGGTGTCCGGTTGGGAGCACCAATACTACCCTCAGGCAAAAACCTGCCTACTTTGCCACACTAGGAAAGGAAAAAGGCCAAGGGTGACTTGCCCCGTTTGTTTTGAAAGCCTGGTAAGAGTTTCCAGTCTCCCGAAAACCTCCATGCTTTCAAAAACAAAGCAACAGGACAGACATACACGTAAGGCACTACAACTCAGCACTGACACTCATGTTCCTGTGTCAGTTTGTCAGTTCGTGCCTTACCCAGGCACCGTGCACTGTACTGAACAGGAGCGGGTGCATGTGCCGGGGACCGAGGTCGCTCATATATACATGGGTCATAAGTCCCATATATATATTCAGTGGTGGAGCCTGACAAGACTCGGCTCTCACCGCGGCACGTCTGACAAGAAGCATCCATAAGCGCACCTCCACGCTTTTTCCCGTAAGAGTGGACTTCCCCACGACCATCCAAAAAGATGTCGACGGAGTAGAGGTGCAGTGGAACATCACAGGCTCCCTCCGGTTGATGCTCCTAATCAACGGACTCTCGCCGGATGACACCTCCACGGTGTTAAACGAATTGCAAATCCCTAGGATTACGAAAAATTGCTGGCCAATTTTGGTCAAATCCGCCCCCGAGGACTACAAGCTGTTTGACTTTTTCGTCCCTTTTGACGTTTTGGGAAACTTCTATGACGAGCAGCCCGCTCTCATGGACATGGGCATCTCCATCGGACTCCTTGACCGTTCGGTTAAGGAGTCAGCCCTCATCATCACCCACCAACCCCGCTTCGTAAAGGGCCAAAAAGGCCAACGCAAAATGCCGTCGAATGAAATTCGTACGGCGGTGGAAATGAACCCGCCCCTCTACCGGAAATTTGCTTTTCTTGTTTTGCTAAACAAGTACGACCTCTTCGGGATGGTGCACGACCCCATCCTGCTCCAGCCTACGGTTCAAGAGCTGGAGATCGTCGGGGACTTGATATGCGTGTCGGCACACACGCAGCAACGCATCTTCGCTAAAGAGGTTGATAAAGTGGTGGAACCACCCTATGCCCTCGTGCGGTTTTCGCCCACTTTTAGCACCAACGATGTTCTAAAGTCCGCAGCCAGTTTCGGACCAGTTGAAACACACCAGCTGTTCCGACAGTCTGGTATTTTGCTTGTGAAATACCAATCTATGGAATCAGCCACACTCTCATACGGAGCGATTCTGCCCGACCCGGTGTACTTTACCTCAGGGTCGGCAGAAAAAGACACATCCCTCTCACTC
Organism: Eutreptiella sp. 'Long Island Sound 2002'; assembly: GCA_964036045.1. Classification (NCBI taxonomy): domain Eukaryota; phylum Euglenozoa; class Euglenophyceae; order Eutreptiales; family Eutreptiaceae; genus Eutreptiella; species Eutreptiella sp. 'Long Island Sound 2002'. Next base: position 157,381,079 of record OZ038379.1, read on the forward strand.
ACTGAAAGGATGAAGAGAGTTGACTTGGCCGCCATACCCCCAACCAAACTAAACGAAACAAATCTCGCCGCAGCAGTGCTCCCAGATTTTGCCCTCCCTGACAAACAATCCGCAAGAGGTCCCCGGTACCATCAATTCACGCGATAACCGAACATGGGTCCACCTCGCATTTTCGATGACCATGCGTCCTTTTCCTCTCTTGCAGAGTTCAGCGCATACCATGTTACGAATGGCCCTCCTGTGCCATGGAGTCAAGTGATCAAACCGCGAGAGCGAGTCACTTACTCGTATGGATCTCCATCCTCCCTTCTCTATACCATGCAACCGCGCTTCCGCGACTACGCGTGCGTCGCATCTGTATTGCTTGGGATTTATAAGACTCACAGAAAGCTCATAGCTACCAGTGTATACCTATGTCATTTGACACTCACTGCCACCCTTGTCTGCGTGTTCAGGAATGGCACACGGCGAGTCGCCCCGCTCACCCAGCCAAAGGTGTTGTATAAACCAGCAGGGTCGCCGCCCGTACTTCCTGTGCGCCTGCACTCATCGCACCACGTATCCGTTATGTTGGCTCTGTGCGCCACATACTTGCGCCTCGTCGGTATCTCGGTTTTCTATGTAGCATTCGTTACTAAATTCACACACCTACTGTCGCTCCACAGAGCACATACACCCGAACCACCGACTGGCGCAAAGCGAATTGACAACCAAGCGGGTGATGCTGAACCACCAGGTCCTGCCGATTCCCCAGACCCCTCCGCGCGGCGGGTCACCACACACGACACCCTCACATTCGGTGCGCTCAATGTGGGAGGTGTTGAGATCACCCCCAATAGACTTTGCCACCTGTTAGCAGGCTTTGGCAAAATGCCGCACACCATATCGCTCAGTGAGTTCAGACCTAGTACAGGTTCCCATCTGCAGGACCACGCGAGAGTCGCCAGGTATTGGGGTGTCCACTTAGTCTCTAGCTCACCAGACACCAAAGCTGGTGTGGCCTTGTTGGTCCACACCTCAACTTCTCCTAACAAGCCGTCTGTCCGCATACACATCCCAGGCAGACTGATTTCCTGCCAGTTGTCCCTGCACACGGACCCGCTGCTGCCCCGGGTTACAGTTGCCTCTTTCTACGACCCGCATACCTCCAGGGAGCGCGTCCCTTGTGAGAAGCACCTCGATCCGCTAACCAGAGAGTGTGCGATACTGTTAGGTGATTACAACAGCGTTACCAGAGCCTCACACACCACGACACTACCAGCCAACATATGGCCTTGGCTTGTGTCCAAGGAGCGCTCAGGTGCTCTAGCAGACCTTCTGACCCCACACTTCCAGGACACACCCTACACTAGAGTAAGGCGGTACCACGGCACCAAGAGTTATATCGACAGGGCCTACGGTACGCGCACTTTTGCTGCCCTTTTCAAGTCGACGGACGCAGCGGTCCCTGACTTCACCAAGGTGACTGGAATCCAGGACCACGATCCCATCCTAGTACACACTGTGCCATGGACGACCCCGCACATGCCGGAACCCAGGTGCGCAATGTGGAATAGGCGAGACGTACTGAGGTATCAGCAACGGATAAGCCAACTGATGCTTGACTTGCCCATCCCACATGCCATAGATGAGGTGTAGGCCACTTACTCGACTGTCACCGCGCACATGCTTACTGCCATGCGCGAGACGAATGAAAAAAAGCAGCCCATCAAAAGGAGACCCACAGACGTCACTGACTGGGCACAGGTGGTCAGGCAACTGGCCAGGCAAGCCAAGCGCCGCTCCAAATTTTTTTTCCGTCGCGTCAAACACACACTACTCACACCCCCCGCGCAGTCAACCCTCCCGGCCCCCACACGCAAAATACAACGCATCCTCCAAAGAAACACGCCCTGGTCCTCCCGTGCCCTCGATCTTGTACCACCACAACCAGTTACCCCTGACCCCCCCCCCCACAGTGCAAGAACTCAGGTCTCTGGCACGCGCCCACAGAAAAAAATCGCCTGGCCCTGACGGTGTTCCACCCTACCTCATCGCCTCACTGCCCGATCCAGTTTTCGCTGTTATACATAAATGTATTGTACTGTGTTATGAATCCAGCCACATACCACGCCAGTGGCTTATATCCGAAACGTTTTGTCTCTTTAAAGGGAAAGGGCAGTGGCAGAATCCTGATAGGTGGAGACCCGTCGCGATGAGTAACGCCGTCTACCGCCTACTCATGCGTTGGGTGTATAAAACCCTGTACCCGATACTAGCCCCCCACCTCCGCTCTCGACAATTTGGGCTCCGCCAAGGCTCCTCTACGGCACATGCCACCCAGGTGTTTTTAGACGACCTAGACAAACTGACTGATACGGAGGCTATGCTAGCGTTTGACGTGTATCATGCCTTCGACAGCCCCCCGAAATACCTCATCCACCACACACTGCAACGGATGGGCACACCGGTCAAGCTACTGCTCTTAATTACACTGGTGCTTGAACAGGGTGCGACATTTATTCGCGGTGCAGAGGATGTGGTCTTCACCATCAGCCACGGGGTTAAGCAGGGCTGCCCCCTATCCTGTTTCCTCTTTGTAGTAGTTTTCGACATTCCCTTGCGGTATCTTGAAGAGAAGGGGGTCACTTTCTCTGCATACGTCGACGACATAGCTTCCCCTGTGCCTCGACGGTGTAGTCAGTCCAGAGCATCTTTAGTTCAGCACGCCCTGAGTCTGATTGCTTGCCAGCTCAACGCCCTCAAGAGCGAATCCCTCCAAGTAGGCAACAAACTACCCGACCTGCCCACCCTCCCCAAATACTACCACCCGCCTTGCCCCGTGCAGGCTGAAGGTGCCTCAATCTTGCGGTGTGTGCCCGCCGAGGAACCGCCTCCGTGGAGTAGCCAGGTTGCGTGCTCCTTCTCCCGCACTGCATGCCTCATGCACTTAGGTCACCCCCTGCCAGCGAAATTTGAGATACACGCTGCAGTTACTGTCCTGCTCAATGAATTACGTTCACAACTAAATGAGCTCCACAGCCAGCCAATTCAAGTTCTGGATAGGGTTTTGCTTGTGAACTCCATGGTCCTGCCCCGCCTCCTGTACCGAACTGAATGCATCCCACTGACGGAGGATCAGACCATGTCCTTCACACCGACCCTGGAGCGCTTTATCTTTGGGGTAATGGGGCTGCCACTGACGATTGCCCAGAAGACCCTCTACTCACAACGCTCCCACGGCCTGGGATTGGGATACTTTCCTGTCCTACACCCCACCAGAGCTCTAGATGTCCTACATCGCAACAACCACCTTTCCACACTCTCCACTACCCCCCGTCAGTCGATGTCTCCATACAACTTATTCGTGTCCTCTGTGTCCAAGTTTAAAACATCATCCTCGACATTGGTCCCCCTGGATGTCTCGTGGAAAGGCGCCAAAATAGCCAAGAACGCCACGTCAGTCGTCAGCTTTGCGGGCCTCACAGTATACTTACTGCCCTCGTCACATATACCAAATGACACATATTCCGATGGCAGCAAAATTGGGTCCCCACCCGCTGCAGGGGCCGCAGCACTCCTTTCTACAGGAGAAATCGCTGTATGCAGGGTACCTGGCATCCCGAACTCATACAAGGCAGAGCTAGTAGGCATCCTGCTGTGCTCCCATCTCTGTGCAGCAGGAAAAAAAATAAAACTGGATTGCCAAGGGGCCATCGCCTCAGCGACGGGGACCAAACGGCCTGTCAGAAAAGCGACGTGGGTGCTACGAGTTTGGCAGTCCATCCAGGAAAAAGGACAGACCTTAGAGTGGGTGGAAGGACACGTAGGACACGAATACAATGAGGTCTCCGATGACTTCGCTAAGCAGGGCACTACTCTACCGCGTCCCCCCCCAGTCAAAGCGTCGTCCGTATGGGACATTATCCGTCATGGTGAACTTGTCCTCCCCCCCCACATGACGTGGACGCACGACTACACCCCCTCACACACCCATGACCGTTTCCACCCCATCTCTTGGAAACCCCTGAAGTTTCGTAGAGTCGCCTGGCACAAGTGGCTTTTCGGCTTGCAGTCCTGGCTTGGCTACAGCCATTACGCCACGTTCTGGGCCGATCGCCCTTCTGCTACCCCCTGCCCCACATGCTCTGCCTACCACAACCTCAGTGTGGACGGCGTAGTTACTCACTGCACTCCAGCACACCCCCTTGTCTCTGCATGGTTGCAGTCCTGGCCATGTCCTGTTTTGGTGAATACCTGGCGTGCCTTGGCGCACAGACAGGACCTCAGAGTTGCAGGCCGGCTTGCCATTCCACGCTCCCTCTACCAGTACTTGCGCTCCCACCTCGGGGGCGCCAGAGAGACACGGCAGACCATAGGGCGGTTCCAGAGCGCAGTATTGGACAACGTGACGGCAGCCCTCGCCGACTCGGTACCACATACCTCTCAACGACCATCGGTTTCTTTGCCCTCACGATTGGCGTGCACCCTTGTCTCTCTTTTGATGAACGCTACCTGCTTTCGTCCCTCTCTCACAGTTTCAACTCAATCACGACCCCTCGCTGACACGAACATGTCCTGTATGTCTGTTCCCCTTTTCCTGTGAGCCCCCTACAACCTGGATGTCACGGCACGTGCATGCCAGTTACACGACCCGTTTCATTCCACCCCCCTGCCTTGCTTTCTCTTCCCAGGAAAGTCAACCAGGCAGTCACCTCGAATGAACCAGTAGACGCCCCTAAACTAATTGGATACTGCCCCAGGGCAATGTACACTATTGACAGGCGGCCACCCACTTGGAATTACTCGCTGCGAAGAATTTCTGTTTGCGTCAGTGCACCACTCTGTCCTGCTTTCACCCCTCCTGCCCCCCAGGAAACCCCCTGAACACTGCCTCAGTGCATACCTATTTTTCACAGGTCACGTGCGACCTGCTGGGCTGACTGCCCACGCGAGCCAGCGGACATGGACGGGGAGCCGCCCCTTTTCTATTTATTTCCAGAGCACTAGCCCTGTGTGGCCAACTCGGCAGTAGGCCAGCGTCTACGTGACACCGGGAAGGGCAGGGCCACCTCTGAACCTGTCCAGTCCCTGCCGGGGCTCGCCCCCCCTCCCTGATCCACAACTTTACCAGGCGGCCACTGTCGTCCCTCAGCCCCCCCCCCCTGCGGTGCTGACCCACGCCGCCTTGCCCGTATTGTTCTGCATCACTGGATTACTGTCCTGGCAGCTGCCGGCCCACTGCGTGCCCCACATGTAAGTAGTACCGACGGGATTACCACACGGGCGACCATGAGTGGAGATGCCACCTCTGTTTACTTTTATTTTACACACGCATAGTTCAGCGGCGGAATGTCAGCTCACCGGCCCACCTCCTGACCTGTGACCTGGGGATGCGGGTCACTCGTTGTATATTGGGCTGGCCTCCTGAGAACTTTCTGCGAGCTGTCTCGAACTCTGTTTCCAAAAAAAACAAAAAAAAAGACTGGACTTGCCCACAAGCACAGGAGTGGGTGTGCCAAGACTGTACCCTCTCCGACAAACGGAATTTTAAATTATTACCGTCCCCAACGACAGCTGCCACTGCCCGGCGTCTGCGCCCCACTGTCTTGGTTGGTCGCTCTGCCGGCGGTGGCAGTCTTCTTCGGCGTCTGGAAGTCCTCCAGGACTTCCACCCCTTTCTTCGCTTCGCCCGTAGCGGACTTCGTCTTGGATGTCCTCTCCAGGCGGCACACTCGCTCTTGCAGACTCTCCACCTCTGACTTCAGGGTCCGGAACTCCGGTGCTGCATTCCTCGCCCACGCCGTCATCTCTGCGGCCGAGGCCTTCAGCTCCAGCGTCTCGGTTGGTAGGATGGCGAGCTCCGAACTTAGCCGACTGGGATTGGGGTTGCGTGGATTTCCGGTGATCTCTCCTCCTCTTTGGGGTACTGGTCGGTACTCCGGCGCTTTCTGGGGCGCAGGTAGGCGCTCCCTCAACGTTTGACCACGGTCTGCCTGACCAGGGCTTGGACCTTGTCTTTGGTGGAGCGCTGATTGGCGCTCCGGCGTTCTCCAGGATGCTGGTTGGCGCTCCTACGCTGCTTGACGATGGTCCGGCTTGCGGAAGAGTTCTCTTTCGACGGCTGGGTGGCCGTCAAGGTAATCCAGATTGCGGCTGGTACTGCCGCTCTTGGGGCGGCCGGTGCTGCCGCCGTACTGGTTCCCACGACCATAGGGTTGACGGCTGGAAGGGCCATATCTCTGTTGCTCGAACGCGGGACTGCGGCTCGAACTTGCCCTTGGGCTGGGACTCCAGTATGACGCTCCGCTGTCGCTGTCCAGCTCGGGGTCATAGTCATTTTGCGGTCTCAACGTCCCGACGCCGCTGCTGTCGCTGCTGCTCATCCGGGACGCTGCGGAGGCACTTGCTGCCTCTCCTCTGGCCGCTTGCTGCGGCTGACGGCCGCCTTTGGGTGATGACTGGCGCTGCGCTCAGCGCCTTCTGGTTTCAGCGCCTGTTAGCGCCGCTCCTTGGCGCTGCTGGGCGGTGCGGCCGGCAGCTGTCCCTATTCAGGGTGATTAGAACAGTTTTGAAGCGTTTCCGTGGACCCCTTGCAAAGCACCGCAATTTCTGCAAGAATCGTACATTTCGTGAGTCAATCGTGAGTCGATTTAAGTTGCTTAAACTGTTCTAAGGTGTTAGCCACTGGCCTTCCAAATCTACATAGATGCCTGCGAAAACACGGGAAAACAGTGGAATCTCGCGAATAATTACAAAATGGGGCACAACAACGGAAATTTGGTATAAAAAACTGCTGTTTCTATATAAAAAAACGGAAATTCTCGCTGTTGTTCTGTAGCTTTTGTAATCCCATTTTACGTCATGAATTGCGCTATTCAGCGCGCGTGCCAGCCACTGCGGGTAGCGGTTGGGACACCCTCCCGCTACCGCATCAATGGTTGAACGAGACCTACTATATGCCTACCAAGGGTTGAAGGATACTACCAAGGGTGACGAGTCGGTGGAGGATCACCTCCCGGCATCTATTACTCAGGGGGCAAGCAACTTACACTCTTAAGACGACATGGAGGACAAGATCAAGCTATTAGACTCGCGGGTGCGGAAGCTTATAAGGACCTATCTGGAGGTGTTTGGGGAACTACCACCCCGAGCCTCATGTGACAAGCTGCTACAGATGGACCTCAAGCTGAAACCTGAGTTCGTGGGACATAAGATCCGGAGGAGACCCTACCTGGCTTCTAAAGAGGTTTGAGGTTTGAGGTTGGATTTTGCGGGTACTAGACGCCTTTCGGCCCCGGGGTGCCACCTGGTCGGGCCAGGTGATATCCTCCCCACCGGGTCCTAGGAGGGGCCCTCCATGACGCACCTCCTGCCTGGTGGCGGAGTTCGCCGGGTTCACCGGGCTCGGAGCCCAGTCCCTCCCCGGCTTCCCAATTTCGCCGGTCTTCGGTCAGTGCATCAATTCGCAGCCGTAGCTGCAGGCACTTACCCACCGCGTCGCCCCCCTAATGCGTGGTCTTCGGGGTGCCGGCGCTGCCGGGCCCGTGCTACTGGCTCGTTGCCAGTGAGACCCCCAGGGCTGGCGCGGAGGCTGCCTAGCCTTGGGGCTGTTGCGTGGCGCAGTGCGCCACTACTGCCTTGGCGGGTTCAGTGCCCTGGTCGTGTGTGCGCGGCGCTCGCAGCCAGTTCGGGGGCCTCGGGCCGGTACCTGGTCTCGTGTCTTCCCCGTTTCCCCCTTCCCGCCCCGCGCGTCCTGCGCTGTGTGTGGCGAAACGTCCCGTCCGGGTGTCCCTTACCCTCGCTCGCTGGTACGCCCTTCCATGCGGTCCCTGCGTTCCGCGGGCTCGGTCTGCTTGCCCTTCTGGTATTCCCCGCGTGTCATTTGTGTGTGTTTGTGCGCTCCTGCTCCCGCGGCGTCCGTGGTGTGGCACGTGCACCTCGCGCGGTCCCGGTGCTGGGCGCTGGTAGGGCCGTTCCACGCGGTCCGTGCCCCTGTGCGTGTCCTGCCTCGGTCCCGTGCTCCGTTTGGCTTGCTTGGGGGGGGGGGGGCGGCCCAGTCCCTTTTCCCCTTTACCTGGCGTGGGGCTGTGCGCTCTCCGTGGGGTGGGTCTGCGCGTCTGGGGCGTTCCAGCGTTGGGGGGTGTGGTGGGGGGTGGGGGGGCGGCCTGTGCGCCGTGCCCCCCAACTGTGCCGCTGGGGGGGCCAGTGGGGCGGGGGGTCGCCTTGCCTCGGTCCGTCCCTCTGCCTTCCCTGGGCAGGCATCAAAGCGGGTGTCCTTGGCGTCGCTCTGGCAATGGGGGGCGTGGCCCCCATATCGCTCCGGTCAGTGCTCGCTTGCTGTCCCCCGGCGTGGTCCGTGTGGCGCCCTGGAGTGCTGGCGCGAGTTCGCTTGTTCTTCGTGGTTTCTGCGGGAGCAGGCGGCTGGGGCGTGGGAACGGGTCCTGCTCCGGCCTCCCTCCCGGGCGCCGCGGTCCTGCCGGGGGGAGGGGGGATCAACCCCTCTGCCTCGGGGGGGGTCGGGGCCGGCGCCCCCGTGGCTTGCGGGCCGGTGGGGGGGAGTCGTGGGACAAGGGGGGGGGTCGCGCCGTGGCCCCCCTGCCCTCTCTCTGGGGGGGGCGGCCTGCGGCTCCCTACCCGGCCCCCCTTTCCTCGCCGGCGCTTTCCCCCATGGCGTACACGCTCGGTCGGGGTCGCGGGGCAGCCCCATGCGCCGGCTGCATCCTGCCGCCGGCAGGCTAGCGTGGCGGGGGGGGGGGGCGGCCGGTGAACCTCCTCCCCGACCCGTCCCTCTGCCCTCTCTCAGCGGGCGACATTGCGGGCGTCATTGGCGATGCTCTGGTCATGGGGGGCGCGGCCCCCATACTGCTCCGGTTCATCGTCGCGTGCCGCCCCCGGGCGTGGCCGGTGCATCGTTCTAGCGCGCTGGTGCGGGCTCGCCCGCCGGTCGCAACCCCCGCGGGAGCAGGCGGTGGGGGGCGCGGGGGCGCACGGCGTGCGGATCCAGCTGCATCCCCCCCCGGGCGTCACGGTTCTTTCTGGGGAATGGGGGGCGCCCCCTCGGCCCCGGAGGTTTGAGGTTTGAGGTTTGATTTTGCGGGTACTAGACGCCTTTCGGCCCCGGGGGGCCACCTGGTCGGGCCAGGTGATATCCTCCCCACCGGGTCCTAGTGGGGGGCCCTCCAAGACGCACCTCCTGCCTGGTGGCGGAGTCCCCCGGGTTCACAGAGCTCGGAGCCCCGTCCTTCCCCGGCGTCCCCGTTTCGCCACTCCTCGGTCAGTGCATCAATTCGCAGCCGTGGCTGCGGGCGCTTACCCACTGCGTCGCCCCCCTAATGCGTGGTCGCCCGGGGCGCCGGCGCCGCCGGGCCCGTGCTACTGGCTTGTCGCCAGTGGGACCCCCTTGGGCTGGCGCGGAGGCTGCCTAGCCTAGGGGTTGGGGCGTGGCGCTGTGCGCCACTACTGCCTTGGCGGGTGCAGTGTCCCGTCTGTGTGTGCGCGGCGCTCGCGGCCGGTTCGGGGGGGGTTCGGGCCGGTACCTGGTGTTGTGTCTCTCCTGTTTCCCCCTTCCCGCCCCGCGTGTTCCGCGCTGCGTGTGGCGGGCCGTCCCCTCCGGGTGTCCCTTACCCTCGCTCGCTGGTACGCCATTCCATGCGGTCTGTGCGTTCCGCGCGCTCGGTCCGGTTGCCCTTCCGGTTGTCCCCGCGTGTCCTTTTCGTGTGTGTGCGCTCGCGCTCTCGCGGTGTCCGCTCCCCCCCCCGCTGGGTGGTGTGGCGCGCGCATCTCGCGTGGTCCCGGCACTGGGCGCTGGTAGGGCCGTTCCACTTGGTCCGTGCCCCTCCGCGTGTCCTGCCCCGGTCCCGTGCTCCGTCTGGCGTGCTTGGGGGGGGGCGGTCCGGTCCCGGTTCCCCCCTACTTGGCTTGGGGTTGCGGGGGCGGCGGCCCCTGGCCGCCCGTCCTCTGGAGCGGGCAGCCAGGGTTCCGCGTCCCGCGTGTCCTGGGTGCGGTCGGTGCGGGCGTGGGATCTCCGCACCGGCCCCACAGCGTGAGCCCTTGCGGGCCGGTGTTGCTCGCTGTGGGGGTGGCGGAAGGGCGTCCCCGGGGGGGGTGCTTTCCACCTTTGTGAGGGGCGCCTGGTGTCAGGCGCTGTCCCTCCCCCGGCCGCCCGTCCTCTGGAGCGGGCTGCCAGGGTTCCGCGACCCGTGTGTCCCGGGTGCGGTCAGTACGGGCGTGTGTACCCAGCACCGGCCCCCCAGCGTGCGCCCTTGCGGGCCGGCGTTGCTCGCTGTGGGGGTGGTGGAAGGGCGTCCCCGGGGGGGGTGCCTTCCACCGTTGTGAGGGGCGCCTGGTGTCAGGCGCTGTCCCTCCCCCGGCCGCCCGTCGTCTGGAGCGGGCGGCCAGGGTTCCGCGACCCGTGTGTCCCGGGTGCGGTCGATGCGGGCGTGTGGACCCAGCACCGGCCCCACAGCGTGCGCCCTTGCGGGCCGGCGTTGCTCGCTGTGGGGGTGGCGGAAGGGCGTCCCCGGATGGGGTGCCTTCCACCGTGTTGTGAGGGGCGCCTGGTGTCAGGCGCTGTCCCTCCCCCGACCGCCCGTCCTCTGGAGCGGGCGGCCGGGGTTCCGCGACCCGTGTGTCCCGGGTGCGGTCGATGCGGGCGTGTGAACCCAGCACCGGCCCCCCAGCGTGCGCCCTCGCGGGCCGGCGTTGCTCGCTGTGGGGGTGGCGGAAGGGCGTCCCCGGGGGGGGTGCCTTCCACCGTTGTGTGGGGAGCCTGGTGTCAGGCGCTGTCCTTCCCCCGACCGCCCGTCCTCTGGAGCGGGCTGCCAGGGTTCCGCGACCCCTGTGTCCCGGGTGCGGTCGATGTGGGCGTGTGGACCCAGCACCGGCCCCACTGTGTGCGCCCTTGCGGGCCGGCGTTGCTCGCTGTGGGGGTGGCGGAAGGGCGTCCCCGGGGGGGGTGCCTTCCACCGTTGTGAGGGGCGCCTGGTGTCAGGCGCTGTCCCTCCCCCGGCCCCCCGTCCTCTGGAGCGGGCAGCCAGGGTTCCGCGACCCGTGTGTCCCGGGTGCGGTCGATGCGGGCGTGTGGACCCAGCACCGGCCCCACGGCGTGCGCCCTTGCGGGCCGGCGTTGCTCGCTGTGGGGGTGGCGGAAGGGCGTCCCCGGGGGGGGTGCCTTCCACCATTGTGAGGGGCGCCTGGTGTCAGGCGCTGTCCCTCCCCCGGCCGCCCGTCCTCTGGAGCGGGCAGCCAGGGTTCCGCAACCCGTGTGTCCCGGGTGCGGTCGATGCGGGCGTGTGGACCCTGCACCGGCCCCACAGCGTGCGCCCTTGCGGGCCGGCGTTGCTCGCTGTGGGGGTGGCGGAAGGGCGTCCCCGGGGGGGGTGCCTTCCGCCGTTGTGAGGGGCGCCTGGTGTCAGGCGCTGTCCCTCCCCCGGCCGCCCATCCTCTGGAGCGGGCAGCCAGGGTTCCGCGACCCGTGTGTCCCGGGTCCGGTCGATGCGGGCGTGTGGACCCTGCACCGGCCCCTCAGCGTGCGCCCTTGCGGGCCGGCGTTGCTCGCTGTGGGGGTGGCGGAAGGGCGTCCCCGGGGGGGGGGTCTCTTCCGCCGTTGTGAGGGGCGCCTGGTGTCAGGCGCTGTCCCTCCCCCGGCCGCCCGTCCTCTGGAGCGGGCAGCCAGGGTTCCGCTACCCGTGTGTCCCGGGTGCGGTCGATGCGGGCGTTCGGACCCTGCACCAGCCCCACAGCGTGCGCCCTTGCGGGCCGGCGTTGCTCGCTGTGGGGGTGGCGGAAGGGCGTCCCCGGGGGGGGTGCCTTCCGCCGTTGTGAGGGGCGCCTGGTGTCAGGCGCTGTCCCTCCCCCGGCCGCCCGTCCTCTGGAGCGGGCAGCCCGGGTTCCGGTGTGCGTGTGTGTTCGTGTGCGTGCTCTGCTTGGCCGGGTCGGGCGGGCCGGCCTCCCGGGCGCGTTATGGTGCGCCTCACCTTTTCCTTTGGCCGCTTTGTCTTTCTGCTTTGCTTGGCCCTCTCCGGGCTGGGGTTGCCCCCCTCTCTCTCGCTGCTGGCCGCCTTTCCTCGTTGCCCTGGCGCTATGTTTTTTTTTTTTTTTTTTTTTTTTTTTTCCCTCCCGCTGCCTGGTTGGTTGGTGTCTCCCGCTTTGCCGTTGGCTGCTCGTTGGTGGTTGCTCCCCCGCCCCCCTCCCCTTTTGTGTCCCGCGGTTTTTGGTGCTCTCCCTTGGTCCCTGGGTGTTTTTTTTTTTTTTTTTTTTTTCCTCCCGTTCTTCCTTCCCCGTGCGCCCCCGTTGTCTCTGGCTTTCGCTGGTTTCCGGCCCCGGATGCCTTGGGCCTCGGCGCTTGCGTTGTTTGCTTTGTTGGCCTGCCGCTTCTCGGCTCTCCGTGCGCTTGTTCCTCTTTCGTGCTTTCCGCCTGGCTGTTGGCTGCTCCCTCGTGGTTGCTGCCCCCCCTTTTGTTTCTCGCGGTTTCCGTCGCCGCCGCTCGGTGCTGCGTGCCGTGTTGTGCTGTGCGTGGCTGGGTGCTGCGCTGCGCCGCGCTGCTGCGCGTTGTGTCGCCCGGTGTTGTGCTGTCCTGTGCTGTGTTGCGCTCGTTTGGTGCCGCTGCTTGTTGCGCCGTGCCCTCTGGCGCTGCCCGTCGCCCTGGGGCCCTGTGCTCTGCGGCGCTGTGTTTTGCGGTGTTCCCCCGCGCTGTGTGCTCTGTGCTGTGCGTGTTTTGTCGTGGCGCGGTGGTGCGTGCTGTTGTTCGCCGCTCTGCTTTGTGCTGTGTGTGTCCCGGGGTGCTGTGCTGTGCGTTCCCTGTGCTCTCCGCTCTGCGCGGTGCTGTGCTTCGCTGTGCTGGTGCGCTCGCGTTGTGCTGTTCGTGTGGTGCGTGCCGTTGCTGGCGCCTGTGGTGCGCTGCTGTGTGTTGTGCTGTTTCCTGTGGTGTGCCGTGGTGCGGTGCTGGGTCTGTTGGCCCGTGGTTGTTTGCTGGTGGCGTGTTTCGGTGTCGGTGTCCCTGTCTGGCCGCGTGGTCTGCTTCCCTGTGGTTGGTGTGGTTTGCTGTGGTGCCCTGCTTTCCTGTGTCGTGTTCTGTGGTGCTGTGCTGTCGCGTGGTGCTGTGCTGTTGCTCTCTGCTGTCGTTTTGCGGTGCTGTTGGGGCTTGCTTTGCCCTTCTGTGGGCTGTCGCGCTGTGCTGTGTTGTGCTGTTTGTTGGCTGTGCTGTTTTTTGCCCGGTGGTGGTGTCTGCGCGCTGTGGTGCTCTTTCCCTCGTGCCCTGGTGCCGTGCTGCCGCGTGGTGCCGTGGTGTCCTGTCCTGTCGCCTTGTTGGGTTTGTTTCTTGCGTGGGTGTGGTTGTACCTACTTGAAAAACCGCTGCTAAATTTTGTGTAAAAAAAAAACAAAAACAAAAAAAAAAGAAAAAAAAAAATTTGAAAATAACTTAAAATTATACACGACCCAACACACTCGCGTGCAGCAAGACCATGTTCGCTGCTGTGCCTTACGTGCTACCCGTTGTTCTTGATGTTCTCGGCCTTGTTCTTGTGTGGCGTCGTGGAGCGTGTTGGCGTTCATTGCTAAGGGTTAACCGCGTTCCCCCAGGGCCGCCGCCTGAGCTGCAGGGCAAGGGGAGTGATGGGCACGAGGATGGGGAGGGAGGTGCATGGAGAAGAAGAAGAAAAAGGCGGCAGGGCGCGACGTGAGGGGTCGTGGCGAGTTGCAGTTATTTGTTTTTGTGATCCGCGCAGCATATTTCAGCGCTGCCAAGAGGGACTGCACCAATCGCCCTTACCTTCCCACCTGTAAAGCAAAGGCCAATGACTGAGGTTCAAGACTGAGGAACCAAGACAGCCTCCACGTGTTATACGCTTCTCAGGCTGCCCTATAATACGCGGTTCCTGAACCTCAGTACAAGCAGCAAGCTTAAGGAACTCTACCCGTTCTCTTAAAGAACGTAGGGTGGAGCCCCTGGGTAACCTAAACAAGAGTTATACCGTGCGCAGTTCGCGTGGCTTACCCTTTAATGCGTCATATGCATGCACAAATATGCACAGGGTTCCCAATTTCACCTTCTCTTGCCTAATCCTACACAACTTAACCAATCACCCTCGGCCCCGGAGGGGTTGAGGGCCGGCGCCCCGGCGGCCCGCAGGCCGGGGGGGGGGGGCGGGGGGGAGGGGGGGGGGAGGGGTGGCCGCGCCGCTGCTCCCCGCCCCCCTGCCCCCTGGGGTGGCCCGTGGCCCCCGTCCCTCTCCGGCGCGCCCCCCTGGGGTATACACTTGGAGTCGGGTTTGCCGGGCGCCAGGCGCGGCCCGGCCGGCCGCCGGTTGGTCAGTGTGGCGGGGGGGGGGCTAGTGGTACCCTCGCCCCGGTCCGCTCCCCCGCCTTCCCCAGGCTGGCACCAGAGTGGGCCGCTTTGTTTGCGCATTCCTGGGTGCCGCCGTTCTGTCGCTGGTCGGCAGCGGGTAATGCGGGAGTGAGCAGGCGGTCTACCGGGGGCGCTTGGTGCGCGGCTGCGCTTGCCACGGCTGTGGTGTCCCCCACCGGGTGCAGCGGCCCTCTCGGGAGGGTGCAGGGCCTCTGTCTCTCCAGCCGACGTCCGTCCGCCTATGGGCTTTGGGGGGGGGGGAGAGAAGGGGGGGTCCCCTGGACCCCTGACGCCGCCCCCCGACGTCTGCGGGGGGGCGGCCTGGTGGTTCTGGCCCTGGGGGGCCAGCCGCCGAATGGGGGGGCGCACTCTTCCCCTGCCTCCCTCCACCCTTCGGGTGCCGGACCCTCGTGAAGGCCCTCGCTTGGACCCCCTGCTGCCCTCGCCGTCGCCGCGTGGTGCCGGCTGGCCGGGGGGGGGGGGGGGGTGAGTGCTGGGGGCGGTGGTTCGGGTCGTCGGTCGGCGGTTAGTCGGCTGCGGAGCAGTGGGCCTCCCCTCGCGCTTGTTGCCCCCGTCCTCTCTCCCACAGGAGGTGGCGCGCGTCTGTCTGTCGCGCTGTACCGTGGGGGTGGCGTGGGTCAGGGGGCCCGGCTCCGCCGGGGGGGGCGTCCCGCGGCACTGTCCCCCTCCCACCTCCTCGCGCCCATCGCCTTGGCCGACGGGGCGCGGCCGTCACCTGCGTCCTTGCTTGTGTGGGGGCTGGGGTTGCGGCGGTGGCGGGTTCCGCCGGCGGTAGCGCCAGTGCGTGAGGGCGTTGCGCAAAGCCCGGGGGAGCCAGTTGTTGGCGTCCGCATCCGTGATGCGGAGCACCGCCCCCCCCCCTCCAGGAAGGCCGGCCACGACGGCTCTCTGTCGGGGCACGCCGCCCAAATCACGTCACGGAGGACCCTCTCGTGGACCTCTGGGGCCGCCCACCCCCCCGGGGGTATCCCCCGGTTCCCCCCGTCCCTCCGGAGGAGCACAGCATCGAAGAGCTGGTTCCTCATCCCCCAGGACCCATAGAGATCTTGGTGGTCATCGTGCATTGTCGCGCGATCGCAGCAGAAGAAAAATAAAATACAAAGAAAACGACGCACGGCCAGAAAAAATAAAGCGAAAAATTGTCTTTTCCGACCTCAGAAACCGCCCCAAAAATTTTACGCCGCTGTTTGGCGAGGTCGCAAAATTTAGGACACTCACAAAAAAAGACGAACAATAGAGTCGCGACGGCGAAGAAGCTGAGCGTTGCTTGCCCCAAACCACCTAGCAAAGTGCGTGCCCTAGGCGCTAGGGACTTGTGCGCGCCCCCAAACAAACCACACATAAACAACAACAACGCCACCGGCCGCCGAAAAACAAGTATGTTATATGCCGCGCAACACTAGAAACCAACGTAACAAGCACAACGCGGTAAGAGGTAGCCAAGGAGAGAACAAGTATGTAACAAACCGCACCACGGTGGAGATATACCGCAAGTATGAGACCAAGCAATGCAAGCCCACTCGCATAGGGAGTACGACGGCGCCGTAACACGCGAAGGTGATCAAAAAAAAGAAGCCACACAGGTATGTTGCATGTCATGCATGAATAACACACACAAGCAACAACAACGCCACCGGCCGCCGAAAAACAAGTATGTTATATGCCACGCCATGCATATCGCCATAGCGCATAACGCCATGCATAACGCCGTAACAAACACAATACACAAGGGAGGAAGTTACATGCCATGCAACGCCAAAATGCGCCGCCAAGAGAAGCGCAACGAAAACCGCACCGGCTGGAAAACAAACAAGAGGTGACACCGAATGAATGCCTATGCCCACCCCCGCACACATAGGGAATGAAAGGTATGCCCGTACGTGCATGCCCGTATCGCCGCAAGGTCATCACCGCCACGGACGAGCAACCCTAACCCTAACCAAGTGTGTGCTCGTGTTTGCATCGTTTGTGCGTTAAAGCAGGGTTGTCTTAGACGCTTAGGCTTGTTTTGCGTCGTGCCGTCGTCTCTTTTTCGCCATTCCCTAAATGTCACGCCGCGCACACGGGAAGGTCAACGGGCCCGCGCCATACACACGTAGGCAAAGCAAGAGGACTAGGACACAGATTGTGAAGAAAAAAACAAGTATGTTGCATGTCACGCCGCGCACGCGGGAAGGACAACAAACAAAGGTGGCGGCCAAAGAGATGTGTGGAGCCAAGTCGAGAGCAAGTAGGATATAAACCTACGCCAAACGACGCACGAAAAAAGACACCGTAATAAGCACAACACGGTAAGAAAAAGGGGAGAGGAGCACACAAGCGAAGCATAAATAGGTAACATACCACACCGCCGCAGGAGTAAGAGACCGACCGAGGATGGCACTGTCGAGGTGCCATGTCGCGACAAAACCCCCGCCGCCGAACGCCCGTTTACATCCTTTCTCTTCGCAGGTTCAAAGAAGAAGGCCCAACGTGAGAGAACGACGAGCCGGCAAGGAAAAAGACCGAGACACGCACCAAAGCGGAGGCAGCGAAAAAGTGCATGCCAGGGAGAAGGGTAGAGGAAAGGGTAAAGAGCAACGAAGCCACGAATGGAACAAGGGGTAGCCAGCGGCCGAGCAAGGGGCGCGCACAGGGAAGGGGGCAGGGCAGGCACACGTCGAGCACAACACCGCACCCAGACACCGGAGGGGGGAGCACCAGAGGGACAAGAGAAGAGCGGCACCGCGCACCACGACACGCACGGCACAGACACCACACATACCGCAGACACCCAACGAGCCCCAGCAGCCCGCCCAGTGGGCGGGCAGTCGGGGGAGGGACAGCGCCTTACCTCAGACGCCCCTCACAATGGTGGAAGGCACCCCCCCCGGGTACGCCCTTCCGCCACCACCACAGCGAGCAACGCCGGCCCGCAAGGGCACACGCTGTGGGGCCGGTGCTGGGTTGCCATGCCCGCACCGACGGCACCCGGAACACACGGGTCGCGGAACCCAGGCTGCCCGCTCCAGAGGACGGGCGGCCGGGGGAGGGACAGCGCCTGACACCAGGCGCCCCTCACAACGGTTGCAGGCCACCCCCCCCCGGGGACGGCCCCCCACCACCCCCGCGGCACGCAGCGCCCACAGGGCATGCAGGCCAAGGGGACAGTGTTGGGCCCCCACACCCACACACTCGCGCCCACAGCACGTGGGTGGCGGACCCCAACAGCCCGCCCAGTGGGCGGGCAGTCGGGGGAGGGACAGCGCCTGACCCCAGATTCCCCTCACAATGGTGGAAGGCACCCCCCCCGGGGACACCCTTCCGCCAGCCCCACAGCGAGCAACGCCGGCTCGCAAGGGCGCACGCTGTGGGGCCGGGGCTGGGTCCTCACGCCCGCACCGACCGCACCCGGGACACACGGGACGCGGAACCCTGGCTGCCCGCTCCAGAGGACGGGCGGCCGGGGGAGGGACAGCGCCTGACACCAGGCGCCCCTCACAACGGTGGCAGGCCAGCCCCCCCGGGGACGGCCCCCCACCACCCCCGCGGCACGCAGCCCGCACAGGGCATGCAGGCCAAGGGGACAGTGTTGGGCCCCCACACAAACACACCCGCGCCCGAAGCCCGGGGGTGGCGGACCCCAACAGCCCGCCCAATGGGCGGGCAGTCCGGGGAGGGACAGCGCCTGACCTCAGACGCCCCTCACAATGGTGGAAGGCACCCCCCCCCGGGGACGCCCTTCCGCCAGCCCCACAGCGAGCAACGCCGGCCCGCAAGGGCGCACGCCGTGGGGCCGGTGCTGGGTCCTCACGCCCGCACCGACCGCACCCGGGACACACGGGACGCGGAACCCTGGCTGCCCGCTCCAGAGAACGGGCGGTCGGGGGATGGACAGCGCCTGACACCAGGCGCCCCTCACAACAGTGGCAGGCCAGCCCCCCCGGGAACGGCCCCCCACCACCGCCGCGGCATGCAGGCCCCACAGGGCATGCAGGCCGAGGGGACAGTGTTGGGCCCCCACACCCACACACCTGCGCCCACAGCACGTGGGTGGCGGACCCCAACAGCCCGTCCAGTGGGCGGGCAGGCGGGGAAGGGATGGCGCCTGGCCTCAGACGCCCCCCAGAATGGTGGAAGGCACCCCCCCCGGGGACGCCCTTCCGCCAGCCCCACAGCGAGCAACGCCAGCCCGCAAGGGCGCACGCTGTGAGGCCGGTGCTCGGCCCCCACGCCAGCATTGACCGCACCCGGGACACACGGGTTGCGGAATCCTGGCTGCCCGCTCCAGAGGACGGGCA
Source organism: Eutreptiella sp. 'Long Island Sound 2002' (assembly GCA_964036045.1). NCBI lineage: Eukaryota > Euglenozoa > Euglenophyceae > Eutreptiales > Eutreptiaceae > Eutreptiella > Eutreptiella sp. 'Long Island Sound 2002'. Next base: position 157,399,709 of record OZ038379.1, read on the forward strand.
GCCGGGGGAGGGACAGCGCCTGACACCAGGCGCCCCTCACAACGGTGGCAGGCCACCCCCCCCAGGGACGGCCCTCCACCACCCCCGCGGCACGCAGCCCCCACAGGGCATGCAGGCCAAGGGGACAGTGTTGGGCCCCCGCACCCACACACCCGCGCCCACAGCACGTGGCCGGCGGACCCCAGCAGCCCACCCAGTGGGCGGGCAGTTGGGGGAGGGACAGCGCCTGACCTCAGACGCCCCTCGCAACGGTGGAAGGCACCCCCCCCGGGGACGCCCTTCAGCCACCCCCACAGCGAGCAACGCCGGCCCGCAAGGGCGCACGCTGTGGGGCCCGTGTTGGGTCCCCACGCCCGCACCGACCGCACCCGGGACACACGGGTCGCGGAACCCTGGCTGCCCGCTCCAGAGGACGAGCGGCCGGGGGAGGGACAGCGCCTGACACCAGGTGCCCCTCTCAGCGGTGGCAGGCCACCCCCCCCGGGGACGGCCCCCCACCACCCCCGCGGCATGCAGCCCCCACAGGGCATGCAGGCCAAGCAGACAGTGTTGGACTCCCACACCCACACACTCGCGCCCACAGCACGTGGGTGGCGGACCCCAACAGCCCGCCCCAATGGGCGGGCAGTCGGGGGAGGGACAGCGCCTGGCCTCAGACGCCCCTCACAATGATGGAAGGCACCCCCCCCCGGGGACCCCCATTCCGCCACCCCCACAGCGAGCAAAGCCGGCCCGCAAGGGCGCACGCTGTGGGGCCAGTGCTGGGTCCCCACGCCCGCACCGACCGCACCCGGGACACCGGGTCGCGGAACCCTGGCTGCCCACTACAGAGGGCGGGCGGCCGGGGGAGAAGCAGCGCCTGACACCAGGCGCCCCTCACAACGGTGGCAGGCACCACCCCGGGGGACGCCCTTCCGCCACCCCCACAGCGAGCAACGCCGGCCCGCAAGGGCGCACGCTGTGGGGCCGGTGCTGGGTCCCCACGCCCGCACCGACCGCACCCGGGACACACGGGCCGCGGAACCCTGGCCGCCCGCTCCAAAGGACGGGCGGCCGGGGGATGGACAGCGCCTGACACCAGGCGCCCCTCACAACGGTGGCAGGCCATCCCCCCCGGGAACGGCCCCCCACCACCCCCGCGGCACGCAGCCCCCACAGGGCATGCAAGGGACAGTGTTGGGCCCCCACACCCACACACCCGCGCCCACAGCACGTGGGTGGCTGACCCCAACAGCCCGCCCAATAGGCGGGCAGTTGGAGTAGGGACAGCGCCTGACCTCAGACGCCCCTCACACAATGGTGGAAGGCGCCCCCCCCGGGGACGCCCTTCCGCCACCCCCACAGCGAGCAACGTCGGCCCGCAAGGGCGCACGCTGTGGGGCCGGTGCTGGGTCCCCACGCCCGCGCCGACCGCACCCGGGACACACGGGTCGCGGAACCCCGGCTACCCGCTCCAGAGGACGGGCGGCCAGGGGAGGGACAGCGCCTAACACCGGACGCCCCTCGCAATGATGGAAGCCACCCCCCCCGGGGACGCCCTTCCGCCACCCCTACAGCGAGCAACGCACCAACGCACCAACGCACCAGCCACGGGAATTCCGCACCCCACCCCCTGCTCTTAGGCACAGCGACACCACAATGGCGGAACCCGCGGCCCCACGGAAAAAACACGCCCCCGATCTCTGACGCTGGACGCAGCACACGAGGTCATCAGGGCGCTGGGACTCAGAGACGGCAAAGGAGACCCCCCACAAGGGGACGCGGGCACAGACTCCGACCTGGAGGCAGTACCAGAGCCCCCCACGGGAGGCGCGCCCGCCGAACTTGCGCCGCCGGCGGGCAGCGTGCCCACACTCTGCCCCGCGTGGAGACGGGGCCACTGCACCGGCGAAGGCTGGTGCCCCAAAACAGCACCCTCAGCCCGGCCCGGATAACGGAGCGCTGCCCGAGGTGAGACCGGCGGCCGCATGCGCCGCCCTATGCTACGGGGTGGCACAGGGCTGGATCCTGGATGAGACCGCACGCGGCAGCGTGAACATCCAGAAGGCCGTCGACCGAGTCACCCACGCGGGACAGGCGGCAGTGGCCTTGCACACCCGGGGCCGCGACGGCGGACCCGCAGAGGGGATCATTGTGGAACCCTCGGCAATGGTGCTCGTCCTGGCGGCGGACATGGCCCGAGGGGTGCCCCACGCATCCCGTGTGCGGCGGGCGTGCCCACAGTGGACCATCCAGGTGTACACCCCCCCACGGGCGTGGCCCTTCTCCACGTGGGCGGTGCTCGCCGTCATGTGGCACCTGGCACCGGAGGACGCCCCCACAGGGACCGCAGAGGAAATCGCCCGGGACCTCCACACCTGGCCGGCCGACCAGGATTACCACTGGCGCAGGCCCCGGGGCAGCCTCCCAGTGGCACCCGCGGCAGAGGGGCTCAGCCTCGCGGCAACCCTCCAACGGCACCCCGACAAGAAGGCACGCCACTTCCTGCAGACGCGCACGGTCCCGGCCACCCCGCCAGACTCCGAGTGGCGATGGGACGCAGGGGGGGCGCAACCGCTGCTGGGCCCCTGGGTCCTCCCGTTGTGGTATTTGCCCATGGGCACCCTGGCCGACGCCACTCAAGCCGTCAAGGGGGCTTTCCCGCAGCAGCTCCTTCCCGGCGTGGCCCTGCTCCGCAGCCTGCAGGCGGGGGCCGCCTGGGTACGGTGGAAGGAAGGAAAAAGGCGCTCGAGCCCCTATTTCCCCCTGGTCCAGGGTCAGGCGCTGCTCCACGCCGAGGGCATGGGGACCATGGAATAGGGGGCGATTGTGCCCGGCACGGCGTGCAGGTGGATCACAGCGGCCGCCCCACAGCCCATGCGATCGCCGCCGGCGTGCCACCGCCTCCTACGGATGGTCCCATCTTTGGCCCCCCGACACGCCTTTACGAGGGACGTGTGGAAGGCCATATTGAGCCGCACCAGGGAGTGGCTATCGAACCCGGGTGCACGGTACCCGCCGGGGCCGGTGCTCGAACAGCTCACGGCCCCCACACCCGGGGTCCGCCACGCCCTGCACAGGGCGTCCGCTCTCACGGAGCAGCTCAACGACGAGGTGCTGGACCTTGCGCTGGAGCCGCTGCGGGTGCTTTACCCGCAGACCCACATCCCACCCGCGGGCACGTCCAACCGCCTAGGCCGCCTGGGGTTGCAGCGCCGCGTCGAGGCCGCGCACCCAGGAGGCGTGGTGGAACAGTGGCTAACGCTCCGCAACCCGTCCGCCGCGGAAGGCCACTGGTACCTCCACCAACTCCTCTTCCTACCACGGGCAGCCCCGGAACACCGCCGGCAAAACCCGTACCACAGGCACCCGGAGCGCTGAGGCGCGCAGGACTTCCCGCAGCCAGTCCCGCCTGCCCTCTTGCCGGGGCAGGGCCCGGAGACGCTACAGCAGGGCCCCCCGCTCGACACCGCCACCACGGTACAACAAAGGGGACGCGACGGCGCGAATGGTGCAGAACCGGACGTCACGAACTGCGGAGTGGTGGCCTGGATGGCAGCCTGCAGGCACCTCGCCCGAGATACCACGGGGCTCCGGCAGTACAGACCAACGGACCGCACAGCGCTGGCGTCCGCGGTCGCGGCCGTCAATATGGGTCCCGTGGCGGCGTGGCCGGCGCAACTGCTGCCCCACGTCCCCTGCCACGACACGCAGCCCCGCCGGCCGGCCGCAACGCACGCGCTGACGGCACCCCTCACGGCAGAGCAGCTATACGTCGTCGCGGCGGCGTTGCTAGCGGATGGCGGGGAGAGCTTCGTCCACCACCACGGCCATCGCAGATTGCGGGAAGCATACAAGGGCCACAGCGCGATGCACCAGACCCGTGGCATGCCACACTCCGCGGGCGCACCCGCGTCTGGGATGCGGGTGATGGCACAGCCCCACCCGGGCCTCAGCAGGGGGAGGCACTGGTGCTGCAGGCGGCAGGCTACCAGGCCATCCTGCGCGGCCACGCCGGAGGGTACCGGTCGCACGTCCTGGCCGGAGGCCGCTGGACTGTCTGGCACAGCACCGCCAGGCAAGGGGCATTCCCGCGCCTGCCCCACGTCGACTGGCAGCAGGGGCCCACCCAGGCCTACAATATGTCGGCGGACCCCTGGCCGCTGGCAGTCCTGCTACACACCGTCAGCGCCCCCAACAAGAGGCAGGAACCGGGGTGGGTCAACCCCCCCGCACTGGTGTGGAGCCCCGACCAGGAGGAGCATCTACGGGCCGCGTGGCAGGGAGACGCCATCAAGGCCACGGACGTCCCGGACCTCCACACGGGGCCAATCACGCACGCCCGCCTGGCAGCTACCCTGGCGGTGGCGCAACGGGGACAGCAGAACCCGCAGTTGGTGGTCTGCATGTTCAGCCCGGCGGACGCGCCCATCGTCGTCTGCGACCCCGAGCGCCTACCGGGGCCCGGAGCCGTGGTCCGCGTGGCAGACTGCACCCACATGATCGTCAAGGCGCTACGGAAGGGCGAGCACCACGCCCTCCTGCTCCAGGTCAGGCTGAAGGACAACGCCTGGGCGGCGAGACCGGGGGTGTGGCCGGCAGCCACGCACCCCGCCGAACTAGAGCACCAGCTGGCGGTCCCGACCACGGTGTACCACTGGCTGCAAGCCTTCCACGACCTGCGATGGAGGGGCAAAGCCGACCGCCAAATCAGCTCCACGCACTGGCAAACGTGGTTGCAAGCAGACGCGCAGCGCGATGCCATCCGGGGTCTCGGGCCCGCGCCTGTGACACGAGCCCTCGATGCGGGGGCTCCGGGCTGCACACCGGCGCCACACACGGTTCCACTGGCCAACCTGCCCTTCGAACAAGCGGCGGAGGGCGCCATCCAGAAGTCAATGCCGCTCCCCCCCGCGCGAGGGGCCACGGAGCCCACGAAATGCCCCCTGTGTGCAGACAAGTACTACACAAGCAGGGCAATGCTGGAACACCTGGCGTGGCACGCGGTGCACGCTGCAGCCCCGGCGGACGACAAGGAGGCGGCGTCCAACATCCTGCAAGGGAGAGCACGGAGGTCCCCATGGCACGCCACGTACGCCCGGTGCCCCCCGCCCCAGGCAGCCGATCACGCAGACGGCAATGAGGAGGCACCCGGGGCGGCCCCGGGGACCGGCGGTGCGGCCCAACCAGGGTCCATGTCCATCCCCCCGGGGCTGGCCCCCCTGCCCCCCCTGGCTCCCCCGGCCCCCCGGGCCCCCCTGTGGGCCCCGCTGGGAACGGGCTCAGCGGATGCGGCGCACCCGGATGCCCTGGCTGCACCGGCGAACCCAGCGGCGATGCCGATGCGGGATAGCTGACTCCAGGAGGACGCCCTGTGGCTCCTCTCCTGGAACCGCCAGACCGGTCCCTCCAGGACACTCTCCGGCGGCGCCGGGGGCCGGCGGCCTGTACCGACAAGGAGCACCTCATCACCGGCATGCTACCCGAGGAGGGGGGCTTTGCCATCATGCTCCAGGAAACAGGGATCGCCACCCGGGCGCAGGAGATGCACGTCGCCGCGGCGCTCCGGGACAAGGGGTACACCCCCTTCTTCAGCAGCCGGCTGGCAGAGACAGGAGCCACCTCCACCTCGAGAGGGGGGGGCCTCCTCACCGCGGTCAGCAGCAAGTACGTGGCGGAGCACGAGGTGCTCAGCTTCACGCAAATCGTCCCCGGGAAGGCCGCGGCCCTGAAGATCCGCACGGACGGGGGAGGCCTCACCCTCATCAACGTCCACGGGCCGCAAGCAGGCTGCTCCCCGTTGGCGGGACGGGCGGCGTTCTGGGCTGACATACAAATGCATGCCACGGCACGCAGCCTCGGTGGGAGGCACCCGGTGGTCATCGCCGGCGACACCAATATCTACATGGATGCCACCACCAACCCGGCCACGGAGCACTTCTGAGCGGGCTGGGAGGCCCGCGGCAGGCGGCGAGGAGGACATGACCCCCACGCTCCACCCGTCCCGGCAGGGGGTGGACACCTTCCTGGTCAAAGAGCCCCTCCTGCCGTGGTCCCTGCGGGAAAGCGTCTGGGCTCGCGGCATGGCACACCCCCAGGTGGTCGGCTCGGACCACCTCCCGGTCTGCCTGGCCCTGCGCAGCGCAGCGAGGCGCGCGGCGATGCCCACCCCCTACAGCCACACGGAGAGCCGCCTCCTCCCGTAAGACGCCGAGGCCACGCCCGTCCAACACTGCCTGTGGACGGCGGTCACCGCCGCGAAGGATGAACCCTCCCTGGCGCCCTGGCTGGGTCCCGCAGAGCAGCAGGACTACGGGTTCATGCCCGCGGCCGCGCTGGACAAGGTGTTCGAACACCACCACGCGACGCATGACGCCCTGGCGCGTGTGGTGCAACGCCGGCAGCCGTCTCTGGCGGGGACGGACCCGGCGGAGGGGGACCTCCCGGAGAGCGGAAAGCGGCTCCAGGCGGCGGTCCTCCGCTATGACACCCTGGCAGCGCGCGCGCCGGCAGCGTACCAGGCGGACGCGGCGCGGCATGGCATCCGGTCCGAGGCGGCGCTCCGGCTCACGGAGGAGCTGCGGGGTTTGTCGCCCGGGTTCCGCCCGACCACTCAGGGCCAGCTACAGGAGGAGCTGGAGAGGCAAGCAGCCGCCCTCGAGGAGGACATTCGCCAGCTCCGCGCACCCCTGGCGGCAGACCGCAAGCCCGCCATCAAGGACTTCTGGCGCCGCAACGCCCCCGACATCGCCCAGCGACCGAAAGCCGTGCGGGGAGCCATAGAGGTAGAGGCCCCGGGCCCGTCAGGCCTCTGGAACGTGCGGGTCCCCAGCACCCAAATGCTCCTCACGGAGGCCGACGACGTGATGTTCGCAGTTCGCGCCTTCTGGCGAGAACTGTATGACAAACGCCCGGTGGACCTCCCATGCTTCCAGGCAGTCCTCGGCCGCCATGTCCCCTGGGTCCCTGAAGGGGCCTGGACACAGGTCCAGCAGTACTCCATGCAGGACCTGAAGTCCGCCCTGGACAAGGCCGATGGCAAGGCCCGTGGTCCCAACCACGTGGAGGCCCGTTTCATCAAGGCCCTCCCGGCACCCGTCCAGTGGCTCCTGGTCCACTCCTACCTTGGCATCCTCCGCGGCGCCCCGCCGCCGATGCACTCGAGGGACGCGCACATCTGGCTCAGCCCAAAGGTGCTGGGCTCTGCCAGACTGGACGACCACAGGCCCATAGCCCTGGGCCAGCTGGACATGAAGCTGCTCACGGGCCCCCTCACCCAGCGCATCACGGAAGTGCTCACACGGCACGGAGTGGTCAGCGAGTGGCAGCAAGGGGCCCTCCCAGGCTCCAACACAGGCCCCCCACTGTTCATGGCGCAGCGGCAGCTCCAGCGGGAAAGGCCCAACTACGTCTTCTCCTTCGACGCCCGCTAGGCCTTCGATACCGCCCCGCACGGCGCCCTCCACCTCATCCTGCGCCACCTCTCAATGCCGCCGGACGTCATCGACCTCCTGCTCTTCCTCCACACATGCGCCAGGCTGCGCATCGTCACCGCACACGGGCTAACGCAGCCCGTCTACATGCTGCGCGGCGTCCGGCAGGGCAACCCCGAGAGCCCCCTGCTGTACGCTCTCCTCCTGGAGCCCCTGCTCAAGGCGCAGGGGCACCGCCTGCGCCCGCCGGGAGGGGCCGAGCACAGCCTCATCCAGGCCTACATCGACGACCTGCTGGTGGTGGCCCACACGCTGCAGCACTTCGTCGAGGGCGTGGAGGCGGTGGCCGCGTACCTGGGGATGATGGGCATGGAGCTCAACCCCCGCAAGTGCGCCATGGCCACCACGGAGGGGGTCCCGGGCCTGCAGCTGCGCCTCTGTCCCCACCTGGAAAACCCGTGGCACTGGGTACCAGCGGCGGACTCCATCCCCTACCTGGGACTCCAGCTGCAGCCGGACGGGGAGTTCTCTCTGCAGCGCAAGCACCGGCTACGCCTGGCGGCGGTGCACCACTGGTGCCTCAACACCCTCGTGCCACCGAAAGTGGTGCAGGACGTCATCCTGGCGATCCTCGGAGGAGTGACGCAGTACGTCGCCCCTTTCATCGCCGACGACTCCGACACCGCACGCCACCTGGACCACATCACGGTCCAGGTCGCGAAGGACAGGGCGCGGTACGCCTTCGACGCCTCGCGGGACAGCCTGCAGGATGACCGGACCCTGGGGCTCACACGGGTGCCAACGCGGTGCCAGCAGGCAGCGGTGGCCCTCGTGGGTACACTCGTCCACCACCGCTCAACCTCCGTGCGCGCCGAGGTCACCAAGATGTTCTGGGAAAAAGCCGGCGCGCACGGAATATGTCCCGGGGTGCACTACCACGTCCCCGAGTTCGCAACTCTAGCGGGGGGCGACTGGGTCCGCCGCATACCCCGGACCCTGGCCGCCCTGGGAGTGGGGCTGTACAACCCCATCGCGTGCCCCAGGGCGGCCCATGTCCAACTACAGTCCCCGCCTAGCAACATCGTCACGCTGCGCACCGCCAAGCTGCGGCACCGCAACACGTGCCGCCTGACGGTGCCGCACACAACGCCGTGGCATGGGCACCACAGGCCACGCCACCCCTTCCCCGACAACGACGACCCGTGGCCGACGGCGGTGCGGGAATGCCTCAACCAATGCGCCGCTGAACACCTCCACTAATGCCGCCGTGAGCAGGAGCCCACCAACCACCCCGGGTGGCGCGACGCCTTGGTCCACCTCTACCACACCACCGGCACCCGGGACCCCCGCCTGAGACTCGTCCACCCCACGAGGGCTAAGCACGACGCCCACACCGGCCCACGGGTGACCCCGGACGGCCTGCACCTCCACGTCGGGGGCTACCGCCGCCGGGGCGGCCTATCCCCCCCCACGCAGGGGGCGGCGTACCACCCGCCGGCAGCCCTCATGTACATCCTCCGCGACGTACTCGCAGAAAGCGAGCACCAAGAGCCTAACGCGGACGTGGCATGGCCCGAGCCCCTGCGCCCCCGGCCCCACGCGCCGACGCCGTTGTGGTTGGTGACCAGGGATGACCAATGCACCCAAGCGACGGGGCAAGCACAGCTCCGGGCCGAGTGGGTAATAGTGCAGGTGGGGGCAGGCCAGCCCAAACCCCGTCAGCTCCCCCGTGGCACCGCCCTGCTGGTAGCTACGGGGGTGCCGGACGACCCACACATGGCAGTGCACGCGGTGGACGACCAGCCGGAGGACACGGGGCACCTGGTGGTGCACCGGCGCGGAGGCCCGGCGTGGCTCAAGGAACATGTGACGGCACTTCGGTCCTGGGCAAGCACGATCGCAGGAGCGGAGATCCGGCTGCACAACAAAACCTGGCGATCAGCCCCGGCGACACCAGGGCGCTGAGCGTGGACCAACTGACACCCAGCCACCCCGACGTCCGGTGGCACTCCGCCGACCTCAACGCGGGGTGGCTCATCTGCACCGGGTACTACTGGATCCCGGAGGCCTGTGGCCACACCTCTTCCGACGCGTCCGGGGGCGGACCCTGCAAACACGCCACCAGCGTCGCTCTCGCCGCCGACCTCACCCGCACGTGGGCGGTGGCCATCTCGGGCACGGTGGCCGACGTGGAGGGGGTAGCCGCCTCCCCCCCCCTACAATACCGTGCCCACCGACCATGGGTCCACACGGTGGACGCCAAAGTCATCCTCCACCTCCTGCGGCACGCAGATCGCGAGCGGACCACGGGGGTCCCCGCCGTCGCAGCGAAGGTGGTCAACCAGATGCCCCTGCGGTGGCTCTGGGACAGCCTGTGCGCGCGAGGGCAACACGCCGGGCACCCGTTCTGGTACGTCCGAGCCACCTCACACCACAGTGACGCCCTACTGCACAAGGCGGACACCGTCCTGCAGAACACGCTCCCAGACCCTGGCCACGCCCAACTCATTGTCGCCGGCCGTGACGGCCATCTCAATCTACGGCCCCCCACGATGCGGGTGCTCGGCGAGGTCGCGCAGCGGGCGCAGACGGACCATGCTCTGACGCACCGGGGACACACACCTTTGGGCGCGGCCCACGCCACAGCCTATGTCCACGCCCGGGACCTCACCGCGACGGCCACCAACCGCCGGGCGCTGCGGGCCCGAGACGGCCACACGCCAGTGCAGCCCAGGCTCCGCGTCCGTAAGGAGCGGCTCTCCGGCGTCGCCGTCGTCCCACAACCGTGCCTCCTATGCGGCGGCCCGGAGGAGACCCCGGTGCACATGCACGTGGGGTGCGCCCACTCACAGCTCCTCTGGCCCCACTACCGCCAGGCGGTACACGAGGCGGCCCGCCACCTCCCACCCGGGGACAAAGCCCTGTGGGTGGCCTCGTGGCGCTCCGCAGACGCCACATGGACGGAAGTCTTCTGCTCCGGACTGGTGCCCGAGGACGCGGAGGCGCAGCTCCGCGCCATAGCCCGCTACGACCTGCCGGGAGGGACCTCTGTGGACGATTTCCTCCACCTCATGCTCCGGCTGGGGGACTTCGCATGGGAGGTTCGCAACCACCGGCTGGAGCAACTCCTCTGCGAGCCCCAAAGCGCGGCGGCCCGGGCACACCGGTGGCTCACTGCGGCGGAGGGCAACCACCCTCACCCCTCCCCTGTGCCCTGACAAGGACTTCGTAGCCTCCCTCCGTGTCGTGAATGGCACTCTGGAGTGCCCGCCCCAAGAGGGCCCCCACCCGTACCAGGACCTGCCGGGGGGGTTCTCGAGGCACCTACAAGACGCCCCCTTCCCACCGTGGATCATCGGGCGCGGCTCCATGACCGCGTAGGAGGCGCGCATCGTGGGTGAGGAATGGGCGCGCGAGTGAAGCCGTCGGTGCGCCACCTCGCGCGCCCCGGAGACCCCTGCGCAACGATACGCCGCCATCCCGCTTGAGGGATGGGGGCCGGACACCCGGCCGAGACCCACCGTGATCCGCGGGGCGGGACCTGACCACCCGTGGGACGCGGCGACGGGGGAATGGCTGCAAGCGGCCCCGGGGCCGCAAACGGGATGGACTGGGGACGTGTCCTCACTCATCAGGACACCCGTCCCCCCCCGCATTGTCCTTCACGCCGCCAACGTACTCCGAGCTACGGAGATACGCACATGGGGACACGCCGCGGCCACCGTCCGGTGGCACCCCCCAGAGGACGGGGCCGCCCAGCTCACCGTGGCGCATTCAAACCTGAGGGGCCAATATACGACGACGCCCTGTCCCGGCTGGGCGACACCCAGGGGCCCTTGCTCCTCATGCTCCCCACCGACATTGCAGCCGCGCTGCGCCATGAGCTGGAAGGCTGCGAAGGGCTGCGAGTGGGATGGGAGGCAGTCGCGGACGGCACCCTGCTGGCACTCCTCCACGGAGACACCGCGAACGGGTGCTGATGGGATGCGCTGACGCCCCACCTCACCGGGCGCCACGTGTACATGGCAACCCCCCCCCAGGGGCACCCCCGCCCGGGATGGGACGACCTCATCGCCACCTTCCACGACCACGGCACTCTCTCCGACGACACGTGGCGGGAGGTCCAGCGGAAGACGCTTAGCAGGGACTACTGGCGCCGCGTCCGCGCCCGCCTGCTGGAGATCCGGGGCCCCCTTGGACAGAGGTGGGACGACCACTGGCTCCGCCATCTCGACCCTTGGTTGCCTCCCTCCCACCTCCCACACACCTGCCGGCTCTGCGGGGAATGTGACACGGTGTCCTCCGCAGCGTCGACAGGCGCCGACAGGTTCGCGCAGTGCGCCCAGGTGGCCGGGTGCCCCTGGCCCGAACCTCCTGCAGGCCCGCGCAGGCGCACAGAGGGGGAGGCCCTGCACCAGCGCATCGAGGGGGCAGACGCCCCCTCACACGAACGCGCGGGCCCCGCGGGCGCTGCCCTTCTGTGGATCCACATGCACCTGCGGGACCCCACATCCGTTGCGCACCTGTCGCACGTGTTCGCGCCCTGACCCCCACCCGCCGCCGCCCTTTGCAGAGCCCGCAGTACCATGCCACGCCGACGGGGGGATGGGCCGGAACACACCAGGGCCCGCCGCAAAGCGCAGGAGGCGGCCGTCCGGGGCCTGGTGACGGACGCGGTGGCGGAGGCGCACGAGGCGCACGCTGCCGCACGGCGTGACCTGACGAGCAGCGCCACGGCTTTCCTCAACGAGACCGCCCTCCGTGCCGTCCGCGCCCTGAACGGATCGGGGGCCCCTACGCTGCTCCCGGCGATGCACCGGATCGTGAACGCCGTCCAGATGGGGCTCATCAGCCCGGAGACGGCCCTCTACGGGCACTGGATGGAGTGGCGCGAGTCCAACCGGTCGGGCCGGCCCCTGTCCATGGGGGATACCCTGCAGCTGACGGGAGCGGGGTCCGCCATGTCCCTCCGCAGCAGCGCCCCAGCCCTGCTGCACGCCATCAGAACGCGCTACCCCGGGGACGCGGCCCCGTACCTGAACCAGGCGCGGGCCACGTACCCGGGGGGAGTGTCCGAGCTGGATGCGGCGCTCCACCTTCTACACCCACCGGACGAGGACCTGGAGGTGGGCGACATCACGGTGTTCGTGGAAGGCGCAGAGGAGGCGTCCGCCCGCCCCCGGCCGACCAACCCGGTGTACGACGGCACCAGGCCCACCTCCCCGTACGCCATCGTATGCCAGACGTTCCCCAGGGAGCCCACTTGGTGCCCCACCCTCCCGCCGGCGACAAACGCGCCCCGCGGCTGGGCTAACCCAGACCTGCCCCCCCCCCTCTCCAGAACCAGGGGTGCCCACCACAGGGGGCAGGTCCTCTGGCCAGACTGTTCTGGCACCCCCCTGCTCCTCCTCGTCGGGGCAGGTCCTGGGGATCACCCCCACCCACCTCTATGGAGCAGCACCCGTACCCCGCCCCCCCCTCCCGGCGCCCGCGGCGCAGGACGGAGTACACACCTTCCTGCGAACACAGGAGGTCACCGCCGTTACGGGGGTCCACCTAGTGCGGCTCCCCCCGACACCACCCAACGACCCCCGGGGGCCCAGGGCCCCGGGCCCCGCCCCAGACTGGGAGCTGTGGCGCGAAGCGTGGGCCGCGTGGCTCCCCCGCCTCCCCTCCCAATGCCGATGGATGGCCGCCGGCCCCCGGCCGTGCGGGGCTGACGCCACAGCCGGCCCCCCACCCCCTCCCCCCCTCCCCCCCGCAGAGCACCGCACGGCACTGCCCACGGCACGGCACTGATGCACCAGGAGGTACTGGGAAGGGCGCGCCTGCCACCACGCATGCCTACCAGGATAACAGTGATGGCAGACTGCGATGGCTCCCCCCAGCGGGACGACCGCCACCTCTGCCGGTCCCGCTCCCGCTCCCCCGCCTCCCCGGAGTGGACAGGGGAGACCCTCGCGGAGCGCGAGGAGCGGAGGCTGGCGGAGGTGGCGGTGCTGGTCGGGCCGCCGCCGCCGACCGAGGAGCCTGAGCCAGCCGAGGTGACCGCCCCCGCCGCCCAAGCAGCCAGCCCTGCCGCCCCGCCCCGGGAGTGGGCCCCAGAGGAGCAGGAAGCGGAGACCGCAGCCCCAGGGAGCCACGCCGCGGCCCCGACCGCGGCCCCCGGCACGCCGCCAACACGGGGGGTAGCCCCGGCGCAGGAACCAGGCGCATCGCCGAGGGCTGCCGCAGCCGCAGAAGAGAGCAAGGCGGGCGCGCAAGGGGTTGCGGGCGCGGCCCCGGCGGGACGCGCCACCGCCTCGGCCGGCCACGCCGCGACCCCCAGCACGCCGCGAACGCGGGGGACGGACCCTGCACGGGCCACGGGCGCCTCGCCGGCGGCCGCTGCAGCAGCAGCAGTGGGCAGGGAGAGCACGAAGTACCGCGCCCACGCCAACCCCACCCACACCCACACCAGCCCCAAGCAGTTCCCCCCCAAGCCCTTCCCCCCGGGGCGGGCGCGGCACGTCCGCCCCCCGGCGCCCGAGCGCTCGCCGCCGGGCGTCACGCTGCCGCAGCTGCAAAGACAGCAGGACGCCCGGCGCGTGATCCAGGAAGGAGGGGAGGGCACGCAGGCAGAGCTGCGTGCCAGCCACGGGAACGCGGAGCGGGGGGCAGGAGGCAACAGGGGAAGTGCCCAGGAGCGCGCGCAAGGAGCAGGCCAGGGCACGCGCGGCAGAGAGCAAGGGCGCAGCAGCGGGGGGGGGGCAGAGCGCAGGCAGCAGACGGCGCGACTCAGGGCAGGGGGCCGGGAAGGGACCAGGGCACGGGGAGGGCGCGCAGGGGCGCGGGCAGGGAGCCCAGGTGCAGGGAGCGGGGCCAGGGGCGGTGGGCGAGCGGGCGGGCCAGGGCGTGGGGGACGGGGGGCGGGTCCCGCGGGACAGGCAGGGGGCCCGAAAGGGGCCCAAGGGCAAGGGCAAGGGCGCCGCGGGCCCCAAGGCACAGGCGGGACGGGGCATGGGAGCCCGGGGGGGAGGGCGGGCCGAAGGCAGGGGGGCGGGGAGCGGGGCGCCCCCGCAGCCGGACGTGCAGCCGGTGAGGTGCATCCCCCCCGGCATCCAACAGATGCCGGCGCACCACACCCACCACCACCACCACCACCACCACCACCTCTACAACATCGACCCTGACGCCGGCGAGCTCGTCCCCCCCCAAAACCCCCACGACCCCAGCAACAGCCAGCCCCCCCCGAGCCGAGAGCGGAGCCGGCGCGGATGGCCTCGGCGGAGGGGGGGCGGGGCGCGGCATCGGCGCCGCAGGCACAGGGGCAGCTTTTGCTAAAACCACAAGCAAACACGCAAACACGAGGCAAAACACGCACGTCTCCTGTGGCACATCTCGTCAGTGTGCCGCCTCCTCGTGGGCAGTCACAAAAGCCCGGTATGGGCAATAGAAGTCGCAAATAGCGTCATTGGGCGGGACGGGTGGGCCGCTGGCAACAAGCAAAAATGCTCTACAAGTACAGAGGCTCACTGCACACACGCATGCGCACACACACACCACCCGACGAGCAAAACCAAAGCTCAGGCACGGCTGAGCTAAGATTTTGCTAAAACCACAAGCAAACACGCAAACACGAGGCAAAACACGCACGTCTCCTGTGGCACATCTCGTCAGTGTGCCGCCTCCTCGTGGGTCTCGTTCATGCCAAACTGCCGCATAACCCCCCCCCCCCCCCCCCCCGGCGCACGACATCAAGTCATTGCACCCACCGACTCCTCCAAGCGGTACTGCAAAAAAACCTCGTGGAACTCCGCCCCCCCTTCACCACCCCCCGGGGACCACAGGCCCGCTCTCCACGAATGCGGCAGAACAAAGGGCCCCATAGGCACCCCCAGGGTCCACAAAAAAACCGTGCGCCTATCGGGAAAGGCCCAGAGATCCCCAACCCTGCGCGCCGCCACCTCGCGCGCCAAACCCAGATCTCCATTGAAGTTGTCACTCAACCTACTGATAGGATCAGCGGGATTATGTGAACCACGCACCCAGTGCATATATACCGTGAAGCCTGGGCACGACGCCCACAGGTAGCGGAAACGCTTCAGAATGGACTGCTGGAATTTACGCCCCAGCTTGGCTTTACACCGAAGGAACTGCACTAGCGCCGCCGCATTATCCCCAAACAAATGGGCCTCCCGAACGCCTACATTGAGGATGAGCTTCAAGCCCCAGAGCAGCGCGGCAGCCTCCGCACACTGCTGGTTGGGCGGTTGCTCCGCGGGCACAACCGATCGAGAACCCACATCCATCGAAAACAGGCCCAGCCGGTATTCACCCGCGTCCAGCGCCGCGTCGACGTAAACAACCAACGGCGATCGCTTCACCACCCTGGGGAGGGACACCACTGACCATTGCCTCCTGGCAAGCACGCACGCCACGCACATAGACTTAAGCAAACGCACTGGGGTAAACGGCAGCCGGGGGGGCGCCCAGAGCACATGAGCCCACACACCAGACAGGTGCGGACTGTGCCCAGAACCCGGGCGACATATCCACTGTGCCCGCCCCAAGAACTGCTGCAGCCGTTTTACCCTACAGGGTCCCACAGACAACCTCAACCAATGCGCAAACAGAGCTTCCCACGCGTTGCCAGCAGTCCGCACCTCCCCCCCCTGCAAATTAATATCCTTCCCCAGCCACACCAGCCGCTGCACAGGCTCTAACGTACTCTTTGGGCTGACTACAGCACCTGCACGGCGCAACGCCTCCGCCGCCCTTGCCGTCTGCTCTCGCACACGCGCGCGGCCGCGCCCCACAACCAGGACATCATCCAAGTAAATTAAAACCAGCACCCCCAACAGCCCCGCGCCGGCCACCAGACCCTCTAACACTCGCTGGCACAGGAGGGGGCTGTACTTCCACCCAAAGGGCAAGCACCGGAAAGCCAACACCCCCCCCTCTCCATCCGAGACGCGAAAGGCCCCCCAGAACTCGCGCGGCAGCCGAAGTGACCAAAAGCAATTACTCAGGTCGATGTGGCACATGCACAGCTCTTCCCCCCCCCCCCCCGGCAGGGACAGAATATCCCACACCGGCCTCATGCAACGCGCTCGGGCATAAAAAGAGGGGAGGAAAAAGGAGGACCCTTGCTGTGCCACCTGCGCCAAAAGGGCCAACACCTCCACAGAGGGGAGGGAGAACCTCTCCGGCCGAGACCGCATCTCCTCATTAAGGGGCACCAGATTGACAATCAAACTGCACTTCTCCTCCGTCTTGGGTATCGCAAAAACACCCCCATTGGGCCCAGGTGACCCCGGCGGCAGGGGGAAAAGCAAACCCTGGTCCCGCAATGCCCTCATCATGACCACCGCCTCATCCGACGGGGGAATTATCCCAGAAAACTGCCTGCCTACCAATTCTGCGAAGCCGTCCGGCACACAACTATCCCAGACCTCGCGGGGGATATCCACACGCCCCACCGGCCCCAAACCCCGCGCCAATACCTCCTCCCTGATACGCTGCATAAGCAATTTTGGGCGACGTCGAATCATGCAAGAGCGACTCCCAAACCTCAGGGCTAAATGAGGACAAAGCCACAGCCAAGACTCGCAGAAACTCCGGCTGTCTGAGATCACGGGCAGCTTCACTGCCCCACTCCAGAAACTGCAACAGGCGACGCTCCAGTAAACCAGGCGGTGCGCGGGGCAGACAAGCCCGCAGGGAGCACAACCAGGCGTCCCACTCACCGGTCCGAAGGCGCTCCCGCACCCACTGACCCAGCTCCGACGCGACGGGAAATTGCCGTTCGGGCAGCCGCACCCACAATCCTGGCCGGGCCCGCGGCCTTCCGCTTGCCCAAGACGGACGCGACCTCACCCGTCCTGCGGGCCGCGATGCGCAGCCGCCTGATGGAGGAGCCTGCTGCGGAGGCAGGTGGGGGGTCTGCATCCACATCAATGACTTCCCCCCCCCCGTCTCCCCGCGGCCGGCGCCCGCGTCCTGAGGACCCCTCAACAGCCGTAAGGGCCGGAGGGGCCCCCGGGTCACGTGCGCCAGCCCGGTCCTCCCTCCCAGCAGCTCCCGCAGCGGCAGGACTCGCGGACTCCCCAGGGCACGATCCACCCCGACCTCCTGCCGACCCATCCCCGTCACCTCCCCATTGTGGGGGCTCATCGGCATCAGGGGCACAGAGCTCCAGGAGCTCCTTCGGGAAAACGTCCCGGAGGGACACGGCGCGCCAAACGAACTCTCCTGCATGGTTGTCAGGGGGCCAGGGGAGGACAGCCTCGGTCGTGACGACGAAGTCGTCGGGCGCGTCGGCGTAGTGGACTGCCACCGTCTCCGAAAGCCACCGCCCCCCCCAAGCCAGCCACTTGATGGGCAGCCCCAACCATCGCAGGGCCGCGGAGCCCCCTCGCCTCCATGCGTGCCACCTGGCGTGGGGGTTGTCGCTGCCCCCCAACGCGGCAGCCATGACCGACTGCATGAAAGCTGGTCCCTGCGGACAGAATTGCGCTCCGACGACAGCAGACGTGGCCCCCGTGGCATCGAGCCAGCCCAGCCGCTCTTGGGCATACTTCCCGAGTCGCCTGCGCACGATGCGCGGCGCCACCTTGACCGTGCGGGACGCCAATCCCCGACACCGGGATCCCCCCCGACGGAGGGGCGCGGCCTCACCCACCCGCAGAAGGCAGGTGAATGCCAGGACTGCCATCCCATAGACGGTCCACTGCGGTCGCTCCGTGCAAGCCAGCGCGAAGTTGCGGAGGTCGTCCAAACCTGCGTAGGGCCGTAGGGCCGGCTCCGTGGGCGCCCACTTGGCACAGCGCCAGACCCGGCGACTGACGAACGCGGGCAGCCATCCCATGTCCTCCAGCGCCCGGAACGCCGACACTGCGACCTTGAGGGAGCTTCCCGAGTACCCCAGTCCCCATAACTGGAAAATGTAGCGGCACGCCGCTTGTTCAAGCTCGGATGTGGGCGTGTAGCCCACCCAGAGGGCCATCTTGCGGAAGTGGGTACAATACGTACCCATGGTGCTTTTTGCCCAGAAGGATGCCCGCAGGGCGTCCACGGAGGTGATCTCATCCTCCTTCCATATCCGTCTCCACGCTGCCCACACCAGGCGCCAGACCACGTCCTCGCCATCCCGGAAGTCCGACGGTCCGAGAACCACCAAGGCCCCCCGGGGCTCGGGAGGGATGGGCCGGATGGGGCAGCTTCCCCATCAGTCAAAGCCGGGGCACTCGTGAAACCAATGCCGTTTCACTCCCCTCCCAACGTTCTTGCATGCCCGACACGCTGTCACCGGGGCATTGGTGACGTCCATCGGCTCGGCACCCGGCTTGGCGGTGTACAGGCGGCGGCCCCCCTCAACGCGGAACTTACCCTTCATGGCTTGCAGCCGCCGCCCCACCACCTCCTCCTCCGCCGCTCCCGTACAACCAGCGGACAGCACAGGCACATCGGACGCATCCTCGGCCGCGTCCGACCCCTCACCGACCGGTCCGGGGTCCAAGCCCTTCTTGCCCCTGTATGCCGACAGGCTAGTCACCGTGAACGTCCAGACCGCCTGGACAAAACTCCGAAGGCGCGTAAGTTCGTCATCATCCATGGACTCCAGCTGCCACACTTCCGTGTCCGCGGAGTCCGCGTCCACCACCGGCGCCAGCTCGTCCAGGATGGCGTCCGTGAACTTTTCCTTGTCCTTGTACTTGGAGACGTATTCGTGTTGGGGCACCTCCCTGCGCCACAACAAGGTGGACAGCGCGAGAAGGCTGGCGAAGACCCACTGGGGCTTAGAATCCAACTCCCTCACCTTCACGATTTCCGCTTTACACAGCGGCGGGACCTTCGCCATTTTCCTCTTGGACTCCGCCTCGGCCTTGGCACTGACCGCCTCCAACTGCTTGCGCAGGCCCTCCATCACAAGGGCCTGTCCCTGAACCAACTGCTTGAGCTCCAGAAGCTCTGGCGACACCGTCTGCGGCTGTTGGGGTGGTACCTCCACCTTGACAAAGCCCAGCGACGCCACATCCAGGTCGCACTGGGCCATGACGCAATACGAGGCGATCATCTTCACCAGCCCCACCTCCTCCAACTCGATTCCGTACTTGGCGACGAAACTAGCCTCCCACTCTGACCTGCGTTCCAGCAGCACCGACAGCTTCATCTCCACCTGCGAGGCAGCCCTGGCTATCTCCAGCATGGGAACGCTATCAATGAACTGGGAACAAATTGTTCCCTTCGCGAAGACGGCAAAATCGTCAACTGACATATTCACAGACCGGGTCGTTCCAAAGTGTCACGGAGCAGGCTCTACGTGTGACCACCTATGGTCTGCTGGCAACAAGCAAAAATGCTCTACAAGTACAGAGGCTCACTGCACACACGCATGCGCACACACACACCACCCGACGAGCAAAACCAAAGCTCAGGCACGGCTGAGCTAAGAGAGTGGAACCGGCGCGAGGGGCAGAGGGGGCCCGGCCCTAGGACCGGGACTGGGGCACGGTCCCGGACCCTCTTGGGGAGGAGGCCCTCCCCCTGGTGGGGGGGGTGTACGGGTGGTTGTGCTGGGCCAACCAGGGGACCACCAGGGGGTTGAGGAACCGGCTCTTTGATGCCGTGCTCCTTCGGAGAGACGGAGGAGACCGAGAGGTACCCCCGGGGGGCCGGGCAGCCCTGGAGGACCATGAGAGGGTCCTCAGGTCAGTGATCCGGGCGGCGTGGCCCGACAGGGAGCCGACGTGGCCGGCCTTCCTGGAAGGGGGAGCGGTGCTCCGCATCACGGATGCGGACGCCAACAACTGGCTCCCCCGGGCCTTACGCAGCGCCCTCGCCCACTGGCGCTACCGCCAGCGCAACCCGCCGCCGCCACAGCCCCAGCCCCCACACAAGCGGCGGCGCAGCTGACGGCCCAGACGGCGGGCGCGAGAAAGTGGGGGGGGGGGGCTGGGCCCCCCGACCCACGCCCCCGCCACGGTACGGTGTGACGCAGGAGCGCGCGCCACCTCCCGCGGGAGGGAGAGCGGGACAACGAGCGCGGGGGGGAACCTGCTGCCCCGCAGCCCGCTAACCGCTGACCGCCAACCCTCACGGCCGCCCCCGGCCAGCCACCGCCGCGCGACGACGGCCGGGGGGATGAGGGCCCCCAGCGAGGGCCTGCACGAGGGTCTGGCTCTAGGTAGAGGGGGGCGGGGGAAGGGTTCGACCCCCCAGCCGATGGCTGGCCCCCGGGGCCGGGACCGCCATGCGGCCCCCCCTCAGCCGTCAGGAGGCAGCGCCAGGGGACCAGAGGGCCCCCCCCACTCCCCCCCCCCTCCCACTCAGGCCCAACAGCGGACAGAGGCAGACCGAAAAAAACGGCGGCCCCGCACCCCCCCCGAAGAGGCCGCTGCACCCGGGGTGCGGGGGCACCACGGCCGAGGCAGGAGCCCACACAGCCTGCCTGCTGCCGGCCGACGGCGGACCGGCGGCGCCCAGGACGGCGCAAACGGAGCGGCCTTATCAGAGGCCGGCCCGGGGAAGACGGGGGCGCGAACCAGGGCGGGGGGGGTCCCCCCCCCCCCCCGCCGCATTGACCCGTCGGTGGCCGACCGGACCGCGCCCGACGCCCGCGGCCGCCCGGCAACCCCCACTTCGCGAGTATACCCCGAGGGGGCACGCCGGGGACAACGGAAGGCAGGCCGACGCCCGACGGGGCGGGGAGGCGGGGGGCGGCCCACCCACCCCCCCCCCCCCGCATCCTCCCCCAGCTTGGGAGCCACAGGAGCGGCCCTCCGCCCCCCCAGAGCCAGGAGGACGCCCCCCCCCCCAGAAGGGACCGCGACGCGGGGGGGGGGGATGCGGCTGGACCTGCTCCCGCGGGGGTCGCGGCCGCAGGGGGACCCCACACCAGCGTGCCGGAGCAACGCGCGCACCAGAACAGTATGGGGGCCGCGCCCCACATGACCCTCCCGTGACCACAGCCCACTCAGGGAGGGCAGAGGGGGGGTTCAGGTCTGCAGGGGCCCCCTGGGGAGCGGTCCACGGGCCGCCCCTCACCCCTCCCCACCCCAGGCGGCACCGCGACCCAGACCGCACGCGCACGCCGGAGCGGATTGCGCCGAGGACGCGAGGGGGGCCAGGATGGAGTACCGCAGGCCGCCACCCAGAAGGGGAGCAGGGAGGCCGCTGCGCGACCCCCCCCCACCCCCCCCACCGGCCCACAAGCCGCGGGGGCCCCGGCCCCCACCCCCCGGGGCAGGGGGGGCTGGTCCCCCCCCCCGCCCGAGAGAGGAGCCGGAGCGCAGCCCGCCCCCCCGCCCCAGCCGCCGGCTCCCACAGGGGCTGCAGAGAACAAGCCAGCCCGCGCCAACGCGCCAGGACGCCGCACAGATCGCGCCCAGAGAAGGCGGGCCAGCACGAACCGGAGTGATATAGGGATCCACGCCCCCCATGGACAGAACGACGCCAGTGACACCCGCTTTGTTGCCTGCCCAGGGAAGGCAGAGGGACGGAACGAGGCAGAGCAACCCCCCGCCCTACAGGCCCCCCCCGGCCGCACAAACGGGGGGTCCGGCGCACGCCCCCCCCCCCCCCCCCTCGGCCTGCCCCCTGGCAGACGAACGCCACGGGCCCGCCCCGCGGCGCGCAGCCCCCACAGGGCGTGCAAGCCGGGAGGACAGAGAAGGGCCCCCACACCCGCACGCCCGCGCCCACAACACGTGGATAGCGGACCCCAACAGCCCGCCCAGTGGACGGGCAGTCGGGGGAGGGGAGCGCCTGACCCCAGACGCCCCTCGCGACAGTAGGAGGCACCCCCCCCAGGGGGCGCCCTGCCGCCACACCCGCAACCCCAAGCCAAGTAGGGGGGAACCGGGACCGGACTGCCCCCCCCCAAGCACGCCAGACGGCGCAAGGGACCGGGGCAGGACACGCGGAGGGGCACCGACCACGTGGAACGGCCCTACCAGCGCCCAGTGCCGGGACCGCGCGAGGTGCGCACGCCACACCACCCGGGGGGGGGGGGGGGGACGCCGCGGGAGCGCGAGCGCACACACACGTAACGGGCACGCGAGGACTACCAGAAGGGCAACCGGACCGAGCGCGCGGAACGCACAGACCGCGTGGAATGGCGTACCAGCGAGCGAGGGTAGGGGACACCCGGACAGGACGGCCCGCCACACGCAGCGCGGAACACGCGGGGCCGGAAGGGGGAAACGAGAGAGACACAAAACCAGGTACCCGCCAGAACCCCCCGAACCGGCCGCGAGCGCCGCGCACACACAGACGGGGCACTGCACCCGCCAAGGCAGTAGTGGCGCACAGCGCCACGCCCCAACCCCTGGGCTAGGCAGCCTCCGGCCCAGCCCAAGGGGGTCCCACTGGCGACAAGCCAGTAGCACGGGCCCGGCGGTGCCGGCGCTTCGGGCGACCACGCATTAGGGGGGCGACGCAGTGGGTAAGCGCCCGCAGCCACGGCTGCGAATTGATGCACTGACCGGGGAGTGGCCAAACGGGGAAGCCGGGGAAGGACGGGGCTCCGAGCCCTGTGAACCCGGGGGACTCCGCCACCAGGCAGGAGGTGCGTCTTGGAGGGCCCCCCACTAGGACCCGGTGGGGAGGATATCACCTGGCCCGACCAGGTGGACCCCCGGGGCAGAAAGGCGTGTAGTACCCGCAAAATCAAATCTCAAACCTCAAACCTCATCCCCCTGGTGGTCATTCCCCAGCTCAGCCACCCGTACACCTCCACCACCAGGGGGAGGGCCTCAGCCCCTTGGAGGTCCGGAACCGTGTCCCAGTCCCGGTCCCAGGGCCGGGCCCCCCCTGCTCTCGCGCTGGCTCCGCTTGCAGCCTCTGTGCCTGCGGCGCCGGCGCCGCGCCCCGCCCCCCCGCCGCCGAGGCAGCGGCCATCCGCGCCGGCTCCGCCCTCGGCGCGGGGGGGGGCTGACTGGTGCTGAGGGTCGGGGGGGTTGGGGGGGGATGAGGTCTCCGGCGTCGGGGTGGATGTTGTAGAGATGGGCGTGTTGGTGGTGGTGGTGGTGGGTGTGGTGCGCCGGCATTTGTTGGATGCCGGGGGGGATGCACCGCACCGGCTGCACGTCCGGCTGTGGGGGCGCCCCGCCGCCCATCCCCCTCCCTTCGCTCCGTCCTCCCCCAATGGCTCCCATGCCCCGTCCTGTCTGTCCCTGGGGGCCTACTGGGCCCCTGCCCTTGCCCTTGGGTCCCTTCCCGGCCCCCACGCCTCTGTCTCCCTGCCCGTGCCGTGCGTCCCGCTCCCTGTCAGGCGCGCCCTGGCCTGCACTGCCGGCGCCCGTGCCCTTCTCGTGCGCGTGCCCATGCGCTTAGCTGCGCCAACGCTCGCCGGCCGCGCCTCGCTCCGCTCCATGCGCTCCGTGACCGCGCGCCTTGGCGCCCTGCTCGCGCCCCTGCGTGTCCTTCCCATGCCCTTGCCCCTTCCCAGCTCCCTGTCCCGCGTCGCGCCGTCCGCTGCCTGCGCTCTGTCCCCCTCCTCTGCCGCTGGCCTCGACGCCTTGCCCGCGTTTTCGCCCTCGCTCCTTGCGGCGTGTGCCCTGGCCTGCCCCCTGCGTGTGTCCCTCGGCACTCTGCCTGTCGCCTCCTGTCCCCCGCTCCGCGTTCCCGTTGCCGGCATCCTGCCCCGCCTGTGCGCCGTCCTCCGCCTCCCGGATCACGCACCGGGCGTCCTGCTGCCTCCGCAGCTGCGGCAGCATGACGCCTGGCGGCGAACGCTCGGGCGCCGGGGGGCGGACGTGCCGCGTCCGCCCCGTGGGGAAGGCGGCCTTCGGGGGGAACGGCTTGGGGGGGCTGGTGTGGGTGTGGCTGTGGTTGGTGTGGGCGCCGTACTTCGCGCCCTCCCTGCCACTCGCGGCGGCTGCGGCGGCTCCCGGCGAGGTGCCTGGGGCCCGTGCAGGGTCCGTCCCCCGCGCCCGCGGCGTGCCGGGGGCCGCGGCGTGGCCCGCCGGTGCGGTGGCGCGGCTCGCCGGGGCCGCGGTCTCAACTTCTTGTGCACTCTCCCCGCCCTCCTCTGCGGCCGCGGTAGCCCCCAGCGAGGCGCCCGGGGCATGTGCTGGGGCCACCCCCCGCGCTGGCGGCGCGCCGGGGGCCGCGGTTGGGGCCGCGGCGCGGCTTGCTGGCGCTGCGGTCTCAGCCCCCTGTGCGCCTGGGGCCCCTTCCCGGGGCGGGGCGGCAGGGCTTGCTGCCTGGGCGGCAGGGGCGGTCTCCTCGGCTGGCGCAGGCCCCCTGGCTCGACAGCCTGGTGTCCGCGGAGGCTGCTCGGGGCTGCCCAGCCAGCGGCCCGACCGGCACAGCTGCCTCCGCCAGCCTCCGCTCCTCGCGCTCTGCGAGGGTCTCCCCCGCATATCCCGGGGAGACGGGGGAGCGGGAGTAGGACCGGCGGTGGTGGCGGTCGTCCTGCTGGGGGGAGCCATCGGAGTCCGACATCACTGTTATCCTGGTAGGGATGCGTGGTGGCAGGTGTGCCCTTCCAACTACCTCCTGGTGTATCTGTGTTGTGCCGTGGGCAGTGCTGTGCAGTGCTCCGCGGGGGGGAGGGGGGCAGGGGATGGGGGGCTGGCGGTGGGGTCAGCCCCGTGCGGGCGGGGGATGGTGGCCATCCATCAGCACTCGGTGGGGAGGCGGGGGAGCCACGCGGCCCACACGTCGCGCCACAGCTCCCAGTCTGGGGCGGGGCTCAGGGCCCTGGGACCCCGGGGGTCGTCGGGTGGTGCCGGGGGGAGCCGCACTAGGTGGACTCCCGTAACGGCGGTGACCTCCTGTGTTTGGCCCCGCCTACGCACAATTGGGGCCAACGGTGGGTCCACCAGGGTCCCCGGGGCGGAAAAATCAATTTTTCCAAAGTTGTTCCTAGACCACTTGGGATGCTCAAACACGTGTTTTTAGCCCATTTTGAGCCCGTGGTGATGCGTTTTGGGCCATGGAAAATCCCAAATTCTTTACAAATGGGACCAAAAATGAGTCCAAAATGGGTCCAAAACGTGTTTTTCTAAAGATGATCTCGGACCATTTTGGATGCTCAAACAAATGCTTTGAGCGCATTTTAGGCCGCTGGTGACGCGTTCTGACCCACGGAAAATCCCAAAATACCTTGAAAGCAAGCACACCGCCATTTCGTTTTTGCCCCTTCCCATCGCCTTGGGCTCGACTCTACTTTGGCCATCCTGTGAGCGCCAGATTCCGCAAGACGAGGCGCTATACAAAAGTCGTTTGTTGCGTGCTGATGATCCACTTCCGCACCCGCGTTGGACTTGCAATTATTGGAAAATGCCTTACACCTGACTGCTACCCCTCTCCCCTTAAATCTAGCTAACAACCACAACAACAACAAGCAACAAGCACGTCTCCGTGTCGTTTTGGCCATTGCTCCGTCCCAACGCTTCGGATCTTTTGCCCATGTCGCCATCTCGGAGCCTCGGTGGTGGCCTTGCCCAATCCAAGTTTTGAGCCAGAAACTCACTGGTGGCGGCCCGGGGTGGTGGCGCCAAGTCGGGAGGTGCCCTCCCAAATCTGCCCAGTTTTGGGCCAAAAACAGCCTTTTTTGCCCTAAACAACCCTAGAAGGGGTTCAAAACAGCCAAACGAAGGCAAACGGCTGCTACAGTACACGTGCTGCTTGACTTCCTTGTGTTCAAGGGCCCTTTGGTGCCCTTCAATCCCACGATATGTCTGAAAAACGACCCAAAAAGGCGCCAAAAAGCCCAAATATGCGCAATGTGCACCAGCACCCCGAAACCAAGAACGGGCCGTATCTTGGGCTGAGTGGCTCAAATCCGAATTTGAAGGGCACCTAGTCCACCCGCAACTCCCCACTTTTTCTGGTTTCCAAGCCTCATAATTACCCAACGAGGCGCCTAGACCCCCGTACCAGTGGTCACTTGGTGGTGCCGGAGGGCAGCACAGCCCGCGCGCGGTGGGAGCCAACGGTGGGTCCAACAGGGTCTCCGGGGCGAAAAAAATCATTTTTTTCAACGTTGTTCCTGGACCACTTGGGATGCTCAAACAAGTTTTTTTAGCCCGTTTTGAGCGCGTGGTGCCGTGTTTTGGGCCATGGAAAATCCCAAAATGCCTTGAAAATGGGCCGTTTTGGGACCAAAAGTAGGTCAAAAATGGGTCAAAAACGCATTTTTCCAAAAGTGATCCTACACCATTTGGGATGCTCAAACAAGTGTTTTTAGCCCATTTTGAGCCTGTGGTGACGCGTTGTGGCCCATGGAAAATCCCCAAATGCCTTGAGAAGGGGCTGTTTTGGGACCAAAAATCAGTCAAAAATGGGTCAAAAACACGTTTTTCCAAAAGTGACCCTGGAGCATTGGGGGTGCAAAAACAAGTGTTTTTAGCCCATTTTGAGCCCGTTTTGACCAGGTTTAGCCCCTTCGGCCACCTGTATGCACCAAGTTGTACCCTTCGCGTGTACCTTAGAGCCATATGGTCTAGCCACCTAGAGTTGGGGAGAGGGGTGTAGATAAGAGGATATATATATATATATATATATATATATATATATATATATATATATATATATATATATATATATATTACTACACCCCTCTCCCCTTAAATCTAGCTAACAAGCAAGCAAGCAACAAGCAAGCAAGCAACAAGCACTTCTCCTTTTCTGTTTTGGCCATTGCTCCGCCTCATCGCTCCGAGCTCTACCCTACTCTCGCCATCTTGGAGCCTAGGTGGTGGCCTTGCCAAATCCAACTTTTCAGCCAAAAACTCACCGGTTGTGGCCCGGGGCGGGGGCGCCACGTCGCGAGGTGCCCTCTCAAATCTGCGCATTTTGTGCCCCGTGACAGCCTTTTTTGGCCCCAAACCGCCCCGAAGCCCAGTCAAAACGGCCAAATGGGGGAAAAAAACTTGCTACACTCCACGTGCGGCTAGACTTCACTGTGACCAAGAGCTCTTTGTTGCCCTCTAACTCCACAATATGTCCGAGAAATGGCCCAAAAAGGCGCCAAAAAGCCCAAAATCTGTGCCATGTGCACCAGCACCCCGAAACCAAGAACAGGCCGTATCTTAGGCTACGTGGCTCAAAATCCAATTCCGAGGGCACCTAGTCCACCCGCAACCCCCCACCTGTTGTGGTTTCCACCTCTCAAAATCGCCCAACGAGCCACCTTGACCCGCGTACCAGTGGTCACTTGGTGGAGCCGGAGGGTAGCACAGCCCGCGCACAGCTGGGGCCAACGGTGGGTCCACCAGGGTCCCCAGGGCGAAAAAAATCATTTTTTTCAAAGTTGTTCCTAGACCACTTGGGATGCTCAAACGAGTGTTTTTAGCCCGTTTTGAGCCCGTGGTGGCGCGTTATGGGCCATGGAAAATCCCAAAATGCCTTGAAAATGGGCCGTTTCAAGACCAAAAATGAGTCAAAAATGGGTCAAAACGCCTTTTTCCGAAAGTGATTGTGGACCATTCGGGATGCTCAGACAAGTGTTTTTAGCCCATTTTGAGCCCGTGGTGACGCGTTTTGGGCCGCTGAAATTGCCAAAATGGTACAGGAGGGACAAGTAGTTCCTTGAGGTGTTTTGCCGTTTGTATGCTTTGTTCTTTCGTGCCCTTTGCTCTTAGTGATTGGACTTGGAGTACAGGTGTACTCTTAACGGAGTTACCTTCGCATTCACACCATGTCTACTCATGGGAGCAAGAGTTGGTACAGGAGGGACAAGTAGTTCCTTGCTGTGTTTTGCTGTTTGTGTGCTTTGTTCTTTGATGCCCTTTGCTCTTAATGATTGGACTTGGAGTATAGGTGTACTTTTAACGGAGTTACCTTCGCATTCACACCATGTCTAATCATGAGAGCAAGAGTTGGTACAGGAGGGACAAGTAGTTCCTTGCTCTGTTTTGCTGTTTGTGTGCTTTGTTCTTTGATGCCCTTTGCTCTTAGAGATTGGACTTGGAGTACAGGTGTACTCTTAACGGAGTTACCTTCACATTCACACCATGTCTAATCATGGGAGCAAGAGTTGGTACAGGAGGGACAAGTAGTTCCTTGCTGTGTTTTGCTGTTTGTGTGCTTTGTTCTTTGATGCCCTTTGCTCTTAGTGATTGGACTTCAATTCAAAACTTTTCTAGTAGCCAAGAGTTCCAACCAGTTCAGGTTGCCATCCGTGGGAGTTCCCAATGTACAGGTGTACTCCTAACGGAATCACCTTCACCTTCATGCCATGTCTAAACCTTGGGAGGAATGGTTACAACTGTTTCTGTAAAGTGATTACCACAGAACTTGCAAGTAATTCCTTCACGTGTTTTGCCCACTTTGTTTCGTTCCTCCAACACTGCCACACGGTTACGGTACATTGCGGTTTGATGCGTGGGACGGGCTCTTTCTGAGCGGATATAAATTCCCATTAGCCTTCCCCTCCACCTTGTGCTCGACTCCCACATAATAAACCCGCGTGTATTTCAGGAGAGGGGTGTAGATTAGAGGATATATATATATATATATATATATATATATATATATATATATATATATATATATATATATATATATATATATACATATATATATATATATATATATACATATATATATATATATATATATATATATATATATAGATATATATATATATATATATATATATACATATATATATATATATATATATATATATATATATATATATATATATATATACATATATATATATATATATATATATATATATATATATATATATATATATATATATATATATATATATATATATATAATATATATATATATATATATATATATATATATATATATGTATATATATATATATATATATATATATATATATATATATATATATATATATATATATATATATATATATATATATATATATATATATATATATATATATATATATATATATAATATATATATATATATATATATATATATATATATATATATATATATATATATATATATATATATATATATATATATATATATATAGCAACAAGCACGTCTCCGTGCCGTTTTGGCCATTGCTCCGTCCCAACGCTTCGGATCTTTTGCCCATGTGGCCATCTCGGAGCCTCCGTGGTGGCCTTGGCCAATCCGAGTTTTGAGCCAGAAACTCACCGGTGGCGGCCCGGGGCGGTGGCGCCAAGTCGGGAGGTGCCCTCCCAAATCTGCCCAGTTTTGGGCCAAAAACAGCCTTTTATGCCCTAAACAACCCTAGAAGGGGTTCAAAACAGCCAAACGAAGGCAAACGGCTGCTACAGTACACGTGCTGCTTGACTTCCTTGTGTTCAAGGGCCCTTTGGTGTCCTTCAATCCCACGATATGTCCGAAAAACGACCCAAAAGGGCGCCAAAAAGCCCCAAAATCTGCGCAATGTGCACCAGCACCCCGAAACCAAGAACGGGCCGTATCTTGGGCTACGTGGCTCCAATCCGAATTTGAAGGGCACCTAGTCCACCCGCAACCCCCCACTTTTTGTGGTTTCCAAGCCTCAGAATTACCCAACGAGGCGCCTAGACTCCCCTACCAGTGGTCACTTGGTGGTGCCGGAGGGCAGCACAGCCCGCGCGCGGTGGGAGCCAACGGTGGGTCCAACAGGGTCTCCGGGGCGAAAAAAATCATTTTTTTCAACGTTGTTCCTGGACCACTTGGGATGCTCAAACAATTTTTTAGCCCGTTTTGAGCGCGTGGTGCCGTGTTTTGGGACATGGAAAATCCCAAAATGCCTTGAAAATGGGCCGTTTTGGGACCAAAAGTAGGTCACGTTGGGTCAAAAACGCATTTTTCCAAACGTGATCCTACACCATTTGGGATGCTCAAACAAGTGTTTTTAGCCCATTTTGAGCCTGTGGTGACGCGTTGTGGCCCACGGAAAATCCCCAAATGCCTTGAAAACAGGCTGTTTTGGGAGCAAAAATCGGTCAAAAATGCGTCAAAAACACGTTTTTCCAAAAGTGACCCTGGAGCATTGGGGGTGCAAAAACAAGTGTTTTTAGCCCATTTTGAGCCCGTTTTGACCAGGTTAAGCCCCTTCCGCCAACTGTATGCACCAAGTTGTACCCTTCGCGTGTACCTTAGAGCCATATGGTCTAGCCACCTAGAGTTGGGAAGAGGGGTGTAGATAAGAGGATATATATATATATATATATATATATATATATATTATATATATATATATATATATATATACATATATATATATATATATATATATACATATATAGGAGCCAAGAGGCCCAGGACACCGCACACGCAACACAACACACCAAGTGGGCACACCGGTGAACAGGAGCCAAGTGGCCCAGGACACCGCACACGCAACACAACACACCGTGCGGGCACACCGGTGAACAGGAGCCAGGAGGCCCAGGACACCGCACACACAAAACAACACACCGAGCGGGCGCACCGGTGAACAGGAGCCAGGAGGCCCAGGACACCGCACACGCAAAACAACACACCGAGCGGGCGCACCGGAGAACAGGAGCCAGGAGGCCCAGGACACCGCACACGCAACACAACACACCGAGCGGGCACACCGGTGAACAGGAGCCAGGAGGCCCAGGACACCACACACGCAACACAACACACCGAGCGGGCGCACCGGTGAACAGGAGCCAGGAGGCCCAGGACACCGGACACGCAACACAACACACCGAGCGGGCGCACCGGTGAACGGGAGCCAGGAGGCCCAGGACACCGCACACGCAACACAACACACCGAGCAGGCGCACCGGTGACCAGGAGCCAGGAGGCCCAGGACACCGCACACGCAAAAGAACACACCGAGCTGGCGCACCGGTGAACGGGAGCCAGGAGGCCCAGGACACCGCACACGCAAAACAACACACCGAACGGGCGCACCAGTGAACAGGAGCCAGGAGGCCCAGGACACCGCACACGCAACACAACACACCGAGCGGGCACACCGGTGAACAGGAGCCAATAGGCCCAGGACACCGCACACGCAAAACAACACATCGAGCGGGCACACCGTTGAACAGGAGCCAGGAGGCCCAGGACACCGCACACGCAAAACAACACACCGAGCGGGCACACCGGTGAACAGGAGCCAGGAGGCCCAGGACACCGCACACGCAAAACAACACACCGAGCAGGCACACCGGTGAACAAGAGCCAGTAGGGCCCAGGACACCGCACACGCAAAACAACACACCGAGCAGGCGCACCGGTGAAAAGGAGCCAGGAGGCCCAGGACACCGCACACGCAAAACAACACACCGAGCGGGCACACCGGTGAACAGGAGCCAGGAGGCCCAGGACACCGCACAAGCAACACAACACACCGAGCGGGCACACCGGTGAACAGGAGCCAGGAGGCCCAGGACACCGCACACGCAACACAACACACCGAGCGGGCGCACCGGTGAACAGGAGCCAGGAGGCCCAGGACACTGCACACGCCAAACAACACATCGAGCGGGTGCACCGGTGAACACGAGCCAGGAGGCCCAGGACACCGCACACGCAAAACGACACCCCGAGCGGGCGCACCGGTGAACAGGAGCCAGGAGGCCCAGAACACCGCACACGCAACACAACACACCGAGCGGGCGCACCGGAGAACGGGAGCCAATAGGCCCAGGACACCGCACACGCAAAACAACACACCGAGCAGGCGCACCGGTGAAAAGGAGCCAGGAGGCCCAGGACACCGCACACGCAAAACAACACACCGAGCGGGCACACCGGTGAACAGGAGCCAGGAGGCCCAGGACACCGCACAAGCAACACAACACACCGAGCGGGCACACCGGTGAACAGGAGCCAGGAGGCCCAGGACACCGCACACGCAACACAACACACCGAGCGGGCGCACCGGTGAACAGGAGCCAGGAGGCCCAGGACACTGCACACGCCAAACAACACATCGAGCGGGTGCACCGGTGAACACGAGCCAGGAGGCCCAGGACACCGCACACACAAAACAACACACCGAGTGGGCGCACCGGTGAACAGGAGCCAGGAGGCCCAGGACACCGCACACGCAACACAACACACCGAGCGGGCACACTGGTGAATAGGAGCCAGGAGGCCCAGGACACCGCACACGCAAAACAACACACCGAGCGGGCGCACCGGTGAACAGGAGCCAGGAGGCCCAGGACACCGCACACGCAACACAACACACCGCGCGGGCGCACCGGTGAACAGGAGCCGAGTGGCCCAGGACACTGCACACACGCAGGGCGGCCGAGGGACAGGGAAGAACCAACATTCCATGGATCGGACACACTGGGGCGACCCAGCCGACCCACCGGGCCAGTGGCAGGAGCAGTACTCCACGGCTACTGGTCCGAGCCCGGCCAGGCTGCATCGGGGACCATGGCAAACGTCACCCGGAGCCATGGAAGCAACCGGTGACAGGCGAGCCGGTACACAGTCCAGGAGGGGGTCGCCTGCAAAGCGGAGCGGCCCCGCAACTCAAGCCACAAGGGTGAGGCGGTCGTACCGTAGACAAGCGGGTGCAATACCCCTTGTGGTGAGAGATACTCCACACGGCTGGGCAGCCCCCAGAGCTGCCGCCCAAAGGAGGGGGCATGTGGCCCTACTCATGGACACATGCGGGGACACCCTCCGACCGGGGACACATGGACCCGGTGGCCGCGACAATGCCTTCCCAAGCACATGCGGGAGCGGCTCAAGAGGCACAGGACATAGGGCAGTGGGAGGGACAGGACGTCCCCTTGGTAAGACCTTCTTCCTGCATTGTCAAAGGAGGCATCCCGAGCTCCCGAAGATACCTACCTACCTACCTATATATATATATATATATATATATATATATATATATATATATATATATATATATATATATATATATATATATATATATATATATATATATATATATATATATATATATATATATATATATATATATATATATATATATATATATATATATATATATATAGTCATAGTCATAGTCATAACCACTTATCATGCCGTCTACTGGTGTTACCGGGCATCTCGCGCCGACAGGTGGTTCCTGCCTCGCTCGATCCCGTGGGTCCCAGGGCTGCCTGAGGTGGCCCACAGCATGACAGAGGACCCAGAGGACCGGGTATACCGGTCAACCAGGCTTTGGGGGCAGTGGCAACTGCATAGCGTTAGCATTAGCAACGGCGACGGGCGCCGGCCCGTTTGTTCGCCTGGGGTAAGGGGGCAAGGCAAAGCAACGCAGCAGCATCGCAACAAGTAGAAAGCAAGGGCTTCTCTGTCCGTCGCAAAGCGGCAACCAAGGAACAAAGCAGCACGCATGCGGCGAAGCGAGAGCTGACCCTCCGTCGTTCGCGTACCTCCGCCACCGTGGAGACGTCCATCACCCGTGACCCCACGGAATCCATTGCCGTCTGCGTTCTCGAAATTGCCCACCACCCCTGACTCCTCGTATCCCTCTGCCAGCACGCAATAGCCCGTATGTGCATACCCAGGATTTCTGGGAGGCTCCAGCCTAGCCTGGCCTTCAGCTTTCATCGCCCCCATGTCTCCACAATGTACGCCGCCGACCCACCGCAGCATCCCCCTAGTATAGTACAGAAACACGGTATCAATTCCACGTCCCCGTGGCCCTGAGCTGCTCCCACACCCCGGATATATACCATGCCGGCACTCCTTGTCAGGGGCCAGCACTCAATCAGCTTCGAGGCATCCACTTGCCCACGTATAATATAACTTGAGGGTCTACAGGGGGGGACGCTGGCCGCTACGCGACGGGAGTGGCGCAACCCGTGAATATCGCTGGCTGGGATTCGGGCTGGTGGGTGCCGTAGCTTGGTTATCGACCCCCTGTAGGGGTACCCACCAGAGGCTCGCTCCGGGCTGTGGTAACCAGGTGCACCTCATCTGGCCCACATACATCGCCCTGGCGCCTACCCTTGACCCTTACCTGCACTGATTGGCCAGCTCCCGTGGTTGCGCCTCTTCCGCCACAGCAGCGGCCAGGCCGCAGGTTCGGCCCCCACCGACGGCGTGGCGAGCCTACTTAAAGCATTGGCCCGTGCGTCACCCCCCGGACCACTCAGCATGCCGCTCCTCTTCCCTCCTCGCCTCTCTCCGACCGGACTGGCGCCCCCCAGGGGTAAGCCGTTACAGTGGTGAGGCAACCGCATACTCTTCGCTACGACGCCACGCAGTACCGCTGCTGCCACGCCGACGCCACCTGCGAGCCGCCACGACACGCACCACCGCAACCACAAGGCCATGGTCAGAGGTTAGATTATGTACATGGCCGCAGGCACGGTCCCTCCAGTTTGTTAACGGGGCCAGGGGATGCCCCCGTGCTCCCCCTGAGTTGTTAGAGGGGTCAGGGGGACACCCCAGTACCGCCATGCTTCTCCGCTGCTCCCCCACTGTGCGGTCCCCCAGTACCGCCGCGTACCTCCACCGTACGGACCCCAGTACCGCCGCGTATACCCCCAAGACGCCTGTACACCGTCACCCCGAACTCCACGTGCCCCCCGTGAGTGCTCCCCCCAGGCTGCCACGCCGTCTCCACAACGCCCGCCATACTGTCCCCCTGACAACCTCACTGTCATATCCTTCTACGCACACATCTTCGCCTCGTCGCCGCCCCCGGGGCCTGCAGGCTGTCCCCGCAACCCCGTGTAACAGTCCCAGGGGGCGTCGCAGCGCCCTAACCCCCAGACAACTCCGTGCATCCCCGGTGTATCCCGAGCAACCCCTCCCAATACTGCCGTAGCCGGGCCGCCAGTAGAGACCCCGATGCCATGGGAATACCCTACAGGGGTTTGGGCCTTATTACCCTGGTCGGGACGACCCATGACACCTCACTGTTGTATGCGGCGACCCAGGGCAGGCGGGTGAAGCATCCCTGTCCGACCCTCATGCACGGGGGCAGTACGGCTCACCATATCAGGCCGGCACGACCTGTCACATCGCGTTGGCCGTCATACGCCGCCTGCCAGTACCGTACAATCAGGCCGTGAAGGCACTGCTTCTCAGGCGCTACCCCCTCCGCTGCGTCCAGCGTAGGGACGGTAGCTGGTGCACCCAGGATTCCTTACCCCATCAATCTGCACCCCCGGCCCCCACCACGCCGTCACCATTTCCTCCGTGATGCCACAACCAGAGTATCCGTGAGTCGCCCTCCAGAGCCGCCCACCACAGCATCAGGGGCAGGGCCGCGGACGGCGCTCCAGGGCACCGTACCCCTTCCACTCGGACGCTCTTCAGGCCATCCTGGATAGTCTTCCAAGCACTTGAGGACATCTGTCCAGAGTGCCGCAGTGCCCACCTCGCCTTAGGCCACCCCCTATCGGCACGCTCCTTACATGTCCCGCACAGCGGGACGGAGGCACACTGATGAACCCAAACTGACACCGTTTCCCCGCACCCGTGGCATCGCTGCGGAAGCACAGACCGCGACGGAACGCAGCTACCATCACAACACTGCGACCACAGGTCCTGCCATACATCGCAGCACGCGTCCTGGAGTCCGAGCAAAGCACCCGCCAGCGTGCCTGCTGTTGCACAACTGAGGAGGCTGCGCCTCGCTTCCTCCCACGTGGACACCGGGCGGAGTATCGGTCGCCCGTCGGGCATCACCGGCAGGCTCTCAAGCAGCCGGGGCCACCGCGCCAATTTGGGGCTGTGTGTGCCATGCGCCAGGAGCTCCCAACCGTAGTCCCGTAACACCTCTCCGGTGACATCAACCCCGTCCCGCTCCGGGCCCCTGGCGGAAGCCAGAACCAAGCGTTGACCTCCCGCCCGAGCCTCAATGACCGCCTCGAGGCCCAGGGTGTCGAGGGTGTGACGGGCATCGGCAGCCACGTGGTCGTCCCCCTCTGGCAGAGAGAACATGGCCTCTGTGACGTGGCCCTGCGTGTCGTCGCCCTGTACCCGTGCCAGCTGCTTGGAGCCCACTAACACTCCAACGCCATCTTGGAGGAGGTGTCCCCTTCGAAGAGCCTTCGAAGGGTCTCCACTCGGGATCCTCCCGGGGGAGTCTCGCGGCGGAGCTTGGCCTCCGCCTCCTCCATTGCGGCGGCCGTGGCTGCGGCAGCTCGCCTTTTGGCGTCCTCCCGGGCACGAGCAGCTTCGGTTTCCCGGGCCTGCTGCAGCCGAGCCTTGTCCGCTTCCAACGCCGCCAGCTCCGCCTCCGTCTTGGCCCTCTCCTCAGCGACCTTCCGTCGTGCGGCCTCGATGGCGTCTTTCCTGGCGGCGTCCGCCTGGGCCTTGGCCGTCGCTTCGCAATGGGCCCTTTCCTCCGCCTCCTTCTTTGCCCTCTCTTGGGCAAGCGCCTCTTCCAGCGCCTTCACCTCGGCCTCCTTGCAGGCAATGGCCTCCTGGGCCAGGCGGGTTTCCTGGGCGGCTGCCGCCACCTCACCCCTGACCCGGGCAGTCGCTGCCTCATGGGCGGCCGCAGCCGTGAGACCGGCCCCGATGGCCGCGACGGTCGAGGCGCGGTAGGCCATGCCTCTGCCCCAATTCGTGGCCTCCTCCTGGGCAATGCCGACGGCGCCCTCCATAGCAGCGTTCTGCTGCGTGGCCCGTTGCCGGGCAACCCGAAGGTTGCAGGGCACCCCGCAGGCGCGCTCGCAGGCGCGCGCAACCTCCCTTTGGTTGGGAGCGACGCTGCTGCTGGAGCTGGCCTGGTCGGCCGGCATCCTCCCGCGGTGGGCCGACTCCACGTCGCTGCTGGGGCCTGACTTCCTCAGGTGCAGCTGACGGGGCTTGGCCCTGGCCTGCTTGGCGACTTCGAGGAAGTCGCCAAGGGTGGTGTGGACGGGGTGGTGACCGCCACTGGCCCGTTGGGGGCTGGGGGCTGGGGTTCCGCCCTTGGCGCCTTGGGCGGCTTCGGCGGCCAGGGATTGCTGGTACTCCCGCCACTTCCTGTCCCGCTTCCTGTCCCCGGCGGAACGCTTCTCCTTCCCAGGAGACGCGCTGCTGCTGCTGCCCTGCAGCGTGCGCTCGTTCTCCAGCTCCGGGAACTCCTTCTCGATCATGTCCCACATGGAGAAATTGATCGTGGCGCCCAACGGGTACTCGTTGGGCTTCTCGTCCTCCTCAATTCCGTCAGGGCGCAGCCCTTCGCCGGGCCTGTCTGGGCGGGTCCAGACCCTCCAGCGCCTGCGGCGGAAGCGGTACGCATACCCTTCCACCCGCAGCCAGTCCTCCACTGCCCGCAGGCGGTCCTCGCCCATGTCCTCGCGGAGCTCGAAGCTCCCGGGCATGCCGCCTTCGCACTGGGGATTGCTGTGGCGGTAGTGCTGCCCCCACAGCAACCCACGCAGTAGGCGCACCGCATTGGGGTGGGGCTGCGGCCACGTCTTGCCCGCCTCATCCCAATTCACCATCGTTCCCCTCGATGGACTGGTCCCGGGGGTGGTTGTTGAGGCGGTTGCTGTAGCTGGGAATGCGGCCTTGCTGGTCGGCCGAGGGAACTCCTTGATGTCGGAGTTCCGGTCAGTACAACTCCTTCACGGACTCGGCGCTGTTGCCGGTCGGCGCTGCGAAGCCCGTGTTGCTTCGGGTTGGTGGCCCCGAGTGGCACGCGAGGGATGGGTAACCCCGCGGCGGTGAAACGCTTTTGACGCGTTCCCGTGGGGGGCCTGGCCACGGGAAGCTGCGGTGGACACGCACAAGCAAGCAGGCAGGCAAAGCACCGCGCTCACAGGGGCATCATTACGCTCGTGTCATGTGACAAAGCGTTTCAGGATCCTTGCCACTCTGAAACAAGGGAACAAAAGTATGTACAGCGACACATCAGGATATGTACACATGGGGTTAAGACTGGACTGGGGTATGGGCATCACAGGACAATAGACACTCAGTCCAAACTCATATCCCGATCCCAGGTCCGACCCTCTCAGTGGCTGGCAGGGGCGGGTGCTCAAACACAACCCATGCCCTACTCAGTCAGGACCCTGAAACCCTGCCAATAGGGGAGGGTGTCTCGCCCAGCCACAGGCGAGTTCCTGGGAATCAAAGGGCGCCAAGGCCAACCGACGATGGCTCCTTATGCTCCCTTAACGGCGGGTCCCAACTCCTCTCTGAGCCAGAGATATGGCCCCGCCATTGTCCCCTGGGAGTTGGTAGCTGAAAATGGGCTGTTTCAGCCCAAACTGATATTAGCTCAAGAATCTCCAAAATTGACCCCTCGTCCGGACCCGCCAGAGGTAGGGATGAGGCAACTGTCCCTATGCCCTTCAAGTACCAACTCCCTGGAGCCCTCACCCAACCTGGTCCCGGCATCAGGGCACCACGGGTTAGTCAAGTGGGGTCATGATGCCAAAATCACCAAAATTGGCGTCATTCCCACGCATGGCTCGCCCGGCCAGGGCAAGGCCAATGGCTCACAGGATAGGAGGCAGGACCTAGGACCTCTATCTGAGTGCACAACCTGTTATTAGGTCCGGGCTCCATGTGGGCAGAGAGATATGGGGCCGCCAATTGACCACACGGGGGGGTGAAGTTGGGGTCCCAAAAGGGGGTCATTTTGGCTGCTCAATATGAGCCAAGATCGGGGGTGTTCCCGATAGTATATCTCCACGCCGGCTTGGAGATCGGATCCGCCATTCCACACGCGATCCACCAGGAGTCCAACTAAGACTCCC
The DNA here is from genome assembly GCA_964036045.1 of Eutreptiella sp. 'Long Island Sound 2002'. Classification (NCBI taxonomy): domain Eukaryota; phylum Euglenozoa; class Euglenophyceae; order Eutreptiales; family Eutreptiaceae; genus Eutreptiella; species Eutreptiella sp. 'Long Island Sound 2002'. The sequence goes on from OZ038379.1 coordinate 157,438,695, forward strand.
ATGCGCTTGGCTCTCAAAGATCTCCATGCCACTCGGCGTGGTGACAATCCAAATTGGGTCCACAACTGCCAAAATGACAAAATCGTCCACACTCACTTTGGGCTAGCCCCTTGACGAAGGTTGCTCCGCTTCGCCCAGGTAGTGTGTGAACCATGGGGACCAATATCCATAACACCCATGTCATATATGGTCTATTGGTCCATGCGTCCGGCGTGCACGAGGGGGCTGAACATGGTGCACGGCGGGCAGAAAATGTGGAAAATTGCTCAAAATGGCCGAAAATGCGCACACTCATGGTTGGGGCAAATGAGGCACATGCCCGACTTGGACCGGAGTGTGCCATAGGATTGGTATCAAGTCATATGCGTCCAAAATATCTTTTGGGCAGCGCCCAAACCCCTCCGGTTTTGGGAATGGCAGGGTCGCCAGGTGAGCCCATGATTCGGGATAGTCCAAAATTGCCAACATGGCGGCCACGGTATGCCAAGCCCAAGGGGAGTTATTCGCCGGGTCCAAGATATGTTGGGCACCGAAGTATGTACCCTCAGAACATACTTGGGTCTTGATGTCAATTGAGCGCAACGTTGAGATACACGGTCGCCACTTGACATCATGACGGGCAAGAAAACAGCAAAATTGTCAAAAAAACACGCAAAAGTGCCTTGAAGACTACACAAATATATTATAATATCTTCGGCTTAGACTGAGTAATCAACCAATCCTTCTAAACACAATGACTCGACACTAATGACCTTCGATTCCACATATGTGCTCCCCTTGGGGCGCTTTGGAAGGTCGCGCGCGCTGCCTCCCAAGTGGGCACATGCAAAAATGGAATGTTGCAAAAAACACACCTTGCTCCAAACGCATCGCTTCGGGAGCGCTCCACAAGCGTCCCTTCGCGAAGGTTAGGCTTGCGAGTATTGGTTGGGAGTACAATGAAGAGCCTCGTGCGATATGGGGTCCATTGGCGGGTTAGTCTTGGAATGGTGCACCCGCCAAATGGGCACGTGAAATGACACCAAATATGGCATACAACCCTACCCTCGCCTTCTACACCCAACCTAGTGGCCTAGAATCAAAGTATGCCTATATTCTAGAGTAACTTTGGTCCCTTAACGCGCATGCAAGTGCTTTGGTCGAAAATCGTCCTCCTTTCGGAAAGCCGAATTTCAGCATGCACGCAAAATACATTGCCAATATATATATGGAGATCATATATGTACTATCCGGGGAAGACAAGTGATATGCCCCGGATGTAGAGGCAAGCATGGGTGGGGCAAATGCCAACTCCACATACTTCTACACGTACTTGGACGCCAAGTACGTGAAAAAGCGCACTTCTTGGAGAACACTCAAAAAAAATAACCTGTTGGGCCTATGGAGTTAGGATCCTTTGGCCTCATCCTATGACTATGGGGGGCAAAACCTCATACACAGTGCCTATGAGGCACGTTAGTTCGCCCTTGGGCGCTTGAACGCTCGTAACCCTTGTTATTTCACTTGGGGGTTCAAGGCGCCTTATGTTACCCAGATTTTCTGGGAAAAATCTGGGACGTGAGGCGTCCTATCAAGGAAAAAATTGCGGATCACTCTGTAAGTGCGGCTAACCCCCATCTGCTCAGATTTTCACAGATCTGCCCCAGATTGGCTACATTTTGGCCATTTTCTCTGCTTCGGCGGAATCGCCGCCCCGCAGCTCAGTCTCAGGATCAGACCTATATATTTCTGATGTGCCGGATCTGATTCCGCGGTCCATTCATCGTAAATCTGCCGCGTTCCGATCATTTGCCCGGAATCGCCAATTGCCGCTGACGCGCGTGCGCGAGCCAGATCGGCCAAATATTTTTTCACAATCGGATTTATATAAATCTTTTCAGATAGATATGGACACTCAGATGTACTTAGGAATATCCGCATCAATTTTCTTCTTAGACTGGGATTTTTTGCCGGATAACAATCAGCATGGATCTTGCCTCCGTTGTCGCCGCTCTTGCCTCCGTTGGTGTCCGTGTATCCGGTTCTGCCCCCAACAGCAGCGTTCAGGTCGACTCCTCGCGTGCCTGCCCCCCCGGTCTTGCCAGCCCTGAGCCCTCTGGCACCATCTACGACCTAGGGCAGCACTTTCATGGTAGCAGAGGCTACTTGAATGTTGCTTCAGTGGCATCCCATCCACAGCTCGCTCCCCAGTACGGCCCCGTAGACCCTGCCGCTTCTGGAGAAGTAACGATTACACTGCATTGGTGCTGTGCGAACGAGGCCTTGAGAGGAATGCCTTGCGCAGGTCCAAGCTGCCCAAGAAGGGCGCACATCAGCAGCTGTGGAGACCCAGATTACCATAATCCCAGTCGAAACTGGCCATCGAGCAGCTGGAATCCGCCGGCCTACGACGATGGCAATGCTCCGGTGGAGCTTACGGAGCTGGCAGGTACCAACCTTCCTTACGGATGTCCAACATTTGACACCATTGACGCCGATCTGAACGACATTGAGATGGGCGGTCCAGGTGAGGTACCTAGCTATAATCGACCAGCCTCTTGGGCACACTGGGGCGACCATTTGTCCCCAGAAGTGACCCGTAACCTTGAGGCCGTTGAGGCCCTTTGTTACTTAGCCTCGTCTAAGCTGATCGAACAAGAAAGAATCGCCTCTCATTTTTTAACGGAATATTTTTTCCTCCTTCAGAACGAAATTAATACCAGGATGTGGTGGCGTTCTCAAGAAGATGACTCTTTTGCCATTTTTTTGCAGATCTGGGAGGCAAGCCCCTTCCCGAAGGAGAAGGTCCGGGCACCTGTTCCCGGGCCCTCCGCCCCTCATCCCCCTGTTTCCATCCGCGACGATCTAGCCGCCGCGGTTGAGGAGGGAATTTTAGAGGCGGCCAGGCAGGCAAGCCTGGAAATCAGGGCTGAAGGAGCTCCCCAAGTGGACTCCTGGCTGCGGACCACCGAGATCAGCGGTCCGACAGCCTGCTCAGGCCCTTCAGGACACGGCATGTAGTGTCCTGCCGACTGCTCCTGCAGATTCCAGCGAGATGCTGAGCTCCAACAGCTCAAAGATCAAATGCACCTCATCATTCAAACGCTGGGAATAAAAAATCTTTTCAAGACGCACATGCGGTCTGAGGGCGCCTCATCGGCTGGACAAGCAACAGAGCCATCGGAGGAGGCGACAGAAATTTTTTCAATTGCTCCTTCGGTGGACTCCAGGACCACCGATGCAAGGATCAGCAGGACCAAGCTAAAGGAAAGGGTTAAAATCTCTCGTTCTGAGAGTAGGACGGCGAAGGCTAGGACTGAGGCTCAGAATGCCAAGCGAACTGCCTCCCGTACTGCCCCTCCTGCTGCTGATTCCAATACCTTAGCCCAGCTGTTGCTCGCCAAGACCCTCGCCGGAGCTGGTGTGGCGAATGATGCCGCCAAAGTGTCTGCCATTACGGCCGGTGTTGGGCTGGATTCGCTTCTTAACCCTACTTCCTTGCGACTTCGTCAGGTTGCCAAGCAACCGAAGTATAATGGGAACCCCCGACGTTGGCCTCAGTTTCAACGGGAATTTAAACTGTGGGTTAAGACTCAAAAACTCCAAGATGATCAGTTCCTGATGGCCCTCTTGGATTGCCTTGAGGGAGCGCCGGCCAACACTTGGCTCAGGACGTGGAGTGATCGCGAGGATACAAGTTCCCCCCTTACCTTTGATGAGGTGTGGGAACAGTTGGAGGTACGTGGATCCCGGCTGCCAGAGGACCACTACCACCAAATGTTGAAGAATTTTCCTTCATTCTCGCGATTAATCTTGCACGAAGTGCAAGACAAAAAACAGCGCTTCTGGAATTTAGTGGAAGAAGCTGAACATTCAGGCGAAAAATTTTCTAGTGCCGAGCTGAAAAGTCTGATTTTTGACAAAATCCCCTCAGAAACTGCCGCCACCCTTCGGAACAAACTGTCCGAAGAAAAGGTCAAGACCTGGTGGGCGGAGGTGGAAGGCGTCGATGCCTCTGCCAACAAGTTTTCCGTCAGGGAGGCACTTCAAAAGTGCTCCCCCACGTCCTTTTCTAAGGTGAAATTCACCGAAGAGACGTGGAAAAAAAAGTTTCATGAGCACGGGGATCGGGACTTGTTTGTCCAAGTCCTCAACAGGGGAGTCAGCTTCCATGGCCATCGCCTGAGGGCCAAAAACTGGGTGTTTTCGTACACCCCGAAGGAACTCTGGGAGGAGGTGGAGCGGCTTGCCGACGCCGCCAACCAGAATTTCCATGAGGGTCTTGGGGGAAACAAGAATACCCAGCAAAACACCCAAAATGGGGCCCAAAGGGGCAACAAAAAGGTGAATGACACCCGGAATGTTCAACAGCACTGTAGCATCTGCCTTCTTTTAGGTTCTACGAACCGAGCTAAGACGCATTCTACTGATAATCACCGATGGTCTCCTTACGATCACAAGGTGATTGGTGAAAATATCAGTAATTCGCAGAATTCAGACAGGAATGACAGACAGGTGCACGGTGGGAAGGCTGGAAAAGGGAATCCGACCCCCTCCGGTGGAAACAAAAATCCTGGAGGCCCTGGCTGGTCCCAAGGCACAGGAAATCGGACTCCATCCGGCTCCGGTGGGCAGCCGAACGGCCAGAAAAATCTCAATAGCAACGCCGGAGGCGGAAATCGAAATCCAGGCCAAACCCCTCAATCCGGTGCAAACAAGGGAAATGCTCTAGGATTCCAGGGTAAGGGTAAGAGAAATCCTTCGGGAACCCCTTCCTCTGGTAAGGGCAGAGGGCGTGGCGAAGGTGGAGGTCCATCATCCGGCGGCCGTGGCCGTGGACGTGGAAAGGGCAACCATCGTGTGGATCAGGTCTCAGGTGCAGATCAGGTGTCCGATGCGGACCGAGATTATGAATTAAATGCCTTGAATCCAGCAGATGATCCGCTCCAAGATGAGTGGGTCGACGAATCAGGGTGTGTCCACAATGTTAACGCAGCCACTGGAGATCAGAACGCCTAGGGGAGCCACGAAAATCGCCCCTCCCCAGGCGATTTCAGGCATGATCCCCAGATTCCTTCTCGACCACTACTTGATGTAGGGTCGCTTGTCTCCTCTCCCCTGGATCCGGCAGCGGATCCTTCTGTTGTAGTGGACGAGGTTGGTGTACAGTCCAAGCACAGGGCCCGTCAGTTTGTCACAAAGCTGTGGGTCTCTGATTGCAAGGGCAATTTCCACCTCGCCACTTGTTTGTGTGACAATGGATCGGAGGTAAATCTCCAATCCAATTCTTTTTTGCCTGACGACTGCGTGTTTGATTCGCCTCATCCTGTTACCCTCGAGGGAGTTTCTGGACATTCTCTCGCAGGTGGGCAACGCGGTTGTTATATATCAACTCATTTGGTCGCTCAAGACCTTTGGGAAGATGGCAATGTGGAGGAAGTTATCCTTAAGGATGACTACTTCTATCGTGCCGACATAAATTATGACCTTTACTTGGGCCATCCTTGGCTTCGCAAGAACAGGGTGGCGCCCGTAGGTCATCGGCGTTGTTTTTTTGCTGGAGTCAGGTCCCTTGGAGCGTCCTGAATTTCGTTTTTTGCACGCAGGGTTTAAAAGTGCAGAAGAATTTTTGGAGCAAAAGGTTACACCAAAGTTTGGCGAAGATGTCACCATTGCAGAGGTGAATGGGAGTGCCGATTACTCCCGAGAGTTAGAATGTCTTCGTAGGGACTCCCAGCCACGACGCCCTTCGCGCTGGCACTCTTCATCCTACAGAGTTGTCGACAAATGGCGCGATACAATTTGTGAATATTTTTATGAACACCATTCCTTTTGGCCACAGTATGATGCCTTTGCTAACCGCGAGAACAAGCGCTTTGACAAGCACTTTCGCGACGCTTGGACCCATAAATGGGACAAGAAGTTATGGATTAATCCTCCGTTTCACTTAATCCAGCAGGTCATCCACAAAATCAAGCAAGATAAAACCCAGGCGATTTTAGTTGTGCCCTTGTGGGACGACAAGCCTTGGTTTCAGGAATTACAAGACATTTGTGTAGATTACATCGAACTTCCCAGGAAGATTAAGCTGTATGCCAGGGACGACACAGGTCCCCTGCCACAGCGGCCCTGGAGTTCGCTTGCATTTCTCGTGGATGGAAAGCTTTCTGACTCTGATTCTGCTGATTCTAGTACTGATTCCTGTGTTGGGTCTGAATCTGAGGTTGAGCGTGGTACTGATGATGAATCTATTTTTTCTGATTTTTGTCCGTCAGATGCCCAAGGTGATCCAACGTCAAATGGATCCGCCTCGTCTCCCTCTTCCCCAATACGATCTACATCCAAAAGAATCTACGGCGCACGGACGACAAAAAAATTTTCTTCGCGCCGCAAATTCAGAGTTTTTTATGAAAAACTGCGTGTGGAAGCTTTCATAGATCCTTTCGAGGAGCTGGATCACGAAGAGAATCTCTGGAATGTCGACACTCGACCCACCTATCTTCAAGAGGCAGTTGATACGGACCTTTTTAGGGACATCCGTAAGAAGATTCTTCCTGCCAAGGCCGAAGAAATCGCCAAATTTTTTTCGACAGTAATTCCTGGCGATCAGGTGGACACTGAGTTGTGTTCCAAGAAAAGAGACAAGATTTTTGAGGAACGGAAGGACACAACCCTTTCGGGGAAGTTGATCAAAGACCCCCCTGTCCGTGCGCAGTTCGGTGAAGCCTTCATCGAGCTTCGTGAAGGGTACAAGGCGAAGAAACAGCGTCCTTATGAGAACCATGGACAGAAACATGAGATACTCAGAAAAAAAATCGAGAGAAATCTCAGGGAATTTGGTTGGCTTGAGGGTTGTATGACCAGCGAGTGGTGCTGTGCACCCTTCACAGTCCCGAAGCCGCCGCCTGCAGACCAGAACACTATTGATGGTTGGCGAATGGTTGTTGATTTTCGCAACCTCAACGCCGAAACCAAGGCGTATTCACACCCCCTGCCCCTCATTGAGGAGGAAATCGCCAAGAGGGCACGAGGTCGTTTGTTTTCTGTGCTGGATCTCCGTCACGGCTTTCACCAAATGCCGTTGAGGAAGGACAGCCTACCTCTCACCTGTATGTGCACGCCATGTGGCCCAGTCCAGTGGACGGTTATGCCCATGGGCCTGAAGAACGCCCCTTTGTTTTTTCAAAGAATGATGGAGGATGTGCTTTTTACAGCTCATCCTGAGCTTCGTGCCTTCGTGAGTGTGTACATAGATGACATAATCATCGTGACAGAGGGGGAGGGACTGACCGAAGCCGAGCTGGTGGCCCTACATGAAAAGCAGCTGAACCAGGTTTTGGACATTCTTGATGCCAATCAGCTGATTTGTGGGCCAAAGAAGGGAAAACTATTTTTAAAATCAGTCGAATTTTGTGGTTCTCTCCTTGAGAATGGCACCCGACGACCCAGTCCAGGGAAGCTCGTCGCTATTCAGAAGTGGAAGCGCCCTGAGACGATCACGGAATTGAGAGGATTCCTGGGTTGTTGCAATTTTTACCACACTTTTGTGCCGAATTATGCCAAATTTGCTGCCCCCCTCACTGAACTATTGAAGGTAGGGAGAGATGCGGGCAAGGCAGGTTCAAAGGTTCGTGTCAAGTGGACTGACGAGTGCGAGGAGGCCTTCCATCACTTGAAGGCGGCCCTCTGCGAAGTCGCCACGTTGCATGTGCCGAAATTCGACCGACCCTTCTACATAAGAACCGACGCTTCTAGGTACGCGATCGGAGCTGTCCTTGAACAGGTTGATGAAGCCACGGGTGATCATTACCCTCTTGCATTTTGGTCTCGGAAGCTAGCTCCACGCCAGATGCAATGGTCACCGCGTGAGCAAGAGACTTACGCCATAATCTGCGCTCTGAAGAAGTACCAATCGTGGGTTGGCACCAATCGAGTCGAGGTCCTGACGGATCATCGATCTCTGGAGTATTGGGCCACCGAACACATTGATACTGTCGCGAGCCCAGCTGGTCGACGGGCCAGATGGCATGAATTTCTCAGTTTGTTTGACCTCCATGTGTCGTATTTGCCTGGAAAACACAACACGGTAGCGGATGCTCTGAGCCGATGGGCTTACCCCGCTTCAGAGGGGCTGCAAAGTACCAACATCCATGGTACGGAGCAGGACCGCCACGTCGTAATCGAGTGGGATCAAGAAGAAAAAAAGCTCATTCGACGTGAATGCATGCAATGCACTGTTAAACAGCACGCATGCCCGTGTCATGACATCACGGCCTTCTCAGATCCGGCGCATGCCCATGAGATTATCACCAAATCACTGAAAGTCGTGGAGAAAGTCACCGATCCCTCCTCAGGGAGTGTGAAACGGTTCGAGTATACCCGACCTGTAAGTGGATTTCGGTTGATTCAGGGCATTAAGCGTCGAGATCCGGCCAAAACTCCACCCCTGCCGAAAGATTCCCTTATCATCCGTGACTGGACGAACGATTATCTGCATGATTCCATGTTTAAAGAGGTCTTTGAGAATCTCAAATCCAAAGATGCTCACAAGGATGGAATTTATGCTGAATATTCGTTGGATGGGGGGAAGCTGTGGATGGAGGGTAAATTGTGCGTACCAGACGCCCTGGCCCCCCGAGTGTTAAACTGGTGGCACAAATGGGAGTCCCCCCACGCACATGGCCGTAGATTATGGTCGATGATTAAACATAGGTTGTTCGGCTCAAGGCTATATACTCATTGTATGAAAGTAGCCGCCGGATGTGCCCAATGTGCTGTCTCGACGCCCCCCAGCGCGAAGAAGCACGGCCATCTGAGGCCACACCCTATTCCGGAGCGCCTCTTTAACAGAGTAACCAGTGATTTTTTCCATCTTGGTGAACTCGACGACGAAGAGTGCCATTGGACCAACAAAAAGGTCAATGGAGTGCTCCTTATACAATGCCGTCATTCTGGCTACATTCAGGTGTTGCCTTGCAACATCGAGTCAATGACTGGCAAGGCTGCCGCCAAATGGTGCGCGCAGACCTGGATGGGAGGTTGGGACGTCCCATCTGAGGTGGTTACGGACTCAGGCAAAGAGTACACCTCCGAATGGTGGAAGGAATTATGTGCTCGCCTTGGAAACCACCACCTGAGATGTGAAATCCACTCACATCGAGCGCTGCCTGGCGAAAGAGCCGGACGCTCCATTATAAATATGCTTCGTAAGGAGCTCGCCAGTGAGAAAGACTTCCATTGGCTTGAAGTTCTCTTCGCATTGCTTCGCCGTTACCACAACACGCCATTGTACCATGGCCTTTCGCCAAATGAAATTGTCTTTGGACGAAAGAAGTGTTGGTGGAACATGCCGTTGAATAATCCTCGCCCTTGTAAAGATGCTTCGTTGTTTTTGGACGAAATCCAACGAGCAGAAAAAACTGTCTCGAAATTAATCGATAAGCATCAAGCTGACTGGCTTTGGGTCCAGAATCAAGGCCGAAAAAACCCCCACAATTTTGAAGTCGATGATCGAGTTTGGCTTCGAAAATCCGAAACCACCCTGGACGGAGATGATAAGCTTCTTCCCTTGTGGGAGGGGCCATTCGCTGTTACAGCGCGTCTAGGTGAGAACAGGTGGAGGATTCGTGTGGATGTCAGCAGGGAAATTGAAGTTTCGGGCGATCGCCTCAAGAGAGAGATCCCCTCCCCCAAGGATCGGGTTAAACCCCTTTTTTGGACTTCGAAATTTTTGTCCGATCGGGTCATCGAAGGGGGGAAGTACGAGCTCAAGAGGATTTTAGAAGCAAGACGTGACGAAAAGGGCGAATGGGAATTTCTATGTGAGTGGAGGGGCTTTGATTCCAGTCACAACAACTGGGAACCAGCCCATTCTTTTGTCCATGGGTACACCAAGGGGTTCATCGACTTCCTCAAGAAGCACCCCGAAATTGGCGTACTCCTGACAGACTGTCTGTCGAAACCAGACAGACAGGTGGAGAGCGACGGAAAAAGACCTGTGGTGAATCGAGATCCAGCCTTTTACGGCCCTCAGCAGCCACATTCCAGGGCTGATCCGTCGATCCCCCCTCCTGCGGTCAGGCCAGCCCAGGAGTGAAATGAAGACCAAGCTTCGAGTTCGGCCGCTGATTTGCAGCGCCCAAGCCGTACGAGGGCCCCACCAGACAGGTTGGTGGTCACATGTATTCGTGCTTGGCCGAATTGAGGGAGACCCGTCGTGACTTGAGTCGCCGACGCCATAATCTGGGTAACAGTCGTCTAGTCCAGGGCGTCATGGCACTCGTCGCTAGGGCTCAAGGGTGTAGGTCCGAAACCCTTGCATGTCCAACTCCTACACAAGCTCCAGCCTCGCCCCGTCGACCACTCATTCCAATGTGAGTGTTCTGACGACTTGAAAAAACCACATTCTGCTCAATCCACTGTTCATTCTTCCTGATTACGACATGATGTGGAGAACTGCGAATGTTTGATAATTTGACGTCAATCAACTTTTCTTTGGTCTCCGTTCGGCAGACAAGGCGTAGATACGCTGCCGAAAGCCACGGAGTGTGCTGCCGTGTCCAGAAAAAACCAACCTCAGGCTTAATTCAGGCAGATCCGGGGCAATCTTGTCTCTGTTGGTCTGTGCATCTTTGGAATTTGGCTACTCGTGCAGATGGAAGCAAATGTACATAGTAAAAACGCTGGCCAGCGACATTCACACACACAGCACACAGCGACATACACACGACAGCGACATACACACACAGCGACATTCACCCCTACAGGCACCCCCTGTAGTACTGGCTGCACTAGATGCGACGCCAGGAACTCAGATCTTACCTTCATTTGCCGTGATGCTGAAGCCAAAGTCCAGATTCAGATCCAGATTCCTTGAATTTACCTTGAATTCCTCAGGTTTGTCCACCATTCTGCGCAACAGTGGAACAACAGCGCAAAACCCCGACGTCAATTGTTCAGACAACCTTCATATGAGAGCTCTAGGGACTTCTAACAGCAACCTCTCGGACCTCAGAGCTTCCGTAAGCTTCGGTGTATTTTTGGCACACGCCAATGTGAGCTCAATCCGACCTGAAAGTGTCGAAAAAGGTGAATCCAAGTGTCTTGTGGGACTCAATCGAAAGATGGGCCTTGTCCAAGTCGATTGACACCGCCGCCACTGTAAATAAAGGACTATTCGGTGTCTCTCAGTTATATACTGTCAGTAAAGCGCCTTCAGCGAACCTTCGGCGCGTTACATGCCAAGGATCCAGGGCCATCATGTCCCATCATGATGCATCATCACATGATCCACATTTTCATGGAATCTGTTGGATGCTCGCGAACCAACGTGCCGGAAAGCACAATTCATCTGAATAAACGACAATATATATTAACTCTAGTCTAAACGAAGGTGTTAGTAGTTTCAGTTCTAGACATTCCGCTTCATTTCACCTTCATCTGAGGGAATTTCCTCATTTTAGGACAATTTAGGTTGATTTCCTTGTCATCTCCTCTCATTCCTCGAAGATCTGTTTACGGCTTTGCCAAACTTCGTTGACGCTGATGTTTTTCTGTTCACTTAGGGCCTGCAGACTACATTTGTATTTGTTTTCCCTCTCTGTGATTGTTTCATCTCCTTCATCTCTGCTCAAATTGATTCTCAATCTTGCTGAATCTTGTGATCATCCACCAGATGCGCCAAATCTGAAGCACATGCTGCACTTTTCAGAACGAGAAAAGCGGGAGTAACACGATGTAGAGTACGTGGAGGACACCGTAGCGTGCCCGCGACGGCTAAACTGTGCCAGAGCGCCGAGATGTCACTCCATTTCTTGATTCTCCCACTCAATCCACCAATAATTTACCTCATTCTCAACCAGGGCATGGTTTGGTATCGATTCTCGATACGTTTACATGCTTTTTAGCCCGTAACCTAATGTTTTACTGCCCGGAGGACTGTTCGTCACTCCTCATTCTGTCTCATTTCAGGTTCATCCATCCTGATTCAGTGCCAATTCAGCCCAAATCAGGTCAGATCAAGCAGATTTCGCCCCATCGAGGCTACATTTCTATTTTTTTCTGGGACTTACCCGCACTACGTTCTTCGTTGACGTAGCGACACACCCCAGTGTGTTTTTGGAGGGGGAGTGTAAGTGCGGCTAACCCCCATCTGCTCAGATTTTCACAGATCTGCCCCAGATTGGCTACATTTTGGCCATTTTCTCTGCTTCGGCGGAATCGCCGCCCCGCAGCTCAGTCTCAGGATCAGACCTATATATTTCTGATGTGCCGGATCTGATTTCGCGGTCCATTCATCTCAAATCCGCCGCGTTCCGATCATTTGCCCGGAATCGCCAATTGCCGCTGACGCGCGTGCGGGAGCCAGATCGGCCAAATATTTTTTCACAATCGGATTTATATAAATCTTTTCAGATAGATATGGACACTCAGATGTACTTAGGAATATCCGCATCAATTTTCTTCTTAGACTGGGATTTTTTGACGGATAACAATCAGCATGGATCTTGCCTCCGTTGTCGCCGCTCTTGCCTCCGTTGGTGTCCGTGTATCCGGTTCTGCCCCCAACAGCAGCGTTCAGGTCGACTCCTCGCGTGCCTGCCCCCCCGGTCTTGCCGGCCCTGAGCCCTCCGGCACCATCTACGACCTAGGGCAGCACTTTCACACTCTAAGACTGTTTCAGTCTTAACTTCAAGAAAGATCGCTTTACAGAATTATCTACTGCAGTGCACGGAACGTGCGACGACGGGCGGCGATTTGCCGTCAATTAGAAATCGCGGTAGAAATCGGGTATCTCACCGATTTCTAACCGCAAATCGACCAAGACAGTAAAATTATGGTAATTCCACATCAATTTAATGGTTAGCAATCGGATTCGAGATTTCGCGGGTTGGAGAACAGGGATATCCCGGTGACAGCCGGTGTCAACGGCTTCCGCACGGTAGTGACGGCTCACAGGCCTCCGGGCCATGGGCCATAACGGGTGTGACGGCTCACAGGCCTCCGGGCCATGGGCCATAGGTTCTGGGTACTGCTTCACTATCGTACTGAAAACTACCAATTTGCCCGTCACGTTCTTGAAAATGGACTGGCGGCCCTGCAGGTATCCCTGGATGAGATCCAGGTGGAGATGTTCGCGAGCCAACAACAGCACATCATGCAGTTGTATTGCTCGATACATATGAATAACGCTTTCCGTTTCTTCTGGAAAGCAATGGGCCTAGCGTATGCTGACCCTCCCTTCTCCCTGCTCGCGAAGGTTCTAACCAGAATCGCTTATGAGGGAGGAAGGGTTGTCATGTGTACCCCTGACTGGGGTTGTTCAGGTGAACAGGCTAATTGCCGCCGAACGCTGGACAGAATGACTGTGAGAAGAGTGCAACTCCCCGACGGTCCCATTTATGTGCCTGAGGATTCAGACACAGCTATGCAGGCCCCTGAATGGGCCAGTTTCTTATCCATCGTCGATGGATCCCCCAACCCTGTACCCCTGTGTGATCTGGATCAGGTGCTACTGAAAGAGGTCATGGCCCAAAATCGTGGCTTGACCCTTTCTGATCTCAAAAAACGATCTCCTGGGCACCTATCTGCCACATTTACAGGGTGTGAATCCCCTGATGGCGATCTGGAACCTGCTGCTGTGAAGGAGGATGGTGACGACCAACTGTCTGAAATCGCCAGCTCTATCCCTCCTGTTGATCCCAGCTGTGTTGAACTCAAACACAGTGCCTTCTTGGCCCAGCTGCTGCTGGACGAAGTAGACCTAGGGTCAACCTCAGAACCAACTTCCCCTGTTGGGAAACCTGTTTTGCACATGCAGCATACTTGCTCAGGTGAACCTGTGACTCAGATTCCTGATGCTCTAGCGCGGCCTGCTTCTAACAACATGCCATTGTCGGAGTATGACACTCAGGAACTCCGACGGATCCTAGATCGCATAGACTTGTAGTCGCGAGGAAAGATACGGTGCCATCGGTCAAAATGGCAGAGTCCGCGGTGAAATTACACTCACCGAATATCACACGCTTGTCAAGGCTTATCCCAACATCATTAGCAACATGACTCTAGACATTGAGTCAAAACTGAAAGAAGCATGACCGATTTATTTGCAATTTTCGGGCTCCCAAAGTGCTCCCCACTATCTGCAGAATGCGTGGAAACCGTCTTGGGCAACGTAGTGATTTCGTCCCTTGGCCTACCTTTTTCGACAAGCAAGCCAACGTGTGTGACCACTCAAAAAGCAACGACATCGGTTCCGAAGGCTTGCCTAAGGAGACCATATTTCTGCGGATGCCGCTATTCGCCTGAGCACTCATGTGTCTTATCTACTAAAAGTGCTGTTAAAATTTCCCTTGGCTCTTTTCAATAGCAAACAATGCAGTGAATTCCAGGAATGATCTCTCACTTGAGTAGTGACAATTCAATGTGTCAACAAAACACCAACCTAAAAGGTTGCAAGAAGAATGGTACAAAAGCCTTTTAGAACCTTATAAATTGATATAAAAACATTTGTAAATCATGCAAAAGCTCATTTTATATCAATGTCATAGATTAGGAACATCCCATGCTGAAATGGATTTATCGCTTTTAGGAAATTGCATGAATGGCATCCGGGAATCGAACCTAGGATTTTGCAATGCAAATCTCATGTTCCGCCAATTATAATAACACATCCAGCTGATAAATTTTCATCTCAATTTATTATAGATCAACAGATAATATTGTCTGAACTCAGAAAACATCCGTCTTTTCTTTTTCTGCCCCAGCAGAACAATGTCCAGATCCACAGCGATCATGCATGACAGATCGATCAGCGATTACGACAAAGTCCTTACCAAGTCTGAACCAAGAAGACGATAAACAGGTACTCTCATGCTCATGGTAGAACTGCATTATTGAGGGAGTTATAGAATATAGAACTGTAGCCAGACTTCGTCAGTGCATCTGCGAGTTGATCTTGCGTAGCCACCCATTCCAGATTGGTAACTTCTCCAGACGTTATAGCATCACGAATCACTGCAAGCCCAATGAGAAGTCTCTTCTCAGACACAGCCTTGTGCAGATAGACGTGGTCGAATAGTGAAGCACAGTCAGTAGTAGCGTAACAGGGACTCGCATCTTCGTAATCTCAGTAACGACATTGAGCGTTAAGAACAGGTCATCCAAGCAGGCTGAACAAGCAAGGGTTTCCCCAGCAAAAGTGGACTTTACGACTCTGCGCAGGGTACGGCTTTTCCAGTTGATCAGACGGAAGCGCTCTTTCTTGTCTTCACCGACACTTGCGATAGTCCACAGCCAGCCACCAACAGTTTTCCCTTCTTCCCCATTGCCTCATGACGAGTCATGGTATCCAATAAGACGAACAGGTCCACTCAACTTGGGAAATCTGATGCATAGCGATCTCTTCCTCATGTGCTGCAAGGTCTTGTTCGCTTGAAGCGCATCCGAGACTGTAGGTTTGCTTGATCGTTGTGAGAGACGGCACACGCTATAAGAGAAGTCAGGTCTCGTTTGCCCGGTACACCAGGACAAAGCTCCAATCAAGCCGCGGTACAAAGTGGTCTCTTTCGCGTTTAATAGTCTTACACGATCTGTAGACTCCTCCAGAGATATCTCCGCGATCTCATCAACGTACTTCTGTTGGTCCAACGTTATCTCGATCAGATTGCCGTCATCGTCACGTTTCCATTCCAAATGCACTCCACAAAACACATACTCCTCTCTGACCCCTGCTCCGTGACCGCTGGTATGGCTCGTCGCAGCTGCCGGTCATACAGCCACAGCGTACCCACGTCAAGTACGACAGCCACTGCCAGGACTGGGAGACTGCACAGAGGTTGCTGAAGGACCGGCAGCACCTCGCAAGGCCAGCCCATGACGTTCCCCACAGCTGGATGGTTGGCGTACACCTGAAGCCAGGGATCACTCTGGCCGTCAGGGCTCTTCACCTTGGTACCACGCACCTGGGCCCACGATTGCGCCGACACCACGCGGGACCACTCTCTGAATGTCGTGATGTCCCGCGCCACCCAGGAACCGATCAACAGGTCGAAGGCCTGCGCCACCGCCGGCATCCAGTGAGGGAACAAGGACTTGCCCTCTTCATGCTCGATGCACGACCGTGACACCAGCAGTGCGTGCAGCGGTGCCCTCTGAAAGGTTGCCCGCAGGTCGCCGGGGAGGCCGGCAAACGGGTTCCACGGCGGACGCTGCAGGATCCTCCCTGCCGGCGGGCAGAAGGGTGTGTCACCGCGCAGGAACGCATAAGCCGCCCTCTTTCGATAATGCATCGGCAGCTGCATGATCTGGGTGAGCCGATGGTTCCTGCGGGCATACACATGTTCCGCGATCTGGACCATGTCCTCCACAAAGAGCCTGGCCTTGGCAGGGCCCCGGGACGACGCCGCTCGCACCGCAGCGAACAGCCGCTTCAGGTCCCCGGGGACGACACTCGCCATCAGGGATTCAGTCCACCTGCAGCCGTGCTCCCTCCACGCCACGAACTCCACCGCCCTGTCTGTCAGGGGTAGCTCTGCCGTGAACTCCTCCACACGCCTGCACAGGAGCCCAGCCACCTCCTCGTCCCGCGCACACAGTAGGCGCATGTGGCCAATGTCCTCCTCCGGCCCCCCACAGAAGATACAGGGGTGGGCTGGTATTGCCATACGCGTGGGCTTTTGTCTCCACCGTCGCATGACCTGCATGGTGGACAAGCGACCGTCACGTGCCCGCAGCATATTCCTGTGCGTTGGGCCGTGGTGCACAGCTCCCAGGGGCATCGCCTTGCAGGCGCCAGCCAGTGGCGTGTGCGCCCTGGTGCGAGCCGCTAGCGAACGCCACTCCATCTCCCGGACTTGCTGAAGGGCTTGCATGGATGGCACACGCGGCTCGAGCTCTCCATTATCCCCCGGCACTAAGAGGATGGCGTGCTCCTTTGGCAGGACGAGATGGACAGGCGGGGCCATTGCACGGGCCGCGGCAGAGTCCGGTGCCTCGAGCGGGACCGCCGCCAAGTGCGAGCTCTGCCTCACCACCCAGTGGTGCGGCCCCCCAACTCGGCGCGGCAGCCGCCGCAGCCCCTGCACTATCCAGCTCAGTGCGTGCTGGTTGACCAGATGTGATGTCGGCCCCTTGATGCCACGGTACAGGGCCTCCTGCGCCCTGCGGAGATGCGCTCCTATGACGGACGCATCCACCACGTGTACCGTGCACGCTGACGGGGGCGTGTGCAACAAGTACGCCGCCGCGCCGATGATCTCTGCCTCCGGGACCGTGCCGTAGATGGCAGCCGTCCACATGGGGATTCCCTGGCTGGCCATCGCCACGTTTGTGGCGTCGTCTCCCTGGGGCGACGCGTCAGACGATGTGACTTTAGTTGCCACCGGCACCCAGCAGTACCGGTGGGGCTCCAGCCACGCCACGTCGGAGTGGGGGCTCTGCACCACCTTTCCTAAGGACGCCGCACTGGAGGCCGTGACCTCCGGGGACAGGACCACCCTCGGTCGATATACCGCATGTGGTCTCCAGGCCAGGTCACATCCGCAGACTGACTTTATGGCGTCCAGGGCGGTGGTATACTCCGCTCCCCAAACTGTTGCGGAGCAGGAAGGCTGGTATACCACCACAGACCCCTGCTCCACTGCGCCGCCATCACGCAACGACGTGACGGCGACGTGCGGATCGTGTGGCACGTTGGACATCCCGACCACTTCCGGGACCGAGTACTCATCCGGATCCGGGATTGGGCCTGCTGGCAGCAGAAGGACAATTGCCCACTCGCAACACCTGTGCACCGCCGTGCACGCCCTGGAAAACGCTGGCCGCCCGTGCACAACCCACAGTGGTGGCGGGCTTATGCCGCCCCCGGCGTGTGGAGTGAGCAGGGGGACGGACGCTGGATCGTCTTGCTGTCCGTAGCCCTCAAAGACGTCCCCCAATAGAAACAGGAGGGCGGCTAGCGGGACGAACGGCATGGACAGCCCCGGGTTGGCTGGATCCCATCCTTCCTCCCTGTATCCGCCCACCACATACACGTCCCCCGCAGCGGACTGTCTATTGCGTTTGCTGGCCTTCTTTTGGCGCACCGGGTGTATTAGCCGGTGAGTCAACGGACCGGGCAGCTGCGGCCTGAAGACGTCGCGGAGCCCCGTGAGCCACACGTGGTCCAGCTGGTGGGGCCCTACTCCCGCGTGCGGAAGGTGCAGGTGGTCCTCATGGCACTCCTGAAGCTGGACAGCCCAGTGCCCAGGCGCAGGGCAGGGGAGCCGCGCATGCAGGAGGTCATTTGCGGGATCAGTCAGGGACTGTACTGTCGCATCCGTGCGGGGCCCCGAGAGAACGCAGATGTCCCTACCCTTGAAGGTATAGGATTGGGACACCCACTTCCGCCCCGCCCACTGCACTTGCGGCAGATGGGCGTGTACACACGAGTACACGGACGATGGCATTAGAAGTCCTACGCGCAACGTCCCCATCGCCCGGAGTACCCTGTCCACCCACGTATTGCCAGCGTGTGTGGCGAATGACGCAGAGGGCACCATGAACTGCCCGCACACTCCGTACTGCACGTGCATGTCTCGGAGCATGGCCCGCAGCTCATCCCGGACTGTCGTCGACCTGTGGTGGGTGAGCTGAGCCATGGTCGCCACGACGGAGTCGTGGCATATAACCTGGACATCCGCCAACCGTAACCCATGACCCGACCGCACTGCCACGTTGGACAGGTCCTTGGGCAGCTTCTCGAATTGCAGGGCCGCAGCCTTGATGGCAGTATTCAGTTTGATCACTGCCTCCGCCGTGTCGGACAGGTAGGGCGCCGCGTACCGCACGATGCCTCCAACCACAGCCGCCATCACCTCATGAGGCACCGACGCCGGCCCTAACGTGTTCTTGCACCAGCCCAGCAGAGCTTCACACCGGAGTACATGTTTCTCCTTCATGGTCGCCATCCTCCTGGGATCGAGGCGCAGGCCAAAGTATGGTACCGTGCCCTTGGCACGTAAGTATACGCATGGGGCCGCCGTGTTCCCTGGGTTCAGGTATACCATGATCGAATGGATGCGAGCAGTATTGGCATAGGCGCATTTGCCGACGTTGAGGGACATGCCCATGTCAGTGAGATACCGCGCTATCGCCGCCGCATACTCCAGGAATTGCGGCAGGGAGTGCGCTATCAACAGGAGGTCATCACAGTACGCCTGTACCAGGGGTGGCACCGCATGGCGAGCATCTCCCCGCGCCTTGCAGGCGAGGCTCCGCAGGAGAGGCTCCAAAAGGAGGAGGTAGAGCACAGCGCTCTCCGCACTGCCCTGCCGCAGGCCCCTGTGGAGCCGTATGCTCGGCGTCGGGCCGTGCGCGGTGACGATGCGCACCAGAGACCCACAGCTGAGGGTGTGGAACAGCCTGATGAGCTCCTCCGGGACACCCATGTGGCGCAGGAGGAGCGCCAGCGCTCCGTGCGGCGCTGTGTCAAAAGCTTTTGACACATCGAAGGCCAGGACGTGGTTTTCCTCCAGCCCACGCTGCAGCCTGCGCTGGGCCAGGCACACCGGGGCAGCCGCCGTGGAGCCCGGCATGGCTCCAAACTGCCAGTCCGCGGCCAGTCCCTTGCCTGCCAGAACAGCTGTGAACCTCCGCATGAGGGGAGTCATGAGCATTCGCATGTCTTGCTGCCCCAGCGCTTTCGGCCTGTACTCGTCCAGGTTGCCCGTGGCTGTGCCCTTGGGCATCAGCCAGATAAGTGCCTCGTGCCAGGACTCCGGGACGTCCGCACCCCGTAGGATTGCCCTGTACGCATGCACCAGGAGCCCCTGCACCGGTTCAGGCAGCTCTGCTATGAGGGCAGCCGTGACCCGGTTGGACCCCGGAGCTTTGTCGTCCGCCACGGCCTGCTTCACGGCGTCTTTAAGGTCCTGCATGGTGTAGTCCTGTACCGACCTCCATTCCTCCGGCACCCCTTTGGGAATGTGAGCCCGGACCAGCCGCTCGAAGGCCAGCAGGTTCACTGGCCGCTTGGCGTACAGCGCCTCCCAATACCTCTGGACCTCGCCAATGACGTCCGAGGCCTCCAAGAGCACCTTCTCCAACTCGTGGACGCGTACGGACCATAGGCCTGACGGGGCATAGTTCACCACGTTGATGGCCCCCCGTATCGCCGTCCATCGGAGCTGCAGATCCGGTACCCTGCCCCGCCAGTAGTCCTTGATGGACCGGCGCCTGTTGCTCCTGAGGACATCCCGCAGCTCCTCCACGCGTGTCTCCAGCTGGTGGAGCTGTTGGTCCAACGCGGCATGTAGGTCCTCTACCGAGGCGGGGGACAGGTCGGGGTCCACTCGCCGGAGATGCTGTAGCAGGGCAGTCGCCTCCTGGGAGTGGAGTCTGGCCGCCGCCGCGTCCCGTTGCCACAGCTGATGGGCACGCCAGGCCAGGGCCTGCTGATCCGAGAGGACCTGGTCCAACGACGCCTTCGTTTCCGCCTGCCCGTACGGGTACTGCGGGTCCACGCCTGAAGGCATGCGCACTCCCGTGACCCTGGACACGTCATCACGGAAAGGCGTAGAGCAGGTCAAAGACCGCTTGCACCTCTGACGTGCCCATGGTGGCAGTGTCCTGGTCCGACGAGAGCCACGCCTGTAGCCGCCGATCCCCGCAGGCCTTCTGCAGTACTGCCGCTGACGCCTCACGAACCCCCGGGGAGTCCGGGCGTATGGCATGCAGCCTGCCTTGGGCGTGCGAGTAGGCCATCCTGGTGACCCTCTCTTTGCCGGCCACCGCTAGCGGGATGTCCAGGACCACAGGGCCATGATCCGACCCCAGTGACGCAGGAGACCGCCCCGGCGCCAAGTGTGGGCGCTCACGCGCCGCCCATGGGACCAGAGGCGAGTTTAGAAGGAAGGAGTCCAGTCGGTGCCCTGCCCTCGTGGGCCTCCTGTCCTCCTCCCGCTCCGGGCCTGCCCTGCGGAAACCACACTGTTCCCGCAGGGCTTGGAACCTCGTCGTGGTGGGGTGCCACAGAGACTCCAGCCACACGTTGAAGTCCCCTCCGAGGAGCACGGCCCTGGGGCCACCCGCGCTCTTGGCTGCCGCGTAAATGGCCACGTCAGCCCAGAAGGACGCCTTAGACGCCCAGGAGTTGCCGCCGCTACCCGGGCCTTGGACGTTGATGACCGTGAGGGTGCCACCTGCGGTCACCACATCGAGGGCCATGGCCTTGCCCGGCACGATGTCCACGATATCTCGAACTTCCTCCGCGGCGAACACGTCCGCCCGAAGGGCAATCAAGAGCCCGCCGCGCACCGCTGCCGCCGACGCCGCCTGGGCATCCACCCCTGGGTAAGCATGATACCCGTGGTGACGCCACTGGTTCTCCGAGTGCACCACACCTTGAGGGTCCTGCAGGCCGGTCTCCTGGAATAGGCCCAGGATGGCACCCTCGGCCTTCATGATGCCCGCCGCCACCGCTTCACCGTCGAGCATACCTGGGGCCACTGGTACGCCGTCCCCCCGCATGGAGCCCTGGACGTTCCAGGACACCGCCGCTCGGGTGTCGGAGGCGGGGCCCCTTCATGGCTGCACGTGTGGATCGGGGCCGCCCGCCGGATCCGGATCACTGGACGGAGGGGGGCCACCAGCAGGTTCAGGGGGACCACTCGCACCCGGCGCGGGCGGCCGGCGAGGTGGCCTCTGTCCCTGTGGGCCTCCGCCCGAGGCGGTCGTCGCCTGCTGAGACCCGGCAGATGCGGCGGGCTCCCCCTTTGCCTGTCCGCCGGATGTACTTGCCGCCGTACTCCCCGTAGAAGTCACTGCCCCACGCCGTGCTGCAGACCGAATCGCTCCAGATCGTGCCGCCGACGGCGACGCCCCGCGCTCCGCCGCGGGGCGGGCACCCGTGGGCAGCGTGAGCGCTCTGGACCCCGCCTGGGCCCACGCAAAAGGCCCCGTCTGGCCCCCCGGCATAACGCCAGCCAGCATGGCCAGCGCCTGGTCCCGTTGCGCCGGATCAGTCGCATGGTCCCGCTGGATGTGGTCGCGCAGGTCCTTGGGGTGTAGGTGGGTAGGCCGGCAGTGCGTGCCAGCTTTCCATGTGCAGTGACCAGCCCCATCCAGCCGAGACCAGGGGCAGACGTTGATCGTCTTTGTCCCACGCTGCTCTGTGGCCAAGTCACCACCAAAGTGCTGCAGCACGTACCGAATGTTGGCATAGCCACCATACTGAGGCGGCTGGCCCCTCTTGGGCGGTGGCTTGGGCGCCGCTTTCGGGGCCTGCCTCGCCGCCGCGGCCGGGGGTGCCGCAGGCCGTACTGGTAGCACGCTTGGTGGCTGCGGCAGGTGCAGCATTCCCCCCACGGGAAACTGCTCCTCCACCCAGCGGCGCCACGCGTCGGCGAACTTCTCCCGGTCGCCCTCGACTTTCCACATGGACGTGGAGAATGCCCGGAGCCACGGCCCCATGTTCTCCGCCATGACCAGGCGGAGGGCATCTCCTCCGCTCTGCCGGCGGAAGCGTGTCGCGGCCGCGCCTGCCACGGTCCCTTGGAGGTACAGCGCTCCGCACCCGTCGCCACTCAGTGCACTAAGGTGCAGGGCCTCCAGGTCGGCGGGGCGGATCGTGAGCACCGTGCCCTCTCCGCGATCGTACAGGCGCAGCGCCGAGGAGTGGGGCTCCAACGCCGCCACAACCCAGCACCACGCCCGCGACACGCTATGCAGCAGTGCCAGCGAGGCTGTCGGCCTGTTGCTGGAGGACTGCGCTGCTGAGGCCCTGGGGAGGGCCGCCGCGTGACCCTGCAGCGCCCTGCACATGCCAGCTGCATGCTCAGCCTGCCACATGTTGCTCGGGGCTATGGGCCAGACGTCCTGCCCCTGGATCACCGGCGGCCGCGTGACCTCCACGAAGACCGCCGGCGCTGGCGGGATGTCCTCGGCCGCACACTTGTTCGCCCTGCGCACCGGCCCCAGCTCACTGAGGCACTCCCGGAACACCCGGTAGCAGGCCGGGCCCCGGACTGCTGCCTCCTGGGCCGGCACGCGGTGACTACGACCCACTCCAGTCCCCCTGTTTCCACCCAAACACAGGCCCAATACTCCGCCCCCTCCAACACCACCAGCCGCCCCATATCCGCCATGCCCACCGTATGGGTGGAAGGCACGCTCTCCACCCTCAGCCACCGCTTGGCGCTTTCTTCCCACGGCTGGGGGGCATGCATCCGCTGCTGCTGCATTGCGTCCTGCACGTGCTGCAGGGACACCGTCGCCAGCATGGACATCCCCCCGTCCGCCGCCGCCGCCATACACAGCAGGGCATGTTGCATGCGCGCCCCGGGCAGCCCCACGTTGTGCGGGACGTCCGCCAGGTCCAAGGGCGTGCGGGGCGCCGGCAGGGCATCCAACACCGCTGCAGGCAGTTCCCCCAGGGACGGCAGACGGGCGATGGGCCCCATGTCCCTGTTGAGGACCACCGCCGCCACCCACCGCCTGTCCAGCGCGGACAGGAGGTTGCCCGGCCTTGGCACCCTGAGGAGGGTACCGACGGCGGACATGAGGGCGCACACGCCACAGTCCTTGGTGTTGCCGGCTGGCTGCTGCACCTGTGCCGCCCGGGCGTCCGCCAGCAGATGCTCTGCACCCGGCCATCCCGCCCTCTGGCCCCTGGGTGCCATGCGCATCGTCCGGACCGCCATGTCCCACGTGTGCGGCCATTGGGGCGGGGCCCCCGACACCACAGGCCGGCCCAGCGGGTCCACGGCCAACCGCATGTCAGGGGCGTCTCCAACCGGTCGAGGTACACGCCTCTGAGCCGCCCAGCTCGACGTACCTCGCAATGAGGAGGGCAGCCGGGGTTTGGTCGTGCCGTTGGCCTTCCCACCCCTCCCTCGGGAGCATCATGGCGTGGGGGGCCAGGCATTGCACCACGTCGGCTGCCAGCGCGACCACGTTGTCGCTGAGCTCCACCCCATGGTCTGCGGCCACCAGGAACTGGTGCCTGGGCTTGGAATACAGGTGCTCCAGGGCGCCCCGCAGCTCAGCCGGTGGGGGAGAGGCGTCTCCGCAGCCCCGCAGCCATGGGAGTGCGCCCGGGAGATGCCGCCCTGCTCCTCCTGACCAGACGGCGGCCTTAAGGACCGGCAGATCCCCCCATACAGCCCTAGCGACCTGATCGCGCCAGGGCTGTGGCTTGTTTGCACCCCACTGGAGGACGGCCACCACAGCATGCGTGGTCAGGGGCTCTGCCGTGAGCTGCAACGCTGTCCCCCCCTCGGTCTCGATCACCGTGCCCCGTGGGGCAGTGAAGACGTGGGCATTGGCCCCACGGACCGCCACGCATCCCCACAGGACCGCCACGGTCTCCCAGCCGGGGTGGTTGGTCCTCCTGGGCAGGACCACCACCGGTGGGCACGGGCTGTTGGCGGCCCACACGCGCCATTCCACTCCCACCAGACGCTCGTGACCAGGGGGCCGGTACACTTGTGGCCACGCGACTGGGAGCTGGCGATGGACAGCGGTCCACACATCAGCCCCGCCAGCCCGCGTGAACTGGAGTCCCTCCAGGATGTCCCCGTCCACAGGGCTGGGGAGGCGGGCGGTGCGAACTTCCAGCCCCTGGCCCAGGCGAAGCCCTGGCCTCTCTCGGTCTCCCAGCAGCGAGACCTCCGGGTCTGTGGCCGCAAGACGAGCCGCCACCGTGGGGAGATGCAGAAGATAGTCCACGGCTGGACTGAGACGGGCTCGCGCGGGAGGTCAGGGCAGGCCGCCACAGCACTGCCATCCCTCGCCCAGCTGAGCGCCCTGTCCCACCACTGCGCCCACGCACCCTGCGCTGCCGGCAACGACCAGGACAGGTACGTCACGACCGCCTTAGCCTGCCACTCGCGAGGGTCCATGCCGGCAGGGTGTGTGTGCCACGTGCACACCCATCCCAGATTGGCTTCCTGGACGGCGACCACGTCCCTCCACTGGACCACCGGGAACGGAGTGAGCAGGGCCACCATGCCACATGGCAACGCCACCGCCCACTCGGTCAGGCCCCCACTCTCCACCGCATACCCCACCGCTGGGAGCCCTCCCCCTTGCGCCTTTACCACCGCTTCCTGCAGCAACGTTCCGTGGCCCCGACCGTGGTCCTGGCTGCGGTCCAGGCTGAGGGCCCCCACACGGGCCATGGCCTGGAGGATCAGGAGTAATTCCTGGGGTACTCCCCGCGGCACCGGCGGCTGGGGGTGGGCGAACCGGCAGGCATCTGCCCGCATGCACCACCCCTTGGTCCAGAGCCTGCAGGTTTCCACCTCCCCCGTCTTTGGCTCAGCCTTGTCCGCCACCCCCAGCTCCTGTGGACCCACCTCACGCGCCTCCTTCGCCCCCACGATCACCAGCTCCTCGTCCTGCTCCCCGGCGCCCTGTGCCTCTTCACCCTTGAACTCCGGCTCCTTGTCCCGCTCGATGGCGACTTGTGCCTCCTCACTCCTCCTGCGTTGGTCCTCCTCCTCCAGTGCCTCCGTCGTCGGCGGCGGGCCCGCTGCATCCGTGAACTTCGCCAGGGCCGCCGCCACAATGGCCTGCACGTCCACCTCCTCCCCGGCCACTTCGGCTGATCCTGCTGCTGCTCCTCCCCCGTGGGTTGTCCTTGCCCCACCTCGTCGCCGCCACGGCCTGCCTCCTCATCACCCCCCACCGGGATCGCGTGTTCGGACCCCTGGGGGGCGGCGCTCTCGTCGAGGCGCGTGCCCACCACCACCAGCAGTTTGAGGTCACCGCCGCGGCTCTCAAGGCAGTAGCTGCTGGAGGTGGGGACGAGGACAGCCTCATCCCCGGTCAGCAGCAGGCGGTCTGCGTCGAACACGACCTCTGCACCCTCACGGTGCACCGCCACCAGGAGCACATGGGACCCCAGCGCCATGGGTGTGAGGGGCCGCACGGCCTGCTCGCGGCGCCAAGCGTCAGCCCCACCTCGCCACAAGGCCACGTACAGGCCTTCGTCCCGCCGCACGTCCTCCAGCCCTGCCTCGTCCAGCAGGCGCCCCACGGACAGGCGCACCGACAGGGGGAGGCCTTCCTGGGGCTCGGCCGCCCGGACATCACCGGGGTGGTGACCCAGGACCGCCGCGTCCCCCAGTTGGACACAGCGGACCTGGTCGTTGTCCGGGGACGCTGCCGCCAGGGCCATCTCCCGGGCGACCTGCCCTGGGCGCTGGAGCTCATAGCGCTCCAGAGCGCTCGCCAGCATCCCTGCCTCCCGCTGCCCCGTGCCCATGAGGCGGTGCCTGTGGGCACCCTCGGCCGCATGGTACCTGCAGTGCCGTCGCTCACAGCTCCCCAGGGGAGGGGGCGGCACCGCAGTGGGCATGGGCCGCAGCGGCGCGTTGGCCGGGTCCACGTGCATGCCGGCGTAGACGTCGGGCGCGGCGTCGTCCTCAAACATGAGGGCCAGCGCCGACTCGCCGGGCCCGTATGCCTCCTCGTCCCCCTCGCCCTCCGCCTCCTGCTCTCCCTCCGCCCCTTCTCCAGCCGCGACCACCGCCCCCGGCGTGTCCGGCCGCGGCGGGAAGGGCGCCAGAGGCCGCTCGTCAGCGCCTCCGCCCCTTGCCGCCTCCGCCACGTCCAGCCGTGCCCGCAGGTTGGCGGGCAGCCGGGCCCAGCTGGTGCCCGCATGGAGATCCATGCTGTACGCCAGCCCCGCCGGACACGGCTCACCGGATGCCACCTGGCGCCACTCCCGCCACTCCCACATTTAGTCCTCTACTCCTTCCCCCTTGGCACGTTCCCCACTGGGCTCCACGACCCCGCCGCCCTCCGCCGGCGTTTGCGCCTTCGGCACACCCCGCCCCGCGTCCTGTCCCCCCGAAGAAACCGCCTCCGTCGGCGTCTCCTTGGCCCCTTCCGTCCTCGGGGCGACAGCCGCGAGCGCCTGCGCTATCAGCTCGCCGGCGTCAGCCCCTTCCGGCGCGGCTCCACCACTCCCCGCGGCTGTCCGCCGGTACGCCTCCAGGGCCTGCGCGAGCAGCTCGCAGATGTCTCGCGGGCCAGCCACTGCCGCCTCCTGCGCTGCGTCCCCCGCTCGTTCCCCCGCCGTAGGCCTCCCCATGGGGGCCGCGCCCTGCAACCCACGCGTCGGGGGCGGACGACCACCCGGCACCACCGGCTCAGGGTCCGTCGGCACAACGGGCGGGGCTTCGCGCGGCACGGCTGGGTCCGGCATCTGGACCGTCCGCGGTGGTGAGCCCGCCGCGGGAAACCCCGGCTGGGGCACCGCCAGGGGTGGCGCAGCCGCAGGCGCCCCCATTCTCCTCGCCTCGCTGGGGGGCACGCCACGTGCCTCCCCTTGCGATACCCCCTGCTGCTGGGCGCCCCGCCCCGGCTCAGGCGCCGGTACCGGTACCGGCACCGGCATTGTGTGCTGAGGCGGCCGTGAGTGCTGCTGGGGCAGGGGATGCGGGTACTCTACATGCTGGTGCGGACGATGATGGTGATGGTGATGGTGAAGGTGGACTGGGTGATGTGGCACAGCCCCTTGCGACACCCCCTGCTGCTGGGCGCTCCGCCCCGGCTCAAGCACCGGTACAGGTTCCGGCACCGGCATTGTGTGCTGAGGCGGCCGTGAGTGCTGCTGGGGCAGGAGATGCGGGTACTCCACTTGCTGGTGCGGAAGGTGATGGTGACGGTGATGGTGAAAGTGGACGGGGTGCTGTGGCACAGCCCCTTGCGACACCCCCTACTGCTGGGCGCTCCGCCCCGGCCCAGGCACCGGTACTGGTTCCGGCACCGGCATTATGTGCTGAGGCGTTCGTGGGTACTGCTGGGGCAGGGGATGCGGGTACTCCACATGCTGATGCGGACGGTGATGGTGATGGTGATCGTGTAGGTGGACGGGGTGCTGAGGCACAGCCGCTAGTTGGTGGTGATGGTGAAGATGGACGGGGGGCTGTGGCACAGCCGCCCGGTGTACGTGTTGGTGTGGGAAGTGATGCTGCATCATGCGGAACCCGACGGGGTGATGAAGTAGGTGATGGAGATGGAGTTGGTGGTGCTGGTGAGCCCCAAAGGGCGGGATGGGCATGGGCCCGAGGCCTGGGGGCGGCGGCATCGAAAACGCACCCGGCGCCGCAAACCCCGGCTGCTCCGCCGACCCCACTGGGGGCCGCCCGCGCTGCACGTCCTCGAGCTGCCCGAGATCTGGTAGACATCGGAGTAGTCGGTTGAGCAGATGCACCCCGAACGGCAGCCTGCCCGCTGCGAACCGCGCCTGAACGTCGGGCGCGTTGTACGGGTGGGGATCGCGGGCCAACATCTGCCGCATGCAGACGTGGACGAAGTGGTCCCATCCGTTGTCCCTGGCCGGACAGTCTGCGTCCACGCGTGCCTGGAACGCCGCATACGTGTGCGGCCCCTGTCTGACGAGATCAGACACTGTGTCTACCAGGCGCCGGGCACGTCGCCGGAAGGCTGGCAACTCCGCGGGATTGGTGGGGACAGATAGCGACATTTAGCTAACGAAGGCTGTGTGAGCTAAGGACATGGGAGAACGGGTGGACTCTGTGGCCCGTCCCGCCTGCTGCTGGCTTATTGTTGCACGACACTTCGCACGACACAGTTGCGCACCCCTCTTGCGCGCCCCCCTTCCCTTCCGTGTTCCTTTGCCCCCGGTTGTGCCCGTTAGGCGTGCCCCTTGGCTCAACCCGGTTGTTGGCGGGCCTGTTGCCAGGCAGGGTTGGGGCGGGGGGGGGCGCCCGACGCTGGCTCTGGTCCCTCCCTCCGGGAGTTTCCCCACGGGGTGGCCGATGCATGCACTCCCGGTCAGGGTGTAACTTTGTTGTACGGGCCGTCCATTTTTACCTGCTCCGTACAAATGGACCTGCGTCGTAACCAGGTACGTCGGCCCTTCCCCACACCGGGGTCGGGTACACTGTGGGTCTCCGGCGAGTCCTTGCGGGATAGGCGCGTCTCTTGCCTACCCCGATGGACGGTGTGCCCTACCCGCAGCCCCTCAGAGGACACGAACCGCAGTACGTGCCGTGGGTAGTGCTCTTGGTCAGGCCCATTGGCCACCCCCCCCAGGCCGGTGCCACCTCGGGCCGCTGGCCAACGGTCCCAGGCGTAACCCACCTTATTGCTTGCGCTCAGATGGGGCCGATACGGACACCGGGGGGGCCCCCAAACCCCAGAGGTCGGGTACCTCACCAGCGTCTTTCGCGGGCTCTTGTCACCCCGGCTCCCCCCCGTACGTTGCGCTGTTGGTCCCTGCCTCCTTGCTTTCGTCCCCAGGGGCGTTCCCCCGTCCCGCGCCCCTTGCCGTGCTCCCTGGCTCCCGCCATGTCCCGTCTGCCCCTGCTGTCTGCCCCTGCTCTGGCGTGTTGGTGTCCTTTGTTGTTTTTTTTGTTTTTTTTTTCTGTTCTGTCCTCTGCCCCCCCCCATGTCCCCTCGCTGTCTCCTCGCTGTCCTCGCCCTTTTTGTGGGTGGGTGGAGGAGTAGGGGGCGGGGGGGGGGGACGTCCTCGCTGTCCGCTCTATTGCACAAGCACGTCGTAAGCACGGCGCAGGCACGTGGCGCGGCACTTGTCCCTCCGCTTGGGGGGGGGGGCTTGCCGTGTGGCTCCCGTCGTCACCCTACCCTTCCTGCGGTTGCACCCCCGGTGGTCCCCCCGTTGGGGCTTGCACGGCGCGTGCTCCCTTTGGGCACGGTCATGTGGTTGGTCCCGCACTCCCGTCCCACTGCCTCCCCACCCTGCCGCGGTGTCCTCGGGGGGGGGTCCGCTTCCCGCTACCGTCATCCCCCATTATCCCCTCGCCATCCCCTCGCTGCCCTCGCCCCTTTCCTTGGTGGGTGTGGGAGTTGGGGGAGGGGAGGGAGGGGCGCCCCCGCTGCCCTTCCTCCGGCGTAAGCACCTCGCAGGCACGGCGCTGGCACGTGGCGCGGCACTTGTCCTTCTGCTGGGGAGTGGGGCACGCCGCGTGGCCCCCGTCATCGCCCTTCCCACTCTGCGTTCGCTCCCCCGGTGCCCCCCCCGCTGGGGCCTGCACGGCGCTTGCTTCCCTTGGGCACGGTCGTGTAGTCCGTCCCGCACCCTCTCCCCGCTGCCTCCCCATCTTGCCGCTTTGTCCTCGGGAGGGGGGGCCGCTGTCCGCCCCTCCCTTCCTGCATCCCCCACCCTTTGGGGGGCGGAGGCGTGTGGGGGGGAGGGGGGGCCTTGTCGTTTTCCCTTCGTTGCTCTCATGTCGCAGGCACGAGGCGCGGCATCCGTCCCTCTGCAGGGGGGGGGGGCATGCCTCGCGGCTCCCGTCGTCGCCCTTTCTACCCTACGCTCGCACCCCCGGTGGTCCCCCCGCCGGGGCTTGCACGGCGCGTGCCCTCTTCGGGCACGGTCGTGTGGTACGTCCCGCACCCTCCTACCGCTGCCTCCCCACCCTGCCGCGTTGCCCTCGGGGGGGGGGTCGCTTTTGGCCCCCCCCCTACCCGCATTCTCCGCCCTCGGGGGGGCGGGGGTGGGTGCGGGGGGGAGGGGCGCCCTTGTCGTCTCCCCTTCGTTGCACGCACGTCGCAGGCATGACGTAGGCACGACACAATCACGGGATTGAGGCACTTGGCTGCTGCGGGGGGGGGGGGGTTCCCTTTGAGCCTTCCCGCCCTTCTCCATGGTAAAGGACCCGCACCCCAAAGTCACCAGCCGCTGTTGCCCCTCGGCAGTAGTCGCCTCGTTTCCGCATGGTGCTCAGTGTCCCGTGCCTGCTCCCTCCTGTGCCCATACTTACTGGAGGAGGTACGTACCCGGGTGGAAACGGAAGATGAGGAAGTGCGGGCAGCGGGGAGGACTTACCGTACGCCTCGAAGGCTTCTTGCGCCATCCGCCGCCCTGGTTGAGGGGAGGGCCCCGGTTTCGGCACCCAACATCCCGGGGGGGGGCGACTGCCCATCCTCTCCCTGGTGCCCGTGTATCCACTTCCGAGCGGCCTGATACCGGTGCCGTGGTATCAGTCCGCTGGAAGCGGCGGCTACAAAGCGGCCGGGTGCTCTCATCCCCCGGGCCTCTGCCACCCCCGAGCGCGATGGAGGCCCCTGAGGTCCTATGGCAGAGACTCGGGGAGACGGACGGGGGATTCATTTGTGGCATCCCCTGGCCACCTAGTTAATCAGTTCAGCACAATTTACGCCGCAGGGGGCCCACCGGTTGGCGCCGCTGGTGCCCGTCCCCTCTGCGTCACACTTACTGCAACAGGCGCAGGGGGTCCAGTGGATGGCGCCACTGGCGCGTGTCCCCTCTGCGCCACTGGTTGGGTCATCGCACGGGAGGCCCTACGGATGGCGCCGCAGGTGCCCGTCCCCCCTTGTCGCTTCCTGCCTCCTGCTCTAGGCTTGACTGACGTGACATGACGCATGATTGAGGTCAGAGTCGGTTTCAGGACGCGCATGGCGCACGGCACGACGTATGCCAACTATCCCCTACCCTGGCCCCGCTGCTCCCTCCCTCGCCCTCTGTGCTCGCCTAACGCTGAGCATACCCCTGTCTCCCTCGTCGCTTCCTCTCTCTGTTCTGGCTAGCACGGTGCGAAGCAATTCGCGGGGCAACCCTCCCTCCTTGCTGCCCCCCTCTACTCCCGTTCCCTGGCCTAGCCCTGCCCCTCGTGTGTTCGTTCTCCCTCGTCCTCCCTCGCCCCCTTTCCCAGGCCCCTGGGTCCTCGGCCCTCTGTCTCCTTGTCCCCATCCTCGCTGTACCCTCCCTGCATACACCTCGCGGAGCAATACGTGGCACCTCTCGCAGGTAGGTAGGTAGGTGCACTCGGTCGTGGAGAGGCGCCTCATGGTTCCCCCTGGCGTCGCCCCTGTGACGAACAGGAAGAGGCTCCGCGCGTGAAGAGGGGAGGCGGCTTACTTCCCGCTAGACCTGACTGTTGGCCCCCAACAAAGCGGCCCCGGGCAACGCCGGGAAGGCTGATCGCCGCCAGCGTGACATGCTTGCCTCGCCGGGAGGGTGTGCCCCCGTGCTTGCGCACGTCCCCTCCTTTGGGCGGAACCCTAGGGGTTCACCGGACTTCCTGGCGTGTCCCGTTCCCAAGGCATGCATGCACGTTCTTGGTACCAGGGTTCCGAGGTGCTTGGGTGTCGCACGCTCCGCCTCGAGTCCCAAAGCAGCGCAGGCCTTAGGATGCAGCCTTACCCCCGGTCTCCGGATCTCGTTTGGCCGGGTCACCTGCATGGCACGGGCTGCCTCAGTGCCCGGGCTGTGGGCACTGGGTTTCCTACTGTTGTGCGGCGTTTGTGTTTGGGTCCGGTTGGCGGTTGGGTGTGGGTTTTGTTAACCTCGCCAGTCCTGGCTGGGGTCTTGGGTGGGTGTGTTTGGGCACGGTTTGTGGCGTTGTCCCTCTAGTGTCGGCTGTTTGTGGTGTTCGTGGTTGGGCTTCGGTTTCGGCCTGCTTTTGGGACGTGTGTGGTTTCGTGGGCGCCCCGCTTGCCCCCCGCCGTTTCCGGTTCCGGCGTGCGGTGTGGGCGTGTGTGTTGGGCCCGGGTCTCGGCTGTGCCCAGCCCTTCTTGGCTGGGTTGTCGGGGTGTTTTTTTTGCGCTTTTGTTTTTTCTTTTGTTTTTCTTTTTTTTTTTCCGGGCTTTGTGGTCCCTGTCCCTCTATCCCCTTTCTTTCGGGCTGGGCTGGTGGTTCTTTTTTTTTTTTTTTCCGTTTCGGTGTCCCTTTTCCCCGTGGGCCGCTGTTACTGGCTTGGTGTTGCCGGTTTTGGGTGGGTGGTCCCCCTGTGCCTCTGTGGGGGTCCTGTCTTCGGTGCCTTTTGGGGGGGGGTTTGGCCGCCTGTGGTGGTGTTGGCGGGCGGTTTGGCGGCTGTGGGCTGTTTTCGTGCCTTTCGCCCTCCCCCCTCTGTTTTTTTTTTTGGGGGGGGGCGGCTTGCCTGTTCCTCCCTCTGCCTTCCCTGGGCTGGCGCACGCACTGGCCTGCATTCAGTGTTGTCTTCCGGGCTGTTGTCTTCAGTTGCGTTCTGTGTGGCCGCGTTCCGGCCCCATGGGTCGGGTGGGCTATGTACACGGTGGGCTCGGCGCCCCTTCTTGCCGGGTTTGGTCCTGGCTCTGCCGGCTGGGCGGCTGCGCCAGGCGGGTGCTTGTGGTTTTGGGTTAGGGGGCTGGGGTTGTTCGTGTCCTTTCCCCTCTGCGGTGCCGGCTGTATTCTTCTGGGTGGTCCGCCACCGTTGTCGCCTGGCGCGCTGTGGCCCCGTGTGTGGCCTGCGGTGCTGGTGTGTGGCGTGCTGGCGCGGCGCCTTCCAGGATGTGCGGTGGCTGGCTTCGGTTAGTCCCTCAGGCTAGGGTCAGTTGTGTCGTGCTGTGCCGCTCTGTGCCGCGTCGCGTCGCGTCGTGCTGTGGTGCGTTGCACTGTGGCGCGCTGTGGTGCGGTGTGCCGTGGTCTCGCGTGGTGCCGCGGTGGGTCAGTGGAGGTCAGCCTGGCCTGTGTCGTGGTGCGGAGTGCGGGCCGGAGTGTGGCCGGCTGGTGGTTGGGGGGTGCGGTCAGGTGTGGGTGGCTCGCTGGGTCCGTGTTGTGGGGGCTTGGGCGTGCCGCTCGGGCTGGTGGGTCAGGTAGGTCTTCGGGAAATTCTGCTGAATGATCACGGTGTCCTTGGGGCGTGCACACTGACTCTCACCCATGGACTCAATCTTTACCGGGCCTCGCAGACAGGCAGGCGTACTCGGGGTGTAGAAAAGGCGTTCCTTCTCCAAGGCGGACAAACAGAAATCAGGAGTCGGACGGTGGAGGTGGCTTCCGAACGCCGTTTGAGTGGCGAAAGGCTTGCACTGCAGCTTGGCTGCGCTGGCAGGGACATGAGGGTCCGGGTCGGTGCCGCCGGCAGGCATGAGCTCATACTTCAGGGTCAGGGGGATGTCCATATCTCCGGTGCTGAACTGCAGGGGTCCAGGGCACCGGTAGTAATCTTGGCACTTCCAGTCTTCACGGCGCTCGGAGAAGGCCTTGAAGGGGGCACCGTCCAGCAGCACCAAGGCCTTCGCGATCAGAGCCTTTCACTTCCCCTTGCGGCGCTCGAAATTCATCATGGACGGGATCGGCGTGCCGCCGCACCGCCATTCCTCCACTGGACGCAACAGGTTGGTGACGGACGCCCTCACGGACGTGAGACCAGCTGAGATCAAGCCCCCGGCCGTCCATCCAAGTGCATAGCAATACTCTGCGTCGAACCGCGACGGTAACGCAGCCCGGCCCTCATAGCCAAAAGCGTGGTCGCGTGACGGTCCGTGGGGTTGCCCTCCCTGGGGGCCTGTGCCTTGGTCCCGTGTCCTCTGGGGGTCTCGGTCCCTAGTCGTGGGTGCCGCGGCCGTGCCTTCGTCCTCTTCCGGTGCCTGTGAGGTGGCCTTTGTGGTGGCCGGGGTCGTCGCCTGGCGGTGAGGGCGTGGTGGTGCGCCGTGCGGCGGCGTTCCCTGCGGCTTCCTCTGTGGGTGTGGCCCGTTCTCCCCGTGTAGGTGTGCCCTCCGTTCTCCGTGTGGTTTCCGGTGGCCGGTGGGCGTGCGCTGGTGTTATCCGCATGGCGTCCGATGTTTGCTTCGGTGGTGTGTGTTGGGGTGTTTGGTGGGGCTGGGGCGGCGCTGGTCCCCCCGTCGTGGTGTGCCCTTCCTGGGTGTGGGTCGTGGTGCCTGCCGTGGTGCCCTTTTCCTCCGTGTCTTGGTCCCCGTTCCCGCCCCTTCCTGGTTCTTGGGTGGTTTCCTGCCCGCATGTGGTGTCGCTTCAGGCGTCCTGTCCCTGCGTGTGCCTGCCCTCACTTGGGGCCCTTCCGTGCCCCCTTGCCTGAGTGCTCCTTGGTGCCCCTTGCCCTTCCCTTGCCCTTGTCCTGCCCCTTCCTGGTGTGGTGGTGGCGGGAGGGGCGGGGTGGGGAGGGGGCGCCGGCGGCCCAGGCCTCGGCCTGGGTGGCCTGGAGCCACTGGCGGAGGGCTTGGGGGGTGTAGGGGGGGCAGAGGCCCTGGACCGCATCGCGGAGGAGGGCCTCCCATGCCGCTTGCGGCATGATGGGCTCCGGGGCGGCCTCGTTGGGGTTTGCGGGGGTGCGGGTGCGCACCTCCTCGAAGGTATGCACCATGTGCACCCTTCGTGCCTTCCCGCTCCTCCGGCCCACTTCACCCAGCGGCGGAGCTCCTGCAGAGCGGGGGGAGACCACCAGGCGAGGTGGGCGGGGGCCCGGGGGGGGGAGGGGTCCGTGCCCGTAGTCGTGGTGCGGCGGGGGGAGGACGTGGACCTGCGGTGGTGGCGGGGGTGGCGGTCCCTGCGGGAGCGGGAGCGGCGGCGGCGGGGGCTGGGGGTGGAGGACGGGTACAGGCGGAGGGGGGAGCGGGAGGGGGAGGTGGATATCGGGCGGCGGTGGCGCGCTCGGTGGCGTCCGGGGGAGCGGGAGTGGTGGTGGCGGGGGCTGGGGGTGGTGGATGGGTACGGGTGGCGGGGGGAACGGGGAGCCCGGCGGGGCGTGTGGGGGGAGGGGGAGGTGGACGTGGGGCGGCAGTGGCGTGCCTGGCTGCGTCGGGGGGAGCGGGAGTGGTGGTGGCGGGGGCTTGGGGTGGGGGTCTTGTTTGGCCGGTGGGGGGAGGGGGAGGGGGACATGGGGCGGCGGTGGCGCTCGTGGTGGTGCCCGGGGGAGCAGGAGCGACGAGAGCAGGGTCCCGGGGGGTCGTGGTGGCACCTGGGGGAGCGGGAGCGGCGCGAGTGGGTGGTTGAGGCGCGGTGGGAGTGTGGGCGCCGTGGGCGAGTGTGCCGTGCGGGGGGGGAGCGGGAGCGCCGCCGTTTGCGGGACCGGGCCTCATCGCTCGAGTCGGGCCAGTCCGGGGCGTCGGCGGCCGCTGGGGGGCCTCGCGCGGTGCCGCCTGGTACTGGGGGGGGGGGGGGAGGTCCCCCGTCGTCCATGGATCCGCCCCGTAGGGGTGTGGTGGCGGCAGTGGCTGGTGGTATGGGTCGAGTGGCTGTCCTTGGCGGGGTTGGACCCGGGGGGCCCCTTCGGCCATCGGATGGTGGCCGGGGGGGTACGGATACGGTTCCCCGTACGGGGGTGGTGGCTGATACGGGGGGGGTGGCTCCTGGCGGTAGGTGGGGTATGCGGGTGGAGCGCTCGGTGGCTGCCATCCCGTCCGCTGGTGCTGTTCGTGCACGGGGGGTTGTGGCCCGGTGGGGTAGGGCGGTGGGCAGTGGTAGTGGTGGGAGTGGTGTTGGTAGTGGTGGTGGTGGGGCCGCTGGTCGTGGTGGTGTGGGTAGTGGTGGGGTTGGTGTTGCGGGTATGGCCCATGGACCCCTTGTGGGTTTTCCGGCCCCCCTTGTGGGGGTGGGGGGTTGGGCATCGTGGGCAGTCCCCGGGGCTGCACTATGTGGTGGGCATGGGGGAAGGGTTGGGGGCCGGGCTTGACGGTGACGGTGGTCGAGGGGTCCCACGTCCCTGGGTCGGTTTGGCGGTGGTTTGTGGGGGATGGATGACGGGGCGCTTGGTGACAGGGATGCGGACGAGGGCTTGGACGGGGTCGTGCTGGGTGGCCGTCTCTGCGGTGGTGGTGGGTGCCGGCGGGAGGGGGGCGCGGGCTGCGGTGGGTGGGGGGTCCTGGCTTGGGCGAGGGCCCGGGCGGGGGTGGTGTCGGGTGGGTTTGTGTCGTTGCGTCTGCGGTGTTGTGTGTGCTCGCGTGGGCGCCGGCTTGGGTTTGGGGTCGGGTTTGGGGTTGGGGTCCGGTTTGGGTTTGGGGTCGGGTTTGGGGTTGGGGTTCGGTTCCAGGTTGAGGAGTACCTCTGTCCGGAGGTGTGAGGGCGTCGATGTCGGGTCGGGGGTCGTCCCGGTGGGTTGCCAGGGTGCCTGAGTCGCCTGTGTGGGGGTTGGGGGGTCGGTGCGTGCGGCCGCGGCTTTGGCTTTCGCCGTGGCCTTGAGGATGAGTTTGGCGGGGAGGGGGGGCTCGGAGGATGAGGTGGAGGAGGTGGACGAGGCTGAGGATCAGGAGGAGGTGGTGGACGCGGGTTGGGCTGTGATGCGGGCGGGCTTGTGGGCAGCGGCTTCTGCTGCGGCCACGGCGGGGAGGATGGAGGGCATGTCCTCGGGCTGTAGGTTGGGGGCGGGCGGCTGGGGGGGCCCGGTCGTGACCTGGCGGCCCGGCGGGCCGATCTGGTCGGCAGCGGCGGGGGAGGAAGGCGCGGGGCTGTGGCCTTCTCCTTCTGGGCTCGGCTGGGCCCGGGTCCTGCAATGTGCGAGGTCGTGTGGGTTGGTGTCCGCGGGGGGGAACAGTTCGCGTGGGCTGCATTCAGGGGCCGGGGGGGGTGGGCCTGGGTCCTCTGGGGTGTGTGTGGGGGGCGTGGGCGGGCCACTGGGTGGGGTGGGCGTGCCGCGGGGCGCGGGGCTCCCCTCGGCGGGTGTGTGTGGGTTGTCGAGTGTGGGGGGCGGTGAAGGGTGTCCGGCGGGTGGGTGTGTGGCGGGCGTGTGCTGGTGTTCGGGCGGGTGGGGGAGGCCCGTGTCGCGGGGCCCGGGGGTGCGCGCGATGGTGGGCGTGTGTGGGTCTCTGGTTGAGCAGCGAGAGGGGGGGGGCATGGGCGGGGATTGTGCGGCGGGGTGTGCTGTGTCGGTGTATGTGTCCGCTTGCCGCGCGCTTGCGTGGGCAGTTGTAGGCTGGGCGGTTTGGAGGAGAAGCTTGCCGTCTTCTGCTGCCGCGGCAAGGATTTCGCAGACGAGCTTTCGTATCTGGTGGACCTCTTGGTCAGTGGTGGGAAGGGGGCATGCTAGCTTTGGGCTAAGACCCGCGCGGTTGAGGACCCTGTGGATGGCGTGGTACCCGCAGGTGAGGGACTGCTGCGGTCTGGGGGGGGGGGTTTGGTCGTGTGTCCGGGCCTGCCTCGACTTGTGTGTGGGCGGTGGGGATGGCCCAAACCCAGGGCACGGTCCCTGTGGGTGGCCAGCGGCGCTGGATCCAGTGGGTTAGGCAGAGCATGGCCAATTCCAGGTGGTAGCCCGCCTTCCCTGAGGTGATTTGGGCGAGGGCGCGGGCTGGGGGCGTGTCCCCTGGCTGGAGGACACCCCTGAGGATCCTTTGCTGGGTGGTGTGGTCCCCCACTGCCCCGGGTGGGGCGGTCTTCGGGGCGAACATGGTGTCTGTCCCCTGGATGATCCATTGCGGGCCGGGGGACGTAGCCGTAGCGGCTATCACGTAGTAGTGGCCGCGCTCGAGGACTGTGACCCAGACCTCCGGCGGGGGGTGGTCACTGTCTGTAGGTGGGGGGGGGAGGTCGTCGTCCGGGGTGCCGAGGCCGGCGGCGCGGAGGGCGGTGTCGCGGTTGGGCGCGGTGGCCTGTTCCCACTGCTCCGGGTGGTTCGGGTCCGCTGGGTGGTCCGTCTCCGCTGGGGCCCGTCGTAGGCGTACGGTCCCTTGACGCCTGACGTTGATGCCGGTGTCGTGCGTCAGGGCCTGGCCCCACTCGATGGGGGGGATCCAGATGTGCTGGCCCCGGGTGTGTTTGCGGGCTCGCCAGAGCACGAGGTCTACGATGGTCTCGTGGAGGCCGCTGCCTGGGGTGGTCAGGTCCCGGAGGGCTTTGACGGTGAGCTTGGTCCAGTCCTCTTGTAGGCGGTACCAGCCCAGGGGGGTGGTCGGGGCCCTGTCTTGGAGGGTTGCTCGGAGGAGGTCGGGGTCGCGGATGGTGGCCGGTGTGAGGGGGCAGTGCCCCGGGTCCGGGGGGGGTGGGCTGGATGGGCTGCAGGGGTCTTGCGCGTCTACGTCGATGGATGGTTGGCCCTGGTTGGGCTCGGCCGGACTGGGCGGTGCCGGGTGGCTTCTTGGGTGTGAGACGGGTCTCGGGGCGCTGTGGTGGTGCCTTGGAGACCTGTGGATGGAGACGGGGGGCGCGTGCGGGGCGCGGAGCGGGTTAGTGGACGTCTGGGTCATGCACGGCATGGTAATGGATGAGACGCTGCATGTGTTCCCTGGCGGTGGGGTCGGTGAGTTGCTCCGCGTGTGTTAGCAGGAGGTGTTTGCGGTGTACCATTTGGGCCGCTGCTCTGCCGACTGCTTCTAGCTGGAGGTGTGCTGCTGCCTCCATGGGGCTCTCCGTGTGTTTGGTGAGGTGTCGGTGCAGGCCTGTGTCACTGCCCCTCTCATGGTGGCTTCTTTGATCAGGGGGTCCCGGAAGAGGTGTTCGGTGGCCTGGTGTGCGTGGCTGTGGGTTGGCCATCCTTCGTGTTGTCGCAGGGTTTCCGCCGTGGACCAGCCCACTAGGGTGTCCCTGTCTGCATGGAGGGGGCATTTCTTGAAGTGTTCCCAGTCCTCCGGGGTGGTGTGGTCGCATGGGCAACCGGTGTATTCGTCGGGGACGTGGATGTGCTTGCGGGCGAGCCATCTGGCGACCCTGGTGAGGAATGGCAGTTGCTCCCTGAGGAGCTGGATGCGTCGTTTTTGGAGGTGGGCTGGGACGTTTGCTGGGCGGAGCGCTGAGTGGTAGAGGGGGACTTGCAGTCTGTCCTGGAGCTCCTGGATGTGCGCCCGGCTGTCTGCGTCGCCGAGCACGCGGGCGAGATGTTGGACGGGGTTGGGGTAGTGGTATGCTCTGTCGTGGGAGGAATAGGGGGCGTCCTCTGGTACCCAGTCCGGGGTCTGATGGGGCTCGGGTACAGGGGGCACGTGTTGGAGGTGTGTGTGGTTGCGGCCGAGGTCAGGGATCTGGAGGGCTGGTAGGTGTGTTGTGCGCTGGTGTACTGCCTGGTTG
This sequence comes from Eutreptiella sp. 'Long Island Sound 2002', assembly GCA_964036045.1. Taxonomy (NCBI): domain Eukaryota; phylum Euglenozoa; class Euglenophyceae; order Eutreptiales; family Eutreptiaceae; genus Eutreptiella; species Eutreptiella sp. 'Long Island Sound 2002'. The sequence continues at coordinate 157,478,365 of OZ038379.1, forward strand.
TGGACCTTACCATTTCCGTATTGGTGTCTGTGGGACTCTTGTTTCACGATGTGGAGTTGGACGTAGGGGGGAAGGCTGCGTAGGGCTTTCCAGAGTAGCAGTGCCTGGGTGCCGAGGCTCGTCGCGGTTGCTTTGGGAAGTGGTTGCCTTGCTATGCGGAGGAGCAGGTGTGTGTCGACAGTGGCGTCTACCACGAACCAGACCCGGACGATGTGCGGGGAGTGGGCGGGTAGGTGGGCCGCGACCTCGGTGATGGCGTCGGCCATGGCCCCTAGCTCCCCGTGGGAAGAGGCCCCATAGGTGGTGTGGCCCGTGTGGTGGTCCATGTGGTAGTGTCCCCCGGTGTGGGTTAGCTGCAGGGTGGCCCCCCCGGTGATGGGCGTGAGGGCGGATTCGCCTGAGGCGTCGGTGAAGAAGAGCCTGTCCGCCGGTGATGGTTGTGGGAGGCGGCATGGGTTCATGGGCAGGTAGGCGTATATGGCAAGGCCCGTGGCGAGGTGGGCTACTGGGGTTGTGGGCTGCAGGATGGGGGTGGCGTACACCCCTATTCTTTTGGAGATGATGTGCTTCGCTTGGGGGGACAGGGCTATGAGTCCCTGCTCCGGCTGTCCTTGTGTGAGGTAGGAGTAGATGTAGTGGAGGATGTAGGCTGTGTCGGGGTTTAGGTCGTGGCATGTGAGGGTTTGTATTCGGTGCTCCGGTGTGTGGCAGGAGTGGTGGAGCGGATAGTAGGGGTGCTCGTGCTTGCCCGTTCTGCCTGGCTCGTACATGCTGTAACGGATGGCGACCCCTGCCGGGTCGGGGCGGGGGCATGTGGGTGTAGTGGTGAAGAGCCATTTGGGCGCGTGGTCGGGGTTCCATGCTACCGTGGGGTTAGTGTCGGTGCGGTGGAACCATGGGGCTATCCATGCGTAGGCCTGTGGCCGTAGGTGGGTTGTGGGGTGGGTGTGGTGGCGTGCTATGAGGTGTAGTACGGGCCATGGTGTGGTTGCTGCCTCGGGGTCACAGGCCCAACATGTGCGTGGCATGCTCTGGGAATCTTGGGGGACCTTTGGTAGGTCTCGGGCGGTCATGTGGTGTTTCGGTATGCGCCATTTTGCCCCGTGGTGGATGACGGTGGTCTGCGTGGGTTTGGCTTCATTCGGGGCCAGTAGTAGGGTTAGTGGTGGGACTGGGCCCGTCACCGGGGGGACGGGTTCGTGTTTCGATCCGGTGGGTGCGTAGGGCGGTGTCGCTGGGATGGGTCGCGGGTGTTGCTTTGTGAATTCTCGGTAGGCTGTGCGCATGTCTTTGCTGCCCGGTAGAGTGTGTCCCGCTGCTCGTGCCGTCTGCGTGAGGTACTGGTGGAAGAGGCGGTATTGTGGCCATTCTGGAAGCTGTAGAAAGGGGGTGTGGTGTGCCCCGCTGTGGTGCAGGACCCGCATTTGGGGGAGGGTGACGTATACTACGGTGATGGAGGCCCCGACAAGGTCTATGGTGTGGATGGTGCCCTTGGGGTGATGGTGGAGGTCCCCGTAGAGGACCCCTAGTGGCCCTACCTCTGGGCACGTGTGGTTGGTGAGTATGGCGTGGTGTGGGGATGGGAGGAGAAGCTGCAGGTTGTTCCACAGGCGCGTGTTCATGTTGGTGGGCATGCCCGTCTGGTGGAGTACCCAGCGCGGGCATGTGTTGCGGGCCCGTTGTGCGGCTTGGAGGCGGATGGCGGTGACCTCGCGGACCTCCGGTGAGTGGTTGTGGGTCATGCGGTGAAGGAGGAGGGCCGTGTGTCTGGTGTAGGCCGCTTTCACCTCGTCCCCTATGGCGTCTCCATAGTGGGGCAATGCCGCTCGGATGGCGCGGGTGGGTATGGAGGTGGGCCAGCCCCCGTGTGCTGCCCATGCCTTGGTCACGGCGCGTGTGGCCGGCTGGAGGGCGGTGGTGGGGTGTGTCAGGTGGAGTGCTTGGAAGCCTATGGAGGCGTTAAAGACCCCGGTGAGGTAGTACGCCAGGCTCTGGTGGGACAGGGAGAGGGCCTTGGTGGTCGGGGACGCATATCTGGGGAGATGGGCGAGGTGTGATTGCAACTTGGGAGGGAGGGTGGCGTCCTCAGGGTTGGCGGCCTGGACTACCCCCAGGTGGGTGGTGGTTGTCACGACGTGCATGGGGGGCCCTTGTGGCCCTAGGGTGGGAGGTGTGGCAGACCCCTTGATCATGGCCACTGACTTTGTGGGGTGGACGATGAGGTTGTTATGGGAGAGGTAGGAGACGGTCACGTCCAGTAAGTCGTTGGCCTGTTGGGTGACAGTTGGCCCGGGGTCCGGGGCATGGGGGTCGTGTGGGGTGTGCGCGACGGTGAGGTTGGTGTCGTCCGCGAAGCCGACCAGGGGGGAGAGGAGGGGGTAGGGTGCGTAGGCCGGGTAATCCTGCTCGATTGCGAGGGCCAGGGGGAGCGTCACTAGAAGGTACAGGAAGGGGCCCTCTGCTCCCCCTTGGGGGACCCCGCTGCCTTGCTCCAGGAAGGGGGTGAGGCCTGCTCCTGTGCGGACCGTGTATTTGCGGGTGCGGATGTAGTCGGAGGTGAAGTTGTAGAAGGGGAGGCCTAGGCGTTTCCACACCGCTTCTAGAAGGAGCCAGGGGGTGTTCGGGAAGGCTCCCTTGACGTCGAGGGAGGCGATGATGAGGTCCACCGGGTCCAGGTCCGCGATGGTGTCCTGGAGGAAGATGGCCTCGTGTGGGGACCGGCCTGGGATGGCCCCCCAGAGGCTCGCTGGTATGTGGGGGTCCAGGTGGGGGCGGATGCGGCGCAGGATAATGGTCCAGACGATTTTGACCTCCGTGACCGCACAGACTATGGGGCGCCAGTTGTCCGGGTTTGCCCAGTCCCCTTTTTGTGTAGAGGGGGCGGACAACGTTTGCCCAGTCTGGTGGCAGGGGGGTCCGCCCCGTGACGATGTCCCAGAGGCGGTGGGCGAGGACGCGGAGGAGGTGGGCGGGGAGGTGGTAGTATGCCTCTGCAGGGAGGCCGTCTTAGCCTGGGGTTTTGTGTTGCCGGAGACTGTGGATGGCCTTCCGGACTTCGTGGATGGTGAAGGGGCGTTTTTCCAGGTGCCTCCTCTGGGCGTGGTTGAAGACCCGAGGGAGGCGGTCGATTTTGGCCTGGGTGTCTGGGTCCAGTGTGTCTTGGGTGGGGGTGTGTTGCCGGAGGAAGCTGTCTTGGGTGGCTTGGAGCACTGTGGCTGGGTCGTTGGTGAGGGAGCCGTCCTCCTGCCGGACCGTGGTGATGGTGCGGTGGCCGGTGTCGGTCATGGCGTCGTTGAGGTGGCGGATGGCCTTGTAGGGGAGTTCATGTTGCGCATACCGTTCGTGTTCCTGGGCGATGCGCTGTTGCCTGTGGATGTGCCACCGCTGCAGGTCTGCCCTGATGTGGGCTATCCGTGTCCTGCAGTGGTGTATCTGGTGGCGGGTTTGGGGGGTCTCGGTGTGGAGGAGGGTCGCCAGTTGTTGCTTCGCATGCCAGAGGTCATGGAGCATGTCCCCCAGGGCCGTGGGTGGTTGGTCGTCGTCTGTGTGGGGTTGTTGTTGGAAGCCGCAGGCGACGGCGGCCGTGCGCATGGCTGTGAGTAGGTCGGTGGGGTCTGGTTGGATGCGCCGGGCGCGGTCTATGGCCCTGTGATATTGGGACCAGGCATGCTTGTCATGCAGCGGGGGCATCTTCAGGGGGGGTGGTAGGCCTTGGTCCGCATCCTCTGGGGGGCTGGGGGGAAGGTTGGGGATGGTGAGGCGGATGTGCAGGGGGCTATGGCCTGTGGGTCCCAGCGGGAGGGGTCCATATCGGGCCTCTGCTCGGATGATGGTGGTGGGGTCGCCATAGCATACGTCGATGCGGGATGGGGAGGCATCCGTTTGGTGGGGGAAGTGGGATGGTTGGCCTTCGAGGTTGGCTGTCAGGTCCACGAGCCCCAGCATTTCGATGGTGTCGCGGACTGCTTGGTCCTGGGGTGTGGCCTGTCCCCCTCGGTCCGCTGGGGTGGGGGCGGCGTTCATGTCGCCGATGATGACTGTGGGGGCGAGCATGGCCATCTGGCGGTATGCCTCGGCCAGGGCTTGGAGGAAGGGTTCCGTGGCTTCGCCGAAGTGGACGTGGGTGTTGATGATGTTGAGTTGCCATCCGTCCCCGACGACCTCATAGACACCTAGCCTCCCTGGGACGCTGAGGTGGTGGACGAGGTGGACGTGGATGCCGGTTGGGGCGTATAGGGGGGTCCCCTTGTGCCAGTAGCATTTGTACGCTTTCTGGTCCGGGGTATATATGGGGGTGGTTTCTGGGGGGTCGTCGCGCTGTAGGCCTTGTTCCTGGAAGGTGAGGAGGTGGGGAACCCACCCCGGCCCCTGTGCCATCGGGAGCTCTTGGAGGGCGGTTGTGGCGTCCTTGGAGTATGTGACGGCCGGGTGGTTGAGGTCGAGGAGGTTGACGGTGGCCTCGGTGGGGGCGGGCCGGGGCTGTGGAGGCTTGTGCCCTCGGCCCTTGCCCCGTCAGGGAGGGGGACTGGGGCTCGGGGACGTTTTGCCGGTTTGTGGGCGTTTGGGTAGGCGCGGTGGGGGGAGGCCTTGGCTCCACTCCGGGGGGAGCTCCCCAGTGTATTTGGTGCCTGTGTGGGCCTTGTTCTCTTCGGTGCGGAGCCGGATGGGGTGGGCGCTGGTGAGCTCCAGGGTGTAGCCGAATGGTTTGTCCGGGGCGCTTGTGCCAGTAGCATTTGTACGCTTTCTGGTCCGGGGTATATATGGGGGTGGTTTCTGGGGGGTCGTCGCGCTGTAGGCCTTGTTCCTGGAAGGTGAGGAGGTGGGGAACCCACCCCGGCCCCTGTGCCATCGGGAGCTCTTGGAGGGCGGTTGTGGCGTCCTTGGAGTATGTGACGGCCGGGTGGTTGAGGTCGAGGAGGTTGACGGTGGCCTCGGTGGGGGCGGGCCGGGTCTGTGGAGGCTTGTGCCCTCGGCCCTTGCCCCGTCAGGGAGGGGGACTGGGGCTCGGGGACGTTTTGCCGGTTTGTGGGCGTTTGGGTAGGCGCGGTGGGGGGAGGCCTTGGCTCCACTCCGGGGGGAGCTCCCCAGTGTATTTGGTGCCTGTGTGGGCCTTGTTCTCTTCGGTGCGGAGCCGGATGGGGTGGGCGCTGGTGAGCTCCAGGGTGTAGCCGAATGGTTTGTCCGGGGCGCTGCTGCCTTGGTCTAGCTCCTTTTGGCGGTGCCAGATCACCCGGATCTGTGGCCCCCCGTTGTCCCCCGGTTCCTTGAGGCGGTACTGGATCGTGCCCTCACACCAGATCCAGTCGCCTGTGTGGTCGTTGCGGAAGGGCTGTTGGACCTTCGCACCTTTTTCGAATCCTGGGTACGCTTTGGGCGGGGGCTGTGCTGGTGGCGGGAGGGAGGATGATGAGGATGCCTGGTCCGGATGGGGCGGTGGTAGTGGTGGGAGGGAGGATGACGAGGATGCTTGGTCCGGGTGGGGCGGTGGTATTGGTGGGAGGGAGGATGACGACGATGCTTGGTCTGGGTTCGCCGGGTGGGTCGGGTGGGATGCGGGGGGTCGGGAGGTCGCTGCTTTTCCGGCTTGGCTCGGGGCGGGTGCGCCCCTTTGTCGTCTCGTTCGCTTGGGTGGGACTGGAGGTAGCGGGGCTGGGGGGGCATGGGGTTTGAAGAAGGGGTGCGTTGCTTGCTGGTCTGGATCCCTCAGTGGGGGTTCTGCCGGTGTTTGCATTTTCGCTTTCGCGTGGCTGCGTATGATGTCGGCGAGCTTGCGTACGGTCTCCGGGGGATCTGTTGGCCATGGCAGTGCGGCGGGGCTGTCGTCGAAGGGGTGGTGTAGGTGGTAGTTCCTCATGGCCTTGGCCTGCATGACCCAGGCCTCTGTGGGTTCCGGTGTGTCCGGGCCGTTGGGGGAGCCTTGAGCCCAGTAGAGTGCTGTGTGGAGGGCTTCTTAGGGGGCGCCCTTGCGGCCTGTGAGGGTGGTGGCTTGGACGAGTCGCTGCTGGCCCCGTGGGGGGTCTTCCGGGTCTATTTCCATGGTATAGGCCTGGGCCGCCATGAGGACTCCGTGTGCCCAGTGGAGGACCCACCATTGGGCGTCCGCTTTGAGGATGTGGATGGCGGGTTGTTGGGGGGGCGTGTCCAGGGTGTCCCACGATGCGATGGCTAGTGGTATCCTGGAGGGGTGGAGGTGTGGGGGGGCCTTGCGGCTTAGGAGTTGATCGATGTGGAAGGGGGTGACGGGATCTTTGGGGCCTTGGGGTGGTGGGGGCATTGCTGGGATGGTTGTGGGGTCCCAGTGGCGTTCGTGGGCGGCGAGGGTGTACAGGGCGGCGGTGATGATGTGGTGGGCTTGCCCCTCCGGGACGATGTGGCGCTCCGTGCCGAAGTCCTTTGGTGGGTGGGCTGCGGGGTGGACGGTGATGTGGGCCAGGGCGCGTTGGTGGGCCTCTTTTCCCCCGTCTGGCGCCTGTGTCCGTTTGTCCCCCGGGATGTGCTGGTGTTGGTGTTTTGGTGGGGGTGGTCCCAGAGCGAGGGATTATACACCGTGGAGGGGGATGGCGTGTTCCCTGGACCTGTTGGGCAGGATGTATATGCCCGGGTCTCCCGGTACAGTGCCCAGGTACATGTTGCCTGTGATGGTGGGGGCCGGCAGCGGTTGGCGCAGGGGCGAGGTGCATGGGGTGGAGCAGGGCGGGTCATGGTGCTCACACCGGGGGTGGTCGATGCCGTACGGGGTGACGTGTACGGCGAAGGGTCCAACGGCGCGCTGGAGTTTGTGGGGTTGGATGTTGTGGAGGCGCGCCACCGCCCGTGTGTGGGAGCGCCCTTCGCTGATCCACACGGCGTCTGCCCGCGACGCCGCTGGGTTCAGGCAGTCCGTGGTGATGCCTGTGATCGTGCGGTTGTGGGTGGTATCTGATACCCTGGCGGGGGGGGCGCCCATGCGGGGGATGGTGTGGTCGTCGTGGAGGGCGCGGGCCTTGCGCCTCGCATCGTGTCGGTGCCGGGCCTCCTGGGCGTGGGTGTGCACACCCGTGTGTTTGGGCTTCTTGTTGGGGCGGTCCGCTGTGTGGAAGGGGATGGGCCAGGAGGGGGCGTTGTGGAGGGTGGGGTGTGGGAGGTCCCCCGGTGTGGCCCATGTGTACAGGGTGGTCGCGGCGGCCCCTTCCGCCTGTATGGTGTATCGCTCGTCGTGTCGGCGACGGGTGACGAGGACGTTGGGGGCCGTCAGCTCATACACCTGTGTGGTGTGGGGGAGGTGGCGGGTGACGGTGATCTTGGCGGCGTCTTTTTTGCGGGTGGTGGTGTGGGGGATGATGTAGTGGGTCGCCCATTCGTCCTGGGGGGTGTGTCCTGTTGGATCTAGCTTGAGTGGGGGGTGGAGCGGCTTCGGTGTTGGGGGCTTGTCTTGGCCCTTCGCGTGGGGGGGCACTTTGGTTTCGACCAGGTATTGTGGGCCCCAGGTTTCCGGGGCCCCTACCTGTGTGGCTGCAGCTGTTGCGGCTTGGAGGAGGGCGGTGGTGTTGGTGTCTAGAGGGGGGGGGCCCGGTTGGGGGGTGAGGGTGTCATGGTCTTGGTATGCCCACCAAATGGTGTAGCCTCGTTGGGTGTTGCGGTGCGGGGTTTGGGTCTGGGCTTGCTGGATGGATAGGGCGGTCTTGATGTCCTCCGCTGCTTGTGGGTTTATGGGTGTGGCGTACGCCCATACTCCCGGGGCGTGTATGCCGTGGGGTGCTTGGCCTACTCCTCGTATCGGGTGTAGGGTGTGGTGGGTGCGTGTGAGCCCTAGGTGTTCTTGGAGGAGGTCCCCCCGGATGTCCTCCCACCGTTGCTGCCAGGTGTGTGTGTGGTCATTGGGGGCGGCGTAGGTGATGACGATGGCTTGCCATGGGGTGGGGCCTGGATGGACGGTCATAGGTGCCGACGATGCTTGCGGGGGTATGTGGACGGCGTGGGCGGGGGCTGCTGTTACGGGGTCTCCTTCCGTGGGTGTGATCGTGGCATCGCCTTGGACGGTGAGGAGGAGGTGGTGGCGGTCCGTCGGTAGTGCCCAGGTGGTGGTGGGCTCTGTGATCGAGTGGAGGCGGATGGTCTGGAGGCCCGGTGTGATTTCGTCCCATCGGAGTGTGCCGTTGTGGACCGCCCATTCCCGCGGCAGGTCTCGAAACCCGTTTCGGTCTGGGGTGGTGCGGTGTTGTGGGGGGAGCTCCATTGTGGTGATGGGGTGGGTGAGGGGCTCTGTGCGGGGTTGGTCTTGTGTGGTTGATGGTGATGGTGCCTGGGGCATCTCTTCGTCCAGTTGCTGTGGGGCTTTCTCCTCCTGGAGCTCTGCACTGATGGTGGCGAAGACATCTGGGAGGGTGGGTGAGGCGGGGGGGTGGGGTGCCGGATCGTTCCAGGTGATGTGGTATTCCTCCGGGTTCTCGGGGCTTTGCTGTACGGTGATGGCGGCTGTGGCGTCGTCTTCAGGTGTCCATCGGTGTGGATTGTAGTCGAGGGGGTGGAGGGTGACGGTGTGGCGGTGTTTCCAGCTGTGGAACGCTAGGAGGGCGTGGAGGCCGTGTCTAGTGTCCCCGGGCGGGCGGGGGTAGGTTTCGGCTGCTGCCTCTAGGAAGGCGTCCGCGGTGCCTTTTCAGGTGTCCTCCCAGAGAAGGTCTTCCTCTGTGCCCCACTCGTTGGCGTTCCTTTTGTCCTGCTTCCACCCCCGGAGGGTCGCGTGGTCCTCAGGGAGGTCTCGTTGGACGGACTGGTAGTACTGCTCGGCGTCCATGGGGGCTAGGGTGCTGGCCAGCGTGGCGTAGATGTCCTTTCGGGGGGGGGGGCGGTGGGGGCGTGGCGGCGCGGCCGGGGTCGGGCTCCTCTGGCTGGTGTTCCGCATTCCGGTCTGCGGTGGACGCGGGGGATATGGAGCGTGGTGGCATGGGGTGGTCGGGCTCCTGCGGTTCCGTGGGTTGCTGGTGGGCTTGTGGGCGCGGGGCCGTGGCTGCCAGTAGGTGTCGGATGGCCGGGAGGATGTCGTAGTCGTCTTCCCAGCAGTGGGCTGGAGCGCACGCCCTGTCAGCAGAAGCGGGGGGGGGGCGTGTTGCGGAGCGGTGTACGATAGGGTGGGCGACGCGTGCGGGTGGTGGCGTGCTCGCTCTGCCGTTCTGTTTCCCACGGGCCCTGACCCTGGGGGGGTGGTCGTGATGTTGGTGGTGAGGGTGGTGTGGGCGCCGGAGTGGATGATTGTGTCGGTGGCGGCGCTGTTGGCGAGGGTGGTATGGGCGTTAGCGTAGATGAAGTTGGTGCCGGGCTATGGTTGATGGTGGTTAGCTGGTGGGTCAGCTGCTGTCGCTGTCGTCGTCGCCGGTGGTGTTGGTGCCTCTGATGACGAGGTGATGGTTGGTGAGCATGGCGCGGGTGACGTATGGGCGTATGTGGTGTTGTCGGTGGTGTCGATAGTGAGGTTGTTGTTTCTGGTCGTTGGGGTGTAACGTTTGTGGGCCGGATGTGGCGGTGGTGGCGAGGGTGCTGTAGTTGACGGGTGGTGTGGCCCACGTCGCCTCCGGTGGTGGAGGTGTGATGGGTGCCGTGGTGGCGTTGGCGATGGTGGGGCGCCGCGGGTGGTGTATTGGTTGTTGGCGAGGGTGGTATGGGCGTTAGCGTAGATGAAGTTGGTGCCGGGCTATGGTTGATGGTGGTTAGCTGGTGGGTCAGCTGCTGTCGCTGTCGTCGTCGCCGGTGGTGTTGGTGCCTCTGATGACGAGGTGATGGTTGGTGAGCATGGCGCGGGTGACGTATGGGCGTATGTGGTGTTGTCGGTGGTGTCGATAGTGAGGTTGTTGTTTCTGGTCGTTGGGGTGTAACGTTTGTGGGCCGGATGTGGCGGTGGTGGCGAGGGTGCTGTAGTTGACTGGTGGTATGGCCCACGTCGCCTCCGGTGGTGGAGGTGTGATGGGTGCCGTGGTGGCGTTGGCGATGGTGGGGCGCCGCGGGTGGTGTATTGGTTGTTGGTGGTGGAGATGTTCCTGGATTGTGGGTCCGGCGGTGGTGGTGTTGGTGGTGTCGGTGCTCGTTGAGGCCGTTGGCGACGCCGGGGGTTCCTGGCCTCGCGCGGGGTGGTGGTGGCGGTGGTGAGTGTAGGCGGTGCCATGGGCGGCGGTGCCATTGACGGCTTGGCCGGGCGTGCTGGTGCCGGTTTCGGGTGTAAGTGAGGTTCGGGGTGCGGCATTGGTGGGTGGCATCGACGCTGGGTGGCGTGACTGGTGGGTGGCAGCGGTAGGGGGGTGTCAGTTGTTGGTGAGGCTGTCGTTGTCGGTGTTCCGGTTGGTGCTGGTGATGGTGTCGCTGGTTGTGCAGATGGTGGGGGGTGGGTAGAGGGACCCGTACCCTGGGGTTGTCGTGGCGTTCGGTCGACGGTGGTGCTTTCGGTGGTGTTCTTGTGAGTTGGCCGGGAGTGTTGTCGGCGTTGCTCTGGCTGGTGCCGTTTGTGCGGGCTGTGTGGTTTTTGTGTCAGGGGTCGGTGGCGTTGGTGACGGTGGTGTGTTGGGGGTCGGCGCCGGTGGTGGCGGTCCGATGGTGAGGGTGCCGGGGACGTTGGGTGGGTCCGCGTTGTTGGGCCTTCTCCTCGCCATTCCTGGCGGAGGGTGCTGCCGGTGTCGCTGGTGGCGAGGGTGTGGTGGTGTTGCTGTGGTGTTTTGTGCTGCTTGGGTGGGTGGTGGGGACCCCTGGTTGATGTTGACGATGCTCCGGGTAATTTCGATGCGGTGGGTGTGATGGTGTGCGGCGTTGCTGTTTCTACCCTTGGCTGGGGGCCTGGTGGGTGGCGTTGGTTGGCGTTTGTTCGCCAGCCGTGGTGGCGTCCTTGTTGTTGTCGTCGATGGGGGCGCCCTAGGTATTACTCTGTGCCGGGGTCGTGGTGGTGCTGATAGGGGTGTTGTGGGTGACGGTACCTCGGTTCGTCGTTGGTGGGGTTGGCGGTGGTGTGTCTCGTGGTGGTCTGGTGGCGTGGGTGTTTTTGGTGTTGGTGCTGGGTGGCCTGCGTGTTGGTGTTCGGTGGTTCCGGGCGTGCCATTCGTGGCTGGTGTTTGGCCGGCTTGTGGTCCTGGTGGTGTCGGTTTTCCCTGGTGTTGGGATATTCCCTTCGGCTGTCCTTGGGTCTGTAGTGACAGGTGTTGCTTCGGTTGCGGTTTAGGGTGTCAATGCTGCGGTTGGGTGGCGGTGTTGCCGTGCTGCCGTTGTCGGTGGTGCCGGTGTTGGTGTTGGTGGGGGCGCCGCCGGGGGAGCTGTGTGTGTTGGCGTTGTAGGGTGTTGTAGATGTTGCCCTGGCGGTGTTCTGACGGCGGAGGCGGGGACCTCGCCACTCCTGGCGGAGGTTCCCATGCGCGTCGTTTACTGGTGGGTTGGCTTTGGCCCCCTCGGTGTCCTTGCTGCCGATGGCGTCTTACCGGGATGCGGGATGCGGGATGCTCCGGGTTGCTGTCGGTGAGGTCGCACTGCCGGTGGTGCCGTCGGTGATGCCGGTGGTGAGGTCGTTGCGGGCGTTGCTATGGTTCACGGTGTCTCTGATGTTGTTGATGCTGCTGGTGGTTGGTGTGGGTCTGTGTGTGGGTTGTCAGTGGCTGCTGCTGCTGCTGGTGGTGGTTCTGGGTGCGGGTCGGTGGGTGGCGCGGTTGGTACGCCTTGGGTGTAACTTGGCCGTTGGGTGGTTTCTTGTGTTGGTCCGTTGTTGGCGAGGGTGTCTCAGGCGTCCTGCTGGGTGTCGGTGTTGCTGGTGTTGCCGACAGCGTCCCCGTTGGTTCCGGGTGTCTCCGCTGGTGAGGGTGTTGTGGTGTTCGGTTTGGGTGTTGGCGGCGGTGCAGGTGTGGGTGTCGCAGTTCCTGGCCCTGGGTCTGGGCGTGGCCGTTTGGGTGTTGCTGGGTGTGGGCGTTCGCCACTCCTGGCTGAGGGCTCGGTGGCGTTCGTTCGCCAGCCGTGCTGGCGTCCTTGGTGACGCCGTTGGTGGGGGTGCCCTAGGTGGCGGGGCCGTGGTGGTGATGGTAGGGGTGGGGGCGCTGTAGGTGACGGCACCTCGGCCCGTCGTTGGTCGGGTTGGTGGTGGTGTGGTTAGTGCCGTGGGTGTTGGTGGCGTTGGTGTTGCCGATGGCGAGGGTGCCATAGGTGTTAGTTGGTGGTTGGCGTGTGTCGTGGTGGTCTGTTGGTGTGGGTGTTGTTGGTGTTGGTGCTGGGCGCGGCCTGCGTTTGGGTGGTCGGCGGTTCCGGGCGTGCCACTCGTGGCTGGTCGTCGCGGTGTTGGTGACGGTGCTGGCGAGGGCGCCGCCGGCGGAGCTGTAGGCGATGTCGAAGGCGAGGGCGCTGCAGGTGTTGCCCTGGTGGATGGTGGTGTTCTGACGGCGGGGGTGGGAACTCGCAACTCCTGGTGGAGGTACCCATGGGTGTCCCTGGCCCGCGTGTTGGCTCCCTTGGTGTCGTTGATGCCGATGGTGTTGTACCGGGCGGTGTCGCCGTGGCGGTTGCCGTTGACGCTCTGGTTTGTTGTTGGTGAGGCCGCACTGCCGGTGTCGGTGTCGGTGATGTCGGTGGTGAGGTCGTTGTGGGCGCCGCTATGGTTCACGGCGTCTCGGACGTTGCTGATGCTGCTGGTGGTTGGCGTGGGTCTGTGTGTGGGTGGTCAGCGGCTTGTGTTCAGGGCGGTGGCCGGTTTCTGTGGCTCTGTCTGGGAGGGTGCGCAGTAGGTGGTGTGGTCTGCTGGTGACACTGTTGGTGTAGGTGGTGCAGGCGATGCTCCGGGTGGTGTCGTGGGTGAGGGTGGTGTTGGTGGCGCCGGTGGTGTGGGTGCTGCCGGGGATTGCATGGTGGATGGCGCCCTGCGGTCGCTTTGGTGGCGAGGGTGTTGCTGTGGATGGTTCCGGGCGTGTGCCCTCGCTTCCCCTGGCCGGGGCTTGGTGGTTTGTTGGCTCACCGGCTGTGGTGGCTTTGGTGTCCTCCGGTGGCGGAGGTTGCTGGTGGCGACGCTGATGGTGGGGTGTTGCCGGCGATGGTGTGCTTGATGCCGTTGGTTTGGGTGATGTAGGTGCTGGAACCGGCGGTGGTGTGCGTAGGTTTCGTAGGGATGGTGCCGGCGGTGACGGTGTTGGTGAGGGTGTTGTGCTGGCTTGATTTTTGGCGGTGTTGATGTTTCCGATGGCGTGGATGCTGGTGGCGGTGGTTCTGGGTGCGGGTCGGTGGGGGACCGGATCGGCTGGGTGCGGTCGTTGGTCAGTGTTGGGTGGCTTTTTGTGTTGGTCTGTTGTTGGTGAGGGGGTCCTATGTCCTAGTGTTTTGGTGGGTGCTGGGGTTGCTGGTGTTGTCGATGGTGCCTCCGTTGGTTTCGGGTGTGTCCGCTGGTGAGGGTGTTGTGGCGTCCGGTTTGGGCGTTGGTGGCGGTGCTGGTGTGGGTGCCGTAGTGCCTGGTCCTGGTGTTGGGCGTGGCCGTTCGGGTGTTACTGGGTGTGGCCGTTCGCCACTCCTGGCTGCGGGCTTGGTGGGTCCTCCTTTGTGTCCAAGCGGTTTCTGGCGGTCCTGCAGCCCCCCTGGCGGGGGGGGTTGCTGGGTTCCTGTTGTTTGGGTTTGTGTGTGTTGTGTGTGTGGTGCGGGCGGCGCCTGCGCTTTGGTGTGTGGTGTGCGTTTGTGGGGCTTGTGTCGGTGGCGGTTGTGGGGGTGTGTGTTGTGTGCTCGCTCGGGCGTGTGTGCGGTGTGTTGGTGGTGCGTTTGGGTGCCTGTCCTCGCCTTTCTGGGCGTGGTTTGGCGGCCCTGTTTGGTGTGGGGGCTGTGTGTCGTGGCCCCCCCCCCTGTCTCGGCTGTGTGGTTCCCCGCCCCCCCTGGCTGGGGTCTGTTGGTGGTGTGTCCCCCTGCAGTCCCCTTTGCGTGCCCTCCTCCTTCTGTCTCTTTTCCGTGTCGCTTGGGGCGGTGTTTCTCTGGTGTCGTGCCCGGGCCTTCCCGGCTGTGGTGGGTGGGGGGGGGTCCTTGTCGCCGGTTCGGGTCCCTTCCCCTGGTGTTTCCCCGTGGGGGGGTCGATGCTTGCACTCCCCGTCAGGGTGTAACTCTGTTGTACGGGCCGTCCATTTGTACTCGCTCGGTACAAATGGACCTGCTCCGTAGCCAGGTACTCCAGCCGTTCCCCACACCGGGGTCGGGTACACTGTGGGTCGCTGGGGAGTCCTTGCGGGATAGGCGTGTCTCTTGCCTGCCCCGATGGACGGTGTGCCCTACCCGCAGCCCCTCGCTGGGCCCGAACCGCAGTACGTGCCGTGGAGAGTGCTCTTGGTCAGGCCCATTGGTCACCCCCCCAGGCCGGTGCCACCGCGAGAAAGATGTCCTTGAATTATGCCCTAGATATTTTGATGTAGTCCTGCAGGTTTTGTAGTTGAAAACCCCAAACAAAGCAGCAAGTAGAGCAAGGACAGGATGTGGATCGAATCAATGATTGGTTTTGGAATCCAGTGTAACACAGAAGGGCTGCAGATAGACAAAGCAGGTTTATGCACATAGATTCAATCACAAATGGATAATACAAAAGGTTTTATATGAAAATTGGTCAGACTCTAGCCTCAGAGGTTGCATTGGGCACTTCATGTGCACTCTTTTGGGTGAAATGGTGCTGGTTAGGACTGAGGGGCATAGATGTCAGGACCACACAGAAAATGACTTGGCCAAGCAACTGAATTCAGAAACAGTTACAAAGTAGGACCACAATAAGTGGTAGAAACAATTGAGTATAGGGGTCATGGGGTGGGAGACCACTTAGGCTTAACCTCCAAGGCCAACAAGCATGAAATGCCTGATTTATTTTGGTATGTCCTCCATGAAGGAAGGTACCTCCGCTCAGTTGAGTGGTAGGGGTGAACTTCATGGGGGGGCTAGGGTCACAACCCTAATTATATTGAGAAAGTGTACTTTAGGCAACAAAAGAGAGATAAAAACACTTAAGTTTGTCTTAGCATCAACAAAGGGTTTTAAGGGGGGTTTAGCCTGGATCAAGCCCTCCAAGAAAGACATGGCAGTGACTTTTTCTTACTCCCCCCTGGAGTACTAGTTCATGAAGCTCGTAGGACCAAGGAAAAAGGCTCAAATATTCCCAAAATTACCTCAAAAAATGCATTAAACTTACCAAAAACATCCTCATCACTTCATAGAAGCCTATCACACTGTAGGTACCCTTGAAAAACAGTGTAATGTACCGTGAATGATGTCCCTTCGATGGGGCATTCCTCAAAAGTCGCCGGCGTGCGGCGAAAACGTTTGGAAAAAGTTTGGGGGTAGTGGGAATTGAACCCAGGACTCCCTCCCTAGAGCACATATGCTTGCCCACTAGGGTACAGTCGAACGCTCTAATGCGGACGGCTACCGCTGTATAAACAGCGTTTTAGTAAACGTCCTGACCAAGGGCCAGGGCGGAGCAATACTCTCAATGGAGGACACAAACCCCCAGGAGCTGGAAAAAATAGAAAATGTAACCAGCAGGGAGTGATTCCTGCGGTTTAGCGGAAGGGGTTGCGATTTAGCAAGTGAAATCGTTAAAAATCGACGAAACCACGCGGGAAATCGTCATTTTTACACATAACTTAAAGTCGCAGACAAGCGCAAAGGAAGCGGACTTCAAGAAAAGGGTTGCGCAAGCGTAAACGGCTTTTGGAAAAGAAGGTATGAGCCGTAGTTTTTAAAGTTTTAAAGAAAATTTTTGCACAGTTGCATCAAAATTTTTATAAACTTCAGAGTCAAATATTCAAATTCAGCCCACACCACAGAGCAGGTCAACAACCCATCTCTCAGGTATGTCAGTGTCACCTCACACTCACGCATTGCGTTCGTGTTGGTTGTTTCGTCAAAACGTTAGGGTTGTCAACGCTGTGCTCGTTGGGGGGTCGGGTGTTCTTCTCTCGTGCTCTGCACAGGTAAAAGCAGGAATGAAAGGTATGTGCTGCGAATGGAGCGCGCAGCGCGCACGTAGGGTTAGAATATGCGCTGTGCTCGCGATGCATGTGCCTAATCGAGGCATCCACACGCTGTGACGCTTTACCTGTATCCGCATTTCACCCTTGTTTTCTTCTTCACAGGTAAGTACAGAAAGCGTTTGTTCGTGTGCGGCCGTGGCGTTAAAGTTGAGTTGCTTAAAACGCTTAGGTTTGTTTTGTGTACGTTCCAATTCGGCATTCACACGATGCATGGTGAGTAAGGTAGGTTAGCCCAGGAGGAGCTCACCTCCTGGTTGAGTCAGTGGTTCAGCCTCCCTTCCCTGCGTGCACATGATGCATTAAAGGGTAGGCCACGCGAATTGCGCACGGTAAACCTTGTTTAGGTTACCCAGAGGATCCTCGGTACGTTCTTTAAGAGAACCCGAGGAGTTTCTTAGAGCTTGCTTGCTTGACAGGGGTAGCTGAATCTTCAGCGTGTTTGCGAACAGTGTATTATAGGTCACACTGAGAAGGGTATAATACCTGGAGTGTGGCTTGGTTCCTCCGTCGCAAACACCCCTTCATTCGCCTCTTTTGTACAGGTGGGAGAGGTTAAGGGTGATTGGTGCACGCAGCAGCTGCCTTCGGCGGCTATCCGTTTTTCTGCCCCAGCAAAACAGGGGCGCTGATCACAAATCAAATCACTGTGTGTAAGTGCGGCTAACCCCCATCTGCTCAGATTTTCCCAGATCTGCCCCAGATTGGCTACATTTTGGTCATTTTCTCTGCTTCGGCGGAATCGCCGCCTCGCAGCTCAGTCTCAGGATCAGACCTATATATTTCTGATATGCCGGATCTGATTCTGCGGTCCATTCGTCGTAAATCCGTCGCGTTCCGATCATTTACCTGGAACCGCCAATTGCCGCTGATGCGCGCCCGAAGCCAAATCAGCCAAATATTTTTTCACAATCGGATTTATATAAATCTTTTCAGATAGTTTTGGACACTCAGATGTATTTAGAATAATCCGCATCAATTTTCTTCATAGACTGGGACTTTCTGCCGGATAACAATCAGCATGGATCTTGCTTCCGTTGTTGCTGCTCTCGCCTCCGTTGGTGTCCGTGTATCCGGTTCTACCCCCAACAGCAGCGTTCAGGTCGACTCCTCGCGTGCCTGCCCCACTGGTCTTGCCGGCCCCGAGCCCTCCGGCACCTTCCACGACCCAGGGCAGCACTTTCATGGTAGCAGAGACTACCTGAATGTTGTTCCTTTGGCGTCCCAACCACAGTCCGCTCCCCAGTACGGCCCCGTAGACCCCGCCGCTTCTGGAGAAGTAACGATTACGCTGCCGTGGTGCTGTGCGAACGAGGCCTTGAGAGGAATGCCTTGCGCAAGCCCAAGCTGCCCAAGAAGGGCGCACATCAGCAGCTGTGGGGACCCAAATTACCCTAATCCCAGTCGAAACTGGCCATCGAGCAGCTGGAATCCGCCGGCCTACGACGATGGCAACGCTCCGGTGGACCTTACGGAGCTGGCAGGTACCAACATTCCTTACCAATGTCCGACATTTGAGACCACGGACGCCGATCTTGACGACATTGAGATGGGCGGTCCAGGTGAGGTACCTAGCTATAATCGACCAGCCTCTTGGGCACAATGGGACGACCATTTGTCCCTAGAAGTGACCCGTAACCTTGAGAGCCTTGAGGCCCTTTGTCTCTTGGCCACGTCTAAGCTGATCGAACAAGAAAGAATCGCCTCTGATTTTTTAACGGAATATTTTTTCCTCCTTCAGGACGAAATTAATACCAGGATGTGGTGGCGTTCTCAAGAAGATGACACTTTTGCCATTTTTTTGCAGATCTGGGAGGCAAGCCCCTTCCCGAAGGAGAAGGGCACGGCACCTGTTCCCGGGCCCTCCGCCCCTCATCCCCCTGTTTCCATCCGCGACGATCTAGCCGCCGCGGTTGAGGAAGGAATTTTAGAGGCGGCCAGGCAGGCAAGCCTGGAAATCAGGGCTGAAGGAGCTCCCCAAGTGGACTCCTGGCTGCGGACCACCGAGATCAGCGGTCCGACAGCCTGCTCAGGCCCTTCAGGACACGGTATGTACTGTCCTGCCGACTGCTCCTGCAGATTCCAGCGAGATTCTGAGCTCCAATTGCTCAAAGATCCAATGCACCTCATCATTCAAACGCTGGGAATAAAAAATCTTTTCAAGACGCACATGCGGTCTGAGGGCGCCTCATCGGTGGAACAAGCAACAGAGCCGTCGGAGGAGGCGACAGAAATTTTTTCAATTGCTCCTTCGGTGGACTCCAGGACCACCGATGCAAGGATCAGCAGGACCAAGCTAAAGGAAAGGGTTAAAATCTCTCGTTCTGAGAGTAGGACGGCGAAGGCTAGGACTGAGGCTCAGAATGCCAAGCGAACTGCCTCCCGTACTGCCCCTCCTGCTGCTGATTCCAATACCTTAGCCCAGCTGTTGCTCGCCCAGACCCTCGCCGGAGCTGGTGTGGCGAATGATGCCGCCAAGGTGTCTGCCATTACGGCCGGTGTTGGGCTGGATTCGCTTCTTAATCCTACTTCATTGCGACTTCGTCAGGTTGCCAAGCAACCGAAGTATAATGGGAACCCCCGACGTTGGCCTCAGTTCCAACGGGAATTTAAACTGTGGGTTAAGACTCAAAAACTCCAAGATGATCAGTTCCTGATGGCCCTCTTGGATTGCCTTGAGGGAGCGCCGGCCAACACTTGGCTCAGGACCTGGAGTGATCGTGAGGATACAAGTTCCCCCCTTACCTTTGATGAGGTGTGGGAACAGTTGGAGGTACGTGGATCCCGGCTGCCAGAGGACCATTACCACCAAATGTTGAAGAATTTTCCTTCATTCTCACGATTAATCTTGCACGAAGTGCAAGACAAGAAACAGCGCTTCTGGAATTTAGTGGAAGAAGCTGAACATTCAGGCGAAAAATTTTCTAGTGCCGAGCTGAAAAATCTGATTTTTGACAAGATCCCCTCAGAAACTGCCGCCACCCTTCGGAACAAACAGTCCGAAGAAAAGGTCAAGACCTGGTGGGCGGAGGTGGAAGGCTTCGATGCCTCTGCCAACAGGTTCTCCGTCAGGGAGGCACTTCAAAAGTGCTCCCCCACGTCCTTCACCAAGGTGAAATTCACTGAGGAGACGTGGAAAATCAAGTTTAATGAACACGAGGATCGGGACTTGTTTGTCCAAGTCCTCAATAGGGGAGTAAGCTTCCATGGCCATCGCCTGAAGGCCAAGAACTGGGTGTTTTCGTTCACCCCGAAGGAACTCTGGGAGGAGGTTGAGCGGCTCGCCGATGCCGGCAATCAGAATTTCCATGAGGGTCTTGGGGGAAACAAGAATACCCAGCAAAACACCCAAAAAGGTGAATGACACCCGGAATGTTCAGCAGCACTGTAGCATCTGCCTTCTTTTAGGTTCTACGAACCGAGCTAAGACGCATTCTACTGATAATCACCGATGGTCTCCTTACGATCACAAGGTGATTGGTGAAAATATCAGTAATCCGCAGAATTCAGACAGGAATGACAGACAGGTGCATGGTGGAAAGGCTGGAAAAGGGAATCCGACCCCCTCCGGTGGAAACAAAAATCCTGGAGGCCCTGGCGGGTCCCAAGGCACAGGAAATCGGACTCCATCCGGCTCCGGTGGGCAGCCGAACGGCCAGAAAAATCCCAATAGCAACGCCGGAGGCGGAAATCGAAATCCAGGCCAAACCCCTCAATCCGGTACAAACAAGGGAAATGCTCCAGGATCCCAGGGTAAAGGTAAGGGAAATCCTTCTGGGACCCCTTTCTCTGGTAAGGGCAGAGGGCGTGGCGACGGTGGAGGTCCATCATCCGGCGGCCGTGGCCGTGGACGTGGAAAGGGCAACCATCGTGTGGATCAGGTCTCAGGTGCAGATCAGGTGTCCGATGCGGATCGAGATTACGTTGAAAATGCCATGAATCCAGCAGATGATCCGTTCCGAGATGAGTGGGTCGACGAATCAGGGTGTGTCCACAATGTTAACGCAGCTACTGGAGGTCAGAACGCCTAGGGGAGCCACGAAAATCGCCCCTCCCCAGGCGATTTCAGGCATGATCCCCAGATTCCTTCTCGACCACTACTTGATGTAGGGTCGCTTGTCTCCTCTCCCCTGGATCCGGCAGCGGATCCTTCTGTTGTAGTGGACGAGGTTGGTGTACAGTCCAAGCACAGGGCCCGTCAGTTTGTCACAAAGATGTGGGTCTCTGATCGCAAGGGCAATTTCCACCTCGCCACTTGTTTGTGTGACAATGGATCGGAGGTAAATCTCCAATCCAACTCCTTTTTGCCTGACGACTGCGTGTTTGATTCGCCTCTTCCTGTTACCCTCGACGGAGTTTCTGGACATTCTCTCGCAGGTGGGCAACGTGGTTGTTATATATCAACTCATTTGGTCGCTCAAGACCTTTGGGAAGAAGGTAATGTGGAGGAAGTTGTCCTTAAGGATGACTACTTCTATCGTGCCGACATAAAGTATGACCTTTACTTGGGCCATCCTTGGCTTCGCAAGAACAGGGTGGCGCCCGTAGGTCATCGGCGTTGTTTTTTGCTGGAGTCAGGTCCCTTGGAGCGTCCTGAATTTCGTTTTTTGCACGCAGGGTTTAAAAGTGCAGAAGAATTTTTGAAGCAAAAGGTTACACCAAGATTTGGCGAAGATGTCACCATTGCAGAGGTGAATGGGAGTGCCGATTACTCCCGAGAGTTAGAATGTCTTCGTAGGGACTCCCTGCCAAGACGCCCTTCGCGCTGGCACTCTTCATCCTACAGAGTTGTCGACAAATGGCGCGATACAATTTGTGAATATTTTTATGAACACCATTCCTTTTGGCCACAGTATGATGCCTTTGCTAACCGCGAGAACAAGCGCTTTGACAAGCACTTTCGCGACGCTTGGACCCATAAATGGGACAAGAAGTTGTGGATTAATCCTCCGTTTCACTTAATCCAGCAGGTCATCCACAAAATCAAGCAAGATAAAACCCAAGCGATTTTAGTTGTGCCCTTGTGGGACGACAAGCCTTGGTTTCAGGAATTGCAAGACATTTGTGTAGATTACATCGAACTTCCCAGGAAGATTAAGCTGTATGCCAGGGACGACACAGGTCCCCTGCCACAGCGGTCCTGGAGTTCGCTTGCATTCCTGGTGGATGGAAAGCTTTCTGACTCTGATTCTGCTGATTCTGGTACTGATTCCTGTGTTGGGTCTGAATCTGAGGTTGAGCGTGGTACTGATGATGAATCTATTTTTTCTGATTTTTGTCAATCAGATGCCCAAGGTGATCCAACGTCAAATGGATCCGCCTCGTCTCCCTCTTCCCCAATACGATCGACATCGAAAAGAATCTTCAGTGCACGGGCGAAGAAAAATTTTAAATCGCGCCGCAAATTCAGAGTTTTTTATGAAAAACCCCGTGTGGAAGCTTTCATAGATCCTTTCGAGGAGCTGGATCACGAAGAGAATCTCTGGAATGTAGACACTCGACCCACCTATCTTCAAGAGGCAGTTGATACGGACCTTTTTAGGGACATCCGTAGGAAGATTCCTCCTGCCAAGGCCGAAGAAATCGCCAAAGTTTTTTCGACAGGGATTCCTGGCGATCAGGTGGACACTGAGTTGTGTTCCAAGAAAAGAGACAAGATTTTTGAGGAACGGAAGGACACAACCCTTTCGGGGAAGTTGATCAAAGACCCCCCTGTCCGTGGGCAGTTCGGTGAAGCCTTCATCAAGCTTCGTGAAGGTTACAAGGCGAAGAAACAGCGTCCTTATGAGAACCATGGACACAAACATGAGATACTCAGAAAATAATCGAGAGAAATCTCAGGGAATTTGGTTGGCTTGAGGGTTGTATGACCAGCGAATGGTGTTGTGCACCCTTCACAGTCCCGAAGCCGCCGCCTGCAGACCAGAACACTATTGATGGTTGGCGAATGGTTGTTGATTTTCGCAATCTCAACGCCGAAACCAAGGCGGATTCACACCCCCTGCCCCTCATTGAGGAGGAAATCGCCAAGAGGGCAAGAGGTCGTTTGTTTTCTGTGCTGGATCTCCGTCAGGGCTTTCACCAAACGCCGTTGAGGAAGGACAGCCGACCTCTCACTTGTATGTGCACGCCATGTGGCCCAGTCCAGTGGACGGTCATGCCCATGGGCCTGAAGAACGCCCCTTCGTTTTTTCAAAGAATGATGGAGGATGTGCTTTTTACAGCTCATCCTGAGCTTCGTGCCTTCGTGAGTGTGTACATAGATGACATAATCATCGCGACAGAAGGGGAGGGACTGACCGAAGCCGAGCTGGTGGCCCTACATGAAAAGCAGCTGAACCAGGTTTTGGACATTCTTGATGCCAATCAGCTGATTTGTGGGCCAAAGAAGGGAAAACTATTTTTAAAATCAGTCGAATTTTGTGGTTCTCTCCTTGAGAATGGCACCCGACGACCCAGTCCAGGGAAGCTCGTCGCTATTCAGAAGTGGAAGCGCCCTGAGACGATCACGGAATTGAGAGGATTCCTGGGTTGTTGCAATTTTTAGCACACTTTTGTGCCGAATTATGCCAAATTTGCTGCCCCCCTCACTGAATTATTGAAGGTAGGGAGAGATGCGGGCAAGGCAGGTTCAAAGGTTCGTGTCAAGTGGACTGACGAGTGCGAGGAGGCCTTCCATCACTTGAAGGCGGCCCTCTGCGAAGTCGCCACGTTGCATGTGCCGAAATTCGATCGACCCTTCTACATAAGAACCGACGCTTCTAGGTACGCGATCGGAGCTGTTCTTGAACAGGTTGATGAAGCCACGGGTGATCATTACCCTCTTGCATTTTGGTCTCCGAAGCTAGCCCCACGCCAAATGCAATGGTCGCCGCGTGAGCAAGAAACCTACGCCATAATCTGTGCTTTGAAAAAGTACCAATCGTGGGTTGGCACCAATCGAGTCGAGGTCCTGACGGATCATCGATCTCTGGAGTATTGGGCCACCGAACACATTGATACTGTCGCGAGCCCAGCTGGTCGACTGGCCAGATGGCACGAATTTCTCAGTCTGTTTGACCTCCATGTGTCGTATTTGCCTGGAAAACACAACACGGTAGCGGATGCTCTGAGCCGATGGGCTTACCCCGCTTCAGAGGGGCTGCAAAGTACCAACATCCATGGTACGGAGCAGGACCGCCACGTCGTAATCGAGTGGGATCAAGAGGAAAAAAAGCTCATTCGACGTGAATGCATGCAATGCACTGTTAAACAGCACGCATGCCCGTGTCATGACATCACGGCCTTTTCAGATCCGGCGCGTGCTCATGAAATCATAACCAAATCACTGAAAGTCGTGGAGAAAGTCACCGATCCCTCCTCAGGGAGTGTGAAACGGTTTGACTACACCCGACGTGTAAGTGGATTTCGGTTGATTCAGGGCATTAAGCGTCGAGATCCGGCCAAAACTCCACCCCTGCCGAAAGATTCCCTTATCATCCGTGACTGGACGTCCGATTATCTGCATGATTCCATGTTTAAAGAGGTCTTTGAGAATCTCAAATCCAAAGATGCTCACAAGGATGGAATTTTTGCTGAATATTCGTTGGATGGGGGGAAGCTGTGGATGGAGGGTAAATTGTGCGTACCAGACGCCCTGGCCCCCCGAGTGTTAAACTGGTGGCAGAAATGGGAGTCCCCCCACGCACATGGCCGTAGATTATGGTCGATGATTAAACATAGGTTGTTTGGCTCAAGGCTATATACTCATTGCATGAAAGTAGCCGCCGGATGTGCCCAATGCGCTGTCTCGACGCCCCCCAGCGCGAAGAAGCACGGCCATCTGAGGCCACACCCTATTCCGGAGCGCCTCTTTAACAGAGTCACCAGTGATTTCTTCTATCTCGGTGAGCTCGATGACGAAGAGTGCCATTGGACTGATAAAAAGATCAATGGTGTGCTCCTTATTCAGTGCCGTCATTCTGGCTACATTCAGGTGTTGCCTTGCAACATCGAGTCAATGACTGGCAAGGCTGCCGCCAAATGGTGCGCGCAGACCTGGATGGGAGGTTGGGACGTCCCATCCGAGGTGGTTACGGACTCAGGCAAAGAGTACACCTCCGAATGGTGGAGAGAATTATGTGCTCGCCTTGGAATCCACCACCTCAGGTGTGAAATCCACTCGCATCGAGCGCTGCCTGGCGAAAGAGCCGGCCGCTCAATTATAAATATGCTTCGTAAGGAGCTCGCGAGTGAAAAGGATTTCCATTGGCTTGAAGTTCTCTTCGCATTGCTTCGCCGTTACCACAACACGCCTTTGTACCATGGCCTTTCTCCAAATGAAATTGTCTTTGGACGAAAGAAGTGTTGGTGGAACATGCCGTTGAATAATCCTCGCCCTTGTAAAGATGCTTCGTTGTTTTTGGACGACGTCCAACGAGCAGATAAAACTGTCTCGAAATTAATCGATAAGCATCAAGCTGACTGGCTTTGGGTCCAGAATCAAGGCCGAAAAAACCCCCACAATTTTGAAGTCGATGATCGAGTTTGGCTTCGAAAATCCGAAACCACCCTGGACGGAGATGATAAGCTTCTTCCCTTGTGGGAGGGGCCATTCGCTGTTACAGCGCGTCTAGGTGAGAACAGGTGGAGGATTCGTGTGGATGTCAGCAGGGAAATTGACGTTTCGGGCGATCGCCTCAAGAGAGAGATCCCCTCCCCCAAGGATCGGGTTAAACCCCTTTTTTGGACTTCGAATTTTTTGTCCGATCGGGTCATCGAAGGGGGGAAGTACGAACTCAAGAGGATTTTAGAAGCAAGACGTGACGGAAAGAGCGAATGGGAATTTCTATGTGAGTGGAGGGGCTTTGATTCCAGTCACAACAACTGGGAACCAGCCCATTCTTTTGTCCATGGGTACACCAAGGGGTTCATCGACTTCCTGAAGAAGCACCCCGAAATTGGCGTACTCCTGACAGACTGTTTGTCGAAACCAGACAGACAGGTGGAGAGCGACAGAAAGAGACCTGTGCTGAATCGAGATCCAGCCTTTTACGGCCCTCATTCGTCACATTCCAGGGCTGATGCGTCGATCCCCCCTCCTGCGGTCAGGCCAGCCCAGGAGCCAAATGAGGACCAAGCTTCAAGTTCGGCCGCTGATTTGCAGCGCCCAAGCCGTACGAGGGCCCGACCAGACAGGTTGGTGGTCACATGTATTCGTGCTTGGCCGAATTGAGGGAGATCCGTCGTGACTTGAGTCGCCGACGCCATAATCTGGGTAACAGTCGTCTAGTCCAGGGCGTCATGGCACTCGTCGCTAGGGCTCAAGGGTGTAGGTTCGAAACCCTTGCATGTCCAACTCCTACAACAGCTCCAGCCTCGCCCCGTCGACCACTTATTCCAATGTGAGTGTTCTGACGACTTGAAAAAAACCACATTCTGCTCAATCCACTGTTCATTCTTCCTGATTACGTGATGATGTGGAGAACTGCGAATGCTTGATAATTTGACGTCAATCAACTTTTCTTTGGTCTCCGTTCGGCAGACAAGGCGTAGATACGCTGCCGAAAGCCACGGAGTGTGCTGCTGTGTTCAGAAAAAACCAAACTCAGGCTTAATTCAGGCAGATTCGGGGTAATCTTGTCTCTGTTGGTCTGTGCATCTTTGGAATTTGGCTACTCGTGCAGATGGAAGCAAATGTACATAGTAAAAACGCTGGCCAGCGACATTCACCCCTACAGGCACCCCCTGTAGTACTGGCTGCACCAGATGCGACGCCAGGAACTCAGATCTTACCTTCATTTGCCGTGATGCGGAAGCCAAAGTCCAGATTCAGATCCAGGATCCTCAAATTTGCCTTGAATTTCTCAGGTTTGTCCTTCATTCTGCCATTGTTGCACGAAACCCCGACGTCAATTGTTCAGACAACCTTCAGACAGAGGCTCTAGGGACTTCTAAAAGCAACCTCTGAAGTCCGTAAGCTTCAGTGTATTTTTGGCACACGCCAATGTGAGCTCAATCCGACCTGAAACTGTCGAAAATGGTGAATCCAAGTGTCTTGTGGGACTCAATCGAAAGATTGGCCTTGTCCAAGTCGATTGACACCGCCGCCACTGTAAATAAAGGACCATTCGGTGTCTCTCAGTTATATACTGTCAGTAAAGCGCCTTCAGCGAACCTTCGGCGCGTTACATGCCAAGGATCCAGGGCCAGCATGTCCCATCATGATGCATCATCACATGATCCACATTCTCATGGAATCTGTTGGATGCTCGCGAACCAACGTGCCGGAAAGCACAATTGAGCTGAATAAACGACAATATATATTAACTCTAGTCTAAACACCTTCGTTACACCTTTGTTAGTAGTTTCAGTTCTAGACATTCCGCTTCATTTAGCCTTCATCTTAGGGAATTTCCTCATTTTAGGACAATTTAGGTTGATTTCCTTGTCATCTCCTCTCATTCCTCGAAGATCTGTGCCTAACTAAGTGAACAGAAAAACATCCCTACCTTCTGTGGTTCACTTAGGACCTGTAGACTACATTTGTATTTGTTTTCCCTCTCTGTGATTGTTTAATCTCCCTCATCTCTGCTCAAATTGAATCTCAATCTTGCTGAATCTTGTGATCATCCGCCAGATGCGCCAAATCTGAAGCACATGCTGCACTTTTCAGAACGAGAAAAGCGGGAGTAACACGATGTAGAGTTCGGCGAGGACACCGTAGCGTGCCCGCGACAGCGAAACTGTGCCAGAGCGCTGAGATGTCACTCCATTTCTTGATTCCCCCACTCAATCCACCAATAATCTACCTCATTCTCAACCAGTGCATGGTTTGGTATCGATTCTCGGTACGTTTACATGCTTTTTAGCCCTTAACCTAATGTTTTACTGCACGGAGGACTGTTCGTCACTCCTCATTCTGTCTCATTTCAGGTTCATACATCCTGATTCAGTGCCAATTCAGCCCAAATCAGGTCAGATCAAGCAGATTTCGCCCCATCGAGGCTACATTTCTATTTTTTTCTGGGGCTTACCCGCACTACGTTCTTCGTTGACGTAGCGACACACCCCAGTGTGTTTTTGGAGGGGGAGTGTAAGTGCGGCTAACCCCCATCTGCTCAGATTTTCCCAGATCTGCCCCAGATTGGCTACATTTTGGTCATTTTCTCTGCTTCGGCGGAATCGCCGCCTCGCAGCTCAGTCTCAGGATCAGACCTATATATTTCTGATATGCCGGATCTGATTCCGCGGTCCATTCGTCGTAAATCCGTCGCGTTCCGATCATTTACCTGGAACCGCCAATTGCCGCTGATGCGCGCCCGAAGCCAAATCAGCCAAATATTTTTTCACAATCGGATTTATATAAATCTTTTCAGATAGTTTTGGACACTCAGATGTATTTAGAATAATCCGCATCAATTTTCTTCATAGACTGGGATTTTCTGCCGGATAACAATCAGCATGGATCTTGCTTCCGTTGTTGCTGCTCTCGCCTCCGTTGGTGTCCGTGTATCCGGTTCTACCCCCAACAGCAGCGTTCAGGTCGACTCCTCGCGTGCCTGCCCCACTGGTCTTGCCGGCCCCGAGCCCTCCGGCACCTTCCACGACCCAGGGCAGCACTTTCACTGTGCCTCAGCCAGTAGTGGCGAGGGCAGTCCGACCTCAACGACATCTGCGCTGTGCACGCAACGAGAGCACCCCTTTCCTCCAAGCCCTAGCAGGGGAAACGCGTTGTGGCGTCCCCTGTTAGGCCACAGCTGCTTAGGAGCGCTGTGTTCTCTTGTCTTCTTCACAGGAGGGCCATTAGGGCCTGCGTGAACTTCGACAGCAGCACCCAGTAGCGTGTGTAGGGGTTAGGGTCAGCAGGCCTGGCAGGAGGTGAGTGCAAGTGATGAGTGCTGACCCTGCCTTCGAAGGCTGGTGCTGGCGTTAGTGAGTGTAGTGTAGTGGTGTCTCCTGTCCCGCGTGCTTTTCCTCGTGGGCAGGGGAGTGCGTTACCTTTTGGCCTGTAGCAAAAATGGGCGTTTTGTATGCCCTTAGCACACTTGGCCACCCCTCCCCTCTTAGTAGGTAGGGCTTTTGCCGTCCTACCCCAAGGATAGGCGCCAGCACAGAAATTGGGCGCCATAGGAGTGGTAATAGTACCTGATTAGGACCTTCGGTCCGACGTCAGCGAAGCCCGGTCTCCGGGAGCCACGCTGGGGAGAGAAGTGAGACACATACAGACATACGTAGCACACTTAGGGGTATGGTAAACCCTGTAAGGAAGGGTAGAACCCCATGGGTCTGGACCAGTCAGGGGTCCTAACTGTGGGCTCGCTTGTCCCCAAGGAGGGAAGACACACCTTGCCTCATAACACTTTGCTTGTCATTCCCCCCTGGGGTAGTAAGCCACCGTTCTTCGTTGGCTCACCAAGGTCATTACATTAGGGCAGTACCCATGCAACACATGGTCAACAAGGCAAACACTCGCTGGATGGCTGCAATCTTGATAAGCGGCCACCTGGCTCACGCTGGAAACCATAGGCATGGGTCTGCAGGGCACAGACAGGGTCAGTGCAGTGCTCAGTAAGCAGTAGTCTGTGAGAAACCAATGGCCTTCGGCCAGGGAGTGGTTGTCACGGGGGGCTAACGGTCCTGTCCTGCGATGCAATGCGGGGCAACTGTGACAACTGCTCTTACACCCATACACAGGCACGTCTGCAGAAGAGTGCTCACTGCACCTGTCAGTAGACTGACACAGGGCAATTAGTTTCGCTTCTTACGCTGGGACATAGTCTCAGCACGGGTTAGGAGCTGCCCCTCGTTGTTCTCAACGAGGTAAGTGCGGAAGATGGGGTTGATACTCCCATCTGAATGTATGAAGGCTGACATAGGTTCCCAGGTCGCCTAAGACAACCCATAGCCATCCCACAGGGTAAGGAATTTCCAGCCCTGTTTATACTCCTGGCGAGCAATACCTGCAACCACGTAGTAACCATCGACTGCCATCTCATCGGCAGTCATCTCTTCGAGTTCGTCTGCCTCCTCTGGACTGGCAGCGTTCTCTAAGTCTATACGTTCAATCTCACTGTCGCTGAGGCGCCACTCATCCCAAGACAAATCGTCAGGGGAGTGATAGTGCCTCAACTGCTTAGGTGCACACAGCAGTTCACCACCTAGACGTGGACTGCACCTGACATGGATCCTGGATCCATCTATCCTGATGATACGATCGGGTCCAAAGTAAGGGTCCTGTAGGCAGTTACGTGGCCAGGAGGGTAGGCGTGAATGGTGTACCAAAACAAGGTCACCAACCTTGAAGCTGGCAGGTCGCCGTAGGCGGTTCCGTCGGCTCTGTTCACGGTCATGAATGTGCCTCAGGTTAGTACCAGCCTGGTTAGCCAGAGACTGCTTGTGTTCCAGCCAATCTCCCACAGGGCTCTTGAAGTCCTCAGGAAAGGGGGTTTTGAGGAACCAAGCAGGTCGTCCTCCATGGAACAGTTCGTGGGGGGTGAAACCCGTAGAAGAGCTCCGCTGTGAGTTCATGGACAGCACTGCCCAGGGCACTAGGCGTACCCAGTCCTTGGTGCGCTCCTGTTTCATCAGGATCCTTAAGTTTTGCTCCACCACACGGTTCTGTCACTCACAGAGAGGGTTAGACGTGTGGGTATAGGGCACACCTGTGGTTACCTCCACGTTGAGGGCATTTAGCACTCGTTTGTACCACCCAGTGTCACTGCGGATGCGTACATCCTCATCAGAGTGTACCTGCTTAGGTGCTCCATAGGGTTCGAACCATTGTTCGACCAACATTTTCACAGTCTGCTCACCTGTGATTTTCTTATTGCAAGGGAACACACGGGTGAAGCGAGATAGACCACAGGTGACCACGAGGCAACTATCATAGCCGCCAAAGCGTGGTAGGCCGTGGATGTAATCCACGTAGAGAAGAGAGTTAGCACAATAGGGTATGGGTAAGCTGGAGATCAGGCCCCTATCCCTACTGTCGCTCTGCTTGCTGGCATGACAGCCACAAGCATCCACAATGGTCTGCATACGCGACCTCAGTTCAGTCAGGGTTAGACTAGAGTAGAAACACTCACGGAAGAAGTCCACTGAGCGATTAGCGCCAGTGTGACCAGAACTGAGATGGGACCACTGTAGGCACCCATCCAGTTGTGCCTCAGGCACCACAATTCGGTCCTCGTAGAAGAGGTACTGATTGTTTTTATACCACTGGTGCCCGTCAATGACACGGGGTTCGAGACCAGTGCTGAGGGTTTGGAGAATTTCTTCATACTCTGACTGATAGTCGGTTAGACTCCAACCCTCCAGGATTCCGGCAGTGCGCATGGACAGGTCAAGCTGGACATCCATACGCTGGAAAGCCTCTTTGGCGAGCGCCTCAGAGCTCTCACCAATAAGCGCATCGAAGTTGTTGCGCGATATATAGTCAGACAGTTCATTCTTAATCCCGGGGATATGATGCACTGTCAGCCTGAACTGGCTCAGGTAAGTCCACCACCGTTTTAGCTTTGCTTTTTCTGGTGGTGGGCCCTTCTGAAAAGACTTCACAGGCTCCTGGTCACACAGCCAGACAATAGGGTTAGATCCCAGGAGTCGGGATTGTGACGATAGCACCAACATACCGGCCAGGAGTTCCTGGTCATAGGTGCTGTAGTTGGAACGTGCTTGGTTCCATTTCCAATTCCAGTGTCCCAGTGGCACCAGTCGCCACTCACTGGTAGGATAGTCATGTTTCAACGAACCATCACGGTTCAGTCCAGTAGTACGATAATGGCAGTGGATTAGTTCAGCGGGGTTAAGCTCCTGCCATTGGTAGATCGTACCTCCCCCCCCTACATCACTGGCATCAGTGATCAGGACTATCTCGCCCTCAGGGCGGGGCACTCCCAGGCAGTTGGAGGAGGCAATCTTCTTCTTCAACTCCTGGAAACACTCTTCCTCTCTGGAGGTCCACCTCCAGGGAGTAGTCTTCTTGATCAGGTCAGTGAGGGGTGCAGAGGAGTAAGTAAAATTGTGGATGTGACGCCGATAGAAATTACAGGCGCCCACAAAACTCCTCACATCGTGTAGACCCTTCTTAGGGTCATCGCGAATCTGCATGTCCTGTAGGGGCTGCATCTTAGACGCGGCTGGTTTCCACCAGCCATACCCCACGTCGAAACCCAAATACTCCATCTCCTCTTTCATAAACTCACATTTTTCGAGTTTGATTCGGAGATGGTTTTCTTGACAGACAGTGAAAAATTCACAGAGGAGAAGGACGTGGTCCTCTTTGGTATTAGTACCTAAACTCACGTCGTCGATGTGAGCCTCCATTTCTGCACCCCGAGAAATCAACTCTTGTACTAGAGGCCTGCGCCTCAGTATTTACAAAATTTTGTTCATAAGCTCCTGGAAGAGCGCTGGGGCATTTGCCACCCCGAAAGGCATAACCTTCCACTTGAAGACACGACCCTTAGGGGTTATAAAGGCCAGCAGCTCCTGAGCTGCGGCGGTTAGGTCAACCTGCCAGAAACCAGAGCGTTTGTCCATTTTGGTCTTATACCTGCATTTGGCAATACGCTCCAGGGTATTTGCCATGTTAGGAATACTCCCTGAGTGGTTCTGGGTTTTCTTGTTGACCTCACCATAGTCTACAACAAGACGTAGGGCTGTCGACCCTGGTTTAGCAACAAGGAAACAGGGACTGCAGTGATGGGGATAGTCCCCGTGTTTATACTCTTCAACGAGGCCAGCATCAATGCATTCTTGGATCTGGCGCTCGATTTCTTCGACCTGTTCCTGTGGAGCGGGATAGGGACGACGCCTCACTCGCGTCTTTTCAAATTCTGGTTTCAATTTCAGGTCCATCTGGACCAGTTTTTTACAAGAAAGGGGAGGCGGCAAGGCGCCGAACACCTCCTCATAGGTTATAAGCAGTTTCTTCAGGCGGGGGTCAAAGTTAAGACTCTCGGGTTTCTGAAGGAAATGCTCCTCAGCATGGAGGTTGCTTTTTCCATGTTCTTTCTTTTTATGCCGATCAGCAGTTTCGGCAGGCACAGTACCATCGTCCCTCTCAGGGGGACATTGCTGCCCATAGTGTAGAGAATACACTAGAGGTATCTCAGGATCAGGCAGCGTATAGGATTCATCGTCCTCCTCAGACCAGATGGAGTATTTCCAGGTCTGTCTGAGGTATTGTAGCCGCTCTTGGCGCTCAATACCTTCGGCCTTCAGGTACAACAGCCGCCGGAGTTCTTGAGTGTCATGCTCAGACAATGGCATGTTATTAGCAGCAGGCCGTGCCAGAGCATCAGCACTCCGGGCCACGGGTTCACCTGTGTGCACAGGCTGCATGTGTAGCACTGGTTTCCCAACAGAGGAAGCGGGTTCAGAGGTTGACTCTAGATCTACCTCCTCTAGCAACAGCTGGGCCAGGAAAGCACTATGTTTTAGGTCAACACAGCTGCGATCAACAGAGGGAATAGTGCTGGCGATCTCAGACAGTTGGTCGTCAGCATCCTCTTTTACAGCTGCAGGTTCCAGATAGTCATCAGGAGACTCACACCCTGTAAGTGTGGCAGATAGGTGCTCAGGAGATCGATTTTTGAGATCAGAAAGGGTCAGGCCACGATTTTCGGCCATGACCTCTTTTAGTAGCACCTGGTCCAGGTCACACAGGGGTACAGGATTGAGAGATCCATCGATGATGCACAGGAAACTGGCCCACTCAGGGGCCTGCATAACTGCGTCTGAGTCCTCAGGCACATAGATGGGGCCGTCGGGGAGTTGCACTCTTCCCACGGTCATTCGATCTAGCATACGGCGCCAGTAAGCATGTTCACCAGAGCAACCCCAGTCAGGGGGGCACATAACAACCCTTCCTCCCTCATAAGCGATTTTGGTTAGAACCTTCGCGAGCAGGGAGAAGGGAGGGTTAGCATACGCTAGGCCCATTGCTTTCCAGAAGAAACGGAAAGCATTGTTCAGTTGTTTCGAGCAGTACAACTGCATGATGTGCTGTTGTTGGCTCGCAAACAATTTCACCTGGATCTCATCCAGGTTTACCTGTAGGGCCGCCAGTCCATTTTCAAGAACCTGACGGGCCAGCTGGTAGTTTTCAGTACGATAGTTCGTCTTGGCTGCGTAGCGCAGCCCAGACTCTTTTCGTTCTGACAGCTCCAAAGGAACGGAGAATAGCCCACTGCCACAGTCGCAGTGCAAAGAGTAAGGACGCTGTAGGGACAGCATTTTTACCTGGGGGTTCCTTCTTAGAAAGTCGGTGCCAATGACGATGTCAAAATCGTCAGTGTCCAACACTCTGCAGTGTTGGGTCACGGTTTCGTCGCCCAGACATATGGTCACATCGACCCCCCCCAAGGAGTGGATGGTACGCCCATCCCCTACTCTTATGGCCACGGTCTTAGTTTTCCTGAATGTTTTAAGCAGGCGCCGGGCCACTATGGAAAGTGTTGCACCGGTATCAAGCACCGCTCGAAAAACCTGATCCCCGACTTTCACGAGGATCCAGAAAACCAAGTCCTCCTCTTCGGAGCCGCCCCCCTATTCCTCATCAGGGAATTTCACATCCACCCCTGCAGCCATGAGGGACTTGGCCATCCAGGCCAAGCGCCTCTTCTTAGAATTATTCCCCTCAGGGGTAGCATTATCCCCTTGGGGGCGCTCTGGGGGACACCTGCGGCAGGAGCGGGTGTAGCAGCAGGAGTGGGTGTAGCGACAGGCGCTGATGAGCGCCTCTGGGGGTTAGGGGGTCCAGTTTTGCCACCCCCCTTGCCACCTCCTTTACCTTTATCCCCATTCGGGGGATTTCTGGCGGGCGTCTGGGTCTTCTGGCGCTCCGCCTCCTGACGCTTGAGTTTGTCACTCTCGCGTTTCTTGATGTGGCATTCGTCCTCATAGTGACGACGTTTGCCACAGTAACCACAGGTGATGGTACACCTGAAGTGGTCCTGATGGGTCACAGTTTTCCCATCTTTAGTATGCTGCTGACGTTTCATCTGCAGCATACAGCCACTGCGGAGATCGCAGTCAGAGGCATGACAAGGTCCCCCCTTGTCATTGACAGGTCGGCAGTAAAACAGGGGGGGTGTGCCTGCATCAGTTGTAACCTCGTGCATGGCACGTAGGTTGCCCCTCCCTTTACCACCTCCCTGGTTGGTGTTAGTGGGATTTTTATGCCCCTTCCCTTCGCCACGTTCGGGGGTAGGGGTACCACCTCGTCCCAAATGCTTCTTGAGGAATTTCTCCATGTCGGAGTCATTCTCTCTCTCAAGAGCTAGCTCAATCAAGAGATCCACCAGTGTATCCTACGAGTGGGTCCTGCTCTTCCTCTCAGAGGTGGAGCGGCAATCATCCCACGTACGCTGGGGGATCTTACTCATGAGCCACGGGTGGGGCTCAGTGGCTCCGTAGGAGCCCACGTTCATCCTCGAAAATAAGTACTCCAAGTCGCACACATACTCAGAAATTCGCGCAGCGGATGGAAACTCCGGGAGCATAGGTAGCTCCTCAATCTGTGTGCGTACGCTGAGGTCAGTCTCATAGACTGGGAATGTTTTCTCTAACCTCAGGAGTACCTCTGCCCAAGTAGAACAGGTTTTCACAATCTGTTTGACCTGTTTTTGCAAAAATTTCTTTTTGCATGAGCGTTTTAGCAGTGAACATTTGGTGGCCACATCCACATCGGATTGGCCAGTCAACAAAAGGAACTCTGCAAATTCTTCTGCCCATTCAGGCAGATTTTTGGGGTCGAACTCCGGCAGTTCCAGCTGGATGTTCGCCTGGGCAATTGGTCTGCCCGTCTTCCCACCCCCCGGAGTTAGGCCTGTAGGCGACACGCCGGCAAGAGGGGCCAGGGCTGACAGTCCTCTTCTCTCACTCTCTGTGACAGGCACGTCCTGTAGCTCAGCCATAGGCACTGTCCTGGCACGGGGGTGAAAGGGGCTGGGGCAGGTGACCTTAGGCAACAGCCTTGAGACCCTTGATCTCTTGAGATCTTCGGCCAGGGTACTCAGCCCTGGAGAGAGAGAGGGCAACTCAGGCTTGGGTAAGGGTTCAGCAATACCCAGCTTTGCCTTAATGGCCTCTGATAGGGCCGTCACATCTGGATCTTCTGA
This sequence comes from Eutreptiella sp. 'Long Island Sound 2002', assembly GCA_964036045.1. Taxonomy (NCBI): domain Eukaryota; phylum Euglenozoa; class Euglenophyceae; order Eutreptiales; family Eutreptiaceae; genus Eutreptiella; species Eutreptiella sp. 'Long Island Sound 2002'. The sequence goes on from OZ038379.1 coordinate 157,513,442, forward strand.
TCCAGACAGGAGTTTGGCCAACAGCTCGGCCGTGTGATCCAGGGCTCCGTAGGTTGGCCTTGGATGATGTTGTTCTTCGACTCGTGTTGGGCCCACTTCGGGAGCCCTTGGGGTTGGATAACATGGTCTTGGATACTCAGGTCTTGTTCGTCTTGGCAGGGGTGCAGTGGACGGAGGACCCGAGTGCGTGTAGGACCCTAGGTCTGTACGTGGTATGGATCCATGTACAGCCAGTGGCTCCTCTCCATCTTCCCCACGGATGGATTTGTAGTAGTCCTGATGTAGGATGTACTCATCCATCTTCTGCTTCAGCTCCTCATACTCCTCAGGTCCTTCAATGGCAGTTGAGGATGAAGCTGGACAATTTGATCTTGATACTGAAGCAGCCACACGTCTGTGGAGGTGACTGAAGCTGTCTCCACCGTGTGCTGCTAAGGCCTCGGTTGTAAGGCCTTTATTCTCTTCCGCCCTTCTGCGTTCTGGATCTCCTTGGGACCCAGATGCGCCACTGAGATGATGTGGAGCTCGGTGAGGTGGTTCACTCATTGGGTTGGCCATGCTGCCCATTTGTACTTGGACAGTTCGGATAGGCCAGGTCCTGACGCTTGGCGTGGACATGATGAACTTGTTGTTGAGCTTTTGTTCTGCACTTCTTCTCAGGGTCGGTTCAAAAGGTCACAAGGGACTGTCTCTGCTACCGGAAAGATGTCCTTGAGTTATGCCCTAGATATTTTGATGTAGTCCTGCAGGTTTTGTAGTTGAAAACCCCAAACAAAGCAGCAAGTAGAGCAAGGACAGGATGTGGATCGAATCAATGATTGGTTTTGGAATCCAGTGTAACACAGAAGGGCTGCAGATAGACAAAGCAGGTTTATGCACATAGATTCAATCACAAATGGATAATACAAAAGGTTTTATATGAAAATTGGTCAGACTCTAGCCTCAGAGGTTGCATTAGGCACTTCATGTGCACTCTTTTGGGTGAAATGGTGCTGGTTAGGACTGAGGGGCATAGATGTCAAGACCACACAGAAAATGACTTGGCCAAGCAACTGAATTCAGAAACAGTTACAAAGTAGGACCACAATAAGTGGTAGAAACAATTGAGTATAGGGGTCTTGGGGTGGGAGACCACTTAGGCTTAACCTCCAAGGCCAACAAGCATGAAATGCCTGATTTATTTTGGTATGTCCTCCATGAAGGAAGGTACCTCCGCTCAGTTGAGTGGTAGGGGTGAACTTCATGGGGGGGCTAGGGTCACACCCCTAGTTACTTTGAGAAAGTGTACTTTAGGCAACAAAAGAGAGATAAAAAAACTTAAGTTTGTCTTAGCATCAACAAAGGGTTTTAAGGGGGGCTTAGCCTGGATCAAGCCCTCCAAGAAAGACATGGCAGTGACTTTTTCTTACTCCGCGGGCCGCTGACCAACGGTCCCGGGCGTATCCCACCTTATTGCGTGTGCTCAGGTGGGGCCGATACGGTCACCGGGGGGGCCCCCAAACCCCTGAGGTTGGGTCCCTCGCCTGCGTCTCCCGTGGGCCCTTTTCGTCCCGCCCCCCATTTCGCTGTGCGGTTTGCGGTGGTTGGTGTCCCGTCTCTCCGGGCTGGGGTGGTGGTGGTGGGGGGGGGGGGGGTTTCGCTGTTCCTGGCCGTGTTGCTTGTGTGCGTGTCGCCCCCTCCTCTGGTCGTGGTTCGCCGTCGGTGTGTGTGTTTGTGGCGCGGTGCGTGCGCGCGTGGTGTCTGTGTTGGTGTGTGGTGCGTGGTTTGTGCTGTGTGGTGTGCGGCGGTGGTGTGTTGGTGGGGTTGTGGCTGGTGTGCGGTGTGGTTGGTCCCTCGCCACTCCTGGCGGAGGTTCCTGTGTGCTACTCCCCGCCACTCCTGGCTGGGTTTCGCTGTCTGTGGTGGTGTGCGGTTCCCCGCCACTCCTGGCTGGGGTTCCGCTGCCGGCAGTGGCGTGTGGCGTGTGGTGTGTGGTGTGTGGTGTGTGGTGAGCGGCGGTGGTGTGTTGGTGGGGTTGTGGCTGGTGTGTGGTGTGGTTGGTCCCTCGCCACTCCTGGCGGAGGTTCCCGTGTGCTACTCCCCGCCACTCCTGGTTGGGTTTCGCTGCCGGTGGTGGTGGGCGGTCCTCGCCACTCCTGGCTGAGGTCTCCGGGCGGCGGTGGTGTGTGGTGGGGTTGTGGCTGGTGTGTGGTGTGGTTGGTCCCTCGCCACTCCTGGCGGAGGTTCCTGTGTGCTACTCCCCGCCACTCCTGGCTGGGTTTCGCTGCCTGTGGTGGTGTGCGGTTCCCCGCCACTCCTGGCTGGGGTTCCGCTGCCGGCAGTGGCGTGTGGTGTGTGGTGTGTGGTGTGTGGTGTGTGGTGAGCGGCGGTGGTGTGTTGGTGGGGTTGTGGCTGGTGTGTGGTGTGGTTGGTCCCTCGCCACTCCTGGCGGAGGTTCCCGTGTGCTACTCCCCGCCACTCCTGGTTGGGTTTCGCTGCCGGTGGTGGTGGGCGGTCCTCGCCACTCCTGGCTGAGGTCTCCGGGCGGCGGCAGTGTGTGGTGGGGTTGTGGCTGGTGTGTGGTGTGGTTGGTCCCTCGCCACTCCTGGCGGAGGTTCCTGTGTGCTACTCCCCGCCACTCCTGGCTGGGTTTCGCTGCCGGTGGTGGTGTGCGGTTCCCCGCCACTCCTGGCTGGGGCCTGCTGGCGGCGGTGGTGCGTGGTGTGTGGTGTGTGGTGTGTGGTGTGTGGTGTGCGGCGGTGGTGTGTTGGCGGGGTTGCGGCTGGTGTGTGGTGTGGTTGGTCCCTCGCCACTCCTGGCGGAGGTTCCTGTGTGCTACTCCCCGCCACTCCTGGCTGGGTTTCGCTGCCGGTGGTGGTAGGCGGTCCTCGCCACTCCTGGCTGAGGGTCCCGGTCGCGGTTCCCCGCCACTCCTGGCTGGGTTCCGTTGGCGGCGGTGTGTGGCGTGGTCGGTCCCTCGCCACTCCTGGCGGAGGTTCCTGCGTGCTACTCCCCGCCACTCCTGGCTGGGTTTCGGTGCCGGTGGTGGTGTGTGGTCCCCCGCCTCTCCTGGCTGGGGTCTGCTGGCGGCGGTGGTGTGTGGTGTGTGGTGTGTGGTGTGTGGTGTGTGATGTGTTGTGTGTGGTGTGCGGCGGTGGTGTGCTGGTGGGGTTGCGGCTGGTGTGTGGTTTGGTTGGTTCCTCGCCACTCCCGGCGGAGGTTCCTGTGTGCTACTCCCCGCCATTCCTGGCTGGGTTTCGCTGCCGGCGGTGGTGGGCGTTCCTCGCCACTCCTGGCGGAGGGTCCCGGGCGCGGTTCCCCGCCACTCCTGGCTGGGTTTCGCTGTCGGCGGTGGTGTGTGGTGTGTGGTGTGTGGTGTGTGGCGTGTGGCGTGCGGCGGTGGCGTGTGTGGTGGGTTTGTGGCTGGTGTGTGGTGTGGTTGGTCCCTCGCCACTCCTGGCGGAGGTTCCTCTGTGCTACTCCCCGCCACTCTTGGCTGGGTTTCGCTGCCGGTGGTGGTGTGGGGCTGCCCGCCACTCCTGGCTGGGGCCTGCCGGTTGTGGTGGTGAGTTTCGCGGGCGGGGGTGTCCTTTGTTGTGTGTGTTTTTGGTGTGTGTGGGTGTGCGCGGTGGCCGTGCTGTGTTGTGTGTTGCGTGTTTGTGGTGTCTGTGTTTTTGGTGGTGTGGTGTGGTGGTGCGGTGGGTGTGTCTTCCGGGTGCCCTTCTCCTTGGTCCTGGTGTGTGTGTGTGCGCTGTGTGGCCCTTCGTGTTGGTGTGGGTGGTGTGGGGGGGGGGGGGTCGTGCGCGGTGTGGATGCCGTGCGTGCGCGTGTGTGTGCTTGCGGTGTGTGGTTGGTGGTGTGGGGTGTGTCATACCTTGGCTGGTTCTCGTCGTCGGTCGTCGGCATGGTTCAAAAAGCAGAAGAAGAGAGGTCCTGTAGATGCGTAGCAGAAATGCGTGGCATGCGTGATGCGTAGCACGTACCTTTCCTTTTGTCCCACCATGTTTTCTTCCCCTGTAGAGAAAGAGCGTGCGCAGGTCCTTTTTGTTTTTTTTTTTTTGCCTGTTGTGTTTTGTGTCTCCTCCCTTTTTTTTTTCGTTGCATCTTCGATAACATACCTCTCCGCGTTGCGTTTCCCCTATAGAGAGGGCGTGGAAGGCGCTTTCGTTTTTTTTTCTGTAACATACTTGTCATACCTTGTGCCGCTTCTTGTTGTTGTCCCCTCCATACCATTGTTTCCCCGCGGTACGTGGCCATCCCCTATAGCGAGAGCGTGTGCGTGTTTGCGGGCGGGACGATGTGGGGTTTCATACCTTGTTTCTCCTTGCTCTTGTCTCCGTCTTCGCGTGCGGTCTTGTTTATGTGTGTGCGTGTGTGCGTGGCCCGTCCCTTTGGCGCCCTCCCTCGCATTGTTAACATACTTGCTCGCCATACCGTTGTTTCCCCGTGGTTGGTGGGCTTCGCTTGTTTGCCTTTTCATTGTTTCCCCTTTGTCCGTGGCCGCCCCATACCTTTTGCGCTTTTGTTGATTTTTTTTTTTTTCGTCGTGTATCTCGCGGTGGTCGGAGCCTATGGAGGAATAAATATGGGGGATATATGGTTGTGGTTTGTGTTTGCGGGCATGCCTTTTGACGTGCGTGGCGGTTCGTCGTTCTCTTTTGCGTGCGGTGTTGTCCCTTGGGCGCCCTCCTTCGCAACATACTTGGTTTTCTCATCTACGCATGTGTAGCGGGGGATACGATATGTAGGACGCATGGGCCATAACATACTTGGTTGTCATACCTTGTTTTCCCGTGGTCCGTGGTCGCGTCTTTTTTGTTTGTGGTTTGGTGTTTCTCCTTTTGTTGCGTTTCCTTCTCTCTTTTTTTTTTTTTTTTTGACGCGCACAAGTCGCCTAGCTCCTATGGCACGCACGTTGCTAGGTGGTTCGGAGCTCGCTTTGTTCTTGTCTTCGTCGTCGTGGCTCGCTTGTTTTTGGTGTTCGCCTCTTTTCTTCTTCTTTGTTGGTGGAGCGCGCACAAGTCCCTAGCGCCTAGGACACGCACTTTGCTAGGTGTTTTGGAGCAAGCAACGCTCAGCTTCTTCGCCGTCGCGACTCTATTGTTCGTCTTTGTTTTGTGAGTGTCCTAAAATTTGTGACCTCGCCAAACAGCGGCGTAAAATTTTTGGGGGGGTTTCTGAGGTCGGAAAAGACGATTTTTCGCTTTATTTTTGCTGGCGGTGCGTCGTTTTGTTAGTTTTGTTTTATTCTTCTGCTGCGATCGCGCGACACAGGCGGATCATTCCATTGGCACCTCTCGCATTCCCTCTTCACCTTGCCTCCCCCTGGCGCCCTGGTCTCTAGGCTTGTGGCACGCATGTCGCACCGCACCCTCCTGCGGCCATCGTCTCTCTATGCCCGCCCTGCCTCCCCCTCCCTCCCCTGCCCTGTTACCCCTCTACCTCTTGCAGGACACTGTGTAGGCAAGTCGCACGCATGTTGCAGGCACGCACCTGGCCCTCGTTGTATGACTCTACGCAGGACACTGGACCCATGGGGGTGGGCCGCTTTGCGGCAGCGCGCTGCGGCGCTCCGCTTTGTCCAGTGCCCCCGCGCGCTGCGGGCGGCTCGCTCGGTTGTGGGGCACCTTTGTGCTTCTGCCCCACGCTCGCTCTTTCATGCCGCCGTGGCACGCCCTCTTCCCTGCCCTGCCTTCTCTGCCCCTCTGCCCTCCGGCCAGCGCGAGCACAATGCGGAGCAATTCGCTTGGCAGCGCTCCCTCTTTGCCCCCTCTCTCTGCCCTGGCCCCTTGGCCCTGTCCTGCCCCCTGTCTGCTCGCCCTCCCTCGTCCTCACGTGCCCCCCTTCCCAGGTCCCTTGGTCCCTGGCCCTCGGTGACTCCGTCCCCGTCCTCCCTGTACCCTCCCGGCATACACTTCGCGGAGCAACACGCGAGGCACCCCTCCCACCCCCCCTTCACCTTGCCGCTCCCAGGCGCCCTGGTTCCGTCCGCACCGGTCCGCAGCCTGCGGCCCTCTACCCCCACCCTACCTCCCCCTCCCTCTCCTGCCCTTTTCCCTCTCTACACTTCGCAGGACACTACGCAGGACACTTTGTAGGCAAGTCGCATGCATGTCGCAGGCACGCACCCGGCCCCTCCCTCCCTGCCCTGCCCTTTCCGCTCTCTTCACTACGCAGAATACTTCGCAGGACACTGTGTAGGCATGTCGCACGCATGTCGCAGGCACGCACCTGGGGCCTATATATATATATATATATATCTTCCAAGCAACACCAGCCGCCGTCCGGATGGACGAGTGCGCGCCCGGAGGGTACCCAACCCCTACCGGCTACGAACAGCCGCCGTCCGGATGGACAACTGCGCGCCCGGAGGGTACCCAGCCCCTACCGGCTACGAACAGCCGCCGTCCGGATGGATGAGTGAGCGCCCCACAGCGGCGCCCCACACACGCAACACGGCACGTGCAACCCACAGCACAGCACACCGAGCGAGCACACTGGTGAACAAGAGCCAAGCGGCCGGGGACACCGCACACGCAACACAACACACCGAGCGGGCGCACCGGTGGAGAGGAGCCAAGTGGCCCAGGACACCGCACACGCAACACAACACACCGAGCGAGCGCACCGGTGAACAGGAGCCAAGAGGCCCAGGAGACCGCACACGCAAAGCAACACACCGAGCGGGCGCACCGATGAACAGGAGCCAAGTGGCCCAGGACACCGCACACGCAACACAACACACCCAGCAGGCGCACCGGGGAACAGGAGCCAAGAGGCCCAGGACACCGCACACGCAAAGCAACACACCGAGCGGGCGCACCGGTGTACAGGAGCCAAGTGGCCCAGGACACCATCCACGCAACACAACACACCCAGCGGACGCACCAGTAAACAAGAACCAAGAGGCCCAGGACACCGCACACGCAAAGCAACACACCCAGCGGGCGCGCCGGTGAACAGGAGCCAAGTGGCCCAGGACACCGCACACGCAACACAACACAACGAGCGGGCGCACCGGTGAACAGGAGCCAAGTGGCCCAGGACACCGCACACACAAAGCAACACACCGAGCGGGCGCACCGGTGAACAGGAGCCAAGTGGCCCAGGACAGCGCACACGCAAAGCAACACACCGAGCGGGCGCACCGGTGAACAGGAGCCAAGTGGCCCAGGACACCACACACGCAACACAACACAACGAGCAGGCACACCGGTGAACAGGAGCCAAGTGGCCCAGGACACCGCACACGCAACACAACACACCGAGCGGGTGCACCGTTGAACAGGAGCCAAGTGGCCCAGGACACCGCACACGCAACACAACACACCGGGCGGGCACACCGGTGAACAGGAGCCAAGTAGCCCAGGACACCGCACACGCAACACAACACACCGAGCGAGCACACCGGTGAACAGGAGCCAAGAGGCCCAGGACACCGCAGACGCAAAGCAACACACCGAGCGGGCGCACCGGTGAACAGGAGCCAAGTGGCCCAGGACACCGCACACGCAACACAACACACCGAGCAGGCACACCGGTGAACAGGAGCCAAGTGGCCCAGGACACCACACACGCAACACAACACATCCAGCGGACGCACCGGTGATCAGGAGCCAAGTGGCCCAGGACACCGCACACGCAACACAACACACCCAGCGAGCACACCGGTGAACAGGAACAAAGTGGCCCAGGACACCGCCCACGCAACACAACACACCCAGCAAGCGCACCGGTGAACAGGAGCCAAGTGGCCCCGGAAACCGCACACGCAACACAACACACCGAGCGGGCACACCGGTGAACAGGAGCCACGAGGCCCAGGACACCGCCCGAGCAACACAACACACCGGGCGGGCGCACCGGTGGACAGGAGCCAAGTGGCCCAGGACACCGCACACGCAACACAACACACCGAGCAGGCGCACCAGTGAACAGGAGCCAAGTGGCCCAGGACACCGCACACGCCACACAACACACCGAGCGAGCACACCGGTGAACAGGAGCCAAGAGGCCCAGGACACCCCACACGCAAAGCAACACATCGAGCGGGCGCACCGGTGAACAGGAGCGAAGTGGCCCAGGACACCGCACACGCAACACAACACACCCAGCGGGCGCACCGGTGAACGGGAGCCAAGTGGCCCAGGACACTGCACACACGTAGGGCGACCGAGGGACAGGAAAGAACCAAAACCCCATGGGTCGGACACACTGGGGCGACCCAGCCGACCCACCGAGCCAGTGGCAGGGCCGGTACTCCAAGGCCACTGGTCAGAGCCCGACCTGGCTGCATCGGGGACCATGGCAAACGTCACCCGGAGCCATGGAAGCAACCGGTGACAGGCGAGCCGGTACACAGTCCAGGAGGGGGTCGCCTGCCAAGCAGAGTGGCCCCGCAACTCAAGCCACAAGGGTGAGGCGGTCGTACCGTAGACTAGCGGGAGCAATACCCCTTGTGGTGAGAGATATTCCACACGGCTGGGCAGCCCCCAGAGCTGCCGCCCAAAGGAGGGGGCATGTGACCCTACCCATGGACACATGTGGGGACACCCTCCCACCTGGGACACATGGACCGGGTGGCCGCGACAATGCCTTCCCGAGCACATGCGGGAGCGGCTCAAGAGGCACCTGACATAGGGCAGTGGGAGGGACAGGAGGTCCCTCGGGTAAGCCCTTCTTCCTGCATCGTCAAAGGAGGCATCCCGAGCTCCCGAAGATACCTACCCTACCTCCTTCTGAGAAGCGTATCATGCCGTTGCCTCTACCTTGGCTTTCGTGCTTCCTGTGCCGCGCGTATTACGCGTGTTACGTGTTCTAAGCATTCGCTTCTAGGTGTGCCTCTGGAACTCGAATAACTCGTGTCGCATATCCGTAACAGACATCACGCTTCTGGAGGCCAGAACCCACGTTTTGTGTGAGCTACGCGTCCTCCTGTATCTTAGCCCTTTCTTTATGCCCGCACCGCTTTTCCCGGACAGCCACATGACAAGCAGTGGGTGGCCAAGGGGGGACACCTGGGCAGTTGGGGGAGCGCGGCCACGCTGAAGCACAACGCGTTCATCGTGTTCCAGATCAAACAACAGACATGTATGTGATTGTTCAATGGGGTGGAGTAGGGGTGTTGTGCCTTTGGATGTCTCCCACGTCGATGTCGTTTGTTTCACATTTTTTCTTTCTGCTGTTGGGCCTTGCCACACATTTCTGCACAGCTTGGTGGCACGCAGCCTGAGTCAACTGCAAGAAAGTCGGCAACAAGGATCGCCGAGACGATGAGATGTACCTCACCAGCGTGACCGCGTATCAAGTATGCATGCATGACAAGTGCCATTATGTTCTGTATGGTCGCACCGTGACGGTCCCTAGTCTCAATTTTTGATAAGCTGCTTACCCCATCAATTGCCTGCAGATCAAGACGAAGAAAGGAAAGCCCCGCGATCCCGCAAAAGTCCAAGAATGCCGCGCTAAGCTGGCTGGATGGTTCGAGTACACAAAGGTTGTTCTGGGCGTGCTGCGGGTTGCATCTGTACGTGATTCTGCCCCCTGTCATACGCGTGTTGCGTGTGTTTGGGATGCAGCGTTCTAGGGCGTGGTGCGGAACCCCTAGTTAGAACGCAATCTCTGGAACACCCACCTACCCTCAATTTTGGGGCAAACCACCTAAAAAAATGGATTCAGCACCCTCAAAAACCCCCCATCCCCTTTCTTTCTCCGCATAACCCTCATTGTAGGGGTGGTTTTTGGGGGGGGGTCAAAGAGTTAGAGCACAGTTAGAACAGAGTTAGAACGCAGTTAGAGCACCTTGCTCTAACTAGTTATTGCGCTAGTTATCGCGCGATAACTCAGTTATCGCGTAGTTATCGCGGGTAGTTATCGCGCACCCCTCCTCCCTCCCTCCCTAGGACAAACAACACAAAACACTTGGCACAAAGCATGTGTGGTTGTTTTTCATACAAAGTCATCAATGTCTGAGGCCTTGGCTGCCTCCAGTCCCAAAAGCCCTTGCTCCAGGGCGTTCATGGACATGCAATGGTGCGCGTTCTGCGCGTTCCGCCGATGTGCCTCTCGCTCCGCCTCGTGGGGCACCGCCACCGTGTTACGCGTGCTGCGCGTTCTGCAGATCCAAGCGAACCGGTTGTGGACCTGGTTGGAGGGCGAAGAAGAAGAGAGTGAGGAGGAGGAGGAGGAGGAGGAGGCAGCGGACGATGGAGACGAGGAGGAGGAAGAGGAGACGGAGGAGGAAGACGACGACGAGCCATTGACACCCCATGGCAAGAAACAGGCCCGAGGCACAGTGAATAAGGAGCATTCCGAGGACGAGCCAGATGACACCGCTGTGTCGGAGAAACACTCCTCTTCTTCTGCAAAGGCAGCACGGTCCACCGTGCTGGAGGTCAAGCAGAAGACGCAGACAATGGCAGAGAAGAAGAAGCCGAAGGCAGAGGAGCGGACCCCGCCCAAGGTGCCACCGAAGAAGTCCGAGGCCGAGATGCCCAAGAAAAAGAAGGACAAGGGCAAGCTGGCCCGTGGTAACCCGTCCTTTGCGATCGGCGGGAAGGGCCCGCAGAAGAGCATCAGCGCCGCATCGACAAGAGCAAAGAAGGTCGAGCATGAAGGCGGGTACGACCGTGATCTGGAGACAATGCAGAGAATTTCGGAGACGGACTTCAACGCGACCGTGGGCGGCTTGGTGATGCACTACAAGGAGTGCCTGTCGGAGGAACGCAAGTCCAGGCAAAAGATCAGGTTGGCCCTGCTGCTGCACACCAGTGTCCGGGCCCTGAGCGTGCAAGGCGTGCTAAGATGCGGGACCAAGAACGCCCAGTTGGCTGCAGCAGCCCGCGAGTACTTTGAAAAGCGGTATCCGTCGAGCAGCCCGAGGCAAGTGGCGGAGGGGATTTTGAAGGACCTGTCGGTTTGTACGGGTTACGCCGCCGCGCCGCAATGGCCGTTCGACCTCAGCCCGCCGGCGGAGGGCCTCAGTCTGGCCAAGCTGAAGATGGAGGGCCTGCGAGGTGGTCGTGGAGGTGGGGTCAGCGATCGGGTGAGCGCAATGGGCATCGAAGACAGTGTTGACATGGAAACGGATGTTTTGCAGGTGTTGCGCGCGTCCTCTGTTGTGTTTCTACATATTCCCGCCGCGCATGCACGTTCCGCGCCTTCTGCGCGTTTTGCGTGTTTGCTTCTACTGTGCCCGTGGAGGACTATTCCCGTTTTCCGCGTTTCGCACGAGAAGTACCTCCGGTTTGTCCGGATGGCCGGCCTGATGGCGTACAAATTGGAACAGGAACCGCAACTCGAACTTCCGGCGCCTGGAGCATGGTCGCTGGTGCGCACCCGAGAGCTGGCGGCGAAAAAACCGCAGGTATCTGTGTGCTTTGTGGTCTCGGTGGTATGCGCGCTGGTGCCTCGGCCCCGCCTCTGGAGGCCCGTGGTAGCGTGATGCGCGTTTTACGCGTGTTACACGTATGATTCCCTCCACGCGTCTGGAGGAGGACTTGCCGTGTTACGCGTTGTGCAGACTGCCGCTTGGGATTGGGCGCCCCCTCACATGAATGGGTACCCGCACCTTCCAGCCCCGCCACCGCAGTAACAGCAGTCGTACCACGAAGACCCGCAGTGGCCGAGCTATCCGCCGCAGCCGCGGGGCGCCCCTCCGCCGCCGCCGCATGGCGAGCCGCCGCGGGGCCACCTGCCTCCCTTGCCCTATGGCGCGCCGCCGCGGGGCCACCCCCCTTCCCTGCCCTATGGCGCGCCGCCGCGGGGCCCCCCGCCTTTCCTGCCCTATGGCGCGCCGCCTGGCGCAACGGGCGAGCCGCCGGAGCTTCATCCCAAGGCGCTGCTCTGCCCATTCACCGATGTGGCAGAGAGCAAGAAGGTGCGTGGGCGGCTGCGGAACCAACCAGATCGTACGTCCTCCGTTGCGGCCTTCAATGTGTGGTTCGTACGGAGCCGTGAGTCACATATATGTGCAGCCCCGGTCTCGTCTGCCCAATGTTCTGCCACTTGGTTGCCCCCCTTGTGTTTCCACAGGATCCGCAGGAGACGGGGGAGACGTGGGACGATCCCTAGAGCATCAAAGCAGAAGGATGTGGCGCCGTTGGGATGGAGGAGGGGCAGGTCGTTGTGCTGCGTGTTATCCACGCGTTCTTCTTTGTCGCCTCCAGAGGACGGTGCGCTCCGTGTTCCGCGTGTTTTGCGTTCTGCGCCTTCTACATGTCTTGCCTCCGCCGTGCCTCTCGAGGACACACTTCACGTCGTTCGCGTTCTGCAGAAGCCTCCCCCGGAGACGGAAGCTGAGGAGGCCAAAGAACGGCCCAAGGAGCCCGTAGAAAGCGCTGCAGAAGGCGCTGCCGCACGTGCGGAGGTCTCAGCAAGGGGCGATGGTGGTCCGGCAGGTGAGCAGGTGCGCGTTGTGGGGTCACTTCCGTTTGCGCGTCATGCCCGTATGGTTCCGTTGTGCCTCTGGAAACCGCCCTGGCGTGTGTTGCGCGTTCTGCGCGTGTTACGCGTTACATGTGTCTCGTTTCCGGCCCTCCTCTGGAGGACAGCACCCCATTTTCCGCGTTCTGCATGCGCCTGTGCGAGTGAAGGAGGAGCCCCCCGACTCCCCGGAACGCCATGCCGCACCGGAAGGGGCTCCAGATACGGAGACGGCAGCCGAGGGCAAGATGACGGACCGGACGGCGAAATCCAAGAAGTGTAGAGGGGTGGGAGGGCTGGGAAGGGGACGAAGGGTGGTAGGGTGGGGGGTCCCAAGAGTTTTTCTCCCCGCTTGGGGAGCCGAGTCCGGGATGGCCGGACGCCGACGAGTCCCGGGGGCGGCAGAGTTCGCAGCCTGCTTTGCGGGTTTCCCGTCGGGAAGTTTCAGCGCAGACAAGCGCTTTTTCTCAACACGCGCCGGACTGGTGGCGTCCTAATATGTGGTAGCTATACCGGTTTCTTGGCCGTACAATAATGGAGTATTATGGCGATCGGAGTAGTGCCCGGCGCCCAGCACAAGCGAACTGGTGGTGTCCCGCAAAAAAAGATACCACACCTGTTGCCAATTGCTCTGTGCTCGGGGAATCGAGGTTGAAACCCCCCCCCTCCGCTGCAGATTGCTGTGTGGTAGCGGAATTGAGGCTCAGACCACCCCCCCGATGAAAAAAACACCCACAATGCCCTGTGCTACGTGTGCTGGGTGTTGCCTCTAACTCTGCCTCTGGACTGCGTGTGGCGCGTTTTGCGCGTGTTGCGCGTTCTCGGCGTTGCCTCCTGTTCTGCCTCTGGAGCCTGAAAGACCGTGTTCCGTGTTGTGCAGACACACCGCTCTTCAAAAATGCCATTTCCCACGAATCTTTCGGCGGGTTCACTCCCCGTGGAGGACTGTGCAGCAAATATCATGCATGGAGTCCGGCCAGGCCAAACTGAACTAGTCGGGTACACCGATGATGAGGTGTCGGACCACATGTTGGCTCCCATCCACGAATTATAGCGGGCATCCCTCCGGAAGGCGAACCTCTCCCACTTGATCCCCCTAGTACCAAGGTGTGTCCCACTTGATTCTAGCGGTTCGGCCGATGGATTGCAGTGTTTGCCCCAATCGATTCTAGCTGTGGCTTCCATTTCCGTAGGTACAACGCCTTCATCCTCCTACTAGGCATGGTACGGCCCATGCAAGTAGACGGCATCTGGGAACGGGACGGGTTACTGTACAACCCCTTCATGGCACGATTGCTAAGCCGCAAGGAGTACTACGTCGTGCGCCGTAACATCCGGCCCGACGTTGTTGAACTACTGAAGGAGTGCAACGGGCAGTGGGCTGGTGCCTGGCGGTTGAGTTGCGCGGCATGTGGGGATGAGTCCGTGGTGACGCACAAAGGCATACGTGCCGGCCCACTACGGATGTTCATCGCCCGCAAGCCCCACTCCACCGGCATCAAGCTCTATTGCCTTGCTGATGCCGCTAGTGGGTACGTGGTGGACATGTACCTGTACACGGGTAGACGCGGGCACCTGCGGCGGTTCGGCAACAGTGCGGGCAACTTCAATGCTCAGCAGATCATGACCCTGTGGGCAGGTCTCCTCCCTTCCGGCACCATCCTCTGTGCGAATTCCTTTTTTGAATTGCACGAGCTAGCGCGTGACCTCGCTATGGAGAGGCACGCATTCTTGATGATGACGAAGCGCTCCACGTACGGGCTGGACAGGGCAGGAGAACTTCTAGGAGAAGGACAAACTGCCACGTGCACTGTGGACGACGCGAGGTACGCCATGGTGGTCTTCAAGGACCCAAAGGTGGGTCACAAGCCGCCCCGCGTACTGCCAATGCTCACGAACTGCCACTTCCCACAAGCCGGACCCGTGCATCGCCGCAGCGGGAATGAGGTGAACCCGGTGGTAGCCAGCTACCGCCGATTATCGCGTGGGCCGGATGGCGTCAACCAGATGGCGCTCCAGATGCGCCAAATGGGACGTCAGATGACGTGGTCGCATGCGGTGCGTGCGCTCGTTCTCCGGTATGCCGTGGTCAACGCATACGCGACTTGCCGGTCCCTCGGGGGGGCCCAAACGTGTACCATGTTTGACTGGCAGTGGGACCTTATCCGGCGCCTCTTTTGTACAGTGGCAGTTGCCAACCCCATCCACGTGCCGGTGCGGATGCCGGGCCGCCTGGTGTGCACCTATTGCAACCGGGGCAAGACCCACTACGTTTGTTGTGGGTGTGGCAAGTGGTACCATGTGGGGTGCTTTGCCGTGGCACATGGGGTGACCGGGGTGGTAGAGGCGGATGTGGAGGAGGAGAGCGACGAGGCCGAGGAGGATGGAAGCGAGAGGGAGGAGAGTGAGAATGACACGGAGGAGGAGAGTGAGGAGGAGGGGGAGGAGGATGAGGAGGAAGAGACTGAGGAGGAGGAGGAGAGTGACGGGGAAGAGGACGAGGACATGGAGGATGACGAAGATTAGGAAGGAGAAGGTGGTGGAGGGCGGGCGTGGTGGAATCGTGGACTGCATGGCCGCCAAGCCTCTGCCATCCCTACCCATGGGACCAGTGCGAACCTTGGGGGACAACCGCGTAGGCAGGATACCCAAACTATGAGGACGCGGCCCACCAAAAGTGCGCGCGTGTGCAATAGTGACGTGCTCCGCGTGCTACGCGTTTTGCGCGTGCCGGAAGTCTGCTTCTAAGTCTGCCTCTAGAGCGCTGTGCTACGCATTCTGCGCATTCTGTGCGAGATGCGTGTGTTGTTTGCGTTCTGCACGTGTTGCGTGTGCTGCGTGTTATGAAGCAACACGCGCAGCACGTATTGTGCCGCGCGGAGCGCTTCCGGACAGAAACGTCCCCTCTGTAGACATATATTATATACATATATTCCTTTGGCTAGCACGCGTAGAACGCATATCACGAAATTTTCTCGTCTTTTTGCTTGTATCATTGTTTTGTGCTTCCGGGGCGTTTTTGAGGGTGCCGGACGCGATGGAACCATCCGTTTAGCTCAATTCAACTATTTTTGAGGAGAGAAGCACAATTGCCTCCTGCCTCTGCCTCTGTCTTGGTGCTACGCATGCTGCGTGTGTTGCACGTCCTGCGCGTTTCGGTCCGGTGCCTCTGAGTCTTCCGCTGGAAGTCTTCCTACGTGTTTTACGCTTTCTGCAGGGGCTAATTGCTTCACACTTATCATCCAGCACTTGCTTTTTGTTTTTTTGGTTTTTTTTGCCATGCTTGGACCCGTGTACTCTGCCACACACTTGCACTGGTTCGCAATTGAACTCAAACGGGCGTATTCGAATGACAATTGCCTCCTGCCTATGCCTTTTGCCTTGGTGCTACGCTGCCCACGTGTGTTGGGTGTTTTGCGTGTTGTCATTTTTCACTTCTGATGCTGCCTATGGAGCCCTTGTACGCGTGGTACGCGCTCTGCGGCATGTTTTTGCCACACCATTGTTAGGCCGCTTTGCTTTTATGGTGCAGGAGCCATGCCTGCACCCTTGTACCCCGCCACACATTCTCAATGGTTGCAGAAGGGTGGGAAGCTGAGAGAGTGGAAACATCCGGAGAAACTGAAGCACGACGCCTTCGTCGTCTTTCAAATTAAACAAGCCACGAGTATGTGTGTGTGTCTTCGTTTTCGTCTCGCTTCCCGCCTTGCACCGTTGTCCTCCTCACCTCCTTATGTCGCAGCGGGGTGGCCTGCATGGGTCCATCGGAAGAAGAAAGGGGCCAAAGACCGGCAGGACAAATAATTTTGGTTGACGAACCTCACAACGTATCAAGTGTACCACATTCACGGGTTTGCGGTAAGGTATTTTTTGTGCGCACTATTTCGCGCTGCCTTTTGTCCTCCACCAATTACCCTTGCACCCTTTTACAGGTGAAGGCCCCGACGGGCAAGCCACACACGCCACATGTGGTGCAAGACGTTCAGAACAAGAAGGATGGCTTCTTGAAATGCAAAAAGGTGTTTTGTGCGTTCAGCGCGTTTTGTTCGTTCCCTTCCTCGTTGCCTCCGGAGCTCCCTCTGGTTGGGTGCCATCCCCGTCTCACCCCCGCGTCCCCCGCGCGTCCCGCTGTACCGGTTTTGAGGTATTTTGCCAAAACATCTAGCTATGTAGAAGAGAGCAGTAGAATGTGCACTTCTTCTAACAGGTTTTGGTGGTTCTTGCTGTCATTTCTGCACGCAGCTCAAGATGCTCTTGAAATCGTTGCTTTTTCTTTTTCTGCAGGTCCCTTTGTGGGGAGAAGCTTCAAACGTTACCAACACTTCTTTCGGTTGGAAGTCTCCTTCAGAGCCTTCAGTTGTGTTTGGTGGCTATTTTGACGGACCCGGGGGAGGAGGTGGCCCCGGTGCTCCAAGTGTGGATGTGTTCATCTCGGTCCGTGTGGACCTCCGGGATAATTTGGTGGATACGTCAAGTGTGCAAGCTCTTGCCGCTGCGGTATCTCCCGAGGTTGAAGCAATCGTTGAAATACTCAAACCCTCTTGACCCATTGAGCAATGTTGCAAATGCGGTTCTAAGGTACTATAAAGGTCACCGCGACCCGAAGGGCCGCGTGCTTCCCGGCATTTCTAACCCTTGCACCGCCCTTATTGAAATTGTGCCAGAACGGGCGCAACGTGCCGAGAAGGCAAAATCAAAGGGCGGTATAGCCGGAAAGGAGCAGTATTCTCTCTTGCAGTACCTGCAGCCGACCACTGGGGATGTGCCTTCCCGGCTGCCGAGTGAACCCGTGCATGTGGAGCGTACCACGGTTGATGTTCCCCCGCCCCCTCCACATGTAGAGCCGAGCAATGTTGCCTGGTGGAGGAGCAGTGTGGTGGCCAAGATCGAGAGGTTGTCTCACAAACCGGTTTCTCTGCCGAAATTTGTGAGCAGTTCTGGTTGAAATATGGTGATCGTGGTCCACGGAAAGAACGACAAAACTTGTTGGCCGTGCTTGTTTCCCTTAAGATGTCACCAAGCGAGGGTCAATTGACGCGTGTACTACCAGGTGCAAGCAGGTTTGTGCGAATCAACGAAATCAAGGAAGCCTTTGCTTATTTAGCCGACGTTGTTGATGACATCCAATGGGACAGCCGCTTAAGCCATTTGAACCATGTGACCCATTTCCCTTACTACCTAACCTTCTTTGTCGTCACCGTTCCCATTGCATGTTTTGCGGGTATTTTCAGAAAACATCCAACCCAAGTATGCTGGCCCGGTGATGAAAATGCAAGTGTGTTGTGATGCACTTGGGCGTATTGTCTTTATTTCCGGTCCCCATCCCGGGTCACCATCAGACAGCACGTTGTGGAAAAGGTGGGGTCCAAAGAGGTTCTGTGGTCAAGAGCTTGGGGGGGCAGACGGTGCCTACAGTGGCAATTTTCGGTTGGCAGCAGCACCCTACCGCAAACCAAAGGGGAGGCCGCTTCCAGCCCGTAAGGATAGGTACAACCAGATCCATGCATTTTTCAGGGCACGTGTTGAACACATTTTCACCCGTATTTGGCCATTTGCCATTGTGCATCAAGTTTGGCGTGGCAAGGGCTTGGAGGGGCATGTGAGTTGTAACGCCGCATGCATGTTCTTTTCCATTTCATCAGTTTTGAATTGAGCCGCAAAGTCATGTATGAGCCCGCGGGATTTTGGTCCCACACCCCTGAAGGTGCCCCTGCTGCCGAGGAAGTGGAATATGAAACACCCGAGGGGGTCATTGGTGACGATAGCCCGGATGAAGGAGATGAAGAGCAAAGTGATGATGACGTAGGCACAGCACTATGTCAAGACAGTGCCTCCCATGAGGGCGGCGGTGTGCTCTCCACCGGTTTGCAGCAATGGTTGCAACAAGGCAGGGACCGTCCCTCTTCATCTAAACATTTAAATGTATGGCAACCACGCTTAACCCGTTCTGCAGCTGCCCGAGTTCGTACGGAAATGGCAGTGAGTGCAACAAAATTGGACCGCTACCTTCACAGTGATGATTGATTGTGTTCCATTATGGCCAACATACATGTCTCCATGTCTAGTTTGTACAATGTAGTATGGTGTATCAGTACAGCATGGCATTGAATTTGTCTATCGTTGTGCTACCACGTGCCCACAGTTATGATGCTGTTCAGGATGGTTGTCAACGATTGCTAACAAAGCATGTCGCCCCTGCGTGCGCGCAATGTTGCATTTTTTCCATAGTGCGCGCAAATTTTCAAAAATATGACCTTTATAGCGCGCCTATTGCGCGCGCTCTACCGCTTTATATTGTCCCGTTTTTCAAATTTTTCAAAACCGGAAAATGTTTCAAAACCATGCTTTTTCCAGTGTCCTGCGTTTCTCAAAAACCCCTTCCTTTTCAAAAACATTCCCTGTTGCTCATCCAACCCAAGACACATGCAAAAACACTGTCTGAAAGGTCTGAAAAGTGTGCAACAGTACAGGTCCTCACGGACGAAAACAGTGTAGCGCGCGCAACATATTTACAGCGCGCGCTGGGAGCCTTATTGCGCGCGCTATACCAGGTATAGCGCGCGCTGTCATTCAGTGATATCCTTAATGGTTTGGACCACCACTTCGGCCTCCCACTCCTTCTCCGATTCGGGTCTGTGGTCTTCTGCCCCAGTGGCAGCTGGGGCTGCATCCCCTTCTTCTTGTGGGCTTGGGTCGCCTTCTGCGGTTGCTCCTTCTGGTGCCTCTTCTTCTTTCGGGCCTGCTCCTTCTCCTTCTTGTGGCGCGGCCGCTGGTGCCTCTTCTTCTTGTGGTGGGGCTGGTGCGTCGTCTTCTTGTGCTGCTGCTGCTGTTGGGGCTGGTGCCTCTTCTTCTTGTGCAGCTGCTGCTGGTGGCTCCCTCCACAATCATCGGCTTGTAGCCGTCTTTGTAGGACCAATCTCGGCGCTGCATGAGCTCATCTCTTGCCTCCTTGTCCGCGTCGGCTCTGCTCTGCTGCTTGGCCTTGGGAGCCGTACTGGGTGGGGTGGAACCGCACGGACCTCCTTGTTCTTGTGGCTGGTCTGGGACTGGGACAGGCTGCTTCGGTGCTGGATTTGATGCGAGCTGCGGCTGGGGTGCCTGCTGCGGTGCCGTCTTGCTTGCCTGGAAAGAGTAGCGCGGAGGCATAGCACAGGCATAGCACGCGCAATACGGAGCATAGCACGCGCGACGAGATGCATAGCACGTGCAATGACGACGATAGCGCGCGCTGCATTACCTTTTCTGCTTTCTCCTCCTCTGCTTTCTTCCGTCTCTTCTCCTCCTCTTCCTTCTCCTTCTTCTTCCTCCTCTCTTCCTCTTCCCTCTCCTTCTTCTTCCTCTTTTCCTCCTCTTCCTTCTCCTTCTTCTTCCTCTTTTCCTCCTCTTCCTTCTTCTTGTTCCTTGCTTCGTCCTCTTTCTTCTTGGCCTGTTCCGCCTGACGTTGGACTCTGTGTGCCGCCTGTGCCAGCAGCTGCTGGTCGGCAGTCTTCTGGGCAAGGACCTTTCCAGGGGGGTGGGGGGGCTTAGCGGTGTGGGAGGCGGATATGGCTGGTGGTAGGTGGCTGGTGGCTGCTGGCTCCTCGGTACGCTTCTTCTTGGGCCTTCGGACTGTCACGGATTCCGTCTCCGGCACGGCAAAGGCGTCGGCCCAGTCCACCTCCAGCTCCTCCAGCTGCCGGTTAGCCCGGGCCAGCACCGGGGAGGGGCCTTGCTCCTTCCGTCCGTCAAGCCAGTCGGCCGCATGCTTGGACTGCCCGGCAATGTCCGCGGGCACGCTAATCATCAACGGCCCTCTGCGGGATCCCAGGCACAGAAGCTGCTCGAAGCTGCCCACCTACGTGACAATGGGACAGAAGGTAGGGCCGTAGCGCGCGCAAACAATCAAATCGCGCGTGCTACAACAAATGAAGCGCGCGCAACAATGTCGAAAGCGCGCGCAATGGCAAACATAGCGCGTACCTGTGCCTGTGCCAGTTGTTGTTGTTGTTGCTGCTGTTGCTGGGCCATCTGCACCCGCTGCTGCTGCTGGAGCAGCTGCAGTGTTGCCTGCTGCACGGCTGCCTGCTGTTGGAGCTGCTGCTGCTGCACTTGCTGCTGCTGCGGCTGCTCCTCGTCCTGGAAGACTGCCGCGCACTGGGGAGCCCAAGGTGGGCGACCCACCGGGGAACAGCATGGGAGACAGCTGCTGTGAGGCACCTCGTAACGGGGACTGCGGCGCGGGCCACAGAGGCTGAGTTGGGGAGAACTGGGTCAGCTGCTGGGACAGCGTCTGCGGAAAACAGGACAAAGCACGCGCAACGAGGACGTGCGTAGTGCGCACAACGAGACAGCTAGCACGCACAACAAGAGCGTAGCACGCGCAACGGAAATAGTAGTGCGCACGGCAAGTACCTGTGGCTGCATGCTCCACGGCGTCGTCGACGGCTGCTGCAGTCCCGGTTGTACAGCTGCATGTGGCGGTGGTTGCGGTGTCGCACCTGCTCCTGTGGCCCCTACAGCAGTTGTTGGCGGTGCTGCAGGAGGCGGATACCCCCAGCCCACGGGCTGCATGGGCAAGAGGGTTACATTAAAGTACCCCTGTTCCAGCAGTAATACAAAAAGGAAAATGCAGTAACAAAAAAATCGAAAGCACCAAAAAAAATAGACGAAAAGGAACAAATCAATGCATTCCAAATCGGAGGCACATTTGAAGTGCGTAGTCATAGCACGCTACTTCCGATTATATATCGCGATTTCAAGGGTTCCGGCGCTTGAAAACAGCATAGTGCGCGCGATGGTGGTCATTGCGCGCACTAGATAGCATGTAGCGCGCGCTAAAACACAAATAGCGCGCGCTACCACAGTTCCTCATCCGCAAAATATGCCCGAACCTCGTCAGCCAATTTTTGTGCATTGCACAGGTTGCTTCTGGAGTTCCCATTCCACCTTGGTACTTCAAAGTACGGGAACAGACGCTCATTAACCTGCCTGAGCATCTTAATGCGGCGCGACACCAGGGTTCCTGCCCCCCCACCTCTGTCACAAAAGGACGACCAAATGTCCTTCAGCACCCTGTTGCTCCCTTCCAAAACCAAACCTATCCGTGAGTCGGCAATGAGCACAAAAGCGATGCAAAGACAAAAAACGTTCTCAAACGGCCATGACCTGCGGACACAAATAGTTTACAGTTCATATCCACTGGTTGGTGGTTTCTGCTTTCTGTCTCACCATATGGTATTGCCTCTCTACACTAGCTCTATGTACCTGACAAATCTCTGGCGCATAGTATGTATGTATGCCATGACGCATTCATGCATAGGTTCCACATCAAGAGATCCCCCGAAAACATTCCTAGGCCATAGGGCCTTATGGCCTGAATAGTGACTGTTGCATCGTGCAACATCCAGTTAATATAAGGTGATCTTATTAATTGCTGGACAAACCCACCTCTGGAAAGCCTGGGCAACCTCTGGAGCCTGCAATGCACCCTCTTCAAACATTGTGCCATACATGTCCCCCAGTAGTATGTACATGGCAACCACTGCTGTGTGCATTCTCATGTCACCCCCAAGGAGGGGGGCCAGGTCCTCCCAAACCTTTAGAAGGCACCAAGTCTCTTCCCCATCTGGCTCTGCCGTCCCCTGTAGTGCTATGTGACAACCAGACCTGTGAAGAATAGCCTGAACAGAGACCCTAGTACTGGGACGCACAGACTTGGCCAATCTGCGTACCAAGGCAGTGAGTGACCTGCCTCCCTACAAAAATTAGAAGGTGCAGAACACATGGTATAAGGTGACGCCGCCTCAGAGGCACCTTCAACAACCTGCTCTGGACAACACCAAATATATCCATGGGCCTGCACTTGGCCCCAGGTGCAATAAGCCCTAGCAACTGCTCATCTCGCTCGGTGGTTCTATCCACATCGTGTTGCAACCACGTTGCACTGGACTTGCACCACGTCATGTAAGTGAACAGACTACCTGCCATCCAATGTGTAGTGACACCCGACAACCGACGCAGCCAAGGGCTATCCCCACCGCAGAAAATCCTACAGCGTCTGGATGCACCCCGGATGGGAACCACACCACTGTCAAGGGCACTCGGCAGAAAAGCAAGATTTTTAGCCCAGACCTGGGACAACACAGAGGTGGACTTCTCACCACAAAGGGCGACGTTAACAGTCCAGTGGTAGGACAACGTCCTTGCCAAGTGACCATGGTTGGCAAAGGAAATGGACATCTGGCACCACGATTCCCCCCCACAAGGCAACCCATCCCCCCTCACAATGATCCACAGCTCTCCTTCGCACCCCCTGGGGTATTGGAGGTTAGAAACAATGGAATCAAAGGAAAATATATAGTCAAAAAAGTGCTGCAGGGGCCACTGCGAAAAGACTGTGACCCCATCTGTGTGCACGGCAACCTGTAAATGCTGCCTACTTGCAAGCTGGTTCCATTCTGTGGCGAAACTAGCATAGGAGGGGAGAGAAAAAAGGTGTGTGGGGACCTTACTTCTCGTCCAAGTAATCAAATCTTTGTACCTGAGGAAAATAGCGCGCGCAACATGGGGACGTAGCGCGCGCAGAAGTCAACGAAGCGCGTGCTATGAGCGGAAGTGCGCGCAATGTCACATGCAAAGCGCGCGCAATAATACCTTCTTCTTGGAATCTTCAGGAGCAGGACCAAGTCCACCACCGACAGGGGTGTGACGGCGTTGGCAGCCTCGGTCCTGCGACGCTTCTTCTCTGCTTCAGACACGGGGACCCTTTTTTCCAACCTGGCCCACAATGACCGTTGGACGGCAGACCCTGAGCAAAAAAACTCAACTAGGTCCGCCAAAAGGTCCTCGTTCTTCCACAGGGACCACCCATAGTGGGGGCCCAAAATGTTTGCAATCTTTCCTGACATTGGCAACGTCACTTGCGGTGCCGGAAGCATCTGAAACTTTAGAAAAATAGGCGTTTTTGCCCTGCTTATCAGGACATGGGGTTACAAACCCAAGACCCCGAGCCATAGCGCGCGCTATGCTGCGCGCTATAGTTTTGTAGTGCGCACTGAGCCATCGCGCGGCAATACCCTGTAGCGCGCACGCAGGGGCTATTTTGGATGTGAAATTTAGCAAATTACACAATTTTAAGGCACCAAAGGCCAAAAATGGCTGCGCAAACGCTTGCAACACACGCCCCAATTTGGTTCCTCCCCCGCTGCCCCCCCGCGTCCCCCCCGCGTCCATGGCACCCTCCGGGCGTTTTGCGTGTTTTGTACAGCTGCCTCCGTTGTTGCCTGTGGGGTTGCCTCCATGTGTCTCACATGTTCTGCATGTTCTACAGATCCCCCGCGACCGGCTGTGGACGTGGATCCAAGATGACGAGAGCACGGAGAGTTGGGGAGAGCTCATAGGAGGCGGAGTCGGATGAAGAGGAGGAGGCAGCCGAGGAGGAGGAGGACGAGGAGGACAAAGAAGGCAGTGTTCTTGGGAGTGCGATCAAGGAGGAGGAGGACGAGCCCTCCCTGGCCCAACGCGCCCCCCGCGGCACTCACTTGGAGGTAGCCCGCATGGCCGCACAAGCACAACCAAAGGGGACACGTGTCAAGGCGAAGCAAGAGGCAAAGCCAGAGGCGGAGGAGCTGTCCAAGAAGAAGAAAGAAAAGGCACACGGGAAGAGTCCACCCAAAAAGAAGAGCAAGGGCAAGCAGAAAGTGAAGGAGAAGCCCAAGCATGTGCATTACGCAGTGGAAGGCGAACCGCACAGGAAGATGCCCAAAGGTGCAACCCGAGGGGAGAAGTACCAAGCCGGGGCCGCCTACGACAATGATGTGCAGGTCATGCAGCGCACGCAGGAGTCGGAATACGATCTTTCACTCGGACGAGTATGCCAGCACTACACATTGTGTTTGGCCGAGGAAACACAAGCCCGCCGCGAATTGGGCGTGGCGCCGCTTCTGGTGACTGACGTGCGGGCGTACACTGTCCAGAGGGTCCTCCGATGTGGCACAAAGAATGCACAAAGCACGGCCGCTGCCAGAGAACTGTTTGAGGAGCGATACCCCAGCACCTCACCCCGCCAAGTTGCAACCGGGTTGATCAAGGGGGTGTCCGTGTGCACGAACTGTGTTGGAGCCCCGGACTGGCCTACGGACTTTGGTGACCCCGCAGCTGCAGGCTTGCCGTTGGCAAAATTGAAGGGGGAGCCCCTTTCAGCAGGAAACCGAGCACGGCGCAGCATGGACCAATTGAGTGCGTTTGGTGCGGAGGACATTGTCGACATGCCCACTGACGCTTTGCAGGTGTAGTGCATGTGTTGCGTGTTCCCTCTCTAACACCTCATGTCCAACGTGCCGCGCGTTTTCCGCGTTCTGCGCGTGCTACGTGTTCCCGACGTTGCGCCTCTTCGTTGCCTCTGGGGGTGCCTTCCCATGTTGCACGCGCTTTGCGTGGTCTGAACAGGAGAGACTGTCGCGCACGGTCCGCATGGCTGGCCTCATGGCTTACACCCTAACGGAGGACAGAGCTGTCGACCTGCCCGACACAGCGGCATGGACACTCGTGAGAACGAAGGATGCAAAGAGGCAGCTGGTGTGCATTCCTGTTCTGGGCGTTGTGGCACGGGTCTTTCCACTTGCCTCTGGAGTTGCCTCGTGTCTGCCTTGCACGTCCTACGCGTTCTACGCGGTGTGCACGTTCGATTCTGTTACTGCCTCTGGATTTGCCTTCCCATATTCCTTTGGCTACCACGCGTAGAACGCATAGCACGAAATTTTCTCGCGTTTTTGCTTTTATGATTTTTTTGTGCTTCCGGGGGGTTTTCGAGGGTGCCCGACGCAATGGAAATATCCGTTTAGCTCAATTTCACCATTTTCGAGGAGAGAAGCACAATTGCCTCCTGCCTCTGCCTCTGTCTTGGTGCTACGCGTGCTGCGTGTGTTGCGCGTCCTGCGTGTTTCGGTCCGGTGCCTCTGAGTCCGCCTCTGGAAGTCTTCCTACGCGTTCTACGCGTTCTGCATGGGCCAAGCGCTTCACACCTATCATACCACCCCCGATTTTTTTTTTTGCCATGCTTTCACCCGTGTACTCTGCCACAAACCTACACTGGTTCCCAATGGAACCGAAACGTGCGTATTCCAACGACAATTGCCTTCTGCCTATGCGTTTGCCTTGGTGCTACATTGCCCACGTGTGTTGGGTGTTATGTGTGTTGTCGTTTTTCGCTTCTGACGTTGCCTCTAGAGCCGTTCTACGCGTGCTACGTGCTCTGCAACATGTTTTTGTCCCAACATTCATAGGCCGCTTTGCTTTTATGGTGCAGGAGCCATGCTTGCACCCCTGTACCCCGCCACACATTCTCAATGGTTGCAGAAGGGTGGGAAGCTGGGAGAGTGGAAGCATCCGGAGAAACTGAAGCACGACGCCTTCGTTGTCTTTCAAATTAAACAAGCCACAAGTATGTGTGTGTGTCTCCGTTTTCGTCTCGCTTCTCGCCTTGCACCGCTGTCCTCCTCACCCCCTTGTCTCGCAGCGGGGTGGCATGCCGGATGGGTCAATCGGAAGAAGAAAGGGGCCAAGGACAAGCAGGACAAAGAATTTTGGTTGACGAACCTCACAACGTATGAGGTGTACCACGTTCACGGGTTTGTGGTTCATGTGAGCACTATTTTGCGCTGCCCGCTGTCCACTACCGCCTCTTGCACCCTTTTATTACAGGTGAAGGCCCCGAAGGGCAAGCCACATGCGGCACACGTGGTGCAAGACGTCCGCAACAAGAAGGATGGCTTCTTGAAATACAAAAAGGTGTTCTGTGCGTTCTGCGCGTTTTATCCGTTCCCTTTTTCGTTGCCTCTGGAGCTACCTCTCATTGTGTGCTATGCGTTTTGCGCGTTCTCGGCGCTCTGCGCGCTTCCTCTGGTATTGCCTCTGGGGTTGCCTCCATGTGTCTTGCATGTTCTGCATGTTCTACAGATTCCGCGCGACCGGTTGTGGACGTGGATCCAGGATGAGGGAACAACGGAGAGTTCGGATGAGGACGAGTCGGAAGAGGAGTCGGAAGAGGAGCCGGAGGCGGCAGAGGAGACGGAGGAGGAGGAGGACGAGGAGGGCAGTGATGCTGCCAGTGTGAAGGACGAGGACGAGCCCTCCCTCGCCCAACGCGCCCCCCGCAGCACCCACCTGGAGGTTGCCCGCATGGCCGCACAACCAAAGGGGACCCCTGTCAAGGCGAAGCCAGAGGCAAAGCCAGAGGCAAGGCCAGAGCCGGAGGAGCTGTCCAAGAAGAAGAAGGAAAAGACGAAGAGTCCACCCAAGAAGGAGAGCAAGGGCAAGAAGAAGGTGGAGGAGAAGCCCAAGCATGTGCGTTACGCAGTGGAAGGCGAACCGCACAGGTCGATGCCCGCAGGTGCAACCCGAGGGGAGAAGTACCAAGCCGGGGCCGCCTACGACAACGATGTGCAGGTCATGCAGCGCACCCTGGAGTCGGAATATGAAGTGTGACTCGGACGAGTATGCCAACACTACAAAGTGTGTTTGGCCGAGGAAACACAAGCGCGCCGCGAATTGGGCGTGGCGCTGCTTCTGGTGACTGACGTGCGGGCGTACAGTGTGCACATGGTCCTCCGCTGTGGCACGAAGAATGCACAAAGCACAGCCGCTGCCAGAGAACTGTTTGAGGAGCGATACCCCAGCAGCTCACCCCGCCAAGTCGCAACCGGGTTGATCAAGGGGGTGTCGGTGTGCACGAACTGTGTCGGAGCCCCGGACTGGCCTACGGAATTTGGTGACCCCGCTGCTGCAGGCCTGCCGTTGGCGAAATTGAAGGGGGAGCCCCTGTCGTCTGGATACCGACCACGGCGCACCATGGACCAGCTGAGTGCGTTTGGTGCGGAGGACATTGTCGACATGCCCACTGACACTTTGCAGGTGTACTGCATGTGTTGCGTGTTCCCTCTGTAACGCCTCCAGTGCAGCGTGTACCGCGTCTTCGGCGTTCTGCGCGTGCTACGTGTTCCCGACGTTTCGCCTCTTCGTTGCCTCTGGGGGTGCCTTCCGGTGTTGCACGCGCTTTGTGTGGTCTGTACAGGAGAAGCTGTCGCGCACGGTCCGCATGGCTGGTCTCATGGCCTACACCTTAACAGAGGACAGAGGTGTCGACCTCCCCGACACAGGGGCAAGGACACTCGTGAGAACAAAGGATGCAAAGAGGCAACGGGTGTGCATTCATGTGCTGGGCGTCGTGGCACGGGTCTTTTCACTTGCCTCTGGAGTTGGCTCCTGTCTGCTTTCGGCATCCTACGCGTTCTACGCGGTCTGCACGTTCGATTCTGTGACTGCCTCTGGATTTGCCTTCCCATGTCTTACCTGTTTTGCGCGCTCTGCATGTTCTGCAGACAACCTGGGAGGAGTATGGGTATCCGCAGCAGCATGGGTATCCGTATGAGCCGCGATACGAGTATGAGCCGCGGTACGAGTACCAGCCGATGAAGACGGATCCGGACATGCCTTCGAGCTCGGGAAGCCTCCCGTATGGGTCCGACCCGTACAATTACCGGCCCCCGGTTTATCCGCCGCCACCCACGTATCCTCCACCGCAAGGAATGCTACAGCCACCGCCACCGCCGGGGGACCCACCAGCGCCAATACTCCCACCACCCCAGCCAATGCCGCAAGGGCGTCCGCCACCACCGCCACCGTCCGGGGAGCAGCAAGGCAGGCCGGAGATGGGGCCGGAGACGGGACCCCCGCACACGGAAGGTGCACAGGTGCGCGTTGCACATTAGTACTATGCGTTCTAGGGGATTTGCGCGTAGCCTCCGGGTGTGCCTCTGGATGCGAGCCCCGTGTTCTCCGCGTTCTGCGCGTTCCACACGTTTCCTTTTTGGTGCCTCTCGGATTGCCTCTAGAGGTGGGTTGCATGTTTCACGCGTGTTCCGTGTTCTGCAGCACCCAATCAAAACGGAGCCGGAGGAGGAGTCAACCCCGCCAATGGATCCACCGCAGGAGCCGGAGGCAGCCAAGGAAGAGAGCGCTGGGGCGCCGAAGAGCGATGCGGAAATGGGAGAGGAGCCCCCGGAGGAAGCCGCAGCGGCGGGAGAGGAGATGGAGGAGAAGGACGAGATAGTGCAGATTTGGTAAATCGGGCCGACCTAAGTTGGAGCAGTCCAGGCAGCATTTTTTCAAACACACAGGAGGGAGATGAGAGGCCCGACCCCGATGAGGTCCGCGGCAGACAAACCTCACAACCCCTCTTCTTTTCCAGGCCAGTGCCGTTGGCCCAGCAAGCACATTCACAGCCAACCCCA
Organism: Eutreptiella sp. 'Long Island Sound 2002'; assembly: GCA_964036045.1. Taxonomy (NCBI): domain Eukaryota; phylum Euglenozoa; class Euglenophyceae; order Eutreptiales; family Eutreptiaceae; genus Eutreptiella; species Eutreptiella sp. 'Long Island Sound 2002'. The sequence continues at coordinate 157,542,112 of OZ038379.1, forward strand.
CAGTGGTGGCATCGGTAGGCGGCGCTTCCATTGGGGCACCGACGCCGGTATTTATTGTGTTGTGAATACTTTTTCGACGTTCGGATGAATGGTGGCGGCTGCGGCCGCTGCTCTGCATGGACCATGTAGGGTTCACGGACACCGTTTCAAGAAAGCAACAATTGACTTGTTCGTGTTGCCGCCCCCATTGCCCCACCCCCTGTCCTGTGTGTGTTTCGTGTAATACGCGCTCTACGCGTCTGCTTCTTTGTCTGCCTCTGGGGGTCGTGTTACGCGTTCTGCGTGTGCTGCGCGTTCTGCACGTTCCGCTTTTGCTGCCTCTGCTGTTGCCTCTGGAACTGCCACTGGTGTGTTGTGTGTTCTGCAGAGTCTCACTTCTCAACAATCTTTGTTTGTGATGCCACCAAAATTTCAACCACCGCTGTACGACCATAGGCTCCCACGGGAGGACTGTGCGGCCGATATCCAGTACGGTATCCGGCCCGGGGAATCCTGGCTCATCGGCTATACTGAGGACGAGGTGTGGGACCATATCATGGCCCCCATAGAGAATCTACAATGCCAAGCCCTACGGGACCACGGAAGGCCAGACCTGATACCTCTAGTACCTAGGTACAATGCATTTCTAATTCTATTGGGGATGGTGCGACCAATGCAAGTGGACGGGGTTTGGGACCGCAAGGGCCTATTATACAATCCCTATATGGCAAACATGCTGACGCGTCGCCAATACTACACCCAACCGGGATAAAGTTGTATTGCCTGGCCGATGCAACATGGCGGTACGTGGTGGACATGTATTTGTACACCAGTGTACGTGGCCGCCAACAAGCGGCCATTCCTCAGGTGCAGGAGGGGCAAACGGCGGTGTGCACTGTTGCGGATTTCAAGGCGCACGGGACATGGAGGTAGACGAGGAGGACGAGGAGGTGTGGGAGGAGGACCATGAGGAGGACGAAGAGGACGGGGAGGACGAGGAGGACGAGGAGGACGAGGAGGACGAGGAAGGCGAGGAGGACGAGGAAGGCGGGGAGGACGAGGAGGATGAGGAGGACGAGGAGGATGAGAAGGATGAGGAGGATGAGGAGTAGTGTGGTGGAATGGGGGGCTTGAACGAGACGATCATGGAGGCGGAGCCTCTGCTATCCCTACCCATGGGACCAGTGCGAACCCTGGGGGACAACCGCGTAGGCTGGATACCCAACTGTGAGGACGCGGCCCCTCCTCGATGTGCGCCCGTGTGCAAAGCGACGTGCTGCGCGTTCTGCGCGTTCTGCGCGGTCCGGTATTCCAATTCTGCACGTGCCTCTGGAGGCACGTGTTCGGCGTGCTACGCGTTCTGTGCGTGTTACTTGGTCTGTACGTGTTGTACGCGTTGTGCGCGCTCTACGCGTTTTCAAAACCTTACGTGCAACACCGTGGGCCACAAAAGCGCGCCTCCGGCCAGAAACGTACAGATGGTAGCCAAAGGAATATTTTAGCTGTTTTGCGCGCTCTACATGTTCCGCAGACAAGCTAGGAGGAGTGGCCGCAGCAGTATGGGTATGAGTATGAGCCGCGGTACGAGCATGAGCCGCGGTACAAGTACCAGCCGATGAAGACAGATCCGGATACGATGCTTGGAGCTCCGGGAGCCTCCCCTATGGGTCCGACCCGTACAAGTACCAGCCCCCCGCGTACCCGCTGCCGCCCACGTATCCTCCACCGCAACCGACGATGCCGCCACCGCCACCGCCACTACCCCCACCAGCTCCACTACCGCGGGGACCTTAGGGGCAGCCACCACCACCACCACCGTCAGAGCCCGGGGAGCAGCATACTCCCAGATCTCAGGTAGGCCCATAGTTTCGATCTTCGTGGTCGAACACCATGCTCCAGATTTGCGGCACAGTCCGCACGCGTTAGGGGTCCGGATTGGAGCTTGTCCAATGATGGCATGTTGATGAGCTGTGCAGACCGGGAAGGGGGTGTCACGTAGATGGGCTACGTTGGCTGCACAGCGTGCAGAACGCTTCTAACACTAAAACTGTCCCTGGAGCCCTACAGGGAGACTACGCCCGGGACGCTCTGAAAGAGCACAACGACCGTACCTGACGCCGGGGACACAAGGGGAGCCAGCATGTGCAACACGTAGAGCACGAGGAACGCGGGGTCAGAACGTTTTTTCCGAGCAATAGTCCATGACAGTCATTGGCGGCGAATATATATATATATATATATTCCTTTGTCTACCATCTGTACGCTTCTGGCCGGAGGTGCGCTTTTGTGGCAAACGGTGCTGCACGTGAGGTTTTGAAAACGCGTAGAGCGCGCACAACGAGCACAACACGCACGGACCAAGGAACACGCACAGAACGCCGAGCACGCCGAGCACGTGCCTCCAAAGGCACGTGCAGAATTGAAACACCGGAACGCGCAGAACGCGCAGACATCGCACCACGTCGGTTTGCACACGGGCGCACATCGAGGAGGGGCAGTACAACTTTATCCCGGTTGGGTGCGGTTTTCGGGCAATAAACATTTTCAAGGGGCCCGCTAGCGGCCCCTCACCAATTCATCGCCGCAGGCCCCATCCCCCATGCACCACGCCCCCGCCCATTGGCCATCGCAGTCTTCTAGTAGCGAGACCACATAGGTATGTAGCAACCGTTGCATCAAGTAATATTGGCGACGCGTCAGCATGTTTGCCACATAGGGATTGTACAATAGGCCCTTGCGGTTCCAAACCCCCTCCACCTGCATGGGTCGCACCATCCCAAATAGAATTCGAAATGCATTGTACCTAGGTACTAGAGGTACTAGGTCTGGCCTTCCGTGGTCCCGTAGGGCTTGGCATTGTAGATTCTCTATGGGGGCCATGATATGGTCCCACACCTCGTCCTCACTATATCCGATGAGCCGGGACTCCCCTGGTCGGATACCGTACTGAATATCCGCCGCACAGTCCTCCCGTGCGAGCCTATGGTCGTACATCGGTGGTTGAAATTTTGGTGGCATCACAAAATAAGATTGTAGAGAAATGAGACTCTGTAGAACACGCAACACACCAGTAGCAGTTCCAGAGGCAACAGCAGAGGCAACATGGGATGAACGCGCAGAACGCGCAACACATGCAGAACGCGTAACACGACCTCCAGAGGGAGCAGCAGAAGTGGACACGTAGAGCGCGTACAACACGAAACACACACAGGACACGTTGCGGGAACATGGGCTGGGCAAAGGGCCATGGGGATGGGTCAATGGTGGCGGCAGCACGACCAATTCAATGGTTGCTTTCTTGAAACGGTGTCCGTGCACCTTGCATGGTCCACGCAAGGCAACGGTCGCAACCGCCACCATTCATCCGAACCTCGAAAAAGTATTCACAACGCAATAAATAAAGGCGTCCAAAAAAACCGTGTTTAGCGGTGCCCCAATGGAAGTGCCGCCTGCCTATGCCACCACTGTGGGGTTGGCTGTGAGTGTGCTTGCTGGGCAAACGGCAATGGCCTTGAAAAGAAGAGGGGTTGTGAGGTTTGTCTGCCGCGTACCTCATCGGGGTCGGGCCACTCATCCCCATGCGCATCCCCAACCCCATCCCCATCCGAAAACTGTGTGTTTGAAAATATGCTGCCTGGGCTGCCCCAACTTAGGTCGGACCGGTTCACTAAATCTGCACTATCTCGTCCTTCTCCATCCCCTCTCCCGCAGCTGCGGCTTCCTCCGAGGGCTGCTGTTCCATCTTCGCATCGCTCTTCGCCGCCCCAGCGCTCTCTTTCTCGGCTACCTTCGGCTCCTGCGGTGGATCCTCTGGCGGGGTTGACTCCTCCTCCGGCTCCGTTTTGATGTGGTGCTGCAGAATACGAAAAACGCGTGACACATCCAGCCCACCTCCAAAGGCAAGCCGAGAGGCAGCAAACCGAACACGTGTGGAACGCGCATAACGCGGTGAACACGGGGCCTACATCCAGAGGCACAACCGGAGGCTACGTGCAAATCCCTTGGAACGCATAGTACTAATGTGCAACGCGCACCTGTGCACCTTCCGTGTGCGGGGGTCCCATCTCCGACTTGCCATGCTACTCCCCGGGCTCTCACAGTGGTGGTGGTGGTGGCTGCCCCTAAGGTCCCCGCGGTAGCGGTGGCGGTGGCGGGCGTAGTGGCGGTGGTGGTGGCGGCAGCGTCGGGTGCGGCGGTGGAGGATACGTGGGCGGCGGTGGGTACGCGGGGGGCTAGTACTTGTACGGGTCCGACCCATACGGGAGGCACTAGGAGCTCGAAGGCATCGTTTCCGGATCCGTCTTCATCGGCTGATACTCGTACCGCGGCTCATACTCATACCCATACTGCTGCGGCCACTCCTCCCAGCTTGTCTGCAGAACATGTAGAGCGTGCAAAAGACCTAAAATATGGGAAGGCGCATTCAGAAGCAGTAATAGAATCGAACGTGCACACCGCGTAGAACGCGTAGGACGCGCAAAGCAGACAGGAGGCAACTTCAAGGGCAAGTGGATGACCCGTGCCACAACGCCCAGACTAGGAATGCACACCCGCTGCCTCTTTGCATCCTTCGTCCTCACGAGTGTCCACGAGCTTGTGTCGGGGAGGTCGACACCTCTGTGCTCCGTTAGGGTGTTGGCCATGAGGCCAGCCATGCGGACCATGCGCGACAGTTTCTCCTGTTCAGACCACGCAAAGCCCGTGCAACAGGGGAAGGCACCCCCAGAGGCAACGAAGAGGCGCAACACCGGGAACACGTAGCACGCGCAGAACGCGGAAAACGCGCGGCACGCTGGACATGAGGCGTTAGAGAGGGAACACGCAACACATGCAGTACACTTGCAAAGCGTCGGTGGGCATGTCGACAATGTCCTCCGCACCGAACGCACTCAATTGGTCCATGCTGCGCCGTGCTCGGTATCCTGCTAAAAGGGGCTCCCCCTTCAATTTCACCAACGGCAGGCCTGCAGCAGCGGGGTCACCAAAGTCGGTAGGCCAGTCCGGGGCTCCAACACAGTTCGTGCACACGGACACCCCTTGATCAACCCAGTTGCAACTTGGCGGGGTGTGCTGCTGCGGTATCGCTCCTCAAACAGTTCTCTGGCAGCGGCCGTGCTTTGTGCATTCTTTGTGCCACATTGGAGGACCATCTGGACAGTGTACGCCCGCACGTCAGTCACCAGAAGCAGCGCCACGCCCAATTCGCGGCGGGCTTGTGTTTTCTCGGCGAAACACAATTTGTAGTGTTGGCATACTCGTCCGAGTCACACATCGTATTCCGACTCCAGCGTGCGCTGCATGACTTGCACATCATTGTCGTAGGCTGCCCCGGCTTGGTACTTCTCCCCTCGGGTTGCACCTGTGGGCATCCTCCTGTGTGGTTCGCCTTCCACTGTGTAATGCACATGCTTGGGCTTCTCCTCCACTTTCTGCTTGCCCTTGCTCTTCTTTTTGGGTGGACTCTTCCCGTGTGCCTTTTCCTTCTTCTTCTTGGACAGCTCCTCCGGCTCTGGCTTCGCCTCTGGCTTCGCCTTGACACGTGTCCCCTTTGGTTGTGCTTGTGCGGCCATGGGGCTACCTCCAAGTGAGTGCTGCGGGGGGCGCGTTGGGCCGGGGAGGGCTCGTCCTCCTCCTCCTTGATCGCACTCCCAGGAACACTGCCTTCTTTGTCCTCCTCCTCCTCCTCCTCCTCGGCCGCCTCCTCTTCTTCGTCCGATGACTCCTCCTCCTCTCCCGACCTCTCCGTGGTCTCGTCATCTTGGATCCACGTCCACGGCCGGTCGCGGGGAATCTGTGGAACATGCAGAACATGTAAGACTCATAGAGGCAACCCCAGAGGCAAAAACGGAGGCAACTGTACGAAACGCGCAAAACACCCGAAACGCGCAAAACTCGTAGCGCACAACCAGAGGCAGCTCCAGAGGCAACGAAAAAGGGAACAAATAAAATGCGCGGAACGCACAGAACACCTTTTTGTATTTCAGGAAGCCATCCTTCTTGTTCTGAACGTCTTGCACCACATGTGGCGCGTGTGGCTTGCCCTTCGGGGCCTTCACCTGTAAAAGGGTGCAAGGGTAATTGGTGGAGGACAAAAGGCAGCGCCAAATAAAGCTTACAAAAAATACCTAACCGCGAACCCTTGAACGTGGTACACCTGATACGTTGTGAGGTTCGTCAACCAAAATTATTTGTCCTGCTTGTCCTTGGCCCCTTTCTTCTTCCGACGGACCCATCCGGCATGCCAGCCCGCTGCGACATAAGGGGGGGGGGAGGACAAAGGTGCAAGGCGAGAAGCGAGACGAAAACGAAGACACACACACATACTCGTGGCCTGTTTAATTTGAAAGACGACGAAGGCGTCGTGCATCAGTTTCTCCGGATGTTTCCACTCTCCCCGCTTTCCACCCTTCTGCAACCATTGAGAATGTGTGGCGGGGTACAAGGGTGCAGGCAAGGCTCCTGCACCATAAAAGCAAAGCGGCCTAACAATGGTGTGGCAAAAACATGCTGCAGAGCGCGTACCACGCGTACAACGGCTCCATAGGCAGCATCAGAAGTGAAAAATGACAACACGCAAAACACCCAACACACGTGGGCAGCGTAGCACCAAGGCAAAGGCATAGGCAGGAGGCAATTGTCATTCGAATACGCACGTTTGAGTTCTATTGGGAACCACCGCAAGCGTGTGGCAGAGTACACGGGTGCAAGCATGGCAAAAAAACACCGAAAAACAAAAAGCAAGTGCTGGATGATAGGTGTCAAGGAATTAGCGCCCGCAGAACGCGTCGAACGCGTAGGAAGACTTCCAGAGGCAGACTGAGAGGCACCGGACCGAAACGCGCAGGACGTGCAACACACGCAGCATGCGTAGCACCAAGACAGAGGCACATGCAGGAGGCAATTGTGATTCTCTCCTAAAAAAAATAGTTGAATTGAGCTGAACGGATAGTGGCATCGCGTCGGACACCCTCCGAAACCCCCCGGTAGCACAAAACAATCATAAAAGCAAAAACGCGAGAAAATTTCGTGATATGCGTTCTACGCGTGGTAGGCAAAGGAATATATATATTCCTTTGTCTACCATCTGTACGTTTCTGGCCGGAGGCGCGCTTTTGTGGCCAACGGTGTTGCACGTAAGGTTTTGAAAACGCGTAGAGCGCGCACAACGCGCACAACACGCAAAGACCAAGTAACACGCATAGAACGCGTAGCACGCCGAACACGTGCCTCCACAAGCACGTGCAGAATTGAAACACCGGAACGCGCAGAACGCGCAGCACGTCGGTTTGCACACGGGCCCACATCGAGGAGGGGCCGCGTCCTCACAGTTCGGTATCCAGCCCACGCGGTTGTCCCCCAGGGTTCGCATTGGTCCCATGGGTAGGGATAGCAGAGGCTCCGCCTCCATGAGCGTGTCGTTCAAGCCCCCCACTCCACCACACTACTCCTCATCAGCCTCGTCCTCCTCATCCTCCTCATCCTCCTCATCCTCCTCATCCTCCGCACCCTCCTCGTCCTCCTGGTCCTCCTCGTCCTCCTCGTCCTCCGCGTCCTCCTCGTCCTCCTTGTCCTCCCCGTCCTCTTCGTCCTCCTCATGGTCATCCTCCCACACCTCCTCGTCCTCCTCGTCCACCTCCATGTCTCGTGCGCCTTGCACACCTCCATAGCCATGTTCCGGTGCAAAACACAACACGTGGAACGCCTTTCCACAACCGGTACATTCATAACAGGTTCGTCCCCTCTTGCAAAAGTGGCACACACGCCGACGTTGTGTCGCCACCGGCACGTGCACCTGTTGTCGGAGGGGGTGGGAAAAGTACCGTTGCCGCAACACTTGCCATTGCCACTCCCACATACTAGTGGTCTCCTTGCAAAGTCCCAATTGCCGGCGAATTGCGAACGCATTCACAACCGCGTACCGGAGCACGAACGCACGCACCGCGTAGGCCCATGTCATCTGGCGGCCAACCTGCCTCATCTGCAGGGCCATCTGGTTCACACCATCGACACCGCGCGACACTGTGCGGTACGCCGCCACCACAGGGTGCACTTCGCGCCCGCTTTGCCGGTGAGGTGGTCCCTTTCGGGCAAAGCACACATTCGTCAACATCGGCACAACGCGGGGTGGTTTGTGCCCAGCCTTCAGATTCTTGTACACACACCAACTGTACTTCGAATCCGCAACAGTGCACACCGCCGTCTGCCCCTCCTGCACCTGCTCCCCGGCCCATGTCACGCCGTACGTAGACCTCTTCGTCATCATGAGGAATGCCCGCTTGTTGGTGGCCAATTCCTTTGCGAGGCCGTGGGACCCGAAAAAGGAGTCGGCACATAGCACCGTCCCCTCGGGTAGCAATGATGCCCACAACTTCATGATGTTTTTGGCATCAAAGTTTCCCGCCGCGGTGCTGTAGCGGCGTAGCGTGCCCCGTGCACCGGTGTACAAGTACATGTCCACCACATACCCCCATGTTGCGTCCACGAGGCAGTACAACTTTATCCCGGTTGGGTGCGGTTGCCGGGCAATAACCATTTTCAAGGGGCCCGCAAGCATCCCCTTGTGGGGCACCACCGACTCATCGCCGCAGGCCCCACCCCCCATGCACCACGCTCCCACCCATTGGCCATTGCAATCTTCTAGTAGCGAGACCACAGCGGTATGTAGCAACCGTTGCATCAAGTAATATTGGCGACGCGTCAGCATGTTTGCCATATAGGGATTGTACAATAGGCCCTTGCGGTCCCAAGCCCCGTCCACCTGCATGGGTCGCACCATCCCCAATAGAATTCGAAATGCATTGTACCTAGGTACTAGAGGTACCAGGTCTGGCCTTCCGTGGTCCCGTAGGGCTTGGCATTGTAGATTCTCTATGGGGGCCATGATATGGTCCCACACCTCGTCCTCACTATATCCGATGAGCCGGGACTCCCCTCGTCGGATACCGTACTGAATATCCGCCGCACAGTCCTCCCGTGCGAGCCTATGGTCGTACATCGTTGGCTGAAATTTTGGTGGCATCACAAAATAAGATTGTTGAGAAATGAGACTCTGTAGAACACGCAACAGACCAGTAGCAATTCCAGAGGCAACAGCAGAGGCAACATGGGAAGAACGCGCAGAACGCGCAGCACGCGCAGAACGCGTAACACGACCTCCAGAGGCAGAAGCAGAAGTGGACACGTAGAGCGCGTAAAACACGAAACACACACAGGAAACGTTGCGGGAACATGGGCTGGGCAAAGGGCCGTGGGGATGGGTCAATAGGGGCGGCAGCACGAACAATTCGATTGTTGATTTCTTGAAACGGTGTCCGTGCACCCTGCATGGTCCACAAAAGGCAACGGTCGCAACCGCCACCATTCATCCGAACCTCGACAAAGTATTCACAACGCAATAAATAAAGGCGTCCAAAAAAACCGTGTTTAGCGGTGCCCCAATGGAAGCGCCGCCTGCCTATGCCACCACTGTGGGGTTGGCTGTGAGTGTGCTTGCTGGGGAGACGGCAATGGCCGTGAAAAGAAGAGGGGTTGTGAGGTTTGTCCGCCGCGTACCTCATCGGGGTCGGGCCAGTCATCCCCATGCGCATCCCCAACCCCATCCCCATCCGAAAACTGTGTGTTTGAAAATATGCTGCCTGGGCTGCTGCAACTTAGGTCGGCCCGATTTACTAAATCTGCACTATCTCGTCCTTCTCCATCTCCTCTCCCGCCGCTGCGGGTTGCCCCGGGGACTGCTCTCCCATCTCCGCAACGCTCTTCGCCGCCCCAGCGCTCTCTTTCTCGGCTACCTTCGGCTCCTGCGGTGGATCCATTGGCGGGGTTGACTCCTCCTCCGGCTCCGTTTTGATTTGGTGCTGCAGAACACAAAAAAAAGTGTGACACATCCCACCCACCTCCAAAGGCAAGCCGAGAGGCAGCAAACCGAACACGTGTGGAACGCGCAAACCGCGGGGAACACGGGGCCTACATCCAGAGGCACAACCGGAGGCTATGTGCAAATCCCCTGGAACGCGTAGTACTAATGTGCAACGCGCACCTGTGCACCTTCCGTGTGCGGGGGTCCCATCTCCGGCCCCATCTCCGGCGTGCCATATGCTGCGACCCATATATGGCCTGCAGCGTGCCATCCTACTGAAAACCAACCACTCATCCGTGCTCCCATGGGTGGAAAAGTATGTCGTGCGCGACGTGCACCGTCTCCGCAGAGTGAAATCGCTGTAGGACGCGCTAGGTTGGCGGTTGCCATTGAGATGGTTGTAGGACGCATTTGACACGCAGACCGTGTCTCTAGGCCCCAGGGGCAATGGTAGAGTCAGCAATGTACACGCGTACCATGTGTCATATGTGTGCTACAGCACTAGCACCTGCATCCCACTGTGCAGGTACAATGATTTCCTAATCCGCTGGGGAATGGTACGTCCCATGCAGGTAGACGGGATATGGGACAAGCGCCACCTTGCGTACAACAAGTATTTGGCGTTCCTACTCCCCCGGGAAATCTACTACCGTCTACAACGGTTATTACGAATCGATGTGACGGATTTGATTGATGAGTGCAAAGCGACATGGAGCGCTGCATGGGAAATTTGTGGGGCCGTTTGTGGGGACGAGGCTATCGTTCCCCATAGTAGTGGCCGATGACTCGGGCTACGGCAATACATTGCCCGTAAGCCCCATTCTACGGGCATCAAACTATACGTCCTTGCGGACAAGGGGGGGGGGCTACGTCTTCGACGTCCACCTCTACACCGGGCGTCGCGGCAAGGTCCACCGCTTTGGGTCATGTTGCGGCAAGTACGACGCTAAGGGTATCATGCGTCTATGGGCGAGGATGATCCCTGAGTCCACCGTCCTCTTTGCGGAGAGCTTCTTCGGAAGTCATGGGCTTGCCGAGGAATTCGCGGCCCAACGTCGGCCGTTTCTCATGCTCTCAAAGCGTGATAAGCGACATGCCGCCCTTACAAGGGCAGCCGCCCTTACCCAGGAGGGCGACATGGCACGGGCAATTGTGGCCAACAAGAACTATGAACTTGCCGTGTAGAAGAACCCGAAGGTGGGGCACAAGCCCCCACGCTTGGTCCCCTTCCTTACCAGTTGTTGGTGTGGGGAGGAGGTGCCCAAAGACCGGAGAGGGAACCCTCTCCCTCCGGTCGTAGCGTGATACCGGGAGTTCTCCCGTGCCGTAGATGGGGCCAACCAAATGGCGCTACAATTGCGCCAACTGGGGAGGCAAATGAACTGAAGCCACGGTGTGCGTGCCTTCATGGTGCGCTCCACGGCCCGGAATGCCTTTGCCACCGCCAAGGCATTGGGATTGGTGGACGAGAAGAGCACCATGTGGGAATTCCAATGGGACATCCTCAAGCAGCGGTACTTTGGCGGCGCGGTGTTCAACAACACAACGCCAACCGCTGCGGTCCCTACGGTGCATGCACAGAAGCGCTTTGCGAGCCGCCTCTTGTGCACGCATTGTCGCAACGGGACTGCACGTTGGGCATGTGGCGCGTGCGGGAAGCACATGCACATCAAGGGCTTCGGGGAAGCCCACGACGTGTGGTCTGTCATGGGCGTGGTGGGGCGGAACGAGACGGTCAAGGCGCTGGAGGCCTTTGCCATCCCTACCCATGGGACCAGTGCGAACCCTGGTGGAACAACCGCGTAGGCTGGATACCCAACTGTGAGGACGCGCCCCCCCCCCCCCCCCCCAACAAGGGTACTCTGTTAGACAACACGTTGTGCGCGTCGTACGCGTTGCGCGCGTATTGCACGTGTGGCTCTCCATATTTACCCGGAGACACACTAATTCGTTCAGCGCGTTCCGGACGTTGTGCGCGTCGCAGAACCTTTTTTTAAATTCGTTCAGAACGCCTAGAACATTTCATGTGTCTCTCGTCACAAATGATGTCTCCGTAGACAAAGGAATATTGCTTGTCCGCGGTACAGCATGGGACGGGGCGCCGGGTGGTCGGTTGCAAGCTATCATGCGTGATACCCCCCATAAAGACCAAGGGTGTGTACGTGATTTCTTCCACGATTACGACCACCTGCCGGGTGTCGTTGGGGAACTGCGACGCCTACCCGATGACTCCCCTACACACTTTCCTGCAGTGCCCCTTATCCTGCTTTCCAGGTTTCAGGATAACCTGTATGTGGTGTGTCTTCACATCCCTGCACAATTGAAGTCAACTAGTGCGTGAAGCCCTGTCGGTTTTCCTTCATTTGGTGTACGGTGTCCGGCTGAAGTGGGGGCCACACACTGCTGTGGCTACTTGGGGCGAAGGGAGGTCAGGACTGTCCCTGCAAGGCTCGCTTGCTCTCCTGTGGAAGCCAGGCACTGTAAGCCTGAACGGAGATCCCTTGGGTGAGGAATGGTGTAAGTGGGTGGACTGCTGGAGCCCGCACGGTCGACTGGTATGGCGGTCCCAATTCCCCGGGCTGTTGATCAAGTGTCTATGGTATGCTGTGGACACACCTTCGTTCGCCTTAAACGGCACATGAGTATTGTGGGGGGTGGGCTGCAAGAGGTACCCCCGCAATTGGTGGCTGGGGACACTACAGCGATTCTGGGGCAGGTATGAGCAGCATGTATGAGTCAGCATGAGTCAACTTATGGCTTGGGTTCGCGAGGGCGCTTTACGTGACACTGGTTGACTCACCAGCTACTGCACCGTCTACCACGCGTAGAACGGAATCAACGTTTTTTGTTCGTCAAAAATGATTCCATAAAGTTTTGCTGTTCCGGGGGGTTTTCGAACGTGCCGGACGTCGTGGAAGCACCCGTTTTGTTCATTTCCACCGTTTTCCATGTGAGAAGCGTATCGTGCCGTTGCCTCCACCTTGGCTTTCGTGCTCCGTGTGCCGCGCGTGTTACGCGTTCACGTGTTCTAAGCGTTCGATTCTAGCTGTGCCTCTAGAAACCTCTGGAGACCGAATAACAGGTGTTGCATATCCGTGCAAGGCGTGTTCCGCGTGCCGCATGTAACAAACACCATGCTTCTGGAGGCGGGAACCCACGTTTTGCGCGAACTATGCGTCCACCTGTACCTCAGCCCTTTCTTTATGCCAGCACCCCTTTTCCCGGACAGCCACAAGCAGTGGCTCGCCCAGGGGGCCCACCTGGGCAGTTGGGGGAGCGCGGCCACGCTGAAGCACACCGCGTTCATCGTGTTCCAGATCAAACAGCAGTCATGTATGTGATTGTTCAATGGGGTGGAGTACGGGTGTTGTGCCTTTTGATGTCTCCCGCGTCGATGCCGTTCGTTTCGCCTTTTTGTTTCGGCTTCTGGGGCCGTGCCACACATTTCTTGCCAGCTGGGTGGCACGCAGCCTAGTTGAACCGCAAGAAGGTCGGCAGCAAGGATCGCCGAGAGGATGAGATGTTTCTCATAAACGTGACCGCATATCAAGTATCCATGCATGACACGTGCCTTGTTGTTTTGTATGGTCGCACCGTGACAATCCCCACTCTCCATTTTCAATAAGCTGCTCACCCCACCAGTTGCCTACAGATTAAGACGAAGAAAGGGAAGCCACGCGATCCCGCGAAAGTCCAAGATTGCCGCGCCAAGCCACCCACCTGTTTGGGCTTGAGCTTGCAGCTTGGCGCAGCCCAGTGGGCCTAGGTATTGGGGTCTAGGCTTCTGTTTGGTCAATTCTGAGGGTTGGAAACCACAAAAAGTGGGGGGTTGCGGGTGGAGTAGGTGCCCTCGGAATCGCATGTAGCCATGTAGCCAAAGATATGGCCTATTCTTGGTTCGTGGCCGTCGGCATTCGAGTACACAAAGGTTGTACTGCGCGTGCTGCGTGTTGCATCTGTAAGTGATTCTGCCCCGTGTCATACGCGTGTTGCGCGTTTTGTGGGTTCCGGTGATGTGCCTCTCGTTCCGCCTCTGGGGGCGCCGCCATCGTGTTACACGTGCTGCGCGTTCTGTAGATCCAAGCGAACCGGTTGTTGACCTGGTTGCAGGGCGAAGAAGAAGAGAGTGAGGAGGAAGAGGAGGAGGAGGCATCAGCGGATGATGGAGACGAGGAGGAGGAAGAGGAGGCCGAGGAGTAAGACGACGACGAGCCACCCCATGGCAAGAAGCAGGCCCGAGGCACACCGAAGAAGGAGCATTCCGAGGACGAGCCAAAGGACCCCGTTGTGCCGGAGAAACACTCTTCTTCTTCCGCGAAGGCGGCGGTCCACCATGCTGAAGGTCAAGCAGGAGCCGCAGACAATGGCAGAGAAGAAGAAGCGGAAGTCGCAGGAGCGGAGCAAGCCCAAGGTGCCACCGAAGAAGTCCGAGGCGGAGATGCCCAAGAAAAAGAACGACACGGGCAAGCTGGCCCGTGGGCACGTGTCCTTTGCGATCGGCGGGAAGGGCCCGCAGAACAGCATCGGCGCCGCACCAACAAGAGCAGAGAAGTTCCAGCATGAAGGCGGGTGCGACCGTGATCTGGACACAATGCAGACAATCTTGGAGACGGACTTCAATGCCACCGTGGGCCGATTGGTGATGCACTACAAGGAGTGCTTGTCGAGGAACCCAAGTACAGGCAAGAGATCGGTTTGGCAGTTTTGCTGCACACCAGTGTCCGGGCCCTGAGCGTGCAAAGCGTGCTGAGATGCGGGGCCAAGAACGCCTAGTCGGCTGCAGCAGCCCGTGAGTATTTCAAACAGCGGTATCCCTCGAGCAGCCCGCGGCAAGTGGCGGAGGGGATTTTGAAGGGCCTTTCGGTTTGTATGAGTTGCGCCGCCGCACCCAATGGCCGGTGGACCTCAGCCCGCCATCGGAGGGTATCAGTCTGGCCAAGCTGAAGATGGAGGGCATGCGAGGTGGTTGTGGAGGTGGCCGGGCCGATCGGGTCAGCACAATCGGCATCAAAGACATTGTTGACATGGAAACGGATGTTTTGGAGGTGTTGCGTGTGTCCTATGTTGTGGTTCTCCATATTCGTGCCGCGCATGCGCGTTCCGCGCGTTCTGCGCGTTTGCTTCTAGCCTGCCTCTAGAGGAAAATTCCCGTTTTCCGCGTTCTGGAGGACAAGTTCCTCCGGTTTGTCCGGATGGCCGGCGTGATGGCGTACGAATTGGAAGAGGAACGGAATCTCGAACTGCCGGCGTCCGGAGCATGGTCGCTGGTGCGCACCCGAGAGCTGGCGGCGAAGAACCCGCGGGTATTTGGGTGCTTTGTGGTCTCGGTGGTGTGCGTGTTGTTGCCTCCGCCCCGCCTCTGAAGGCCCATGGTAGCGTGATGCGCGTTTTACGCGTGTTGCACGTATGATTCCGCGCACGCTTCTGGAGGAGGACTTTCGGTGTTACGTGTTGTGCAGACTGCCGCTTGGGATTGGGACCCCCGTCACATGAGCAGTTACCCGCACCTTCCCTCCCCCGCCACCGCACTACCCGCCGCCTCATGCCCACCGTCAACCCCAGCATTCGTACCACCAAGACCCACGGTGGCACCCCTATCCGCCGCTGCCGCGCCCCCCCCCCCCACGCCTCCGCCGCATGGCACGCCGCCGCGGGCCCCCCCGCCTTCCCTGCCCTATGGCGCGCCCCCCTTCGCAACGGGCGAGCCAGCCGAGCTTTAACCGAAGGCACTGCTGGGCCCGTTCACCGATTTGGCACAGATGAAGAAGGTGCGTGGGCGGCTGCGGAACCAACCCGATCGTGCGTCCTGTGTTGCGGCTTTCAATGCGTGGTTTGTACGGAGCCGTGACTCACATGTATGTGGACCCCCGGTCTCGTCTGCCCAATGTTTTGCAACTTGGTGGCCCCCGTTGTGTTTTCACAGGATACACGGGAGACCGGCGAGACGCGGGACGATTAGCCCCACAGCATCAGAGCAGAAGGATCTAGCGCCGGTGCCATGGAGGAGCAGTAGGTCGTTGCGTGGGTGTTCTCCGCGTGTGCTTCTTTGTCGCCTCCAGGGGCCGCTACGCTCCGTGTAGCGCGTGTTGCGCGTTCTGCGCGTTCTACATGTCGCGCCTCCGCGTGGGCTTTGGAGAAGAGACGTCACGTTGTTCGCGTTCTGCAGAAGCTTCCCCCGGAGACCAAAGGTGAGGAGGCCAAACAAGGGCCCAAGGAGGCCGCAGAAGGCGCTGCAGAAGGCGCTGCTGCGGGTGCGGAGGTCTCAGCAGGGGGCAATGATGGTCCGGCAGGTGAGCAGGTGCGCGTTGTGGTGCCGCTGCCGTTTGCGCGTCATGCCTGTATGGTTCTGTTGTGCCTCTGGAATCCGCCTGCGCGTGTTACGCATTACATGTGTCTCGATTCTTGCCCTCCTCTGGAGGACAGCACCCCGTTTTCCGTGTTCTGCAGGCGCCTGTGCGAGTGAAGGAGGAGCCCCCCGACTCCCCAGAACGCCATGCCAAACCGGAAGGGGCTCCAGATACGGAGACGGCTGCCAAGGGCAAGATGACGGACGGCGACATCCAAGAATTGTAGAGGGGTGGGAGGGCTGGGAGGGGGAGGACGGCTGAGAGGGTGAGGGGTCAGAGGGTTTTTTCTCCCCGTTTGGGGAACGGACTCCAAAATGGCCGGACCCCGACGACTCCCGGGGGCGTCGGAGTTCGCAGCCCGCTTTGCGGGTTCCCCCTTGGGAAGTTTAAGCGCAGACAGGCTCTTTTTCTCAACAGGCGCCGGATTGGTGGCGTCGCCATATGTGGTAGAAATACCGGTTTATTGGCTGTACAATCATGGAGTATTATGGCGATCGGACATGTAGTGCCCGGTCTGCGCCCAACAGAAGCGAACTGGTGGTGTCCCGCAAAAAAAGATACCACACCTGTTGCCAATTGCTCTGTGGTCGGGGAATCGAGGTTGGAACCCCCCCCCTCCGCTGCAGATTGCTGTGTGGTAGGAGAATTGAGGCTCAAACCCCCCCCAAGAAAAAAACACTGACACTGCCCTGTGCTACGTGTGCTGCGTGTTGCCTCTTATGACTGTGCCTCTGGACTGCGTGTGGCGTGTTCTGCGCGTGTTGCGCGTTCTGGGTGTTGCCTCCGGTACTGCCTCTGGAGTGTGAATGTGCGTGTTCCGTGTTATGCAGACACACCGCTCTTCGAAAATGCCATTTCCCACGAATCTTTATGCGGCTGCACTCCCCCGGGAGGATTGTGCAGCAAACATCATGCATGGAGTCCGGCCAGGCCAAGCTGAACTAGTCGGGTGCACCGAGGATCAGGTGTGGGACCACATGTTGGCTCCCATCCAGGAATTACAGCGCACGTCCCTCCGAAAGGCGAACCTCTGCCACTTGTTCCCCCTAGTACCAAGGTGTGTCCCACTTGATTCTAGAGGTTAACCCAATGGATTGTAGTGTTTGCCCCAATCGACTCTAGCGGTGGCTTCCATTTCCGTAGGTACAACGCCTTCATCCTCCTACTAGGCATGGTACGGCCCATGCAAGTAGATGGCATCTGGGAACGGGACGGGTTACTATACAACCCCTTCATGGCACGATTGCTAAGCCGCAAGGAGTACTGCGTCTTGCGCCGTAACATCCGGCCCGACGTTATTGAACTACTGGAGGAGTGCAACGGGCAGTGGGCTGGTGCCTGGCGGTTGGGTGGCGCGGCTTGTGGGGATGAGTCCGTGGTGCCGCACAAAGGCATACGTGCCGGCCCACTACGGATGTTCATCGCCCGCAAGCCCCACTCAACCGGCATCAAGCTCTATTGCCTTGCCGATGCCACTAGTGGGTACGTGGTGGACATGTACCTGTACACGGGTAGACGCGGGCACCTGCGGCGGTTCGGCAACAGTGCGGGCAACTTCAATGCTCAGCAGATCATGACCTTGTGGGCAGGTCTCCTCCCTTCCGGGACCATCCTCTGTGCGGATTCCTTTTTTGGATCGCACGAGCTAGCGCGTGACCTCGCTGCGGAGAGGCACACCTTCTTGATGATGATGAAGCGCTCCACGTACGGGGTGGACAGCGCAGGAGAACTTCTAGGAGAAGGACAAACCGCCACGTGCACCGTGGACGACGCGAGGTACGCCGCCATGGTGGTCTTCAAGAACCCAAAGGTGGGTCACAAGCCGCCCCGCGTAGTGCCAATGCTCACGAACGTCCAGTTCCCACAAGCCGGACCCGTGCATCGCCGCAGCGGGAATGAGGTGAACCCGATGGTAGCCAGCTACCGCCAGTTATCGCGTGGGGTGGATGGCGTCAACCAGATGGCGCTCCAGATGCGCAAGATGGGACGTCAGATGACGTGGTCGCATGCGGTGCGTGCGTTTGTCCCCCGGTACGCCGTTGGTCAACGCATACACGACTTGCCGGTCCCTCGGGGGGGCCCAAACGGGTACCATGTTTAACTGGCAGTGGGACCTTATCCGGTGCCGCTTTTGTAAAGTGGCAGTTGCCAACCCCATCCACGTGCCGGTGCGGATGCCGGGCCGCTCGGTGTGTAGCCATTGCAACCGGGGCAAGACCCACTACGTTTGTTGTGGGTGTGGCAAGTGGTACCATGTGGGGTGCTTTGCCGTGGCACATGGGGTGACCGGAGTGGTAGAGGCGGATGTGGAGGAGGAGAGCGAAGAGGCCGAGGAGGATGGAAGCGAGAGGGAGGAGAGTGAGGATGACACGGAGGAGGAGAGTGAGGAGGAGGGGGAGGAGGATGAGGAGGAAGACAGTGAGGAGGAGGAGGAGAGTGACGGGAAAGAAGACGAGGATATGGAGGATGACCAAGATTAGGAAGGAGAAGGTGTGTTGGAGGGCGGGCGTGGTGGAATCGTGAACTTCATGGCCGCCAAGCCTCTGCCATCCCTACCCGTGGGACCAGTTTCAACCCTGGGGGACAACCGCGTAGGCTGGATGCCCAAACTGTGAGGACGCGGCCCCCCAAAAGTGCGCTCGTGTGCAATAGTGACGTGCTCCGCGTGCTACGCGTTTTGCGCGTGCCGGAAGTCAGCTTCTAATTCTGCCTCTAGAACGCCGTGCTGCGCGTTTTTGTGCGTTCTGCGCGTTATGCGTGTGTTGTTTGCGTTCTACACGTGCTGCGTGTGCTGCGTGTAATGAAGTAACACGCGCGGCACGTGTTGTGCCGCGCGGAGCGCTTCCGGAGAGAAACGTGCCCTCTGTAGACAATGGAATATATATATATATATATATATATATATAATTGTCGCCAATGACTGTCATGGACTGTCGCTCGGAAAAAACTTTCTGACCCCGCGTTCTTCGTGCTCTACGTGTTGCGCATGCTGGCTCCCCTTGTGTCCCCGGCCGTCACGTACGGTCGTTGTGCGCTTTCAGAGCGTCCCGGGCGTAGTCTCCTTGTAGGGCTCCTGGGACAGTTTTAGTGTTAGACGCGTTCTGTGCCGCAAATCTGGAGCATGGTGTTCGACCACGAAGATCGAAACTATGGGCCTGTTCCCTAAATCAGATCTGGGAGTATATGCTGCGACCCATATGTGGCCTGCAACATGCAATCCCACTGGAAAACAACCATTGATCCCTGCTCCCATGGGTGGAAAAGTATGTGGTGGGTGACGCGCATGCCGTCTCCATGGAGTGAAATCGCTGTAGGACGCGCTAGGTTGGCGAGTGCCATTGAGATCGATGTAGGACGCATTGGACACACAGACCGTGTCTCTAGGCCCCAGGGGCAATGGTAGAGTCAACACTGTACACGCGTACGACACGTCGAATGTGTTGTACGTGTGCTACAGCACTAGCACCCGCATTCCACTGTGCAGGTACAATCATTTCCTAAACTGCTTGGGAATGGTACCTCCCATGCAGGTAGACGGGATATGGGACAAGCGCCACGTTGCGTGCAACAACTATATGGAGTCCCTACTCCCCCGGGAAATCTACTACCGTCTACAACGGTTATTACGGGCCGATGTGACGGATTTGATTGAGGAGTGCAACGCGACATGGAGCGCTGCATGGGAAATTGGTGGGGTGGTTTGTGGGGACGAGGCTATCGTTCCCCATAGTGGTGGCCGATGCCTGGGGCTACGGCAATACATTGGCCGTAAGCCCCGTTCTACGGGCATCAAATTAGACGTCCTTGCGGACAATGGGGGAAGCTACGTCTTCGACGTCTACCTCTACACCGGGCGTCGCGGCAAGGTCCACCGCTTTGGGTCATGTTGCGGCAAGTACGACGCTCAGGGTATGATGCGTCTGTGGGCGAGGATGATCCCTCAGTCCACCGTCCTTTGTGCGGACAGCTTCTTCGGAAGTCATGGGCTTGCCGAGGAATTCGCGGCCCAACGTCGGCCGGTTCTCATGCTTTCAAAGTGTGATAAGCGAGATGCCGGCCTTACAAGGGCAGCCGCCCTTACCCAGGAGGGCGACATGGCACGGGCAATTGTGGCCGACAAGAACTATGAACTTGCCGTGTAGAAGAACCCGAAGGTGGGGCACAAGCCCCCACGCTTGGTCCCCTTCCTTACCAATTGTTGGTATGGGGAGGAGGTACCCAAAGACCGGAGAGGGAACCCTCTCCCTCCGGTCATAGCGTGCTACCGGGAGTTCTCCCGTGCCGTAGATGGGGCCAACCAAATGGCGCTGCAAATGCGCCAACTGGGGAGGCAAATGACCTGGAGCCACGCTGTGTGTGCCTTCATGGTGCGGTACGCGGCCGGGAATGCCTTTGCCACCGCCAAGGCATTGGAATTGGCGGACGAGAAGAGCACCATGTGGGAATTCCAATTGGACATCCTGAAGCAGCGGTAATTTAGCGGTGCGGAGTGCTACAACACAACGCCAACCGCTACGGTCCCTACGGTGCATGGACCGAAGCGCTTTGCGAGCCGCCTCTTGTGCACGCATTGCCGCAACGGGACTGCACGTTGGGCGTGTGGAGCGTGCGGGAAGCACATGCACATCAAGGGCTTCGGGGAAGCCCACGACGTGTAGTCTGTCATGGGCGTGGTGGGGCGGAACGAGACGGCCAAGGCGGCGGAGGCCTCCGCCATCCCTACCCACGGGACCAGTGTGAACCCTGGTGGAACAACCGCGTTGGCTGGATACCCAGCATTGAGGACGCGGGCCACACCCCCCCCCCAACAGTCGTACTCTGTTACACAACACGTCGTTCGCGTCGTACGCGTTGCGCGCGTATTGCACGCGTGGCTCTCCATATGTACCCGGAGCCACACTAATTCGTTCTGCGCGTTCCGGACGTTGTGCGCGTCGTAGAACCTTTTTTTGAATTCGTCCAGAATGCGTAGAATATTTCATGTGTCTTTCGTCACAAATGATGTCTCCGTAGACAAAGGAATATTGCTTGTCCGCGGTACAGCATGGGACGGGGCGCCGGGTGGTCGGTTGCAAGCTATCATGCGTGATACCCCCTATAAAGACCAAGGGTGTGTGCCTGATTTCTTCCACGATTAGGACCAGCTGCCGGATGTCGTTGGGGAGCTGTGACGCCTACCGGATAACCCCCCTACACACTTTCCTGCAGTGCCCCTTATCCTGCTTTCCAGGTTTTATGATAACCTGTATGTGGTGTGTCTTCACATCCCTGCACAATTGAAGTCGCTACTGCGTGAAGCCCTGTGGGTTTTCCTTCATTTGGTGTACGGTGTCCGGCTGAAGTGCGGGCCACACACTGCTGTGGCTACTTGGGGCGAAGGGAGGTTGAGGCTGTCCCTGCAAGGCTCGCTTGCTCTCCTGTGGAAGCCATGCACCGTAAGTCTGAATGGCGATCCCTTGGCTGAGGAATGGTGTAAGTGGGTGGACCGCTGGAGCCCGCACGGTCGACTGGTATGGCGGTCCCCATTCCCGGGGCTGTTGATCAAGTGTCTATGGTATGCTCTGGACACACATTCGTTCGCCTTAAACGGCAGATGAGTATTGCGGGGGGTGGGCTGCAAGAGGTACCCCCGCAAGTGGTGGCTGGGGACACTATAGCGATTGTGGGGCAGGTATGAGCAGCATGTATTAGTCAGCATGAGTCAACTTATGGCTTGGGTTCGCGAGGGCGCTTCACGTGACACTGGTTGACTCACTAGCTGCTGCACCGTCGGTGACACCTTACCTGTGTGCTGCCATGCTTTGATTTGGCCTCTGCTGTGTATTCTTCCTCATACTCTTTCTGTCCCGTCTATTTTTTCTAGCGGCACCCGTGATAGTGCGGGGAGGGGGCGGGCACAGGAAGGCCCTCGGGCCGGCGTGTGGTGCGCACACGCGACCCCCCTCTGGCCTTCCTGACATGATTTTTTGATGTATATAGGGTTGTTCTTTGTGCTTGCAGTGTTTTGTGTACTATACCTGAGGTGGAGATAAGGAGAAACCAAAGTGATGTGCTTAGTGCACACACAGCATGGTGTTTTCCCAACTGTTGTGTACTCTACGGCTAATGGCCGTGTGAGCAGTTTTATCCTTTGCGTGTTTGTTGCCGTTACCACGTACTTGACAATTGTGCCCCCGCGGCAGTTTGCTCCAATCCCACAACACTGCCATGGCATACAACTGCAAATCGAGTTGATGATCCGTGGAGACATCCGTGTACACGTCCACCACATTAGTAACCCCACTCCGCATTCTTACATGCCAATCCGTCCCCATAATATCATGCACCGCACGCTGCAAGCTGCTGATCCGTTCACCACGGCCTTTGCGATTGCCCACTGCCAGGTGGTGGAACTGCCATGGATGCTTGGCAACGTTGATCGTGTTTTACGCGTTCTTTGTGTCCTGGAAGGCGGAAAAAAGCAAAATAAGGAGAAAAAGGAGAAGAACAAGCACACAACCGAAGACAGGAGCAAGGCGAAGCCGGAATCAAGGAAGGAAGAGAAGCGGGAAGAGCGGAAAAGAGAAGCAAAGCTGAAGAAGAAGGACCCAAAGGGGAAGGCAAGGAGGATCGTGGCAGACGACGATGCTCCAAATGAAGTACACAAGATCAGGGCGGAGCCAGCGCGGATGGCTTCTCAGCCCCGGCGCGCCCCATGTTCTACACACCTGGAAGTTCTTGATGAGCCACTGTCACCCTGTGGAAGTGCAAGCAACAGCAGCTCCAAGAGTGGCAGCAGCAAGAGCAGCACGAGTAGCAGCAGCGGCAGCTCAAGCAGCAGCAGTGAGAGCGACGAGAGTGCCGAGAAGAGCCCGCTGCTTGAGAAGGGCGTCTTGAAGGCGGCAACGACGGAGGCGCTAGAGAAGGGGAAGGACAAGGCGAGGCCCCATTTCCTGGTGGACACCCATGGCCGCCCGCCAAGCAAGCTCCCCACTGGGCACACAAGGCGGGAGAAGTTCACCGGATCGGCGCACCATGTTCGATCCAACGAGATTCTGGAGAGCTTCTTCAGCAACGAGTATGGCTACTCGCAGGGTACTTTCGTCCACCATTACAAGAATTGCCGCGGGCAGCAGAAGGCGGCAACTGCGGCTCAAGGTATGTGTGTGCACCACGTTCGGAGTGCTGTGCATGGAGGCTCTCCTTGTGTCCCCAGGGACCGTCGCTCGTGTTGCGCGCGACGAATTCGTCGCGCACGTCGTCTCCGCATGTGTCCGTGGAGACCTTCGTGTCGTTGAGCGCGTGTTTCGTGTTCTGCAGTGCATCCAGACCTAGGCCTCGCTGCCACCATGCTGAGCCGCGCCGAGCCCCGGAGGATCCAAGCTGTGCTGTCCTATGGAACGAAGAACTGCAGTTCGGTCACGAAGGCTATGGAGCATTTCTAGACGCTGCACCCAACTGCGGGGGCAGACGGCCGCAAAGAGTATTCTTCATCGCGTTGCCGATTGCGTTAGTGGTTGCGCGGAGGCCGGGGAATTCGAGACGGAGGACCCCAAGTCCAAACCCGGGGGTATCCCACTGGCAAGCCTTTCGGGACGAGAAGCTCGGGGTGTCCTCGGTACTCGGGGCCGGCCTCGTGGGCCGCGGTCGGAGATGTCGGACGTCTAAGGCTTCCACGTCAAGGATGTGATCGACATGGATCTGGACGAGTTGATCGAAAAGTACAAATGAACCGTGCGGGCAGCTGGAGTGTTGAGGTACATGCTCGAGGCGGACCACGGGCTAACAGAGGAGCCGGAGCACAAGACATGGACTCTGGTGTGGCAGTCGGAGTTCCAAGAATTTCAAGCATGGAAGCGCCACAAGGTGTGGTGCTGTTTGCGCTACGCACGTGATACACACTGTCTCTTTGACTCTCCCTGGCGGCCTCGTTGTTTGTTTTGCGCGCTCCAGACGTTCCGCGTGTTGTCTTCGGATTTGGCTCCGGGGACGATAACGATGTTCACCACGCTTAATATGCGTTACATGCTGCAAGCTATGCTGCCGCAGTTGCCGCCAGTGCCGCAATATCCTCCGCAGTACCCGGGGCCGTACCAACTGCCGTATGCGCCGCAGTATGGGCAGCAGTACGGGCAGTATGGGTAGCGGTACGGGCAGCTGTACGGGCAGCAGCCGCTACAGCACCAACAAGAGGCGTGGGACGAATGGGATGTGAAGGAGGAGGATTGGGACCGGGATCCCACTCCGCCACCGCCGCCGCAACAGCAACAGCAGCACCAACCACCACCGCCGCCGCCGCCGCCACAGCAACAGCAGCAGCAACCGGCAGCCCCCCCGCCGCCGCACGAGGAAGCCCGCGCCCCGCATGAGGAAGCCCCCGCGCCGAACGACGTGCCGATCAAGGAGGAGGAGGTGGAAGAACCAAAGATGGATTCTGGCGAACCAGGTCACATGTGCGTGCAGAACGTGTGCCGTGCGGTTTACGCGTTCCGCACGTTGTCGCTCCGTGTGTCCCCGGCGTCATGGCTTCGTGTGCAAAGCGTTCTGCACGTTTCGCGCGCTGTCCCCGCGTATGTCCGTGGTGACCGCCTGCATCTGCTGCGCATTGTGCACAGCAGCTGAGGACGACGCCCACGCATGGGATGCGGACATGGACGCCAGCGACGTGGACATGTTCACGCAGTTCTCGGAGGCAGAAGGGGAAGGGGAAGGGGAAGGGGAGGGGTGGCCAGACCCCGATGAGTCCCGTGGACGGCAGATGTCCCGGCCTTTGTTCTTCCACACACCGCACACCCACACCGCACCAGCAGCATCGTTCACGCAGCAGACGCCACAGTGGTGGCGGCGCTGACATTACACCGCCTGATTTATTGTTATTGTACAGTGTTTTGTTGCCACCCCCGGAGCGCAGGGACAGGTGGAATGGGCGTCCACCACAGATGCGTTTATGCGCGGGGACGAACGATAGTGGTGAGGGTTGACCACCGGCCTGTTCTTGCAAATTACTGTGTCTATGGCTCTCGGCTTTTGGGTGGTGGGTGCAAGGATCCCGAGAGTCCCTTTGGCCTATTCGGCTGTCGAGGGGCACCCAAGTTCTGAGTGTGAGACAATATATATATATATATATATATATATATATATATATATATATATATATATATATATATATATATATATATATATATATATATATATATATATGTGTATATATATATATATATATATATATATATATATATATATATATATATATATATATATACACGGGTTGCGCCACTCCCGTCGCGTAGCGGCCGGCGTCCCCCTCTGTAGACCCTCAAGATATATTATATATGGGCAAGTGGATACCTCGAAGCAGATTGGGCGCTGGCCCCTGACATGGGGTGCTAGCATGGTATATATCTGGGGTGTGGGGGCAGCACAGGGCCACGGGAACGTGGAATTGATACCGTGTTTCTGTACCATCCTAGGGGACTGGTGCGGTGGGACGGTGGCGTACATTGTGGAGACATGGGGGCGATGAAAGCTGAGGGCCAGGCTAGGCTGGAGCCTCCCAGAAATCCTGGCTATGCACATACGGGCTATTGCGTGCTAGCAGGGGGATACGTGGAGTCAGGGGTGGTGGGCAGTCTCGAGGACGCAGACGGCAATGGATTCCATGGGGTCATGAGTGATGGATGTCTCCACGGTGGCGGGGGTACGCGAACGACGGAGGGTCAGCTCTCGCTTCGCCGCATGCGTGCTGCTTTGTTCCTTGGTTGCCGCTTTGCGGCGGACAGACATGCCCTTGCTTTCTGCTTGTTGCGATGCTGCTGCGCTGCTTTGCCTTGCCCCCTTACCCCCGGCGAACAAACGGGCCAGCGTCCGTCGCCGTTGCTAATGCTAACGCTTTGCAGTTGCCACTGCCCCCAAAGCCTGGTTGCCCGGTATCCCCGGTCCTCTGGGTCCTCCGTCATGCTGTGGGCCACCTCAGGCAGCCCTGGGACCCACGGGATGGAGCGAGGCAGGAACCACCTGTCGGCGCGAGATGCCCGGTAACTCCAGTAGACGGCATGATAAGTGGTTATGACTATGACTATGACTATATATATATATATATATATATATATATATATATATATATATATATATATATATATATATATATATATATATATATATATATATATATATATATATATATATATATATATATATATATATATATATATATATATATATATATATATATATATATATATATATATATATATATATATATATATATATATATATATATATATATATATATATATATATATATATATATATATATATATATATAGTCATAGTCATAGTCATAACCACTTATCATGCCGTCTACTGGAGTTACCGGGCATCTCGCGCCGACAGGTGGTTCCTGCCTCGCTCGATCCCGTGGGTCCCAGGGCTGCCTGAGGTGGCCCACAGCATGACGGAGGACCCAGAGGACCGGGGATACCGGGCAACCAGGCTTTGGGGGCAGTGGCAACTGCAAAGCGTTAGCATTAGCAACGGCGACGGACGCTGGCCCGTTTGTTCGCCGGGGGTAAGGGGGCAAGGCAAAGCAGCGCAGCAGCATCGCAACAAGCAGAAAGCAAGGGCACCTCTGTCCGTCGCATAGCAGCAACCAAGGAACAAAGCAGCACGCATGCGGCGAAGCGAGAGCTGACCCTCCATCGTTCACGTTGCCCCGCCACTGTGGAGACACCCAACACCCGTGACCCCACGTAATCCATTGTCGTCCGCGACCTCGAAACTGCCCACCACCCCTGACTCCACGTATCCCTCTGCCAGCACGCACTAGCCCGTATGTGCATAGCCAGGATTTCTGGGAGGCTCCAGCCTAGCCTGGCCCTCAGCTTTCATCGCCCCCATGTCTCCACATTGTACGCCATCTTCCCACCGCACCAGTCCCCTAGTATAGTACAGAAACACGTTACCAACTCCACGTCCCCGTGGCCCCGTGCTGCCCCCACACCCCAGATATATACCATGCTGGCATCCCATGTCAGGGGCCAGCGCCCAATCTGCTTCGAGCCATTCACTTGCCCACATATAATATATCTTGAGGGTCTACAGGGGGGGACGCCGGCCGCTTTGCGACGGGAGTGGCGCAACCCGTGAATATCGCTGGCTGGGATTCGGGCTGGTGGGTGCCGTAGCTTGGTTATCGACCCCCTGTAGGGGTACCCACCAGAGGCTCGCCCCGGGCCGTGGTTACCAGGTGCACCTCATCTGGCCCACATACAATGCCCTGGCGCCTACCCTTGACCCTTACCTGCACTGATTGGCCAGCTTCCGTGGTTGCGCCTCTTCCGCCACAGCAGCGGCCAGGCCGCAGGTTCGGCCCCCACCGACGACGTGGCGAGCCTACTTATAGCATTGGCCCGCGCGTCACCCCCCGGACCACTCAGCATGCCGCTCCCCTGCCCTCCTCGCCTCTAGCCGACCGGACTGGCGCCCCCCAGGGGTAAGCCGTTACAGTGGTGAGGCGACTGCATACTCTTCACTACGACGCCGCGCAGTACCGCCGTTGCCACGGCGACGCCACCTGCTAGCCGCCACGACACTCACCACTGCAACCACAAGGCCATGGTCAGAGGTTAGACTATGTACATGCCCGCAGGCACGGTCCCTCTAGTTTGTTAACGGGGCCAGGGGATGCCCCCGCGCTCCCCCTGAGTTGTTAGAGGGGTCAGGGGGACACCCCAGTACCGCCATGCATCCCCGTGCTCCCCCACTGTACGGTTCCCCAGTACCGCCGCGTTCCCCCACCGTACGGACCCCAGTACTGCCGCGTACCCCCACCATACGGTCCCCTGTACCGCCGCGTACACCCCCACGATGTCAGTACACCGTCATCTGGAACTTCCCCGCTGCTCCCCCACTGTACGGCTCCCCAGTACCGCCGCGTACCCCCACCGTACGGATCCCAGTACCGCCGCGTTGACCCCCAAGACTCCAGTACTCCGCCACCTGGAACTCCACGTGCCCCCTGTGAGCGCTCCCTCCAGGCTGCCATGCCGTCTCCACGACGCCCGCCATACTGTCCCCCTGATGACCCCACCGTCATAACCTTCCACGCACACATCTTCGCCCCGTCGCCGCTCCTGGGGACTGCAGGCTGACCCCGCAACCCCGTGTAACACTCCGAGGGGGCGCCGCAGCGCTGTAACCCCCAAACAACTCCGTGCACTCCCGGTGTATCCCGAGCAACCACTCCCAAGACTGCCGTAGCCGGGCCGCCAGTAGAGACCCCGGTGCCATGGGAATACCCTACAGGGGTTTGGGCCTTATTACCCTGGTCGGGACAACCCATGACACCTCACTGTTGTATGCGGCGACCCGGGGCAGGCGGGTGAAGCATCCCTGTCCGACCCTCTTGCACGGGGGCAGTACGGCTCACCATCAGGCCGGCACGACCTGTCACATCGCGTTGGCCGTCATACGCCGCCTGCCAGTACCGCACAATCAGGCCGCGTAGGCACTGCTTCTCAGGCGCCACTCCCTCCGCTGCGTCCAGCGTAGGGATGGTA
The DNA here is from genome assembly GCA_964036045.1 of Eutreptiella sp. 'Long Island Sound 2002'. Lineage (NCBI taxonomy): Eukaryota > Euglenozoa > Euglenophyceae > Eutreptiales > Eutreptiaceae > Eutreptiella > Eutreptiella sp. 'Long Island Sound 2002'. The sequence continues at coordinate 157,570,830 of OZ038379.1, forward strand.
GCTGGTGCACCCACAATTCCCATCCCCATCAACCTGCACCCCCGGCACCCACCACTCCGTCACCATTTCCTCCGTGATGCCACAACCAGAGTATCCGTGAGTCGCCCTCCAGAGCCGCCCACCACAGCATCAGGGGCAGGGCCGCAGACGGCGCTCCAGGGCACCGTACCCCTTCCACTCGGACGCTCTTCAGGCCACCCTGGATAGTCGTCCAGGCACTTGAGGACATCCGTCCAGAGTGCCGCAGTGCCCACCTCGCCTTAGGCCACCCCCTGTCGGCATGCTCCTGACATGTCCCGCACAGCGGGGCGGAGGCACACTGATGAACCCAAACGGACACCGTCTCCCCGCACCCGTGGCATCGCTGCGGAAGCACAGACCGCGATGGAACGCAGCTACCATCACAGCACTGCGACCACAGGTCATGCCATACATCGCAGCACGCGTCCTGGAGCCCGAGCAAAGCCCCTGTCAGCGTGCGTGCTGTGGCACTACTGAGGAGGCTGCGCCTCGCCTCCTCCCACGTGGACACCGGGCGGAGTATTGGTCGTCCGTCGGGCATCTCCGGCAGGCTCTCAAGCAGCCGGGGCCACCGCGCCACCTTGGGGCCGCGCGTGCCATGCGCCAGGAGCTCCCAACCGTAGTCCCGCAAGACCTCCCCGATGACAACAACCCCGTCCTGCTCCGGGCCCCTGGCGGAAGCCAGAACCAAGCGTTGCCCTCCCGCCCGAGCCTCAATGACCGCCCTGAGACCCAGGGTGTCAAGGGTGTGACGGGCATCGGCAGCCACGTGGTCGTCCCCCTCTGGCAGAGAGAACATGGCCTCCGTGACTTGGCCTTGCGCGTCGTCGCCCTGTACCCGCGCCAGCTGCTTGGAGCCCACTAACACTGCCATGGACCGCTGCTCCGCGACCGCCGGTACGGCTCGTCGCAGCTGCCGGTCATATAGCCACAACGTACCCACGTCAAGTACGACAGCCACCGCCAGGACTGGGAGACCGCACAGAGGTTGCTGAAGGACTGGCAGCACCTCGCGAGGCCAGCCCATGACGTTCCCCACAGCTGGATGGTTGGCGTACACCTGGAGCCAGGGATCACTCTGGCCGTCAGGGTTTCTCACCTTGGTACCCCGCACCTGGGCCCAGGACTGCGCCGACACCACGCGGGACCACTCCCTGAATGCCGTGATGTCCCGCGCCACCCAGGAACCGATCCACCGGTCGAAGGCCTGCGCCACCGCCGCCATCCAGTGAGGGAACAAGGACAGGGCCTCCTCACGCTCGATGCACGACCGCGACACCAGCAGTGCGTGCAGCGGTGCCCTCAGAAAGGTTGCCCGCAGGTCGCCGGGGAGGCCGGCAAACGGGTTCCACGGCGGACGCTGCAGGATCCTCCCTGCCGGCGGGCAGAAGGGTGTGTCACCGCGCAGGAACGCGTATACCGCCCTCCTTCGATCTTGCATCGGCAGCTGCATGATCTGGGTGAGCCGATGGTTCCTGCGGGCATACACATCTTCCCCAATCTGGACCATGTCCTCCACAAAGAGCCTGGCCTTGGCAGGGCCCCGGGACGACGCCGCTCGCACCGCAGCGAACAGCCGCTTCAGGTCCCCGGGGACGACACCTGCCATCAGGGATTCTGCCCACCTGCAGCCGTGCTCCCTCCACGCCACGAACTCCACCGCCCTGTCCGTTAGGGGTAGCTCCGCCGTGAACTCCTCCACACGCCTGCACAGGAGCCCAGCCACCTCCTCGTCCCGCGCACACAGTAGGCGCATGTGGCCGACGTCCTCCTCCGGCCCCCCACAGAAGATACAGGGGTGGGCTGGTATTGCCACACGCGTGAGCTTCTGTCTCCACCGTCGCATGACCTGCATGGTGGACAAGCGACCGTCACGTGCCCGCAGCATATTCCTGTGCGTTGGGCCGTGGTGCACAGCTCCCAGGGACATCGCCTCGCAGGCGCCAGCTAGTGGCGTGTGCGCCCTGGTGCGTGCCGCTAGCGAACGCCACTCCATCTCCCGGACCTGCTGAAGGGCTTGCATGGATGGCACACGCGGCTCGAGCTCACCATTATCCCCCGGTACCAAGAGGATGGCGTGCTCCTTCGGCAGGACAAGATGGACTGGCGGGGCCATCGCACGGGCCGCGGCAGAGTCCGGTGCCTCAAGCGGGACCGCCGCCAAGTGCGAGCTCTGCCTCACCACCCAGTGGTGCGGCCCCCCAACTCGGCGCGGCAGCCGCCGCAGCCCCTCCACTATCCAGCTCAGTGCATGTTGATTGACCAGATGTGACGTCGGCCCCTTGATGCCACGGTACAGGGCCTCCTGCGCCCTGCGGAGATGCGCTCCTATGACGGACGCATCCACCACGTGTACCGTGCACGCTGACGGGGGCGTGTGCAACAAGTACGCCGCCGCGCCAATGATCTCTGCCTCCGGGACCGTGCCGTAGATCGCACCCGTCCACGTGGGGATTCCGTGGCTGGCCACCGCCACATTTGTGGCGTCGTCTCCCTGGGGCGACGCGTCAGACGATGTGACTTTAGTCGCCACCGGCACCCAGCAGTACCGGTGGGGCTCTAGCCACGCCACGTTGGAGTGGGGGCTCTGCACCACCTTTCCCAGGGACGCCGCGCTGGAGGCCGTGAGCTCCGGGGACAGGACCACCCTCGGTCGATACACCGCATGTGGTCTCCAGGCCAGGTCACATCCGCAAACTGACTTTATGGCGTCCAGGGCGGTGGTGTATTCCGCCCCCCAAACCGTTGCGGAGCAGGAAGGCTGGTATACCACGACAGACCCCTGCTCCACTGCGCCACCACCACGCAACGACGTGACGGCGACATGCGGATCATGCGGCACGTTGGACATTCGGACCACTTCCGGGACCGAGTGCTCATCCGGATCCGGGATTGGGCCTGCCGGTAGCAGAAGAACAATTGCCCATTCGCTGCACTTGTGCACCGCCGCGCACGCCCTGGAAAACGCTGGCTGTCCGTGCACAACCCACAGTGGTGGCGGACTTATGCCGCCCCCGGCGTGAGGAGTGAGTAGGGGGACGGACGCCGGATCGTCTTGCTGTTGGTAGCCCTCAAAGACGTCCCCCAACAGAAACAGGAGGGCGGCCAGCGGGACGAACGGCATGGACATATATATATATATACACCTATGCTCGTCGGGCGCGTTTTGCGTGTTTTGCAGGGTTTTCTTTGAGGGAGAGGGTCCGGCAACACGGAGGGGAGTTGGCTCCCCCGAGACCGGAGGCCTATTGGTAAGCCGTGCAGGGACCAGTAGCCACCGGCAGGTCTGTTCCGTGTTTAAAAGCGACACCGAATTGCCAGTGACGTTGGGTAGGCCGCGGTCCTGTAGCAAACAAGTAGTCCACAAGGCGGTACTAGGGCCACGAAGGCCACACGTTCTCCCATAGGCCAGAAGTTGCACCCAGGGCCAGGCAAGCCACACCACCAGGCGCCTAAATAGTGCATCGTTGTCATCGCCTTCTGTAGCCTTTTTTAGACACAAAAAGTGACTGGTGATTGGATTTTGAAAAAGCAGAGAAATACGAGCATCGGTGTGTCTTGTGTGTCTCGCGTGTCCTGCGCGCTGCCTTTGAACGTGTCCGTGCAATCCGTTATTCGTCCCGCATGTCCCGCATGTCCTGCATTGTTCTCCAGTGTGCACTGGTCCTTGTGTGCAAGCATGGCGGTGCCGCTCTACCCTCATCATACCAAGTCGCTGGTTCACACTTGTAGCAATGCAACCCGATGTCGGTGGCCGATGTGGAGCCTTGGACAGCCGCGGTCATCTTTCAAATTAAGCAGCAAACCACTATGCGTTCTGTGATTCCATTCCGTTCCTCGTTGCCGTCTTGCACGGCCGCTTTTCACATGGCTCTGGGGACATGTTTGTACCCTTCGTGAACCGCCCGTTTGAATCCGAGATTCACGGTACCGTGAATTTCACCTATTTTTGTTGTGTTTTGCTCGTAAGTTGGTGCCATCGTGTGCTTTTGTCGTGGTATCTTCGCCCAAAGTGAGATCCAACAACTGTGTGCAAATTATAGGTTTGAAGTAGCCGCATGGTTCAACACATTTGGTGAGATTCACGTGAATGTGAAATTCACGGACTTGCACCCGTGCCTCATTAAATAATGACAAGGCAAATAGCAAGGGGAAGGTGAGGATGGAGTGTGCTGCTCCCATCCATTTCATGCGGAAGAGGGGTTGAGAGAAGATAATAGATGCTTGCCTACAACAGCCTAGTGTGAGGCAGCATCAAGTAGGAGGAAGAAGTTGGGAGTCGGTGTGCAAAACGTGGTGGGAGAATTTCGCAAGCATGTGTGTATCCGCTTGGCGTTCCGCATGGTTCTTCGGGGCCGACTTGGGGCGGCTCCGGAACCATAGCATAGCCATGGGCACTCCCCACAATGAGCTAAAGTGGGGCAAACTTCTGTAGACGCATCTTTGGATCAACCACATGTATTATTTTGCAAAGAAGTGGAGAATCGTGTCAAAGTTCTCCTGCTTTGCCATGGAGGGAAGTCACCGGAGGCTGAAGCGAATGTTGCACAACAGCGGGGGCCTAAGCCTCCACCGGGGGAGACTAGAGGTGCAAGTGGTTGTGGACAACCACACCATTAACGATAGCCTTTGGTCGCATGGGTGAGATGCGACCAAAAGGGCACACCCTGGGCAAGGGCCCATAAGTGTACAAACGTATGCAAGCCATACAAGAAGACGGCTTCTAAGCGACATGCAGTGCCTTCAGACTCTACAGCGGCGGTTCCGGTGTCGCAAGAAACGGACATGAGATGACCACACAAACCCAGACCATTGTTGCCTGTGACCGGGGTGCATGCTGGGGCGCCCACTAGGGGTGTAAGGACGAATCAGGGGGTGCATACCAGTAACATTTGTGTAACATCACATGAATTCACGTGAAATTCCTGCCAAACTCGTACGAAATTCGTGCGAATTTGGTACAAATTCAGGTGAATTCACGCCTATGAATCGGCTACAGGCTTGCCGGGTTTCGGCACCTCTCGTTTTGGGCGCGGTTTGGGCATGATGGATGCTTCCGGGGCGGGACCTTCATGGGATGATGCGTAATGAAACTGGGGGAAGAATTTTGGCCCCTCAAATCCCTTGGAAGGATCCAAAAATATGGCGTCCTCTCCCGAAAAACCTCAAAATTTGGGTAAATTCACGTGAAATTCACGCATTTATTCAAACGGCCACTTATCCCCCGTTCACGAAGGGTACATTCTGCACTTTTACCATGTTACGGGCGGCTACCACGTGGGCTGGGTGCAAGGGGTGAAGGATCTCAAGGACCCCAAGACGAAGGAAGTCGACGACGGCCTCTACCTGTCCCAGTGCATCAGCTACCAGATCCACACCCGCGAGAACAAGAAGACCGGTGCGAAAGAAAGGTGTATCGAGAACCAAAGCAGCCAAGGAAATTTCGCCGTGGCGATTCACAAGATCGAGAGCGGCTGTTTCTAGGGATTCATCCCAGATGAGGTGTGGGCGTGTCCCTCGCGTCGTTTGCGTTGGCTCTGTGTCTGTCCCTTGTGACTGTCTGAATGTCGTGCCTGCTATGCTCGTCCAGAGTTCCAGGCTCTACTACTGTCCCTAGGGATAGCAAACCGTCGGGCGCGTCGCGCGCGTTCCCCACACGTTACTAACCTCCTGTACTCGTGTCCACGGCCGGAGAAGAAGTCGAAGAAAGGGAAAGAGAAGTCGAAGAAGCAAAAGGAGAAGCAGAAGCAGAAGGAGCAGACAAAGAAGAAGAAGAAGGAGGGAAAGGAAAAGAAGATGAGGGGCCAAGCTCCGATGAAGAAGAAGGAGGAAGCGGCGGACGAAGGGGACGAAGGTAAAGAACAAGAGGATGAGGATGACCCCGAGATAGTACTTCTCGGCAAAAAGCAGGCCAAGGTGGCGTCGGTGAAGGCAGAGGCAGCCCGGATGACAGCAGCGGGGACCGGGATGGGGAGGCATAGACGTCAACGTTGTTGGAGAGGGAAGACCCCATGTCCCGAGACAGTGGCAAGGCAACGTCCAGATCAGGGTCGGGCAGCGAGTCTAGCAGCAGCGGCAGCAGCAGCACCAGCACCAGCGTCAGCAGCAGCAGCGGTGACAACGAGGAGGACGAGCCAAGCAAGTTGGCAAAGACCAAAAGTGCACTTCGCAACATCAAATCAGAGGAAGTGGCCGCGCGGGCGAAGAAACACCCGCACTTTTACTCTGAGACCTCACGGCGGCCCCCACGTGTGTTGCCTACCAAGGCAACCCGCCAAGAGAAGCATGAGTGCAGCGTGCCCACCAGTGAAGTCTCCAAATCCTCTAGGAGTTCCTGCAGGAGTACCACAACAGCCTAGGGCAACCGGTACACCATTACAAGGAGTGTTGTAAGAAGAAGGACCACCCTGCATAAGGTGTGTACGCTGTGTGTCATTCGTGCAGTCTCTCGACATGTCTCTAGCCGCCCTGACGTTCGTCGCGCGTGTTCTGCGTGTTTTGCGTGTGGTCTCCAATCACGTCCCTGGCGCCTTGGCAACGTTCCACACGTCGAGCGTGTTCTCTGGCTGACCCCTTTATTTTGTAGAGCGGCAGGATTTGGCGAGGGCGGTCACCTTGTCGTCGAACGCCGCTCCACGTACCATCCAGGCTGGGGTGCGGAACAAAGAATTGTTCAAGTGCAAGCCAGGCCCACGAGTACTTCAAGCAGCAGTTCCCCACCGGTGCTCCGGCAAAGGCGGCTGCCTCGTTGTTGCGGGCCATGGCGCGGTGCACGATAGGTTGTGACATGGCGGAGCCATACACCGAAGGTCAAAATGTTGGCAACGTCAAGACGGAAGGCGTGTCGTTGGGTGCCTTGGGTGCTGCGGTGGCGCGGGAGGCGTTGGGCACAAGCGGCGACAAGAGGAGGCGTGGGCATATGGATAAGTGGAGTGCGTTCCGCGGGGAAGACCTTATCGACATGTCCTTCCAGAGGACGGGAGACAAACATTTCTTTGTCTCTGGCCGTCGGGAGCCAAATTTGTCGTGCATGTCTGCGTTGAGGTTAGGTTGGCTCTAGGGGTTTTTGAGGGCGACGAACGCACTGGAATTGTCCGTTTTTTGTAATTTCATCATTTTTGGGTTTAGAGCCACTTTGCTGATCCTGGCTCCACCGTCATACGTGTCCTACATGTCGTGCATGACCCCATTAAAGAAGTTAACAACGTTGCGCGTGTCCCGCGCGTGCTGCGCGCTTCTCACGTCTGGCTCCACAACTGTCCTTGGCGCCAATTACTTTGTGAAGTATCTTTTACGTGTTGTACAGCACTTGTGCACGCCTTGCAATGCATGTGTGACGGAGAACTGCGGGCTACATGTCCAAGTCGCGTCAGTTACACCCTGAGCGTGACACCGCCGTGGCCCAGAGGGGGCCTTCGGAGAACTGCGTGTACATGTCCAAGTCACGTCAGTTACGCCCTGAGAGGGCTTGCTCTGCGGGTGGTGTGTGGTGGCTCTGCTCTTCTCCCCAGGGCCGAATTGCCTGTTCAGCACGTTCTCAGTGTTTCCCAGCAGCTGTGCAGGATTTTTGTTTCGTTGCTCGCACTATGTGCCATGCCGCCTTTGTACCCCCGTCAGTACCAGCTACCTCACACCCACCTCACTGAGTGCGACGCCATGTCGTGCTGCAACCTCACGAAGGACCAGAATGCGGCGATGCTTTTCCAAGTGAAGCGGCAGACATGTATGTGTGCAATGTTCGAGTCGCTCGAGTTTCACGTGTTGCCTCTTCGTGTGCCGCTGGTGACTACACACCTTCTTTGCAGCCGGGTACCATGCCGGGTGGGTCTCCGGCATGGAAGAAGTGTATGCTAAAAAGACGAAGAGCAATCATTTGGTTCTGACGCTGACGTAGGCTTGCACGTACATGGTCCGTACCACAAAGGACAAACGCCGCACGATCGAGGGCACCAGAGCACAGGTACATTTCGGTTATTTACCGGCTCGGAGTGTTTGATTACGATGAGTTATTGCACCTCCTCCCTGCCCCCCGTGCTTCTTTGCATGGCACAGTGTCCATCAGCGTCGACAAGATCCGTGCTTGATCATTCTGGGGTTTGTCCCCGATGAACCCGAAAAGGTACATGTTCTGCGTGTTCTGGACGTCTGTGGTGTTGTCTTCGTATCCGTCCTTGGAGCCTGTCTGAACCGTCCTATGTGTTTTGCGCGTCGCGCGCGTTGTCCATCGCACTGTCCGTGGCGACGTTCATCATGCTTTACGCGTTCGTTGTGTCCTGCAGGGGGACAAAATGCACAAGAAGGAGAAAAAGGAGAAGAAGAAGCACATGACCGAAGACAAGAGCAAGGCCAAGCCGGAAGGAAGGAAGGAAGAGAAGCGGGAGGAGCAGAACGAAGAAGCAAAGCCGAAGAAGAAGGACCCAAAGGGGAAGGCAAGGAGGATCGCGGCAGACGACGACGACGATGCTCCAGACGAGTTGCAGCAGATCAAGGCGGAGCCAGCGCAGATGGCTTCTCAGCCCCTGCACGCCCCACGCTCGACACACCTGGAAGTGCCGGAGGATCCACTAGTGGAATTGCAAGCAGGAGCAGCTCCAAGAGTGGCAGCAGCAAGAGCAGCACGAGTAGCAGCAGCGGCAGCTGAAGCAGCAGCAGTGAGAGCGACGAGAGTGCCGAGAAGAGCCCGGTGCTTCAGAAGGGGGTCTTGAAGGCGGCAAAGACGGAGGCGCTAGAGAAGGGGAAGGAGAAGGCGAGGCCCCATTTCTTTTTGGAGACCCATGGCCGCCCGCCCAGCAAGCTCCCCACTGGGCAGACAAGGCAGGAGAAGTTCACCGGATTGGCGAACCATGTTCGATCCATCGAGATCCTGAAGAGCTTCTTCAACAACGATTACGGCTACTCGCTGGGTACTTTCGTCCACCATTACAAGAATTGCCACAGGCAGCTGAAGGCGGCAACTGCGGCTGAAGGTATGCGTGTGCAATACATTCAGAGTGCTGTGCATGGAGGCTCTCCCTTTGTCCTCAGGGACCGTCGCTCGTGTTGCGCACGTCGAATTCGTCGCGCACGTCAACTCCGCATGTGTCCGTGGAGACTTTCGTGTCGTTGAGCGCATGTTTTGTGTCATGCAGTGGGTCAAGATGTGGGCCTCGCCGCCACCATGCTGAGCCGCGCTGAGCCCCGGACAATCCAAGCTGTGCTGTCCTATGGAACGAAGAACTGCACTTCGGTCACAAAGGCGATGGAGCGTTTCGAGACGCTGTACCCAACCGCGGGGGCAGAGGGCGCCGCAAAGAGTATTCTCCGTCGCGTTGCCGATTTGCCGATGGTTGCACGGAGGCCGGGGAATTCGAGACGGAGGACCCCCAAGTCGAATCCCAGGGTTATCCCGCTGGCAAGCCTTTCTGGACGAGAAGCTCGGGGTGTCCTCGGCACTGGAGGCTGGCCTCGGGGGCCGCGGTCGGAGATGTGGGACGTCTGAGGTTTCCACGTCAAGGATGTGATGGACATGGATCTGGACCAGTTGATCGAAAAGTACAACTGAACCGTGCGGGCAGCTGGACTGTTGAGGTACATGATGGAGGCCGACCACGAGCTAACAGAGGAGCCGGAGCACAAGACGTGGACTCTGGTGCGGCAATCGGAGTACCAAGATTTTCAAGCATGGAAGCGCCACAAGGTGTGGTGCTGTTTGCGCTACGCACGTGATACACACTGTCTCTTTGACTCTCCCTGGCGGCCTCGTTGTTTGTTTTGCGCGCTCCAGACGTTCCGCGCGTTGTCTTCGGATTTGGCTCTGGGAACGATAACGGTGTTCACCGCGCTTAATATGCGTTCCGTGCTACAGGCCATGCCCCCGCAGCTGCCGCCAGTGCCGCAATATCCTCCGCATTGGCCGGTGCCGTACCAACCGCCGCAGTACGGGCAACAGTACAGGCAGTCTGGGCAGCGGTACGGCGAGCTGTACGCGCAGCAGCCGCTGCAGCACCAACAAGCGGCGTGGGAAGATTCGGATGTGAAGGAGGAGTGAGGGCGGGAACCCATCCCGCCACCACCGCCGCATTACTACCAGCAGCAGCAACCGCCACCGCCGCCGCCCCAGCAAAAGCAGCAAGCGCCAGCCCCCTCGCCGCCGCAAGATGAAGCCCCCACGGTGCAGGAGGAAGCCGCCGCGATGGATGACCCGCCGATCAAGGAGGTAGAGGTGGAATAACCAAAGATGGATACTGGCGAACCAGGTCACAGGTGCGTGCAGAACGTGTGCCGCGTGTCCTATTCGTTCCGCACGTTGTCTCGCGCTGTGTCCCCGGCGCCATCGCTTCGTGTTCAAAACGTTTTGCACGCTGTGCGCGCTGTCCCATTGCATGTCCCTGGTGACCGCGTTCATGTCCTGCGCGTTCTGCACAGCTGCTGAGGATGACCCCGACACGTGGGATGCCGGCAACATGGAAATGTTCACCCAGTTCTCGGAGGCAGAGGGGGAAGGGGAAGGGGGGAAAGGGGGGGGGGGTGGGGGGATGGGTCGGGGTGGCCAGACCCCGATGAGGGTCGTGCACGGTAGATGTCCCAGCCTTTGTTCTTCCACACCCCGCCACCGCACACCCACACCACACTAGCAGCAGCGTCGCAGCAGACGCCACAATGCTGGTGGCGTTGACGCTGCTTGATATATTGTTATTGTACAGTGGTTTTTGCCATCCCCGGAGCGCAGGGACAGGTGGATCCGGCGTGGAGATGAATGATGGCGGTGAGGTTTGACCACCGGTCTGTTTTTGTACCTTACTATGGCTTTGGCTTTGGGCTTTGGGGTGGTGGACACAAGGATCCCGACAGTCCCTCTGGCCTTTGCGGCTGTCCAGGGGCACCCAGGTTCTGACCGTCAGACAATATATATATATATATATATATATATCCTCCAATTGACACCCCTCTCCCAACTCTAGGTGGCTCCACCACACGGCTCTCAGGTACGTGCGAAGGGCACAAAGTGGTGCATACATGTGGTGGAAGGGGCTAAACTCGATCAAAACGGGCTCAAAACGGGCTAAAAACACTTGTTTGAGCATCCCAAATGGTCTAGGATCACTTTTGGAAAAACACGTTTTTGACCCTTTTTTGACCCATTTTTGGTCCCAAAATGGCCCATTTTCAAGGCATTTTGGGATTTTCCATGAGCCAAAACCCGTCGCCACGGGCTCAAAATGGGCTAAAAACACTTGTTGGAGCATCATAAATGGTCCAGGCTCATTTTTGGAAAAACGCGGTTTTGACCCATTTTTGACCCATTGTTGGTCCCAAAATGGCCCATTTTCAAGGCATTTTGGGATTTTCCATGGCCCAAAACGCGCCACCACGGGCTCAAAACGGCCTAAAAACACTTGTTTGAGCATCCCAAGTGGCCTAGGAACAACTTTGGAAAAAATCATTTTTTTCGCCCTGGGGACCCTGGTGGACCCACCGTTGACCCCCACTCTGCGCGGGCCGGGCTGCCCTCCGGCTGCACCAAGTGACCACTAATACGGGGGTCTACGCGTCTCGTTGGGCCGTTCCGAGGGGTGGAAACCACAAAAAGTGGGGGGTTGCGGGTGGACTAGGTGCCCTCGGAATCGGATTTTGAGCCTCGTAGCCCAAGATACGGTCCGTGCTTGGTTTCGGGGGGTTGGTGCATATTGCGCCGTTTTTGGGGCTTTTTGGCACCTTTTTGGGCCGTTTCTCGGACATATCGTGGAGTTGAAGGGCACTAGAGTGCTCTTTGACACGGTGAAATCAAGCCGCACGTGTAGTGTGGCCACCGTTTTCCTTCGTTTGGCCGTTTTGACTAGGTTTGGGGTCCGTTTTGGGCCAAAAAAGGCTGTTTTGGGGCACAAAACAGCGCAGATTTGGGAGGGCACCTCCCGACTTGGCGCCACCGCCCCGGGCCGCCACCGGTGAGTTTTTGGCTCAAAAGTTGGATTTGGCAAGGGCACCACCTAGGCTCCAAGATGGCTACATGGGCAAATGATCCGAAGCGTTGGGACGGAGCAATCGCCAAAACGGCACGGAGAAGTGTTGTTGTTGCTTGTTGCTTGTTGCTTGTTGCTTGTTGTTAGCTAAATTTAAGGGGAGAGGGGTGTAGTAATATGGGTGTAGTAATATATATATATATATATATATATATATATATATATATATATATATATATATATATATATATATATATATATATATATATATATATATATATATATATATATATATATATATAGATATATATATATATATATATATATATATATATATATATATATATATATATATATATATGTATATCTATATATATATATATATATATATATATATATATCTATATATATATATATATATATATATATATATATATATATATATATATTATATATATATATATATATATATATATATATATATATATATATATATATATATATATATATATATATACATATATATATACATATATATATATATATATGTATATATATATATATATGTGTGTATATATATATATGTATATATATATATATATATATATATATATATGTATATATATATATATATATATATATATGCGCCAAGTCGGGAGGTGCCGTCCCAAATCTGCGCAGTTTTGGGCCAAAAACGGCCATTTTTCGCCCAAAACAGCCCAAGTAAGGGTTCAAAACAGCCAAACGAAGTTAAACGGCTGCTACACTCCACACGCGGCTTGACTTTGTCGTGACCAAGGGACCTTTGGTGCCCTCTAACTCCACGATATGTCCGAGAAACTGCCCAAAAAGGCGCCAAAAAGCCCCAAAAACTGCGCAATGTGCACCAACACCCCGAAACCAAGCCCGGGCCGTATCTTGGGCTACGTGGCTCAAAAACGAATTCCGAGGGCACCTAGTCCACCCGCAACCCCCCACTTTTTATGGTTTCCAAGCCTCAGAATCGCCCAACGAGACACGTAGACCCCCGTACCACTGGTCACTTGGTGCAGCCGGAGGGCCGGCCAGCCCACGCACAGTGGGGGCCAACGGTGGGTCCACCAGGATCCCCGAGGTAAAAAAAAGGATTTTTTCCAAAGTTGTTCCTAGACCACTTGGGATGCTCAAACAAGTGTTTTTAGGCCGTTTTGAGCCCGTGGTGGCGTGTTTTGGGCCATGGAAAATCCCAAAATGCCTTGAAAATGGGCCGTTTTGGGACCAACAATGGGTCAAAAATGGGTCAAAACCACGTTTTTCCAAAAATGATCGTGGACCCTAACCCTAACCCTAAAACAAGTGTTTTTAGCCCGTTTTGAGCCCGTTTTGACCGAGTTTAGCCCCTTCCACCACATTCATGCACCACTTTGTGCTCTCCGCACGTACCTTAAAGCCGTGTGGTGGAGCCACCTAGAGTTGGGAGAGGTGTGTAGATTGGAGGATATATATATATATATATATATATATATATATATATATATATATATATATATATATATATATATATATATATATATATATATATATATATATATATATATTCGTCGCCAATGGCTGTCATGGAGTGTTGCTCGGAAAAAAGGTTCTGACCCCGCGTTACTCGTGCTCTACGTGTTGCGCATGCTGGCTCCCCCTGTGTCCCCGGCGTCGGGTACGGTCGTTATGCGCGTTCAGAGCGTCCTCGGCGTAGTCTCCCTGTACGGCTCCGGGGACAATTTTAGTGTTAGACACGTTCCGCATGCTGTGCAGCTAACGTAGCCCATCTACGTGACACCCCCTTCCTGGTCTCCGTAGCTCATCAACATACCATCATTTGAAAAGCTCCACTCCGGACCCCTACCGCGTGCGGACTGTGCCGCGAATTTGGAGGATGGTGTTCGACCAGGAAGATGGAAACTATTGGCCTATTCCCTAGATGAGATCTGGGAGTATATGCTGCGACCCATATGTGGCCTGCAACGTGCAATCCTATTGGAAACCAACCACCGATCCCTGCTCCCATTGGTGGAAAAGTATGTGGTGCGCAACGTGCACGCCGTCTCCGCGGAGTGAAATCGCTGTAGGACGCGCTAGGTTGGCCAGTACCATGGAGATGGTTGTAGGACGCATTTGACACACAGACGGTGTCTCTAGGCCCTAGGGGCAATGGTAGAGTCAGCAGTGTACATGGATACAACATGTGCAATGTGTCGTACGTGTGCTACAGCACTAGCAGCTGCATCCCACTGTGCAGGTACAATGATTTCCTAATCCGCTGGGGAATGGTACGTCCCATGCAGGTAGACGGGATATGGGACAGGCGCCACCTTGCGTACAACAAGTATATGGCGTCCCTACTCCCCCGGGAAATCTACTACCGTCTACAACGGTAATTACAGAACAATGTGACGGATTCGATTGAGGAGTGCAACGCGACATGGAGCGTTGCATGGGAAATAGGTGGGGCGGTTTGTGGGGACAATACTGTCGTTCCCCATAATGGTGGTCGATGCCTGGGGCTACGGCAATACATTGCCCGTAAACCCCATTCTACGGGCATCAAATTATACGTCCTTGCGGAGAACGGGGGGGGCTACGTCTTCGACATCTACCTCTACACCGGGCGTCGCGGCAAGGTCCGCCGCTTTGGGTCATGGTGCGGCAAGTACGACAGTAAGGGTATCATTCGTCTATGGGCAAGGATGATCCCTCAGTCCACCGTCCTCTGTGCGGACAACTTGTTCGGAAGTCATGGGCTTGCCGAGGAATTCGCAGCCCAACGTCGGCCGTTTCTCATACTTTCAAAGTGTGATAAGCGAGATGCCGGCCTTACAAGGGCAGCCGCCCTTACCCAGGAGGGCGACATGGCACGGGCAATTGTGGCCAACAAGAACTATGAACTTGCCGTGTACAAGAACCCGAAGGTGGGGCACAAGCCCCCACGCTTGGTCCCCTTCCTTACCAGTTGTTGGTGTGGGGAGGAGGTACCCCAAGACCGGAGAGGGAACCCTCTCCCTCCGGTCATAGCGTGCTACCGGGAGTTCTCCCGTGCCGTAGATGGAGCCAACCAAATGGCGCTGCAAATGCGCCCACTTGGGAGGCAAATGACCGGGAGCCACACTGTGCGTGCGTTCATGGTGCGGTACGCGGCCGGCAATGCCTTTGCCACCGCCAAGGCATTGGGATTGGTGGACGAGAAGAGCACCATGTGGGAATTCCAATGGGACATCCTCAAGCAGCGGTACTTTAGCGGCGCGGAGTTCAAAAACATGACGCCAGCCGCTGCGGTCCCTACGGTGCATGGACCGAAGCGCTTTGCGAGCTGCCTCTTGTGCACGCATTGCCGCAACGCAAGTACGCGTTGGGGGTGTGGAGCGTGCGGGAAGCACATGCACATGAAGTGCTTCGGGGACGCCCATGACGTGTAGTCTGTCATGGGCGTGGTGGGGCGGAACGAGACGGTCAAGGCGGCGGAGGCCTCCGCCATCCCTACCCATGGGACCAGTGCGAACCCTGGTGGAACAACCGCGTAGGCTGGATACCCAACTTTGAGGACGCGGCCCAGCCCTCCCCCCCCCCCCCCCGCCCAACACTGGTACTCTGTTCCACAACACGGTGTGCGCTTATTACGTGTTGCGCGGGTATTGCACGCGTGGCTCTCAATGTGTCCCCGCAGCCACACCAATTCCTTCCGCGCGTTCGGGACGTTGTGCGCGTGGTAGAACCTTTTTTTAAATTCGTCCAGAACGCCTAGAGCATTTCATGTGTCTCTCGTCACAAATGATGCCTCCGTAGACAAAGGAATATGAGAGGACCCTGAAGGCGGCAGGGTTGCTCCGCTACATGTTGACGCAGGATCGGGCGACGATGAAACCTTTGCAAATCTGGGCAAGAACTGATGGCTGATGAGCAGCCGCGACTATGACGACTAGATGACTTTGAAGCGCCACATGGTATATCACTGCTTTGCGCACTCTGCATGTCGTACGTGTCGGCTCTACCGCTGTCCCAGGCGCCCCTCATCACTGCTGCACGTGCTCTGCGCGTCATACGTGTTGTGTCTGCTCCCGTCCCTGGCGCCCCTCATCACTGCTGCACGCGCTCTGCGCGTCATACGTGTGGGCTCATATTTTGGCTATCGCCGTTGCATTCCACAGACCGCGCAGCCGGCGTACTACCTGCAGCCCCAGCTGTATGACTTCTTCGCCCAGCCGTATGAGTACCACGGGCAGCACCCGGTGTTTGCCAAGTACCAAGTGCAACCCATGTACCACGGGTACGGGTCTCACCGAGAGGAGCACGTTAACCAAGAGGAGCAGCCCCCACCACCCTCTCCCGAACCGGTGGTTGACGAGGTGGGGGAAGTAAACGGAGGAGACAACCTCCCGGTCAAGAAGGAGGAGGACGAGGCGGTGGCGTGCGCGGACCCGGAGGCTAAGCCGGAGGACGAGCAGGAGGCGGTGCCGTACAGGGGCGCACCGGAGCCGGAGGCTAAGCCGGAGGATAAGCAGGAGCCCGCAGATCCCCGCGAACCACCGCCAGCCCGTTGAGAACTGTTGTTGACGAAAAAGGCTCCGGAAGCCGATGTGGCCACAGGTGGTGGAACGGGGTGCGGGTGTGTTCTGTCTCATTTGTTATTCCCGTTCCGCATATCCGGCTCTGATGTGGCTCTAGGGACAAGCGGCGGGGCCCTGCGCGTTTCACGCTTTCTGCGCTTCGGCTTTATGCGTGTCCCTGGGGACCTCCGGCGCGGCCTGCATGTTTCACGTGTCCTGCAGAATGGGCGTATGAGGCTCCGTTTGAAGATGACCAAGAATGGGACGCGGATGTGGTACTCGGGAGACAGACAACGCAGCCAGCAAGGGCGTTTACTCCGTTGGACGCACTGGGCGGCAGACCATACTCACAACCCGTGCAAGAGTACTAGCAGCGATGATTTCATTGACAAGGAACGGGAGTGGGGCTGGGAACAGGACGTGCAAAACGCGGGGCGACACGCGCATTGTCTCCGAGGACAAGGTCAGAGACAACGTGCAAAACGCGCTCAGCGTCAGTGCGGACCAGGGACCAGCCGCGGGATAGCGTGGAGGGGGAGGAAACAGAAGGGGGACAGTGGGCAGTGGGCAGCGGGCAGCGCACACCAGCGGTGTGGTGGTACCCGCTGCAGTGTGCATTGTGGAGCGGGTGGCTGCCGCGCTATGAGGCCTTGCCTCGTTGGGGGCCTAGGCTGCACGACAACCCATCTCCTCCATCAACAACTCCGTGTTGTGCGCACCCCCCCCCCCCTAGCGAGGAAGGCCGGCCCTCCCGGGAGGGGTGGGGCTGAGTGGTGCGGCGGTTGCTTGGAAAGCGGTGCATCCTGTGGCGGGGAAGGCCGGCGTTGGGGCAGCGGGCCCAAGAGGGGGACAGCGGGTGGCAGCGGCAGCAGGGGAGGAGGAATGGAAGGACAGAAACAAAGTTAAAGGGAGGTAAGGAGGTAAGGGAACCCAGCGCTCCGTGAGTCAGTCTTGGACGCGTGGACTTGTGATTGGCCTCGCGAGGCCTTGGTAGCTGGGGCAGCTTCCCTTTGGGGGGTGGCGGGGCAATGTACATACACATTTATGTATTTGCGACACTTTTTTGTCCAAGATAGTGTGCTGAAACGCGCGCGACGCGCTCGACGCACTGTGCGGCCCCAGGCACGGTATTGGGGACATCATGTAGGACACGCAGAACGTTGTTGTGGCCCCAGGGACAGGTCTGGGGACAACGTGCACGACATGCAAAACGCATGCATGCTTAGTTAACAGGTCACACATGCCCTCATTGGACCGTCTTTCGCAGGGGCCGCTCCCACCTTCCCAGTGCAAGAGTGATCTGACGCAGCCCATACGACCCGTGGTATCAAGACTGGATGGATTCAACATCGATGAGGTTTGGGACTACATGCTGAAGCCAATAACCGGGCTGCGGTGCGCCATCCTCGTTGCACAACACCAACAGCAACTCATTCCCTGGGTGGACAAGTACGTTGTGCGCGTCATGTGCTGCCGCTCCGGACGTCGTGGCTCCGGGCGTCGTGCGCGTTCTGCAGGGTGGCTTCGTTTGTTGTTCCTCACCTTGGCACCGTGTTGCCACGCGTGTGTCTTAACTATTTGTAGGTACAATTCGTTCCAGATTTGCCTCGGCATGGTCCTGCCGGTACAAGTGGACGGCATTTGGGATAAAAGGCATCTAGCGTACAACAAGTACATAGCTTCCCTCTTACCCCGGTCTATGTACTACCGGTTACAAAAAGCTCTATGAACCGATAACTGGCCTACTTGAGGAGTGCAACTCTGTGTGGAGTGCAGCGTGGGATATCGGGGGGCGGTGTGTGGGGACGAGGCTATCGTCCCCCACACCAGTGGCCGGTGCATGGGGCTACGGCAATACATCGCCCGCAAGCCTCATGCCACTGGTATAAAGTTATATGTCCTTGCCGACGAGAAGACCACCATGTGGGAGTTCCAATTGGACATCCTCAAGCGGCGGTACTTTGCGCAGCCTGAGGCTTCCGCGGCCCGCCCGGAAAGCGTGGTACACGCACCGGTCCGGCACACCCAGCGGAAGCTCTGCACCTATTGTGGTGAGGGCCGAACGCATTGGGCATGCGCGGCCATGCACATCACGTGCTTTGGGCCCGCCCATGATGTGGAGTAGGTCATGGGCTATGACGAGACGGACGTGGGGCTGGAGCCTCTGCTATCCCTACCCATGGGACCAGTGCGAACCCTGGTGGGACAACCGCGTAGGCTGGATACCCAACTGTGAGGACGCGGCCCCATCCACCCACGCACCCACACGCACACACCCACCCACCCACCCACACACACACACGAACCCCATGGTGCATGTGCACATCAGTGTCGGGCGCGTCCTGCGCGTCCTGCGTGTTCTGAATTGGTGGCTCTCAACATGTTCCCGGAGCCACACCGCATTTGGCCCCCAACGCCGTGCGCGTCCTATGTGTCCTACGTGTCCTAGAACGTTTAGGTTCGTTTGCCGGGGACATGCAAGACGTTTTCCATGCCTCTGGTCGTGAATGGCGGCTCTGTGGCCAAAGGAATATGGGACAAGCGCCACCTTGCATACAACAAGTATATGGAGTCCCTACTCCCCCGGGAAATCTACTACCGTCTACAACGGTTATTACGGAACAATGTGACGCATTTGATCCAGGAGTGCAACGCGACATGGAGTGCTGCATGGGAAATTGGTGGGACGGTTTGTGGGGACGAGGCTGTCGTTCCCCATAGTGGTGGCCGATGCCTGGGGCTACGGCAACACATTGCCCGTAAGCCCCATTCTACGGGCATCAAATTATACGTCCTTGCGGACAATGGGGGGGGCTACGTCTTCGACGTCTACCTCTACACCGGGCGTCGCGGCAAGGTCCGCCGCTTTGGGTCATGGTGCGGCAAGTATGACGCTAAGGGTATCATGCGTCTATGGGCGAGGATGATTCCTCAGTCCACCGTCCTTTGTGCGGACAGCTTGTTCGGAAGTCATGGGCTTGCCGAGGAATTCGCGGCCCAACGTTGGCCGTTTCTCAGGCTTTCAAAGTGTGATAAGCGAGATGCCGGCCTTACAAGGGCAGCCGCCCTTACCCAGGAGGGCGACATGGCACGGGCAATTGTGGCCGACAAGAACTATGAACTTGTGGTGAACAAGAACCCAAAGGTGGGGCACAAACCCCCATGGTTGGTCCCCTTCCTTACCAATTGTTGGTATGGGGAGGTGGTGCCCAAAGACCAGAGAGGGAACCCTCTCCCTCCGGTCGTAGCATGCTACCGGGAGTTCTCCCATGCCGTAGATGGGGCCAACCAAATGGCGCTGCAAATGCGCCAACTGGGGGGCAAATGACATGGAGCCACGCTGTGTGTGCCTTCACGGCGCGGTACGCGGCCGGGAATGCCTTTGCCACCGCCAAGGCATTGAGATTGGTGGACGAGAAGAGCACCATGTGGGAATTCCAATGGGACATCCTAAAGCAGCGGTACTTTAGTGGCGCGGACTTCAACAACACAACGCCAACCGTTGCGGTCCCTACGGTGCATGGACCGAAGCGCTTTGCGAGCCGCCTCTTGTGCACACATTGCCGCAACGGGACTACGTGTTGGGCGTGTGGAGCGTGCGGGAAGCACATGCACATCAAGTGCTTCGGGGACGCCCATGACGTGTAGTCTGTCCTGGACGTGGCGGGGCGGAACAAGACGGTCAAGGCGGCGAAGGCCTCTGCCATCCCTACCCATGGGACCAGTGCGAACCTTGGTGGAACAACCGCGTAGGCTGGATACCCAACTGTGAGGACGCCCCCCCCCCCAACAGTGGTACTCTGTTACACAACACGTTGTGTGCGTCGTACGCGTTGCGCGCGTATTGCATCCGTGGCTCTCCATGTGTCCCCAGAGCCGAACAAATCGTTCTGCGCGTTCGGGACGTCGTGCGCGTGGTAGAATTTTTTTTTAAATTCGTCCAGAACGCCTAGAACATTTCATGTGTCTCTTGTCACAAATGATGTCTCCGTAGACAAAGGAATATTGCCGTTGGGGGCCTTGGGCACGTTGCATCACGGCAAACAATGCTGTTAAGTCTCTGCGCTAAGTTGCAAGATTATCCCCATTGGGGCAGGGCTCAACCAGTGGTATAGTCCCATCGCAAAATTGCTCAAAACTCCTTTGGACAAAGCAACCAGACCGGCCTCCAGGTCGACCCTCAACAAATATCTCAAGCGTTCACCGTTGTCCTGCTGCAAATTTTGCAGCTGCTCTCTGACCAAGCAAACATCCTCAGGGATAGCCGGCAACCCCTTAATCTCGTTCACCGAGAGCGCACACTCCAACACCCGGATACCACTTTCCGCCACATTTTCTACACCCACCACCTTCACATACTCATCAACAACCTCCTTTGTGGACACGTGGGTAGTGCGGGCAGGAAGGGCGGGCTTAGGCGGATGCGGGTCCCCGGGGGCTTAGACAGCGGCCTTGGTTTTGGACTTCTTGCCAGGCATGTCCCATAAAAGAGAAGCCCCTAAGAGTGAAGAGGCACTTACATGGATTTTGCGTGCGCAAAAGGCCTAACTTGCATCCGCAACGAAATTCACTTGACAAGTAAATACACCCTTTTACGTGCGTAAATGACCCTTTTTGCTTCCAAGCTAACCTTATAGTAACCAGGCAAATACACCCTTTTACGCGCGCAAAAAGGCAGTAAAAGACAATAATTGCATGTACATGGGAGTGGTGTGGTGCGGGACACGCAAAAGTGGCAAAACAACTCCGTTTCCACCCACATTTTAGCCCATTTGCATGCAAATGTGTCCGTTACACATGCTAAGAGAGGGCAAGGCGAGCAAATTTGAGCACCGTATTGTTACACAATGCAAGCATGGATCATCACTTGTGACCCAAGCTTTCGGCTGCAGATACGGCGACCATGGCGGTGCTGTAGACCCCCCCCCCCATGATGGTCAATTGAGCCCACGTGGCATTGCGAACGCAACGGTGCGTGGCACCATTCTCACATCCGAACGGGCTAACATGCGCCCAAGGGATGAAGATTGGGGTATTTGGTCCCAACTTTGTCGCCCATGGTGACTCTGGGCCTAGACTGTTGCTTAGGGAATTTCGCTAGATTCTCAAATTGAAGGTGGAAAGCAGCATTTGCGGCTCTCACAACAACAACGTGGTCTCCTGACACGTGCTGCACCTCCGACAACACCGGAGCGCCCACGCAAGAGCACAGGTCTCACCATGGTTCCGCCAACGCCATGTACAGAAGAGCTCCTGGTGACTGGCCTTCGGCACGTCGAAGTCCAGGCCAGCATCAACGTTGACGACCTTTCGGAATTGGATTCCTCGCAGAGGACGTGTAAGCGCGAGACAATAGCAGATGATGCACAACCTTCCGTGGCCATGGCCTCCGCAACAAACCCGCGGGATGCAAAGCCCTTTCATGAGTGGGAAGAGGCGGCAATCATGGGAGCCCTCGTGCAACAAGGTGGTGAGCGAGCCCTGCAAAATCTCAAGTATAGAACAAAGTTTGACCTGGTGGCGGCCCTGAGTCACGCCACGGAGGAAGGGCTACCCTTTATCACTCAGATTCTGGAAGTACGCGCAATGGTGGACCACACAATGGGGACGAGTGTGTGCAAATACATCCAAAGATGCACTCAGTTGGGCCCAAGGAGTTCCGGCACAATGACCATTCTTGGCCGGCCTTGGCTGGTCCCATATCGTTGATGATCGTCCGCGGTATGACATTGGGCTCACGCATGTCTTCTCTACAGCCGAAGCTGCTAAAATGAAAGTGCAACAGCTAAACCCGTCTCTCAACAAGCCATGCATGGAGCAGAGCAAGGAGCACACCCAACCAGGAGGGCTTGAACAAGTGGGAGCAATGCCGGCCGAGACTTCCAGTGCAACACATCAACAGGCAATGGATGATGGTGCTCAGGTCCTATCCCCGATGGCGTGGCTCCCTGGTGTAGAAAAAAACAATCCAGAGTGTCCAGGGACGCAGCCGCACTTGTCCCCAACAGGGTCATTACTACAGGACGATTTCAACCGAACGCCTGAATTCAACCTGAGCGACAGAGAACTGGGTTGAACTTTTGAAACCATCACATGAAGATCCAGCACCTATGATACCTTTGTTACTATGAGTGAGTACTTGCAGCAGCTGTTTGCCGAATTGCCTGAAGCTGTCCGTCATGTCGTTGTATTACATTTGCAACACGTCGTGCAACGGGAAACCTTGATTTCTGCCATCACTACAACACTTGGTGAAGCCGGTCATATTGGCTCACATCCGCGAGCCCATGTTGAATCCAACCCCCCGATGCAAGCCGTAGGGTTGCCAACGGACATTTTATGGAGTCCCACATCCTCCGTCAGGTGTGACCACACAGTGGCACACGATAACGATATCATGGTGCAGCAAAACACCCATGCGTGCCCCCCGCTGGTGATTGATTCTGATGACATGCACACTGCCCAACTGCTAAATGCACGTACTACACTCAAGCAAAAATTACTGCTTTGCCGTGCGAGGACAAAGCTTTGGGAACTATATACGGCGACCCATCGGTGTACCACATGCAACCAAGTAAGTATAGAAATGATTGATGCCTTCACGAACGACGCTGCGGATATTCTGCGCAATCTGAGAAGGCAACTTATGTCGAGTATCCGGGATCGCTGCACCGGAGGGTTTGAAATGATGCTGCAAAGTGCATTGGGGGTGACATCCTCCCTGTGCCCCCCCCCCCCCCCCAACGTCAATGTCGGCCGCGTTCCACACGCCTGTCTCTGGGTATCTGCGTTTCTCTACGATGCACTCCCCTCTTGCAAAAGTGCTACAGCAGCACGACACTTTTTTCTTGCGATTCGACCATCACGCCGCGCCCTCCATCCAGGAACTGAAAATCCTGGGTGACAGACTGCGCCACCTCCTACACTTCTGCCTTGTCCTGTTGCTAACATGTGATACCAGTGAAGCATGGAATGCGTGGGCTAAGAGCTGGGCGGAGAAAGGGAGGGCACATCTCCTCATTGCAGCGCATGCCATGAAATTTAGACACTTTCATCCAGCTCAAGCGAAGGGACAGTGGCGGTTTGTGGACACTCCGTGGGAGTTGTACATTATTGAAGCCGGGTCACAGCTCCTTAGTAGCCGGATCGATACTCCATTCCTGAGGTGCCCGGAGGCGCTTTGCTAGATTATCCCACCTGCCTAATTTGGGGACTTGACTGAAGAAGAGTGATTTATATATGTTACATGCGGCCCCTTTGCCGCCTACGTTGGCCAGACTAGCTGCATTACCACGGCATGGTCGCTCATGCAGCGTTACAAGGAACACCTCAGCAGCGCAAAAGCCCTAAACAAGCATTTTTAGGGCCCAAAACGGTGCAGATACCGGAAACTTTTTCCCTTCGGCAAGCTCCCTTCCCTTGCACGCCTCTTGGCACGTAACGGCCCAGCCCCTGCCACCATTTTCCATTGCAGAAAGTACAGCATTATACACACAGGGGACAGCCTGAGCGATGGTGGGTGAGAGTGTTGGCACCGACGCTCAACAAAGTGCTACCATTTGGAGGCACAAACAGACTTAGGTGGGAGGCGCTATTGGAGCAGAAACAACCTTCAACCGAGGAAAGAACAGTGACTGCGGGGATTCAGGATATTGTGAATGCCCAGGGTCATGGATATTTCGCTGAGCTTGCCCTAGCCATAGAAGCAGTTGGACATATAGGACACAAGTTATTTGAACGCTTCTTTCACTGTGTGCAAAATCTAGCCAAGTTAGCATTGGGTATCCACCTGTCAAGGCGTTTGATGATTGGGATACCCTACTATGATGACCAGGTAATCAAACAGGTACGGTACACCGTGAAGCGCTCCCTCTTTCGTACGAGTCTCCCACTTGTGGTTTCCACCTGGTATGCACAAGCCTTGACTGCTCTGCCACAATTTGAGCACACCTTGGCAGCTGCGACGCGTCCAATGGCACGACCCAGCATACGTTTTTGTGTCGCACGATTGCTGTCCGCCAACCAAGTGGCGCTGCGCGCTCAAGAGCACGTAGTAAACTTGACATACACCCGTGTTTTGAAGTATATGACACTGCCGGACCCCCAGACGTGGAAGCATTTTGGTCGCCAAATGCTGACTAACCAACGCCAATGTCCATGCATGCGCCTACGTGCAGCAGCAGCATGTACTGCTGCAAAACCATGTGGAGCATGTGGTCATACGGCATCCATGGCATTGGGGGCTGGTGTTGTCCCTGCTATCAGCATACCTGATGGGCAGCAATGCACCATCAAACGTGCTACACTCCCCCGACTCCCTTGGACCTGCAATGCAGAAGCTACAATGTGGCTTAAAGAAGAAGCTGACTCCGCAATGAGCACACCACCCTTCTGGGTACGCATCAGTGGAAATGCCGCTGATGCAACCTTAGCAAGCCATCGATATGGCCCAGGAACTCAGTAGCCCCATTGAAGCTGAGGGATGTCGGCGTGCACGCGATGCCCCGCATTTGCGAGCAGAAGTAGCTAACCATGGTTACCATGCAGACACAGCTGGAGCTACAAACCCTACAAATAGCTACAGGATAGTGTGACAAAAGCTAACAAGCCTGTAGGGTGTGTGTTACTCACTGCACGAGACACGGATTTTGAACGACAACTTGCTTCGGGATAGGGTCCTCGTGTGGGGCGGGACAACCTCGCTAGCGATGGCAAAAGCTGTGGCCCTATTTCACAGTGTCGACAAGGCCCGAGGAAGGGGGGTGGTTTCCCATGCCCTCGAGGCACGAATGGGTTGCACCTTTCTACGCACCGAAGCGACATTTCTGCACTGGTTGTCTCAAATCGTGTTGAGGAAAGCGGACCACGGCGCGAAGCCACCCCAATGGGACATCGCACCGCCTTCCTTTTTCCATATGTTGAAATGGAAGTCGCGGGATTGCCACCCCGAGAACCCCTACAAAAATGGCGCGACGTCATCTCTTTTCTGAGACACCCCTTTTGGGGGT
Source organism: Eutreptiella sp. 'Long Island Sound 2002' (assembly GCA_964036045.1). Classification (NCBI taxonomy): domain Eukaryota; phylum Euglenozoa; class Euglenophyceae; order Eutreptiales; family Eutreptiaceae; genus Eutreptiella; species Eutreptiella sp. 'Long Island Sound 2002'. Next base: position 157,596,369 of record OZ038379.1, read on the forward strand.
GGGGACATTTTAGGGCGAGCACTTCAACTAGTTGTGCTCGAGACTGCACGGCGGGTGTTTTCGTTGGGATTTTAGAACATGCTTGGTGTCAGGGACCAGATCATGGCCGCTACGAGGTTGGTTGGCCAGGTGGGGGACATTCGCTTCCTAGAGCAAGACATGGAAGATATGTATTGGGAGGTACCAAAAGACGAGATGTTGCAAAGTCTAACGTGGGCGTTGGCCCTTTTGTCAAAAGGAAAAACTGTGTTGTCTTTCTCAATAGCGAAAGGAGACCTCAACGAGCTAGACAGAGTAGGCTCGGCATCCGGCGAGCACTTCGTGGTACTCACTGGACGACAGGTGAAAATCTATGTGGAATTTGAATTGTTCGACAATTGTTTTTTCACGATGGGACCACTAGTCCTCCTGCAGGGAACCACAGGCATCCCAATTGGAGGATTGCTGAGTGCACAGCTTACTGCATTGTGGTGTATCTGGCGTGAGGTTACAACCATGCAGCGGAAAAACAGAGTGGCAGTGACCGAGAGCAAATTCACGAAGCACTGCAGTGACCACTTTGGACTGCCCACCACTCTGCACCTTGCTGACCCGTCAGACTTTTCTACCGGCCCTGATTCCAGGGGATGTTATGTGATGCTGAGATCCCGCACTCCCCAAGTGTCTCAGAGGTGACTCACAGCGCCCTAGTGGAGGGAGGCTTTCAAGGGTGGTATAGACCGATGGAGAAGTTGTTTAGTTGCATTCAGCTTCCACGTCTAACGTTGTCCCTCATCAGTTCTACCCCCTGGGATGGGTCCCTGTGGGCCGTCTGGGGGTCCTGCTGAAAAATTGCTGAAAAATTGCCCCCGCAAACAACGGGACGGGGTTCGAGAATTCCATTTTGATTTTTCGCCCTTGGTTGGGGAGATGTTGGCTAATGAAGCTGCGCCCACGTTGCAGCCTGTTTACGACCCCTTGTGCCTGATCTCTCGATTCTGTGATAACATCTATTTGCTATTACGCCACATCCAAACTGACAGCCTACCGTAGGTCAAGCAAGAGATTGCTGCAGTGCTCCGAGTGATTTATGGTATCAAGCTGAAATGGGAACTGCATGGTGAGTACGTCACCTGGAGGGAGGGAAAGATTTCCAAACGGATGGGCAGCCCCGTCATGCCGCTGAGGAAAGCGTGTACGCCATCACTGGATGACCCCCAGGTGATGTCGAATGGGGGTCATGGGTTGATAGATTTAGCCCCCATGCGAAGCAAGTCTGGAAGTCACAATTCCCGTCCTTACTGCTGAAATGTATGTGGTACTCCCTCACCACAACAGACTTTGTGACGACCATCCGTTCGGTTATGTGGGGGATGGGTGCCAAATCCTACTCTAGGAAGTGGTGGCACCCCACACTCTGACGGTTGTTAAACAAACATGCATTGCATAGGGTGGTCCGGTTTCACGAACTGCTTACGTGGGTTGAAGAAGGTACCTGCCGCCAAGCCACCGCGCCTGCAGCAACTTTGCTCTGACCTTTGTAGACCATGCCGCACTGTGGGTGGAGGGGCACAAGGGTGAGGGAAAGTTCCGGGCTTGCGAGTGCTGTGTACTACGCAACGGCTCTCCACTTTCCCTCGTTTACTTTTGTGGTGTACGGTGAATTGTACTGCTTGAGGGTAACATGACTGCAGCTGGCCCCTTGAGGCGCGCGCGACCTTTCACGCCGGAACGAACCCGCAGACCCAAGAATCGCTATTCAAAAGTGAGGTCTGGAGCTGCACTGCAGATTTTGTGGATCAATGTTAAGGTTTTTGGTTTTAATTTCATTTTGGCAGTATGCTGCAATTTGTGACACATTGAGCACGGTGTTTTGTGACATACAGAGAAATGATCAGATGCCGTTAGGACCTAGTGTGCAGATCCCTGCTCCCCTCATGTAGTAACCCACCACAACACTCGTGCCCCGCGTGCGAATTTGTGGCTCTGTATGGTGTACAAACTCATGACACATTGCAGTGCTTCATGTTCAAATTGTATATGCTCAAGTGTATTACATAGGCCAAGAGGAACACCAAACGAAAGCGAAAGGGCGTAGATCAAGTGAGGAACACTATTGATGTGATGTGCCTGCCCTAGATAACACAACGTTCAACACTGTCTGTAGCTCATGTACATGTGACCAGTCTTGGTGTTTGCACTCGTCCTGCCCCTCTTGGCCCTCTAACAACTGCGCAACGTCTAGCGGTTTTTCTTTGCGGCCAAATTTGGCCATTTTTGGGTCGAACCCCAAATTGCACCCGAAGTTGACCCTACTTGTGAAGCCCCTTACTGCATGCCCATAAGGACCTTGACCAAAGTAAATATGGGATGTAACAACGAAGTAAAGGCCCAAAGTGTTTCTCAGGTAAAAACTAGGTAAAAACCAGGTAAAATGGGAAAAATTCAACAATTTGCTTTGTGCGTGTTTGCTCGCCTTGCCCTCGCTTAGAATGTGTAATGGACACATTTGCATGCAAATAGGCTGAAATATGGGTGAAAACGGAGGTGTTTTGCCACTTTTACGTGTCCCGCACCACACCACTCCCATGTACATGCAATTATTGTCTTTTGGTGCTCTTTTGCGCGCGTAAAAGGGTGTATTTGCCTGGTGACTACAAGGTTAGCTCGGACGCAAAAAGGGTCATTTACGCACGTAAAAGGGTGTATTTACTTGTCAAGTGAATTTCGTTGCGGACGCAAATTACGCCTTTTGCGCACGCAAAATCCATGTAATTGCCTCTTCACTCTTAGGGGCTTCTCTTTTATGGGACATGCCTGGCCAAAGCCAAAGCCAAGGCCGCTGTCTAAGCCCCCGGGGACCCGCATCCGCCTAAGCCCGCCCTTCCTGCCCGCACTACCCACGCGCCCACAAAGGAGGTTGTTGATGAGTATGTGAAGGTGGTGGGTGTGGAAAATGTGGCGGGAACTGGTATCCGGGTGTTGGAGTGTGCGCTCTCGGTGAACGAGATTAAGGGGTTGCCGGCTATCCCCGAGGATGTTTGCTTGGTGAGAGAGCGGCTGCAAAATTTGCAGCAGGACAACGGTGAACCCTTGAGATATTTGTTGAGGGTCGACCTGCAGGCCGGTCCAGTTGCTTTGACCAAGGGAGTTTTGAGCAATTTTGCTGTGGGCCTGTACCACTGGTTGAGCCCCGCCCCAATGGGGATAATCTTGCAACTTAGCGCAGAGACGTTAATGGCATTGTTTGCCATGATGTAACGTGCCCAAGGCCCCCAAAAGGCAATATGTGTCGGTGTACCATGTGCCGGATGCGGATCGGGAAAAGGAGGGGTTGCAATGACATGGACTGCTTGTTGGCGTTTGTGAGGAGAGAAATTTGCACTGACTTGTGACCTTGTGTGGAAGGAGGGGAGGTTGGACCTTTGCGATTTGAAGGTGTTGAAAGGTGCTTTGTCCAAGATGGGGAGTGCCCACAAAGCTTGTGGGTTTGTGGTGACCCTGTGGGCCCACCTTTGGGTGGACCACATGTGGGGGATTGCGAGGGATTGGGGCACCCTGTCCGCATTCAGTGCTTTCAGGGGTGAGGGGAGGCATCAGTTGTTGAAGATTGAGATTAGGAAGAGGAGCTTCAAGGGGTGAAGTAAGAAACAGGGGTCTCGCCTAAGGGGCGCACACCGAGCACTAAGGAAGGGGTGGGCCGAGGTGCTTCGGAACGACAATCTGGATTGGGGGTTGTATGCCAACGGGTTCAACGTCTGGCAGCCTTCCTGGACCCGACAAGAGGCATATGGCAGTGCTAAGAAGTATTGGGAAAGGGTGATGCGTAAGGGGGAGTTGTAGGGTTTCTTACATGTTTGTCTTACATTCTTACAATTTTGTTGTGCATACTTTGCTGATTTGGTGGTGGAATACAACTTGGACATGTGTGAGGGAATGATTGGAACACTGCAAAAAAAGATCCCAGCAATTGCCCCCATGTTTGCTTGCACACATGGCATGCATTGGACCCGGGTTGCGTGTTTGTGTTTGGGTGTAAAGGGGGGGGGGGAAGAACGCATTTACCTGGATTTTGCGTATGTAAAAGGGGCATTTTGCGTTTGGAGTGAAAAAATACGTGGTGAGTTAAAAACGGCAATTTACGCACGCAAAAGGGCCCTTTTACGCACGTTAAAACGAAGTAAAATACCTGAAGCATAGTACTAGGCCTCGAAAGCACAAGAGAACACGGCGGGTAGGGGTAGGGGACCACCACGGGTGTTTCCAATGTAGAACCCAAACCATGGGGGTATTTTTAGCATGCTGGATTTGAATTTCATACTAATTTTCGACCAAAATGATGTTTTCCACCACTTCCTCATTTTTGCCCCATTTTTACCTCCTTTTTGCGGCATTTACTGAGAAACATTACTTCGTATTTACAGAGGTGCTTGCCCATGCTCCCTTCCCCTGCCGTGGCGAAGTGGGAGACACACACCTCCATGGCCGATTTGGCCCAATTTCACTTTGTGGGCCTACTTGGCGGCGCCGGCTCTCCAAGACTAGCCAACCACCACGCCATGCTTGGTGAGCCAAGGGGTTTGGCGCTATGATTAAAGATAGTCGGGTTCCAAGGAATTTTTCATTGGGGGATACGAGGGTATCATACCCCGGGAAAAGGGGGAGATTTTCCTTGGGTTTGGCCTCTAAAACCCCCCATTTTGGCGGTTGTCATGAGCCCCACAGTGAGGGTCATATCTCTTGCTCCATGCAAAGTTAGAAGCTCCTGTGTGCTTCTCTGGAGGAGCCATCGGCATATTGAAAAGGACCACCATGGTCGGAAGGGCCCTTGTTTCCTGGGCCTAGCCATCGCCGCCAAGACGCCTGGGTATCCAAGGGAGTCAAGGGACGCAAGGCCTACCCCCCCCCCCACTGCACTTTTCGGCAACCATGACCTGAATCACTTCCTTGCTCTCTATCTATTTCCCCCTTTTTTGAGGACTTTACTCAAGTCTCTCCCACCTTGAGATGTGGGCTGGTTTCCTTCTGGCCTCTGGTACCAAGTAGGGCAATGTACAACACCCAGATAGAACCACTCATTGAGCCCAAAACAGGACACGAACAGGTTCTTATACTATTTATTGTATATACTTTGTTCTTGTTCTGGACTTCGGCTCGCCATGAACGCTCTCGCCCGTGGTTAGGCCGCTTCGAGTAATGCTCGCCGGGGGGCAACCCCCATGCATCAAAAAAGGGACGCAAGGCCTCCCTGGGGATTGTAGTTGAAGGGTATGTACTTCCTTGGTCTGAGCCTACCCTCGTATTGCCTAGGTGCTGGGTCGTTTTTGGACTTTTTGCGCCCTGGGAAATCTAGGCTGAAAGAGCCCACACTTGGACCCCACAACCCCCTTGGGACAATGGCGGGGCCATAACTCAAGCGAAATGGGGATTCAGACCTGGCCACTAAGGGTGGATAAGGTGCCACTGTCGGTTGGCATGTGCGCCCCTTAGCGCCCATGACCGCGCCCCTGGCGGGTCGGGGCGGACTTCATGTTGTTGTGTGCACGCGACATCTTGGGTGTTGTATTCCGGTCCGCAACGTGAATTGTCCGTGGAGTGCATTTTGCATTCGTGCCCCGCGTACCTACATGCCTCTGTGTGCACTCGTGAACAACAAGAAACCTGAACCGCATGGTTATGTTTCAAATATCTAGTATGCTCTTGACCTGTCATGGCTCCCAATAAAGTGAAGCAGCCGATGCATATTGAGTATGCTTGTTCATGTGGGTGTATGCTGAAATTCACCACTGATGCTAGCATCAAGCAGCTTTTGAATGGTGCCGCCCATGGTGGGACGTTCATTGTGCGCCACTACGGGTGTGACTGCGGGGTTCGCATTACCAAACTTACTCAATACCAGATCAAACAACACCGAGCGGGCACAGGGTGTCACACACAAAGGTTGGGATGGCAGCCCAGTCCAAGAGCCCGAGCCTTTGGCCAAACATGAAACGGGAGCCCTCGGAGGCCGCCGTCAACCGGGCTAATGACTTGATGGCTACACAACATAGAGCACGTTGGGCATATCCGACCACATGTGTGCAATGCAAGCGAGCCAAGAAGGATTGTGTGTGCCCATTTGGCAATGTCGCAAAGAAAAACTACGGGTGCTAGTGGACAACGGTTTCACACCGTTGATCACCAATGGGTCATCAAACTCCTTCCGCAACGGAGCTGTAGCAGGGATTGGGGTGCATGCACCCACATGGGAGTTGCGTGACTTTGAATTGATTAATGCGCCACAAACCAATAATTGTGCAGACGTCTAATATGAGACACAACCCCACCCTTTGAACTGGGGGGTGATGTTGGATGTGCCTGCCCCACCCCCCCCACCCCGGGGGGTATTGTGTCATCACCGGTTCAGCTCGGATGGCTCATGGGTGTTACTACGTGTGGTGTTACGGAGAAGCACCGATACTTTATCTTTTCCAACAAGAGGTTCTCCGGCTAGAGGACCCTGAGGAGGGGGATGCTGTCCCATGGGAAAGAAATTATACGTAACGTATGTGTCCGCACAACTATCAGGGGGTGGCCACCGTCGCACGCAGCCACAGGTGGTCGCAAGCGTTGGAGATGCTCTTTTTTGGCCAAAAACCCCCTTTTGAGGGCTCCACGCAAGTGTACTATGGGTTGTGACCCCTCTACGCACATATTTTCTTGTGCTCTTTGCCATGAAAGTAGTTTTCACCGCATTTTTATTTTAACCGAAAAAAAAACGGTTTTGCACCCGAAAGTAACGGTTGCATAGGTAGATGACGTCATGACTATGAAGAAAAGTGACGCTGGGGTCTAAAGGACCAAATTTTGTCGCCGTGGCAAAGCGGTTCCTACTCCCATTTTTGCAGTCCGCCGTCGTGCACATGAGGCCCAAAAAGTATTTTGTGACTTGCATGTAAAAGCCTGGCGCTAAAATGGGTATCCTCTAGTGGCTTCACAATTTGATGTACCACCGGTGGTTGCCCGCGTCTTGCGTTCTTTTCATGGCCATCGTCTAGCACCCGAGGAAGAGGGATACAATGACCACTCGGCCGTCTCAAGGTCGCGGCGTTGCAAGGCATCTTGAATGTTCGAAAAGATAAGGATGAGCGCACACGCAAGGCCCTACAAAAGGCGGCCAAACAAAAGGGGCAAGCTACAGATCCAATGGAAGCTGACAAGATACGTGTTGATTGTGCCAAGCGGCATAAGGCCAAGGCTCCCTGCCTCCAACCACTTGTGTTGACAATGAGGCAACAAGCCATTGCCAATGCTACTATAGTGCAAGAGACAATTGTGATATGTCTTTCCTTGTGATATGTCTTTCCTTCAATGGATTAATGCATTGTACACTTGGAGGGACGGAGGGAGAGAGGCCGGGTGGGCTGGAGGGAGTGGGGGAGGGAGTGTATGGGTTATGCCATCCGTGGATGTGTGCAAAAATTTTCGGTCGCAGGCGGTGGGCACCCCCTCAGATTTGGTAGCAACTGTAGAGTACATGATACAATAAGACACGTCTCCATTGAGATGTTTGTTTCACACAACGACATGATTGAACTGTTGGTGTACATAAAATTGCACACGCTTTGAGTTGAGTCTGCAGCCCAGTGGGTGCCAAAGGGTGACAACCACCGTCATACATGGCATTGGTGTTTCTTCCCGCAGAGACAAGGCTGACTAGCATCCACCTAGTGGCTAAGTTGCTTTTGCTTGCATCCGTTCTAGGCCAAGCTGCGTACGCACATCGACAGTGACGCCCGAACTCTCCGGTGTTTGAACCTCTCCCCCCCCAAAAGAAACCGTTGTAGGCCTGTTGGACATCATGCAATGTTGTTATCGCAACCATCTGCCATTGGAACAAAAGGTAATGCACATTTTAGAACGCTCTTTCTTGCTTGTCATGCTAATGTCCCCGTAGTAGGCATGATTTTTGAACCCTCTTTGAAACATGTGCATGTTGGTCACCTATATTGTAATTGGAAGGTGCTTCCGTGCATTGAGCACAGTGTGCACAAATTCAGCCCTTTTGGACCCCCCCCCCATTAGAAGTAAATGTGGAGTAACGTGAGTAACATGTGCATTGACCACCAAAAGTGCACTTTGGCACACCAATCACCTCGTTTTTTTTGTAATTGGAATGTTTTGAGACCGTGGGAGTAAGAGTGTTTTTGGGGGAATTGGGGCAACAGTACCCCGTACAATAGTGGCCATGTAGCCGTATTGCTTTGCTTGGCTCGGCATAGCTTGTGTGCTTACTACTACGCCGTCTTCTGCGCTGCCCGGCAAGCTTGTGGTTCTGTTGCAGAGCAATTGAGCAAGCTAAGGGCACGGACATCATGTTATAACATGACATCACAACAACTCAAAGATGGGTTTTGAGGTCAGGCGGATGGTCGTTACTCTAGCACCTGGTGAATGTGTTGGTTACAGCAGCTCGTGAAGTATGGCCTACCTCCCCTAACTTTGAAGGCACTGGATGGCAAACAGGTTGTGGTCAAACACAAAAGACAGTTTTGACCGAAATCAGCAGCTTCGTTTCATTCATTGGCAGCTTTTGGCATGTGCATGTGGTGTTTTGGGTGGTTGGTGGTTTTGAGGTTGGTTCTTGTAAAACTCACCCCAATGACAGGTGCTGTGCTTGTGTTGTGCATGTGCTGTGCGCAAAAAAATTCCGATTTCCACCATGCCAAAGTCACTGCTGTAACCTTCAAGTCACATTCTAGTGGATTTGAAGAAGAGAGTGGAATGATTGGAAACTCAAGGTAGAATGGTCTAACAAAAGACAACTCTCACTTTGTCATGACGGGTGCCTTACATTTGTTCCAATGTAGACACGGAAAGAGGTGTCATCGCAGTTGCCACCCCAACCATCAACCAGCAATTTGTGAATGATCAAAATTCTGCACTAAAAGCGACAGCTCACACAGAGCGCAAGAGCCAGAACGTCACGAACGGCTCGAAACCTTCAGGCACAAGCAGACAATTTCTGTTGATTTCGGTCAATTTAGCATTTAACAATTCCTGAACCCTCAGCCCAAAAGCCTTGCCTGGGTCTGTGCCGATTGCAATCCCCTCCCAAGACCAAACCCACCTTGGTTTTGGCTTGAGAAAACAAAAGACCATGGCCACATACCCTGCCCTGTGGTACAGCCTGGGGGGGGGGGGGGGAGCAGTCAGAAGTTCTGACGAACCTCTGACCCGAAAAAAGACACTCAGAAATGCTGAAAACAATAATGTCACCCAGCCCACCATGGACACTTGGTTGGGATATTGGCAGAAATAAAAAACGTACTTTCAACTGGGAGCAATCAGTTCAGGCTGTCCGAAGCTCTTATTCACACTGGAATTGCAGAGGGTGGGACAACATCACCCCACTGGGTTCACGGCCTGATGAAAGGTCGGATTATTGCATGCACCACCTGGTGCCATCATGTCACTGTGTCCCATTGTACATTGCCGCAGCTGCATTGTGTATCACTGATGGTGACTACTTGAATGGTGATCAGGACGCTCCTGGGGGCCTGCGGGGGGGCAGGGTTGGTCCTCTGGGCCAACACGGCAGGCCTCCTGGCACCATTGGGGGGCCTCTTCTCGAAAGTTGGGGATGTGGGGGGCGAGGCAATGGGGAACACGAAGGACAAGCTGCAGCTGGAGCTCCACCTCCTGAGGAATGACATGAATGCCCTGATGATGCGGTCCCATGCCCCGACTACTGTGATCCAGACTCTCCCGCCAAGGACCAGCATCTTGACCAAAGGTGTGTTTCCTCGCCTCCCGCGTCGCCCTTCCCACTTCATCATTTGTCTTTTCTGGATGATGTTTCTGGCATGGAAAGGGGGGTGGTCCTCTTCAGCTCGTCACCAGGGATCACTGAGATTTGGTGATGCCAAAGCTTCACCTTGGGGGCTCTGGTGCAGTGATGGCGCAACAGAACTACCAATAATCAACTTTTATCTTCGTAGGGCAGCACACTCCACTGGCACGCATCGGAAGACTGATAAACAACAGCTGTTTCCTCCTCCAAGGGGAACTCCCCTCCTAAGTGAATGCGGTAACCCATGTTGCACTTTTTTTTTTAAGTTTTGCTGCCCACACAGTAAGCCCACATCAGTAACGACTTTATTTTGCGGTTGTGCCCTGCTCAACCCGATTCGTTGAACCTGCTGAATGGGCGTGATTTGATTCTCGGACTGCTATTGTGCCATTTAGCGACAGTCAATGCTCAACGAACAAAAATTTAGCCATCAACTGTGGTTGGCGCTTAACCGCCAGTGCAGAGGGCTGTCCTTAAGGGGTTGTCCTGCGTGGAAAAAAAACCGCCTCATTTAAGGACTGCCCTGGAGCAAGGAAAGCGGCGTGGGGCAGGCTCTTTGCTAGTGACAAATTCCAGATGGATGCGTTATTCCATTGTTTGAAACTGTGCACATTTGTTGGGTCGAGTGTAAATTAACGAGACTGTTTTTTTTTTGCATTAAGGACTGCCCGCCCTTGCCCCTGCGCAAGCACGGGCTTGTCTAAGCTTGGCCTTTCTCGCCGTTTTTTTTCTGAATGCAGTTCGTGGGGTGAAGACTGTAAGATGACATGTGAGCCGGTTGTAGCAGAGCCGGGCTGGATCATGCCTTTGAAGAATTTGTTTTGCTCACAACAGCAGCATGCTTGAGACTCAACTCGCTTCAATTTCATTTGATGTGATTTCCAGCGAGTTTCGTACCGGGGACAGAAACCCCTCAGAAGTGCTTGCTTGTGGGTTACGTATAAGCACAGCCTTGTGTTCGCACGGATCCTTGTCTGACCCTGACTCCAGCTGTGCTTGCACAAAGGGGAAAGACTGGGATGGCTTAGGCTCTTAGATCCTTTTGTGCCCCACAGGCGCTGTAGGCTACGGTTTATTTATCAATCATCTGCAGTGAGGAAAAAGCAGACAACCTATTACTGTGCACGTTGATCTGTTTACACCGTCACCTTCTGCAAACGAGAGCCTCCACCCCTGGCTTATGCAGTGGTCTCATAAACTTAGGCTGCACCGCAATGCTGCCACTCTCAATGCTGCCATTCCAGTCACTCGGTCCAACTCAATTGATGTGCAACCAGCCTCCAAGCCATCAATAATCAAAAGGCTGCGGAGAGAAGAGGCCCAAAAAGAAGCATTCTAGCAACTGGCAAAGCATGGGCTTCACCAGATGGGGTAATGGGTCAAAATTATCACCTCAATTCACCCTGTCTACGGGCATTTGCCGCAATTGTGTGCCCAGGGTGCATGTGTCGCAGGCCTCATCGCCAGTCAGTTTTATCACATCGTGTTCAGTCCATTTCTCCCACACTCTTCAGGCGAAGCTGTGTTGGCAGCAGCACTTGGCATCACAAAAGGGACCTGATTTTCATGACACCACGGGCAGGCCCCATGGTAGAGAGAGACCTGTGAGGTGTTTGGTTTTATTGTGGCCAAATGCACTGCAACCTGCGAAGCTTTCCCCCTTTGACCTCTTGTGTTATGCAAAATGCTGCACTGTAAGGTGGACTGTATGTCCGTTTTTGAAACCTGCACGAAGGTGTCTTTTAACTGCAGTCTTACTGGCTACAGTATGTCAATCTGCAAGGTTGGCAAGTCGGATGGACTTCTTAACGAGGCAGGTCAGGTGTCTTGCTCTAAATACAAGTCATCCGGGGTGAATTTGTTGCATTTTTATGTGTTGAACCCCCGGACAAAGTGGCCGCCCTCAACTCAATAGGCAGGGACTACATCAGTGCAATGCCTCCTCCACATACCTGGTAATGGAACTGGTGAACAAGACCCCCAACTAAACCCCAAGAGCCTCTCAATCGGGGTTGCCCAAGTAGGAAGTGTCAACGTGATGTGGCTGCAAATCGGAACATTTTTTCTCACTGCAGGTCTCAAGGTGTCAGGAACGGACCCAGTGGGCAACCTCGTTGCATCCACTGGACTCTTTGCCCCTCCCTCCTCCCCACTGCTCGCAGCTTGTGGTTTTAGTGGGGTCTTGGATGTGTTGTGGACACCTGAGTTTGTTTTTATGCCCAGACACCCACTTTTACAAGTTACCCTCCCTCGCCGTCGGCCTGCCCACTTCCCCCTCTCCGGTGCAGCGCGTCCCTCTTCCCATTTCAGGTCTGGCTTGTGCAAGTGTGGTCTACTTGGGGTACCGGGGGCTGCACGCCTGCGGGTATCGCTTTTCGGACCTCTTTTACGTCACCGGGCGCAAGTTCCACAACACTGTAGCTACACTAGCAGCGGGGATGCAGACCCTGACACAGAAGGTTTCAGGCCTAAGCCATGGCGTCCGGGACTTAAAGGAGAATATCAACTGTGGGTTTGAGCGCGTCAACACCGACGTCAATGCTGTGCAGACCCAGGTGGAAACACTGCAGGACTCTGTTGAGCGAGTGGAGTCCTCGGTGGACCGGGTGGAAGAGAAGGTGGAGCACACGCGACAGGGTATGGAGGCATTGCAGGATTTCAGCCAGGGACAAGAAGCTTTTTTGTGATTCACGAAAGTCCACAACCTGCAGTTGGCAGTTTGGTATTCGCCATGAGCGGTTGACAGAGGAACAACAATTATCGAATGCCTGAAGGCTATTTGGGCCATTCAGCAGATATCTCAGGATCGCTGGCGGAGTAGGGTGGCGGTTTTTGCATGCCCCCTATTCTGCTTGAATTTTTGCTCAGGGTTCATTAATGATACGAGAATTTTTTCGTTTTATTTTCTGATGCGCCCCCCATAATAGTAGTCAGGTATGAGGTATGAGGCGCCAAGCACAATGTACAGGAAGCATGGAACCTCTCAAATCGAATTCCGATTCATTGGATGCTTCTAATTTATGTAAGGAGTCACCAACCAATGATGCATAATCCAATTTCATAGGATGCGGGGTATGGGTAGGGAGAGGGGAACGCTTCCCGCATGCCGCACAGAGGCTGCAGGCGTGGCTGTGCTGTGAGGTAAGTGTAATTGGCTTTTGTGTATATTGTCAAGAAAACAAACACTCAAACAAAAAAGTTCTGTGCAAGAAATTCGCTTCATGCAAGAAATAGTGGAGGCAAACTCCAAAATCTTCCCACACAAGACATTCCCATTGGTCGGCATGGGATTGCTATTGCACGTTGTCAAGGGCAGAGTTGTGCTTGAGGATGAAGAGGCATAGGAAAAAGGCCTTGTGTAGGTTGGGTTAGGGCATTGTGCTAGTGATGGAATGTTTTGCAACAAAGGGGAACTGCCCTGTGCATCATGGGTTGTGGCTCCGCGTTCCCAGGCTAGGGTGCAGGCATGTGCAGCCAACAGAATGCCGCAGCACCCGTTTTTTTGAGCTGCACATAGGGGTTCGGAAGCATGCCGCCGCATGCCGCAGCATCCAATTTTTTGGGTTCATGTGTCTGTCTGCCTGCTCCTCCGACGACCACACTCTGCTTGCCATGTTGAGCGAACGTTCAGTTTGATGGGCCACATCCAAACAAAGGGCCGTTGGCATATGGGCAACAACAGTATGCGCCATTTGGCTATGATGTATGTCAACCAACCTACTACAGACGATCCGGATGGTGAAAGTGATTGATTCAGCCCAGCAGTGTCGTGCATGTTGTCTCTTGTTTGTGAGTTCAATTTCCCACAGATGCGTAGGTACCCACATGTGCAAGTAGAAGCATGCTGCAGCATGCCGCAGCACAAGAAAGGGACCGCACATGCCTGCTAGGGTGCCAACGACTCAAATGGCTACATAACCCTTGCTGTCGGGGGGGTCCAAGACGGAGGGGACTCAAAAGTGGCTACATCACACTCTCCCTCGCAAGGTCTGCACTCAATGTTGATACATAATAGCCCGTCCCGTATTGGGGACATGCAACAAGTGCACCATTTGTGAAGGCAAGAGGCCGAAAAGCATGAGTGCGATAAATAAAAATAAAAAAACGCGACATAGGGGTGTACATTATATAAAAAGGGCGTATCTGTATGCACCAGCATACCTATGTCCCAAACACCCCAATTTGCGTGTCATCGATAAGCATTCCCTAGGGTGACGATGATTGGCGAGCCACTCAGTTTGACAACTCGATAATCCATCGGCACATGTGTGATAAGATCACCATTCTACTGAGCGTGATGCAAATGTAGCTTGAAATTTTGTGCATCAGTCTGTATTTTGTGGGGCACGTATGCCGTGTATGTATCAGGTGCTTGCGCCACAACTTTAATTTGTGGTCTAAAGGAAAATGGAAAGGTGGGGAAGGGAACAGGGAGGAAGGGGACAGGGTGGAATACTTCAGGTGGGCCTTTGCTTCTGCACCAAACAAAGTCGAGGGTAGGGGGTAGGAGACTCGAGCCCCAAGAGAGATTAGCTGGCCATCCTTGCGACTAAGAGGAGAAGTCATTTGTTGCGGATACCTACAATGCTTTGTCGGAGACTATTTCAATGTACTTTCCCTTGCAACTAAAAGGAGAACAAGCAGAAGAAGAAGTAGTGGTTGTTCAAGAAGTTCGGATGGATGTGAGAGAAAGATGTAGGGTTGTCAGTTTGTCCTTGCAAATGGGGATGTAGACTTTCCTTGCCAAGAAGAGGACAAGGAGTGGATAAATGTTTGGAAGTTGGACTCCACGGGCTGCCGAGCCCTTTATCTACCTAGGAGTGACCTCCCCCCAGCTGCGTGCAACACGGGTACCTAGTGCCTCCCCGTGGTGGGGCTGCCATGTAGGAGGACACTCACTAATGGAGAAGAGGGAGGAAATACGCCACGTGCGATGTGCGCGCGCTATGTCGCGCGCCTTGCCACTGATGTGCACATGCTGTGCGAAAAGTCGGCTGTTTTCCACCACCGGTAGCCACGGGCCCAGGGTCCTGAAATCTGCACCCTACGGCCCTTGCTAGTACACCACGGATTCTTTTTTAAGTTTGATACTTGCCATGGGTCCTAGGGTCTTGAATTTTGCACCCCATGCTGTTTTGAATTGATCATGCATGCTTCTATAGGAGGATGGTATCCATGGGTGTTATTCTCGCGTTGTTTGCACGATGTGCCCGTGCTGTGTGAACATGACCCAATTGTTGTACATAAGGTTCTCCATTTCCCCCTGCTTCTAGACCTCATCCTCGTTGTTGTTATTGTTTTTGTTTGTAGTGGCATCCACTCAACGTTTCAATCGGATGTTGCACCATCCTTGAAAAGCTATTCCGGGTTTTGTCTACTGTGAGCAGTAGGGTCAACCAATTTTTGTTGAACTACCATACACAATCAACGGCAACCCATGTCGTAGTAGTGTAATGCTTTTTTCGAGGTGCTACTTTCGGAGGGCATCCAGGATTTTGGTGTTGCGTCAACAACCCAGTGAAAGTTTGTGCGATTGTGGCAATATTCCAACCATCCGGTCCAATTGGGCTCATGGGGCGTTTACCTCACGTCCAAGGCTGTGCATGCCAAAAACCAAAAGAAAATGGCAGAGCCGAACGTAGGTTTTGTGGTCTCCCGGGCACCCACATCATGTGTATGGCATTCAAGACACAGTTCAAGTCTCCCCAAGTTTGCAAATCAAGATCCGTATTACATGGTTTTTGTGCACAATGAGCATTCTCACGTTTGTGCTGGTAGGTTTAATTCCATTTGGTGATTGTGTGTCACTCAAAGTATGTGGTACGTATGACAATCATCCACCATTGTCAAATGTGAAGGAAGTATTGAGACAAATTTCTTTTGCTGCCAAGTACAACACGCTGCTGTATCTTAGGCATTCTGTAATTGATTTGATATGCATATTTCTATATGTGTGTGTGAGTGTGTATGTATGCATGCATGTATGCATGCACGCATGCATGCATGAATGTATGTATGTATGTATGTATGTATGTATGTATGTATGTATGTATGTATGTATGTATGTATGTATGTATGTATGTATGTATGTATGTATGTATGTATGTATGTAATCCTTAACCAGTTCCACATCTTCGATGCCTCACAGGGTAAAGGTAGGAATGTTCATCAATCAACAAAATCAGGGAAGACAGAAGTAGTAGTCAGGGAAAGGGTTCAGGTACAGTTACAATAATTGGGGCTTGTGCTCCTCTCTCCAAGTAGGTAGGATACAATCCTTTACGGTTCCTACTCCTTTTCAGATTTCGACAGAATACGATGTCGGAAGGAGACTAGGAGTCATTCGGACGCCTCCCTGCTGGGGGGGCTCAGAGGAGAATCCATCAAGCAGGAGTTCATCTCCCTGGGGTGCCATCATGGGAATATCAGGTGGTCAATGGGGTATACAACCTGGGGTTCTACCTGGGGTACTTACATGGGGATCAGAAGATCAAAAAGGTGGGGTACAATCAGGGTGGTATCTTGGGATCATACTTGTGTTCCACCTGGGATATGATCGGGGATTCGTACTTGGGATCCATCTGGAGTACCCTAAGAACAACAATCTGGGTTCAATCAAGGGTGCAAACTGTGAAGTGTTTGGGAATCAGTCACTTCATCATAGTCAGGGAAACAAAAACTGCAAAGTCATTGCCTTCGGCCAAGGATCTGCTGTCACGGGGGGCTACCGGTCCTGCCCTGCGATGCAATGCGGGGCAACCGTGACAGCAGGTCTCACAGCCATCACACAACCTGAATAGGAGCAGAGCTGGATGTTCAACCAGACTCATACATCGTTTCAAATGGTGGACGGGTTCCCCTCCCAGATGTCCGGGTCTGGGCTGGGGACGGATTTATCAAAGGGGTCGCTAGAGGTGGAGACGGCACCGGGGTGACCCCTGCCCCGCCGGCAGACGATGTACGACACCGCTGGCCTCCCCCTCTTGGAGCAGCGGTTCAACAATGTCGGTTTTTATTTTAGCAACATGTCCGCCACACAATGTCGGACTCTGCAGCTGAATCTCAGTTATGGTATCCCTTCCTCCCCTCTCACCCATAGGATCACGGGTCTCCTCCTCCCTTCCTGCTCATTTTGCATCCACAGAGGACTGGGGCTCCAGAGTGTCAGTTCCATCACGATAGAGGTCCCCCTGTCATGGGGGGACCCGGAGACTTAGACCATGTGTAGATAGAAAAGTCGTCTTAACCCCCCACACGCTCTTGACCTCTTCCCCGAGTGAGTATCTCACAATTTATTTTTTTTATTTTCTGGGGGCCGCAGGCAGCGCCGCTTTGAAAAATTTTCGTTTTTATTTTCATTTGGGACCATTATTTCTGAGTTAAAGTGTGCTGCCTGTAGGCTGGGTGCCCGGGTAGCCAGGGTTCAGTTTCAGCCCTACAGGGGGGGGAAGAGAGGACACCTGGGCAACCAAGAGGTCTGCAAGAGCGTCGTGGGTTCTAAAAATAGAAAGCTGTAAGATCCTCTCTGCCCTCCCCGCCAGGGCAACCCCCTCCTTGCCTGCCCCCAAGCTTCGGCTTCCACACATTTGACTGAGACAGGTCAGGGAGTAGATAACAATTCGGAAAATTTTATTTTTTCTGCGAGCTGCTGCACCTGTTACAGTCAATGGGAACAGTTTCCAGATTGCTTCTGGTTTCTCATGCGGTGGTGAAATAGACAGCGTCAGCCAGAAAAGTCTGTCAGCAGTCAAGGGCACGGGTTGTCATTGTGTTTTGTTTTTCTTTTGCGCGACTGCCTGATGCGGTTCTTCAAACCCTTCAGGAGCCTACGGGCCTATAGCGCTTGGTTTTTCCTCACTTTCATCGTTGGTCGTCAGTTGTGTGCGTCCGCCGTTAGGCTGTTGGGAGGGCAAGGTATGGAGGTATGGGACAAGAATCAGGAAAGGAGGTAACTAGGAAGTGGGGGCAGTGTGTGATTGAATCATGGTCAAGCCGTTACCATTCTGATTTGTCGTGACGTCCAGATAGTGAGTATCGGCGTCCCTGAATGACAAAAGCTGACATCACTCGCAGGGTAATTCCACCCGACAATGACGGCATCTATGACGCGCAGATAGTGAGTATCGGCGTCTGTGGGAAGTGTGGGGTATGCCAGACAAAGCGCAACTGCCTGAGGCCCAGGGGCATGCAGATAGTGAGTATCGGTGCCTGTACCAATCCCACAGAGGTAATCTTTTTGGTTTTCTCTCCACTTCACATGTTCAGCCCCATGACAACTATTTCTCTGGAGTTTGGTCACATTCAAAAAGGGGGCACCCCTACAAAATTGCGATGGCTACCCTCTCATGGGGACCCTGTAGAAGAACCGGTGGGCCTGTGGGTTCAACCAGGCAGCGTCAGGGCCAGGATCATGACAATGTGTATTCTGGCCGGGTCCATTGACAACACTGTGTTGGATGAGGTCCTCAAACTGCGTCCCGATATCGAGACTAGTACCTGGAGTTCCCTGGTGGGCAAGTTACCGGATGGTGCTGAGAAGGACATCTGCCGCCAGGTTGTCAAATCCAAGAGAGTACCGGAAAGCTTCTCAAACACCTCCTCAAAATACTCCCTTTTGGATGCCATGCTGGCCACCATTGCAAAAGTCTCAGACAGACCCATGCTTACCGAATGGAGCACTGCACGTCTCAATGCCAAGTCCGAACTTCGCTCTATCTGGTCAGCCTTTTACAAGGAAATTTTTAGTGAATCCGACGCTCTCTCAGAAGCTCTAGATCAACCCACAGACGTGGTCCCGCAGGAACAGGGTTCGGAGTCTGCTGATGTCTTGGGTGCCATCTCCCTGGTCAACACCGTTGATGCTTTTTCGATCAATGAGGAAGATAAAGTTCAGTCCTTGGTTGCTGAGATGTACAGTGAGGATGTTGCTGTTGAAGTTTTGCTGTTGGCAGCCTAGGGGATCAGGAGTAATATTTTGTTGAGGTTGAAGTCAGCCACACCGGTTGAGGGCAGGTTCTGGAAGGGTGTCATGGTAGCGTTGCTCAAGTGGATGCGTCCTCTTAGGCAGGCAGAAGAGGAAGGGCATCGACTGCACGGCAAACTAGCTGCAGAGGCTAATAGAAAACGCAACGTTATTTCCAGTCCTTCTTCAGGTGCAGATGCCTCCAAGCCCTCTCCGTCCAAGCCAAAAAACTCCAAGAAACCGCGGGTAGAGGGAGTAGTCAGGGCGCTAACGCTGGATGAAACGGCTTCCACTGGACAGGGCAGTAACTCCGCTGAGCCACGGCAGGCTAGTGCGCCCATCTCTGATAATGTTTCACCGCCGGTACAACAATGGCAAGCAGGGTCTGGGCTGGGCAAAGTTATTGTTGAGAAGTCGCAGTCCACCACGGATCGTTTGAAAACCTATTATGCTCACTGGGTTTGAACATACTGATGCCCTTGACTCCTTTTTGGGTTGTGAAGCTGCCTTCGGTCAGTTGTCTCTCGACTACAGAGTCTATCGGGACATGCTGTCCCAATTTGGTGATGTTGTCATGTTTGTTCCGTCCAGCAGACTAGATCCCATCCTGGGAGGTAAGTACCGCGACAGCTTGCGCATCAGACCATCCAGGGACCCATTGGGCCGCTCAAACCTCATTGAGGTGCAGGAGTTACAACTGGTTGAAGGACTGCGAAAAATTGGCTCTCATATTCCTCAGCCTGCGCCTGCCAAAGAGGCTCCTGTGAGTACACCTGTTTTAGGTCTGTTTCTCTCGCCGTCTAAAATGCAATGTGTGGTGTATGTTTCCGCCCTTCTCCCCCCCTCATGCCTTCATATCCATATGGGGTTGGGGCTTTCAACGGGAGTTAGGGGGGATCATTAGATTCCATTCTCCCCCGCCTGGAATGCCTGATGAACTCAGGGAGGTCGTGTCTGCTCACACAATCCGGGGTCTGTTCACAGTTTACGATGCCGCAGAAAAACCCATCGTGATCGGAGAGGATGACGACTCGCCGGAACACTGGGTCTCGGCTAACGAGTGTGTAGAACTAGCAGTGAAACACAGAGATCATAGGTTCTACGACGTGCCTAAATGGGCGGCTGAGGAGTTTTCAAAACGCAAAACGCTTACCAAGGTCAACAAAGTGCGTAAGAAGCTAAAAACGGGGGACTACTCTAAAGTGTCCTCAATTGCCCTGGGCCGTGACGCATCGTGGGGTCGGTTGGCCAGTGGCGGGGTTCACCCTCCTACTGTTGAGTGCAGTGATGCTGAACACCATCGGGTTTTGATATGTGGTGATCGAAAAGTGTCAGTTTGCCGCATCATGAGTCCTCAATGGACAGGCTTAACTAAAAAGGTAGAAACGGTGGGGTCCAGACACGTGGCTTTGCTCGGTGTTCCCTCATCACCTGCGGATGCTACCCTCGTAAGGTCAGCAACCATGGCGTGTGGCGATACTAAATTTCACATGTGTACCAATGTAGTTGTTTTGGGCAAGATGGGCCTGTTGGCGGCCCCAGTCCCTGTGAATTTTGTTGAACCAGAGTGTGTTCTTCCCCTTTGGGTGGTGGTCATTTCTTTACCATGGGGACAACAGCACCAAGTGCTAGTCAGGTCAGGAAGGGCAGTGGCAAGACACCGCAAAGAGATTGTGGATGACACTGCTGGGTGGTGGCAGGATGTCTGCAGAGTGACTGAGTGGGATCCTCTGTCTCGAGGATGGCGCACAGAAAAAGTTCTATGTCGATGCGTCCCGCAGGAAAGTTTTAATGATGTTACATGCCTGGCTCAACTGGACCCCCCCTCAATGGTCGTTGCAGTACTATGAAGTGCAAGCGTGGAGCTCCATTCCTATTCCTGAGTCTGCCACCCCTGTTGCCTTGCCATGGGGCTGCCTGTCTGCTAATGTTCAGGGGTTAAATAGGTCAGTTGAAATACGCAGGACCAATTGGGATGAAGTGGTTGAGATGTGTGTCACCTCAGATGTCAGGGTGCTGTTCATTCAAATAACCTGGGGCTCTGTGAAAAAGCTAGACAGGCAACACATTGATGGCTTTTGGCATCGCTCCTGTGCTCACTGTGATGTTGGTAAAGGCTTAGAAGTCTGGGTTTTGTCATCCTGGGCACAGTTCAAAACTGTTCTTCTGGATACTGACCACTCTTTTCTTGTGGTGGTCCACAATGCCTGGGGTTTGGGGGTCCTGGGTAGCGTCCACATGGCACAGAGGTCTGACGAACTGTTATACAATCAACAGTTAGTGCATCTGATTTTCGGTCTCCAACAGCTACCAGTGTCGTGGCTCATCGTGGGGGGTGACTGGAATAGGGACATCCGCACGCATAATTTGTCAATTGCCCTTCTTAAGTTTCTGGGTGCCCGAGTTGCGTTCATGTAGGGGAGGGTTCATCTTCCCAAGGACTTTTGCATTATAAAAGGAGTCTCAGGGCAATCCTGCGGTATGTGGCTGAGAGAAGTTGGCGACCACCCAGTTGTTAGGATTCAAGGGTGTCAGACAGCAAAGGCAGGAGCCACAGGATCTTTGATGCGCCCAGTTGAACCTCGCAATTTGGACCGTGACAGCAGAGTGATTTTTTCCTATCTCATGGAAGCCATGAGTCTCGGCATCTGTGATGCGTCTAGCTGGCTGCAGGCCTATAGAGAGTGTATCTCAGTCGTCAACCATGTGGTGAGTAGTCCTAAATCTGAAGAGGTCCACTCGGAGCTGAAATCAGTAGTTGCGTCTCTCAAGGCCATTGCGGGCGGCCAGGGCTGGAGAGTGCAGCGCTCCCTAGAATTCAGATTGTCCTCCAAGTACTCGTCTACGGCGATTAGTGACTGGAAAGCTGTGTCAGGAACAGGTCTCACGGGGCGAACCATGAAGGTGCTGAAGTTGCAAGCAGCAAACCCGTTCATAGCGTTACATCGGGTAACGGACACATCCTCTCAATCTCTGGTGACGGGTAGGGACATCCTGCAGGTGTTGCCCAGGGAGTGTGTCCTGAAACACCCTGTGCGTTCCACTATTGTTCCTCCTGAGTGGGTTCAATCTGTCATGCGCCACAGGTATGTGCTCTGTCTCACCCCTGTTGCAATCGAGGCCCGCAGGTACCTGATTCTCTCACAAGTGATGCAGGTCTCAGTAGAGTCCTTGTTGCGTATCCGGCACAAACTGACCAGTGCGACGGCAGGGGTCGATGGTTTTATACCAAATCTAGTGAAATGGATGGGGCTGGCGTCCCTCTACAGAGTGACTCAGATACTCAAACTTCCCTTTGATCAGGGGCCTTTGGAGGTCTTCTCGGCTCTACACCTTACACTAAAAAAATCTGCAGGTGACAATGTCAATGTCAATACCAGGCAAAACTTCTGTCAGCCCTATTTCTCATACAGGCTAAACTGTATGCCCCTTTGATTCAGCTGGCCACAGCACCAAGTGAGTCTGTTTGTAGACAGTATGCGGGATTTAAAGGGTCTTCCGCACATGCCCTGCGCCGCATGCTACACACAGTAATCACCCAATCCCTGGCGGTGCGAGGAGATGTTACGACGATGTTTCTGGATTTCTCTGTTGCCTTTGATGAAATCAACAGGCAAGCCATTCTGAGGGTTGCCGATATGTATCCGTTTTTACGTGGAGTTGTGCATGAAGTGGTTCATCACTACATGTCTCTCAGGCAATACGTGGTTTCTGCCCTGGGCCTATCAGAGTCGTATTGTCAAGTGGAGGGTGTCCTTCAAGGGGGGGGCTTAGATCGACTTTTTTACATACTTGCGGTTAATTTGATACATCTTGCCATGCGTCAACCGGGGGTTGGGGTTTCGGTATGTGTTCCTCCCTCAGTAGAAATGGTTGCTTCTCTGGGCTATGTAGACGACACAGTGGGGTTTTCTAGCATAGACGACAGACAGCGAGTGGCCGACCACCTTCGTGTTATTATTGACTGCGTCGGACAACGCAACAATAGCTCCAAAATGAACGTTCAAGTACCTCAGGTCAAGCAAGGCTCAGTCTGCAGTGTCAGCAAATCGGTCGTCTCGGACGACAAGCCAGTGTGGTCCACTAGTAGACACCAACACATAAAATTCCTGGGGGGAAACGCTAATATTTTAGGAGGGTTCCCTACCATAAAAAAAGTCATTACAAGGTGGTCTCGAACGGTCATCAGCACACTGCGAGGGTGGCCCGTGTCGGTGCGTGTGGCGCACACTGTGATAGAAGGACTTGTAGTCAACAGGCTTGGGTTTCGCTGCTGTGTGAATTTGCGAACGGACGTGCAAATCATTTCAGTGACAGGATTCATATGCAGCGTGTACAAACTGGTATTTGGGTTGGCTCCCAATACTCCACGTGCCTGCATAGTTTCCAGTTTCGCAAACTCGGGTCAGGTCAAGGGGCTAAGTGGTGTGTGAAACCGCCTCGGGGGGATGTTTTTCCTACGGTTTTGTATGTTTTTGGTGATAGGACCTCAAGGATTGCTGGGGGGGAGCGGCAAAAGTCGTGGACGGTCAGGATCATGTGTGGCTGGACTACAGTGTATCCCTCTCTGCTATTGGTTTCAGCACCAAGTTGGTAGAAGCCTCTGTTGTTGTCTCTGTTGTAGTTGCCATTGCCGAATTTGTCTCCTCCCATGGCGTGTGCTTAAAAGAAATCTGGGTGTGGTCTGACTGTTTGTCAGCTGTGCAGTCTTTGCAGTCCAGAGACATGGCGGACAAAACTGCATCAATCATGGACAGGGTTGTCGCACACTTTGTCTTGACGCATCTTCCGGTTCAGATGGGTTGGGTGCCAGCACAGCACGATACGGAACTTAATGACTGGATATCATCGTTCAACTCCGAAATGGACTCTGAAGCGAAAGCTGGTGCGCGCGGTGAGCGTCAGGAGGTCTCAGTTCTTGATGTATGGCTGGACAGAGATTCCATTCTTCCATTCCAAGCTGACAGATTGATTGTCCACCTCAAACGACATTTGCTTAGTCAATCTGATGATGCTCTCCTCAGCGTCTCTTCCTCTTGCTCACCCACCCCTCCGGAAAGATCATGGCGCATAATGCTACCCGAATCGGTCTCAGGGCTCAAGTGCTGGGTGCAGCTGCAGCCATTAGGAATAGAGCATTGGGGACGCATAAGGGCTTGGAGTGTGTATGCGTCAGCGGACCAGTGGAAGTGGCAGCACAATGAAGCGGAATGCTCGCTGTGCTCCATATGGTGCCACTCGGTAACACAACATAGATTCCACGAATGCGTATTTACTAAAGTGGGGGTTCTTGCTTGGTCTGGACATGTCTGCGAAATTCTGTGGGCTGCGGGCATTCCCCGTGACCGTATCACTCTTCGATGGGGGGTGTTGAGATTTTGGGACATCCGGGTCTGTTCATTGTCTGGTGTCATCCTGCTAAGGGAGCTGCCATTTCTGATTCCTCGAAATCGGCGAAGACTGTATGGCCCATATGGCTGGGGTTAGGCCCAATTAGGGGTATTTCGCTGGTTCTCTGCAAATTGGGTGTCAGTCAACCACATATCCTGATTTATCAAGTCCTAGAGTGCGCGTATGCCATGGTACACGGTGGGTACGATACGGATCATGTTCGGCTTCCCTGCCCTCTGTTTCACTCTCACTGGACTGCAGGAATGCACTCAGGTGTGCTGCTGGGGTTTCAGACACCGACTGCACATCTAGACAGTCACACTCCCTCCAACCTGCTCTGGGTTCTTTTCTCGTCTGTCAGGGGGAAAGGATACGTAGAGCATGTTCTGGTGAGTTGCAAGGGGACAGTTAAGATGACGGTCTGGCACTCAAAAGTCCCCTCAGTATGGATCAGCGAATGCCAAGGGAACCTTCATTCTGTCGTCAGAAGGGCAATGAGGAAGACGATTGGGGGGGGAGGGTGTGTATTGGTGCCTCCTGGGTGTGCAATGGCCATGGGAGGGGCTTCGCCAGGATTCGGGACTCCAGCTGTGGCGTTTTATGGTGCGGACAGAGCAGTCGTGTCTATCGGTGGGGTGGGTTATTTCTGCTGCCTCTCACTCCCGTGGTGTTCCCCCGCCTGTGCTGAAACCTGTTCTAGATATGCAGATTTGGTAACCGTCTCTCTTCAGGGCGTGCAAACAGGTATCAGCCAGATTCTGGGAGGCACAGATCGACATCGGCTCCCAGCACGGCTTATGGATCATACCACTATGCCTATTCTGGGTCTAAGGGAAGCAAAGGAGGATCCATGGGTAAGCAGAGTGGCAAAGGCAAGGGGAAATACATGTACTAAGTCGACATAACACGTGCTTTCAGAAGGGAGTGGCCTGGGTCGATAGTCACATCCTTGCTAAGTCCATTTCGTTCAGAGATTTGATTTGCTTTGTGTTCGGTGTGTAGGTTGTAGGGGAGGCTTGCTGTGGAACTAGGAAGGGGACTGGTCCGAACCCAGACAAAGCGGATTTTTCAAATCAAATCAAATCAAATCAGGTATGTATGTATGTATGTATGTATGTATGTATGTATGTATGTATGTATGTATGTAATCCTTAACCTGTTCCACATCTTCGATGCCTCACAGGGTAAAGGTAGGAGTGTTCAACAATCAACGACATCAGGGTAGAGAGAAGTAGTAGTCGGGGAAGGGTTCAGGTACAGTTACAACAATAGGGGCTCCTGCTCCTCTCTCCAAGTAGGTAGGATACCATCCAATACGGTTTCTTCTCCTTTTCAGGTTTCGATAGAATACGATGTCGGAGGGAGACTAGGAGTCAGTCGGAAGCCTCCCTGTTGGGGGGGCTCACAGGAGAATCCATCAAGCAGGAGTTCATCTGCCTGGGGTGCCATCATGGGAATATCACGTGGTCAATGGGGTATTCAACCTGGGGTTCTAACTGGGGTACCTACATGGGGATCAGAAGATCAAAAAGGTCGGGTACAATCAGGGTGGTGTCTTGGGATCATACTGGTATTCCACCTGGGATATGATCGGGGATTCGTACTTGGGATCCATCTGGAGTACCCTAAGAACAACAATCTGGGTTTAATCAGGGGTACAAACTGTGAAGTGTCTGGGAATCGGTCACTTCATCATAGTCACTGAAAAAAAACTTCAAAGTCATGGCCTTCGGCCAGGGATCTGCTGTCACGGGGGGCTACCGGTCCTGCCCTGCGATGCAATGCAGGGCAACCGTGACAGCAGGTCTCACTACCATCACACAACCTGAATAGGAGCAGAGCTGGATGTTCAACCACACTCATACATCGATTCAAATGGTGGACGGGTTCCCCTCCCAGATGTCCGGGTCTGGGTTGGGGACGGCTTTATCACAGAGGTCGCTGGAGGTGGAGACGGCACCCGGGTGACCCCTGCCCGCCGGCAGACGAAGTACAGCCCCGCTGGCCTCCCCCTTTGGGAGCAGCGGTACGACAATGTCGGTTTATATTTTTTAGCAACATGTCCGTCACACAATGTCGGACTCTGCACATGAATCTCAGTTATGTTTCCCCCTCCTTCCCTCTCACCCATAGAATGACGGGTCTCCTCCTCCCTTCCTGGCACATTGCATCCACAGGAGATTGGGGCTCCAGAGTGACAGTCCCATCACGGTAGAGGTCCCCCCGTCATGGGGGGACCCGGAGACTTAGACCATGTGTAGGCAGAAAAGTCCCCTTAACCCGCCACGCGCTCTTGACCTCTTCCCCGAATGATTCTCCCACAATTTTTCTATTTTCTGAGGGCCGTAGGCAGCGCCGCTTTGAAAAATTTTCGTTTTTATTTTCATCTGGGACCATTATTTCTGAGTTAAAGTGTGCTGCCTGTAGGCTGGGTGCCCGGGTAGCCAGGGTTCAGTTTCAGCCCTACAGGGGGGGGGAAGAGAGGACACCTGGGCAACCAAGAGGTCTGCAAGAGCGTCGTGGGTTCTAGAAATAAAAAGCCGTAAGTTCCTCTCTGCCCTCCCCGCCAGGGCAACGCCCACCTTGTCTGCCCCCAAGCTTCGGCTTCCACACATTTGACTTTGACAAGTCAGGGAGTAGATAACAACTCGAACAAAAAAAATTTTTTTTTGCGTGCTGCTGAACATATTGCACACAATGGGAACATTTTCCAGATTGCTTCTGGTTCCTCATGCGGTGATGACATAGACAGCGTCAGCCAGAAAAGTCTGTCAGCAGTCAAGGACACGGGTTGTCACTGTGTTTTGTTTTTCATTTGCGCCACTGCCTGATGCGGTTCTTCACACCCTTCAGGAGCCTACGGGCCTATAGCGGTTGGTTTTTCCTTACTTTCATTGTTGGTCGTCAGTTGTCTGCGTCTGCCGTTAGGCTATTGGGAGGGCAAGGTATGGAGGTACGGGACACGAATCAGGAAAGGAGGTAACTAGGACGTGGGGGCCGTGTGTGATTGAATCATAGTCAAGCCGGTACCATTCTGATTTGTCGTGACGTACAGATAGTGAGTATCGGCGTCCCTGAATGACAAAAGCTGACATCACTCGCAGGGTAATTCCGCCCGACAATGTCAACATCTATGACGCGCAGATAGTGAGTATCGGCGTCTGCCGAACGTGTGGGGTATGCCAGACAGAGCGCAACTGCCTGAGGCCCAGGGGCATGCAGATAGTGAGTATCGGTGACTGTACCAATCCCACAGAGGTAATCTTTTTGGTTTTCTCTCCACCCCACATGTTCAGCCCCATGGCAACTATATCTCTGGAGTTTGGTCACATTCAAAAAGGGGGCATACCTACAAAATTGCGATGGCTACCCTCTCATGGGGACCCTGTAGAAGAACCGGTGGGCCTGTGGGTTCAACCAGGCAGCGTCAGGGCCAGGATCATGACAATGTGTATTCTGGCCGGGTCCATTGACAACACTGTGTTGGATGAGGTCCTCAAACTGCGTCCCGATATCGAGACTAGTACCTGGAGTTCCCTGGTGGGCAAGTTACCGGATGGTGCTGAGAAGGAAATTTGCCGCCAGGTTGTCAAATCCAAGAAATTACAGGAAAGCTTCTCAAACATCTCCTCAAAATACTCCCTTTTGGATGCCAGGCTGGCCACCATTGCAAAAGTCTCAGACAGACCCATGCTTACCGAGTGGAGCACCGCACGTCTCAATGCCAAGTCCGAATTTCGCTCTATCTGGTTAGCCTTTTACAAGGAAATTTTTAGTGAATCCGACGCTCTCTCAGAAGCTCCAGATCAACCCACAGACGTGGTCCCACAGGAACTGGATTCGGAGTCTGCTGATGTCTTGGGTGCCATCTCCCTGGTCAACACCGTCGATGATCTTTCGCTCAATGAGGAAGATAAACTTCAGTCCTTGGTTGCTGAGATGTACAGTGAGGATGTTGCTGTTGAAGTTTTGCTGTTGGCAGCCTCGGGAATCAGGAGTAATATTTTGTTGAGGTTGAAGTCAGCCACACCGGTTGAGGGCAGGTTCTGGAAGGGTGTCATGGTGGCGTTGCTCATGTGGTTGCGTCCTCTTAGGCAGGCAGAAGAGGAAGGGCATCGCCTGCAGGCCAAACTAACTGCAGAGGCTAATAGAAAACGCAACGTTATTTCCAGTCCTTCTTCAGGAGCAGATGCGTCCAAGCCCTCTCCGTGCAAACCAAAAAACTCCAAGAAACCGCGGGTACAGGGAGTAGTCATGGCACTGACGCTGGATGAAACGGCTTCCACTGCACAGGGCAGTAACTCCTCTGAGCCACGGCAGGCTAGTGCGCCCATCTCTGATAATGTTGCACCGCCGGTACAGCAATGGCAGGCTGGGTCAGGGTTGGGTAAAGTTATTGTTGAAAAGTCGCAGTCCACCACGGGTCGTTTGAAACCCATTCTGCTCACTGGGTTTAAACATACTGATGCCCTTGACTCCTTTTCGGGCTGTGAAGCTGCCTTCGGTCAGTTGTCTCTCGACTACAGAGTCTATCAGGACATGCTGTCCCAATTTGGTGAGGTTGTCATGTTTGTTCCGTCCAGCAGGCTAGATCCCATCCTGGGAGGTAAGTACCGAGACAGCTTGCGCATCAGAGCATCCAGGGACCCATTGGGCCGCTCGGACCTCATTGAGGTGAAGGAGTTACAACTGGTTGAAGGACTGCGAAAAATTGGCTCTCATATTCCTCAGCCTGCGCCTGCCAAAGAGGCTCCTGTGAGTACACCTGTTTCAGGTCTGTTTCTCTCGCCGTCTAAAATGTAATCCCCGGTGTGGTGTCTGTTTCCGCCCTTCTCCCCCTCTCATGCCTTCATATCCATGTGGGGTTGGGGCTTTCAACGGGAGTTAGGGGGGATCCTTAGATTCCATTCTCCCCCGCCTCGAATGCCTGATGAACTCAGGGAGGTTGTGTCTCCTCACGCCATCCGGGGTCTGTTCACAGTTTACGATGCCGCAGTAAAATCCACCGTGATAGGAGAGGATGACGACTCGCCGGAACACTGGGTCTCGGCTAAGGAGTGTGTCGAACTAGCAGTGAAACACAGAGATCATAGGTTCTACGACGTGCCTGAATGGGCGGCTGAGGAGTTTTCCAAACGCAAAACGCTTACCAAGGTCAACAAAGTGCGTAAGAAGCTAAAAACGGGGGACTACTCGAAAGTGTCCTCAATTGCCCTAGGTCTTGACGCATCGTGGGGTCGGTTGGCAAGTGACGGGGTTCGCCCTACTACCGTCGAGCGCTGTGACGCTGAACACCATCGGGTATTGATCTGTGGTGATGGGAAAGTGTCAGTTTGCCGCATCATGAGTCCTCAATGGACAGGCTTAACTAAGAAGGTACAAACGGTGGGGTCCAGACACGTGGCTCTTCTCCGTGTTCCCTCATCACCTGCGGATGCTACCCTCGTAAGGTCAGCAACCATGGCGTGTGGCGATACTAAATTTCACATGTGTACCAATGCAGTTGTTTTGGGCAGGATGGGCCTGTTGGCGGCTCCAGTCCCTGTGAATTTTGTTGAACCGGAATGTGTTCCTCCCCTTTGGGTCGTGGTCAATTCCTTACAATGGGGAAGCTAGCACCAAGTGCTAGTCAAGTCAGGAAAGGCGGTGGCAAGACACCGCAAGGAAATTGTGCATGACACCACTGGGTGGCGGCAGGATGTCTGCAGAGTGACTGAGTGGGATCCTCGGTCTCGGGGATGGCGGACAGAAAAAGTTCCGTGTCGGTGTGTCCCGCATGAATGTGCCACGACGTTACATGTCTGGCTCAATTGGACCCCCCCTCAGTGGTCGTTGCAGTACTATGAAGTGCAAGCGTGGAGCTCCAATCCTATTCCTGAGTCTGCCACCAGTGTCGCGTTGAAGTGGGGCTGCCTGTTTGCTAATGTTCAGGGGTTAAATAGGTCGGTTGAAATACGCAGGACCAAGTGGGATGAACTGGTTGAGATGTGTGTCACCTCAGATGCCAGGGTGCTGTTCATTCAAATAACCTGGGGCTCTGTGAAAAAGCTAGACAGGCGGCACATAGATGGCTTTTGGCATCGCTCCTCTGCTCACTGCGATGTTGGTAAAGGCTTAGAAGTCTGGGTTTTGTCATCCTGGGCACAGTTCAAAACTGTTCTTCTGGATACTGATCACTCTTTTCTTGTGGTGGTTCACAATGCCTGGGGTTTGGGGGTCCTGGGTAGCGTCCACATGGCGCAGAGGGCTGACGAAATGTTATACAATCAACAGTTAGTGCATCTGATTTTCGGTCTCCAACAGCTACCGGTGTCGTGGCTCATCGTAGGGGGTGACTGGAATAGGGACATCCGCACGCATAATTTGTCAGTTGCCCTTATTAAGTTTCTCGGTGCCAGAGTCGCGTTCATGCAGGGGAGGGTTCATCTTCCCAAGGACTTTTGCATTCTAAAAGGGGTCTCAGGGCAATCCTGCGGTATGTGGCTGAGAGAGGTTGGCGACCACCCAGTTTTTTGGATTCAAGGGTGTCAGACAGCAAAGGCAGGAGCCACAGGATCTTTGATGCGCCCACCTGAACCTCGCAATTGGGACCGTGACAGCAGAGTGATTTTTTCCAATCTCATGGAAGCCATGAGTCTCGGCATCTGTGATGCGTCTAGCTGGCTGCAGGCCTATAGAGAGTGTATCACAGTCGTCAACCCTGTGGTGAGTAGTCCTAAATCTGAAGAGGTCCACTCGGAGCTGAAATCAATAGTTGCGTCTCTCAAGGCCGTTACAGGCGGCCAGGGCTGGAGAGTGCAACGCTCCCTAGAGTTCGGATTGTCCTCCAAATACTGGTCTACGGCGATTAGTGACTGGAAAGCTGTGTCAGGAACAGGTCTCACGGGGCGAACCATGAAGGTGCTGAAGTTGCAGGCAGCAAACCCGTTCATTGCGTTACATCAGGTAACGGACACTTCCTCTCAATCTCTGGTGACGGGTAGGGACATCCTGCATGTGTTGCCTAGGGAGTGTGTTCTGAAATACCCAGTGTGTTCCACTACTATTCCTCCTGAGTGGGTTCAGTCTGTCATGCGCCAAAGGTATGTGGTGAACCTCACCCCTGTTGCAATCGAGGCCCGCAGGTACCTGATTCTCTCGCAAGAGATGCAGGTCACAGTAGAGTCCCTGTTGCGCATCCGACACAAACTAACCAGTGCGACGGCAGGGGTTGATGCTTTTATACCAAATCTAGTGAAATGGATGGGGCTGGCGTCCCTCTTCGGAGTGACTCAGATACTCAGACTTCCCTTTGGTCAGTGGCCTTTGGAGGTTTTTTCGGCTCTTCACCTTACCCTGAAAAAATCTGCGGGTGACAATGTCAATGTCAATACTAGACCCATTAAACTTCTCTCCGCCCTATTTCTCATACAGGCTAAACCGTATGCCCCTTTGATTCAGCTGGCCACAGCACCAAGTGAGTCAGGTTGTACACAGTATGCAGGGTTTAAAGGGTCTTCCGCACATGCTCTGCGCCACATGCTACACACAGTACTCACCCAATCCCTGGCGGTGCGGGGTGATGTTACGACGATGTTTCTGGATTTCTCTGGTGCCTTTGATGAAATCAACAGGCAAGCCATTCTGAGGGTTGCTGAAATGTATCCGTTTTTACGTGGAGTTGTGCATGAAGTGGTTCATTATTACACGTCCTTCAGGCAATACGTGGTTTCTGCCCTGGGCCTATCAGAGTCGTATTGTCAAGTGGAGGGTGTCCTTCAAGGGGGGGGTTTGGCTCCACTTTTTTACAGACTTGCGGTTAATTTGATACATCTTGCCATGCGTCAACTGGGGGTTGGGGTTCCGGTATGTGTTCCCCCCTCGGTAGAAATGATTGCTTCTCTGGGCTATGTTGACGACACAGTGGGGTTTTCTAGCATAGGCGACAGACAGCGAGTGGCCGACCACCTTCGTGTTATTATTGGCTGTGTCGGACAACGCAACAATAGCTCCAAAATGAACATTCAAGTACTTCAAGTCAAGCAAGGTTTGGTCTGCAGTGTCGGCAAATCGGTCGTCTGGGACGACAAGCCAGTGTGGTCCACCAGTAGGCACCAACACATAAAATTCCTGGGGGGAAACGCTAATATTTTGGGGGGGTTCCCTACCATCAAAAAAGTCATTACAAGGTGGTGTCGAACGGTCATCAGTAGGCTGCGAGGGTGGCCCGTGTCGGTGGGTGTGGCACACACTATGATAGAAGGACTTGTAGTCAACAGGCTTGTGTTTCGCTGCTGTGTGAATGTGCCAACGGATGTGCAAATCAATTCAGTGACAGGGTCCATATGCAGAGTATACAGACTGGTCTTTGGGTTGGCTCCCAATACTCCACGTGCCTTCATAGTTTCCATTCTAGGAAGAGCTTCCCCAGATCACGTCCTTTGGGTCACAGTCATCAATGAACTGTTTAAGTCTCTAAATGGGTTCAACGCCCTACTGGCCCAATCTGTGTGGGCACACTGGTCGAACCCGTGCCTGCATCGCTTTGACAGCGACTCTCAGCGCATTCGGTCCAGGCTCCAAAGCTTGGGCATTCAGTTTCGCAAACTCGTGTCAGGTCAAGGGGCTAAGTGGTGTGTGAAACCGCCTCGGGGGGGTGCTTTCCCTACCGTTTTGTATGTTTTTGGTGATGCAAGCCTCAAGGATTGCTGGGGGGGAGCGGCAAACGTTGTGGACAGTCAGGGGCATGTGTGGCTG
This sequence comes from Eutreptiella sp. 'Long Island Sound 2002', assembly GCA_964036045.1. Classification (NCBI taxonomy): domain Eukaryota; phylum Euglenozoa; class Euglenophyceae; order Eutreptiales; family Eutreptiaceae; genus Eutreptiella; species Eutreptiella sp. 'Long Island Sound 2002'. Next base: position 157,629,269 of record OZ038379.1, read on the forward strand.
GACTACAGTGTATCCCTCTCTGCTATTGGTCTCAGCACCAAGCTGGTAGAAGCCTCTGTTGTGGTCTCTGCCGTAGTTGCCATTGCCGAATTTGTCTCCTCCCACTGAAGCGAAAGCTGGTGCGCGCGGTGAGCGTCAGGAGGTCTCAGTTCTTGATGTGTGGCTAGATGGAGATTTTATTCTTCCATTCCAGGGCGACAGATTGATAGTCGACCTCAAGCGACATCTGCTTAGTCAATCTGATGATGTTCTCCTCAGCATCTCTTCCTCCCGCTCACCCACCCCTCTGGAGAGATCATGGCGCATGGTGCTACCCGAATTGGTCTCAGGGCTCAAGTGCTGGGTGCAGCTGCAGCCATTAGGAATAGAGCATTGGGGACGCATAAGGGCTTGGAGTGTGTATGCGTCCGCAGACCAGTGGGAGTGCCAACACAGAGAAGCGGAATGCTCACTGTGCTCCATGTGGTGTCACTCGGTAACACAGCATAGATTCCAGGAATGCGTATTTGCTAAAGTGCGGGTTCTTGCTTGGTCTGGACATGTCTGCGAAATTCTGTGTGCTGCGGGCATTCCCCGTGACCGTATCACTCTTCGATGGGGGGGTGTTGAGATTTTGGGACATCCGGGTCTGTTCATTGTCTGGTGTCATCCTGCGAAGGGTGCTGCCATATCCGATTTCTCGAAACCAATAAAGCCAGTGTGGCCCATATGGCTGGGGTTAGGCCCAATTAGGGGTATTTCACTGGTTCTCTCCAAATTAGGTATCAGTCAACCACATATTCTTATATATCAAATCCTAGAGAGCGCATATGCCATGGTTCATGGTGGGTACGATACAGATAATGTTCGACTTCTGTGCCCTCGGTTTCATTCTCAGTGGACTGCAGGAATGAACTCTGGTATGCTTCTGGGGTTTCAGACGCAAGCTGCACATCTAGGGAGACACACTCCCTCCAACCTGCTCTGGGTTCTTTTCTCATCTGTTCGGGGGACCGGATACGTAGGGCATGTTCTGGTGAGTTGCAGGGGGACAGTTAAGATGACGGTCTGGCACGCTAAAGTCCCCTCCGTGTGGATCAGCGAGTGCCAAGGGAACCTTCATTCTGTCGTCAGAGAGGCAATGAGGAGACGACTCGGGGGGGAGGGTGTGTATTGGTGCCTCCTGGATGTGCAATGGCCATGGGAGGGGCTTCGCCAGGATTCGGGACTCCAGCTTTTGGCATTTTATGGTGCGGACAGAGCAGTCGTGTCTGTCACTGGGGTGGGTTATTTCTGATGCCTCTCACTACCGTGGTGTTCCCCCGCCTGTGCTGAAACCTGTTCTAGACATGCAAATTTGGTAATCGTCTCTTTTCAGAATGGCGAACAGGTATCAGCCAGATTCTGGGAGGCACAAATCGACATCGGCTCCCAGCACGACTTATGGGTCATACCACTATGCCTATTCTGGGTCTAAGGGAAGCAAAGGACGATCCATGGGTAAGCAGGGTGGCAAAGGCAAGGGGAAACACATGTACTAAGTCGATGCAACACGTGCCTGGTACTACAGAAGAGTGTGGCCTGGGTCGACAGTCACATCCTTGCTAAGTCACATTCGTTCAGAGATTTGATTTGCTTTGTGTTCGGTGTGTGGGTTGTAGGGGAGGCTTGTTGTGGAACTCGGAAGGGGACTGGTCCGAACCCAGACAAAGCGGATTTTTCGAATCAAAACAAATCAAATCATGTATGTATGTATGTATGTATGTCTGTATGTATGTATGTATGTATGTATGTATGTATGTATGTATGTATGTAAGCATGTATGTATGTATGTATGTATTGTTGTTGTTGTTGTTGTGGCGCTCAGCATGTGCCGGCGGGAAAATGCCAGACACGCTCGCCCTCGGCAGAGCGCAAGGGAGTAGTTGGCCGGCGTTACTCTGGGCGGGCGCCTGCCGACGACGACATCGGGGGGGTGGGGATGCCGGCTTCTGTCCGGGTGAGATGGGGGGCGCGCGTCGCTGAGGGAGGGACTACCTGTCCGTGTGACCCATGTTCCCTCCCCCGCTGGGGGGGGAGGGCTCGCGCACCTGTGAGGGACGGTGGCGTGGTGGGGGGCGGGCGGGAGGGACCACGTGTCCGGGGACTTGCGGGGCCCCGGCTCCCCTTGCTTCTAGCCGCCTCTCCCCCGCGACTGGGGAGGGGGCAACTACCTGTGCCAAAAGCGGCGTAGGGGGGTAGTGGGGGCAGGGATTATGTATGGTGTATTCCCTTGCCTCCGCGCTCCCCTGTGTTCGGTCGGCGCGGACCGCGCTGCGGACCGCAGTTGCGGGGAGTGGGAACGTGGTGGCACAAGGGAGTGCTCTTGGGCCCGTGGGCGTCGCGTCTTCCGCGAGGGTGTTGAGTAGCGACCGCGTTGGGCGCCGTGGCTGCGGTCGGCCGGGCCTCGCGAGGGGCGGCGGTTTGTCTGCCCGTGCGTCCCTGAGCTGGGCGATGGCGGGCGCGGAGGGGTGCCGCCGTGACCCCATTAGGCCTGCGCAGGCCACGTGTCCCGGGGAGGCTGCGACGGGCTAGCTGGGGTGGGCCGGGGGGCTGCGCTGAGGAGGCCACGGGCCTTAAGCGCACGGCAGCCGCGCGGTCCGGGCGGAACCGCACAGGGACCAGGCGCGGGGCCATGCAAGAGCGGGGTGCCAAGCGGTGCAGAAGCGTAGCATGCGGCGCAGGGGCACAGTGAGGGGACGTGCACGGAAGCGGGGCGGGGCTGTGCGGGGGCGTGATGGGGGTCTGCGCAGGGCAGGATGGTGCAGGGCTGTTGCGCGGGTCTAAGCAGGGGTTCAGTGTTGGGCTGTGCAGGGGCGCGTCGTAGGGCCGTGTCAGGGCACAGTATGTGGCTGCGCAGCGGGGGGCAGCGCCGGGGCGAAGCACCGGACTGCTCTAAGGTGCTGTGCGGATGTGCGCTGATGCGCTGGGCGGGGCGCCGGAGCGCTGGTGCGCAGACTGTGGGTGCGCTGGGGCGAGGGTCGATGAGAGCGCTGTGGCGTGGCCACCCTAGAGCACAGCACGCGGAGGCACAAGGGAATATGTGGCGCGCTCAAGGCAGACTGAGGTCGCGCGGCCTGCTATGGAGGCGCGCCGGGGGGGGGGGGCGATCGGGCGGTCGGTGGGCGCTTGCTCAGCGCTTGTGGCCTCCGTAGTGCGTCCGAAGGGCCGGTTGGGGGGAGGGGGGCGTGGGCTTTCTGGCCGGTATATGGAGCTGCTGCAGGGGTGCGGGGCTGTGTCGGGGCGTCAAACGGCGATGGGGGGCGCTGCCGGGCGTGCCGTGTGAGTGGGGAGCCATCGAGACGCGCGGGGCGCCACGGTGGGCGCGTGGGCTTGCTGCATGGCGCATTTGGGACGCGGCACTGACCGCCAGAGGGCACTGGGATCTCGAACCGTACGTGCGGGACGCACCGCAAATGCCGGAAAGGGGGGGGGGTTGGGTCCGGGCTGGATAGGGGGCTCCGGGGTTCCCTTCCACACACACACGCACAGGCGCAAGGGGTTCTGGGGTCCCCGCCCAGGGGTCTGAGGTCCCCTCCCATGGACCTGTGGTCCCCCCCAAACGTCTCCTGTGAACGAGGCAGGGGCTGGGGTGGGGGCAGGGGGGGAGGCAATGCACGGAGGGGAGGAGGATGACTCATGCCACATGAGGCCGCACTGGGCCGGGGCAAGGGGTGCAGGGGGGCGGGATGGAGAAGCAAGGCCTGGGACCCCCGCCGGCAGTGGGGGCCCCGGCGATGATCCGGAGCCATGCCAACTGCGACCAGGGAGGCCTACTTCCGTTGCCACGGTTACCTCTGAGGAATGAAGGGAGGGACAGGACAGGGGGAGAGGGAGGAGGGGGCAGGGGGGGGGGGGGCAAGCGGGGGTGAGGGGGGCTGCGTGCGGGGGTTGGCGAGCATGCGCGGGGGAGGGGGTGCGGTGAGCTCAGCTGCAAAGCGTCACCGTGCGGCTGATCGGCTAAGTGAAGTGGCCGGGGCTGGCCAAAAGGGGCGGGGGAGCCCATAACGCTTGTGCTGCGGGGGGGGGGCGCGCTCAGCGATGGGGTCCCCAACGTCCCCGGGCCCTTGGGCCCCTTCGAAGACGAACCTCGGATTCGCGGGGGGGGGACTCCGCTATATGTATGTATGTATGTATGTATGTATGTATGTATGTATGTATGTATGTATGTATGTATGTATGTATGTATGTATGTATGTATGTATGTATGTATGTATGTATGTATGTAAACGGGGGGACCACCGGGGGTGCGACCGCAGGGTAGGTAGGGCGACGACGGGAGCCACACGGCTAGCCCCCCCCCCACCTGCAGAGGGACAAGTGCCGCGCCTCGTGCGTGCACCGTACTCGCGACATGCTTACGCCAGGGGACAGGCAGCAAGGAAGCCCCCCCCCCCCACCCCCTACTCCTCCACCCACCCACGAAAGGGGCGAGGACAGCGAGAAGACAGCGAGGGGACATGGGGGCGGCAGAGGACACACCGAAACGCCGGGGGGAGAGACGAGTGACGAGCGGTGAAAAAAAACAAAAACAAAAGACACCAATGCGCCAGAGCAGGGGCAGACAGCAGGGGCAGATGGGGCAGGCAGGAACCAGGAAGCACGGCAAGGGGCGCGGGAAAGGGGGACGCCCCTGGGGAAGGAAGCAGGAAGGCAGGGACCAACACCGCAGCGAACGGGGGGGGGGGGGCTGGGGTGGCAAGAGCCCGCAAAAGACGCTCGTGAGGTACCCGACCTCAGGGGTTTGGGGGCCCCCCCGGTGTCCGTATCGGCCCCACCTGAGCGCAAGCAATAAGGTGGGTTACGCCCGGGACCGTTGGCCAGCGGCCCGAGGTGGCACCGGCCTGGGGGGGTGGCCAATGGGCCTGACCAAGAGCACTCCCCACGGCACGTACTACGGTTCGTGTCCTGTGAGGGGCTGCGGGTAGGGCACACCGTCCATCGGGGTAGGCAAGAGACGCGCCTATCCCGCAAGGGCTCCCCAGAGACCCACAGTGTACCCGACCCCGGTGTGGGGAAGGGCCGACGTACCTGGTTACGGCGCAGGTCCATTTGTACGGAGCGGGACGGCCCGTACAACAGAGTTACACCCTGACGGGGAGTGCATGCATCAGCCCCCCCGTGTGGAAACTCCCGCAGGGAGGGACCAGAGCCAGCATCGGGCGCCCCCCCCCCCCCCAAACCCTGCCTGGCAACAAACCCACCAACAACCGGGTTGAACCAAGGAGCACACCTAGGGGGCAAATCCGGGGGCAAAGGAACACGGGAGGGAAGGGGGGGGGGCGCGCAACAGGGGTGGGCAAAATGTGTCGTGCGAAGTGTCGTGCATCGTAAGGCCAGCAGCGAGCGGGACGGGCCACAGAGTCCACCCGTTCTCCCATGTCCATAGCTCACACAGCCTTCGTTAGCTAAATGTCGCTATCTGTTCCAACCAATCCCGCGGAGTTGCCAGCCTTCCGGCGACGTGCCCGGCGCCTGGTAGACACGGTGTGTGATCTCGTCAGACACGGGCCGCACACGTATGCGGCGTTCCAGGCGCGCGTGGACGCGGACCGTCCGGCCAGGGACAACGGATGGGACCACTTCGTCGACGTCTGCTTGCGGCAGATGTTGGCCCGCGATCCCCACCCGTACAACGCGCCTAACTCTCAGGCGCAGTTCGTAGCGGGCACGCTGCCGTTCGGGGTGCACCTGCTCAACCGACTACTCCGATGTCTACAAGATCTCGGGCAGCTCGAGGACGCGCCACGCGGGCGGCCCCCAGTGGGACCGGCGGGGCGGCCGGGGTATGGGGCGCCGGGTGCGTTTCCGATGCTGCCGCCCCCGGGCCTCGGGCCCATGCCCTTCCCGCCTTTTGGGGCTCACCACCACCACCAACTCCATCTCCATCACGTACTTCATCACCCCGTCGGGTTCCCCATGATGCAGCATCACTTTCCACACCAACACGTACACCCGGCGGCTGTGCCACAGCTCCCCGTCCACCTTCACCATCACCATCACCCGGCGGCTGTGCCACAGCACCCCGTCCACCTTCACCATCACCATCACCATCACCGTCCGCACCAGCATGTGGAGTACCCGCATCCCCTGCCCCGGCAGCACCCACGGCCGCCTCAGCACACGGTACCGGTGCCCTACCGGTACCGGTGCCTGCGCCGGGGCGGGGCGCCCAGCAGCAGGGGGTGTCGAAGGGGAGGCACATGGCATGCCCCCGGGCGCGGCGGTGAGAATGGGGGCGCCTGCGGCTGCGCCACCCCTGGCGGTGCCCCAGCCGGGGCATACCGCGGCGGGGTCTCCACCGCGGACGGTCCCGGTGCCGGATCCAGCCGTGCCGCGCGGGGCCCCGCCCGTGGTGCCGACGGGGCCTGAGCCGGTGGTGCCGGGTGGTGGTCCACCTCCGACGCGTGGGATGCAGGGCGCAGCCCCCATGGGGAGGCTTACGGCCGGGGAACAGGCGGGGGATGCGGCGCAGGAGGCGGCGGTGGCCGGCCCGCGAGACATCCGCAAGCTGCTCGCGCAGGCCCTGGAGGCGTACCGCGGGGAGCGGTGGAGCCGCGACGGAAGGGCCGGGGAGGAGGGCTGACGCCGGCGAGCTGATCGCGCAGGCGCTCGCGGCTGTCGCCCGGAGGGCGGAAGGGGCCATGGAGAAGCCGCCGGAGGTGGTTGCTTCGGGGGGACAGGACGCGGGGCGGGGTGTGCCGGAGGCGCAGACACCGGCGGAGGGCGGCGGGGTTGTGGAGCCCAGTGGGAGGCGTGCCAAGGAGGAAGGAGTGGAGGATTGGATGTGGGAGTGGCGGGAGTGGCGCCAGGTGGCACCCGGTGAGCCGTGTCCGGCGGGGCTGGCGTACAGCATAGACCTCCATGCGGGCACTAGCTGGGCCCGGCTGCCCGACAACATGCGGGCACGGCTGGACGCGGCGGAGGCGGCAAGGGGCGCAGGCGCTGACGAGCGGCCTCTGGCGCCCTTCCCGCCGCGGCCGGACACGCCGCTGGCGATGGTTGCGGCTAGGGAAGGGGCGGAGGAAGAGCAGGAGGCGGAGGACGCGGGGGACGAGGAGGCGTACGGGCCTGGCGAGTCGGCGCTGGCCCTCATGTATGAGGACGACGCCGGGCCCGACGTCTACGTTGGCATGGACGTGGACCCGGCCAACGCGCCGCTGCGGCCCATGCCCACTGCGGTGCCGCCCCCTCCCCTGGGGAGCTATGAGCGGCGGCACTGCAGGTACCATGTGGCCGAGGGTGCCCACAGGCACCGCCTCATGGGCACGGGGCAGCGGGAGGCAGGGATGCTGGCGAGTGCCCTGGAGCGCTACGAGCTCCGGCGCCCAGGGCAGGTCGCCCGGGAGGTGGCCCTGGTGGCCACGTCCCCGGACGACAGCCAGGCCCGCTGTGTCCAGCTGGGGGACGCGGCGGTCCTTGGTCACCACCCCGGTGATGTCCGGGCGGCAGAGCCCCAAGAGGGCTCCCCCTGTCGGTGCGCATGTCCGTGGGGCGCCTGCTGGACGAGGCAGGGCTGGAGGACGTGCGGCGGGTCGAAGGCCTGTACGTGGCCTTGTGGCGAGGTGGGGCTGACGCTTGGCGTCGCGAGCAGGACGTGCGGCCCCTCACGCCCCAGGCGCCGGGATCCCATGCGCTCCTGGTGGCGGTGCACCCCGAGGGTGCACAGGTCGTGTTCGGCGCGGACTGTCTGCTGGTGACCGGGGATGGGGTGGTCCTCGTCCCCACCTCCAGCAGCTACCGCCTTGAGAGCCGCGGCGGTGACCTCAAGCTGCTGGTGGTGGTGGGCACGCGCCTCGACGAGAGCGCCGCCCCCCAGGGGTCCGAACACGCGGTCCCGGTGGGGAGTGATGAGGAGGCAGGCCGTGACGGTGACGAGGTCGGGCAGGAACAACCCACGGGGGAGGAGCAGCAGCAGGATCAGCCGGAGGTGGCCGGGGAGGAGGTGGACGTGCAGGCCATTGTGGCGGCGGCCCTGGCGAGGTTCACGGATGCCGCGAGCCCGCCGCCGACGACGGAGGCACTGGAGGAGGAGGACCAACGCAGGAGGAGTGAAGAGGCACAGAGCGCCGTGGAGCAGGACGAGGAGCTGGAGATTGTGGGGGCGAAGGAGGCGCTTGAGGTGGGTCCAGGGGAGGTGGGAGTGGCGGACAAGGCTGGGCCGAAGACGGGGGAGGTGGAAACTTGCAGGTACTGGGCCAAGGGGTGGTGCATGCGGGCAGATGCCTGCCGGTTCGCCCACACCCAGCCGCCGGTGCCGCGGGGAGTACCCCAGGAATTACTCCTAATCCTCCAGGCCATGGCCCGTGTGGGGGCCCTCAGCCTGGACCGCAGCCAGGGCCACGGCCGGGGCCACGGAACGTTGCTGCAGGAAGTGGTGGTAAAGGCGCAAGGAGGAGGGGTCCCAGCGGTGGGGTATGCGGTGGAGAGTGAGGGCCTCACCGAGTTGGCAGTGGCGTTGCCATGTGGCATGGCGGCCCTGCTCACTCCGTTCCCGGTGGTCCCGTGGAGGGACGTGGTCACCGTCCAGGAGGCCAACCTGGGGTGGGTGTGCACGTGGCACACACATCATGCCGGCATGGACCCTCGCGAGTGGCAGGCTAAGGCGGTCGTGACGTACCTGTCCTGGTCGTTGCCGGCAGCGCCGGGTGCGTGGGCGCAGTGGTGGGACAGAGCGCTCAGCTGGGCGAGGGATGGCAGTGCTGTGGCGGCCTGCCCTGACCTCCCGCGCGAGCCCGTCTCAGTCCAGCCGTGGACTGTCTCCCTGCATCTCCCCACGGTGGCGGCTCGTCTTGCGGCCACGGACCCGGAGGTCTTGCTGCTGGGACACCGAGAGGCGCCAGGGCTTCGCCTGGGCCAGGGGCTGGAGGTTCGCACTGCCCGCCTCCCCAGCCCTGTGGACAGGGACATCCTGGACGGACTCCAGTTCACGCGGGCTTGCGGGGCTGATGTGTGGACCGCCGTCCATCGCCAGCTCCCAGACGCGTGGCCCCAGGTGTTCCGGCCCCCTGGTCACGAGCGTCTGGTGAGAGTGGAATGGCGCGTGTGGGCCGCCAACAGCCCATGCCCGCCGGTGGTGGTCCTGCCCAGGAGAGCCAGCCACCCCAGCTGGGAGACCGTGGCGGTCTTGTGGGGATGGGTGGCGGTCCGTGGGACCGGTGGCCACGTCTTCACTGCCCCACGGGGCACGGTGATCGAGACCGACGGGGGGACGGCGTTGCAGCTCACGGCGGAGCCCCTGACCACGCATGTTGTGGTGGCCGTCCTCCAGTGGGGAGCAGACAAGCCACAGCCCTGGCGCGATCCGGTCGCTAGGGCTGTCTGGCGAGACCTGCCGGCCCTCAGGGCCGCCGTCTGGCCAGGAGGAGCAGGGCGGCATCTCCCAGGCGCACTCCCCTGGCTGCGGGACTGCGGAGACGCCTATCCCCCAGCAGCTGAGTTGCGGGGCGCCCTGGAGCACCTGTACTCCAAGCCCAGGCACCCCTTCCTGGTGGCCGCGGACCATGGGGTGGAGCTCAGCGACGACGTGGTCGCGCTGGCAGCCGACGTGGTGCAGTGCCTGGCCCCCCACGCCATGATGCTCCCGAGGGAGGGGTGGGAGGGCCAGCGGCACGACCAAACCCCGGCCGCCCTCCTCATTGCGAGGTACGTCGAGCTGGGGGGCTCGGAGGCGGTGTACCTCGACCGGTCGGAGACGCCGAGCATGCGGCACTGGACGGCCCACCACCTTGTGGCCCCTGACATGCGGTTGACCGTGGACCCGCTGGACCGGCCTGTGGTGTCGGGGGCCCCGCCCCAGTGGCCGCACACATGGGACATGGCGGTCCGGACGATGCGCATGGCACCCAGGGGCCAGAGGGCGGGCCGGCCGGGTGCAGAGCATCTGCTGGCGGAGGCCCGGGCGGCACAGGTGCAGCAGCCAGCCGGCAACACCAAGGACTGTGGCGCGTGCGCCCTCATGTCCGCCATCGGTACCGTCCTCAGGGTGCCGAGGCCGGGCAACCTCCTGTCCGCGCTGGACGGGCGGTGGGTGGCGGCGGTGGTCCTCAACAGGGACATGGGGCCCATCGCGCGTTTGCCGTCCCTGGGGGAGCTGCCTGCAGCGGTGTTGGATGCCCTGCCGGCGCCCCGCACACCCTTGGACGTGGCGGACGTCCAGCACAGCGTGGGGTTGCCCGGGGCGCGCATGCAACATGCCCTGCTGTGTATGGCGGCGGCAGCGGACGGGGGGATGTCCATGCTGGTGACGGTGTCCCTGCAGCACGTGCAGGACGCGATGCAGCAAAAGCGGATGCATGCCCCCCAGCCGTGGGAAGAAAGCGCCAAGCGGTGGCTGAGGGTGGAGAGCGTGCCTCCCACCCATACGGTGGGCGTGGCGGATATGGGGCGGCTTGTGGTGTTGGAAGGGGCGGAGTATTGGGCCTCTGTTCGGGTGGAAACAGGGGGGCTGGAGTGGGTCGTAGTCACCGCGTGCCGGCTCAGGAGGCAGTAGTCCAGGGGCCCGGCCTGCTACCGGGTGTTCCGGGAGTGCCTCAGGGAGCTGGGGCCGGTGCGCAGGGCACACAGGTGCACGGCCGAGGACATCCCGCCGGCGCCGGCGGTCTTCGTGGAGGTCACGCGACCGCCGGCGATCGAGGGGCAGCACGTCTGGCCCATAGCCCCGAACAACATGTGGCAGGCTGAGCATGCAGCTGTCATGTGCAGGGCGCTGCAGGGTCACGCAGCGGCCCTCCCCAGAGCCCCGGCAGCGCAGGCCTCCAGCAACAGGCCGGCAGCCTCGCTGGCACTGCTGCATAGCGTGTCGCGGGCGTGGTGCTGGGTTGTGGCGGCATTGGAGCCCCACTCCTCGGCACTGCGCCTGTACGATCGCGGAGAGGGCACGGTGCTCACGGTCCGCCCCGCCGACCTGGAGGCCCTGCACCTTAGTGCACTGAGTGGCGACGGGGGCGAGGCGCTGCACCTCCAAGGGACCGTGGCAGGCGCGGCCGCGACACGCTTCCGCCGGCAGAGCGGAGGAGATGCCCTCCGCCTGGTCATGGCGGAGAACATGGGGCCGTGGCTCCGGGCGTTCTCCACGTCCAGGTGGAAGGTCGAGGGCGACCGGGAGAAGTTTGCCGACGCGTGGCGCCGCTGGGTGGAGGAGCAGTTTCCCGTGGGGGGAATGCTGCACCTGCCGCAGCCACCAAGCGTGCCACCGGTACGGCCTGCGGCATCCCCGGCCGCGGCGGTGAGGCAGGCCCCGAAAGCGGCGCCCAAGCCGCCGCCCAAGAGGAGCCCCCCGCCTCAGTATGGCGCCTATGCCAACATTCGGTACGTGCTGTAGCACTTCGGCGGTGACTTGGCCATGGAGCAACGTGGGACAAAGACGATCAACGTCTGCCCCTGGTCTCGGCTGGATGGGGCTGGTCACTGCACATGGAGAGCTGGCACGCACTGCCGGCCCACCCACCTCCACCCCAAGGACCTGCTGGACCACATCCAGCGGGACCATGCAGCTGATCCGGCGCAACGGGACCAGGCGCTGGCCATGCTGGCTGGCGTTATGCCGGGGGGCCAGGCGGGGCTTTTCGCGTCGGCCCAGGCGAGGTCCAGAGCGCTCATGCTGCCCACGGGTGCCCGCCCTGCGGCGAAGCGCGGGGCGTCGCCGTCGACGGCGCGATCTTGAGCGATTGGGTCTGCAGCACGGCGTGGGGCAGTGACTTCTACGGGGAGTACGGCGGCAAGTACATCCGGCGGACAGGCAGAGGGGGAGCCCGCCGCATCTGCCGGGTCTCAGCAGACGACGGCCGCCTCGGGCGGAGACCGACGGGGACAAGGGCCACCTCGCCAGCCGCCCGCGCCGGGCGCGGGTGGTCCCCCTGAACCTGCTGGTGGCCCCCCCCCGTCCGGTGATCTGGATCCGGCGGGGGGCCCCGGTCCACACGTGCAGCCATGAAGGGGCCCCGCCTCCGACACCCGAGCGGCGGTGTCTTGGAACGTCCAGGGCTCGATGCGGGGGGACGGCGTACCAGTAGCCCCGGGTATGCTCGACGGTGAGGCGGTGGCGGCGGGCGTCATGAAGGCCGAGGGTGCCATCTTGGGCCTCTTCCAGGAGACCGGCCTGCAGGACCCTCAAGGTGTGGTGCACTCGGAGAATCGGTGGCGTCACCACGGGTATCATGCGTACCCAGGGGTGGATGCCCAGGCAGCGTCGGCGGCAGCGGTGCGCGGCGGGCTCTTGATTGCCCTTCGGGCAGACGTGTTCGCCGCGGAGCAAGTTCGAGACATCGTGGACATCGTGCCGGGCAAGGCCATGGCCCTCGATGTGATGACCGCAGGTGGCACCCTCACGGTCATCAACGTCAACGGCCCGGGCAGCGGCGGCGACTCCTGGGCGTCTAAGGCGTCCTTCTCGGCTGACGTGGCCATGTACGCGGCGGCCAAGAGCGCGGGTGGCACCAGGGCCGTGCTCCTCGGAGGAGACTTCAACGTGTGGCTGGAGTCCCCGTGGCACCCCACCACGAGGAGGTTCCAAGCCCTGTGGGAACAGTGTGGTTTCCACAGGGCAGGCCCGGAACGGGAGGAGGACAGGAGGCCCACGAGGGCAGGGCACCGACTGGACTCCTTCCTTCTGAACTCGCCTCTGGTCCCATTGGCGGCGCGTGAGCGCCCACACTTGGCGCCGGGGCGGTCTCCAGCGTCGCTGGGGTCGGGTCATGGCCCTGTGGTCCCGGACCTCCCGCTGGCGGTGGCCGGCAAAGAGAGGGTCACCAGGATGGCCTACTCGCACGCCCAAGGCAGGCTGCATGCCATACGCCCGGACTCCCCGGGGGTTCGTGAAGCGGCGGCGGCAGTACTGCAGAAGGCCTGCGGGGATCGGCGGCTGCAGGCGTGGCTCTCGTCGGACCACGACACTGCCACCATGGGCACGTCGGAGGTGCAAGCGGTCTTTGACCTGCTCTACGCCTTCCGTGATGACGTGTCCACGGTCACGGGAGTGCGCATGCCATCGGGCGTGGACCCGCAGTACCCGTACGGGCAGGCGGAGACGGAGGCGTCTTTGGCCCAGGTCCTCTCGGATCAGCAGGCCCTGGCCTGGCGCGCCCATTAGCTGTGGCGGGGGGACGCGGCGGCGGCCGGACTCCACTCCCAGGAAGCGACTGCCCTGCTACAGCACCTCCGGCGGGTGGACCCCGACCTATCCCCCGCCTCAGTGGAGGACCTACGTGCCGCGTTGGACCAACAGCTCCACCAGCTAGAGACACGCGTGGAGGAGCTGCGGGGTGTCCTCAGGGGCAACAGGCGCCGGTCCATCAAGGCCTATTGGCGGGGCAGGGTACCGGATCTGCAGCTCCGATGGACGGCGATACGGGGGGCCATCAACGTGGTGAACTATGCCCCGTCGGGCCTATGGTCCGTACGCGTCCGCGAGTCGGAGAAGGTGCTCTTGGAGGCCTCGGGCGTCATTGGCGAGGTCCAGAGGTATTGGGAGGCGCTGTACGCCAAGCGGCTAGTGAACCCGCCGGCCTTCGAGCGGCCGGTCCGGGCCCACATTCCCAGGGGGGTGCCGGAGGAATGGAGGTCGGTACATGACTACTCCCTGCAGGACCTTAAAGACGCCGTGAGGCAGGCCGTGGCGGACGACAAAGCTCCGGGGTCCAACCGGGTCACGGCTGCCCTCATAGCAGAGCTGCCTGAACCGGTGCAGGGGCTCCTAGTGCACGCGTACAGGGCTATCCTGCGGGGTGCGGACGTCCCGGAGTCCTGGCACGAGGCCATTATCTGGCTGATGCCCAAGGGCACAGCCACGGGCAACCTGGACGAGTATAGGCCGATAGCGCTGGGGCAGCAAGACATGCGAATGCTCATGACGCCCCTCATGCGGAGGTTCACAGCTGTCGTGGCACGCAAGGGACTGGCTGCGGACTGGCAGTTCCGGGCCATGCCGGGCTCCACGGCGGCTGCCCCGGTGTTCTTGGCCCAGCGCAGGCTGCAGCGTGGGCTGGAGGAAAACCACGTCCTGGCCTTCGATGTGTCAAAAGCTTTTGACACAGCGCCGCACGGGGCGCTGGCGCTCCTCCTGCGCCACATGGGAGTCCCGGAAGAGGTCATCAGGCTCTTCCACACCCTCAGCTGCGGGTCTCTGGTGCGCCTCGTCACCGCGCACGGCCCGACGCCGAGCATTCGGCTCCACAGGGGCCTGCGGCAGGGCAGTGCGGAGAGCGCTCTGCTCTACCTCCTCCTCTTAGAAATTCTCCTGCGGAGCCTTGCCTGCAAGGCGCGGGGAGATGCTCGCCATGCGGTGCCACCCCTGGTGTAGGCGTACTGTGATGACCTCCTATTGATAGCGCACTCCCTGCCGCAATTCCTGGAGTATGCAGCGGCGATAGCGCGGTATCTAACGGACATGGGCATGTCCCTCAACGTCAGCAAATGCGCCTATGCCAATACTGCTCGCATCCATTCGATCATGCTGTGCCTGAGCCCAGGGAACACGGCGGCCCCATGGGTATGCTTACGTGCCAAGGGCACGGTACCATACTTGGGCCTGTGCCTCGATCCCAGGGGGGTGGCGACCATGAAGGAGAAACATGTACTCCGCTGTGAAGCTCTGCCCGGCTGGTGCAAGAACACGTTGGGGCCGGCGTCGGTGCCTCATGAGGTGATGGCGGCTGTGGTTGGAGGCATCGTGCGGTACGCGGCGCCCTACCTGTCCAACAGGGCGGAGGCGGTGATCAAGCTGAATACTGCCATCAAGGCTGCACCCCTGCAATTCGAGAAGCTGCCCAAGGACCTGTCCAACGTGAAGTGCGGTCGGGTCATGGGTTACGGTTGGCGGATGTCCAGGTTATCTGCCGCGACTCTGTCGTGGCGACCATGGCTCAACTCACCCACCACAGGTCGACGACAGTCCGGGATGAGCTGCGGGCCATGCTCCGGGACATGCACGTGCAGTACGGAGTGTGCGGGCAGTTCATGGTGCCCTCTGCGTCATCCGCCACGCACGCTGGCAATACGTGGGTGGACAGGGTACTCCGGGCGATGGGGACGTTGCGCGTACGACTTCTCATGCCATCGTCAGTGTACTCGTGTGTGCACGCCCATCTGCCGCAAGTGCAGTGGGCGGGGCGGAAGTGGGCGTCCTAGTCCTACACCTTCAAGGGTAGGGACATATGCGTTCTCTCGGGGCCCCGCACAGATGCGGCGGTACAGTCCCTGACTGATCCCGCAAATGACCTCCTGCATGCGCGGCTCCCCTGCCCTGCGCCTGGGCACTGGGCCGTCCAGCTCCAGGAGTGTCAAGAGGACCACCTGCACCTTCCGCACGCAGGAGTAGGGCCCCATCAGCTGGACCACGTGTGGTTCACGGGGCTCCGCGACGTCTTCCGGCCGCAGCTGCCTAGTCCGTTGACTCACCGGCTAATACACCCGGTGCGCCGAAAAAAGGCCAGCAAACGCAATAGACAATCCACTGCGGGGGACGTGTATGTGGTGGGCGGGTACAGGGAGGAAGGATGGGACCCAGCCAACCCGGGGCTATCCATGCCGTTCGTCCCGCTAGCCGCCCTCCTGTTTCTGTTGGGGGACGTCTTTGAGGGTCACCAGCAGCAAGACGATCCGGCGTGCGTCCCCCTACTCACTCCACACGCCGGGGGCGGCATAAACCCGTCACCACTGTGGGTTGTGCACGGGCGGCCAGCGTTTTCCAGGGCATGCGCGGCGGTGCACGGGTGCAGCGAGTGGGCAATTGTTTTTCTGCTACCAGCAGGCCCTGTCCCGGATCCGGATGAGTACTCGGTCCCGGAATTGGTTCGGATGTCCAACGTGCCGCACGATCCGCACGTCGCCGTCACGTCGTTGCGTGATGGCGGCGCGGTGGAACAGGTATCTTTGGTGGTGTACCAGCCCTCCTGCTCCGCAACGGCTTGGGGGGCGGAGTATACCACCGCCCTTGACGCCATCAAGTCAGTCTGTGGATGTGACCTGGCCTGGAGACCACATGCGGTGTATCGGCCGAAGGTAGTCCTGTCCCCGGAGCTCACGGCCTCCAGTGCAGCGTCCCTTGGAAGGGTGGTGCAGAGCCCCCACTCCGACGTGGCGTGGCTGGAACCCCACCGGTACTGCTGGGTGCCGGTGGCGACTAAGGTCACATCGTCTGACGAGTCGCCCCAGGGAGACGACGCCACAAACGTGGCGGTGGCGAGCCACGGAATCCCCACGTGGACGGGTGCCATCTACGGCACGGTCCCGGAGGCAGAGATCATCCGCGCGGCGGCATACCTGTTGCACAAGCCCCCGTCAGCATGCACGGTGCACGTGGTGGATGTGTCCATCATAGGAGCGCATCTCCGCAGGGCGCAGGAGGCCCTGTACCGTGGCATCAAGGGGCCGACAGCACATCTGGTCAACCAGCACGCACTGAGCTGGATAGTGGAGGGGCTGCGGCGGCTGCCACGCCGAGTCTGGGGGCCGCACCACTGGGTGGTGAGGCAGAGCTCGCACTTGGCGGCGCTCCCGCTTGAAGCGCCGGACTCTGCCGCGGCCCGTGCACTGGCCCCGCCTGTCCATCTCGTCCAGCCAAAGGAGCACGCCATCCTCTTGGTGCCGGGGGATAATGGAGAGCTCGAGCCGCATGTGCCATCCATGCAAGCCCTTCAGCAAGTCCGGGAGATGGAGTGGCGTTCGCTAGCGGCACGCACCAGGGCGCACACGCCACTGGCTGGCACCTGCGAGGCGGTGCCCCTGGGAGCTGTACACCACGGCCCAACGCACAGAAATATGCTGCGGGCACGTGACGGTCGCTTGTCCACCATGCAGGTCATGCGACGGTGGAGACAGAAGCTCACGCGTATGGCAATACCGGCCCAACCCTGTATCTTCTGTGGCGGACCGGAGGAGGACATTGGCCACATGCGCTTACTGTGTGCGCGGGACGAGGAGGTGGCTGGGCTCCTGTGCAGGCGTGTGGAGGAGTTCACGGCGGAGCTACCCCTGACAGACAGGGCGGTGGAGTTCGTGGCGTGGAGGGAGCACGGCTGCAGGTGGACTGAATCCCTCATGGCGGGTGTCGTCCCCGGGGACCTAAACCAGCTGTTCGCTGCGGTGCGAGCGGCGTCGTCCCGGGGCCCTGCCAAGGCCAGGCTCTTTGTGGAGGACATGGTCCAGATTGGGGAAGATGTGTATGCCCGCAGGAACCATCGGCTCACCCAGATCATGCAGCTGCCGATGCCAGATCAAAGGAGGGCGGTATACGCGTTCCTGCGAGGTGACACACCCTTCTGCCCGCCGGCAGGGAGGATCCATCAGCGTCCGCCGTGGAACCCGTTTGCCGGCCTCCCCGGCGACCTGCGGGCAACCTTTCAGAGGGCACCACTGCACGCACTGCTGGTGCCACGGTCGTGCATCGCGCACGAAGAGGCCATGTCCTTGTTCCCTCACTGGATGGCGGCGGTGGCGCAGGCCTTCAGCCAGTGGATCGGTTCCTGGGTGGCACGGGACTTCACGGCATTCAGGGAGTGGTCCCGCGTGGTGTCGGCGCAATTGTGGGCCCTGGTGCGTGGTACCATGGTGAGAAGCCCTGACGGCCAGAGTGATCCCTAGCTCCAGGTGTACGGCAACCATCCAGGTGTGACGAAACGTCATGGGCTGGCCTCGCGAGGTGCTGCCGGTCCTTCAGCAACCTCCGTGCAGTGTCCCAATCCTGGCGGTGGCTGTCGTACTTGACGTGGGTACGTTGTGGCTGTATGACCGGCAGCTGCGACGAGCCATACCAGCGGTCACGGAACAGCGGTCCATGGCAGTGTTAGTGGGCTCCAAGCAGCTGGCACGGGTACAGGGCGACGACGCGCAGGGCCACGTCACGGAGGCCATGTTCTCTCTGCCAGAGGGGGACGACCACGTGGCTGCCAATGCCCGTCACACCCTTGACACCCTGGGCCTCGCGGCGGTCATTGAGGCTCGGGCGGGAGGACAACGCTTGGTTCTAGCATCCGCCAGGGGCCCGGGGCAGGACGGGGTTGATGTCATCGGGGAGGTCTTACGGGACTACGGTTGGGAGCTCATGGCGCATGGCACACACAGCCCCAAAGTTGCGCTGTGGCCCCGGCTGCTTGAGAGCCTGCCAGTGATGCCCGACGGGCGACCGATACTCCGCCCGGTGTCCATGTGGGAGGAAGCGAGGCGCAGCCTCCTCAGTTGTGCCACAGCACGCACGCTGGCGGGTGCTTTGCTCGGACTCCAGGACGCGTGCTGCGATGTATGGCAGGACCTATGGTCGCAGTGTTGTGATGGTAGCTGCGTTCCGTCGCGGTCTGTGCTTCCAAAGCGATGCCACGGGTGCGGGGAAACAGCGTCAGTTTGGGTTCATCAATGTGCCTCCGTCCCACTATGTGGGACATGTAAGGAGCGTGCCGATAGGGGGTGGCCTAAGGCGAGGTGGGCACTGCGGCACTCTGGACAGATGTCCTCAAGTGCCTGGAAGACAATCCAGGGTGGCCTGAAGAGCGTCCGAGTGGAAGGGGTACGGTGCCCTGGAGCACCGTCGGCAGCCCTGCCCCTGCTGCTGTGGTGGGCGGCTCTGGAGGGCGACTCGCGGATACTCTGGTTGTGGCATCACGGAGGAAATGGTGACGGCGTGGTGGGGGCCGGGGGTGATGCAGATTGATGGGGTTAGGAATTGTGGGTGCACCTGCTACCGTCCCTACGCTGAACGCAGCGGAGGGGGTAGCGCCTGAGAAGCAGTGCCCTCATGGCCTGATTGTGCGGTACTGGCAGGCGGCGTATGACGGCCAACGCGATGTGACAGGTCGTGCCGGCCTGATGGTGAGCCGTACTGCCCCTGTGCATGAGGGTCGGACAGGGATGCTGCACCCGCCTGCCCCGGGTCGCCGCATACAACAGTGAGGTGTCATGGGTCGTCCCGACTAGGGTAATAAGGCCCAAACCCCTGTAGGGTATTCGCATGGCACCGGGGTCTCTACTGGCGGCCTGGCTACGGCAGTATTGAGAGTAGTTGCTCGGGATACACCGGGGGTGCACGGAGTTGTCTGGGGGTTACGGCGTTACGGCGCCCCCTGGGGGTGTTACACGGGGTTGCGGGGACAGCCTGCAGGCCCCGGGGGCGGCGACGAAGCGATGATGTGTGCGTGGAGGGATGTGACGGCGAGGTCGTCAGGTGGACAGTATGGCGGGCGTCCTGGAGGCGGCGTGGCAGCCTGGGAGGAGCACTCACGGGGGGCACGCGGAGTTCAAGGTGGCGGTGTACTGGCGTCTTGGGGGTATACGCGGCGGTACTGGGGTCCGTACGGTGGGGGTACGCGGCGGTATCGGGGAACCGTACAGTGGGGGAGCAACGGGGATGCATGGCGGTACTGGGGTGTCCCCCTGACCCCTCTAACAACTCAGGGGGCGCGTGGGGGCATCCCCTGGCCCCGTTAACAAACTAGAGGGACCGTGCCTGCGGGCATGTACATAGTGTAACCTCTGACCATGGCCTTGCGGTTGCGGTTGTGCGTATGCTGCCGGCTAGCAGGTGGCATCGGCGTGGCAACAGCGGTACTGCGCGGCGTTGTAGCGAAGAGTATGCGGTCGCCTCACCATTGTAACGACTTACCCCTGGGGGGCGCCAGTCCGGTCGGCTAGAGGCGGGGAGAGAGGAGGAGCGGCATGCAGAGTGGTCCGGGGGGTGACGCGCGGGCCAATGCTATAAGTAGGCTCGCCACGTCGTCGGTGGGGGCCGAACCTGCGGCCTAGCCGCTGCTGTGGCGGAAGAGGCGCAACCACGGGCGCTGGCCAAACAGTGCAGGTAAGGGTCAAGGGTAGGCGCCAGGGCAATGTATGTGGGCCAGATGAGGTGCACCTGGTTACCACAGCCCGGGGCGAGCCTCTGGTGGGTACCCCTACAGCGGGTCAAAATCAAGCTACGGCACCCACCATCCCGAATCCCAGCCAACGATATTCACGGGTTGCGCCACTCCCGTCGCGTAGCGGCCGGCGTCCCCCCTGAAGACCCTCATGTTATATTATACGTGGGAAAGAGGATGCCTCGAAGCTAATTGGGTACTGGCCCCTGACATGGAGTGCCGGCATGGTATATATCTGGGGTGTGGGTGCAGCTCAGGGCTACGGGGACGTGGAGTTGATACCGTGTTTCTGTACTATACTAGGGGACTGGTGCGGTGGGTCGGCGGCGTACATTGTGCGGACATGGGGGCGACGAAAGCTGAGGGCCAGGCTGGGCTGGCCCTCCCAGAAATCCTGGCTATGCATATCCGGGTTATTGCGTGCTGGCAGTGGGATATGTGGAGTCGGGGCTGGTGGGCAATTACGAGTACGCAGATGGCAATAGATTCCGTGGGGTCACGGGTGATGGACGTCTCCACGGTGGCGGGGGTACGCGAACGACGGAGGGTTCGCTCTTGCTTCGCCGCATGCGTGCTGCTTTGTTCCTTCGTTGCCGCTTTGCGCCGGACAGAGAAGCCCTTGCTTTCTGCTTGTTGCGATCCTGCTGCGTTGCTGTGCCTTGCCCCCTTACCCCCGGCGAACAAACGGGCCCGCGTCCGTCGCCGTTGCTAATGCTAACGCTATGCCGTTGCCACTGCCCCCAAAGCCTGGTTGACCGGTATCCCCGGTCCTCTGGGTCCTCCGTCATGCTGTGGGCCACCTCAGGCAGCCCTGGGACCCACGGGATCGAGCGAGGCAGGAACCACCTGTCGGCGCGAGATGCCCGGTAACTCCAGTAGACGGCATGATAAGTGGTTATGACTGTGACTATGACTTTGTATGTATGTATGTATGTATGTATGTATGTATGTATGTATGTATGTATGTATGTATGTATGTATGTATGCATGTATGTATGTATGTATGTATGTATGTATGTATGTATGTATGTATGTATGTATGTATGTATGTATGTATGTATGTATGTATGTATGTATGTATGTAGTATGAGAGGTCAAGGGGCTAAGTGGTGTGTGAAACCGCCTCGGGGGGGTGCTTTCCCTACGGTTTTGTATGTTTTTGGTGATGCAAGCCTCAAGGATTGCTGGGGGGGAGCGGCAAAACTTGTGGACGGTCAGGGTCATGTGTGGCTGGACTACAGTGTATCCCTCTCTGCTATTGGTCTCAGCACCAAGTTGGTAGAAGCCTCTGTTGTTCTCTCTGCGGTAGTTGCCATTGCCGAATTTGTCTCCTCCCATGGCGTGTGCTTAAAAGAAATCTGGGTGTGGTCTGATTGTTTGTCAGCTGTGCAATCTATGCAGCCCAAAGACATGGCGGACAAAACTGCATCAATCATGGATAGGGTTGTCGCACACTTTGTCTTGACGCATCTTCCCGTTCAGATGGGTTGGGTGCCAGCACAGCACGATACGGAACTTGATGACCGGATATCATCGTTCAACTCCGAAATGGACTCTGAAGCGAAAGCTGGTGCGCGCCGTGAGCGTCAGGAGGTCTCAGTTCTTGATGTATGGCTGGACAGAGATTCCATTCTTCCATTCCAGGGTGACAGATTGATAGTCGACCTCAAGCGACATCTGCTTAGTCAATCTGATGATGCTCTCCTCAGCGTGTCTTCCTCTCGCTCACCCACCCCTCCGGAGAGATCATGGCGCATGGTGCTACCCGAATCGGTCTCAGGGCTCAAGTGCTGGGTGCAGCTGCAGCCATTAGGAATAGAGCATTGGGGACGCATAAGGGCTTGGAGTGTGTGTGCGTCAGCAGACCAGTGGGAGTGGCAACACAGAGAAGCGGAATGCTCGCTGTGCTCCATGTGGTGTCACTCGGTAACACAGCATACATTCCACGAATGCGTATTTACTAAAGTGCGGGTTCTTGCTTGGTCTGGACATGTCTGCGAAATTCTGTGTGCTGCGGGCATTCCCCGTGACCGTATCACTCTTCGATGGGGGGGTGTTGAGATTTTGGGACATCCGGGTCTGTTCATTGTCTGGTGTCATCCTGCGGAGGGAGCTGCTATATCTGATTCCTCGAAATCAGTGAAGCCAGTGTGGCCCATATGGCTCGGGTTAGGCCCAATTAGGGGTATTTCGCTGGTTCTCTCCAAATTAGGTGTCAGTCAACCACATATCCTTATATATCAAGTCCCAGAGAGCGCGTATGCCATGGTACACGGTGGGTACGATACAGATAATGTCCGGCTTCCGTGCCCTCTGTTTCATTCTCACTGCAATGCAGGAATGAACTCGGGTGTGCTGCTGGGGTTTCAGACGCAAGCTGCACATACGGGCAGTCACACTCCCTCCAACTTGCTCTGGGTTCTTTTCTCGTCTGTTCGGGGGAAAGGATACGTAGGGCATGTTCTGGTGAGTTGCAAGGGGATAGTTAAGATGACGATCTGGCACTCTAAAGTCCCCTCCGTATGGATCAGCGAATGCGAGGGGAACCTTCATTCTGTCGTCCCAGAGGCAATGAGGAGACGACTGGGGGGGGAGGGTGTGTATTGGTGCCTCCTGGGTGTGCAATGGCCATGGGAGGGCACTTTTTTGGAATTTCTTGGGATGAGCTTTGAGCTTCTCCTCGCCGGAAAATCCTGAGAAGGGGTCCTCAATCAGAAAATCAGCGGTGGTCACGGGCTACTCCACACGGGGCTCACATGCAAGCGTCCACAAACAAAGCCAAAAAACGAGACCGGTTTCGGCCCAACACTAGGCCCTCATCAGTCTGAGCGTGTGATAACAAAGGATATTCAAAAAGACATTCTTTATCTCACATCAGTGCGTGTATCACACATGCAGACATCCGTCATTTTACTGGCGTGTTCCATCCGGTGTATTATACATCTGGTTCACTGACTTCACTGAAAATACATGTGCATAGCGCAGGAATTGCATTCACAAATATTCAAAACACATGATATTTTGGCAGTGTGTGTGACTTGTTGAGGCGACGCGGCAGCGCTTACTCTCGCTGCAGTTGCCATTTTCAGCTGCTGCCCTGCAATTCAACAACAGGCTGGCATCCATAGACAAACTGTCTGCAGCTGGCTGGACATTCCCCAGATCATTCAGGGTTTTTACCAGCGCTCTGTGCCAGCGCTTCCTGAGATTTGGCTGTGGACGGTTGACTGCGAACAGTTTGGTCCCAGGAATTGATTTTTTGATCTGTTGGTTCAGTCCGTGAATTGGATCTCCATACTTCAGGGGAATGCACGCCTCATATGGCACTCTCCACACATGGATGCGAAAAAATTCCAAAAAACTACCCACCCTCCTACCCTTTGTTTTGGAATTTCGTGTCATGTATCTGTCCTTCTCAGACCAACTCACAGGCAAGGAACTTTTTTGGGGACCCCTTCTCAGGATTTTCCGGCGAGGACAAGCTCAAAGCTCATCCCCAAAAATTCCAACCCCCCCCCCCTAGGGGCCTTCGGCCCACTTCTACTGGGGGGGGGGAGTCGCGTCTAAAAGCGAGGGGACGGCCCCCCCGCGGGGAGGGGCTTCGCCAGGATTCGGGAGTCCAGCTGTGGCATTTTATGGTGCGGACAGAGCAGTCGTGTCTGTCACTGGGCCGGGTTATTTCTGATGCCTCTCACTCCCGCGGTGTTCCCCCGCCTGTGCTGAAACCTGTTCTAGATATGCAAATTTGGTAACCGTCTCTCTTGAGGACGTGTGAACAGGTATCAGCCAGATTCTGGGAGGCATAGATCGACATCAGCTCCCAGCACGACTTATGGATCATACCACTATGCCTATTCTGGGTCTAAGGGAAGCAAAGGAGGATCCATGGGTAAGCAGGGTGGCAAAGGCAAGGGGAAACACATGTACTAAGTCGATATGACACGTGCTTTCAGAAGAGTGCGGGCTGGGTCGAGAGTCACATCCTTGCTAAGTCACATTCGTTCAGAGATTTGATTTGCTTTGTGTTCGGTGTGTAGGTTGTAGGGGAGGCTTGCTGTGGAACTCGGAAGGGGACTGGTCCGAACCTAGACAAAGCGGGTTTTTCAAATCAAATCAAATCAAATCATATATGTATGTATGTATGTACGTATGTATGTATGTATGTATGTATGTATGTATGTATGTATGTATGTATGTATGTATGTATGTATGTATGTATGTAGTTGTTGTTGTTGTTGTTGAGGGCACCCAGCACGTGCCGGCGGGAGAAATTGCCAGACACGCTCTCCCTGGGCAGGGCGCAAGGGAGCAGTCGGCCGGCGTCACGCTGGCCGGGCGTGTGCCGACGTCGACCGAGGGGGGGGGGGGGGGGGGTTCCGCCTTCTGTCTGGGGGGGGGGGGGGCGCGCGTCGCTGTGAGAGGGACCACCTGTCCGTGTGACCCTGGTTCTCTCCCCCGCCGTGGGGGGAGGGCGTGCGCACCTGTGCGAAACGGAGGCGGGAGGGGGGGCGGGATGGAGGGACCACCTGTCCGGGGACCTGCGGGGCCCCGGTTCCCCTTGCTTCCAGCCGCCACTCCCCTGCGACGAGGGAGGGGGCTACGTCCTGTGCGGAGGTGGAGTAAGGAGGATGGAGGGGGCGGGGACTATGTATGGTCTATCCCCTGGTGCCCGTCCCTGTGTCCCGTGTGCGGGAGGCCGTGCGGCATGGTCGGCGGGGGGGTTCAGGCCTGGGCCGGGCGCGTGGGTAGCGGCGGGCGGCCGAGGCGGAGGCGGCGTCATGCGGGTGCGGGGCCCGTGGCGGTCGCGGGGCGGTGTGGGCGGACCGGCCGGCGGCCGGCGGTGGCCCTGAGAGCCCCACTCCTTGGGGTCGCCGGGCGCGCCGGGGGCACGCGTGCCGCGCAGGCCTGGCCGTGGGGGGCGCGTGTGCAAGGGCGTCGGCGCGCCCGATGCGGGCCCCTCTGCGGGCCGCGGGACCAGCGGCTAGCTGGAAGCGTGGCCTGGGGGCCGAGGCCTGGGCCGGGCGTGTGGGTAGCGGCGGGCGGCCGTGGCGGAGGCGGCGCCATGCGGGTGCGGGGCCCGTGGCGGCCGCGGGGCGGCGCAGGCGGACCGGCCGGTGGCCGGCGGCGGCCCTAAGAGCCCCACTCCATGGGGTCGGCGGGCGCGCTGGGGGTGCAGGGGCGTGGTGCGGTGCAGCGGCGCAGCCGTGCGGGGCGGCGCAGGGGCGCAGCAGTGTGGGGCCGCGCAGGGGCGCGGCGCGGGGCTGCGCAGGGCTGCAGCGTGGGGCTGCGTAGGGGCGGTGGGGGCACGGCGTGCACGTTGGGGGGGGGGGGGGGGGGCTTTGGGCTGGTGGGTGGGTGCGCGCGCGAGGGGGTCGGGGGTGCGGTGAGCTCAGCCGCAGAGCGTCACCGTGCGGCCGACCGGGCGGAGGAGCGGCTGGGGCTGGCCAAAGTCGGCCGGGGAGCCCGGGGCGCTCGAGGTGTCGGGGGGGCCGCGGTCAGCGGTGGGGCCCGCACCCCGCTCGGCGGGGACGAATCCCGCCGAGCATCGTCCACGGGGGCGAATCCCGGTGGAGGCGGGGGGGAGCGCCACGCCGTCCCCTCGCGGCCGAACCGGACCGGGACGGGCCCCGCCGGAGGGATACCGGGGGGGCGGGCGGGGCTGGGCACCGGGGCTCCGGGGCCCGGGTCCCTGGTGGTTGTGGGCCGGCGCGGGGGAGACCGGGGCCGTGTAGGGGCGCAGCAGCGTGGGGCTGCGCAGGGGCGCAGCGTGGGGCTGAGTAGGGGCGCAGCGTGGGGCTGCGCGGGGGCGCAGCGTGGGGCCGCGCAGGGGCGCAGCAGTGTGGGGCGGCGCTGGGGCGCAGCAGTGTGTGGCTGCGCAGGGGCGCAGCGCGGGGCCGCGCAGGGGCGCAGCAGCGTGGGGCTGCGCCGGGGCGCGGCATGGGGCCGTGAAGGGGGGCTGCAGCGTGGGGCTGCGCAGGGGCGTAGCGTGGGGCTGAGCAGGGGCGCAGCGTGGGGCCGCGCAGGGGCGCAGCGCGGTGCGGCGCACGGGCGCAGCAGTGTGGGGCGGCGCAGGGGCGCAGCAGTGTGGGGCTGCGCGGGGGCGCAGCGTGGGGCTGCGCAGGGGCGCAGCAGCGTGGGGCTGCGCAGGGGCGCAGCGCGGGGCCGCGCGTGGGCGCGGCATGGGGCCGTGGAGGGGTGCAGCAGCGTGGGGCTGCGCAGGGGCGCAGCGTGGGGCTGCGTAGGGCTGCGCAGCAGCGTGGGGCTGCGCATGGGCGTAGCAGCGCGGGGCTGCGCGGGGCGTAGCGTGGGGCCGCGAATGGGGCGCAGCGGGGGGCTGCGTAGGGGCGCAGCAGCGTTGGGCTGGGCAGGGGCGCAGCGTGGGGCTGCGCGGGGGCGCGGCAAGGGGCTGCGCGGGGGCGCGGCAAGGGGCCGTGCAGGGGCGTAGCAGTGTGGGGCTGCGCAGGGGCGCAGCGTGGGGCTGCGCAGGGGCGCAGCAGCGTGGGGCTGCGCCGGGGCGCGGCATGGGGCCGTGAAGGGGCGCAGCAGCATGGGGCTGCGCAGCGTGGGGCTCAGTAGGGGCGCAGCGCGGGGCTGCGCAGGGGCGCAGCGTGGTGCGGCGCAGGGGCGCAGCAGTGTGGGGCGGCGCAGGGGCGCAGCAGTGTGGGGCTGCGCGGGGGCGTAGCGCGGGGCTGCGCAGGGGCGCAGCAGCGTGGGGCTGCGCAGGGGCGCAGCGCGGGGCCGCGCATGGGCGCGGCATGGGGCCGTGGAGGGGTGCAGCAGCGTGGGGCTGCGCAGGGGCGCGGCGTGGGGCGGTGCCGGGGCGCAGCAGTGTGGCGCTGTGCAGGGGCGCAGCGCGGGGCTGCGCAGGGGAGCAGCAGAGTGGGGCCGCGCAGGGGAGCAGCAGCACGGGGCTGCGCAGGGGCGTAGCAGCGCGGGGTTGCGTCAGGGTGCAGCGAGGGGCTACGAATGGGGCGCAGCGGGGGGCTGCGTAGGGGCGCAGCAGCTTTGGGCTGCGCAGGGGCGCAGCGTGGGGCTGCGCGGGGGCGCGGCTAGGGGCCGTGCAGGGGCTCGGCGCGGAGCCGCGCAGGGGCGCAGCAGCGTGGGGCCGCGCAGGAGTGCGGCGTGGGGCCGCGTATGGGCGTGGCATGGGGCCGTGAAGGGGCGCGGCGCGGGGCCGCGCAGGGGCGCAGCAGCGTGGGGCTGCGCACGGGCGTAGCAGCGCGGGGCTGCGCCAGGGTGCAGCGAGGGGCTGCGAATGGGGCGCAGCGTTGGGCTGCGCGGGGGCGCAGCGTGGGGCTGCGCGGGGGCGCGGCAAGGGGTCGTGCAGGGGCGCGGCGCGGGGCCGCGCAGGGGCGCAGCAGCGTGGGGCTGCGCGGGGGCGCAGCAGCATGGGGCTGCGCCGGGGCGTGGTATGGGGCCGTGAAGGGGCGTAGCAGCGTGGGGCTGCGTAGGGGCGCAGCGTGGGGCCGCGTAGGGGCGCAGCGTGGTGCGGCGCAGGGGCGCAGCAGTGCGGGGCTGCGCAGGGGCGCAGTGCGGGGCTGCGCAGGGGTGCAGCGTGGGGCTGCGCAGATGCGAAGCGCGGGGTGGCGCAGGGGCGCAGCAGCGTGGGGCCGCGCAGGGGAGCAGCCGCGTGGGGCTGTGCAGGGGCGCAGCGCGGGGCTGGGCAGGGGCGCAGCCTGGGGCCGCGCAGGAGTGCAGCGTGGGGCCGCGTATGGGCTTGGCATGGGGCCGTGCAGGGGCGCGGCGCGGGGCCGCGCAGGGGCGCAGCAGCGTGGGGCTGCGCAGGGGCGTAGCAGCGTGGGGCCGCGCCGGGGCGCGGTATGGGACCGTGCAGGGGCGCCGCAACGTGGGGCCGCGTAGGGGCGCAGCGTGGGGCTGCGTAGGGGCGCAACGGTTTGGGGCGGCGCAGGGGCGTAGCAGCGCGGGGCTGCAGGGGCGCAGCGCGGGGTTGCGCAGGGGCGCAGCGTGGGGCCGCGCAGGGGCGCAGCGCGGGGCTGCGCAGGGGCGCAGCGCGGGGTTGCGCAGGGGCGCAACGGCGTGGGGCCGCGCAGGGGAGCAGCAGCGTGGGGCTGCGCAGGGGCGCAGCAGCCTGGGGCTGGGCAGGGGCGCAGCAGCGTGGGGCTGCGCAGTGGCGCGGCAGCCAGGGCTGTGCAGGGGCGCAGCAGCGTGGGGCCGTGCAGGGGCGTAGCAACGTGGGCGCAGCAACCTGGGGCTGCGCAGGGGCGGAGCAGCCTGGGGCTGCGCTGGAGGGCAGCGTGGGGCTGCGCAGGGGCGCAGCAGCCCGGGGCTGGGCAGGGGCGCAGCAGCGTGGGGCTGCGCTGGAGTGCCGCGTGGGGCTGCGCAGGGGCGCAGCAGCGTGGGGCTGCGCAGGGACGCAGCGCGGAGCAGCCCCGGGGGGCAGCGTGGGGCCGTGGAGGGGCGCAGCGTGGGGCTGCGCAGCGGCGCAGCAGCGTGGGGCTGCGCAGGGGCGCATCGAGCGGCGGCGCAGTGGTGGGAGGCTGCGCAGGGGCGCATCATGGGGCCGCGTATGGCCGCGGCGCGGAGCTGCGCAGGGGTGCAGCAGCGTGGGGCTGCGCAGAGCAGCTGTGTGGGGCGGCGCAGCGGTTGGGGGGCTGTGTAGGGGCGCAGCGAGCGGCGGCGCAGTGGTGGGAGGCTGCGCAGGGGCGCATCATGGGGCCGCGTATGGGCGCGGCGCGGAGCTGCGCAGGGGTGCAGCAGCGTGGGGCTGCGCAGAGCAGCTGTGTGGGGCGGCGCAGCGGTGGGGGGGCTGTGTAGGGGCGCAGCGGCATGGGGGTGCGCTGGGGCGCAGCGTGTGGCTGTACAGGGGCGCAGTGCGGCGCTGCGCAGGGGCGCAGCGTGGGGCCCTCAGGAGCGCAGCAGCGTGGGGCTGCGCAGGGGCGCAGCGAGCGGCGGCGCAGTGGTGGGAGGCTGCGCAGGGGCGCATCATGGGGCCGCGTATGGGCGCGGCGCGGAGCTGCGCAGGGGCGCAGCAGCGTGGGGCTGCGCTTGGGCGCAGTGTGGGGCTGCACAGGGGCGCAGCAGCGGGGGGCTGTGCAGGGGCGCAGCAGCGTGGGGCTGCGCAAAGGTGTTGTATGTGGCTGCCTAGGGGCGCAGCGTGGGGCTGCGCAGGGGCGCAGCAGCGTGGGGCCGCGCAGGGGCGCGGCAGTGTGGGCTGCGCGGGGGCGCAGTGGCGTGGGGCCGCGCATGGGCGCAGCAGCGAGGGCTGTGCAGGGGCGCAGCAGCGCGGGGCCGCGCGGGGGCGCTGCAGCGTGGGGCTGCGCAGGGGTGCAGCAGCGTGGGGATGCAAAGGGGCGCAGCGTGGGGCTGCGCATGGGCGCGGCAGCATGGGGCTGTGCAGGGGCGCAGCAGCGCGGGGCCACGCAGGGGCGCAGCAGTGTGGGGCTGCGCAAGGGCGCAGCGGCGTGGGGCTGTCGTGTAGGGTAGAGGAAGGGGTGGCGTGAGGGCGGCGGGGGGTGTGGGGCCCTGCTCGACAGACAACGGTCCAGAGTCGGGCCCCTGGTGGGCGGTCGGGGGCGGCGTGGGGTGCGTGGGGGCGCGCCGTGGTGTGGTGTGGGGGTGTGGCCTGCTACCTAGCCTTTCACTACGAGGATGTGGCGAGGAAGACGCAGGGGAACTGAGGCGGGAAAGCTTGGGGATGGGGGCTGGGGCGGTGGCGGCGGGTTATCCCTGGCTGGGATGGCCGGGGTGCCCTGGGGTCCCGTGGGGGCGGAGGCTCCCCACGTCGGCCTGGTGCGAAACCACGACCTGTGTTTCCGTCACCGAAGTTCTTAGGGTTCTACCCCAGGAACTTACCCGCCGCGCGGACTGTGGGCCGGGACGGCCAAGGGGGATGACAATGAAGAGGAAATGGGGGGCCAGGATGAGCCTGGCGGTCGGCACCTTCCCTCGGCCTGGGGGAGGCCGTTGCCCGGGGCTATTCCCTTCCTCCCGTGGCCGTGGTGCTGTGGTGGGTGGTGGTGTGGTACCCCCCAACCGGCGTCTGTGCCCGGTGCCGTGGGCACAGACCCCTGTTGGGGGCGGGTATGAAGCGCCCGGTCGCCTCGCCCCCCTGCACCACAGCCCGCCAGGCGCTGCTAGGCCTCTAGCGCCAGCTGTCGTGGGGGGGGCGCTCGGGGCAGTGCGGGGCCCCTCCGCTCTCCTGGCGGCCCGCACTGCCCGTATTATGCAACAAGGGGCGGCGCGGGCTCGAACCGCACGCGCGGGCCGCGCCGCCCCAGCCGGGGTGGGGGACAGGGGGGGGGACAGGGGGGGGTCAGGGGGTCGCGGCAGGTGGCTGGAGGGTGGCGGGGGCTTGTACCGCGCACCGGCGGGCCCCACCACCCTCCAGTCAGGAGGCGCGGCTGTAGGGTCCTGGGGGCCCCACCCAGGCGCCTTCGGCCCCCCGTGCGGTTGCGGTGAGGGGGAGGGGAGGCAAAGGCCACTCGCGGCCATGACACATGGTGCACAGGGAGGGAGGTATGACTCATGCAATGCCATGATGCATGCAGCAGGGGGAAGGAGGGCAAGGCCTGGACCCCCACCGAGTTTGGGGGGTCCCCCTTCTCAGCCAGGTGTCGCCCGTCGGCGGCTGCGGAAGCCCACCTCGGTGGCGACGCTAACCTGTGAAGAAGGAGGGGGGGTGCGAGGGGAGGGGGAGTGGTGTGCATGCGGGGAGGGGGGGGGGCTGTGGGCCGGTTGGCGGGCGCGCGCGCGAGGGGGTGGGGTAGCGGTGTGCTCAGCCGCGAGCGTCACCGTTCGGCTGACCGGGGAGGAGGGGCGGCCGGGGCTGGCCAAAGTCGGCCGGGGAGCCCGGGGCGCCCGCGGCGCTGGGGGCCACGGTCAGCGGAGGGGCCCGCGCCCCGCTCGGCGGGGACGAATCCCGCCGAGCATCATCCACGGGGGCGAATCCTGGTGGAGGCGGGGGGAAGCGCCAC
Organism: Eutreptiella sp. 'Long Island Sound 2002'; assembly: GCA_964036045.1. NCBI lineage: Eukaryota > Euglenozoa > Euglenophyceae > Eutreptiales > Eutreptiaceae > Eutreptiella > Eutreptiella sp. 'Long Island Sound 2002'. The sequence goes on from OZ038379.1 coordinate 157,660,062, forward strand.
GCCGTCCCCTCGCGGCCGAACCGGACCGGGACGGGCCCCGCCGGATGGATACCGGGGGGGCGGGCGGGGCTGGGCTCCGGGGCTCCGGGGCCCGGGACCCTGGTGGCTGTGGGCCGGCGCGGGGGGACCGGGCGGGCCTCTGGGCTGCGGCTGGTGAGGGGGGGGCGTGGAAGGGCCCAGCGGGCTCGGGGGCGAACCCCGAGGGGCCCCCGGGGGCTGGGCGAGGGCTCCCGAGGGCGGCCGTTCCTTGAGGGGGGGGGGGGGGTTGCTCCCTGCCCGGGGGACGACGGGGGCCCCTCTTGAGCGAGGGGGGGGGGAGGGCGTGTATCGCCCGGTGTAGGGCCATGTCGATTCATGGCCGCGCGGCATGGGACTATATCCCCAACCCCTCCGCGCCGGAGTCCGTTTTTTGGGGGGCTGTGGGGGGGGGGGCTGGCGGTTGTTGTGTGCACCCTCCCATGCGGGGGGGGGGGGGGGTCGCCGGTGGGAGCTCCGTCCGGCGTGGCCGTTAAAACCCGGTGGCGTCCCCTGGGCTCGTGGGCCCCTTCGAGGAAGAACCTCGGATTCGCCGGGGGGGACTCCGCTATATGTATGTATGTATGTATGTATGTATGTATGTATGTATGTATGTATGTATGTATGTATGTATGTATGTATGTATGTATGTATGTATGTATGTATGTATGTATGTATGTATGTATGTATGTATGTATGTATGTATGTATGTATGTATGTATGTATGTATGTATGTATGTACATGTATGTATGTATGTATGTATGTATGTATGTATGTATGTATGTATGTATGTATGTATGTATGTATGTATGTATGTATGTATGTATGTATGTATGTATGTATGTATGTATGTATGTATGTATGTATGTATGTATGTATGTATGTATGTATGTATGTATGTATGTATGTATGTATGTATGTATGTATGTATGCATGTATGTGTATGTATGTATGTATGTATGTATGTATGTATGTATGTATGTATGTATGTATGTATGTATGTATGTATGTATGTATGTATGTATGTATGTATGTATGTATGTATGTATGTATGTATGTATGTATGTATGTATGTATGTATGTATGTATGTATGTATGTATGTATGTATGTATGTATGTATGTATGTATGTATGTATGTATGTATGTATGTATGTATGTATGTATGTATGTATGTATGTATGTATGTATGTATGTATGTATGTACGTACGTACGTACGTACGTACGTCGTACGTACGTACATACGTACGTACGTACGTACGTAGGTACGTACGTAGGTACGCAGGTAGGTAGGTAGGTAGGTAGGTAGGTAGGTAGGTAGGTAGGCATGGGACTATATCCCCAACCCTCCGCGCCGGAGTCCCTTTTTTGGGGGGGCTGTGGGGGGGGGGGGGGGGCTGGCGGTTGTTGTGTGCACCCTCCATGCGGGGGGGGGGGTCGCCGGTGGGAGCTCTGTCCGGCGTGGCCGTTAAAACCCGGTGGCGTCCCCTGGGCTCGTGGGCCCCTTCGAGGAAGAACCTCGGATTCGCCGGGGGGGACTCCGCTATATGTATGTATGTATGTATGTATGTATGTATGTATGTATGTATGTATGTATGTATGTATGTATGTATGTATGTATGTATGTATGTATGTATGTATGTATGTATGTATGTATGTATGTATGTATGTATGTATGTATGTATGTATGTATGTATGTATGTATGTATGTATGTATGTATGTATGTATGTACGTACGTACGTACGTACGTACGTACGTACGTACGTACATACGTACGTACGTACGTACGTACGTACGTACGTACGTAGGTAGGTAGGTAGGTAGGTAGGTAGGTAGGTAGGTAGGTAGGTAGGTAGGTAGGTAGGTAGGTAGTTGTTGTTGTTGTTGTTGTTGTGGCACCCAGCACGAGCCGGCGGGAGAAATTGCCAGACACGCTCTCCCTGGGCAGGGCGCAAGGGAGCAGTCGGCCGGCGTCACGCTAGCCGGGCTTGTGCCGACGACGATTGAGGGGGGGGGGGGGGGGGGGGGGCATGGTGTGGTGGGGGGGGGGGGGCGAGTGCGCGCGGAGAAGGGAGGGGTCACCTGTGAGTTACCCTGGAGCCCTCCCCCGTCTCGTGGGGGGAGAGCGTCCCGACCTGTGCGAAGCGGCTGTGGAGGGGGTGGAGGGCTTGGCGGGGACCTTGGGGTGGGGAAGGCACGCCCGGGTCCGCGGACACTCCGCGCCTTGCCCGGACATCCCGCCGAGGTGGCCGTTCCTCGTGTGTGGCCGTGGTGTGGCCGGGGGCGCTAGCCCGTGCGCCTAGCCTTCGTCGGGGGCGAGGGGAGGCCCGGGAGTTGCTTTCTGCTGGCGCCTAGTCACCGCCGCACGTGTTGTGGTGTGGCCGCCTCGTCTCCGGTGGTGCGGGCGCGCGCGCGCGTCGGGCAGCGGGGAGGGAGGGCACAAGGGCGGGAGCACAAGAGCACTATAACGGGTATACGGCTGGTGGCGTGTTGTGTGTGGTCCGGCTGTGGTTCCCTGGTGCCTGTCCCTGTGTCCCGCGTGCGGGAGACCGCGCGGCACAGCCGGCGGGAGGGTCGAGGCCTGGGCCGGGCGCATGGGTAGCGGCGGGCGGCCGAGGCGGAGGCGGCGCCATGCGGGTGCGGGGCCCGTGGCGGTCGCGGGGAGGTGCGGGCGGTTTAGCCGGCGGTCGGCGGTGGCCCTGAGAGCCCCACACAGTGGGGTCGGTGGGCTTGTCGGGGGCGAGCGCGTCGTGCAGGCCAAGCTGCGGGGGGCGCATGCGCAAGGGCGTCGGCGTGCCCGATGGGGGCCCCTCTGCGGGCCTTGGGACCTGCGGCTAGCGGGAAGCGTTGCCCGGGGGCTGAGGCCGGGGCCGGGCGCGTGGGTAGCGGCGGGCGGCCTTGGCGGAAGTGGCGTCAACGGGCCCGAGTGCCTGAGGCGAGCGCGGGGCGGTGTGTGCGGGCCGGCCGGCGGCCGGTGGCCTCACTGAGAGTCCCACACGGAGGGGTCGACGGGCGTGCCGGGGGCGTACGCGACGTGCAGGTCGGGCAGCAGAGGGCGCACGTGCAGGGCGTCGGCGTGCCCGATGAGGACCTCACTGAGGACCGAGGGGTTGGTGGCAAGCAGGATGCGTTGCCCGGGGGGGGCGGCGGCGAGGAGCGGGAGGATGTCCGCGGCCTGCAACGCGGGGGTGAACACGACGTGGGCCGGGTGCGGCCCCGGGAGAGGCGCCGGGGGGAGCTGGACCACAGGCTGGCGGTCCACCGTGACGCGCCAAGTGGCGCAGTGGCGGAGGAGCCAGACTAGGGCGATGCTGTGGCGCAGTGTGAGGGGCTGGGTGCAGGGCGGCGCGGGGACGTGCGGCGGGAGGGGGGGGGGGGGCGGGGCGGTGACGTGGGAGGGGGCCCGGCGGAGGACTGATGCCAGCGAGGTGTGCGTCGTGCTGAGGGCGGAAAGGAGCTTGCGGAGGAGTCGCTCTCGGCCGGCGCTGTCTAGCAGGGGGGGGGCGCCGTGGGGGGAGGTGGAGTGCCACATGCCCAGCATACTGAACCCCAACTGCGTCGGGCGGCCGGGTCGCGAGGCGGTTGGGAGGTGCTCGGAGAGGTACACGGCGGCGGTGGCCGTGCGGAGCTCAAAAGGGGAGACGAGGTGGGGGGAGTGGCCGGCCGTGGCTGCCAGAACGGGCGGGTGCGTGAACAGGCGCCACGCGAGGAGCATTTGCAGGGCGTAGTGGGGGGGGCAGTGGCACTGGAGCTGAGCGGCGGAGTCCGGGTAGGGGCGGTCACAGAAGGGGCACGTCACTCCCCCGTAGCCGGGGGGACTGTCTTGGGAGCGCAGTAGGCGGAGGTGCATGATGCGGTGGAGGGCCAGCGCCAGAACCTCGGCGCGCTCATACGCGAGGCGGAGTAGGTGAGAGGACCAGGCTGGGGGCAGGGGCCGGAGGTACAACGTGTGGGTGCGGGTGGTGGTGGCCGCATACGCTGCCTCTGCGGCGCGCGCGGGGCTCAGGAAGACCGCGCCCTCACGGAGCGCCACGATGCGGCCGTGGAAGAGTGCGGACCAGGGGAGGGTCCACGGGGAGGCGGTGTGGAGCCCGCGGCGGGCTAGGGCGTCGGCCTCGGCGTTGAACCGGCGAGGTGGCTGGCGGAGCCGGAGTCGTGTTGCGCGGGGAGCCAGGCTTCGTGCATGCGGAAGGAGGCGGAGAGGAGGGCCGCTCAGTACAGGATGCAGAGGGCGGAGGAGGGGGGTGGGCCGCGGGTGAGGTCGGAGAGTTGGGAGGCGGTGGAGTCTGAGGCGAAGAGGGCCTCGCTGGACCAGCCACGGAGGGCGAACATGGCGGCTATCTTGGCGATCCATTCTGCGTCGGTGCAGCGACCGGCGAGGGCGTGGAGGGCAAGCCAGCCGCGGTAGAGGGTGCAGTGGTGGGTGCGCCAGAGGAGGAAGCCGGCACCGAGGCGGGTGCCCTCTTGGCTTCCGTCGCACGCGACCACGACATAGGGGAGGGAGCGGAGGGGGGCTAGTGAGCCGGCGTGGTGCTGCGGGGCGGGGCGCACGTGCGGGGAGGGGAGGAGGTGGACGGTGATGTCGAGGGGGGCGAGCGCCTGTCCCAGGGCGGGACCTTCGGTGAGCCAGGGGGTGGGGCGGCGTGGGGAGACGAGGGACGCCGTGGCGGCCACCGCGAGGGTGTTGGGGCCCCAGGAGGCGCGGAGGTAGGTGCGGAGGAGGTTGAGGGGGGCCCGGTACGCCAAGAGGGGGGCGCCGGGACCGCCCTGCTGGAGGGGGAGGTGGAGGAAGGCCGAGTGTGCCCAGGGGGGCAGACGGAAGGCGTGGCGTTATGCGTTGTTGATGGCGGTCTGATGCGGGCGGGGGGAGGGGGAGGGAATGAGGACGCCAGAGGTGACGTAGTCGAGGGGGGAGAGGCCGAAGGCGTGCAGGGAGCGGAGCTGGAGTACGGGGCAGGCCTCGCGGTTGCGGCTGGCCTTGCGCGCCCGGTCGAGGGACGCGCGGGACTTGTTGATGACGCGGAGGAGGCGGAGCTCGGGGAGGATGGGGGTGGCGACGACCTCCGGGGGGGGCGGTGGTGGTGGTGCCGGTGTGTTGTGGGACGTCGGCTGTGACGAGGGTGGGCCGGCCTGGGCGGGAGTCGATGAGGGAGAATTCATGTTTGTCGGGGTGGATGATGCGGCCGGCGCGGCGAGAGCACTCGCGGCAGTCAGTGGCCATGGCTGCCACGTCCTTGAGGGAGGGGGTGATGAAGGGACGGTCGTCGCTGTACGAGAGGTGGGTGGCGGGGAGGGACGCGGAGTGGCCGGGGATGGTGAGGGGGAGGGTGATGGAAGTGTTAGGGCGCATGGCCCTGGTGATGACCAGGCTGGGTGCCTGGTAGTGGAGTTGGGCGAACCCGTCACCTTGGTTGCCTCCCTCCTCGGTGCTGAAGGGGTGGGCGAACCCTTCGCGGGTGGCCACGCGGATGACCAGGCGGCTGTAGAAGCCGTCTGCCCAGTGGCCAAAGTCCCACGTGGCGCGGAGGTGGGAGCAGAGGCCGGAGTTGTCCTGGCGCAGCACCCCGAGGTACGCGTCAGACTCGTCCCAGTTGCAGATGGCGCAGGTGCCGTGGGTGGAGAGGGCTGTGTAGGTGGCAGCGCGGGCTACGAGGGCGAGGCCTAGGGCGGAGTGGCCTGGGTGGTAGGCGAAGGAGGCGGGGGTGTAGGTGGAGGTGAGCTCGAGGTCGGCGGCTAGGCGGGTCGTGGCGATGCCGGAGGCTGCGCCGGAGACGCCCGACTCCACGTCGACGGGGCGGAAGGAGCGTGTGAGGTGTCGGGGGAGGGGCTTGGTATGTTTCCCTTTATACAGGCTGTAGCGGACGGTCTCGTTGGAGACGCCCGGGGTGCCGGATTTAAGCTGGAGGAAGAGGTGAAGCACCCCGAGGTGGACGCCTCCGCCGCTGCGGAAGAGCGCTGCGCGTGCCACGTTGTCAGTGGACACGGCGAGGGAGCGCTTGCCCATGCGGCGGTGGGCGAGGGAGGCGGTGGTGATGAGGGGGGGGGGGACTTGCGGGCGAGGGTGTATGCCCGGAGGGAGGCGGGAGAATCTGGTCGGGCGTTCGCGCCAAGGGCGTCGCGGAGGAGGGGGAGAGTGAGATCGGTGGGCGGGTGCAGGAGGGGGAGCCAGGGGTCCGGGGTGCAGCGGGCGGCAAAGAAGGCGTGGTCCACGGAGACGTGCCGGTTGGCAGTTTGGGATCGGGATTGGGCCGTGACGTCCGCGAGCCGTTCCGCGCGGGTTGTGAGGGTGGCCCCCGGGTTGGGGAGGATGTTGTGGAACGGTTGCAGGGGAGGGCAGTGCAGCCGGAGGACTGTGCGGGTGGCGGAGGTGATGGAGGGGGAGGAGAGGATGGCAGCGCGAGAGGCGTAGCCGTGGGCGGCCGATGCCTCCCAGCGGGCAGAGGACTGGGCGGCTAGGTCGTGGGTGGAGAGGGGAAAGGTGTACCGGGCCAGGGAACGTAGTAGAGCGGGGGTGTCGGGCGGGTGCGGGAGCAGCTGGTGCGCGGTGAAGTGGTGGGCAGCGATGTAGTGGTCGGGGAGGGAGGGGGTAAGGGAGAGCCAGCCCCATGCTAGGTCAAGGGCGGCTGAGAGGGAGTCCATGTCTTCGAGAGTTGCCAGTGCTATCGGAACGGACGCCAAGAGTGGGCGTCGCAACAGCGGTGGTGCAGGGTGACCTGTGCCAGCACCATGGCGAGCGAGGTGTGGCAGGGGAGGACGTGGTGAGTGTGGGAGGCGATGGGGCCGGTGGCGAAGATGTGGTCGATGGCGGTGGACCAGGGGGAGCCGTGGCGGGTGGTGAAGTTGGTGGGAGTGGCTGGGGGGACCAGGCGGTGCCAGGCCGAGAGTGGGCCCAGGGCTCCAAGCGCGGAGGCCAGGGGGGTGCCTGGAGCACCCGTGCTGTTGAGGTCGCCCAGGAGGACGCACAGGTCGGGACGCATGCGGGAGCGGAGGTGGTTCATGAGCTTGACCTCGGACACCCACTCGGAGTACGACAGGCTTGGGGGGAGGTGGGCGTTGAACAGGAGGGCACGGCCCCCTAGTGAGGGGAGGACCGCGGAGGCAATCCAATGCGGGCCGTCGTAGACGAGGTCGGCGGGCTGGGAGGGGGCGCGGAGGGACCGGAGCCAGGCCGTGCGGAGGCCTGAGCCTTGGACGGATGCGGTGCTGTAGTGGGCCTCGTACCGTGGTGGGAGGGCGGGGCGGGCTGCGGCCAAGTCCCAGAGTTCTTGTTCGGCGACCACGTCGGGGGACAGGGCCTCGAGCCAGGTGCGGGCGACGGAGACTTGGCCGGCGATGCTGCCCCAGTTGTGCGTGAGGAAGGTGAGGGCTGTGTCGCGGAGGTGGCTGGACGCCTGGTCGCGGGGGTCGGGGAGGGAGAGGACGAAGGCGGGGGTCGGCAGGAGGAGGCGGTACGGAGGGGGGGCGCAAGGGGTGGCCCAGGGGATGGCCGAGACGGGGACCGCTCCGGGTAGTAGCATGCCCTGGAAGCCCACCACACAGCGGGCGGCGGTGTCCCGAGTGCACACGGGCGGGGCCTTGTGGGGGGAGGTGTAGAAGAAGTGAGGCCAGTGGTCGGTTGGGGATGTGGGGAGGTCGACGAAGGCGGTGTGAGGCCTGGGGCGGCCACAGTCGGGGCATGCGAAGGACGCAGCCAGCGGGGCGTCGGGGAGAGCAGGGTGTAGCGTCCACGCTGAGGCCGGGCCCGACGAGCGAGCGTACGCTGGGGACGGGGGGAGGGGGACCGACGGCAAGTGGGCAGTGTCCCAGAAGGCGGTCCACACGGCGCCCACGTGCAGGGGTGGGGTGATCCAGAAGGAATGGCGCTGGCGGGGGAAGGAGGTGATCCAACCGCACACTGTGGGGAGGGCGGAGGCGAGGAGCGAGGGGGGTAGCGACGTGGGGATCTGGGGGGCGTGTAGGAGGTCTCCGAGGGGGCCCGGGGGGTGGAGGGCGGTCGGGGGGTGCTGAAGGGGGAGAAGGTCACCAGAGTGCGTGCACTCGGGGCAGCGCGTGAGGGCCTGGCGCCGCAGCGTGCCGCAGTGAAGGCATATACGGGGGGCGGAGGCGGGTGGTGGAGTGGGTGCGCGGGGGGGAGTCTCTCGGGGGTAGGGTTGGGGATGGGGCTCCGGGCCGGGAAGGAGGTCCGCTCCGGCGCGGTAGGCGTCGGGTGGGCGGGGGTAACGGGAGGCGAGGAAGGCCGCCCAGGCCAGGGTCGGGAGGTCGGGAGCACTGGAGGCGGGGAGAGTGTCTGGCAGGGCGAGTCAGCTGTGTCTGCGGGCGCTGGGGAACATGGCGCCGCGGACTGCCTTGCTTGACGTGGGTGCCGAGGGCGTTGCGCGGCCATGGTGCCTCGGGGAGCGTCGGGGGGAGGAGCGGGGGGGTGATTGCTGGCGGCTGCGTTTGGGAGGACGGGGTTGAGAGTCGCCCGGGACGGACGGGCGGTGGGAGGGGGGGGTGTTGAGTGTGGTGGCGGGGGCGTGCCAAGGTTGCCCATCGTCTCGCCTGCCTTGGACCGTAAATGACCAGCTCTCGGCGTGCTGGAGACGCGTGCGGGCAAAGAGGCGAAGAAGGAGGCGTGTAGGGCGGGGGTGATGGAGGCGAACGCGTGTCCGCGGCGGGCATCGGCGTCAGTGACACACACGACGGTCTGCAGGTTGTGGGTGAGGGTGACCACCATGGAGGTGTGTGGGCCTAGGCGGAGGCCTGAGACGCGGACGATGCCGGATGTGGCCGGCGAGGAGCCGACGGGGGCGAAGGTGGGGACCGAGGAGGCGGGGGTGGCGCCGGTGGCGGAGGGTGCGGGGGCGCCCGGGAGGGGGGGCTGGCTGAGGAGGGTTGGGGCAGAGAGTGGCGCGGGCGAGGCGGTGGTGGCTTGGGACTGCAGGGAGGGCGCTGGTGGAGCGGAGGAGCCAAGGCGGAACCAGTCCAGGTCCGCCGTGGAGCGGGGGGGGAGGGCAGTTTTGGTGTAGAATATGAGCTCCTGGAACTGGGCCGGGGTGGAAAGACGGCCGCACATCCGTGCGATGGCTGCGCGGAGGGTGTCGGCGGAGGAGACGTGCTGGAGGTTCTGGTAGGCCTCTATGGAGAAGGAGGGGGCGCTGGCGATGGTGAAGGCCGCCTTCAGCCAGGGGGTGTCGGCATGGGCCTGAGCGGCTGTGATGAGGGGCTGGATGGCCCTGAGTGCAGGCAGGGAGGCTGCGGAGGAGGCAGCGGCTCCGTACCGCTGGGAGACCAGGGTGAGGAGCTTGTTGAGGTGGAGGCGGAGGGTGGGCTTGTGGAGGTCGGGGCAGGAGTGCCAGGCACCCTTGGCGGCGAGTACCAAGCTGGCGGTGGACGTGGAGACCGAGAGGTGCTGCACGGTCCTCGGGGGCAGGTGGCAGTTCTTGCCCATGGCCACCTTGCCCATGGCCGTGTGGTGGGCATCGGCCTCGGGGACGGAGGAGAGGCCGTCGAGCAAGGACAGCCTGTCTTGGGAGCTCGGGGCTGGGCCAGCCTGGAAGAGTGTCTCCCAGTCTGACGGGGGCGGTGCGGCCGGCTGCGGTGGTTGGGGACGGGGGGGAAGCAAGGAAAAGGGCTGTGGAGCGTTGGGGGGAGCGGGGGCGGAGGCGGGGGCGGGGACATCGGGGGCCGCTCGAGGGTCATCCGCCTGCGGGTGCGCGTGGCGGGCGGCTGCGGTGATGGCGGTGGAGATGTTGGGGGTGCGAATTGACCCATCATCTTTCCGATGGTTCAACTGGGTGTACCACCGTTGGGCTGACAGGGGGCAAGGGGCGGGGACAGGGACGTGGGGGCTGGCGGGGTCGAAGACGCAGCTAAGGGGGGGGCAGGCCAGCCGGGAGCCGGTCTGCTGGGCCGCCCAGGTCGCTAGCCAGTGGAGGAGGGCGACCCGGGCGACCTTGGGCTTGATGGCCTCCTCGAAGGCGAGGAGGTCCAGGAGGCGGCGGAAGGGGATGGAGGGGGGGAGGTCGGGGGAGAAGGGGGAAATGTGGGCGAGGGCGGCGGAGGCAGGACTGGCCTGGTCGAGGGTGGAGGCCCGGGCGCCCCAGTCAATGAGGGCGCTCATTGAGGAGGCGTAGGGGAGCCACGAGGCGTCGTGGTGTGTGGTGAGGAGGGAGATCTCGTTCTCAGTGAGCTGCTCGGTGAAGGCGAACCACCAGAGGAGGGGGTTGGCTTCGATGGATGAGCCTGTGAGGGGGATGGAGAGGACGTCCACATTCGCCGGCATGTGGCGTGCGGAGGCGAGCAGGCGTGGGGGTTGCTGCGAGTCCAGGGCGATGGACAGGAGGGGCCAGGCGTCGGCCGCCGTCAACTGTTCGCGCTGGAGGTCGAGGGACAGAGCTGAGAACGGGTGTGCCATGGTGCCTGTGGGGAGCGGAGCAAGGGAGGGTCCGGCACACGGCGTGCCGGGGGGTGGGAGGACGGTTGACGGCTGTGGGCGCCGGCTGTGGTGTGGGATGGGGGAGGGAGGGATGGGTTGGGGCGGACGGGCGGGAGGAAGGAATAAGCCGAGGCAAGCGCTCAGGGCCCGGAGGCTCCGGCATGCAAAGCGAACAGTGCTACCGGCAGTGGCGCAAAGTAAGAAAAGGGGGGAGGGGGCTGGTGGGCCAGGCGTGGGTGGGGGCCGTCGCTGGGCGTGGCGTTCGTCGCGAGGTGGTACCGGGCGTGGGTGGCCGCTGGGTGTGGCGTCAGGCGGGTGGGAGGGCGGTGGGAGGACGGTGGGAGGCATGTGCCGGGGGCGGGTGTCGGGGGTGGGGTGTGGCGGGCAGGTGGGGGGCAGAAAAAGCCGAGGCAAGCGCTCGAGGCCCGTAGGCTCCGGCATGCAGAGCGAACAGTGCTACCGGCGGTGTTGCAAAGTGAGAAGGGGGGGGGGGGGCTGGTGGGCCCGGCGTGGGCGGGGGCTATTGCTCGGTGTGGCGTACATCGCGCGGTGGTGACGGCCGGGGGCGAGGGATGGGGGGTGCGTGTGATGAGGGGAGGGGTGTCCGGTGCGGCGTGTCGGGGGTGTAGGGTGTGGGAGCTCGACTGTCTGCGGTCCAGAGCTGGGCTCTGGGGGGGTGGTGGTGTGTGGCGGTGGTGGGTGAGTCCTGCTACCGGAGTCCTAGTACGAGGAAGTGATGAGGGCGTAGGGGACTGCATGGGGACTGAGGCCGGAGAGCCTGGGACGGGGGCATGGGGTGCTGGCGGCGGGTTATCCCCGGCTAGGATGGCCGGGGTGCCCTGGGGTCCCATGGGAGCAAAGCCTCCCCACGTCAGCCGGGTGCGAAACCACGACCTGTGTTTCCGTCACCGAAGTTCTTAGGTTTCTACCCCAGGAACTTACCCGCCGCGGGGACTGTGGGCCGGAACGGCCAAGGGGGATGATCATGAAGAGGAAGTCGGGGGCCAGGATGTGCCTGGCGGTCGGCACCTTCCCTCGGCCTGGGGGAGGCCAATGCCCGGGGCTATTACCTCCCTCCTGTGGCCGTGGTGCGGTGGTGGGTGGTGGTGTGGTACCCCCCAACGGGTGTCTGTGCCCCGTGCCGTGGGTACAGACCCCCGTTGGGGGCGGGTACAAAGCGCCCGGTCGCCTCGCCCCCCCTGCACAACGGCCCGCCAGGCGCTGCTAGGCCTCTAGCGCCAGCTGGTGTGGGGGGGGGCGCTGGGGGCAGTGCGGGGCCCCTCCGCACTCCTGGCGGCCCGCACTGCCTGTATAACGTAACAAGGGCGACGCAGGCTCGAACCGCATGTTCGGGCCGCGCCGCCCCAGCTGGGGTGGCGGACAGGGGGGGGATTGGGTTCCGTGTCAGGTGGGACCGCTCAACGGCTGGTCCCACCACCCTCCAAGTTGGAGTAACAGCGAAGGGGTTCTTGGGGCCCCACCCAAGGTTCTTGGGGCCCCGCCTAGGGTTGTGGGGGCCCCACCCAGGGGCCGTCGCCCCCCCCCGCTCGGTCACTGTGTGCCAGGCATGGGTGGTGGGAGGGACAAAGGCCACTCGCGGCCATGACGCATGATGCGCAGGGAGGGAGGTATGACTCATGCAACGCCATGATGAATGCAGCAGGGGGAAGGGGGGGCAAGGCCTGGACCCCCACCAAGTATGGGGGGTCCCCTTGTCAGCCAGGCGTCCGCCCGTCGGCGGCTGCGGTAGCCCACCTCGGTGGCGACGGCAACCTGAGAAGAAGGAGAGGGGGTGTGGAGGGGAGGCGGGGGCATGGTGTGTACGCGGGTTGGGGGGGGATTGTGGGCTGGTTGGAGGGCGCGCGCGCGGGGTGGGGTTGCGGTGAGCTTAGCCGCGAGCGTCACCGTTCGGTTGACCGGGGGAGAGGGGCGGCCGGGGCTGGCCAAAGTCGGCCGGGGAGCCCGGGGCGCCCGAGGTGCTGGGGGCCGCGGTCAGCGGTGGGGCCCGCACCCCGCTCGGCGGGGACGAATCCCACCGAGTATCATCCACGGGGGTGAGCCCTGATGGAGGGGGGGGGAACGCCGTACCGTCCCCTCGCGGCCGAACCGGACCGGGACGGGCCTCGCCGGATGGATACCGGGGGGGCGGGTGGGGCCGCGCACCGGGGCTCTAGTGCCCGGGTCCCTGGCGGTCATGGGCCGATGCGGGGGAGACCGGGCGGGCCTCTGGGCTGCGGCGGGTGCGGGGGGGCGTGGAAGGGCCGGGCGGGCTCGGGGGCGAACCCCGAGAGGCCCTCGAGGGCTGGGCGAGGGCTCCCGAGGGCGGCTGTTTCTTGGGAGGGGGGGGGGGGGCTGGCTCCCAGCCCGAGCAACGACGGGGGCCCCTCTTGAGTGAGGGGGGGGGCTGGGCGTGTATTGCCCGGTGTAGGGCCATGTCTATTCATGGCCGCGCGGCATGGCACTATATCCCCAACCCTCCGCGCCGGAGTCCCTTTTTGGGGGGGCTGTGGGGGGGGGGGGGGTGGCGGTTGTTACGTGCACCCACCCACAGGGGGGGGGGTTGCCGGTGGGAGCCTCGTCCGGCTTGGCCGAAAAAAAACCTGGTGGCGTCCCCTGGGCTCCTGGGCCCCTTCGAGGAAGAACGTCGGATTCACCGGGGGGGACTCCGCTCTTAGTTAGGTAGGTAGATAGGTAGGTAGGTAGGTAGGTAGGTAGGTAGGTAGGTAGGTAGGTAGGTAGGTAGGTAGGTAGGTACGTACGTACGTACGTATGTACGTATGTATGTATGTATGTATGTATGTACGTATGTATGTATGTGTGTATGTATGTATGTATGTATGTATGTATGTATTGTATGTATGTAATGTATGTATGTATGTATGTATGTATGTATGTATGTATGTATGTATGTATGTATGTATGTACGTATGTATGTATGTATGTATGTATGTATGTATGTATGTATGTATGTATGTATGTATGTATGTATTGTATGTATTATATGTATGTATGTATGTATGTATGTATGTATGTATGTATGTATGTATGTATGTATGTATGTATGTATGTATGTATGTATGTATGTATGTATGTATGTATGTATGTATGTATGTAGGTATGTCTCGCTCATGTCGTTACTGACACGTGCCTACTCCCTCATGTGCCATCATTTACCGGAGGAGGTACGTACCAGGGTGGAGACAGAAGATAATGAGGTGCGGGCAGCGGGGAGGACTTACCGTACGCCTCGTAGGCTTCTCGTGCCATCCGCCGCCATTGTCGAGGGGAGGGCCCCTGTCTCGACACCAAACAGCACGGGGGTTGGCTGACCACCCATCTTGTCCCTGGTGCCTGTGTCTCCACTTCAACACATCGTGATACCGGTGCCTTGGTATCATTCTATGGGAAGTGGCGGCTAGGAAGCGGCCGTGCGCTCTCGCCCTCTGGGCCACTGCCACCCCCGAGCGTGATGGAGGCCCCTGAGGTCCCCTGGCAGTGGCGCGGAGCGACGGATGGGGGATTCATTGCGGCGTTCCCTGGCCACCTAGTTAGTGTGCATAGTCCATGCCGCAAGGGGCCCACCGGACGGCGCCGTTGGTGCCCATCCCCTCTGCGCGCCGTCCTGACGGTCGTGGCCACATCTTCCGCAGGGGGGCCAGTGGATGGCGCCACTGGCGCCCGCCCCCTCTGCGCGTCTAGGCACACGTCATCTCACTGGCCCAACGGATGGCGCCGTTGGTGCATGTCCTCTTGATGTCACCACGGTGCGCAAGCTGCGTCCGCGCCCCCGTCAACCACTACACTGCGACTGGCAGTGCAGCAGCCGGTAGAGTCGTACGGAGTGGCGCAGCGCGTACCCCAAAGCGCGGAAGGGGGGATGACTCCCGTTGGAACGACGGGGGCACAGCCGACTGGGCCACCCCTGGCGGTGCCCCTGGAGGGACCCGCTGCTACGGGTACACCTCCGCAGGCGACCCCGGCACCGGAGCCCCGAGCGGAGTCTGCCGTGCCATAGGGGGCTCCGCATGCACTTGTGGTGCCGGGAGGACCCGTGCCGGTACCGGGTGGTCCACCCCCTGCGCACGGGGTGCAGGACGCGCCCCCCATGAGGGAACTTCCAGCGGAGGTGCAGGTGGCACCTGCGGCGAAGGATGCGGCCGCGGCCCGCCCGCGGGACAGCAGCGAGCTACTCGCGCAGGCTGTGGACACGTACCGACGGGAAGTCGCGGGAGGCGAGGGGGCCGCGCAGGCGGCACCGGGGAAGGAGGCTGACGTTGGCGAGCTGATCGCGCAAGCACTCGCCGTTGTCACCCCGAGGGCGGAACAGACCTAAGAGGAGCTGTCGAAGGAGGGCGGCCCCTGGGGACAGGGCAGTGAGCGGGGAGTGAAGGAGACGCAAGAGAGGGCGGCAGACGATGGGGCCGTAGAGCCAAGCGGGGAGCGTGCTAGCTTGAAGGAGTGGAGGACTGGATGTGGGAGTGGCAGGAATGGCGCCAGGTGGCACCCGGAGAGCCGTGCCCGGCGGGGCTGGTGTACAGCATGGACCTCCACGCGGGCACTAGCTGTGCCCGGTTGCCCGACAACATGCGGGCACGGCTGTACGCGGTGGAGGCGGCGAGGGGCGGGGGCGCTAACGAGCGGCCTCTGGCGCCCTTTTCCCCGCGACCAGAAACGCAAGCGGCGGTGATTGCGGCTCGGGGAGAAGAGGAGGGAGTGCAGGAGGCGGAGAGCGTGGGCGATGAAGAGGCGTACGGGCCTGGTGAGTCGGCGCTGGCCCTCATGTACGAGGACGATGCCGGGCCAGACGTCTACGCCGGCATGGACGTGGACCCGGCGAACGCGCCGCTCTTGCCCATGCCCACCGCGATGCCGCCCCCTCTTCTGGAGAGCTGTGAGCAGCGGCTCTGCAGGTGCGGCCGAGGGTGCCCACAGGCACCACCTCACGGGTACGGGGAGGCGAGAGGCGGGGATGTTGGAAGGCGCTCTTGAGCGCTACAAGTTCCAGCACCCGGGAAAGGTCGCCCAGGAGAAGAGCCTGGTGGCCGAGTCCCCGGACGACGGCCAGGTCCGCCGCATCCAACTGGGGGATGCGGCGGTCGTGGATCACCACCCCGGTGAGGTCCGGGCGGCTGAGCCGCACGAAGGCCTCCCCCTGTCGGTGCGCCTGTCGGTAGGGTGCCTGCTCGACGAGGCGGGGCTGTAGGATGTGCGTCAGGACAGCGGCCTGTACGTGGCCCTGTGGCGGGGTGGGCTGACGCTTGGCGCCGCGAGCTAGCCGTGCGGCCCCTCACGCCCCCGGCGCTGGGGTCCCATGCGCTCCTGGTGGCGATGCACCCCGAGGGCCCGGAGGTCGTGTTCGGGGAACACGGCACGGAACCGCTTGCTGCTCGCCGATGACAACGCGGTCCTTTTCCCCACCTCCATCAACTACCGCCTTGAGAGCCGCGGCGGTGACCCCAGGCTGCTGGTGGTGTTATGGGGACGCGCCAGGACTCGGGCGCAGGCCACCGGGAACCCGAAAGCACGCGGTCCCGGTGGGGGGAGATGAGGCGGCGGGCCATGAAGGTGACGTAGCAGGGGAGGAGCAGCCCGCGGAGCAGGAGCAGGAACAGGGCCCGCCGGAGGTGGCTGAGGAGGTGGACATGAAGGCCCATGTGGAGGCGGCCCTGGCGAGGATCATGGCTGCGGCCGGCCCGCCGCCGGCGACGGAGGCGATGGAAGAGGAGGACCAGCGCAGGGAGAGCGGTAGAGCGTAGGAAGCCGTGGAGCAAGAGAAGGAGCTGGAGATCGTGGGGGTGAAGGAGGCGCATGAGGTGGGACCACAAGAGATGGGGGTGGCGGACAGGGCTGGGCCTAAGACGGGGGAGGTGGAAACCTGTAGGCACTGGGCCAATGGGTGGTGCATGCGGGCAGACGCCTTCCGATATGCCCACCCCCAGCCGGCGTTGCCGCAAGGAGTACCCCAGGATCTGCTCCTGATCCTCCAGGCCATGGCCCGCGTTGGGGCCCTCAGCCTGAGCCGTAGCCAGAGCCACGGGACGCTAATGCGTGAAGTGCTGCAAAGGGCACAAGGGGGGGGGCTATGCGGTGGCATGTGAGGGCAGGACCCCATTGGCGGTGGCACTGCCGTGTGGCATGGCGGCCCTGCTCACCCGGTTCCCGGTGGTCCCGTGGAGGGACACGGTCGCCATCCAGGAGGCCAACTTGGGGTGGGTGTGCACGTGGCACACACATCATGCGGTCATGGACCCGCGCCAGTGGCACGCTAAGGCAGCCGTGACGTACTTGTCATGGTCGTTGCCAACGGCGCCTGGTACCCGGGCGCAAAGGCGGGACGGGGCGCTCCTCTGGGCAAGGGATGGCAGCGGTGTGGCGGCCTGCCCTGACCTCCCGCGCGAGCCTGTCTCAGTCCAGCCGTGGACTGTCTCCCGGTACCTTCCCATGGTGGCGGCTCAGCTTGCAGCCGCACACCCGGAGGTCCGGCTGCTAGGGGATCAAGAGGGGCCGGGACTACGCCTGGGGCAGGGACTGGAGGTTCGTACTGCCCGCCTCCCCAGTCATGTGGAAAGAGAGATCTTGGAGGGGCTCCAGTTCACGCGGGCTGATGGAGCTGATGTGTGGACCGCCGTCCATCGCCAACTCCCAGACGCATGGCCCACGGCGTTCCGGCCCCCTTGCTATGAGCGTTTGGTAGGAGTGGAGTGGCGCGTGTGGGCCGCCAACAGCCCATGCCCGCCGGTGGTAGTCCTGCCCAAGAGGTCCGGCCCCCATCCCAGCTGGAAAACCGTGGCGGTCTTGTGGGGATGGGTAACCGTCTGTGGGACCGGGGGCCACGTCTTCAGTGCCCCGCGGGGCACAGTGATTGAGACGGACGGAGGGATGGCATTGCAGCTCACAGCGGAGCCCCTGACCACGCATGTGGTGGTGGCTTTCCTCCAATGGGGAACTGACAGGCGTCATCTGTGGCGCGATCCGGTTGCTCGGGCCGTGTGGCGCGACCTGCCGGTCCTTAGGGCCATCATGTGGTCAAGGGGAAGCAGGAGGGCATCTCCCGGGCGCACCCCCTTGGCTACGGGACTGCGAGGACGCCTCTCCCCCGCCGGCCGAGATGCGGAGCGCCCTGGAAGGCTTGTACGCCGCCGGGAGCAAGCCCGGGCCTGCGCACCACTTCCTGGTGGCCGCGGACCCAACGGCGGAGCTCGGCGACGACGCGGTCGCGCTGGTCGCCGATGTGGCGCAGTGCCTAGCCCCCGACGCCACGATGCTCCCGAGGGAGGGGTGGGAGAGCCACAGGCACGATCAAACCCCGGCAGCCCTCCTCATTGCGAGGTACGTCGAGCTGGGCGGCTCGGAGGCAGTGTACCTCGACCGGGCGGAAACGCTGAGCATGCGGCACTGCACCGCCCACCACCTCCTGGCCCCCGACATGCGGTTGAGCCTAGACCCGCTGGACCGGCTTGCAGTGGCAGGGGCCCCTCGCCAATGGCCGCACACATGGGACATGGCGGTCCGGACGATGCGCATGGCACCCAGGGGCCGGAGGGCGGAGTGGCCGGGTGCGGAGCACCTGCTGGCGACGGCCCAGGCGGCGCAAATGGAGCAACCGGCCGACAACAGCAAGGACTGTGGCGTGTGCGCCCTCATGTCCGCCCTCGGTACCCTTCTCAGGGTGCCGAGGCCGGGCAACCTCCTGTCCATGCTGGGCAGGCGCTGGGTGGCGGCGTTGGTCCTCAACAGGGAAATGGGGCCCATCGCACGTCTGCCGTCCCTGGGGGACCTGCCCGCTGCGGTGCTGGAGGCCCTACCGGCGCCCCGCACGCCCTTGGACGTGGCGGACGTCCCGCACCACGTGGGGTTGCCCGGAGCGCGCATGCAGCATGCCCTGCTGAATATGGCTGCGGCGGATCGGGGGATGTCCATGCTGATGACAGTGTCCCTGCAGCACGTGAAGGATGCGATGCAGCGGCAGCATAGGCATACCCCCAAGCCGTGGGAGGAGAATGCCAGGCGGTGGTTGCACGTGGAGGGCGTGCCTCCCACCCATACGGTGGGCATGGCGGACATGGGGAAGCTGGTGGTGTTGGAAGGGGCGGAGTGTTGGGCCTGTGTCCAGGTAGAAGCAGGGGGACTGGAATGGGTCGTCGCCAACGCGTGCCGGCTCAGGAGGCAGCAGTCCAGAGGCCCGGCCTGTTACAGGGTGTTCAAGGAGTGCCTCCGGTCACTGGGCCCGGTACGCAGGGCGCATAGGTGCACGACCGGGGACATCCCACAAGCCGCGGCTGTGTTCGTGGAGGTGACACGACCACCAAAAGTCTAGGGGCAGGACGTCTGGCCTTGTAGCCCCAAGCAACATGTGGCAGGCTGAGCATGCGGATGCCATGTGCAGGGCGCTACAGGGTCAGGCGGCGGCCCTTCCCAGGGCACCAGCGGCGCAGTCCTCCGGGAGCAGAACTGCAGCCTCGCTGGCGCTGCTGCACAGTGGGTCGCGGGCGTGGTGCTGGGTCGTTGTGGCACTCGAGCTCCCCTCCTCGGCACTGCGCGTGTTCGATCGCGAGGAGAGCACGGCGCTTACGGTCGCCCCGCCGACCTGGAGGCCCTGCACGTTGGTGCCCTGAGTGGCAAAGGGGGCACGACGCTGTACCTCCAGGGGACCGTGGTGGGCTCGGCCGCCATGCGCTTCCGCAGGCAGAGCGGAGGAGATGCCCTCCGCCTAGTTATGGCGGAGAACATGGGGCCGTGGCTCCGGGCATTCTCCACGTCCAGGTGGAAGGTCGGGGGCGACCGGGAGAAGTTCGCCGACGCTTGGCGCCGCTGGGTGGAGGGGCAGTTTCCCGTGGGGGGGATGCTGCACGTGCCGCACCCGCCAGGCGTGCCGCCGGTCCGGCCTGCGGCTCCCCCGGCCGCCCTGGCAAAGGCGGTTCCGAAGGCGGCGCCCAAGCCGCCCCCCAAGAAGAGCCCCCCCCACCAGTGTGGCAGCTATACCAACATTCGGTACGTGCTGCGGCACTTCGGCGGCAAACTGGCCACGGAGCAGCGTGGGTCGAAGGAGATGAACGTCTGCCCCTGGTCTCGGCTGGATGGAGCTGGTGGCTGCTCGTGGCGAGCCGGCAAGCACTGCCGGCCCGCCCAGCTCCACCCCAGGGACCTGCTGGATCACCTGCTGCGGGATCATGGGGCTGACCCAGCTCAACGGGAGCAGGCGATGGCCATGTTGGCCGGCGTTATGCCCGGAGGCCAAGCGGGGCCTTTCGCATCGGCCCAAGCAAGGTCCAGAACGCTCGCGTTGCCCACGGGGGCCCGTCCTGCGGGGGGGGCAAGGAGCATCGCAGTCGGCGGCACAGAGTAGGGCGGATGGGTCTGCGGCGGCGTCTTCTACGGGGAGCATGGGGGCAAGTGCGTCTGGCAGTGGAGCCGCGGGATCGGCCGCTATGTCTGTTGGACCAAGGCCGGCGGTGGCCCCCTAAGATGGTGACCGGCGGAGGCAGGGGTCGTCTCACCACCCGCCCGCGCCGGCCGCGGGTGGTCCCCCTCCGTCCAATGACTCGGATCCAGCGGGGGACCCTGATCCGGCGGCGCAGCTGTGAAGGGGCCCCGCCTCCGACACCCGGGCGGCGGTGACCTGGAACGTCCAGAGCTCGATGCGGGGGGACGGCGTACCAGTAGCCCCGGGTATGCTCGACGGTGAGGCGGTGGCGGCGGGCATTATGAAGGCCGAGGGTGCCATCCTGGGCCTCTTCCAAGAGACGGGCCTGCACGACCCCCATGGCGTGGTGCACTCGGAGAATCGGTGGCGTCACCACGGGTATCATGCATTCCCGGGGGTGGATGCCCAGGCGGCGTCGGCGGCGGCGGTGCGCGGCGGACTCTTGATTGCCCTTCGAGCGAACGTGTTTGCTGCGGAGGAAGTTCGAGACGTCGTGGACATCGTGCCAGGCAACGTCATGGCCCTTGATGTGGTGACCGCGGCTTGCACCCTCACGGTCATCAACATTCACGGTCCACGTAGTGGTGGCGACTCCTGGGCGTCCAAGGCGTCCTTTTGGGCTGACGTGGCCATGTATTTCGGCAGCCAAAAGCGCGGGAGGCACGAGGGCCGTACTCCTCGGAGGGGACTTCAACGTGTGGCTGGAGTCCCCGGCACACCCCACCACGAAGAGGTTCCACGCCCTGTGGGAGCAGTGCGGGTTCCACAGGGCGGGCGTGGCAGCGGAGGAGGACAAGCGGCCCACGGGGGCAAGACATCGATTGGACTCCTTCCTGCTCAATGCGCCGCTGGTCTTCAGGGCGGTGCGTGAGCGCCCGCATCTAGCGCCGGACGGTCTCCTGCGTCGCTCGGATCTGACCATGGCCCCGTGGTCCTCGACATCCCCCTGTCGGTGGCCGGGAAAGAGAGGGTCACTAGGATGGCCTACTCGATCGCCCAAGGCAGGCTGCATGCCATACGCCCGGGCTCCCCGGGGGTTCGTGGCGCGGCGGCGGCAGTACTGCAGAAGGCCTGCGAGCATCGGACGCTGGAGGCGTGGCTCTCGTCGGACCAGGACACTGCCACCATGGGCACGTCGCAGGTGCAAGCGGTCTTTGACCTGCTCTACGCCTTCCGCGATGACGTGTCAAGGGTAACGGGGGTGCGGATGCCGTCAGGCATGGACCCGCAGTATCCGTATGGGCAGGCGGAGAAGGAGGCGTCTCTGGCCCATGTCCTCTCGGATCAGCGGGCCCTGGCGTGGCGCGCCCATGAGCTGTGATAACGGGACGCGGCGACGGCCGGGCTCCACTCCCAGGAAGCGGCCGCCTTGCTGCGGCACCTGCGACAGGTGGACCCCAACTTGTCCCCCGCCACGGTGGAGGACCTGCACGCTGCTTTGGACCGGCAGCTCCACCAGCTCGAGACTCGCGTGGAGGAACTGCGGGGTGTCCTCAAGAGCAACAGGCGCAGGTCCATAAAGGACTATTGGCGGGCCAGGGTGCCGGACCTGCAGCTCCGATGGACAGCGATCCGGGGGGCCATCAACGTGGTAAACTATGCCCCCTCAGGCTTGTGGTCCGTGCGCGTCCGGGAGTCGGAGAAGGTGCTCATTGAGGCTTCGGATGTCATCGGCGAGGTCCAAAGGTACTGGGAGGCGTTGTACGCCAAGCGGCCCGTGAACCTACCGGCCTTCGAACGGCTGGCCAGGGCCCACATCCCTCGGGGAGCGCACGAGGAATGGAGGCCGGTGCACGACTACACCCTACAGGATCTCAAGGACGCCGTGAAGCAGGCCGTGGCGGACGACAAGGCTCCGGGGTCCAACCGGGTTACGGCTGCCCTCATAGCACAGCTGCCTGAGCCGGTGCAGGGGCTCCTGGTGCACGCGTACAGGGCCATTTTGCGACGTGCGGACGTCCCGGAGTCCTGGCATGAGGCCATTATCTGGCTTATGCCCAAGGGCACGGCCACAGGCAACCTAGACGAGTACAGGCCCATAGCGCTAGGGCAGCAAGACATGCGGATGCTCATGACCCCACTCATGCGGAGGTTCACGGCTGTCCTGGCACGCAAGGGGTTGTCTGCGGACTGGCAATTCAGCGCCATGCCACGCTCCACGGCGGCTGCCCCGGTATTCCTGGCACAGCGCAGGCTGCAGGGTGGGCAGGAGGAGAATCACGTCCTGGCCTTCGACGTTTCTAAGGCGTTCGACACGGCGCCGCATGGGGCGCTGGCGCTCCTCTTGCGCCACATGGGGATCCCGGAGGAGCTCATCAGGCTCTTCCACACCCTCAGCTGCGGGTCTCTGGTGCGCATCGTCAGTGCGCATGGCCCCACACCGAGCATTCGACTCCACAGGGGCCTGCCGCAGGGCAGTGCGGAGAGTGCCGTGCTCTACCTCCTCCTCTTGGAACCCCTCTTGAGGGGCCTTGCCTGCAAGGCACAGGGAGATGCTCGCCATGTTGTGCCGCCCCTGGTGCAAGCGTACCGTGATGACCTCCTGTTGACAGCGCACTCCTTGCCGCAATTCCTGGAATACGCGGCGGCGATTGCACAGTACTTGACGGACATGGGCATGTCCCTCAATGTCGGCAAGTTCGCCTATGCCACCACTGCTCACATCCCTTCGATCATGGTGTGTGTGAACCCGGGAAACGCGGGGCCCCCTGGGTGTGGTTGCACGCCAAGGGCACAGTTCCCCACCTGGGCCTACGCCATGATCCAAGGGGGGTAGTGTCTATGAAGGAGAAGCATGTCCTCCAGTGTGAAGCTCTGTTGGGTTGGTGCAAGAACACACTGGGGCCGGCATCGATGCCCCATGAAGGGATGGCGGCCGTGGTTGGCGGCATAGTGCGATACGCGGCGCCGTACCTGTCTGACACGGTGGAGGCGGTGGTCAAACTGAATGCTGCCATCAAGGCTGCGGCCCTGCAATTCAAGAAGCTGCCCAAGGACCTGTTCAACGTGGCGGTGCGGTGTGGTCATGGGTTACGACTGGCGGATGTCCAGTTCATTTGCCGCGACTCCGTCGTAGCGACCCTGGCTCAGCTCACGCACCACCGGTGGGCGACAGTCCGGACTGAGCTGCGAGCCTTGCTTCGAGACATGCACTTGCAGTACGGTGTATGCGGGCAGTTCCTGGTGCCCTCCACGTCGTTCGCCACACACGCTGGAAGCACGTGGGTGGACAGAGTACTCTGGGCGATGGGAACGTTGTGAGTGGGGCTCCCCATGCCGTCGTCGGTGTACTCGTGCGCACACGCCCATCTGCCGCACGTGCAGCGGGCGGGGCGGAAGTGGGCATCCCAGTCCTACACCTTCAAGCGTAGGGACATCTGCGTTCTCTCCGGGCCCCGCACGGACGCGGCGGTACAGTCCCTGACTGATCCCGCGAATGACCTCCTGCATGCGCGGCGCCCCTGTCATGAGCCTTGGCAATGGGCCGTCCAAATCGCGGAGTGTCATGAGGACCATCTGCACCTTCCTCACACGGGAGTGGGGCCCAGTCAGCTGGACCACGTGTCGTTCACGGGGCTCCGCGGTGTCTTCCGATCGCGGCTGCCCGGTCCGTTGACTCACCGTCTAATACACCCGGTGCGCAGTAAAAAGGCCAGCAAGTGCACTAGGCAGTACACTACGGGGGACGTGTATGTGGTGGGCAGGTACAGTGACGACGGCTGGGTCCCGGAGAACCCGGGGCCATCCATGCCGTTTGTCCCGCTGGCCGCCCTCCTGTCCCTGCTGGGGGACGTCTTTGAAGGTTACCGGCAGCAGGACGATCCGGCGTCAATCCCCCTGCTCACACCTCATGCGTGAAGCGGCATAGACCCATCGCCCCTGTGGGTTGTGCACGGGCGGCCCGCGTTTTCCAGGGCGTGGGCAGCGGTGCCTGGCTGCGGCGAGTGGGCGATCGTCCTTCTGCTACCAGCTGGCCCCGTCCTGGACGCCGATGAGTGCTCAGTCACGGAGGTGGTTCGGATGGCCAACGTGCCACACGATCCGCACGTCGCCATCGCGTCGTTGCGTGATGGTGGGGCGGTGCAACAGGGCTCTGTGGTGGTGTACTAGCCCTCCTGCTCCACGACGCTGTGGGGGGCGGCGTATACCACGGCCTTCGACGCCATCAAATCTGTTTGCGGATGCGACCTGGCCTGGAGGCCGCATGCGGTGTATCGGCCAAAAGTGATCCTGTCTCCGGAACTCACGGCCTCCAATGCGGCGTCCCTGGGAAAAGTCACACAGAGCCCCCACTCCGACGTGGCATGGCTGGAACCCCACCGGTACTGTTGGGTGCCGGCGGCGACCAATGTCACGTCGTTTGGCGCTTCGCCCCAGGCGGACGGAGCCACCAATGGGGCGTTGGCCAGCCATGGGTGCCCCACGTGGACGGGTGCCATCCGTGGCACGGTCCCGGAGGCGGAGATCATCGGCGCGGCGGCATACCTGCTGCACACCCCCCCGTCAGCATGCACGGTGCATGTGGTGGATGCCTCCATCATTGGGGCGCACCTGCGCAGGGCGCAGGGGGCCCTATACCGTGGCATCAAAGGGCCGACCTCGCATATGGTCAACCAGCATGCGTTGAACTGGATAGTGGAGGGGATGCGGCGGCTACCACGCAGAGTAGGGGGGCCACACCATTGGGTGGTGCGGCAGAGCTCACATTTGGCGGCAGTCCCGCTTGAAGAGCCGGACCTTGCTGCGGCCCGTGCAACGGCCCCGCGTGTTCATGTCATCCTGCCCAAGGAACACGCCGTCCTCTTGGTACCTGGAGACGACGGGGAGCTGGAGCCGCATGTACCATCCATGCAAGCCCTTCAGCTCGTCAGGGAGATGGAGTGGCGCTCGCTGGCGGCGCGCACCAGGGCTCATACGCCGCTAGCTGGCGCCTGTGCGGCGGTGCCCCTGGGAGCGGTGCACCACGGCCCCACGCACAGGAATCTGCTAAGGGCGCGTGACGGCCGCTTGTCCACCATGCAAGTCATGCGACGGTGGAGGCAGAAGCTCACATGCACGTGTGGCGATACCGGCCCACCCCTGTATCTTCTGTGGGGGGGCGGAGGAGGACATTGGCCACATGCGCTTGCTGTGTGCGCGGGAGGAGGAGGTGGCACGGCTCCTGTGCAGGCGTGTGGAGGAGTTCACCGCGGAACTTCCCCTGACGGACAGGGCTGTGGAGTTCTTGGCGTGGAGAGAGCACGGCTGCAGGCGGACGGAATCCCTGATGGCGGGTGTCGTCCCCGGGGACCTGAAGCGGCTATTCGCGGCAGTGCGGGCGGCGTCGTCCCGGGGCCCTGCGAAAGCCAAGCTCTTTGTGGAGGACATGATCTAGGTTGGGAAAGATGCTTAGGCGTCACAAGTTGCCCACCCTCTAGGACCCCGTATACGCGCGATTTGACAATATTCTACATTTCTACTTTGAGTATGTTATTTGACGTATGTGACCAAAGTTGTTGGCAGAGCTGTGTGACACCCGTTGAAATACGTGTTGATGTGTTAGCCTTGTGTATCCCCGTCTTCTAGTGTGTTGTATTTGACGTTTTTTTGAAGCTGGCCGAAATTTCGGCCAGGTTTTGGGTAACATTGCAAACAACTATGTGTATATGCAGTTTTTGACCCTTTTGGCCGAAATTTCGGCCATCTTTTTGGTTTCTTGGTGAATAGGCATGATTATTTTCATTTTTCTTAGGGCTGGCCGAAATTCGGCCAGCTTTTTGGTCTGTTCACTATTCAAGCACTTATATTCTGGTTTTTGGGTGGGCTGGCCGAAATTTCGGCCAGCTTTTCCTATTTTTGAACATGTAAGCAATTGTTTCCCCTTTGAACACACCTGGCCGAAATTTCGGCCAGCTTGCAATTGTCGTTGTTCATGAGTATTACACCATACACTCCTACATAATTGTTTTCTTGTCTTAGCATTAATGTCTTCTGCTATTACTGTCAATGTTGTACATGCTGCAGTTACTGGTGCTTTTGCTACTACAGCCAAAGGGCTGTTGCGAAATGCATTACGTGGTGGGACTCTGCAAAAGCTTTTGCAATTCTGCCTCTTGTTGCGGAAGAATCGCAGGAGCCGGCACTCCCTTACACAGTTATTCCTTTGTCTACAGAAGCGCCATTTTTGGGCTTCCACTCACCATACCTGCTAGTACGTTATCCCCGTAAGCTAGGAGAACGCGCAGAACGTGGATAACGCTCCAGAACGCTCCGGAACGCGGATAACGCGGAGAACGCGGAAAACGCTTCCAGAAGCATGTGCGGACGCATTGCACCGGAACGCGCAGAACGCGGATAACGCGTAAAACACAGCACACCTATGTTGGGGGGGCCGCGTCCTCACAGTTGGGTATCTAGCCTACGCGGTTTGTCCCCCCCAGGTTTCGCACTGGTCCCCATGGGTGGGGATGGCAGAGGCTTGGCGGCCATGTCCTTCTCGATCCCACCACGGCCGCCTCCGCCACCCCGTCTACTGCACGCTGAAGGAGAAGTTCTCCAACGTATCGTCCTCTACGCTCCCTCTAGCGTCCTCCGCTTCCTCCTCTTCTTCCTCCTCATCGCTATCCGCCTCCTCCTTGTTCTCGCCGTCCGCTTCCGGGTCGTCCTCCCCGGCGTCCCCCTCTTGAGTCTCCTGGCTAAGGGGCGGCTCGCTTCCCTCGGCGTCCTCCGTGCCCGTTGTAGTGATCCCGTGCGCGGGTGCAAAGCATTGCACATGCAACGGGGTGTCCGGGCATCCGCTACACACGTATTGTGTGCGGCCTTTGCTGCAATGTGCACAAGTGCGCCGTTGGGCGCCGGCAACGGGGACGTGGATGTTGCGTCGCGGCTGCGCATCGGTACAGTACCGGCGGCGAAGGAGGGCCCACTGCCACTCCCACATGCTATCCGTGCCACGGCACCTTTCTAGGGCGCGGCAGGTTGCAAACGCGTTGGCCGCGGCGTATCGCAGCAAGAAGCCTCGCACGGCTTGCGACCAGGACATCTGCCTTCCCAAGAGGCGCATCTGCAACGCCATCTGGTTGGCAGAGTCCACCCCCCGTGCCACTTGGCGGTACGCAGCAACGAGGGGGTGGATTTCCCGGCCCGTGTGGTGCAGGGGGCCCCGCGCAGCGTACCACACGTTGGACAAGATCGGCACCAATTTGGGAGGTTTGCCTCCGGTTTTCGGCTGCTTGTACACCTGCAGGGCGTACTTGTGGCCGTCAACCGTGGCCACAGCCGTCTGCCCGGCCTGGATGGCGCTACCGCCTTGCTGGACACCGGCCGTGTCCTTTCGCACCATGGTGATGAAGGGGCGGTGCTCACGCGCAAGCCGTTGTGCGGTGGCGTGTGACCCGAAGAACGAGTCCCCTACAAGGACCGTGTAGACCGGCAGCTGCTTGGACCACATCGCCATCAGCTGTCGGGCGTTGAGGTTGCCCGCACCACAACCGTGTCGGCGTAGGACACCACGGCGGCCAGTGTAGAGGTAGACGTCCACAATGTACCCCGTGCCGGCATCGGCCAAGCAATAGAGCTTGATGCCGGTGTTGTGTGGTTTCCGCACAATGTACATCTTGAGGGGGCCTGCCCTAAGGCCCGTATGCGGCATTAGGGTTTCATCCCCCGTGGCCGCGCCTCCCATGGTCCATGCTGCAGCCCAATGGGCACTAACCGCCTCAATAAGGTCCACCACATCCGGGCGACAATGTTTGTGTAGATCGTAGTATTGCCCCCGGGTTAGCAACCGTGCTAGATAGGCATTGTACACCAACCCGTCACGGTCCCAGACTCCATCCACCTGCATGGGCCGCACCATGCCCAGCAACAGCACGAAGGTGTTGTACCGTGGTACTAAGGGGATGAGGTCCTCCCTTTCCCGGGCTCGGAGGATGGCCTCTTGGGCATCCACAATGGGTTTCATCATGTAGTCCCATATTCCATCCGTGTCTAGCTCACCGAGTTTGGACTCCCCGGGTCGTAACCCGTACTCAATTGAAGTGGCACAGTGCTCCTTGCGGAGGCGACCAGCCGAGAGATTAAGAGGCATTTCAAAGTGCTCTAAAATAATGTTGGTAGCAATGATGGGACACACAGTACACACCAAATACGCGAAACACAGTGTGCACAGCTTCTAGAGGCACGTTCGGAGGCACGCTAACCGGAACGCGCAGAACGCGGTGAACGCGGAAGACACAGGGGGATGCTTCCAGAAGCATGCCGGAGGCGCACAAAACAGAGCACGGAGAACGCAGGCAACGCAGAAAACGGTGGGTCGTATTCTTTTTCCAATCAAACCGTGTATCCGTTAATGTTTTCTCTCCCCCTTCCCGCCATGTAATGTGTAATAATCAACTCACAGCGCTGTGGGGTCGTTTGTGGCCGGTCCAAGGGGCAGGCCACAAACCGCCACCACCGCGTTGCCACCAGTGGGCGGGCTGTTGGGTAAGGGGTGCTGGCGTTGGGATGGCCCATGCGGGCGCCACCGGGTGGGGCTGGGAGGCCTTACGGCCGACGGCCTCGTCGGCATCCGGCCAGGAGGCCGTGGACTGCGTTGAACCCGGCGTTGGCCAAGTCACTGGGCTCTCGAAGTCGGTTCCGACGGCCGGCATCTTCTTCTGGGGCGTTACTGAATGGCAAAAAGAACGCGGATACCGTCGATCACGCAGCGACTGACTCCAGAAGCACGGCGGAAGCAAACCAACAATGACACGGATCACGCGCATAACGCGGCGAACGCCCCTAGAAGCATGGTCGGAGGCACAGGGACGCAACGCGCGGAACGTGAACGGCGACAAACGACGAACTCACACCTACCTCCAGCATAACATTCTCGTCGGCGGATTCCTCCTCAGTCTCTTCGACCTTCTGCTCGACCTTCACGTCGATCGGCGACCTCCTCTGCTCCACCGGCGTGATGCTGCGGTCCCTGTCGGCGCGGGGTTCTGCACAAGGGACGCCAAAAGCGTGCAGGACAGTGCAACTGCCCCCAGAGGCGTGACCGGAAGCACCGGTCCGGGACGCGGATGACGTGGAAAACGCGGCCGACGCCTGTGGAAACATGACCGAAATCACATTAGGGTGACATGCAGAACATGGAACACACAATGGCCCTACCTTCGGCTTGCATCGGTTCTTCTTCCTGTACTTCGTCTTGCGTCGGTGGCCGCTCATACTGCTCCCACCATTCCCTTTCCGCTTCTCCCGGATCCACGTTCTCTTGCTTGCCCCGCCACTCCCACTCTTGCTCCCACTCCTGCTCCATCTTGACGTACGGCTCCGGCTCCGGCTCGAACATCCGCGGTTGGGGTTGGGGTTGCAGCTGATGGTGGTGTCCGTAGGGGTGATGGTGGTGGTGGTGGTGGGGCTGGACCGGGCGCGGGAGATGGGGGTACCCAAACGGGGGTGGCGGACGCAACTGGGTTGTGCTCCGAGCGTCCCCATAATCTGCTGCCATCTGCAACGAAAACACACGGAACGAGGATTATTACCCCTGGAGGCACGTCCGGAAGCATGACTTCGGCAACGTGGATCACGCGGCGAATGCGCAGAACAACCGGAAGCATCTCCAGAGGCGCGTTGGGAGGCAAAAAACCGGAACGTACATAACGTACATAACGCAGCATACCCGCAGCGACGCCAACTCCCTCTTCTTGATCATCGTCCACGCGCCCGTCGCCGGCAGCTCCTCCTCGCGGTCTTCGGTGAGGGTATATGCCATCATCCCGGCCATTGTGACCGTTCTCTTGTATCTCTCTTTGAGGTCGTCCGTGCTCATGTCCACGAGATCTTCGGCGGCCAGGCTCGCAAGGGACGGCGGCGGTCGCCTCCGCTCCCCAAGGGGGTGCTGCCCCTTCAGCGCTGCCAAGGGGACCCCGTGCAGCTCCGGGCCCGGTGCCTCGGTCCCCACGAGCGCGCTGGGCGGCCTCTCCGGGGCCTCCACGCAGCCAGTACACACGGAGATCCCTTTCAGGATCCCATCCGTGGCCTGCCGGTGCCCCGACGTCCGGTAGACGCGGTCCAAGTGTTCACGGGCGGCGGAGGCGGATTGCGCGTTCTTGACGCCGCAGGCCAGCAGACCCTGCACCGCGGTCGGGCGCACCTGGCTGTGCAGCAGGGTGGCAGCAGCAGCATCCTTCCGACCACTGGCGTCCGCGCTCAAGCACACTCGGTAGTGCTTCTCCAGCCGTCCCAGCGTCACCCCATAGTCCGCCAGTCCGGACTCCAGAACCTGAAGAACGCGAAAAACACACAAATGTCCTCCAGAAGCATGTCCGGAAGCAGAGAACCGGCACGCGGATCACGCGCATAACGCGGCGGACGCCTCTAGAAGCATGGTCGGAGGCACGCAAAACACAACGCATGGGACGTGAAGAACACCTGCAGCTCGTTTGCGTATTGCGCGCTGTCTTTGTAGTGCTCGAAGCGCGTCGTCCTCGCTGGGATGGACTTCTGGGGCCCCACCGCTCCTTCAATCTTGAAGCCCACGCTGCCCACTCCGCCCGCCTTCTCTTTCCCCTTCTCTTTGCCCTTCTCTTTGCCCTTCTCTTTGCCCTTCGGCTTCCCCTCCTTGGCCTTCCCTTCCTTCCCCTTTGCACCCTCCACCACCACAACGTCCTGCGCCGCCGCTGCCAGCTCCTTCTTCTGCTGCCCAATCGCCTCTCCTTCTGCCTCTGGCTCCTTCTCCTTGTCCTTCTCCTTCTCCTTGTGCTTCTCCTTCTCTTTCTCCAAAACGGTACTCCTTGCGGCCTTCTTCTCCGGAGTGGGCGCCTGCTGACTTCCACTGGCGGCGCTGGCGCTGGCACTGCTGGTGCTGCTGCTGCTGCTGCTGGAGGAGTCGTCTTCCTCCTCCTCCTCCTCCTCTTCTTCTTGCGGCGTGTCCTCCGCCCAGGCCCAAAACCGGTCCTTCTGCAGCTGAAAAGAACGTACAGAGGATAACGCAAGACGTGCATCCAGAAGCAGGGGTGGAGGCAAGAAACCGGAACGCGCAGAACGCGGATAACGCGCGGAACGCTCCCAGAAGCGCGTTCGGAGGCAATGAAGAAGCACGTCATGAACGCAGAAAACACAGCCTAGGCCCCCCTGCAACTAGAGGCACACGTGCAACGCATTGACATACCCTCTTGTACTTGAACCACTGATCTTGCTTGCTGCGACAGTCGCAGACCTGGGGCAGGGCCCCCTTCTTTGCGGCCTTCGGCACCTTGACGTGATACAGCTGCATCGTGGTCAAGTAGAAGGCCTTGCCGTCTTCCCAACCATCCGGCAGCTTCTTCTGCTTCTTGGCCCTCTGCTCGACCCACCCGCACCAGTACCCCGCTGTACACAAAAGAATGCAATCAAGAGAGCAGAAGCATGGGGAACCAAATCAAGGGGCAATGTCGAGTAAGCATGTGACGGACAAAACGAACGAGGACAACGAAGGTTGCATGTTGCGGGCACATACATGTTTGTGCTTTCAGCTGGAAGACAACGAAGCTCATCTGGCCTGCCTCCTTCAGCTTCCACTTCTCCAACGCTCCATCAGCCTTCAGCCACTTCTTACAGTTGTTGGGGTACAGCGGGGTGGTCATTTTGTGAGAAGAGGGCCTCTGGGGCAACGGGGAACACGAAGAGAACGCGGCGAACGCAGCAAGCGTACCTCCAGAAGCACGGGCGGAAGCACCGAAGCGGAACACGGAAAACGCGGCCAACGCGCGGCACCTGTACAACGCTCAGAACGATGGAAGCAGAGGCAGAGGCAACATGCAAAGTGCTTCTCTCCTTGAAAATGGATGAACCGCATGAAAACTCATGCGCGAGTGCGTCGGGCCACCTCAAAAACCCCCGGAAGCGTCGTAAAAGCAAGGGTGTTTTTCCCGACCCCTAGAAGCGCCCATTTCGTCATCTACGTCGTAGACAAAGGAATATGGTCAACCAGCATGCTTTGAACTGGATAGTGGAGGGGATGCGGCGGCTACCACGCAGAGTAGGGGGGCCACACCATTGGGTGGTGCGGCAGAGCTCACACTTGGCGGCAGTCCCGCTTGAAGAGCCGGACCTTGCTGCGGCCCGTGCAACGGCCCCGCGTGTTCATGTCATCCTGCCCAAGGAACACGCCGTCCTCTTGGTACCTGGAGACGATGGGGAGCTGCAGCCGCATGTACCATCCATGCAAGCCCTTCAGCTCGTCAGGGAGATGGAGTGGCGCTCGCTGGCGGCGCGCACCAGGGCTCATACGCCGCTAGCTGGCGCCTGTGCGGCGGTGCCCCTGGGAGCGGTGCACCACGGCCCCACGCACAGGAATCTGCTAAGGGCGCGTGACGGCCGCTTGTCCACCATGCAAGTCATGCGACGGTGGAGGCAGAAGCTCACATGCACGTGTGGCGATACCGGCCCACCCCTGTATCTTCTGTGGGGGGGCGGAGGAGGACATTGGCCACATGCGCTTGCTGTGTGCGCGGGAGGAGGAGGTGGCACGGCTCCTGTGCAGGCGTGTGGAGGAGTTCACCGCGGAACTTCCCCTGACGGACAGGGCTGTGGAGTTCTTGGCGTGGAGAGAGCACGGCTGCAGGCGGACGGAATCCCTGATGGCGGGTGTCGTCCCCGGGGACCTGAAGCGGCTATTCGCGGCAGTGCGGGCGGCGTCGTCCCGGGGCCCTCCGAAAGCCAAGCTCTTTGTGGAGGACATGATCTAGGTTGGGAAAGATGCTTAGGCGTCACAAGTTGCCCACCCTCTAGGACCCCGTATACGCGCGATTTGACAATATTCTACATGTCTACTTTGAGTATGTTATTTGACGTATGTGACCAAAGTTGTTGGCAGAGCTGTGTGACACCCGTTGAAATACGTGTTGATGTGTTAGCCTTGTGTATCCCCGTCTTCTAGTGTGTTGTATTTGACGTTTTTTTGAAGCTGGCCGAAATTTCGGCCAGGTTTTGGGTAACATTGCAAACAACTATGTGTATATGCAGTTTTTGACCCTTCTGGCCGAAATTTCGGCCAGCTTTTTGGTTTCTTGGTGAATAGGCATGATTATTTTCATTTTTCTTAGGGATGGCCGAAATTCGGCCAGCTTTTTGGTCTGTTCACTATTCAAGCACTTATATTCTGGTTTTTGGGTGGGCTGGCCGAAATTTCGGCCAGCTTTTCCTATTTTTGAACATGTAAGCAATTGTTTCCCCTTTGAACACACCTGGCCGAAATTTCGGCCAGCTTGCAATTGTCGTTGTTCATGAGTATTACACCATACACTCCTACATAATTGTTTTCTTGTCTTAGCATTAATGTCTTCTGCTATTACTGTCAATGTTGTACATGCTGCAGTTACTGGTGCTTTTGCTACTACAGCCAAAGGGCTGTTGCGAAATGCATTACGTGGTGGGACTCTGCAAAAGCTTTTGCAATTCTGCCTCTTGTTGCGGAAGAATCGCAGGAGCCGGCACTCCCTTACACAGTTGAAGGCCGCCGCCACCGAGAAGAAGCCCCCACGATGGTACATGACATTTTTGTCACAGTTCCATGCCCTATACTGCCTGCTGCGCCGTATGGCCCTTCCATACTCTAACTGTGGGTCTGGTTACAACTGGGGTATTATGTCCTGCCGCCAACGCCGTAAGGTAGGAGTCCTTGGTCAGTGTAACACTAAGCAGGAGTCCATTCACCATCGTGCTGGACTAGCAGCACACAACTTGTGGAACACCATGCACCGTAGGCAAGTTTGTATATGGTTTGATAACCTGAGGCGTTACAGGTCGGGAGCTGATCCCCATTCACCCGACTTAACCCTAAATTGTACAGCTGTTGCTGTTTTGCACACTACTGCCCTACCTGCATACCGGGGTCTGCCGGAGCTGGCCGAAATTGAGGCCAGGGTACCAAAGGTTGCTGATGACATCTTTCGCTCACATAGAGCATTGTTTGATTGTATTGATGTTGCCAACCAAGGTATTCAGAGAGTTTGCGTTCGTGCTCCTTTGGATATTGCCAGAAAAGATGTTCGTTCCCTCAACTGGAGACCCTTTTTCCTGTCTGAGCTCCGCTCCGGCACACACAAAGAGCTTTTGCAACTCGTGGTTGATTTGTCATGTGTGGAACACCGCACCAGACACTGTGTTCCGCTGCTTGTGGACATGAAAATACACTTTGCCCTACTTAAGCTGTGTTATGGTGCTGCTTATGTTCCCTAGAATGTACCACAATTACTGTTGGGTTTTCCTTTGGTGTACGGAGTATGGCATAGCTATAAGTATTGCGTTGAATTGATCTACAGGGCGTTCCTGCCGTTCATTAAGTTTTTGGAGCAGGGGAACAGCCTTCAGGTTGGGTCTATCCTCCCTCGCAAGGTCAAGGTCATCCATATGGAGAAGACGTTGCTTGGACTCATGCTAGCCACATCGTCCAATAGAGGCAGACTAGATGAGCGCGTCACTTCCCTGCTCAATAGCCAGCGGGACTTGACACCCATTCAGCGCAAGGGTCTGCGTATGTTATTAGCCCTTAAGGCTTTGCTGTACACATACTGTCCAGCTGCTTTCAGCATTGGGACTTTGGTTCGTGAGTGCAACTGGGAGGGACGGGGGGCAGGTTCCGGTATTGTAGCTAAGCAGGCACTTGAGATGTCCCTACTGCTCATGCTGAGGATCCTAAAGCCCGAGGAACAGTTAACCACGGAGTATGTGAAAACCACCGCTGTTGCTCTTTTGTTTTGGAGTCAGTGGCATTCCGCCTCCCTAGGGTGTATCCACTCTGAGGAGCTGGGTGAGGCACTTCTGAGTCGGTTCTCAGCCCACTGTCGCCGCAACACTGCCTGTACTAGTGTCCAACAGTCGTCTGATTTATTTCTGACACTTCCCCCCGTCCAACCCGGAGAGAAACTTTTGCGTGGTGTGCTGACTGAGAGATCCGTGGCAATGTTCTCTGCCAATCTTAAACAATTCATCTTGACAGCCCATACACAGAGCCTGCCCATTTGCGTTCCCGTTCCGGACTATAAAGTTGAGGTGAGAAGACTGGATGCAGTTGAGGATTTGACGTTCCCCGGTACCATGTCTAGGACACGAATCACCCCAGACCGTTTAAAAGTGGTTCTGTTGCATGCAATGCAAAATCTGGTTGCGCGTACCAGGGTTCCTGAGGGTGTTGAGGATTTTTTACAGACAAATGCACCTGCCCGCACTGCTGCCGAGCAAGGGGTGTTGCGTACTGCACATGCTTCTATTCGCGCTGCCAACCGTGCACCGCCTGCTGCTGCTGCTGCTTCTCCTGGTGGAATTGCCTTGCCCCCAAAGCCACCCCCGAAGCCCCGAGCCAGAGGCCCCCCAGTACCCCCCCCCCGGACCCCCCCCGCCGAGTACCCCCCCCCGCCCTTGATGATTCCATTGCTGTCGACTCTTGTGATAGTGACCAGGATATTGATTGTGATGCAGACAGCGTTGCCTCCTTTGAAGCCCTAGATGAGGCGGAACACATCGGTGTGGATACCCAGGATTGGGACTGATTTCTGTTTGCAGCTGTGTTTGTCACTGTGGTATGGGTTCTGCCACGCATTGCCAGTGATTTTGGTCTGTCTATTTGCTGTTTCATGTTTTTCTGGCCGAAATTTCGGCCAGACTTGTTGTTTTGCCATATGGCTACCCCCAGAACACAAATGACTTAAGGTTCTGGCCGAAATTTCGGCCAGCCTCTCAGAATGGTATTTGTACACAGTGGTTTGACATGCAGAGCAGTGCTGGCCGAAATTTCGGCCAGGTTATCCGAATTTCCTGTCAGGCAGTCCGTTTTGGTTCTTTTTTGGTTGATCTGTGTTTGTTATTTGCTATCTGGGAACTCTCCCCTTCATGAAATGTTGCCTTGTAGCCCTTTATTTTATGACTGAGCCTGGAGGGGTATCGCAGGACATGGCTGTTTCGCCAGATGGTGAGCCTGCGGCAGACAATGGGCAATCTCAAGTGCAATCCTAGTCTCAAGAGGACCAGGCGCGCACAGAGGGACTTCAAAAGAAGCCTAAGGCCGCACCAAAGAAAAATTCATCATCCTCCATCAAGTTATCCGACTGGGTTACGTCAACGACGAAAATAAAGGTTCGGTGGGATCAGATTATTATCGACCACGACCGAAAATTTGGGCAGGTCCGTAGGATTTCGGATGATCGCGTGCAACGCCGCTATGACGATCTGAAGGCAGCCCCGCCTGTGGATTACATCCAGGATCTTCTTTTTTATAAAGTCACTCGTATGTGTGTTGTGGTATTCTTCTCGATAGTACCGTTTTCGCGTCTGAATTTTCGACCCTGCTGTTACGAATATTCCTGTTGCACAGCCACTCGCTGGGTTCTGTTGGGGGGTCAGCATGTTTACACTGCTGCCCAAAAACACAAGACCGAATTTGAGATGAAAAATATGGAGACTCCGGATGGGACCCTGGTATTTGGTGGTTATGAAGTCAAACAGGACTGCCCCCTGCGGACTAGGCGCCGGCTTGCAGGCTTACATCAAATCCAGACCACTGCTGGCTCAGCATCCACCACATCGGAGCGAATGTCCCTACTCCTGGATAGGCTTGAGGATGAGGATGCCAATGAGTACACCCTGTACCATCACATTACTGTTATGCTTGAAGAGTGTGGTGTTACTGCCGAGGAAGGCACTGTGGTGTGTTTCATTTATTAATTCGGTTTTGTCGATCGACCTGGCCGAAATTTCGGCCAGCTTCTGTGTTCCACATGTTCTCTTGTGCAGAGTGCTGTTGCCAAACGGTGGGGTGGCGTTGGGCGTTTGGTGAAATTTGTGGGTCTTCCTTCAGTAGACGCCATGGCAGCCATGGAAAAGCGTGGACTACATCCCGCACTGGGTACGCTCAAGGAAGTGGAAGGCATCACGCCTGACCGACTTCGCGAGATCGTACGTTACATGGATGGGACAAAAAGTACCCTACCTGGTCTCAAAAAAATTATAAAAGATGTTAAAAAGGCCCAGATGTGGTCCTAGCACATTCTTCATCCCGAGGCGGCTACCAATGGGCTTGTGAACAACACCAGAGGTATGTTTTGGTCAAACAGGGGTTTGTATTCGAATAAATCGACCGACCTGGCCGAAATTTCGGCCAGCTTGTGTGTCGTTCAATTAATGCACAATAGGAGCCCACCCTGTGCTACCACCTATCTGCAGCTACACTTGGTACTATCGAGATGGCCAAAAGGCAGTGCGCTATTGCATCACACCTGAAGGTAGCCTATGGCAGTTGGACCTGGACTGAAGAAAACCCCTGGCCCCCGTGGTCAGCAGTAATTAAGGCCCCTCTTTGGAAGGAACCCAAATATGAGGGGTTGCGGGGATTGTTGCAGAAGCCTGGTGCTAAGCTTGTTTGTGAAAAATCTGATACTGGTCTGGTCAGTATCCAGTGTGCTAGGGAGTCCCTCGTTGAGTCAAGCACAGGCAAACTCATTGCAGAGTCAGGCCGTGTGGAACTGATGGCAATGCGTTGTGGAGTCCCTGTTCCCAGTATCATTAGTTCACTGCCCTTTGCTGCTTGTGTCATTGAGGTGCCCCGCCTCTATACAGCTCGTTTGCATAACCTGGTTGCGCAGCTGCTTTTGTCCGGTGTGCCTGTGTTCATTGCGGGTGAGTCTGCTGATGTGAAAGCCACTGTTGCTGCTTTGAAGGCCACTGTGGCTGAGGATATGTATCAGTGTGATGTTGCACTTTACAATTTGTCAAGCAAGACCCCGCTGTACACTTCTACGTCCCATCTGGTTTCCATTTGTTCTGCCACTGCCTTTGATAACAGGCTTCCCCGTTACGTGGCTTTTACTGAAGGACCCATGTCGTCTGTGATGCCTGTTGAAATATTCTCATTTCTTTTGAGCCTGGTTCCGGTCCCAGAACGGGCAGGCAACTGGTTTTTGCTGGGGACTCTGTCTGTGTATTTTGCAAGCATGATGTCTACCAGGTTTTCCAAGGACTGTAATGTTGTGTGTGCCCTTTTGGGTGAGGAGACTATTGTGCCCGATGACTTTGTTCAGCTCATCAGAGCAGGTATCACCAACGCCGACACGTGCCCCCCCAAGTCATGGGAGGATGTGTACCATGACTTGGGGGCAGGTTTTCCTGTGGATTGTTCTGGGGTTAGGTATGTAGATGAGGATCCTGAGGAGCAAGATGGGGAGGCAGAGTCGCAACCAGAGACACAGACTCCAAAGAAGAAACCCAAAGGTGCCCCTGCCCCCTCACCCAGTGGCACGCAGTGCGCTCAGGCCACCCCAGCTTCCTCCTCAGGCACTGCTGCCCCTACTGACAAAGGTATGAATACTGTTGTGAATCATTTTTCACCATCCCAGGGTGGAAACACACAGTCACAGAACTGTGCCACTGCCAAGTCTGGTGCTGCAGCCCCTGCCAAGCAGCCTGCTAACTCAGGTGCTAAGAAACCCCGTGCATCTGGTCTGCGCAAGCGCTAATGCCAGTCCTGCTGCTTATATTGCCTGTCATCATGAAGTCTGGCCGAAATTTCGGCCAGCATGCAGTCCTCAGCCTCTCCAGCCTTTTATTATTGTGTTTCCCCATAGGCACTGCAAAAGTCTGCTTTGATTCGTCAGGTGGCAAGTATTTGCTTGTAATTGAGTATATTATGTTGCACACCCTGTTCAAATGTCACTGCTCCTGTGTTCCTTGCTCATGTCTACTGTCTTAGGTACCCATTTCACTGATCATATTCGGAGTTTCGATGGACCTGGCCGAAATTTCGGCCAGCTTAGGCCTGTCTGTCAAATAGGACCATGTGTTTGGACTTTTTCGAAGAGCTGGCCGAAATTTCGGCCAGGTTGGTTAAAATAGGAAATACAAGTACATGCTTTGGGATAGTTTTTTGTGTGCTTCAATGAAAGGTATGTTTGGGGTTCCCTCATCTGTGGTGTATAGGGGGGTTCTGTGATCAACCTCGAACAAAGGGGAGAGAAAAATAGGCAGCCCCCCCCCCCCCCCACACACACTGGAATGCAGTGGTCTAAATGTAAAACAACACTATATTTTGGTGATTGAACGTCTTTATTTTGAAAATCTGTGTGTTTCCAGAAATGCAAATAATGACATATATTTGAAATACACACCTTGTTTTTGCATGTTTCCACCAGGGGGGTTTGGGTACCCAAAAAATAACACCCCTTTTCACATACTTTCCCCTTCATTACAACATGGACTTCCGTGGGCCATAGCGCCAGGTGGGGGGTGGGCAACTTGTGACGCCTAAGAGATGTGTATGCCCGCACGAACCATCGGCTCAACCAGATCATGCAGCTACCGATGCAAGATCGAAGGAGGGCCGTATATGCGTTCCTGCGGGGTGACACCCCCTTTTGTCCGCCGGCAAGGAGGGTCCGACGGCATCCGCCGTGGAACCCGTTCGA
This sequence comes from Eutreptiella sp. 'Long Island Sound 2002', assembly GCA_964036045.1. Lineage (NCBI taxonomy): Eukaryota > Euglenozoa > Euglenophyceae > Eutreptiales > Eutreptiaceae > Eutreptiella > Eutreptiella sp. 'Long Island Sound 2002'. Next base: position 157,699,319 of record OZ038379.1, read on the forward strand.
CGGCCTCCCCGAAAACCTGCAGGCGACCTTTCAAAGGGCCCTGCTGCACGCGCTATTGGTGCCCAGGTCGTATATCGCGCACAAGGAGGCCATGCCTCGTTCCCCCACGGGATGGCAGCGGTGGCGCAGGCCTTCAGCCAGTGGCTCGAGTCCTGGATGACTCGGGACTACCCTGCATTCCGGGAGCAGTCCCGCATGTTGTTGGTGCAGTCCTGGGCCACGGTGCGTGGTACCATGGTGCGGGGCCCCGAAGGCCAGAGCGATCCCTGGCTCCAGGTGTTTGCGGACCGTCCAGCTGTGGTGATCATCATGGGCTCGCCTCGCGAGGTGCTGCCGGTCTTACAACAGCCTCTGTGCAGCCTCCCGGTTCTGGCGGTGGGCGTCATGCTCGACGTGGGGGCGTTGTGGTTGTATGACCGACAACTGCGACGGTTTCACTCCGGCAGTGACGGAGCGGTGGTCCATGGCCGTGCTAGTGGGTTCCTAGCAGCTTGCACGGATACAGGGGGACGACGCATAGGGCCACGTCACGGAGGCACTGTTCTCTCTGCCTGAGGCACATGACAACGTGGCTGCCGACGCCCGTCACACCCTCGATACCCTGGGCCTAGCAGCGGTCGTCGAGGCTCGGTCGAGAGGACAACGCTTGATTCTCGCGTCCACCAGAGGCCGGAGGCTGGATTGGGTTGATGTCATCGGGGAGATGGTGCAGGACTATGGCTGGGAGCTCCTGACGCATGGCACACACAGCCACAAGGTGGCGCGGTGGCCCCGGTTGCTTGAGAGCCTACGGATGATGTCAAACGGACAGCCGATACTCCGCCCGGTGTCCACGTGGGAGGAAGCGAGACGAAGCCTGCTCGGTTGTGCTACTGCACGAGCGTTGGCAGCTGCTCTGCTTTGCCTCCAGAAGGCGTGCTGTGATGTGTGGCAGGACTTGTGGTCGCAGTGCTGTGGTGGCGGCTGCGTCCCGTCGCGGTCGGTGCTCCCGCTGCAATGCCACGGGTGCATGGAGACGGCGCCAGTTTGGGTACATCAATGTGCCTCTGCCCCACTCTGCGGGTCGTGTCGGGAGCGTGCCGGTAGGGGGTGGCCTAAAGCGAGGTGGGCGCTGCGGCACTCCGGGCAGATGTCGCCAGTGCCTGGAGGGCAATCCAGGGTGACCTGAGGAGCGTCCGGGTGGAAGGGGTGAGATGCCCCGGTGCGCCGACGGCGGCCCTCCCCCTACTGCTGTGGTGGGCGGCTCTAGATGGTGACTCGTGGATTCTTTGGTTGTGGCATCACGGAGGACGTGGTGAGGACGCAGTGGGGGCCAGGGGTAATGCAGCTTGACAAGGTTTGGGAAATGTGGGTACGCTTGCCACCGTCCCTATGCCGGACGCAGCGGCGAAGGTGGCTCATAGGAAGCAGTGTCCTCATGGCCTGAGTGTGCGGTGATGGCAGACGGCGTATGACGGCCAACAGGGTGTGACAGTTCGTGCTGGCCTGATGGTGAGCCGTACTGCCCCCGTGCACGAGGGTCGGGGAGAGATGCTTTAACCGCCTGCCCCGGGTCGCCACATACAGCAGTGAGGTGTCATGGGTCGTCCCGACCAAGGTAATAAGGCCCAAACCTTTGTAGGGTATTTTCATGACACCGGGGTCTCTACCGGCGGCCCGCTTATGGCAGTCACGAGGGTGGTTACTCGGGTTGGTCCGAGGGTTGACGGGTCGGAGTGGGAGCGGGCGACAGCGCCGCCGGCGCTTCAGTGCGTGAGATACGACGCCCCATGGTCGTGGGATTGGAGCAGGGAGTTGGGGGAGCAGCATGAAGGCCCCGGAAGAGGCGAAGTGCGCATAGGGGATGGGGACGGCGTGATGGTAATGTGGACCGTATGGTGGGTGTACTTGGAGTGGCGTGGCGATCTGGGAGGTGTTCTCTTGAAGGGTACATGGCGTTGCAGATGACTGTGTATTGGGATCACGGGGGTATGCGTGGCAGTATCGGGGTCCGTATGGTGGGAGTACCGGGGAAGCGCGGCGGTACGGGGGAGCCGTACAGTGGGAGTACTCCGGGGTCGCATGGCTATACTGGGGTGTCCCCCTAACCCCTCTAACAACTCAAGGGGAATGCAGGGGCATCCCTTGGCCTCGTGAACAAACTAGAGGGACAGTGCCTGAGGGCATGTGCATGGTCTAACCGTCTGACCTCGGTCTTGCGGTCGCGGTGGTGTGTGCGTTGGCGGCTCACAGGTGGCAACGGCATTGCGGCGGCGGTGCTGCATGGCAGCGTAGCCTCAACTGAACAGTCGCCTCTATATACGTGTAGCGTGCCTGGTTTTACCAGCAGCACAATGCTCCTGGGGGGTGCATACCTAATCGGCTCGTGAAGAAATGTAGAGTGGTCCAGGGGGTGACGTGCGGGCCAATGCTAAAAGTAGGCTTGCCGCGTCGTCGGTGGGGGCCGAACCCCCGGCCTGGCCGCTACTGTGGCGGAGGCGGCGTAACCACGGGAGCTGGCCAATCAGTGCAGGTAAGGGTCAAGGGCAGGTGTCAAGGCAATGTATGTGGGCTAGATGAGGTGAACCTGGTTACCACGGCCCGGGGCGAACCTCTGGTGGGTACCCCTAAAGGGGGTCGATAATCAAGCTACGGCACCCACCAGCCCAAATCCGAGCCAGCGATATTCACGGGTTGCGCCCCTCCCGTCATGGGGCGGCCGGCGTCCCCCCTGTAGACCCTCTTGATATATTATACGTGGGAGAGTACGGGTACCTCGAAGCCGATTGGGTACTGGCCCCTGACATGGAGTGCCGGCACTGTACATATCTGGGATGTGGGTGCAGCTCTGGGCGACGAAGAGAATAGGGTGGCTACCGTATGCTTCTGTACTATACTAGGGGAGGCCTGCAATGGGTCGGCGGCGTACAATATGGGGACCTGGGGGCGCTGAAAGCTGAGGGCCTTGCTAGGCTGGTGCCTCCCAAAAATCCTGGCTATGCATCTACGGGCTATTGCATGCTGGCAGTGTGTTACATGGAGTCAGGGGTGGTGGACGTCTCCACGGTGGCGGAAGTACGCGAACAACAAGGTGCCTGCTCTTGCTTCGCCGCATGCGTGCTGCATTTGTACCTTGGTTGCTGCGTTGCACCCATAGGAGACGCCCTTGCTTTCTGCTTGTTGCTATGCTGCTGCGTTGCTATGCCTTGCCCCTTTACCCGCGGCGAACAAGCGGGCCAGCGTCCGTCGCCGTTGCCAATGCTAAAGCTTTGCAGTTGCCAGTGCCCCCACAGCCTGGTTGGCCGGTATCCCCGGTCCTCTGGGTCCGCCTTCATGCTGTGGGCCACCTCAGGCAGCCCTGGGACCCGCGGGATCGAGCAAGGCAGGAACCACCTGTCGGTGCGAGATGCCCGGTGACACCAGTAGACGGCATGATAAGTGGTTATGACTATGACTATGACTATGTATGTATGTATGTAGGTACGTACGTGCGTACGTACGTACGTACGTACGTATGTACATATGTATGTATGTATGTATGTATGTATGTATGTATGTATGTATGTATGTATGTATGTATGCATGTATGTATGTACTATGTATCCATGCCTACAAGGAAAATCCCTGGCATTGGAAAAGTGGCTGAAAGCATTCTGCAGGGGTTGGGGATCCAAACTACAAGGGATCTGTTCGACAACCGTGCAGCTTTATTTCACGTGTTCGGGTGCGAGACATACAATTATTTCTTGAAGACCTCTCGATGTCTTGCAAGTTTTTGTGATGGATCCCCCCCGGCGACCAAGCACCGCGGGGCATACAGTGAAACCCTAGCCGGGGGGCAACCGGGGCCTGTCAGAGCTACGCCCCCCGCGGCATTTGGAAAGGCTGCCGGCGGCAGCGGCTCCTGCGAGGGCTGTGGCAGCGGCGGGCGGCAGCAGTGAGATTCGACGTTGAAGGTGAAGGTAAATGGCCCCAGGCGTGTGTCGTGTACAGTGCGTGCAACTTGCCTGCAACATGTCCAGTGCAGGGGGAGGGTACAACAGCATAGGAATAGGCGAGAGCGGGGAGAACCGAAAGGGCACAAACGACGAAAGAGGGCAAAGAGATGGAGTGGGGATGCCGCGCACAATGCTCCGCACCGTGCGCGTGCAAGGGGAGGGAGCAGGGGAGGACACAAAGCCAGAACACGAGGGCGGCCAAGGGCAAGCAAGGGCAAGGCAAGAGCAGCGGGTGCCCCGTACCTTGTAGTGTACACTGCGCAGGGGAGGGAGGACACAAAAAGGAAGCGAGGGAGGGAACAGGGGCCAACGAGGAAGGTGCCGCGCAACGTGTCATGTATCGTGCGAGCAGTGCCTCTTTCCTAAGCCGACGCATGGTAGGTGTCACGTGTGGCTTGCGCATGCAAGTGCGGAACCAAGCCAATGGGGCGACAGAAGCAAAGCTGGGCAAGCAAAGGGCCAGACAAGCGTCCAAGGAGACGAGGACGGTGTAACCGGATGTATCTGAGGAAAGGTGAGTGTGGTGCATCATGCTTAGAGGGGGCAGAGACACATAGGGAGAAGGGGTAGGACAGAGCACGCGGGGGAAGGAAGGGGCATTGCGTGCCAAGGAGGAGAGAGCAGAAGAAGGGACGAGACAGAGTCACAAGGGGGACAGAGGGCCACAAGAGGCGGAACAACAGAGGGGCCGGGGTGCCCCGAGGGATGCAATGCACCGTGCGTGCAACGGCAAACAGGACCAGGGCACAAGGAGGAGCGGGTGCCCAGCACTTTGTTGTGTATCGTGTGCGTGGGAGGGAGAGCAAACAGAGAGGGGCCAAGAGGCACAAGGTACGCACAAGGCAAGAGACAAGGGAAGAGAGAGAGGGAGCGGGGGAGCATGCAGTGCAGCGTGTCGTGTAACATGCGCGCAGTGACCCTGTCCTTAGCCTACGAATGTTAGGGGTGGCCCACGCAGACAGGTGCGGACACACGCACGTGCAGAACCGGCAGCTGGGAAAGGATGCCACGGCGGCGCCTTACAACCGGCGTCCCACGAGCGGCGAGCTGCAAACATGGCCCAGATTGAGACGGGGATGAGATGACCGACCCGCACAAAGGTGAAAGAGCCTGGTGCAGTGTCATGCAACGTGCCGGGCAAGGAGCGGGACGTAAGACGTGGAAGAGGGACACACGGGAGAAGAGGCAGGCAGACAGGAGAGAGCACGGAGCGAAAGACAGAGACAGCCGCGGACGAGAGGGGGCTAGAGAGGGCCAGCGGAGGGCGAGGACGCAGACGGGAGGAGAGGAAGAGTAGAGAAAGGGGAAGTGGGCTTGCTGCGCATGGTGTCGTGCAACTTGCTCTTCCTGATCGTGCATCGGCATATCTGCATACATGCATCTGGCCAACGCTGCAGAAATTGCTGGCGAGGTTGGCAGAGACAGTGGTGATGTAACACGCGGGGGACATGCACGAACGGCGCCATCCGTTGGGCTAGTGGGAGGACCTATGCCTAGGTGCGCAGAGGGGGCGGGCACTAGTGGCGCCATCCACTGGACCCCTTGCGGAAGATGTGGCCTCGAACGTCGGTACAGCGCGCAGAGGGGATGGGCACCAACGGCGCCATCCGGTGGGCCCCTTGCGGCATTCACTATGCAGACTCACTAGGTGGCCAAGGGATGCCACAATAAATACCCCATTGGTCGCTCCACGCCACTGCCATAGGACCTCAGGGGCCTCCATCGCGCTCAGGGGTGGCAGTGGCCCGGAGGGCAAGAGCGCACGGCCGCTTCGTAGCCGCCACTTCCCATAGACTGAAACCACGGCACCGGTATCAGGATGTGTGGAAGTGGGGACACAGGCACCAGGGACAGGATGGGTGGTCAGCCCCCCCCGGGCTGTTTGGTGCCGAGACAGGGGCCCTCCCCTCGACAAGGGCGGCGGATGGCACAAAAAGCCTACCAGGCGTACGGTAAGTCCTCCCCGCTGCCCGCACCTCATTATCTTCTGTCTCCACCCTGGTACGTACCTCCTCCAGTAAATGATGGCACAGGAGGGAGTAGGCACGGGTCACTAACGACATGAGCAAGACCGGGCGACTGCCGCCATGTGGACAGGAACCCATTCCAGTGGCAAAAAAATACTGTGGTTACTGTGTGGTGATTGTGCTTGCATTGTGCGTGCATCATGCTTGCCTCCAGCAGCGGGGACACGAGGCACGAGGGGTACCGGAGGGAACCAAAGAGCAAACCCCCCCACCCACAGAGCAGGCCCGAAGGGAACCGCGGCAAACAAGGCGGCCAAGAGGGGAAGAGCGAAGGGAAAGGGAGCAGCCCCCCCCCCTTGCAGACAAGTGCCACGCCACGTGCTCGCATCGTGCCCGCAAGGTGCATGCACCAGAGGAAAGGCCAACACGAACGCCCCCCCCCCCCCCCCCGCCCTCCCCCCCACCGCCGCCTAAAAAAAAATATAGCGCGAACCAACACGGCGCCGCAAGGCCGCCGTAGGGGCTCCCGGGAAGGGGACGAGGGCGGCAAGGGGACGGAAACGAGAGGCGGGCGAAGTGGGGGGGGGGGGGCACAGGGGCGAACACAGGGCCAGCGAGCGAGACGTGCGACAAGCAGTGCGGGCAAAAAGCGGGCTCGCGCAACCCCAACCCCAACCTGAACCCAGCCCTGAAATTGTCGTGCATTGTGCCTGTGCGGGGAAGGGCAGAGGGAGAGAGCGAGGGACAAGCAGGGCACGGAAGGAGCCCGGGAGTGCAAAAGGAGCACAGGAAGGGGGAAAAACGACGGCGGGGAGCGGACGCGCCGAGGTCAACGAAGTGGGAGGGGGGGGTCGGGACGAAGGGAGCTCACAGGGGACGCAGGCGAGTGGCCCAGCCTCAGGGGTTTGCGGGCCCCACCGGTGACCGTATCGGCCCCACCTGAGCACACGCAATAAGGTGGGATACGCCCGGGACCATTGGTCAACGGCCCGAGGTGGCACCGGCCTGGGGGGTCGACCAATGGGCATGACAAGGAGCACTCCCCAGGGCACGTATCGCAGTTCGTGTCCAGCGAGGGGCTGCGGGTAGGGCACACCGTCCATCGGGGCAGGCAACAGACGCGTCTGTCCCGCAAGGACTCCCCTGGGACCCACAGTGTACCCGACCCCGGTGTGGGGAACGGCCGGAGTGCCTGGCTACGACGCAGGCCCATTTGTACGGAGCGGGTACAAATGGACGGCCCGTACAACAGCGTTACACCCCAACGGGGAGTGCAAGCATCGGCCCCCCCAAGGGGCAACACCGGGGGACGGGACCCGAGCCAGCATCCGGCACCCCCCCCCCCAGGCCCGGGTACTCCCGAGGCAGGCGCCTGGGGAGTAACACCAAAGGCAACGGAGCCAGAGGGGGGAGGGGGGGGAGCACGCAAGGGGGCAGGGGAAGGCAATCGTGTCGTGCAATGTGTCGTGCAACATGCAACCTGTGTCAGGGCCGCGGGACGGGGCGCCCCGCGCCTTCCCGCTCCCCCATGTTATCCATAGCTCGCCGAGTTCTCGATAGCTAAATGTCGCTTCCTGTCCCCACCAATCCCGTTGAGTTGTCGGCCTTCCGGCGACGTGCCTGGCGTCTAGTAGACACGGTGTCTGATCTTGTCAGTCACGAGCCGCACACACATGCGGCATTCCAGGCGCGCTTGGACGCCGATTGTCCGGCCAGGGACAACGGGTGGGACCATTTCGTCGACATTTGCTTACAGCAGGTGTTGGCCCGCGATCCCCCCCCATACAATGCGCCTGACATTCAGGCGCAGTTTGCAGCAGGCACGGTGCCATTCGAGGTACACTTGCTCAGATGACTACTCTGACGTCTACAAGATGATCTCGGGCAGCTCGAGGACGCGCAGCGCGGGCGGCCCCCGATGGGGCCGGCGGCGGGTTGGTCGGGATATGCGGCACCGGGCGCACACCTATTTCCGATGCCTCCGCCCCCATGCCTCATGCCTGTGATGTTCCCGCCTTTTGGGGCCCACCACCACCACCAACTCACCATCACCGCTTCCACCACCCCCTGGGGTTCCCCATGATGCAGCATCACTTCCCACACCAACACGTACAACTGACTGCTTTGCCACAGCTCCCCATCCACCATCACCACCACCATCACCATCACCATCACCATCCACACCAGCATGTGGAACAACCACATCCCTTGCAACAACCGCAACCAGCCTTCGCTCCGCCACCCCAACATGCGGGGCCGGTCCCCCCCACAGCGCAGTGGGGGGATCTGATGGCGGCTGCTCTCGGTGCGCAGGCGGCATCCGCGCCCTCGTCAGTTCCTACACCGGGACCAGGAGTCCAGCAGTTGGAGGAGTCGTACCGAGCGGCGCACCACGTACCCCAAAGCGCGGAAGGGGGGATGACTCCCGTTGGGACGACGGGGGCGCAGCCGGCTGGGCCACCCCTAGCGGCGCCCCTGGCGGGACCTGCTGCTACGGGTACACCACCGCAGGCGACCCCAGCACCGGAGCCTAGAGCGGAGTCGGCCGTGCCACACGGGGCTCCGCCTGTAGTGCCGGGAGGGCCCATGCCGGTACCGGGTGGTCTGCCCCCTGCGCACAGGGTGCAGGACGCGCCCCCTCTGGGGGGACTTCCAGCGGAGGTGCAGGCGGCACCTACGGCGCAGGAAGCGGCCGCGGCCCGCCCGCGGGACATCAGCGAGCTACTCGCGCAGGCTTTGGACACGTACCGACCGAAAGTCACGGGAGGCGAGGGGGCCGCGCACGCGGCAAAGGGGAATGAGGCTTACGTTGGCGAGTTGATCGCGCAAGCACTCGCCGCTGTCACCCCGACGACGGAGGAGGCCATAGAGGAGCTGTCGAAGGAGGCCGGCTCGGGGGACAGCATACTGAGCGGGGAGTGACGGGGACGCAAGCGAGGGCGACAGACGATGGAGCCGTAGAGCCAAGCGGGGAGCTTGCCAAGGTTGAAGGAGTGGAGGATTGGATGTGGGAGTGGCGGGAATGGCGCCAAGTGGCACCCGGTGAGCCCTGCCCGGCGGGGCTGGTGTACAGCTTGGACCTCCATGCGGGCACTAGCTGTGCCGGATTGCCCGACAACCTGCGGGCACGGTTGGACGCGGTGGAGGCGGCGAGGGGCGGGGGCGATGACGAGCGGCCTCTGGCGCCCTTTCCCCCGCGACGGGAAACGCCACCGGCGGTGATTGCGGCTGGGGAGGAGAGGAGGAAGCGCAGGAGGAGGAGATCATGGGGGCTGAAGAGATGTACGGGCCCGGCGAGTCGGCACCGGCTCTCATGTACGAGGACGACGCCGGGCTAGGCATCTACGCCGGCATGGACGTGGACCCGGCAAACGCGCCGCTGCACGTGCCCACCGCGGTGCCGCCTCCTCCCCTCGAGAGCTGTGAGCAGCGGCACTGCAGTTTCCATGCGGCCGAGGGTGCCCACAGGCACCGCCTCACGGGTACGGGGCGGCGAGAGGCGGGGATGGTGGTGGGCGCTCTTGAGCGCTACGAGTTCCAGCGCCCGGAACACGTCACCCGGGAGAAGAGCCTGGTGGCCGAGTCCCCGGACGACGGCCAGGTCCGCCGCATCCAATTGGGGGATGTGGCGGTCCTAGATCACCACCTTGGTGATGTCCGGGCGGCTGAGCCGCAGGAAGGCCTCCCCCTGTCGGTGCGCCTGTCGGTAGGGTGCCTGCTCGACGAGGCGGGGATGGAGGATGTGCGTCGGGACAGCGGCATGTACGTGGCCTTGTGGCGTGGTGGGGCTGACGCTTGGCGTCGCGAGCAGGCCGTGCGGCCCCTCACGCCCCAGGCGCTGGGGTTCCATGCGCTCCTGGTGGCGATGCACCCCGAGGGCGTGGAGGTCGTGTTTGGCACGGACCGCCTGCTGCTGGCCGACGATGGTGCGGTCCTAGTCCCCACCTCCAGCAGCTACCGCCTTGAGAGCCGCGGCAGCGACCCCAGGCTGCTGGTGGTGGTGGGCACGCGCTCAGACTCAGGCGCCCCCAAGGGTCCGAACCGCACGCGGTCCCGGTGGGGGGAGATGAGGCGGCGGGCCATGAAGGTGACGTAGCAGGGGAGGAGCAACCCGCGGAGGAAGAGCAGGAACAAGGCCCGCCGGAGGTGGCGGAGGAGGTGGACGTGCAGGCCCATGTGGCGGCGGCCTTGGCGAGGTGGCGGACGTCCCGCACCACGTGGGGTTGCCCGGGGCGCGCATGCAGCATGCCCTGCTGAGTATGGCCGCGGCGGATGGGGGGATGTCCATGCTGATGACAGTGTCCCTGCAGCATGTGAAGGATGCGATGCAGCAGCAGCAGATGCATGCCCCCCAACCGTGGGAGGAGAGTGCCAAGCGGTGGTTGCACGTGGAGGTTGTGCCTCCCACCCATACGGTGGGCATGGCGGACATGGGGATGTTGGAGGTGTTGGAAGGGGCGGAGTATTGGGCCTGTGTTCGGGTGGAAGCAGGGGGACTGGAATGGGTCGTCGTCGCTGCGTTCCGGCTCAGGAGGCAGCAGTCCAGGGGCCCGGCTTGCTACAGGGTGTTCAAGGAGTGCCTCCGGTCACTGGGCCCGGTACGCAAGGCGCACAGGTGCACGGCCGGGAACATCCCACAAGCGCCGGCTGTGTGCGTGGAGGTAACACGACCACCGAAGGTCCAGGGGCAGGACGTCTGGCCTGTAGCCCCAAGCAGCATGTGGCAGGCTGAGCATGCAACTGTCATGTGCAGGGCGCTACATGGTCAGGCGGCGGCCCTCCCCCGGGTACAGCCGGCGCAGTCCTCCAGCAACGGGCCGGCAGCCTCGCTGGCGCTGCTGCGCAGCGGGTCACGGGCGTGCTGCTGGGTCGTAGTAGCGCTGGAGCCCCACTCCTCGGCACTGCGCTTGTACGATCGCGTGGAGGGCACGGTGCTCACGGTGCGCCCCGCCGACCTGTAGCCCCTGCACCTTGGTGCCCTGCGTGGCGACGGAGGCACGGCGCTGTACCTCCAAGGGACTGTGGTGGGCTCTGTCGCGATGCGCTTCCGCCGGCAGAGCGGAGGAGATGCCCTCCGCCTGGTTATGGAGGAGAACATGGGGCCGTGGCTCCGGGCGTTCTCCACGTCGAAGTAGAAGGTCGTGGGCGACCGGGAGAAGTTCGCCGCTGCTTGGCGCTGCTCGGTGGAAGAGCGGTTTCCCGTTGGGGGGATGCTGCACCTGCCGCAGCCGCCGGGCGTGCCGCCGGTTCCGCATGCGGCTCCCCCGGCCGCCGTGGCAAAGCCGGTTCCGAAGACGCGCCCAAGCCACCACCCAAGAAGAGCCCCTCACATCAATATGGCAGCTACACCAACATTCGGTACGTGCTGCGGCACTTCGGCAGCGAACTGGCCACGGAGCAGCGTGGGTCGAAGGTGATCAACGTCTGCCCCTGGTCTCGGCTGGATGGAGCTGGTCGCTGCTCGTGGAGAGCCGGCAAGCACTGCCGGCCCACCCACCTCCACCCCAGGGACCTGCTAGACCACCTGCTGCGGGATCATGGGGGTGACCCGGCTCAACGGGAGCAGGCGATGGCCATGTTGGCCGGCGTTATGCCCTGGGGCCAAGCGGGGCCTTTCGCATCGGCCCAAGCAAGGTCCACAAAGCTCGCGTTGCCCACGGGGGCCTGTCGTGCGGGGGGGCAACGGGCATCGCAGTCAACGGCACGAAGTGGGGCGGATGGGTTTGCGGCGACGTCTTCTACGGGGAGCACGGGGGCAAGTGGGTCGGGCAGTGGAGCCGCGGGATCGGCCGCTCCGTTTGTTGGATCGAGGCCGACGGCGGCCCCATCAGGCAGTGACCGGCAGGGGCAGGGGCCGTCTCACCAGCCGCTCGTGCCGGGTGCGGGTGGTCCCCCTCCGTCCAATGACCCGGATCCAGCGGGGGACCTTGATCCGGCGGCGCAGCCGTGAAGGGGCCCTGCATCCGACAGCCGGGCGGCGGTGTCATGGAACGTCCAGGGCTCGATGCGGGGGGACGGCGTACCAGTAGCCCCGGGTATGCTCGCCGGTGAGGCGGTGGCGGCGGGCATTATGAAGCCGAGGGTGCCAACCTGGGCCTCTTCCAATAGACGGGCCTGCAGGACCCACAAGGAGTGGTGCACTCGGAGAATCAGTGGCGTCACCATGAGTATCATGCGTTCCCGGGGATGGATGCCCAGTCGGCGTCGGCGGCGGCGGTGCGCGGCGGGCTCTTGATTGCCCTTCGAGCGGACGTGTTCGCTGCGGAGGAAGTTCGAGACGTCGTGGACATCGTGCCGGGCCACGTCATGGCCCTTGATGTGGTGACTGCGGGTGGCACCCTCACGGTCATCAACGTCCACGACGCAGGCAGTGGCGGCGACTCCTGGGCGTCTAAGGCGTCCTTCTGGGCTGACGTGGCCATGTATGCGGCGGCCAAAAGCCCGGGAGGCACGAGGGCCGTGCTCCTCGGAGGGGACTTCAACGTGTGGCTGGAGTTCCCGGGACACCCCACCACGAAGAGGTTCCCGGCCCTGTGGGAGCAGTGCGGGTTCCATAGGGGAGGCGCGGCAACGGGACAGGCGGCCCTCGAGGGCAGGGCATCGACTAGACTCCTTCCTGCTCAACTCGCCGCTGGTTCCGTGGGCAGTGCATGAGCGCCGGCACCTGGCGCCGGGACGGTCTCCTGCGTCGCTGGGTTTGACCATGGCCCCGTGGTCCTCGACATCCCGCTGGCTGTGGCCAGGAAAGAGAGGGTCACCAGGGTGGCCTACTCGCACGCCCACGGCAAGCTGCATGCCATACGCCCGGATTTCCTGGGGGTTCGTGAGGCGGCGGCGGCAGTGCTGCAGAAGGCTTGCGGCGATCAGACGTTGTAGGCGTGGCTCTCGTCGGACCAGGACACTGCCACCATGGGCACGTCGGAAGTGCAAGCGGTCTTCGACCTGCTCTATGCCTTCCGCGATGACGTGTCCAGGGTAACGGGGGTGCGGATGCCGTTAGGCATGGACCCGCAGTATCCGTATGGGCAGGCGGAGACGGAGGCGTCTATGGCCCACGTCCTCTCGGATCAGCGGGCCCTGGCATGGCGCGCCCATTAGCCGTGGCAACGGGACGCGGCGACGGCCGGGCTCCACTCCCAGGAAGCGGCTGCCTTGCTGCGGCACCTGCGACAGGTGGACCCCGACTTGTTTCCTGCCACGGTGGAGGACCTGCACGCCGCTTTGGACCGGCAACTTCACCAGCTTGAGGCTCGCGTAGAGGAGCTGCGGGGTGTCCTCAGAAGCAACAGGCGCAGGTCCATAAAGGACTATTGGCGGGGCAGGGTGCCGGACCTGCAGCTCCGATGGACAGCGATCCGGGGGGCCATCAACTTGGTGAATTATGCCCCGTACGGCCTATGGTCCGTGCGCGTCCGGGGGTCGGAGAAGGTGCTCATCGAGGCTTCGGACGTCATCGGCGAGGTCCAGGGGTAATGGGAGGCGCTGTACGCCAAGAGGCCAGTGAACCTGCAGGCCCTCGAACGGCTGGTCAGGGCCCACATCCCTCGGGGAGTGCCAGAGGAATGGAGGTCGGTGCAGGACTACACCCTGCAGGATCTCAAGGACGCCGTGAAACAGGCCGTGGCGGACAAGAAGGCTCCGGGGTCCAACCGAGTCACGGCTGCCCTCATAGCAGAGCTGCGTGAGCCGGTGCAGGGCCTCCTTGTGCACGCGTAGAGGGCCATCCTGTGCGGTGCGGACGTCCCAGGATTCTGGCACGAGGCCATTATCTGGCTGCTGCCCAAGGGCACGGGCACAGGCAACCTGGACGAGTACAGGCCCATAGCGCTAGGGCAGCAAGACATGCGGATGCTCATGACCCCCCTCATGCGGAGGTTCACGGCCGTCTTGGCACGCAAGGGGTTGGCTGCGGACTGGCAATTCGGGGCCATGCCAGGCTCCACGGCGGCTGCCCCGGTATTCGTGGCACAGCGCAAGCTGCAGCGTGAGCAGGAGGAGAATCACGTCCTAGCCTTCGATGTATCAAGGGCATTCGACACGGCGCCGCATGGGGCGCTAGCGCTCCTCCTGCGCCACATGGGAGTCTCGGAGGAGCTCATCACGCTCTTCCACACCCTGAGCTGCGGGTCTCTGGTGCGCATCGTCACTGCGCATGGCCCCACGCCGAGCATTTGACTCCAGAGGGGCCTGAGGCAGGGCAGTGCGGAGAGTGCCGTGCTCTACCTCCTCCTCTTGGAACCCCTCTTGAGGAGCCTTGCCTGCAAGGCACGGGGAGATGCTCGCCATGCTGTGGCGCCACTGGTGCAAGCGTACTGTGATGACCTCATGTTGATAGCGCACTCCTTGCCGCAATTCTTGGAATACGCGGCAGCAATTGCACAGTACCTGACGGACATGGGCATGTCCCTCAATGTCAGCAAGTGCACCTATGCCAACACTGCTCGCATCCGTTCGATCATGGTGTGCCTAAACCCGGGAAACGCGGCGGCCCCATGGGTGTGCTTGCACGCAAAGGGCACAGTGCCCTACCTAGGTCTACGCCTTGATCCAAGGGGGATAGCATCTATGAAGGAGAAACATGTACTCCAGTGTGAAGCTCTGCTGGGTTGGTGCAAGAACACGCTGGGGCCGGCGTCGGTGCCCCATGAGGTGATGGCGGCTGTGGTTGGCGGCATAGTGCGGTACGCGGCGCCGTACGTGTCTGAAATGGCGGAGGCGGTGGTCAAACGGAATGCTGCCATCAAGGCTGCGGCCCTGCAATTCAAGAAGCTGCCCAAGGACCTCTCCAACGTGGCGGTGCGGTGTGGTCATGGGTTACCACTAGCGGATGTCCAGTTCATGTGCCGCGACTCCGTAGTAGCGACTCTGGCTCAGCTCACGCACCACCGGTCGGCGACAGTCCGGACTGAGCTGCGGGCCATGCTTCGTGACATGCACTTGCAGTACGGTGTATGCGGGCAGTTCCTGGTGCCCTCCACGTCGTTCGCCACACAAGCTGGTAGTACGTGGGTAGACAAAGTACTCCGAGCCATGGGGACGTTGAGTGTGGGACTCCTCATGCCGTCGTCATTGTACTCGTGCGTACACGCCCATCTGCCGCAGGTGTAGTGGGCGGGGCGGAAGTGGGCGTCCTAGTCCTACACCTTCAAGGGTAGGGACATCTGCGTTCTCTCCGGGCCCCGCACGGACGCGGCGGTACAGTCCCTGACTGATCCCGCAACTGACCTCCTGCATGCGCGGCTCCCTTGTCATGAGCCTGGGCAATGGGCTGTCCAAATCGCGGAGTGTCATGAGGACCATCTGCACCCTCCTCACACGGGAGTAGGGGCCCAGTCAGCTGACCACGTGTCGTTCACGGGGCTCCGCGGCGTCTTCCGATCGCGGCTGCCCGGTCCGTTGACTCATCGTCTAATACACCCGGTGCGCCGTAAAAAGGCCAGCAAGTGCACTAGGCAGTCCACTACGGGGGACGTGTATGTGGTGGGCGGGTACAGGGAGGACGGCTGGGACCCGGAGACCCCGGGGCCGTCCATGCCGTTTGTCCCGCTGGCCGCCCTCCTGTTCCTGCTTGGGGACGTCTTGGAAGGTTACCGGCAACAGGACGATCTGGCGTCAGTCCCCCTGCTCACACCTCATGCCGGAAGCGGCATAGACCCAACGCCCCTGTGGGTTGTGCATGGGCGGCCCACGTTTTCCAGGGCGTGCGCAGCGGTGCGTGGGTGCAGCGAGTGGGCGATCGTCCTTCTGCTACCAGCTAGCCCCGTCCCGGATGCCGATGAATGCTCAGTCCCGGAGGTGGTCCGGATGTCCCACGTGCGGCACGATCCGCATGTCGCCATCACGTCGTTGCGTCATGGTGGGGCGGTGGAACAGGGCTCAGTGGTGGTGTACCAGCCCTCCTGCTGCACGACGGTGTGGGGAGCGGAGTACACCACGGCCCTTGACGCCATCAAGTCCGTCTGCGGATGTGACCTGGCCTGGACGCCGCATGCGGTGTATCGGCCAAAAGTGATCCTATCTCCGGAACTCACGGCCTCCAGTGCGGCGTCCCTGGGAAAAGTCACGCAGAGCCCCCACTCCGACGTGGCATGGTTGGAATCCCACCGGTACTGTTTGCTGCCGGCGGCAACCAAAGTCACGTCGTCTGACGCATCGCCCCACGGGGACGGAGCCACCAATGTGGCGGTGGTCAGCCATGGGAGCCCCACGTGGACGGGTGCCATCCGTGGCACGGTCCCGGAGGCGGAGATCATCGGCGCGGCGGCATACCTGCTGCACACACCCCCGTCGCCATGCACGGTGCACGTGGTAGATGCTCCATCATTGGGGCGCACTTGCGCACGGCGCAGGAGGCCCTCTACCGTGGCATCAAAGGGCCGACCTCGCATCTGGTCAACCAGCAGGCACTGAACTGGATAGTGGAGGGGCTGCGGCGGCTACCAGGTAGCACACCATTGGGTGGTGCGGCAGAGCTCACATTTGACAGCAGTTCCGCTTGAAGAGCCGGACTCTGCCGCAGCCCGTGCAATGGCCCCCCCTGTCCATCTCATCCTGCCCAAGACGCACGCTGTCCTCTTGGTGCCCGGAGACGATGAGGAGCTCGAGCCGCACTGACCCTCCACGCAAGCCCTTCAGCTCGTCAGGGAGACGGAGTGGCGCTCGCTGGCGGCGCGCACCAGGGCCCATACGCCGCCAGCTGGCGCCTGTGAGGCGGTGCCCCTGGGAGCTTTGCACCACGGCCCCACGCACTTTTTTTTGAATTTTTTTTTTGAATTTTTTGGGATGAGCTTTGAGCTTGTCCTCGCCGGAAAATCCTGAGAAGGGGTCCTCAATCAGAAAATCAGCGGTGGTCACGGGCTACTTCACACACGGCTCACATGCAAGCGTCCACAAACAAAGCCAAAAAACGAGACCGGTTTCGGCCCAACACTAGGCCCTCATCAGTCTGAGCGAGAGATAACAAAGGATACTCAAAAAGACATTCTTTATCTCACATCAGTGCGTGTATCACACATGCAGACATCCGTCATTTTACTGGCGTGTTCCATCTGGTGTATTATACATTTGGTTCACTGACTTCACTGAAAATACATGTGCATAGCGCAGGAATTGCATTCACAAATATTCAAAACACATGATATTTTGGCAGTGTGCGCGACCTGTTCAGGCGACGCGGCGGCGCTTACTCTTGCTGCAGTTGCCATTTTCAGCTGCTGCCCTGCAATTCAACAACAGGCTGGCATCCATAGACAAACTGTCTGCAGCTGGCTGGACATTCCCCAGATCATTCAGGGTTTTTACCAGCGCTCTGTGCCAGCGCTTCCTGAGATTTGGCTGTGGACGGTTGACTGCAAACAGTTTGGTCCCAGGAATTGATTGTTTGATCTGTTGGTTCAGTCTGTGAATTGGATCTCCATACTTCAGGGGAATGCACGCCTCATATGGCACTCTCCACACATGGATGCGAAAAAATTCCAAAAAACTACCCACCCTCCTACCCTTTGTTTTGGAATTTCGTGTCATGTATTCGTCCTTCTCAGACCAACTCACAGGCAAGGAACTGCAGAGCGTTTTGGGGTACCCTAGCTTGCGGCAGGCTGCATTCATCCTCTTTACGGCCGCCAGGAAACATCGTTCATGGCAGTTAGTACGAAGGAAACGTACCCCCTCCCCCCGTCTCCACCCGAGTTTTGTACCTCGGGGGGTATTGCTGGACCAGGGGATGTATGTGGCACTGTTTGTAGGCTTGAAATGGGTACAGTACCTCGGTTCATGCAGGTCCAGGACATGTAGGTCCAGGAAAATGATATCCGCTGACACACCCAGAGCCAAAACCTCAAAAGGCAGGTGTGGGGGGTACCAAGAGGAAAGCATTGCAGTGATCTGCGGCGTATGGGCGCGGTGGTGAATACACGCGCCATCGTGGATAACTCTCAGCAAAATGCATGGCAGTGCCTTCTGCCCCAGACGTTCAAAACAGCGCAGCGCTAGGTTAGCCGAGGCTGGGGCGCAATTCGTCCCCATGGAGAAGCCTTGGGCCTGCCTGTAAATTCCACTGCCTGGGGCCTTAAAAATATTATGAGTAAAAATTAGGCGCAGGAAAACCTCACCCAGGGAAACCTCGGGATCGTACTGCATATTGAAAAATGGGAATGAGGTATCAATGAATCGAAACCATCGTTCACCATTCGGCTCAGTGAGCCATCGCACATATGCATGCTCATGTAATGTGATCTCAAAATTTTTCAGACATGTGTTCTCCCACTCATCGCGCCAATAGCGGAACGCTTTGCTCAAATCACTGAACGTAAAATTTGTGTACAGGGCAGTGAAATCAAAGGAGGTCAGCACACACTGATCGTGGTCCCCATCCACCCAATGTTTGAAATCGTGTATGCGCTGTACAAAATCCAATGTATCCGTGAGGGGAGTGTTCTTGGCGTCTTGCCAAGCATCGAAGCGCAAAAATATTTTCCCCAACGTGCTCAAAATGATTGATGGGGGGGTAGTGAACCAGCTTGTGAGTGATGTGATCGGTCTGGAAGGCCACGAATTTTCACGAATGGATTTTCTCTTGTGGGTCTTCACTTGCATGTAGAAAATTGGCATTTTCAAAGGCGGCGATCTTTCAAAGAAGTTTTGCAACAACTCGGTTAGCAGTTCGTCCACGTTGTGGGATTCCAGCAGGGTGATGGCCGTTATGGCGATGTCCCGTCTCCACACCTTAGCCTGGTCAGTCCACATCAATTCTTGATCGGTTGTGAAGTCCCCAAGCTTGCGGTATACCGGGTCTCCATTTTTGTGGACCACACCCATGTTGTTGTTTTGTTCCATGAGGTATGTCTTGAGAGACATCACAACTTGATCCCCGTCTTTGTCAGCAGCCACAATTACGTGTGTGTTTAGGAACTCATGCACGCATCCACCATGCCAGATCACACCACGAGAGGGGGGACGTTGCCCAGCAAAATCGCTGAGCGTGAACTTGAAAGTATCATGGCACTTGTTGACGAAATTTTCGATCACGAACGACTCCGCTCCCAATTTTTGTAGCACACACGGAGGTGGGTCTCGACCGCTCTTCCGAAACAACGAAGGATGTGGGAATCACCGGTAGATGTCCACCTTTTTTGGTTCCTTTGTAAAAGCCAGCGACCATAGAGACACGCGGCGCATCTCCATAGCCTCGGATGGGAGCGCCTTCAATGAACGCTTTATAGATGGACCAAGGAATGAATGGGGCACAAATTTTCCTCCGAGCGATAGCAGCATGCGAAGGTATGGCGAAACTGGTTGAGACAAAACGTCTCCTTGCAAGACGGTAGGCACGACAGGCTTGAGGTGTAGTTCAATGCTGTGAAGGGCTTTGAAGTCCATGTCACTTTTAGCAATTTCTTTGGGGCAACGCGTCTTGTCCTACTCACGTTTTCTCATCTTTTGCTTCTTTGACCGCGTTTCTTTGGTGTGGGTGTTCGGAAGCGGAGTTTCTTTGACTTTGGCGATTTTGCTTGCTTCTTCACGCGGGTTTTGCGCCCGCCGTAACTCTTGGGACTTCTTCCTCGCCTTCCATTTTGTGAGCTTCCGGTGCTGCTTCATGTCGTTGAGGTACCTGAGCTCCTTTTCGTTGAGGTACTGCTTGAGGCAGAGTCTTCTCGCCTTCTCCCTCTTTTGAACTCGAGCGTACCACGTTTTTTGATTTTGTAGCGAGCTCCGGTCGGTTGGTCACCATTTTTTGTAGTGCACGGCGAAGGGCAAGTATTTGGTCATCCATTTCGAGTTCACTTTGAAAGCCTTCACGCATAATTTCCTCAAAGACGGTTTTTTGTTCCACTTGCATAAGACGGTCCGCTTCTTTCTTTTTGATGTTCTCTTCCCACTTGGTGTATTGTTTCTCACCATTATCATTGATCGATCGTAAGCTTACGACAATTTGTGTGAGTGCTTTATCACGTTCTTTAACGAGATCACGGTGTGCCGTGTTGGCCCCCATTCCCCATTGCGCACATTCATCAACCATGGTAATAAAATGTGCATGCACCTTGCCACGTGCCGTGCTTGCCAAATCCCACACACGAGCATCATCATTGGCTTTTTGTTTTTTGAGGAGTTCAATTTTGGTGTTATAGAACTCTTCCTGCACCTTCTTTTGAGACTCTTCGGCAATGACTTTCATCACTTTGTTGGTACCATCATGAAATTGGTCCCTTTTGGCCTTGAATGTGTTGTTCCGGTAGTAAAGCATCTTTCGGATTGCAAGGTCACGATTCTTGGCTTTTTCGGCGGCCATGAGGTAGGTAACAACGTCCGAACGGATCGCATGTGGCACGGCTTGGAGTTGCCACTTTGGTTTGTGGTTTTGACGCTTGAAAGACATATCGGCGCTCGGTAACACACGACGTTTTTGGAATTTTTCGGGATGAGCTTTGAGCTTGTCCTTGCCGGAAAATCCTGAGAAGGGGTCCTCAATCAGAAAATCAGCGGTGGTCACGGGCTACTTCACACACGGCTCACATGCAAGCATCCACAAACAAAGCCAAAAAACGAGACCGGTTTCGGCCCAACACTAGGCCCTCATCAGTCTGAGCGTGAGATAACAAAGGATATTCAAAAAGACATTGTTCATCTCACATCAGTGCGTGTATCACACATGCAGACATCCGCCATTTTACTGGCGTGTTCCATCTGGTGTATTATACATTTGGTTCACTGACTTCACTGAAAATACATGTGCATAGCGCAGGAATTGCATTCACAAATATTCAAAACACATGATATTTTGGCAGTGTGCGCGACCTGTTCAGGCGACGCGGCGGTGCTTACTCTGGCTGCAGTTGCCATTTTCAGCTGCTGCCCTGCAATTCAACAACAGGCTGGCATCCATAGACAAACTGTCTGCAGCTGGCTGGACGTTCCCCAGATCATTCAGGGTTTTTACCAGCACTCTGTGCCAGCGCTTCCTGAGATTTGGCTGTGGACGGTTGACTGCAAACAGTTTGGTCCCAGGAATTGATTGTTTGATCTGTTGGTTCAGTGAATTGGATCTCCATACTTCAGGGGAATGCACGCCTCATATGGCACTCTCCACACATGGATGCGAAAAAATTCGAAAAGAATTCCAAAAAATTCCAAAAACCTGGAGGCCGCATGCGGTGTATCGGCCAAAAGTCATCCTGTCTCCGGAACTCGCGGCCTCCAGTGTGGCGTCCCTGGGAAAAGTCACGCAGAGCCCCCACTCCGACGTGGCATGGTTGGAATCCCACCGGTACTGTTTGCTGCCGGCGGCGACCAAAGTCACGTCGTCTGACGCATCGCCCCACGGGGACGGAGCCACCAATGTGGCGGTGGTCAGCCATGGGAGCCCCACGTGGACGGGTGCCATCCGTGGCACGGTCCCGGAGGCGGAGATCATCGGCGCGGCGGCATACCTGCTGCACACACCCCCGTCGCCATGCACGGTGCACGTGGTAGGTGCTCCATCATTGGGGCGCACCTGCGCAGGGCGCAGGAGGCCCCCTACCGTGGCATCAAAGGGCCGACCTCGCATCTGGTCAACCAGCAGGCACTGAACTGGATAGTGGAGGGGCTGCGGCGGCTACCAGGTAGAGTAGGGGGGCCACACCATTGGGTGGTGCGGCAGAGCTCACATTTGACAGCAGTCCTGCTTGAAGAGCCGGACTCTGCCGCAGCCCGTGCAATGGCCCCGCCTGTCCATCTCATCCTGCCCAAGGAGCACGCCGTCCTCTTGGTGCCCGGGGACGATGAAGAGCTCGAGCCGCATGGACCCTCCACGCAAGCCCTTCAGCTCGTCAGGGAGACGGAGTGGCGCTCGCTGGCGGCGCGCACCAGGGCCCATACGCCGCTAGCTGGCGCCTGTGAGGCGGTGCCCCTGGGAGCTTTGCACCACGGCCCCAAGCACAGGAATATTCCTTTGTCTACGACGTAGATGACGAAATGGGCGCTTCTAGGGGTCGGGAAAAACACCCTTGTTTTTACAACGCTTCTGGGGGTTTTTGAGGTAGCCCGACGCACTCGCGCATGAGTTTTTATGCGGTTCAGCCACTTCCAAGGAGAAAAGCACTTTGCATGTTGCCTCCAGCTTTGCTTCCACCGTTCTTAGCGTCGTATAGGGGTCGTTTGTTGGCCGCGTTTTCTACGTTCCGCTTTTGTGCTTTCGGTGGTGCTTCTGGAAGCGAGTCCCTCGTTTTCCGCGTTATCCGCGTTATCCGCGTTCCGGTTTTCTGCTTCTGGTTGTGCTTCTGGAAGCGTTTTCCGCGTTCTCCGCGTTATCCGCGTTCCGGTTTTCTGCTTCTGGTCGTGCTTCTGGAAGCGTTTTGTGCGTTTTCCGCATTATCCGCGTTCCGGAGCGTTACGGAGTGTTATTGTCGTTGTGCGCGTTCTCCTAGCTTACGGGGATAACGTACGGAGCGGAGGCGGGAGCGGAGGCCCAAAAATGGCGCTTCTGTAGACAAAGGAATATGCTGCAGGCACGTGACGGCCGCTTGTCCACCATGCAAGTCCTGCGACGGTGGAGGCAGAAGCTCACACATGTGACGATACCGGCCCACCCCTCTATCTTCTGTGGGGGGCCGGAGGAGGACATTGGCCACATGCGCTTGCTCTGTGCGCGGGAGGAGGAGGTGGCACGGCTCCTGTGCAGGCGTGTGGAGGAGTTCACCGCAGAACTTCCCCTGACGGACAGGGCTGTGGAGTTCTTGGCGTGGAGGGAGCACGGCTGCAGGTGGACGGAGTCCCTGATGGCGGGTGTTGTCCCCAGGAACCTGAAGCGGCTATTCGCGGCAGTGCGGGCGGCGTCGTCCCGGGGCCCTGCGAAAGCCAAGGTCTTTGTGGAGGACATGATCTAGGTTGGGGAAGATGTGTATGCCCGCAGGAACTATCGGCTCACCGAAATCATGCAGCAACCGATGCAAGTTGGAGGAGGGCCGTAAGGGCGTTCCTGCGTGGTGACACACCCTTCTGTCTGCCGGCAGGGAGGATCCGACGGCATCCGCCGTGGAACCCGTTCGATGGCCTCCCCAATGACCTGCAAGCGACCTTTCACAGGGCACCGCTGCACGCGCTATTGGTCCCTAGGTCGTACATCGCGCATGAGGAGGCCATGTCCTCGTTCCCCCACTGGATGGCGGCGGCGGCGCAGGCTTTCATTCATTGGATCGAGTCCTGGATGACTCGGGAATACCCTGCATTCCGGGAGCGGTCCCGCATGGTATCGGCGCAGTCCTAGGCCACGGTGCCTGGTACCATGGTGCGGGGCCGTGACGGCCAAGGTGATCCCTGGCTCTAGGTGTATGCCAACCATCCGGCTATGGGGAACATCATGGGCTGGCCTCGCGAGGTGCTGCTGGTCTTTCAACAGCCTCTGTGCAGCCTCCCGGTTCTGGCGGTGGCCGTCGTGCTCGACGTGGGGGCGTTGTGGCTGTGTGACCGACAACTGCGACGGATCACTCCGGCAGTGTCAGAGCGGCGGTCCATGGCCGTGCTAGTGGGTCCCAAGCAGCTTGCACGGATACAGGGAGACGACGCACAGTGCTACGTCACAGAGGCCATGTTCTCTCTGCCTCAGGGAGATGACAACGTGGCTGCCGATGCCCGTCACACCCTCAATACCCTGGGCTTGGCAGCGGTCGTCGAGGCTCGGTCGGGAGGACAACGCTTGGTTCTCGCATCCGCCAGGGGCCCGAGGATTGACGGGGTTGATGTCATCGGGGAGCTCGTACAGGACTATGGCAGGGAGCTCCGGAGGCATGGCACACGCGGCCACAAGGTGGCGCGGTGTCCCCGGCTGCTTGAGGGCCTACCGGTGATGTCCAACGGGCAGCCGATATTCCTTTGTCTACGACGTAGATGACGAAATGGGCGCTTCTAGGGGTCGGGAAAAATACCCTTGCTTTTACGACGCTTCTGGGGGTTTTTGAGGTGGCCCGACGCACTCGCGCATGAGTATTCATGCGGTTCATCCATTTTCAAGGAGAGAAGCACTTTGCATGTTGCCTCTGCCTCTGCTTCCATCGTTCTAAGCGTTGTACAGGTGCCGCGCGTCGGCCGTGTTTTCCGTGTTCTGCTTCGGTGCTTCCGCCCGTGCTTCTGGAGGTACGTTTGCTGCGTTCGCCGCGTTCTGTTCGTCTTCCCCGCTGCCCCTGAGGGCCTCTTCTCACAAAACGACCACCCCGCTGTACCCCAACAACTGTAAGCAGTGGCTAAAGGCTGATGGAGCGTTGGAGAAGTGGAAGCCGAAAGAGGCGGGCCAGATGAGCTTCGTTGTTTTGCAGCTGAAAGCACAAACATGTATGTGCCCGCAACATGCAACCTTCGTTGTCCTCGTTCGTTTTGTCCGTCACATGCTTACTCGACGTTGCCCCTTGATTTGGTTCCCCATGCTTCTCCTCTCTTGATTGCATTCTTTTCTGCACAGCGGGGTACTGGTGCGGGTGGGTGGAGCACAGGGCCAAGAAGCAGAAGAAGCTGCCGGATGGTTGGGAAGACGGCAAGGCCTTCTACTTGACCACGGTGCAGCTGTACCACGTCAAGGTGCCGAAGGCCGCAAAGAAGGGGGGCCTGCCCCAGGTCTGCGACTGCCGCAGCAAGCAAGATCAGTGGTTCACGTACAAGAGGGTATGTCAATGCGTTGCACGTGTGCCTCTAGTTTCAGGGGGGCCTAGGCTGTGTTTTCTGCGTTCATGACGTGCTGCATCATTGCCTCCGAACGCGCTTCTGTGAGCTTTCCGCGCGTTATCCGCGTTCTGCGCGTTCCGGTTTCTTGCCTCCTCCCCTGCTTCTGGATGCACGTCTTGCGTTATCCGTGTTTTGTACGTTCTTTTCAACTGCAGAAGGACCCGTTTTGGGCTTGGGCGAGGGACAAGCCGGAAGAAGAAGAGGAGGAGGAGGAGGAAGACGACTCCTCCAGCAGCAGCAGCAGCAGCACCACCAGCAGTGCCAGAGCCAGCAGCGCAAGTGGAAGTCAGCGGGCGCCCACTCCGGAGAAGAAGGGCGCAAGGAGTACCGTTTTGGAGAAAGAGAAGGAGAAGCACAAGGAGAAGGAGAAGGACAAGGAGAAGGAGCCAGAGGCAGAAGGAGAGGCGTTTGGGCAGCAGAAGCAGGAGTTGGCAGCGGCGGCGCAGGACGTTGTGGTGGTGGAGGGTGCGAAGGGGAAGGAAGGGAAGGCCAAGGAGGGGAAGCCGAACGGCAAAGAGAAGGGGAAAGAGAAGGGGAAAGAGAAGGCGGGCGGAGTGGGCAGCGTGGGCTTCAAGATTGAAGGAGCGGTGGGTCCCCAGAAATCCATCCCGGCGAAGACGACTCGCTTCGAGCACTACAAAGACAACGCGCAATACATGAACGACATGCAGGTGTTATTCACGTCCCATGCGCTGTGTTTTGCGTGCCTTGGTCCATGCTTCCAGAGGCGTCCGCCGCGTTATGCGCGTAATCCGCGTGCCGGTTCTCTGCTTCCGGACATGCTTCTGGAGGACATTTGTGTGTTTTTCGCGTTCTTCAGGTTCTGGAGTCCGGACTAGCGGAGTATGGGGTGACGCTGGGACGGCTGGAGAAGCACTACAGAGTGTGCTTGAGCGCGGACGCCAGTGGTCGGAAGGATGCTGCCGCTGCCACCCTGCTGCGCAGCCAGATGCGCCCGACCGCGGTGCAGGGTCTGCTGGCCTGCGGCGTTAAGAACGCGCAATCCGCCTCCGCCACCCGTGAACACTCAGAACGCGTCTACCAGACGTCGGGGCATCGAGGCCCCGGAGAGGCCGCCCAGCGCGCTCGTGGGGACAGAGGCACCGGGCCCGGAGCTGCACGGGGTCCCCTTGGCAGCGCTGACGGGGCAGCACCCCCTTGGGGAGCGGAGGCGACCGCCGCCGTCCCTTGCGAGCCTCGCCGCCGAAGATCTCGTGGACATGAGTACCGACGACCTCAAAGAGAGATACAAGAGAACGGTCACAATGGCCCGGATGATGGCGTATACCCTCACCAAAGACCGCGAGGAGGAGCTGCCGGTGACGGGCGCGTGGACGATGATCAAGAAGAGGGAGTTCGCGTCGCTGTGGGTATGCTGCGTTATGTACGTTATGTACGTTCCGGTTTTTTGCCTCCCAACGCGCCTCTGGAGCTGCTTCCGGTTGTTCTGCGCGTTCGCCGCGTGATCCACGTTGCCGAAGTCATGCTTCCCGACGTGCCTCCAGGGGTAATAATCCTCGTTCCGTGTGTTTTCGTTGCAGATGGCAGCAGATTACAGGGACGCTCGGAGCACAACCTAGTTGCGTCCGCCACCCCCGTTTGGGTACCCCCATCTCCCGCGCCCGGTCCAGCCCCACCACCACCACCATCACCCCTACGAACACCACCATCGGCCGCAACCCCAACCCCAACCGCGGATGTTGGAGCCGGAGCCGGAGCCGTACGTCAAGATGGAGCAGGAGTGGGAGCACGAGTGGGAGTGGCGGGGCAAGCAAGAGTACATTGATCCGGGAGAAGCGGAAGGGGAACGGTGGGAGCAGTATGAGCGACCACCGACGCAAGAGGAAGGACTGCAAGCCGGACCGTTGCAAGCAGAAACCGATGCAAGCCGAAGGTAGGGCCACTGTGTGTTTCATGATCTGCATGTCCCCCTAATGTGATTTCGGTCATGTTTCCAGAGGCGTCGGCCGCGTTTTCCACGTCATCCGCGTCCCGGACC
This sequence comes from Eutreptiella sp. 'Long Island Sound 2002', assembly GCA_964036045.1. Taxonomy (NCBI): domain Eukaryota; phylum Euglenozoa; class Euglenophyceae; order Eutreptiales; family Eutreptiaceae; genus Eutreptiella; species Eutreptiella sp. 'Long Island Sound 2002'. The sequence goes on from OZ038379.1 coordinate 157,725,952, forward strand.
GGTGCTTCTGGTCACGCCTCTGGGGGCTCACTGTCCTGCACGCTTTTGGCGTCCCCTGTACGGAGCCCCGCGCCGACAGGGACCGCAGCATCACGCCGGTGGAGCAGAGAAGGTCGCCGATCAACGTGAAGGTCGAAGAGACTGAGGAGGAATCCGCCGACGAGAATGTTATGCTGGAGGTAGGTGTGAGTTCGTCGTTCGTCGCCGTTCACGTTCCGCGCGTTGCGTCCCTGTGCCTCCGACCATGCTTCTAGGGGCGTTCGCCGCGTTATGCGCGTGATCCGTGTCATTGTTGGTTTGCTTTCGCCGTGCTTCTGGAATCGTTCGCTGCGTGATCGACGTTATCCGCGTTCTTTTTGCCATTCAGTAACGCCCCAGAACAAGATGCCGGCCGTCGGAACCGAGTTCGAGAGCCCGGTGACTTGGCCAACGTCGGTTTCAACGCAGTCCACGGCCTCCTGGCCGGATGCCGACGAGGCCGTCGGCCGTATGGCCTCCCAGCCCCACCCGGTGGCGCCCGCATGGGGCAGCCCAATGCCAGCACCCCTTACCCAACAGCCCCCCCACTGGTGGCAACGCGGTGGGGGCGGTTCGTGGCCTGCCCCTTGGACCGGCCACAAACGACCCCACAGCGCTGTCAGTTGATTATTACACCACCAGAGGTCCCAGCCAACCCGCATGGCGGGAAGGGGGAGAGAAAATATTAACGGAAACACGGTTTGATTGGAAAAATAATACGACCCACCGTTTTCTGCGTTGCATGCGTTCTCCCTGCTCCGTTTCGTGCGCCTCTCCCATGCTTCTGGAAGCATTCGCCTGTGTTGTACACATTTTCCACGTTCTGCGCGTTCCGGTTAGCGTGCCCCCGAACGTGCCTCTAGAGGCTGTACACACTGTGTTTCGCGTATTTGGTGTGTACTGTGTGTCCCATCATTGCTACCAGCATTATTTTAGAGCACTTTGAAATGCCTCTTAATCTCTCGGCCGGTCGCCTCCGCAAGGAGCACTGTGCCACTTCAATTGAGTACGGGTTACGACCCGGGGAGTCCAAACTCAGTGAGCTAGACACAGATGGAATATGGGACCACATGATGAAACCCATTATGGATGCCCAAGAGGCCATCCTCCGAGCCCGGGAAAGGGAGGACCTCATCCCCTTAGTACCACGGTACAACACCTTCGTGCTGTTGCTGGGCATGGTGCGGCCCATGCAGGTGGATGGTGTCTGGGACCGTGATGGGTTGGTGTACAATGCCTATCTAGCACGGTTGCTATCCCGGGGGCAATACTACGATCTACACAAACATTGTCGCCCGGATGTGGGGGACCTTATTGAGGCGGTTGGTGCCCATTGGGCTGCAGCATGGACCATGGGAGGCGCGGCCACGGGGGATGAAACCCTAGTGCCGCATACGGGCCTTAGGGCAGGTCTCCTCAAGATGTACATTGTGCGCAAACCGCACAACACCGGAATCAAGGTCTATTGCTTGGCCGATGCCGGCACGGGGTACATTGTGGACGTGTACCTCTACACTGGCCGCCGTCGTGTCCTCCGCCGACACGGTTGTGGTGCGGGCAACCTCAACGCCTGACAGCTGATGGCGATGTGGTCCAAACAGCTGACGGCTTACACGGTCCTTGTAGGGGACTCGTTCTTCGGGTCACACGCCACCGCACAACGGCTTGCGCGTGAGGGCCGCCCCTTCATCACCATGGTGCGAAAGGACACGGCCGGTGTCCTGCCAGCCGGTGACCGCATCCAAGCCGGGCAGACGGCTGTGGCCACGGTTGACAGCCACAAGTACGCCCTGCAGGTGTACAAGGAGCCGAAAACCGGAGGCAAACCTCCCAAATTGGTGCCGATCCTGTCCAACGTGTGGTACGCTGCGCGGGGCCCCTTGCACCACACGGGCCGGGAAATCCACCCCCTCGTTGCTGCGTACCGCCAAGTGGCACGGGGGGTGGACTCTGCCAACCAGATGGCGTTGCAGATGCGCCTCTTGGTAAGGCAGATGTCCTGGTCGCAAGCCCTGCGAGGCTTCTTGCTGCGATACGCCGCGGCCAACGCGTTTGCAACCTGCCGCGCCCTAGAAAGGTGCCGTGGCACGGATAGCATGTGGGAGTGGCAGTGGGCCCTCCTTCGCCGCCGGTACTGTACCGATGCGCAGCCGCGACGCAACATCCACGTCCCCGTTGCCGGCCCCCAACGGCGCACTTGTGCACATTGCGGCAAAGGCCGCACACAATACGTGTGTAGCGGATGCCCGGACACCCCGTTGCATGTGCAATGCTTTGCACCCGCGCACGGGATCACTACAACGGGCACGGAGGACGCCGAGGGAAGCGAGCCGCCCCTTAGCCAGGAGACTCATGAGGGGGACGCCGGGGAGCACGACCCGGAAGCGGACGGCGAGGACGAGGAGGAGGCGGATAGCGATGAAGAGGAAGAAGAGGAGGAAGCGGAGGACGCTAGAGGGAGCGTAGAGGACGATACGTTGGAGAACTTCTCCTTCAGCGTGCAGTAGACGGGGTGGCGGAGGCGGCCGTGGTGGGATCGAGAAGGTCATGGCCGCCAAGCCTCTGCCATCCCCACCCATGGGGACCAGTGCGTAACCTGGGGGGGACCAACCCAACTGTGAGGACGCGGCCCCCCCAACATAGGTGTGCTGTGTTTTGCGCGTTATCCGCGTTCTGCGCGTTCCGGTTCAGTGCTTCCGCCCATGCTTCTGGAAGCGTTTTCTGCGTTCTCCGTGTTATCCGCGTTCCGGAGCGTTCTGGAGCCTTATCCGCGTTCTGCGCGTTCTCCTACCTTACGGGGATAACGTACTAGCAAGTATGGTGAGTGGAAGCCCAAAAATGGCGCTTCTGTAGACAAAGGAATATTCCGCCCGGTGTCCACGTGGGAAGAAGCGAGACGCAGCCTGCTCAGCTGTGGCACTGCCCGAGCGCTGGCGGGTGCTTTGCTCTGTCTTCAGGAGGCGTGCTGTGATGTGTGGCAGGACCTGTGGTCGCAGTGCTGTGGTGGCGGCGGCGTCCCGTTGCGGTTGGTGCTCCCGTTGCAATGCCACGGGTGCAGCGAGACGGCGCCGGTTTGGGTACATCAGTGTGGCTCCGCCCCGCTCTGCGGGTCGTGTCGGGAGCGTGCCGGTAGGGGGTGGCCTAAACTAAGGTGGGCGCTACGGCACTTTGGGCAGATGTCGTCGAGTGCCCGGAAGGCAATCCAGGGTGACCTGAGGAGCGTCCGGATGGAAGGGGTGAGGTGCCCCGGTGCGCCGACGGCGGCCCTCCCCCTTCTGCTGTGGTGGGCGGCTCTAGATGGTGACTCGCGCGTTCTTTGGTTGTGGCATCACGGAGAACGTGGTGAGGACGTAGTGGGGGCCGGAGGTATTGCAGCCTGAAAGGGTGTGGGAATTGTGGGTGCGCTTGCCACCATCCCTATGCTGGACGCAGCGGCGGAGGTGGCACCTAGGAAGCAGTGTCCTCATGGCCTAAGTGTACAGTGATGGCGGACGGCGTATGACGGCCAACGCGGTGTGACAGGTCGTGCCCGCCTGATGGTGAGCCGTACTGCCCCCGTGCATGAGGGTCGGGGAGGGATACTTCACCCGCCTGCCCCGGGTCGCCACGTACAATAGTGAGGTGTCATGGGTCGTCCCGACCAGGGTAATAAGGCCCAAACCCCTGTAGGGTATTCCCATGACACCGGGGTCTCTACCAGCGGCCCGGTTATGGCCGTTACGAGGGTGGTTACTCGGGATACTCCGAGGGTTAACGGGTCTGCGTAGGGACGGGCGACAGTGCCGCCAGTTTTGCGGTGCATGGGATACAACGGCCCTTGGTCTTGGGGTCGGTGCAAGGGGTTGGGGGAGCAGAGTGAAGGCTCCGGAAGAAGCGAAGAGGCGAAGAGGATGGGGAAGGCGTGATGGTAAGGTGGACCGTATGGTGGGCGTACTTGGGGAGGCGTGGCGATCTGGGAGGTGTTGTCTTGAGGGGTACGTGGAGTTGCCGATGACGATGTACTGGGATCACGGGGGTATGCGTGGCAGTACTGGGGTCTGTATTGGGGGAGTATCGGGGAAGCGCGGCGGTACTAGGGAGCTGTATAGTGGGAGCGCTACGGGGTCGCATGGCGGTACTGGGGTGTCCCCCTGACCCCTCTAGAAACTCAGAGGGAATGCAGGGGCATCCCCTGGCCCCGTGAACAAACTAGAGGGACAGTGCCTGAGGGCATGTACATAGTCTAACCCTCTGACCTCGGCCTTGCGGTTGCGGTGGTGTGTGCGCTGGCGGCTCACAGGTGGCAACGGCATTGCGGCGGCGGTGGTGCACGGTAGCGTAGCACCAAGTATGCAGTCGCCTCTATATACGTGTAACCTACCTAGTTTTATCAGCACCAAAATGCTCTTGGGGGGTGCACACCTGATCGGCTCGTGAAGAAATGTAGAGTGGTCCGGGGGCTGACGCGAGGGCCAATGCTATAAGTAGGCTTGCCACGTCGTCGGTGGGGGCCGAACCCCCGGCCTGGCCGCTACTGTGGCGGAGGCGGCGCAACCACGGGAGCTGGCCAATCAGTGCAGGTAAGGGTCAAGGGCACGTGTCAGGGCAACGTATGTGGCCAAGAAGACGTGAACCTGGTTACCACGGCCGGGGGCGAACCTGTGGTGGGTACCCCTGCAGGGGGTCGATGATTAAGCTACGGCACCCACCAGCCCGAATCCCAGCCAGCGATATTCACGGGTTGCGCGCCTGCTGTCACGGGGCGGCCAGCGTCCCCAATGTAGACCCTCTTGCTATATTATACGTCTGAAAGTACGGGTACCTCGAAGCCGATTGGGTACTGGCCCGTGACATGCAGTGCCGGCACTGTATATATCTGTGGTGTGGGTGCAGCTCTGGGCAACGGAGAGAATAGGGTTGCTACCGTATGCTTCTGTACTTTGCTAGGGGAAGCCTACGATCGGTCGGCGGCGTACAATATGGGGACCTAGGGGCGATGAAGGCTGAGGGCGAGGCTAGGCCGGAGCCTCCCAGAAATCCTGGCTATGCTTCTACGGGCTATTGCATGCTGGCAGTGGGTTACATGGAGTCAGGGGTGGTGGACCTCTCCACGGTGGCGGAAGTACGCGAACAACAAGGTGCCCGCTCTTGCTTCGCCGCATGCGTGCTGCTTTGTACCTTGGTTGCTGCGTTGCACCCATAGGAGACGCCCTTGCTTTCTGCTTGTTGCTATGCTGCTACGTTGCTATGCTTTGCCCCTTACCCCCGGCAAACAAACGGGCCAGCGTCCGTCGCCGTTGCCAATGCTAAAGCTTTGCAGTTGCCACGGCCCGAAAAGCCTGGTTGGCCGGTATCCCCGGTCCTCTGGGTCCTCCGTCATGCTGTGGGCCACCTCAGGCAGCCATGGGACCCACGGGATCGAGCAAGGCAGGAACCACCTGTCGGTGCGAGATGCCCGGTAACTCCAGTAGACGGCATAAAAATTGGTTATGACTATGACTATGACTATGTATGTATGTATGTATAATCCTTAAACGGTTCCACATCTTCGATGCCTCACGGGATAAAGATAGGAAAGGTCAGCGATCAACAGCATCGGAGTAGACAGAAGTAGACAACAACGAAGGGGTACAGATACAGACTCAATTCAGCGAGCTCTTGCTCCTGTCTCCAAGTTGGAAGGGTTTTAACAAGTATTTTTCCTTCTCCTTTTCAGGTTTCGACAGAATACGATGTCGGAAGGAGACTAGGAGTCAGTCGGACGCCTCCCTGCTTGGGGGGCTGAGAGAGGTGTCAAACAAGCAGGAGAGCATCTATCTGGGATACTATCAGGGGAATATCAGGTGGTCTTTGGGGTATTCAAATTGGGGAATGATTTGGGGTACTTACCTGGGGATCAGAGGATAAAAATCAAGGGTACAATCAGAGTGGTATCTTGGGATCATTTTGGAGTACAAATTGGGTTACAATCTGGGATTCGTACCTGGGGACAATCTGGAGTACCTTCTGGGTATCCATCTGGGTTCAAACCGCGGAACAATCAGTGAAGCGTCTGTGGATCAGTCGGAGGTCTCGCTCCAGCACAGTCACAGAAGCATGCCTACAAAGTCATGGCCTTCAGCCAGGGAACTGTTGTCACGGGGGGCTACCGGTCCTGCCGTGCGATGGAATGCGGGACAACCGTGCCAACAGGTCTCACAGCCATCACACAGTCTAAATAGGGGTAGAACAGGAAGTCCAACTAGGCTCGTACTCGGGTACATCGCTGAAGGCTTTCGAGCGGTGGACGAGTACCCTTCCCAGATGTCTGGGCCTGGGCTGGGGAGAGATTTAACACAGGGGCTGCGGGAGGTGGAAACGTCACCGGGGTGGCTCCTGCCCCGCCGGCAGCCAACGTGCAGACCATCCGCTTGCCTCCCCCGCTGGGAGCGGCGGTGCAGCAATTTCGGTTTTTATTTTCGCAACATGTCCGTCACACAATGTTGGACTCTGAAGATGCACCTCAGTTCTGTTTCCCCCTCTACCGCTCATAGAAACTCGGGTCTCTTCCCCCTTTCCTGCTCCTCTTGCTTCTCTAGGAGAATGGGGCCTCTCCTTCCCGCACTCTCCCTCTCGCTCCACTAGGCTCAAGGGATGAGTGTGCCAGTTTCACTGCGATCAGGGTGCCCCTGTCATGGGGGCCCTCGGAGATATGTACCAAGTCTGAGAAGTGGAGTCCCCTTAACCCCCCACACGCTCTTGACCTCTTCCCCTAATTATTTTTCCAAATTTTTTTTATCTTCTGGGGGCCGCAAACAGCACCACTTTGTGAAAATTTCTTTTTTAGTCTCGTCCGGGACCATTATTTATGAGTCAAAGTGTGCTGCCTGTAGGCTGGGTGCCCACGTAGCCAGGTTTCAATATCAGCCCGATAGGGGGGGCAGGAGAGGACACCTGGGCAACCAAGAGGTCTGAGAGAGTGGCGTGGGTTCTAAAAATAAAAAGCTGTAAGTTCCTCTCAGCCCTCCCCGCCAGGGCAACCCCCGCCTTGTCTGCCCCTCAGCTTCGGCTTCCACACATTCAACTGTGACAGGTCAGGGAGTAGATAACAACTCATAAATTTTGCATGCCGCTCAGCTTTGTTGAGACACTGAGAACAGTTTCCCAAGCGCTTTTGGTTCCACATGCGGTGAAAGAATTGACAGCGCTAGCCAGGAAAGTCTGTCCGCAGTCAAGGGCACGGGTTGTCTTTGTGTTAAGTTTTCATTTGCGCGACTGCCTGATGCGGTTCTTCACACCCTTCAAGAGCCTACGGGCCTCTAGCGCTTGGTTTTTCCATATTTTTTTTGGTTGTCAGTTGTTGGCGTCTGCAGTTAGGCTGTTGGGAGGGCAAGGTTCGGAGGTACAGGACACGAATCATGAAAGGAGGTAACTAGGAGATGGCGGCCGTATGCGATGGATTCCTAGTCAGGCCAGTAACAATATGATTTGTCGTGACGTGCAGATAGTGAGTATCGGCGTCCCTGAACGTCTCTGACATCACACGGGGCATACTTCCACTCAGCAAGGACAGCATTTAAGGCGCGCATACAGAGAGTATCGGCGTCTAAGGACCGTGTGGGATGTTCCAGACAGAGCGAATTTGCTTGGGGTCCAGGGGCATGAAGATAGTGAGTATCGGTGCCTGTACGTGTGTCTCACGGGTAAACATATTGGTTTTCTCTCCGCCCCACATGTTCAGCCCCATGGCAACAATTTCTGTGGAGTTTGGTCATATTCAAAAAGGGGGCACCCCTACAAAATTGCGATGGCTGCCCTCTCATGGGGACCCAATAGAAGATCCGGTGGGCCTGTGGGTTCAGCCAGACAGCGTCAGGGCCAGGATCATGACAATGTGTACCTTGGCCGGGTCCATTGACAACACAGTGTTGGATGAGGTCCTCAAACTGCGTCCCGACGTCGAGTCTAATACCCGGAGTTCCCTGGTGGGTAAGTTGCCAGATGGTGCTGAGAAGGACATCTGCCGTCAGGTTGTCAAATCCAAGAGAATACTAGAAAGCTTCTCACACATATCCTTGAAATACTCCGTTTTGGATGCCATGCTAGCCACCATTGCAAAAGTGTTAGACAGCCCCATGCTTACCGAATGGAGCACTGCCCGTCTGAATGCCAAGTCCGAACTTTGCACCATCTGGTCAGCTTTTTACAAGGAAATTTTTAGCCAATCGGATGCTCTCTCACAAGCTCCACATCAACCCACAGACAGGGTCCTAGAGGAACAGAATTCGGAGTCTGCTGATGTCTTGGGTGCCATCTCCCTGGTCAACACCGTTGATGATGTTTCGATCAATGAGGAGGATAAACTGCAGTCCTTGGTTGCGGAGATGTACAGTGAGGATGCTCCTGTTGAAGTTTTGCTGTTGGCCGCCTCGGGGATCAGGAGTAACATATTGTTGAGGTTGAAGTCAGTCACACCGGTTGAGGGCAGGTCAAGGGTGTCATAGTAGCATTGCTCAAATGGATGCGGCCTCTGCGGCAAGCAAAAGAGGAGGGGCATCGTCAGCAGGCCATCCTAGCTGCCGAGGCTAATAGGAAACACAATGCTATATCCAGTCCTTCTTCAGGAGCAGATGCGTCCAAGCCCTCTCCGTCCAAACCAAAAAACTCCAAGAAACCTCGAGTAGAGGGAGTTGTCAGGTCGCTGGCGCGGGATGAATCGGTTTCCACGGCACAGGGCAGTAACTTCTCCGAGCCAAGTCAGACCAATGCCCACCACTCTGATAATGTTGCACCACCGGTACAGCAACGGCAGGCTAGGTCAGGGCTAGGTAAAGTTATTGTTGAAAAATCAAAGTCCACCACGGATCGTTTGAAACCCATTTTGCTCACTGGGTTTGAGCATACTGATGCCCTTGACTCATTTTTGGGCTGTGAAGCTGCTTTCAGTCAGTTGTCTCTCGACTACAGAGTCTATCGGGACATGCTGTCCCAATTTGGTGAGGTATGCATGTTTGTTCTTTCCAGCAGGCTAGATCCCATCCTCGGAGGCAAGTACCGCGATAGCTTGCGCATCGAGGCATCCAGGGACCCACTGGGCCGCTCAGACGTCATTTAGGTGAAGGAGTTACAACTGGTTGAAGGACTGCGAAAAATTGGCTCTCATATTCCTCAGCCAGCGCTTGCCAAAGAGGCTCCCGTGAGTACACCCGTTACGGGTCTGTTTCTCTTGCCGACTAAAATGCCATCCCCGGTGTGGTGTCTGTTTCCGCCCTTCTCCCCCTCTCATGCCTTAATATCCATGTGGGGTTGGGGCCTACAAGAGTAGTTAGGGGGGATCCTTAGATTCCTTTCTCCCCCGCCTACAATGCTTGATGAACCCCGGGTGGTTGTGTCTGCTCACGCAATTTGGGGTTTGTCGAGAGTTTATGACACCACAGCTAAATCAACCGTGATTGGAGAGGATGATGATCCGCCGGAACGCTGGGTTTCGGCTAAGGAGTGTGTTGAACTAGCAGTAAATTACAGAGATCATAGGTTATACGACGTGCCTGAATGGGCGGCTGAGGAGTTTTCTAAACGCAACACGCTTACCAAGGTCAACAAAGTGCGTAAGAAGCTAAAAACAGGGGACTACTCTAAAGTGTCCACAATTGCCCTAGGTGTTGACGCATCGTGGGGTCCGTTGACCAGTGACGGGGTTACCCTTCCTACTGTTGAGTGCGGCCACTCTGAGCACCATCGGGTGCTGATCTGTGGTGATCAGAAAGTGTCCGTTTGCCGCATCATGAGTCCTCAATGCACGGGTTACACTAAGGAGGTGGAAACGCTGGGGTCCAGGCACGTAGCTTTACTCGGTGTGCCCTCATCATCTGCGGATGAGACCCTCGTAAGGTCAGCGACCATGGCATGTGGTGATACAAAATTTCACATGTATACCAATGCAGTTGTTTTGGGCAAGATGGGCCTGTTGGCAGCTCCCATCCCTGTGGATGTGGTTGAACCAGATTGTGTTCTCCCCCTTTGGGTCGTGGTCAATTCTATACAGTGGGGCAGGCAACACCAAGTGTTAGTCAAGTCAGGACAGGCAGTGGCACGACACCGCAAGGAAATTGTGGATGACACCACTGGGTGCTGGCAAGATGTCTGTAGAGGGACAAAGTGGGATGCCCTGTCTCGGGGTTGGCAGACAGAAAAAGTTTTGTGTCGGTGCATCCCGCATGATTGTGTCATGATGTTACGTGTCTGGCTCAACTGGACCCCCCCCCTAGTGGTCACTACAATACTACGAGGTGCAAGCGTGGAGCTCCATTTCGATTCCTCAATCAGCCACCCCTGTTACATTGCCGTTGAGCTGCTTGTTTGCTAATGTTCAAGGGTTTGAATAGGTCGGTTGAAATACGCAGGCCCCAGTGGGATGAAGTGGCTGAGATGTGTGTCACCTCAGATGCCAGGGTGCTATTCATTCAATAAACCGGGGGCTCAGTGAAAAAGCTAGACAAGCGGTATATTGATGGTTTTTCGCATCGCTCCTTAGCTCACTGCGACGTTGGTAAAGGCTTGGAAGTCTGGGTAGTGTCATCCTGGGCACAGTTCAAAACTGTTCTTCTGGATAGTGGAAGTTCTTTTCTGGTGGTAGTTCACGATGCCTGAGGCTTGGGGGTCTTGGGTAGCGTCCACATGGCTCAGAGGTCTGATGACCTGTTATACCATCGACAGTTAGTACATCTGATTTACAGTCTCCAACAACTGCCGGTTTCATGGCTCATTGTGGGCGGCGACTGGAATAGGGACATCCGCACGCACAAATTGTGTGCTGCTCTTATTAAGTTTCTGGGTGCCAGTGTCGCATTCATGCAAGGTAGGGTTCATCTTCCCAAGGACTTTTGCATTGTGCAAGGGGTCTTGGGACAATCCTTCGGTATGTGGCTGAGAGAAGTTGGCAACCACCCTGTTGTTTGGGTCCAAGGGTGTCAAACAGCAAGGGCAAGAGCCACAGGGTCTTTGATGCGCCCAGTGGAACCTCGCAATTGGGACCACAACACCCGCTTATTTTTTTTCCAATCTCATGGAAGCCATGAGTCTCGGCATCTGTGATGTATCTAGCTGGCTGCGGGCCTATAGAGAGTGCATCTTGGTCGTCAACCAAGCGGTGAGTACTCCCAAATCCGCAGAGATGCACTCAGAGCTAAAATCGGTGGTTGCGTCTCTCAACGCAATGTAGGCGGACAGGGCTGGAAAGTACAACGCTCCCTAGAGTTCAGATTGTCCTCCAAATACTGGTCTACGGCGATCAGCGACTGGAAATCTGTGTCAGGAACTGGTTTCACGGGGCGAACCATGAGGGTATTGAAGTTACAAGCACCAAACCTGTTCATTGCGTTACATCAGGTGACGGACACTTCTTCTAAATTCCTAGTGACAGGTAGGGACATCCTACAGATACTGCCTAGGGAGTGTGTTCTGAAATACCGAGTGCGCACCATTACGGAGCCTCCAGAGAGGGTTCATTCTTTCATGGGTCACAGGTATGTGTTGCGTCCCACCCCCGTTGCAATCGAGGCCCGCAGGTACCCAATTCTCTCACAAGAGATGCAGGTCTGAGTAGAATCCCTGTTGCGTATCTGCCATAAACGGACCAGTGCGACGGCGGGGGTTGATGATTTCATACCAAATCTAGTAAAATGGATGGGGTTGGCGTCACTCTACCGAGTGACTCAGATACTCAGACTGCCTTTTGACCAGTGGCCTGTGCATGTTTTCTCTCCTTTGCACCTTCCACTGAAAAAATCTGCAGGTGAAAATGTCAATGTCAATACTCGGCCTATTAAACTTCTCTCCGCCTTTTTTCACATACAAGCTAAACTGTATGCCCCTTTGATTCAGCTGGCCACGGCACCGACTGTAGGTAGTATGCCGGGTTTAAATGCCTTCCGCACATGCACTACGCCGCATGCTACACACTGTGATCACACAATGCGTGGCGGTGCGGGCTGATGGTACGACGATGTTCTTAAACTTCTCTCGTGCCTTTGATGAAATCAACAGGCAAGCCATTCTGGGGGTTGCAGAGATGTATCCCTTTTTACGTGGAGTGGTACATGAAGTGGTTCATCATTACATGTCCTTCAAGCAATACGTGGTTTCTGCCTTGGGCATCTCCGAGTTGTATTGTCAAGTGGAGGGTGTACTGCAAGGGGGGGGGGGGGTTTAGATCCACTTTTTTCCATACTTGCGGTTAATTTGATACATCTTGCCATGCGTCAACTGGGGGTAGGGGTGCCGGTGTGTGTTCCCCCCGTCGGTAGAAATGATTGCTTCTCTGGGCTATGTCGACGACACAGTGGGGTTTTCAAGCATAGAAGACAGACAGCGAGTTGCCGACCAGCTCCGCGTTATTATTGAGTGTGTCGGCCAACGCAACAACAGCTCCAAAATGCACATTCAAGTGCTTCAGGTCAAGCAAGGTTCAGTCTACAGTGTCAGCAAATCGATCGTCTGGGACGACGAGGAAGTGTGGTCCACTAGCAGACACCAGCACATAAAATTCTTCGGGGGAAACGCTAATATTTCGGGGGGGTTCCCTACCATCAAAAAAGTCATTTCAAGGTGGTCTCGAACAGTCATCAGCAGGCTGCGAGGATGGCCGATGTCGGTGGGTGTGGCACACACTGTGATTGAAGCGCTTGTAGTCAACAGGCATGTGTTTCGCTGATGTGTGAATGTGCCAACAGATGTACAGATCAGCTCAGTGACAGGGTGCATTTGCAGAGTATACAGACTGGTCTTTGGGTTGGCTCCCAATACTCCACGTGCCTGCATAGTTTCCATCCTAGGAACAGCTGCCCCAGATTACGTTCTTTGGGCCAAAGTCATCAATGAACTGTTGAAGTCACTAAATGGGCCCAACGCCCTGCTGGCCCAATGAGTTTGGGCCCACTGGTCGAACCCCTGCCTGCATCGCATCGACAGCGATTCCCAACGCATTCAGTCCCGGCTCCAACGCCTCGACATTCATTTGCGCAAACTCGTGTCAGGGCAAGGGGATAAGTGGTGTGTGAGTCCACCTCGGGGGGGTGCTTTCCCAACAGTTTTGTATTTTTTTGGTGATGCGAGCCTCAAGGATTGCTTGCGGGGGGAGCGGCAAAAGTAGTGGACAGTCAGGGTCATGTATGGCTAGACACCAGTGTATCAGTGTCTGCCATTGGTCTTTGCACCAAGTTGGTAGAAGCCTCTGTCGTAGTCTCTGCGGTGATTGCCATTGCCGAATTCGTCTCCACCCATGGCGTGTGCATAAAGGAAATTTGGGTGTGGTCTAACTGTTTGTGTGCGGTGCAGTCTCTGCAGTCTAGAGACATGGCGGACAAATTGCATCAATCACGGACAGGGTTGTCTTGCACTTTGTCCTAAAACATCTTCCGGTTCAGATGGGCTGGGTGCCCGCCCAACACGATACAGAACTTGATGCCTGGATATCATCCTTCAACTCAGAAATGGACTGTGAAGCGAAAGCTGGTGCGCGCGGTGAGCGTCACGAGGTCTCAGTTCTTGATGTGTGGCTAGACAGAGATTCCATTCTTCCCTTCCAGGGAGACAATTTGATAGTCGACCTCAAGCGTCATTTGATTAGTCAAACTAATGGTGCTCTCCTCAGCGTCTCTTCCTTCCGCTCACCCATCCCTCCGCTGCGATCATGGCGCATGGTGCTTCAAGAATCGGTCTCTGGGCTAAAGTGCTCGGAGCAGCTGCAGCCATTAGGGATAGAGCATTGGGGACGCATAAGAGCATGGACTGTGTATGCGTCTGCCGACCAATGGGAGTGGCAGCACAAAGATACGGAATGCTCACTCTGCTCCATGTGGTGTCACTCGGTAACACAACATGGGTTTCACGAATCTGTGTTTACTAAAGTACGGGTTCTTGCTTGGTCTCGACGTCTCTACGAAATTTTGTATGCTACAGGCATTCCCTGTAACCGGATCATTCTTCGGTGGGGGCCCGTTGAAATTTTGGGACATCCGGGTATGTACATTGTCTGGTGTCATCCTGCGAAGGGAGCTGTCATATCCGATTCAACGAAATGAGTAAAAGCCGTGTGGCCCATATGGCTAGGATTGGGCCCAATCAAGGGTGTTTCGATGGTCCTCCCCAAATTAGGTGTCAGTCAACCACACGTCCTTGTATATCAAATTCTAGAGAGCGCGTATGCTATGGTTCACGGTGGATTTGATACAGATAATGTCAGACTGCTGTGCCCTCAGTTTCATTCACAATGGACAGCAGGGATGAATTGTGGTGTGCTTCTGGGGTTCCAACCACAAGCTTTTCATTTGGGCAGCCACACTCCCTCGAACCTGCTCTGGGTTCTTTTCTCACCTGGTCGGGGGACGGGATATGTAGGGCATGTTCTTGTGAGCTGCAGGGGGACAATTAAGTTGACGGTCTGGCACGCTAAAGTTCCCTCCGTATGGATCATTGAAAGCCAAGAGACCCATCATGCTGTCCCAGGGAGGCAACCAGGAGACGACGGGGGGGGGGGGGGGGTAGTGTATTGGTGCCTCCTGGGTGTGCAATGGCCATGGCAGGGTCTTCGCAAGGATTCGGGGCTCCAGTTGTGGCATTTTGCTGTGCGGACAGGGAAGTCATATCTGTCACTGGGGTGGGTTATTTCTGATGCTTCTCAGTCCCATGGGGTCCCCCCACCTGTGCTGAAACCCGTTCTTCATATTCAGATTTGGTCACCATTTCTTCTCAGGACGTGCGAACAGGTATCAACCAGACACCGGGCGGCACAGATCGACATCAGCTCCCAGCACGACATATGGGTCATACCACTATGCCTATTCCTGGTCTAAAGGAAGCAAAGGAGGATCTGTGGGTAAGCAGGGTGGCAAAGGCAAAGGGAAACACATGTACTAAGTCGATGCAACACGTGCCTGATTTTTTGGAAGAGTGTGGCCTAGGTCGATAGTCACATCCTTGCTGAGTCACATTCGTTCAGAGATTTGATTTGCTTTGTGTCCGGTGTGTAGGTTGATGGGGAGGCATGCTGTGGAACTCAGGAAGGGACCAGTCCGAACCCAGACAAAGCGGATTTTTCAAATCAAATCAAATCAAATCATGTATGTATGTATGTATGTATGCATGCATGCATGTATGTATGTATGTATGTATGTATGTATGTATGTATGTATGTATGTATGTATGTATGTATGTATGTATGTATGTATGTATGTATGTATGTATGTATGTATGTATGTATGTATGTATGTATGTATGTATGTATGTATGTATGTAATCCTTAACCAGTTCCACATCTTCGATGCCTCACAGGGTAAAGGTAGGAATGGTCAACAATCAACGACATCAGGGTAGACAGAAGTGGTAATCAGGGAAAGGGTTCAGGTACAGTTACAATATTAGGGGCTCCCGCTTCTCTCTCCAGGTAAGTAGGATACAATCCATTACGGCTCCTACTCCTTCTCAGGTTTCGACGGAATACGATGTCGGAAGGAGACTAGGAGTCAGTCGGACGCCTCCCTGCTTGGGGGGCTCAGAGATGTATCCATGCAGCAGGAGTTCATTCCCCTGGGGTTCCATCATGGGAATATCAGGTGGTCAATGGGGTATTCAACCTTGGGTTCTAACTGGGGTACTTACATGGGGATCAGAAGATCACAAAGGTGGGGTACAATCAGGGTGGTATCTTGGGATCATACTGGTGTTCCACCTGGGATATGATCTGGGATTCGTACTTGGGATCCATCTGGAGTACCCTCAAGCATGAATCTGGGTTCAATCAGGGGTACAAACTATAAAGTGTCTGGGAATCAGTCACTTCATCACAGTCACTGAAACATGTTGCAAAGTCATGGCCTTCGGCAAGGGATCTGCTGTCACGGGGGCTACCGGTCCTGCCCCGCGATGCAATGCGGGGCAACCGTGACAGCAGGTCTCACAGCCATCACACAACCTAAATAGGAGCCGATCAGGATGTTCCACCAGACTCATACATCGTTTCAAATGGTGGACGGGTTCCCCTCCCAGATGTTCGGGTCTGGGCTGGGGACGGACTTATCACAGGGGTCGCTGGAGGTGGAGACGGTACCGGGGCGACCCCTGCCCCGCCGGCAGACGATGTACCGCACCGCTGGCCTCCCCTTCTGGGAGCAGCGGTATGACCATGTCGGTTTTTTTTTTAGCAGCATGTCCTTCACACAATGTCGGACTCTGCAGATGAATCACAGTTATGTTTTCCCCTCCTCCCCTTTCTCCCATAGGATCACGGGTCTTCTCCTCCCTTCCTGCTCAAATTGCAGCCACAGGACTGGGGCTCCAGAGCGCCAGTCCCATCACGATCGGGGTCCCCCTGTCATGGGGGGACCCGGAGAATTAGACCATGTGTAGGCAGAGAAGTCCCCTTAACCCCCCGCACGCTCTTGATCTCTTCCCCGAGTGAGTATCTCACAAATTTTTTTTATTTTCTGGGGGCCGCAGGCAGCGCCGCTTTGAAAAATTTTTGTTTTTAATTTCATCTAGGACCATTATTTCTGAGTTAAAGTGTGCTGCTTGTAGGCTGGGGGCCCGGGTAGCCAGGGTTCAGTTTCAGCCCTACAGGGGGGGGAAGAGAGGACACCTGGGCAACCAAGAGATCTGAAAGAGCGTCGTGGGTTCTAAAAATAAAAAGCTGTAAGATCCTCTCTGCCCTCCCCGCCAGGGCAAGCCCCTCCTTGCCTGCCCCCAAGCTTCGGCTTCCACACATTTGACTGTGACAAGTCAGGGAGTAGATAACAACTCGGAAAATTTTATTTTTTCTGCGAGCTGCTGCTCCTGTTACAGACACTGGGAACCGTTTCTAGATTGCTTCTGGTTTCTCATGCGGTGATGAAATAGACAGCGTCAGCCAGAAAAGTCTGTGAGCAGTCAAGGGCACGGGTTGTCGCTGTGTTTGGTTTTTCTTTTGCGCGACTGCCTGATGCGGTTCTTCACACCCTTCAGGAGCCTACGGGCCTATAGCGCTTGGTTTTTCCTCACTTTCATTGTTGGTCAGTCAGTTGTGTGCGTCCGCCGTTAGGCTGTTGGGAGGGCAAGGTATGGAGGTATGGGACACGAATCAGGAAAGGAGGTAACTAGGAAGTGGGGGCCGTGTGTGATTGAATCATGGTCAAGCCGTTACCATTCTGATTTGTCGTGACGTGCAGATAGTGAGTATCGACGTCCCAGAATGACAAAAGCTGACATCACTCGCAGGGTAATTCCACCCGACAATGACGGCATCTATGACGCGCAGATAGTGAGTATCGGCGTCTGTGGGAAGTGTGGGGTATGCCAGACAGAGCGCAACTGCCTGAGGCCCAGGGACATGCAGATAGTGAGTATCGGTGCCTGTACCAGTCCCACAGAGGTAATCTTTTTGGTTTTCTCTCCACTCCACATGTTCAGCCCCATGACAACTATTTCTTTGGAGTTTGGTCACATTCAAAAAGGGGGCACCCCTACAAAATTGCGATGGCTACCCTCCCATGGGGACCATGTAGAAGAACCGGTGGGCCTGTGGGTTCAACCGGACATCGTCAGGGCCAGGATCATGACAATGTGTATTCTGGCCGGGTCCATTGACAACACTGTGTTGGATGAGGTCCTCAAACTGCGTCCCGATATCGAGACTAATACCTGGAGTTCCCTGGTGGGCAAGTTACCGGATGGTGCTGAGAAGGACATCTGCCGCCAGGTTGTCAAATCCAAGAGAGTACCGGAAAGCTTCTCAAACATCTCCTCAAAATACTCCCTTTTGGATGCCATGGTGGCCACCATTGCAAAAGTCTCAGACGGACCCATGCTTACCGAATGGAGCACTATGCCAAGTCCGAACTTCGCTCTATCTGGTCGGCCTTTTACAAGGAAATTTTTAGGGAATCCGACGCTCTCTCCGAAGCTTCAGATCAACCCACAGACGTAGTCCCGCAGGAACAGGGTCTGGAATCTGCTGATGTCTTGGGTGCCATCTCCCTGGTCAACACCGTTGATGATCTTTTGATCACTGAGGAAGATAAACTTCAGTCCTTGGTTGCTGAGATGTATAGTGAGGATGTTCCTGTTGAAGTTTTGCTGTTGGCAGCCTCGGGGATCAGGAGTGATATTTTGTTTAGGTTGAAGTCAGCCACACCGGTTGAGGGCAGGTTCTGGAAGGGTGTCATGGTAGCGTTGCTCAAGTGGATGCGTCCTCTTAGGCAGGCAGAAGGGGAATGGCATCGCTTGCAGGCCAAACTAGCTGCAGAGGCTAATAGAAAACGCAACGTTGTTTCCAGTCCTTCTTCAGGTGCAGATGCGTCCAAGCCCTCTACGTCCAAGCCAAAAAACTCCAAGAAACCGCGGGTAGAGGGAGTAGTCAGGGCACTAACGCCGGATGAAACGGCTTCCACTGCACAGGGCAGTAACTCCGCTGAGCCACGACAGGCTAGTGCCTCCATCTCTGATAATGTTTCACCGCCGGTGCAACAATGGCAAGTAGGGTTTGGGCTGGGCAAAGTTATTGTTGAGAAGTCGCAGTCCACCACGGATCGTTTGAAACCAATTTTGCTCACTGGGTTTGAACATACTGATGCCCTTGACTCCTTTTTGGGTTGTGAAGCTGCCTTCGGTCAGTTGTCTCTCGACTACAGAGTCTATCGGGACATGCTATCCCAATTTGGTGAGGTAGTCATGTTTGTTCCGTCCAGCAGACTTGATCCCATCCTGGGAGCTAAGTACCGCGACAGCTTGCGCATCAGAGCGTCCCGGGACCCACTGGGCCGCTCAGACCTCATTGAGGTGAAGGAATTACAACTGGTTGAAGGACAGCGAAAAATTTGCTCTCATATTCCCCAGCTTGCGCCTGCCAAAGAGGCTCCTGTGAGTACACCTGTTTCAGGTCTGTTTCTCTCGCCGTCTAAAATGCAATCCCCGGTGTGGTGTCTGTTTCCGCCCTTCTCCCCCTCTCCTGCCTTCATATCCATGTGGGGTTGGGGCTTTCAACGAGAGCCAGGGGGGATCATTAGATTCCATTCTCCCCCGCCTGGAATGCCTGATGAACCCCGGGAAGTTGTGTCTGCTCACGCCATATGGGGTCTGTCCAAAGTTTACGATGCCGCAGTAAAATCCACCATGATAGGAGAGGATGACGACTCGCCGGAACACTGGGTCTCGGCTAAGGAGTGTGTAGAACTAGCGGTGAAACACAGAGATCATAGGATCTACGACGTGCCTGAATGGCCGGCTGAGGAGTTTTCAAAACGCAAAACGCTTACCAAGGTCAACAAAGTGCGTAAGAAGCTAAAAACGGGGGCCTACTCTAAAGTGTCCTCAATTGCCCTAGGCCGTGACGCATCGTGGGGTCGGTTGGCCAGTGACGGGGTTCCCCCTCCTACTGTTGAGTGCAGTGATGCTGAACACCATCGGGTTTTGATATGTGGTGATCGACAAGTGTCAATTTGCCGCATCATGAGTCCTCAATGGACAGGCTTAACTAAGAAGGTAGAAACGGTGGGGTCCAGATACGTGGCTTTGCTCGGTGTTCCCTCATCACCTGCGGATGCTACCCTCGTAAGGTCAGCAACCATGGCGTGTGGCGATACTAAATTTCACATGCATACCAAAGCAGTTGTTTTGGGCAGGATGGGCCTGTTGGCGGCCCCAGGCCCCGTGAATTTTGTTGCACCAGAGTGTGTTCTTCCCCTTTGGGTGGTGGTCATTTCGTTACAATGGGGACGACAGCACCAAGTGCTAGTCAAGTCAGGAAAGGCAGTGGCAAGACACCGCAAAGAGATTGTGGATGACATTGCTGGGTGGTGGCAAGATGTCTGCAGAGTGACTGAGTGGGATCCTCTGTCTCGGGGATGGCGGACAGAAAAAGTTCTGTGTCGATGCGTCCCGCAGGAAAGTGTCATGATGTTACATGTCTGGCTCAATTGGACCCCCCCTCAGTGGTCGTTGCAGTACTATGAGTTGCAAGCGTGGAGCTCCATTTCTATTCCTGAGTCCGCCACCCCTGTTGCCTTGCCATGGGGCTGCCTGCCTGCTAATGTTCAGGGGTTAAATAGGTGAGTTGAAATACGCAGGACCAAGTGGGATGAAGTGGTTGAGATGTGTGTCACCTCAGATGCGATGGTGCTGTTCATTCAAGAAACCTTGCGCTCTTTGAAAAAGCTAGACAGGCGACACATTGATGGCTTTTGGCATCGCTCCTCTGCTCACTGCGATGTTGGTAAAGGCCTAGAAGTCTGGGTTTTGTCGTCCTGGGCACAGTTCAAAACTGTTCTTCCGGATACTGACCACTCTTTTCTTGTGGTGGTCCACAATGCCTGGGGTTTGGGGGTCCTGGGTAGCGTACACATGGCACAGAGGTCTGACGAACTGTTATACAATCAACAGTTGGTGCATCTGATTTTCGGTCTCCAACAGCTACCTGTGTCGTGGCTCATCGTGGGGGGTGACTGGAATAGGGACATCCGCACGCATAAATTGTCAGTTGCCCTTCTTAAGTTTCTGGGTGCCCGAGTTGCGTTCATGCAAGGGAGGGTTCATCTTCCCAAGGACTTTTGCATTATAAAAGGAGTCTCAGGGCAATCCTGCGGTATGTGGCTGAGAGAGGTTGGAGACCACCCAGTTGTTTGGATTCAAGGCTGTCAGACAGCAAAGGCAGGAGCCACAGGATCTTTGATGCGCCCAGTTGAACCTCGCAATTGGGACCATGATATCAGAGTGATTTTTCCAATCTCATGGAAGCCATGAGTCTCGGCATCGGTGATGCGTCTACCTGGCTGCGGGCCTATAGAGAGTGCATCTCAGTCGCCAACCATGTGGGGAGTAGTCCTAAATCTGAAGAGGTCCATCCGGAGCTGAAATCAGTAGTTGCATCTCTCTAGGCCAATGCGGGCGGCCAGGGCTGGAGAGTGCGGCGCTCCCTAGAATTCAGATTGTCCTCCAAATACTGGTCTACGGCGGTTAGTAACTGGTAAGCTGTGTCAGGAACAGGTCTGACGGGGCGAACCATGACGGTGCTGAAGTTGCAAGCAGCAAATCCGTTCATTGCGTTACATCAGGTTACGGACACATCCTCTCAATCTCTGGTGACGGGTAGGGACATCGTGCAGGTGTTGCCCAGGGAGTGTGTCCTGAAATACCCTGTGCGTTCCATTGTTGTTCCTCCTGAGTGGGTTCAATCTGTCATGCGCCACAGGTATGTGCTGCATCTCACCCCTGTTGCGATTGAGGCCCGCAGGTACCTGATTCTCTCACAAGTGATGCAGGTCTCAGTAGAGTCCCTGTTGCGTATCCGGCACAAACTGACCAGTGCGACGGCAGGGGTTGATGGTTTTATACCAAATGTAGTGAAACAGATGGGGCTGGCGTCCCTCTTCAGAGTGACTCAGATACTCAGACCTCCCTTTGATCAGTGGCCTTTGGAGGTCTTCTCGGCTCTACACCTTACACTAAAAAAATCTCCGGGTGACAATGTCAATGTCAATACTAGGCCTATTAAACTTCTCTCAGCCCTATTTCGCATACAGGCTAAACTGTATGCCCCTTTGATTCAGCTGGCCACAGCACCAAGTGAGTCTGGCTGTAGACAGTATGCAGGGTTTAAAGGGTCTTCCGCACATGCCCTGCGCCGCATGCTACACACAGTGATCACCCAATCCCTGGCGGTGCGAGGAGATGTTACGACGATGTTTTTGGATTTCTGTGGTGCCTTTGATGAAATCAACAGGCAAGCCATTCTGAGGGTTGCTGATATGTATCCGTTTTTACGTGGAGTTGTACATGAAGTGGTTCATCACTACATGTCCTTCAGGCAATACGTGGTTTCTGCCCTCGGCCTATCAGAGTCATATAGTCAAGTGGAGGGTGTCCTTCAAGGGGGGCGTTTAGATCCACTTTTTTACATACTTGCGGTTAATTTGATACATCTTGCCATGCGTCAACTGGGGGTTGGGGTTCCGGTAAGTGTTCCTCCCTCGTTAGAAATGATTGCTTCTCTGGGCTATGTAGACGACACAGTGGGGTTTTCTAGCATAGACAACAGACAGCGAGTGGCCGACCACCTTCGTGTTATTATTGACTGCGTCGGACAACGCAACAATAGCTCCAAAATGAACGTTCAAGTGCTTCAGGTCAAGCAAGGCTCAGTCTGCAGCGTCAGCAAATCGGTACTCTGGGACGACAAGCCAGTGTGGTCCACCAGTAGACACCAACACATAAAATTCCTGGGGGGAAACGCCAATATTTTAGGAGGGTTCCCTACCATAAAAAAAGTCATTACAAGGTGGTCTCGAACGGTCATCAGCACACTGCGAGGGTGGCCCGTGTCTGTGGGTGTGGCACACACTGTGATAGAAGGACTTGTAGTCAACAGGCTTGTGTTTCGCTACTGTGTGAATGTGCGAACGGACGTGCAAATCAGTTCAGTGACAGGGTCCATATGCAGGGTGTACAGACTGGTCTTTGGGTTGGCTCCCAATACTCCACGTGCCTGCATAGTTTCCATTCTAGGAAGAGCTGCCCCAGATCATGTCCTTTGGGTCACAGTCATCAATGAACTGTTTAAGTCTCTAAATGGGCCCAACGCCCTGCTGGCCCAATCTGCGTGGGCACACTGGTCGAACCTGTGCCTACATCGCTTTGACAGCGACTCTCAGCGCATTCAGTCCAGGCTCTAAAGCTTGGGCATTCAGTTTCGTCAACTCGGGTCAGGCCAAGGGGCTACGTGGTGTGTGAAACCGCCTCGGGGGGATGCTTTTCGTACGGTTTTGTATGTTTTTGGTGATGCGAGCCTCAAGGATTGCTGGGGGGGAGCGGCAAAAGTCGTGGACGGCCAGGGTCATGTGTGGCTGGAGTACAGTGTCTCCCTCTCTGCTATTGGTCTCGGCACCAAGTTGGTAGAAGCCTCTGTTGTGGTCTCTGCTGTAGTTGCCATTGCCGAATTTGTCTCCTCCCATGGCGTGTGCTTAGAAGAAATCTGGGTGTGGTCCAGCTGTGCAGTCTCTGCAGTCCAGAGACATGGCGGACAAAACTGCATGAATCATGGACAGGGTTGTCGCACACTTTGTCTTGACGCATCTTCCGGTTCAGATGGGTTGGGTGCCAGCACAGCACGATACGGAACTTGATGACTGGATATCATCGTTCAACTCCGAAATGGACTCTGAAGCGAAAGCTGGTGCGCGCGGTGAGCGTCAGGAGGTCTCAGTTCTTGATGTATGGCTGGACAGAGATTCCATTCTTCCATTCCAAGGTGACAGATTGATTGTTGACCTCAAACGACATTTGCTTAGTCAATCTGATGATGCTCTCCTCAGCGTCTCTTCCTTCCGCTCACCCACCCCTCCGGAGAGATCATGGCGCATGGTGCTACCCGAATCGGTCTCAGGGCTCAAGTGCTGGGTGGAGCTGCAGCCATTAGGAATAGAGCATTGGGGACGCATAAGGGCTTGGAGTGTGTATGCGTCAGCAGACCAGTGGAAGTGGCAGCACAGAGAAGCGGAATGTTCACTGTGCTCCATGTGGTGCCACTCGGTAACACAACATAGATTCCACGAATGCGTATTTACCAAAGTGCGGGTTCTTGCTTGGTCTGGACATGTCTGCGAAATTCTGTGGGCTGCGGGCATTCCCTGTGACCGTATCGCTCTTCGATGGGGGGCCGTTGAGATTTTGGGGCATCCGGGTCTGTTCATTGTCTGGTGTCATCCTGCTAAGGGAGCTGCCATTTATGATTCCTGGAAATCGGTGAAGCCTGTGTGGCCCATATGGCTGGGGTTAGGCCCAATTAGGGGTATTTTGCTGGTTCTCTCCAAATTGGGTGTCAGTCAACCACATATCCTGATTTATCAAGTCTTAGAGTGCGCGTATGCCATGGTACACGGTGGGTACGATACAAATAATGTCCAGCTTCCGTGCCCTCTGTTTCATTCTCAGTGGACTGCAGGAATGAACTCAGGTGTGCTGCTGGGGTTTCAGACGCCAACTGCACATCTGGACAGTCACACTCCCTCCAACCTGCTCTGGGGTCTCCTCTCGTCTGTCAGGGGGAAAGGATACGTAGGGCATGTTCTGGTGAGTTGCAAGGGGACAGTTAAGATTACGGTCTGGCACTCGAAAGTCCCCTCCGTATGGATCACCGAGTGCCAAGGGAACCTTCATTGTGTCGTCAGAGAGGCAATGAGGAGACGACTGGGGGGGGAGGGTGTGTATTGGTGCCTCCTAGTTGTGCAATGGCCATGGGAGGGGCTTCGCCAGGATTCGGGACTCCAGCTGTGGCGTTTTATGGTGCGGACTGAGCAATCGTGTCTGTCACTGGGGTGGGTTATTTCTGATGCCTCTCACTCCCGTGGTGTTCCCCCGCCTGTGCTGAAACCTGTTCTAGATATGCAGATTTGGTAACCGTCTCTCTTCAGGGCGTGCGAACAGGTATCAGCCAGATTCTGGGAGGCACAAATCGACATCGGCTCCCAGCACGACTTATGGGTCATACCACTATGCCTATTCTAGGTCTAAGGGAAGCAAAGGAGGATCCATGGGTAAGCAGGGTGGCAAAGGCAAGGGGAAACACATGTACTAAGTCGACATAACACGTGCTTTCAAAGGGGAGTGGCCTGGGTCGACAGTCACATCCTTGCTAAGTCACTTTCGTTTAGAGATTTGATTTGCTTTGTGTTCGGTGTGTAGGTTGTAGGGGAGGCTTGCTGTGGAACTAGGAAGGGGACTGGTCCGAACCCAGACAAAGCGGATTTTTCAAATCAAATCAAATCAAATCAAATGTATGTATGTATGTATGTATGTATGTATGTATGTATGTATGTATGTATGTATGTATGTATGTATGTATGTATGTATGTATGTATGTATGTATGTATGTATGTATGTATGTATGCAATCCTTAACCGGTTCCACATTTTCGATGCCTCACGGGATAAAGATAGGAAAGGTTAGCAATCAACAGCATCGGAGTAGACAGAAGTAGACAACGACAAAGGGGTACAGATACAGACTCAATAAAGTGAGCTCCTGCTCATCTCTCCAAGTTGGAAGGGTTTTAACAATTATTTTTTCTTCTCCTTTTGAGGTTTCGACTGAATACGATGTCGGAAGGAGACTAGGAGTCAGTCGGACGCCTCCCTGCTGGGGGGGCTGGGAGAGGTGTCAAACAAGCAAGAGATCATCTATCTGGGGTACTATCAGGGGAATATCAGGTGGTCTTTGGAGTATTCAAATTGGGGAACGATATACGGTACTTACCTAGGGATCAGACGATCAAAAATCTGGGGTACAATGAGGGTGGTACCTTGGGATCATTTTGGAGTACAAACTGGGATACAATCTGGGATTCGTACCTGGGGACAATCTGGAGTACCTCCTGGGTATCCATTTGGGTTCAAACTGGGGAACAATCGGTGAAGTGTTTGGGGATCAATAAGGAGGTCTTGCTCCAGCACAGCCACAAAACCATGCCCGCAAAGTCATGGCCTTAGGCTAGGGAACTGTTGTCACGCGGGGCTACCGGTCCTGCCCTGCGATGCAATGCGGGACAACCGTAACAACAGGTCTCACAGCCATCACACAGTCTAACTAGGGGTAGAACAGGAAGTCCAACTAGGCTCGTACCGGGGTACATCGCTGAAGGCTTTCGAGCGGTGGACGAGTACCCCTCCCAGATGTCCGGGTATGGGCTGGGGAGAGATTTAACGCAGGGGCTGCGGGAGGTGGAGACGTCACCGGGGTGGCCCCTGCCCCGCCGGCCGTCAACGTGCAGACCATCCGCTGGCCTCCTCCGCTGGGAGCGGCGGTGCAGCGATGTCGGTTTTTTTTTCGCAACATGTCCGTCACACAATTTCGGACTCTGAAGATGCACCTCAGTTATGTTTCTCCCTCTACCCCTCTCACCCATAGAAACGCGGGTCTCTTCCCCCCTTCCTGCCCCTCGTGCTTCCTTAGGAGAATGGGGCCTCTCCTTCCCGTACTCTCCCTCTCGCTCCACTAGGCTCAAGGGATGAGTGTGCCAGTCTCACTGCGATCAGGGTCCCCCTGTACCCTTCGTGAACGGGGGTTAAGTGGCCGTTTGAATAATTGCGTGAATTTCACGTGAATTTACCCAAATTTTGAGGGTTTTGGGGGAAGATGCCATATTTTTGGATCCTTCCGAGGGATTTGACGGGCCAAAATTCTTCCCCCGGCTTCATTACGCATCATCCAATGAAAGTCCCGCCGCAAAAGCATCCATCATGTCCGAACCGTGCCCAAAACGAGAGGTGCCGAAACCCGGCAAGCCTGTAGCCGATTCACAGGCGTGAATTCACGTGAATTCGTACGAAATTCGCACGAATTTCGTACGAATTTCACGTGAATTTGCGTGAATTCATACAAATTTCACCCTTGTGCACCCCCTCATTTGTCCTAACACCCGGGGTACCCCCCCCCCCAATGCACCCCTGCAGGCACCTTGGCTACATGCAACATGTGCACATGTGTGTGGGTGTGCCTTTGTGTGGGGTGTGTGGATTTGTGTGGGTTTGTGTATGGGTGTATGGTTGGGTTTGCATGTGGGTGGATGCATGACTTCCTGTTTGTGTCTACGTGCGGGCATGCGTCTGTGTGTTGGTGTGTGTGAGGATGTGGGGGCCACCCGACCACATACGCACACAAACCCGTCCCAAACCTCACACCAACACCCACACACCCACACACACAACCACGGACCCATGGATACACACCCACACACAAACACGCTCCCACGCGCACAAACCAATCCACACACACACACACACACACACACACACACATAGACACACCCACAATGATCCTGCCCCACATACCTAACCACGACACATCCACTATGCAGGTGTGTGTGCGTATGTGTGGCTGGGCAGTTTGTGGGTGTGGGTGTGGGTGGGGTGGCAGGGCGGCTTCATTCCACTAATGGCATGTGGGTGTGTGTGTGGGGGGGGGGGGTACATGTACGATTGTCTGTTTGTTTCTGGGTGTGGGCGTGCGCCTGTGTGTGTGGGGGGGGTGAGGATGTGAGGAACACCAAACCATGCACATATACGCACAAGCCATACACACGCATACACACACACCCTTCCCGCACCTCACACCAACACACGCGCACACACAAACACACACAACCACACACCCAACTACACATGGACACACCGACCCACATACACGCATCCGCACAAACCCATCCACACACACAGGCAGACACACACACACAGACACACACAGAACCCCCCCCCCCCTAAACATCTAACCGTGACACATCCACTGTCCAGGTACGTATGAGGGTGTGTGGGCGGGCAGTGTGTGGGTGTGGGTCGAGTAGGGGGCTGTTTGCTTTCATCGAGGGTATGTGTGTGTTTTTTGCATGGGTGTGTGTGTGTGTGTGTGTGTGTGTGTGTGTGTGTGTGTGTGCGTGTGTTTGTGGGTGTGTGTGTGCCGGGGGGGCAGGTACAGGGAAATGTGTGTGGGTGTGGGGACTTTGTTGCATGCATAGGTGGTGTTGGTGTGGCTCTTCGTGCAGTGTCCTGCAAAAATGGTACGAAATTCGTACGAAGTTCGCACGAAATTCGTACGAAATTCGTATGAAATTCGTGCGAAATTCGTACGAAATTCGTGCGAATTTCGTACGAATTTCGTGCGAAATTCGCCCCCAAAGTACGGTGAATACGTACCGTGAATGTGGTTGTTACGAATTTCTTACGAATTTCGAACAATTTGCATGAATTTGTATCATTTTTCTCCAGAACAAACACACTCAGCCCATAGCACACAGCACAGCAACACCACAACAACACAGAAGAACAACACATTCAGCCCATAGCACACAGCACAGCAACACCACAATAACACAGAAGAACAACACATTCAGCCCATAGCACACAGCACAGCAACACAACAACAACACAGAAGAACCACACAGTCAGGTCATCAGCAACAGTCACCAATGAGGAGCAGCAGACACACAAAGCACAACAAGCAGCAGGCAAAACAGCGATACCAACACAGCCGAAAAGCAGGCATTACACACACATCATGACAATCAGCAGCAACAAACACAAACGACAGACAGTCACAAACCACAAACAGCACAAAAGTATTGTCCCACATGATTCAACAACAGGCAGCCACCCATCCGACCATCCACACCCACCCATAGCACACAGCGCAGCAACACAACAACAACACAGAAGAACAACACAGTCAGCCCATAGCACACAGCACAGCAACACAACAACAACACAGAAGAACAACACAGTCAGGTCATCAGCAACAGTCACCAGTGAGAAGCAGCAGACACACGAAGCACAACAAGCAGCAAGCAAAACAGCGATACCAACACAGCCGAAAAGCACGCATTACACACACATCATGACAATCAGCAGCAACGAACACAAACGACAGACAGTCACAAACTACAAACAGCACAAAAGTATTGTCCCACATGATTCAACAAAAGGCAGCCACCCATCCAACCATCCACACCCACCCATAGCACACAGCACAGCAACACAACAACAACACAGAAGAACAACACAGTCAGGTCATCAGCAACAGTCACCAGTGAGAAGCAGCAGACACACGAAGCACAACAAGCTGCAAGCAAAACAGCGATACCAACAAAGCCGAAAAGCGGGCATTACACACACATCATGACAATCAGCAGCAACAAACACAAACGACAGACAGTCACAAACTACAAACAGCACAAAAGTATCGTCCCACGTGATTCAACAAAACCACCCAAGAACCCAAGAACCACCAATGCATGCACATATTACCCAGGCACGCACACACCATGCACCCACGCCCACACAAACAACAACCCCTCTAACCAAGCACACCCACACACACACAAAAAAGACACAAGTTCATGCACATTGTTTGAACTTCGTGCGAAATTCGTACGAAGTTCGTACGAAATTCGTACGAATTTCGTAACAACCACATTCACGGTACCTATCTGCGAGGCACTTTTCATACGAAATTCGTACGAAATTCGCACGAATTTCGTACGAATTTCGCACGAATTTCGTACGAACTTCGTACGAATTTCGTACGAATTTCGTACCATTTTTGCAGGACACTGCACGAAGAGCCACACCAACACCACCTATGCATGTACCGAAGTCCCCACACCCACACACATTTCCCTATACCTGCCCCCCCCGGCACACACACACACATACACACACACACACACACCGCACAGACACACACACACAAACACACACACACACACAGACACACACACACACACACACACACACACACACGGCGTGAGGTGACCAAAGAACCAAGCACACACATTTCCCTACACCTGCCCCCCGGTACACACACACACACAGACACACACACACACACACACACACACACACCCATACACACCCGTACCCGAATCATCCGATTAGTAAAGCGGCTGTGGAGGTAGTGGTATTTCATTGCAAGCTTGCGCGTAGCAGCGTGGAGCCTCATCCAGAAGGAAGAGCCGACAGTCGAGCTGGCCGCAAAGGCCATGATCAATGCCATGAGTTGGCGCGCACTTCCCACCTGTGCTACACCCTCCATGCTGCTGCACTCTGTCAGACTAGAGTCAAACTCAACAGGGTCTTCTTTCCCCGCTGAAACACCCAAGCCCGTTCCCTTGGCGGTTGGTTCACCAGCCAGCATCTAGGGACAGCAGGAATCTCGTTGATCCATTCATGCGCGTCAATACCCAGTCGACGAGGCATTTGGCTACCTTAAGAGAGTCATAGTTACTCCCGCCGTTTACCCGCGCTTGGCTAAATCTCTTTGCATTGACAATCAGAGCACTGGGCAGAAGTCACCTCGCGGAACCACCCAGCAGGTCCCATCGCAAAGCTGTGTTTCAATTAAACAGTCAGATTCCCCTGCGTAGTACACAGTTCTGAGTAGACACGGGAGCATACTGTAAAGTCGGCGCTGACTTGATTATTTGCTGCCAAAGCATGAGCAACTAGCACATGAGAGCCATGACGATACACAAAACCTGTGAAGAGAAAAAGGATACCCTCCCTAACCTTAACCGCACTGCAACAAGCAAGACACCCTCATAACCCCACACCCAGACACTCAGGGGCTGTAAGTGGGGGGTCTCCTTGCCCCCCCCCCCCCTCCCAACCATAGACGTGGTTGATTACGCTCCTATGGTTTGACCCAATGGACCCCCCCACCCCACCCTGATGCATCTACTAGCAACTATAACCTTTGCCCTTCCAAACAACTGTGTGAGCAATGCAACAATGGTTTGACCCCAACGGACCCCCCCACCACTGCATCCACTATCACCTATAACCTATGCCCTTCCCAACAAATTTGTGAGCAATACAACAAAGATTAAGAAATGTAATGTGTATTGTTTTGATTTGTTATTTGTGTTCTAGTGTAGAATACATCTAGGCTAGAATGATTCCTGTTCTAGTCTACGTTCTAGCTAGATGTTGTGGGGTAGAATGCCCTCGCGATGTCGTTTTAGGCTAGAACGAAATTGTGCGTGCTAGCGTGTATCTAGGGATCTACAAAAAAAATTGTTCAATATCCAATGTGTGCAACAAATAGCAGTGACAAGACAAAATTGGGGCCGATTCGTACGAATTCGCACGAAATTCGTACGAAATTTGTACCGATTCGTACGAATTTCGTGCGAATTTCACATTCTCGTGGATCTGTGAATCTAGCGTGAATTTATGCGTGAATTGGGGTGCGTGAATTTCACATTCACGCGAATCTCACCAAATGTGTTGAACCATGCGACTACTTCAAGCCTCTAAATTGCACACATTTGTTGGATCTTACTTTGGGCGAAGATAGCACGACAAAAGCACACAATGGCACCAAGTTACGAGCAAAAAACAGCAAAAATAGGTGAAATTCACGGTACCGTGAATCTCGGATTCAAACGGCCGGTTCACGAAGGGTACACCTATCACGGGGGGACTCGGAGATATGGACCAAGTCTGAGAAGTGGAGTCCCCTGAACCCCCCACACGCTCTTGACCTCTTCCCCTAATTATTTTTTCAAATTTTTTTCTATTTTGTGGGGGCCGCAGACAGCACCACTTTGTGAAAATTTCTTTTTTAGTTTCATCCGGGACCATTATTTCTGAGTTAATATGTGCTGCCTGTAGGCTGGGTGCCCAGCAAGCCAGGTTTCAATTTCAGCCCTACAGGGGGGGGGGAGGAGAGGACACCTGGGCAACCTAGAGGTCTGAGAGAGCGGCATGGGTTCTAAAAATACAAAGCTGTAAGTTCCTCTCAGCCCTCCCCGCCAGGGCAACCCCCGCCTTGTCTGCCCCTCAGCTTCGGCTTCCACACATTCGACTGTGACAGGTCCCTGAGTAGATAACAACTCGAAAATTTTGCATGCTGCTGAGCTTTATTCGGACACTGAGAACAGTTTCCCGAGCGCTTTTGGTTCCACATGCGGTGAAGGAATTGGGGGCGCTAGCCACATGCGGTGAAGGAATTGACAGCGCTAGCTAGAAAAGTCTGTCCGCAGTCAAGGGCATGGGATGTCTCTGTGTTAAGTTTTCATTTGCGCGACTGCGTGATGTGGTTCTTGCCACCCTTCAGGAGCCTACGGGCCTCTAGCGCTTGGTTTTTCTATACTTTCTTTGTTGGTGGTCAGTTGTCGGCGTCTGCAGTTAGGCTGTTGGGAGGGCAAGGTGCGGAGGTACGGGACACGAATCAAGAAAGGAGGTAACTAGGAGATGGCGGCCGTATGCGATGGATTCCTATTCAGGCCAGTAACAAGGTGATTTGTCGTGACGTGCAGATAGTGAGTATCGGCGTCCCTGAACGACAGTCTCTGACATCACACAGGGCATACTTCCACTCAGCAAGGACAGCATTTAAGGCGCGCAGATAGAGAGTATCGGCGTCTAAGGAACGTGTGGGATGTTCCAGACAGAGCGAATTTGCTTAAGGTCCAGGGGCATGCAGATACGGAGTACCGGTGCCTGTACCAGTGTCTTAGGGGTAAACATATTGGTTTTCCCTCCGCCCCAGATGTTCAGCCCCATGGCAACAATTTCTATGGAGTTTGGTCATATTCAAAAAGGGGGCACCCCTACCAAATTGCGATGGCTGCCCTCTCATGGGGACCCAATAGAAGAACCGGTGGGCCTGTGGGTTCAGCCAGACAGCGTCAGGGCCAAGTTCATGACAATGTGTACCCTGGCCGGGTCCATTGACAACACAGTGTTGGATGAGGTCCTCAAACTGCGTCCCGACGTCGAGTCTAATACTTGGAGTTCCCTGGTGGGTAAGTTGCCAGATGGTGCTGAGAAGGACATTTGCCGTCAGGTTGTCAAATCCAAGAGAATACCAGAATGCTTCTCAAACATATCCTCGAAATATCGCCTTTTGGATGCCATGCTAGCCACCATTGCAAAAGTTTTAGACAGACCCATGCTTACCGAATGCAGCACTGCCCGTCTCAATGCCAAGTCCGAACTTCGCACTATGTGGTCTGCTTTTTACAAGGAAATTTTTAGCGAATCCGATGCTCTCTCAAAAGCTCTAGACCAACCCACAAACATGGTCCCACAGGAACAGAATTCGGAGTCTGCTGATGTCTTGGGTGCCATCTCCCTGGTCAACACCGTTGATGATCTTTCGATCAATGAGGAGGATAAACTGCAGTCCTTGGTTGCTGAGGTGTACAGTGAGGATGCTCCTGTTGAAGTTTTGCTGTTGGCAGCCTCGGGGATCAGGAGTAACATATTGTTGAGGTTGAAGTCAGTCACACCGTTTGAGGGTAGGTCAAGGGTGTCATAGTAGCGTTGCTCAAATGGATGCGGCCTCTTCGGCAGGCAGAAGAGGAGGGGCATCGTCAGCAGGCCATCCTAGCTGCCGAGGCTAATAGGAAACACCATGCTATATCCAGTCCTTGTGCAGGAGCAGATGCGTCCAAGCCCTCTCCGTCCAAACCAAAAAACTCCAAGAAACCTCGAGTAGAGGGATTTGTCAGGTCGCTGACGCTGGATGAATCGGTTTCCACTGCACACGGCAGTAAGTTCTCTGAGCCAAGTCAAACCGATCCCCAGCTCTCTGATAATGTTGCACCACCGGTACAGCAATGGCAGGCTAGGTCAGGGCTGGGTAAAGTTATTCTTGAAAAATTAAAGTTCACCGCGGATCGTTTGAAACCCATTTTGCTCAATGGGTTGGAGCATATTGATGCCGTTGACTCATTTTTGGGCTGTGCAGCCGCTTTCGGTCCATAAGAGCCCCACGGCGGCGATGGGGTTTGGTCTCCAAACCGCAGAAGCTCCGGCCGATCCCCCTGGCCCCATTCCTCGTCACGGAAGGAAGGGCTGGAGGGCACTCAAGAGGCCACGTCAACGGGGCTCGACAACTTGGCGAGCTCAAAAGAAAGGGTCACGGATGGCAGACGCCTACTTGGCACGCCGCCGGCGTGGGGGTGGGAGAACACCGGTGGGTGGAGGGAGACTCCGACTACTAGTACTAGACACTGAGATAGTAGACCGAGCCGGCGACGGTCACCTTTGGTTGGCAGAGGCTTGGGAAATATTTTGCCCCCCATCCCCGTACTTCCCCCTGATGGTGCAGCGGAGGACTGGGACGCCTTTAGGTCAGTGCATTCGCTCCCCCCTGAGGCACACCCATCGGACGACCCCTTAGAGCAGGTGGATTTTGAAGAGGACGAGGAGTCACCCGGCACAAAGTCCTGATCCCGTGCCTCGGCCCGCCTCAAGTTCCTTCGACCTTGGTCAGATTCCCTCTGAAGGGCTGCCGAGGCCTCAAAATTGTCCTGCTCCCCGACCCGCCGACTGGGCGGCGCTGGGACGGTCCCCCCCTCCTCCCCCTTGTCCTGTGTGTGAGCGTGCAGGGCATCGCGGAGCGAAGTGCGTATTTTTGTTGCGCTTATGCTTCCTTTCCGGCTGCGTTAACCGAGATTTTCTCTTATCGTACCAGAAAGGCCCTTCCCCCTCCTTCACGACAATGAGCTCTTCCGGGCCCCAGTACCATTGTGCGGTGCGCTTGTCAGTCAGCCGTTGGTCGGTGTTGCTGCTCACATGGGCGGCGCATGTTTTGCCGCCATTGCCAGCCGCACCCCCGGACGGGGCATTCAACACGCAGTGCCTACACACCCTGCTTGACTGCTGCCCGCATGCTGCACTTACAAAAAAAATTGTTTGCGCAAAAAGCTGGTTGCGCCTGTGGCTCCCTTGCTTTTACGCGACGCATACGGAGGACGCAGCCGGTTTAGCCGCAAAATCCACCGTGAGGGAGGAGGAGTGTTGCCGAGTGCAGATTGAACGCCATGTGAATCCGCATCCTCCCCAGCGGTACCGTCTTCCCACAACCTGGCACGCGGCACACAACCTCCCAATCCTGCTTACGCACCATTGCACGCGGTAGCGTAACGCCTTCGTAGGCAACAGGCTGCCTAGGCAGCAGTGCTGCTGCTTGTGTTTTGGGGGTTAGGTGCTGCCCACAGCTATCCAAGAACCCCTGCTTGCAAAACCCAAACCCCCTTTTTCAAGGTCAGGGTTCACCCACTCAAAGGCAGTACATTCCATGTGCTTCAGTTTTCCAACTGCCCCTTCCCATACCAACATCCCATCCCCCCCCCTTCAAGAAAACCTCTGCGGCATCCTTACCACGAACGCCGTGCCCATTGAAAGCTCTTGATGGGAAGGGTTATTGACACTTCGCCCCCCAATGAGTGCAAAGGAAAACGTGAGCAAAAAGGGCGCACTTTGTGGTGGTTCCCCTTGCACGTTCAAAATTGCCACAAACAGGCAGGCCTTCCACAACTGAGCCAGGTTCATTGTGGGCTCCGGGACCCCCGAGTAGCCGAGATGCCGGCAGTCCTAGCAAGGCAGTCACCCGAACGCCGAACATGCTTCCCGTTGATGCGCAGATTTACTGCACTAATAGCATCCATGTCGCGCCCCTGATACACAATATGCCCCCCTTCAGCTTCTCAAAATGGCTCACGGCGTGTATCCACATTTTACTCTGCTTTCCCACCCCCACTATCCCCTGGAGTCATCCATACATGATTGGGGTCAACATGCAAAAGGCCCTCCCCGAACGGTTCGAAAAAGTTACACTCCTTTGGGTCAGGGTACGGTGCACCGGGCCACCACAGCCGGACAACGGCCAAAGCCTTGTCAGCAGCCCTCTTGCACACCGAGGGCAGGTCTACCCGGCTAATGTCCATGTCCGCCGTACGCCGTGTCCATGTCTGCCGTGCAGTGGTGCGGGCGCGCGCGGTCAATGGACGAATAGCGAGACCGCTTCTGCTGCAAGGTGGGATGGCGGCTGTAGGTTGTGACTACAACCAGTGCAGCGGACAACAGTACACCCAACACAGCAACGGAGCAGTTGCGGTGGATCACCATTGCCCTCACAAGGCAAAAGCCGTCTTGTGCCCTCTGGTTGCCACATAGACATGCGAAAAGTTTTTGTGCCCCATGCCCGTTTTTAGCCAGCGACTGCAAAAAGGCGGCAATCACCACGAAGGCCTGGACTGTGCAAACAAATTGCAAGTACCACCAATGCCGGAAGGGTTGACAACGAAGCTGGATGAGATAAATGATGTATCCAGCTTCGGCGATATCTTCCAGTGCTACCGCTGGCGGCAGCTCTGTGTTATGAACCCCCCCTATGAATTTTTTCAGTGTCGTACCCAAAACAACGGCATCCTGGGCAGCATGGACCACAGGGGGCAGAAGGTTAACGTCGTCGGGGGCTGCACGGCCTTTTGCACCCATGGATTTCAGGAGGTCAAACACGGGCTGAACCTGTTGTTTGTCCTGTGGGGGGGCGGGCAAAATAGGCTTGGGGTCGTCACAATTGTTCTGCAGCTCCTGCAGCACACCAAAAGACAACTCACCCTGCAAAATAAGGGAAGTCCCTTGCAACATGTGGCACAGCCGTTTCATCAAGTGGGGAGGGGTCGAACTTCCCACACATGCCGAAGTCATCCGTTTGGGATGGAATGTTTTTGGAATCTCAGGCGTCCGGAAGGGGGTGCTAGCACCCTCTGCATACAGTGCAGCTTGCATCTCATGGGACCGCCGTGCATCACTATCTGTATCTGCGGACACGAGAAAACCGTGGCGCTCCCGATGGGTGGCATTGCCGTACAGCTCCGCCATGTGTTTCCGTACAACATGCAAATGCGCCGCCTTGAACCTGCCGCAGGTGGCGATGACCCACACAGGGATGGCAGAGTACTCCTCCTCTGTATGAGGAGCCAGAAGCACCACCGGCGCTTGGTTGGTGGCGTGGTTTGTATCTGGATCCTGCTCCAGCCGCTGTGTTAGAGCCTCCACATCATCACCACTAGCCAATGGCATGGGGTGCCGGCAACACGTAGCGCACAATCCTACTGCGAGTGCCTCGCGAGAGACAGTGATGGCGTCCTCCACATAGATTTCGTCAATGCACAGATGCCACACATGGCAACCCCGGGATGTGGCCCAGGGCCTCGAAGAGCCATGGCAAACCCGGCGGTTCATTCGGAAGAACACGGGGGTCTCCCTCGAAGTGCCTTCGGCCCGTCTCGTAGCTCGGTAGGTACCCAGCGTTGTTCAGTGCTTGCAACAGCTTGGGCCCCCCAACGCCCAGTGCTGCTAGCGCGGCAACATGCCTGTCGTGGGCATCCCAGGACTGCACGCTCCAGGCATCGCAGATGTGCCACAAGCTTTGGCAGGAGGCCACCCGGCCTCCCAAAGCCGTGCTACACGACCCCCGTCAAGGGGACGGTCGTCGTCCGCAATGGCGACAACGAGCGCGTTGTAGGTCTCGCAACGCTGTCAGAACTTATGCACGTCCTCCTGCAACTGGTCCAGGGTCTCGTGGGCAACGTACCCCCTGTCGTTGGCCTGGTTGAGGCGGCGGGACAGCACCTGGGGCCCTTGCCGGTAATGGGGCTCTATGTCCTTTGGATGAACGGCGGTGTTCATCCAGCTGTCCCGCCTAGTCGCATGCTTCCCGGGTAGCAAATGCAGGCACGGCACACAGGGGCGATGGCGGCCCGCTAAGTCGTCCCAAAGACCATCCGTGCGGCAATCCAGGGCGAATAGCCCTCGGCAGTCGTAGAACTCCCATGGCGGCTTTTCGTAGTTGCCCCGCATGACGGGGTACATCTGCCGCTACTGCTGCAGGGTGGGGGCCTGCGTAAGGAGAACCCCGGGACACTAGCGCTCACGAAGAGGAATCGGAGCGTCAAGGTGCATCTCCATTGCGCCTACATCCACGTGTGGCACCCGGAGAGTGGCCCGAGCTCTGCTACAGCGGCTGCACTAGCTGCGGCCAATGTAGATGCGAGCCGGACAGCCTCTAGGAGCTGCGGATGCTTGTCTACGTGGATGAGCATGCTCAGTGGGGAAGTATCTGAGCTGACACCAACCTGAAGGAACTCCGGCATGACTTTGCCGTATTGGAGCAGTGGATGCCAAATGCCTTGCTCTCCGGGGCCTGCACTATGGGCACGACCTTGCCACAGGGGCACTACCACTTCTTTGTCGGGATTTGGCGGTTGCGCCACGCTGCGCCAACGCTAATAGGAGGCAAGGAGGGGGGAGATGCACGCATATCAGCCATGGTGAGGAAGTGGAAGAGTTTATCGTATATGCAACAAAAACGGGGAGGAGGGGGTTCAACGGCAATGCTCGCACTGTCGCACAATCCAGGAGGTCCCAAGGGGCATGGGTAGGACCACATGGACCGGTCATACTCCAGCAAAGCATGAAGCAGCACGACCAAGCAACATTTGGGCAACCATTTTGCAGCCGTGAAACCAAAATCAGTCCCTGAGCTTCGAATTAACCATGTGTCTACCCAAATGGGCCAAGCCCACTTCGGAAATGACGAAAAACGTATGAGCAAGACGCACAAGTGTGGACGGCGCCCCCGGGGGCCCTTGTTTGGGCAGTACGCCATGAAAAAAAAAAAAGAGCGTAGTGCCCAAACACGGGATCTCTAGATTGTGGCATGGCTGCGGTGGCAGCTCTAACCTTCAAAGCTTAACGACAGTTACCGTGTTTAATGAACCGTCCACAAGGACCTCCCATGCCGCAATCACTCGGGGGCCATTAACTTTGCGCCACTAACATGCATTTTTTCAACCCAAACAAGGGTCCCTGAAATACCCCACGCAACCGGGAACTTTCTTAACTATGGGTGTTTTTTTGTCCAACCGTGACACTTGTCCCCCCCCCCCCCCTATTGGGTTGAACTTTGGCTTGCTAAGGTGAATTTTTTCACGCCCCCCCCCCCCCCCTGATGGGAACATTTTGAAAAACATTCGGCACAGAAGGGTTGTGCCATACTCTCCCTTGATGGCAGCTTGTAACGGTTGCAGCACAAAGTAGCTTGTGCCATTTCATGCAACACCCACAAGCTATCCTATGGCACTTACTCATTAGAAATACTGCCAGCCATGCCCCAGCCACCGACCCACTTGGGAGTGTGTCACAAGGGTGGCGAATAGAGGGTAACGGCCACCCGCCAGTAGCGATGCAAATGGGGTCGTTGAGCCACCCTGACCGAACTCCTAAATACACAGGGACCTGAACACAAAATATTCCTTTGTATACGACGTACATGAGGAATTGGGCCCCGTTCTTCGCGGCCTTGGGCACCTTTACGTGGTACAGCTGCACGGTGGTCAAATAGAAGCTCTTGGTCGCATCCCAACCATCCGGCACCTTCTTCTGCTTCTTGGCCCTCTACTCGACCTAGCCGCAATAGTACCCCGCTGTGTAGGAAAGAGTGCAAGCCAGAGTACGGAAGCATGGGCAACGGAAGCAAGACGCACTGTCGAGTAACCATGTGACGGACAAAACGAACGAGGACAACGAACGTTGCATGTTGCGCTTGCTGCTAGAAAACAACGAAGCTCATGTGGCCCGCCTCCTTCGGCTTACACTTCTCCAACGACCCATCAGCCATCAGCCACTGCTTGCAGTTGTTGGGGTACAGTGGGGTGGTCATTTTGTGAGAAGAGGGCCTTAGGGGCAATGGCGAGGACGAATAGAACGCGGCAAACGAAGCAAACATACCTCCAAAAGCACATGCAGAAGCACCACAGCAGAACACGGAAAACGCGGCCGACATGCGGCACCTGTACAACGCTGAGAACGATGGAAGCAGAGGCAGAGGCAACATGCAAAGTGCTTCTCTCCTTGAAAATGGATGAACCGCATGAAAACTCATGCGCGAGTGGGTCCGGCCACCTCAAAAACCCCCGGAAGCGTTGTAAAAGCAAGGGTGTTTCTCCCGTCCCGTAGAAGCCCTGCCCCAGGTTTGCGACTGCCGCAGTACGGCAAATAAGTGGTTCAAGTACAAGAGGGTATGTCAATGCGTTGCAAGTCCGCCTCTAGGGTCAGGGTGGCCTGTGCCGTGTTTTCCCCGTTCCCGACGTGCTGTATGATTGCCTCCGAACGGGCTTTTGGGATCGTTTTGCGCGTTATCCACGTTCTGTGCGTTCCGGTTTTCTGCCTGTACCGCTGCTGGTGGATGCACGTCTTGCGTTATCCGTGTTCCGTACGTTCTTTTCAGTTGCAGAAAGACCGGTTTTGGGCCTGGGCGGAGGGCATGCCGCAAGGCGAAGAAGAGGAGGAGGAGCAGGAAGACGAGTCCTCTAGCAGCAGCGCCAGCGCCAGTGGCAGTGGTCGTGCACCCACTCCGCACAAGAAGGCCACAAGGAGTACCGTTTTGGAGAAAGACAAGGACAAAGAGAAGGAGAAGCACAAGGAGAAGGAGAAGGACAAGGAGAAGGGGGGGGAGGCTAAAGGCGAGGCGCTGGGGCAAAAGACGGAGCTTGCAGCGGCGGCAGAGGAAGTCGTGTTAGCGGAGGGTGCGAAGGGGAAGGAAGGGAAAGTCACGGAGGGGAAGCAGAAGGTCAAAAAGAAGGGGAAAGAGAAGGCGGGTGGTGTGGGCCAGGTGGCCTTCAAGATCGAAGGGGCAGTGGGTCTCCAAAAGTCTCTACCGGCGAAGACGACTGGCTTGGAGCACTACAAATAGAGCACACCATTCATGAACAACATGCAGGTGTTATTCACGTCCCATGTGTTGTGTTTTGCATGCCTCCAACAATGCTTCCAGAGGCGTTCACCACGTTATGCGCGTGATCCGCGTTCCGGTTCCCTACTTCCGGACATGCTTCTAGAGGACATTTGTACGCTTTTTGCGTGCTTCAAGTTCTGGAGTCCGCTTTGGCGGAGAGTGGGGTGACGCCGGGACGGCCGGAGTAGCACTACCGAGTGTGCTTGAGCGCGGACGCCACTGGCTGGAAGGATGGTGCCGCTGCCAGCCTGGTGCACAGCTAGGTGCGCCCGACCGCGGTGCAGGGTCTGCTGGCCTGCGGCGTTAAGAACGCGCAAACGCCTCCGCCGCCCGTGAACACTTGGACCGCGTCTACCGGACGTCGGCGCACCGCGTGGCCACGGATGGGACGCTGAAAGGGATATCCGTTTGTACTGGCTGTGTGGAGGCCCCGGAGAGGCCGCCCAGCGCGCTCGCAGCAACGGAGCCAGGGGGCCCGGAGCTGCACGGGGTCCCCTTGGCGGCACTGAAGGGGCAGCATCCCCTGGCGGAGCGGAAGCGTCTGCCGGCGTCCCTTGCGAGCCTGGCCCCCGAAAATCTCGTGGACATGATTACCGACAACCTCAAAGAGAGATACAAGAGAACGGTCACAATGGCCGGGATGATGGCGTATACCCTCACCGAAGACCGCGAGGACGAGCTGCCACCGACGTACGGGGACAATGATCAAAAAGAGGGAGTTGGCGTCGCTGCGGGTGTGCTGCATTCTGTACGTTTGCTTTTTTTGCCTCCCGATGCGCCTCTGGAGCTGCTTCCGGTTGTTCTGCGCGTTTGCCGCGTCATCCTCGTACCCGCAGTCGTGCTTCCGGACCTGCCTCCAGGGGTAAAATTCATTGTTCTATGCGATTTCTTTGCAGATGGCGGTGGATTTCGGGGAAGCTCGGAGCACAACGCAGTTGCGTCCGCCACCCCCGTTTGGGTACCTACATCTTGCGCACAAGTTTGGACTCCCCAGGTCGTAAAATCCACTCAATTAAAGTAGCACAATCCTCTCTGCGGAGGCGACCAGCTGAGAGACTAAGGGGCATTTCAAAGTGCACTAAAATGATGTTGGTAACAATGATGAGAGACACAGTACACGGGAAATACGCGGAACACACGTTGTACAGCTTCTAGAGGCATGTTGCGAGGCACTCTAACCGGAACGTACATAACACGGAAAATGCGTACAATGCACCCATTAGCTTCTAGAAGCATGGGAGAGGCGCACAAAACAGAGCACAGAGAATGCAGACAGCGCAAAAAGCGGTGGGTCACATTCTTTTTCCAAACAAAACGTGTATCTCTTAATGTTATCTCTCCCCCTTCCCGCCATGCGGGTTGGCTGGGACCTCTGGCGGTGTAATAATCAACTGACAGCGCTGTTGGGCCGTTTGTGGCCGGTCCAAGGGACAGGCCACAAAGCACCACCCCCGCGTTGCCACCAGTGGGGGGGCTGTTGGGTAAGGGGTGCTGGCATTGGGCTGCCCCATGCGGGCGCCACCGGGTGGGGCTGGGAGGCCTTACGGCCGACGGCCTCGTCGGCATCCGGCCATAAGGCCGCGAACTCCGTTGAACCCGGCGTTGGCCAGGTCACTGGACTCTCGAAGTCAGTTCCGACGGCCAGCATCTTCTTTTGGCGTGTCAGTGCAGAATGTGGGCAGTACACAGAACGCGCGGAACGGCGATAACGAGCGTAACGATTCCAGAAGCGTGGCGGAAGCAGGGCAAAAATGACGCAAAACACACGCATAATGCGGCGACCGCTCCCAGAAGCATGGTCGGAGGCATAGTAACACAACGCGCGCAAAGTGCCCGCCGGCAGAACACAAACTCACACCTACCTCCAGCATCACATTCTCTTCGGCAGATTGCGTCTCAGTCTCTGCAGTCTTCATGGGAACCGGCGACCTCCTCTGCTCCAGCGGCGTGATGCTCCGGTCCTTGTCGGCGCGGGGCCCTGTAGAGGGACGCCAAAAGCGTGTAGGACAGTGCAACCGCTCCCAAAGGCATGACCGGAAGCACAAAAATGGGACGGGGATGACGCAGAAAACGCGGCCGACGCCTCTGGAAGCCTGATCGAAATCACAATGGGGGGACATGCACAACACGGAACACAGAGGGGCCCTACCTGGTTCGGTTTGCATCGGACCGGATTCGGCCATTGCTTCCTCCCTCGCCAGTCGTTGCTCGTACTGCTCCCACCAGTCCGTCTCTTCCGCTTCCCCCGGCTCCACGTACGCCCCTTCCTTGCCCAGCCACTCCCACTCCCACTCATCCTCCATCTTGACGTACGGGTCCGGCTCCGGCTCCGACATCCGCTCTTAGGGTTGATGGTGGAGTTCATAGGGGTGGTGGTGGTGGTGGTGGTGGTGGTGGTGGTGCGGGACCGGAGCTGGACACGGATGGTATAGGGCACTGCATGATGAAGCCCATTGTGGATGCCCAAGAGGCCGTCCTCTGAGCTCGGGAAAGGGACAACCTCATCCCC
Organism: Eutreptiella sp. 'Long Island Sound 2002'; assembly: GCA_964036045.1. Lineage (NCBI taxonomy): Eukaryota > Euglenozoa > Euglenophyceae > Eutreptiales > Eutreptiaceae > Eutreptiella > Eutreptiella sp. 'Long Island Sound 2002'. The sequence continues at coordinate 157,768,538 of OZ038379.1, forward strand.
CTGGTACCATAGTACAACACCTTCTTGCTATTGTTGGGCACGGTGCGGCCCATGCAAGTAGATGGTGTATGGGACCGTGATGGGTTGGTGTACAATGCCTATCTAGCATGCTTGCCATCCCGGGGGCAATACGATGATCTACACAAACATTGTCGCCCGGATGTGGTGGACCTTATTTAGGCGGTTAGTGCCGATTGGGCTGCAGCATGGACCATGGGTGGCGCGGCCACGGGGGATGAAACCCTAGTGCCGCATACGGGCCTTAGGGCAGGCCCCCTCACGATGTACATTGTGCGGAAACCGCACAACAACGGCATCGAGCTCTATAGCTTGGCTGATGCCGGTACGGGGTACATCGTGGATGTCTACCTTTACACTGGCCGCCGCGGTGTCCTCCGCCGGCACGGTTGTGGTGCCGGCAACCTCAACGCCCGACAACTTATGGCCATGTGGTCAACACAGCTGCCGGCTTACACGGTCCTTGCAGGGGACTCGTTCTTTGGGTCACACGCCACCGCACAACGGCTTGCGTATGAAGGCCGGCCCTTCATCACCATGATGCGAAAGGACATGGCCTGTGTCCAGCAACGCGGAGACACCATCCAGGCCGGGCAGACGGCTGTGGCAACGGTTGACCGCCACAAGTACGCCCTGCAGGTGTACAAGCAGCCCAAAACCGGAGGCAAGCCCCCCAAATTGGTGCCCATCCTGTCCAACATGTGGTACGCTACGCGGGGGCCCCTTCACCACACGGGCCGGGAGATCCACCCCCTCGTTGCTGCGTACCGCCAAGTGGCGCGAGGGATGGACTTTGCCAACCAGATGGCGTTGCAGATGCGCCTCTTGGGAAGGCAGATGTCCTGGTCGCAAGCCGTGCGAGGCTTCTTAGTGCGATATGCCGCGGCCAACGCGTTTGCAACCTGCCGCGCCCTAGAAAGGTGCCGTAGCACGGATAGCATGTGGGAGTGGCAGTGGGCCCTCCTTCGCCACCGGCACTGTACCGATGCGCAGCATGTCCCTGTTGGCGGCGCCCAACGGCGCGCTTGTGCACATTGCGGCAAAGGCCGCACACGAGACGTGTGTAGCGGATGCCCGGACACCCCGTTGCATGTGCAATGCTTTGCACCCGCGCACGGGATCACTACGACGGGCACGGAGGACGCCGAGGAAAGCGAGCCGCCCCTTAGCCAGGAGACTCATGAGGGGGACGCCGGGGAGCACGACCCGGAAGCGGACGGCGAGGACGAGGAGGAGGCGGATAGCGATGAGGAGGAAGAAGAGGAGGAAGCGGAGGACGCTAGAGGGAGCGTAGAGGACGACACGTTGGAGAACTTCTCCTTCAGCGTGCAGTAGACGGGGTGGCGGAGGCGGCCGTGGTGGGATCGAGAAGGTCATGGCCACCAAGCCTCTGCCATCCCCACCCATGGGGACCAGTGCGAACCCGGGGGGGGACCAACCGCGTAGGCTGGATACCCAACTGTGAGGATGCCCCCCCCCCCCCCAACATAGGTGTGCTGCGTTTTCCGCGTTTCGCGTTCTCCGCGTTCCGGTTTAGTGCTTCCGCCTGTGCTTCTGGAAGTGTTGTCCTCGTTTTCCTCGTTCTCCGCGTTCCGGAGTGTTATCCTCGTCCTGCGCGTTCTGCTAGCTTACGGGGATAACGTACTAGCAGGTATGGTGAGTGGAGGCCCAAAAATGGCGCTTCTGTAGACAAAGGAATATCGTCCCCCCAAGTGGCGCCAACTACAAGTCCATGGTCTAACCATAGTCCGTGGTCCGTGGTCTAACTATATGTGCGCGCACCACACTCAAGACACCCGGCAAGCATTACTCAAGCGGGACCCCAAGAATGCATTGGGAGGTGGCTCAAGTGTACACCGAACCCGAATCTGCAAACCCCCGTGACATATGCTTTTTTTGTGATGGCACACCCAACATAACATGCTACAAATGTGAGGTTCTTCATTGTACCTTCCATGCCTCTATCTTGTGTTAATCAGAGGTATGTGTAGGATTGCCTCAAGCGCCAACAGCCAACGTTGCTATTGCTGCTGATGATGCCACCGATGACATCCATCCCGGGATGTGGATTTGCCGCAAAAGGTACGCGGTGCCTCCTCAATACCCCCAAAATGCCGATGGTCAATTGAAAAATGACCAAGAATTTTGCACAAAGCTGAAAGGGGTTTGAAAACAAATATCTAGGGATGTGCACAGTGAATCCCAAAGCAGCAAGCAAACCGAGACACCGAGGCCGGTTTGATCTTCAAGTGGTCTTTTGCCCTTGTGTTTGTGGACCAATCTTGTCGGTGTGTACGTGACCATGCTATGAGAAAAAAAGAAGTTGTTTATGCTAATGTGTGGTGGGGGTCATTCCTCAAAACCCAACCCAGCATTGGCTTAGGGGGCCCTGCCCATGGGGCCGAAGCTACAGCTGTAGTGTAGGGACACCCCCTACTATTGCACCCGAAGGTCCAATGGGTTTGCGGTTTGAATGCAGTGTTTCTGGCTAGCTACCTGCAATGCACCTGCCCTCTAGCCATGGCACAAGCAATGCATAGGCCTTGATGTTTGTGCTTGCTGCTGCTTGCTGCTTGCTGCTGCTAAAATGTGTTGCTCACCCTGAAACCCTAAGTACGGTGTACAACCTCGAAAAGGTAAACCCATCTCAGAAGTCAAGACTTACGACTGGGATCGAGTTGGGTCCTAGTCTTGCGTAACACATTGGAAATCACCCTTGGAGACAGACCGCTTGCTTTGCAGATGTGCTTCCACGGTGGGGACAACTGTCATGAAACGCGGCTCTAAAACAGCTCATTTTCAACTCAAAATGGACCACTGTGTGGCACCAGGGCATGGTGCATGCCTTATTGAGCACCGATATGCATTCCTTTGATAACCCAATTGCTATGGAAGAAGAATGGCCCTCATTGAAAACGCCCACTCGACACACCGGTGATCGTTCTGAGTTTTGAGGACGATCATCGTGAAAACAGCCAAAAAAACGGCCATAGAACGGGCTAGACAGCTCCAAACAGCACAAATCCGTTTTTTGGTGATGCCTGTTTTCTCTGCGCTCATTTTGAGCTATTTGGATGCCGGCTTGGAGACACAATGTCCACAAAAACACTAGTTGTAGCTTGCTGCTGCTAAAATGTGTAGCTCACCCTGAGACCCTAAGTAGGGTTGTAAAACCTCGGCAGTGTAAACCCAGCTCGGTAATCAAGACTTCTACTACGACCGAGCTGGGTGGTAGACTACAATGCTGCATTTGAGACACTAGCTTGGCACGCTGGTGATCGTCCTGAACTTTCAGGACGGTCGTCCTCAACACTGCCTAAAAACAGGCTCAAAATGGCCATTCTTCACCACTAAGAGGCCCTAGAACGGGCTAGACGGCTCGAAATAGCACACTTGTTTCTGTAGATGAGCATTTGCTCTGGTGTCGGTTTGAGCTACTTGAATGCGGATTTTGAGGCACACTGTCGCCAAAAAGACTTTTTCACCGCCTCCTTGCTGCTGCTTGCTGCTGCTTGCTGCTGCTGTGTGGGGGGATGGGTGCGCAAGTGATCAGTGCACAATTTGTGTGCACCGCAAAGACTCTGTGGACCAGGACATAGTTAGTCCGAGCATGGGCCTTCCCTTTCGTATGCACACTGGGAGGTTCAGTACGGGGGCAGGGCAGTGCACCCCCATCCCTAGTATCTATGGTGTTTCAGATTACGCAAGGGAGGGCTGGAAAAAAAGGCTCGTGAATCCTGTGTTGAACCCTTTTGCTACGTCTGTCACCCTATTTGATATGGGGGCCTAGCCATATGTGCACTTCATCATCCCCCATGTGCAACGCAACTAATGAATTAGAGTCTCACTTTCCTCCTGAGGTCGTTTTTTGTGTGTGGGGTTGGCCAGCCTGTTCATGGACTCTGAACTAAGTGCATCTATTTGCTGCAGGCATTCATGCCCTGTGCAACGTGGTCTATGAGACACTGCAGGGCTTGCCCCCATCGGAGGCACAGCAGGCACTGAGGGAGTACACGCAGCATGCGCCTCGGCAGATCCAACGTCTCAACAGTTCGCAAATCTGGGCTTTACTCGAAAATCGCTCTGAAGGAGTTACAGCAAGTAGCTCAAGTCTGCAGGACCAGCTTGGGATTGGCACTGGCCACCAGAGCCTTGCTTCACGTCATTTATCTGGCCGCTTGTTGGATGAGGACCGCAGCAGATCAGTTGAGGATGACCAGGTGACAAAACCTTCACTGATTAACCTGTGCTATGACTGGTGCACATGACTGAGGGAAGTTTACAGCATGGCATGTGACGGGATGGGTCAACATGGACATGTATTTGGAGCAGGACGTTGACTTGGGCGTGATATGATGCTATGTGTTGTGATGTGATTTGATGTGGTGTGACATGACATGACATGATGCAATGTAATGTGATGCGATGTGATGTGATGTGACGTGACGTGATGTGGTGTGGCGTGGCTGGTATAGCGTGGTGTGGCATGTGTGGTATGGTGTATGTGGTATGCGGTATGTAGTAGTGTGTAGGTGTGGTGTCGTGGTGTGTGGTGCTGTGGTGTAGTTGTGTGACGATGTGGTGATGTGTGCCGGCGGTTACCAAAAGGCAGCTTGTGGGCCGGCGCATTGCAGAAATCCACTGCCCACTGCCCCCAGGCAGTGTGGCGCTGCATTGCAGCAGTTCCGCTGCCCACTGCCCCTAGGCAGTCTGGGGGCGCATAGCAGGAGCTCCACTGCCCACTGCCCACAAGCAGTGAGGCAGTGCATAGTAGGAGTTGCACTGCCCACAGCCTCCAAGCAGTGTGGCAGTGCGTTGCAGGAGTTGCACTGCCAACTGCCCACTGCCCACAAGTGCAATGCGACAGGGCACACACAGTGCAGTGCGGTGCACAGCACCAAGCAGTGCGGCACCGCACACAAAATACTGATGGTGCAGCGCGGCGCACACGATGCAGTGGGCCTACCAGACCCTCTGTGACTGTGTACACGCGTCGGCAGAGCAATGCCGGCCAAGTGCGATTGTGCACCGGTCCGGCTGTACGATAACACACTAGCACAGAGCGCGCACTAATACACACAGCCCTCCCGTGGACCTGTACCCGTGGGTAGACATCCCGGCCATTGCCTTCTTGTAACAGCGCCTTCGGCACACCACACCACGGTGCATGGGGGCTGGGCCGCTTATGCATGGGCACCACGCTCCCTGATAACCGGAACGCTCAGTGCCAGGGCGCCGGCTCCTTTCCCAGCACTCGCCGGGGTGGCCTTCGGCGGCCGACCTTAAGGGTCCCCGCCACGGTATTCTTATCGCGCCAAGGCCCTTCGCACGGCACGGCGCTAGCTGACGAAGCGCCTACGAGGAGGGGGGGGGGTTGGGGCTTCCCAATGGGGGCGGGCTCCCTATCAGGGGGGGGCTACGGTCCCACCAGCGGGTGGACAGGGAGTTCTGCCTAGAAGGAGGCCGCTGCCTATGGAGCCCCTATGGGGGATAGCAGCTGCCATCGGCGCGGGCCCACCAGCTGGGGGGACGGGGTGTTCTGCCCGGGAGGCGGTCGCTGCTATGGAGCGTCTACGGGAGACGGCAACCCCCTTCGGCGCGGGCCCACCTGCTGGGGGGACGGGGAGTCCTGCCCAAGCGGTGGTCGCCCATGTGGGCCCGGGAGACGCTAGCCACCTGGCCACCCACACTGAGGGATTCTCGTATACCCTGCCCTTGGGCCCCTGGCACTCAAGTACCCTAACACAGCTCCTGGGAAGCCTCCAAGGTACCATGCAGGCCGTCCACGCGGGCGCGACGGCGGCTTTCTCTTTCCTGCGCTTTAGGGACATCGCATACCGAGCTTCCGTGGTACAACCATTTCGCTACCCGGTGCTCATGTGGGTCGATGACACAATGGTCCTCCTGAAACGTCGTGACACTCGCCCTATCCAGGGTGTCCTGCTGGATCAGGGTATCCTATGGGTGAATGTCCCGGATTGCAAGATCCAGCACGGGTCGACCTCCGAGCCCCAACCACTACGCTCGCCCACTCTGGCAGCCGTAACGCGGCACATGGATCGCGGGTGGATAACGGATAGCCCAAAGCAACGGGAGGAGGCGTTAGCTGGGGCCCCGGACATCCAATCTTCCCGGGTAGTCCGCTATATGGGGACCAACATCTACCTTGGGGGCACACCCACAGCCCCGTGTAAGCTGCCGGAGGTGTGCGGGGCGGTGTGGAAGCAGCTACACCCCTAGCTGCTCTCCCCAGACGTGGCCATGATGGTGCTCATGGCGAAGCGCCCGAGCAAACCGCTCCCCTTGGCCAGCATCTATCGCCCCATGACCCAGGTGCACGTGGCGAACGATGCCCTGATGCTGCGCGGGTACAAGCACATGACGGGAATCTCCCGCCATGCCCACACCGATGCACTGTGGGGGCCATGGGGGAACGGCTGCCAGGGCTTGACTTGGTCCTGGCACTCGTGGTAGACCGCGGTTGCCCGAGAATGGGTCCGCCAGTGTGCTTGGGCCAAGTAGGACTTTCGAGAGTCCCAGACCTGTAGCCTTCAGGCCCACCAAGCGCTTGGAGGGGGATGCCTTGCTATGCTCACGCCGGGACAATACACCCACCATCAGGGATTGCATAATTGCCCGCCCCGCCTGCCCGTCAAATGAAAATAAACGCGTTTATTCGTTTATTTTGTTTATTTTGCCGTTTTGGCCCTGTTTGGGCTGTTTTTCAATGTTTTTTTTGTGTTTTTTGGGTGTTTTTGCAGAGGTACATACATTTTCCATTTGTTGTTGCCCATCATTGCATCCTTTTTTGTCACCAAAAGTGTATGTTTTGCCTTGTCTCTAGCACATTTTAAGCAGAAGGGTCTCCATGCGTTGCAAGTATCATGGCATACAAATTAGAAACAATGGAACCGGTGTCCACATATAAACTATAAAAAGCAAGCAATATATATATATATATATATATAGCAATAAAGAGCAACCAGGAGAGTAGCACCCAAGAGCGAGCAATAAAGGAAATCCAGCGAGCACGTTTATCAACTGCATGGTCAAGGGTCTGGGGTCGCGTGGCTTCATTCTTCAACAAGGTTGTGCACATGGTTATTTAGAGCGCATCAAGACAGGTCTGGGGTTATGGCGATCCTGGGGGGACTTGTGGGGCAAGGTTGTGGCATGGTTCTTCATGGGCTCAAGGGTTTGAGGTTGTGGTTTTCGCTAGCCAAAGGGGAACGGGAACTGCGGAACGATTCTCGCGTAGGGTTGTGGGTGCCAGGGCCTAGAGGAAAGGTTGTCAAGGGGTGGTGCTTGTCGGATGAATAGTGCAAATATGTCCTCTCCCTCTCTCTCTCTCTCTCTCTCTCATTCTAGCCTCTTCTTATGCGTCCACTTTGGGTACGGCGCGTAGATGGGGGCGAGTGGGTGCACCTGAACTCCGTCGCTGATGCAGTCACTCACTTGAAGACCCACAGCACGGATATCTTCCACACCCAGGTCACCCGGGCCGCTAGCAAAGGTCGCACACCCAAGGGCTGGGAGTTCTCCTTTGAGGAGCCCCAAGCCGATCCCCGTGGAACATCCGCGGCCTCCGCCCCCCCCCGCAGTTCACCTACATCCATGTCGTCCTCCTTTTGCCCAACGTCTGCGCTACACGCGTGTGCTTGTTGTGGCAACAAAGTGCACGGGGACGTCACCACCTGCACCAATTGCGTGCACAAGGTGCACGCCTTGTGCACGCAAGGTGGCCACTGTTTTAAATGTGTGTGCCGTGTGTGCAATGAACCTCCCAGTGGGGACATGCGGGCATGCAAGACATGTATGCACCGCGTGCATACCACATGTGCAGTGCACGTGGCCTATCGTGTGGAGGTGGTCTGCAAGACGTGCACAACCCGGCCCGAAGTGGCCTTCCAACCGGCCAAAAAGAAGGTTAGGCGGTATTTGAACACCAAATGGCAGATCGGCCGCCCATGGCTCCAGTACGCGAACGGTGTAATGTCATGCCTTGCTTGCAAGGAGTACCCGCAACCTGGTGTGCAGCAAACCTAGCTGACGGGCAATGCACAACTGCGGGTGCGTACCGTGAGAGAACACAGCAATTGCGGTGTTCACTGCGTCCCTTGCATTGGACTGCTAATGAAGCTCCAAGAGGAAGTGCTTGGTTACAGTGTGGCCGTTCCGCTGCACGCCAACTGCCACCGGGCAGATTTGGCGTTCCGCTTCAGGACCGCTATGCAAACATTCGAGTCGCAACTATGATACCAATGTGCTGCAGTGCGTTGTGGGGGCCAGGGTTTGCATTTGTGGGGTTGCAGGGATTTGTGTTGCCGTCCAAGAAAACATCCAGAGCCCAACAGGAAATGACACCATCCATCCAGAGCCCATGAGGAAATAACAGCATCCATCCAGCGCCCATCAAGAATAAACAACAACCATCCAGAGCCCATCAGTCAATAGCAGCAACGATCCAGAGCCCATCAAGAAATAACAACAACCATCCAGAGCACGCCACGAATTAGCAGCATCCATCGAGAGCCCATCAGGAATGAACAACATCCATCCAGAGCCCATCAAGAATAAACAGCAACCATCCAGAGGCCATCAGGAAATAACAGCAACCATCCAGAGCACGCCAGGACTTAACAGCACCCATCGAGAGCCTATCACAAATGAACAACAACCATCCAGAGCCCATCAGGAAATAAAAGCAACCATCCAGAGCACGCCAGGACTTAACAGCACCCATCGAGAGCCTATCACAAATGAACAACAACCATCCAGAGCCCATCAGGAATAAACAGCAACCATCCAGAGCCCATCAGGAATAAACAGCAACCATCCAGAGCCCATCAGGAATAAACAGCAACCATCTAGAGCCCATCAGGAATAAACAACAACCATCCACAGCCCACCAAGAATAAAAAGCAACCATCCAGAGCCCGTACGGAAATAACAGCAACCATCCAGAGCCCAGTACGAATAAACAACAACCATCCAGAGCCCATCAGGTAATAACAGCAACCATCAAGAGCCAACCAGGAAACAACAGCAACCATCCATAGCCAATCAGGAATAAACAGCAACCATCCAGAGCCCATCAGGAATAAACAGCAACCATCCAGAGCCGATCAGAAAGTAACAGCAACCATGTAGAGTGCTTGAAGAATTGTCATGCAGCCATAAACAAGGTTTTGCAATAAAGTAAGTACCAAACAGTAGAACGCATGCAATAGTATGTACAAAACTTCCAAAGTGGACCCCACTTTTTCTATCAAATAACCCCAAAAGGCTTTTGCCATTGGTATGTGCAAAATGAAACCAAAAAATGAGGGAAAAAACAAACAAAAACAAACAAAACCGAAAAAAGACATGGGTTTCCTTGATGTGCCCGTCAGCCCGTCAACACCCTTGTTGACGGGCGTTTATGCGATCCCTGCCCACCATGCGCGGTGCACCCACCTCATCGCTACGATGCAACGAGTGGTGTATGAGTTGTCCTTGCCCATGTGGATGCCGGGCCCGTGCTCGGGGACGACCCCCATATTGGTGCGGGGACCTGGCGGACCAGGAGCGGGGGCAATGGCAACGTCCGCCCCCCAAGTGGGGGAGTACCCCACCTAGTACGGCGATGCAAGTGGTCGTCCTCCGACCATCTACGAGACGGTGCAAGCTCTGGGGTACCACCACTTCAGGGACCTATACATGGCAGACCGCCGGATCCAAGGGGAATCAACCCTCAAGGAGAGGGCACCTGCCCGCAAAGGTATCCTTGGCTCCAAGGCGTGGCTTGCCCGCCACAGCGCCGTCCTAGCGCCCCTCCTGCGCGTACCCCCGCCACGGTGGCAGGCTGCGCCCAAGGACCGGATCCCGAGCGCAGTGCCCGCGTACCCCGCGGAAGCGGTCATTGGAGGCCAGGTGGCCAAGACCAACCGGGTGGAAACCGTGTACCACACGGGATGGCTGGTCAAGGTGACGACAACGATGAAGGACACCATGGAGGCCAAAGACTGGACAACGGGGCTCCGGGTGTGCTGCCAGCCCCGGGATACACTGCCAAGTGATACCCGGTTGCATCGCCTCTTTAGTTGCCCTTCTGGGTGTCCAAGTGCAGGTCAATGCGCCCGTGCACGCCCAGCTATGGGACGACCACCAACATGCGTCCCTGGGCCAGTTACAGAGCGCCCGGGTGTGGGCGCCCACCATCGTTAGGGTGACCGACCAACTGGCCCACACGTACTGGCAATGGGCCCAGGGATCACCAGCCCCCCCTGGTGATAGTCACCGCGGTGCTACTGCCGTGCTCGTCGATAGCCATTGCCCCAGCTGCGGTGGCAAAATTCAAGTACCCCGCGGAGTGTGTGGCACACAGGTGCCCGGGGCACCCGCACAAGGGGCCCCTGTACTAGTCGCTCCGCACGGCTGGTACGGTGCCGGCGAAGCTCCACCCGGCCCTATGAACCCACCTCCGTGAGCACCATGGAGACTTGGCCCTCCCGGTGCCCCACGGCTTGGCTGTCGACCCCCCAAAGGTGCTGGCCTCCAACGACAAACCGGGCACTTGGTTCCATGACCCACCGGCGCTAGCAACCCTCCGCGTAACCATAGCCGCGTTGGATGCAGGGGCCACGCCGGCCGTAATGGCTATGGCGGGGGTCGGCCAGAGCGAGCTCGAGGCCTACCAGACCCACGTCGCCTCCGGGGTGGGCACCCCCCAAGAGGGGGAGGCCATGATACTCCTGTTGTACATCCGAAGGCTGGCGCAACGGCCAAGGGTGTTGTGGCTCGTACCGGACTCCAAGGTTGTAGTGGGAGCCTTGCAGACGTACCAGGAAGGAGGTCGTTGTGGGGATGGCATGCACCACCTCTACGCCACTGTGCTACGAGGCCCCCAAGTCTCCCCGGCCTCGCCCATAAACGTGGTTACTACGCCATCGCACTGGATAACGGACCTTAACGTCCGTGTGGATGCAGGGACACAGGAGCCGCGGGAGGTGGACCTCACATGGCTCCTCCGCCGCCCTTTCTCCTTTCTCTCCCCGCTGACCTCCCCGGACCAGTGCCAGCTCTCCCCGACGGCCCTGAGCGACTAGTTTTAGGATCGGGCCTCCATACCGGCGCGGGTCGGCTATCAGGCCCGATGGGGAGCAAACCACACGTCACGAAGTGTACTCACCCTCGAGAGGTTCGATAGTGACTAGCATCGCCACAATACAGCGCACCACATGGACAACGTCCCCACCATGAGTGTCTTGGCGCACCGGTCTTCCCACCAAAACACGGTGCTGCACACCACGTGCCTCCTCTGTGGAGCTCAGCCCAAAACGGTCCCCCACGTTTGGGCCTGCTTGGCCCATTTCCATGAGTGGGGGATGGCTCGCCAGCGGCTCGTGGAGTCGCTCGACCACACGGTGGGGAAACGGGCTGAATCGGTGTGCCATCAGCTGTGGGAGCTACCTGTACTGCAAAACTGGGTGGCGGCCTTGCGTACCCCCTCCATGCTAGGGACCCAGTTCGTACGAAACGCCATCGAGGAGTCCATGAGATTTTAGTACGCCCACAGCAAGGTGCGAGCCACGTTGCTGAAAGCCCACCTGGGCCCGAACGGCACGATGGCGTGGTCGTTGTAGGACCTACGCGTGCACCAGCATGCGCACAGAGACGGAGTACAACGGGAACTTCTCCGGAGACAACTTTCGCCCGGTCTGTGACATCCAGGTTTCCCCGTCCCCCCCTCTTTCCGCCGATAACCAGACACTTACACACGCCGCTCGTGCTAGACACACAGCCCTCTTGTGGACTTGTACCGGTGGGTAGACATGCCGGCCATTGCCTTCTGGCAATAGCGCCTTCCGCACACCACACCATACCACACCACACCACACCACACCACACCACACCACACCACACCAAACCACACCACACCACACCACACCACACCACACCAGACCACACCACACCACACCACACCACACCACACCACACCACACCACACCACACCACACCACACCACACCACACCACACCACACCACACCACACCACACCACACCACACCACACCACACCACACCACACCACACCATCGCACTGGATCACGGACCTCAACGTCCGTGTGGACGCAGCGACGCGGGAGCCGCCGGAGGTAGACCTCACGTGGCTCCTCAGGCGCCCCTACTCATTTATCCCCCCAGTGCCCTTCCGCGACCAGTGCCAGCTCTCCCCGACGGCGCTGAGTGACTGGTTGCAGGACCGGGCCTCCATACCGGCGCAAGCCATCTACGAGGCCCGCTGGGGGGTAAATTTCATGCCAGGGGGGGGGTCTCCCCCTGGACTGGTTCGACCACGATCAGCAGCGCCACATCACGGCGCATCGCATGGACAACGTCCCGACCATCGCCGTCCTAGCCCACCGTTCCTCCCACCGGGGCACGGTGCTGGATACAACGTGCCTCCTGTGCGGGACACAGCCCGAGACGGCGCCCCACCTGTGGGCCTGCTCGGCTCAATCGCACGAGTGGGGGCCAGCCCGCCGGCGCCTCGCAGCGTGGCTCGACCAGAAGGTGGGGCCACGGGCGGCCCCGGTGCGTCACCAGCTGTGCGAACCGACTGTGCTGGAGCAGTCGGCGGCAGCCCTGCGGACCCCCTCCATGCAGCTGGCCCACCTGGAGTGTACAGGGCCCCACTCGCTGGGCACGGAGTTCCTCCGCCACGTCGTGGAGGAGTCCATACGGATCTGGTACGCCCACGCCAAGGCGCGTGCCACACTGCTGAAGGCCCGCCTGGGCCCGGGCAGCACGATGGCGTGGGCGTTGCAGGAGCTACGCCTGCACCAACAAGCAGAAAGGGAAGGGGTGCAGCGAGAGCTCCTGGAATAAGCGCGGTCGCCAGAGGCGAACTCACCAGGTCTCCCCGACTCCCCCTCCCCCTGCCGAGGCCTACACACTTACGCACGGCGCGCACACAACACACACAGCCCAGCCCGTTTACCTTTACCTGTGGGTAGACATCCCGGCCTTTTGCCTTTTGGTAACAGCGCCTTCGGCACACCACACCACACCACACCACACCACGGGCCCACCGTTCCTCCCACCGGGACACGGTGTTGGATGCCACGTGCCTCCTCTGTAGAGCGCAGCCCGAGACAGCGCCCCCACCTGTGGGCCTGCTCGGCTCAATCCCATGAATGGGGGCCGGCCCGCCAGCGGCTCGGGACGTGGCTCGACCAGAAGGTGGGCACGCGTGCGGCCACGGTGCGCCACCAACTGTGGGACCCGGTTGTGCTGGAGCAATGGGCAGCAGCCCTGTGGACCCCCTCAATGCAGTGGGCCCACCATGAATGCACAGGGCCCCACGTGCTGGGCACGGAGTTCCTCCGCCACATCATCGAGGAGTGCATGCGGGTCTGGTACGCCCACGCCAAGGCGCGTGCCACGCTACTGAAGGCCCGCCTGGGCCAGGGAAGCACAATGGCGTGGGCACTGCAGGATCTACGCCTGCACCAACAAGCGGAGCGAGAGGGAGTGCACCGGGAGCTTTTGGAGTAAGGACGGCCGCCAGGGGGGTGCCGAGCACGTCTTCCCGGCTCCCCCCTCTCCCCGCCAGGACCTACACACATACACACGGTGCGCACACAACACACACAGCCCCGCTCGTTTACCTGTACCCGTGGGTAGACATCCCGGCCTTTGCCTTCTGGTAACAGCGCCTTCGGCACACCACACCACACCACACCACACCACACCACACCACACCACACCACACCACACCACACCCTGAGTACTCCCCAGCTCTACCCACGGGCGGGGTGCCGGGTGCGAAGCCCCGGACGAAAGGGCCCGGGCACTGCCAATAGGCGGTGTACTAACAGTGTTGGGTGCGCGCACGCCCCAGTGCCAAGCGCCATCCCTAGGGACCCCGCGGCCCCTAGTACCGGCCGCCTCGGCCCTGGGAACGGTCAGCGATCCCCAATAGAGGACGGCTGACCTAGCCTCCCCCTCCTCTCCTCCCCTACATGCCCGCCCACGCACCGAGCCCTCGCTGGAGCCCAGACATGCGCCCCCCCCCCGCGCGCCTGCCTCAGTCCCCCCGGTGACCCCCCCCCATGCACTGCCCCCTATGATCGCTCCCTGTTGCCTCCCCTGCCCCACAACCCTCCCTGACCCTGCCCATCTCACAGGCTGGCAGCGCCCGTGCGGCGCGCCTCCAGGGCCCCGCTTTGGCGGCCGGCCTGAGACAACCGGACCAGCAGAGGCCCCCGGACAGGGGCTTCAACGAAACGGCGGGACCGGGACGGGTGTGCCGAATGTGTGAGTGAGTGAGAGAGGAGGGAGAGACTGGCGCCCCAGCGGGACGGCCTGCGCCGGGGCCAAATTTTTCCTGTTCTGGTTTCATTGTTCCAGTTTTTCATCCCTATTTTTCTGCGACTGCCTGTAGGGGTGCAAGCCTCATGCAGGAGCCTTCGGGCCTGTTAGCGCATTCCCTTCGGGTTTCTCTTTCCTTGTTCGTAGGCGGAGTGAGATGAGCGGCACCACAGCGCCCTGGAGGCCTGTGGCCCAGACACGCCGGGGGGGCCTCAACGACGACCCCCCGCGCCGATAGGGGACCTGGCCATGGCGCGAGCCTTCAAGGCTTCCGCAGCTGGCTGCCCAGGAGCGGCACGAGCAAACAAAAGTCAGAAAGGGGAGGGGACCCCGCAACCCCCCGGAATGGGCGGCGTGGTCCGGCTAGTGGAGCGGTCCGATGCCACGCTGCCCTTGCGCACTCTTCGTCGTCCGGGTCTTGGATTTTTGAAGTAAAATATTGTCTACCTTATGAACGGAGAAGGAGGACGATACGTTGAACAAGAATGCCCCCCTGGGCACCCGTGCGGCTGGACGCCCCGGTAAGGGTATCCAACATCCTTTGAGGTAAGGTATAAGGCCCCCCGGCCACCACCCCGGCGCCAACACCAGGGAGGGCGTCTGGGAGGGGTAACAGCCCCTGATCCCCCAAAGGCAGCCCCAATGGATAGCGCACCACCTGATGGGGCATGTCCACGGGGTAAACACTTGTACAGTACTTAACAACATAATAATTAGGCCGTACTGCCGTAATCTAATGCTTAATCGGGTAAATGGCCTCCCCCATGGCCAGTTTTCGTGCGCCAACCCCAGAGCCGGACTCGACCGGCCGTGCTCAGGCGAGCCCAGCATTGGGTATGATAGGTCAGACCCCGTGTGCTGGTAGCCACGCCTCAGTACACTCCGTGGGCTAATAAGGCCCACGGGGGCCCCAAATACCGTTAAATTCGGGAGTTAAGCCCCGGCGGGATTTGGGATTGTTTATGGTTAAGAGGACTCACGTTGAGTCCCTGATACTGCTACCCCGGGGTTATGACCCCCGGTACTGCCTGCGTGTAGCCCCTGCTTGCTGCATAGCATAGTAGGACTAGGGGTGGGGGGCCACCCTATCACAGGACTCGCTGAGGCGGGGCGTTAGTACGGCCTTTCGGCCGGAGGACCCAGCCCGGGGCCCTGCTGGAGGGGCGGCCCGACGCCGCAATGGGACCGGGTAGCCCTCGGGGAACACAGCAGCGGCCACCGACAAGGAGCGGTCCAGGGACCCCCCAACTGGCGCGCGCGCACCGCTGGACATGCCCCCCCTGAAGGCGCCCCCCTGTTACCGCCCGCCCCCGAGCGCCCCCCCCCCCCCCCCGGGCAGGTAGGCCGACCCCAACGAGACGGCTGCCTCCCCACCGGCCCCACAGGGCGTGCCGCCCACCCCTGAAGAATGCTCCGACCACCCCCCGGGCTGGACTCCCCGTTCCCCCCGGGCCGGTGCGCCTGGTTCTTGGGAGATGATGGCTCCCCATGGGCCTTGCAGGAGGCTCCGACCACCCCCCGGGCTGGACACCCCGTCCCCCCCAGGCCGGTGCGCCCGGTTCTCTGAAGATGATGGCCCCCCGTAGGCCTTGAAGGATGCCCCGACCACCCCCTGGGCTGGACTCCCCGTCCCCCCCAAGCCTGTGCGCCCGGTTCTTGGCGGATGATGGCTCCCCACGGGCCTTGCAGTAGGCTCCGACCACCCCCTGGGCTGGACTCCCCGTCCCCCCCAGGCCGGTGCGCCCGGTTCTCCGAAGATGATGGCCCCCCATAGGCCGTAAAGGATGCCCCGACCACCCCCTGGGCTGGACTCCCCGTCCCCCCCAGGCCGGTGCGCCCGGTTCTCCGAAGATGATGGCCCCCCATAGGCCTTGAAGGATGCCCCAACCACCCCCTCGGCTGGACTCCCCGTCCCCCCCGGGCCGGTGCGCCCGGTTCTTGGAGGATGATGGCTCCCCACGGGCCTTGCAGGAGGCTCCGACCACCCCTTGGGCTGGACTCCCCGTTCCCCCCCAGGCTGGTGCGCCCGGTTCATGGAAGATGACGGCTCCCCATGGGCCTTGAAGGATGCCCCGACCACCCCCTGGGCTGCCCCCCCCCCCCCCCCAGGCAGGTGTACCCGGTTATTGGAGAGGTGCGGCCTCCCCGCGGACCCGGATGGGAGCTTCGACCGCCCCCAAGGCAGGTTCCCCCCCCGGACCGGAGTGCCTGGGTATGGAACAGTGGAGCCCCCCGTGGGCTCTGACGGTGGTTCCAACCGCCCCCAAGAGTAGGAGGCGCCCGGAAAGAACCGCCCCTCCCCCCCAAACCCCCCCCCCCCCCGAAAGGGGAGCGGACATCGCCCCCGCATAGCGCACGAAGCCCCCACGCCCCCCCTACAGGCCCCGGGGCGGAACGGGCAACCGAAGGGCAGGGGCCAGGCGCGGAAGTTCCCTGGCGGCGAGCGAAACAAACAAACCGGTGGGCATACCGCCGTAGCCGAGGGGGGCGGATGCGCCGGGCCTTACCCGGAGGCACCCCTGAACGCCTTGGGGAGGTCAAAGGCGGCCGAAGGTTTAGCAGTCTGTACGGTGCCACAGAGGCGACCTACGTGCAGCGCGCAGGGACGCGGTGCCGACAAGATGCTAATGTACGGGCCCGTAAGGCCGGCCGCCGAAGGCCACCAACGCGCGAGCGAGAGCAGGTGCCGGCGCCTCAGCACTGGGCGACCTGTTGGAAGGGAAGCGCAGTGCCCATGAATGGGCTTCCGACCACAACTCACTGCTCTCGCTGGGCAGCCCAGTAACACAACATGTTCCCAACGATGCCGGCACCCCCCTACGTGCAGCGCCCTCCTATCCCCACAGGCCCGCCTGCACCGCACCCCGCGGGGTCCCCGGCGTATGCCCCCCCCCCCCTCCCCCACTATACCCACGCCCCCTACACACCCCACCAGCCGCTCATAAAGGTCCACTCCCAGCCGACGTACCCCGCCTACTACCTGCGGGAGCCGCGATATGGGTTGCCCCCGCCCCCCCCGCCGCCCTCGCCGCTCCCGGCTGTGCCGGCCCCGGACCACCGCGACCTGGAGTTGGCCTACTTACGGGGCCACATGGCGGACCTAGACCGCCGCACCGAGAATCCTCCGCCCCCTAAGGAGGCCGCGCAAAGGGCGCCACCGGCGCCGCAGGGCCCTGCCCCCGACGTGGTCGGCGAGGCGACGCCGGCACTGCTGGTAGCGCCGGTGTGTGAGACGGTACCCCGGGAAGACCGCCGTCCCCCAGCGCCTACAGAGGCGTCCCGAGGTGGCCGTGACTGCTGTGCACAGGGGGCCAGGAGGCTTGGGGTCGTTTGGGTTCCCGCAAGAGTGTGAGCCGGCAGCCTGTGTGGGGTGCCCTCGGCGACTGCACCGCCGATTGCCGGCCCTTCTTATTGTTGCGTTGACGCTTGCGTGGGGGTTCGTCCCTCGGGACGTGCGAGGGGCGGGCGTCGGGAGCCGTACGGGGTTCCCATTGCGGCCGGCGCCCCGTGTCTGGCGCGTCATATCGCAGGCGCCTAGCGGTATCCGCCTGGGGGAGCGGCGCCGGCGCCGGTCATCGGGGCCCCGCTGTTCCCAACTCGCCCCGGGGGCTGAGCCGGAAGCTCACGACGGGAGCGGTCATCCCGGCGGGCGGGGGTGTGGTCTCTGCCCCTAGCTGCGGGGTCTCGGTTTTCGGAGGAACGCTCCTCGGACCGGCGCTGGTAGTACCGCTCTTGGGGGGCGGTAGGGCCGGCGGTATGTCGTGCGGCCATCTCTGCTTGGGCTTGCACGGCTGTTGCCTCGGTGATCGCCGTGTGGGTCCCGTTCGGGGGGAGCGGGACCGGCGGTAGGTTGTCCCCTTGGGCGGGCGCGGCGACGTCCCCCGCACACCCCAGAAACACCGTGCCGGTGTCACACAGACAACCCCGAGCCTCCGGGGCCCGGGCTACGCCCCCCCTGGACAGAGGAACCCAAGCCCCCCACGCGGCCCCGCGCCGAGGACCCGCCGACCGTCCTGCACATCCGGCGCCTCCCCACAGGATGGTCCCGCCGTCACCTGGCGGACCGTTTCATGTGGCTGGATGGGGCGGAGGGGGTGGCGGAGGCTTTCCATGGAGGGGAGAACCACGGGTACGTGACCTTCCGCGCCCACGCACAGGCACTGGCGGCGTGTGCGGTAGTCACTTCTGCCTTGGGTACGGTAGCGCCCCCGCCAGGCCGCCTGCCGGCGGCCGTCTACTGTGTGAGCCACGGTGTCGTACGGGACCTGACCGTGCACACGCGGCAGGACGCCGTGGGCGAGGGGCGGCAGGACACGCTGTCCGCCGGGGCTGCCCCCCCCGCGCGCGGACCGCCCCTGCCTCACAGAGCAAGACGTACGGCACCTTATAGCCGATGCCGTGAGCAGGCCGCCACACGTGCTGCATCCACAGCCGCAGGAGCCCTCCCGGGCACCAAAGACCGAAGCGATCGGTGACGCCGGCCGCCCCCTGCCCCGAGCCCCCCCCCCCCCCGGACGGGCCCTACGGCGCAGCAAGCGCCCCCCTCCCGGGAGAGAGGCCCAGCGCGGCCCGGCAGCGGAGCGGCCCCTCGGCAGGGCCAAGGGATCACCGCCCCCCCCCTCCCGCACTATACCCATGCCCCCTACACACCCCACCAGCCGCTCATAGAGGTCCACTCCAAGCCAACCTACCCCGCCTACTACCTGCGGGAGCCGCGATATGGGCTGCCCCCGCCCCCCCCGCCACCCTCGCCGCTCCCGGCTGTGCCGCCCCCGGACCACCGCGACCTGGAGTTGGCCTACTTACGGGGCCACATGGCGGGCCTAGACCGCCGCACCGAGAATCCTTTGCCCCCTAAGGAGGCCGCGCAAAGGGCGCCACCGCGCCGCAGGGCCTTGCCCTCGACGTGGTCGGCGAGGCGACGCCAGCACTGCTGGTAGCGCCGGTGCGTGAGACGGTGCCCCGGGAAGACCACCGTCCCCCCGCGCCTACAAAGGCGCCGCGCCGGCCCCAGCGGACAACCTACCTCCGGTCCCGCTCCCCCCGACGCGACCCACACGGCAATCACCGAGGCCACAGCCGTGCAAGCCCAGGCAGAGATGGCCGCACGTCGTACCGCCGGCCCTACCGCTCCCCAGAGCGGTACTACGAGCGCCGGTCCGAGGAGCGTTCCTCCGGAAACCGTGCCCCTGCCGCTAGGGAAAGAGACCACACCCCCGCCCACCGGGATGACCGCTCCCGTCGTGAGTCGCCCGGGTCAGCCCCCGGGGCGAGCCGGGAACAGCGGGGCCCCGATGACCGGCGCCGGCGCCGCTCCCCCAACCCAGATACCGCTAGGCGCCTGCGATATGACGCGCCAGACATCGGGCGCCGGCCGCAATGGGAACCCCGTACGGCTCCCGACGCCCGCCCCCCGCATGTCCCAAGGGACGAGCCCCCACGCAAGCGTCAGCGCAACAATAAGAAAGGGCGGCAGTCTGCGGCGCAGTCGCCCGCGGGCACCCCACACAGGCTGCCGGCTCACGCTTTTGCGGGAACCCAAATGACCCCAGGCCTCGTGGCCCCCCATGCACAGCAGGCACGGCCACCTCGGGACGATGTCCCCCGCACACCCCAGAAACACCGTGCCGGTGTCACACAGACCACCCCGAGCCTCCGGAGCCCGGGCTACGCCCCCCTGGACAGGGCAACACAAGCCCCCCACGCAGCACCGCGCCGCGGACCCGCCGACCGTCCTGCACATCCGGCGCCTCCCCGCAGGATGGTCCCGCCGTCACCTGGCGGACCGTTTCATGTGGCTGGATGGGGCGGAGGGGGTGGCGGAGGCTTTCCATGGAGGGGAGAACCACGGGTACCTGACCTTCCGCGCCCACGCACAGGCATGGCGGTGTGTGCGGTAGTCAGCGCTGCCCTGGGTACGGTAGCGCCCACGCCAGGCCGCCTGCCGGCGGCCGTCCACTGTGTGAGCCACAGTGCCGCCCCCTGCCCTGAGCCCCCCCCCCCCCCCCCAACGCGCCCTACGGCGTAGCAAGCGCCCCCCTCCCGGGAGAGAGGCCCAGCGCGGCCCGGCAGCGGAGCGGCCCCTGGGCAGGGCCAAGGGATTACCGCAGCTCAAGTAAGCCCACCTGCGCAGCCGCGGGCCACCACCGATAGCCGAACGAGCTGACTCGGCTGGCACATCCTGGCAACAGCCAGGTCGCCTAGCGGCCCCGACCAGCCAACTACCACGCATGCCGACGCAGGGCCCCCCTGACCCGGCCCCCCGGAATCGGCGGGTGAGGACGTGTCCCAGGACCTTTTGGACACCGATGACCATGCGGAGGGCCACCAGCGGGCCCTCACCAGCGCCCCAGCGGCCCCTGTGGCCCGCCCCCCCGGCGCCCGCTAGCTAGCCCCTGGCCCCCCAGGCCCACGACGCTGCTGGGGCCACAGCTCCCCCGACAGGGGACCATCCCCTAGAGGAGCCAACCCTGGATTCGTGTGCAGTCTGGCGCTTCTGGCGGGCCAGCGCATGCGACCAGCGCCCCCCACAGCAGACCCCCCTGGAGGCGGAGGAGGCTGCTGCGGAGCCGGCCCCTGAAGGAGGACGGGTGTCTGGGCATGCCCCAGGTGGACAACCCAATGCGGCCTCGCCCGCTCTCGACACTCACGCTCCGCGTGAAGCGGAGGCCCCTCCGCCCCCCCCCATTGATGTGGATGCGTCCCAGGGCACGGCCACCCAGCTGCCTGGCCTCCTGGAAGATGAGGCAGGCACCCTCAGCCCTCTGGAGCCCCTACCACCAGAGGTCGAGAGAGGTGACGAACCTGAACCGCCGGCTGCCGGCCACGCCGACAGCCCGCCGGACGGGGTGGGCCCGCACGAGTCCCGCCTAGTGGCACTCATCGCCGATACCGCCCTTGAGGAGGCAAACACCTGCAGGGCCATGGACGTCGCTGTTTTCCTAGACTGTGAACGCCCGTCGGCGATGGTCCCCGGCCCCCATCCTCCGGAAGGGGCCGCCCCCCCCCCCCTCCTGGCCCAGTATGCCAAGAGGACCCGCGAGTTGCTCTAGCTCGTGGGCTTCACCCGGGGGGTCCCCTCCTTCTCCCTCTCCAGCTGGGAGGGAGATGCCATCCCGGCCCCTCACCCGCCGGGACTTGAGATCACGGTGTATTACGTGATCGAGGGGAGGGTGCAGCTCAGCCTCCCCACCCCCGAGGGCGGCACGCGCCCCGGGTGGTGGCTCCAGGCCAATGCATATGCGCATGTCTGGTGTGCCCCGCCCCCGCCTCGGGCAGTCCCCCCGGATACCCGGGCCCTGGTGTTGGTGTGCCAGTGCCCGGTACATGTCCCACGGGGCGCCCCGACGCCCCCCCCCCCCCCCGGTCCAAATGTGCGTCAAGCGTGGGGACCGGTACGCCCCAATCGACACGGCGAGGATGGACCTCGGGGATCACAAGGCCATCCTCGCCCCGCCCGGGGGCAACCCCCTGCCCATCACAACGCCTATGGTGGCCAAGGCCACCTACGACAGAGCCCGGGGGGGGCTTGTCTTGATCCCCTCGGCCCTGGGGGCCCAGCAGCTCCGCGATGCCGACTGGAAAGGCTGGAGCGCCTCGTGGGTGACCTATGCCCGGGCTCTCCAGCCTGCCAAACTGGTGGGGTTTAACGTCCTGGGTGCTCGGGCCCCGCCCCTGCGCGATTGGGTACTCCTCAGACTCACAGGCAAGCGACCGGTAGGGACCTCTTCCCTGACCACGGTCTTCGGCCTCATTGAGCGAGACCTGCGAGCGGCCCAGTGGGCGGCTGGTAACTCGACGCAAACCCGCGGCCCCCACGACGGGCCCACTCCTGCAGAGCTGGAGTCGGCGCCGGAGAGCCCTGGCCCCTCGCAGTCCCAGAATTGAGGGCACGCCGGAGGACGTCCACGGCGTAGGGTACCTGTGGCTCAATGTCCGGGGTCGGTACCTGCGCCAACGCCTCCTCGCGCAGGCCAGGCACATGGGAGCGCGCCGCCCCACCCTCCTCATCCTGGCTGAGGCCCATTCCCGGGCAGGCCCTGAGGACCCCCCCTTCCAGGACTACGCCCAGCACGTCGTGCTCCCTGCCCAGGGCAAGACGGGGGCGGGCCTGGAAGTGTACGTCCGCGCCGGGACAACTACCCGGACATCCCTCCTCTGGAGCACGGAGGATGCAAACGCCCTCCTCATGGAGGTCCTCACCCCATGGGATTGGTATCATGTGCTGGCAGCCCATGCTCCCCAAATCAGCATAGGCGTGGAGCCCTATGTGAGATGGTGGGCCACCATCTGGCGGGAGGTCACCTGCCTGGTCGACCCGACAACCGACCTGGTTGTCACAGACACCAACTCGGCCGCCCGGCCAGCAGATCGGGGGACCCCGCGCCCCGAGGATACGGGCTACCGCACGTTCTTGAAGGCCTTCAACCTCAAGGACTTAGTGGACCTTCACCCTGTCCCGCAGGGTACATACTCCTGCTTCCACGGAGCCGCATCGACACGGTCGGCTGCCACAACGAGGCGCAGTTCACCATCGCCTCGTACCACTACTGGGGGAGTACCCTCCTCTCGGACCACCACATCCCCCTCCTCTTCACCGTCGCATTCCCGGTGATCCGGCGGGACAAGCCCAGCCCCCATAGGGTCTCCCGCACCCCGGAGTACCATTTGGGCCCAGTGGCCCTGTCCCCTGCTGAAACGGCCGACTTCCAGGACTCGGTGCTCCGCAGGAGAGCCGTAGACCCCCAGCTCGCCCCGAATCGATGGCCGAAGGTCCTGCGACGGGCCGTCTACAACTGGGCCCACGCCACGGGCAGGGTCCGGGCCCTCCGCTTCCGGCATTACCGCCTCCGGGCGCGCCCGGCGGAGCAAGCTCCCCCCTCGAGAGCTCCCGAGCAACCGTTCCCGGCGCGCAGCATGCTCCCCTCCGTGGGGCGCTTTACAGTGACGGCCCAAAGCATATTGGGCACCTCTGTGACGGCGGGACACGCCCTCAAACGGAGCCTAGTGGCCTTGGGAGAAGCCCACCACCAGCAAAGCCTCCGGGGGGTTAAGCACAGGGCCCTTCGATGCGTGCAAGAGACCCGTAACCTCAGGCGCTCCCCGGAGCAGTGGAGGGAGGTGCAGCGGCGCAGCTGAGGCCCCCCGCGCGATATCTCGGAAATCCCCCTGGACAGCAAGGCGCTCCTCAACCCCAGAGAGACGCTGTCTGCCCTGTACTTGAGCCGCCTACGGCTCCAGGGCCATCGGATTCAGGATGACCCCGACCGATGGGCCCACCTCCAGAAGTACCTAAGGCTCTTGCCGCAGCATGCCCCGCCGGCCCGCGGCGACTATGTCCAGCCTCGCCCCCTCTGGGAGGTGCAGTCTGGAAAGGCCCGCGGCCCCGACATCCGCCTACCCGACGCGGACGTCTGCATCGATATAGCCTGGTACCGACACCTATTGGAGGCGGACGAGATGACCCTATGCACCGTAGTGAGCAGCCCCCCGGTGAGCCGCACCGTGGGAAGGCGGGGGCGGGTTACCCTGCTCCTGAAAAACCTGGACCAGCCGGTCCAGGAGGCGAACCTCCGGGGGAGAACCATCTCCTCCCACGTCTCCACGCTCGAGCCCACGGCCTTCTATGCTGTGGCGCCGGCCGTCTATGAGCGGGCCTTGGGGGGGCCCGCCCTCGTGGGGGGCATGCGGGGGATTTCCCTCCAGGAAGTAGTGCGTACGGTGCGCATGAAGCTGGACCTGGCCAGACTTCAGCACCGAATAGTGGACATCCTGATCACGGATCTCGCGAACTTCTTCGACGTGATCGCCCAGGACGTTCACCCTCTAGTGGGGGCCCGGGTGGGCCTGGGGCAGGCAGACCACCTCGCCACCCATACCGAGGGGTTCTCCTACACCCTGCCCCTGGGCCCTTGGCAGTCCACACCCTGATGGAGCTCTTGGGTACGCCCCAAGGCACGATCTAGGGGGTCCATGCGGGGGCGACGGCCGCGCTCCCATTCCTGCGGTTCATGGACATAGCGTACCGGTCTTCAGCGGTGGAGCCCTTCCGCTTCCCGGGACTCATGTGGGTGGACGACCCGATCGTCCTCTTGGAACGAGGCGATTCCCGCCCTATACAGGGGGTCGTGCTGGATCAGCGGGTATACTACCAGGGTTTCCTGGGGGTGGATGTCCCTGACCGCAAGATCCAGCACGGCTCGACGCCCGACCCGCGGCCCCTACGGTCGCCTACGCCAGCAGCCGTGGCCTGCCACCTAGGCCGCACCTGGGCGACGAGTACACGAGACCAGCGGCGGGAGGCGCTGGCCGAGGCCCCAGAAATACAGCCCTCCGGGGTCCTCCGGTACATGGGGACGGACATTTACCTTTCAGGGAGCGCCAACAGCCCCCCGGAACCTGCCGGAGGTCCGGGCAGCGCTCTGGAAACAGCTCCGCCCCTAGCGGCTCTCCCCGGACGCCGCCATAATGGTACTCATGGCCAAGCTCCCGAGCAAGCTGCTCCCCCTGGCCAGCGTGTACCGCCCCACGGCCAAAGTACACGCGGCCAACGACGCTCTCATGATTAGAACATACAAGCACGTGACGGGCATCTCCCGCCACGCCCACACCGATGCGCTCTAGGGGCCATGGGGGCATGGCCCTTGTGGCGCCACACGGCCGGGCTACCTGCCCCCCACAAGTACTGGCCCCCGAGGCTCGCCCAGGCGTCTGGTTCCATGTCCTGCCTGCGCTGGCGACCCTCCGCGGTCATGTCGTGGCGGTGGATGCAGGGGCCACGCAGGCAGGCATGGCCATGGCCGGGGTCGCCCAGAGCGGACCCGAGGCATACCAGGCCCAGGTGGCCTCGGGAGTGGGCACCTCCCAGGAAGGGGAAGCGATGATCCTCCTCTCGTATGCCCGCCGGATGGCGTCACAGCCGGGAGTGTACTGGCTGGTGCCGGACTCGGAAGCGGCAGTGGGGGCCCTCCACACATATTAGGAGGGAGGACACTGCGGAGATGGTATCCACCATCTCTACGCCACCGTCCTGGGGGGGGCAGCGCCTCTCCCCGAAGTCCGCCATCAATGTGGTGACCACGCCGTCGCACTGGATCACGGACCTCAACGTCCGTGTCGACGCGGCGACGCGGGACCCGCCAGAGCCGGGCCTCATGTGGCTCCTCAGGTGCCCCTACTCATTTACCCCCCCTTTACCCTAGCGCGACCAATGTCAGCTCTCCCCGACGGCACTGAGTGACTGGTTGCAGCATCGGGCCTCCATTCCGGCGCAGTCCGCCTACGAGGCCCGGTGGGGGGTGAACTACATGTCGGGGCGGGGGCCTCCCCCTTGACTGGTTTGACCACGAGCAGCAGCGCCACATTACAGCGCACCGAATGGACAACGTTCCGACGATGACCGTTCTAGCCCACCGTTCCTCCCACCGGGATACGGTGCTGGATACCACGTGCCTCCTATGCGGAGCGCAACCCGAGACGGCGCCCCACCTGTGGGCCTGCTCGGCTCAGTCGCATGAATGGGGGCCAGCCCGCCGGCGACTCGCAGCGTGGCTCGACCAAAGGGTGGGGCCACAGGCGGCCCCGGTGCGCCACCAGCTATGGGAGCCGGCTGTACTGGAGCAATGGGCACCCGCCCTGCGGACCCCCTCCGTGCAGCTAGCCCACCTGGAGTGTACGGGGCCCCACATACTGGGCACCGAATTCATCCGCCACGTGGTAAAGGAGTCCATACGGGTCTGGTACGCCCACGCCATGGCGCGTGCTACGCTGCTGAAGGCCCGCCTCGGCCCGGGCAGCAGGATGGCGTGGGCGTTGAAGGAGCTGCGTCTGCACCAGCAAGCAGAGAGGGAGGGAGTGCACCGGGAGCTCCTGGAGTAAGGACGGTCGCCAGGGGCGAGCCGACCAGGTCTTCCCGGCTCCCCCTCTCTCTGCCGACGCCTACACACGTAAACACGGCGCGCACACGACACACACAGCCCCGCCCGTTTACGTGTACCCGTGGGTAGACATCCCGGCCATTGCCTTCTGGTAGCAGCGCCTTCGGCACACCACACCACACCACACCACACCACACGACACCACACCACACCACACCACACCACACCACACCCTGAGTTGTGCTCCGCTCTACTCACGGGCTGGGTAGCGGGTGCGAAGCCCCCGACAACAGGGCCCGGGCACCACCCAAACGGGTGGTGTACTAACAGTGTCGGGCGTACGCGTGCGCCCGCGCTTAGCGCCACCCCCAAGGGCGCCCGCGGCCCCCTAGTACCGGCCGCCAGGGCCCCGGGAACGGACAAGCGATCCCGAGAGAGGGCGGCTGGTACAGCCTCCCCCTCCATCTCCCCTCAACGCCATTGCCCCACCCATAGGGCCCTCTGCCCCAACTCGATCCCACACACCCCCATGCAGCTCACAGTGCCCCCCATGCACTACCTCCCCCAGCTGCTCCCTGCCACCTCCCTTGCCCAATGCCCCCCCCCCACCCCTTCTTCTGCCCGTGCCCCCCTCGCAGACTGGCAGCGCCCGTGCCGTGTGCCTCCAGGGCCCTGCATCGGCGGCTAGCCGCGTGAACAACGTGGCCCGGACACCGCACCGAGGAGGCTCTAGTGCGGCGTCTTCATTGCAGGTGTCAGGGTGTGCAGGTGGAAAGGGCCCCGGAGGGTGCAAATGAGGGAAGTGGGGGCCTCCCGCCCTAGTAGTGGCGCGGTGCTGCAGACGGGCTTGGGGGTCCCAGTGCCACGGGAGGAGGCCACAGTGCGCAAGTTAGAAGCACTAAACACAATGGTGGCCCGGAGGGTTGCCACACCTCGCTGCCCAAGAGTGGCTAGAGCGGAGCTGCCAAAGGGGGAGGGGTCCCCGCAACCCCCCGGAATGGGCGGGGTGGCCCCGCCGGTGGAGCGGTTTGAGGCCACGCTGCCCTGGAGCCACCTGGAGCTGTCTGAACATTGCAGTGTGATTGAAGAAAATTGTTCTTTGACCTATGTGATGTTTATGTATTAAGTAAAGTAGTTGTATAAACAATGAAGCACGGTAGTTGTATAATGTACGCCCCCGGCCAACAGCAAGAGATGGCCGGGGGACCGGGTAAAAGCCCCGAACCCCCCAAAGGCAGCCCCAATGGTGAGCGCACCACCGGAGGGGGCATGTCTGCGGGGTACACCGTGTACATATTTAACAACTCACTAAGTAGGCCTTACTGCCGTGACATAATGGCAAACGGGGTAAGTGGGTTCCCCCATTGCCGTTTCCGTGCGCCACCCCCACAGCCGGACCCGACCGGCTGCGTTGAGGCGGGCCCGGTTATCCGGGTATAGCAGGCCAGACGGAAGTGCTGGTAGTTACGCCTCTCCGCACCCCGCGGGCTTAAAGTGCCCAAGGGGGCCCTAAATTCCGTAACGTTCCGGAGTTAAGCCCCGGCGGGATTCAGGGTTGTTCCGGTTAAGAGGACTCACGTTGAGTCCCTAATAGTGCTACCCCGGGGCTATGACCTCTGGTATTGCTTGCCTACTTCGCCTGCTTGCTACATAGTTTAGTTAGTCTAGGGGTGGGGGGCCACCCCATCATAGGGCTCGTGGAGGCGGGGAGTTAGTACGGCCTTTTGGCCAGGGGCCGCAGCCCGGATCCCTGCTGGTGGGGCGGCTTGACCCCACAGCAGGTGAGGATGGCCACTCAAGGCATGTCACAGCAGCGGCCGTCGACAGGGCGAGGTCAAGCGACCCCATGACCGGCGAGCACGCGCCGCTGATGACGGCCCCCCCTTGATGGCGCCCCCTTGTTACCGACCGCCCCCTGGGCTGGGCGCCCCGCTCCCCTAGGTGGGCCCGCACCATGGAGGCTGCTGCCTCCCCAGCGGCCCTACATGGCGGCCCGCCCACCCCTTGGGCAAGACTTCGTGACCCCCCGGGCCGGTGCGCCCGGGTCTTGAAGGCGGCTACCCCCCCACAGACCCATCAGAACACTCCGACCACCCTCTGGGCAACACTCCCCGTCTCCCCCAAGCCGGTGTCTCCGGGTCTTGAAGACAACTGCCCCCCCTAAGGGCCCTACAAGGCACTCGGACCACCCCCTGGGCAGGACTCCCCGTCCCCCCAAGCCGGTGTGCCCGGTTCTTGGAGACTGCTGCCTCCCCACAGGTCCTACTCGACACTCCGACCACCCCCTGGACAAGACTCCTTGTCCCCTGAGGCTGGTGTGCCCGGGTCTTGAGGGCGGCTGTGTCCCCACGGGCCCTACAGGACACTCCGAATAGCCCTTGGGCAGGACTCACCGTCCCCCCAGGCTGCCGTGCCCGGTTCTCGGAGACTGCTGCCTCCTCACAGGCCCTACAAGACACTCCGACCCCCCTCTGGACAGCACTCCCCGCCCCCCCAGGCCGGTGTGCCCGCGTCTTCAGGGCAGTTGCCTCCCCACAGGCCCTACAGGACACTCCAACCACCCCCTGGGCACGAATGCCCGTCCCCCCAGGCCGGTGTGCCCGGTTCTTGGAAACTACTGGCTCCCCACGTGCCCTACAGGACACTCCGACCACCCCCTGGGCACGACTCCCCGTCCCCCCGGGCCGCTGTGCCCACTTCTTGGAGACAACTGCCTCCCCACGGGCCCTACGGGACACTCCGACCACCGTGGGCAGGACTCCCCATCCCCCGAGGCCAGTGTGCCCGGGTCTTAAGGACGGCTGCCTCCCCAAGGGCCATACGAACACTCCGACCACCCCCTGGGCAGGACTCCCCGTCCCCCCGGCCCAGTGTACGCGATTGTTGGAGACAACTGCCTCCCCGGGGGCCCTACAGGACACTCCGACCACCCCATGGGCAGGACTCCCCGTCCCCCGAGGCCAGTGTGCCCGGGTCTTAAGGACGGCTGCCTCTCCTAGGGCCATACAAGACACGCCGACCACCCCTTGGGCAGGACTCCCCGTCCCCCCGGCCCGGTGTACGCGGTTGTTGGAGACAGCTGCCTCCCCAGGGGCCCTACAGGACCTTCTGACCACCACCTGGGCAGGTCTCCCCGTCCCCCCAGGCCAATGTGCCCGGGTCTTCAGGACGGTTGCCTCCCCAAGGGCCATAGTGGACACTCCGACCACCCCCTGGGCAGGACTCCCCGTCCCCCCAGACCGGTGTGCCCGGTTTTTGGAGATTGTTGCCTCCCCACAGGCCCTACAGGACACTCCGACCACCCCCTGGGAAGGACTCCCCGTCGCCCCAGGCCGGAGTGAGTGTTGAGGAGGGCTGCCTCACCAAGGGCCATAGAGGAGACTCGGACGGCTCCCTGGGCAGGACTCCCCGTCCCCACAGGCCGGTGTGCACGGTTCTTGGAGACTGCTGCCTCCCCACGGGCCCTACAGGACACTCCGACCGCCCTCAGTGCACGACTCCCCGTCCCCCCAGGCCGGTGTGCCCGGGTATTCCGGATGGCTGCCTCCCCAAGGGCCATACAGGACGCTCCGACCACCCCCTGGACAGGAGTCCCCGTCCCCCCGGGCCTGTGTGCCCGGTTCTTGGAGACGGGTGTCTCCCCACAGGCCCTATGGGACACTCAGACCACCCCCTTGAGGGGACTCCCCATCCCCCCGGGCCGGCGTGCCCGGTTCTTGGGGACTGCTACCTCCCTATATGCCCTACAAGACATTCCGAACACCCCCTGGGAAGGACTCCCCGTCCCCCCGGGCCGGTGTGCCCGGGTCTAGGAGAAAGCAAACTCCCCACAGGCCCTACAGGACACTCCGGCCGTCCCCCGGGGAGGACTCCCCGTCCCCCCGGGCTGTTGTGCCCGGGTCTTCAAGACGGGTGCCTCCCCAAGGGCCCGGCAGGACACTCTGACCACCCCCAGGGCGGGACTCCCCATCCCCCCGGGCCGGGACGCCCGGTTCTTGAAGACTGCAGACCCTCCACGGGCCCTATAGGACACTCTGGCCACCCTATGAGAAGGATTCTCCGTCCCCCAGGCCGGTGTACCGGACCTTGGATATAACAGCCTCCCAGCTGGCCCTACAGGACCCTCCGACCACCCCCTGGGCGGGACACCCCGTCCCCCCAGGCTGGTGTGCCCGGGCAGGGAAACAGCAAAAGCCCTTGCTAGTGTCCCCGAAACGAGGTGCATGCATCCGCCAGGAACGCCCCACTCCGGGGCACCCCCATGAGCGGACAGGCCCCGACCGACGGGGCGAGGAAGGGGCGGACAGGACATGGAGGGCCCCACGGTGCTCGTATCGGCCCTGCTTGAGCTCCGGCGATAAGGCAGGATACGCCTGGTGTCCGTTGCTGGCGGCCTAGGTGGCACCGACCCGTCGGGGTGGTAAAGGGCCTGATCTGGGCGACTCCCATAGGTGCGAACTTCGGTTCAAACCCTGAGAGGGGCTGTGACCTCGAAGGGAACCCTTCATCAGGTTAGGGGAGACCCTAACGCTGCAAGGGCTCCCTTAGAGCAGCAGTGTTCTCACCCCGTGGTGTAGGGGTGGGTTACCTCCCGACTACGTTAGTGGTGCAAATGTACGAAGCCGGTACATTTGGACGCGGCATACAACAGGTGAGACCCTTAACGGGAGGAGTCAAACACCGGCCCCGTCACGATGGAGGTCCTCCACGCCAACCCACCGAGTCGCGAAGGGGAGACATTACAACAACAACTTGAACATGCCACGGATGACAGGACCCCGCCGCAGCCCCCCCCCCCCCCGGTAGATGCAGGCCTCGCCCCCAAAGGGCGACAAGGATGCCCTCCCCGACCAGGTGCTACGGCGGTAGCCAATGCGCAGTGCGCAGGGCCCCGGCGCGGGGAGAACACCGATGCGCGGGCCGGTAAGGGTGGCCGCCAAAGGCCACCAACACGGGAGCGAGAGAAGGAACCGGCGCCTAAGCACTTGGCGGCCCGGTGGACAGGGAGCGCAGTGCCCATGCCTGAGCTTCCCGACACGACTCCCTGCTCTCGTTGTACAACCTAGTGAGACAGCATGTTCTCATCAATGCGAGCAAAATGTGTAGCGCCCTCCCATCCCCGGAGGCCCGGGTGTACCGCACCCCGCGGGGTTACCGGCATATCCCCCCCCCCCCCACTATACCCATAGCCCTTACGCGCCGCACAAACCGCTCTTAGAGGTCCACTCGCAACCGACCTACTCCGCATACTATCTGCGGGAAACGCGATATCGGCTGCCCCAGCCCCCCCCACCGCCCTCGCCAATCCCTGTTGTGCCGCTCCCGGACCACCCCGACTTGGAGTTGGCTTACTTACGAGGTCACACGGCGGGCCTAGACCGCCGCGCTGACAACCATCTGCCCCCTCAGGGGGCCACACATCGGGAGCCCCCGGCGCGATGGACCCTGTCCCCGGCACGGTTGGCGAAGAGGTGGCGGCGCCGATGCGTGCGGCACAGCCCTGGGAGGACCGCCATCCCTCGGCGCCCGCAGGCGCTGCACCGGCCCCCGGGGGCAGCCTAGCGCCGATCCCGCTCCCCTCGAAGGGGAGTGGACGAAAATCCCCGAGGCCGCCGCTATGAGAGTCCGGGCAAAGATGAGCGGACGGCACACCGCTGGCCCTACCGCCCCCCTGGGCGGTACTATGAGCGATGGTCAGACGAGGGTGCCTCCGGAGATCAAGCCCCCACCACTAGGGGCAACGACCACACCCCCGCCCGGCGGGCTGACTGCCCCCGCCATAACCCGCCTGGCTCCGCCCCCGGGATGGGCCGGGGGCGGCGAGACTCAGACGACCGGCGCAGGCGCCGATCCCCTAGCCAGATACTGCTAGGTGCTTGCGCTACGATGCGCCGGACCCGGGGCACCGGCCGCAATGGGAGCCCGGAGCTCCTGCTTTGCACCGCCACACCGCCTGGAGGCGGTGTGCACTGGAAGACCTGCAATGCAATGCCTCAGTGCCTGGGGGCAGTGGGCATTGGAACTCCTGCTATGCAGTGCCTCAATGCTTTGGGGGCAGTGGGCAGTGGAACTCCTGCATGGCACTGCCACAATGCCGGGGCGCAGTGGGCAGTGGAACTCTTGTCATGCACTGCCTCACTGCCTGGGGTCAGTCGCACTGTCATTCTTGCAATGCACTGCCACCCTACCTCGGGGCCAGGGGCACTGGAACTCCTGCAATGCACTGCCTCACTGCTTGGGGGCAGCGGGCAGTGCAACTCGTGCAATACACAGCCACACTGCCTGGGGGCAGTGGGCAGTGGAACTCCTGTCTAGCACTGCTTCGCTGCCTCTGCGGGGCAGGTGTGGTGTGCTTTCTGAAATGCCGGAATGTCTACCCACCGATACAGGTAAACTGGAGGGTTGTGTGTCTAAGTGCGCGATGTGTGCTAGTGTGTTGTTGCATAGCCGGACTAGTGCACAGTTGCACTTGGCCGGTACTCCTCCGCCGACGCCTGTGCCCAGTCAGACAGGGTCTACCCGGCCAACTACATCGTGTGTGCCCCGCTGCACCATCATTGCTTTGTGCGTGGTGCCGCGCTGCTTGTTGCTCTGCACTGCACAGCACTCTATGTGCCCTGCTACACTGCACTTGTGGGCAGAGGGCAGTGGGCAGTGGAACTCCTGCAACGCAATGCCTCACTGCCTAGGGGCAGTGCGCAGTGGAATTCTTGCCGTGCACCGCCTGACTGCCTTGGAGCAGTGGGCGGTGCAAGTCCTGCAGTACAGTGCCTCACCGCCAGGGGGCAGTGGGCAGTGGAACTCGTGTTAAACTCTACCTCACTGCCCGGGGGCAGCGGGAAGTGGAGCTCCTGCTTTGCACGGCCACACCGCCTAGAGGCATTGGGCGGTGCAACCTCTGCTATACCGCCTGGGGGAAGTGGGCAGTGGAACTCCTGCCACGCACTACCTCGTTAGCTGGGGGCACTGGGCAGCGGAACTCCTGCAATGCACTGCCACACTGCGTCGGGGCAGTGGGCAGTCAAATTTGTGCAATACACGGCCTCATTGCTTGGGGGCAGTGCGCAGTGCAACTCCTGCAATGCACCGCCTGACTGCCTAGGGGCGGTGGGCAGTACAACTCGTGCAATGCATTGCCTCTCCTCTTGTGGGCAGTGGGTAGTGGAACTCCTGCAATGCGCTGCTTCATTGAATGGGGGCAGTGGGCAGTGGAACTCCCGCATCGAACTGCCACACCGCCCGGAGGCTGTGGGCAGTGGAACTTTTGCAACGCACTGCCTCGGTGGCAGTCTTGCACTACACCGCCTCACCTCCTTGCGGCGGTGAGGAGTCCTACCCCTGCAATGCACGGCCCCACTGCCTGGTGGCAGTGGACAGTGAAACTCCTGCAATACACTTAGGCCACGCTAACGGCCCACCCCCCTACCCATAGGCTGGGCTCCGCGGGGCCATACTGGCCCCTTGTGAGTACACCCAAAAACAGGGTATGAATTCTGCACCTAGGGGACCCCTTGCACCTGGTCGGAAAAAATGAGTATCTGCATTTATCCAAAATGCTATTCCCATGGAACCACACCCCAGTTGTCAAAACACAATAAGCAGGCATGCATACTGGAAAAGCATAGGAAGAAAGAAGGTTTTTGGAATCCAACAAACTTTTCCACTGTCACACACAAATGTATCATCCACCGAGGCGATGCAATGCAAGAAGTAGGGTAGCACACACTTGGCAAAGATTGATGCACCATGTGTGTACCCAATAACTGTCAGTTGACAGTCACTCAAATTCAAGCAGCACACTCGAGGTCTCTATTTGCCATTGCTGAGACCTCTGGGCGAAATTTCTTCCGGCTTGAGTAAAACACAAAAAAACAGTGCCCAAAATGTCAATAGTATCTGCAGAGACAGCGCAGAACGACATTGAGACGTGTAACAGGGAAAACATACGACACAGCCGTCAGAGCACACACCATTGTCACTCCAGCGCCGCTTCCTGAGGCAAGGTGCCTTTGGTTTGGCACCCTTTCCAGTAAACCACCCACCATTTGCTTGTGGTGCCTGGTCACCAGGCATCTCACAGTTAGCACCACGAGTGGCACCACGTCCATTCTGTGTTTGCCGGGACGGTGTGAAATGGGCTGCAAACGTGCCCAACGCCTTGTTGGGTGGCGGCTTTGATCCCGGCTTGGGGCTTTGCTGTGAGGGGCTTGCTCCAGCCTTTGATTTTTTGGCCTTGGCGGGTGTGCCGTCCCCCTTCTTGCCGGTTGACTTGGGGGGGGGGGTGTTTCCGGGACTCACCGTTCTCTTCCTCTAGTTGGGTGGCCTCCTCTTCTTGATCTACATACCTCCTTCCCAAACAATCCACTAGAAAACCATATGCAAGGTCTTCACACACTCGATGCCACTGGATTGGTGCCACAGTGTCGCAGTTCGACACGGCAACCCTCAAATCAGTAAGAAATGACTCAAGAATAGACGTCTCCTCAGACAAGTATGCAACTGCAATGATCACAGGGAACATGCTTTGAATGACAAGGGTTGCAAAAAAATCTGGTCGCTGTGTGTAGACCATGACCCATGTACTATTCTGCCGAATCAAATCTAATGCATACAACAAATAATAGAACACTTTAACAGGAGTGGCAGTCGTCAGGGTGCCCTGAATATAAAAAAGATATCGGGGTAGGCGTGCAAAAAAATGGTGCAGACTACACAGTGCAAGAGCAGTGTGTCCCATGATATACAGTGCTGATGGCTTGGACAGGTCGTACACACATATATCGGCATGGAAAAATTCCTGGGCACAGGCGGCCTTCAGGTTGCTAACAAAGGCCCAAACATCAGCAGCCTCACCAGTGACTGCCACCAAAATACCATTCAATACACGTGGGACTTGCATCAGGATGCAGACAAATGGTAGTGCACTAACAAAGCTGGGAACAGGGCACCCTGCCCACAAAGGGAGTAGCTCAACTCTGCCCTCCTCCTTCAGAACTTTCCCTGTCTCAATGATGGTATCACCCAACTTAAAACTCAGATGCCCACCGTCAGCATTCTCGATACTTGGTGTCACACGGAGCTTGCGAAGCCTGTCACGTAACCCTTGGTAAAGGTCGGAGGTCCAAAAGATTCCCTTGACAACAGAAGCCCACGGTGGCCAAGGTGACTCGGGACTCCACACCCAGCTGCCATACAGGAGCCGAATATGGGCCATAATACGACATCGTTCTTTGCACATGGTCACAATACCTAGATTTGCTGCAGAGGGTATACACAGGACACAGATGAGGCAGTTAAAAAATGGTATGCTTATGAACGAAAATCGAAAGACTTGGGCGAAATTTCGCCCAGCTCATCATCAGCAACGAAACAAAGACTACGAAATCACTACCACTCGGAGTGTAGAATAATGCAGCACACCCCTGGACTCGTGCACAAACCCCCCAGTGACTGCATCTCGATAAAGCACATGCCACCCGAACAACTGCTCAACTGTGGCCAACCTTACTTCATGTTTGATTCCCAGTACTGTGCTTTTAGTACCCGACATGTAGAGGACAATGCTTGACAATCTGTCTAGCATTGATGCTTTGCACTATTTGAATACCCCAAGCGCTGGTTCAACATCTCTCTTCTCCATCCCATAAAGTGCGTCAACAGCTGGCTGCCCAATGAATTTGACAAGCTTGCCCAACCCTGCCCAACGCTTGGCTACCGCAACCTTAAGACAGCAAGAGACAGGTAAAAAGACAGGCTTACAGTAATGTATGACGAAAACGGATACAGTCGAAACCTTGAACGCACCACATTGCCGTCATCAGCAGTAATACCAACTTTAGCCAACATGTTTTGAGTATGGCCGAGCAGGGGGGGCATCTGGATCTCCGCAATATGCTCTAGTAGGAGTGCCATCCGTTCACTGGTTGTTGACACACTACTGCTTGTGGTCTGCACTTGACAAAGTACTGCTAGCTTTCTTCGTATGGACAAAAGAGTGTCTCTTCTAACCTCAAAGCCTTCAAACTCGTGTGTCCATGTAGGCAAAGGGTGATTTTTGGATTCCTTGTCTTTGCGGTGTTGCATAGCAGCCGTGTAGATGTGTTGACCCCAATGGCATACCAAAACCAAACTGTACATAAAGTAACAGGCGGTACAGAGTAAAATCAAATGGTACTCAAGATCGAGTAAAGTCTAAACATGATGGGGCAAAACATACACACGCCACTTACCAGCAGTAAATCGTCAATACAATCAGGTGGCGGTGCCCTTAATAAATCGTCATAGCAGGCTTCGACTCCGTCGGGGTTCAGCCCACAAATCTGGCAATCAGAGCGGTCTTTATCAATCAGGATCTGATCCCATCGCACACGAATGCGCTTTGTGGAGGTGAGGTAATCTGCCGGACTGACTTCTCCTTTTCCTTTGGGTTTTGGTTTTGGCTTCGGTTTGGCGGCTGGTTTGGGCCGTGGTTCTAGTGTGGGGGCGTCAGCAGCAGCAGTTCCCTCACTTCCACTAAGATGCTCTTCATCATTGGCAAGGTTTTCGGGCGGTGTACCAGCATTTTGAGAGACTTCCATAGAAGACATCGCTTGAAAAGTAAGAAAACATCAGTCGCGGAGTGTAGACATGAGGATATCCGGGTGTTGAGACAGAGATATTAGCCAATTTAGATGAAATTCGGAGAAACCAGGTTCAGAAAAAGACCCTGCCGTACAACAGGGATGACACGGTGCTGAAGGCTAAGAAATTCATGTTGACCGGAAAGCTGAGCGAAATTTCGCCGAGGTCTGGCAGTTTCAAATAATACTAGGCTCATAATCATGAAAGTCAGGCGCCTGGGCGAAATTTCGCCCAGCTGGAAGCACAATAGCATATAACACAGTCAAATTAATCCCAACCCTGGGTACTCCGTCCCAACTCATCTTCGTCATGAAGCATTTCACGGGACGAGTCACTACGCGCCTCTTTTGGGCCCTCACTAGCAATGTGAACATAATTAAAATCATCTACCACCGGTAGAGCAGCAGGCATGGGGTGTAGGGCAAGGCTATTTGGGGAGGGGGGGTCTCGGGAGAGGGGGGGGGGGGGCTGGGGGGACTACCACCGGTACACCGCGAGCTGGGGGTTTGGCGGCTGGTTTTGGAGCATTACCACCGGCTGTGTTGATACTCTAGTATTGTGCACTTCGCTGCCTCTGATCAACATTGGAGCGTTTTTGACTGTATGCATTCAGAAAATCCTCCACACCATTGGGTATTGTAGTCTTGGCAATCAGACACCGTAGGCTATGCCGAAGAAGGCTCAAAATTGCTGCACTCCAACACTTGTACGCGACAGCACTCCGGGAAATTGCATGCGGGGCCTTCATCAAGACTTTTGACCACACACTTATCCTCTTCCAGAACAGCAATGGGAGACCAGGCATGTGATATGTTCTGAATGAACAAGCGCACGTGCTTTGTGTACTTGTCCACAGACCTCTGCGTTAGGACACCCTAGAATCTTTCTCTCGTGGAAGTGTGTGGGGGAGAGGTCACAAAATATTGGTTGGCTGCTGCACTGACTGGGCATTACCAACCTCCTTCGACCTCATGAGTAGGCGACTAAGCATTGCTTCGAAGTACTCTTCGGAAAATAGGCAACCAAGGGCACGGGTGTGCCATTCGGACCAGAAAAGCAGTGCTACAGTATTGGTACGCAGGTATTCAGTGCTCGGCCACTCTTCAGAAGGTATGATATTCATCATCAAGACAGTACTCATTCCGATACATTCTTTTGATGCAGCAGTGGAATGCAGAGAGTGAACATTCCAGTTACATTCACGCACAAGAACCCCTAGTGCCAAAAGTGCTGGACAGTACGAATATAACAGGGCCTTCAGGGCTACTAGGCATCTGAGACCCAGTCTTTGAGCATCAGACAACTCAGCAAGATTACTCATAAGGACTTCGGTGGTAGTATCAAGCCGTGCCTTGTTCGCAGCTGTAACCACTGCTCTATGGTGTCTGGCACCCATATAAGTATTCGGTGGAAACAACCTATAAGGCATTTGCATCTATCATTAAATTTCTTGAGCAGGGTTGGGACCTGAAGGCAGGAGCTGTGGTGCCCATGAAAGTCAAACTGCGTCACATGGAAAAAACCATTGTTGTTTTGTTCCAGGCAACGGGTGTCCCAACAGAAACTGGTCTACGTGCCAGGGGGCATAGCTTGCTCTCAAAGACATTTTCAGGATCGCGTAAAAGATCTTCATGTCAATCAGAAATGGCACAGTCCGTCTCGTCTTCACTTGCAAGCATTCTAGCCCCCAGACAAACGCCAATAACTCGACATGACTTCGGCATTCCATGTGTGATAACACAAAGGGCATCCAGTTGAGGGATACCACAACATTGCAAGCAAAGTCCAGACGAGCACGAACCGCAGAATAGGCCCATCTGGGACTTTACTTCTTTGCAACAGCAACCCAACACAACGCACAAGGTAGTCAACAACCCCGGGTATGCGTTGTGCAACAGCATCCAGACTGGGCAGACCGTGGTACTGGGGCAGCTCAGTAGTGTGCAACACACCGACAGCAGTCACATTCAAAGTCTTATCAGGGCTATGGGGGTCCACCCCATTGATGTAGTGACGGTAATTGTCGAACCACAGTGTGATTTGCTGTCTCTCAAATGAATTCCGTAGGTATGAAGCTTGAACACTGGACTGGGCCGAGATAGTACGAGCATTAGTGGTGTATTCCCCTGCCATTGCGGGCTTACGGCGGATGAACTGGGTCATTGTACCGCGATATGAGGCTCTAGTGGCTCTCTCAGCACGGGGATGTGTCAGCACTCGCACAATGTTATACAGTGAGAAATCTTGCTTCTGCAGGACCATCAAATATCTTGGTGGACGACTAGATCCCCGGGCAGCTCGCACATGCCCAACATTACGTCTAGTCTTTCTATTGTGACGCAAATCCAGTGCCAGCTGCAGCAGCGGGCGTGTCCTCCCTTTGTTCAATGCAACCCGAATCACAGCCTTCGGGGTCGGAACGCGAGTACCCCCCAAGGCTGTTTGAAGAAAGCGCACATCAATCATGTCTCACAGCCACATTGGCAGAAGCACCCCTAAGAGTAAGTGAACAGAACCCAACAGAGGTACCACCCTGTAGGTAAAGTGTGTAAAGGCAAGCTGGAAAAAATTTCGCCCAGGTTCCACTTTATCGACTTTGGGGCCTAAGTGACAGTGAGGCATAAGGGGACATATGAGGCACAGGACAAGCAAAGACGCAACAGGAGGGGGAGGCGGGAAGAAATTTCGCCGAGGATCACTGACTGGTGTTTTTGACCTATACATTTTACAGAAGAGGCGGAGCTGGGGGAGAATTCTCCCCGGGTCATCAAGACATCAAAATATGTATACCTTTTTTGCTATCTGGGGGGGCTAGGGGAAATTTCGCCCAGATTTGGGCAAATTGGCAAATAGGGACAGTGAATTTGAGTTTCACAGTGTGTATGCATAGGACACGCAATAAATGTATAATTATTCTTCACCACCTATAACAGTACAGGCGACACATGGAAAACATAAACACAAAAACAAGACACAAAAAAGGCGGCAAAGTGCACATGTTTGGGTCGTAAGGGGCGGGTAGTTAGCGTGGCCTAAGATACATTGCCTTACCGCCTGGGCGGGGTGGGCAGTGGAACTCCTGTTCAACACTGCCGTACTGCCTTGGAGCGGTGGGCGGTGGAGCTCCTGCTTTGCACCGCCACACCACCCAGAGGCAGTGGGCGGTGCAACCCCTGCAGTACACTACCACACTGCCTTGGGGCATTGGGAACTGCAACTCGTGCAATGCACCCCCTCACTACCTGGTGGCAATGGGCAGTGGAACTCCTACGATGCACTGCTTCTGCTCTTTGGGGCAGTGGGTGGTGGAATTATTGCAATGCAGCACCACACAGCCTAGAGGTAGTGGGCGGTAGAACCCCTGCATCGCACTGTCACACCGCCTGGAGGCTGTGGGCAGTGGAACTCCTGCAACGCACTGGGTCAGTGCCTGGGGGCAGTGGGCAGTGGAAGTCTTGCACTACACCGCCTGTCCTCCTTGCGGTGGTGGGCCGTGCAGCCCTGCAATGCACGGCTCCACTGCTTGGGGGCAATGGACAGCGCAACTCCTGCAATACACTGCCTTACTGCGGGGCCGCAGTCACATGTTACCGTGGTGCTCGTCCTTCATCCTACATATTTGGGTACATTAAAACCAGGAAATTTACTTACAACATTTTCAAAATTCTCTGCAAAAATTGCGTGTCGTTTTCCCCCGAATCC
This sequence comes from Eutreptiella sp. 'Long Island Sound 2002', assembly GCA_964036045.1. NCBI lineage: Eukaryota > Euglenozoa > Euglenophyceae > Eutreptiales > Eutreptiaceae > Eutreptiella > Eutreptiella sp. 'Long Island Sound 2002'. Next base: position 157,809,108 of record OZ038379.1, read on the forward strand.
GCCTTGCTGCCAGTGGAGTAAAAATGTACCCATAGCCTACACGAACTGCGGGTAATTCTACAGGCACATTTGACGGGTCATCCTGGAGGCAAAGCCTACACGAACCGCGGGTAATTTTACAGGCACACTTAACGGGTCATCTTTAACGCAAAGCCTACATGAAATGCGGGCAATTTTACAGGCACATTTGACGGGTGATGGTGAAGGCAAAGCCTACAAGAACAGCACGCAAACCGAGAAAACATGTAGGACAGCCCAAGGCTATCCGAAAAAACAAAAAAACAGGAAAACAGGGTGTCGGGCACCTCCAAACAGTTGGGTATGCGGCGTAGGTGTTATCCGACAGTTCGCACCGCCGATGATTGGCATCAAGGTCACATCGGCTTTGATATGTGTGGCCATGGGTACCACACACCGCAAGGGGAGGGTCTTTGCGGCGCCCCTACCTCCAGCATGCAACAAAGCAAATGGGCCGTGGAACTCCTGTTAAACACCGCCTCACTGCCTAGGAGCGGTGGGCAATGGAGCTCCTACTTTGCACTGCCGCACCGCCCGGAGGCAATGGGCGAGGCAACCCCTGCATTTCTCTGCCACACTGCTTGGGGGCAGTGGGCAGTGCAACTCGTGCAATGCACAGCCTCACCGCCTGTCGGCACTGGGCACTGGAACTCTTGCAATGCGCTGCCACACCGCCTTCGGTGCAGTGGGCAGTACCACCCCTACGATGCACTGCCACACTCCCTCGGAGCAGTGGGCAGTGCAACTCGTGCGATGCATTCCCTCACTACCTAGGGGCACTGGGTAGTGGAACTCCTACAATGCAATGCCACAGTGCCTGGGGGCAGTGGGCAATGAAACTCCTGCAATCCACTGCCACAGTGCCTTGGGGTAGTGGGCAGTGCAACCTCTGCATGGCACGGCCACACTGCCCTGGGGGCAGTGGGCAGTGCAACTCGTGCAATCCACTACCTCACCGCCTTGGGGCGGTGGGCAGTGTTACTTCTTTAATGCACTACCTCACTGCCTTGGGGCATTGGGTAGTGGCACTGCTACAATAGAGTGCCTCACCGCTTGGGGGCAGTGGGCATTGCAACTCGTCCAATACACTGCCTCACTGCTTCGGGGCACTGTGCGGTGCAACCCCTGCAATGCACTGCCAGACTTCCCTGGGGGCAGTGGGCGGTGCAACTCCATGAATGCGCCGACTCACTGCTTGAGGGCAGTGGGCAGTGGAACTCCTGCAATACGTCGCCTTTCTTCCTGGGGGCATCGGGTAATGCTGCTCGTGGAGTGTACTGCCTCGCTGCCTAGGGGGACTGGGCACTACAACTCCTGCTATGCACTGTGTCAATGCCTGGCGGCAGTGGGTAGTGCAACTCCTGCAATATAATGCCTCACCGCTTGGCGAAAGTGGGCAGTGCAACTCTTGCAATACATTGCCTCACTGCTTCGGGGCACTGTGCGGTGCAAGTCCTGCAATGCACTGCCTCACTGGTGGGGCGGACTGGGTAGTGCTACTTCTGCAATGCATTGCTTCTCTGAATGGGGGCATTGGGCAGTGGAACTCCTGCAATATGTTGCCTCTTTTCTTGGGGGCAGTGGGTAGTGCTGCTCGTGCAGTGTACTGCCTCAATGCCTGGGGAAATCGGGCACTGCAACTCCTGCAATGCATCGCCTCACTGCCTGCGCGCAGTGGGTAGTGGAACTCCTGCCGTACAATCCCTCACTGCCTGGGGGCAGTGGGCAGTGCAACCGCTGCATTTCACCGCCTCACGGCCGGGGGGCGGTGAGCAGTGCAAATCCTGCAATCCTCCGCTTCACTGCCTGGGGCTAGTGGGCTGTGCAACTCCTGCAATACACTACCTCACTGCCTGGGGGTAGTGGACAGTGCAACTCCTTCAATGGACGCTCGGGGGCTCGGGTGCTCGGGGGCAGTGGGCAGTGGAGTTGCCGCAATGCATTGCCTCACTGCTTGGGGGCAATGGGACGTGGAACTCACCGCCTCACTGCTTGACGGCAGTGAGCACTGCAACTCGTGCAATGCACTGCCTAATTGCCTGGGGGCAGTGGACAGCGGAACTCTTCAATCGCACTGCCTCGCTGCCTTGGCGTAGTGGGCAGTGCAACTCCCCCAACCCACTGCCGCAGTGCATGGGGGCAGTGGCCTGTGCAACTCCTGCAGTGCAGTGCCTCACTGCCCCGGGGGCAGTGGGCAGTGGGACTCCTGCTTTTCGCCCGCTTCGTGGGCGGTGCAGCCCTTGCAATGTAGTGCCACGCCACGTTGGGGCAGTGGGCAATGGAACTCCTGCATGGCACTGCCACGCTGCCTGGGCGCAGTGGGCAGTGAAACTCTTGTCAGGCACTGCCTCGGGTCAACCGGCACTGCAATTCCTTCAATACGCTGCCTCACTGCCTAGGGGCAGTGGGCAGTGCAACTTGTGCAATAAAATGCCACACCACCTTCGGGTAGTGGGCAGTGGAACTTGTGGAATGCAATGCCGCATTGCCTGGGCACTGTGGGCAGCGGAACCCCTGTCCAGCAGCGCCTCATTGCCTGTGGGGGGCAGGTGTGGTGTGGTGTGCTGCGGTGTGGTGTGCCGTGCCGTGCCGAAGGTGCTGTTACCAAAAGGCAAGGGCCGGGATGCCTCCCCACGGGTAAAGGTAAACGTGAGGAATGTGTGTCTAGCGCGAGCGCCGTGTTTAATTGTGTGGTTATCGGTGGAAGGAGGGGTGTTGGGGGTACCAGGGTGTAACGCTCCATGGTACTGTTGTCATCGCACAATTTCCCACGTGTACCTCTGGCAAGCCCACCCCATCGTGCTGCTCGGGCCTAGGCGGGCCTTCCGTAATGTGGCTCGTGCCTTGGCGTGGGAGTACTAGACTCTGATGGACTGCTGGATGCCATAGCGTATAAGCTCTGTGCCCAGCGAGTGGGGCCCAAAGCACTCCATGTGGGCTCGCTACTTCAAAGGGGTGTGCAAGGCTGCCGCCCACTGCTCTATTACAGCCGGCTCCCGCAGCTAGTGGCACACCGACACAACCTGTTTCCACATCGTTTGATCAAACCACTCCGCAAGCTGCCGGCGAGGTGGCCCCCCATCATGGCATTTGGCCGAGCAAGCCCACAGGTGGGGCACCGTTTCAAGGTGCGCTCCATAAACGAGGCATGGGTTCCTAGCACCGTGTTCTGGTGAGAGGACTGATGCGCCAGGACAGTTATCGTGGGGATATTGTCCATGCAGTGTGCCGTAATGTGGCGCTGCTGGTCACTATCGAACCAGTGGAGGGGTAGGCCAATACCGGACGTGGGGTTCACTCCCCATCGGGCCTCATACCCGACCCGCGCTAGAATGGAGGCCCCATCCTGCTACCAATCGCTCAGTGCAATTGGGGAGTGCTGGCAGTGGTCCCGGTAGGTCACCGGGGGGAGAAAAGAAAGAGGGCAACGCAAAAGCCATGTCACGTCGAATTCCGGGGACTCCTCCGTCACCACATCTACGCGGACATGTAGGTCCGTGATCTAGGCGACAACGTAGTTACCATGTGGATCCCCGTGGCCGGGGAGAGGCGGCGGCCCGCAAGACCATGGTATTCAGGTGGTGTATGCCATCCCCACAATGGCCTCCTTCGTACGTTCAGAGGGCCGGTGGTGACTTGACTCCAGCACAAACCAGTATATTCCTTGCTGCTGTGCCAAGCTTCTAATGTACGATAGGGGCCTCCTGTTGTTGGGAGCTGCCGTCCCCGGAGGCCACCTGGGTTTGGTAGGCCTCGTGTCCACTCTAGACGACCCTCGCTCTTGCCATACGTACCACCGTGGTCCCCGCATCCACCACAGCTATGGTTCAGCGGAGGGTTGCCAGCGCCGGCAGGTCATGGAACCAGATGCCCGGCTTGACACTGGGGGCCAGCACCTGCGGGGGGTCAAGGGCCAAGCTTTACGGTGCCAAGAGGGCCAGATCCCCATGGTGCCCACGGCGGTGGGTTTGTAGGGCTGGGTAAAGCTCCGCCGGCACCGTACCCGCCGTGCTGAGCAAGTAGCATAGGGGCCCGTTATGCGGGTGCTCCGCGCACCTGTGTGCCGCGCAAGGGGGGCTCGCGATGCCCGGGCCCATTGCCAAGACGCTAGCTGTGCGCACAACCAAACGATGGTGGCTGCCCATAGCCCCGCGCTCTTCAGCTGGTCAGGGGACATATGATGGTGGTCATCCCATACTTGGCCGCGTAGGGGCGCGTTGATCTGCACTTGGACACCCCAGAAGGGCTACCCACTGGCGATGCAGCCTGATATCGCTTGGCAGCGTACCCGCGGGGTGGCACCGAAACCGGAGCTCCCGTGTCTAGTGGTTGGCCTCCATGGTGCCCTTCATGGCAGTACTCACCTTCACTGGCCATCCCCTGTGCTACATGGTCTCTAGCCGGGTCGTCTTGGCCACCCGGCCCCTGATGACCGGTTCTGCAGGGTATGCCGGTGCTGCGCCCGAGATCCAGCCCTTTGGTGCGGCGTGCCATCGCGGTGGGGGTGCCTACAAAAGGGGCGACAAAAGGGCACTGTGGCAGGCAGGCCAGGCCCTCAGGCCGGGGATAGCCTTGCGGGCAGGCGCCGTTTGCTTAAGGGTTCGTTCCCCTTTGACCTGGTAGTCCGCCGTGTAGAGGCTGCTCAGGTGGTACTATCCCAAAGCCTATACCGTCTCATAGATGGTAGGGGGGACAACCAGGCCCCGCATTGGTATGGGGGTTGTCCCTGAACACGGGCCCGGCATCCACATGGGCAAGGATAGCTCATACACCAATCGCTGCAGCGTACCTATGAGGCGAGGGCACCGCGGACTGTGGGTGTATTGTCCGCCGGTGAGCGCGGCAAGGCAGCCCCCTCTAGGCGCTTGGTGGGTCTGAGAGGGTATGAGCCTAGGTCTCTCGAAAGTCCTCCTTGCCCCAAGCACCTTACCAGACCCATTCCCGGGCGACCGCGCCGTACCATGAGTGCGAGGACCGGGACAAGCCCTAACAGCCATTCTAACAGGGCCCACAGAGAGCGTCGGTGTGGGCCATGGGGGGATATTCCCGTGATGTTCTTGTACCCCCTTACCATCATGGCATCATTCGCCGCGCGCACCTAGGTCGTGGAACGGTAGAAGCTAGCCACGGGGAGCAGTTTGTTGTGAAGCTTCGCCATGAGCACCATCATGGCCTCGTCCGGGGAGAGTCGGTGGGGGCGAGGCTGCTTCCCCACCGCCGCGCGCACCTATAACACATTATGCGAGGCCGTGGATGTGCCCAGATCTAGATGTCGGTCCCCATATTCCTTTGGCTACCACGCGTAGAACGCATAGCACGAAATTTTGTCGCGTTTTTGCTTTAATGATTGTTTTGTGCTTCCGGGGGGTTTTCGAGGGTGCCCGACGCAATGGAACTATCCGTTTAGCTCAATTCAACCATTTTCGAGGAGAGAAGCACAATTGCCTCCTGCCTCTGCCTCTGTCTTGGTGCTACGCGTGCTGCGTGTGTTGCGCGTCCTGCGTGTTTCGGTCCGGTGCCTCTGAGTCTGCCTCTGGAAGTCTTCCTACGCGTTCTACGCGTTCTGCAGGGGCTAAGCGCTTCACACCTATCATACCACCCCCGATTTTTTTTTTTTGCCATGCTTTCACCCGTGTACTCTGCCACACACCTGCACTGGTTCCCAATGGAACTGAAACGTGCGTATTCCAACGACAATTGCCTTCTGCCTATGCGTTTGCCTTGGTGCTACATTGCCCACGTGTGTTGGGTGTTTTGTGTGTTGTCGTTTTTCGCTTCTGACGTTGCCTCTGGAGCCGTTCTACGCGTGCTACGTGCTCTGCAGCATGTTTTTGTCCCAACATTCATAGGCCGCTCTGCTTTTATGGTGCAGGAGCCATGCCTGCACCCCTGTACCCCGCCACACATTCTCAATGGTTGCAGAAGGGTGGGAAGCTGGGAGAGTGGAAGCATCCGGAGAAACTGAACCACGACGCCTTCGTTGTCTTTCAAATTAAACAAGCCACGAGTACGTGTGTGTGTTTTTGTTTTCGTCTCGCTTCTCGCCTTGCACCGCTGTCCTCCTCACCCCCTTGTGTCGCAGCGGGGTGGCATGCCGGATGGGTCAATCAGAAGAAGAAAGGGGCCAAGGACAAGCAGGAGAAAGAATTTTGGTTGACGAACCTCACAACGTATCAGGTGTACCACGTTCACGGGTTTGCGGTTCATGTGACCACTATTTTGCGCCGCCTGTTGTCCCCTACCGCGTCTTGCACCCTTTCACAGGTCAAGGCCCCGAAGGGCAAGCCACATGCGCCGCATGTGGTGCAGGACGTCCGCAACAAGAAGGATGGCTACTTGAAATACAAAAAGGTGTTTTATGTGTTATGCGCGTTTTATCCGTTCCCTTTTCCGTTGCCTCTGGATCTACCGTGGTTGTGTGTTATGCGTTTTGCGCGTTCTTGGCGCTCTGCGTGCTTCCTCTGGTATTGCCTCTGGGGTTGCCTCCATGTGTCTTGCATGTTCTGCATGTTCTACAGACTCCGCGCGACCCGCTGTGGACGTGGATCCAAGATGAGGGAACCACGGAGAGTTCGGATGAGGACGAGTCGGAAGAGGATTCTGAAGAGGAGCCGGAGGAGGCAGAGGAGGCGGAGGAGGAGGAGGAGGAGGAGGGCAGTAATGCTGCCAGTGTGAAGGACGAGGACGAGCCCTCCCTCGCCCAACGCGCACCCCGAAGCACCCACCTCGAGGTGGTTGCCCGCATGGCCGCAAAGGGGACCCCTGTAGAGGCGAAGCCAGAGGCAAAGCCAGAGGCAAGGCCAGAGCCGGAGGAGCGGTCCAAGAAGAAGAAGGAAAAGACGAAGAGTCCACCCAAGAAGAAGAGCAGCAAGGGCAAGAAGGTGGAGGAGAGGCCCAAGCATTTGCGTTACGCAGTGGAAGGCGAACCGCACAGGACGATGCCCACAGGTGCAACCCGAGGGGAGAAGTACCAAGCCGGGGCCACCTACGACAACGATGTGCAGGTCATGCAGCGCACCCTGGAGTCGGAATATGAAGTGTCACTCAGACGAGTATGCCAACACTACAAAGTGTGTTTGGCCGAGGAAACACAAGCGCGCCGCGAATGGGGCCTGGCGCTGCTTCTGGTGACGGACGTGCGGGCGTATAGTGTGCAGATGTTCCTCCGTCGTGGCACGAAGATTGCACAAAGCACAGCCGCTGCCAGAGAACTGTTTGAGGAGCGATACCCTAGCAGCTCACCCCGCCAAGTCGCAACCGGGTTGATCAAGGTGGTGTCGGTGTGCACGAACTGTGTCGGAGCCCCGGACTGGCCTACGGAATTCGGTGACCCCACAGCTACAGGCCTGCTGTTGGCGAAATTGAAGGGGGAGCCCTTGTCGTCTGGATACCGACCACGGCGCACCATGGACCAGCTGAGTGCGTTTGGTGCGGAGGACAGTGTCGACATGCCCACTGACATTTTGCAGGTGTACTGCATGTGTTGCGTGTTCCCTCTGTAACGCCTCTAGTGCAGCGTGTAGCGCGTCTTCGGCGTTCTGCGCGTGCTACGTGTTCCCGACGTTGCGTCTCTTTGTTGCCTCTGGGGGTGCCTTCCGGTGTTGCACGCGCTTTGCGTGGTCTGTACACGAGAAGCTATCGCGCACGGTCCGCATGGCTGGCCTCATGGCCTACACCTTAACGGAGGACAGAGGTGTCGACCTCCCCGACACAGGGGCATGGAGACTCGTGAGAACAAAGGATGTAAAGAGGCAGCGGGTGTGCATTCCTGTGCTGGGCGTCGTGGCACGGGTTTTTTCACTTGCCTCTGGAGTTGGCTCCTGTCTGCTTTCGTCGTCCTACGCGTTCTACGCGGTCTGCACGTTCAATTCTGTGACTGCCTTTGGATTTGCCTTCCCATGTCTTACCTGTTTTGCGCGCTCTGCATGTTCTGCAAACAAGCTGGGAGGGGTATGGGTATCCGCAGCAGCATGGGTATCCGTATGAGCCGCGATACGAGTATGAGCCGTGATACGAGTACCAGCCGATGAAGACGGATCCGGAAATGCCTTCGAGCTCCGTGAGGCTCCCGTATGGGTCCAAACCGTACAGGTACCGGCCCCAGGATTATCCGCCGCCACCCACGTATCCTCCACCGCAAGGAATGGTGCAGCCACCGCCACCGCCGGGGATCCCACCAGCGCCACTACTCCCACCACCCCAGCCACTGCCGCAAGGACCTCCGCCACCACCGCCACCGTCCGGGGAGGAGCAAGGCAGGCCGGAGATGGGGCCGGAGACGGGACCCCCGCACACGGAAGGTGCACAGGTGCGCGTTGCACATTAGTACTATGCGTTCTAGGGGATTTGCGCGTAGCCTCCGGGTGTGCCTCTGGATGCGAGCCCCGTGTTCTCCGCGTTCTGCGCGTTCCACACGTTTTCTTTTTGGTGCCTCTCGGATTGCCTCTAGAGGTGGGTTGCATGTTTCACGCGTGTTCCGTGTTCTGCAGCACCCAATCAAAACGGAGCCGGAGGAGGAGTCGACCGCGCCAATGGATCCACCGCAGGAGCCGGAGGCAGCCAAGGAAGAGAGCGCTGGGGCGCCGAAGAGCGATGCGGAAATGGGAGAGGAAGCCCCGGAGGAAGCCGCAGCGGCGGGAGAGGAGATGGAGGAGAAGGACGAGATAGTGCAAATTTAGTAAATCGGGCCGACCTAAGTTGGAGCACCCCAGGCAGCATTTTTTCAAACACACAGGAGGGGGATGAGTGGCCCGACCCCGATGAGGTCCGCGGCAGACAAACCTCACAACCCCTCTTCTTTTCCAGGCCAGTGCCGTTGGCCCAGCAAGCACATTCACAGCCAACCCCACAGTGGTGGCATCGGTAGGCGGCGCTTCCATTGGGGCACCGACGCCGGTATTTATTGCGTTGTGAATACTTTTTCGACTTTCGGATGAATGGTGGCGGCTGCGGCCGCTGCTCTGCGTGGACCATGTAGGGTGCACGGACACCGTTTCAAGGAAGCAACAATTGACTTGTTCGTGTTGCCGCCCCCATTGCCCCATCCCCTGTCCTGCGTGTGTTTCCTGTAATACGCGCTCTACGTGTCTGCTTCTGTGTCTGCCTCTGGAGGTCGTGTTACGCGTTCTGCGTGTGCTGCGCGTTCTGCACGTTCCGCTTTTGCTGCCTCTGCTGTTGCCTCTAGAACTGCCACTGGTGTGTTGCGTGTTCTACAGAGTCTCATTTCTCAACAATCTTTGTTTGTGATGCCACCAAAATTTCAACCACCGTTGTACGACCATAGGCTCCCACGGGAGGACTGTGCGGCCGATATCCAATACGGTATCCAGCCCCGGGAATCCTGGCTCATCGGCTATACTGATGACGAGGTGTGGGACCATATCATGGCCCCCATAGAGAATCTACAATGCCAAGCCCTACGGGACCACGGAAGGCCAGACCTGCTACCTCTAGTACCTAGGTACAATGCATTTCTAATTCTATTGGGGATGGTGCGACCAATGCAGGTGGACGGGGTTTGGGACCGCAAGGGCCTATTATACAATCCCTATATGGCAAACATGCTGACGCGTCGCCAATACTACTTGCTGCAACGGTTGCTACGTACCGATGTCGTCTCGCTACTGGAAGACTGCAATGGCCAATGCGCGGGAGCGTCGTGCATGGGGGTTGGGGCCTGCGGCGATGAGTCCGTGGTGCCCCACAAGGGGATGCTAGCGGGCCCCTTGAAAATGTTCATAGCCCGGAAACCGCACCCAACCGGGATAAAGTTGTATTGCCTGGCCGATGCAACATGGGGGTACGTGGTGGACATGTATTTGTACACCGGTGTACGTGGCCGGCTGCGCCGCTACGGCACTGCGGCGGGAAACTTCGATGCCAAAAACATCATGCAGTTGTGGGCATCATTGCTGCCCGAGGGGACGGTGCTATGTGCCGACTCCTTTTTCGGGTCCCACGGCCTTGCAAAGGAATTGGCTGCCAACAAGCGGGCATTCCTCATGATGACGAAGAGGTCCACGTACGGCGTGACATGGGCCGGGGAGCAGGTGCAGGAGGGGCAGACGGCGGTGTGCACTGTTGCGGATTTCAAGTACAGTCTGTGCACGTACAAGAATCCGAAGGTCGGGCACAAACCCCCCCGCGTTGTGCCGATGTTGACGAATGTGTGGTTTGCCCGAAAGGGACCATTTCACCGGCGAAGCGGGCGGGAAGTGCACCCCGTGGTGGCGGCGTACCGCACACTGTCGCCCGTTGTCGATGGTGTGAACCAGATGGCCCTGCAGATGAGGCAGGTTGGCCGCCAGATGACATGGGCCCACGCGGTGCGTGCGTTCGTGCTCCGGTACGCGGTTGTGAATGTGTTCGCAACTTGTCGGCACTTGGGACTTTGCAAGGAGACCACTAGTATGTGGGAATGGCAATGGCAAGTGTTGCGGCGGCGGTACTTTGCCCACCCCCTACGACAAGAGGTACAGCTGCCGGTGGCGACACAACGGCGGCGTGTGTGCCACTTTTGCAAGAGGGGAAGAACCGGCTATGAATGTACCGGTTGTGGAAAGGCATTCCACGTGTTGTGCTTTGCACCGGGACATGGCTATGGAGGTGTGCAAGGCGCACGGGACATGGAGGTAGACGAGGAGGACGAGGAGGTGTGGGAGGAGGACCATGAGGAGCACGAAGAGGACGGGGAGGACGAGGAGGACGAGGAGGACGAGGAAGGCGAGGAGGACGAGGAAGGCGAGGAGGACGACATTTGTTCTGCCACTGCCTTTGTTAACAGGCTTCGCCGTTACGTGGCTTTTACTGAAGGACCCATGTCGTCTGTGATGCCTGTTGAAATATTCTCATTTCTTTTGAGCCTGGTTCCGGTCCCAGAACGGGCAGGCAACCGGTTTTCGCTGGGGACTCTGTCTGTGTATTTTGCAAGCATGATGTCTACCAGGTTTTCCAAGGACTGTAATGTTGTGTGTGCCCTTTTGGGTGAGGAGACTGTTGTGCCCGATGACTTTGTTCACCTCATCAGAGCAGGTATCACCAACGCCGACACGTGCCCCCCCAAGTCATGAGAGGATGTGTACCACGACTTGGGGGCAGGTTTTCCTGTGGATTGTTCTGGGGTTGGGTATGTAGATGAGGATCCTGAGGAGCAAGATGGGGACGCAGAGTCGCAACCAGAGACACAGACTCCAAAGAAGAAACCCAAAACTGCCCCTGCCCCCTCACGCAGTGGCACGCAGTGCGCTCAGGCCACCCCAGCTTCCTCCTCAGGCACTGTTGCCCCTACTGGCAAAGGTATGAATACTTCTGTGAATCATTTTTCACCATCCCAGGGTGGAAACACACAGTCACAGAACTCTGCCACTGCCAAGTCTGGTGCTGCAGCCCCTGCCAAGCAGCCTGCTAACACAGGTGCTAAGAAGCCCCGTGCATCTGGTCTGCGCAAGCGCTAATGCCAGTCCTGCTGCTTATATTGCCTGTCAGCATGAAGTCTGGCCGAAATTTCGGCCAGCATGCAGTCCTCAGCCTCTTCAGCCTTTTATTATTGTGTTTCCCCATAGGCACTGCAAAAGTCTGCTTTGATTCGTCAGGTGGCAAGTATTTGCTTGTAATTGAGTATATTATGTTGCACACCCTGTTCAAATGTCACGGCTCCTGTGTTCCTTGCTCATGTCTACTGTCTTAGGTACCCATTTCACTGATCATATTCGGAGTTTCGATGGACCTGGCCGAAATTTCGGCCAGCTTAGGCCTGTCTGTCAAATAGGACCATGTGTTTGGACTTTTTCGAAGAGCTGGCCGAAATTTCGGCCAGGTTGGTTAAAATAGGAAATACAAGTACATGCTTTGGGATAGTTTTTTGTGTGCTTCAATGAAAGGTATGTTTGGGGTTCCCTCATCTGTGGTGTATAGGGGGGTTCTGTGATCAACCTCGAACAAAGGGGAGAGAAAAATAGGCAGCCCCCCCCCCCCCCACACACACACTGGAATGCAGTGGTCTAAATGTAAAACAACACTATATTTTGGTGATTGAATGTCTTTATTTTGAAAATCTGTGTGTTTCCAGAAATGCAAATAATGGCATATATTTGAAATACACACCTTGTTTTTGCATGTTGCCACCAGGGGGGTTCGGGTACCCAAAAAATAACACCCCTTTTCACATACTTTCCCCTTCATTACAACATGGACTTCCGTGGGCCATAGCGCCAGGTGGGGGGTGGGCAACTTGTGACGCCTAAGGAGGATGAGGAGGATGAGGAGGATGAGGAGGATGAGGAGGATGAGGAGGATGAGGAGTAGTGTGGTGGAATGGGGGGCTCGAACGAGACGATCATGGAGGCGGAGCCTCTGCTATCCCTACCCATGGGACCAGTGCGAGCCCTGGGGGACAACCGCGTAGGCTGGATACCCAACTGTGAGGACGCGGCCCCTCCTATACGTGCGCCCGTGTGCAAAGCGACGTGCTGCGCGTTCTGCGCGTTCTGCGCGGTCCGGTATTCCAATTCTGCACGTGCCTTTGGAGGCACGTGTTCGGCGTGCTACGCGTTCTGTGCGTGTTACTTGGTCTGTACGTGTTGTACGCGTTGTGCGCGCTCTACGCGTTTTCAAAACCTTACGTGCAACACCGTGGGCCACAAAAGCGCGCCTCCGGCCAGAAACGTACACTTGGTAGCCAAAGGAATATATCCAAGGATCCGGGAGGGCTCGATCTCGGGAGCCCCTAACAACGCCTTCTCTCGTTCCTCCGCGCAATGTGTCACCCACCCGTAGCCCACAGTCCAAGGCTGCCAAAGTGGGCGACTGTTGTGGTTGGGGGTCAAAGGTTCGCCCGTGCTGGATCTTGCAGTCCGGGACATCCAGCCAAACAATACCTTGGTGGTACATCCGATGATGCGGTAAGACACCCTAGATAGGGCACGTTTCGCCCCGTTTCAAGAGGACTATTCCGTCGCCAATGAACACGAGCCCCGGAAAGCGAAAAGGCTATACCGCCGAAGCGCGGTATGCGATGTCCATGAAGCGCAGAAACGGGAGAGCCGCCGTCGCGCCCGCTTGGACCCCTTGGATGGTACCTTGGGGTGTTCCTCGGAGCTGCGCCAAGGTACTAGACTTCTAGGGGCCCAGGGGCAGGGCATAGGAGAAGCCCTCCCTGTAGGTGCCCAGGTGGCTACCCTCCCCCAGGCCCACGCGGGCTCCAACGATGGGATGGACAGCATGGGTGATCACGCCCAAGAATATCGGGAGGTCCGTAATTAGGACGTCCACCACCCGTTGATGAAGCTTGGCAAAGTCCAACTTCACGTGCACCGTGCGGACCACTTCTTGGAGGGACACTCTTCGCATACCTCGTACGAATCAAGGACCCGCCCGGGCCCGCTCGTATGTGGCTGTCGCCAGGGCGTAGAAAGCTAGTGGCTCCAGCTTGGAGATGTGGGAGGAGATGGTGATGCCTTCGGGGCTTGCCTCATGGACGGGCTCGTCGTGGTTCTTGAGAAGCAGGGTGACCCAACCATACACGCACACTATGCGGCATACTTGGGGGCTGCGCATGGCTGCGCATAGGGTTTCCTGGTCCGCCTCCTTCAAGTGGCGGTACCAAGATATGTTGATGCCGACAGCTGCCTCTAGTAGGTGGTGGGTGTCAAGGACCTGGGGCTTGCCTGGACTGTACGTTTCAGAGATGGCGAGGCTGGACATAGTGTGTTTCGCGGCGGGGCATGTTGTTGTGGAAGCTCGACTTATTTCTTGAAGTGGGCCCACCGTACAGGGTTGTCCTAGATATTGTAACGGTGGCCCTGGAGCCACATTCAGCTGTCACACAGGGCACACAAGGTGTCCCTGGGGTTTAAGAGCACCTTGCTATTCAAGGGAATTTTTGCGATACTCCCGGGGGCCCCGGCTGCGCCGTTGCACCTCGCGCCACTACTCACGGGTGCCCCGGAGGTTTCGATGGCCCGGCACTTCATGGCCCGGAGGCTCTGCTGGCGTTGGGCCTCCCACCGTGCTCCGGGTCTCTTTTTCACGGCGTCCCCCACTGCCATAGAGTTGCCCAACATGCTCTCGACAGCTGTGCTGAAACGCCCCACGGAGTGGAGCATATTGCGCGCCGGGAAAGGCGCCTAAGGGAATTTCGATAGGGAGGCTCGCTATGCCGGGCGTGTTCGGAGGCAGTAGTGCAAGAAGCGGAGAGGCCGGACACAACCCGCGGCGTGGGCCCAATCAGAGATGGCACTTTGCAGGTCTTTCAGCCATCGGGTTGGCGCGAGGAGGGGGTGGATGTCCCTCGTGCTGGGCAACGAGGTCTGTAAATCAGCCGTCTCTGCTTGGGATAGGGCTATTGGGCCGAGGTTGGTACTCCGGCTTGCGAGATACCGTATTGGGGCTGGGGTAGTCCAGCCGGGCCACCGGATGGGTGACAGGGTAGAGGAGGGGGATGTTGTGGTCCAGCACGAGGGTGCTTCCCCAGTAGTGGTGGGAAGCTACCATAATCGTCACCTATTGGTGGCAGGCGACCGTGTCGATGCGGGAGCCCGCTGCCCCATGGAAACAGGAATACGTCTCAAACGGCACCGTGTGCAGGTCTACTAGGTCCGTGCGGTTGAAGGCTCGCAAGTATGTGTGATAGCCTGTATCATCGGGGTGCGGGGTCCCTTTGTCCGCTGGCCGAACCACCGATGTAGTGTCGGTCACCACCAGAACGGGCGACGGGTTCACGATGCCGGTCACCTTGCGTCAGATGTCCGCCCACCACCTCACGTGTGGCTCACAGCTAATGTTGAGTTGGGGGGCATGGGCCGCCAACACGTGGTGTTCCCCCCATGGGGTTAGCACCTCCATTAGGAGGGCATTAGCGTCTTTTTGCCGCCAGAGGAGGGTAGCCCGGGTGGTAGTCTCGGAGCGGACATACACATTGAGGCCCGCTTGCGTCTTCCCATCGGCGGGGAGCACGGTGAGTCGGGGTCAATCCAAGAAGGGACGGTCCTCCGGGCGCTCCTTGGACCGGGGTGCGGCTAGGATTAGGATGGTGGGGCGGCACGCTACCATGTGCAGGGTGTGCGCAAGCAGCCATTGCGGCAAGTATCTGCTGGGGACATTTAGCCACAGATACCCGACGGCATGAACGTGCTCCGACGTGCCTTCAATTCTGAGATGGGGAGAGGCCGTGGTCCTCCAGCGCCGGGTCGTGCTCCGGGCCGGCAGGAGCAGGCTCTTCCTCGGGGCCCACGCCCGGCTCCCAGGTTCGGGCAGACTACTGGGATGCGCCTGGGTGGCGCCGTATAAGGCTAAATACCGAGGTAAGGGAAGGGGTCCCCGCCGGTTGATCACAAGTGAGCCTAGACTATATATATCGAGTCCCGCCGGCCCAAAGCCCGCGCTCCCAGAACCTTGAAACATGCAAGACGGGATTGCTGTAAGGCATTCACATAGCTCTTCAAGCCAACACTCCAGCCCTTCGACCCGGCGTCTCGGAGAATTTGGGCCCCTGTGGCCCAGGGGATGAGAAGAAGTCCTAGTGTGGCCTTATCGTAGGTGGCCTTGGCCACTATGGGCGTGGTGATCACCAAGGGCGATCCTCCGGGCGGCGTGAGGATACCCTTGTGGTCCCCGAGGTCTAGTTGGGCCGCATCCACCGTTGAGTACCGGTCCCGCCGCTTGATGCAGACCTTCACCGGGGGGGGGGGGGGCGCCGGGGTGACACACGGGACATGCACCGGGTACTGGCATACCAATACCAAAGCCAGGGATGCTTGGGGCACCGCTCGGGGCGCGGGTGAAGCAGACTGGGCATGCGCATACGCCATGGCCTGGAGCCACCAGTCAGGGCGGGTGCTCGTGTCCGGGGTTGGAAGCCTGAGCTTGACCTTCCCCTCAATCACGTAGTAAACCGGGATCCGGAGCCGCCGTAGGTGACGGGCCGGGATCGCATCTCCCTTCCCATTGGAGAGGGAGAAAAAGGGGACCCCCCAATTGAAGTCAACGAACTAAAGCAGCTCGCGTGTCCTCTAGGCATACTCCTCCAAGAGGGGGGAGAGTCCGTCACTCTCAGGGGACTAGTGGCCGGGGAGGGGGATGGCCTTTGGGCCCACCGCACGCATGCGGCGCCCCACGACCACAAACGCTCGTTGTCCAGGAACACAGGCACGGCCTTGCCCCTGCAGTGTTTCGCCTCCTTGAGGGCAGTGTCGGCCATGAGGGCCGCCAGGCGGGATTCGTGCGGGCCCCCAGCGCCACGAGGGCTTGCCGCGGGCGATTTAGGGTAATCCTCCCATGTGTCCGCCGGTTGCGATATGTCAGGGAGGTTGAAGCCTTTAGTGTCGTTCTCCATCACGTTGGCCAGTTGAGTGGCCGTGCCTTGGGAGGGATCCACGTCAATGTGGGGGGCTGAGGGGCTAGGTTGGTTTCTGGGGTCTGACCAACCAAGGCGTCGGGGGCGGCTTGGGGCCAATCCTCCCGAGGGGGCTAAGGCGTAGCACCATCGTCGGGGGCGGGCCTGGGGTCGTCCCCCTAGGGGCAAGTCTCTCCGTCCCCCTAGCCGGTGGGCCCGCACCGATGGGGGCTGCCCTCCCCTACGGGAGCTCCATCGGCAGCGACCGCCTCCGAGGCAGGACTCCTTGTCCTCACAGTTGGTGGGCCCGCGCCTATGAAGGCTGCAGTGCACCGCAGTCGCTCCATGCGCAGGCACTCCATGGTCCGCGACCGCCTCATGGGTAGGACTCCGTGTCCCCCTAGGTGGTGGGCCCGCACCGATAGGGGCGGCGGTGCCCGGCAAGCGCTCTGTAGGCAGCGACTGCCTCCTGGGCTGGTCTCCCCGTCCCCCCAAGTGGTTGGCCCGCGCTAATGGGGGCTCTTGTCCCCCGCAAGCCCTCTATAGGCAGCAACCACCTCCTAGACACGACTCCCCGTCCTCCAGCTAGTAGGCCCGCACCGATAGGGGGTGGTCCCCCGCAGGCGCTCCATAGGCAGTGACCGGCTCCTGGGCAAGTCTCTAGGTCCCCCCAACCGGTGGGCCTCCGCTAATGGGAGCTTCCATGCCCCGCAGGCGCTCCATAGGCAGCAACCACCTCCTAGACAGGACTTCCCGTCCCCACAGCTAGTGGGCCCGCACCCATCAGGGTTGCAATCCCCCTCAAGCGCTCCATGGGCTCTGAGACGCCTCTTGGGCTGGTCCCCCCGTGCCCCCCGCTGGTGGGCTCGCACCGATAGGACCTCAGGTCCCCCGCAAACGCTGCATACGTAGCAACTGCCCCTTGGGCAGGTCTCCCCATTCCCCCAGCTGGTGGGCCCGCGCTTATGGGAGCTACCGTCCCCGAAGGCGCTCCATAGGAAGCGAGCACCGCCTAGACGGGACTTCCCGTCCCCGAACCCAGTGGGCCCGCACCCATGGGGGTTGCCGTCCCCCCATAGGCGCTCTTTAGGCAACGAGCGCCGCCTGGGTAGGACTCACCTCTCCCCCAGCTGGTGGGCCCGCACCTTGGGGGCTGCCGTCCACCGCAGGCGCTCCGTAAGCAGCGACTGCCGCCTGGGCAGGATTCCCCGTCCCCCGACCCGGTGGACCTGCCCCAATGGGGGCTGCCTTCCCCTGTAGGCGCTCCACACGCAGCGACCGCCTGCTAGACAAACCTCCGTGTCCCCCCAGCTGGTGGGCATGCACCGATAGGGGCTGCCGTCCCCCGCAGGCGCTCCATAGATAACGACCGCCAAATGAGCGCGACTACTCGTCTCCGCACCTAGCGGGCCCGCGCCGCCGGGGTTGCTGTCGCCAGCAGGCGCCCCATGGGTAGCAACCGACAAGCGGGCAGGACTCTCCATCCCCCCAGCTGGTGGGCCCGCATCGGTGATCGGTGCTGTCCGCCGCGCGTAGTCTATGGCCAACTATCGCCTCCTGGGCAGAACTCCCCGTCCCGGCAGCTAGTGGGCCCGTGCCAATGGGGGCTGCCGGCCGCCACAGGCGCTCCATAGCCAGCAAACGCCACTTGGCCAGGACTCCCCTTCCCCGCAGCTGGTGAACCCGCACCGATGCAGGCTACCGTCCCCCGTAGACGCTCTATAGACAGAGACCGCCTCCTTGGCGGGACACCCCGTCCCCCCAGCTGGTTGGCCCGCGCTGATGGCAGCTGCCGTCCCCCATAGGCGCTTCATGGGCAACGGCCGCTACTTGGACACAACTCCCCGTCCCCCCAGTTGTTGGCACCGTAGCCCCCCTCCAAATAGGGAGCTCGGCACCATTAGAAAGCCCTGCCCCCTCCTCTCCCCGTAGGCACTTTGTTAGCTGGTGCCATGCCGTGCGAAGGGCCTTGGCGCGATAAGAATACCGTGGCGCGGACCCTTAAGGTTGGCCGCCAAAGGCCAGCCCCGCGAGTGATTGGAAAGAAGCTGGCGCCCTAGCATTGGGCGGTCCGGCTATTAGGGAGCGCATTGCCCGTGCATAAGTGGCCTGGGTGTGGTGTGGTGTCGTCGGGTGTGCTGAAGGCGCTGTTACCAGAAAGCAATGGCCGGGATGTCTACCCGCGGGTACAGGTAAACGGGCGGGGCTGTGTGTGTTGTGTGCGCGCCGTGTGTAAGTGTGTGGATCCACACAGAGAGAGGGGGAGCCGGGAAGACCAGGTTGTCACCCCCCTGGCGACCATCCTTACTCCAGGAGCTCCCGCCGTACCCCCTCCCGCTCCGCTTGCTGGTGCAGGCGTAGCTCCTGCAATGCCCACGCCATCGTGCTGCCTGGGCCTAGGCAGGCCTTCAGGAACGTGGTACGCGCCTGGGCGTGAGTGTACCAGACCCGTATGCACTCCTCGATGACGTGGCGCATGAACTCCGTGCCCAGCGCGTGGGGCCCTGTGCACTCCTGCACTCGAGGTGGGCCCGCTGCATAGAGGGGGTCCGCACGGCTGCTGCCCACTGCTCCAGGATAGCCGGCATCCAATAGGTCGTGGCGTAGCGGGGCCGCCCGCGTCCCCACATTCTGGTCCACCCACGCCCGGCCCCCATCCATGGGACAGAGCGGAGCAGGCCCAAAGGTGGGGCGCTGTTTCGGGCTGCGCTCCACTCAGGAGGCACGTGGCATCCAGCACTGTGTCGCGGTGGGAGGACCGGTGGGCCAAGACAGTCATCGTTGGGACGTTGTCCATACGGTGCACCATGGTGTGGCGCTCCCAGTCATGATCGACAGTCAAGGGGGAGACCTCCTGCAGACATGTAGTTTACTCCCCACCGGGCCGCATAGGCGGCCCGCGCCGGTATTGCGGCCCGATCCTGCAACCACTCGCCCAGCGTTGTCGGTGAGAGCTAAGAGTGGTCGAGGTAGGGCACCGGAGGGAGAAAGGAGTAAGGGCGCCGGAGGAGCCATGTTAGGTCCACCTCTAGCGGCTTCTGCGTCGCCGCATCCACACGGACGTTGAGGTCCGTGATCCACTTCAACGGCGTGGTAACCATATTGATAGCCGAATCCGGGGAGAGGCGCTGTCCCCCCAGCACTGTTGCGTAGAGGTGGTGGACACCATTCCCAAAGTGACCCGCCTCTTGGTACGTGTGGAGGGCCCCCACTGCCGCTTCCTAGTCCGGCGCCACCCTGTATTCCCCTGACTGTTGTGCCAGCCTGCGGACGTACAGACGTACAAGAGGAGGGTCATCGCCTCCCCTTCCTGGGAGGTGTCCACTCCCGAAGCCACTCGGGCCTGGTAAGCCGTGGGTCCGCTCTGGGCGACCCCAGCCATTGTCATACTCGCTCGCGTGGCCCACGCATCCACCGCCACGACATTACCGCGGAGGCTAGCCAACGCAGGCAGGTCGTGGAACCAAATGCCCGACTGAGCCTCGAGGGCCAGCACATGCGGGGGGTCGGTGGCCCGGCCGTGCGGCGCTAGGAGGGCGAGGTCCCCATGGTGCTCCGTGAGATGGGTGTGCAGGGCAGGGTTAAGCTCCTCCGGCACCGTTCCCACGGTATCGGGGGAGTAATAAAGGGGCCCCTTGTTCAACTGCCCCGGGCATCTGTGCGCCACACACTCCGCCGGGTATTTGAAAAGCGCCACGGCTGCTTGGCCTATGGCTATCCACACAAACGGCGGCAGCGCCGCGATGACCGTTACGAGAGGGGCCTGCGATGTTTTGGCCCACTGCCAATAGGCGGCAGTTGGGGGGGCGGCCATCCACACGATGGTGGGCGCCCAGACCCCGGTGCGCTGAAGCCGGGCCAGGGATTCATGGTGGTGATCGCCCCATGACTGAGCATGAAGTGGCGCGTTCACGTGCACTTGAATACCCAGGAGGGCTACCAAGAGGCGGTGTAGCGTGGTGTCGATTGGCAGCGCGTTTGTGGGTTAGTGGCACACCCTGAGTTTCGGCACCCAACTTGCCGCCTCCATCGTATCCTCCATGGCCCGGGTCGCCCGGAGGGGCTGTCCCTTGTGGGACACGGTCACCATGCGGGTGGTTTTGGCCGCTCGGCCTCCAATGACTACGTCCGCTTGGTAGATGGGCACGCTGTATGGCATCTAGTGTTTGGGCGCTGCCTGCCACCGCGGCGGGGGCTGCCTCATTAGGGCAACTAGGACAGCAGTTTGGCGGGTCAGCCACGCCCGTAGTCTTGGGATTCCCTTGCGGGTCGGCGCCCGGTGTTTCAGGGTACGCTCTTGTAGCACGCGCTAGTCCCCTGTTCAGAGGTCGCCTAGGTGATGGTAACCCAGGGACTGCACCGTTTCGTATATAATCGGGGGGATGACCACCGGAAGGATACTGCCATACGAGGTCGGGTAAACTTCCACTTGGGGGCACGGGCCGCCATTGTCCCCACACGGGGGCCCCGGGGCCCAGCACCAGATGGGGGTTGTCCCTAATGAAGGGCCCGGCATCCACATGGGCATGGCCACTTCGTCCACGACTCGCTGCAGCGTGGCTATGAGGTGGAAGCATTTCGGGTGGTGAGTGTACTGCCCCGAGGTAAGCACCGCAGGGCACCCCCCCCATGAGCGCCTGGTGCGTCTGAAGGGAATAGGCCTGGGAGTCCCAGAATTCCTTTTTGGCATAGGCTCCCTGCCGGACCCACTCGCAGACCAATGCGGTCTGCCACGAGTGTGCCGACCGGGTTAAACTCTGACGGCCATGCTCCCATGGCCCCCAGAGCTTGTCGGTGTTGGCGTGGCGGGAGATGCCCGTCACGTGCTTATATGCTCCGACCATGAGAGCGCCATTGGCTGCGTGCACCCGGGCCGTGGGGCGGTACACGCTGGCAAGGGAGAGCAATTTACTCGGGAGTTTGGTCATGAGTACCATCATGGCGGCGTCCGGGGAGAGCCGCTCGGGGCGGAGCAGTTTCAAGAATGACACCCGGATTTCTGGTAGGTTCAGGGGGGCTGTGGGCGTGCCTTGAAGGTATATGTCCGTCCCCATGTGGCGCATGACCCCGGAAGGTTGCATTTCCGGGGCCTCGGCTAGTGCCTCCTGCCGCTTGTTCGGGGTATCTGCTACCCACGTGCGGCCCAGATGGCGGGCGATGGCAGCTGGTGTGGGCGACCGCAGAGGTTGTGGGTGGGATGTCGACCCGTGCTGAATCTTGCGGTCCGGGACATCCGTAGGATTCCCTGGTAGTATGTCCTCTGATCCAGCAGGACTCCTTGTACGCGGCAGGAGTCGCCCCGTTCCGGGAGAACGGTCGTGTCGTCCACCGACATGAGTCCCGGCAAGCGGAAGGGCTCTACCGCAAAAGCCCTGTACGCGATGTCCATGAAACGCAGGAAAGGGAGCGCCGCCGTAGCTCCCGCATGGACTCCCTGGATTGTGCCTTGTGGAGTCCCCAAGAGTTGTGCCAGTCTGCTTGACTGCCACGGGCCCAATGGTAGGGTGTACGAGAACCCCTCGGTGTGAGTGGCGAGGTGGTGTGCCTCCAGTAGGCCCACCTGTGCCCCCGCTATCGGGTGGATGTCCTGGGCGATCTCGTTGAAGAATTTCGCGACATCTGTAATCATGACATTCACTACTCGGTGCTGAAGTCTGGCCAGGTCCAACTTCATGTGCACCGTGCGGACCACCTCCTGGAGGGACTTTCCCCGCATGCCACCCACGAGGCAGGGCCCCCCGAGGGCCGGTTCATAGATGGCCGTCAACACGGGGTAGAAAGCCGTGGGCTCCAGCTTCGAGACGTGGGAGGAGATGGTTATCCCCCGGAGGTTTGCCTCCCAGATAGGCTGGTCCGGGTTCTTTAGGACAAGGGTAACCCACCGTCGCCTGCCCACCGTGCGGCACACTGGGGTGCTGTGCACTACGGCGCAAAGGGTCTTCCGGTCCCCCTCCGTCAAGTACGGGGACCAGGTGATGTCCATGCAGACGTCCACCTCGGGCAGGCGGAGGTCGGGGCCGCGCTTTAGCGGACTGCACCTCCCAGAGGTGGCGAGGTTGGATATATTCGCCGCGGGCTGGCAGGGCATGTTGCGGCAGGAGCCCCAGGTATCGCTGGAAATGGGCCCACCAGTCGGGGTCGTCCCGAATCCGGTAGCTGTGGCGCTAGAGCCTCTGGCGGCTCAAGTACAGGGCAGACAACGTCTCCCTGGGGTCACGAGCGCCTTGCTGTCGAAGGGGATCACTGAGATATCCCGCGGGTGGCCCCAGCTGCGCCGTTTCACCTCCTTCCACTGCTCCGGGGTGGGTTTGAGGTTCTGGGTCTCCTGCACGCGCCTGAGGGCCCTGCGTTTAATCCCCCGGAGACTTTGCTGACGCTGGGCTTCTCCCAGGGCCACAAGGCTCCTTTTGAGGGCGTGTCCCGCTTTCACGGAGGTGCCCAGCATGTTTCGGGCCATCTCCGTGAAGCGTCCTACTGAGGGGAGCATACTGCGCGCCGGGAAGGGCTACTACGGAGCTTTCGATGGGGGGCCTGCTCCGCAGGGCGTGTCCGAAGGCGATAGTGCCGGAAACGGAGGGCCTGGACCCTGCCAGTAGCATGCGCCCAGTCATAGATGGCCCGTTGCAGGCCTTTCAGCAATCGGTCCGGGGCGTCTACGGCTCTCCTGCGGAGCACCGAGCTCCGGAAGTCGGCTGCATTTGCCGGGGACAGGGCCACTAGGCCCAAGTGGTACTCCGGCGTGCGGGAGACCGTATGGGGGCTAGGCTTCTCTAGCCGGGTCACCGCGAATGCGACGGTGAAGAGAAGGGGGACGTGGTGGGCTGAAAGGAGGGTACTCCGCGAGCAGTGGTACGAGGCGATGGTGAACTGCGCCTCGCTGTGGCAAGCGACCGTGTTGATGCGGGAGCGCGGCACCCTAGAAGCAGGAATATGTACCCTGCGGGACCGTGTAAAGGTCCACCAAGTCCTTGAGGTTGAAGGCCCTCAGGATCGTGCGGTAGCCCGTATCTTGAGGGCGCGGAGTCCCCCGGTCGGCGGTCGGGCTGCCGAGTTGGTGTCAGCAACTAGCAGGACGGTTGTCAGCTCCACCAGACAGGTAACCTCCTGCCCCAAGCCCGCCCACCGTCTCACGTATGGGCTACGCCAATGTTGACTTGGGGGGCATGGGCCGCTAGCACATGATGCCGACCCCACGGGGTTAGCACCTCAATGAGGAGGGCGTTCGCATCCTCCTTGCCCCATAGGAGGGATGCCCGGGTAGTTGTCGCGGTGCGGACATACACCTCTAGGCCCGCCACCGTCTTGCCATGGGCGGGGAGCACGACGTGCCGGGTGTAGTCCTGGAAGAGGGAGCCCTCAGGACCCCTGGGGACTGGGCCTCGGCCAGGATGAGGATGGTGGGGCGGCGCGCCGCCATGTGTAGGGCCTGCGCCAAGAGGCGGTGCCGCAGGTACCAGCCACGGACATTGAGCCACAGGTACTCCACCGCGTGCACGTCCTCTGGTGCGCCCTCGATTTTGGGACTACGAGGGGCCGGGGTGCTCCGGCTCCGGGCCGAGCTGCGCCGGAGCGGGCCCGTCCTTGGGGGTTATCACTCCGCGCTAAGTTGCTAGCCGCCTCCTGGGCTGCACGCAGGTCACGCCCGATGAGGCCGAAAACCGTGGTCAGGGAAGGGGTCCCTGCCAGCCGCTCGCCGGTGAGCCTGGGGATTGTCCAGTCACGCGGGGATGGGGCCCGTGCTCCCAGGACCTTGAAACCCACTGGCTTGGCAAGCTGGAAAGCCCGGACGTCGCTTACCCACGAGCCGCTCCAGCCCTTCTAGTCGGCGTCTCGGAGCTGCTCGGCCCCCAGGGCCGAGGGGACCAGGACCACCCCTCCGGGCCTTGTCGTAGGTGGCCTTGGCCACCATGGGCGTAGTGATGATCAGGGGCTTGCACCCACGCGGGGTGGGGGTGCCCTGGTGGGCCGCGAGGTCCATACTAGCTGTGTCAACCAGGGCGTGTGGGTCTCCCCGCTTGACGCAGATTTGGACCGGGGGGGTGGGGCGGTCACTGGGGCACCCCGCGGGACATGCACCGGGCATTGGGAGACCAACACCGAAGCCCGGGTATCCGGGGGCACTGCCCGGGGCGGGGGCGGGGCAGACCAGGCATACGCGTATGCCATGGCCTGGTGCCACCACCCGGGGCGCGTGTTGCCCTCGGTGGTGGGGAGGCGGAGGTGCACCTTCCCCTTGATCACGTAGTACACCGTGATCCCAAGCCCCGGCGGGTGAGGGGCCGGGATGGCATCTCGCTCCCAGCTGGAGAGGGAGAAGGAGGAGACCTCTATGGTGAAGTCCACGAGCTGGAGCAGCTGTGGGTCCGCTTCACATACTTGGCCAGGGGGGGGAGAGGCCGTCACTTTCCGGGTAAGGGGGGCCGGGGAATGGGGGCTTGGGACGGGGGTGGTCTCCTGGCCCGCCGCACGCATCCGGCGCCCAACCGCCAACAAGCGTTCGCTTTCCAGGAAGACAGCGACGTCCATGGCCCTGCAAGGGTTTACCTCCTCTAGGGCGGCATCGCCGATGAGCGTGGCTAGGCGGGACTCACGCCGGCCCATATCGCCTGTTGGGCTGTCGACGGGGTTCGCGGCCGGTGGTTCGGGGTCCTCATCGGACGTGTCCGCCGGTTGTGAGGGTTCCGGGGGGGCTGAGGGCATCAGTGTCGTCATCCACGAGGCCAGGCAGCTGGGTGGCCGTCCCGTCGGATGCATCCACATCAATGGGGGGGGGCAGGGGGGCGTCGGCCGCGCGTGGGGCCTCGGTTCCGAGGGAAGGTGAGATGGAACTGGGCAGCTCACCAGGGGCAGACCAAGGTTCCCGCTCTTCTCCGAGGGCCGGCTCCGCAGCAGCCTCGCTCGCCCCCTGAGGGGCGAGCCGCGCGGGGCATTGGTCGCATTGGCTGGGGCGCCTGAAGCGACAGTTGTCACACCAATCCGGGCTCTTTCCACCTGTGGGGCTTTCCATCGGCGGGGGAGCCGAAGTCACGGCACCTCCCCTGGCCTGGGAGGCTGCGGGTTGGTTGGTGGGCGCCGGGGGGTTTGCCATAGGGGATGGCGGGGCTCATCCTCGAGCTCGTTGCGGGCCCACCGCAGGGGTGCCAATGCCCATGAGGTTCCGGGACACGTCCACGGCTGTGGACTCGGGGTGGTCGGGCCGGGGGGGCCCTGCCTCGGCGCTCGCGGGCGCGGGCCTTTCGGAGCTGCGCCAGGCGTTGGGGTCACAGGGCTGCCCGGCAGCTGTGGGCATGCACGGGCGAAGGCGACTTGCTCGGCCATCGGTGGCCACTCGTTGTTGTGCAGGCGGGCTCATCGGGGCCGCGGTGCGCCGCTACCGCAGCTCGGGGGCCGCCACCTTGCCCTCAGGCCGTAGGGAGCCACGGTCTCAGGAAGGGGACACCTGCTGTGCAGTTGGGCGCGCCGCGGGGGGGGGGGGGGGCTTTGTGGTAAGCGGCGAAAGGTGTCTTCGGCTGCGCCGGCCGTCGGCACCTAGCTGGGCTACTGTTCCCGCGTATGTAGCACTCGCGGCGGCTGGCTAACGGCATTAGCTATGAGGCGCCGGACATCCGCCTCCGTGAGCGGGGGGTGCGGTTCGCGTGCGGCGGGGCTTCCCGGGCGCGCAACGTCTCCCGCCGTCCCTCCGCCAAGGCGTTATGTCGTGTGTACACCGTGAGGCCACGCATGACACCTTGGTTCACACAGTGGGCGGCCGCCAGGAGCCGGCCTGGCTGGGGCGCCGGTGTTCCCAAGGCAACGCCGACCACTGCACACGCAGCTAGCGCCTGCGCGTTAGTCTGGGAGGTCACGTACCCATGGTTCTCCCCTCCATGGAAGACCTCCGCAACCACCACCGCCCCATCCAGCCACATGAAGCGGTTTGCGAGGTGACGGCGGGACCATCCTGTCGGAAGGCGCCGGATATGCATGACGGTCGGTGCATCTGGGGCACGGGCCCGCTGCGGGGCTTCCGACGCTCTTTCCGGGGGGCGCATTGCCTGGGTCCCGGAGACCTGGGGTGTTCTGTGTTACGCCGTCACCTTGTTTCTGGGGCGTGCGCGGTTGTTCACTCCGGGCTGACCGTGCCTCCTGCTTGCGGGGAGCCAGGAGGCCTGCCGTTGTTTTCGTGCCCGCAAGGGCCTGTGCCGGCGGCCTGTGCGGGGTGCCCCTGGGTGGCCGGGCTGCAGGCTGCCCGTTCTTTTTATCCCTACGCTGGCGCTTGCGCAGGGGTTCTTCCCGCGGCATATGCGGGGGGCGAGTCTCGGGAGCAATTCGGCACTCCCCGATGCCCCCGGGCAGTGAGGCAGTGTTTAATAGGAGTTGCACTGCCCACCGCCCTTGGGCTCTTAGGCACTTTATTGCAGGAATTGCACCGCCCACTACCCCAAGGCAGTGAGGCGGTGCACGGCAAGACTTCCACTGCCCACTGCCCCTAGGCAGTGAGGCATTGCGTTTGCAAGAGTTCCACTACCCACAGCCCCCGGGCAGTGTGGCAGTCGATGCAAAGGTTCCACAACCCACTTCCCTCCCCCCACGAGTGCAGTCCAGCATGGCACACACAACGCAGTGCAGTGCATAGCAACAAGCAACTTGGCAGCCCACAGAAAGCACTGATGGTGCAGCGCGTCCCACGCGGTGCAGTGGGCCGGATAGCACCTGTGTGATTGGGCACAGGCGTCGGCACACGACAGCAGGAGTACTGGCCAATTGCAACGGTGCACTAGTCCGGCTATGCAACAACACACTAGCACACATCGCGCACTTAGACACACAACCCTCTAGTTTACCTGCATCGGTGGGTAGACAATCCAGCATTTCAGCAAACCACAACAAACCTGCCCCGCAGAGGCAGCGAGGCAGTGCTGGACAGGAGTTCCAATGCCCACTGCCCCCAGGCAGTGTGGCAGTGTATTGTAGGAGTTGCACTGCCCACTGCCCCCAAGCAGTGAGGCAGTGTATTGCAGAATTTCAACTGCCCCTTTCCCCAAGGCAGTGTGGCAGTACACTGCACGAGTAGCACTGCCCATTGCCCCCGGGCAGAGTGGTAGTGCATTGCAGGAATGGCAGTGTTGACTGACCCCAGGCAGTGAGCTAGTGCATGACAACAGTTCTATTGCCGACTGCGCCCCGGCATTGTGGTAGTGCCATGCAGGAGTTCCACTGCCCACTACCCCCAAAGCAGTTAGGCAGTGCATAGCAGGAGTTCGACTGCCCATTGCCCCTAGGCAATGAGGCAGTGCATTGCAGGTCTTCCAGTGCACAGCGCCTCCAGGCGGTCCGGCGATGCAAAGCATGACCTCCACTGCCCGGTGCCCCCGGGCAGTGAGGAACTGTTTAACAGGAGTTCCACTGCCCAATGCTCCAAAGCAGTGAGGCGGTGCACGGCAAGACTTCCACTGCGCACTTCCCCTAGGCAGTGAGGCATTGCGTTGCACGAGTTCCACTGCCCACAGCCCCCGAGCAGTGTGGCAGTCGATGCAAGAGTTCCACAGCCCACTGCCTTCTGCCCACAAGTGCAGTGCAGTGCACAGCAACAAGCAGCGCGGCACCACACAGAAAGCACTGATGGTGCAGCGCGTCCCACACGGTGCAGTGGGCCGGATAGAACCTGTGTGACTGGGCACAGGCGTCGGCGGAGGAGTGCCGGCCAAGGGGGACTGTGCACTGGTCCGGCTATGCAACAACACACTAGCACACATGGCGCACTTGACACACATCCCTCCCGTTATACCTGTAATGGTGGGTAGACATTCCGGCATTTCGGCACACCACAGCACACCAGCCCCGCAGAGGCAGTGAGGCAGTGCTGGACAAGAGTTACACCGCCCACTGCCCCCAGGCAGTGTGAAAGTGCATGACAAGAGTTCCACTGCCCAGTGCGCCCCGGCATTGTGGCAGTGCCATGAGGGAGTTCCACTGCCCACTGCCTCCAAAGCAGTGAGGCAGTGCATAGCAGGAGTTCCACTGCCCACTGCCCCCAAAGCAGTGAGGCAGTGCATAGCAGGTGTTCCACTGCCCACTGCCCCCAGGAAGTGAGGCCGTGCATTGCAGGCTCTCCACTGCACACCGCCTTCAGGCGGTGTGGCGATGTATTGCACAAGCTCCACTGCCCACTGCCTGGGAGCAAAGAGGCAGTAGGTTTGCCGATGTTCTGCTGCCCACTGCCCAGTGCCCACAAGTGCAGTTCGGCGAGGCACACACGGTACAGTGTGGAGCACAACGCCAAGCAGTGCGGCACCGCACACAAAATACTGACGGTGCAGCACAGCACACGCGGTGCAGCAACCCCCATAGACCCTTTGTGACCGTGCACAGGCGTCGGCAATACATTACCATCCAAGTGCGACAAAGCGTAGGTCACGGGTGCACAACAACACACTAGCACACAGTGCGTACTTAGGCACACAGCCCTCCCGTTTACGTGTATCCGTGGGTAGACATCCGCGCCATTGCCCTGTGGTAACAGCGCCTTCGCAACACGACACCACACGTGCCCCCCAAAGGCAGTGAGGCACTGCTTGACAGGAGTTCCACTGCTCACTATCCCCAGGCAACGTGGCAGCGCGTTGCAGGAGTTGCACTGCCCAGTGCCCCGTAGGCAGTGAGGCATTGCATTGAGGAGTTCTACTTCCCACTACCCCTAGGCAGTGTGGGAGTACACTGCACAACTACCCAATTTCCCCAGGAAGTGAGGCACTGCATTGCAGGAATTGCAGTGCTAACTGAACCCAAGAGGTAAGGCAGAGTATGACAAGAGTTCCACTGCCCACTGCGCCCAGGCATTGTGGCAGTGCCATGCAGGAATTCCACTGCCCATTGCCCCCAAAGCTCTGAGGCATTGCATAACAGGAATTCCACTACCCACTGCCCCCAATGAGTGAGGCAGTGCATTGCAGGACGTCCAGTGCCCACGCACCCAGGTAGTGTGGCGGTGTATTGCTGGGGTTGCACCGACCACGGCCTCCAGGCGGTGTGGCGGTGCAAAGCAGGACCTCCACCGCCCACCGCCCGCGAGCACAGCGGCGCTAGGTTTACAGTGGTTCAGCTACCCACTGCCCAATGCCCCCAAGTAGAGCGCGGCGAGGTACACACAGTAGAGTGTGGAGCACAACGTGAAGCAGTGCGGCACCGCACACAAAATACGGACAGCGCAGCACATCACACGCGGTGCATTAGGCCCCGTAGACGGCGCCGACATCGGTCCCCCTACCCGGATACAGCCCGGCTCTTGCTCTATGGTGCGCCAGACAAAAGGCGCCGGCCCTATTGGGAGCCTAGAACGGCTACCCATATTGGCCCTCCACATATGACGCATGAGGAGCCTCCGCGCAAACGCCAGCACGGGCGTAAGAAGGGTTGGCAGATGGCAACCCAGCCATCTACTGGAACACCACAGAGGCCATCTACCCAAGCACTCATGCGTACGCAAACAACGCCAGGCCTTGTGCCCCCCTCGCCCACAAGCAACACAATCACTCCGGGGTGGGAACCTGCAAATGCCCCAGAAAAGGGGCACCAAGGTGACACGGACCACCTTGGGTCTCAGAGGAGTGGAAATGCCCCCCTTGGGAGAGCGGCGCCAGCCCCGCAACAACCCCGCAATAGGGATGCGCCTACCGTCCTGCATTTGCAGCGCCTCGCGGCGGGGTGGTCCCGCCGCCACTTTGCAGACCGTTTTGTGTGGATGGATGCAGTGGTAGGAGTTGCGGAATACTTCTGTGGGGGAGAGAATCATGGTTACGTCACTTTCCGCTGCAATGCTTAGGCGGTGGTTGCATGCGATGTGGTCAATGATGCCCTCGGAGCGGTTGCACCCCCACGAGGGCAGTTGCCGGCAGTTGTCCACGGTGTTCACTATGATGTCCTGCGTGGCCTCAAGGTGTACATACAGAATGACGCCCCGGGGGAGGGACATCGCGAGGCGCTGCCCACCAAGGTGGCCCCCCCGCCCTTGGACGCCCCGCCCCCCCCCCCTCACGGAGGCAGACGTCCGGCGCTTCATACCTGACGCCGTTGGCAAGCTGCCACACATGGCCCCTACACATGTGTGGCCGCCCAACCCGGGAGCCGGCGGCATGCACCGCCGGCCGTGCTGTACTATCCCTGCAGACACGCCCGCTCCCCCCGGCGCGCCCGGCTGAGCAGCCGATTCGCCCCTCCCAAGGCCCTAGTCCCCCACAACCGAAGGACCAGGAAGCGGCGCCAGAGCTGCAGCCACGAACGCCCGTGG
This sequence comes from Eutreptiella sp. 'Long Island Sound 2002', assembly GCA_964036045.1. Classification (NCBI taxonomy): domain Eukaryota; phylum Euglenozoa; class Euglenophyceae; order Eutreptiales; family Eutreptiaceae; genus Eutreptiella; species Eutreptiella sp. 'Long Island Sound 2002'. The sequence goes on from OZ038379.1 coordinate 157,839,722, forward strand.
CCCCGGCCGACTCGCCAAAGCCTAAGACGAGCGGCGGGGATGGGCGAAGCAGCTGGCTTCGCCGGCGCCTACCCGCTGTTGCGAGGGAGGCCTCCAGCCCCTGCCCTGGGCGGAGCCCCAAAATGCCCGCACCCGCAAGCGGAGTGGTGGGTGCCCCCCCGGTGCGGACTCCTTGACCACCCGCCGTTGGTGGGAAATGAGCTGTCCAAGACCTTATGGAGGTGGATCCCCCTGCAGCGCACCAGCACGCTGCACCCGATGACGCCTGGCCAGCACATTTGGCCAACCCCCAGCTGACGTACAGCCGGCCGGCGGCCCCCCAGGCCCCGGAGTCGCCCGGGATCTGGCCCCCCTGGCGCTGGAGAGCCCCACAGGCTAGCCAGCCCAGGAGTGGTGCGAAGCGTGCCGTTGCCGGCGACCCCGCCCCTACGGCTCGTGCCTCCCGCGGCCAACCCCCCAAGTGACCAATAGGTCCATTGCGAGGCCCGCCGCCGAAGTTGATCCCGGGCCTGAGCCCCCTCAGAACAATCGCCCCTATACCGTCGTAGCGCCCTTGGCTGATGAGGACTCAAGCACTCCCGCCGCCCTCCAGCCCCCCCCCCCCCATAGACGTACACGCCTCCCAAGGCACTGCCACCCAATTGGCCAACCTCCTTGGGGATGATGCAGGGGGCCTCAGCCCCCATGACATCTCACAGCCGGCGGAAACGTCGGACGAAGACCCCGAGTTGCCTCCTGAAGGCCCCCCCGAAGGCCCCCCAGGCGATATGGGCTAGCACGAATCCTGCCTTGCGGCACTCATCGCGGACACTGCAATGGCGGAGGTAAACCCCTGCAGGGCCATGGACGTCGCTGTCTTCCTCGACATCGACGCGCCTATCGGCGGTGGATCGCCGCATGCGCGTGGCGGGCCAAGAGGCGGCCTCCGTCCCCAGCCCGCACTATCCTGAGAGTGACGGCCTCTCCCCCCTCTTGGAACGATATGCCAAGGGGACCCGTGAGCTGCTCCAGCTCATGGACTTCACCCCGGGGGTCCCTTCCTACTCCCTCTCTAGTTTGGAGGGAGATGCTGTCCCGGCCCCTCACCCGCCAGGCTTGGCGATCACGGTTTAGTACGAGATCGAGGGAAGGTGGAGCTCCGCTTCCCGACACCCAACGGGAACACCTGCCCCGGCTGGTGGCTCCAGGCCATGGCATATGCGTATGCTTGGTCCGCGCGCCGCCACCCCGGGCGGTGCCCCTGGACACTTGGGCTTTGTTGCTGATATGCCAATGCCCAGTTTATGTCGCACGAGGAACCCCGGTAGCCGCCCCACAGCCGGTGCAGATCTGCGTCAAGTGGGGGGACCGGTATACCCTGGTGGACACGGCTTGGTTCGACCTCGGGGACCACCGCGCCACTCTCACCCTGCCCGGATGTACGCCCTTGGTCATCGTCACGCCCATGGTGGCGAACGCCACCTACGACAAGGCCCGGGGAGGGCTGGTCCTGGTCCCCTCGGGCCCAGGGGCCCAGCACCTCAGGGACGCCGACTCGAAGGGCTGCAGTGCGTCGTGGATAAGCTACGTCCGGGCCCTCCAGCCTGTCCGCCCCGTGGGGTTCAAAGTCGTGGGAGCGCGGGCCCAAGCCCGGCGTGACTGGATAGTCCCTAGGTCAGCGTCGAGCGGCCGGCAGAGATTCCTTCCCTGACCATGGTGTTCGGCCTCATCGGATGCGATGACAATTTGGCTCTGGCTGAACGGTTGTTTTCCTTGTAGGGCTTGTGAGACCTTTGTTGTTTGGTGACAGGTTTTTCTAACCAATGAGTTTTGTTGCGAATCACATGGTCCTTGAGACAAAGCCCAAGCTCAAGTCCTGGCACGTGGTCTGGGAACCAAGTGCCGTGAGGGGCGCTAGGCGAATCGAGGAGGCCCGATTTCGGGGCTTCAACGTCACCGGCACGGCAACGGCCTACCTGGAGCGACGGGCTGCGGAAGAAGGCCGAGAAAGAACGACGGCAGTCGAGACTTCCGTGGTTTTGCATATCGGCCGTGGTGGCGGTCGAGAGGGAACCGTCACCGGCGTCAAGGGCAACGAGGTCCATGGCAGGCTGCGGGGGACAAGGGTGGCCGAGCGGGTCACAAAGGGGAACGAGAGCGTGGCAGGGGCCAGCAGGCTTGGCACCCTAGGCGGGGAGAGGGACCGAGGGAGCCGGGCCAGGCGCGGAACACACCCTGACAACGCCCGAAATAACCACACTGGTGGGCATACTGCGTTGGCAAGGGGGACCGATCAAGCCGATTAAGAATGGGGGTGGGGCCGGGGGCCAAATCCAATTTACGTTGTAAATTGCGTAAATTTTTGTAAATTGCGCAAAAAGTGGCGTGGAACCCATGTGTTTTGCATGCTACTAGATGTAGGGAAATATCACAAACCCCCCCCCACATTGCCCACATGTGATGTATATTTGTGTTTTTACCCCATTTGTACCATGTTGCTGATGTTTAACTGGTACATTGCAACATGAACCACTACTGAGATAAAAGTAATTAGTTGTGTTTTTGCATGCCGCCAACGCCGCCCCCTTTTCCCTGCTATTTCGTTTTCATCAAGCCGCCAGTGCCCTTGAGCGCCAGATATCGCAAGAGGAGGCGCTATACAAATGTCGTTTGTTGCGAGGTGCTTTCAGTGGAGATGAGCAAGACGGGCCGCTATACAAATGTCGTTTGTGGCTACCTGAAGATCCTGCATTCGGAGCAAAACCCCGGCCCGAGTGTAGCGCCACATTCTTTCTGGGGCGCACGCACTGCGTTCATTCTTTCTTTCTTGTTTCTCCTTCCCACGGTTTGTTGTGTGGCCCCTCGAGTTGGGGTTAGGGACTCACAATCCACGCTTTGTTGTGTGGCCCCTGGAGTTGGGGTTAGGGACTCACAATCCACGGGTGTGTGGCCCCTCGAGTTGGGGTTAGGGACTCACAATCCACGCTTTGTTGTGTGGCCCCTCAAGTTGGGGTTACGGACTCACAATCCACGCTTTGTTGCGTGGCCCCTCGAGTTGGGGTTAGGGACTCACAATCCACGCTTTGTTGTGTGGCCCCTCGAGTTGCGGTTAGGGAGTCACAATCCACGCTTTGTTGCGTGGCCCCTCTAGTTGGGGTTAGGGACTCACAATCCACGATTTGTTGTGTGGCCCCTCAAGTTGGGGTTAGGGACTCACAATCCACGCTTTGTTGCGTGACCCCTCGAGTTGGGGTTAGGGACTCACAATCCACGCTTTGTTGCGTGGCCCGTCGGGTTGGGGTTAGGGACTCACAATCTATGCTTTGTTGCGTGGCCCCTCGAGTTGGGGTTAGGCATTTACAATCCACGCTTTGTTGCGTGGCCTCTCGAGTTGGGGTTAGGGACTCACAATCCGCACTTTGTTGTGTGGCCCCTCGAGTTGGGGTTAGGGACTCACAATCCACGCTTTGTCGCGTGGCCCCGCGAGTTGGGGTTAGGGACTTACAATCCGTGCTTTGTTGCGTGGCCCCTCGAGTTGGGGTTAGGGACTCACAATCCATGCCTTTTTGCGTGGCCCCTCGAGTTGGGGTTAGGGACTCACAATCCATGCCTTTTTGCGTGGCCCCTCGAGTTGGGGTTAGGGACTCACAATCCATGCCTTTTTGCGTGGCCCCTCGAGTTGGGGTTAGGGACTCACAATCCATGCCTTTTTGCGTGGCCCCTCGAGTTGGGGTTAGGGACTCACAATCCATGCCTTTTTGCGTGGCCCCTCGAGTTGGGGTTAGGGACTCACAATCCATGCCTTTTTGCGTGGCTCCTCGAGTTGGGGTTGGGGACTCACAATCCATGCTTTTTTGCGTGGCCCCTCGAATTGGGGCTAGGGACTCACAATCCATGCTTTGGGTTGCAAGCGTAGGGCCGACAGGGTAATGGGGTTATGGGTGTATGGGGTCCAATCCTCGCTTTTGGGAATTCCTCATAGCCACTTGGCCCAATCAAGTATGGCGTTGCGTTGAATGTTTTCTCCCGCCTTAGCTTTCTCATGTAACGCGGGTGCGGAAGCAAGACCCGGCTGCAGAGTGGCAAGAGTTTGCTACCCCTGCTGCTGCTCCCCGCCATTTCAAGTCGGAAGGCGCCCCGTCAACTTTGCAACAAGTGCAAATCGAAAGCGCCGCAAAGAACGGAAAGCCACGGAACGGCTTTGAGATCTTGCTCAAGCCCCCTGCCCCCGCCTCGCCACAACAGTCCCCAAAGCCCCCAGCCGCCGTCACAAAAATGATTACACACGGAATCACAGAAGACAGAAACATAATGCAAACACCCCCCCTTCCCTGCCAGGTTGCTGTTTCCTCTTGTTTGCCCTGTCTGCAGACCATCCACAGGATTATCACGACCCTGTTGAGGGTCTGGAAGCGTGGATCGAGGAGGATCCGGCGGCCCCCGAGTAATGGCCGCGGGCCATCAAACAGTGATGCCATGCAGCTAGCAACATAGAATTTCCGTGGCGTTTTGTTGTCTTGTTCTTACTTGTTGCCTGTACTGCCTGCTTTTTACCTCCCCACTGTAACCTTTCCATATATCCTCTGACCCTTCCACCCACATCGCGAAACTAATGTACGTACTCCACCCCAATCACCCTCCCCCCCTCTCCCTTGATGCATGTGCCGCTCTTTTTGCAGTTTGTTGTGCAGCTTTTTTGCAGCATTTTTCTGTCTCTGTGACAGCACAATTTTTGGACCACAACCTGGGTCCATGGTACATGTCCTAGCCCACGATACCCCCTCCAACCCTGGCAGTGCGTGGGCAAACCCGCCTAAAAGAAAACCCAGCCTGCCGGTCTATATAAGTATGTACACACAAATTTTTTTAATTCCAAACCCGAAACCAGTCCTACAAACGGTGGGAAAACGCCACTTGGGGTTGCAAGGCTCAAGCAACCAATGTTCAAAACACCATATTACAGTGTTTTGAGTTCTGTAATTGGTTGAGTTGTTGGGTGACACCGTCCGTTTTTTAAATTTACACGATTTGTACAGAAATTTACACCCTCTTGGAAAAATTTACAACAATTTACACAATGTGGGGGCCGGAGGCCAAAACCGCTGTAAACCCCGTAAATAATCGGCTTGGGACAGATGCGCCGGGGCCCACCTCGACGCACCTCTGACTTGCTGCGGGGGTTCGGGTCAGCTCAACCAGGTGTGGGTGTAGGGTGCCAGCGGCGAGTGGATGGGATGGAGGACTTGCACCGCGTGTTCGAGGAAGGTTGGGGGGCCCCTATGGGAGCCTGGAGGCTGGTTCGAGGGGGCAGAGTGCTATGTGACGAGAAGGAGGAGTTGTACACGGAGGTCATATTTATGTACGCTTTTGCGGTGTATGAGGGGGGGGGAGGGCGATGCGGGACACTCCGGGGAATCGTGGGGACACAGGTTGGAGAGGGGGGGGGGGGGACAGACGCTGGAAAAGATGATGGAGATGATGCGGCTGCAGCGTGAGCTGCTGCAGCTGCTGCCCGCCAGTACAAGCAGCCTGAGGAAGGAGGAGGAGGAGGAGAAGACCGGCAAGGGGAACGAGCAGCAGCAGCAGGACAAGGAGGAGCCCATTACGCCGCTCTTGCTGGCCAGTGTGGAGAAGATGGACGGCGCCCCGCATCTGCCTCGGTGGATGTTTGGGGGGGTGCTTGGGGAGGAATGGGTGGCTGAAGACCCGGAAGGGGTAGAAGGGGGGGATGGGGGCGGGGTTGTGGATTCCGCCATCGTCTCGACGGATCCGGAAGACGGGGGGGGGGGGGGGCTTGGGATAAGTTCGTGTCAGGGATCTGGCTTGGTATTGTCCACAACCAACGTGAGTATGGAGCTAAATCGGGCGGTTCCAAGTAGGGGGCAATTGGGCAGCAGACACAATCGAACGGCGGAGGTGGGGGGGGGGGTTGCTATCACGCCACCACGATTTTACAAGGTTGTGGAACCGGCATTGCACCACGGGGAGCTGTGCTTTAAGACTATGGGAAGCAACTCTAAATGGGTTCCGTTGTCGGTCAAGCCAAGCGAGCCATGCTAGCGGGGCACCTAGAAGGGGGTGAGCCGGGGGCAGACCCTCCATTGGAGGGTGTACCGTCCCCATTCGACAGGGTGAATCGCTGCTGACGATCCCGTGGATGGGATGGACAAGGGCACATGGGGGCTGGGGCTCAGACGGGCAAGAGACGTGGTGGGCGCAGTGATGCGGGTTCGCATGGGTGCGACTCTGGGATGCGCAGGAGCAAGAGGCGGTGGATAGCCCGGAAGCGCTGGCAGTTCGTTCCGTTGCTGACTGCACCTCCGGGTTTTTGGGGGGGACTTCCGGGAAGGTATGGAGGTTCGGCAGTGGGAGCCCGGGGAACGGGAAGGGGGAGGTCCTTTCTGGATACTTGTTGCATGAGTCGAGAGATGGAGCCTTGTCGTCCACAATGCGGGGGACGATCGCAGCCCTCCTGATTGCCGAGGCCAAGGGGCCGAATCCCCGCATTAGTGGCTCCGATTCACAGGCAACTTGCCAAGAGTGCGGGGAGTCTTGGGTTCGAATTTTTCCTGGTTCCCCGGGTGTTGCGAGAAGCGGCGAAACCAAGGTGGGGGGAACCAAGTGGAAGACTCTTGGTGGCTCTCATGTGAGTGTTGTGGTTTGCTTTCCTCAGGGTTGGTGAAGCCGCATCCATACAGGTGGCGGATATTCGGGGGGGAACGCACTTGTGCTTTGGCCTACCAAGAGAGGGATCATTGGTCGGCGATGACGCAGGTGGTCGCAGTGATCGAAGGCAAGGGGGGTTGGGGTACCTGCGCGATGACACGAAGGGTTGGGAGGGCGAAGAGAGGGTGGTTCCTGGGGGACCACCGGTGTATGCGACTGCCTTGGCGGGTTTCCTTCTAGGGACGGTGTCAGAGGATGGGAGGTGGCTACATCACCCATTGACGCCTCGGGGTTCCCCTCCGCTTCAGAGCAAGGGGCAAAATCAGAAGTGGCCCATAAATGGGGAAGGTGGCTACATCACCCCTGCCGCCACGGGGATCCCCTCCGCTTCAGAGCGGGGGGCAAAATCAGAAGTGGCCCATAAATGGGGAAGGTGGCCACATCACCCTTGCCGCCGCGGGCATCCGCACCGGTTCAGAGCGGGGGGCAAAATCGGAAGTGGCCCATAAATGGGCACGGTGGCTACGTCACCCGTGCCGCCTCGGGGATCTCCTCCGCTTCAAAGCCGGGGGCAAAATCAGAAATGTCCAAAAAAGGGACGAAATGCAACGTCACCCTAGCATTATGGGGGGTCCGTGGCTCCCCCCCCCCCCCAAGATGTCGGAGCAGCAGAGGGGGGGGTTTCTGCAAAATTCTATAGCGTGGGGGGTTTTGAAAACCCCCCCTTTTTTTAAAATTGTCCGAGGGGGGGTTTAAAGGGTGTTTTTCGACGCAGACACATCATTTGTGCGATTTTTTTGGTGGTATTCTTTTGGACTGCACATCCCGCGTTTTGTCCTTGCCCCCAATTCAGCCGGCGTGGGCACACGGGCCGCCGGAAGCGTGGTTCATGTCCTCCGGGAGGTGGGAGGATAAACGCACGGCCATGGCGTATGCAAAGGATTTTCGGGATCCAAGAGTGCTTGGCAACCTCCTCCTGCCGTGGCCCCGGGACGGTGACACTTTGGAGTTCCGGGACCTGGCAGCGAGCTAGGTTTGGGCGGGGGTGCAATTCACATCAGAGATGCTTGGGGGGGGGGGGGGGCGACAAAGGCGCGGGGGGGGGGGGACCTCGACTTGGATGTCCTTGGCCCAGCTGCCGGGGTTTCGCGCTCCTCCGGGGCCAGAGGTCGCAACGGGCGGAGCGTCGACGGGAGCGATGAGGGAGTATCCTGGGATGCGTCCTTCTTAGACAATGTGTCCCTCTCGGAACTCACCTTCTCCATTTATGGGCCACTTCCGATTTTGCCCCCCGCTCTGAAGCGGAGGGGATCCCCGAGGCGGCGGGGGTGATGTAGCCACCTTGCCCATTTATGGGCCACTTATGATTTTGCCCCCCGCTCTGAGCCGTGGGGATCCTCGAGGCGGCAGGGGTGATGTAGCCACCTTCCCCTGGCTGCGTTGTCATGGTTCTGACCGAAATCTAGCCTATGTCCCATGCGCCAATGGGCACACCGTGCATATTACACAACTTTTCAACGAGTATTTCAACGGCAACGTTGAACGTGCCTTAACAGATCGGCTGCGGCACACGGCACAAACCGCCCGGTTTGGTCAGACCCCCACGAATGTAAAAAATGTTGCATTGCCTGACAATTGCACTTTTGATGAGGACGCGGTCACGGTGGGTGCTATCTTTCTTGCACTTGTGACCTTCATATGGCGCTCCAAACGGACGTGTTCCGTGGACACATTCATTTTTTCATGGTGCACCGTTGACGGTGCACGGGTTTATGGTACCACGAAGGAGGCACTTGCGACGGTACATGCCATCCCCGTAACGGGTCAATTTTTGCCTTTTGTCGCCATGACCAGTGATCCAACCTTGTTGCAGTGGACGGGGCGGTTTGGTCCGGAATGTGAGTTTCGGAATGGGCATGTTGTTTTTCTTTAATGCCCAAATGAATGCCGCTGGTCGTTGGCTGATTCCAGTGGGCACCCTGTCTGCCTTTGTGAAAACTGCAAAGGTACCCAATTGTCGTGAGTTGCGTGTAGAGCCATACGCTGCTGTGGCACATACTAGCGTGCGGCCCGCGGAAGCAACAGAATTTTGTTTGTGTTGTGGAGCGGCCATTGCTTTGGCAAGGATGTGTCATCATGTGGCATTGCACTTGCAAAAACGAGAGGTGGTAACGGACCCAAGAATGCATGGTGAGGCCGAATTTTGTGGTTTTTGTGGACACACAACAGGCACGTGTACCACAAGTATTGTGGGCAAGAAAATTAGTAGCACATGCCCGTGTGTGGTCCCATTGAAGCTCGCAATGGCCATGCGCAAACAAGAAAACATGCCCCGTGACTGTCCTATTCCTGGGTGTAGTGCCACCCCGTGGGTTTTGAACATCAAAACTCACTTGGCTCGGTGCCATCCAACCGTGTCACCCAACACCGTTGATTTGACGGAATGGGTTGTAGTCCGGCACGACGATGAGAAAAAAAAAGAGGCGACCCCAAAAAACTCCCCATTGTGACGAAGCCTAAGATCACTTTGAAAGTGGCAACTGCGGTGGACAACGAGAGTTCGTCCTACTCTGAAGCCTCTCTTGGACGCTCCGATTGGGACTGGAAACCAGAGGAGGATGCAAGCTTTGTGCAGTCTAGGTCTTCCGCAGATAACGATTCGTCCAGCGGTAACGAGAGTGACGTAACTTCCTCTTCTTCCTCACTCTCCTCCTCTCCCACCTCATCTTCCGGGGTGGAAGTTCTCCCGCAAAAGAAACCTATGCCTGGCAAGGGCACAAAGCGGCCCATCACCGCAACCACGCAAAATGCGAAGAAGCCTTGCACGGTGAAGACGTCAAGGCGGAAGAAGTAGGCGGAGCTACATGCACACACACACACACACACACACACACACACACAACGTCACAAACGGATACCTCCCCCACCCTCTACAGCTCCTCGCTCTTCCTCTCCTTCCCTTGTAGTAGCATGCACACTAGGACTGGAAGGCCCACATAATGGCGCGGGGAGGCAGGCTTCGCCAGCCATAGCCTTAAGGGCCCCCGAATTGCGTAGGCCGACCAGTATAGTCACCCCCCCCCCTTCTTTTATGCCCTTCCCTTTGACGGATTTCCCACCCCATGGTGTATTTGTAACCCCATGATGCATTCCGAACCCCATGACGGACCTTGATGCGGGTCAACCCCCATGCCCAATTCAAACCCCATGGTGTACTTCGAACCCCATGACCGCCTCGGAGACCCACAGTCCCGAGGTTTCTGGGACACACGGCCGGAAATATCCAAGCCGATGAAACCCTACCATAGACATTGGTAGGGGCGGTGTGAATCGTCGGATCGCCCCTCAGCCGCATACCCAACTGTTCGGAGGTGCCCGACACTATGTTCTTCAATGGGGGGGGGGGGGGGGGCGGTGTGCCGTTTCTGCGGGCAATACCCCCGCGCAGCGAAAAACCCCCTTAACCCCCCCCCCCCCAAAACTCCCCTTTTTTAAATTTGGCTCGGGGGGGGTTTCAAGCATGATATCCGATTTCCGAGAATCCCCCCCCCCCTGCCAAGGAGGCGGACACGAGGCGCCCGGATTGGGAGGGCAAATGTGCGCCCAAATCCGAAGGCATGAGCCAGCGGCAGGGGGGAGGGGAAGGGCACCAAAACGTGACGACAAACTTGTCACTTCGGAAGCCTCCACTTCCCCTAGTGGGGGAGATTTATCCGCTAAGGCAGGCGCTAGAAGGAGGGCTTCTGAGGCTCCCGCTGCTGGGCCAAGGGGGCACCAGCTGGCGGTGAGGCCATTTGCGTGTCCTCGGCCTCGGACGGGGACGCTGGGGGATGGGAGAGGTGCGGGGTAAGGGGGGGGGGTTCGTTATGGGTGCCACGCCACGCTAGGGCGTCGGGGGGTCCGAACCCCCTCCGGTGCAGGGTACCATAGGGAATCGAAGAAGGCCACCTGTGGCTCCTGCCGGGGGTACGACTGGGCCGAGGACAACGGGTGCGCTGGCGGGAGTTTCGGCTGGGCGGGGGGGAAGAGAACACACCGGAGGGGGCGTTGTTCGTCGCGTGCGACCTGCAACAGGGGCAGGGCTTTCGGTTGGACGGGGGGGGGGGGGGGGCAAAGTGAACCACGGTGGCCGGCACTTGTTCAGTGCCCAGCGGAGTTGACGCGGGTGGCGTTGTGGCTGTCCCCAAGGATCAGGGTCAACCTTCTGCGGCTCTTGGGTAGATGCAGTGTCTCGGGAAAGGGAAAGGGTTTTCGCCGCAGCGGAGGATTGGGGGATGGGGGAGATCGTTACTTGTTTGTTGGGAGTCATGGGGGACTTGACTGACGATGCATTGGAATCTTTGGCCCACCTGGGGACTTCCCCTTGGCCCAAGAAAGCGTCGATTTCGGAGGAAATATTGCGCAAGGGGTTGGGGGAGGTGGGTAACTTCCCCATCCCTAGGGAACTATGGATTGAACTCGTCCTAGCGGGCCTGCCGGAACGATTGCGTGGGGTACGGCTACCAGAGGGCAAGGGTTACCTGAGCCCTGAGATGGAGGTGATGTTGGAAGTCCTGAAGGAGCAGGGGGTTTTTGCCGAGGTGCAGCTCTAGCAGGGTGAACAGGGGGGTCCCAATTGTACCCCTTTTGTTATCCCTGGATTTGCACCCCGGGGAACGCAGCGGACACTCGCACCCCATTTCATTTTGGCCTCTTGGACGTGGTTGCAGGAGTTGCATTGCCCACTTCCCTCGTAGTGAGGCAGTGCATTGCAGCATTTCCACTGCCCACTGCCTCCAAGCACTTTGGCACTGCATTGCAGCAGTTCCAGTGCCCACTGCCCCCCGGCCTTGAGGCAGTGCATTGCAGAAGTTGCTCTACCAACTGCCCCTAGTCAGGGTAGCAGTGCATTGCACGACTTGCACTGGCCTCTGCTTGCAGGCAGTGTAGCTGTGCGTTGCAAGAGTTCCATTGCCGACTGCCCTAAGGCAGTGTGACAATGCATTGCAAGAGTCTCACTGCCCACTGCAGCCAAGCAGTGTGATACTGCATGGCGTGATTCCCACTACCCACTGCCTCCACGCATCCCGGCGGTGCATTGCAGGAGTTCTGCTGCCCTGTGCCCCTAGGCAGTGAGGTGGTGCCTTGCACGACCTCCACGGCCCACTACCCCAAGGCAGTGAGGCAGTGCATTGCAACAGTTGCACTGCCCACTACCCCTAGGCAGTGTGGCACTAAATTGTGGGACTTCCACTGCCCACTGCCTCCAGGCATCGTGGTAGTGCATTGCAGGAGATCCCGCTGACCACTGCCCCTAGGCAGTGAGGCAACGCATTGCACGAGTTGCGCTGCGCACTGCCCCTAGGCAGCGTGGCAGTGCATTGTACAAGTTCCACTTTCCACTACCTCTGGGCCATGAGGCATTGCATTGCAGGAGTTGCACTTCCCACTGCCCCCAGGCAGGGCAGTGAGCCAGTGTAATGCAGCAAGTCCGCTCTTTGGGCATTAGGCTCTTTAGGCGCGTCCTAGGCAGAGCCCCCCGTCCCCCCAGCTGGTGGGCCCCCGCGTTGCAAGAGTTCCGCTACCAACGGTCCCCAGTTGGTGTGGCAGTGCATTGCAAGCGTTGCAGTGCCCACTGCCCCCAGGCAGTAAGCCAGTGCGTTACAATAGTTCCACTGTCGACCGCCCCCCTCCACTGCCGACCGCCCCCACGGCGATGAGGCAGTACGTTGCATGAGTTCCGCTGCCAACCCTAGTGACCTAGATTGAAGTCAATATGTTTAATATTTGGCCAAAAATGAACACGTTAATCTCAAGCTTCAATTTTTTTAGGGGGGGTTTGGGGGTTTGCCGTGAAAATTATGACCCCACGGGTTGGCTTACGGGCTTGGGTGTCATTTCCTCCCGTGGGTTGGTGGGGGGGTCCTACCCCCTCCTACACCCTCTCCTACATGTGGTTGGTTCAAAATGTTAAAATGGCTCTCGGCTTTAATTTTTGTTTTGGGTTTTTCCATTAATATTTGGAAAGTTGAAAATTCAAGGGTGGCCGGCATGAATATTATACTCAAAGATATCAACTCATTTCCCCAAATATTAACCCTCTTAACAATGGCACAACGCAACATGTAATGCATCATGTGTGTGTTTATGTTTGTTGTCCATCGCCATTGTGGCCCATTGGGTCCCTATCCGGGCCCTCATACCTCATGGGAGCCCGTAGTGGGGTCTCACATCTTCGGGGGTCCGGATGGGGGGTTAGTGGGGTTCGTGGGGTTAGTTGGGTTAGTGGGTTCGGTGGTAGGGTTTGCGTTCGGGGGGTTAGACGCTTCGTTTATCGGGGTGGGGGGTTTGGCCTTCTTCTTGCCCGCCGCCCTGGCCTCTTCCCGGTTCCGCTCGGCCTCCTCGGGGATGGGGAAGAGGAGGGAGCGGCTCACCTCGTAGAGGGTGGGGCCGCCGGGGTATTCCACCCAAACGGCACCGTACTTCCGCCCATGCATACCACGGATGGTGCCCCTCTCTAGCCCGTTGGGGTAGGGTACGTGGACGACCGTCCCGAGGATCAAATGCCCGGGACGGTCGTCCTTCTTCTCGGCACCCTTGGGGCTGTCGGTCTTGGTGGTGGTGGAGGGGGTTTGCGGTGGCGGTCTTGGGGGGGTTGGTGGGTTTGGGGGCGGGTATGGCCTTCGTAGGCCGTGCGGTGGTGGTGGTGGGGGGGGTTTTGGGCCTTTTGGGCCGGGGGATCCCCCCGTCGTCACTTTGGTCGGACGACTGGAAAGAAAATTTCGTTTGTTGGGGGCGGGTAGGGGGGGTCGGCATCGCTTGGGGGGGGGTTTGGGGCGGTGGTGGTGGACGCCCCCCCCCCCTCCTCCCCCTCGCTGACCCCGCCCCCTCCCATGCTTCCCCACATCTCCACATCCCCCCCCCCCCCCGCATACCCCACCTCCTGCATACGAGCCCACTCCCTGCGCCGGAAGTGGCGCGGCGACACCCATACACCGCTCAACACGCGTGAAGTCTTCCAGTCGTGGAGACCGCGCAACAGAGCAAGGCCCAGGGTCGGATCCCGGGCCACGATGCGATGGAGCGCCCCCAAGGGTACTTCCTGGGAGCCCTTCTCCTTCTTCTTTTTCTTCTTCTCCTTCGTCTCCTTTTTCCGCCTATCCGAGGAGTCTTCGCTTGACTCCTCGGTTGGCGGTTGTGCGGCGGGAGGAGGAGGATCTGGCGCTGCTGCATGAGCTGCTGCTGGAGGAGCTGCTGGTGCAGCTACTACTGCCAGTCGCTGCTCCACCTGCGCCATCTAAGAGAAAGAGAGGACAAAAACAAAAATCATTTTTGTGCCCCCCAGTTAATTTCTGCAAATTAATATTATCCATCGAAAAATTATCTATTATATCAAATATTAATGACCGCGCCCATTGATATTAATCTCGAAATATTAGACAAGTCGCCGCAAATATTAATTCGTATACGCAAGCAAGCGTGCACAGGCAAAACACACCATGGCTTCGTTGTTCGCTTTGAGCATGTCGGCCAACATCTTTTGCATGGCCGAGGCGTCCATGGCAAGGAGAAAACAAAGCTAGTGGTGGGGAAGCATGGGTGGAGGGCGGGGGGTTATGGGTGGCCATGAGTTGGGCGGTATGGGGGGTCCTAAAGTTGCGTAGCGGGAGGTCAAATTTTAAAAACCACCACTCCCATAGTTGTGAAACTACCTCCCCCTCCCGCTCTACTTGGGTTGCCCCCGGCACCCCCCCCCCCCCGGCCCGAGTGGTCATTGTATGCGCGCTTAAGGATGGCATTGAGGCTCTCAACGACATCCGCCCACACGGCACCCAACCCAACCCCCAGGCGGCGTGCATTGGCCACGCCCTCGGTGACATCCCCCTCTGAATAGAGGAGGTAGTTTGATTGACACGCCTCTTTGCAACAATGTGCACCGTAGGCGCGTGCCACCTCGGCCGCACCTAGGTCCCCGCGGGGCGGCTTGTCCGTGTACAACTCCCGGAGGAGGTCACAGATGGCCACGACGGCTTGCCATTCACCATCCTCCGGGACGTAGTCCAACAACGGACCAAGTTCCTCCCACGCGAGGAACAACGCATGGGCCTCCTCCCCGTCGGGTGCCCCCGTCGCACCCAACTTCACACCCGTGCGGGCCCGGTAGAGGGCCCGTTGCACTGCGTCGGTGTTCTCCTTGGGGAGGTCCGCGAGGCGTGTCTCAATAAACGCCACTTGGAGTCGACCAATGGCCATGCAACAATGGAGGATGCATAGGAAAACCATGCACCCGTCAACCACTATGTTCGGATCCCCTATGCATCCCCCATTCTCCAAGCTACGCCCGGTCTCCTTGTAGCGGCGGCGGGCCGCCTCCTTACGGGCCAAGGTGCGCCGGGTCGCCACGTTGACCCATGCCGCCGCAACCTTGTCCCACACCCCCATATTGTAAATTGAGCCCACCATGGGCGAGGTGGACACACCGATAAGGCGCCGGCCGACTGGTTGGTCTCCCCCGATGACCAACCTGCTTGGCACTCAGCGCGACACCCAATAAAATTTCTCGCCATCTTGTATGGCGTGCAATACCTACAAAAAGGACATGGACTAATATTTACATTCATTTCTCGAGATTAATATTAAGTTAATTTTTCAGTCGGCGTTAATATTAACCGAAAACAAGATATTAATCTCGAGAAATTAACGCAAAAAACGCCAAAATTAATAAACAACGAATGGGCCACAAAACTTCAAGTTGTCGGCTCATATCGTTGCAAGTGCCGCCATGTCCTTGTCCCCGCACACGGCCATCCCCATCACCCACAAGTACGCGGGTGTGCGGCCCCGTGCGCCATGGTTGAGGAGCCCAATGGAGAGTTGGGTCCAACTACCACCGGTGAACGGGTACGCATCCCCACGCACAATGAAGGTCAGGGGCCTTGTCCAATGGATGGTGTCCACTAGCGGTGGGCGTGATTGGACGTACCGGGCCCATGAGGGTAGCGGCCAAGAGCGCCCACTCACGGGGGGATCGGGGACGGACACGGGTGGTCGTAGGTCAAGGGGGGTGACCAACTGCTTCCACGTGTCCGTGAACGAATCCTTAGTGGGGATGGGGCGGGAGAACGGGAGGCCCGGTGCGGCCTTGTAGGCCGACCCCCGGCGGCTCATGTACTCCGACACGTGCCGGAAGCCGAGCTTGGGGACGTTCAAGTCCATGCGGAGGCCGATGAGGTCCGGAGCCGGCAAGAGGTGGGAGGCATATTGCTTCACCGCCTCCACTTGCTTAGTACGAATAAGGGAGGGGTAGCCAACCTCCATGGCCTCGGACCATCGGGCCCGGGCCAAAGGGGATGAGGCCACCCACTCACCAAGGAGTCTGGAGACCAAAGGGTCCCGCAAACTCTTGGCTCCACTCAAACGCACGAGCGTCATGCCAAGCTCGGTAACGGTGTCCCGAGACAAAGGCATAACAAGGGCTATACAAGGGAACATGGTGGTGTGGAGGGGGGGGAATGCGGGCAACCGGAGGGTGGGTGTCCAAGACACCCACCAACACAATATTGCAACCTGTCTACTATACCGTTGTGCAACGATATACCACGTAACACCCCTTATAGGTCCGCATATGTGCATGGAAAAATGGGTACAACTGGCCCAATCGCAACAATTTGACTTTAACCTCTTAATATTTGCGAGATTAATACATTAACGCCTTCATATATTAAAAATGGAAAATTAACATCTTGACTTTAATCTAGGTCACCGGGGCACTGCCCTCATACACTCAGGCAGTGGGTTGCAGGAGTTCCACTGCCCAGTGCCCGTGGGTAGTGAGGCAGTGCACTACAGGGATACCCCTCTTTAGACATCGACCGCCTCTTGGGTAGGAGTCCCCGTCCCCTCAGCTAGTGGGCCCGCGCATGGCAAGAGTTCCGCTGTCCACCGCCCCCAGGCGGCGTGGCAGTGTATCGCAGGATTTGCACTGTCTACTGCCCCTAGGCAGTGAGACAATGCATTGCAAGTGTTCCACTACCCGCTTCCGCCAGGCAGTGCTTTGCAAGAGTAAGTTTCTTTAGGCAGCGACCGTCTGCTTTGCAGGACTCCCTGTCCCCCCATTTGTTGGGCCCGCGCATTGCAGGATTTCTATTGTCCACGGCCCCAGGCGGTGTGGCAGTGCATTGCAGGAGTTGCCCTGCCCAATGCCCACAGGCAGTGAGGTAGTACATTGCAGGAGTTGCACTGCCCATTGCCCCAAGGCAGTGTGGAAGTGTATTGAGGGAGTGGCACTGCCCACTGCCTCAAGGATGCGTGGCCGTGCATCGCAAGAGTTCCACTGCCCAGTGCCCTCAGGCAGTTCGGCATTGCATTGCACAAATTCGACAGCCCATTGCCCCAAGGCAGTGTGGCAATGCATTGCAGGGATTTCGCTCTTTACAGCAGTGAGCGCCTCCTTCGCAGTACTCCTCGTCCCCCCATGTTGGTGGGCCCACGCATTACGTGAGGTTTGGTGCAAGCCACCCTCAACCGCTGTCGCAGTGCATTGCGGCAGTTTCACCCACCACTGACCCCAGGCGGTGTGGCAGTGCATAGCGCAAGCTGCACTGCGCAGTGCCCCGAGGCAGTGAGGCAGTGCAATGCAGGGACTACACTGCCCAGTGCCCCCACACACTAGCGCAATACAATGCAGGAGTTGCACAGCCCACTACCCCCTGACAATGCTTCACTGCATTGCAAAAGTGTCACTGCCCACTTCCCCCATACAGTGGGGCGGTGCATTGCAAGATGTGCACCGCCTACTACCCCCAGGCAGTCTTGCAGTGCATTGCAAAGGTTCTAGTTCCGACTATCCGCAGGCAGTGTGGCACACCATGGTCCCCATGCACGAGTTCCGGTCTTTAAGACTTTCATTGCAGGAACTCTGAAACGAAGCGAGCCCGAATTCAATGAGACAGAAAAGCGCCAAGTACCTAAAGGTTCTAGGCCCAAATGGTGGCCAAAGCGGCCATGTCTTTGTCGCCGCACACGGCCATCCCATTGACCCACAAGTAGGCGGGTGTGCGGCCCCGTTTGCCGTGGTTGAGGACCCAAACAGACAATTGGGTCCAACTCCCTCCCGCACACGGGTAGGCATCCCCGCGCACAATAAACGTGGGGGCCGGTCCCAATCCATGGTACCTGAAGGTTCTCGGCCCAAATGGTGGCCAAAGCGGACATGTCTTTGTCGCCGCACACGGCCATTGCAATGACGCACAAATAGGTGTGTGTGCGGCCCCGTTTGCCGTGGTTGAGGAGCCCAATAGACGATTGGGTCCAACTCCCTCCGGCACACGGGTAGGCATCCCCGCAAACTATAAACGTGAGGGGCCGGTCCCAATCAATGGTGTCCACTAGTGGTGGACGTGATTGAATGTAGCGGGCCCATGAGTGCACGCGCCAGCTGCGGTCACTAGCGGGTGGGTCGTCCACGTTCACTGGGGCACGCACCTCCAGCGCCTTAGCCATATCCTTGCACGTGGACAGGTAGCGGGAAAGTGTGGCACGTAGAAGCCGTATAGTCAATTCCTCGCCGGGTCATGAACTCTGAGAGGTGGCATAACGCCGTCTTTGTGACACCGAGGTCCATGAGGAGCCCAATAAAATCGGGCGCGGGAAAGAGGAAGGAGGCGTATTGTTTCACTGCCTCCACTTGCTTAGTACGAATAAGGGAGGGGTACCCAACGCCTCCGACCATCGGGCGCGGGCCAAGGGAGATGAAGCCACCCAGTAAACAAGGAAGTGGGAGACCACAGAGTCCCGCAAACACTTGGCTCCACTCAAACGCACAAGCCTCATGCTAAGCTCGAGAATAGTGTCTCGAGGGAAAGGCATAATAAGTGCTACACAAGAGAAAAGAGGGTATGGAGTGGGCAGTTGGCGGTGGGCACAAAGAAGAGGACTAACGGTTGGAGAAGCATTCCTTAGGCAATGCAACATCTCTCAAAACCCATTGGGCAACATTCTACCACATTGAAACCCCCTCAAGACCCTAGCATAAGCATGCAATTGACGGCGCAAATAGTTTCAAATCTAGAAAATACTAAGTATTCTCGTTCGACATGTTAAAACTTATCGGTTTAACATTTGACACCTTTCAAAACTTAAACTGAAATTTGATTATATTGGATTTAACGTAGGTCTCTAGCGCTACTTGGTGGTGTGCACCGCCCTGCACTATGTGTGCCGTCCCGCACTGCACTTGTGGGTAGTGGGCAGTGGGCGGTGGAACTCGTGCAACGCACTGCCACACCGCCCGGAGGCTTTGGGTGGTGCAACTCCTGCTAGGTATTGCCTGACTGCCTGTGAGCGGTGGGCACTAGAGCTCCTGCTATGCCCCGTCATACTGCCCAGGGCCAGTGGGCAGTGGAACTCCTCGTTTAAAAGCGAAAAATTACTTAAAATTTAGACCGAAAGGAAATTGAAGCTAAAATTTATACGAAAAATTGATTCTCGGCTATTAGTGCACACACTCGCCTGTAGGTGGTGCAGTAGATTCACGACTGCAAAATTTTTTGTTGGGCATCTAGTTGGGTGCGTGCTGCGCTGATCCTTCGGGGTGACCAGGCGTTCATTCGTCGCCTCATTGGGGTGTCCAGATCACCCCAAGTGGGGTCTATTTACAACATGGGGGTGTGGGACGAGGCAGCGGCGGCCTTGTTGCGGGTGGACATGCGCCGGACTTTGGACAACCAGGCGGCCGCCCATCACCAATATCAAGTTCATGGGTCGGAGCTTGGATAAAGGGGGGTGCATAGCGGAACCTCACATCGTGGTTGACCGGTGTTGGGTTTTCCTATGCATCCTCCATTGTTGCATGGCCATTCTGCGGCTGCAAGTCGCGTTTGTGGAGGCGCACCTGGAGTCACTCCCCAAGGACAATGCGGAGGCCGCTTGTTTTGTTGCAACTCAGGGACTCGGCGTTTTGCGGGGACGATGTGTGCCCCTTTCGTGTCGTTTGGAGCGAGAAGGACGGGGAGCGGTGCGTGGGGTTCGGGGGGCTCCACAAGGTCCTCGCCGAACACCTCCGCTTGGGTTGGCCGTGCTCCGCGGCTTGAAGGAGTGGGAGCACGGCCGCCAGTGCTCCGAGCTGTGGGGCCCCTCTAGGCCCTACAAGCCCACTTCGTGCGCACACTTTGGGGAGGTAGGTCGGTTGGGGTGTGAGGATGCGGGGCTTTGGCTAGGGATGGGAGTTCGGGACGCAAGGGAGGTGAAGGCACAAAGAGAGGGGACAAGCACCACCACCACGCCCAACCCACCCCCCCTCCAAGCCTGACCCCCCCCCCCAAGAAAGGCAATGGGGGCAACCCCCCCCCCCCCCTCGCAAAGAAGCAGAAGCGGTTCGACTCGGACTAGGGCAATGAGGCCGACAAACCCGCCTCTTCCTCTTCGTTGTCCTCCGCCGAAGACACCCCCCCCCCCCCCCCGGATAAACCCCCCCGAAAGTCAAAGGCCGTCCCCGCCCCAAAAGAGAAGGGGCGGGAGAAGAAGGCGCGGGGGGATCGGAAAGAAGCGGGGGGGGGGGGGGTGAAGAAGGAGGAAGGCGGGGGACCCCCCATCCCCTCGTGGGAACCCCCGCCCACGTCCCGTATGGGGGCAAGGTAGAGGTGGGCACCTTCACTGGTGTCCACACCTGCAAGAGCGGGGTTGTTTGGCTGAGATACCCAAACAAACCCAAGCTCTATGAGTTCGAGCGCCACCGCATCTTCGGCATCGATGAGGCCGCGGAGGCGCACCTCCAACAGGTGCACAAGGGCAAGACGCCCTCCCCTACCCCCCCCAACGAAGCCGGCTAACCCCCCGACTAACCCCGAAGAAAACCATCAACCCAACCCAAATACCCCCAGTAACCCACCTGACCCCCCAAGCGAAACCCAAGCTACCCCGGCACTATGGGACTCGCAAACGGGCTCCCGGCAGGTGTGACACGGCAAGAATGGCCGGAACGGCCAAGCACATGAGCCGCGAAGGCTAAGGAGTATGTTCTATGTGTTTTCCTACTTGTGTAGGGAGGTTTCACTTTTGGAAAGTTTGTTTAAATTTTGTTCGTTCAAATTTCTATCGCAGCGACGCATAATATTGAAAATTTACAAATTTTAAACCAAAAATTGATCTCAAATGTTAAAGCCGAGAGCCATTATAATATTTTTACACATCACGACGGGTGGACCCCCCCCCCAAACTGAGGCGTAAAACGGTTGACAAACACACAAGGCACCCCGTATGGGGTTATAATTTCCCCGAGCAACGCCCCTAACCCCCTGTAAAAAGTGCATACTTTCGTTTATTCAATTAATTGTTGGCCAAAACTTGAATATATTGGATTTAATCTGGGTCCCTAGGGAGTGCGGCACCACACCCAAAGTACCGATGGTGCAGCGCGCTTCAAGCGATGCAATGGGCCTATCAGACCCCATGTGACTGTGAAGAGACATCGGCAGAGCAATACCGGCCAAGTGCAAGTGTTCATTGGTCCGGCTGCACAACAACACACTAGCACGCAACGCGCACTAAGACACACAACCCTCCCGTTCGCTTGTACCTGTGGGTAGACGTCCCGGCCATTGCCTTGTGGTAACGGGGCGTTCGGCACACTACACCATGCCCTGCTTGGTGTGGGATGCCTTGCCATGTGCGGGATGCCCTGCGGTAGCACTATGCCTTGCTGCTGCAGGAGACACTTCCGCAGCAAGGAAGCGGCAGAGGGTTCAAGCCCAGAGCGCGATGGCGCGCGGGCCGCCCGGGGGTGGGGGGCACGGCGCGCAGGGATCGCCACCAACGCTCTGAGGCGAGGGATGGAGCCCTGCCGTCGCGCCGCACCTAGGGCCGGCGCACGCCCCCCCCCCCCCCTCCCGGGCGACCCAGGACCCGCAACCGCCAACGCAGGGCAGAGCAAAAGGGACCACAACATAAGCGCGCTTCCCGCCGAGGACAACACATTCTCACACAGCACGCGCGCAACACACACAGCCCTCCCGTTTACCTGTACTAGTGGGTGGACGTCCCGGTCATTGCTTTCTCGTAACAACACTGCTCTCGGCACACCACACCACACCACACCACACCAAAACAACACTACACAAACCCACACCACACCACACCACGCATGACTGAGATGACTAACATGGTCAGCGGGACGGCGCTACTGCCTCAGGTAGCGCCGCCGCATGCCGCCGAAAGCGGAGAGGACCGCCGTCCCGTGGCACCCGCTGAGGATACGCAACGACCCACGGCACCTGCCCACCGCCAATCCCCTTCCCTTGGAGGGGACCTGAAGGGCACCACTGGGGCCGCGACTATGATAGTCGTAGCAGAGACGACCGTACTGCTTATCGCCGGTCCTACGGCACCCCGGAGGGGTATATTGAGCCACGATCGGAGAGGCATGCCCAAGGCGGCCACCGCCCGCCCCTCGAGGTAACAACCGCACCCCCGCCCGGCGCGACAAACGCCCCCGCCGTGACACGCCCAACATCGCCCCCGAGAGAGGGCCCCATGGGCGGCGAGACGACCATGACCGGCGCAAACAGCGGTCCCCTAGCCCAGAATTGCCAAGGGCTTGCGCTGTGATGCGCCACACACAAGGCGCTGGCCCGACTGGGAGCCTCGAACGGCTTCCCATACCCGCCCTCCACATATGACGCACGAGGAGCCCGCGTGCAAACCCAAGCGTGGGCGTCAGAAGGGCCGGCAGACGGTGACCGGGCTGTCTACTCGAACTCCACACATGCCAGCTACTGAGGCCCTCACGGGTACGCAAACAACGCCCACCCTCCTGCTCC
Source organism: Eutreptiella sp. 'Long Island Sound 2002' (assembly GCA_964036045.1). Lineage (NCBI taxonomy): Eukaryota > Euglenozoa > Euglenophyceae > Eutreptiales > Eutreptiaceae > Eutreptiella > Eutreptiella sp. 'Long Island Sound 2002'. The sequence continues at coordinate 157,862,161 of OZ038379.1, forward strand.
CCCGCTTGCAAACAACACAGTCACCGCGGGGTGGAAACTCGCAAAGGCCCTAGGAGAGGCGTACAGGGGCAATGCACACTAACCCCGTTCTCCGAGGTGCTGTACATGTCCCCCCCGAAAGAGTGGCGCAAGCCCTGGAGCAACCCCGCAACAGGGTTGCGCCTACCGTCCTGCATTTGCAGCGCCTCCTAGCGGCATGGTCCTACCGCCACTTGGCGGACCGTTTTATGTGGATTGATGGAGTGGCAACAGTGGCGGAGCCCTTCTCTGGGGGAGAGAATCATTGTTACGTCATTTTACGCTCCAATGCTCAAGCGGTCGCTGCATGCGTTGTGGTCGGTGCTGCCGTGGGAACGGTTGCACCCGCACAGGGCAGTTGCCGGCGGCTTTCCACTGTGTTCACTATGCTTTCATGCATGGCCTCACGGTGTATACACGCCATGGCGCCCGGGCGGCGGGCCGCCGGGAGCTGCTGCCTACTCAAGTGGCGCCCCCGCGCTCGGATCGGCCCCTCCTCACGGAGGCAGACGCGCGGCGCCTGATAGCGGCCGCTGTAGGCCAGCCGCCACATGTGGCGCCTACACAAGTGAGGCCGCCAACCCACAAGCCAACACCTAACACTGCCGACCATGCCGTGCCGTCATTTGCCGGCAGGCACGCCCCCCCCGCTGTGCCCAGCTGAGCGGCGGACACCCCCCTCCTAGGGCCGTGACCCCCCCCAGCTGAAAGCCCATGCAGCAACGCCGAGCTGCAGCAACCAGGGCCTGTGGCCGCGACCGACTGGCTGAAGCCTATGACGACAGCCGCGGTTGGCCGGGGCAAGCAGACTTTGTCGGCGCCGACCCATAGAGGCCAAGCAGGTCCCCGGCCCCCGCCCTGGGCGGAGCCCCACAACGCCCGCACCCGCAAGCGGAGTGGCGGGTGCCCCCCGGTCTGGGTCTCCAGAATGCCCGCCGTCGACAGGGGTGCAACTGTCCCAAGACCTAATGGAAATAGGCCCACGTGAAGCGGACCAGCATCCTGCGCCCGCTGACGCCCAACCGGTCCCCGCGGCCAGCCCCCAGCAGACGATTCACCGGCCCATGGCCCCCCAGGCGCAAGAGAGCGCCCGGAATCCGGTCCCCCACGCGCTGTAGAGCCCCACGGGCGAACAGGCCTTGGCGTGGTGTGACCCTGCCACTTATGCGTCCCTGCCCCTGCGGCCATCGCCCTGCGCGGCCCATCCCTCAAAAGACCAACAGGGCCATCGCAAAACCCGCCCCCGAAAATGGTCGCGCGCTTGAGCCCCCTCAAGAAGACTAGCCCCGTGCCGCCCCACCCTCCTTGGCTGCTAAGGCCCCAAAAACTGTCGCGGCCCTCCGCCCCCCCCCCCCCCCCCCGCTTGATGTTGACGCCACCCAGGGCACGGGCACACAAATAGCCGACCTCATGGAGACGATGCTGACGGCCTCAGCCCCCATGACATCTCACAACCGGCGGACACGTCGGACAAAGACCCTGTGCTGCCTGCCGCAGGCCCCCGCGAAGGCGTGCCAGGCGATATGGGCCAGCACGAGTCCCGCCTTGCGGCACTCATCACTGACACTGCCTTGGAGCAGGTAAACCCCTGCAGGACCATGGACGTTGTCTTCTTCGACAGCGAGCGCCTGTCGGTGGTGGGACGCCGCGTGCGCGCGGCAGGCCAAAAGGCCACCCTGGTCTCCGGCCCCCACTCTCGTGAGAGTGACGGCCTCTCCCCCCTCGTGGCACATTATGCCAAGCGGACCCGCGATTTGCTCTAGCTCCCGGAATTCACCCTGGGGGTCCCCGCCTTCTCCCTCTTGAGGTGGGAGGGAGATGCCATCCCGGCCGCTCACCCGCCGGGACACGGGAGCATGGTTTACTACGTGGTCGAGGGGAAGGGCAAGCTGTCCCTCACGACCCCCGACAGGAACAACCACCCCGGCTGGTGGGTCCAGGCCATGCCATGTGCGTATGCCCACTATGCCGCGCCCCCGGACGCCCGGGCTTTGGTGCTGATATGCCAATGCCCAGTGTATGTTCACCGAGGAACCCAGGCTACGGCCCCACCCCGGTGAAGATCTGCATGAAGCGGGGGGAGCGGTATGCCGCGGTGGACACGGCCCAGCTGAACCTTGGGGACCATCGGGCCACTCTCACCCTGCCCGGAGGAACGCCCTTGGTCAACCACGCCCATGGTGGTCAAGGCCACCTACGACAAGGTCCGGGGAGGGCTAGTCTAGTCCTCTAGGCCCCAGAGGCCCAGGAGCTCCGGGACGCCGACCACAAGGGCTCGAGCGCGGATAAGGTACATCCGGGCCCTCAGTCTGTCCGCCCCGTGGGGTTCAAAGTCTTGGGAGCGTGGGCCCAAGCCATGCGTGATTGGATAGTCCTCAAGCTCACCGGCGAGCGGCCGGCAGGGACCCCTTCCCTGACTAAGTTGTTCGGCCTCATCGAGCGCGACGTGCGTGCCGCCCACGAGACTGCCGACACCTCGGCACAAGATGTCAGCCCCTGCGCGAGCCTACTCCTGCCCAGCCGAACCCGGCGCCGGAGGACCCTGGCTTTTCGCCCTCTCAGAATTCCTGGCAGGCCAGAGGACATGCATGCCACGGCGAATTTGTGGCTCAATGTCCGTGGCAGATACCTACCGCAGTGCCTGCTCATGGAGGCCCTGCACATGGCGTCACGCCGCCCCACAATTCTAATCGTGGCCGAGGCCCCATCCAAGGCCGGCTCTGAGGATCCCCACACCTGGCACGTCGTGCTCCCCGCCCATGGAAAGACGAGAGCCGGCCTGGACGTGTATGTCCGCGCCGGGACTCCCACCCGGCCCACCCCGCTCATCGGCAAGGAGGACGTGAACGCCCTCCTCATGGAGGTGCCGACCCTGTGGTTAAGCAACACGTGCTGGCGGCCCATGCCCACCAAGTCAACATTGGCGTTCAGCCATGTGTGCCATGGTGGGCAGGCATGTGGCGCGAGGTCGCGTGCATCGTGCACCCGGCGACGATTATGATGTTGACCGACTCCAACTAAGCAGCCCCACCGGCGGAGCGGGGAACTCCGCGCCCCGATAGTACAAGCTACCACACGTTCTTGCACGCTTTCAACCTCAGGGACCTTGAGGACCTGCACCTAGTCCCGCGGGGGACGTACTTCTGCCAAGGGACCGCGCGCTCCCGCATCGACACGGTCGCCTGTCACAGCGAGGTGCAATCCACCATAGGTTCCTTCCACTACCGGGGAAGCACCCTCCTTTCGGACCACCATGTGTCCGTCCTCTTCACCGTTGCCCATCCGGTGGTCCCGTTAGACAAACCCAGCCCCCATCCGGTCTCCCGCACACCGGAGTACCACTTGGTCCCAATGGCTCTGTCCCCAGCGGATACGGCCGATTTCCAAAGCTCAGTGCTCCGGACGACAGACGTCGACCCCCCATTTGCCCCATCTCGATGGCAAAAAGGCCTGCAGCGAGCCATCTATGATTGGGCCTACACCGCGGGCAGGGTCTGGGCTCTCCGCTTCCGGGATTACCGCCTCCGGGCACGCCCCACAGAGCGAGCCCCTCTCTTGAAGTCCCCCGAGCCCCCTTTCCCGGCGCGCAGTACGCACCCCTCCGTGGGATGTTTTACGGCGACAGCCCAAAACTTCCTGGGTAACTGCGTGGCGTTGGGCCACGCCCTCAAAAGGAGCCTAGTGGTGTTGCGGGAGGCCCAGCGCCAGCAAAGCTTCCAGGATATCAAGCGCCGGGCCCCCCGGCGTACAAAGGAGACCCACACCCTCCTACGCACCGCGGAGTGTTGGCGGGTGGTGCAACGGCACAGCCGGGGCCCCCCGCGGGATATCTCCGAAATCCCATTGGACAACAAGACGCTGTTGAACGCCAAGGAGACCTTGTGTGCCCTACATGCAAGCCGCATACGGCTTAAGGGCCACATCTACCGGACGCGGGACGACCCGGAATGGTGGGCCCCGTTCAAACTATACCTAGATCTCTTGCCACAGCATGCCCCGTGGGCCCGGGAAGCCTCTGTCCAGCCTCGCCACCTCTCGAAGGTACAATCCGAATAAGGCCCGCGGCCGAGACCTGTGCCTACCAGAGGCGGACGTCTGCATTGACATATCCTGATACCGGCACTCGACGAAGGCGGACCACGTGACCCTGTGCACTGTTTTGTGTAGCCCCTCAGTACGCCGCACGGTGGGCAGGCGTGCATGGGTCACCCCGGACTAGCCCATCCACGAGGGAATTCGCGGCATCATAGCTTTCTACGTCCTAGTGACGACCATCTACGAGCGGGCCCTGGGGGGCTTGTGCCTCGTAGGAGGCATGCGAGGAGTATTCCTCAAGGAAGTGGTCAGCACGGTGCACATGAAGTTAGACCTCGCCAAGCTCAAACACCGGGTGGTGGATGTCCACATCACGGACCCTGCAAAATTCGTCTGCGTGATCAACCAGGACGTCCACCCCATAGTGGGAGGGGACGCTGACCACCTCGCCACCCACACTGAAGGCTTCTCGTATACCCTGCCCTTGGGCTTTAGGCAGTGGAGTACCGTGACCCAGCTCTTGCGTAGTCCCCAAGGCACTATCCAAGGGGTCTATGCGGGCGCCACGGCGGCTCTCCCGTTCGTCCGCTTCATGGACCTGACATACATGGCCTTTGCGGTAGAGCCGTTTCGCTTCTCGGGGCTCATGTTGGTGGACAACACGACCGTCCTCCTGGAACGGGGCGACGCCCGCCCTATATAGGGGCTCCTACTGCATCAGCGGACATACCACCAAGGTACCTTGCGGGTAGATGTCCCGGACCGCAAAATTAAGCACGGCTCGACTTCTTACCCCCAGCCCCGACAATTTCGCACTGCGGCAGCGTGGGCCATGCAAAGAAACAGATAGCCCAAAGCACCGGAGGAGGCATTGGCCGGGGCCCCGGAGATGCAGCCCTCTTTGGTTCTCCGATATATGGGGACGGACATCTACCTCCAATGCACACCCAGGGGCTGTTGTAACCTACCGGAGATCTAGGCGGCGGTCTTGAAGCAGCTGTGCCCCGAGGGACTGTCCCCAAACGCGGCAATGATTGTCGTGATGGCCAAGCTCCCGAGCAAATTGCTCCCCCTCGCCGACGTCTACTGCCCCACGGCCCAGGTGCACGTGGGCAATGACACCCTAATGCTGCGGGCATACAAGCACACGACGGGAATCTCCCGTCATGGCTACACCGCAGCACTCTGGTGGCCCCGGGAGCATGGCTACCAGGGTTTCACCCGGTATTACACTCGTGGTGGGCTACAGTTGCCCAGGAATGGGTCCGGCAATGGGCGTGGGCCAAGAAGGAATTTCGAGAGTCTGAGACCTACGCCCTCCAGGCACACCAAGCGCTCAGAGGGGATTCCCTACGGTGCTTACCCCAGGGCAATACACCGACCATCTGCGGTGCCCCCACCTCATCGCTACGCTACAACTAGTAGTGGATGAATGGGCCATGCCCATGTTGATGCCAGGCCCCTGCTCAGGGACAACCCCCATCTTGGTCCGGGGCCGGGCGTACCCTGGGCAAGAGCGGCGGCGGCCCCTGCTCCCCAGGTGGAGGTTTGACCGACTCATTACGGCGATGTCGTGCAGGTGATCATCCCCCCGACCGTCTACGATTCGGTGCAGGCCCTGGGATACGACCATCTGTGAGACCTGTACACGGAGGACCCCGCGTGAAGGGGGAGGGCGCCCTTAAGGAGCGGGCACCAGCCCGCAAGGGTATCCCCGGCCTTAGGGCATGGTCGGCCCGCCACGGCGCCACCCTCGCACCAATGCTAAGGGTCCCCCCCGCGATGGCAGGCAGAGCCCAGGGACTGGATCCCGGGCGCCATGCCCGCGTATCCGGTGGAACTGGTCATTGGAGGCCGCGTGGCCAAGACCACCCGGATGGAACCCGTTCACCACGGAGGCTATCCAACCAAGGTGACAACAGCCATGAAGGATACCATGAACGCCAATGACTGTGCGCTGGAACTCCGGTTGTGTTGCCAGCCCCTAGACGCGCTGCCGAGCAACACCAGACTACAGCGCGTCTCGGTGGCCCTTTTGGGCGTACAAATGTAGGTCAATGCGCCCTTGCATGCCGAACTATGGCACCACCATCACCATGTGTCCCTGGATCATCTGCGGAGCGCGGGGGTGTGGGCGCCCACCATCGTGTGGATGTATGTGCCTCCGGCATAACGCCTACTGGCAATCGGCCCAAGAGTGGCCGGCTCACCTCGCCACCGTCACCACGGCACTGGCGCCGTGGCCATGGATAGCCATAGCCTTGGCTGCAGTGGCAAAATTCAAGTACCCCGCGGAGTGTGTAGCGCACAGGTGTCAGGGCAGCCGAACAAAGGGCCCCTGTACTACTCGCTTGGTACGGCGGGAAGAGTACCGGCAGAGCTCGGCCTTGCCCTGCGAACGCACCTCCGTGAACACCATGGGGACCTAGCCCTCTTGGCCCCGCACGGCCCGATTACCGACCCCCCCGCGGGTGCTAGCCCCCGAGGTCAAGCCGGGCATTTGGTTCCCTCACCTGCCGGCGTTGGCCCCTCTTCGCGGCACCGTAGCCGCGTTGGATGCCGGGACCACGCAGGCAGGCATGGCTACGGCAGGGGTCTCCCAGAGCGGGCACGAATCCTACCGGACCCATGTGGCCTCCGGGGTAGGCACGTCCCAGGAGGGGGAGGCCATGATACTCCTCTTCTACGTGCGCAGGCTGGCCCAACAGCCGGGGGTATTTTGCCTGGTTCCGGACTCCGAGGAGGCGGTGGGGGCCCTCCGAACGTACGAGGAAGGAGGCCATTGTGGAGATGGCATAAACAAGCTCTACGCCACTGTCCTAGGAGCCCAATGCCTCTCCCCGACCCCGGTCATCAACGTGGTAACCACGCCGTCGAAGTAGATAACGGACTTGAACGTCCGAGTTCAGGCATCGACCCAGGAGCCGCTGGAGGTGGAGCTGACGTGGCTCCTCCGGCGCCCCTTCTGCTTCCTCCCCCCGGTGATTTTGCAGGGGCTGGCGCTGAGCGAGTGGTGGCAAGATTCGGCCTCCATACCGGCACGGGCTGGCTAAGAGGGCCGGAGGGGAGTGAACTACACACCGACGAGTGCGCTCCCCCTAGAACGGTTCGATAATGAGCAGCAACGCCACATAACGGGGCACTGCGTGGACAACATCCCTACTATGATTGTCTTGGCACACCTGTCCTCCCACCGCAACACGGTACCATACAGCACCCGCCTTCTCTGTGGCGTACACCTCGAAACGGCTCCCCATCCCTGGAGCTGGCCGGCTTGGCCCCATACGTGGGAGCCAGCTCGCCGGCGGTTCGCGGAGTGGCTCGATCAGAAGGTGCGCCCACGAGGGGCCCCGGTGTGCCACCGGTTGTGGGAGCCGGCTATTTTGGAGCAGCGGGCAGCAGCCTTGCGGACCCGCTCCATGCAGGGAGCCCACATGGAGTCTTCATGGCCCCACACACTGGGGATGGAGTTTGTACGTCACGTGATCGAGGAGTCTATTAGAGTCTGGTACGCCCACGCCAAGGCACGTGCCACGTTGCTGAAGGCCCGCATGGGCCCAGGCAGCCCGATGGCATGGGTGTTGCAGGAGCAACGCTTGCACCAGCAGCGATAATAAGGGAGTATACGGGCAATTATTGGGGTGACAGCATTTGCTTGGTGGGTGAAATCAAGGTTTTCCCCTCTTTCCGTTGTTGACGAGACACTTACACACAGCGCGCGCGCTATACACACAGCCCTCCCGTTTACCTGTACCCGTGGCTAGACATCCCCGCCATTGCCTTATGGTAACAGCTTAGGAGGCTCACAGTGCCCCCTCTCATTTTAGCGACCAAAGGGGTGATAGGTGGTTTTTTGCATGTGCTAAAATAGGGGTGCAAATTTGCATTTTGCATCAGGCCGGGCTCTGCAGAGACTGCACTAGTTGTGTAGGCTTGGATGTTTACACACGGGTACAGGTAAAGGGGAGGCTTGTGTGTATAGCGCGCACACTGTGTGTAAGTTTGTGGATATCGGCGGAAAGAGGGCATCAGGGGAAACCGGGAGGTTTGCCACTAGGGAACTGCTATCAGCGGAGACACTCTCGCGGCACTCCCTCTCTCCCCGCGTGTTGGTGGAAGCGTATCTACTAAAATATTGACCGCATCGTGCTGTTCGAGGCGAGACGGGCATTCAGCAACGTGGCACGTGCCTTGGCTTGGGCGTACCAAACTCTGATTGCCTCCTCGATGACGTGGCGTATGAAGTCAGTCCCTAGTGTGTGGGGTCCAGAGCACTCCATGGCGGCCCGGTGCATGGAGGCGTTGCGCAACGCTTCGGCCTAGTGTTCTAGAAGAGCCGGCTCCCACACGTGCTTGCGCAACGACAAGGCCCGACTTCTCGCCTTCTTGTCTAGCCGCTCCGCGAGCTGCCAGGGAGCCGCTCCCCACTTGTGGGACTTGGCCGAGCAGACTCAGAGGAGGGGCGCCGTTTATGGCTGTGCCCCACAATGGAGGCACGTGGTGTCCAGCACCGTGTTTCGGTGCGCCGATAGTTGGGCCTGGACAAGCATTGTCAGGATGTTGTCCATATGGTTCACCGATATATGGTGCTCCTGGTCACTATGGAACCAGTTGTGGGGAGACCACTTGACGGCACTTCGTTCGCTACTCAATGGGCCTCATATCCGACCCGCGCCAGAATGAAGGCAAGACCCTGCAACTAGTTCCCCATCGTTGTGGGGAAAGCTAACACGAATCCCGGTTGGCTATCGGGGGGAGAAAGGAGAAGGGGCGGTGTAGGAGTCATGTGAGGTCCATTTTTTGGGGCTCCTTCGTAGCCGCATCTACGCGGACATTGCGGTCCGGGATCCAATGTGATGATGTGGTGACTGCATAGATAGTCGAGGCTTGGGAGAGGCACCGGCACCCTACGACTGTGGCATCTAGGTAGTACAGGCCATCCCTAGAGTGGCCCCCCTCTTGGTAAGTTAGGAGAATCACCAGTGCTGTGTCGGAGTCCGGCACCAGGTAGTGCAGTCCTGGCTGCTCGGGCAACATGGTCAACATGAAGACGTAAGACAGGAGGCTCATGGCCTTTCCTTCATTTGACCTGACCACTCCGGAGGCAACGTGGGCCCGGTAGGCCCCAAGCCCACTCGGAGAGACCCCTGCCATAGCCCTGCCCGCCGGCGTGGTCCATGCATCTACCGCGGCTATAGTTCCGCGGAGGGTTGTTAGCGTAGGCAGTCTACCTAAGGTAGACTAACCTAAGGTCATGTAACCAGATGCCTAGCTTGGTGTTCGGCTCGAGCACTTTGGAGGGGGCTCGGTGGCCAGGCGGTGAGGTGCCAAGAGAGCCACGACGTACCCATGGTGCTTGTGGAGGCTGGTTTTAATGGCCGGTTGGCAACGTTCCCACCGTTTTGAGCCCGTAGTAAAGGGGCCCCATGTACGCATGCCCGGGGCATCTGTGCGCCACGCATTCCGCAGGGTACTTGAACTTTGCCATAGCGGCTTGACCATGGCTGTCCACGGCCACGGCGGCACTGCCGTGGTTGTTGTTACCAGTGGGGATAGGCGATGATTGCGCCCACCGCCAGCACGCGGCCGTCGGCTGCCCGGACACACAGACAATGGTCTGCACTGGCAAATCCGTGCCCTATAGGTGGTCGAAGAGCACATGCTAGTCATGGTCATCCCGCAGCCGGGCGTGAAGAGGTGCATTGACTTGCACCCGCACGCCCTAAAGGGCCACCTAGAGGCGGTGCAGTCTGGTGTTGCTCGGCAGCGCATCCGGGGGCTGGCAGCACACAGTGAGCTGCGTTGCCCACTTCTCGGCCTCCATGGCGTCCTTGATGGCTGAAGTGACCTTGACCACAAACCCCCCGTAGTGCACGGTCTTCATTTTGGTGGGTTTGGCCACCCTGCCCCTGACGACCGCTTCCGCGAGTACGCCAACACAACGCTCGGCGTCCAATCTTTTGGAGCGGCCTGCCACCGCGGTGTGGGTGCCCTGAGGAGGGGCGCCAGGACATCATTGCCGCTGCGAAACCATGCTTTAAGGCTAGGGATACCTTTGCTGGTGTGTGCCCTTTCTTCAAGGACCGCTCCCCCACGACCCGCTGCTGTGCTGCGTATACATCCCCCAGGTGGTGGTACCCAAGAGCTTGCACCGCTTGGTAGATTGTTAGGGGGACGACTGCTTGCGTGGCGTCACCCCACCGGGTGGTAAAGACCTTTATCCGAGGGGCAAAGGCCACCAATGCCCCCGCTCTCGGCCTTCCAGTGCCTCGCAACAATATGCATACATGGGGGTTGTCCCTGAGCATCGCCCCGGCATCCACATCGGAAGGGACACCGTATCCACCACCCGCTGCTGCGTACCGATGAGGTGGGGGCCCCGCTGGTGGTGGGTGTACTGCCCCGGGGTATCATTTTGGGGGCACCCCCCCTGAGTGCTTGGTGGGTTTGGAGGGTATTGGTTTAGGACACGCGAGACTCCTCTTTCACCGAAGCAGCCTACCGGACCCACTCCCGCACGACGGCTACCTACCGCGAGTGGGAGGACCGGACTAGGCCTTGGCGGCCATGCTCCGAGCGCCCCAGCAGTACGTCCGTGTGGGGACGGCCGTAGGTTCCTATCATGTGTCCCCACCACCTCACCATTAGGGCGTCAATCGCCGTATGCACCTGGCCCGTGCGGTGGTAGACACCGGCTAGGCGGAGCAGCTTGCTTGGGGGCTTTGCCATGAGCACTAATATGGCTTTGTCCGGGGGGAGCCTCCGGGCGCAGCGTTTTCCAGATGGCCGCCCACACCTGCGGCACGTTGCGCTTGGCCGTGGGCGTTCTCTGCAGGTAGATGTCGGTCCCCATATACGTGAGGACCTGGGCAGGCGCGATTTCGGGAGCCCCGGTGAACGCCTCCTCCCTTACCTCAAGGCTATCCGTCACCCATGCGCGATCCACGCTCCGGGCTACAACCTCCGGGATGTGCGACGCAATGGTTGAGGATCTAAGGTTGACCCATCGTAGATCTTTGGTCACGGACATCCACCGGCAGGATACCAAGGTAGTACCCCCACTCATCCAGCACTATACCCTGGATAGGGCAGGGGTCGCCTCGCTCCAGGCGGACTATCGTGTCGTCCACCCACATGAGGCCCCCGAATCGAAAGGGCTGTAGCGCGCAGGCCCGCTACGTCATGTCCATGAACCACAGAAAGGGGAGAGGAGCTGTGGCCCCCGTATGGGCTCCCTGGATGCTACCTTCGGGGGTAGCCATGAGCTGCGGCGGCGTATGTGAATGCTAGGGGCCCAAGGGTAGAGCATACGAGACCCTTCGCGTGGGTAGGGAAGTGACTTGCTTCACCCCAGCGGACATGGGCCCCCACGACGGGGTGCACATCGTGCGCAATGACGTCGAAAAATTTCGCGAGGTTGCTCATCGGGACGTCCAACCACGCTTACGCCTGGCGAGGTCTAGCTTCATGTGCACCACGCGGACCACAACCTAGAGGGGCACCCGCCGCATACTCCGAATGTGGCGTGCGCCCCCAAGGGCGCGCTCGTAAACGGCCGTCGCGACGGAACAGATGCTCGTACGCTCCCACTTGGAGATGTGGGAGGAGATTGTGATACCCCGGAGGTTTGCCTCTTGGACTTCGGAATGCTTGAGTAGCACCTGACTCAATCGCGCTTGCTCACCGTGCAGCATACTAGAGGGTTGTGCATGACTCCGCCCAGGGTACACTGGTCGGCCTCCGTTAGGTTACAGTACCAGGAGATGTTGATGCACGCGTACACATTAGATAGGGGGAGGTCCAGGCCTTGGGCCTTTCATGACATCACATAGTTCATTCTGGCTGGCGGGTTGTGTTGCAGTAGCAGTAGGAGATAGCAGCAGAAATGGGCCCAGCGTATAGGGTCATCCCTAATTTGGTACCCGTGACCGTGGAGCCGCATCCTGCTGACATATAGGGCTAAGACGGTATCCATGGGGTTGAGCAGTGCCTTGCTATCCTTTGGAATCCCCGCGATATCTCGCGGAGGTCCTCAGCTTCACCGTTGGACCTCCTTCCACGCCTCCGGGATGCGGCAGAGGCTTCGGGTGTGGTGGGACCACCGGAGGGACCGGCGTTTGATTTCCCGGAAGCTGTGCTCGTGTCGAGCCTCTCCAAGCGCCACTAGACTCCCCTTGAGGGCGTGCCCCGGCACTACGGAGTTGCCTAGGATGGACGGGACTTCCGAGGTGGACAACCCCACGGAGGGGAGCATAATGCAGGGCTCGAACGGGAACTGCGGGGGTGGCTCTTTCCACCGGGCGGGACTAGGGGCAGTAGTGCCAGAAATCAAGGGCAGCGACCCGGCCCGCAGGCTTCGCCCAATCGTAGATGGCGCGCTATAGGCACTTCAGCCATCGGGCCGGGGCGAGCTAGGGGTCGACGTCCCTGTGCTAGAGCACCAAGTCCCTAAAGCTGTCCGTCTCCGCCGGGGAGAGGGCTACGGCCCCAGGTGGTACTTCGGCGTGCGGGACACCGTATGGGGGTTGGGCTTCTCTTGCCGCGCCACTGGGTGAGTGACGGTGAAGCGGAGGGGGATATGATGGTCTGACAGGGCGGTGCTATCCCAAAAGTGGTACGAGGCCAACGTCATCATCGCGTCGTGGTAGCAAGCAACCAGGTCGGTGCGGGAGCGCGCAGCCCCCGGAAACAGGAGTATGTCTCGCTATGGAGTGGGTGTAGGTACACCAAGTTTTGGAGGTTGAAGGGCTGTAGAAACGTCCGATAGCCCGCGTTTTCAGGTCTTGGGGTTCCTTTGTGAGCTGGCCAAGCTCCCGAGTTGGTGTCTGCCACCACCAAAACAAACTTCGGGTCGACCATGCCCGTCACGTTGCCCCAGATCCCCGCCCACCACCGCACATAGGGCTCACATGTAGGATTGATCTGGGGGGCATGGCACGCCAAGAAATGGTCCCTCACCATAGGGTGAGCACGTCCAAGCAGATTTTCGGCATCATCGTTGCCTTAGGGCAGGGAAGAGGGTGGTGGAGGCTGGCCCCTGTTTCCCAACCGACCGGGAGCACCATGTCCTGCGTGTAGTGCACGAAAGGGGGCTCCTCCGGGCCCGCCCTTCACTTAGCCTCAGCATGGATGCGGACCGTGGGGCGGCACACTGCAATATCAAGGGCATGTGCCAGCGGCCGCTACCGTTGGTACCTGCCTCGGACATTGAGCCATACATACCACACGGTATGCAACCTCTCTGGCGTGCCCTCAATTTTGGGGTCTGTTTCGGCAAGTCCTACCGCGAAATCTTTGCCAAAACCCCATTGAAGAAACGTTTGCAATGGAGCCAAACCTTATTATTTCCCCCTTTTTGGTTCTTTTAAAGGTGGTTGATGGTCACGGGTCCTCCTAGGGGTTGGATGGAGATTTCTTAAATAGGGTCACAAACTTACTTCCCGGGCAGTTCCCGGAGGGCTTTTGGGTCTGAAACCTGGGACACTTCCCGGAAAGATGGACCCGGGAAACGACTTCCGAATGGGACTTTGAGGTCTGAAACCCACTTGGTGGTTTGACTTGCGGGGACTTTTTGAGTTCATTTTTACATCTTTCATCTTCAACGCGAACCCCCATCTTCATAGCATCTTTACATCAAACGTTGTACCCACACCTTCAGGCACCCTTGCACATCCTTGTTTTCCCGCCCTTTTCTTTGAGAGCGCCACATGCCTCCTTACTTTGTTCCGGATTGGAGGACGTTGCCATAACGGCTACGTAAAAATTTTTTAGACGATGTGATATCAAACTGACCAGCCTTTGTCGGTCGCATGGCATTGCGTTTTGAAATCCGGATGCATGCCACATCTGGGCTGAATTTTACCCACAGCTCTTTGAGGCAGCCCACACTGCCAGGGCCCTCTCCTTTGTCTACCCACACGGACACATTGGTAACGAGGTGTTGCATGCATTACATATTCCTTTGGCTACCACGCGTAGAACGCATAGCACGAAATTTTGTCGCGTTTTTGCTTTTATGATTGTTTTGTGCTTCCGGGGCGTTTTCGAGGGTGCCCGACGCAATGGAACTATCCGTTTAGCTCAATTCCACCATTTTCGAGGAGAGAAGCACAATTGCCTCCTGCCCTTGCCTCTGTCTTGGTGCTACGCGTGCTGCGTGTGTTGCGCGTCCTGCGTGTTTCGGTCCGGTGCCTCTCAGTCTGCCTCTGGAAGTCTTCCTACGCGTTCTACGCGTTCTGCAGGGGCTAAGCGCTTCACACCTATCATACCACCCCCGATTTTTTTTTTTTTGCCATGCTTTCACCCGTGTACTCTGCCACACACCTGCACTGGTTCCCAATGGAACTGAAACGTGCGTATTCCAACGACAATTGCCTTCTGCCTATGCGTTTGCCTTGGTGCTACATTGCCCACGTGTGTTGGGTGTTTTGTGTGTTGTCGTTTTTTGCTTCTGACGTTGCCTCTGGAGCCGTTCTACGCGTGCTACGTGCTCTGCAGCATGTTTTTGTCCCAACATTCATAGGCCGCTTTGCTTTTATGGTGCAGGAGCCATGCCTGCACCCCTGTACCCCGCCACACATTCTCAATGGTTGCAGAAGGGTGGGAAGCTGGGAGAGTGGAAGCATCCGGAGAAACTGTAGGACGACGCCTTCGTTGTCTTTCAAATTAAATAAGCCACAAGTATGTGTGTGTGTGTCTTCGTTTTCATCTCGCTTCTCGCCTTGCACCGCTGTCCTCCTCACCCCCTTGTGTCGCAGCGGGGTGGCATGCCGGATGGGTCAATTGGAGGAAGAAAGGGGCCAAGGACAAGCAGGAGAAAGAATTTTCGTTGACGAACCTCACAACGTATCAGGTGTACCACGTTCACGGGTTTGCGGTTCATGTGACCACTTTTTTGCGTTGACTGTTGTCCCCTACCGCCTATTGCACCCTTTCACAGGTCAAGGCCCCGAAGGGCAAGCCACATGCGCCACATGTGGTGCAGGACGTCCGCAACAAGAAGGATGGCTACTTGAAATACAAAAAGGTGTTTTATGTGTTCTGCGCGTTTTATCCGTTCCCTTTTCCGTTGCCTCTGGATCTGCCGCTCGTTGTGTGTTATGCGTTTTGCGCGTTCTCGGCGCTCTGCGCGCTTCCTGTGGTATTGCCTCTGGGGTTGCCTCCATGTGTCTTGCATGTTCTGCATGTTCTACAGATTCCGCGCGACCGGCTGTGGACGTGGATCCAAGATGAGGGAACCACGGAGAGTTCGGATGAGGACGAGTCGGAAGAGGAGTCGGAAGAGGAGCCGGAGGAGGCAAAGGAGACGGAGGAGGAGGAGGACGAGGAGGGCAGTAATGCTGCCAGTGTGAAGGACGAGGACGAGCCCTCCCTCGCCCAACGCGCCCCCCGCAGCACCCACCTGGAGGTTGCCCGCATGGCCGTACAACCAAAGGGGACCCCTGTCAAGGCGAAGCCAGAGGCAAAGCCAGAGGCAAGGCCAGAGCCGGAGGAGCTGTCCAAGAAGAAGAAGGAAAAGACGAAGAGTCCACCCAAGAAGAAGAGCAAGGGCAAGAAGAAGGTGGAGGAGAAGCCCAAGCATGTGCGTTACGCAGTGGAAGGCGAACGGCACAGGTCGATGCCCACAGGTGCAACCCGAGGGGAGAAGTACCAAGCCGGGGCCGCCTACGACAACGATGTGCAGGTCATGCAGCGCACCCTGGAGTCGGAATATGAAGTGTCACTCAGACGAGTATGCCAGCACTACAAAGTGTGCTTGGCGGAGGAAACACAAGCGCGCCGCGAATGGGGCCTGGCGCTGCTTCTGGTGACGGACGTGCGGGCGTACAGTGTGCAGATGGTCCTCCGCTGTGGCACAAAGAATGCACAAAGCACAACCGCTGCCAGAGATTTGTTTGAGGAGCGATACCCCAGCAGCTCACCCCGCCAAGTCGCAACCGGGTTGATCAAGGGGGTGTCGGTGTGCACGAACTGTGTCGGAGCCCCGGACTGGCCTACGGAATTTGGTGACCCCGCAGCTGCAGGCCTGCCGTTGGCGAAATTGAAGGGGGAGCCCCTGTCGTCTGGATACCGACCACGGCGCACCATGGACCAGCTGAGTGCGTTTGGTGCGGACGACATTGTCGACATGCCCACTGACACTTTGCAGGTGTACTGCATGTGTTGCGTGTTCCCTCTGTAACGCCTCGAGTGCAGCGTGTAGCGCGTCTTCGGCGTTCTGCGCGTGCTACGTGTTCCCGACAATTCGCCTCTTCGTTGCCTCTGGGGGTGCCTTCCCGTGTTGCACGCGCTTTGCGTGGTCTGTACAGGAGAAGCTGTCGCGCACGGTCCGCATGGCTGGCCTCACCCCCTACGACAAAAGGTACACGTGCCGGTGGCGACACAACGGCGGCGTGTGTGCCACTTTTGCAAGAGGGGAAGAACCGGCTATGAATGTACCGGTTGTGGAAAGGCATTCCACGTGTTGTGCTTTGCACCGGGACATGGCTATGGAGGTGTGCAAGGCGCACGAGACATGGAGGTAGACGAGGAGGACGAGGAGGTGTGGGAGGAGGACCATGAGGAGGACGAAGAGGACGGGGAGGACGAGGAGGACGAGGATGACGAGGGGGACGAGGAGGACGAGGAGGACGAGGAAGGCGAGGAGGACGAGGAAGGCGAGGAGGACGAGGAAGGCGAGGAGGACGAGGAGGATGAGGAGGATGAGGAGGATGAGGAGGATGAGGAGGATGAGGAGTAGTGTGGTGGAATGGGGGGCTTGAACGAGACGATCATGGAGGCGGAGCCTCTGCTATCCCTACCCATGGGACCAGTGCGAACCCTGGGGGACAACCGCGTAGGCTGGATACCCAACTGTGAGGACGCGGCCCCTCCTCGATGTGCGCCCGTGTGCAAAGCGACGTGCTGCGCGTTCTTCGCGTTCTGCGCGGTCTGGTATTCCAATTCTGCACGTGCCTCTGGAGGCACGTCTTCGGCGTGCTACGCGTTCTGTGCGTGTTACTTGGTCTGTACGTGTTGTACGCGTTGTGCGCGCTCTACGCGTTTTCAAAACCTTACGTGCAACACCGTGGGCCACAAAAGCGCGCCTCCGGCCAGAAACGTACAGACGGTAGCCAAAGGAATATGCATGCCAAAGCATGGGCATAGTCACTAACCCGATGATATGGGGGCACACAACGTTGGAGTGCCCCCCACCGTGGTGTAGAAGCCACGGCATTGGCTGGTGGCAATGATAAAGCATCATCACAACACCAACATTTTTTGCCGGGCGCATGATTCATGGGTGCCATCCCTTTACCATCCCTAGTTACGTGGTAGTTACGTGCAGCGCCGTGTCTCGCTACAATGATGTCCCAGACCCACTCGACTGCTTGCAGTTGGTCATTGAGCGAGGCGGTGGGATCTGTTACGCGGAAAGGATGCATGTTATCGCCACCGTTCATGACCCACCACGTTGCCCAACGATTTGGCTAGCGTGCAGTCACAGAGCCCCCTTTCCAACATCCCACGTAGACATCACACCACGTGGAAATTGTGTGCCAAAGGGGTGTGGCATAGGGGCAACTTATTGGTGGGATCTCCACATTCCACGTCAGCGTGAAATCCCTGGTAGCCTGTGCGGGCTCCAAGCATGACATGACCACATCCCGCAAAGTTGCCATTGCAGCTGCACACAGCCTCTCCTTTGTAGGACGACCAACATGCGGCTGTGCTTGGTACACAGCCAGCTGACCCCTCTTGTGTACCGCGTCCTACCAAGGACAATATTGGGGATGACGCTTTGGTTGCCGTGCAGACAAACCTAGCCGCCTTGAACTGCGGAGCACCTCGACTGCGTCACCACGTTTGCCCGATTGTCTGTTCACCGTAACTGCTCGGGCGCCCAATGCGGCACCGCATAGCGGAGCACACCAATGTGCACCTTCTCAATGTGAACAACCCCAACTCCTAGTACCGCCCCTGCTATGCGCCACAGGTGCCGCAAATAGTCTCGTCATGAAAGCACCGTACCCCCTGAGTATGAGTGGCTCTGGTGGTGGTGCACGGCCCGCTCAAATGCCTCGCTGGCTTGCAACATGGGATAAAATTAAAGGGCGATAATGGGACCAATAAGTGTCGGCAACCCCCAACAAAAACGCCCTTTCAGGTTAGAAAGTCAATCCAGTACCCCCCCACATGGCCCCGGTAAGTACTTTCAGGTCTGAAACCCAGACCGGCAGGCCATTTACTGGTTTGACTTTCAAGTGGAAAACCCAGCTGTGTAACCCCCTTTACAGTGACTTTCCAGTCTCGCTTTCAGCGGTAAAGGTTTTTGTGCATTTTACCATGCAACCTTGCTACAGGGCACACAGGAGCATACGGGCCTCACGGGCAAATTGGTTATCGGGATTCCCATGACTCTGTCCAACTATCTCACACGTATGCATTGTTCATCCCTTCTTTTTTCCTTTCTTACCTGGCCAAAGGGTGTTTGACCCTCCAGTTTGGTTGGGCGCATCATGCACCCACATCCGCTCTGCAGGCGGTGACAACGGGAAGGCGCATATCACTGAACCCCCGGCCCTCCAAGGGAATGCAAATCCCTCCCACTCCCCTCTCCCCCCTAGATGGAAGCCTATCACGTACACCATCATTGCAACAATGTGATGGTAATAAAGGATACTCCAAGTGTAGTGTACTTCCTGTACGCCGCGCGAAATGCGGCCTCCGCACACAACGCTTGCCCACGTACACTATCCGACACTGCACTGCACTTTCCAGCACTGCACTGCACTACAGTGCGCTGCATTGCACTATACTTTTAATGGAATGTATTGCAGTCCACTGTTGCACTGTTGTGCACTGTACTATATTGCACAACTGTGCATTGGGCTGTACTGTGTTGTGCTTCGCTGTAGTGTAGTGTAGCGTAATGTAGTAGTAGTAGTAGTAGTAGTATGCGGCCACACCATTTTTTGGAGGCGCCATGCCAGCGATACCCTTTAGGGCACCTGGTAACGACGGAGGCCAGTCCTCTTTGCTGTTCCTTGTCCCTACCCTCCACTCTCCGCGTTCCCTCTCCCCCGGCCCTGAGCACTGCAGCACAACACAGTTATGGGCTCATTTATTCGATCCACTCTGAAAGGGCCCCATCATCAGGGTTTGAGTCCGTGTCCATTTCCGGCAGCTCTGGCTCTAATTCCTCTTCGTCAACTTTCTCTTGCCACTCGTCTCTCAGGAGGTCTGCCACGACCCCTCCTAAACCTGACACATTAGCTCCTGCTCCGAAGCATATTCCTTTTGCTACCACGTGTAGAACGCATAGCACGAAATATTGTCGCGTTTTTGCTTTTGTGATTGTTTTGTGCTTCCGGGGGGTTTTCGAGGGTGCCCGACGCAATGGAACTATCTATTTAGCTCAATTCCACCATTTTCGATGAGAGAAGCACAATTGCCTCCTGCCCTTGCCTTTGTCTTGGTGCTACGCGTGCTGCGTGTGTTGCGCGTCCTGCGTGTTTCGGTCCGGTGCCTCTGAGTCTGCGTCTGGAAGTCTTCCTACGCGTTCTACGCGTTCTGCAGGGGCTAAGTGCTTCACACCTATCATACCACACCCGATTTTTTTTTTGCCATTCTTTTACCTGTGTACTCTGCCACACACCTGCACTGGTTCCCAATGGAACTGAAACGTGCGTCTTCCAACGACAATTGCCTTCTGCCTATGCGCTTGCCTTGGTGCTACATTGCCCACGTGTGTTGGGTGTTTTGTGTGTTGTCGTTTTTCGCTTCTGACGTTGCCTCTGGAGCCGTTCTACGCGTGCTACGTGCTGTGCAGCATGTTTTTGTCCCAACATTCATAGGCCGCTCTGCTTTTATGGTGCAGGAGCCATGCCTGCACCCCTGTACCCCGCCACACATTCTCAATGGTTGCAGAAGGGTGGGAAGCTGGGAGAGTGGAAGCATCCGGAGAAACTGTAGGACGACGCCTTCGTTGTCTTTCAAATTAAACAAGCCACGAGTACGTGTGTGTGTTTTTGTTTTCGTCTCGCTTCTCGCCTTGCACCGCTGTCCTCCTCACCCCCTTGTGTCGCAGCGGGGTGTCATGACGGATGGGTCAATGGGAAGAAGAAAGGGACCAAGGACAAGCAGGAGAAAGAATTTTGGTTGACGAACCTCACAACGTATCAGGTGTACCACGTTCACGGATTTGCGGTTCATGTGACCACTATTTTGCGCTGCCTGTTGTCCCCTACCGCCTGTTGCACCCTTCCTTCACCGCAAGGAATGCTGCAGCCACCGCCACCGCCGGGGATCCCACCAGCGCCACTACTCCCACCACCCCAGCCACTGCCGCAAGGGCCTCCGCCACCACCGCCACCGTCCGGGGAGCAGCAAGGCAGGCCGGAGATGGGGCCGGAGACGGGACCCCCGCACACGGAAGGTGCACAGGTGCGCGTTGCACATTAGTACTATGCGTTCTAGGGGATTTGCGCGTAGCCTCCGGGTGTGCCTCTGAATGCGAGCCCCGTGTTCTCCGCGTTCTGCGCGTTCCACACGTTTTCGTTTTGGTGCCTCTGGGATTGCCTGTGGAGGTGGGTTGCATGTTTCACGCGTGTTCCGTGTTCTGCAGCACCCAATCAAAACGGAGCCGGAGGAGGAGTCGACCACGCCAATGGATCCACCGCAGGAGCCGGAGGCAGCCAAGGAAGAGAGCACTGGGGCGCTGAAGAGCGATGCGGAAATGGGAGAGGAGCCGCCGGAGGAAGCCGCAGCGGCGGGAGAGGAGATGGAGGAGAAGGACGAGATAGTGCAGATTTAGTAAATCGGGCCGACCTAAGTTGGAGCACCCCAGGCAGCATTTTTTCAAACACACAGGAGGGGGATGAGTGGCCCGACCCCGATGAGGTCCGCGGCAGACAAACCACACAACCCCTCTTCTTCTCAAGGCCAGTGCCATTGGCCCAGCAAGCACATTCACAGCCAACCCCACAGTGGTGGCATCGGTAGGCGGCGCTTCCATTGGGGCACCGACGCCGGTATTTATTGCGTTGTGAATACTTTTTCGACGTTCGGATGAATGGTGGCGGCTGCGGCCGCTGCTCTGCGTGGACCATGTAGGGTGCACGGACACCGTTTCAAGAAAGCAACAATTGACTTGTTCGTGTTGCCGCCCCCATTGCCCCATCCTCTTTCCTGCGTGTGTTTCGCGTAATACGCGCTCTACGTGTCTGCTTCTGTGTCTGCCTCTGGAGGTCGTGTTACGCGTTCTGCGTGTGCTGCGCGTTCTGCATGTTCCGCTTTTGCTGCCTCCGCTGTTGCCTTTCGAACTGCCACTGGTGTGTTGCGTGTTCTACAGAGTCTCATTTCTCAACAATCTTTGTTTGTGATGCCACCAAAATTTCAACCACCGCTGTACGACCATAGGCTGCCACGGGAGGACTGTGCGGCCGATATCCAGTACGGTATCCGGCCCGGGGAATCCTGGCTCATCGGCTATGCTGAGGACGAGGTGTGGGACCATATCATGGCCCCCATAGAGAATCTACAATGCCAAGCCCTACGGGACCACGGAAGGCCAGACCTGCTACCTCTAGTACCTAGGTACAATGCATTTCTAATTCTATTGGGGATGGTGCGACCAATGCAGGTGGACGGGGTTTGGGACCGCAAGGGCCTATTATACAATCCCTATATGGCAAACATGCTGACGCGTCGCCAATACTACTTGCTGCAACGGTTGCTACGTCCCGATGTCGTCTCGCTACTGGAAGACTGCAATGGCCAATGGGCGGGAGCGTGGTGCATGGGGGGTGGGGCCTGCGGCGATGAGTCCGTGGTGCCCCACAAGGGGATGCTAGCGGGCCCCTTGAAAATGTTCATAGCCCGGAAACCGCACCCAACCGGGATAAAGTTGTATTGCTTGGCCGATGCAACATGGGGGTACGTGGTGGACATGTATTTGTACACCGGTGTACGTGGCCGGCTGCGCCGCTACGGCACTGCGGCGGGAAACTTTGATGCCAAAAACATCATGAAGTTGTGGGCATCATTGCTGCCCGAGGGGACGGTGCTATGTGCCGACTCCTTTTTCGGGTCCCACGGCCTTGCAAAGGAATTGGCCGCCAACAAGCGGGCATTCCTCATGATGACGAAGAGGTCCATGTACGGCGTGACATGGGCCGGGGAGCAGGTGCAGGAGGGGCAGACGGCGGTGTGCACTGTTGCGGATTTCAAGTACAGTCTGTGCACGTACAAGAATCCGAAGGTGGGGCACAAACCCCCCCTCGTTGTGCCGATGTTGACGAATGTGTGGTTTGCCCGAAAGGGACCACCTCACCGGCGAAGCGGGCGGGAAGTGCACCCCGTGGTGGCGGCGTACCGCACACTGTCGCGCGGTGTCCATGGTGTGAACCAGATGGCTCTGCAGATGAGGCAAGTTGGCCGCCAGATGACATGGGCCCACGCGGTGCGTGCGTTCGTGCTCCGGTACGCGGTTGTGAATGTGTTCGCAACTTGCCGGCAATTGGGACTTTGCAAGGAGACCACTAGTATGTGGGAATGGCAATGGCAAGTGTTGCGGCGGCGGTACTTTGCCCACCCCCTACGACAAGAGGTACACGTGCTGGTGGCGACACAACGGCGGCGTGTGTGCCACTTCTGCAAGAGGGGAAGAACCGGCTATGAATGTACCGGTTGTGGAAAGGCGTTCCACGTGTTGTGCTTTGCACCGGGACATGGCTATGGAGGTGTGCAAGACGCACGGGACATGGAGGTAGACGAGGACGAGGACGAGGAGGTGTGGGAGGAGGACCATGAGGAGGACGAAGAGGACGGGGAGGACGAGGAGGACGAGGAGGACGAGGAGGACGAGGAGGACGAGGAAGGCGAGGAGGACGAGGAAGGCGAGGAGGAGGAGGAAGGCGAGGAGGACGAGGAGGATGAGGAGGACGAGGAGGATGAGGAGGACGAGGAGGATGAGGAGGACGGGGAGGATGAGGAGTAGTGTGGTGGAATGGGGGGCTTGAACGAGACGATCATGGAGGCGGAGCCTCTGCTATCCCTACCCATGGGACCAGTGCGAACCCTGGGGGACAACCGCGTAGGCTGGATACCCAACTGTGAGGACGCGGCCCCTCCTCGATGTGCGCCCGTGTGCAAAGCGACGTGCTGCGCGTTCTGCGCGTTCTGCGCGTTCCGGTATTCCAATTCTGCACGTGCCTCTGGAGGCACGTGTTCGGCGTGCTACGCGTTCTGTGCGTGTTACTTGGTCTGTACGTGTTGTATGCGTTGTGCGCGCTCTACGCGTTTTCAAAACCTTACGTGCAACACCGTGGGCCACAAAAGCGCGCCTCCGGACAGAAACGTACAGATGGTAGCCAAAGGAATACATAGATGCCTAGAGGTGTTCGGACCGCTGTGATGCCTGGTGTATATTTCCTTACATGTGGGGGGCTGGGCGACAGAGCGAGGGTCACTGATTTCCAGGTGCCTGCCTTTGGCAACGCCAGCGCTACCATTTGGCTTCCCGTCTTTGGTGGCACTGTGGATTGTACCCATCCACTGTCCGTCCCCTCAAACCTGACATCCTTCAGTGCACATGCGTTTGCCATAGCTCTGGCGCAAATCAGGTATGCCCATGGCGTCCCTACCCTCTTGGGCCAGGCAGGGGGTTTCTTTCCAAACAGGTGGTGTCGACGTCGGAAGGGGGGCAAGCGGAGCCATGCTCCTATTGCCTTCAGAAACGCCGT
Source organism: Eutreptiella sp. 'Long Island Sound 2002' (assembly GCA_964036045.1). NCBI lineage: Eukaryota > Euglenozoa > Euglenophyceae > Eutreptiales > Eutreptiaceae > Eutreptiella > Eutreptiella sp. 'Long Island Sound 2002'. The sequence continues at coordinate 157,885,938 of OZ038379.1, forward strand.
TGCCAAATTCGCTCTGAGCGCCAGGTTACATGGGCCTTTCTCAGGCATGCGAAGGAGCCCTGACTTGGACAATAGCACTTCATCTCGCTCTACATCGCCCCCGCTGGTCCGTTTGGACTCTGACACTAAGCTGAGGCGTCCGGGTTTCCCTTTTTTGCTGAACTTGACTGACTCTATATCCACCCAGTCTAGGGACCAGCCTTCGACAAACAAAAACTCAGCTGCAGCAATGAAGCCTAGAACGAGACAAAGCATTCTGCGGTGATGTCACCACCCCAGCTTCGACACTCCCTCCTATAGAACGGACAAAAAAAATCTGGGGTTTCTGCAACGTGACACGACGGGGCAGTCCGTGCCCAGAACGCATATTTGAGTGCTACTTCCGTCAGACTATGTTTGATGACTTTTTCCTGCCACATTCTGCCTGCTTCCCTCATACCCTGCGGTACGTTGAAACCCTGTGCTGCCATGTAGCTTGCATCCATGGTTTTTGGTGCATCCATGACAAGCTTCCCTTCCCAACACAAAAAAGCACAGTCTGACTGCAGGGATCGGAGCGGAATGGACCATGTTTTGGCTTGGTCTGCAGCTTCTTTCGCCAGGTCACCACATTTCTTTTGCCACATGGCTACCTCATGCGTAGCATGCGAATCATGCTGAGCTGGAGTGAAAAATTCATCAACCTCGTGCGCCAGGATGAATCCAGCGTAAGCCAGCCTGAGTCTGTCTATCCAGAAACACGACGATGGCGAACCACCGGTGTTACCGAAGACCGCCTCAGCATTATCCGCAATGGCAGCCCTGATGCTTCTGCCCCCCCAGTCGACATGCTCCAGGAGTTCTATTGCCAAGTATTTTTCGCACCACTCAGCGCTCCATGATGAGCCCGAGACGCACACTGCCGACCTTGCGGCTGACACGAGCACCCCATCATCATCGACCAAAATGGCGGCCCACCCCATGCTGTCGCCTTTCTTTGACCCATATGAGCACATGATCAGCACACCTCTGGTTTTACTTCTATGAACCTGAATGTTACAGTATGCATTATCAACCTGGTCTCTCAACTCAGTACCGAAAAATACCTTCAAGTCTTTCATTCTCATCCACTCACGAGCGGTGCTTGCATCCCAGTGCTCAATTTGCGGTGACTCTTTGAGGAGCCACGCATGACGACATGCTTCTCGCGTCAGTGCATTTCTACTATTTAGGAGCTGAAACTAGGTCAGGAGGAATTTCATTTGAAATCGCAGATATAGAGTTGGTAGTCCGAACCCACGTCCGCTCAGAGGGGTATATATCAGTGCTTTTGGCACTTTGGGGGGAAGCTTGAGGGCCGCACAAGCCACTCGCTTAATCAGGTTTTGCGCTTTACATACCCATGCCAGTTGCACTGGTACTACCGCAACGACATAGTCGGGCCCTGCAATGACATATGCGATCAGAATTCGCAAGAGCAGTACAAAAGAAGGTCCCAGCCTCATTGTGGTTGCATGGATCTTTTGAAGTGTGACACATAGCTTATCAATGCACACTGCAGGCTTGTGCCCCATCAGAATGGGTATTCCTGTCATCGCAAATTCCTTTTGCCGAAATCAAAATTGCCAAATATTGTGTCTACTTTCCCTGCCTTGAGGACCAGTTTGGCGTTTTTTACTGAGATCTTGAAGAGCTGAAGTTTTGCGAAGTTAACCGAGCCTCCCACACTCCAGCAGCTGTGCCCCTCCGCCAGCAAGAAATATGACAAGCCTTCTTCTGACATCGCAAAGCCTCGTCTGTCATCGGAGTAACAGATCTGTGCCAGCTGGTGACCTTCTCTCCATGGCAGACAGGAGAATAGATCTCGTGACTCTAATCTTCCGGGCCTTAGCGACTCTAGTTGCATGCCCTGTGACCAGACCGCTGAGTTGTGCCATGTTCGGACAATCCCCATGTTGTTAAAAATCCCCACCCCCATGCTGCGGCCTTGAGGTCCCCCATGCCTCATTTGAAATGGTCCCACCAATCCAAACGGGGACACCTCACACACTCTCATGTTCTCAAACGCTGATCGCGTCCGTCTCCCAACTCTCAGTGCAGGGTGTCGCGTGACTGCATCTTGTCCTGGTCTGGCCACATTGCAAAAGGCATTTTTCTCATCCCAATCCATCGAAAAAAGCACACCATCTTTACTGCACCACTGTGGAATTAACAGCCTGCCCACCATAGCTGCTGCTTGAGGGGACAATTGCTTCCCGTATGCAAAGAATTTTGATGGAATCACCCCTGCCATTTCTGATCTGATCTGCATCCTGTGAAAAACGTTCGTTGCGGACAGACGGCAGATGAAAGCTTCCAGCAGTATAGGCCTGCTGTTTTGAGTAACCATGTCGGAAATTTCTTTATGAGACATAGCTGAATCACCATCTGCCACCATTGGCTATCTGTACCTGCATCTAGGTCAGATAGCAGCTGCACAAGAGTATGCCATGCAGCACCTGTCAGTTTTAGCACCAAGCTCCTGGGCATCTCTTCTCGGGACGTCGCCCCTGACCCTGATCTGTGCAACATATCAACAAACACATCTAATGTAGGTGCCTGACCTGCCACATCATCCCAAGGAACCCCTTCCGTGGATCTCTTACACATGTACATTAGTGCTGCAAAACCTGGGTGATCCTGTAGAGGGGAGAGGGGGGTTTTCGCTGTAGCCTTTAGTATCTGGGCTGTATCTACCGTGATCCCCGGCCTGTTCGCATACATTTCTTGCGCTTGTTTCAACATTTTTGCTTTGAACTCCATGGGTTGTGTCGGAAATGTCTGTCCGTCCGGACTGATTTCTTGCACAGTTTGAAATTTCTGGGATTTTAATCTCAGCACTCTGCTTGTGGTGGATGTGATGTTCGTGTCTTGAAGCTTGTTTGCCTCCAAGTGGTGCGATGCTACACAAGCTGCGTCACGTTGCTTGCTCCACCAGCTCTGAACTGATGCCTCTATGCCTTGTTGTTGTCCCCTTGCTGCTGATGCCACCTTTGCCGCTTCCTCCGTCACTGAATGTATGGACACTCTCTTACGCACACACTGTCTGATAAGGTCCCAATATAAAAATAACACAGCATCCGGTAGCCATTGGGCCCCAGTGCACCAAAACAGACCTATCGACACCAAAGCTGCTGCTTGTGCCAGGGCGTCTTCTGACGTCGATCTGAAGTTGAACTGCCTACATGTTGGATCCGCTGGGCGTAGGTATTGGGCATCAAAATGCAGTTCAAACAACAGTGCAAGATGCGACCACAGTCCAGGCAGCATAACCCACTCACATTTTTTACAGGGGGTGGATGTCCAGATGAGCATCCAGTCCCTCACTGTCAGGGCATACCTGTACCCTTTCTTGACTCTTTTTCTTGGGGAACCTGATTCATATGGGCAGACAAGTCCAGACCACAGCTTTCCCTCCTTCCTGGCTTGCCTGAACCAGCTTGTGGTGTCGTCTGCATTTATATCCCTTGCAGTATGTGTGCACTGCACTTCTCTTTGAGAAGGAACTCGGCCGACTCTTTGACCGCCGTGTTTGTGGCCTTCGGATGCATGCCTTGCGGAAAGTGCACATTCACCACAGCCAGTGAGTCCGCCGTGGATCGTTTGATAGTGACACCCATCCAATGTTCATTTAGAGGAAATTTTGGTTTGAGTTTACCTAACCACCTCAGATGTACCAGGCTCGCCAACCCTCCTCCCTGGAAGCTGACGGATCGGAATTGCCTATACGGCAGCAATCGCAGACAATCCAGATATGTAGCTTCCCACACCTCTTGGAGGCACAATATATCTGGGTCCGTCAGTACAATAAGGGCTGTCAGTGTCTCCGGTTTTTTTTTTTGCCAGACTCCCACAATTGATTCCTAGAACCCTTACGGTGCACGCAATGTCCGGAGCTGTCGGGGAGGGCGTGAAAGTGTACTCCGTCGCTGCATACTCTGCCGCCATTCCCGGAAAGCAGCTGCCTGAAAATTCCCGGGGGCATCAGGGGAACATCGATTCTGTCTGGCTCTCGATGTTGGGAACACGCCCGAGCACCTTTAATTACCTATGGTCACAGTTGACCTGACAGCACATTCTCTAGTGGTGGGATGCTCATTGGTAAGATGCCAACACATCTCCGGCAGGCCCACTTTGTCTTCCGCACACGCCAGAAACTTGCCCTCCCAAATTTGCAGTCTGCCACAGACTTGGCAGTCTCTCCCTATCACAAAACCTTCATGCTTTACTTGCCTCCTTGTCTGTAGACTCAAATAATTATTTACTGGGACCAGACTTGAAAGTGTTTCTTGCGGTCCCTGATTGAATACTTTCCCTTTCTTGACCCAAAACCCTGTGACTATACCTTGTGAAACGATTGGGATGGACGGCACCCATGCCGTCTTTTGCTTCATTTGGTTGCCTTCAATCGCACTGCACCATAGGTGAAGTGTCCTTGCACAGTAAATGCCGACCCATGCTGGGTAAGCTGAAAACTTTCCTTGCTTGAACTTTTTACATAAACTCTCATACGCTCCCTGTACCAATTCCGTCTCTCTCATTTCGCTGATCGCAAGGACCCAGGCATCTGGATGGTCTGCGCATCTGCTCTCACCTGCTTCCAGCAGGTGCTCGCACTCTGAGCATACATTCGTGACATTGGGCACCACATCATGTTGCCCCGGGAATTCTTTCAGGCATTCCCACCAGGACGATAAGATTGACAGAGTCCTCCCTGACGTCTAGCCTTAGGGCTTCATAAGTTTCCTGAAGCGGGAATGGGCTGCTCTGCAATTGTGGCAACACGGATGGCATTGAGGATTTCTCTGACACCTGACTTGTCGCTGCCTCAGCATTGCTTCGGCAGCCCCTTCCGGCAGCCCAGCTGGAACCGGTGAAACCCTCCCATTGTTGCTCCCTTCACCTTTTTCCCCCTGTTGGGTATGGTTCCGTTGGAGGAGAGTCTGATCTCATTCCTCTCCTGGGTGCTGCAGCCATTCTCTGCCCTGCTCCTTCCAATTGCATTGCACTCCCTTGCGTGTTATATCCTGGCGGCATCGGGGGAGCGGGGTACTGGAATGGGGGGGGGCATCATTGGCGGGTATTGAAAATATGAACTCGCGAATCGTGGCCCCGGTGGAGGGCGCGGTGCCATGAATTGACCTTGACCACCGCTGCCGCCCGTGTCTCCACTTGAGGTTCTTCGGCAAGGGTCCCTGTAGGACTGTGTGCCGAGACGATTCTGCATGAATTTCGGCAGTTCGTATGCAAGACCTTCCTTGTTTCGAGACCTCACAGTGAAGTCCTTTCCCGAGACTGTTCTCACGGTTATGGTGGTTGCCCCCTGAGCAATGCCCGTCCACACTTCTTCGTTTACAGTCCTTAACCAAAAACCTTTGGCACATGCTTATGAGGTTATATTCCATGTGTGCCCGAACATATGGCGCACCACTTGATCGACCTCATTATGGTGAATCTCACTGATTCCTGTTGCACATAAGGAGATTTTGGGCTTGTCAACCGACTGAGCACTTTGTGTGTAACCCACCACTCTTGGCGCCTGTGCGTGCATCTGAGTCGCATTACTACTTGTTGCCATCACCTGATCTGTTCCTGACTGACTGTCAATCATCATCGGCGACCTGATGGCCATCTGACCCCCCTGAGTATGCGACAAACCTAAACCTGTACCTTGCGGTAACAGTGAGTAACTCTGTTTGACATGCATCCATCGCGGCATCGGGTTTGCTGCATAAGACACTGGTTCCGCCTGGCCCCGCCCACAGCCCGTGTGTGGCCTTGGGTAACCTTGCATTTGCTGAGCGTGCACGGGAGGGGGTGGCATGAAGTTCCCTTGACGCGGACTATGCGAACCCGATCCTGTCTCATTGACATTTCCTGTGCTCATTTGTTGGTATGCTTGTGCATGCTAATTCATCTGTCCCGTTCCCTGACCCTGTGGGAGCAAGCTCTCTCGGCTCATCGTGCAGTTGAATTGTGGTAGGGATTTGAACTTCATCGCCCAGTCTGGCACTTCTTTTGTGGCCATATTCTTTTGAATGCTCTTGTCAACGGCGTCCAGTTGCTCCTTGTACTTTCCCTCTAGTACCGGTTCGAAGATGCCTTCCCACAATTCTTGCTTGGAATCCACTCCTGTCAGTTGCATCCTGAGATCCCACGATAAATTTTCATCCATCCCCAGTACTACACCCACTTTGCCCCAGTCCATCGCTTCTTCTGCCAACGGCGTCAGCATTGCCGTGACTTTTTCCAGGAAGCCTGCTTTCTGCTGGTCTGTGGCTTCTCTGGAAACACCTCTCATCTCCACCCAGTCCTTCCACGACATCGGTGCTTCCACAGCCGACTGAGGCTCATTTGCCAAATGCGGTGAGTGCACTGTCAGCAGATTCGCAAGCTGCTTCCATGTGTCGATCCTCAGCAGGAGTGGTAGTAGCCCATGTGCTGCAGCCAGCCTGGACATGTACATGTACAAACCTCTTCCGAAGTCTTGCGCTTCCTCTGGTGACGCTCCTTTGCAGATGCTTGCTGCTTGGTCTATTTCTTTTATCAGCATCTGTGGGTAGTCTTCTTTAGGCACTTTTATTGACGGCGGCAGATCCTGTTCAAACACTGATGCGTCCATGGAAAAGTTTGGGTGTCCAGGAGCAGTAACTCTTGGCTGTCGTGGTCCGACTCCTTGACCATTGCAGATTGCATCCGGCGGGTTTGGACTTTCTCCTCTCACTGGCGATGGGCTCCTTCTCTCCTCTTGGCCCGCTCCTGGCAGTGGTGGATGTGGTTTGACTCCCCGCAGAATGGCCGTGATTGTTGCTCTAATGGCTGCACTCGATACGGGGGATTGGTCTGGAGATGCATACTCACTACAAGCTCCATTCCACAGCTCTTGCTTGCCTTGCTTTTTGGCGAGCACAATGTCTATGGCCCTCCATAGATGAAGCAGTGCTCGCGTTTGATTTTTTCTCGGCATGGGCTTGGCCTGGTTGATCCATGCTGTGATGACTTGGGTTCGTTGTCCCACTGCAGCTCTCACTTCTTGGGCTCCGGCATCCCACATAAAGGCATTTATAATTTCCGCCACCAAAAGGTCATCATCATCCCCTTGAAAGGCTGATATGGTTTACCTCATTTGGTCAATTGTCTCTTGCAGCGAGACCACAAAGCTATTCGGAAACTTGATCTGAACCAAAGCTCTGTTTGTCTTCGATATGAGTCCCTTTTTAAATGACAGCCAGAAGCCGAACGAGTGTACCAGAGTGCCGGTGAGGGGTGTCCCTGGGACCTCCGTTCCTGATTTGCCATGAACCTCAATGCATGCCAGTTCTTCTCTGTCTTCAGTGATTCTGGTGACCGTCCACAGGTTCGCTGGGGTGATGCTTTCTCGCTGCTTGGTCAGCTCCCACGTGGCAAACTGTCCCTCAACCATGCTGTTTTTCCCTGCCGAATATACACTGCAATCACACAAGTCGTGCTCTATCCTGACTTTCGACACACAGCCCTGATTCGTCACAGCACTCCCCTGTTCTCTGGTGACCCAGCTTTTTCCTTATCTCCGCATCGTCACTGCATCTGCCCCTTCGTGGAGCATGTACTTCACAGCACTCTAATGTCTCCCTTGACACCCTGCAGTGTCGTCAAAGCACCCCTACCTTCCTCCGTTCCCTTGACGGAGGTACTCTCACAGGTGCCCTTGACGCTTGCCACTGGCATTCTTGCTGCCTGCACGTCTCGCATATGTCACTCAGATCTCCCTCCATTGCCCTACCCTATGCATGTCACTTAGTGTTCAGCCGCTGAAGGCGGCGTCTGCTCCACTACTTTGGCGCAGCCCTTCGCTGATCTTATACATCAGATTGGTTTGGCTCCTCACCTGCCCCTCCCTCCTAAACTTTGGTCATCCTCTCTGTGCAAATGGGTCTGGGAACGCAAGTCGTACCTTTCTAGACGGTCACTGCTCCGTTTCCTTGACGGATCGTCTCTGTGGGAGCAGACCTTAGATAGACAAGCAAACCAATTTCGTGGAGCATAGTCATTGATTTGTCCTTACTCGACGGACACTGCTCTGCTCGCCAGACGGAGCCTCTTTCATGGCATGAACACATGGCGGGCGGGCAAGCTGACTTCACTGTTACTGCCTAACCGTTCTTGACGGTCAGTGCTCCGTTCCCGTGACGGAGCCACTCCTTGCCCAGAAGCTTTCAGCGGACTGGCCAAACTCTTGCTACCCTCCCTGTCTTCTGAGTGCAGAGTCCATTCCTCAACCGTTCCTGACGGTCACTGCTGCGTTGCCCTGACGGAGCCTCTCTGTGATACACGGCTGTTAATATACATCCAGTTCACCTTTCCCCTGAGCCTCTGATGCTGCTCTCTATTCTACAGGGTTCCTGTGCTCGGATTCTGCATGGCTGCTGGGAGGCTCACTGCGCTAACTCGAGGTCTCTTTTTGGCCACCTTTGGTGTCCTCTGGCCATAACGCATGCTGAACAATGTCCAGCAGGTCTGCTCTGGCACTCATCGTGAATATTTGGATAGTGGAGGAGTACATCGTCATGGACATTGTGATCTTAGTTGGCAGATCCCTTTTCCCTCCCGGCAGTAGTCTAAAATATTGCTTGCCCAGATGGGCACCCTCTTTGTCCTTGAACGGAGCCCAGGGAGCCAAAGGCCATGTTTGCTTTGTGACTCTCAGCAGGTGTGACATGAGCTGTTCTAGTGCCTCTCTCAGGTGTTTTTCTTCTACAGGGGGGGTCACTAACCGTGCAAGCCAGCCTGACGTCCTTCCATGCAGTAAGTATTTGGCGACCATCCGGGCGAGGTGTGCAGAACGTTTGTCCCAGAACTGTCTTGCACCTTTCAATGCTCCGTTGCGCTGAGCATTCTGGGACCGCAAGCGGAAGCCGGTGCCATGGGTGTCACGCGGATCGGACGAAGCGGACTCGGCAATTGCGTACGCACTCTTTCTGGACGTGCTCGTGGATATGGCTGCACCTGTGGACGAGCTGCTGGTTTCCGAGATTTCTAGGGATCTGTTCGATAACGCCTGGTACTGGGCCCGTACTCGGCCGGTGCGTGGTTCGTCGTTCCCATCAGCACAGTTCTCATACCGGAACGGAAGCAACGGTGGCGCTCCATCAGCAGTCTCACTAGCTGTGTGGTGTGCCTGTCGACGTTGCTGGAAGATTGCACGCTCACTCCGAGTCTCGCTCTGCTCCTGTGGATGATCACACCATGACTCCCAACTGCCAATGACTCCGACTTGGCCCATCATCGGCATCGCAAATGCACCCTCTGCAGTTCGGTCAACAACGTGTGCGGGCTGGCCACCAGGGGGGTGAACGCATCCCCCACTGTCTGCTGCTGCCAGTCGCTCCACAATCCCCACTCCAGGGGGGTACGGTCACGGTCCATGCGAGGTCACATACAACGGGGCTGACGGCGTGCATTGGAGGGGGCATGTCGAACAGTCTTCTTTTCTAACGGTGTGCGGCACGGTGCATCTATGTCACAGTTTTCTACAGCTTCTTCACAGTATTTACAGCTCCGTAGTCTTCGACCTGTCTTGTGCGCGCTCTCTTGCGTAGACCTTCCACCCTCGCTCCTTTGCCCTTCCTTTCCCCTTCCCTCCCTGTTCTCTTGCGCCCCTCTCTCTATCGTTCTCTATTCGTTGTTCTTATGTACATTTAGGAGATAACTTGAACTGAGAGTAACTTTGAACAAGATACCTACCTTACTAGATGAGAGGCGGCTCCACCGTTTTTCCGCACACAGCGCTCAGAATCTTGAGCGATTGCCCCACCGGCGCCGGGAGCCACACTCGGGCCGGACTGACGGGAAGAGGCAGGAACAAACAGAGTAGACCACAGACGACAACCGCCATTGGTCTACCCCCTGCGACCCCCTGTTGTGGCGTAATGTAGTTGTGCTCTATTGGCACTATACTATACTTTACTTGTATTGTGCTGTGCTGTGCTGTACTGTACTGCATCGTATTCTACTGTACTGTGTTGTACTGTACCGTACTGTACTGTATTGTACTGCATTGCACCGCACTGCATTGTATTGTACCGTATTGCATTGGGATGTACTACAGTATATATAATTGTATTCTTCTGCACTGTATTGTATTCTACTGTATTGTACTATACTCTATTGCACTGTGCTGTATTGAATGTTTGTGTACGTATGTACTTACCGTACTCTGCTGTACTCTGTTGTGATGTGCTATGTTGTGCTGTGTTACGTCGTGGTGTGTTGTGTTGTGTTGCGTTGTGTTGTGTCGTGCTGCGGATATTGCATTGGCGGACGTCACACTACTGCACGACCACCGCAAAAAAATTTGCAACCGCCGCACGACCATCGCAAGCCTTCCCACGCTGGACCACACAAAGAACACCCACAAAGGGGTGATCAAGTTCCCCAAAACAGCCCCAAAACTGTGGGTTGTCAACTTCTACAAAAGAGCTACAAACCTATTGCAATTGTCCTAGCCTCCAGCGTTGCCCCACATGCGTTCCCTAGAATCGCTCCGAAACTTTGCAATTGTCCTAGCCTCCAACGTTGCCCCACATTCGAAGGACACCGTTAATTCTTCACTTTTGTTTTCTTTGTCACCAACATTAGGGGGCAGTGATGGGGCAGCGGCATGCCTTCGGCGCCGGCACAACGGATGCGGGTGCATGATGGGCGCAACCGTACCGGGGGGTGGAAAGCCCTTTGTGCACCTCAAAGAGAGGCCAAGAGATGAACGATGCATACGTGTGACGTAGTGCGACACAGTCATGTGAAACCCCATGTCCAATTTCTCTTTGAGGCCCGTATGCGCTTGTGTGCCCCGTTGCAAGGGTGCATGGTGAAATGCACAAAATTTTTGCTGCTGAAAGCCAGGCCAAAAAGTCACCGTAAAGGGGGTTTCAGACCCGGATTTCGAACTTGAAAGTCAAACAAGCAAGTTGCTTCCCGGTCTAGGTTTAAGCTCGGCAACTCGGTGCTTACCGCGGCGATATAGGTGGTTACTGGATTAATTTTCTAGCCCAAAAGTGACTTAGAGGTGGGGGTTGCAGGTAATTACTGGTCCCGTTTTCGTCTTTTACTTTCACCCCATGCTGCAAGCCATTGAGGCATTTGAGCGTGCCGTGCAGCACTGCAAAAGGCACCCATACTAAGACGTTACGGCCCCTTCCCTACGCGACTGTTTGCAGCGCATTGCAACGGCGGTAGTAGGAGTGGGGGATGTTCGCATTAATGCGTTCAGCACTGGTGTGCTTGCGGTACGCGGTGCCGCATTGGACCCGCAGCGGCTACATGGGATAAATAGTCGGGCAAACAAGGTGACGCAGTCGCGCTGCTCTCCACTTCACGGTGGCTGGGTTTGCATGTACAGTAACCAAAGCGTTATCCCCGATATTGTCTTTGGTTGGACGTGGTAATCATGGGGGGTGAGCTGCTATTTACCAAGCACATCATTGCGCGAGAGGGTTGCATTCGTTGGACGATCAGAGTATATGTCATCTCCACCGTCCCCTTCACCCACCATAATGCCCAATGTTGCGGCCGGACTGCAGCCCTAGACACCCCTTTACAACATCCCACGTAGACACCACACCGTGTGGAAGTTGTGCGCCCAACCATGACATGACCACATCCCGCAAAGATGCCGTTGCGGCAGTCGAGTAGGCCTTGGACATTAGTGTCCCGGGACTTGGAGTGGCACACTTTACATCCCATTTAATGGGTGATGGTAAAGGGATGGTACCCATTAATCATGCGCCTAGCAAAAAATGTTGGTGTTGTGACGATGCTTCATCATTGGAACCAGCCAATGCCACAGCTCATATACCACCATTGCTACGGTGTCCTGTGGGGCCATCCCTATGGTGTTTGCCCCCTGTCCGCCGCGTTGCTGACCAGGCGCATTCTTTTTGCCTTAGCGCGAATTTGTCTGCTTGGGTAGCTAGTTGAGAGGGTCCTGGGTGTGTAGGCCGCTTCAATGACCTTTGCACAAAATTCACCCAAGAGGTTGCGCGGATCCCAGTGTCGGAACACATTGCATTGCGAAAACAGAGGATGGTCAATTTGACATTACATTGTTAAATTTTTTTCGGACATAGCCCACAGGGCAACGCCGTGTGGTAGACCTCATTCGTGAGTTCTACGCGGTTGAAAGAGGGAATGGCCATGCATGCTATATTTCTACTATGGTGCACTCCGTGTTGCTATGTGTTGCGACGTTACAAACCGTGTGGCACCCGAAGGGATGGTTAACGGATGCTGGAGTAAACGAGGGTAAGGGGGTTGCAGCCCGCCTCAGACAGCCGAGGGAAATGCTTGGATGGAAACCCACGGTGTGGGTGCACTGGACACTTTCTCACAGCGGGTTCCATATGGAGCGATATCGCTCCATTTTCGTAATAGCATTCCCACGGAACACGGGATTTCTCGGTTTAAGTTGGAATGACGCAGTTGCTTCAAAGGGTGGTCCGTACCACGCCCACTGTCGAATCGACATGAGTTGAAGCAGGTTGTACATGTGCATGACCTCTACCTTGGTTTGGCATTTTTTGATGGCAAACAAGGCCGAGGCCTCCTCAAGACCAAGAGGGCACGAATGTGAGACATTACTGATGCTGATCAAGACGTGTTGCGCCTAATTAGCAGTGCCCACGGAGAAATTGGATGAGACCACAATTGACCAAGAAAGTCCATGGGAAATCCCCAGGAAGTCACTTTCACATATGAAAGTTCCACCGTGAACTCAAAACGGGAAGGGGCTTCCTCGGTTCTTTGAGGGCGGGATACGCCATGGCCTGGAGCCACCGCCACGGGCGGGTGCTGCTGTCTGGGGTTGGGAGCCGGATCTGCACCTTTGCGTCTATCACGTAATACACGGTGCTCCCCAGCCCCGGCGGGTGTGGGGCTGGGCTTGCACGTCCCTCTCAGCTAGAGAGCGATCATGATGGGACTCCCATGGTGAAGTCGACGAGCTCGAGCAGCTCGCGTGTCCTCTTGACATGCTGGGCCAAGCAGGGGGAGAGGCTATCGCTCCCAGGGGAGGTGGGTCTAGGGAGGGGGGTGGTATCGTGGCCCGCCGTGCGCATGCGACGCCCCAGCGCCGACGGACGCTCGCTGTCCCGGAAGGCATCGACGTCCATGGCCCTGCAGGGGTTCACCTCCTCCACGGCGGTGTCAGCGATGAGGGCAGCAAGGCGGGACTCATGCTTGCCCATGGCGCAGTGGTGGATAGCGTTGGGCGGCTCGGCGTCACCTTCCGAGATGTTCTTCGACTATGAGATGTCAAGGAGGCTGAGGCCCTCCGTGTTGCCCTCTATTAGTTTGGCCAATTGAGTGGCCTTGCTGTGGGAGGCGTGCACGGCAATGTAGGGGGTTCGACTTGCAAGACCGGCATTTGGGGCCTCACCAGCCAAGGCACCCGGGACGGCTAGGGGCTGATCCATCTGACGGGGCTGAAGTGCAGCACAAGCGTCAGGCGCTGGCTCTGAGCTTTCCCCCAAAGGGCCAAGTTGTGCAGCACACCGGTCGCACCGGAGGGGATTTACAGAAGCAGCATACGTCGCACCGCGCTAGCGGTGCTTCAGCCTCAGGCGTCCCCGGCGCGGGAGGGCTGTGCGGCCGGTCTTCCTCGGAGCTCACCGGGGCTTGGGGGGCGGGGGTTGGTCACTAGTAGTTTTGGTGCTTGCCACCGGGGCCGGTCTAGCACTCAAGAGCGTAGGGCGCAAGTATGCACCCAGCAGTCCACCTTCATGAGGTCGTGGGATAGATTTGTTCCAGCCGACGCTGGGCACCGTGGTGGCCCGGACACAGGACCAAACACGGCCCTAGCCCCGGGGCCCGGGTGGCCAGGGGTCCGCCCTTGGGGGGGGCTTGAGGACCGGCCGCATCATGGGGGGCAAGGGTTGGCGCAGCCGGCTACTCCGGCCGTTCTTCTTGTGGTCTTTGGTGCCTCAAGCCCGGGCGCGTAGGCGGAGTTGCCCGCCCGCCTCTCTGGAGGCCGAGGTGCAGCCGCACAGTGCATGGCCTGCTCGTATTTTGGGCCTGGGAACGAGGGCGCGGCCTGCGCACTAGGGCAGATCAGCGGGCCGGTCCTTAAGTCGCGGGCTGCGTAGCAGCGCCGGCCAACGCCTGCGGGGCGGGCTGCTTCACCTGCGCGGGCTCCTCCCGCGGGGGCTGACGAACAATGTTGGCTATGTCGTGCCACACATGAATCTTTGTCAGATGGGGCTACTCTATGCGTTGGGGGCCTTCGTGGGTTCGCGGCGCCTCCTTCCGTCCCCCTATAGGAGTTTCGTCATGGGTGTACACCCTAAGACCACGTGTTACATCGCGGTGCACATAGGGAACTGCCGCCGGTAGTTGCCCCGGATGGGGTGCAATTGTTCCCCGTGTAGCACTGATCACGCGCAACCTGCCACCGCGTGGGCGCTGGAGCGGAATGTCAGATACCGATGCATCTCACCCCCCGCTGTAGATGGAGGACTGTGGGCGCATCCCTGTTGCGGCGCTGCTACGGCTCCGGCCTTGCCCTTTCAGGGGATGCACCAGCCTCACGCTTGCGGCACTGGGTGGTCTTGGTTGCCCTCGCCTGCCTTTTGTGAGGCGTTCGGCAGCTGCTACCCCGGGGAGACTGCGCTGCCTGCTGGCGGTGGGCCATAAGGCCCGGCGTTGTCTGCGTAGCAGCTCCTAGGCGATTTCACTTTGGTGCTGCGGTTGGCGGCTCGCGCCGGCCCTCGACAGCCCGTCGTGCTTGCGCGTGCTGGGCCTTAGCCTTCGCACGCTTACGTTTTTGGGGGGCTCCTCCTGTTCAACATGGGGAGGGTGGGCGTGGGGGGGGCGTCTTGGGCTCCGAGTCCGGCCGGCGCCGGGCGTCCGGGGTGTCATAGCGCAGCTCCAGCTGCTGGCCGCCGGGAGCAGGCTCCTCCGGAGGGCCCATGCCCGGTTCCGCGGTTCGGGCAGACTACTAGGCCATGCGTAGGTGGCGCCCCATGAGGCTGAAGACCGAGGCAAGGGAATGGGTCCCCGCTCGTCGCCCACCAGTGAGCCTGGGGAGTATCTAGTCCCGCAAGGCCCGGGGCTGCGCCCCTAGAACCTTGAGGCCCGCAGGACGGGCCGCCCGGTGGGCCCTCACAT
This sequence comes from Eutreptiella sp. 'Long Island Sound 2002', assembly GCA_964036045.1. Classification (NCBI taxonomy): domain Eukaryota; phylum Euglenozoa; class Euglenophyceae; order Eutreptiales; family Eutreptiaceae; genus Eutreptiella; species Eutreptiella sp. 'Long Island Sound 2002'. The sequence goes on from OZ038379.1 coordinate 157,901,094, forward strand.
AGCTCTTTAAGCCAACACACCAGCCCTTCCACGCGGCGTTTCGGGGCTGTTGGGCGTTGGGTGCCCAGGGGACCCAAACCAGTCCTACTCGGGCGTTATCGTAGGTGGCCCTTGCCACCGTGGGCATCTTGATAACCAACGGCGATCCCCCGGGCTAGTTGAGGGTGGCCATGTGGTCCCGGAAGTGCATCCAGACCGCGTACCCCGGTCAGTCCCGGTCACACCCCCTTGATGCACATCTGCACCAGGGGGGGGGGGGTGCCGGAGTTCCACGCGGGACATGCACCGGGCACTGGCACACCAACACCAAAGCTTTGGTGTTCGCGGCCACCTCTCGGGGCGGGGGTGGGGCCCACTGCGACGGGGGCTGCCGTCCCCCGGTGGCGCTTCATCGGGACCGCCCGCTGCCTGGACCGGACTCCCCGTCCCTCAAGCTGGGGCCCGGTCTCCTTGGGGCTGACGCCCCCCGTAGGCGCTCCACGGGCAGCTACTACTTGTCTCCCCAGCTGGTGGGCCCACGCCGATGGCGGGTGCCGTCCCCCACATACGCTCCCGTGGCAGCAACCGCCGCCTGGACAGGACCTTTCGTCCTCACTTCAGCTGGCCCGTGCTGAAGGGGGCAACCGTCCTCCGTAGGCGCTCCGTTAGATGGCAACCACTACCCGTGGTAGACTCCCCGTCCCCCCAGCTGGTGGGCCCTCGCCGTGGGGGGCTGATGTCCCCCGTAGGCCCCCCATAGGCAGCGACCGCATCCTGGGCAGGGCTCCCCGTACCCAGTTTGTGGGACCGTACCCCCCCCCCCCAAATGGCAAGCCCGGTTGCATAGGGAAACCACGATCCCCCCCCCCCCCCGCTCCCCGTGGGCGCTCTACGAGTTGCTACCTTACCATGCGAAGGGCTTTGGCGTGATAAGAATACCGTCTCGCAGAGCTTTAAGGTCGGCCGCCATACGCCATCCCCGCCGGTGTTGGGGATAGAGCCGGCGCCTTAGCACGGGGCGATCGGGTTATTAGGGAGCGCGGTGCCCATGCATGAGCGGCCCAATACCTTTTCCCGCTCTGGTTGTGCAGCCGAGTAACACAACATATTCCCTATTGCGCCCTTATGCGTAGCGCTTTCGTGTCCCGGGAGGCCCTTTGGTGCCGCACCCCGCGGGATCCCCGGGCTACTCTGGGGCGCCGCCCCGTTATACCCAAAACCCCTATACGCCTCACCAACCGCAGCCGGGCTGCTCAGCGTACCATCTGCCAGAGCCGCGGTATGGGCTGCCCAAACCCTCCCCATCGCCCTCGCCGCCGCCAGTAGTGCCGCCCTTGATCAGCGGGACTTAGAATTGGCTTACCTCCGGGGCCATGTGGCAGGCCGGGCCTTCCGCTCAGAGAAACCTACGCCCCCAAGGGGCCACACAGCTGGCGCACTACGCCGATCAACCCGACCCCGTTGCGGAATCGGTTGGAGGGACGGCTGCGGCGCCCAAGGCAGCGCCGCCGCGCGCAGCGGAGCACTGGAAGGATCGCCGTCCCATTGCGCCGAGACGATCCCCGGAACCCCCTCAAAGCCCCCCCCCCCCAAGGGGGGCACGGAGGGCGTCAATGGAGCCGGGCTCATGATAGTCCCGGCAGTGACAGCCGTGCGGTGTACCGCCGATCCTACCGAAACCCGGAGCGATATGACCAGGCACAATCGCAGAGACGTACCTCCGATGTCCCAGCCAACGACTATTGTGGTAGCGACCGAGCCGCCGCCCCAAACGACGACAGCCTTGAGTGTGGCCTGCCCAATCCTGCCTCTGAAAGAGGGCCGCACGGGTGGCACGACGACATTGACATGCGTCGGCGCCGGTCCCCGAGCCTGGAGACGAGCCGGCGACCGCGCTATGATGCAGCGGACACCCGGCGCCGACCTGACCGGGAGCCTAGAACGGCCCCCCACGCCCGCCCTCCTCATGTTGAGCGGGAGGAGCCCCCGCGCAAACGCCAACGCGCACGCCACAAAAACCGAAAGACGCAAGCCCGACAGTTGGCAGGGACCCCGCGCAGGGCGGCAGACTAGGCCGCAACGGGCAACCAGACGACGCCAGGTCTTGTGGCCCGCCGCCAAGAAGCGACATAGTCTCCCCGGGTCAGGAACCCGCGAACGGCCCAAAAGAGGCGTACAAGGTGGACCCATAGCACTTTGGGTCTCCGAAGTGCGTCCGATGCCCCCCTTGGGAGAGCGGAACGGGCTCCGAAGCAGGGATGCGCCCAGCGTCCTACATTTCCAGCGCCCTTCGGCGGGGTGGACACATTGCCACTTGGCGGACCGCTTTATGTTGATCGATGGAGTCCTAGGAGTGGCGGGGGTTTTCTTGCGGGGAGAGATGCATGGCTACCTCACCTTCTGCTCCAACGCTCAAACGGCTTGCGCGGTGGTCAGTGCTGCCTTGGGAACGGTTGCACCCCAACCGGGGCATTTACGGGCACCAGTCCATTGCCTTCACTGCGATGTAACGCGTGGCCGTACGGTGTATTCGCGGAACGAGCCCCCAATAGGGGGGCGGCAGTAGGCACCGCCGACCTAGGCGCCCCCCCCCCCCCCCGTGCGCTGATTAGGCCCCCCTTCACGGCGGCAGACGTTTGGCGCCTTGTCATCGACGTCGTTTGTCAACCTCCGCAAGAGAAGCCTGCGCAAGTAGGGCTGCCCACCCAACGGCCGGTAGCTGACACCGCCGGCATTGCCGTGTGGCCCCTTCGTACGGGTCAGCCCCCCCCCCCCCCCCGCCGGTGCGTCCTGACGATCGGACTACGCCCTTGTCCCAGCGCCCCGATTGCCAACTAACGGCAAGCGGTGATGCAGCGTCTGAGCTGCACAAAAGGCGGCCCGAGAACTCAATCAGCTCGCCCAAGCCTAATGCGACGAGCACGGGCGGCCGGGGCAGCCGGCTTTGCCGGCGCCTGCCCTCTGTGACATGGCGGGCCCACACCCCCCTCACGGGGCCGGGCCCCGGACAGCCACAACGTGTCAAGGAGACACCGGGTCAGAGCTCCTTGGGTGCCCGCCATCGTTGGGCAGGGAGCTGTCCTAGCACCTTATGGAAGTGGACCCCCCTGAAGCCGGCTAGCAGCCTGCGCTCGTGAGTGCCCGGCCAGCCCCCGTGGCCAGGCCGGACCCCAGCCCCCCAAGCCCTAGAACGCGTCCGGGCGCCAGCCCCCCCAGCGCCGGAAAGCTCCGTCGACGAGCCGGCGGCAGCCTGCCGCTTCTGGAGACCCCACCCCTCTGGCCAATGCACTCCCCGGCTTGTCCCCCAAGGGAGCACCACGAGGCCCGCCCCCGACGAAGGTGCTACGCCAGAGCCCCCTCGGGAGGATCGGCCCCAAGCAATCCTGCACGCCTTGGCTGGTGGGACCCCGGGCGCCGACCCGGCCCCTCAGCCCCCCCACATTGACGTTCACGCCTCCCAAGGCACGGCCACTCAACTGGCCAAGCTCATGGAGGACGACGCTAACGGCTTTAGCCTCCCTGACATCTCGCAGCCGGTGGATGCATCGGATGAAAACCCCGAACTGCCCGCCGCAAGCCCCCCTGGCGATCGGAGCGAACACAAATCCTGCCTTGCGGCCCTCATCGCCAGCAGTGCCGTGGAGGAGGTGAACCCCTGCCGGTTGTTCGACACGGAACACCTGTCGGCGGTGGGCCGCCGCATGCGTGCGGCGGGCCAAGAGGCCACCCCCCTCCCCGGCCCCCACTCCCCCGAGAGTGGCGGCCTCTCCCCAATCTGGGCGAAGTATGCCAAGAGAATACGCGAGCTGCTTCAGCTCGTCGACCTTACCTTGGGGGTCCCCTCTTTCCCCCTCTCTAGTTGGGAAGGAGTTGTGATCCTTGCCTCCAACCCACCGGGGCTCGGGATGGCGGTTTGCTACGTGATCAAGGGGAAGCTGGAGCTCAGGCTTCCAACGCCCGACGGAGGCACCCGCCCTGTTGGTGGCTCCCTAGCGGCCCGGGCCCACCAGATAGGGAGTCCTCCCCAAGCTGCCATCGGTGCCTATGGAGCTCCTGCGAGGGACGGCGGCCCCTGTCGGTGCGGGCCCAACAGCTGGGGAGACGGGGAGTCCTTCCCAGGCGGCTGTCGGTGCCTATGGAGCGCTTGCGGGGGACGGCTACCTCCATCGGTGCGGGCCCACCAGCTAGGGGGACGGGGAGACCTGCCCAGGCGGCGGTCCGTGCCTATGGAGCGCCTGCGGGGGCCGGTAGCCGTGAAACGGCGGGGGCCCACCCGCTAGTCGTACCGGGAGTCTTGCCCACGCGGCGGTTGCTGCCTATGGAGGGCTTGCGGGGGACGGTAATCCCCATTGGCGCGGGCCCATTGGCTGGGGGGACGGGAAAATCTGCCCAGTCGGCGGTCGCTGCGTATGGAGGGCCTGCGGGGGACGGGTGCCCCCGTCGGTGCGGGCCCACCAGCTGGGGGGACGGGGAGTGTTGCCCAGGACGCGGTCGCTGCCTATGGAGCGCCTGCGAGGCTTAGGTCACGCTAACTACCTGCCCCTTACGACCCAAACATGTGCACTTTGTTGCCTTTTCCGTGTCTTGCTTTTGTGCCTATGTTTTCCATGGGTCGCCTGTGCTGTAATAGGTGGTGATGAATAGCTATACACTTATTGCGTGTGCTATGCATACAAACTTTAAAGCTCAAATTCACTGTCTCTATTTGCCAATTTAGCAAGACCTGGGCGAAATTTCCCCCAGCCCTCCGGGATAGCAAAAAACGTATACATATTTCGTGATGTCTTGATGACCCTAGGCGAAATTTCGCCCAACTTCGCCTGTTCTACAAAATATATAGCTTAAAAACACCAATCAGTGATCCTGGGCGAGATTTCTTCCAGCCCCCCCCCCCCCGTTGTTTATTTCCTTGTGCTGTGCATGATATGTTGCCCTGTGCCTGCTTGTCGCTTAGGCCCACCACTTGATAAAGTTGAACCTGGGCGAAATTTCTTCCAGCTTGCCTTGACACCCTTTACCTACAGGGTGGTACCTCTGTTGGGTTCTGTTCACTGACTCTTAGGGTTGCTTCTTCCAATGTGGCTGTGAGACATGATTGATGTGCGCTTTCTTCAAACAGCCGTGGGGGGTACTTGCGTTCGTACCCCGGAGGCCCTCATTCAGGTGGCATTGAACAAAGGGAGGACACTCCCGCTGCTGCAGCTGGCGCTGGATTTGCGTCACAATAGAAAGACTAGACGTATTGTTGGGTATGTGCGGGCTGCCTTTGGTTCTAGTCGTGTACCAAGATGGTTGTTGGTCCTGCAGAAGCAAGTTTTCTCACTGTATAACATTGTGCGAGTGCTGACATATCCCCGTGCTGAGAGAGCCACCGGAGCCTCATATCGCGGTCCAATGACCCAGTCCATCCGCCGTAAGCTGGCAATGGCAGGGGAATGCACTATCAATGCTCCTACTATCTCGGCCAGGGCCAGTGTTCAAGCTTCACACCTGCGGGATTCATTTCAGAGACAGCAAATTACCCTGTGGTTCGCCAATTACCGTCGCTACATCAATGGGGTCGACCACCATAGCCCTGATAAAAGTTTGAATGTGACTGCTGCCGCTGTGTTGCACACTACTGAGATGCCCCAGTACCACGGTCTACCCGAGCTGTGGGGGAGCTGCGGGGGACGGTAGCTCCCAGCGGCCCGGGCGCACCCGCCGGGGGGACGGGGACGGTGATGCAATGTGATGTGATGTCATGTGATGTGATTTCATGTGATGCGATGTGATGTGATGTGATGTGATGTAATGTGATGTGATATGATGCGATGTGATTTGATATCATTTGATGTGATGTGATGGGATGTGATGTGATGTGGTGTGATGTGATGTGATGTGATGTGATGTGATGTGATGTGATTTGATGTGATGTGATGTGATGTGATGTGATGTGATGTGATGTGATGTGATGTGATGTGATGTCATGTCATGTCATGTGGTGTGACGTGATGTGATGTGATTTGATATCATTTGATATGATGCGATGTGATGTGATGTGATGTGATGTGATGTGACGTGACGTGATGTGATGTGATGTGTTGTGATGTGATGCGGTGTAATGTACTGTGATGTCATGTGATGTGATGTGATGTGACGTGACGTGATGTGATGTCATGTGATGTTATGTGATGTGATGTTATGGTATGTGATGGGATGTAATGTGATGTGATATCTTTTGATGTGATGTCATGTGATGCGATGCGATGCGATGCGATGTGATGTGATGTGATGTGATGTGATGTGATGTGATGTGATGTGATGTGATGTGATGTGATGTGATGTGATGTCATGTGATGTTATGTGATGTGATGTTATGTGATGTGATGTGATGTGATGTGATGTGATATCATTTGATGTGATGTCATGTGATGCGATGCGATGCGATGTGATGTGATGTGTTGTGATGTGATTCGATGTGATGTGATGTGATGTGATGTGATGTGATGTTCTGTGATGTGATGTGATGTGATGTGATGTGATGTGATGTGATGTGATGTGATGTGATGTGATGTGATGTGATGTGATGTGATGTGATGTGATGTGATGTGATGTGATGTGATGTGATGTGATGTGATGTGTTCTGATGTGTTGTGATGTGATGTGATGTTCTGCGATGTGATGCAATGTGATGTGATGTGATATTCTTTTGGCTACCACGCGTAGAACGCATAGCACGAAATTTTCTCGCGTTTTTGCTTTTATCATTGTTTTGTGCTTCCGGGGGATTTTCGAGGGTGCCGGTCGCAACGGAACTATCCGTTTAGCTCAATTCAACCATTTTGGAGGAGAGAACGACAATTGCCTCCTGCCTCTGCCCCTGTCTTGGTGCTACGCGTGCTGTGTGTGTTGCGCGTCCTGCGTGTTTCGGTCCGGTGCCTCTGAGTCTGCCTCTGGAAGTCTTCCTACGCGTTCTACGCGTTTTGCAAGGGCTAATTGCTTCACACCTATCATACCACACCCGATTTTTTTTTTTGCCATGCTTGCACCCGTGTACTGTGCCACACACCTGCACTGGTTCCCAATGGAATTCAAACGTCCGTGTTCGAACGACAATTGCCTTCTGCCTACCCCTTTGCCTTGGTGCTACATTGCCCACGTGTGTTGGGTGTTTTGTGTGTTGTTATTTTTCGCTTCTGATGTTGCCTCTGGAGCCGTTCTACGCGTGCTACGTGCTCTGCAGCATGTTTTTGCCTCAACATTCATAGGCCGCTCTGCTTTTATGGTGCAGGAGCCATGCCTGCACCCCTGTACCCCGCCACACATTCTCAATGGTTGCAGAAGGGTGGGAAGCTGGGAGAGTGGAAGCATCCGGAGAAACTGAAGCACGACGCCTTCGTTGTCTTTCAAATTAAACAAGCCACGGGTATGTGTGTGTGTCTCCGTTTTCGTCTCGCTTCTCGCCTTGCACCGCTGTCCTCCTCACCCCCTTGTGTCGCAGCGGGGTGTCATGACGGATGGGTCAATCGGAAGAAGAAAGGGGCCAAGGACAAGCAGGACACAGAATTTTGGTTGACGAACCTCACAACGTATCAGGTGTACCACGTTCACGGGTTTGCGGTTCATGTGAGCACTATTTTGCGCTGCCCGTTGTCCCCTACCGCCTCTTGCACCCTTTTCTTACAGGTGAAGGCCCCGAAGGGCAAGCCACATGCGGCACACGTGTTGCAAGATGTCCGCAACAACAAGGATGACTTCTTGAAATACAAAAAGGTGTTCTGTGCGTTCTACGCGTTTTATCCGTTCCCTTTTCCGTTGCCTCTGGAGCTGCCTCACATTGTGTGCTATGCGTTTTGCGCGTTCTAGGCGCTCTGCGCGCTTCCTCTGCTGTTGCCTCTGGGGTTGCCTCCATGTGTCTTGCATATTCTGCATGTTCTACAGATTCCGCACGACCGGCTGTGGACGTGGATCCAAGATGAGGGAACCACGGAGAGTTCGGATGAGGAGGAGTCGGAAGAGGACTCGGAAGAGGAGGCAGAGGAGGCAGAGGAGGAGGACGAGGAGGAGGAAGAGGGCAGTGATGCTGCCAGTGTGAAGGACGAGGGTGAGCCCTTTCTCGCCCAACGCGCCCCCCGCAGCACCCAGCTGGAGGTTGCCCGCATGGCCGCACAAGCACAACCAAAGGGGACCCCTATCAAGGCGAAGCCAGAGGCAAAGCCAGAGCCGGAGGAGCTGTCCAAGAAGAAGAAGGAAAAGACGAAGAGTCCACCCAAGAAGAAGAAGGGCAAGCAGAAAGTGGAGGAGAAGCCCAAGCATCCGCGTTACGCAGTGGAAGGCGAACCGCACAGGACGATGCCCACAGGTGCAACCCGAGGGGAGAAGTACCAAGCCGGGGCCGCCTACGACAACGATGTGCAGGCCATGCAGCGCACCCTGGAGCCGGAGTACGAAGTGTCACTCGGACGAGTATGCCAACACTACAAAGTGTGTTTGGCGGAGGAAACACAAGCGCACTGCGAATCGGGCCTGGCGCTGCTTTTGGTGACGGACGTGCGGGCGTACAGTGTGCAGATGGTCCTCCGCTGTGGCACGAAGAATGCACAAAGCACAGCCGCTGCCAGAGAACTGTTTGAGGAGCGATACCCCAGCAGCTCACCCCGCCAAGTCGCAACCGGGTTGATCAAGGGGGTGTCATTGTGCACGAACTGTGTCGGAGCCCCGGACTGGCCTACGGACTTTGGTGACCCCGCAGCTGCAGGCCTGCCGTGGCGAAATTGAAGGGGGAGCCCCTGTCGTCAGGATACCGACCACGGCGCAGCATGGATCACCTGAGTGCGTTTGGTGCGGAGGACATTGTCGACATGCCCACTGAAGCTTTGCAGGTGTACTGCATGTCTTGCGTGTTCCCTCTCTAACGCCTCTGGTCCAGCGTGTAGCGCGTTTTCGGCGTTTTGCGCGTGCTACGTGTTCCCGACGTTGCGCCTCTTCGTTGCCTCTGGGGGTGCCTTCCGGTGTTGCACGTGCTTTGCGTGGTCTGTATAGGAGAATCTGTCGCGCACGGTCCGCATGGCTGGCCTCATGGCCTACACCCTAACGGAGGACAGAGGTGTCGACCTACCCGACACAGGCGCATGGACACCCGTGAGAACAAAGGATGCAAAGAGGCAGCGGGTGTGCATTCGTGTGCTGGGCGTCGTGGCACGGGTCTTTTCACTTGCCTCTGGAGTTGCCTCCTGTCTGCTTTGCGCGTCCCATGCGTTCTATGCGGTCTGCACGTTCGATTCTGTGACTGCCTGTGGATTTTCCTTCCCATGTTTTACCTGTTTTTCGCGCTGTACATGTTCTGCACACAAGCTGGGAGGAGCATGGGTATCCGCAGCAGCATCGGTATCTTTATGAGCCGCGATACGAGTATGAGCCGTGGTACGAGTACCACCTAATGAAGACGGATCCGGAAATGCCTTCGAGCTCCGGGAGCCTCCCGTATGGGTCCGAGCCGTACAGGTACCAGCCCCCCGAGTATCCGCCGCCACCCACGTATCCTCCACCGCAAGCAATGCTGCTGCCACCGCCACCGCCGGGGATCCCACCAGCACCACTACTCTCACCACCGCCACTGCCGCAAGGACCTCCGCCACCACCACCGCCATGCCTCCGGCCTGCCTTGCTGCTCCCCGGACGGTGCACCGTCCGGGGAGCAGCAAGGCAGGCCGGAGATGGGGCCGGAGACGGGACCCCCGCACACGGAAGGTGCACAGGTGCGCGTTGCACATTAGTACTACGCGTTCCAGGGGATTTGCGCGTAGCCTCCGGGTGTGCCTCCGGATGCGGGGCCCGTGTTCTCCGCGTTCTGCGCGTTCCACACGTGTTTGTACCCTTCGTGAACCGGCCGTTTGAATCCGAGATTCACGGTACCGTGAATTTCACCCAATTTTGCTGTGTCTTGCTCGTAACTTGGTGCTATCGTGTGCTTTCGTCGTGCTACCTTCGCCCAAAGTAAGATGCAACAAATAGGTGCAATTTAGAGGTTTAAAGTCCCCGCATGGTTTAACACATTTGGTGAGATTCGCGTGAATGTGAAATTCACGCACCTAAATTCGCGCAAAAATTCACGGTAGATTCACAGATTCACGAGAATGTGAAATTCGCACGAATTTCGTACGAATTCGTACGAAATTTGTACAAATTTCGTACGAATTTCGCACGAATTTACCCTCCTTTCCACTCTTTCGCTTTGTTACAGCTCTCAAAGCCTTCGCGTTCTTCTCTTTTACATATGTCCCAGCAGACTATGTCTCAACTCGCAAGCCTGGCCTCGCGCCCCGACCCCGCAGCCGACACCCTCGCCCACTACCAAGCCCTCCCCGTCGCCCACCATCAATTGGAGGAGGCGACGTACGAGTCGGGGGCACTGGGGGTGGATGACATCGTGGGCTGGGCAGCCTCCCTCGACTCCTCCCCCGATGTCATCCACATCGACATGCGCAGCCCCACCCGCAATAGCTACCTCGGGGCGAGGGGATGGGCCACAACCCTCTGGAGGGAACTGCGCCGCCAACTCCCCTCCCTCAAATTTCTCCATCTAACCCCTCTCCCCTCCAGTGTTGACCAGCTCCTCAACTCGATGAGGACTAACCCTGTGGGGAAGCCTAAGGACGCCCACGTTCAACTGTACCCCACCACTAACCTCGTCCACACCCCCCCCCACTGCGATGTGGTGTGCCTGCAGGATCTTGCTGCAGGTGCACAAGCAGACCACTCTTTTTTCCCCTTTTCTTGGCATCTTGCCAACCCCCGGTGGTGGGATGATTTGGGCATCGCCCCTTTCCATCCCACCATCCCCCCCCAGGTGCACGTCCCCGACGTCACCCACCCCACCTTGTATAGCACAACTTCTTTGCAATGATACCGTGGTGCCCCATGCGCCCCCCCCTTCATTTCAAGTGAGCCCCCCGTCCGCACCGAACCCCTTCCCGACCCCCCTCATGGGGTGATGGGCAGCCCTGACCCCGCCCCCGACAAGGTTGGCCCCTCTCAGCCGCCCCTCAACTTTGTTGATGGGAACGGCTACATTGTGCTTCGGGGGCTTGTGGAGGCACGGGATTGTGAGGTGGGGTGGAACAAGGTGATGAAGGCGTGGGGCAGCGGCGACGAAAAAGCTCCTTTTCAACGCCGCGCGGACTGAGGAGCAGGCCAAGGATCCCGCGCTCCCCCGCCGTTGGCAAAGCAAGAGCACCTTGGGGTCGGGGGTGGGGGGGCCCCTCTTCAAGAAGTTCCACCCCCACCTCACCGAAAGTGTACCTGGGCTTGGGGACCTCCACCCAATGACGCCGGGCAGCGTCATTGTGGCCAGTGTGGGGAGTGGGCCGCAGCTCCCCCACACCGACGTGGCCACCCACCCCGAGGTCCTCCCCCCCCACGACAGGGAAGTGGGGGACTGCCACCTGAGTAGCTTCCTCTGCTTGTCAGTGGACTACCAGGTGGCGGTGCAGGCGGGGACAGCCGTGGGGGAGGCGGGGGAGGCGCGCTGGGACACCGTTGAGCTGCATCGGGGTGACATGCTGCTGATGGTGGCCACCCGCCGCCATCATGGGTTGCTTGCCCCCCCCGACTCCAAGGATGGGCTGCAGGGGGCTCTTTTTAACTTGTGGACCCCCGACGCCCGACACAAACACCACCAGGCCAACACCACACACTTGGACGCCACCCCCCCCCAAGGAGGCCCTGGACGTTGCTGGGGATTTGTCCAGCTGGGACTGCCCCAGCGTGGACCAGGTGTTGTGGGTTGGGAAGGGGGCGGTTGGGAGGGTGGGGTTGTGGGAGGGGGAGGCTGCCCAGGCCCTCTTCGCCGACCCCCCCCAGACGGTCCCGGCAGGCCCCCCCATCGCCCCTTCCACCCCACCTTCATCTCCCGGTCGGCCCCGGCCTCCGACCTCGCCGTCCTCGAGGTCGGCGAGCAGTGCATGTTGTTCTTCGTGGGCAGCGTGCACCAGCTGGAGGTCTGCAAGGGGGACAATGTCGATGCGGAGTTGGAGATCCACTTCGCCATGTCCGGCATTGCCCCCCCGGGTCGGCCGACCACGCTGTGGCACCTCGTGAACACGGTCCCAGCGTGGCGGTCGCCCAAGTGCGCGAAGACCAGGGCATGGAGCATCACCTGCCCATGCGAGTGCAATGTGTGCTTGCTTGTGTGTTTGCTTTGTGTATTGGCAAATTGGACGAAATTCACGTGAAATTCGTACGAAATTCGTACGAATTTCGCACGAATTTCACGTGAATAGATTTGTGTGAATATTCTGGAAATGTGAAATTCGTACGAAATTCGTACGAAATTGGTACGAATTTTGTACGAATTTTGTACGAATTTCTGTGAATTTCGTCCAATTTGTTCCTTTTGCTCTTGCATAGCCTCGTGTCCACTCCCCCTTTCTCAATTTATGCCTGGCACACCTCCCCACATCTGCAGGTCCCGTTCACCGCTTGGTCGCCGGATATTCGGCACCACACCAAGCGCAAGTACAAGCCCCGGCCCCGATTGCCCGAGGAGCACGCCAAGCCCGGCGAAGTCCCCGGTGGCGACCAGCCCGCAGGCACCGGCGGTGGACGGGCGCCAAGCGAGGCCGGCAGTGTGCACAGTGAGGGGTCGCAGCGCTCCGACGTTCGGGAGGCAGCGAGGCCAATACCGCCAGGGGGCATGTGGCGCGCGAGGTGGTGGTGCCCCAGCCGTCCCTCGACGAGTTGGGCGACGCCCACAACGACCCCCCACTGGACCGGGTCACCCTGTCCGCCAGGCAGCCGGATCCTGCCTGGACCCAGCAGGTGCCGCCCGGGCCCGATGGGCGGCAGCGGCATCTCAGTGCCGTGTGGGACATGGTGTTGGAGTCGCGGGGCGTGCAGGGCACCCTCCGCGTCTCCTTCCCCTGCCCCATTGTGGTCCGGGGGGGGGCCAACCTGCCTGCGGGGCAAGAGCTGGTGGGCATGTTTGCCTACCGGCTTGTGAGTGGGCACTGGCGGGTGCAGACGGGGGTGGCGCGGACGGGGGAGGCGGGGACGGTGACGACGGCTAGGGTTTTTGGGCTGAATGTGCTCACGGGTTGGGAGCAGCGGAGGGCGGAGTGGGTGGACGTGGCATGGCTTGCCATGCGCGTCCATGTGGGGAGGCAGCGGAAGATGGGGGTGGCTGACGTCATTGACGTCGAGGAGGAGGAACCCCCCCCCCACGCGCAAGCGGAAAGGGCGCCCCGAAGGGGACACGCCCCCCCCCCCCCAAAGCCCCGCGTACGGCCACCCCGGCGGAGCGGGCAGTGCGGGCGGAGCACGCGGAGCCGGTGGGGGGGCGGGGGCGGAGAGGGGTGGTGCAGGAGTGGGTGGACCAGCAGCGGGCGGGGGCGTGGGAGGCACGCGCGATTAGCGCGGAGGCCGCCAACCGGACCTGGAGGCCCGTCTGTCCAGGGCCAACGAGGACAGGCGGGACTGCGAGTCGCGGTTGGCGGACGTCACCAAGGAGCGTGACCGGCTGGCCACCAAGGTGAAGACTCTTGAGCGCGACGTGGCGACGTTGCGCAAGGCAAAGCTAGCGGCACAGCCAGCAGATGCAGTGGAGAGGGCTGAGGGTGCCGAGGCCCCCGCCCCCCCGGGTGACAAGGAGGGGGCCAGTGCTGCCGGTGTCCGGTACCTCGTGGCCGGCGCACAGGCCTGGCATGCCCAGGCCGAGGCATGCGCCGGCCAGATGTCGGCAGTGTCCACCGGCCTGCGGATGGCCATGATGGCCAGTGGCCAGCAGGTCGATGTGGACAACGTGGCCCCCGACGCCCCCAAGGTGACTGCCGCAATGGAGGAAGTGCGCCGGCAGTACCCCTCCCACCGCCACACGTCGGCGGCCATGGACCCCTCCTTTGTGGAGTCGGTGGGGGAGCAGAGCTCCCAGGGCTCCGCTAGCCGGAGCTCTGCTCCAGGGGGGGGGGGTGCGTAGGTCACCCTTTACCCTCCGGACCACCTGTCCTTTCTAACCACCACGAATGTTATCGTGCCCCCCCCCCCCTGCCCAGGCATGGGCAGTTTGACCGACATGTGGTGTACTCCCCCCCCACTGTGCGAAATTTTCTGCAGCACTGTTTGTACATTAATTGGGGTACGCTATGCCCCGTGACCTGTTTGCGATTTTTTCTTCGGAACTGTTTGTATTTTATTTGGGGTATGCTATGCCCCCTGACGTGTTACACTGCTGGCTGAGTGTCAGCCGGAATGACAGCCACTGGACTGGGTGTGTGATACCCCATGAGCACCATCCTGAGCTTGCTTTGTGAGGGTCAACGAGGGCAGAAGGATGAGGCTTCGGCAGAAATTCTGTGACAGTCATGTGAAATTCGTACGAAATTCGTACGAATTTCACATTTTCAGAATATTCACACATTTCTATTCACGTGAAATTCGCACGAATTTCGTACGAATTTCGTGCGAATTTATGTGAATTTCTTCAAATTGCATGCGAATCACAGCAGAGAGAGTTGTCTGCGGGAGGGGGATGGTAGAAACCTTGCGATGACTGCCTGCCCATTCAACAGGTCTTGTATCTCACACCATGCCACGGCTTAAGGAGCCATTCCATCTGCCAGCGGATCGTACACGACGGCGGCGCCTACAAGAGCTCCAGGAGGTTGTTACCAAGGAGCTTGCAGCACCCTACACTGTCAAGTACCTGCCCGACACGGGGCAAATAGTGCTTACCCCCGAAACAAGAGTTGTAGCCACCGTCCAGCCTGAGCCCACCCAAGAGGAGAGGTTGATTATGGCCGTCTGGAGGATCCGGTCATTGCACCTCTCTAGGACGGAGTCCCGGTACCTAGTGGGGAGCATGACGTACGTGTGGTATGGGACCAGGTGTACGGCATGCTTCGGCAGCTAGCGTTGCCGGAGTCCCGGGCGTTCACCGCCTATACGGGAGACGACACGGCCATCAATGGTGCGGCCTGCTACCTATCTGACCGCATCGGCCACCTATTCAAGTGTCGACCACCCCCACCCTCGGCCATCATGCGGCCCGGGGACCGACGGCTGCATTGGTTGCCTATTGCGGTGGACGGTACATCGAGGCATGAGGCCTCGTACGTCCATTGCACGCTTGGTGGCACCGCCAGCCCCAACCAACTATCTAGTTGGTGGCTACTAGGGGGCAGTGAAAAGTGGGAGACCCTCTATGCGGCCTCCCGGGAAATTGATTTTGATGATGAGTTGCGCAAGGCCGCAACCGTAAGTTTTAAGGATACGGCAGGGAATGATAGGTAGTCCCTTTTTTTTCTGTGTGCAGATGGTAAAGCACAGGTGCTCATGGCGGGCTGCCAAAACTGGAAGGGAGAATCCCCTGCTGCCACTGTGTGTTGGGTCTGCATGTGTAACCGTGCTCTGTGCCTTGCTACCTTTGGCACAGCAAGTGCGATAGACGGCAACTGGGAACCAGCCGTTGCCATAAATGCTATATATAGGACCATTACGAGTGATAGGCGAGTGCCTGATTATGGCCTCCATGGGGTTCTTCGTGTCCTGTTGTGTGCAGTCAACGGGACACGGGACCTAGTTGTACAATTGACAGGGAAGGCACCGGCCACTGTGGCACGCACCATGCTGCAACCGGTTCTAGATGAGGCACGGCTTGCTGCACGAACTTGCACCCGTGCCTCATTAAATAATGACAAGGCAAATAGCAAGGGGAAGGTGAGGATGGAGTGTGCTGTTGCCATCCATTTCATGCGGAATAGGGGTTGGGAGATGATAATAGATGCTTGCTTAGAGCAGCCTAGTGTGAGGCAGCATCAAGTAGGGGGAAAAAGTTGGGAGTCGGTGTGCAAAACGTGGTGGGAGAATTTTGCAAGCATGTGTGTATACGCGTGGCGTTCCGCATGGTTCTCCGGGGCCAACTTGGGGCGGCTCCAGAACCATAGCATAGCCATGGGCGCTGCCCACAATGAGCTCCAGTGGGGCAAACTTCTGTGGACGCATCTTTGGATCGACCACATATATTATTTTGCAAAGAAGTGGAGAATCTTGTCAAAGTTCTCCTGCTTTGCCATGGAGGGAAGTCACCGGAGGCTGAAGCGCATGTTGCGCAACAGCGGGGGCCTAAGCCTCCTCCGGGGGAGACTAGGGGTGCAAGTGGTTGTGGACAACCACACCATTGACGATAGCCTTTGGTTGCATTGGTGGGATGCGACCAAAAGGGCTCAACATGGGCAAGGGCCCATAAGTGTACAAACGTATGCAAGCCGCACAAGAAGACGGCTTCTAACCGACATGCACGCCTTCAGACTCTACAGCGGCGGTCCCGGTGCCGCAAGAGACGGACATGAGATCACCTTACGAACCCAGACCATTGTTGCCTGTGACCGGGGTGCATGCTGGGGGGCTTACTAGGGGTGTGAGGACAAATCAGGGGGTGCACACCGGTAACATTTGTGTAAATTCACGTGAATTCACGTGAAGTTCGTACGAAATTCGTGCGAATTTCGTACGAATTCACGTGAATTCACGGCTATGAATCGGCTATAGGCTTGCCGGGTTCCGGCACCTCTCGTTTTGGGCACGGTTGGGACATGATGGATGCTTTTGGGGCGGGACTTTCATTGGATGATGCGTAACAAAGCTAGGGGAGGAATTTTGGCCCCTCAAAGCCCTTGGAATGAACCAAGAATATGGCATTTTCCCCCAAAAACCTCAAAATTTGGGTAAATTCACGTGAAATTCACGCAATTATTCAAACGGCCACTTAACGGCCGTTCACGAAGGGTACATTCGTTTTGGTGCCTCTCGGCTTGCCTCTGGAGGTGGGTTGCATGTGTCACGCGTTTTTCGTGTTCTGCAGCACCCAATCAAAACGGAGCCGGAGGAGGAGTCAAGTTGGCCGGCAGATGGCATGGGCCCACACAGTGCGTGCGTTCGTGCTCCGGTACGCGGTTGTGAATGCGTTCGCAACTTGCCGGCAATTGGGACTTTGCAAGGAAACCACTAGTATGTGTCGGTGTACGGGGCAGGCTACGCCGCTACGGCACTGCGGCGAGAAACTTTGATGCCAAAAACATCATGAAGTTGTGGGCATCATTGCTACCCGAGGGGACGGTGCTATGTGCCGACTCCTTTTTCGAGTCCCACGGCCTCGCAAAGGAATTGGCTGCCAACAAGCGGGCATTCCTCATGCGCTGGGGCGGCGAAGAGCGATGCGGAGATGGGAGAGGAGCCCCCGGAGGAAGCCGCAGCGGCGGGAGAGGAGATGGAGAAGGACGAGATAGTGCAGATTTAGTAAATCGGTCCGACCTAAGTTGGAGCAGCCCAGGCAGCATATTTTCAAACACACAGTTTTCGGATGGGGATGAGTGGCCCGACCCTGATGAGGTCCGCGGCAGACAAACCTCACAACCCCTCTTCTTTTCAAGGCCAGTGCCATTGGCCCAGCAAGCACACTCACAGCCAACTCCACAGTGATGGCATTGGTAGGCGGCGCTTCCATTGGGGCACCAACGCCGGTATTTATTGCGTTGTGAATAATTTTTCGACGTTCGGATGAATGGTGGCGGCTGCGGCCGCTGCTTTGCGTGGACCATGTAGGGTGCACGGACACCGTTTCAAGAAAGCAACCATTGAATTGTTCGTGCTGCCGCCCCCATTGCCCCATCCCCATGGCCCTTTGCCCATGTCCCCGCAGCCCTTGTCCTGCGGGTGTTTCGTGTAATACGCGCTCTACGTGTCTGCGTCTGTGTCTGCCTCTGGAGGTCGTGTTACACGTTCTGCGTGTGCTGCGCGTTCTGCACGTTCCGCTCATGCTGCCTTTGCTGTTGCCTTTGGAAGTGCCACTGGTGTGTTGCTTGTTCTACAGAGTCTCCTTTCTCAACAATCTTTGTTTGTGATGCCACCAAAATTTCAGCCACCGCTGTACGACCATAGGCTCCCACGGGAGGACTGTGCGGCCGATATCCAGTACGGTATCCGGCCCGGGGAATCCTGGCTCATCGGCTACACTGAGGACGAGGTGTGAGACCATATCATGGCCCCCATAGAGAATCTACAATGCCAAGCCCTACGGGACCACGGAAGGCCAGACCTGCTACCTCTAGTACCTAGGTACAATGCATTTCTAATTCTATTGGGGATGGTGCGACCAATGCAGGTGGACGGGGTCTGGGACCGCAAGGGCCTATTATACAATCCCTATATGGCAAACATGCGGAGGCGTCGCCAATACTACTTGCTGCAACGGTTGCGTTGTACCGATGTGGTCTCGCTACTGGAAGACTGCAATGACCAATGCGCGGGAGCGTGGTGCATGGGGGGTGGGGCCTGCGGCGATGAGTCCGTTGCGCCCCACAAGGGGATGCTAGCGGGCCCCTTGAAAATGTTCATTGCCCGGAAACCGCACCCAACCGGGATAAAGTTGTATTGCCTGGCGGACGCAACATGGGGGTACGAGGTGGACATGTATTTGTATTTGTCCACCGACAAGAGGTACACGTGCCGGTGGCGACACAACGGCGGCGTGTGTGCCACTTTTGCAAGCGGGGAAGAACCGGTTATGAATGCACCGGTTGTGGAAAGGCGTTCCACGTGTTGTGCTTTGCACCGGGACATGGCTATGGAGGTGTGCAAGGCGCACGGGACATCGAGGTAGACGAGGAGGTCGAGGAGGTGTGGGAGGAGGACCATGAGGAGGACGAGGAGGACGAGGAGGACGAGGAGGATGAGGAGGATGAGGAGGATGAGGAGGATGAGGAGGATGAGGAGGACAGGGAGGATGAGGAGTAGTGTGGTGGAATGGGGGGCTTGAACGAGACGATCATGGAGGCGGAGCCTCTGCTATCCCTACCAATGGGACCAGTGCGAACCCTGGGGGACAACCGCGTAGGCTGGATACCCAACTGTGAGGACGCGGCCCCTCCTCGATGTGCGCCCGTGTGCAAAGCGACGTGCTGCGCGTTCTGCGCGTTCCGGTATTCCAATTCTGCACGTGCCTTTGGAGGCACGTGTTCGGCGTGCTACGCGTTCTGTGCGTGTTACTTGGTCTGTACGTGTTGTACGCGTTGTGCGCGCTCTACGCGTTTTCAAAACCTTACATGCAACACCGTGGGCCACAAAAGCGCGCCTCCGGCCAGAAACGTACAGATGGTAGACAAAGGAATATGATGTGATGTTATGTGATGTGATGTGATGTGGTGTGGTGTGATGTGGTGTGATGGGATGCAATGTGATGTGATGTGATGTGATGTGATTTGATGTGATGTGCTGTCATGTCATGTGGTGTGATGTGATGTGATGTGATTTGATATCATTTGATGTGATGCGATGTGATGTGATGCGATGTGATGTGATGTGACGTGATGTGATGTGATGCGACGTGATGTGATGTGATGTGATGTTATGTGATGTGATGATATGTGATGTGATGTGATGTGATGTGATGTGATATCATTTGATGTGATGTCACGTGATGCGATGCGATGCGATGTGATGTGATGTGATGTGATGTGATGTGATGTGATGTGATGTGATGTGCTGTGATGTGATCTGATGTCATGTGATGTTATGTGATGTGATGTTATGTCATGTGATGTGATGTGATGTGCTGTGATATCATTTGATGTGATGTCATGTGATGCGATGCGATGTGATGTGATGTGATGTGATGTGATGTGATGTGATGTGATGTGATGTGATGTGATGTGATGTGATGTGATGTGATGTGATGTGATGTCATCTGATGCGATGCGATGCGATGTGATGTGATGTGATGTGATGTGATGTGATGTGATGTGATGTGATGTGATGCGATATGATGTGATGTGATGTGATGTGATGTGGTGTAATGTACTGTGATGTGATGTGATGTCACGTGATGTGATGTTATGTCATGTGATGTTATGTGATGTGATGTTATGTCATTGTGATGTGATGTGATGGGATGTGATGTGATGTGATGTGATGTGATGTGATGTGATGTGATGTGATGTGATGTGATGTGATGTGATGTGATGTCATGTGATGTTATGTGATGTGATGTTATGTCATGTGATGTGATGTGATGTGGTGTGATATCATTTGATGTGATGTCATGTGATGCGATGTGATGTGATGTGATGTGATGTGATGTGATGTGATGTGCTGTACGCACGGCCTGTAGGATCCCCAGCAGATGCTGACTCTTGACCGCGTCCGTGATAGTGATAAGGCCGGCTTCCTCGATGTATCGGCTCCAGGCGACGAGGGCGCATTTGATTCTCGGCAGGTCACCTCCAGTGGGCCATGAGTAGCTCGTCAGACAGGCCGACAGAGAGAGGGCGTCAGAGAGTTTGAGGAGCTGCTGGCCCAGACGATGCATGGACGGGTAGGGGGCCAGCAGCGTATTGAGCTGCCCCACAGCAGTTTTGATAGACTCTGGTGGAAGGTCGCGAGTCTTCTCAGTGGTCTTCAGTAGGAGCTGCGGCATAGTGAGGAGAGCCGCGTCATCAGCCGGCAGCGACGGCGCTGCTGGGGCCCTGCCCACAGGACCGGAAGGCTCAGGGGGCCCTGCCACCTCCGGGCCACTGTGACTGGGCTGCGAAGACCCACTAGCCCCTGCTGATCCGGAGGATACGATGCCCCTGGGGATGGCCCCGGATACGTTGGGCGAGCGATCTCTAATTGCCCTCTCCAGCACCTTGTCGGAGAAACCCCCGAGAGGTGCCCAGGTGTCAGTAACAGCCAGCGGCCATGATAGGGTCTTCCTCTGGTGCTTGGCCGCCCATGCTGCCACAGCCATCTTGAACCAGAAACCGGACATCACCACTTTCCCCTTCGATAGCGGGGTACTGTCCCCATTCACCAGATCGACGAAGGCGCGTTGGTCGGAGGCCAGTAGGCTGCGGACTTCATCCGACACGTCTTTGATTTGTATGTGGCTGATGACGTTCGCATGCAGAACGGATACTTGATCAGGGGGTAGAGTGCTGAGGTGCTGCCTCAGATACTCCACTACTTCAGGCCACGACGCCCAGTACCAGGTAGTCAGATCGCGCTTGAGGTACCCAATGTCGATAGCCTGCAGCTTCCCCACCAGCGCTGACCACAGCAGCACAAAAGAGCGGCACCAGTCAGCAGTCAGGGGGATTCCTGACACTTCTTGCTTGTTAAGCATGAGCACCACAGCCTTCAGGACTCCTTGCTGATCCTCAATGCGGGTCGCAAACAGCGCCTCGGAGGGCTGCGCCCTAGATTGTAGCTGGGACAGGGACATGTGGTGGGTCGGCCTGGAGACAAAATCAAGGAGGGGTCTGATACGCGCCAGGTGCTGCCAGCTCCTCTGAAGCCTCACGGGACCGACCCCTAGGTACACAGCAGCAGAGAGATCAACGGCTGGGACGTTCCTGTGGCGCGAGGGGACAACACAACAGCAGAGGTACACGGGACATCGCTGCTGGAGGGCTGCTTCCTGGAACAAGGGGGCACATGTGGTACGCTGCAGCAGCTCTCGTGGCTGGGCACTCGTTGTCGACGCTGGGCGCCCGCTTCCCGTTACCGCTGCCGCTTGTCATCGGCGGTCTGCAAGAGCAGCACCAAGACACTGGGCATGGGGAGGGGGGGGATGGGGGGGGGGGGGGGGGGGGCAGGGCAG
Source organism: Eutreptiella sp. 'Long Island Sound 2002' (assembly GCA_964036045.1). NCBI lineage: Eukaryota > Euglenozoa > Euglenophyceae > Eutreptiales > Eutreptiaceae > Eutreptiella > Eutreptiella sp. 'Long Island Sound 2002'. Next base: position 157,922,683 of record OZ038379.1, read on the forward strand.
TGGCAGGACCACATCCTCAGGCACCCCTGTTCCCCTGTCTGGTCCCCAGCACATCTGGTGGTTGGTGCTCCGAAAAACAGTTGCTGAAAGCCTGTTGATGGCGGCCCAAAAACGGTCTGGTGGTGCAGTGAGCCAGCTGGGTCCAGGTGGCACTGCCGAGGAAGCCCTGGGGCCGTGAGTAGGCCCCCCGGACGGGCTGGAGGCCGGCCGGGGCGTAGCAGCCCAGGGCAGGCCCGAGGCCTGGTGCCTCGTGGCGGGGTCTGGGGGGGGGGGGGGGGTTCGCATTTCACCCCGGACCGGTCAGGGCTTATGCTCGACACCGTTAGCACCCCTGCCACAGGCGGGGGCCCAGGCCCTGTCGTTTGGGGCTCCGCACCTGGTCACCATCCCGTGCTGGGTGGCTAGCTCGGATGTGATGTGATGTGATGTGATGTGATGTGATGTGATGTGATGTGATGTGATGTGATGTGATGCGATGTTCTGATGCGATGCGATGCGATGTGATGTGATGTGATGTGATGTGATGTGATGTGATGTGATGTGATGTGATGTGATGTGATGTGATGTGATGTGATGTGATGGGATGGAATGTGATGTGGATGGGATGGGATGGGATGGGACGGGATATGATGTGATGTGATGTGATGTGATGTGATGTGGTGTAATGTACTGTGATGTGATATGATGTGATGTGATGTGACGTGATGAGATGTGATGTCATGTGATGTTATGTGATGTGATGTTATGTCATTGTGATGTGATGTGATGTGATGTGATGTGATGTGATATCAATTGACGTGATGTCATGCGATGCGATGCGATGCGATGTGATGTGATGTGATGTTAGGTGATGTGATGTGATGTGATGTGATGTGATGTGATGTTATGTGATGTGATTTATGTGATGTGATGTCATGTGATGTGATGTGATGTGATGTGATGTGATGTGATATCATTTGATGTGATGTCACGTGATGCGATGCGATGCGATGTGATGTGATGTGACGTGATGTGATGTGATGTGATGTGATGTGATGTGATGTCATGTGATGTGATGTGATGTGATGTGATGTCATGTGATGTTATGTGATGTGATGTTATGTCATGTGATGTGATGTGATGTGCTGTGATATCATTTGATTTGATGTCATGTGATGCGATGCGATGTGATGTGATGTGATGTGATGTGATGTGATGTGATGTGATGTGATGTGATGTGATGTGATGTCATCTGATGCGATGCGATGCGATGCGATGTGATGTGATGTGATTTGATGTGATGTGATGTGATGTGATGTGATGTGGTGGGATGTGATGGGATGGGATGGGATGGGATGGGACGGGATATGATGTGATGTGATGTGATGTGATGTGATGTGATGTGAGATGATGTGATGTGATGCGATATGATGTGATGTGATGTGATGTGATGTGGTGTAATGTACTGTGATGTGATGTGATGTGATGTGATGTGACGTGATGTGATGTGATGTCATGTGATGTTATGTGATGTGATGTTATGTCATTGTGATGTGATGTGATGTGATGTGATGTGATATCATTTGACTTGATGTCATGCGATGTGATGTGATGCGATGTGATGTGATGTGATGTGATGTGATGTGACGTGACGTGTTGTGATGTGATGTGATGTGATGTAATGTGATGTGATGTGATGTGATGTTATCTGATGTGATGTGATGTGATGTGATGTGATGTGATGTGATGTGATGTGATGTGATGTGATGTGATGTGATGTGATGTGATGTGATGTGATGTGATGTGATGTGATGTGATGTGATGTGATGTGATGTGATGTGATGTGATGTGATGTAATGTGATGTGATGTGATGTGATTCGATGAGATGGGATGGGACGGGATGGGACGGGATATGATGTGATGTGATGTGATGTGATGTAATGTGATGTGATGTGATGTGATTCGATGAGATGGGATGGGACGGGATGGGACGGGATATGATTTGATGTGTTCTGATGTGATGTGATGTGATGTGATGTGATGTGATGTGATGTGATGTGATGTGATGTGATGTCATGTGATGTGATTTGATGTGATGTGATGTGATGTGATGTGATGTGATGTGATGTGATGTGATGTGATGTTATGTGATGTGATGTGATGTGATGCGATGTGATGTGATGTGATGTGATGTGATGTGATGTCATGCGATGTGATGTGATGCGATGTGATGTGATGTGATGTGATGTGATGTGATGTGATGTGATGTGATGTGATGTGATGTAATGTGATGTGATGTGATGTGATGTTATGTGATGTGATGTGATGTGATGCGATGTGATGTGATGTGATGTGATGTGATGTGATGTAATGTGATGTGATGTGATGTGATGTTATGTGATGTCATGTGATGCGATGCGATGCGATGTGATGTGATGTGATGTGATGTGATGTGATTCGATGTGATGTGATGTGATGTGATGTGATGTGGTGTAATGTACTGTGATGTGATATGATGTGATGTGATGTGACGTGATGAGATGTGATGTCATGTGATGTTATGTGATGTGATGTTATGTCATTGTGATGTGATGTGATGCGATGTGATGTGATGTGATGTGATGTGATGTGATGTAATGTGATGTGATGTGATGTGATGTTATGTGATGTCATGTGATGCGATGCGATGCGATGTGATGTGATGTGATGTGATGTGATTCGATGTGATGTGATGTGATGTGATGTGATGTACTGTGATGTGATATGATGTGATGTGATGTGACGTGATGAGATGTGATGTCATGTGATGTTATGTGATGTGATGTTATGTCATTGTGATGTGATGTGATGTGATGTGATGTGATGTGATATCAATTGACGTGATGTCATGTGATGTGATGCGATGCGATGTGATGTGATGTGATGTTAGGTGATGTGATGTGATGTGATGTGATGTGATGTGATGTTATGTGATGTGATTTATGTGATGTGATGTCATGTGATGTGATGTGATGTGATGTGATGTGATGTGATATCATTTGATGTGATGTCACGTGATGCGATGCGATGTGATGTGATGTGATGTGACGTGATGTGATGTGATGTGATGTGATGTGATGTGATGTCATGTGATGTGATGTGATGTGATGTGATGTGATGTGATGTGATGTTATGTGATGTGATGTTATGTCATGTGATGTGATGTGATGTGCTGTGATATCATTTGATTTGATGTCATGTGATGCGATGCGATGTGATGTGATGTGATGTGATGTGATGTGATGTGATGTGATGTCATCTGATGCGATGCGATGCGATGCGATGTGATGTGATGTGATTTGATGTGATGTGATGTGATGTGATGTGATGTGGTGGGATGTGATGGGATGGGATGGGATGGGATGGGACGGGATATGATGTGATGTGATGTGATGTGATGTGATGTGATGTGAGACGATGTGATGTGATGCGATATGATGTGATGTGATGTGATGTGATGTGGTGTAATGTACTGTGATGTGATGTGATGTGATGTGATGTGACGTGATGTGATGTGATGTCATGTGATGTTATGTGATGTGATGTTATGTCATTGTGATGTGATGTGATGTGATGTGATGTGATATCATTTGACGTGATGTCATGCGATGTGATGTGATGCGATGTGATGTGATGTGATGTGATGTGATGTGACGTGACGTGTTGTGATGTGATGTGATGTGATGTAATGTGATGTGATGTGATGTGATGTTATCTGATGTGATGTGATGTGTTGTGATGTGATGTGATGTGATGTGATGTGATGTGATGTGATGTGATGTGATGTGATGTGATGTGATGCGATGTGATGTGATGTAATGTGATGTGATGTGATGTGATTCGATGAGATGGGATGGGACGGGATGGGACGGGATATGATGTGATGTGATGTGATGTGATGTAATGTGATGTGATGTGATGTGATTCGATGAGATGGGATGGGACGGGATGGGACGGGATATGATGTGATGTGTTCTGATGTGATGTGATGTGATGTGATGTGATGTGATGTGATGTGATGTGATGTGATGTGATGTGATGTCATGTGATGTGATTTGATGTGATGTGATGTGATGTGATGTGATGTGATGTGATGTGATGTGATGTGATGTGATGTTATGTGATGTGATGTGATGTGATGCGATGTGATGTGATGTGATGTGATGTGATGTGATGTCATGCGATGTGATGTGATGCGATGTGATGTGATGTGATGTGATGTGATGTGATGTGATGTGATGTAATGTGATGTGATGTGATGTGATGTTATGTGATGTGATGTGATGTGATGCGATATGATGTGATGTGATGTGATGTGATGTGATGTAATGTGATGTGATGTGATGTGATGTTATGTGATGTCATGTGATGCGATGCGATGCGATGTGATGTGATGTGATGTGATGTGATGTGATGTGACGTGACGTGATGTGATGTGATATGATGTGATGTGATGTGATGTGATGTGATGTGATGTGATGTGATGTGATGTAATGTGATGTGATGTCATGTGATCCGATGAGATGGGATGGGACGGGATGGGACGGGATATGATGTGATGTGATGTGATGTGATGTGATGTGATGTGATGTGATGTGATGTGATGTGATGTGATGTGATTTGATGTGATGTGATGTGATGTGATGTGGTGTGATGTGATGTGATATGATGTGATGTGATGTGATGTGATGTCATGTGATGTGATGTGATGTGATGTGATGTGATGTGATGTGATGTGATGTGACGTGACGTGACGTGATGTGATGTGATGTGACGTGATGTGATGTGATGTGATGTGATGTGATGTGACGTGACGTGATGTGATGTAATGTGATGTGATGTGATGTGATGTGATGTGATGTGATGTGATGTGATGTGATGTGATGTGATGTGATGTGATGTGGTGTAATGTACTGTGATGTGATGTGATGTGATGTGATGTGATGTGATGTGATGTGATGGGATGGGATGGGACGTGATGTGATGTGATGTGATGGGATGGGATGGGATGGGATGTGATGTGATGTGATGTGATGCATTCTGATGTGATGTGATGCCATGCGATACGATGTATTGCGATGTGATGTGATGTGTTGTGATGGAATGTGATGGAATGTGACCAGATGTGATGGGATGGGATCCGATGTGATGTGATGTGATATGGTGTCTGACATGTGATGTGATGTGACGTGACGTGTTGTGATGTGATGTGATGTGATGTGATGTGATGTGATGTGATGTGATGTGATGTGATGTTATGTGATGTGATGTTATGTGATGTGACGTGATGTGATGTGATGTGATGTGATGTGATGTGATGAGATGTGATGTGATGTGATGTGATGTGATATGATGTGATGTGATGTCGCGTCACACCACATGACATGACATCACTTCACATCACTTTACATGACCTCATATCCCGTGGCATGACAGGACATTACATGACATCACATAACATTATTTCACATCACATCACATCGCATCGCATCTCATTGCATCGCATCACATCGCATCGCATTATATCACATGACACCGCATCACGTCACTTCACATCACATTACATGACATCACATGACATCACGTCGCTTCATGTCACGCCACATCACATTGCATGACATGACATCACATCAGATCACATCACATCACATCATGTCACAGCACATGGCGTCACATTGCATCACATTGCATCGTACCGCATCACATCATATCACATGATACCACATCACGTCACGTCACAGCACAGCACGGCACAGCATATCACAATATCACATCACATCAAATCACATCACGTCACATCACATCTTATTACATTGCATTCCATCGCAACACATCGCATCGCTCTACAGCACAGCCCAGCAAGTTGCACCACATGCCCGCATACTTCCTCAGGACGATCGCTGGTCACATCGACTGTCTGCCAGTCTTAACAGTTTCCTGAAGCCTGCTGCATGACAATACTTCGCAGCCTGATCAACTGCTGCAGTATGATGATCAGCTTTTCCAGCAAATCGTCCATGCACATCTGTTGGCAGGCATTTTGCCATTGGCAGAACTTTCATGAAATGATACCAGTGCATTGTAAATCAAGGCATGCCATTGTACTTTTGTTTATTTGTACCTGATTGCAGCCTAATGCTGCGATCATTGATGCCGCCTCAGCTGCATCTATCAGCTGCATGTATCGCTGTCGTTTGCCCAGCTTCAGCTTCACAGAAGCAGCTTCAGTGCAGTACAGTGGGAACATGCTTGCCCTTCTGCCGTCCTTGTGTGCACACCACCTAACAGTGCAAATGGCCAGAAAGGTAATGTTCTGCAATACCCTGGGCAGCCCTGAACCAGGCATTTAGCTTACCTCAAAAATGGTCGCTAATTGGCGTGACTACCTGATCGCACCAGAGGTCATGTCATGCACAGGGCTTGCGCCGGGCAGGCATATCCTCACCATACCATTGTTAATTCCAGATACCACCCTTCGCCTCAATGTGAGGCACAGTGCATTTTTTCAAGGCCAAAATTGGAGTTGCATGTGTTCGTCTGAGTATTGTTGAGTGATCTTCCCACGCAGTAGTTCTTGGGCCAGCCAAGTGGATTTTCTTTTTCAGACGGGGATCCCACCATTGGGGTGGGGTTAGCGTATGCAGTCAAGAATGCTCAAGTCCAATTACCTGCGTACCAGTGCTGAAGGCTTCCTCGTGGTGAAAGCTGTGGATACCGTAAACTTGCAATTTGATACACATCTATACATACCTCAGGCTGATTTGCTGCATGCCGCTTTGAGGATTGAGGTCGGCACCCATGTGTCCTCCCCAACCGGAGGTAATGCAGACAATTTCTACACCACCTGCAAGCACGGCATAGCGTGCCTTCCAGTCTGAGAGAAGAGAATGCCCGTCTGTTCGGGATTTGACCATCTGACTCGAAACTCTGCACACAAATCCAGCGTTTGTGCCCGCATGTTTTGTCTCCCCTGGTTCCTCTGTTGGGTGTTTCATGCCTCATTTCACAGTTCCCAGACAAGGTTACTCTCACAAATGGAGCTGCAGCGGACACTGCTTATCTATGGCTGACTATGCTCCAGCTCACATGCTTGTATTGGCATCTTCGATTTCTCGATGGGGACGCAGTGAGTTAGCGACAGTGATCCCACTTCGCCTTGAGGTGGGACTTGCATTGGTTCGAAACCTGTGCAAGTGCCTGAGGCACAGCCAGAGGTCTACAAATGTGAGCTGGGGGAATTTCTACACAGCTGCAGGATGTATTTGCACAGATCATACCCCCGTCTCAGAAAGGCTTTATGAAAGGGAGGAAGATGATGGACCATGTAGTCCAGGCACGCATGGAATAGGAAGCCAGGGCAGAACAATTCATGGTAGTGCTGGATTTCGGTTTCTTTTTAGTTTCTTCAAACGGCGTTGGCCTACATTGGCCTGCCAGCACCCTATATAGGAGTGCTATTGTCGGTAATGGCAGGGCCCATTATGCCTTGCGTGGGGTGGGGGTTCGAGCCCAGTGTGGAGTTGCTGCCCAATGAGGGATTCGCCAGGGGGATCCACTCTCACCCCTGCTTTTCAACATAGTAGCAATTTTCTTCATTTATGATTTGAATCGCCTGCATGTTGATGTGTGGGTACTTTTTTTTGCTGATGACATTTTGGTCTATTTGCCGGGGTGTAAACGGGAGTATACTGAAGACCTCCAATCATTATTGCATGTCTTGAACCTGTTCGGCTACTACTCAGGGCTGAAAAAACATTCGCCATCGTCAAAACAAGGGCAGGAGCAGCACAGCCGGTTGCTGTGGCAGGCGTTGTGGTCAAGCCGTGGATCAAATGCGACTGTAAAACAAAGTAAAAAATTTGGAAAGATATTTACTTTTCATTGAGTGTCACACGAGTCAGTGGCGTGGCACCCCAAAGAAGGAATAATAGATGAAAAATAAATATTTTTGGGTTTCAACACGGGTGCTCATCTTTTTTTTTTTACTGTGTTTGTATGTGTCCGGAAAAAAAAACAAAAGTGTTCAATTTGGTTCCCATCGCCTCTTTTTGGTTGTATTTGAGACCACAGGGGTCATGTAGCCACTTTGCTCACATGTGGGCCCCTAAGGTGGCAAGTGTGATGGAGCTCTTTCGATGTCCGCATTCTTTTTTGGGGGGTTTCGCCGAGACGCAATGGCGTCCTGGAGGATTAAGGACCACTGTTAAGGGCGTTTTTCCACCTGCCCGACGCTGGCCATATATGTACCCGTGTTGGGGACCCCATAAAGGGGCGGGTTATGCAGCCATGCCACTTACCTGTCGCCTCCTTTGAAGGTACAGGTCGAGTAGCCATTTCTAGTTGTGTTTGTTTGCTTGTGGGGACCTCTGAACTTACCGGTTAAGAAGCCATTTTCCCAAATTTGGGCTACTTTTGATTTTTTTTCCGTGCGGAGCATTGGGGACCCGCAAGAGGGCATGGGTTGTGTTGCCATTCTGCCTATTTTCGGGGCTTTGCGATTGCAGGGTTGAAGTAATGATTTTTAATTTTGAGTCATGTTCTTAGCACTGGGGGCCCCGATTAGGTAGGGGTCATGTAGCCGATGTGCCCGAGTCTTGGCCGTTTGTGATTTTCATACCCGCCCTAATTGCAGGGACCCCGCACGGCTACGTGGTTTTAAACTCAAAAATTTGCTATTTTGAATGCATCACGGACAAATTTTTGCGCACCATCTGGTGGTTTGGTGCCTCGAAGAGATCATGGAGGCCAAGGCCTAGTCAAAGTTTTGGGAACGGTGTGTCCACCACAGGTGTGGTGCTGCTGCACGGCAAGCACTGGATGTGCCAGCAATATAGAGCCCCGTGATTTTTTTCCTTCGACGTTGTTCATTTTGATAAACCCTTTGGGTGAGCTCTGTTACACTGTCCAAGTGTTGCAAGAGGCATGCACTCGACGTTGCAAGTACGACATGTGTGGACGGATGAGTGGCAGTCAATTGGTAGCATGCCCGTATATTTTTTCTCCGCAATGGAAGGAGCGAACAAAATCGTTTTACAATGTAAACACACAATGTTTTGCTAAGCAGATTGCCATGAATTACAACTCCCTATGTATCCGGTGGTCGCAGACAATTGCTCACCGGAATGGCGCATTGTCCTCCGATCCTCTTTGGTCTACCAACCTTTTCAATGGGCAACGAAACAATTCGCAAAAGGAGGACGAGGTGTTGGACTGTTAACAGGGTGACCGTTTGGTCGAATGAAGGGTGGTGTGCGGAGACATTGTGCATGCCACAAGTTCAATGGGGTGGCAAAGTTGCAAGGTAGCAGATATGCGACCACAAAAATTACAATATTGAGATTGGTGCCGGAGAAGTTAGCAAGATGCGAGTGTTAGTGTGGTGGAAATCCAGGAGAAAGAACAAAAGTGTTCATGCACATTTTTCGCTGCTGCCTTAATGGGCATGTGCGGTGCCCGATGCCCTGCTTATATGTTTTGAAGGCCAAAGGGCTATTGTTCCAAGAAGTGCACTTGAATGTGTGAAACGGTTTACGCGTGGGCCTTTGTTTGCACTTCACGCAAGGAAAACTGTCTTGTACGCGGTACACTGCCTTCGCTGCATCTTTGATGGGCAAACGGCTAGCAAGCCGTTGCACATCCCTGAGGTGCCTATGGCATGCACGAGTAGGCGCACATGCTTTGCCAATGCCCATATGTCCAAAATAGAGCAGGCACGGCCTCTAGAGAGGGATCATGTTAAACGTATTGATTTTTGCGCTATTGAGACCATAGAAATATGTAGACCACAATCTTGGCTGTGGTGTTCTTTCTCTTTCCATTGAAGTTTCTTGACAACCATGGATGACATGGGGCATACATCTTTGGTTGTCTTTTTCGGAAAATCAGTACAATATCACAGTCGTTTCACCAGGGGCATCGTACTTTGTGGCAAGGGAAAGTCAATAGGGCTTAGCCGATCAACAATTGCCCACCCATAAGCTCTCTCCACCACCGGGACCGCAGCCGTGCAGGGCGCTCCTACTGCTGTACATAATACATGGTGTTTGACCGAAACAAGCAAACTAGTAGTTGACTAGGGTAACCAAGTGACCCACTTGTACACATAACCTACCCCAGGCGAACTCCGGGTATTTTTGGCTATATTTATGCTTGATCCTGTAGCCTTATTGCCAAAAGAACCAAAATTTGCCTTTTTTTGTAGGAAAAACAACGAGTTACGTCTAAATCTATCCTACTGCCATCTTGACTTCAGAGAGCGGTGGATGCACAATGGAGCCGTGGTAGCAACACATTTTATATAGCGTCGGTGATCTCAGGGTAGTTTGGCTTTGGGGGCCCCTAACTTGGCGAGTGCAAAATGACATGTTTTAGGGCCTATACCCTTTCACCGGAGGCTATCCTTGCATGTTTTATTTTCATCGCCATGCACGAGGAGACCGCTGTGAATACCAATGGTTGTAAACGGTCTAGGGGACCAAATTTGTCAATTCCAACGGTGACAAAATGGGAGATTTCCCTCTAGCTGCATCTCGCTGCTTGACCTAGCCCTAGCCCCTAGGGGCGATAGACAAATAGCAAAACAGACACCTCGATGAATGCTTTGAAGTGAGAATGTGGTTGCAGTCATATGCTAAAGAAGGACGGAGGAAGCACAGACTGTCTTGTTTCCCATTCACCTCAACAGCACGACATGTAGAGAACGCAAAGACAAAAAGTAGACAAACTTAGACTAGTCAGGCGTGTAATCTCGATGGATAACATGGACTCGTTTCACACGGAGCGGTATGGATAGGGGCTTGGAGGGTAGGGCATGGATGCCAAACAAGCTTGAATGGGGGTTGTTTTAGAGTGCTTTCAATGGTGAATTTGGCGGAAACCTATCGACGAAAGCATTGAGCATTAGAGACACCATGTCTTTTATTCCGTCTTCATTCCCGTATTCGTCCGTAAGAATACTAGATGCTTGGTATGCCATGTGTGTTTTGAGACACTGTGCTGTATTAAGCTAGTCCCCAACTAGGCAGAGCAGATGGCTCATTATCTAATCCCCCGGCCGGAGAGGAATCTCTTATGCCTTCCATACATCCCGGGCGTAGCCTACGAGGTCATGACTAGCTTTTCAGAGCCAAAATCCGTATAACTCAAAAATTAAACACCCGAATCCCTTAAATTGGTAAACCCAAACCAAATCCCGAAAAACATGCGGTGCAAGTGGAAGCAGGCGAAGAAGAGAGCATTCTTCGTCATGTCCACTGATCTATTGCGTCAAGCCGCCTGCTCCTGAGTTGATGGTGGCGGGTCGTTGCTTCAACGCATCAAGGATGTACACGCCGATATCATGACATGCGTAAAGCACATCAGAGTCACTTGCACTCACAAAAACACACAACAATACACACAAGACAAGTTCAATTATGACGTAAAAGAAAGGGTAAAACCCCACAATGCTACATTTGTGGCGTAACCTCGACATAGACCTAAAACCAACAAACCTATTAAAGGATCGTATAAAACTAAGGCGAATCAAGATTCGGTGACATTAAAAAAATGTACTGACGCAAGATTGAAGTACATCGCGATTTCGGACCTGCACACACCCATACTAACTGCACAGAAAGAACAACTCTAAATCTAAGCACTTAAACAATGACAATGTGTACACGTACCTAGAGACATAACATTTGCGCACGCACGTGTCTTATTGCTAAAATCGGAACTCAGAAGCCAAATATGTCCCAAATTTGACGTTGCTAATACATTCTAATAATAAAATATGTGTTGAGTAAGAGATCGTCACTCGGCACGTCTTTTTTGAAGTACTTATTCCAGGCCAAGGCACCGCCCATTCTTTGGGAATTTCTAAAGACGCACATTATATGTTCTTCGCGCGCGTTCCTGCCCTTACAAATGTGAAACAACGTCGTCCAGCAGGCAATGCCGAAATTGACGCTCAGTCCTACTGCACGATTCCCTTCACTGTGATTTGCCACTTCGGAGTATTCTGCTGACTACCACGCTTTGACAGGTTATGCCCACCAGGGGGTTGCCCGGAGCCAGATCGCGAGTCTTGTAGCTTAGGATGCGTCGCGCGCGTGCAGAAAGAAATAATTTTCCGCTCATGAAAACTTCTGTTTTACATTGAAAATTCTGTTTGTAATTCAGGGTATTTAACCATGGTCTGGACATGAAGGATTTTGACAATTTCACAAGTACAGACGTTCAGATGTAGAGACCTGTGACGGAGTTGGATTTGTGCCATTGCTTTGTCGTGCTGTAGATCTGCAAATTGTTCACCAAGAGTCCAGATCAGTACCCCGTAGGGTATACAAAATAGTCAACATTCTGAAGGGCAGTGGCGGAGATGGCAGCTAAGCGGATGGATTTTCAGGTTGAACAGATTTCACGAAAGATTATTCAAAAAGTGAACGCCCGACGCTTACGGAAGCTGGGTTCTGAGAATACAGATGTGTTGTGTCAAGTTAACGAAGAGTTGCTGCGCAGGGAACAAATGAAAATGTGTCGCTACAATGAAAATTAACTAAGGAACATTCGCCGCGTTGAGGTTTTTAGCACCTGGGAGACCAACAGGGCACGTTGGGCCAGCGCAGAATTACGATCACGTGGTCAGTGGGTTGACGATCCACTTGAGAATTTTGAAGAAGAGTGCGTTGTGGCTGTCAGTGCGCTCGTGTGTGCCGTGATTCGTTTGTTTTGCCGTCGACACATGCTCAGCAGAACACGCCGCGGACGGAGATCAATAGCGGCTATGGAGCGTCGACATGGACGGGTCTCCTCCTCTTGACGGTGGCGGCGTTATGTTGCACGCAGGAGGTGACAGTTGCGGCCGAGTGCTGCACGTTAATGGAGGCCAACTTCAAAGTCAGCGCTTCAACGCGGCAACAGCGGTTGAACAAAGTCAAGGCTGACATGAGCGCTCACCAGGGCGCTCAGGCTTTCTTTTAAAGGTTCTCAGTGTGTGTTTGCGTGTGTTCATGCGCGCTTGCGTAGTGGAGAGCCACAGTTGTGGCCGTTTTCCACTGTATGACCTGTTTTCAGGGTCAGCTTTCTCATTTCGTGTCAGATTCTCGACCACAGTCACTTGTGAGACCACCTTAGCGCTCGTTCGTGCGTTCTTGCGTGTGTTTGTGCGCACTTGCACTAGTGGACAGCCACGGTCCTGGCAGTTTTCCATTCCACAACCAGGTTTCAGACTGTGCTGGTTCTCGCCTCGTGGCAGATCCGCTACCTCAGTCATTTGTGGGTTCAACACAGCGCTGAACGGCACTGAGACGCGCGCCTACCCTGAGCCTTGTGCTTGGGCTGTAAGGCGCTTGGTGCGTTCGCCTTGTCTTTGAGTTTTTTTTTCAGCGTTCGTCAGTTTTCTTGGGTAGACCCTAGCTCAAATGAGCTAGACGACAAAAACGGGCCTGACACCAAGCGCCTTCGGCGCTCAAAAAGAACTGTTTTTGTGCTCAGTGGCTCACACTGATGTGCGGCCTTGCTTCAGTTTTTTGAATCTGAGGCCTCAGGCCCAGTTTTACGCTGGCCTGATTTTAAGCATTTTGCTCAGGAGATGTCAACCCAATTTTGGCTTTATTTGCTGACAAGAGGAATTTTTTTTCAGGAGACTGCTGAAATTTTTTCAGAGTCACGGTGTGGCTCTTCTTCTGTTTTCTAACTCTTTGCTCCTGTTTGAGGGCTGGGGCACGTCCGTGCATCTGCCGGTGCCCCACTTCCACATTTAATCTATGCCTAAATTTGTCATATTTTTGTACCCTTCCCCCTCACTGTCTCACTTTGGGACTGCACACACTCTCCCACTGCAGAGTCATGCCCATTACAGAGCCACTGCTCCTGCAGTGACTCTCTGTCCCAACCACTGGGGGCGAGAGAGCCTGAGTGGTCACATACACTGTAGGCCAGAGTATATTGGGAAATTCTGCTTTGTTGCCTGTCGCGCCCTCGTGGCTCGCACCGTGCCGTGCTTAGCGGTGGGGGAGGGGCCCCGCCGCGCCCGCCGGCCGGTGTGAGGAATCCCGTACGTACCCGCGGAATGTCTCCTGCGGAAACGCTGACAAAGAGTCGTTTTTGGCCGAATTTGACTGTACATCGGTAAACTACAGGTGGAACCTAACAACGTCATGTTTGCCAAAAAATTATAGCAAGCACGGATTTGGGGATCCGGAAATGGATCGCCCAAAAAAAATTTCTCAAAAATTTTTTTCGACCGGATATTCGTGAACGGCATCCAAAAACGATCCAAGTGGCCATTGCAATTTCCAAAAACTGATCCGTTTTGGCCGTTTGGCGAAGCTTTGGTGTTCGGAAAACTTCGGATTTTTCGAAATCCGGGTCAGCTGGCGCCCTTCGCAGCGCCGCGCCAGTGACTCATCCGGCCCGCGTTCAACAAAAATCATCTCCGGACAGCTCCCGGGGTCGCAGAAAAAGTTTTTTAGCTAAAAACGACCCGGTGGCGCCGAGATACGGCCGTTTTCGTGAGACCAATTTTGACAAAAAACTGCATTTTTGCAATCGTGGACGTTACAGAAATTTGGCGCTGCGCGAGTACAGCCTTGAGATACAAGGCCAGCTCCGGACCAAATCGAAGCCCGACTGTTCCCCTTCGATGTGGGCCATGCTGTAGTGTGCTTGGTCGCATATGGTCATAGAACCGGAGCAGCCTAGTGGAGGGTCTCGGAGAATGGTGTCAATAGCCGAAACAGGCTGCGTTTCTATGCAATCATGGGTCTCCACCCAATTGGTATTGCGAGGAGCCCCGGATCAAGTTGCCTTAAAACCTTTCCTATCAAGGTCCTTTGTGGTCCGTAGCATGTGTTTTGTTGGTATTTGGCTCCGCGGAGTTAGAAAATGTAGCCGTTCTGTGCGTCGGAGGTTTCAAATTTTTCGAGTTTTTTCAAGTCGCGCAGTCGCGTATATTGGGCGGCATTTGGACATGTCCTGGAGTATAGCCTTGGGACCAAGCTTAAAACGTTCGTTGACACATGTGGAAGAGAATGGCCGGGGGATAGTATTTGGCAGCTCTGAAAATTTGTCGCAAAAATTGGGCCAAAAAGTACTTTTTTGGTGTTACAGTTGGCCTTTGTTTTTACAATTTTTGAAAAGATTGGTTGAAAATTTTATGCGGCGGTCCTTTGGAGTTTCTCCAGGGGCCGAAGGAAGTGTGTTTGCGTAGGATGGAGCCATAGACCCGCGATGGCTTGGTTTGTCCCCCCGTCAAGTGCTGTAATCAGGGCAGTTGGTGAGTTGGGGGTTTTGCGCACATTGCAGCACAAAGTGGAAGCTGTAGACCATGGACCCGAAGATAAATTGCAGCCTGATAACAATGTGAGCCCGATGAAACCAAAACTGACGTAATTCGAAGTAACAGACTGTTGGTGTTGCCAGGCAATGAAGGCGGTACGAAACGAGCATTGGCTGCCCTGAGAAAAAAATCATTTCTGAATTAGGTTTTTTCGGGTTGATTTCATAAACTGCAGCACCATGAAAACGTAGGGCTCCTTAGCCCACGCAAACTGCACCCTGTTTTTCATCTCAAGGGCGGCATCTGTGTGCAAAAAAAAGACGCGCAGTTTCCGCGTGTTTCCACCTGAAAACTGAGAACTAAAAAACGGAGGAATCTCAAATATTTTTTTTTAGGCTATCAGCGGAATGCAAGTAGTCAGAGGTATGAAAAAAACATTTTTTTGGCATGTTGAGTGCGCGAGGCCTCGCGCACTCAATTTTGCAGAATGTGTGTTTCCCAATGGTCCTGAATAAACAGTATTCCATGCCAAATGAGGCTCTGATGTCTTCATGGGTGCCTCATGGTGTACCGTTCGGGTCATGTCAGCAGCAAGAGTGGTCAATCAATGGACGTATTGTACACCCCATGCACTATGTAAGGTGTAATAGATCTAAAAAGGCGGGTTGCCCTCGGTCCTTGCAAAACACACGATTTTCAGTTAGTTTACCTACAAATGAGGTGCCCAGCCTCCCATCTTTTGGGGCTGTACAACAGTTTGTCGGAAGCGCTAGGTGACAGGACGTATGAAGCAAGTGCTCTAGAGGAGGATAGTCTAATCGCTACTCTTGAGCTCACTGTTTTCACAGGATTCCAAAAGGGAGGAATCTCAAAAAGCCCTTTGGAGGCTATCGGCAGAATGCAAGTAGTCAGGGGTATTTAAAAACCCATGCTTCCAGCATGTTGAGTGCGCGAGCCCTCGCGCACTGAGTGTTCCGCTGTGCAAGTCTTCAACCCCTATTGAATCTTGCAGTTTTGCTTTTGCTCCATCCTTGCTTCATGCCACTTCCGATGTGAAAAAGTGATCTCAAAAAAGCCTGAAAATCTCACTCCAGCTGGCTGAGTGCGCGAGGCCTCGAGCACTCAGCCTCCCATAAGAAGTATTTTTTCATGTGGACATTTACAGGATGTGTCAACAGTGCCCATCCTTAATAGTTTTCCAGACGATCCAAAAATTGGTATTCTTCAAATTAGCCAACAAATTTTTTTTTCGGGGAAAACGACTGGTAAGCCCTCTGATTTTGGACTAAAGAATGGTTATTTGACCCCCCTAAAAACAGCAAAAAATGGGCAAAACTGATGAAAAATGCATTTTTTGGGAGGGTTTGAAAAACAGTATTTTCAAGATGGCAAAAAAAATATTTTTTTTGGTGACAAAATCTAGGTGCTTAGGTGAAAAAAAGGGGGTGCAGTTTGCGTGGGCTAAGGGCTCCCTCGAGCGCATAGAGTTGGTTCATTGCATCCAAACAAAGGGTGAGCGTCCAAGGTATGATGGGTCCAGAGTGTACACAAGTGATGGACAGGAGTTCTGTGCCTGGTGGGCTCGGCCATTGATAAAAAAAGAATGTACAAATTGTGCAACAGTGTGAACGTATAACGAAAAGGGAAAACCGTTCCTAGGCTTGGGAAGGGGGAGCGTAGTGAGCCCTGCCCAAGCCTAGCCAACCGACCGATGCCCAAGACCCCCCAAATTTGTTATTTTATTATTTCTGGTATCATTTCCACCGTTGTTCTATAAGACATTTATCAAACTTTTTGTTGCAGAAGACCAAAAGTGCGACATTGGTGCATTATGACTTCCTGCCGACAAGCATATGTGAGGAAAATGACATAGTAATAAGCTGTGTGCAGATTGTAAATTGACATAGGGACACCAAATGCATGAATAAAAACAAAGGATTGGCATCAAATACTATCAGTTAGCAAAGTGGATAGTTTGGAGTTATACTACGTCGAAAATATTTCTCCTGCTGTTACCCATGTTCACGTGATGTTCCATGAGGGGTCGTCATGGCCGCAGTTGCATAGATAGGTGCTTCCAATCGAAAGTAAAGGAGGGTCACTTGGAATGATTACTTCTTTGCATGTCCATCTTCCTACAGTGCTTTTCATACAAACTAACCCCCCTTGCGGACGTCTTGTAGCCGTGGTGGGTGGGTGGGCACTTTGCACGCCTTGTTGTTTTTTTTCGCAAGAGAATTGTTGGGTGCAGTTTTTTGCCTGAGGGTAGCACCCCACAGTGGGAGGGGGGAGTCATGTCAGCACTACATGTGCCCCAGATCCGTGTACAGTGCTGCGTGCATTTTTTTCTTGTGACGCTCAGGAAGTTTTTTATGTAGGTGAGTGCACACTCTTGTGCGCATATTCATTGCATTATATATGCATTCAGTTTTGTTTACCCTGACCCGCTGATTTTCTGATTCCTTGTCCATTTCTCTGCTTGTTTTCTTTTCAGATTTTCAATTGGGGACCATTTCAGATTTCACAAATCAACCTGTTTGGTACCGCCCGGCCAGCGACAGTTCTGTCAAGATTGCACCAGCCCCCCCCCCCATTTCACGTCAGGACTCTTCCTTTTGTGCTCTGCTGTTTCAGGATTGCAGAGCTGGAGTTCTGAATTTTCAACGCTCAGAAGTCAGCCAGAAGTAAAGCCCATTAAGGGTCAATGAAGCAACTGCAGGAGCAGTCTGTACATTAGTTTAAGGGGTTTCAGCGCAGTAGGTCACCTTCAGAACAGAGTCACAGATTTTTTGTGTGCTGCTTGCCCTGTTTGTGCTGCTTGTGTGTTTGCTGATTTTTTTCAAAAACTTCTGAGCAGTGTTTTTCGGTGCAGGAAAAACAGGCTTTTTGGCATGGGCAATAAGTAGAACACAGTCAGCGAAACTGTTTTGAAAGTCCATTTTTGGAGAACTGCCCCGCAGAGTTTTAGGCCAGGAGATTGGAGCAGGATTTTGCTTAGGTGATTTTCTGTTTGAAAACTTGTAGTGCTTTCTCAGGAATTCTTTCCCATAGGCAGCTGGGTTTTTAGGTGGCAGTTACCCCCCCACTCAGGATAGTGTGTATTCAGGATTTCAGGTCTTGGGGTTACGAATTGTATAATATCTCAGTCCATTTCCAAAATATTTTTGTACAGTAATGGCTGTGCATACCGCTGGGTTCTGTGTCAGCCCTTGCAGGTCGCCTAGTGGCTGCGGCAAAGGCCTGTCCGGGGTTGTGATGGGTTATGCCCAGCAGGGGCATGCCCGGCGCCAGATCGCGAGTCCTGTAGCTTAGGATGCGTCGCGCGCGTGCAGAAATAAAGGATTTTCCGCTCATGAAAAGTTCTGTTTTACATTGAAAATTCTGTTTGTAATTCAGGGTATTGAACCATGGTCTGGACATGAAGGATTTTGACAGATTCAGATGTACAGACGTTCAGACGTAGAGACCTGTGACGGAGTTGGATTTGTGCCATTGCTTCGTCGTGCTTTAGATCTGCAAATTGTTCAGCAAGACTCCAGATCAGTACCCCGTAGGGTATACATACGGGTCCGAGTTTAGTACCGCCTGGCCTATTGTCCATTCTTCGCACACACTTAGAATCAATATTCGCTTCACATTCATATTCCAATCCAAACGCTACTTCTCTGATTAGTTCACGCTAGACCTTTGGAACCTCAATTCATAAGCCGCTTTCTTTGGCTAGTCTTTTACTTCCAACCCGCCTCTTAACTCAAACAAGTACTCGAGATTTCCATTCTGCACTAATATTGTAGTTGCATTGTGCATTTTGTCTCGCTAACTACGTTCTCCGTGTCAAAATGGACCGTCTACCCGCTAAGGAGAAGCACTCTGTTACCGCTCACACCAAGGAAAGTAATGTTCAATCGGACACGTGTGCACGAGACTCCCGACGCCAAGAAGGCATAACCGCCCGTAGAAACTGACCGCCTCTCTCATCACCCGTATCCGACTCTACTCCGTCACAAAGCACGCGCTCACCGCCTAGTTCCAAGCTCGAAGCCGCGTCCGCACTTCTGCTTTCTATTAACGCGGACACTAGTGATACAAGCCCCTTTTTTGCTCCGACCGTGTCACCCACCGATTTGCCCGTATCCCCCACTTCCTCTTTCTTATCCAAAGTTCCCGCTTCAACTAGCTTGCCGGAAAACGAGAACGCTAGAAGTAGCGGCCCAATGCCTACTCACGACGCCATAAATCCTTCCCCGTCAACGCCGTCTCAAGAACAAACTTCAACACCGACGCAGGAAACCGCAGCGCTTGCCGCCAACACCGTCTCCGCCTTTCAAACCGACCCGGAATCTCTTCCCGGTTCGACATCCCAAGCACCAACGCCGCTAATTGACAAGGCCACAACCCCTACGACCGCAACCGGTCCGCCAGCGCCAAGCGATTCTTCGTCAAGCTCGCCCAATGGCACCGACATCGCGCCTACACAAGCGTCCGCTGCATTGTGGGATTTCAACAACCCCGACTCGCGAGTAGCCTTCGTGACGTCCTTTGACGTCGAAACGCCTTCGGCGCCGGCGAAGACGTAATGGCCGATGAAAGTGATCTATCACCGACTCCCGAACCCGAAGAAACACCGTCACATGAGGACACCGACACATCGGAGGTTTGTGAGCGACTTGACTCATGTAATCTCTTCCCCGAACCCTCGCATTTAACTAAATTCGTTCACGACAATCCCGACCCTTTGGATTCCCAAGCCACCAAAAGCTACACGTTCATTCAGGACCCCCACACCCACCTCGCAGTAGACTCTGCTAAATCCATCCTCCCTAAATACCACCGGCTTGCCATACACAAATTAATCCGCATTTCCATGGACATAGACGCCAATGATGCCTATCCCTTTTTGTATGATTTTGACTACCCAGGCGCCCGGTATGTTTCCAATGTCTCTTATTCCAACTTCTCCCAGCTTCCCTCCTTTTAGCCAAAAGCAACTTTTGTACTACACGCATCCGACGAAGACTACCGGCCCACCAAACAAATCAAACTCGGACACACGAAGAGTGAATGGGTCACATCCATTGCGGAATGCTTCGTCGACTTCGCCTAACAACGTCGGGTAGTCGAAGGTGGGTTCATCATTCGCGCCCCCCATGAACACATTCGGGCTAAAACCTTTTTCCTCCAATACCCTCCCCCGACTGTGCTCCCGCTCATCCCATGGACAAAAGGCGTTTACGTCATGCACGGTTCCGAAGTGTCTATTGCAACCCTTAATCGTGGTTCGGCGAATCTTCGATCCCAACCGAAAATTCTGGAGCTGCACGTTTTTCTCCACATCACATCCCATGGCTCACACCACCACAAAGAATGAGAGTACCACGACATCTATGAACCGTCGGATCAAATCCAATGGGCCCTCAAAGAAGTTAAATCTGACATTCCCTATGCACAAGCAACACGCATCACGAGGGTTGAAGTCCACCGTAGCCTCTTGCACCCTTCTTGAACACGCACAGTGTTGACACGCCCTCAGAAAGCCAACCATCGTAAAACGGAAGGTAACCTTACGCAATTTGGGGAGTGGGTAAACGAAGTCTGGTGCAAGGTCCCCGAGGATGTAAGCTTGAATTCGCGGACCGCTGCCATTCCCATGGGCAGACTCACCCCAGTTGAGGCGTCTTCCGAAGAGTACTACAGGTTTGATTGGCTACTCCCGACCCCATTTGTCCATAAATTGCACGGCCACGTCATACACAGCGATTTCTGGGAACAAAGGAAGCTCTTTGCAATTGACTTGTCCCTGTTCAGATCACCGGCCTTGTACAAAGTCCAGCCATCCAGGGGGTACCTCAATCGGCACCCCAACACTCTCCTCCACAACCTCATGCAAAATGTCCTTTCCGTGCCCGATATGGAAACCGCTATCACGCTGTTAGGTGCCTGTCCCAGGAACGAAGTGTCTATCTTCTTGGCCCTGGACACATCCCGGATGCCCCGCCAAAGGGCTAGATCACACGAAGGCACGCTCGCGTGGAACTTCCACTCCGAAGCACACATGGTTGTCTTCAAACCATTAACGGATGCCATGATTTTTTGGAATGACCGGGCGTCCACCTTTGCACGACACACACCCACCTCCCCTGCCACAGCGCCGCCCCCGCCCTTTGTTTCTGCGGATGTTCGACAACTCACTCGCCCATCCGAACACCCCGACCCTCACACGGTGGATATAGTAGCAGTGAATGGTACACCCGTGTATGACATCCAGATAGTCTCAGCATTATTGGGTGTTTTTTTGCACTGTGCATCGACGCGTTACCCCTGGGGTGCTAGGGAGCTCCGTCTGCGGTGGCTTACATGTGTTTGGAGAGCTCAATATCAGTTCCTATCCATCATACAGGCACATAGTATGTACAACACTCTGGCTGCAGATTGGGGTAGTAAAAGATATTGGTGTGGTATTTTGGCTGGACATGCGTGTTGTGGTTGGATCTCAAAGTTGTACTTTGTTTTGATCCTTGACAACTATGCATTCACAGTGATGTGTGGCCCCTTATTGTTGTTGCTTGGTCTGTTCGTGAAATGAAAGCATTGTTCTAATCTGTGTGGGTTGGTTTGTGTCCCTCGCCTTGACCGGGCTTTAAAATCCAGGACCCTGCCTGACCAAGGGGTCACTTGAGTCGAACCAGGTTTTTTTTACCTGGGACCCAGTACTGCCTGCTTGGCTGGACTGGAGTCTACAGCTGTGGAACTTTTATATAGAAAAAAGGAGAAAAAAAATAGAAAAAAGAGATAGTTGGGTCTCACAGTGCTTTGGCCTCAAGATAACAAACACGACTTTAAAAAGGAAAAAGGTATGCAGTGGCAGGCATGGAAAAATTGCAGGGCAAGAGTTGCTCAGCGTCGCTTGAGTTTGACTCGTAGAGGTTCAACTCAGGTCCATGGTCCCCGTAGTTTTACTCCTTGAGCTTCTACCGAGGACTTCTGTGTGTTCCTCTTTGGTGCCTACAGAAGCGAAAAGGGTAGTATGTCAGGCCCAGGCACTCGTTCAGCAATCAGAAGAGCAATTGTTTCCTGAAAGTGGCCTGAAGACGTTTGCTTGTGGACGTGTTTGTGTGCGTGAGCTTAGGAATCCTGCTATGAAAGAGGGTGTATGGAGCTGTGGGTCGTACATATGAAACCAATGTGAGCACACATACTCTATCAAAGTCTCTCTGTTTGTTCGGAGCTTGAAATGTGAGGCAAGAGAAAACTGGAAATGGTGTTTCACCTCGGAGAGGGAAGTATTCGCTTCGCGCTGAATGGCAGCCCTAGTCTCGTGCTCTTTGGACAGTAGGTGTATGATAGTTGCCTGTGGGCCAATCAGCTGGTGCCATCTGGCTTGCCGGTCTTGAATTTGAACCCTGTTCGATGATTCATGTAGACAGCAAATCAGCCTTCGAGCTGAGTGTTTGTGTCTGACTTGACACCAGGGCAGAAAAATAGCATGGTAAAACCAGATGAGTGTGGGGAGTTGCACCATGCCCAAGAGAATGATACTATGTGGAACTGACAACGTTTGATAGTGTGGTGTATGTTTGGTCATAACCTGAAGTGACATGAGACATATGCCTGCCAAAAAGGCCGTAGAAGATATCTCAAATCATGTTGCCTGTGTTCTGCGGATTTCTTTGTGTTCGACTGTTTGAGGTGTGTTTGGAGCGAGGGGTGTGTCTGATGAGAATCCCCAACTGAGTGAAAGTTCTCCATCCTACCATTCTGCGTGGATTGACCTGTTACTCGAGTGGGCACCTTGTAGTTTGGTTGATACTCATCTGTTGAGCTTTGAGTTGATTGAACATCGCCTTAGCATTGAGTTGATTGGTCTGCGAGAGAGTGCCAAGTTGAATGCAGTACTGTACTGTCAGGTGGTTTGCCTAGTTGGTAGTGGTACAGTATCGCTGCTTGGCACGAGTCTTGAATCCTCGCCGAATACTTGAAGCTGGTGGCGTGGCAAGGTGCCTCAGCGTGATTCGCAGCACAAGGATGTTGTTCACGGTGCACGTTGGTGGACGGCTCGGGGTTCACAGATTTCGGCTTGTCATCAAGTTGCGTCGGAAGTGATACGGTTGATTGTGGCGGTGGTACGTGTCAACGATATGGCGTCAGAATTACACTGGTGCAGCTCGTGTTACGACAAGGCGCCTTGGCATGATCGGAAGCAAACATGTTTTGTTCACAATGTGCGTTGGTCGACGTCTCGAGTTTTGAAGCTGTCGGCGTGTTTGAGCGTTGCGACGAAAGTGATATAGTTGATTCAGGCGGTGATCCTTTTTGCACATCAGGCCTTAGATTTAGATTTACCTTGGAGTGTCGGAACCAGCAGTTCTCACCATAGCGACACATGTTGGCAGCGTGGTATTTGCAGTCAGTGCGTTGATACCTTTGCAGTTGCCGTAACGATCTTGTGCATGGTGTTGAGCTTTAAATTGATCTTGTTTTCTCCTCCGGACTGGTCTGGACGGCGCTTTTCGTTTCTAGGACTTCTAGTTGTGGTGACAATGTACTTAGATAGTCAACGATGGTCTCTGGCAGCCATCGTTCTGCTGCTGACGCTTGTGTGTCTGCAGCAGAGTGTGGGCAGGCCGCGCTTTGCAGCGGGCATTGGTGTTGCTCTGAATGCAATGGTGTTGTTGGTAGTTTACTATGAACCTGTTCGTTTTCGGAGTTTACGTCAAACTCAGGCCTTCTGTTGTTCTTCATCGCTGGCGCACGCGCGGCCTTTTATTTTATTGGGTGTTTTCATCAAGTTCTTCGTCGCCCAGGCGTGGGCGGTCCGCACCACACGGTATTTGGTTCGGTATAAACACGTGAAGTCGGCCGTGGCCGGGCATGGGTTCACCCTAGGAGGCATGACCGTCAAAGCGCAAGTTCCAGGAACGGAGCACTGGGATAGCTCGGCCCGACTGGACTACATCTTTGCCTCCTTAGGAAGGCAGCGGGCCCTGCCCATCAAAGAGGCGTTGGTCCTGCGGAAGCAGACCTTCTTCGATCACCAACCCGTCACAGCCTGCCTCCAGTTTCCCTCGCCCATCCTCCTTCCAACCCCCCCCCACCACCACCCTTGGTGTTCCGTGCCCTGAAGCCCCAAGAAATGGAAACGTTCACAGAACAAGTCTCTTTTTTGGCAGACTGGTGCTCATTGGCCTCCTCCTCCCTGGCATCCGCCCCCCCCGGAGAGCTAGAAAAGGCGGTTGCCTCCGTTCTTCAGCAACTCACCCTGGCTTACGGCTCCATCACCAGCCACTCCTCAGACACAAAGACCAACAAAAACAAGCGTGCCCTAGCCACCCTCCTTCGGTCCATCCCTCCCCCGGACAACGCGGGCTTCCAGCCACATATGCGTAAAATTCAAGAGATGTCCGATTCTCTAAACGAAGACACCAAACGGAAGGCCGTTTTGGCCCTCCATCGAAGTATGATCTTGGGCACATCTCTCAAATGTTCCGTCTCTGCGGCCTTGCAACGCCCGGAGCACCAGCCCATGATGGTCCGCGACCCCAACAATCCATCCCTCACCCTGAACTCCCCCAAAGACGTGGCCCAAGCCTTTGCCCACACCCTACAACGATTGGGAGGCGACCCTGATTACCACCCTCATACATCCTTCGTGTCTAAAGTGCTAGCACATACCCCCCAATGCGCCAGCGCTGCCCGCGATACCCCCGTCTCCCATACAGAAATGAAAGATTACACCACTTTCCTTCACCATGCAAAGCCCACCAAAGCGGGAGGGGACCACCACTCCTCCTCTTATATCCTAAACATATCCCGTGAGCCAGTCACGCGTTTTTTCTGGATTGTCACCAATATTTACCTGCACCGGGAGCTCCGCCCTACATGGCTCACCGCACGAGTTTGCGTTTTGTACAAGAGAGGAGACCAGTTGAATCCGATCAAATATCGCCCCATAGTACTACTCAACACAAGTTATAAAACAATATCCGCCCACACAGCACGCCACCTCCAAAACCAAGCACTCCAACACAGAGTACTCCTTTCCATCCAACACGGCAGGTTGCGCCAACACCAATGCAGTGACCACATACTCCATGTCAAGGCAAAGTATGCCAACGTAAAAGGCTCCTATGCACTCTACATTGACTTCGACAAAGCCTTTAATTCAGTACCACACCGACAGCTCTTCCAAGTGCTAGAACACAATGGCTTCTCCAGAACTGCAGTTGACATTATCAAGCTACTCTCCTCTGCGCCGCTGGACGCACGCATTAACAACGGGCAAACACCCGTGCGATACTTTCAGCGCCGGGGCGTCGGCCAGGGCTGCCCCCTATCCCCCCTCCTCTGCATTCTATACCTTAATGCTCTTCTCGCTCACTTCATGGCTACACACCCTCCCCCTCCCAACAAAACTTCCACACAACATGTCTTCGTAGATGACATACTTATTCAAAGCGAAGACCCGGAATACAGCCAGTCGGCACTAAATTTCTTCAACCACGACGCAAAGGTCTGGGGGCTTGACATGAATGTCTCCGAAACGGAGGTTCAGGCCGTTGGCAATTCCCGCCAACGTGACTTTTTCACCACACCCAACAATATGTTTTCCACCATCAACCCGGACACGGGACGCCCCCGCAACTTCTGCAAATATCCTAGGGTGTATTTCTATACTCAGGACCAGTCCGAGCAGCTCACTTCGGCCCTGCGCGCCACAATCAGGGCCGATTTCGCCAATATTGACCCCCTAGCACTGACACTGTCAGAGAAAGTTCGGTTACTCAACAAACAGCTGCACCCTATGATTGCGTACCGGCTCTTAGGGCACTGCCTACCTGTCCAACCCCTGAACCTTTACGAGAAAGATATTCGGAGGGCACTTCAGGGATCCTCCATCACACCGAATGTATCTCCAATGGATCGCCCCCACCCCCGCTCCCAAGGTGGTCTGGATATATCCTCCCTCCCTATTATGGTCCATGTACAGATTGTTAACTCAGCGATAAGATGCCTCACCCGAGTAGCTCCGGCGGCGATCGCCGAAATGGTCACTGCGTCATTGTTTTCGCATACCCCCGACCCCCTACAGGACATGATACTTGACAGCGCTCATTTCCTGCAACTCAGTTACCACTCTATGGCAGTGTGGCGGAACACACCTGTGCAACACCTCCAAACAGGCGAAACCCTCGTTGTCCACTACCGAAAGCACGGAAAACGTGTTGGCCGCGTCTCTTCCGCGACATCCAAAACTGCTACCCTCGAATTCCACGACGGAACGGCCACCATGAACAAGGAAACCAACTTCACATCACATTTTCTAGTCCACACCTATCACCCATACCCGAGTCTGCCGCACCAGATCTTGTCTCCGACTTTCGTACACCCTCAGCAACTCATCCCTGACGCCCCCTTCTCCCCCGACGATGGCATTAATCTGGACACTACAATCCATGGTCCCCTTTTGCTGGTCCCTGTAGCTCACTCGCTTAGCGAGTTTGACCTCACTAACTGGGGATCCACTGCCCCCGCAGCTCTCACGCAGGATTCCGATGCCAATACAGTGTGGGTGTACTCTGACCGCTCGTCAGCAAACGTGGGACATGCAGCGGCTCTTACAATCTTCCTCCCAGGGCGCCGGACTTAGGTTCTTGTACAAACGTCCCCGCTCCCTTCCTTGGCAGGCGCGGAGTCCTGAGGAGCATGCATGGCGTTAAAGGTAATCCGCCGTCTCGGCTCCCACCACCGCATCCGACTCCTCATCAAAAATTTTCAGATAGTTGACCTCATCACTCGAGTCATCCTCGCACCCCCAGAAGACTTCTATTTTCCTTCAGGCACCTGGGCAGCGGCATGTCTTTCTCTCCTAGCAGAGGATTGTAAGCTGAATGTACACCCAGCATGGATCAAAGGACACGTGGGGTTCTTTGGCAACGAAGTGTCTGGTCACTACGCAAACTGGGGGGCCTTCTCTCCTGGTTCTCAACAGATCACTGCTCCCCCCCCCCCCTCTCGGCACTTTTAGTCAACATGGCCTCCCAGTCTTTCACAAACTCAAAATGCGCGAGTTTTGCCACCTCCTTCCACGTCATGGGCACAACAACATTGCTGTCACCTCCAGCTACGACTACTAGGCCTCCTCATCCTGGTACTCTGGGTCGCCCTTCGAATTCAGTTCTGGCAACCTCTGTGTTAACGGCTACGAGATTCCAGACAACCTGCACGACTACCAGTGCATTCCCTGTTCTCAACCGCAGCCGCATGATGCGTTTTTATGCATCGCCCTCTGCCCTACGCTGGAACATCTCATGCAGGCATTTGTCGCGGGCTGGCCCTCCCCCTTCACGTTGATCGGACAACAGTGGTGGCACGTCGCCAACAAAGGCGAACTCCGACATTTCATTCGCACACTGGTCCCAAAAAGCTTGTGGCATTCCCTCCCACTTCCCCAGCGAGGTATTACCAAGCCGGCCCACATGCTACTGCTCAAGCAAGCGCTGATCAATAGACGCTCAGGAAAAAAACGGGCCATCTGCGGCGCTCTCGAATGGTTGGGCGACCATGCCCTTTCTTGGGACGCCATCAAGATGGCCTTCCCGCTCACCCCCGACCAACCCCTGGCGGATAAAATACGGGGCCTTCAGCACCTCTTCTTCCTCTTCCGCCCCCCCCCCCCCACCCCCTGTCTACCGTCCACCCGATCCGCTGCCGTCGGCGATGCAACCAAAGCCGAAACCAAAACAAAAACCAAAACCAAATCCCAAGCCAGTGCCCCCCCCTTCCAAAGCTTTGGACAAACCAGGCCCAAAACCCCCGCCCTGTCGCAAACAAGCCGGTAAACGCCCGTGGAAGCCCACGCCCGACCCCCCCCCCCTCCAGCATGCCCGCCGCGCGACGCAGTCTACCATTTCTTTCGCCCCCCCCCCCCTCATCCACAGACTCAACAACTCAGCATCACCCCTCAAAAGCGCTACAAACAGGCCCGACTCCCCGTCTTTTTTCCGAGGCGAACCCATTTCCGCTCTCTTCCCCCCTCACAACCCAACCCATCACCCACGCCTGACATCCGACATTTTTTTCGCCCCCCTGTTCCCCTCCCCCGTGACCATCCTGACTCCAAAACCCCTCCCCCATCCTGAACCCCCTTCTCCCTTTTGTACCATCCCCAACCAATAATGCCACGAAGCTCGGACTCCTCGTGTCTTGACCGATCAACGTCCCCCTGGCGCTCCGACGTGTCGGATACAACTACTTCCTCGCAAGATGCCTTCTCTGACACCCGGAGCCGCAGCCCCTCATCATGCGCCGATTGCACCGGATTGCCGGCACCAGCACCATGGGCGCCGCCCTACGGGCCACCCCTAGGCCACTACCCCATGCCGACCATGGGGTACCCATACCCCCCGTTTCCCTTCCCCCCGCCCCCATACCATGCCCCTCATCCAATAGGGTACCCGCCACCTCGTCACCCGGGACCATCCTGCAAATCCACCAAGAGGGAAAACCAACGCTTACGAAATCAAGTCCGAGACCTAGAACGCCAACTCAAAAATCAAAGGAAGAAACGGCCTCGGTCTGCCAGCCTCCAGAAGCGGAAATGGTCTCGGTGGGGTACCCGACCTCGCAAGCAATTCACAGTGGAGGTCACTAGAAGCGTCAAACGTTCCAACCACCATGAACCCCACGCCGCCCCGCGCTACAACAAGCAACCCCGGTGGTTCTCTGATATTCACCCGAGGCCATCCCGACAGCCCATGCAAGTTCCTCGGGGCAAGGTGACCATCAAGCTCGAGCCCGATCCCCCCGCCTCCCCACGCTTTGGGGCCTATCAGGCCCCTACACCCCCGAAGCCTAACGAGTTCTGGCCCCTACTGCCCCGGCCCGACCTGAGTCCTCAACCTCCCTGCCCCGGCCCTCCTGAAACCACAGGACGGGGCTACGGCCTGGCGCGCAGCCGCCGATAAGGTGGGCGCCCTGCCGCCGGGCCCGCAGGCAAGAGCGGATACCACCACTGACACTAGAGGCACCCCTGAAATCACAGGAGGAGGCCTCGCCCTGGCGCTCAGCCGCCTTCAACCTCAGCCGCGACCTCTCCCTCTGCGCACCTGGTGCCACCTCAGCTTTCTGCCAGCCCACAGCCCCCCCCTAATGCAAGTGCTCATGTTACCCCTCCCATCTGACTAGGGTCTGCCTACCGGCTCACTGACGCCATGCTTCGAACTGTTTTTGGTGTGCCTTACAGGTGTTCTATGGGTGCCTCTAAACCGCTCGCTTGCACGGTGCTGTTTGGTGAATTTGAGCCATTACTGCAGTCTTTTGTTTTTTGGGATTATGTTGTACACTCGATGTCTGTCGTTCACCTTGCTCTACCACCTGAGTATAACAAGTAAGAAAAAGTCACTGCCATGTCTTTCTTGGAGGGCTTGATCCAGGCCAAGCCCCCCTTGAAACCCTTCTGTTGATGCTAAGACTAACTTAAGTATTTTTATCACTCTTTTGAAGCTTTTAGTACACTTTCTCAAAGTAACTAGGGTTATAACCCTAGCCCCCCATGAAGTTCACCCCTACCACTCAACTGAGCAGAGGTATCTTCCTTCACGGAGGATATACCGAAAGAAAATAGGCATTTCATGCTTTAGGCCTTGGAGGTTAAGCCTAGTGGTCTCCCACCCCAAGACCCCTATACTCAATTGTTTCTACCACTTATTGTGGTAATGGCTTTTAACTGTTTCTGAATTCAGTTGCTTGGCAAAGTCATAAGCTGTGTCTGGCCTAACTCCTTTGCCCCATATTCCTAACCAGCTCCATTTTATTCAAAAGAGTGCACATGAAGTGCTTGATGCTAACTTGGAGGCTAGAGTCAGGCCAGGTTTCACATAAAATCTTTTGTACTATCCATTTGTGATTGAATCTTTGTATTTATACCTGCTTTGTCTATCTGCAGCCCTTCTGTGTTACACTGGATTTCAAACTATTCATTGATTCGATCAACATCCTGTTCTTGCTCTACTTGCTCCTTTGGTTTTGGGATTTCAACATCAAAAACCTGCAGGATTTCATCAAAGTCTATAGGGCACTAATCAAGGACATCTTTCTGGTAGCAGAGGCAAACCCTGAGAACTTTTCGAACCGACTCTGAGCAGAAGCACAAGAAAAGCACAATGAAAAGCACATCGAACATGTCCACTCAACTGTCCTCCCGAACCTGGCCGATCAGAAGTGTACAAGTACAACTTGGCATCGTAGCCCACCTAAAGAGTGAACCGCCACTCAGAGCAGCATCTGGGTCTCAGGAAGATCCAGAGCACAGAAGGGCGAATCTAAATCCGCCCAGAACAACCCCATTAACCATGGAAACCTTAGCGGCCCATGGTGAGGACAGCCTGCAAAGGCTCCGCAGGCGTGTCGAAGCCTCCATCGCCCGGTCGGCCTGTCCGGCCTCGTCTTCTACTGTTCTTGGAGGTGGTCCTGAAGAACAAGAGGACCTACGAAGGAGGATTGACGAGTTCATGCTCCACAAAGAGTACCACAAGTCCACCGTAGGAGAAGATGGAGAAATACCTCTTGATGCCCTCGGGTCGCCGCCCCAAACTGAGATGGGTTCCTTCCTTTATTCGGGGCCATCTACAGACATGGGGGACACAGTATCAGAACCGAGACGACCAAGATTACACGAGCACCTGAGAGCATGGCATGCAGACCTGCCGATAACTTCAATGGCTCCTGAAAAGAGTCTGGATCCTCTTCGCCCAGAGCCCACCTATGGGGCTCTGGATCGTACGGCCGAGCATTTGGCCAAACTTCTATCCGGATTGGAAGACCCGGATGTGACACCTCTGTCAGAGGCTGTCAAGGCTAAATTGGGTATCACTGAACCCTTACCCAGGCCATCGCTACTCTCACCTTCACCCCGAGTTAAGCACGTTGGCTGATGATCTCAAAAGATCAAGGGTGTCCAGGTTGCTACCCAAGGTCACTTGCCCCAGCCCTTTTCATCCTCGCGCCAGGACAGTCCCAATTGCTGAACTACAGGACGTGCCGGTGACGGCGACTGAGAAAAGAGGGCTGTCAGCCCTGGCACCTCTTGCCGGCGTATCTCCTTCTCCTTCTGGCCTAACCCCGGGGGTGGGAAGATGGGCAGACCTATTGCCCAGGCGAACATCCAGCTGGAACTGCCGGAGTTTGACCCGAAAAATCTGCTCGAATGGGCAGAAGAATTTGCTGAGTTTCTTTTGCTGACCTGCCAATCCCATGTGGATGTGGCCACCAAATGCTCAGTGCTGAAACACTCATGCAAAAACATTATTTTTGCAAAAACAGGTGAAACAGATTGTGAAAACCTGTTCAATCTGGGCAGAGGTACTCCAAAGACTGGAGAAAACATTCCCAGTCTATGAGACTGACCTCAGTGTGCGCAAACAGATAGAGGAGCTACCTATGCTCGCTGAGTTTCCTTCCGCTGCGCGAGTCTCTGAATACGTCTGCGACCTAGAGTATCTGTTTTCACGGATGAACGTGGGCTCCTATGGAGCCACTGAGCCCCACCTGTGGCTCATGAGTAAGATTCCCCAACTTACGTGGGATGACTGCCGCGCTACCTCTGAGAGGAAAAGCCGGACCCACTCGTACGACGAACTGGTGGACCTGCTGTTTGAGCTAGCTCTCGAGAGGGAGAATGACTCCCTCATGGAGAAATTCTTCAAGAAGCACTTGGGCCGAGGTGGTACCCCTACCCCCGAACGAGGCGAAGGGAAAGGGCCTAAAAATCCCACTAACGCCAACCAGGTAGGTGGTAAAGGAAGGGGTAACCTACGTGCCATGAATGAGGTTAAACCTGATGCAGGTACACCCCCTCTGTTCTACTGTAGACCCGTCAATGATAAGGGGGGACCTTGTCACGCCCCTGACTGCGACCACCGCAGTAGTTGTATGCTGCAGATTAAACAACAGCAGCATTCCAAAGATGGGAAAACGGTGACCCATCAAGATCCTATCAGGTGCACCATCACCTGTGGCTATTGTGGCAAACGTCGTCACTACGAGGACGAATGTCACATAAAGAAACGCGAGAGTGATAAACTCAAGCGGCAGGAGCCTGAACGCCAGAAGACCCAAACACCCACCAGAAACCCCCAGAATGGGGATAGAGGTGGTAAAGGAGGGGGCAAGGGGGGTGGCAAAGGTGGACCCCGTAACCCCCAGAGGCGCTTCTCAGCGCCCGCTGCTACTCCTCCTCCAGCCGCAGGTAACCCCAGGAAACGCCGCCAGGGGGATAACGCTTCCCCTGAGGGGAATAACTCCAAGAAGAGACGACTGGCCTGGATGGCCAAGTTCCTCATCGCTGCAGGGGTGGATGTCAAGTTCCCTGATGAGGAGTAGGGGTTGGCTCCGAAGAGGAGGACTTGGTTTTCTGGATCCTCGTGAAAATCGGGGATCAAGTTTTTCGAGCGGTGCTTGACACCGGTGCAACACTTTCCATAGTGGCCCGGCGCCTGCTAAAAACTTTCATGAAAACTAAGACCGTGGCCATAAGAGTAGGGGATGGGCGTACCATCCATTCCTTGGGGGGG
The DNA here is from genome assembly GCA_964036045.1 of Eutreptiella sp. 'Long Island Sound 2002'. NCBI lineage: Eukaryota > Euglenozoa > Euglenophyceae > Eutreptiales > Eutreptiaceae > Eutreptiella > Eutreptiella sp. 'Long Island Sound 2002'. The sequence goes on from OZ038379.1 coordinate 157,955,531, forward strand.
GTCGATGTGACTATATGCCTGGACAACGAAACTGTGACCCAACACTGCAGAGTGCTCGATACCGACGCCTTTGACATCGTCATTGGCACCGACTTGCTACGAAGAAACCCCCAGGTAAAAATGCTGTCTCCCCGGCGCCCCTATTCTTTGCACTGCGACTTTGGCAGTGGGCTCTTCTCCGTACCTTTGGAGCTGTCAGGACGAAAAGAGTCTGGGCTGCGCTACGCATCCAAGACTAACTATCGTACTGAAAACTACCAATTTGCCCGTCACGTTCTTGAAAATGGACTGGCGGCGCTTCAGGTAAACCCGGATGTGATCCGGGTGGAATTGTTTGCGAGCCAACAACAGCACATCATGCAGTTGTACTGCTTGAAACATCTGAACAACGCTTTCCGTTTCTGCAGGACAGCAATGGGCCTCGCGTATGCTAACCCTCCCTTCTCCCTGCTCGCGAAGGTTCTAACCAAAATCGCTTATGAGGGAGGAAGGGTTGTCATGTGCACCCCTGACTGGGGCTGCTCTGGTGAAAACGCTTACTGGCACCGTATGCTAGATCGAATGACCGTGGGCAGAGTGCAACTCCCCGACAGTCCCATCTAAGTGCCTGAGGACTCAGACACAGCTGTGCAAGCCCCTGAGTGGGCCAGTTCCCTATCCTTTGTCGAAGGATCTCTCAATCCTGTACCACTGTGTGACCTAGACCAGGTGCTACTGAAAGAGATCATGGCCGAAAATCGTGGCCTCACTCTTTCTGATCTCAAAATCGATCTCCTGAGCACCTTTCTGCCACACTTACAGGGTGTGAATCTCCCGATGGCTATCTAGAACCTGCAGCTGTTGAGGAGGATGCTGACGACCAACTGTCTGAGATCGCCAGCACTATCCCTCCTGTTGATCCCAGCCGTGCTGAGCTAAAACATAGTGCCTTCCTGGCCCAGCTGTTGCTGGAGGAGGTAGATCTAGAGTCAACCTCAGAACCCACTTACCCTGTTGGGAAACCGGTACTACACATGCAGCCTATGCACACAGGTGAACCCGTGGCCCGGAGTCCTGATGCTCTAGCGCGGCCTGCTTCTAATGACATGCCACTGTCTGAGCATGACACTCAGGAACTCAGACGGCTGTTGTACCTGAAGGCCGAACGTATTGAGCTCCAAGGGAGGCTGCAATACCTCAGACAGACCTGAAAATCCTCCATCTGGTCTGAGGAGGACGATGATTCCTATACGCTGCCTGATCCTGAGACACCCCTAGTGTAATCTCTGCACTATGGGCATCAATGTCCCCCTGAGTGGGACCATGGTTCTGTACCTGCCGAAACTGCTGATCGGCAGAAAAAGAAAGAACATGGAAAGAGCAACCTCCGTGCTGAGGAGGATTTCCTGCAGAAAATCGAGAGTCTTAACCTTGATCCCCGACTAAAGAAACTGCTGCTAACCTATGAGGAGGTGTTCGGCGCCTTGCCGCCCCCCCTCTCTTGTAAAAAACTGGTCCAGATGGACCTGAAACTGAAACCTGAATTCGAAAAGACGCGAATGAGGCGTCGTCCCTATCCCGCTCCACAGGAACAGGTTGAAGAAATCGAGCGCCAGTTCAAGGAATGTATTGATGCTGGCCTCGTGGAAGAATATAAGAAGGGGAACTACCCCCATCACTGCAGTCCCTGTTTTCTGGTTGCTAAACCAGGGTCGACTGCCCTACGACTGGTTGTTGTCTATGGTGAGGTCAACAAGAAAACCCAGAACCACTCAGGGAGTATTCCTAACATTGAAAATACCCTGGAGCGTATTGCCAAATGCAGGTACAAGACAAAAATGGACAAACGCAGTGGTTTCTGGCAGGTAGACCTAACCGCCGCAGCTCAGGAGCTGCTGGCTTTTATAACCCCTAAGGGTCGTTTGTTTAAGTGGAAGGTCATGCCTTTGGGGTGGCTAGTGCCCCAGCGCTCTTCCAGGAGCTAATGAACCAAAATTTGGACATACTGGGGCGCAGACCTCTAGTACAGAAGTTGATTTCTCCAGATGCAGAAATGGAGGCCCACATCGACGACGTGAGTTTGGGTACTAATACCCAAGAGGACCATGTCCTGCTCCTCCGTGAATTTTTCATTGTTTGTCAAGAAAACCATCTCCGAATCAAACTCGAAAAATGTGAGTTTATGAAAGAGGAGACGGAATATTTGGGTTTCGACGTGGGGTATGGCTGGTGGAAACCAGCTGGGTCTAAGATGCAGCCCCTACAGGACATGCAGATTTGCGATGAACCTAGGAAGGGTCTACACGACGTGAGGAGTTTTGTGGGCGCCTGTAACTTCTACAGGCGTCACATCCACAATTTTACCTACTCCTCTGCCCTTCTCACTGACCTAATCAAGAAAACTACTCCCTGGAGGTGGACCGCCAGAGAGGAGGAGTGTTTCCAGGAGTTCAAGAAGAAAATTGCCTCCTCCAACTGCCTGGGAGTACCCCGCCCTAAGGGCGAGATAGTCCTGATCACTGATGCCAGTGATGTAGGGGGGGGGTGGAACGATCTACAAATGGCAGGAGCTTAACCCAGCTGAACTAACCCACTGCCATTATCGTACTCGTGGACTGAACCAAGATGGTTCCTTGAAACATGACTATCCTACCAGTGAGTGGCGGCTGGTGCCACTGGGACACTGGAATTGGAAATGGAACCAAGCGCATTCCAATTACAGCACCTATGACCAGGAACTCCTGGCCGGTATGTTGGTGCTTTCGTCACGATCCCGACTCCTGGGCTCTAACCCTATGGTCTGGCTTTGTGACCATGAACCTGTGAAGTCTTTTCAGAAGGGCCCACCACCAGAGAAAGCAAAACTAAAGCGGTGGTGGACTTCCCTGAGCCAGTTCAGGCTGACAGTTCATCATATCCCCGGTATAAAAAATGAACTGTCTGACTATATATCGCGCAATAACTTCGATGCGCTTATAGGTGAGAGCTCTGAGGCGCTCGCCAAAGAGGCTTTCCAGCGTATGGATTTCCAACTTCACCTGCTCATGCGCACTGCTAGAGCCCTGGAGGGTTGGAGCCCAACCGACTATCAGTCAGAGTATAAACAAATTCTCCAAACCCTCAGCACTGGTCTCGAACCCCGTGTCATTGCGGGTACCAGTGGTATAAAAACAACCAGTACCTCTTCTATGAGGACGGTATTGTTGTGCCTGAGGCACGACTGGATGGGTGCCTACAGTGGTCCCATCTCCGCACTCATCACACTGGCGCTAATCGCTCAGTGGACTTCTTCCGTGAGTGTTTCTACTCTAGTCTAACCCTGACTGAACTGAGGTCTCGTATGCAGAATATTGTTGATGCTTGTGGCTGTCATCTCAGCAAGCAAAGCGACAGTAGGGATAGGGGACTGATTTCCAGCTGACCCATACCCTATTGTGCTAACTCTCTTCTCTATGTGGATTTCATTTGGCCTACCTTGCTTCGGCGGCTATGATAGTTGCCTAGTGGTCACCTGTAGAAAGATGTCCTTGAATTATGCCCTAGGTCTTTTGATGTATTCCTGCAGGTTTTGTAGTTGAAAACCCCAAACCAAAGCAGCAAGTAGAGCAAGGACTGAATGTGGATCGAATCAATGATTGGTTTTGGAATCCAGTGTAACACAGAAGGGCTGCAGATAGACAAAGCAGGTATATGAACATAGATTCAATCACAAATGGATAATACAAAAGGTTTTATAAGAAAATTGGTCAGACTCTAGCCTCAGAGGTTGCAATAGGCACTTCATGTGCACTCCTTTGGGTGAAATGGTGCTGGTTAGGACTGAGGGGCATAGATGTCAGGACCACACAGAAAATGACTTGGCCGAGCAACTGAATTCAGAAACAGTTACAAAGTAGGACCACAATAAGTGGTAGAAACAATTGAGTATAGGGGTCTTGGGGTGGGAGACCACTTAGGCTTAACCTCCAAGGCCAACAAGCATGTAATGCCTGATTTATTTTGGTATGTCCTCCATGAAGGAAGGTACCTCCGCTCAGTTGAGTGGTAGGGGTGAACTTCATGGGGGGGGCTAGGGTCACAACCCTAGTTACTTTGAGAAAGTGTACTTTAGGCTACAAAAGAGTGATAAAAACACTTAAGTTTGTCTCAACATCAACAAAGGGTTTTAAGGGGGGCTTAGCCTGGATCAAGCCCTCCAAGAAAGACATGGCAGTGACTTTTTCTTACTCCCCCCTGGAGTACTAGTTAGCTAAGCTAGTAGGACCAAGGAAAAAGGCTCAAATATTCCCAAAATTACCTCAAAAAAATGCATTAAACTTACCAAAAACATCCTCATCACTTCATAGAAGCCTATCACACTGTAGGGACCCTTGAAAAACAGTGTAATGTACCGTGACTGATGTCCCTTCGAAGGGGCATTCCTCAAAAGTCGCCGGCGTGCGGCGAAAACTTTTGGAAAAAGTGTGGGGGCAGTGGGAATTGAACCCAGGACTCCCTCTCTAGAGCCAATGTGCTTGCCTACTAGGGTACAGTCGAACGCTCTAATGCGGACGGCTATCGCCGTATAAACAGCGTTTTAGTATACGTCCTGACCAAGGGCCAGGGCGGAGCAATTACCCAATGGAGGAGACAAACCCCCAGGAGCTGGAAAAAATAGAAAATGGAACCAGCAGGGAGTGATTCCTGCGGTTTTGCGGAAGGGGTTGCGATTTAGCAAGTGAAATCGTTGAAAATCGACGAAACCACGCGGGAAATCGTCATTTTTACACATAACTTAAAGTCGCAGACAAGCGCAAAGGAAGCGGACGCCAAGAAAAGGGTTGCGCAAGCGAAAACGGCTTTTGGAAAAGAAGGTATGAGCCGTAGTTTTTAAAGTTTTAAAGAAAATTTTTGCACAGTTGCATCAAAATTTTTATAAACTTCAGAGTAAAGCATTCAAATTCAGCTTACACCACCGAGCAGTTCAACAACCCGTCTCTCAGGTATGTCTGTGTCACCTCACACTCACGCATTGCGTTCGTGTTGGTTGTTCTGTCAAAACGTTAGGGTTGTCAACGCTGTGCTCGTTGGGGGGTCGGGTGTTCTCCTCTCGTGCTCTGCACAGGTAAAAGCAGGATTGAAAGGTATGTGATGCGAATGGAGCGCGCAGCGCGCACGTAGGGTTAGTATATGCGCTGTGCTCGCGATGCATGTGCCTAATCTAGGCATCCACACGCTGTGTCGCTTCACCTGTATCCCTAATTCACCCTTGTTTCCTTCTTCACAGGTAAGCGTTTGTTCGTGTGCGGCCGTGGCGTTCAAGTTGAGTTGCTTAAAACGCTTAGGTTTGTTTTGTGTTCGTCTCAATGCGGCATTCACACGATGCATGGTGAGTAAGGTAGGTTAGCCCAGGAGGAGCTCACCTCCTGGTTGAGTCTGTGGTTCAGCCTCCCTTCCCTGCGTGCACATGATGCATTAAAGGGTAGGCCACGCGAATTGCGCACGGTAAACCTTGTTTAGGTTACCCAGAGGCTCCTCGGTACGTTCTTTAAGAGAACCCGAGGAGTTTCTTAAAACTTGCTTGCTTGACAGGGGTAGCTGCATCTGCAGCGTGTTTGCGAACAGTGTATTATAGGTCACACTGAGAAGGGTATAATACCTGGAGTGTGGCTTGGTTCCTCAGTCGCAAACGCCCCTTCATCTGCCTCTTTTGTACAGGTGGGAGAGGTTAAGGGTGATTGGTGCACGCAGCAGCTGCCTTCGGCGGCTACCATTCTTCTGCCCCAGCAAAACAGGGGCGCTGATCACAAATCAAATCACTGTGCCTCATCCAGTACTGGCGAGGGCAGTTCGACCTCAACGACATCTGCGCTGTGCACGCAACGAGAGCACCCCTTCCCTCCAAGCCCTAGCAGGGGAAACGCGTTGTGGCGTCCCCTGTTAGGCCACAGCTGCTTAGGAGCGCTGTGTTCTCTTGTCCTTTTCACAGGAGGGCCACTAGGGCCTGAGTCTTCCTGGACAGCAGCCCCAAGTAGCGTGTGTAGGGGTTAGGGTCAGCAGGCCTGGCAGGAGGTGAGTGCAGGTGCTGAGTGCTCACCCTGCCTTCGAAGGCCGGTGCTGGTGTTAGTGAGTGTAGTGTAGTGGTGTCTCCTGTCCTGCGTGCTTTTCCTCGTGGGCAGGGGAGTGCGTTAGCTTTTGGCCTGTAGCAAAAATGGGCGTTTTGTATGCCCTCAGCACACTTGGCCACCCCTCCCCTCTTAGTAGGTAGGGCTTTTGCCGTCAAACCCCAAGGATAGGCGCCAGCACAGAAATTGGGCGCCATAGGAGTGGTAATGAAGCATTTTCGGCAAGGGTGATGTCCGTGCGTCCACAGAAAAATTAGAAAAATTGAAAATCCTTCAATCCATCACCCCAACCCCTCCAAGTACTACATGAAGTCCATTCCAAACTTCGATTCCATTGGAGTTGCGTAAATGGTCTTGGAATCCTTGCTCGCCCCATGGGGAGCGTCTGCGGACACAATCTGGCGTCTATGAACAAAGAGAAGGTATATGTAAAATAAATATGCAAAATAAATGCGTTGACATGTACAATGTATGTGTAACAATTCTATACTATAAAATAGCATAAAAAAGAGGACGAAATGAAGGCGACGGCGTCGCCGCCATCAGAAAATCTGACGGCTACGAGGCGTCGCCATCAGGATCTCCACTGAGATCCTGCCCAAACTGGGCCAACCAGTGGTTTTTGGGGGAAAAACAACGAAATAGAGTGATTTTTGAGTCAAAAACACTCATTTTGCGCTTCTCCCCCCAACGCGTCGCGTAGCCGACACGACGCGTTTCTGCGCCAATTCAACCTACATATAAAAAGGCCCACTGTTGGGCTACGCCATAGGCGTCTGAGCGATTCCTGGAATCGCCTCAGCATTTTTTGAAAAATGCGTGAACGCGCCTTTTTTCGCAAAAATGGACCTTCGCGGAACGCCGCGAAAAAGGTCACGCTATAATCTTTTATTCCTAAAAACGATAAAACAATAATAAAATTGCCTAAAATCTTTAGAAATCGAGAGTTAAATTCTCGATCTGGAGCTGCGTCGCGCAGGCGACGACTGTCGTCGCCAGTCCAGAAAAGACGTAAAATGACGATTTCTGGGGTATTTTACAGAAATCCCACAGAAATCAAGATGCCGTAGCATCAGCAGGAAAATTCCTGATCTGGCCTGGCGAAGAGCGCCACAGGCTGGGCAGCGGGTATGGGTGAAGCAACCCATACCGCTTCACCCCCCTCCTTAGAAGCCTTGCCTATATCCAAAGGAAGGCAAGGCCAAGGAGGCGCTCTGACCCCTGCAGTGTCCTGGTTTCAATACTGATTCATCAGAACAGTGGGGGGGGGGGGGGGGGGCTTCGTGAGTAATTTACATGGGGGGGAGCACCACACACATGTAAAAAAAAAAATTAATTTTTTTTTTTTTTGATCTTGAAATATTCATAGGGCAATTGCCCCTCAGGCGACAACACTGGTCCCTGGCACTCCTTGTAGCCTCTGGTGACCAGACCAGGGGCGCTGCAGGGCCTTCCGCCCTGACTGATGGCACTTAGGTGCACATATTGGCCCTTTTTCTCCATGGGCATGGAAATCAATAATTCAATAAATTCGGAAAATTCGGAAAAAATTATTTAGGGTCAAACCCAAGGCAAGGCCTTCCACCGAGCCTGAATTTAGGGCCATTTCCTGCCCAAGGCGACGAATTCCTCGTGCCTTTTAGGGTCGATTCCCAACCCAAGGTGACGAATGAACGCACCTGATTTGGGGGATTTAGGGTTAATTCACACCCAAGGCGCCCCACGCCTATTTAGGAAGGGACCTCCCGGAGGGTCAACCAACCCAAGGCGACGAATTAACGCGCCTGATTTGGTTACTTGTGGACGAGCAGCGCCTTCCGCGCCGCATGCTGTCGTCGCTTCACGGATCAACCATCGTAGAAGTCCATCCACTTGTCAAGCTGCTGCTGGGTCTGGGGGGAAGCGCCCCAGACCTCTGCTGGGATCGTCGTCGTCACCGCAGGAGCTCCTGGAGCTGATCTCAGGGCTGTCGTCGTCGCTGCTGTTGCCTTGGGGGCCAGTCTTGGCCCAGGCGTCCCTTCTTGCACTGTATTTCCACCAGGGCAATACCTTAGGCTGCAGTCTGTTGCGCTGCGGGAGTTGTCGAAAACCAGGCAGCAGGTAAGGACCTCGACGTTGTGGGAGCTCATCGACAGGTCCTCCAGTGAACCACGCGGACAGCGGCAAGACCATTTTGAAGCATTTTCGGCAAGGGTGATGTCCGTGCGTCCACAGAAAAATTAGAAAAATTGAAAATCCTTCAATCCATCACCCCAACCCCTCCAAGTACTACATGAAGTCCATTCCAAACTTCGATTCCATTGGAGTTGCGTAAATGGTCTTGGAATCCTTGCTCGCCCCATGGGGAGCGTCCGCGGACACAATCTGGCGTCTATGAACAAAGAGAAGGTATATGTAAAATAAATATGCAAAATAAATGCGTTGACATGTACAATGTATGTGTAACAATTCTATACTATAAAATAGCATAAAAAAGAGGACGAAATGAAGGCGACGGCGTCGCCGCCATCAGAAAATCTGACGGCTACGAGGCGTCGCCATCAGGATCTCCACTGAGATCCTGCCCAAACTGGGCCAACCAGTGGTTTTTGGGGGAAAAACAACGAAATAGAGTGATTTTTGAGTCAAAAACACTCATTTTGCGCTTCTCCCCCCAACGCGTCGCGTAGCCGACACGACGCGTTTCTGCGCCAATTCAACCTACATATGAAAAGGCCCACTGTTGGGCTACGCCATAGGCGTCTGAGCGATTCCTGGAATCGCCTCAGCATTTTTTGAAAAATGCGTGAACGCGCCTTTTTTCGCAAAAATGGACCTTCGCGGAACGCCGCGAAAAAGGTCACGCTATAATCTTTTATTCCTAAAAACGATAAAACAATAATAAAATTGCCTAAAATCTTTAGAAATCGAGAGTTAAATTCTCGATCTGGAGCTGCGTCGCGCAGGCGACGACTGTCGTCGCCAGTCCAGAAAAGACGTAAAATGACGATTTCTGGGGTATTTTACAGAAATCCCACAGAAATCAAGATGCCGTAGCATCAGCAGGAAAATTCCTGATCTGGCCTGGCGAAGAGCGCCACAGGCTGGGCAGCGGGTATGGGTGAAGCACCCCATACCGCTTCAGTAATAGTACCTGATTAGGATCTTCGGTCCGACGTCAGCGAAGCCCGGTCTCCGGGAGCCACGCTGGGGAGTGACGTGAGACACATACAGACATACGTAGCACACTTAGGGGTATGGTAAACCCTGTAAGGAAGGGTAGAACCCCCTGGGTCTGGACCAGTCAGGGGTCCTAACTGTGGGCTCGCTTGTCCCCAAGGAGGGAAGACACACCTTGCCTCATAACACCTTGCTTGTCATTCCCCCCTGGTGTAGTAAGCCACCGTTCTTCGTTGGCTCACCAAGGTCATTACATTAGGGCAGTACCCATGCAACACATGGTCAACAAGGCAAACACTCGCTGGTCGGCTGCAATCTTGATAAGCGGCCACCTGGCTCACGCTGGAAACCATAGGCATGGGTCTGCAGGGACACAGACAGAGTGCTCACTGCACCTGTCAGTAGACTGACACAGGGAAATTAGCTTCGCTTCTTACGCTGGGACATAGTCTCAGCACGGGTTAGGAGCTGACCCTCGTTGTTCTCAACGAGGTAAGTGCGGAAGATGGGGTTGATACTCCCATCTGGTTGTATGAAGGCTGACATAGGTTCCGAAGTCGCCTCAGACAAACCATAGCCATCCCACAGGGTAAGGAATTTCCAGCCCTGTTTATACTCGTGGCGAGCAATTCCTGCAACCACGTAGTAACCATCGACTGCCATCTCATCGGCAGTCATCTCTTCGAGTTCGTCTGCCTCCTCTGGACTGGCAGCGTTCTCTAGGTCTATACGTTCAATCTCACTGTCGCTGAGGCGCCACTCATCCCAAGACAAGTCGTCAGGGGAGTGATAGTGCCTCAACTGCTTAGGAGCACATAGCAGTTCACCACCTAGACGTGGACTGCACCTGACATGGATCCTGGATCCATCTATCCTGATGATACGATAGGGTCCAAAGTAAGGGTCCTGTAGGCAGTTACGTGGCCAGGAGGGTAGGCGTGAATGTTGTACCAAAACAAGGTCACCAACCTTGAAGCTGGCAGGTCGCCGTAGGCGGTTCCGTCGGCTCTGTTCACGGTCACGAATGTGCCTCAGGTTAGTACCAGCCTGGTTAGCCAGAGACTGCTTGTGTTCTAGCCAATCTCCCACAGGGCTCTTGAAGTCCTCAGGAAAGGGGGTTTTGAAGAACCAAGCAGGTCGTCCTCCATGGAACAGTTAGTGGGGGGTGAAACCCGTAGAAGAGCTCCGCTGTGAGTTCATGGACAGAACTGCCCAGGGCACTAGGTGTACCGAGTCTTTGGTGCGCTCCTGTTTCATCAGGATTCTTAAGTTTTGCTCCACCACACGGTTCTGTCTCTCACAGAGAGGGTTAGACGTGTGAGTGTAGGGCACACCTGTGGTTACCTCCACGTTGAGGGCATTTAGCACTCGTTTGTACCACCCAGTGTCACTGCGGATGCGTACATCTTCATCAGAGTGCACCTGTTTAGGTGCTCCATAGGGTTCGAACCATTGTTCGACCAACATTTTTACAGTCTGCTCACCTGTGATTTTCTTATTGCAAGGGAACACACGGGTGAAGCGAGATAGACCACAGGTGACCACGAGGCAACTATCATAGCCGCCAAAGCGCGGTAAGCCGTGGATGTAATCCACGTAGAGAAGAGAGTTAGCACAATAGGGTATGGGTAAGCTGGAGATCAGACCCCTATCCCTACTGTCGCTCTGCTTGCTGGCATGACAGCCACAAGCATCCACAATGGTCTGCATACGCGACCTCAGTTCAGTCAGGGTTAGACTAGAGTAGAAACACTCACGGAAGAAGTCCACTGAGCGATTAGCGCCAGTGTGACCAGAACTGAGATGGGACCACTGTAGGCACCCATCCAGTCGTGCCTCAGGCACAACAATTCGGTCCTCGTAGAAGAGGTACTGATTGTTTTTATACCACTGGTGCCCGTCAATGACACGGGGTTCGAGACCAGTGCTGAGGGTTTTCGAGAATTTCTTCATACTCTGACTGATAGTCGGTTAGACTCCAACCCTCCAAGATTCCAGCAGTGCGCATGGACAGGTCAAGCTGGACATCCATACGCTGGAAAGCCTCTTTGGCGAGCGCCTCAGAGCTCTCACCAATAAGCGCATCGAAGTTGTTGCGCGATATATAGTCAGACAGTTCATTCTTAATCCCGGGGATATGATGCACTGTCAGCCTGAACTGGCTCAGGTAAGTCCACCACCGTTTTAGCTTCGCTTTTTCTGGTGGTGGGCCCTTCTGAAAAGACTTCACAGGCTCCTGGTCACACAGCCAGACAATAGGGTTAGACCCCAGGAGTCGGGATTGTGAAGATAGCACCAACATACCGGCTAGGAGTTCCTGGTCATAGGTGCTGTAGTTGGAACGCGCTTGGTTCCACTTCCAATTCCAGTGTCCCAGTGGCACCAGTCGCCACTCACTGGTAGGATAGTCATGTTTCAACGAACCATCACGATTCAGTCCAGTAGTACAATAATGGCAGTGGGTTAGTTCAGCGGGGTTAAGCCCCTGCCATTGATAGATCGTACCTCCCCCCCCTACATCACTGGCATCAGTGATCAGGACTATCTCGCCCTCAGGGCGGGGCACTCCCAGGCAGTTGGAGGAGGCAATCTTCTTCTTCAACTCCTGGAAACACTCTTCCTCTCTGGAGGTCCACCTCCAGGGAGTAGTTTTCTTGATTAGGTCAGTGAGGGGTGCAGAGGAGTAAGTAAAATTGTGGATGTGACGCCGATAGAAATTACAGGCGCCCACAAAACTCCTCACATCGTGTAGACCCTTCTTAGGGTCATCGCGAATCTGCATGTCCTGTAGGGGCTGCATCTTAGACGCGGCTGGTTTCCACCAGCCATACCCCACGTCGAAACCCAAATACTCCATCTCCTCTTTCATAAACTCGCATTTTTCGAGTTTGATTCGGAGATGGTTTTCTTGACAGACAGTGAAGAATTCACGGAGGAGAAGGACATGGTCCTCTTTGGTATTAGTACCCAAACTCACGTCGTCGATGTGAGCCTCCATTTCTGCACCCCGAGAAATCAACTCTTGTACTAGAGGCCTGCGCCTCAGTATGTACAAAATTTTGTTCATAAGCTCCTGGAAGAGCGCTGGGGCGTTAGCCACCCCGAAAGGCATAACCTTCCACTTGAAGACACGACCCTTAGGGGTTATAAAGGCAAGCAGCTCCTGAGCTGCGGCAGTTAGGTCAACCTGCCAGAAACCAGAGCGTTTGTCCATTTTGGTCTTATACCTGCATTTGGCAATACGCTCCAGGGTGTTTTCCATGTTAGGAATACTCCCTGAGTGGTTCTGGGCTTTCTTGTTGACCTCACCATAGTCTACAACAAGACGTAGAGCAGTCGACCCTGGTTTAGCAACAAGGAAACAGGGGCTGCAGTGATGGGGATAGTCCCCATGTTTGTACTCTTCAACGAGGCCAGCATCAATGCATTCTTGGATCTGGCGCTCGATTTCTTCAACCTGTTCCTGTGGAGCGGGATAGGGACGACGCCTCACTCGCGTCTTTTCAAATTCTGGTTTCAATTTCAGGTCCATCTGGACCAGTTTTTTACAAGATAGGGGAGGCGGCAAGGCGCCGAACACCTCCTCATAGGTTATAAGCAGTTTCTTCAGGCGGGGGTCAAGGTTAAGACTCTCGACTTTCTGAAGGAAATCCTCCTCAGCATGGAGGTTGCTTTTTCCATGTTCTTTCCTTTTATGCCGATCAGCAGTTTCGGCAGGTACAGTACCATCGTCCCACTCAGGGGGACATTGCTGCCCATAGTGTAGAGAATACACTAGAGGTATCTCAGGATCAGGAGCGTATAGGACTCATCGTCCTCCTCAGACTAGATGGAGTATTTCCAGGTCTGTCTGAGGTATTGCAGCCGCTCTTGTCGCTCAATACCTTCGGCCTTCAGGTACAACAGCCGTCGGAGTTCTTGGGTGTCATGCTCAGACAATGGCATGTTATTAGCAGCAGGTCGTGCCAGAGCATCAGCACTCCGGGCCACGGGTTCACCTGTGTGCACAGGCTGCATGTGTAGCACTGGTTTCCCAACAGAGGAAGCGGGTTCAGAGGTCGACTCTAGATCTACCTCCTCTAGCAACAGCTGGGCCAGGAAAGCACTATGTTTTAGGTCAACACAGCTGGGATCAACAGAGGGAATAGTGCTGGCGATCTCAGACAGTTGGTCGTCAGCATCCTCTTTTACAGCTGCAGGTTCCAGATAGTCATCAGGGGACTCACACCCTGTAAGTGTGGCAGATAGGTGCTCAGGAGATCGATTTTTGAGATCATAAAGGGTCAGGCCACGATTTTCGGCCATGACCTCTTTTAGTAGCACCTGGTCCAGGTCACACAGGGGTACAGGATTGAGAGATCCATCGATGATGGACAGGAAACTGGCCCACTCAGGGGCCTGCATAGCTGTGTCTGAGTCCTCAGGCACATAGATGGGGCCGTCGGGGAGTTGCACTCTTCCCACGGTCATTCGGTCAAGCATACGGCGCCAGTAGGCATGTTCACCAGTGCAACCCCAGTCAGGGGTGCACATAACAACCCTTCCTCCCTCATAAGCGATCTTGGTCAGAACCTTCGCGAGCAGGGAGAAGGGAGGGTTAGCATACGCTAGGCCCATTGCTTTCCAGAAGAAACGGAAAGCATTGTTCATTTGTTTCGAGCAGTACAACTGCATGATGTGCTGTTGTTGGCTCGCAAACAATTCCACCTGGATCTCATCCAGGTTTACCTGAAGGGCCGCCAGTCCATTTTCCAGAACATGACGGGCCAGTTGGTAATTTTCAGTACGATAGTTCGTCTTGGCTGCGTAGCGCAGCCCAGACTCTTTTCGTCCTGACAGCTCCAAAGGAACGGAGAATAGCCCACTGCCAAAGTCGCAGTGCAAAGAGTAAGGACGCTGTAAGGACAGCATTTTAACCTGGGGGTTTCTTCTTAGAAAGTCAGTGCCAATGACGATGTCAAAGGCGTCAGTGTCCAACACTCTGCAGTGTTGGGTCACGGTTTCGTCGTCCAGACATATGGTCACATCGACCCCCCCCCTAGGAATGGATGGTACGCCCATCCCCTACTCTTATGGCCACGGTCTTAGTTTTCCTGAAAGTTTTAAGCAGGCGCCGGGCCACTATGGAAAGTGTTGCACCGGTATCAAGCACCGCTCGAAAAACCTGATCCCCGATCTTCACGAGGATCCAGAAAACCAAGTCCTCCTCTTCGGAGCCGCCCCCCTATTCCTCATCAGGGAATTTCACATCCACTCCTGCAGCCATGAGGGACTTGGCCATCGAGGCCAAGCGCCTCTTCTTAGAATTATTCCCCTCAGGGGTAGCGTTATCCCCTTTGGGGCGCTTCTGGGGGACACCTGCGGCAGGAGCGGGTGTGGCAGCAGGAGTAGGTGTAGCAACGGGCGCTGATGAGCGCCTCTGGGGGTTAGGGGGTCCAGTTTTGCCACCCCCCTTGCCACCTCCTTTACCTTTATCCCCATTCGGGGGATTTCGGGCGGGCGTCTTCTGGCGCTCCGCCTCCTGACGCTTGAGTTTGTCACTCTCGCGTTTCTTGATGTGGCATTCGTCCTCATAGTGACGACGTTTGCCACAGTATCCACAGGTGATGGTACACCTGAAGTGGTCCTGATGGGTCACAGTTTTCCCATCTTTAGTATGCTGCTGAGGTTTCATCTGCAGCATACAGCCACTGCAGAGATCGCAGTCAGAGGCATGACAAGGTCCCCCCTTGTCATTGACAGGTCGGCAGTAAAACAGGGGGGGTGTGCCTGCATCAGTTGGAACCTCGTTCATGGCACGTAGGTTGCCCCTCCCTTTACCGCCTCCCTGGTTAGTGTTTGTGGGATTTTTATGCCCCTTCCCTTCGCCACGTTCGGGGGTAGGGGTACCACCTCGTCCCAAATGCTTCTTGAGGAACTTCTCCATGTGGGAGTCGTTCTCTCTCTCAAGAGCTAGCTCAATCAAGAGATCCACCAGTGTATCATACGAGTGGGTCCTGCTCTTCCTCTCAGAGGTTGAGCGGCAATCATCCCACGTACGCTGGGGGATCTTACTCATGAGCCACAGGTGGGGCTCAGTGGCTCCGTAGGAGCCCACATTCATCCTCGAAAATAAGTACTCCATGTCGCACACATACTCAGAAATTCGCGCAGCGGATGGAAACTCCGGGAGCATAGGTAGCTCCTCGATTTGTGTGCGTACGCTGAGGTCAGTCTCATAGACTGGGAATGTTTTCTCTAACCTCAGGAGTACCTCCGCCCAAGTAGAACAGGTTTTCACAATCTGTTTGACCTGTTTTTGCAAAAATTTCTTTATGCATGAGCGTTTTAGCAGTGAACATTTGGTGGCCACATCCACATGGGATTGGCCAGCCAACAAAAGGAACTCCGCAAATTCTTCTGCCCATTCAGGCAGATTTTTGGGGTCGGACTCCGGCAGTTCCAGCTGGATGTTCGCCTGGGCAATTGGTCTGCCCGTCTTCCCACCCCCCGGAGTTAGGCCTGAAGGCGACACGCCGGCAAGAGGGGCCAGGCCTGACAGCCCTCTCCTCTCACTCTCTGTGACAGGCACGTCCTGTAGATCCGCCATAGGCACAGTCCTGGCACGGGGGTGAAAGGGGCTGGGGCAGGTAACCTTAGGCAACAGCCTTGAGACCCTCGATCTCTTGAGATCTTCGGCCAGGGTACTCAGCCCTGGAGAGAGAGAGAGGAACTCAGGCTTGGGTAAGGGTTCTGCAATACCCAGTTTAGCCTTAATGGCCACCGATAAGGCCGTCACATCTGGATCTTCTGATCCAGACAGGAATTTGGCCAGCAGCTCGGCCGTCTGATCCAGGGCACCGTAGGTTGGCCTTGGATGATGTTCTTCGACTCGTGTTGGGCCCACTTCGGGGGCCCTTGGGGTTGGATACTCAGGTCTTAGTCGTCTTGGCAGTGATGCAGTGGACGGAGGACCAGAGTGTGCATAGGACCCTAGATCTGTACGTGGTCTGGATCCATGTACAGCCAAGGGCTCCTCTCCATCTTCCCCACGGATGGATTTATAGTACTCCTCATGCATGATGTACTCATCCATCTTCATCTTCAGCTTCTCATATTCCTCAGGTCCTTCAATGGCAGTTGAGGATGAAGCTGGACAATTGGATCTTGATACTGAAGCAGCCACACGTCTGTGGAGGTGACTGAAGCTGTCTCCATCGTGTGCTGCTAAGGCCTCGGTGGTAAGGCCTTTATTCTCTTCCGCCCTTCTGCGTTCTGGATCTCCTTGGGACCCAGATGCGCCACTGAGATTATGTGGAGCTCGGTGTCGTGGTTCACTCATTGGGTGGACCAAACTGCCCATTTGTACTTGGACAGTTCGGATAGGCCAGGTCCTGACGCTTGGCGTGGACATGTTGGACTTGTTGTTGAGCTTTTGTTCTGCACTTCTTCTCAGGGTCGGTTCAAAAGGTCACAAGGGACTGTCTCTGCTACCGGAAAGATGTCCTTGAATTATGCCCTAGGTCTTTTGATGTATTCCTGCAGGTTTTGTAGTTGAAAACCCCAAACCAAAGCAGCAAGTAGAGCAAGGACTGAATGTGGATCGAATCAATGATTGGTTTTGGAATCCAGTGTAACACAGAAGGGCTGCAGATAGACAAAGCAGGTATATGAACATAGATTCAATCACAAATGGATAATACAAAAGGTTTTATAAGAAAATTGGTCAGACTCCAGCCTCAGAGGTTGCAATAGGCACTTCATGTGCACTCTTTTGGGTGAAATGGTGCTGGTTAGGACTGAGGGGCATAGATGTCAGGACCACACAGAAAATGACTTGGCCAAGCAACTGAATTCAGAAACAGTTACAAAGTAGGACCACAATAAGTGGTAGAAACAATTGAGTATAGGGGTCTTGGGGTGGGAGACCACTTAGGCTTAACCTCCAAGGCCAACAAGCATGTAATGCCTGATTTCTTTTGGTATCTCCTCCATGAAGGAAGGTACCTCCGCTCAGTTGAGTGGTAGGGGTGAACTTCATGGGGGGGGCTAGGGTCACAACCCTAGTTACTTTGAGAAAGTGTACTTTAGGCTACAAAAGAGTGATAAAAACACTTAAGTTTGTCTCAACATCAACAAAGGGTTTTAAGGGGGGCTTAGCCTGGATCAAGCCCTCCAAGAAAGACATGGCAGTGACTTTTTCTTACTCCTGTGGCCTATCCCGCTTCACCCGTGTGTTCCCTTGCAATAAGAAAATCACGGGTGAGCAGACTGTGAAAATGTTGGTCGAACAATGGTTCGAACCTTATGGGGCACCTAAACAGGTGCACTCTGATGAAGATGTACGCATCCGCAGTGACACTGGGTGGTACAAACGAGTGCTAAATGCCCTCGACGTGGAAGTAACCACAGGTGTGCCCTATACCCACATGTCTAACCCCCTTTGTGAGAGACAGAACCGTGTGGTGGAGCAAAACCTGAGAATCCTGATGAAACAGGAGCGCACCAAAGACTCGGTACACCTAGTGCCCTGGGCAGTGCTGACCATGAACTCACACCGGAGCTCTTCTACGGGTTTTACCCCCCACGAAATGTTCCATGGAGGACGACCTGCTTGGTTCTTCAAAACTCCTCTTCCTGAGGACTTCAAGAGCCCTGTGGGAGATTGGCTGGAACACAAGAGGTCTCTGGCTAACCAGGCTGGTACTAACCTGAGGCACATTTGTGACCGTGAACTGAGCCGACGGAACCGCCTACGGCGACCTGCCAGCTTCAAGGTTGGTGACCTTGTTTTGGTTCACCATTCACGCCTACCCTCCTGGCCACGTAACTGCCTACAGGACCCTTATTTTGGACCCTATCGTATCATCAGGATAGATGGATCCAGGATCCATGTCAGGTGCAGTCCACGTCTAGGTGGTGAACTGCTGTGTGCACCTAAACAGTTGAGGCACTATCACTCCCCTGACGATTTGTCCTGGGATGAGTGGCACCTCAGCGACAGTGAGGTCGAACGTATAGACATAGAGAACGCTGCCAACCCAGAGGAGGCAGACGACCTCGAAGAGATGGCTGCCGATGAGATGGCAGTCGATGGTTACTACGTGGTTGCAGGTATTGCTCGCCACAAGTATAAACAGGGCTGGAAATTCCTAACCCTGTGGGATGGCTATGGGTTATCTGAGGCGACCTGGGAACCTATGTCAGCCTTCATACAACCGGATGGGAATATCAATCCCATCTTTTAGTCCTACCTTGTTGAGAACAACGAGGGGCAGCTAGTAACCCTTGCTGAGACTCTGTCCCAGCGTAAAAAGAGCAACTAAATTCCCTGTGTCAGTCTACTGACTGTGTTCTAACCTCACAGGTGCAGTGAGCACTTTTGTGCAGACGTGCCTGTGTATGGGTGTAAGAGCAGTTGTCACAGTTGCCCCGCATTGCATCGCAGGACAGGACCGTTAGCCCCCCGTGACAACCACTCCCTGGCCGAAGGCCATGGGCTTTTCACAGGCCACTGATTACTGAGCACTACACTGACCCTGTCTGTGCCCTGCAGTCCCATGCCTATGGTTTCCAGCGTGGACCAGGTGGCCGCTTATCAGGTTTGCTGCCACCCAGCGATTGTATGCCTTGTTGACCATGTGTTGCATGGGGACTGCCCTGATGTATTGACCTTGGGGAGCCAACGAAGAACGGTGGCTTATTACACCAGGGGGCAATGACAAGCAAAGTGTTATGAGGCAAGGTGTGTCTTCCCTCCTTGGGGACAAGCGGGCCCACAGTTAGGACCCCTGACTGGACCAGATCCGTGGGGTTCTATTCTTCCTTACAGGGTTTACCATACCCCTAAGTGTGCTTTGTATGTCTGTGTGTGTCTCACTTCTCTCCCTGGCGTGGCTGCCGGAGACCGGGCTTCGCTGATGTCGGACCGAAGGTCCTAGTCAGTTACTATTACCACTCCTATGGCGCCCGATTTCTGTGCTGGCACCTATCCTTGGGGGAAGACGGCAAAAGCCCTACCTACTAGAGGGGAGGGCTGGCCAAGTGTGCTAAGGGCATACAAAACGCCGATTTTTGCTAAAGGCCAAAAGCTAACGCACTCCCCTGCCCTCGTGGAAAAGCACGTGGGACAGGAGACACTACTACACTACACTCACTAGCGCCAGCACCAGCCCTCGAAGGCAGGGTGAGCACTCATCACTTGCGCTCAACACCTGCCAGGCTTGCTGACCCTAACACCTACACACTCTACTGGGAGTTGATGGCAATGAAGTCTCGGGTCCTACTAACCTTTCTGTGAGAAAGCAAGAGAACACAGCGCTACTAAGCGGCTGTGGCCTAACAGGGACGCCACTACGCGTTCCCCTGTCAGAGCTTGGAGGGAAGGAGTGCTCAGCGTGCGTGCACAGCGTGGATGGCGGTGAAGTTGGACTGCACTCACCACTCCTGGTTGAGCTGCAGTTATTTGTTTTTGTGATCAGCGCAGCATATTTTAGCGCTGCCAAGAGGGACTGCACCAATCGCCCTTACCTTCCCACCTGTAAAGCAAGGGACAATGACTGAGGTTCAGGACTGAGGAACCAAGACAGGCTGCACGCGTTGTACGCTTCTGAGGCTGCCCTATAATACGCTGTTCCTGAACCTCAGTACAAGCAAGCAAGCTTAAGGAACTCCACCCGTTCTCTTAGAGAACGTAGGGTGGAGCCCCTGGGTAACCTAAACAAGAGTTATACCGTGCGCACTACGCGTGGCCTACCCTTTAATGCGTCATATGCATGCACAGATATGCACAGGGTTCCGAATTTCTCCTACACTTACCTAATCTTACCCAACAGAACCAATCAAAGCGTGACTCAACCAGGAGGTGAGCTCCTCCTGGGCTTACCTACCTTACTCACCACGCATCGTATGAATGCCGAGGAAAACACGGGCGCAAAACAACTCTACGCGCTTAAACAAACCTACGGCGAATTATAAACCACCCTAAACGATTAATGCACTGTGTGTCACACATGCCTCCCTTGTCTTGCTTCCTGCAGAAGGAGGAGAGAAAGTGGCGCACTGCACAGCGCAAAACAAGCCTAAGCGTTTTAAACAACCCTACTTTAGCGCTACGGCAACACGAACAGGAGCAAGCACTTTCTTTTCTTACCTGCGAAGAGAGAACAAGGATGAATTGGGGCACAGGGAAAGCGAAACAGCGTGCGAATGCCTCAATTAGGCACATGCATCCCGAGCACAGCGCATATTCTAACCCTACGTGCGCGCTGCGTGCTCCATTTGCATCGCATACCTTTCATTCCTGTTTTGACCTCCGCAGAGCAAAGGAGAGGAGCACCCGAACGCCCAACGAGCACAGCGTTGACAACCCTAACATTTTAACGAAGCAACCAACACAAACACAATGCATGAGTGTGAAATGACACTGGCATACCTGAGAGGTGGGCTGTCCACCTGCTCTGTGGTGTGGGTTGATTTTGGATGTTTTTCCTAACGTTTATAAACGTCTTGATGAAACTGTGCAAAAATTTCCTTTAGAACTTTAAAAACTACGGCTCATACCTTCTTTTTCAAGAGCCATTTACCCTTGCGCAACCCTTTTTCTGAAGTCTGCTTCTGATGCACTTGTCTGCGACTTTAAGTTTTGGTGTAAAAATGACGATTTCTCGCGTGATTCCGTCAATTTTCAGCGATTTGACTTCTTAAATCGCTACACCTTTCGCTAAACCAAAGGATTCACTCCCTGTTGGTTTCATTTTCTATTTTTTCAGCTCCTGGAGATTTCTGTCCTCCATTGGGAGTATTGCTCCGCCCTGGCCCTTGGTCAGGACGTTTACTAAAGTGCTGTTTATCCAGCGATAGCCGTCCGCATTAAAGCGTTCGACTATACCCTAGTGGGCAAGCATATGTGCTCTAGGGAGGGAGTCCTGGGTTCAAACGCCACTACCTCCAAAAATTATACCAAACGTTTTCGTCGCACGCTGGCGACTTTTGAGGAATGCCCCATCAAATGGATATCATTCACGGTACATTACACTGTTTTTCATGCGTACCTACAGTGTGATAGGCTTATATGAACTGATGAGGATGTTTTTGGTACGTTTAATGCATTTTCTGATGTAATTTTGGGAATATTTGAGCCTTTTTCCTTGGTCCTACTAGCTTGATCAACTAGTACTCCAGGGGGGAGTAAGAGAAAGTCACTGCCATGTCTTTCTTGGAGGGCTTGATCCAGGCCAAGCCCCCCTTGGAACCCTTTTGTTGATGCTAAGACTAACTTAAGTATTTTTATATCTCTTTTGAAGCTTTTAGTAGACTTTCTCAAAGTAACTAGGGTTATCACCCTAGCCCCCCATGAAGTTCACCCCTACCACTCAACTGAGTGGAGGTATCTTCCTTCATGGAGGATATACCGAAAGAAAATAGGCATTTCATGCTTTAGGCCTTGGAGGTTAAGCCTAGTGGTCTCCCACCCCAAGACCCCTATACTCAATTGTTTCTACCACTTATTGTGGTAATGGCTTTTAACTGTTTCTGAATTCAGTTGCTTGGCCAAGTCATAATCTGTGTCTGGCCTAACTCCTTTGCCCCATATTCCTAACCAGCTCCATTTCATCCAAAAGAGTGCACATGAAGTGCTTGATGCTAACTTGGAGGCTAGAGTCAGGCTCGTTTTCACATTAAATCTTTTGTACTATCCATTGGTAATTGAATCTTTGTATTTATACCTGCTTTGTCTATCTGCAGCCCTTCTGTGTTACAGTGGATTTCAAACTATTCATTGATTCAATCCACATCCTGTTCTTGCTCTACTTGCTCCTTTGGTTTTGGGATTTCAACATCAAAAACCTGCAGGATTTCATCAAAATCTATAGGGCACTGATCAAGGACATCTTTCTTAACACAGAGCACCCCCGTTTTCCCTGTCCTGTTGCCTCTGCCAGAACGTTTGCGATATGCTGTCCTTGGCGTTGAATCAGCTTTCAAGCCCGACTGCAGCGCCAAGTTCCCTGGGTACTCATCGCACTGCAGATACGGTTGGCGACTCTTTATCTCGATGCCATATTCTGTGAAATCACGAAACCAGCCTTTGACCAGGGATCGTCATCGTCACCCACAACACGGGTCGCGACCACTACTACCTCCAGGCCACGCATGAGCGCTCCCCCGTCACCATATACACCTTCACCACCTACCCTGGCCTCCAGCCACCGCAACACCACCCGCGCCCGGCATGGAAGCATCCCCTACACGTCGCCCCGACCCCGCGCAAAAGGCCCACCCACCACCCGCCCCCTCCCGCCGACAGCACCGCCCTCCACACCGCCCGCAGACGGGCCGCGGCACACCACCAAAACCACCTGCTCCCACGCATTAACGCTGGACCCGGCACCGTCACCGAGGCCACCCACAAAAGCACCTTGAACCTACTGGCTCGCAAACTACGCCCCAAAATGGCACTGGAGGACACGCTCTGGATATACTATGGCGAAAGCCGCACGGCACGGGTGGCGGACCTCCGCAACATCATCCCCCGCCACGACCAGCGCGCGGTAGGGCCCTTCACCGTGTACGCGGTACCGCACCCCATAACAGCTTCATGCACCCACTGCAACCCTCGGTGCGCGCTGCCATGCGCAGGCGCTCTGCAGCAACCCCTGCCCACCCCTACCTACAGGGGGGGCATATTCCTCGGCACGATACCCGGGGACCCACACCCCTACCTCCTGCACGCAGCGGACCGCCACCACGCCATACCGCTACACCTTGTCGAGCACCTGGCGGTAGGACCATTCCCCTTCCAGAAGCGCCCCCCCAACAACCCATCCGACGGACACCCGCCAGATGAGCCGACGCACGCCACACCTGGACCCAAACGCGCCATCGCACTCCTCACCCTAAAGGCGGAAGCCACCATCCCCCGAGACCTGGAGGGGGAAAACCACCTCATGGTGGAAGGGCTGACGGAACACGTCCTGATCGCAGCCATGTACGCCACGGCGTTCGCCTCCCGCCTCTGGGAGGACCGCCCCTCCCCACCTCTAGCCCAAGCAGCGCAGGACGCCCCCGACGCGGGCACCACCGCCGAGGACATCCACCAAATCCTCAACATGCGAGCACCCCCGAAGACCCACCCTGCGGTCCGCCCCATCCAGCTCGTCAGCTGGGACGCCATGGACGCCCCCCCGACCACCACGGAGGACCACATCCTCAAACACCGGGACACCTGGTGGACGGTGGAATGGGACGACCACGGCAAGGTCCGACGGGCAACGGCACACGCCCCCGACGACGAAGTCCCGCCCCCACCACGCGGAGGGGACCGCTTGCGACTCGCCGCACGCATCCCCCACGCCTCAGAGGCAGCCTGGGAAGCGCTGCACTACGCCCTCTACTGGGCGCAGGTGGCGCAGAAGGCCCCCTCCCCCCGGAACGCACCCCAGCGTGGACACGCCACGCCACCCGCTACACGGCCCACATGCGCCGCCACGGGGCAGGCACCGGGCACCGGCTCCTCACCTGGCCTACGGACCCGCCCGACGCCCTGCAGGAGGCCGAGGAAGTGCTTGGCCTCATGACCAAGCAAGTGTTCCAGCTGAAGGACCCCGTCCCCACGTCCAAGCCCGACGTCCCAGCCGCCCGCGAACACCCCGTGTTTGCACCGGGCCACGCACCCGTACAGCAGCCCCAGGGCGCACCTCCCCAACGGGGACAACCCGCTGCCCGGCGCCGCCAAGGTGCGCAGAAGCGCAAGGCCCCCACACAGGCCAAACCCGCGCCAAAGCCAAGGGCCAAGCCGAAGAGCTGGACCAAAGAGGAAGCCGCTGCCCTGTATCCCGAATACGCCATCGGCACCCGGGTGCAGCTGCCCTTCGAGTACCCCACGGCCGCGGGCCCCTCCAAGTGGATATGGGCCGCAGGGGAGGTCAAGCATCGGTACCTCATCACCGGGGACCACCAGGGGTTCAAGATCCACGTCAAGTGGGACCCAGCCACCCCCAACAACAAGAAGCTGGGGCGCACCATCGAACTCTGGCGAGACCGAACCGGTCGTGAGATGGTCCCCATGCAGCTGTGCACCCCCGACACGGAGCACCTCACCGGCACCAAGTACACGGGCGAAGTCCACAATGCATGGGCCCTACCCCAGCCCCAGAAGCGGAACCGCAGGGCACCCGCAGCTCAGGGCGTCATCGACCTCCTCGACGCCTGACGGGGCCAGGGCCGGACACGGCCCGCCCCCCCAACTACCGGTCCCCAGAAACCGGCGCCTGCGGAAGCCCACGCCCGCATCAACATCCTCAACGAGCCCGCGGTCACCTACGACCCAACCAAGGCCGCCACACTGCAAGCCATGCCCGGGCCGCACCCCCGAGGCGCAGACCTCCTGGGGTTCCTGGAGCAAGCCCTCCGCAGAGCGGACCAACCCGAACCAGCACCGATCCTGGACCCGGAGGGGAACAAATATCACGCCCACTGGGAACGGGGGGTACCCCTCTACCACAAGACGTCGGTCACGGTACATGCCCACCCCGACCTCGGAGTGGATGGTCGCCTCGGGGCGTACGAGTGCGTGGGGCCCGGATGGCAGCTAAACATGCTACTCACGCACGTCCCATTCGGGGAGGAGACCACGGACTTCCTGGACACCCTGAGTCTGGCGTACCGCCGACTCTCCCTCCTGGCACCCACCATCATCATAGGCGACCTAAACGCCGCCCCCACCGACGACGACCGCACCGGCCCACCCACAGCCACCAACACAGCTGTCCGGGACGCCATGCACCAACTGGGCCTCACTGACCTCACGGCAGGACTCACCCGCACACCCTCTCATTACCCCCACCAAGCCGGCGCCCACCCATCCCGCATCGACACGTGCTACGGGGACCCAACCACGGTGCGCGTCCACGAAGCAGCCTACGGGGACCTCCCGCCCACAGGCACGGGCCACCGGCCCCTCTACATCGACCTCATCATCCCCAACCTACCCCCACCCGCGGCGACCCTGCCAGACGACACCCTCCCACCCACACTGCAGTTCCCGGCCGAGGACGACCACGGCGCCTGGCACAGGTATAACAGGGCCCTACACGCCATCCTGCGCCGCCCGGGTGCACCGACACTCACCACCGCCATGCGCCGGGCGGTACAAGCATGCAGCATGGAGCGTGACACCAACCACACGGGAGCACCTCCAGACCTCACCCTCCAGCAACTCGTCCATGACATCTGGACCAGAAAAGGGGAACTCGCCACCCTGCTACGCCCCAGCACACCGGAGGCACGAGACCGGGACGCCCACCTCCGTGCGCTCCTCACCACCCGCCGCCACCAACTCCAGGAATGGCACGCCCACCGCATAGCGGCCGCAGCCCAAGAACGCGAAAGATACGGCAGAAACGACACGCCGTACAAGTCCCTACGGTACGTCAGCCGCATCCTGGAGGACACGGGGCGCCGTACCATCCACGCAGTACGCACCCCCGAAGGAGGCCTCACCAATGACCCCGACGCCGTCCTCCAGGCAGTCCTGGACAGCTTCCAGGCACAACACGGGGACGCCCTCCCCGAGCTCGACCCCCACACCAGAAACACCATCCGCGAGCATGTGCCCAGGGTCTTCAACCGGGAACAGCGGCGCGCCATCGAACACGACCCCTCAAGCATCTCAGAACTGCAACGCGCCCTAGACCGCCTGAAGAAGGGGGTCGTGCCCGGCGTCGACGGTTTGCCGGCCGAAGCGTACCAACGTCTCACCCTGCCCATCAAACGCCGCCTGGCAGCCCGCCTGTGGGACATCGTCACGGGCGCCACGCCCATCCCCCCTGAGTGGGCCAACCTGGTCCACCCCCTCTACAAAAAGGGGGACTGGGCGCAGCCGGGGAACTGGCGGCCCATAGTCTGCGCCACCACCGAGGTCAAGCTGGTGTGGACGCTCATCCTAGGCCGCATCGCGCCAGCGGTCTTCGCCCACGTGCCAGCCAGCATGTGGGGAGCCATGGCCGGCAGGTCCCCCCACGAGGCCATCTTCCTCCAGGACACCGCACTGGACATGAACCCCTACGAGATGATCATCGCCTCCCTCGATGTCCAAGGCGCGTTCCCCCACGCCCCACACCGGCTCCTCACGGAGGTATGGGATGCCATGGGCCTCCCATTCCTATCCTTCATGACTGGGTACATCTAGACCCGACTCTACGCCGTCATCACGGCCGCAGGCCTCGGCCCCTGGACCGGCACAGACAGCGGAGTCCCCCAGGGAGGCGCCGAAGGCCCCTTCCTCTACCTCCTCGTCACCCTGCGGCTGGCATTCGAGCTAGCACGGGTATACCCGGGGTACGCCCCATACCCGCTACGGTCCCCCCTCATCAACTTCGCAGATGACAACCTCCTAACTACGGCCACCCGCCAACGCGACCCTGAGAGCGCAGGGCTACCAACGACCACCGAACAAGCGTCCGCCATTCTCCAACTCACCACAACCTACCTGGACGCCCACCAGCTCCTAGTGCACCCCCGCAAATCAGTCGGGCTGGCCGACGCCAAGACCCCCACCCCCCACATCCGGAAAGGCGAACCCCTACACCTGGAAGACACCACAGTCCACCTGGGAGTGACACAGGCCACGCGGCACCACCACATCACACTCCCAAGCAAGCTAGAAGAGCGCCTCGCCCGGCTGCCCCAAATTGCCAGGGGGGACCTCCTGTCTACGCAGGGCCTGGCGTACTTCATGGAAGCAGTGCTCAACGCGGCCATCGGGTACCAAGCCCTGCACCTCCCGCGCCCCCAAGACGCACTACGCCACGCTCGACAGCAAGTGACGAAGGCATGGGCGCAACACGGAGGCTGGCCCGCGTCTTTCCCCAAGGAGGCCATGATGGCCCACTGGCGCTACTACGGAGACAATACGGGCGCCCTGGTCGACATGGCCTATGCCAAACACGCAGCACACCTCCTACACAGGGTAACACACAACCAGCAACCAGAAGTTCGCGAGGCGGCAGCCATACGCATAAAAGAAGCGCAAATGGCCCGCAACACCTCCCCTCGGCGGATACTGGCGCAACACGGCGTCTCCAGCCCCGTGGGCACTGGCATCTGGGCCCAGCTACAACTCCTCCTACCGCACCACACACACACGCCATCCTGACAAACCACCACTGCGATCAACAGGGGCCACTCGTGGCCACACACACCGACATCCACCGACGCCCGGCAGGCGAGGTGGACACCCTGCGCCTCGTAGGGGCCACCATCACCATAGTGTATATCACCCCAACACAGATGAAGATCATGGCCCAATGCGACGCCCACCACGTTCCGTTCCTTTCCGACCCACAATGGCCAGCACGCCACGTCTTCCAAGCGTACCTCCGCGCATGTGCTACGAAGGCAGGGCGCGACATGCCGGGGCCCAAGGACATCGACACGGCGTACACAGCCTTGCAGCGCCAGCACCCCCGGCCGCGCCCGAGCGAGCACGAGACCCCCAACGACGGCGGCACGACGCAGGGGGAGCCCACCCCGTCAGCCGAAGGCTGGACACCACCCACCATCCTGCTACTAGCACCAAACGGCCACAAACATGCTACCCGCACTGTCCAGCGACACCATGCCCCCTGGTCCATCCCCAAACACAATGCACCGGAGACCGATGTACCACCAGTCAGACACAGTGACCAGGGCATACCACGCACGTGCTGGCACTGCGGCCCGGCAGCCCTCGACACTCCGTGGCCCCTGCTGCACCTCATCTCCACCCACTACCGCACCCCCACCGCCGCTGCCACCGCCGACCAGCAGGCATGGCTCTCCCCCTGGTTTCACACGGTACCCCCAGACCACCCGGCGCACGTAGCCTGGACCCGAACACCCACGGCGACATGAACGTTCACCAACGAGCGGGCAGACCCGGACAGCGTAGCCATGGAGTACGACCGCTGCGACCCACACCGCGCAGGACCTCAGGAGGCACCCATGCGCCCCCTACAGCACAAATGCCCCACCCTCCGCGGCGACAAAGACGACAAGGAGCGGCGACGGACCATCACGTGCCAGAAGTTCGACCCCAATACGGGATACCTCTTCTACCTGATGTACGCGTATATCACCCAGGGACGCCCAGACAGGGGCCTCCTCCGCCTCACCCCACGAGCCCAGGCCATCATCACCCAGGGAATAGGCGTTTATGCAGCGCCACTACTGCAACCCACGCAAATCACCGCCAGAACCGCCCAGGGGAACCCCATCTACGTCTATCACCCCACAGCAATCGCCCGCCTACCCATACCCAGCGACACCGACATCATCTACTTCACTGACGCATCCGGCACCCAGCTACGCACCCCCACGGTCGGTTGCGCCTCCGTGCGCATCACCCGGCACGCGCACGGCCTCCACGTGGAACACCACACCGGGGCCACCATCTTTGGGGCGTCCTCCCACGGCGAACTGCGCACCATGGCAGAGGCCGTCACCGCCACACCGCCACCCACGACAATCCGGCCCCGCAACATCTGGGTAGTCGTGGACGCCACGGTCGACGTCCACCTCACCAGGCGCCTTGCGGACCTGCCCCTCCACAAAGCACTCGAGTCCGGCCTCACCACACAAGCGTTGGGACTATGGATGGCCTTCAAGGGCATGCACCCCCAGGACGCCCTACACATCGTCAAGCAGGAGTCACACCGCTACGCATACGGCAATGGACGCGCAGACACGCAGGCCAAACACCAGAACACCAACCACACCCCAGGGCTCGAACGCGTGCGACTGGACACCCCACACCACAGCCACCTGCAGCACCTGCCCCCGATTACCCCCGGCCACACAGCCCCCCCAATGGATGCCCGAGGAAACGCCGTACACGGATCGAGACAAGCAGTACCACTACCCCACACCCATCCAGCAACTGGCCACCACACTGGGCTACCCAGCGAACACCGAACTCCTCCGACGCCTCGAAGACTCCGTCCACACCCCCCTCTACTACTCCGCCCTGCGCCCGGATAGCCTCCAAGCACACCTACAAAAGCCCCGACTCCAACTCGCCCTCGAACAACTTCCCTTCCTCACCCGATACCACCGATGGTATACGCGCCGCACGATCCACGTCCCCGCAGGACACACCAAATGCATCTGCAGCCACGCGGAAGAAGAAACATGGGACCACTTCAAGGCGTGCTGCCTGTACAGAGGACTGGACACCCTCACAGACTGGAACCCAACCCACACCATCGCACAGCACGCTGGATGGCTGGCGCAGTCCCCGGCGACCCAGCAACTCACCACCGTCCTCAAGCAGACAGAGGTGCTCGAGGCAGTCCGCAGGGGACTCGTCCCCACTGCCGTCTACACCTTGCTACGCACCCATGCGGAGGACCCCCAGGCCACGGCGGCGCACATGCAGCGGACGGCCGTTGCCAAGACGGCGGAGCAGCTCACATACCGCACCCACAAATACCTGCAGCATGCGGCAACCCTGCCCCCAACAGACCAAGCCCACCTCCTCAAACTCCTGTTCTACCAACCATGAGAACCTACCCCGTGACATACCAACACGGAACCCCCACCACGTCTACACACCGTCCACCGAGCACAGCACTGGCACAGCACACACGGACACCACAGGCACCGCACACACTCCCACCAGCATGCGCGCGCCACCAGCCCCCATCCCCCCACGCCGCCGTCCGTCCACAGGTACCACCAACAACCAGCCACCGCATGTCCCCTCTGCGTTCGCCAGCGGCTACCACAGACAGCCCTGCCCTGCAACCCAGACCACTGGGTCTGCCTGGGAGCCGCGCACCGCCTCACCCACTGCCCCAACTGCGGGGACCTCAACCCCCGCCACCGCGAGCGGCCCGCGGCCCCAGCCGCACCCCCCCCCCGCCAGCCACCCCAGCTTCTTCGGGTTCCTCACCGACACCCTCCGGGACCAACTGGGAGGGTACTACGTGGCGGACGCGGCGGACCACGCATGGACCATAGCCGTGGCCACAGGCAGCACACCCCTGCCCCCCCACAGCCCAACCCTACGCCACAGCGGAGGCGGATTGAACGTGGCGGCTCGCCAAATCCTCCTCGCCCTATACCTCCACCACCGAGACCTACACCTCCCAGACCCACAAGTCCCGGCCCCCCAAGCAGCAGCCCTGACGCCGGAAGCGTGGGCCGACACGGCACCAGAGGAGATAGCAGCCTACCTCCGAATCGCTTGCCGCCGGTTCAAACACGCCCTCGGCCGACGGAAGGGAACACCTTACCCACTCAGCGCACTCCTCTACCCGGCACACCACCCCCAGACCGCACAACAGAAGCCCCCGGAGGGCTGGGCGTCTTTTCGGGACGCCCTTCTGGCCGCCCCCGACGAGGCCACTGCCACGCGGATGGGCCTCACGGACCAGGAAACCTACGTCAGAGGCCTCAAGACGAGCCTCCAAGAGGCACACCGCTGGCACGCCCGCTCCCCGTCGCCCCCACGGGGACAGGGGGGTTCACCTGCCCCCGACACCCACCGGGCCAAGAAGACCAAGACAGGTCAGGGGGCCCGCCAACGCGCCTGCCAGCAGGGCGCGACGCCCCGACCAAGGCCCGGGTCCAGCCACACCGCACCACCCCACGCCCAGACCCCCGGGGCACACCAACAACACCGCCACCGCCAGCGCCCACCACCACCACCGTACCACGGCACCCAAACCCTGCAGCCCAGTCAGCCACCACCGCCCACACACGTCCACACCATGCCAGGACCGCCATACGCGCAGAGCCAGGGGACATGGCACCACCAACACCACCACCACGCCCCCGTCCCTCCCAACCCCTACCCCCTAATGCCCCCATGCTACAGCGACCCCCACCAGCTACATCCCCACCACGCCCCAGCACACCAGGCCCCGCGAACCACCCACCCCACATAGCGCACATCACCGCACCACACCATCACGTATTCCACCACCACCAGCCCCTACCACCACACCCACCAACGCCGGGGTACCACACACAACCGGCACACCCTCCACACCACCACCACGCGGTCCAGCACCACCCGCCGCCCCCGCTACACGGGCCCACAACATACGAGCCACGGTACACCCCCATGGACCCGCGAGGAGCCGCGCACGCACACCAGCAACACCAGGGCCTAGTAGGAGCGCCCCACCACCACCAAAGGCCCCCCACCCACACCCCATTCCAGCGAGCACCATCCACCAGCAGCCACCCATCACATACGGACCACAGCCCCACCCGGGGTCTCATGCGGCCGCTTCCCACCCGCACCCCGGCACCACAACCGGTCAAGAACCGCAAGGGCCACACGGCGCACACACGCAACACCCACACAACCCACAGGGACGCCCGGACCCCCAGCCAGCACAACACCCACCCCCGCCCCCCCCACCCCACCACCACCAGCAGCCCCCCCATCCACACCCCATACCAGCGAGCACCATCCACCAGCAGCCACCCATTACATACGGACCACAGCCCCACCCGGACGCTCATGCGGCCGCCTCCCACACACACCCCAGCACCACAACCAGTCAAGAACCGCAAGGGCCGCACGGCGCACACACGCAACACCCACACGACCCACAGGGACACCCAGACCCCCAGCCAGCACAACACCCAGCCCCGCCCCCCCCACCACCAACAGCGCCACCCCCACACCACCCCCCCCCGCCCCCCCCCCAGACCAGGCCACGGACACAACACGCGGCAGCCAGCACCAGCCAATTGACGTCGATACCCCCGCCGACACACGCCACCGCGAATCCCCCCTCCCGCGAGCGCCACAAGAGATACCATCACCGGACCCCACGCGCGACAGCGACGACCACCCCCCCCAACCCACACCAGCCCCCCCATCACACCCCGCACCACCGGCCGCCGCACCGGCCGAACCCTACGCCCTACACAACCCCGCAGCGGTACGGCAGCACCTCCGGGGACTCGGGGAATAGGACATCGTGCTGTACCTCCGCACCTCCGGCACCAGCACCCCCATCCGGGCGGCCACCCTGGTCCAGGCGGCCACCCTGGGGGAAGGCGTCAGAGACTTCCTCTTCGACGCCTTCCTCCACGTCGCCCGACACGAGCGCCCCCCACGCGCCACCCCAGACGGCGAGAGCCCGCCCCCAACGGGGAGCCGGATTTGGGTGCCCCCCATCGACTGGGGGCGACACCTGGTCGGACACCCCGTGCCGGGGCGGGTGGACACCAAGGGCCGCACCCGCTACCACGAGCCCGACATGGCCCACCCCCCACCCGACGCCACCCCCGACAGCACCAAAGAGTGGGAGCGGGAAACATGGGTAGCCCGGATGGCCTCCCTGAGCAACTTCCGGCACCATTTCCCGGGGGACATCCCCACCCCCGACGAGCAGCAGCCAGCCCCCTCCACGTACATGACCCTCATGTACAATCTGCACTACACCCTCTCCACCACCACCTACAACGCACCCACAGACCACTGGGTGGTACACGGCACCGACTCCCTCCTCCCCGCCGACTACACCCCCCCCCCCACACAACCCAGGCCCCGACACGTACGCCAGAGGGGATGACCCGGACGACCCCCACATCTGGGGCACGTGGGAACCCAAATCCCTGGACACGCTGCTCTCCATCCGCAGCGGCTACCAGGGCCTTGGTAGGGCGATGTATTGCCTCGCCAAGTGGACCCAACGGACCTGGGGGATCCCCACGGACCGATGGGTGTGGGTGGTCACGCTGCGCCCCCAGCAGAGGGAAGCCCCCCCAAACCGCAGGGGACCCACCCCCCCACGCCCCACCACCCTACAACTATGCCCGTACATGGTGGCAGCCCGCCTCATGACGCTGCTGTGGCCGGGCCCAGACACCCCCACCCAAAACTACCCCCACCTCACAGAGGAGGACATGCCCGGCATCCAGCGATGCTTCTTCCAGACCCTCGACTACCTCCAGCAAACACACCCGCACGTCCTGGAGCAGATATGGCCACCCCCCGGGTAACCCACGTGCCCGCGCAGCCGAGACAACGCCGCCACGCCAGCACCAGCACGCACGGATCACCAGGGAAAACGCGCGCACACGCCCGGTGCCCGAACCTGCACCCCCGTTCTCGCTGCTTACAGGACCCAGCAGCATACGCCCGCCCCCGAAGCCCGGGACCCTCCGCCGTCTCCCACAGCCCTCTCCTCCGCCTCCGACTCCACAACCTCCACCACCACGACCACCTCATCCACCACCACCACCACCACGTCCTGATCCAGCACTCCACCCCCCAGGCCGCGGGGGACACCTCCCAAACGGGCCTCCAAACCGGCCCCCACCGCGAGCAGCCCCGCCGCCGGCAAGGCCCACGCCCCGACGAAGCCCACACCCACGACCCAGCCGAAGCCCAA
Source organism: Eutreptiella sp. 'Long Island Sound 2002' (assembly GCA_964036045.1). Taxonomy (NCBI): domain Eukaryota; phylum Euglenozoa; class Euglenophyceae; order Eutreptiales; family Eutreptiaceae; genus Eutreptiella; species Eutreptiella sp. 'Long Island Sound 2002'. The sequence goes on from OZ038379.1 coordinate 157,989,150, forward strand.
GGCCGCCGCCAAACGGCCACCCAAACCCGTCAGCACGCCACGACCGCAACCCGCACCCAAGCCCAAGCCCAAGCTCAAACCCGGCGCCACGACGGCAGCGCGAGCCCGGCCCCCCGAGGACGTCCTCTACGACATCCGGCCCCAGCCGTCCCAGGCCCGAAGGCAGCAGCGCCCAGCACGGCGCCCCCCGACCGTCACCGACGCCACCGCCACCACCTTCATGGCGGAGCGCGCCGCGGCCGAAGCGCGACGCACCTCGTCCCGCCGCCTCTCAAAGCCCGCACCCCTGGCCCACGGACCGCTCCCGACCAAGCCAGAACAACGCCACGGTCCACCAGCAGCGTCCCCGCCCCCCTACCAGCCCTCGATGACAGCCCACATGCAACGCATGCCCCACTACCGCCGCCGCCGCGAATCTCCGCCCAACCCCGAGGCGGAGACCGTACGCGCACACCCGCGGGTCCACATCCGCGTGCACCCGCACTTCCCACGCACCCCCACAGAACAGGACTACGAGGAATCCCCCAGGCCCGCCACCGCCGCCGGTCCCCACGACCCCGTCACACCCACCCACGCCCACTCCTCCGCCCAAGACCGCAGGCCCGGCCAGGAACAGTGGTGGCAGTGCTGGACCCACACGCAGCTCTGGGAGCTGCGGAAGTGGGCCCGGGGAGAGCCCTCCCTCGAGGGCCTGGTCCATCGGCCCCGCAAGGGGTCGGTGGAGAACTGCCGCCTCCGGCCGGCGGGGGGGTGGATGCCGCAGGCCGCATGGGAAGCCATGCTGGCCGATGCGCTCCGCCCCCTGGGAGTCCACCCCCGCAACCTCCCCGCGCCCCAGGACCACCCGTATGTCCTCAGGCGCCTGCGGGAGACCCTCCAGGAAACGCAGCGAGACGGCATCCGCCTGTGGGACATCACCCAAAGCCCAGCCCCGCACGCACACACCCCCTCACCACCCCACAAGCGTCGGCGCACCGACACCGGCGACACCCACAGCACCCCAGGAGCCCTGCGCGCCACACAACACGACGCGCCTGACCCCCCGGCCAGCGGCGCCGCCATCTAACCCCGTTACCCAGCAAACCACCACCACGGGGCGCCACGCCAGGCCCCGCCCAGAAGTCACCAAACGAACCGGACGCCGAAGGAAGCCAACGCACACGACAACGAGCACCACTACGCCCAAAGGCGCCGAACCCAGGCCCGCTACCGTGGGCTCCTCTCCACCCTCAGCACGACACACACGTCGCTGGTGTCACTCCTCCGCCGTGCCCCCTCCCACGCCACCGCCCCGCCCCCCCCCCTCCCGCCGCACGTCCCCACGCCGCCCAGCACCCAGCCCCACACACTGCGCCACAGCATCGCCCTAGTCTCGCTCCTCCACCATCGCGCCACTTGGCACCTCACAGTAGACCACCGTCCTGTGGTCCCGCTCCCCCCGGCACCACTCCCGGGGCCGCACCCGGCCCACGTCGTGTTCGCCCCCACGTCGCGGGCCGCGGACATCCTCCCGCTCCTCGCCGCCACCCCTCCCGGGCATCGCATACTGCTTGCCTCCAACCCCTCGGTCCTCAGTGAGGTCCTCATCGGGCACGCCGACGCCCTGCGCGTGCGCCCGCTGCTGCCCAACCTGCACGCTGCGTACGCCCCCGGCACGCCCGTCGACCCCTCTGTGTGGGACTCCCAGTGAGGCCAGCGGCCACCGGCCGGCCCGCACGCACCACCCCGCACCCGCCTCGGGCGCACGACCCCGTGGACGCCGGTACCCACACGCCCGGCCCCGCTCAACGGCCTAACCGAGCCAGAACCCAAGCACAAATCAAACCCGAGCCACACCCCAAAACCGCTAACCCTGGACTCCTAACCAAGCCCGCCCAGGGAACAACGTAACCACAGCCCACACCCACAGCCCACACAGCCGCCTAACCAGCCAGCTCCAGAAGCAAAGAGACACCTCACCAAACCCACCCTGACTCACGCCCGTGTACATCAGGACGCGCGAGCCGCACCCCTGGGGCGCGACCGCCGCCACAGCACCGACGACACACGCCAGAGGACACACCGCTTTTGCCCTGCCGCACCAGCTACCCGTGCCTGTGCCTGCAGTGTACGCGCGCCCCTGTTTTTCTCTTTTTTGTTTTTTCTTTTTTTTTTTTCCCCAAAAAAAAAAAAACAAACAAAAAAGAGAAAACAAGTAAAAAAAAACGAAAATTAGGGGGGGAGGAAGAGGGACACAACCACCCATGGCACAGGCGCACCGCACACAGCACGCACACCGGTGGACAGGAGCCCAGTGGCCCAGGACACCGCACATGCAACACAACACACCGAGCGAGCACACCGGTGAACAGGAGCCAGCTGGCTCAGGACACCGCAGACGCACCACAGCAAACCGCGCGGGCACACCGGTGAACAGGAGCCCAGCGGCCCAGGACACTGCACACACGTAGGGCGGCCGAGGGACAGGAAAGAACCAATACCCCATGGGTCGGACGCACTGGGGCGACCCAGCCGACCCACCGGGCCAGTGGCAGGAGCGGTACTCCAAGGCCACTGGTCCGAGCCCGGCCAGGCTGCATCGGGGACCATGGCAAACGTCACCCGGAGCCATGGAAGCAAACGATGACAGGCGAGCCGGTACACAGTCCAGGAGGGGGTCACCTGCCAAGCAGAGCGGCCCCGCAACTCAAGCCACAAGAGTGAGGCGGTCGTACCGTAGACAAGCGGGAGCAATACCCCTTGTGGTGAGAGATACTCCACACGGCTGGGCAGCCCCCCAGAGCTGCCGCCCAAAGGAGGGGGCATGTGGCCCTACCCATGGACACATTTGGGACACCCTCCCACCTGGGACACATGGACCGGGTGGCCGCGACAATGCCTTCCCAAGCACATGCGGGAGCGGCTCAAGAGGCACCTGACATAGGGCAGTGGGAGGGACAGGACGTCCCCCTTGGTAAGACCTTCTTCCTGCAATGTCAAAGGAGGCATCCCGAGCTCCCGAAGATACCTACCTACCTACCTGAAGTCCGCTTCTGATGCACTTGTCTGCGACTTTAAGTTTTGGTGTAAAAATGACGATTTCTCGCGTGATTCCGTCAATTTTTAGCGATTTGACTTCTTAAATCGCTACACCTTTCGCTAAACCAAAGGATTCACTCCCTGTTGGTTTCATTTTCTATTTTTTTCAGCTCCTGGAGATTTCTGTCCTCCATTGGGAGTATTGCTCCGCCCTGGCCCTTGGTCAGGACGTTTACTAAAGTGCTGTTTATCCAGCGATAGCCGTCCGCATTAAAGCGTTCGACTATACCCTAGTGAGCAAGCATATGTGCTCTAGGGAGGGAGTCCTGGGTTCAAACGCCACTACCTCCAAAAATTATACCAAACGTTTTCGTCGCACGCTGGCGACTTTTGAGGAATGCCCCATCAAAGGGATATCATTCACGGTACATTACACTGTTTTTCATGCGTACCTACAGTGTGATAGGCTTATATGAACTGATGAGGATGTTTTTGGTACGTTTAATGCATTTTCTGAGGTAATTTTGGGAATATTTGAGCCTTTTTCCTTGGTCCTACTAGCTTGATCAACTAGTACTCGAGGGGGAGGTAAGAGGAAGTCACTGCCATGTCTTTCTTGGAGGGCTTGATCCAGGCCAAGCCCCCCTTGGAACCCTTTTGTTGATGCTAAGACTAACTTAAGTATTTTTATAACTCATTTGAAGCTTTTAGTAGACTTTCTCAAAGTAACTAGGGTTATAACCCCAGCCCCCCATGAAGTTCACCCCTACCACTCAACTGACCGGAGGTATCTTCCTTCATGGAGGATATACCGAAAGAAAATAGGCATTTCATGCTTTAGGCCTTGGAGGTTAAGCCTAGTGGTCTCCCACCCCAAGACCCCTATACTCAATTGTTTCTACCACTTATTGTGGTAATGGCTTTTAACTGTTTCTGAAATCAGTTGCTTGGCCAAGTCATAATCTGTGTCTGGCCTAACTCCTTTGCCCCATATTCCTAACCAGCTCCATTTCATCCAAAAGAGTGCACATGAAGTGCTTGATGCTAACTCGGAGGCTAGAGTCAGTCTCGTTTTCACATTAAATCTTTTGTACTACCCATTGGTAATTGAATCTTTGTATTTATACCTGCTTTGTCTATCTGCAGCCCTTCTGTGTTACACTGGATTTCAAACTATTCATTGATTCAATCCACATCCTGTTCTTGCTCTACTTGCTCCTTTGGTTTTGGGATTTCAACATCAAAAACCTGCAGGATTTCATCAAAATCTATAGGGCACTGATCAAGGACATCTTTCTTAACACAGAGCACCCCCGTTTTCCCTGTCCTGTTGCCTCTGCCAGAACGTTTGCGATATGCTGTCCTTGGCGTTGAATCAGCTTTCAAGCCCGACTGCAGCGCCAAGTTCCCTGGGTACTCATCGCACTGCAGATACGGTTGGCGACTCTTTATCTCGATGCCATATTCTGTGAAATCACGAAACCAGCCTTTGACCAGGGATCCAATAGGGCGCAATTTTGAACTCAATCCTACCCGGCCCTGCTTTCCTTTGTTGCTTTTCACACCCATGCCTGACTGTGTACTGCACCAACGGCACCCCGTTCGAACTAATGGCTGAAAGTGTCTATGGCAGGGACATTCAGTCTATCAGAGCGGACCATTGATCCCCTAGTAAGTACACGAAAGATCACTGACAGTGATGTCCACCGTTTGCCTGTCTACACAAGCGGTGTTCTGGTTGCTGAGTGGGGACCTCTTTATAGACGCAGAGTGATCCAGCTATTTTGTTTCTGCTCATTTCTTCTGGAGTGGCTTGTACCACCCAGCTGCCCCTGCTTTGCTGCAGCGTTTGACAGCCATGGTGATCAACATCTGGGAGCCTTGCAACACAGAGTGATCCAGCCTGGTTCACAGTGCTGAAACCTTCTCAAGCAGGCCTGGGACCACAGATTTGAGCATGTTCCGCTCAGGTCAGTGTCTGATACCAGCCACAATCCCAGTCACATGACAGTGAGCAGGGCACGCCGGAAAGCCCAGCGTGTCCACCCCAATGCAGGATACGCTGATGGCAGCAAAACCGGGTGCTCACGTGCACAATTGCATGTGTCAGGGGAACCAAGGTCTTGAGTTTGAGGAAGGGACTACATGATGACAGCTTAGCAGATGTCTGGAAGTTCGTGGGCTGAACTGCAGTAACTTGAAGCGGACGGGTCAAACAAACTGGCTGGATCCCCTTTCGATGTCCAGCTGGTTGCATCCGCAACTGTCAGCAGCCGCAGGGATCCACGTAGTGACGCCCTAGGCTGCCCGACTGCCTATGTGATGGTTCAAATGGTTAATGGGCTTTGGTCCGACTGCAAACACCAGTGGCAAACGACAGACCACAGCACAGGCAACAGCACACAGGCAAGAGACACTGGCAACAGTCAACAGTCCAACAGTCCATGAGCAGGCAAAAGACGAAGGCAACAGACATCAGCAAACAGACAGCAAATACCAGACGACAAGCACCAGACAACTGTTAGCTGTCAGTGGCTGCCATGTACTCAGCAACCTTCGCTTGCCGCCCTGATATCAGTGGGGGCCACCTGATATTTTGCCTGCTCCCCTCTCTCAGCCCCATCCCCCACTTGAACCGGCTGCCCCTGTTAATTGTTTACCTCCAGCGCAACAGCAGACTCTTCCCTGGAATTTCCACGCCAGCTACTAGTCTGTGCAAGGGTTGCCCAGTGCCACGTCTCAGTTAACACACATCGGCAGCCCCCTCCCCCCCCCAGACAGGCAGTGCCCCACTGTTCTACAACCCAGCGCCCAAAGAACGCACCTGGCTGCTGTCCTCTCAGCCAGCACGATATGCTTTTTCAATGTACAGATGTACCCTATTGCGTCACCATCATTTATTCTGATTTCTAAACTTAAGTGCCTCTCTGCTGATTAACTGTGCCAGTTCCTCCCAGTCGCGCCTGTTTAACCTGTATATGGTCCCTCCGCCGGTGTTATAACCTATGGCGCGATGTTACTTCTTTGAAGCGACCCAGGACTGATATCAAGGGCTTTGTACATATACATGTTTATATGGGGAAGCAGTCAATGGACCAGTTGTGAGAACGTATCATCATCATCAAGAGGCACATTCTCCCACGTTATTCATTCTTTCGAAACATGAACTACATTTTCCAAAGACAATACGGTAATCACCCTAGCCTCCCATGAAGTTCACCCCTACCACCCAATGGAGCGGAGGTACCTTCTTTCATGTAAGTATATACAGAAGTACAGTGGTCACCTAATGCCTTTTTCCATAGAGGCTAAGCCTAGTGGTCTCCCACCTGCGGAGCTAGATCCTGAAAAATTTCATCTACTTTTTGTGGGCCTATTCTGTAACTGTTTCTAAATTCAGTTGCTTGGCCAAGGTAGGCAAGTCCTATCTAGTGTCCGGCTCAACCTAGTTGTTGTTGCTGCAAGCAGGGGTAGCTGAAGGATCAGGTGAAACAGATCTTCACCTATGGTATCACCTTTGGAGAGTTTTTGGGTGCCTTGGAGACCTTGTATGCTTATTTTCAGTCGGCCTGAGCGTACACGAGAACATTGCCAAGTTACCAAGGCCTAGTAGACAAGTCCACTACAAGCAGGGTGAAGGTGAGGTATGGGGCGGGGATGTGGATATTTTTGGCGGAGGAAGTAGAGGGCGAAGAGGCCGTGGCGGGCCGCCGCGTTTAGGCCGCCTCCACTGTGGCGCAGGGGTGGGCTGTCGGGTGGTAGGCGTATGTTGCCGTTGGCGATGGAGACGGTCTTAGCGTGGTCCATTTCGTCGGCTGCGTAACGCCTCCCCCAGATATGCCTGTAGAGTGCCTGTGCAGAATGTGAAGAGGATGGGTTGGCTTGCGGAGCTAGGGGCGGCTGGGGCGGTAGGCTGTGCGTGGTGCTGGGGGTTCAAGTCTCAGCAATGGGGGCAGCAGACGAGGTGTCGCGCGGCCCCCAGGCACACCCAGTGGTTTGGGTATCGGGACAAGCCTCGACGGCAGCTGTTGGCGTGTGCAGAGGGGGCACGCGGTGGCTGGCTGCTGGTGGTACCCGCAGACGCATGGCGGTGTCGGGGCATGGGGGTTCACGGTGTGGGCATGCTGGCCGGGAGGTGCGTGGTGTGGGCTGTCCTTGTGTGTGTTGTGTTGGTGTTGCGTGTGGCGTGGGGCACGGGGGTCGGGTGGTGCCCGGCCTGGAGGCACGGATGTCAATGTCCTTCTTGGTGGTCCTTGCGGTTGTGCTGGGCTGTCATCATTGGTAGAACAGGAGTTTGAGGAGCACGTCTGTTGTGGGTAGCGTGGCTGCCTGTTGCAGGTATATGCCGATGCAGTGCGTGAGCTCTGTGGCCACCTTGCCGCTGGCCCTGCATTGCATGTGTGCTGCGGTGGCATGGGGGTCCTGCGCGTGGGTGCGTAGTAGGTTGTAGACCGTCCCAGGGACGAGCCGCCTGCGGACGGCTTCAAGCACTTGTGGTTGCCTTAGGGTGGTGCTGAGCTATTGGGTCGCTGCAGACTGTGTCGGCAATCTTGCGTGTTTTGTCATGGTGTGGGCTCCGTTCCACTCTGTGAGGGTGTTGATTCCTCAGTAGAGTTGGCTGGTCTTGACATGGCCCCACTTAGGTGGCTCAAGTTGCATGGCCAAAAACAAAGGAAAGGTGGAAAAAGAACAGGTTTGGGAAGGCATCGAATAATAATTATTTGGATCAATCTGTGTACCACTCCGTAGACAATTCTCATGAAATAAGTAATGTCGTCGAAGTGACACGCCCCATGGGTACTCTCCCCAAGATTATAGTTTTGTGTTCATTCTATGTGCGAGGCCTCGCGCGAGGGCAATCATTTGTGTCAGAGCAATGTATCACAATGCAATGCATTAGGCAAGTTGTGGGAAACGAGAAACATGACGTCTGTATACACTTAACGTTGTATCAATTTGCGGATGAATGGTAGAATTGCATATGTTAGTACATAAATTTTCTTTGTACTTCAATTGGTAATCTGTAAATATATTATTGTTACGGACGAAACTGTAGTTTCATGCGCAACGCCTCGCGCATCCAATGGCGCGTCAGGTTCAATAAAGTGTCTGCAATGTATGCATGAGGCCTTGGGCAATGGAGGTCACGATCGCGCAAAGAAACAAAAAATGTGCGGATCCACGAATTACACAGCATGTGCATTCCCTTTGATGCGGCGCTGCTGCATGGCCGGCCATACAGGTCCCGCCAGTACATCCAGTTTTCATGCCGTGGTCACCGCTGAATTCACTGCCCAACAGCGATGGTAGCGCGCCACAAACGGCTACCACAGGTAATATTAACCAGAGGAATGTGGGAGTACGTTACAGATACAGGACACCCAAAATGGTGCTTGCAACCATCAAATGCTCGAAAAATTGGTCGCGCGAAAATTGTGTGACAGGTTGGTGATTGAACAAGAAAGTTTTTTCGAACAGCAATATGTAGGAAGATCCATTTACGCAAATTTTTCTCACATTAACAATGGCGCTGCGCAAAGTGTCAGACCTCGAGAAAACAGTGGCACCGGCATCTGGAGTCTTCCGCGATGTCTGCTCAGAGGAGCCGCTGTATGACACGGCAGAAGAATTTTGGGAAGGGCTAAAATAAGGAGACGAGGACACGCGATGGCTGTTTAATTTTTTTCTGCGTCTACGCAGAAATGAAAGGACGCGTTGCAGCGTTGCAAAGGCAACCGCGTCTGAGGGCAAGAGAGACGGGTTGGTGTTCTGATAGAGGAGGCCTGGCGTCTGTATTTGTTGATGCGCCACCACCCATTTCCGTTTCAGGGAAAACCAAAGTGTGTTGTTGCGATAGCGGGGATCAGGGCGCAACGCTGCATTTTAGCGAGAACAGGTCTAGCCCAATACAGCGCACCTTCACTGAAGGAGAGGGCTGCAGTCAGGTTGCAAACAACGTGGGACAAAATATACCAGCAGTGGGTTGTGTTGTGGATGGAGAACTGGTACAACAAAGGACTCACCACAAACCCTGACAAGCGGGACAAGAGCCTTAACGCAACACCGCTGGCTGTCTTGCTCCTGTGATATGCCCCAGGCTACTGGCATGGAGTTCCTCGAGGAGCTTGAACGGCGTGTCCCTATTGTTGCACGCATGCTGAGGAACACTAAGGGAACCTTTGCCCGCATCCTGCATGACCTAGGATTTGCAAGCACGTGGCTTGTTATGCGAAAGATCAGGGCACCACTTAGTATTATTCCTGAGCAGCCTGCAAAGAGACCGCATTGGTGGCCTGATTGCCTGATCAAGGAAAAGGTAAGCAGCAACGTTTCTCTGCTTGATCTACTGCAGTTCACCAGGGACGTGGCCCAGCAAACCCAGCCAGTTGTGCCTAATTTATGTGACGAGGACATCCATTACCGCATTTGTAAAATGATGTATGGTGAAAAAAAAACTGACTTGAATGTCCGCCTATTTTTGCGGGCCCACCCTATATGATACGCCTTCTGTCAAGCATACAATTTTTGTGGTAGACAATTGCTTCGCTCGTTTTGGCCATTTGTGACATTTGTTCGTAAAGGGTTGTTAGGCAGCGGTGAAGCTGTCCCCTGTTTTCGAAAGCTGATCACCATGGAGATCATCATTCATGGACTACTGTTGCGCATGGGGCCCCATATACGCCATCTCAACAGGAAGTGTCACTCCTTGGGGTTGGTGCGTCAAGCAAATCGCCGAAACTGTCTTCGGTACGCGGTATGTAAAGTTATGCAGCTTCTGTTGAACCAGTATTGTCCTATGCTACAGGATATAGGCCACGTTGTGATGCGGTGTAATTGGGCTGGTGAGAACGCTAACACTGGTCCTTTTGCCTCTGAGGGACTGCCGACCGTCATGTGCCTTTTGGTCAGTTTGAACAAACTGTTGCAACTACCTTACTGTGCCACACTCCATAACACTCAGCTCTTCCTGAACAGTCTGTTGCTGAGGACTTCTGTGAAAGTCTGCTCTCGAGCCTTGTAACGAAGAAAGGGCAAGATAGGGGTGCAGTGACCATCGACGACGTTTACAATCTTTACCAGATAATCTCTATCCAGAAAGGAGGTGGCAGGGCGAATTTGTGCAAAATCCCCAATTCCTTTGTGAATTCCGTCCGTCAACGCCTAACCGCTTACTGTGATGCAGAACGTGTCTCCCTGCCCTGGTTTAGGTGGTGCCCTCAGCCTACATGTGCAATCCAGCAACATTGGCCAAACAGGGGTGTACCTGTAACATTTGAAGTAAAAAAACGCATGCGAGGCAGAGACTGCAAGAAGATCAGTTTTGGTCAGAGTTTAGGGCGGCGTACAAGGTTGACGACAGTGGGTAAGTGCAGTGATCGGTTGCTAGACATTGGGTGAAGCAAATGATTGGGCATTTGTATGATTTTTTTAGTGAAATGTTTGTTATGAAAAGTTGGGGTATTGACGAGCATATCACATTATAACTGCATGGTGCAAGACAAAAAGCACAAGGACAATGTGAATCGTGTGTAGATCAGGGTCAATCTATGTTGTCTACATACATTGCAATGGTTTCCATTTTGTATTGTGTTGGACAAGTAAGTAATTCATTTCTCCGCACAAATTGAGTTTTTGTTTTGCCCGAAATATTAGATGTGCAAGACATCTTGGCACTCAAAATGAGCCATGCGTGAACTCTTATTATGAATGATAGGCAAAAACCACAAAACGTTCAAAACAAGCTTAATACACAACAAAGATGTGTCAATTTGTCAACCATTTGGATAGAGTCCGGGTTTTGGCCACTTTGTGCCCGGTAAAATCAAAGCTGCCAGCTTTCCACCCTTCCTTCCAATTCCAAAGGGGTCGAACCACCATAAACCAGTCCTTGCTTCCGTATCAATAGTGCTCACTCAGCAGGGCCTGCTTAAGGCCTCTTTTAAGAGAAAATTGTCGGAGCTGGTTCCCCAGCGCACTGTGTTGGAGGAGCATAGAGAGGGGGACAGTGTCCGAAACCTTCCAAGAACAGTGGAGACCACGCTGTGATGCGCGAGGCATCTCGCAGACAGCGTGCAACATCAGGTTATTACATCCCCTCTCTTGCGCGAGGCCTCGCGCAAGGTTGTTAGTAAAGACAGTTGCGGTACCTTGCAGTTTTGCATTCTGAACCAAACCGTACCCGTCAAAAACGCGTCACATATTGATTCTTTCGTTCATTTTTCACCTGATGTATTGCTTTGTTTCTTGCAAAACAGGCCTTCTTCTCACCGCAGAATGCAGAGCCTGGCCAAAAAGACCGCTGAGGAACGGGAGAGTACCGACTTTGAACCTGAAGAAAAGGAATCGGACGCAGGAACACTGAAGAAGGGACCGAAGAGGAAGGAAGAACCGGATCCTGGCCTGACTATCGGTACAGACATCGAAGACTACCTTCGGGGAGATGGGAAGCAAGCGGAGGCTGAGTTGAACAGAGTCAGGATCGAGCATGAGAAGATGAAAGGCCAGATTCGACGGACAGATTCAAAGTTACCGGTGAAGAGTATGGAGTCACTCGGAGCGGCACGTCCAACACGCCCCATATACGTCGTTCTCTGGGAAGACAACAGTATGTTTCCAGCTGACGGTTTGCCGCTTTCCTTGCGCGAGCCCTCACACATCAACGTCTGTACCGCTCACAGATGGCGATCATTGGTGTGTATCCGGACAGCACAGCGTTGAAACGGTTGTGAAAATTCGTGACAAGCGACGCACAGGATGCGTGGACTCGCAGAAGGGGCATACCAGATGCACGGCTGATATTCTGAGGGCGGATGGACCGTGGTCCTTTCGAGCGAAACTGGTACGACAAGCCCAAGTAAGCGCACAGGATGTCGAGCCGATACCATTATGGGAGGCAGCAGATAAACTCATTCGATGTTTTGTAGATCAGCGGCATCCGCATATACCCGACACATATGACAATCTCAAGACCGCCATCGTTGATGCTGTGCAGATGAGTTCCCTTGTTCCAACAGCTGAACTGAAACAATCGGGTCAAATTTTATGTGCATTTCCCATGGTTTCAACTTTGCCTGTTGCGCAACGCCCCGCGCATGACTTTGTTTTTCCAGAACAAAATGTATCAATTGCGGAAAGATTTCATGACGTTTGCGTATTATGCCGATGCGGATGCTGTGAAGGGTTTGAGACAGTTGCATCAGAAAGAACAAAATGTGCAGAAGAACTCGGTGAAGAAACTCGAGGGTATCATCCATCCAGAGTTCTACAAGAAAGTGGCAGCCAAGATTCAGGACGACCGAGCGAACCTTCATTCGTTGCAGAAATCGATTGACAGCATCATCATAGAACAGTGGGTAATGATGCACCTGGATCACCCAAACAACATCCAGTACGTTCGACCTGGGAAAGGTGTGTATAGCTAACCAGGCCTAGGTTGTGTCTCCACACGGCTGTATATCTCCTTCTCCTATTCTATTTCTCAGCTACATGCGCACCCGCACAGAGGTCCCAGCACTCGGGACTCAAGCCTTGAAGGTGACTTATGGTACATGGGACCACTAGTGGCAACATGAAGGCAAGAGTCGTGGTCCATGGCCGGTGTTGAGGTCAATGCTGCGTGCACAGCTGTGGCACCAGGCAGAGAAAGCTAAGCCTGTTAGCCCGCAAATCGCAAATGCCCAAAGGCTTCTGGGCTCAGAGATCGCCAAGAGCCGTGTGATAGCCGCAGCTGCTGGTGTTACTGGTGACTTCAAGACAGTAGAACACCTGGACACGTCAGACTATCAGAGACAAGACGACACGAATTGCAGCTCTGGCGAAGAAAGCCCCGAAGCGGTTCTTGGAGATCGACAAGACGATGATTGTCATCAACGGCGACATATTTGAACATCTGCCCCCGGAGACGCTGTGCCCCACCTGGCTGTATGACGAAATGGTGGGCACTGACACACTCATCTGCGGATCCCAAACTGTCGTTGACAATATGTACGAAGGTCTGGACACGGAAACAGAGGGGCACCTCAATGATAGGCAACATGTTGCGTATCCCAATTTATAGTTGGCGAACAAAAACCAAGCACGCTGGTGATCCTACAGAGTTCAACGTTCGCTGGTTGATGATTACCTTGCCGGATAAATGGAGCAGAAAGGTATTCAATTGGCATCGCGTCCTTTCTTTGCGCCAGGCCTCCCGCCACAACCCCTGTTCCTTCTTCACAGATTCCCAATTATCTGACGCTTGGCCCTGCCCACGTTAAGCAGAGCGAGGAATCTGAATTTGGGGGCCCTCTTCCGACAACGCATGTCATGTGGTATTTCAATACTCACCTTCAAGAAAGTTTTATAGTGATTTCAACACTTTGTTTGTGCCTCTCCTGCTGCTTGCTGCTGGTGTAGGGTTTCGCTGCTGCTTGTTTTTGATGAGTAAAATGATTTGTTTGCTGAAATACAACCCATCCAGGATAGCCCAAGCCAGAGATAAGCAAGTAGAAGAGAATCAGGATCAAAGCATGAAGGGCTGCAGTGTAAACAGTGAAAGATGAAAGAACATTCACAGAAACTGCAACTCAGGGCACTTCGGATTGCATATTCACAAAGATAGCTGAAATGTTTTGGAAAAAGAGTTGGAAAACCGCCCCATGGTCACTCAATCTCCATAGTGCCATCTCAGGAGATGTGCACTCTTTGTTTTGCGTCCCATATGTGCTGAGGAGGCAGGGCATGTGGCGATGAGGTCACTGCCATGTCACATGGGATCTTCCTACTTAGCTAGGCTGACCGGGAATTGAACCCAGGACCTCTCAAAAAGAGGTGCCCAGCCCCCTAGGGTGCCTACCACTAGGACAGCTAAGAATTCATGAGAAAACATAGATAAATTCATAGGCTCTGCCCTGGATATGTCAGTTCTCAGTCGACTCAGGAAAAGATGAATTGCCTCACATTGATAGGGGATTAAGGGGTCCACTCCATATCCTGATTGGGTGTTTGGTTCCATAGGTCAAAATGTGTTTTCACCACTTTTGGTTGGGCCAATACTAAGATAGAAATGCCTGTCTGCTCAGTGAATCTCTAATACAACTAGAGTATGCCTCAAACCATTGGAAAAGCACTTTTTCTTACTCCCCCCTTGTGCTGTGGTGGCCACCACTGTCGCACCTTCAGGAAGAAGGGATTTTTTTCTTGGCCTTTCCTTGGTTTCCACATCTACTTTAAAATACCTATAGTTTCCCTCACACAGAAAATTGGGCGCTCACCATGGCTGGCGCATTTTTGCTGCTGTGTTCGTGACATTTCCTACAGAAAGCTCAGCGCTCATGGCGCTGCCGGGGTTCCTGTGGCTTGGTTGGGTTAGGTTGGGAGCATGCCAAAACCATGTGCATGTGCATCCCTCCCTCCAAGACGCAGCGCGACACTAACCCAACGCCAGACTCTGTATGGACATCCGCTCTGGTTGTGAAAACCTGCTGGCGCCCTGCTGTCCTGATCTTAGGGCGAAGGGAGTCGTCAAGAAATTGAATAGCCCCTTGATGGGGTCCTGGGTTCTGCTCAGTCTCCTGGCTGCTGCTTTTCGGCCCAGAAAGCGGCCTACTCAGCGACGCTTTCGGGAGGATATCTGCAGAGGCAGGAATGGGAGAATTATGGACGAATCCACGCATACGCGAAGCGACAACACCTAAATCCGTCAAATGACGGCCTGTAATTCTTCTAAGACAACACACTTGAGCAGAATCCAATTGTGCATCAGAAGCACATTTTTATAAAAATTGTAGTCATCTCTCGATTTTTTAAATCAAGAAATTCCTACGCATAAAAGGGCGGCGCGCAGGAGCGGCTCCTAGCTAAGCGCCGGAAAGTACAGAAATGATGAGATTGTAAACGCATGTCTCACGTAGACTGGAAAATGACGAGACACACATTAATAAATAAACATACAGATTCCACCCACACTGACAGTAAGAGTCAAAATTCAAGAGTCCGAAAATCAACAAAAAGACTTCAATGAATCAGGTATCAACCACAGGTGTGCTCGTCTCGTATGCAGCATGCACATTGCTCGTCTCGTGTCTCCGTGAACGAGTCTTGTAGCAGCGCTAACAAACGATAGAGGGCTAGATTAGAAAGAATGCAGATGATTAGAGGTCAGATCAGGGTGATTAGACATACACACAAGTGCATAGCGGCGTTTTTCGCTTGCGCCTCGTTTCACGTTCCCACTTGCTCTCTCTCTCCAGCGGTAGGTAAGGTGAGTAAGCCAAGGAGGGGCCACCCCCTGTTGGAGTTCGTGATCGTTGGGTAAGATTAGTAGGAAAAGCAAGATTTGACAACGGCAGGTCGTTCACTCGTGCATGCTCGTGCATTCACACACGCATTAAAGGGTAGGCCACGCGAAATGCGCACGGTAAACCTTGTTTAGGTTGCCCAGAGGCTCCTCGGTACGTTCTTTAAGAGAACCTGAGGAGTCTCTTAACGCTTGCTTGCTTGACAGGGCGTGTTTGAGGACAGTGTATTAAAGGTCACACTGAGAAGCGTCTAATACGTGGAGTGCGGCTTGGTTCCTCAGCCGCAAACACCCCTTCATTGGCCTTTGCTTTACAGGTGGGCAGGCAGGGTGATTGGTGCAGCAGCATACCATTTTTTTCTAGCCCTGCTAAACAAGGGCGCTGATCACACAAACAATTGACTGCACCTCCGCCAGGAGTGGCGAGGGCAGTTCAACTCCATTGACATCCACGCTGTGCACGCCACAAGAGCACCTCTTCCCTCCAAGCCCTAGCAGGGGAAACGCGTTGTGGCGTCCCCTGTTAGGCCACAGTTGCTTAGCAGCGCTGTGTTCTCTTGTCTTCTTCACAGGAGGGTCATTAGGGCGCACGACTTGATCTTCAACCACACCCAGTAGAGTGTGCGTGTAGGAGTGGTAGTCCTGAGTGGGGGCTTGAGCCAGTTGCAGAAGTGCTCGCCCACCAGGATGGTGCCACTGTAGTTAGGGTGTGTAGTGTAGTGGTGTCTCCTGTCCCGCGTGCTTTTCTTCGTGGGCAGGGGAGTGCGTTAGCTTTTAGCCTTTAGCAAAAATGGGCGTTTTGTATGCCCTTAGCACACTTGGCCACCCCTCCCCTCTAGTAGGTAGGGCTTTTGCCATCTTCCCCCAAGGATAGGCGCCAGCACAGAAATTGGCGCCATAGGAGTGGTACCAGTACCTGACTAGGACCTTCGGTCCGACATCAGCGAAGCCTGGTCTCCGGGAGCCACGCCCGGGAGAGAAGTGAGACACACACAGACATACGTAGCACACTTAGGGGTAAGGTTCAGTCCCTAGCTTTAGTCTTGGAGGCAGGCGTCTCAGCGAGCCTCAGCAACTCACCAAGGTTGTTCTGGGACAAGTAGTCAACCAGAACTGAGTTTAGGCGTCCCTCAGGTAGAACAAACGCAGAGAAGGGCTCCCAGGTGGCCTATTCGACTCCAAGCCCTTCCCAGAGGGTGAGGAAGCGCCAACCCTGGCAATGGTGGTGACGTGGGACAGACTTCACCAGGTAGAAGCCCTCCTTAGCCATCTCCTCGGCATTCATGTCGGGGAGTTCCCCTTCAACTTCCATACGGCTGGCAGCCCCTTGTAGGTCTAGGGCGGCGATTTCCTCGTCGTTCAGCTCCCACTCCTCCCCACAGAGGTCTTCAGGATCATAGTAGCGCTTCAGGTTTTGAGCAGCGCACACCGGGGTCCCCCCTAGACGGGGAGAACACCGCACGGTGATACGGTGTCCATCCACTGATAGGATCTTGTACGGCCCGAAGTATGGGTCATCGCTGGTAGAGCGTGGCCAGGCGGGTAGTCGACTGTGGTGCACCAGCACCCAGTCCCCTCTTGGTAGGTGGCCGGTACTCGGTGCTTGTTCTTCTTGTTCCACTGACGCTCCCTCACTCTCTGGAGCATAGCCTTGGCCTTGTCCACCTTCGCTTGTTGCTCTTGGACCCATTCACCCACAGAAGACTGGGTGTCCTCTGGATAGGGGGCATGTAGGAACCATGCCGGGCGCCCTAGGAATAGCTCATGGGGCGAGTAGCCAGTAGCGGAAATCTCTTGGGAGTTCATCATCAAGGATATGACGGGGAGTAGTCTCACCCAGTCTCTGGTGCGTGCAGTTTTGCACCATATCCTTACATTCTCCTTGAGGACACGGATCTGTCGCTCACATAGGGGGCTGCTCGTGTGCGAGTAGGGAATCCCCGTAGACACCTGGACATTGAGGGATCTCTGGACCCTCTTGTACCAGCCAGTATCTGAGCGTACTCGTACGTCCTCATCGGAGTTGATCTCTTTGGGCGCCCCATATACACAGAACCACTCCTCCAGGAGTATCTTGATAGTCTCCTCCCCGGTAATGTGCTTGGTACATGGGAACACCCTGGTAAACCTGGTCAACCCACAGGTTACCACGAGGGCAAAGTCATAGCGCCCGAACTTCGGCATCTCCGTGTAGTCCACGTATAGAACACTGTTAGCACAGTGAGGGATGGGCAGGGTCGAGTAGAGACCTCTGTCCCTGATATCCCCTGGTTTGCAGGACCTGCACGGGCACTTGTCCATGATAGGCTGGAGGGTTTTCCGCAGTTGGTCGTCAGTCCACGTAGTGTGGAACCACTGCTTGAACAGCCTCAGGGTACGGTCAGCACCCACATGACTGCTGGACTCATGGGTCCACTTCAGCAGCGCTGGGACTCGGTCACTAGGAACCACGATGCGGTCCTTGTGCCAGAGGTAGCTCTTGTCCCTCTTCCACTGATCTTGGTTGACCAGGAGGGGTTCAAGTTGTTTCTCCAGGCGCTTGTAGATATCCCCAAACTCCTTCAGGTACTCCGATTGTTGGAGTCCATCCAGGGGGCGTATCCTCGTCATGTTGCGGTCCAAGTGGACGTCCATACAGCTGAACGCCTCCTTAGCCTTCAGACCGGGCACCAATCAGGGCGTCGAAGTTGTTGCGGCTGATGTAGTCTGCACACTCGTTCTTCACCCCCTGGATATGGTGTACCGTCAGCCGTAGTTGACTGAGGTAGGTCCACCAGCGCCGTAGCCTGGCCTTCTCAGATGGGGGGCCCTTCTGGAAACTGCGGGCCGGTTCTTGGTCGCACAGCCAGACGACAGGGTTACTCCCCAACAGTCGTGCTTGTGAGGATAGCACTAGTATACCCGCGAGCAATTCCTGCTCATAAGTGGAGTAGTTCCCCCTGGCCTGGTTCCACTTCCAGTTCCAGTGGCCCAGAGGTACTAGGGCCCACTTGTCGTCAGGGTAGCTGTGCTTGAGGGTTCCATCTCGGTTGAGACCTTCCGTCTCCCATTGGGAAATGGCCGAGTCGAACTCCTCCTTCTCTAGTGCTTGCCATTGGAACAACGTTTCACCACCGCCCACATTGCTGGCGTCGGTCACCAGGATAATCTCCCCTTGTGCCCTAGGCACGCCCAAGCACTTAGCGTTGGCCACCTTGTCTTTGAGCTCGTCAAACGCTTGTTGCTCTTGTGGGCCCCAGCGCCAAGTAGTACTCTTCTTGATCAAGTCTGTCAGAATGGTGCTGATGTAGGTGAAGTCTTTGATATGGCGGCGATAGAAGTTGCACGCCCCAATGAAACTGCGTACATCATGAAGTCCTTTCTTGGGGTCTTCGTGTCGTACCTTGGCATCCATCAGGGGTTTGGGCTTAGAGGCCGCTGGGGTCCACCACCCATAGCCAGCGTCAAACCCCAGGTACTGCATGGTGTCCTACATGAACTCACACTTCTCCAGCTTGAGTCGTGTGTGATTCTCCTGGCAGACCGCAAAGAACTCACCCAAGAGGATTAGGTGGTCCTCCTGGGTATTGGTCCCGAGGCATACATTGTCGATGTGAGCTTCCATCTGGGCCCCACGGGATATAAGCTCCTGCACCTTAGGTCTCCTCCGTAGGATGGACAAGATCTTGTTCACCAGCTCTTGGAATAGAGCGGGTGCGTTGGCCACGCCAAACGGCATGACCTTCCACTTGAACACCCTCCCGTGAGGGGTGATGAAGGCCAGTAGCTCCTGAGCGTTGGGCGTCAGGTCCACTTGCCAGAATCCGCTCCTCTTGTCCATCTTGGTCTTGTAGCGACAGGAGGCTATCTTCTCAAGGGTAGACTCCATATTAGGAATGGACCCTGAGTGGTTCAGCGTTTTCTTGTTCAGCTCTCCGTAGTCCACTACCAGCCGTTTGGCTGTAGACCCAGGTTTAGCCACCAGGAAACAGGGGCTGCAGTGTAGGGGGTAGTCCCCGTCCTTCTACTCCAGGACTAGGCCAGCGTCGATGCATTCTTGTATCTGTCGCTCGATCTCGTCGGCCTGCTCTTTAGGAGCTGGATAGGGTCTCCTCCGGATCTTGTGACCCACGAACTCGGGTTTCAGCTTGAGGTCCGTCTGTACCAGCTTGTCACATGAAGCTGGAGGGGGTAGTTCTCCAAACACCCCCAGATAGGTCCTTATAAGCTTCTGCACCCGCGGGTCCAATAGCTTGATCTTGTCCTCCATCTCCTCGTCAGAGTGTAAGTTGCTCGCCCCCTGAGTAATAGACGTCGGGAGGTGATCCTCCACCGACTCTTTGCCCTTGGTAGTGTCCTTCAGCCCTTGGTAGGCATATAGAAGGTCTTGTTCAACGATCTCCGGCGGACGATGGCAACATAGGCACGCTCGAGGGGGTTCACATACACATTCCTCCGAGAGGTCCTCCTCATCTGGCATCCTCACATGGGCGCCCCACACGCTCTTCATGAGCTTAAGATCTACCTCCCTTTGCCAGGTGGTGATCTTCTGTTCGAGGTCCTCCTTCAATTGGGATACATCTCCCATACGTCCTTGCTTCAGAGGCCATGAGCTGCGGGTAGGCTTAGCGAAGCATAGCTTTTTTGCCACCAACTTCCTCTTGGAGTCCACATACTCCCTGAACCTGGATCGAGGGTCCACCTCTTCGTCCACGGGGTCTTCCACCCTCATGGAGAGTAGGGGTTTCAGTGGGGCGACGTACTCGGCGTTCTCCACTTCCTCCACACAGGCCTGCATGAAGAAGGCGTCGTGCTCACTTTCGTCATCTGAGTGGATAGAGCTAGGTAGCTCAGATAGTCCACACTCAGAGACTCCATCAGGAACAGGTACATGGCAGGGAGAGTTGGGGGCGTTGGTGTCAGTCACGACGTACTCATCTCCTCCGGGTATAGTCTCAATAGCATCTTGAGGTCGTAGTCAATCCTTCAATTCACCCAAGGCGAGTCCATCGCTTTCTCGTTGTATAGCCTGGACCAGAGTCGGGTCCAGATCTTCCCAGGGGATGGAGGTAAGACCTCCATCCACCACGCTGAGCATACTCCCCCATCCAGGTTTCCCAATAGGCGTCTTACGCCCCAGAGGCACGTAGATGGCCTCATCAGGTAACCGAACAGAGCTGATAGTCAGCCTGTCCAGGAGGCTTCGCCAGTACTCGTTGCCCCAATGGGCTGCCCAATCGGGGGAACACAGGACCATACGGGACCGTTCCGAGGCCACCTTGGTCAGGACCTTCCCCAGTTCACTGAACCTGGGGTTCCTGTAGGCGATCCCGAAAGAGGGCCAGTAAAATTTGTAGCTGCAGTTCTTCCCCTTGCTGCAGTAAAGGTCCAGTACATGCTGCTTGTCGCTGGCGAACAACTCCACACTCAGGTCTTCTCTAGAGTAACCCAACTCCTTCAGACCGTGGTCTGGGACTTCCCCCAATGGTTGATAGTCCTCAGTTTTGGAGGCCGCCATCATGTTCGAGGGCACCTCCTTCGATAGCCACAGGTAACTCGAGGTATGTTCCGACTGCTCCAGTGGCACAGACTCTCTGCCACTGCCGTGGTCCACGTAGGGGAGGTAGGGCGCTTGCAGCGTCAGGGATTGTATCTGGGAGTGCTGCACGAAGAAGTCAGTCCCCAATACAAAGTCGAAGGCATCAGTGTCCATCACATAGAACGGATGGGCGATGGTCCGGGAGCCCAGGGGTACGTTTACTTCAGAGTCCCCACAGCTGTGCACCACATGTCCATCCCCCATTCGTATAGCCGCGGTGGTCATGGTGTTCTTCAGGCTCCCACAAGGTAAAATGTTCTTGGCCACTATAGATATGGTGGCGCCAGTATCCAATACCCCCAGGTATTCACGTCCCCCTAGTCGGATACGTACCCAAAACACCAGGTCTTGGGTGCCACCAGAGCGCCCCGGTCAGAACTCCGCGGGACAGGTCACCTCGAACTCCTTGTTCCGCAGCTTGCGGGCCATTCTCATTAAACGGCTTCTCTTCTTAGCGTTACCGTCATCACCACCTTCGTGCTCCCGCTTGGCCCCTTGTTCTTTCTGGACCTGCGTCTGTGAGTGTGTGGTAGGACCGGACTGCCCTCCAGAGGGCTCGGAGTTCCCCCCTGGATTAGGGTTGGGGTTTCCTCTGTTTTTGTCCGTGTTCTTGTTGTCCTTGTCTGGCTGGCGGTTAGCGCCATCTCCTCGTCCCCCTTGACTCTTGTCTTGCCCTTGTCCACGTCCTTTCGACCTGCCCTTGCCGGAAACGTTGCCTCTGCTTTTGCCTCCACCTTTGCCTGAGCCTTTGCCAGGATCCTCACCCTTAAGCTTCGCCGATAGGCGTTGCTTGTGGTAGCACTCATCCTCGTAGTTCTTCCTCTTCCCACAGAAGGCACACGTGATGGTGCACCTGTAATGATCCGGCAGCTTTGCTTTGGCGCCGGTGTTCTTCTCCTGCTGCTTTGCCTGGACTACGAAGCAGTCTCGCTGCTCGCAGTCAGGGGCGTGCTGCAGGTGGCCCTGCTCGTCTCTGGCATCACACCAGAAGAGCTCCTTGACATTTTCCATGATACGGGCGTGGGCGTGTTTGGGGGTAGTCCCCTGCCCAGGTCTGGATCCTTGGTACCCTTTGCCATGGCCTCCAGGACGGTGGTTGTTCAGGTGCTGGTCAATTTCTTTCTCCAGCGCCAGCTCCAGGAGTAGTACGCATAGATCCTCGTAGCGGAGGGATCTAGCCTTGCGCTCTGCCGTTGAGCGGCACTCGTCCCACAGCTCTCGAGGGAGCTTAGCCACCAACCAGAAGAGCAGGTCGTCGCTGCTGTAGGAACCGGGCGTCAATCGTCCAGCCCAGTGATCCAGGTCAGCCAACAGCTCAGAGACCCTGCCAGGTTTGGGGTTGTTGGGCAGCACGGGCAGGTTCTGGATCTCGGCACTGATGGAGAGGTCGGTTTCGTAGGTCGGGTACTGCCTCTCCAAGGCAACCAACACATCGGCAAAGGTGGCGGAATTAGTAACGATCTGTCTGACCTGCTTCTCCAGGTACTTGGTCTTGCAGCACTGCAGGAGCAGATCGCACTTGACCCGTCCACTAGCGTGGGTTTGGCCGGTCAATCAGAGAAACCGGCCAAGATTCTCAGCAAACTCGCTGAGGTCCTTGCCTGTGAACTAAGGCAGGTTCACCACAATCTTGGAGGTGGCAATAGCCTTAGCCTTCTGAGACCTACGTCCCTCAGGGCGTCGGGTCTTCCTCTTCTTCTTCCTCTTCTTCCCACTTGGGTTCTCGGGGTCCTCCGGGTCGTCGTCCTCGGAGGGCGAAGCAGAAGTCATCGACGGCAGCTCATCATCGGAGGGGTCTCCGCCTAGATCACTAGAGCCATAAGGCTCCACGTCCACCATTGCCCTCAAGGCTGTCAGCCCCAGCCGGTCCAGCTCGGCTTTTGTAGAATTCGTCACGTGGCTGTAGGGCGGCTGGGCCGTTCCCGGTACGAAAGGACTTCTCGGTATCGCTGCAGGGGTCGGCATCGGTCGGCTCCTCAGGCTCCCCAGGGTGTTTGTCAGCCCTGCCACCAGGTGGTTGGCCTGTACTCGATGGGCTGACACTCCCACCGTGGTAGGTGACGCTTGGGGCGGTATCATCAGGGGCTCCAGTTTCTCTCTAATCTCTGGAGTGAGGTCGCCAACGATTTTAGAGGTGGCTTCTTGGAGCACCTCGTTGATCTCCGACCGCGTCAGGGACCTGTTGGAGGATCTCCCCGATCCTCTACTCCTGCCTCCAAGAGACTCAGGTCCTCTCCTCAACCCACTCAAGGTTGCATACCCAGGGACATCCACATAGGTTCCCATAGCGGGTAGAGGATGGTGATAGTCAGCCGCATACCATCGCGGCGCAGAAGTGGAGGCCACCGGCTCAGTGGCAGTAGTTGCCTCAGGAAGCGCAGTGGTAGGTGGGCCCAAACCATAGGCAGGGTAGGTAGGCATACCAGTAAAGCCTGTGCCCTCAGCCATAGGCGGGTTGGTTATAGGTGTGGATGTTGCAGCGGCTGGGTCTGGAATTGGGGGTGTGGTGGTTATAGGAGAGGGTGATGCGTGGAGGCCAGAAGCGCTTGGTGCGCCTTCGAAGGTAGGAACATTCGTCAGGTCTTGCCCTTGGTCTTCTCCTTTGTCTGCTATGCTTTCTCCAGCATCCTTCTCGCTCTCTCTCTTCCTCTTCACAGGATGAGTGACCACCTCCTCGACTGAGAGGGCCCGGAAGGCCGACTGGAGTCCTTCCAACGAATCCTCCGCCACGTCCACTGGCCCATGTAAGGGCTCCGAAGGTACAGCGCTAGGTCCAGGTCCAGTTTCACCAGGTGCTGGCATTGCTGGTGCCTCAGGCGCTGTCTTCACGTCGGTGTCCTCTTTCTTTGTATCCATCTTCGTTCGCCCTTCTGCCTATATGTGACTGATCTGGGCGCACTGGTTGTACGGCACGGGATTGCTGCCGGTACGCAGAGACAGTCTGCCTCTTGCTACCAGAACGTTTTATAGTGATTTCAACACTGTGTTTGTGCCTCTCCTGCTGCTTGCTGCTGGTGTAGGGTTTCCTGCTGCTTGTTTTTGATGAGTAAAATGTTTTGTTTGCTGAAATACAACCCATCCAGGATAGCCCAAGCCAGAGATAAGCAAGTAGAAGAGAATCAGGATCAAAGCATGAAGGGCTGCAGTGTAAACAGTGAAAGATGAAAGGATATTCACAGAAACTGCAACTCAGGGCACTTCGGATTGCATATTCACAAAGATAGCTGAAATGTTTTGGAAAAAGAGTTGGAAAGCTGCCCCATGGTCACTCAATCCCCATAGTGCCATCTCAAGAGATGTGCACTCTTTGTTTCGCGTCCCATATGTGCTGAGGTGGCAGGGCATGTGGCGATGAGGTCACTGCCATGTCACATGGGATCTTCCTACTTAGCTAGGCTGACCGGGAATTGGACCGAGGACCTCTCAAAAAGAGGTGCCCAGCCCCCTAGGGTGCATACCACTAGGACAGCTAAGAATTCATGAGAAAACATAGATAAATTCATAGGCTCTGCCCTGGATATGTCAGTTCTCAGTCGACTCAGGAAAAGATGAATTGCCTCACATTGATAGGGGATTAAGGGGTCCACTCCATATCCTGATTGGGTGTTTGGTTCCATAGGTCGAAATGTGTTTTCACCACTTTTGGTTGGGCCAATACTAAGATAGAAATGCCTGTGTGCTGAGTGCATCTCTAATACAACTAGAGTATGCCTCAAAGCATTGGAAAAGCACTTTTTCTTACTCTTTATCTCCTGAAGCGGCAGCCGGGCTTCACGGCTGCTTTCACCTTCATCGATCATCGACCAGATTTGCGTGTAAGATTGCGTCAATCGATCTTGATTCCTGCATGTACCTTCTTGGCCTGTCCACAGACAGTGCCGCTAATTGGGTCAATAAAGTGCAGAATCAGCTGAGCCACATCTTCACACATACCTCAAGCTTGGATGATGGTGGTAATTGGGATCAGCAGGCCAACTGGACCAATCTTGGAATTCCCCTTTGAGTTCAGGATGACGAGTACGGTGCTGATGCGTGCGAACTGAAGGAAAAAGAGTTTGAGCAGAAGTGTCAAGGTAGGTAAGTAGGTATCTTCGGGAGCTCGGGATGCCTCCTTTGACAATGTAGGAAGAAGGTCTTACCAAGGGGACGTCCTGTCCCTTCCACAGCCCTACTTCAGGTGCCCCTTAAGCCGCTGCCGCAGGTGCTTGGGAAGGCAGTGTTGCGGCCACCCAGTCCAGGTGTCCCAGGTGGGAGGGTGTCCCCACATGTTTCCATAGGAAGGGCCACATGCCCCCTCCTTTGAACAGCAGCTCTGAGGGGCTCCGCAGGTGCTTGGAATATGTCTCACCACAGGGGGTATTGCTCCCGCGAGTCTACGGTACATTCACCTCACCCTTGTGGCTTGAGTTGCGGGGCCTCTCTGCTTTGCAGGCTACCCCCTCCTGGACTGTGTACCGGCTCGCCTGCACACCTCGGTTTAGGTGCCCCACAGTGCCCGAGTTTTTCGCGCCACTACTTGGACCATTTGCGGGGGTGTGATAACTACCTGAGACCAGCTTCACGCTGTCCACATGCCCTACTTGGCTATTGTGCATCACTACCCGCACCTCTTGTCATGGTTGTATTACTACCTGAGACATGCCTCATGTAGCAGACATTGCTTTCTTGGTTGAGGCACTCGTAAACATGTGCTTACTACTTCAACCTATCCTTTCTGTCCAAAATTTTGTACATCACTACCAGGACCAAGTCCCAAAGTGTGATGACTCCCTAAAGCAAACCTTGCATTGCCAAAACCACTTCCCAAACCCTGTGTGCATCCACACTACCTAAACTCATATTATGCAGCGCATTAACTCAGCTATTTTGTGTCACTACACAATGAACAACAATGGGAAAATGTTTCCCATTTAACAATGCCTCTTTTCCAATGCGCCTTGTCCTAAAAAAAGCGATGCTCGTCAGCACAAAAAAAATAAAACAAATCAACTACTCCGACGATCACGGAACATGATTTCCTAAAAAAAGAAAGCAAAATATTTTTGGATGCCTTGACTTCCTGGAAATACCATCGTGTTCACCGGTGTGCTTGCTCGTTGTACTGTGTGCGCGGTGTCCTTGGCCACTTGGTTCCTGTTCACCGGTGTGCCCGCTCGGTGTGTTGTGTTGTGCGCTCGGCGTTCTTGGCCACATGGCTCCTGTTCACCAGTGCGCCCGCTTGGTGTGTTGTGTAGCATGTGCGGTGTCCTTGGCCACTTGGCTCCTGTGCACGGGTGTGCCTGCGCGATGTGCTTTCTGCGCGGTGTCCTTGGTCACTTGGATCCTGTTCACCGCAGTGCCCGCTCGGTTTGTTGTGTTGTGCCTCATGCGTTCGCTGTCCTTGGCCTCTCGGCTCTCGCTCACCGGTGTGCCCACTCGGTGTGCTCTGTTGCCTGTGCGGTGTCCTTGGCCACTTGGCTCCTGTTCACCGGTGTGCCTGCCCGCTCCGTGTGTTGTGTTGCATGTGCGGTGTCCTTGGCCTGTTGGTTCCTGATCACCGGTGTGCCCGCTGGGCGCGTTCTGTTGCATGTGTGGTGTCCGTGACCACTCAGCTCCCGTTCACCAGTGTGCCCGCTCGGTGTGTTGTGTTGTGTCTTTGTTGTTGGCCAATTGGCTCCTGTTCATCCGTGTGCCCGCTCGGTGTGTTGTGTTGTGTGTGCGGTGTCCCTGGCCACTTGGCTCCTGTTCACCGGTGTGCCCGCGCAACGTGTTCTGTTGTGTATGCGGTATCCCTCCCCTGTTGGTTCCTGTTCCCCGGTGTGCCCGCTCGATGTGTTGTGTTCTGTGTGCGGTGTCCTTGGCCACTTGGCTCCTGTTCACCGGTGTGCCCGCTCAGTGTGCTGTGTGCGCGATGACCTTGGCTAGTTGGTTCCCGTTCACCGGTGTGCCCGCTCGGTCTGTTGTGTTGTATGCGCGGTGTTCTTGGCCATTTGGCTCCTGTTCACCGGTGTGCCTGCTCGGTGTGTTGTGTGGCGTGTGCGGTGTCCGTGGCCACTTAACTCGTGTTCACCGGTGTGCTTGCTCGTTGTGCTGTATGCGCGGTGTCCTTGGCCACTTGGTTCCTGTTCACCGGTGTTCCCGCTCGGTGTGTTGTGTTGTGCGCTCGGCGTTCTTGGCCACATGGCTCCTGTTCACCAGTGTGCCCGCTTGGTGTGCTGTGTAGCGTGTGCGGTGTCCTTGGCCACTTGGCTCCTGTGCACGGGTGTGCCTGCGCGGTGTGCTTTCTGCGCGGTGTCCTTGGTCACTTGGACCCTGTTCACCGATGTGCCCGCTCGGTTTGTTGTGTTGCGCCTCATGCGTTCGCCGTGGTTGGCGTCTTGGCTCTCGCTCACCGGTGTGCCTGCTCGGTGTCGTCTGTTGCATGTGCGGTATCCTTGGCCACTTGGCTCCTGTTCACCGGTGTGCCTGCCCGCTCGGTGTGTTGTGTTGCGTGTGCGGTGTCCTTGGCCTGTTGGTTCCTGTTCACAGGTGTGTCCGCTGGGCGCGTTCTGTTGCGTGTGCGGTGTCCGTGACCACTCAGCTCCTGTTCACCAGTGTGCCCGCTCGGTGTGTTGTGTTGTGTCTTTGATGTTGGCCACTTGGCTCCCTTTTACCGGTGTGCCCGCTCGGTGTGTTGTGTTGTGAGTGCGGTGTCACTGGCCACTCCGCTCCTGCTCACCAGTGTGCCCCCTCGGTGTATTGTCTTCCGTGTGCGGTGCCCTTGGCCACTTGGCGTCTGTTCACCGGTGTGCTCGGGTGGTGTGTTTCGTGTGGTGTGCTGCGGCGCTTTGCGCTTTTGTGTGTTCCGTTGTGGTTCCTTGTGCGCCTGGCGTGCTCGCACGCCCTACAGGTTTCTGGTGTGGTGTGTGTTCCTTTGGGTGGTACTGGTTGCTTGGCACATGGTCCTGTGCGGTGGTTGTGGCTGGCGGCGTGCCTCCCTAGCGTGCCTCGTGGCCCCGCCTTAGTGCGCCCTGCCTCTTCCGGTCCCGTTGATCCCAGTGCATCGGTCCGCTCTCCCGTCGCCGTGGGCCTTCCCCTACCAGGGGCTCGCGCCCCTGGATTTACTGAGCGGCTGCGCGGGGCACGTGGAGGCCGGCCGAGAACTGGGCTCATGGTGCCTACTGCTTGCCCCCGCCGCGGCGAGGGCGCTGCGCTCGCTCCGCGTCGTACCCGCTCGGGCCCCGCGATGGGGTTTTCTCTGGCGGGTCCCTCTGGCGTCGGCATCAGACTGCGTGCGCTGCAGTGGTTTGGCGCCAATTGACCCGGTCACTCACGCGTCTGGTTTCCCGTACCGTCCGTCTCTCAATGGGGGACTTGGTCGGTGCAACGGGGCTGTTTCGTTTGGACGCCAACACCTCCTTCTGCGGGTCGGAGGACACCACGCCCGGGTCTGCGTGTGTGTGTGTTTGTGGTTGTCTTCCCACCCGTCCAGGCGTCTCCGTCGGGCGCGCACACGTCCATCCGGACAGCGGCTCATCCGTAGCCGGCAGGAGCTGGGTTCACTGCCAGGCCCGCACACGTCCGTCCGCACGGCGGCTCATGGGCTGTGGGTCCTGGCCGCGTTGGGCGGGCTGGTTTCCCGAGCTCCATCTGGTGCGCCTCGCCGTTCCTGTTGAGGTTTTGCTTTTCGCTCGGTCCCCTCCGGGCTGCGTGCCCTTGTTGTGTTTTTGTCCTTTTTCTTGCAGCCCCCTTTTGTTCGTCCTTACGTGGCTTCCGGCCCTGGGTGCCCTGGGCCTCCGCGCTTTGTGCCCCCCCCCCGTGCCCGTCCTCTTTCCTTTTCTTTTTCCTGCCCACCCTTGGTCTCTGCTTTTCCGTTTTTTTCTGGCCCTGGGTACGCTGGGCCTCGGTGCTTTGTGCCTGCCCGCCTCCCCCTTCTCATGCCTTTTTTTTTGCGCCCCCGCTCGCCGGTACCCGCCCCTCGCTGCCCTTGTCCTTGGCACCGTTTGGTTGGGTTTCTCTTTCCTCCCTCGTGTGTGGCCTTTTGTGTGGTGTCGCGTTGTGCGCTCTCGCTGTGCGCCCCCCCCCCCCCCCGCCCGACGGCCGCTCTTGGTGTTTTGCGGTGTCCCGCGTCCTGTTGTGTGGTGCCGCGGTCTGGTGTTGTTCGCGGTGTTTTTCGGTCTTTTTCTGTGCCATGCTGTGCTAGTGTGCGGGTGCCTTGCTGTGCTGGTGTGCGGGTACCTTGCTGTGCTGGTGTGCGGGTGCGTTGCTGTTTGGTGTGCCGTCGTGTTGTGTTGTTGCTTTTGTCGCTCGCCGTCTCCCGCTGGCGCTGGCTGCGCCGTTTCTGTTGGTGTTGTGCGGTGCCTTCCTGTGCCGTGCTGTTTTGCGTGGTGTTTCCTCGTCTGTGGTGCCATCAGGCGCATTCCTGTGTTGTGGTGTTTTTTCTTTGCTACTATGCCGAGTCGTGGTGCGCTGTATCGTCTCGTTATCTGGTTTGCTGCGTTGTGCTGCGTTGTGTTGATTCTGTAGGGTTGTTCTGCCCTGCCCCCCTCCCCCTGCTGCTGCCCTTGTTGTCAGACCTGTTGCTGTTGGCCGGTCCCCTGTTGTGGCTTGTTGTTGTGCTCTGTCCTCGAGTGCGGTGCTGTGTTATTCTGCTGTGCCGCCTGTCGTGTGTTGTGCTTTTCTTCGCCGTTTCTTCCTGTGTGGTGCCCTGCTGCCTGGTTTGCGCCTGCTGGTGCCATGTGTTGTTGCCTGTTGTTTCTGCGTGTTTGTTGCTTGGCCTGGTTGTCCGCTGTTGTCGTTCAGTAGCGTGCTTTGTTGCTGGGGTCCCTGTCTGGCCGCGTGGTCTGCTGCCCTGTTCTCTGCTGTGGTTTCTTGTGGTGCCCTGCTACCCCATGCTGTATCCTGTGGTGCTGTGTTTCCGTGTGGTGCTGTGCCGCGGTGCCCTGCTGTCTGTTGCTTTGCTGGTTGCGTTTGTTTGTTCTATGACGTGTTCCGGGGCGCGGTGCCGCGTTGCCTTGCTGTGCTGCCTGTGGTGCGTTGTTTGTTCCTCCCTCCGCTGTGTTTTTCGGCGCCTTCTGTGTGTTGTGCTGCGCTGGCGCGCCTGCGTTGCTTCCTGTTGTATTTCTCAGTCAAAGACATGCGCAGCCGCGCAGAGGTTGCAGCACTCGGGACTCAAGCTTTGAAGGTTACTCTTGGTACATGGGGCTACTGGCGGCAACCTGAAGGCAAGAGTTGTGGTCCATGGCCAGTGTGGAGGTCAATGCTGCGTGCACAGCTGTGGCCCCAGGCAGAGAAAGGTGAGCCTGTTAGCCCGCAAATCGCAAAAGTCCAAAGACTTCTGGGGTCAGGGATCGCCAAGAGCCATGTGGTACCCGCAGCTTCTGGCGTTGCTGGTGACTTTAAGACAGTGGAACAGGTTGATCCGAATGCGACAGGTCAGACGATCAGACTGAAGACGACACGAATTGCAGCTCTGGTGAACGAACCCCCGAAGCGGTTCTTGGAGATCGACAAGATGATGATTGTCATCAACGGCGACATATTTGAACATTTGTCCCCGGAGACGATGTGTTCCACCTGGCTGTATACCGAGATGGCGCGCGATGACACACTCATCTGCAGATCCCAAACTGTAGTTGACAATATGTACGAAGGTCTGGACACGGAGACAGGTAGGCGCCTGAATGATGATTTACACGCACTGGGCATAGGCAACATGTTGCGTATACCATTTTTTAGGTGGCGAACAAAAGCAAAGAACGCTGGTGATCCTACGATGTTCAAGGTTTGCTGGTTGCTGATTACCTTGCCGCAGAAATGGAGCAGAAAGGTATTCAATTGGCATCGCGTCCTCTCTTTGCGCCAGGCCTGGCGCAACAACCCCTGTTCCTTCTTCACAGATTTTGAACTATCTGACGCTTAGCCCTGCCCAATTAAAGGAGATGGAGGACTCAGAATTTGGCAGCTCTCTTCCGATAACACATGTCATGTGGTATTTTGATACTCACTCCCATCACCTGAAGCGGCAGCTGGGCTTCACGGCTGCTTTCGCCTTCATCGCTGATCGACCAAATTTGGCGTGTAAGATTGCGTCCATCAGGCCTGATTCCCGCATGTACCTTCTTGGTGTATCCACAAGCAGTGCCGCTATCCGGGTCAATAAAGTGCAGAATCAGCCCCCAGAAGCTTGCGTTGACGCTAGTGTGATCTTATGTGGTTTTTCTTCTTTAGATGAAAAATTCATCTTAAGAAGATTAATAAGAAGAAAAATAGGATGAAGATTTTAGGCAAACTATTTTTGGGCTCGCGCCTTTTTTCGGCTGTTTTGTGTAGTTTCGGTTGTTTGCAGACCTTTTGCAATCACAAATATCGACATTTGCATTTTACTGTCATTTCTATGAATTTGACCCACATCTAGAATTGATAAAGAGTTTGCCCAACTCACAAACTAGTTACAATGAATTTTGACATCTCCACCATTCGGGCTTTCACTGCCATGGAAGCAAAAGTTGAATAACTACAAACATCAATCAAACAGAAAACACACAAGCAAACAGCCTATGGTGAAGATCCCATATCTGTACATCCTCATCCATGACATGAAGGCCATCATCAGCGAACGTCGTAATTTGGGAGTCGGGTTGGCTATGTTTTCGATGAACGCAATTTTGAAAGGGATATTCCTGCAGCACAGCAGCAGAGGAGGAGGAGGTGCAACAGAACATGGATTGGGTGAAGCCCTTGCACTGTGGCAGACCCTTCTACTGGATCATACGCATCTGGAGGCCCATGGCGTGCCACGACCCTGCACATCTCTTCTGGCAACGCTGGATCAAGCTCTGCTGCGGAAGATAAAATGGACAAAAATTACCAACAATTTCTGGAGTTTCAGAAGTGGAAAGAGGTGTGTTGTTGTTGGTTTGACGTTTTGGATGACAGAAAAAAGATTTTCTTGAATTTGAATTTTTTTTGGTCGCAATTTGTTTCATCGGAAAAAATGCATCGTCAAATGAATAATTTCATGGTCAGAAGAAAAATTGGTTGTACGACGAAAAAAAAGGATTTTTCCCAAAAAAGGAAAAAGCGTTTCGGGAAAGCAGTTGTTCCCAACACGAGTCTATTGCTGCCATCTCAGGCCCAGACAAAAGCTGCAGCAGAGGCTGTGACTCGGAGCCAACAACCACCGGCTGTGCTGACTCCAACACAATTGGCTCAGGACCCAGTGAGGGCACTTGAAACGAGTCTAATTGCCAGCCCATGCCGTCTTCCTGGCAGCCCCCTTTCTGAAATGTGTCGTCTCAAGCTGTCGAACCATGAGAAGGCAGTTCTGGAAGAACGCCGGGTGAACCCAAGCTTACTCAAGTGCCTAGAGCAGGATTGTGATACTCTGGGACCGTCGACCCTCATTTACACTGACCCTCCATGGTACACGTGTCACTGAGCCATGCTTTTGGTCGATGCCGGAGCAAGCTTACAAAGTACCACCAGAACATGGGACTGGATGCCTGGGTTACAGCAAATCAGCTCGCAGGCCAACGATCTTTTGGTGTCCCATTGACTGAAAAGCAGATGAGAAATCCCACCAACCAATCTCTGACGCCTCCAACGACGGGGCTGAAATTATTGGGAATCATCTGGAGACAACATCGAATTGTTGAGCTCCATACTGACTCAGGGGAATGGATGCTTTGGTTTTCAAGCAACCCGGCCGCTGACTGTTGCAATATTCCTGTTCGAGAGGGCAAGCAGAGAGGGAGAAATCCAGTGACATCTGCGCCACCACCAGTTTTGACATGTGCACCGGCACAACCGAATGAATCTCCATCAGCATCACCAGCATCACCAGTAGCAGCAGCAGCAAACTGGAGCGACACGTTCACGGCAGCACTCACCGCAGGGCTGCAGGAAAATGCCACAAAGCAGCGCCGATATGAGGTAGTTGACCTGTGAAGCAGTGCGCGCGTATCGTCACGTTTCATCGTAAATATTCATCGTAAGATAAATAAGTCATCGTAAGAACAATAAAATTCATCGTAGGAAGAAACAATACGAAGCACTCATTCAGTCGCTACTCTGTCCTCAGGTTCAAGCCCCAGAGCGCCCAGCTGTAGGTTTTCCGTTTATTCTGGGCAATATTGGTACTGACCCTGGGGTTCAGCATGTTATCACTGCAGGAGGCATTCTACATTCACTGAGACGGGCACCAGCTTGAAAACTGGCGATGCTGTAGGCATTGAAAAACGATCAAAACACAGCAAGACAGCAAGGATGTTCACTGCGGACCCTGGCAGAGCCCAGTGAAAGTGGCACTACCATCCTTGAAATCTGCAAAGCCGATCAACCCCTGCGCCATGCACTCGCTGCAGGCCATCAGAGAACGAGCCACAAAAAGTAATGAAAAAAGCGAAGCGGCAAATCCAGCTCAACGCACAGCCAAACGCACAAAACGCAAGTGGGAATCTGAGTCGGAGTCTGAGGCAGACGGATCGGAAGAACCTGAGGAGGCTGCAGATGAAGACGAGGAACCAGGCAGACGACAGCGATGAATCTGGCACCGAAACAACTCCAGCCAAAGCCCTGAAGTGGTGGTATGTCTCGTATCAGGATGAAAGCCCCGATGAATGGAATATGGTACCAGGGATTGCGCGTCGATTTTATGAGCCGAGAGGACTGAAAGCACCAGACAAACGGGTGCTGAAGCGGAGCTGACGAAGAGCACTATCTACCGGCTTCCTGATGATGCTGACAGCAAGAACTGGAACCTTGAACGTCAGTACCACTCTGCCCGTATTGCCTTTCGCACACCCAAAGAAGCGAAGCAATATTGTAAACGCATGACACTGGCCCTAAAAAAGAAGAAAGCAAAGGAACAGTAGCAGAAGGAGCGTGCGGCCCGAAAGGCACCTAAGGCAGCATCTGCTACAGAACCTGAATCTGCTGTATCTGCTGCAGAGCCAGTACCTCCTGGAGAACCTGGATCTCAGCCAAAAGGGCCCGACGAACCTGCAGACAAGGTTTTAACAGGTGCAGGTGCAGGTGAAGCAGTGCCTGAGGGTGCTGAAGGCACTTAATAGTATGTCTGTTGATCAGCTTTATCATAAATGATGGTTTCATGTGACTTCCACATTTCAGTATGCATTTCTGGCGCGGTTTTTTGCATGTCGCCTTGTGCGCGTTTAATTCTTCGTATAGCACCTATGATTTTAGCAGCTGTTTTATCCCAAAATTCGAAGTCATGCATTTTCAGAACGGCGATATCAAACTGTACACAGTAGTACTGTTGTTTTTGTGTTTTCTGAGAATTTTAACAAAATTATGCTGTCGCTGGAGCTGGAGCCGCAGATCAACTGTCAACAACTGCCGCGTACGCGAGTTTCAGATTCCCGACGGCCGTGCGCAATAGAAAATTGCCAAAAAGTCCACTTTTTTTCGCAGTTGGAAGCAAAGTAAAGGCATGAGCGTGTCCCCGAAAGCAATACCCTTTCATCCTAAACGTTTCATCCTACGCTGAAATACTTCATCGTACGATGCATTTTACTCGAAAAAAATAAGAGCGTGAAGCTACGGCGACAGGCGCAGACGACGGCACGCACACGCACGACAACTGCAGAAGGCACCCACAAACAAATACTGACTCAGTTTGACCAATCAAATGAACCTGCTGTTATGCCAGTCATATCCGCCTTTTGAAATTGTTCAATGATTGAACTTGAAACTTCTTCAAACTCCTTTGTTTTTGGTCTCCAGATTGTTGTGCCGACCCTTCTGGCGACGCGGGCGACTCAGAGCGCAGAAAGCCGGCAGTCCCTCTGAAATATCCACGTGGAGCAATCGTGACCAAATAAGGTGTGGAAGTCTTTCCATGCCTTGAACTGTGCGTTTCTGAGTAATTTTGAACTTCAATGATTGCTCGGCAGTATGAAGTGAAGTTCTGCAGAGTTCCAAGTTGGCACGCCATCGGAAGCATAAGGGCATGAAAACAAACTTCAAGGTACTCTCTCCTCCTCAGTCTCTTGGAACTTACTCAAGGTAACCAGTCTTCTGCCATACCACCAACTGTAGGTTCTTCTGTATGGCGCCGTTTGCCTCCGCGCTGCTGTGAAACCTTCTTGGAACTGACCTCTTCTTGTTCCTTGTTGTCCGTGGCAGTGTCTTCGTTGGGTTCCTCCGCGCTGGACCTCTTCTTCAAGGTGCTGCTGATCTGCCGAGCCTGCCTTAGCGCTCTGTCAAAGCGAGGTGCGTGTGCCAAACAGTAATCCACGAAACGATGATTCAGCTTTCCATGCACGAACTGGTTCCCAAGTGCTCTCGCCTGTGCCATAGCTTTTCCACTTCGTTGAAAAGCGCCAGCCTTGCCTAGATTGCCCTCTGAGGATCTGTTCGACGTGATAAGCACCAATCCTCTCCATCTCAGCCTCATTGTAGGATGATATATACTGCTCGTTCGCCATGATGTCCTGTTCATCACCTAACGGTGCTCGCTCATCGTCATTCAGCATGTCTGTGTCTCCCTCTTCGATAGTGTTTTCACCATAGTCATCCAACAGCTCAAATGGGAAGCGCTTCACGAACTCAAGGGCAACAGGTACTTCACCGCCCGGAGTAGAGCTACAACGCGCCGTAATACCGCCACTGCTGACTCCAGTAACAAGGTAAGGACTATACCACACAACATCCTTCGTGGCACTTTTAGGTACCTCCAATTGCTTAAACCTCTTTCTGCCCACCAGCATGTAGTCGCCAACGTTGAAAACTGCAAGTTTCCTCCTTCTATTGATGCGCTCACAGCGACTCGCTCTTCCCCTCCTCAAGTGGGCTTGCACAAGTTGGGCAATTTTGTTTTGTTCTTTGACCCAGTCTTAAACTTGAACGTTGCCTTCATGTGGAAAGGGTAGGTCCAAACGTAGAGTAGGCCTCCCATGGAAAACCGTGAATAGCCAGATTTTCCTCTCTGCTGGTGGTTCATACATATGACCACGTAGTCGTTCAACTGGACCCAATTGCTGGTTTTGATACTCTGCCTCAGGATACAGAGCTCCTCCTGGTACTCATCATTCATACGCTTGCATAGTCCGTTTGATGGAGGGCGGTAAGGTTGTGAAAAAGAAACTTGCACGTTCATTGCAGCAAATACGTTGCGGTACCAGCCATAGTCTCCCTTGAAGCAAATATCCTTGTCACTGTGGATGCGAACA
The DNA here is from genome assembly GCA_964036045.1 of Eutreptiella sp. 'Long Island Sound 2002'. NCBI lineage: Eukaryota > Euglenozoa > Euglenophyceae > Eutreptiales > Eutreptiaceae > Eutreptiella > Eutreptiella sp. 'Long Island Sound 2002'. Next base: position 158,025,175 of record OZ038379.1, read on the forward strand.
GGTGGGCCATAGAAACGAATCCAATGGTGTTTGATGAGTTTCAACACGCCTTCTGCATCAATAGTCTTCTTGCAAGGTACAACTTGACAGAAAGCACTCAGAGCCTCCACAATCATCAAGGCATAGTTGTAGTTATGACACTTGGGTCTGTCAATGAAGTTCACATAAAGCAGTGCATTGACCATGTGTGGGAGTGGCAAGACACCAAGTAAGCCTCGGTCGCTGGGTCGGTTCGGCTTGCTCGTGACACACTCCTTGCATGTCCTGTGCATGTGCTCCATCTTCTGTATCAACTCTGTGTCAGGGACGCGAGTGTGGAATATCTTCTCGAAGGCCCAGAGCCAGGAATCCGCTCGAGGATGACCGACAACATCGTGAGTCCCCTGCAGCGCTGCGCCCAACGCCTTCTTCGTATGCATGTTTGTACTTCCTTCCTCAAAATCCCACTTGAAGATAACGACCAAAGCTCCTTGTCAACCAGTGCATAAGATCCATCACCAAGGGCTTTCAAAATATCTCCATACTCCTCCAAATAGTCAGACTTCCGTAGAGAACTGAGTAATTCAGCTTTACTAATGGTGAGGCCCAAATAGGCATCCATCTTCTAAAAAGCCTCTCGAGAGAGAGACTCAGAGCTTGCAGAAATTTTTTCCTCGAATTTCTCACGTGATAGCCAGTCACATAACCAATTTTTCAGACCCGGTACCCTGTAGATATTGAGCTTCAGCTGCGCGAGAAACGTCCACCAACGCCTGAGCTTTCGGTTTTCAGGAGGGGCTCTCTTGAGAAACATCTCCTTGGACTCCTTATCACATAACCACACTAACGAATTGCTGCCAAACCGTCGGCGTTTTTTTTGCTGTGTGCATCCCCGCGTTACCCCTGGGGTGCTTGGGGTAAGCAAACAGTCCGCTTTGTCCAGAAATAAGCAAACTTCCTGAGACCAATTCACGCTCATACGTGCTGTAGCTTGCTCGGGCTGAGGACCATTTCCAGTTCCAGTGGCCAATGGGTACGAGATGGGATTTCTGCGGGTAGTAGGCCTGCTTCAGTGAACCGTCACGATTGACTCCAACTGTCCCCTATTCATCCGCTATTCTTTTGAAGCTGCTTCTGGTATTTGTTGCCTCTGCAGAAGAGAACCACCGCCTCCCACCAGAGACGCATCAGTGATGCCACAAACTCCAGGTTAGGGTTAGGGTCAGGTGCGGGTGTGCCCAACAACCTCAAACAATTCAGTTTTTCCTTGATCTCCTGAAACTGAGCCTCATGCTCTCGAGTCCACTTCCAAGGTACAGTCTTCTTCGTCAAGTCCGTGAGGAGGTGGCTACTGTACGTGAAAGTGGGGATGTGTCTCCTGTAAAAATTACAGGATCTCAGGAAAGCTCTGATGTCTTTGACGCCACGGGTGTTGTCATCAGGGATGGTCGCCTTCAAAACTGGGGCCACTTTATCCTTCACAGGTCTCCACCATCTCCAGCCGGCGTGGAAACCCAAATACTCAATTTACTCCTGCATGAACTCACATTTTCCAACTTCACGCGGGTATTGCATTCCTCACAAGTGCGCAAGAATTCTTCCACCAAGCGTAAGTGATCATCAGCGTCAACGGTCTCCAGTAAAACATCGTCTATGTAGACTTCGATGATTGCTCCCCTTTTCAGCAGTGCTTGCACCGTCGGCTTTAGCTTCATACGGGCCACGACCTGGTTCATGAGCTCCTGGAAAGTTGCCGCAGCGTTCGTCAACTCAAACGGCGTGACTTTCCATTTGAACACTTGACCATTAGGAGCAATAAATGCTGATAGATGCTGCGCTCGTTTTGTTAACTCCACTTGCCAGAAACCACTGTGCTTATCCAATTTGGATTTGTAACGGCAATGGGCGGCTCTTTCCAGCGCTTGTTCCAAACCTGGTAGACTTCCTGAATGTTTCGTGGTGAGCTTGTTCCGCTTCCCGTAGTGGACAACCAACCTTTTGGCGTTGCTCCCTGGTTTGTCACCCATTAAAAAGAGAGAGTAGTGCTTTGGATACTCTGCTTGCTCATATTTCTCAGCGAGAACGGCTGCAATGCATTCAGTGATCCAACGCATTATTTCCTCACTGTCGGCCTTGCTAGCTGGAAATGGCTTTGAACGCACTGTGGTATTTTGGTGTTCATCCCACAATTCCAAGTCCATGGTAATCAACTTCTCACATGAACCATGAGCCATCAGCGGTCCAAAAGCAACCTTCCTTCGGCGTAGGACTTCCAGAATTTGGGAGGGCAAATCTGTTATCTTCTCCTTGAAATCATCTGCGCCTGCCAAACTCGATTTCCCATACTCGTCCCTGGATACGGAGGAACACTCACTGAGTAGGGCTGTGACGTCCAGATGAACGTCATCCCCATCCACAATAAAGCGGTCGTCATCCAGATATTGATACAGCAAATCTGTTTCGTCTCCGTCAACGCTCCTGCTCGTGAACTCTTTGTGACGGCTCTTCCATCTGTCTTTGAGCTCTACCCTTTGTTGTTCCTGAGGTATCTGGAGGATTCGGAGCTCAATGTCCTCTTTAAAAGAGCGTAAGTTATCCTTCGAGACCGGCCATCCACGAGGGTTGGCAATTCTTGCCTTGCCCTCCTCGACTTGCATGGTCACGCCATACTCTTGCATAGCATGTAGGGCCAGACACAACATGGTAAAATTTTGTACACCTCCCATAACTGAATCTTCGAGATTGACTTCACTCAGTAAATCCTCGATTTGGTCCGAATAATCTTCGTGGGTGCTTGGGAATGGATCCTACTTCAGGGGCTGAGCGAGATTGAGATCCGCCAGATAGCCGTCTTCACTGACTTCATCCCATTGCACTTCTGCAGGTTCCTCACTCACCTCTTCCCACTGAATGTTGACCTTATCAACTTCAGCATCTCGAGCGCCAGCGTCCTGTTCTTCATCTGATTCCCTTGGAGGGTGAATGTCTTGGACTTCAGACTCGTCCTTCGCTGTTGCTGCAGGTGTATCCTGCCCGTATCGCTTCAGTAGATCAAACCGGGTTGGACCACGGTTCACTCGATGGAGAAACTTGACCACTTGGGGATTCAGTTCATCCAACGAAATGTCACAATCATTGCCATCCATGAGAGATGCAATGCTTCCCCAGCGTGCAGCTGGTAATGGGGGAGACGCCCCATCTGGAAGATAGGGGGGTACATCTGGAATAGGTACACAAACCTTAGTCATGCGGTCGAAAATAGGTCGCCATGCAGCAGCTTCCCCAGTTTGGCTGCAATCAAGGCAAATAACCACAACTTGCGCTCCGTCGAGCACGGCCTTGGTAACAATCTTCTGGGGGTGTGACCACGGGGGGTTAGTTCAGCATAACTGAGAGTTGTGCCAGTTGTAGGCATAACATGATTTGAGGGGGGTGCAATACAACGGTTCGGTATGACGTTTGGCGTTGGCGTACAAGTCCACGGTGGGTCTCAAATCGCCAAGGTCGATGAGGAGTTCCTCCCTCACTGAAGGTAACAAACTGTAGGCTTCTCTCCGGGAGATTCTCAAAGATGCTTGAGCAGGTGGCAATCCGTTTCCTCCTTCCTTCTGACAGGACTTTTCAGATAGCGATACCAAGGATAATTCAGAAGTCTCTGGATTTTTGACAATGAGTCTCCATGGAGTGAAAATCAAACCCAGAATCGTCTTGGCGTGTTGACGGATGAAATTCATGCCTAGGCATACCTGACAGGCCGAAGTCTCCATAGCGATACAAACATGAGGAAGAGAAAAATTGCCCATGCAGACATCCACGGATTTCTCTTCTTCACTGTACGTGTAGTGCCCATTTCCCACCTTGACTGCACAGCAACGCCTGTGATTCGGATCTGACACAAATGATGAAGCCACAATGGAATCGGTTGCACCAGTATCCAAAACAGCGTCACACATCTCCTCCTCCACTACCACGAGTAGTCACAACGTGAGACCGTCCTTGACAGCTGCTCGAAGCAGGTCCACGATTTTCTCAACTTCTGAAAATGCAAGATCTCTCTTCCTCTTCATGGCTTGACTCTCAGTGTCCTCCTGCATCGGTTTGTTCTCTGATGAGGGGGCTCCAGCAGCAGCACTTGCTGCGGCGGGGCCAGAGGCAGTTTTTATTTCTTGGGCCTCACTTTTGTTTCCTTTCGCTTCTGGTCCTACAATGTCTTCTTGGCGTCTTCCACCGCCTTTTCGGCTGCTTCCCCACTGAGACCGGACTGGATCACGAAGGCCTTGAGTCTTTCCTCTTTCTGTTTCCTTTGGATCCCAAAGCAGTGATCGCTGTAGTGGTTTGTCTTACCACGATGCTTACACTGAATAGGTGCCTTAAACTCGGCGATCAATGCGTTGGGGTCCAGCTGTCCTCTGCCTCTTCTGCCTCCTTTGCCTTTTCCTCTTCCTCCACCTTTTCCTTTGCCAGAGCCTTTTCCTCCTTTGTCGCCCTTGCCTTCTTTCTCAGAGACTCTTAGCCCTGCAATCATCGAGTGGCATTGGGAGACGTGTTCGGTGATATCCGTCCTGTTGGCAGAACTTCCAGATGATGGTCCACCAGAGAAAGGGGTGTTCTTTCTTTATCTCTCTGCTTTTCTATTTATCGATTCGAAGCAGTGCGCCCAAAAGCAGAACCAAGTGAAGCGGCAAGATGTTTGAAACCAACAGAAATCTGTGCGCCCTCCTTCATGAGATCCTTCAGCCAATCATAAGTGTGCATCCTCGCAAACGTTTATCGTCCTTGGTTGACTCAACGCATAGTTTATCATTGATCTTGGAAGAAAGCTCCCTAAGTTTGCGCTCCTGAGTCATAACCCCTGGGTTCAACTTGTCGAACAGCTGTTCCAGTGTTTCCAACAATTTGACCACCTGCTCTGGTTTTAGGTCATACAGTAAATGGGACACCTTCGAAATCTCACCCAGAATTGAGAGGTCCGTCTCCAGCGTAGGGTAGAGGTCTCGGAGTTTGCTCAGAAAATCCTAAAAGCTTGTGGCCTTTTTCAGCGATTTGGAGACTCGTTCTTGGAGTTCAGGATCCTTTATGCCTTGAACAATAAGATTAGCTTTCACCCGATCCTTGGCTTTGGCTTTGCCAGTGAGCATCAGGTATCTGCCACATCTTTCTGCATACTTCTGAACGTTGCGCCCATCGTGGGGTGGAATATCCATTTTCAGAGCGTGAGTCGTATCCTCTCCAGTGTCATCCGACCACTCATGTTTATTCATACCTCCAGACACTTCTGTAAGTCTGGCAAAAGCCGATGACTCTGGCGCAACAAGTGGACGTTTCTTAGTAGGTGGTCATCGACTGGAGGTTGGCATACGCCGAATGACCTCGGACATCTGGGAGATCTTCTGGTTCATCCGATCAATACGCTGGAGCAGCTTGCAAAGAAGTGGGTCATCCGTCTCCAGGATTTCATCCTCAGAACTGTCAGAGAGAGTCTTGTCGAACTCGACTTTGGATTTTCCCTTAAGCGTCTTATGCGTACGCTTCTCTGGTACTTCGGTAGCTTTGTGCCTCATTTTCTCCTTGAGATCCCCCAATCAATAGTCTTCCAGGCAGCCGCTCATCACTTCGTGCTCTTCTTCTGTCAACTGTCCAATTTCATTTTTAAGCTCCTTTGCAAATTTTGTGTCAGGTAATTCATAAGACCCTTCGGAGATATCCTGACCAACTTCTGAACTCGACGTCCAAACAGGTACTCTGTAATGGTCTCCTGAACAGTGACCCTGTGGTGACGACATCGGTTCCAGTATAATGGTCGGTGGACTGAAAGGAACAGGCTGTGGTAGTAGATCCTGACGGGAAACTCTGTGAACTCATATCTGGAAACGAACTGGTCAAACTTCTTTGCGCGTCGCGCTCTTGAATTGAAGCTGCAGTCTTGTTGAAAACCCGCGCTTCTTGCACGATTGACACCCTGCCAGTTCCATGTCCTTTTTTTTTCAGCTTGTGGAGGTTTGTGCCCTTCGGTCGGAGTATTTGTCCGCCCTGACCTGTGGCTACTGATTAATTATAACGCTGTATATACGGCGATGGTCCTTCGCATGAAAGCAATCAAGCATACCCTAGTGGTTCACCATGTGTGATCAAAGGAGAAGGTCCTCAGTTCCAACTCCACTACCCCTCAATTTTAGCAAATGTTTTCGCTCCATTCGGGGAACAGTTGAGGAATTCCCGCGTGTTGGGACATCATACACGGTACATTGCGTTGTTCTGCAAAGTACTAGCTGTGTAAAACCATTCTATGAACTAATGTGAGTGTCAATTGATGGTTGGAAGTATTTTCTAAGGCAATTTCAAAGGATTTTGAGCCTTTTTCCTTGGTCCCGGTAGCTTGGTCAACTAGTACTCCGGGGGAAAGGATGAAAAAGTCACTACCACGTCTTTTGTGGGGGACTTGATCTGGGCCAAGCACCTCCCTATTCTCTGACAATTGTCAAAGACTAACGCTTAATCCTTTTTATGACTCTTTTGAAGCATAAAAGTACATTTTTCAAAGAAACCAGGGTAATAAACCTAGCCTGTGAAGGTCGCACCCTGAAGTTTGGCCCCACCACTCAAGTGAGCGTAACTATCTTCCTTCATGGAGGTATTAGCGAAACAATCTAGGCAGATCATGCCTTTTTCCTTTACCGTTAAGCCTAGTGATCTCCCACCTGGCTACCTAGATACTCAAAGGTTTTTTCCGCTTGATATGGTTCTACTTTTTAACTGATTCTTAATTTATCTGCTTGGCCAAGTTAGCCAAGCCATACCCTGTGTCCGGTGCAACATACATGCCGCAGATTCTCAACCTACTCCATTGCATCTCAACCTATGCACTTGAAGCGCATATCAATGTCTATTCACCCGACTAATGTCAGTGTTTACATTCAAACCATTTGCTTAAGCGTCTTATGTGTACGCTTCTCTGGTACTTCGGTAGCTTTGCGCTTCGTTTTCTCCTTGAGATCCCCCAATCAATAGTCTTCCAGGCAGCCGCTCATCACTTCGTGCTCTTCTTCTGTCGACTCTCCAATTTCATTTTTAAGCTCCTTTGCAAATTTTGTCTCAGGTAGTTCATAAGACCCTTCAGAGATATCGTGACCAACTTCTGAACTCGACGTCCAAACAGGTACTCTGTGATCGTCTCCTGAACAGTGACCCTTTGGTGACGACATCGGTTCCAGTATAATGGTCGGTGGACTGAAAGGAACAGGTGTCGTAGTAGATCTTGACAAGGAACTCGGTGAACTCATATCTGGAAATGAACTGGTCATACGTCTGCGTGTGTCGCGCTCTCGAACTGAAGCTGCGGTCCTGTTGAAAGCCAGTGTCTCTTGTAGATAAACGAAATGCTGCATGTTCTCTTCTCCGACGCGTAAAACACGCTCGCGTTCTTCCAAACCAGCCAGTAGATTCGGGCCACGCGAGGCAAGCGACGGTGAAATGCGGCAGGGAGCGACAGGAAGGCGACAGGGTGGCGACAGGAAGACGACAGGGTGGCGACAGGAAGACGACAGGCCAGCGGCAGGAAAGCGGCAGGGAAGCGACAGGAAGCGACAGGCAGGCGACAGGAAGGCGACAGGGGAGGTGCGACAGGAGGGCGACAGGAGGGCGACAGGGCGGCGACAGGGTGGCGACAGGGAGACGACAGGGAAGCGACAGGAAACAAGACATAGCGACAGGATAAGCGACAGGAAAGCGACAGGAAGACGACAGGAGGGCAACAGGGCTAGCGGCGACAGGGAAGCGACAGGGAAGCGACAGGAGAAAGCGACAGGAGAGCGACAGGAGAGCGACATGAGAGCGACAGGAGAGCGGCAGGGTGTTTTTTTGCGACAGGAAGGCGACAGGAAGGCGACAGGAAGGCGACAGGGTTGCGGCAGGAGAGCGACAGGCCTGTGGAAGATAACAAGTGGGACAAAATAGTACATGGATTTTTATACAGGTGGATATATGTAAAGAAAATGAGAACCAATGTTTTACATTTATTTGGATTCTTATGAAGATGTCATTTCATTGTTAGATGGATAAACTTTTAGCGTTTCGGTGAATTTTCATCTTTTATCGATTCATTCCGCAGGTAGATTTCGCCTGAAACTGAGAACTAAATGATAAAGATAAGTGTCAACTGCAAACTTTCCCGATCAGCAATGACCCCGACAGGTCCCGACAGCAAGAACTCGTCCCGACAGCAAGAACTTTTATTTATGCAAGCATTTCATTGAGTTAATCCAAAAATTGTTTCTGATTGCGTTTTTGTCCTCTTCTTTTCACATTTTCTGTTTATAGTTTCTGTTATGAACATGCTCTCCGTTATCTGAGACAAGGCCGCAAGAAGAAGAAACAAGAAAGAAAAGGTACTTGTGTGTGTGTGTGTGTGTGTGTGTACAACGCCCGCACAGCAGAGCGCAGCACCATTCAGCACCGTACGGCACAGCACAGCACAATTTCAGCACCGCACGGCACAGCACAGCACAACTCAGCACCCCACTAATCTTCAACCTGCAGCGACACGCCGAAGCAAATGACGGAGCAGTTTGAGAACACACAAACACAACTGGTTGAATAAGTCCAGGTAATTCACTTTGACAAAGTGCACTGCTTTTTCAGTTTGCCGCTTCCTCTCTTTCAAACAATGAACCACTATCTCAGACTATTATGAACAGTCTGTTGACGCAGTTTGACGATCTGAAGACTTTAACGGCTGATGCTGTCGACGCTGCTTGCGCAGAACTGAATGTATGTCGCAGAGGGTAGTAGCGTCGAGGGCTTACACGTGCTTCGCACTTGTGCATTTTCAGGATTTGCACAAGGAAAACGTTGAGAACGATTTGCAAGTTTGCCGCACACGAGAGGACACACGGGGCCTGCTCGACGCCATCGCCAACGGTTGAGACTCTTGCGCATCACTGTGATCTTGCACTGCTGACTGCGCCTATGCTGCCTGAAAGCTTAACGATGACGAGCATTTCGCAGTGCCAGGCACGCGCGTGGCTGTGTGTGCCTGTGCTGCCTTGGGACAACCGAGAGCCGAAATTTGGACAGTGCCTGGGGGCCGGTGTGGTATCGTAATAAGAGGAGCACTTGGTTGCTCTGAAGTGGGTGTGCAACGCAAACTCACCTTTTCGTGGTGATTGTTTGGAAACGCACCCACAAGGTAAGTTGAGTGTAGCACAATCGAACTTCAACCACCCTCTTTTCTCTGAGTGTTTGTTTGTTGGACCTTTGAGCGTGCACGAAGAGGCAGTGATGTTTCATGGCCCAGCCAGCACCATGAAGCATATTCAAGGCCAAAGGATGTCTCTCTGCTTTGTTTCTGGTTGCATGGTGCCCTGGTGGTCAAGGCAAGTACCTGTTTTGCCAAGAGGGCCCAGTGTTCCTGATGTATTTCTGTGCGTGCAACAGTACAGTTTGGGTAAAAATATCTTGGGTAAAGATTATGCCCCAGTGTTCCAAACGGTGGGTGCTCTCTCCCGCTTACAATATTTCAATCTCTGTAACTTTTCAGGCCCACCGCCAAGACCCTGTCTTCAATGCATGGGATTCCACACACTGCCCAGTGGGGGAGCAAATCTAAGAGGTGGTGTTACAATGCTGACCACCATTCCTGATGACCAACATTAGGTGTAACATAGATCTCCACCCTTGGATAGATCATTTTTCATCAGGCCCAGGGGGCGTTGTAGCATGGGGTGGGTGGGTGGTAGTCCAAATAGTGTTCAGTTCAGTGTTCAAGGTTTGGAAATTATTCTCCCAAATACGCTAAGTGAATCATTGAAAGAACAGTGCAAGGCATAGATAAAAAAAAGTGTAGCGCGTTTCAAAATGTTTTACATGCAAAGTAGAAGAAAATCAATGTAGAGTTTCAAAGATGATACAATGGAATGGTAGCAAAAAAAACATTGCAACAGCTTGCAAGATATTTTACGTGCAAAGTCTAGAAAAATAATCCATGGCTTTTAAAAAACAACAATTCTACAGTTCCGTGACCAGGAGTAGGATCTGTATAAAATTTCGGAGGCAAAACTAGTGGTCGGGGTGCGACAAAGGGTTAAATTTCGGCTGCAAAACTTGCCTCATGGAGGTAGGGCCCAAATTTAAAGGTGTAAAATTGGTCATTCCGTTGTAGCACAAGCGTCATCACAAGCACCATGAATAGCGTCAGCACTCACATCATTAGGTTTGCGTGGTTGCCGAGCTGAGCGCAGACTCTGTATCATTGATAGAGAACCCTCTTTGCAGCAATCTACATTGTGATGAACCACTTTTGACACAAAAAATGCAGTGGATGGGAAACAAGCCAAGCAATGTGTGACACAATGATGTTGGTGTTTTTTACATGTGATGTATTCCATAGCAACATTTTGGCAGGTTTTGTGCCGCATTATGGGCTTGGGCTGGGAATCCAAAGTTTCCTAAATTGTGGTGTGCAGTCTGTTTGCTCATGATAGTTTCGGGTGACTTAGGGTAGGAATGATGAGTCTCACCTAATGTCCGACGTCCCACCACAAGAGGTTCCAGTGAACTGAGCGTATGAAGAAAGTGAGGTAGAGTACCTGTTGCCTTTATGCATGCGCATGGGCCTGGGTCAATGGGCAGCTTTGGCCAACAATGCAGCCCTATGGCGCACGCGAACTGCCTTGGGCTCAATCATTGTGAACAGCGAGCACGGCAGCTGGTTGGGGACGGAGCGCGGCAAGAGGATTTGCGCAAAGTATTGCGGGATGAATACGGCCGATTGGCTGGCTGCTGCCACGAAGCTACGGGAAGAGGTGTTGAAAAAGTACGCGAAGTACGACACCCCGGCTTGGAACATCAAGTTTTTCGTCCAATGTCTTGAATGTGGCCGAGATGTCTGCCAAGGACCTTGATGAGGCTCAGGATGGCAATAACCTGACCACCAATGCCTACCGCAACAAAGTGTGTACCAATCCTTGGAGGTTGTGCAACTCGCGAGTGCCGGTTGACTGCTCCAAAAATTTGTGTGCCACTTGTTGCCGTGGGCTTGGGGTGGCCCTGTTGGTAGTTTCCAACGCTCTAGGTGTTGGTCATAGTGTTGGCCAGAGTGCTTGAGCAATCCAATGGTATGCCATTCCGTTGGAAGTGCACGGCGACCTGGGCACATCCCTACTCCTTCGCATTCTTGGACGAGTACGTGCATTCTCCAACATCAAGAAGTTTGGCCTTTTTCATCGAGTTAAGAGCCGAGGTGGATTATACGAATATAATGAGTTGACCTACTTTTTCTTGGCGGCGTGTGTACTACATAATTGTGAGATTCAGTTTGATTTGCAAAATGGTTGCGAGCCTACAGCTGAGCGGCCATGCAAATGTGCATAGTAGATCACCAAGAGTGTTAGGAATTTAGGATTGTCGAACAATGCAAATGATTGAACCATCGATCTACGATTTGCATCATTGCTTTGCACACGTTTGGGGAAGTTTGCTAATGTGAGATCTCACAATTTGGCATGAACAAAGAACATTTTTAGTACTATCGAACTGCCTGTTTGAGGTATCTATGGCTTTCCATCGATGGGGTAACACATTGGGCGACAGGGAGGCGACAAGGAGGCGACAGGGAGGCGACAGGAAGGCGACAGGCAAGCGACAGGCAAGCGACAGGCGAGCGACAGGAGAGCGACACGTTACCACGTTGGGCGACAGGGAGGCGACAGGGAGGCGACAGGGAGGCGACAGGGAGGCGGCAGGAAGACGACAGGCAAGCGACAGGCAAGCGACATGCAAGCGACAGGAGGGCGACAGGTTACCACATTGGGCGACAGGGAGGCGACAGGGAGGCAACAGGGAGGCGACAAGGAGGCGGCAGGAAGACGACAGGCAAGCGACAGGAGGGCGACAGGGAGGCAACAGGAAATAGCGACACGAGGGCGACAGGAGGGAACGACAAGAGAGCGACAGGAGAGCGACAGGAAGGCGCCAGGCAAAAAGTAGCATGGCGACAGGAAACGACAGGAAGCGACAGGAAGCAACAGGATAGCGACAGGAGGGCGGCAGGAAAGCGGCAGGGAAGCGACAGGGGAGCGACAGGGGAGCGACAGGACAGCGACAGGGAAGCGACAGGCAAGCGACAGGGGAGCGACAGGGGGCTGAAAGTGCCAAAAAAGCGACAGGGAGGCGACAGGGAGGCGACAGGATGGCGACAGGAGGGCGAGGTGGCCCGAATCTAGTAACAAAGCATAAGGAGCACAAATGAAATCCAATCCTCATTTTCCCATGGGTTGATATTTTTCATGTGATTGAAATATTGATTGACTTTCTTGATTCGCCCCATCGTCTTCTTGTGCGTCGTGAACGAAAGACCGCAGTGACGCTTGTCGATCGTCGACGTTGCTAGAATTCGCGAGGTCGACGCTTTGACATGTGGAATGGATATCGTGCACAGCCGCATCTATACCTCTGCTACCACTTTTGAATTCCCGCTTTGCATCTTGTTCCTCTGTTTGACGAGTCTCAGTATCCTCTGGATGAATTTGCTTTGGTGTTTTTTCCTGCTTCATTTCAGGTACACAAAAATTTCCATGAAAAATAAAACCAGACCAAGACTCCAAGACGAGGAGAAATGGGATCACTAAAACCAATAAAGAACTTGATGGGGCTGCACAATGAACAGACAAACAATGGGTGACGTTTGGCCTTGCACTTGCGCGTATGCATGCATGTATGCTTCAGAACCACTGAGGATTTCAAAAGCGACTTCAGTCTGCACTCTGGAAAGGGCTGTAACAGTGAATAGTGACTTCAGATCAGGGCAAAAATGAAATATCACAGAACTCAGGTCTGCTGCAAGGATAGTAAAACAGACGCAACAAAAATAGATTCTCCATGATAAAAAATGATAGATAATCACTTTAAATGTCTTCCAGGTCTTCTGTAGCTCAGAAAAAATATTCACCTCGGCAGAACTCCCTAGGAACTGCCCTGATGACCTCAGAACTCAGTAGGAATCGTGTATAGTGGAAGCGGCGCGCTCGCGGGCCAAAAAAGGTCAAAAAAATGAAGTAGTCATATGACCACTCTATGGATGCGGAATTTTATACTCAGTCTGGATTTGATTGGATCAGGTTGACCGCCGGGGGGGGAGAGATTGGCCGGTCAATCCTGGAATGTGACCAATGAGGGCCATAGAAGGGTGGATCTTGATTCACCACAGGTCTTTTTTCGTTGTCGTCAACCTGTCTGTCCGGTTTGGACGGAAAATCCGTTAGGAGTGCACCAATTTCTGGCTGCTTCTTGAAGAAGTCCATCAACCCCTTGGTGTATGCATGCACAAAGAAATGGGCTGGTTCCTAGTTGTTGTGACTGGAATCAAAGTGCCTGCACTCACACAAAAACTTCCATTCGCCTTTTTCAGCACCTTGTGAGTAAGAAAAAACACTACCATGTCTTTCTTGGGGTACTTGATCCAGGCCTAGCCCCCCTAAAAGCCTTTTGTTGATGTTGAGACTAACGTAATCATTTTTATCACTCTTTTGAAGTTTGAAGTACACTTTCTCAAACCAACAAGGGTTATAACCCTAGCCCCCCATGAAGTTCACCCCTAACACTCAACTGAGCGGAGGTATCTTCCTTCATCTTAGCCCACGCAAACTGCACCCTGGTTTTCACCTCAAGGGCGGCATTTGTGTGCAAAATAAAGACGCGCAGTTTCCGCGTGTTTCCACCTGCAAACTGAGAATGAAAAAACGGAGGAATCTCAAATATATTTTTTTAGGCTATCAGCGGAATGCAAGTAGTCGGGGGTATGAAAAAAACGTTTTTTTTGGCGTGTTGAGTGCGCGAGGCCTCGCGCACTCAATTATGCAGAATGTGTATTTCACAATGGTCCTGAATAAACAGTATTCCATGCAAAATGAGGCTCTGATGTCTTCATGGATGCCTCATGGTGTACCGTTCGGGTCATGTCAGCAGCAAGAGTGGTCAATCAATGGACGTTTTGTGCACGCCATGCACTATGTAAGGTGTAATAGATCTAAAAAGGCGGGTTGCCCTCAGTGCTTGCTAAACACACGATTTTCAGTTAGGTTACGTACAAATGAGGTGCCCAGCCTCCCATCTTTCGGGGCTGTACAACAGTTTGTCAGAAGCGCTAGGTCACAGGACCTATGAAGCAAGTGCTCTAGAGGAGGATAGTCTACTCGCTACTCTTGAGCTCACTGTTTTCACAGCATTCCAAAAGGGAGGAATCTCCAAAAGCCTTTTGGAGGCTATCGGCAGAATGCAAGTAGTCAGGGGTATTCAAAAACCCATGCTTCTAGCATGTTGAGTGCGCGAGCCCTGGCGCACTGAGTGTTCCGCTGTGCAAGTCTTTAACCCATATTGAATCCTGCAGTTTTGCTTTTGCTCCATCCTTGCTTTATGCCACTTCCGATGTCAAAAAGTGCTCTCAAAAAAGCCTGAAAGTCTCACTCCAGCTGGCTGAGTGCGCGAGGCCCCGAGCACTCAGCCTCCCATAATAATTGTTTTTTCATGTGGACATGTACCAGATGTGTGAACAGCGCCCATCTTTAATAGTTTTCCAGACGATCAAAAAATTGGTATTCCTCAAATTAGCTAACAAAATTTTCTTTTCGGGGAAAATGACCGGTAAACCTTCTGATTTTGGACTAAAGAATGGTTATTTGACCCCCCTAAAAACAGCAAAAAATGGGCAAAACTGATAAAAAATGCATTTTTTGGGAGGGTTTGAAAAACAGTATTTTCAAGATGGCAAAGAAAACTATTTTTTTCGGTGACAAAATCTAGGTGCTTAGGTGAAAAAAGTGGGTGCAGTTTGCGTGCGCTAAGTTCATGGAGAAAAAACCGAAATAAAGTAGGCACTTCATGCCTAAGTCCTTGTAGGTTAAGCCTAGTAGTCCCCCAGCTCAAGACCCCCATACTCAACTGATTCTACCACTTATTGTGGTTCTACCTTTTACTTGATTCTGAATTCAGTTGCTTGGCGATGCTTGCCAAGCCATATCCTGTGTCTCGGCCAACTCTTATGCCCCAAATTCCTAACCAACTCAATTTTATCCAAAGGACTGCACATGAAGTGCTTGGTGCTACTTTGGAGGCCTGCGGCATGCCAGTTTCCACTTAAAAATCATTTCTTTTATCCATGTGTTATTGAATCTTTGTACTTAAGCCTCCTTTGTCTATCTGCAGCCCTTCTGTGATACACTGGATTTCAAAACTATTCATTGATTCAGTGCACATCTTTTTCTTGCTCTACTTGCTGCATCGGTCCTGTTTTTCAACACCAAAACTTGCAGGATTTCATCAAAATTATTAGGGCATAAATCAAGGATATCTTTCTGGTAGCAGAGGCTTCCCTTGAGAACCTTTCGAACCGACTCTGAGAAGTACACAAGCCAAACCCAGCAAACAATATGTCCACACCATCAGTGCAACTGTCCTCCAGGACTTGGCCAATTTGGAGCGCACAAGTACAACTGGGCAGTGGGCCCATCTCAATGAGTGAGCCCAAGTTCAGAGTTGCACCTGGGTCTCAGGAAGACCCAGGTCACAGAAGGGCGGAACAAGAAACACCCAGAGAAATAACCTTAACCACTGAGGCCTTAGCGGCCCGTGCTGACAGCCCGCAGCACCTCCGCAGACGAGTTGCTTTCTCCATCTCCCACTCAGCCTGCCCTGCATCTTCGTCTACGGCAGTGGAAGGCTCTGAAGAACAAGACAAATCAAGAGGAAGAATGAACGAGTACCTGCTCCATGAAGAGTACTACGATTCCGTCCGAGGGGAAGATGGAGAGGAACCTCTCGAAGCCCTCGGGTCCCCACCACAAACGGACATGGGGTCCTATTATTACTCCGGCCCACCTACGCACCTGGCCGACACTGTATCTCTACCCAAACAGCCGAGAGGGTCCGCTTGGCGTCCAGAGCTACCGACAACCATCAGAACTCCCGAAGTGTCTCCAGCTTATGTGGAGAATTTCCATCACCCAGGGCCAACCTATGGTGCCCTGGACCGTACGACCGAACTACTGGCCAACCTGCTATCTGGGTCCGAAGATCCGGATGTGACACCCCTGTCTGAGGCGGTCAGGGCAAAATTAGGTATCACTGAACCCTTACCCAAGCCGGCGTTGGCCTCGCCCTCCCCCGGACTGAGCAAGCTCGCTGATGATCTCAAACGATCAAGGGTTTCCAGGCTACTCCCCAAGATCACTTGCCCCAGCCCCTTTCATCCCCGTGCCAGAACAGTCCCAATCGCTGAGCTACAGGACGTGCCTGTGACTGAGACTGAGAAAAAGGGGCTAACAGCTCTGGCGCCTCTCGCTGGCAGACCAGCCCCCCTTTACTCCAAACCTCAGGGGGTGGGAAGAGTGGAAAACCAATTGCCAAGGCGAACATCCAGCTGGAGTTGCCGGAGTTCGACCCTAAAAATCTGCGCGAATGGGCAGAGGAATTCGCCGAGTTTCTTTTACCGACTGGCCAATCTCATGTGGATGTGGCCACAAAATGTTCACTTTTGAAACATTCATGCAAAAACAAAATTTTTGCAACAACAGGTGAAACAGATTGTAAAAACCTGTTCTACCTGGGCTGAGGTCCTCCAAAGATTAAAGAAAAATTTACCGAGCTACGAAACAGACCTCAGTGTACGCACACAGATTGAGCAGCTCCCTAAAAATGCCAATTTTGGGCCAAAAACAGTGTTTTTTGGGCTCGGGTGGTCAGTTTGACGCCCCCCCACCCTATTTTGCACTTGCTCGACTCAAAGAAACATGTGTTGCAGGATTAGGGAGCCGGAAAATGGGTGATGCAGCGCCCCCCCCCTTGGAAAATGGCCATTTGTTGCCCAAAAATGGTCATTTTTTGCCCAAAAATGGCCTAAAAATGCCATTTTTGGGCCAAAAACAGTGTTTTTGGGGCTCGGGTGGTCAATTCAACACCCCCCCACCCTATTTTGCAGGTGCCCGCCAAAAAAAAACATGTGTTGCAGGGTTGAAAACCTAGAAAATGGGTGATTCAGGGCCGCTCCCCCTAAAAATGCCCATTTTTTGCCCACAAATGGCCTAAAAACGCCAATTTTCGGGCAAGAAAACATTTTCTTTTGGGCCCTGATGGCCAGTACAAGCCCTCCCCACCCTATTTTGCAGATGCCTGACGCAAAAGAACATGTATTCAAAATTATTGGAGCCAGCAAATAGCTTTTTCAGGGCCTCTTCGACCTGAAAAAGGACATTATGTGTCAAAAAATGGCCTAAAATTGCCAATATTTTGCAAAAAAATCTGTATGTTTTAGGCTTGGGGGCTCCTTTCAAGGCTCCCGCACACTAGTTTGCAGGTGCCCAACGCACCAAAATAGCTTTCGCACCATGTTTGGCATGATATTCAAGCCCCAAAACAAGTCACTCCGCCATTTTCTTAGTTTTCGGAATAAACTAACACTTTTGCCTTTAAAAACCTATGTGATGCTCCCTGAATTTCCCTCCGCTGCGCGAGTCTCTGAGTATGTGTGCGACCTGGAGTATCTGTTCTCAAGAATGAACGTGGGTTCCTATGGACCCACGGAACCCCACCTGTGGCTTGTGAGTAAAATCCCCACACGTACGTGGGACGATTGCCGCTCCACCTCAGAGATTAAGAGTCGGACCTATACGTACGATGATCTTGTGGACCTGCTCATCGAGCTGGCCCTTGAGAGGGAGAATGACTCCCATATGGAACAATTCCTCAAGAGACACCTGGGTAGAGGTTCCACTCCTACCCCTGAACGTGGCAAGGGAAAAGGGCCCAAAAATCCGACTAACGCCAACAACGGTGGTGGTAAAGGGGGGTGTAACCTGGATGCCATCAGTGAGGTTAAACCTGAAGCCGGTGCACCGCCACTCTTCGACTGTAAACCTGTCAATGGCAAGGGAGGGCCCTGTCATGCCCCTGACTGCAACCATCGCAGTGGCTGTGTGCTGCAACTGAAAAGACAGCAGCACACCAAAGATGGGAAAACAGTGATACATCAGGACCATTTCAGGTGTACCATCACCTGTGGGTATTGTGGCACCCGTCGTCACTACGAGGACGAATGTCACCCAAAAAAACGTGAGAGTGACAAACACAAACGGCAGGAGGCTGAACGCCAGAAGGCCCAAACACCCACCAGAACTCCCCAGAATGGGGACAAGGGTGGTAGAGGAGGAGGCAAGGGGGGTGCCAAAGGTGGAACCCCCAGCCCCCAGAGGCGCTCATCAGCGCCCGCTACTTCTCTCTCTCCTGACGCTGCTGACCCCAAGAAGCGCCCGGGGGGGGATAACGCCTGCCCTGAGGGGTCTAACTCCATGAAGAGGCGACTGGCCTGGATGGCCAAGTCCCTCATGGCTGCTGGGGTTGATGTGAAATTCCCTGCTGAGGAGTAGGGGGGCGGCTCTGAAGAGGAGGACTTGGTTTTCTGGATCCTCGTGAAAATCGGGGTTCAAGTTTTTCGAGCAGTGCTTGACACCGGCGCAACACTCTCTATAGTGGCCCGGCGCCTGCTAAAGACTTTCAAGAAAACTAAGACAGTGGCCATAAGAGTAGGGGATGGGCGGACCATCCATTCCTTTCGGGGGTCCCAATGTGTCTATTTGTCTTGGCGACGAAACCGTGACGCAACAGGGCAGAGTGTGGGGCACTGACGCCTTTGACATCGTCTTAGCACAGACTTACTGCGAAGAAAGCCCCAGGTTAAAATCTTGTCACTCCAACGCCCCTATCCTCTACACTGCGACTTTGGCAGTGGCCTCTTCTCAGTACCTTTGGAGCTGTCAGGAGGAAAACAGTCTGGCTGTGCTACACAGCAAAGACTAACTATCGCACTGAAAATTACCAATTGGCCCGTCACGTTCTTGAAAATGGACTGGCGGCCCTGCAGGTATCCCCCGGTGAAATCCAGGTTGAACTGTTCGTGAGGCAACAACAGCACATCATGCAGTTGTATTGCTCGAAACATATGAATAACGCTTTCCGTTTCTTCTGGAAAGCAATGGGCGTAGCGTGTGCTGACCCTCCCTTCTCCCTGCTCGCGAAGGTTCTAACCAGAATCGCTTATGAGGGAGGAAGGGTTGTCATGTGTACCCCTGACTGGGGTTGTTCAGCTGAATGCGCGCATTGGCGCCAATTCCTGGACAGACTGCCTGCGAGAAGAGTGCAACTCCCCGACGGTCCCATCTATGTGCCTCAGCATTCAAACAGAGCAATGCAGGCCCCTGAGTGGGCCAGTTTCTCATCCATTGTCGATGGATCCTCCAACCCTGTACCCCTGTGTGACCTGCACCAGGTGCTACTGGAAGAGGTCATGGCCGAAAATCGTGGCTTCACCCTTTTTGATCTCAAAAAAACGATCTCCTGAGCACATTTCAGCCACACTTACAGGGTGTGAATCCCATGATGACGATCTGGAACCTCCTCCTTCGAAGGAGGATGCTGAAGACCAACTGTCTGAAATCGCCAGCTCTGTTCCACCTGTTGATCCAAGCTTTGTTGAACTCAAACACAGTGCCTTCTTGGCCCAGCTGTTGCTGGAGGAGGTAGACCTGGAGTCAAACTCAGACCAAACTTCCCCTGTTAGGAAACCTGTGCTGCACGTGCAGCATACTTGCTCAGGTGAACCCGTGGCTCAGAGTCTTGGCACTCTAGCGCGGCCCGCTTCTAATAACATGCCACTGTCAGAGCATGACACTCAGGAACTCCGACGACTGTTGTACCTGAGGGCCAAAGGTATTTAGCACCAAGAACGGCTTCAGTACGTCAGACAGACCTGGAAATCCTCCATCTGGTCTGAGGAGGATGATGAGTCCTACACGCTACCTGACCCTCAGGTACCCCTAGTGTATTCTCTGCACTATGGGCAACAATGTTCCCCTGAGTGGGATGATAGCTCAGTACCTGCCGAAACTGCTGATCGCCAGAAAAAGAATGAGCGTGGTAAGAGAAAACTCCATGCTGAGGATGATTTCCGGCAGAAAATTGAGAGTCTGAACCTTGACCCCCGACTGAAGAAACTGCTCGTGACCTATGAGGAGGCGTTCGGCGCCTTGCTGCCTCCCTTGTCCTGCAAAAAACTGGTCCAGATGGACTTGAAACTGAAACCTAAGTTTGAGTCCCTATCCCGCTCCTCAGGAACAGTTTGAGGAAATCGAGCGCCAGATCCAGGAATGCATTGATGCTGGCCTCGTTGAAGAATATAAGAATGGGGACTACCCCTATCACTGCAGTCCCTGCTTCCTGGTCCTCTATGAGAAGATCCTGGAACACTTCACTGAATTGCTGGAGGTGCAACATGCGCAATGCGGCAATCTCAAAATGCTGCAGTTTTTAAGATCTGATCCAGCACCTTCAAAAACGGGCTTCAGATATTTCTATATGCACAGCGGACGCTGTGGTGAAATTTCCTTGTCTATGTCGCGGCTCGTTACCACACCGCATTTCATCCGCGCGACGGTTTACGCGAAGAAGCGTTTTGCGGTAATTTCAAGCTTTGAAAATTGTAGACATCTTCGAAACGAGCCTGTTTCAAATGGCTTTGAATTCGATACCCCGCGCGCATTTCTTGCTCCTAAAGACATGACTCAACATGTTCTACTTGTTGATACATGTGCATGAATGGTGAACGACTACTTCCTAATGTCATCATGGTACTTCTTAGCTACAAAAAATGTGTTGAGGCTTTCCCTAATGGACCTTCATTTCGCCCGCTTGTCCAGGGTTGAATGCCTCACTCATTGGCATCCAATTACGAGCTCTGCAGTGAAGCTAAATTGTTTTGTGCCACCGCCATGTCTTTCTTGGAGGTCTTGATCCAGGCCAAGCCCCCCCTAAAACCCTTCTGTTGATGCTGGGACCTACTTAAGCATTTTTATCTCTCTTTTGAAGCTTAAAGTACACTTTCTCAAGGTAACTAGGGTTATAACCCTAGCCCCCCATGAAGTTCAACCTTACCACTCGGGTGAGCGGGGGTATCTTCCTTCATGGAGGTTATACCGAAATAAAGTAGGCATTTCATGCCTAACACCTTGGAGGTTAAGCCTAGTGGTCCCCCACCTCAAGACCCCTATACTCAACTGATTCTACCACTTATTGTGGTTCTACTTTTTAACTGTTTCTGAATTCAGTTGCTTGGCCAAGTCATATTCTGTGTCTGGCCTACCTCCTGTGCCCCACATTCCTAACCAACACCATTTCATCCAAAATAGTGCACATGAAGTGCTTGATGCTAACTTGGAGGCTAGAGTCAAGCCAGTTTCTACATAAAATCATTTGTTTTATCCATTTGTGATTAGGTCTTTGTACTTATGCCTGCTTTGTCCATCTGCAGCCCTTCTGTGATACACTGGATTTCAAAACTATTCATTGATTCGATGCACATCCTGTTCTTGCTCTACTTGCTGCTTTGGTTCTGTTTTCCAACACCAAAACCTGCAGGATTTCATCAAAACTATTATGGCACTAATCAAGGACATCTTTCCGCTAGCAGAGGCAACCCTTGAGACCCTTTCGAACCGAATCTGAGAAGTACACCAGCCAAACCCAGCAAACAATATGTCCACACCATCAGTACAACTGTCCGCCAGGACTTGGCCAATTCGGAGTGTACAAGTACAACTGGGCAGCAGTGGGCCCATCTCAATGAGTGAGCTCAAGCTCAGAGTTGCATCTGGGTCTCAAGAGGATCCAGTTCACAGAAGGGCGGAACAAAAAGCGCCCAGAGAAACACCCATACCCTTAATCACAGAGGCCGTAGCGGCCCGTGATGACAGCCTGCAGCACCTTCGCCGAAGAGTTGCTGTCTCCATCTCCCGTTCAGCCTGCCCTGCATCGTCGTCTGCGGCAGTTGGAGGCTCTGAGCAACAAGACGAACTGAGAACGAGAATGGGCGGGTACCTGCTCCACGAAGAGTCCGAGGGGAAGATGGAGAGGAACCACTCAAAGCCTTGGGATCCCCACCACATACGGCATGGGTTCCCACCTTTCCTCCGGCCCACCTACGAACCTGGCCGACACTGTATCTCTACCCAGGCGACCGAGAGGGCCAGCATGGCGTCCGGTGCTGCCAACCACTAGCAGGAACCCTGAAGTGTGTCCAGCTTATGTGGAGGATTCCCATCTCCCAGAGCCAACTGATGGTGCCCTGGACCGTACGGCCGAACTACTGGCCAAACTACTGTCTGGGTCGGAGAATCCAGATGTGACAGCCCTGTCAGAGGCTATCAAGGCAAAATTGGGTATCACTGAACCCTTACACAAGCCAGCGCCGGCCTCACCCTCTCCCGCGTTGAGCACGCTTGCTGATGATCTCAAACGATCAAGGTTGTCCAGGTTGCTACCCAAGGTCACTTGCCCCAGCCCTTTTCATCCCCGTGCCAGGACAGTCCCCATCGCTGAGCTACAGGACGTGCCTGTGACAGAGACTAAGAAGAAAGGGGCTAACAGCTCTGGCACCCCTCGCTGGCGTACCTCCCGCGCCTTCAGGCCTAACTGCAGGGGGTGGGAAGAGTGGCAAACCAGTCGCCGAGGCGAACATCCAGCTGGAGTTGCCGGAGTTCGACCCGAAAAACCTGCCCAAAGGGGCAGAGGAATTTGCCGAGTTTCCTTTGCTTACCAGCCAATCTCATGTGGATGTAGCCACTAAATGTTCTCTTTTGAAACGCTCATGCAAAAACAGAATTTTTGCAAAAATAGGTGAGGCAGGTTGTGAAAACCTGTTCAACATGGGCCGAGGTTCTCCAACGATTGGAGCAAGCTTTCCCGGTCTATGGTACTGACCTCAGTGTATGCACACGGATTGAGGAGCTCCCTATGCTCCCTGAATTTCCTTCCGCTGCGCGAGTCTCTGAATATGTGTGCGACCTGGAGTATCTCTTCTCACGAACGAACGTGGGTTCCTATGGAGCCACAGAACCCCACCTGTGGCTCATGAGTAAAATCCCTACACGTAAGTGGGACGATTGCCGCACCACCTCAGAGAGGAAGAGTCGGACCCACACGTACGATGACCTTGTGAACCTGCTGATCGAGCTGGCCTTTGAGAGGGAGAATGACTCCCATATGGAGAAATTCCTCAAGAGACACCTGGGACGAGGTGGCGCCCCAACCCCTGAACGTGGCGAAGGAAACAGACCTGAAAATCCCACTAACACCAACAAGGCTGGTGGTAAAGGGGGGAGTAACCTGCGTGCCATGAATGACGTTAAACCTGAAACAGGTACACCCCCACTCTTCTACTGTAAACCTGTCAATAACAAGGGAGGACCCTGTCATGTTCCTGACTGCGACCACCGCAGTGGTTGTATGCTGCAACTGAAACGAGAGCAGCACACTAAGGATGGGAAAACAGTGACCCATCAGGACCATTTCAGGTGTACCATCACCTGTGGTTACTGTGGCAAACGTCCTCACTACGAGGACAAATGTCACATAAAAAAACGTGAGAGTGACAAACACAAACGCCAGGAGGCTGAACGCCAGAAGGCCCAAAAACCCTCCAGAACTCCCCAGAACGGGGATAAGGGTGGTAAAGGAGGAGGCAAGGGAGGTGGCAAGGGTGGAAACCCCAACCCCCAGATGCGCTCATCGGCGCCTGCTATTTATCTCTCTCCTGCCGATATTGACCCCAAGAAGCGCCCACAGGGGGATAACGCCTCCCCTCAGGGGTCCATCTCCAAGAAGAGGCGACTGGCCTGGATGGCCAAGTCTCTCATGGCTGCAGGGATTGATGTGAAATTCCCTGCTGAGGAGTAGGGGGGCGGCTCTGAAAAGGAAGACTTGGTTTTCTGGATCCTCGTGAAAACCGGGGTTCAAGTTTTTCGAGCAGTGCTTGACACCGGCGCAACACTCTCTATAGTGGCCCGGCGCCTGCTGAAGACTTTCAGGGAAACTAAGACAGTGGCCATAAGAGTAGGGGATGGGTGTACCATCCATTCCTTGCGGGGTGTCGATGTGACTATTTGTCTTGGCGACGAAACTGTGACCCAACACTGCAGAGTGTTGGACACAGACGCCTTTGACATCGTCATTGGTACCGACTTCCTACGGAGAAACCCCCAGGTAAAAATGTTGTCACTCCAACGCCCCTATTCTCTACACTGCGACTTTGGCAGTGGGCTCTTCTCAGTACCTTTGGAGCTGTCAGGACGAACAGAGTCTGGGCTGTGCTACGCAGCCAATACTAACTATCGTGCTGAAAACTACCAATTTGCCCGTCACGTTCTTGAAAATGGACTGGCGGCCCTGCAGGTATCCCCCGATGAGATCCAGGTGGAATTGTTCGCGAGCCAACAACAGCACATCATGCAGTTGTATTGCTCGAAACATATGAATAACGCTTTCCGTTTCTTCTGGAAAGCAATGGGCCTAGCGTATGCTGACCCTCCTTTCTCCCTGCTCGCGAAGGTTCTAACCAGAATCCCTTTTGAGGGAGGAAGGGTTGTCATGTGTACCCCTGACTGGGGTTGTTCAGGTGAACAGGCTAATTGCCGCCGAACGCTGGACAGAATGCCTGCGAGAAGAGTGCAACTCCCCGACGGTCCCATTTATGTGCCTGAGGATTCAGACACAGCTACGCAAGCCCCTGAATGGGCCAGTTTCTTATCCATTGTCGATGGATCCCCCAACCCTGTACCCCTGTGTGATCTGGATCAGGTGCTACTGAAAGAGGTCATGGCCCAAAATCGTGGCTTGACCCTTTCTGATCTCAAAAAACGATCTCCTGAGCACCTATCTGCCAGATTTACAGGGTGTGAATCCCCTAGTGGCGATCTGGAACCTTCTGCTGTGAAAGAGGATGCTGACGACCAACTGTCTGAAATCGCCAGCTCTATCCCTCCTGTTGATCCCAGCTGTGTTGAACTCAAACACAGTGCCTTCTTGGCGCAGCTGCTGCTGGAGGAAGTAGACCTAGGGTCAACCTCAGAACCAACTTCCCCTGTTGGGAAACCTGTTTTCACATGCAGCATACTTGCTCGGGTGAACCTGTGACTCAGAGTCCTGATGCTCTAGCGCGGCCTGCTTCTAATAACATGCCATTGTCAGAGTATGACACTCAGGAACTCCGACGGATCCTAGATCGCATAGACTTGTAGTCGTGAGGAAAGGTACGGTGCCATCGGTCGAAATTGCAGAGTCCGCGGTGAAATTACACTCACCGAGTAAGTAAGTAAGTAAGTAAGTAAGGGCGGCCGCGTCTGCAGCCTCATCTGACATCTCCTTGTTTGTTTTACATGGTGGCCGCCTCTGGCGGGAAGGAGAGCTCTCCACCATCAGTTCCCCTGCCGACCCCTGTCTCACCTCACGGCCGAGAACTTCAACCAGGTTCCCTTGGGGCACGACCGGCGGTAGGCTCCCTTCAGTCGCTGCCCTCACGGTTTCAGCTCCTTCCGGTCACCCTTTGAAGGATCCCCCGGCCTTCCCCCCCTAGCACAGCCTATTGGGCGCCTGCAGGCAGTTTTCCTGTGGATAGCCCTCGCCGACAGCGGAGCATTTCTGTCTGTCAACCACATTCCACCACTCCCCATCCCTCACGGGTTGGAGTACCCACTCGGCTCCCGGATGCACTTGGGTGTCGTCCATCCACGGCTGGAGGCCAGGGGACGACCCTTTCCACGTTCCCCCTCGTCCCGCTCACGCGTGAACCTACGTGTACTCAGGCCATTGACCCGGGGATCTCAAGGTCAACCCTCACCCCTGCGGACACCTCACGGCCGTCCCGGATTTCAGGGCATTTTCCTGACTCCCCGTGGTCAGGTTCCCCATGGTTGGCCCATGGTGCACCACTCCATGGCAACTGGTTTTCCAATCCCACGGGGCTGTTGCTTGGCGCTTTGGGTCTCCCTGCCCATCCCATGTCCCATGCCCCTTTGCCTCATCCCGGCACCGGCCCCTTTCCAGCGTCCCATGGACTCCCTACCCCGTCGGGCCGTTGTGCGGCCCCAGCCACAGGCCCTTCCCCGCCCTGTCCCCTTGTCCCATCATCCCGCGTTTATACCCCACCGGGTCGCCAGTCACCCTGTGGCGCGGGCCCACCGGATCCTCTTCCATCCAGGGACCGCTTCGTGCGCCTAGCACGGGTCGCTCCCTTCCCGCCCCCGTCCCTTTCCCCTGTGCCGCGGCCCCGGCCCAATCCCCTGGGCTGTTGTGCGGCCCCATCCCATCCCTCATCCCGTGTTTATATCCCACCAGGCCGCCAGCAACCCTGTGGCGCGGGCCCACTGGATCCTCATCCATCCCGGGACCGTTTTGTGCGCCTAGCACGGGTCGCTCCCTTCCGCGCTTTTCCCCTGTGCCGCGGCCCCGGCCTGATCCCCTGGGCTGTTGTGCGGCCCCATCCCATCCCTCATCCCGTGTTTATACCCCACCGGGCCGCCAGCAACCCCGTGGCGCGGGCCCACTGGATCCTCATCCATCCGGGGACCGTTTTGTGCGCCTAGCACGGGTCGCTCCCCTCCCGCCCCCGCCCCTCACTCCTGTGCCGCCTCCCATGCTGTCCTAGTCCCCTGGGGGCGTCGCGTGGCCCTAGCCACACGCCCTTTTCTGTCCCGTCTCCTTGTGGTGCTGCAGGGTGTTGTTCGCGTTTGTGTTTTTTTTTTCGCCGTGCTTTTTTCTGCTTGGTTCCCTCCTCCCTGCATGCACGCACAACAACACTGCATCGCCATCTGTCTCGGTTCCGTTCGGTGCTCTCGTCCAGTCCCATCGCCATTCTGTGGCGCGGCCCTTGGCGGTCCCCGGCCATGCCAGGTGGGGGCCCCTCCCTCGCGACCCAGCCTTTTAGCACGCGTTGTTGTACGTTTATCTTCTTTCTCTCCTCTCCACCCTCCCCTCCCCTCTGTCTCCTGCCCGCCCTCTTAGTGTTGTTCTCCTGCTTCGTGTGCTCGCCGCTGGTCGTCCCCGCGCCATGGTTGTATCTTGCGCGCCCTCACGCGCCTCCGGGCTTCTGCCCTGTCTTCCGACCTGTAGGCCAACCTGGGCTGCCTCCCCAGACACCCCTTCGGGGGGACTCCCCCTTCGTCCTCTCCCGCCGGCCGCCCCTCCATCAGTTCCCTGATGGTCGGGCGGGGCGGCCGGTACGGCTCAATGCGGGTCATCGGCATGGTGCTTCTCTGTGAGAGATATTCTCTTCCTTTGTGCCCTCATTGGCCCCCTGTTCCCCCAAGCTGCCGCGCCCTGCCTCCTCTACGTGTCCTTCCTGTGTGTCCGCCTGTTCTGCTGTTGTTTTTTTTTTCATGTTCGCGCTCTCCGCTGCTCCCGCGCGCCCTGCGTGTGCCCCCTGCTCTTCTCCGTGCTACCCCTGTCCCGCTGCCTTGCGCCCCCTCACTCGCCTGTCTCCCCTCCCATTCTCGTTCCCGCTGACGACCCTGCCTGTACGTCTGCCCTCCCTGTCTGAGCCGTGCTGTCACTCGTGTGTGTCACCCGCGTGTTCTACCCTTGCCCCTCCCCGTCACCCCTACCCTTATCCCTGGGGTCAGCCCCACCCTAGTGCTCCCTCGGTCCCCGTCTCTCACCCCATCCTGGTTGCCTTGTGCCCTGTGTGGGGGGGGGGGGGGTGTGTATCTGCGGACTGGACTGTGGCCCTGCCCGAGGACTGGCATGGCCGTTGGTTTCCTACGCACCATGAGCCACCGCATGTGCCGAAGGAACACAGAGAGAACGTCAGTGGGACGCTTGTCGAATTCCCTTCGCTGCACTTGCACTGAGCCCAGCCGCATAGACCAGCTGCGGGCCAGAGCCCCCATTCGGACCCGGCGCGGTCACCACGGGTTCACACTTTGTTGCACCTCGCAGGTGTCCCATGGCGCCGGCGACCACCAAGGCCTGGCGTGGTCAATTCCTCAGAGCAGGGCGCGCGTAAGTCCAATGGTTTCAATGCAGCACCATCTTGTCATGCAGAGAGCTCTGCCGCCATGTAACAAGTCGGCGGATAGCCCGCACACTCCTGCTGCGAGTCCACAGGGGCGCCACCGAGACGTGGCTCCACTGCACCGGACTCAAGTACACCTGCACTGCCACCTGCCCATCCCGGCAATCTCTCAGATCACACCATCAGCCAAGACCCTGGCACCAACGTGTTGGAATGTTGGATTCGTCTCCCCGTTTGCCTCTCCTGCAAGTCAGAGCCCTGGCACCGTGCTGCACCCGAAGGGTACAGCGCTGCTCCACGCCATCTCCGGCCGTTCTCGTCAGTCACAACCTTGCGCTCTGCTCCGCCACTGCACCACATTCCGATACTGCATCCCGTCCGCTTCTCGTTGTGCCCCACACTGCTTGCCGCACCCACGATATGTCTCGCGCCCCGCTGCCCGGTTGCTCCCTCCGCACTCGCCTGCGCCCCCGTACTCCGCCGCCCCATCTCCCCTCTCCCCCGCCGCTGGCCCTGTGCTCTCCGCTTGGGGTTCTCGTCCGCGTCCGCCATCACCAGATTCCCCTCCACTTTCAGCCGTGTCCCTGCCCTCCCCTGCGCAGCTGCACCTCTTCGCTCCCTTCCTCCTCTCCTCGTGTCCGTCACATCCCCTCCTCACCCTCCTCCACCTCCGCCAACCCCCCGCGTCCGCCTCCCTGCATCCCATCTGCCCGTCCCTCCTCACGCCCCTGGCCCCCGGCCCCTGGCGCCTCCCGTTCCTGCTCCTGCCCGGCCCTACGCGTTGCCACCGTACCGCCCCTCCCGCTGCAATAGCTCTCCCAGCATCTGAACCCTGGGCTTCTTCTCCTTCTCCTGGGGACAGTCCAGGCGCACCCCCGGGAGCGCCACTCCCAGCATCCTCCTCCACCGCCCCTCATCCATCTCCGACCCCCTTCCCCTGGGCCTCCCTGCCCTGCCGACCAGGTCACTGAAGGGGTGGGTCCCCCTCTTCTCCCGCCTTCCCCTGGTCTTCCTCGCCCACTTCACGTAGCGGGCCAGCTCCGCCACTTCCCCCGCCGTCCACCCCACAACCGTCCTGGGTCCTCTCCGCACCGGCGGCGGCGCATACTGCCGCGGCGGCGGGGACTCCGAGTCCCAGTCCGTCGGCGTCGGCTCTGGGCTGGGGCTGGCCGGCCGCGGCGCCCCCTCCGCCTCCCCTGCCCCTCGCTCCTCCCCCCTGCGCCGCTTCCCCCTTTCCTGCCCCGCCTCCTTGTCCTCCTCCCTGGCCCTTTTCCCTGACGGCGACCGCCCCTCCACATCCGTGGAGGGGGTGTCCCGTTCCGGATCCGGGAGGACCCGGTGGGCCCCCCGGGCCACCGCCTCCTCCTCCTCCCGCACCCTGCGCTCCCGCGCCGCCACCTCCCTGTCCCTTTCCGCCAGCCTCGCCGCCTCCCCCCTGATCCGCCTCCATGCCCTCTCCTGCATCTCTCCCTCCTGCTCCGGCGGGATAGCCGGCTGTCGGAACGGCACCAGCGGGGTACCCTCCCGCCCCCTTCCCTCCTCTTGTCGTCCTCCCTCCCGTTCCGCCCTCTCAACCCCCTCCTGCCTTCTCCGAAGGTCCGCCCACGCCATCTGTAGCTCCTCCACTGCCTGTGCCCCCCCTCCGTGTGGCCTGTCGGTCCCTTCCGTCCTCCCCTCCTCCGCCCTGCCCACCTCACCCTTGACCCTGGCCTCCCTCTCCCGCAGGCTCCTCTCTGCCTCCCCTAACCTCTCCCACGCCCTCCTGTGCTCTTCTCCCTTCCCTTCCTGCGCCCCCCACGCTGTCCCACCGGCCTGCTGGCGCTGCTGCATGTACGCCTGTGGCTGCATGCCCTGGTACGCCGGCAGGGGCGGGTACACCATCGCCATCGCCGGGTATGGCGGCGGCAGGAATGGTGGGACGATTGGTGGGACGGCTGGCGGGACCACATCTCCCCACCATCCCATTCCCTTCCCTGGGAACACCGGCGAGCCCACGTACCCATGGCCACTCTCCTTCCCCTGCCCTTTGCCTTGTCGCCCCATCGCCCCGTGTCCCTTGCCGCCTACTCCGTGGAGTCCCGCCCTCTGCTGTCCCTTCCCCTGTAGCCCTTGTTGCCTCGCTCCTTTCCCCTGCTTGCCCTTGCCGCCTTCTACCTGTCCCGCACCACTGCCCTGCACTGCTGCGCTGCTCTGCTCCGCCTGCCCCCCACTCATCCCCGTCCGCCCCGGCTCCATCTCCAACTGGTAGATGGTGTCCGGTCCCTGCTCCGGGGGCTGGCGGCGACAGCGCTGGTGCTCCACGTGCGCCAGCGGCTCGTACCGCGCCGCCTGCTGGCGGCGCACCTCCCTCTCCTCCTCTGCCCTTACCGCCGCACTGACCCGTGGGGCGACCTTGGCGGCGACTGCCTGAAAGAGCGTTGGGGCTGCGGCCACTGTCGCCCCCGTCCACTCCCTTTTCCCCCCTTCCCTGCCAGGTATCCCTTTGCGTGCACAGCCCCCGACGTCCCTGCCTGCCCTTTCCCTCCCTTGCCCGTCCGCCCTCTCCCTCTGGCGCTTACGCTGCTGTCTCCGCTCCCTGCCGCTCCCGCCTCTAGCTGCCCTCGGCCGCCCTTGCCTTCCTCCTGCCTCCGCACCTCCGGGAGGATGGACTTCATGGCAGCAGCCGGCACATTGGGCGCCGACAGCTGTCCTGGGCCTCCCTCCACCGCCATGCTCCCCGCTGCCTCCCCCTCATCCTCCGACACCTCGGGGATGTTGGCGACTACCGACTCCCTCCGACTCCTCCACTCCCTCCTCCTCATAGCCATGCCCGCCCTCACATCTGCGACGTTGAACGGGTCCGCCCGTGGCCCTCCCGCCGCCCTTTGCCCCTGCCCCTCCCCTTGCCCCTCAGCCCCTGCCGCCACCCCCTCTGCCCTGTCCCTCCCCGCCTCCGCCTGTCCTTCCTTATCCCCTCCCTCTCCCTTCCCCACCACGGCTCCTTCCCCCCTCTGCCGCCCTGGTGCCCCAGGCCCTTCCCTCCTGACCGTCTCCGGGCTCTCCGGAGACGAGGGCGACGACACGTCCGCAGATGTCGCCCAGGACGCCGGCGAGGGGGGCTGCTGGCCTGCGCCCGCCTGCATGCGGGCCACCTCTGCCCTCACTGCCGGTGGCTGGCTGGGCTTCGGGTCAGGCTTGTGGGACATTGCGCTGCACACATGGGTTCGCGCCTGAGCCCTGCGCCCTGTCGCCGTCTCCCCCACCACCCACGCCCTTTACCCCCTCTGTTCGGGCGTTCTACGTGTGTTGTGCTCTTGGTACACCTGCGGCTCCGCTTCCACGTCTTCTCCCCCACGATCTGAGGACTTCGCCTGGTGGCCATCGGCCTCGTTCTGGTCTGCACTGTTGTCGTCCTTGTCCCCGCACCCCCGGCCTCGCTCTTCTTGTCCGCTTGCGTCTCTTGATACCCGCTTCGCTTTCCCCTCGTCATATCACCCCATTC
The DNA here is from genome assembly GCA_964036045.1 of Eutreptiella sp. 'Long Island Sound 2002'. NCBI lineage: Eukaryota > Euglenozoa > Euglenophyceae > Eutreptiales > Eutreptiaceae > Eutreptiella > Eutreptiella sp. 'Long Island Sound 2002'. Next base: position 158,056,515 of record OZ038379.1, read on the forward strand.
CGCTCCCCCCTGGCCCGCTTCCTGTTCCGCCCTATGACTCAGTGTGCCCAGTCCCGGACGCTCCAGTCCATGCGACGGGCGCCACTGCTGCCCCTTTCCCTCCGGTCCCCTTACAGACGTCCCCCTGCGCGGTGACATCGTACACGCGTCCTGCCCTCATATCTGCCGGATTCTCCTTCGTCTGCGTGCCATCAGGCGGTCCCACTGCTCTTCTCCCTCTCTGTCCTCCATTCCCGTCTCTCCCCCTGACCGCCTTGGTCGCCAATCTGGCCGCCTCCGCACTTCCATGTCCGTGATTTTTGGGTTGTACCTGATCAACGCCATCTCCACCCGTTTGGTGACTGGATCACGCATGTCTTCCGCCCGCGCCTCCAACTGCGTCTCTCTGCACGCCATGCGCTCCTGGAGATGTTCCACCATACGCCGCAACAGCCTGTGTGCCATGGCCTCCGGTGCCACCGTATGTTTTTTGCACGTAGACACATTTTGAGTCCGGTGAAGACTGTTCGATCGAATTTACACTGCAAAACTACTTTACAGCAGAAACCAGTAGGCAGAGTCACCCGATGGATGCCCCTTACGCCATTGGGTCAGTGCAAATTCGAGTGCTCGGCGCCTCAAGATCCTGTAGGGCGTCCGCCAGCACATGAGGGGGTGATATACGCGATATGTCATGAGAGGGGGATGCGCATTCGAAACTGTAAGCAAAACTGGCTAACAGAGGGAAATTTTGGCGGTGGTCAGGGTGGATTAGCTAGCTACATCGAAGGGAATTACTGGAGGCATGAGGAGAGACATACAACAGGTTCAGGGCCGCTAGTTCGGAAGGAAGAATTTGTCGATCCGAGGCTGTTTGGGATCAGGAGGGTGTGTGGCCGGGGGGGGGGGGCGGGGTCACTGCGCTTTCGCCCTTTGTGCTGCGCCTGGGCTCCGTCACGTCGGTATGGCGCAGGGGGAGGAGGGGGGGGGAAACGGGGGCCAATAGGCTGCAGGTAGGCGTCCACAGCGCGTTGCGCTGCGCTGGGCTTTGCTGGCTTGGCTGGTGCCGGGGAGGGGGGGGCGTTTCTTCCGCTGTGGTTGATCCGAGTCTTTGCGTTTCGGGGGTGTCAGCACCGCCGCAGGCAGGGCCGAGGGGAAAATGTATTTTGGCGGGTCCCGGGGGGTATGGCCTCTGGAGGTACTGAAGTCACCCAGGGAATCAAAATAATTGTTCCTGGTTACTGGTCGGCCGATGGCCCCGGGTGGGTTGTCGTGCAGAAATTGGTTGGCGTCCTCGATGAGCTGCGTGAGCGCCCTGTTGCGTTTAACCAGGGCGCTGTCAAAGTCCTTAGCATGCATAGCGGGGTCTTTGCCTGACGGGGACGTTGCAAGCGTTGTGTGGAGCGTTGTTGGGACGAGCGTTCTCGTAGCGAGTCGTCGGTCCCCACGGTCGCTGGCTATCCACCATTCGAGTGCTAATTTATCAAAAGGGGCGGGCCAGGCGCTGGAGAGACACTGTTGGAACCATTGCATCGTGGGACAGAGGGCACAGAATGAGATGGGATCCATCGGGTGTACTCCTTGACATTTAGGGCATGTTCGGTCACTGGTGTCACAGTGAGGTCTGTAGTCCTGACAACCATACGTGCCTGACACCCACTTGAATGCGATTGCCGAGAAAAAGCTGCTCTGTTGGAGAAAGCTTGCGCTGGTGCTGAAGTGCAGGCGCGTGTGTGGGTGGATCGGGAAGAGGGAGCGGGTGTGGTGTTTCGGAATTTTTGAGATGAGGGCTAGGCCCCCACTCGTGACTACTCCCGCAGGGGGGGGGGGGTAGGAGGGAGGGGTGCCACATTAATGCTTGAGCGGCCCATTTTGGAGAAATGGTCCGCGAGCTCGTTTCCCATAACGTGTGCGTGGCCTTTGGTCCAAGCCACATGGATCAGGTGAGGGAGGGGGGCGAGGAGGGATGTGTAGGCAGTGTCTCGTGTACCCTGTGTGTAAGTGGACGGCCCCGCTGGGGGGGGTTGGAGAGGGCTCGGTTGACCGCTTCGACTGTGTCAAGGTTATCCTCCAAGATCACCACCGGAGTATGGGGGAGGATGTTGGGGAGGTGGGCTAACGCCATTGCCATGGCCCATTGCTCGGAGCCCCCTGAAGTGGGTGAGGGTGACGAGCGGCAGAGGACGTAACACTGTTGTTGCCAAAAGATAGCGAAGGCGCTGCCATGGCCCCCATCTCCCGAGCTTCCATCCGTATAGATCCACGCCGTGTCATCAAAGGGGAGCTCGGCGACCAGGTTAGCCGACTGAATGCACCCCCACTTCATTAGATCCTCATGGTTTAGAACGTGGCAAAGGTTAGGCAGGTGGAACCAGTGGTCTTCACAGGTGCTATCCATGAGGTCCGCTTGATGAGGAAGCGGGATGTCGGGGTTGCGGGTTTGCGGGGAAGAGAAGGGTGGGAAAGGTGGTAGTGGGTTATGTCACCTGGGGGGAGAGGAGGGGTGTTGGGGGATGTGAAAGTGAAATTACTCCGTTCCGTGATGGTAGCGGATTCCCCGGTGTCGAAGCAAATGGTCGCTGTTTTTTTGTAGACTTTGGTAACCGTGGCCAGGCAGGGGGGGGCATTTCGGGGTGCAGCATACAGTCGTTCTCGCTCGCGTAGCTCACAGGGGAGGCAGGGGTTCCATGGTCCAGGGGCGTGGAATCGAAGACTCAGGCGGTTGGCTGCATCCAGGAAGCTATCTTGAAGGGCATTTTGCCGTGTCGATAGGAGGGCGTCTGTAACTGCCGCACAACTGGCCGGGCGTCCGTCCTGGTTTAGGTACCTTAGTCCCGCCTCAACAAAAGACTTGTGAACCGCTATTCCCAGGTGGCGGAGGCCTAGCCCCAGCTTAGCACGTGGCTGGTATATGTCCTTAGTGGAGACTTTGGGCGAGATTCTGCCATGCGTGGCAAGCTCTTTCCAGACTGCTGCCGTGAGCTCATCCATTTCGCTGGGGAGAAAAGGGTGGGCAATGAGGCGGTAGGTGAGGATTGGTATCAGTTGGACATTCACCAGTTTAACCGAGGGTGAGGCGAAGCGGGGAGAGGTGTACAAAGTAGCTGCTCAGTTCCGAGTGTATTTGGTGTCGGAGTTGCGGGGGGTGCTTATCGTTGTAGATGTAAACCCCCAAGTATTTGTAGCCCTTCCGTGGCTGTTTAGTATCCGGGTCGACAGTAGAAAGTGTGAAGCCGCTTGGGCTCTGGAAGTCATGCTGTGGGACGCCACCCAGGGCGTGCACCTCTGACTTGTCACAGTTCATTTGGAGCCCCCATGTCCTGGCGTCCGTGTCATAGAAGTCAATTAACTTTTGGATGTAGGTCTGGGAGGGTGATCGGTACAATTTGTCATCGATGAAAGCGTGTGCAGAGGTCTCGGCGGGTCTCTCCAACGGAGAGGGTTGAGGGGCTGCATGGAGCAGCACGTTAGAATGAAGGATGAACGGGACAGGGGACATGGGGCAGCTCTGGCGGAGGCCCCTGGTTTGGAGGTAGTGGTAGGGTGTGACATTGTTGACAAGGGGGGCGTCCTGGGGGTGGGCGTAGAGTCCACTGATCAGGTCGACCAGCCCCGCCGGCATTCGATAGTGGTGGAGGACCCGACGGAGGGTGGGGTGGGGAACGCTGTTAAAGGCCTTGCTAAAATCTATATAAAAATGGTAGGCCTGGGGGCTTCGGGCGATTTCTGCCGTGACGTGGAAAAGGTGGTCCATGGTTCGGAAATTAGGCATGCCCCCGTGCTGGCTGTGGTGCTTCCTGCTTGCCCCCTTGTCCAAAAGCATTGAAGGTGACCAACGCGCCGTCCTTTGAGGTGCATATTACCATCGCTCCATTAGTGTGGAGGAAAGTGGCAAAGGTAGAGAGGGGCGAGCGTCCTTCGTCGCTTGGGGTATTGCTAAGGTCCAATCGGACTATCACGTTATCCCGGCTGTTGATTGACGTGCCCATGACACGGGTGCGCCCTCGTCCCCCAATCATGTGGCCCATGAGGGTGTTCATTACCTCGGTTGGTGTAAATTCTCCCTTGTGGCGGTTTCTCTCGTTTCGTGACGGCCTCACAAAGAAAGAGTGTTGGTCAACCATTTTTGCCACTTCAATCACATAGAATCGCCCTCGTAAGAAGTCTCCATGCTTCAAAGCCACGGACATAAGTTCGTTTGCAAGAGCCGGAGCCATGGTATAGTCGTACCGATAATAATTTGGGTGTGGTGCACGAAGGTCTTCTCCGTTCTCAAAATAATATTTGCAATTGGTGGTAGTCGCCACGCCCTCAAAGTCCGGTGCAAGCGTATTGTTCAACCATTTGTAGAAGTCCCGCACGTTGCCTAGCTCCGCTTTCTTTCGGGTGTTGGTGTCTTCTTGGCCACTCGGGAGTTCTCGTTGATCAATGATCTCTCGTAGCACGTCAAATCGAAGTAGGACATGTGCTTGCTCTATATCCAAGTTGGTACTTTGATGTACGAAGCGGCGTAGGCTTGAGGAGTGGTCAACTGTGACGCTCGGGTGCTTAGACGGAGCATACCATGATTGGGAATGAAGTCGGTAGGCGATGTATGGCACGGCGAGAGCATTCCCCAAAATGTATTGGGCGTTCTCCACATTTTGGTTGCCGGGGATCCACCATTGCTTTGCATCATGGAAGCTAAAGCGTTGCGTAATAAAGGGGCGTAAGGGAGTGAGAAGCAAACGGGGGTCAACCAACAAGCAATTTTGCGCATTGCAATTTTTAATGGGCGCCGGTAACATGAACCATCCCTCGAACTCTTCGTTGCGCGAGCGGGCTAGTTGAAGGGCGTGTCCTATGGAGGCCGCCCAATCCGTCACGGTCTCTACGGTGGTTCCCAAGTCGTGGTCCACGTAGTTGTACGGCACCGGGCACACTAGGAAGGTCTTGTGGATGTGCAAGATATCACAGACGTGCGCGAAGTCTTCATGTGCACAATTTGAGTAGAAGCCCGAGCCTTTCGGGATAGTGGTGTTGAGTTTCGTGAAGGAGTTCTTTTTGTCGAAGACGTTGAATTCATGGTTCCATTGGCAAGTGTCCCATAATTGTGCCACCCTATGTTTCTGGAGTGCCCGCCACAGCGGCTTCACTATCACCATGTGCCACAGTCCCTTGCGGTGCCCTTCTTTCCCCAGCTCTCCCTCCACCGCGCTTCTGCCTCTCGCACCCTTCTTGAGCAACGGGACGTCCTGATCCCGAAACCAGCGGTTCCTCGATCCCCTTATACTGTTCACACCGCATGAAGTGCTCGTATGTTTCTTGCCCTTGGCCACAGTGGCATCTCATGTACTCCTCCGGGAGGTCCATACCCTTATGTCTGTACCACCTCATGATTGTTTCCCGCACTGGCACCTGCCCCGTGATTGCCTGTAGCCTTCTGGTTTGCAGCCTTTTGAGCATCGTTTCCGGCCGCAGCACACTGGGGTAGTGGACCCGCTGTCCCACCTTGCCCTGCAGGTACTCGTTCAGCTCCACCACCTCCGGCCCCCCTCGTACTTGAGCTAGCATGTGTACCGGCTGTGGATACACCCTCAGCTCCTGCTTGCCTCTGTCCCCCTCCACCACCCACCTCGCCTTCTCCGCTTCCCCGACCCTCGGAGGTATATGCACCAAGTGGAGGTGCTCCTTTCTCTCTGGCACCCTCCATTCTGGTTCCTGCACATTATCCACTGCTTGCGCCGCCCCATCCGCCTCATGATTTCCCACTCCTGCCCTGTGTGATTCCTGCTTCACCAAGTGTATGATCAGGGGCACTTTCGTCATCTCCAGCCCATGCCATATCGCGTACACCTGCGACGCCAGCCCCGTGCCCAGAACCTCATGCAGAGGCCTGCCGGCAAGCCTCCTGAGGGATGCCATGTCCGCTTCTGCGTCCACCACCATCCACACCTCCCGTACTTTCTCTCCTATCTCCCGAACCACGTCTGCCACCGCCTGCACCTTCCCATGGGACGCCGCTCCGTACACCATCTTTCCCAGCACCCTCTCTGTCACCTGTCCCACCCCGCTGACCCTTACTGCCGCTGCCCCCGCCTTGGGTGGTTGTCCTTCCACTCCGGACCGTTCCAGAAAGAGCACCACCCTCTCCTCCGTGGGCTCCAGTATGCGCACCACCTCCCTCGGGTAGTGGCAGTACACTTTGTGCCTCCCGATGCCATACTCTCGTACCCCATCCCCGATGCTTAGCTCTCTCACCCCTCTGTACACTGCCCACTTATTGTCCATCCTGGCCTTCCATCCCTTCGTCACCACCACTCCGTGACACCATGCCCTGTCCCCTTTCGCCCTGCCCTCCCTCCAGGTATGCCTGTACCAGAACCAAGTACCATACCCTGTCTGCTGGCAACCCGTGGACCGTCAGCCTGATCCTCCTCGCACTCTCTCCACACTTGTGGCCCACGGGCACTATGGGCGCTTGCTCGTCGGGCCTCCCCGAGTCCGTCATCCAGAAACTCACTGCCACTCCATCGCCCTCCTCCTCGAGTCCCCGCTTTGTGTCCCACCCCAACTGGACTCCTGTCCTCTTCCTCTCCTTTTCCTCTCCCCACCAGACCTCTGCCTCTCCCTGTGCGTCCTCATCCTCCCGCACCTCCTTGGGCAGCCGCAGCACCGGCCCCCACCACTGCCCCCTGGTGTCCGTAGTGCGCATGGTCGCGTTCGGGAACGCCCATACCGTCATTCGTAGGACTGGCCACGGGATTTGCCCCGCCTCCTTGGTGCACCTCCAGCACTGGTCCCCTTGTCCTGCCCCTTCTGGGATGTTGTCTTTCCGGAACATATCTGCATGGACATCATACCACTGCCCGGTCGCACTCTGTATGTTCCCGCTCGGCCCTGTGAGTCCCTGCGGCGCACACAACAGTATGCCCGGTCTGGCCTTGTCCCTCTTCCCCCTGTCCAGCACCACTCTCTCTTGCTGCGCCCCCTCTCCCCTCCCGCATCTTGGCTTCCTCTTCTGGATCCCCCACAGCGCCACCCACTCGTTCCACATCTTGCGCATCCTCCTGCTCCACCTTGTGCGGTCCTCCTGTCCTCGTGCTCTCCTCATCATCCACCTGTATACACCCCATTCCACCACCCTGGTGTCCCGATAGAACTCCGCATGGTGCAGCCCCGCCATCTTGTATTCCTTCATATCCTTCCTGCGCAGGTTTCAGCACCTCCATGCTCACTCCTTCCTTCCTCATCCACCGTACTGTCCCATGTGCCGCCCCCCCGAAGTCCGTGTCCAGAACCAGGATTGGTCCCCGCCTACCGCACGTCCTGTTGGTTGCCAGCATGTGCTCTTCCCCCTGCAACACCGCCTGTAGGGCGCGCCACATGCGTTGCTTCTTCCCCGCCGCCAACCGCCTTTGCCGGTGCCACACATAGGGCGGGCACATGTTCTCCTCCTTCTGCGGCTCTGCGACCACGTAATAGCACACCCCTCTCACAGCCTCTTCCTGATTGTGGCACATCCTGCTCAGCGTCCTCGCCGTGTGTGCCCTGTACGCCTCCCCCGCCGTGAGCATCCCTTCTCCATAGTAGGCCGTCGGCGACCGCAACACGCACCACGGTACCTCCGTGGGTATCCCCTCATACCCTCTGATGAGCCTCCGCACTTCTCCCTCCACCTCCTCCAGCTGCTCCCTCCAGTACGGGAGGTGCATCCCCTATTCTCTACACTGCGACTTTGGCAGTGGGCTCTTCTCCGTACCTTTGGAGCTGTCAGGACGAAAAGAGTCTGGGCTGCGCTACGCAGCCAATACTAACTATTGACGCGTTCCCGTGGGGGGCCTGGCCACGGGACGCTGCGGTGGACACGCACAAGCAAGCAGGCAGGCAAAGCACTGCGCTCACAGGGGCATCATTACGCTCGTGTCATGTGACAAAGCGTTTCAGGATCCTTGCCACTCTGAAACAAGGGAACAAAAGTATGTACAGCAACACATCAGGATATGTACACATGGGGTTGAGACTGGACTGGGGTATGGGCATCAGAGGACAATAGACACTCAGTCCCAACTCATATCCCAATCCCAAGTCCGACCCTCCCAGTGGCTGACAGGGGCGGGGGCTCAAACACAACCCATGCCCTACTCAGTCCGGACCCTGAAACCCTGCCAATAGGGGAGGGTGTCCCGCCCAGCCACAGGCGAGTTCCCAGGAACCAAGGAGCTCTAAGGCCAACCGACAGTGGCTCCCCATGCTCCCTTAACGGCGGGTCCCAACTCCACTCTGAGCAAGAGATATGGCCCCGCCATTATCCCCTAGGAGTTGGTAGCTGAAAATGGGCTGTTTCAGCCCAAACTGATATTAGCTCAAGAATCTCCAAAATTGACCCCTCGTCTGGACCCGCCAGAGGTAGGGACGAGGCAACTGTCCCTATGCCCTTCAAGTACGAACTCTCCAGAGCCCTCACCCAACCTTGTTCCCTCTGAGATCCCGGCATCAGGGCACCACGGGTTAGTCAAATGGGGTCATGATGCCAAAATCACCAAAATTGGCGTCATTCCCACGCATGGCTCGCCCGGCCAGGGCAAGGCCAATGGCTCACAGGATGGGAGGCAGGACCTAGGACCTTCATCTGAGTGCACATTTTGAAATTAGGTCCGGGCTCCCTGTGGGCAAAGAGATATGGGGCCGCCAATTGACCACACGGGGGGGTGAAATTGGGGTCCCAAAAAGGGGGTCATTTTGGCTGCTCAAAATGAGCCAAAATCGGGGGTGTTCCCGAAAGTATATCTCCACGCCGGCTTCGAGATCGGATCTGCCATTCCACACGCGATCCACCGGGAGTCCAACAGAGACTCCCATGACCTTGGCGCCCAAAGATCTCCATGCCACTTGGCGTGGTGACAATCCAAATTTGGTCCACAACTGCCAAAATGGCAAAATCGTCGACACTCACTTTGGGCTAGCCCCTTGACGAAGGTTGCTCCGCTTCGCCCACGTGGTGTGTGAACCGTGGGGACCAATATCCATAACACCCATGTCATATATGGTCCATTGGTCCATGCGTCCGGCGTGCACGAGGGGGCAGAACATGGTGCACGGCGGGCAGAAAATGTGGAAAATTGCTCAAAATTGCCGAAAATGCGCACACTCATGGTTGGGGCAAATGAGGCACATGCCCGACTTGGACCGGAGTGTGCCATAGGATTGGTATCAAGTCATATGCGTCCAACATATTTTTTGGGCGTCGCTCAAACCCCTCCAGTTTTGGGAATGGCAGGGTCGCCAAGTGAGCCCATGATTTGGGATAGTCCCAAATCGCCAACATGGCGGCCACGGTATGCCAAGCTCAAGGGGAGTTTTTCGCCGGGTTCAAGATATGTTGGGCACCGAAGTATGTACCCTCATAACATACTTGGGTCATGATGTCAATTGAGCGCAACGTTGAGAGACACGGTCGCCACTTCACATCATGACGGGCAAAAAACAGCAAAATTGTCGAAAAAACACGCAAAAGTGCCTTGAAGACTACACAAATATATTATAATATCTTCGGCTTGGATTGAGTAATCGACCAATCCTTCCAAACACACTGACTCGACACCAATGACCTTGGATTCCACATATGTGCTCCACTTGGGGCACTTTGGAAGGTTGCGCGCGCTGCCTCCCAAGTGGGCACATGCAAGAATGGAATATTGCAAAAAAAACACCTTGCTCGCAACGCATCGCTTCGGGAGCGCTCCACAAGCGTCTCTTCACCAAGGTTAGGCTTGCGAGTGTTGGTTGGGAGTACAATGTAGGGCCTCGTGCGATATGGGGTCCATTGGCGGGTTAGTCTTGGAATGGTGCACCCGCCAAATGGGCACGTGAAATGACAACAAATATGGCATACAACCCTACCCTCGCCTTCTACACCCAACCTAGTGGCCTAGAATCAAAGTATGCCTATATTCTAGAGTAACTTTGGTCCCTCAACGCGCATGCAAGTGCTTTGGTCGAAAATCGACCTCTTTTCCGAAAGCCGAATTTCAGCATGCACGCAAAATATATTGCCAATATATATATGGAGATCATATATGTACTATCCGGGGAAGACAAGTGATATGCCCCGGATGTAGAGGCAAGCATGGGTGGGGCAAATGCCAACTCAACATACTTCTACACGCACTTGGATGCCAAGTACGTGAAAAAGCGCACTTCTTGGAGAACACTCAAAATAAATGACCTGTTGGGCCTATGGAGTTAGGATCCTTTGGCCTCATCCTACGTCTATGGGGGGCAAGACCTCATACACAGTGCCTATGAGGCACGTTAGTTCGCCCTTGGGTGCTTGAACGCTCGTAACCCTTGTTATTTCACTTGGGGGTTCAAGGCGCCTTCGGTTGCCCAGATTTTCTGGGGAAAATCTGGGACGTGAGGCGTCTTATCAAGGAAAGAATTGCGGATCACTCGAAGACTGTTTCAGTCTTAACTTCAGGAAAGATCACTTTACAGATTTATCTAATGCAGTGCACGCAACGTGCGACGACAGGCGGCGATTTCCCGTCAATTAGAAATCGCGGTAGAAATCGGGTATCTCACCGATTTCTAACCGCAAATCGACCAAGACAGTAAAATTATGGTAATTCCGCGTCGATTTAATGGTTAGAAATCGGATTCCAGATTTCGCGGGTTAGAGAACAGGGATATCCTGCTGACAGCCGGTGTCAACGGCTTCCGCACGGGTGTGACGGAGCACAGGCCCCCGGGCCATGGGCCATAACGGGTGTGACGGCTCACAGGCCTCCGGGCCATGGGCCATAGGTTCTGGGTACCGCTTCACCCTCCTCCTTAGAGCAAACCCTGGGGGGGCTCGATAACACCCAAGCATGGCAGCGGGTACCCAGGACCATCTCCTGAAGGGGGGGGGGGGGGGTCACATCCTCACTTCAGGCCGATTTGCGGGTTAGGCTGCCCATTACAACTCATGGTAATACAGGTATGGTGCTGTAGCTGTTAGTAACTGCAAGTATAGTATCAAGTATCAAGTTCCGGGTCCTGGCGGCGATTGTTTGGCATCCAAAGGACCCGTTAACCCATACCAGGCGCACCGGTTGCCGGCTGCGACGGTCACCACCACAGTGGCAGTGGCATACACGGCCAGCATAGGCGTCACACGACGACCGAGGTGGTCCCACAGGTCGAAAGGGACCACAAAAATCCATCAGGCTACCCCAGGCTTCCCAAAGCCGCAGTCTGGGGGAGAGTCCCCACGGGTCCTTCCTTGGGCGCACCATGTCCATATCCACGACGCGAGTCCAGAGTGGTATAGCCGAACGAGCTCCTCCATAAGGGATCGGGCATCAAGGCCGTCTTTTCCCTCGCCCCATTACCACGAAGGCCATGCATGGGGGAGTTCCCATGCAGTCTGCACGGAGGCGTCGACTCCTCAAACCACCAGTTTCCCAGGCAGACTGACCGAGGTCAGGACACCGGAGGTCGCCACCCGACTGCAAGTGCGTCTGCGCGTCGGTAGGCTCGCACTGGGACTGACAGAGGCGGACCGCTGGGAGTGTAGTCAGGCAACTGGGCTTCCCGCCTGGCACCATCAGGATCTCAGCACATCGCAGCCACTAGGGCACACGGTATCACGGGCACTCAAACAGAAGAATCTGTACTTAGGTACTGGTCCAGGCTGGCCTCATGTAAGAGCATGTACACGGCGACTCAAGGCGCCTGCGTATTCCGATTCGCATCCCTTTGGGGGGGGGGGGAAACAGTCCATAGGCGCTGATGGGCTGATAATACGCAACATACAGATGCACATATCCTGGGGGGGGCAGAAAAATAAGCAATAAGCAGGGTAATAGGCGTGTAAACACACTCTGGACAGAGCGCCAAACCACGCCCCGGTTAGGATAAGGCATATGCAGGAGGGTGGACAGGAAAACGCCTGAGTTCAGGCCATATATAGTCTGCAGACACACTTCGACTGGTCTGGATCCCACAAGTGCCATGGGACCAGACCACACACCAAAAGATGGCAATGCCGATGACAGCGGCATCCGTTGCGCAACGTCGTATGGGCTTCAAGGCCTGAAGAGCTCAGGAAATGTCAAGGTCAGTCGCCCTGCCTGGTTTCCAAGGATTCAGCAGGCGGAGAGTGACGAACAGAAATGGAAGAGAGGGGCCATCCTCTCCTGGACTCAGCAGGGGGGGGTATATGGCCACTCTGATGGCAGGTCACCGGAAGATGGAAGAGGGCAAGCAAGTGAGGGACAATCCGTCGACCAAACAAGCGCTCAAAATGCATCAGGGGAGAGCTCAGGGCGACGATCAGGCGCCCCTGGCTGCAATCGCCCGGGTGAGTGCTGCCAAGTCCGAGACATGGATCTTGGTCTTGTGCTTGCGGATGTAGTCCATGAAGGGGGTGTTAATCCGCGGCACGAACGAGGAGACGGGTTCCCAGGTGTCGTGGGACGGCCCATAGCCTCGCCAAGGAACCTTGAACTCCAGGCCTCCGGGTGCCCAGGCGTTCGGACGCTGGGCCAGGATCTTCCCGACGGTATAGTCGTCCTGCTCAGCATAGTCGTCGTTCGAATCAGCCTCATGTGCGGCCTAGTCCAGGGACACATGTTGGCCACGGAGGTCGGGTTCCCGCACACGGGGTTGACTCTCGTGGCGCTCCCGGAACTGTCCGTGACCCACCTTGACGCGGTAGGTGTCCTCACCAATCCTGCGGACCACCTCTCCGGGTGTGAACCAGGTTTTGGTGCGGTGGGTGCCCATAGGGCGGGGTCTGATCACCCACACTGGGTCTCCCACCCTGGACCTTTGCGCTGTCGAGCTCGGGGCGGACTTCTGACGCTCAGCATGCTCCTTCTCGAGCTGCTGGCGGATGTCTCGCGCCGTTGCCTCTTGCCGCGCAAAGAATTCCTTGGCGTCCATGGCCATACCATCACCAGATAAGGGAAGTCCCCGACCAAGGGGGTCCCTGCCGAACAGAATCTGGTGAGGGGACAAACCACCCGGAGTGGGGGTGTCATGATGGGCCTTCAGAGCAGGCCACATCTCCTCAAACCAGTTCCGACGTGGATTGGTGGTGTGAATCTTGCGCAGCTTCTCGAACAGCTGCCGTCCAGCCACTTCAGCACGGCCATTGGACCGGCTGAGATAGGCGACGCTCTTGGCATGACGTATTCCCATGAGGGAACACATGGCCTTGAACCAGCCACCAGTAAACTGGGGCCCTTGGTCACTGCAAATGGTGCGGGGGACGTCAAAGACGGTCAGCCAATGACGAATCATCATGACTGCCACTTCCTTGGCAAGCAACCCCTTTTTGCGTGCCGGAACGGCTAGTACGTAGCCGCTGTGGCGATCCACACAAAGGACCACACAGTCAAAGGTCTCCTTGCCTATATGCACTTCGGGCATGGAGAAGACATCCATGGCCACGCTCTCCATGGGCTGGTCAGGCACCGGAGTCCATTGGGCTTCCCCCTTGACGTTCCGGTTATCGGGATTGAAGGCCTGACAGACCGAGCAACCCTTCCTGACCTTTTTGATGGCGGCGTAGAGATTGATCTGGTCGATCTCCAACCGGCGCTGCATGTCCAGGGCTTGCTTCTTGACCCCTGGGTGCATCATGTGGTGGTGCCAAGCCGCACATAGCTCGAGCACTCGGGACTCTGGGACCAGCAGCTTACCACTCCGGTAGAGCTTGCCATCTTCCTCAGTCAGCCCCTTTGGCCACTTCTGCCCGTCATCAGGGTCGGTCAAAGCCCTATATTCGGCCTGAAAGGCCTCAGACCTAGTGTAGTCGTCGGTCCAGTTGACCTGGAGGCAAGATTCAGGGAAGAGGTGCTTGTCGGACTCAGCTCCATCAGGGGCGAGTACTCTGACCGCTCTGCCCATCCTCGTTCCGAGGGGGGCATCCGCAGCCATGACGACGAAGCATTTAACATCCTCCTCCATCAGGTGCTCCATTTCAATGATCCTCTTGGCCTCAGCGGTCTCAGCCTCATCGCCATGGGCAGACACGTCTGTCATGCCCTTGCTGGCGGGATAGGCCCACCTACTGAGACAGTCCGCCACGGTGTTGTCCTTGCCAGGAACATACACAACCGTGAGGTCGAACTTGGCCAAGGTCTCATGCCATCTTGCCCGTCGGGAGGCGGGACCTGAGGGGGTATCCACGTGCTCCTTGTGCCACGACTGCAGACTCTGATGGTCGGTGCAGACGGTGACGGGATGGAGGGCTATGTACCCAGCCCATTTCCTGAGAGCCATGACGATGGCATACGCCTCCTTTTCTGGGTGCGTCCATGTCCGTCTCTGGCCTTCCCCCAGGACTCGGCTCCAGAAGGCCACTGGCACGTGCCTCCCATCATCAAGCACTTGTTTCAACACAGCGCCAACGGCGTAGTCGGAAGCGTCGGTGCGCAGGACGAACCCTCGGTCAGGATCCACGAGGTGCAGACCCACTGCGGATAGCAGCGCCTGCTTCATCCCCTCAAAGGCACGGTCGGACTCATCACTCCAGACCAGAGCCTTCTTGGACCCCTTCTTGGTCTCCTCTCGGTTGCCTTTGAGCATGGTCGTCATGGGGGCTGCATACTCGGCATACATCTTTATATACCCCGAGTAGTGATTGCAGAACCCCAAGTACGCCCGTAGCTCAGAGACCGTTTTGGGCTTTTCCCAGTGCTCGATCGCAGCCACCTTGCCAGGTATGGGCTTCCGCTGCCCGTTCCCAACTACGTGGCCAGCGAAGACCACCTCGCTTACCGCAATGGTGGCCTTGTCACTGCTGCCCGTGAGTTTGTGCCGAACCAGAAGGTCCAGCACTCGAGTGACGTCCCTCTCATGTGCCTCCAGGAGCTCCTCATAGCTCATACTGGGGTCCCCGGACGCGATGATCACGTCATCCACGAAAGGGTCCGCACAGTCACGCACCGGCTCAAGCAGGTTCTCCAGCATCCGCTGAAAAGCCGCATTGCCGTTGGTAACGCCCATGGGCATCACCTTCCACTGGAGAGGTCCAAGTGGGGTGCTCATGGCTGTGCAGGCACGGGACTCCTCGGCGAGAGGCATCTGATCATAACCATGTTTCAGGTCAATCACCGTGAAGATCCTCCGCCGGTGTTGTTTTGGCAGCATGTCCTCAATGAGGGGCAGCGTATAGCTGTCATGCTGCGTTTGGGCGTTTAGGCCGCGGTAGTTGACCACGAGCCGCCACTCACCGGCCACCTTCTTGGGGACGACGAAGCACGGAGAGGCCCACTCGGAGTGGCACAGCTCAAGCCAGCCTCTCTCGATGAAATCACGGAGGATCTTCTCCATGGCTTCCTTCCTCTCGCCCCTCAGGGCAGACTCCCGGTGTCGATACACACGGGGGTTCTGCTTCAGTAGTATCTTGGCCTCGCCATACGGTCCACGTACCGGTGGGGGAAACACAGGTTTTCCGCTGAAGAAGGTCTCACCATACTTCTGCTTCAGCCTGGCCCTCAATGCCTGGATCTTGGGGCAATCATCGGACTCCGCCTTGGCTTTTCCGGGCACCTGGACCACTGTGCTTACTTGAGGGGTAGCGACCCCACTCGGTTTCGGCTCAGGTGGTCTTCCCAGGTGGCCCAAAGGGCCATCTCTGGTCTTGCCTCGGAACAAGTCACCATAGGTGGGCGGGTTCCCGCCGATTGGCTCGTCCTGGCTGGACATGTGGTCCAGCACCCTCTTTACGAAGATATTCCCATCATAGGAACCGGAGACGATGGAGTCCACTTCCGAACCAGGCTTTGTCCTGCCCTTTGCCCTCACGCTGGCTTCCCCAGTCGTGAAAGGGCTGATCCATGTACCCCTGAACCAGATCCAACTCCTCTTCAGTGAGGGGGTCCTCCGATTCTCCGATGTCAACAGGGGAAATCGCAAAGCATTGCCTCCATGGTTCCGCTATGATGCGGTTGACACACACGAAGTCCGTGGTGTCGGCCTGTTCAAGGCCCCCATCCACGTAGTGGAATTCCGTTGGCCATCTGTGGGGTGGCATGGGCTGTCCTTTAGCATCCTGATAGACACTCTCTCCAGCCGGTAGGACGACCTTGTTTAAGGTCATGTTGGTCAATGAGACCACCCAATGTCGGGTGCTTTCCTCCTCGGTGCATCCCATAGGAACAACCAGCACTGCCTTGGAGCGGTCCTTGCGAATCTTCGCTACCGCCCTTGGAATGTCCCATCGGGGGCAATGGATCCACATCAAACCCTGATGCGGACGCCAGTGCTTCTTCCACGCGGAGTCCTGGGCGCTCCAGTACTTCTCACAAACCCGAAGATGGGCGGAGGTTCCTGAAGAGAACGCATCCAGGGCCAGATCCGAAACTCCCAGGTCCGCGACCACTCGGCTCGCCACTTCTGGCATTACGCCGTACTCCTGGTTTGCCGGCCCAGTTGGCTCAGTGCCCAGCGCGGCCACTTCGAGCTGATTGCGTTCCGGGTGGATCCATTGGCATTCCACATGGTGCTCAGGTGACGAAAGCAACGAGAGCTCGTCGTCCTGGTACAGGGTCATGGAGGCCTGGGCCGGGAGAACGCCGGAGTCCGTCTCCATCATGAAGTCGTACCCAACGATCATGTCCCAGTCCATCTCGGCCTCGTAGAAGCGACCTTGCAGGAGGATTTCCTTGCCTAGGTCCGGGCGGCTCAGCTCACGGTGGTTCACGAACTGCAGCCCAATGGCCGCTTCCTTCGTGCCTCCCACCATGTACTGGCCGTTCGCCACCTTCAGCCTGACAGGTTTCCGACTGTCGGTCAAACACTCCGGCGGAAGTAGGCCAGCCTTGACCAAGCTGACCTGAGCTTCCGTGTCGACCAACACGTCGAAGACCTTCTCCACTTCCCCGCATAAGGCACGGACCTTAAGGTGCAACTCCCGCTCACGCCCCACACGGCGCACGGCGTGTAAGCTCAGGATCTCCGGCCGTTCCAGAAGCTCAACAAGCGACTGGTGCAGGTCGTGAACAATGGGCTCAGGCTGCCCATCTGCAGCATCCAGCTGCGGTCCGGGTGATCCTCCGATACTCTCGGATAGATCTTGAAGCACATCAAATACATTCTTGGTCGCGAAGGATGGACGGGTGCAAGGGTTCGTGCCTTCACTTGCCCTCACCCCGCCACCGCGACTGTCCTTCGCTTTGGGTGCAGGACCGGGCCTTCTGCCCGCGGCAGTCCCTCCGTGCTTATCTTCTCCCGACTGGGATGGTGTGGCGCTTCCCACGACAACATCCTGCGACCGCCCTAGCTGGGGCCCTTGGCTGCAGGGGCTCCGCTAAGGGGCGTCAGTTGTGGTAGTAGTAGGGGTACTCTCCTCCGCATCAACCTCGTTGACACCCTTCTTCTTTCCCCTTTTCCTACCCTTCTTGTCCTTGTCCTCGTTCTTGTCGTTCTCTTTGTTCTCCTTGTTCTTGTCGCCCGACCTGGGGACGGAGTTCCTCTTGATCTCCTGGATCTCCTTGGCCAACTCGGTCCCCACCGACATCAGCTTGGAGAGCTCGTCCTTGTCGACCTCCACTTTGGTCTCCCGGATAGCCGCGGGTGCACGCTTCTTCGACCCGTGCGCCTTCTTATAGGCCTCCGTGTCAGCCTGGTGGATGGGGCATGTCCGGTGGTCATGGTTGAAGCCTTGCTTCCTCCCATAAAACACGAAACAGCCCTGAGGGTGAGCTCGTATGAACTCCCCAAAGGACAGCGGAGGGTTGCCAATGCGACGGGGGTCCTTCTTCTCCTTCTCCTTCCAACCCTGCTGCAGGGGCTTCCAGCTTCCCCGGTTGCTCCCCGCGTTCAGGTTGTTGGCCACGAAGGCACAAACGGCCATCTCGGCGGGCTCATCGTCGTCGTCATCGTCGTCGAGAGCCACATCGCCATCCGCTCCCGCTGGGTCCATGGCAGCTTCCCCGCCATGCCCCTCGCCAAAATAGTTGACGTCGCGGTCGCCGGGCCTCAACCCGCGGGTGTGGTGGAGGTTCTGGTACTCCTTGAGTACTTCCTCTCCAACCCAGTCCAGGATCTCGTCGCAACTCATCCGGGCCGGGATGGCCTGCAGACGGATGGTCTCGCCGCTCAACTCACACTCATCAAGGCGCCACATCGCGGTCTTCTCGCGATCGCCCGTGACGGTGATGAGGAGGGCGTTCTGCAGGAAGTGCCGTTTGACATCCCGGGCCACGTTCTTCCTCGTCCAAGCCACGGCGTTCGTATGATACTCTTTGGGGAGCATCATCTTGACTGTGTGGTTGGACTTAGCCCTCTTTGCTTCCTCCTTGGTGACTCTTTTGATCCATGCTTCCGGCAGCATGGAGAGCAGGCGGGCCTGCTCGTCACCCTCCTTCCAGTCCTCCACGTTGCGGCGGAAGAGGGTGTATTGCCCCCGGAAGTCCCGCCAATCCCGTAGGCGGATCTCCCGACCATCATGCTGAAGCTTGATGGACTTCCACCGCTTGGCAGCCACCTGCGGAGCGTCCACCCGCTCCTGCTCGTTGAGCCACTTCTTGGCTTTCTTGAGGGTCTTGATTTTCCCCTCCTTGGTCGCCACGAGGTATAGCTCTTGGAGCACTTCCGGCAGGCGGTACCTGAACCGTTTGAAGACATATCTCTCCGCATCTGCGGGATCCATGTCTTCAGTGACGGTCACCCCCAAATCCCCCAGCTTCTCCAAGAAGCGGTCGAGGTTGAGGGGGTTGCCATCGTACATGGGGGGCTTGATGTCCTTCAGGTCTTCCCACACGGCGGCATCCGCGGCCTTAGAGACCATGAACGCCGGTCGCAAGGTCGACCGAGGTTCCCATCGGCGTCCCCCACGGACTCCCACGGCCGCCACTTCCATCTCCTCCACGGTATCCGTGTGCCTACGCCGTGGTTCTTCCATGTACGCTGAACCTAGATGTTCACGCCGTACTCCTTCCATGTATGCCTCCTCATCACGGCGCCGGCGGCTGCGTTCAGCGGCCTCCCGTTGTACACCACGCGGCGGGGTAATACCGAACTCCTCCAGGTCTTCCTCACCTCCGCCGACATCCCACTCCACGTCTCCTCCAGGGACCTCATCCCTGAGTCCACCATAATGCCTGCCAACCATTGGGATTGGCTCCGGGGCTGGTGCGGGAAGTCGGGGGCGTACCGGTGTCCGCGGTGGGGCACGGCGGTTCTGGTACTCCGCCCTGAGCCACTCATCACGCCACTCCTCACTGCCACTGCCGGGCGGCATGCGCTCGTTGCGGCGGCCCGCGCTGTGGTGAGAGGGGGCGCTGAGAGAGGGGGCACTGGCGCTGGGGCGACTCCTGGGGGCTCCGCCGGGGGCGTGGGGTCTGCCTGGACCTGGTTCAGGTCCCCAGCCGTCGTCCAACGAGCCAGACTCCAGGGGTGGGTCGTCGCTGCCGACGCTCCCACGGCTTTCCAGCTCGTCCAACCTCTGCTGCAGGCCGTTGATGACCTTGTTCAGCAGCCTGGTCTCGCCCCTGGCGATGTCCAGCTCCTTCTGGGCGGCAGTGGCGACCTTGGCGATCTTGACCATCTCCGTCTTGGCGATGTCCAGCTCCTTCTGTGCGCCCGCGGCGACCCTGCCCGTGTCTACCTCGCGCTCGAGGGACTGGACCCTCCTGCGGAGGTGGACAATCCACCGCCAGGTGGCATCCGGGTCACCGTTCCCTGGTGGGTCGTCGGGGTCCCCAGGGGGTCCTCCAGGAGGGCCTCCGCCAGGTCCGCCTCCGGGGGGTCCACCTTGTGGGCGCCCCCCAGGGGGTCCTGATGGTCCTCCGCCAGGGGGTCCCGGTGGGTCTCCGGCGGGTCGCCTCGGTGGGTCCGAGGATGGGGGCTTCTTCGTGTAGTCGAAGTCCATGTCATCATCCTCGTCCATGTCGCCCCACCTGGGCGTCTCGGTCTCGCACGCGGAAGACTCCGAGCTCTGGTAGGGAGGAGGAGGATCCTCACCCTCACCCTCCGGCTCCATGGGGACGTCTCCGCCTCCTCCGCCAGCCACTCCTCGGCGATGTCCGCGGCCTCGTCCATCCCCGTCGCTGGCGGTGAAGAAGGGGTCCGAGTCGTGGGGGTATCCGCCCGCTGGCCTCCGTGACCTCTCGGGGGTCTTCCCCGTACCCCTCCTCCGTCGGTAGGCGGTGGGGCCACTGCTCCCACTGCTGCCCGTGTCGACCTACCAAACAGAGAAGACACTGTGCAACGCCTCCAGAACGGATGAGATGAGAGGATCAGTCCCAGCGATGGAGATATCGTCAACGTGAACGGCTGCCCATCCACAAAGAGTCTCATGATCCTGAAAAAGGTATATTGCGAGGTCAAACGGCACCACAATCGCACCAATAGACAGCATAGCCTTGTGCAGCGCCTGGTACCAGTGCAGTGGAGCGTCCACAAGCCCGTACACCGCCTTCCGCAGCTTTAACAACTGCCCCGGTGCATGCAACTCCTGTGGTGGCCGTACATACACCTCACGCTGCAGGGCGCCTCCTTGTAAAAAGGCAGTGGAAATGTCCACAGCGATCGCAGCCCATCCTCGATAAGAAGCCACCGTGAGAAGCACACGCCAGGACGACTTGGAACACGTGGGAGAAAAGGTATCCAGGTCTTGCTGACCCGCCTCCTGAAAACCCTGCACAACCAACCGCGCCTTCGGCTTCAGTGAACCATCGTCCTGCACCTTGTCAACAGGAACCCACCGACACGATATCGCCTTCTGCCCATTGTCTGGTACCAGGTCATACACATGACAAGCAACCCAGGATGCCAACTCCTTTTGCTTCGCCACGACGAAAACCAGCGATTGTGCCCTTTCAGGTGTCACCTCCCTCATGCGACGACGCGCAGAGCGATGCGCCACATAGCAATATGAAAGGAACACCTCACCCGAGACAGCAGGAGGTATCACAGATGTGTGACGTTGCCAGACCAACTCAGGAAGACCAGGTCCCTACCTCGTAAGCACGGACATCGCAGCCCTGGCCCGCGAACGTGTCACTACAGCTTCCCTGTCATCTCTCATCCGTCGCAGCTCAGCAACCTCCTCCGCGCTCAGCTCATTCCCCGCCTCGTCAACGAGCAACTCTTCAAACTCCTGTTGCGCTGCATCAGGCACTGCCACAGGCGCAACCCCGGGACCAACGTCAGGAGAGCCAAGCACCGCTGAAGCAGGTGTGCAGTGTAACAGAGGTACGCGCCTCACACTCCCGCCGTGGCGTAACACGACAAAGTCACCGTCAGCACCAATGACCACAGCCGGCCCATGCCAAGAATCATTGCCTTTCTCAAGTGATTCAAAGTAAAAAACCGTATCGCCAGTCACAAGCTCAACCTTACGGTTAGTAGACGGCCGACTACGCTTCGCCAGCGAAACCTTCGCACGAACATCCGCTGCATGAAATTTCTCTCGTGCACGATACATAGCATCCAAGAACTTCACCATGTAGTGGCCCACATGATCAGAAGGCACAGGTGTTTCGGCCAGAGCAGGTAACTTCGCAGCCACAAAATCAGGCCAGCGTGAAGACACCCCATACACCAATTGCTGAGGTGAAAAACCTCGATCCGGCATAGGATGATAGTTCAACGACATGCATGCCACATCACACGCATCTTGCAATGACAGAGTGTCATCCGCCTCCAGAAGTAACTTCACGGTATGTCTCAGTTGATAATGGTGCCTCTCCACACCTCCCAAAGACCAATGTGAACCACCCGGCGCACAGTGCAGCGTAATGCCATAACGCTCAGCGAACATCCTGATGAGCTCATTGTCAAACTCCTTCCCCAAATCAGTGTACAACAGCACCGGAGAACCATAGTACTTGACCCACAGATGCAACAACGAATGACACACGTGTGGGGCTGACTTGTCACGAAGAACAGGACAATGTCGGAGGCGAGTGAACAAACAGATGACGTGCAAAACAGGCTGTCCCCGAAGATACCAGAGATCCGCACCCGTCTCGTAATTGAAATGCGGTTTCTTCGGCATGGCCACCAAAGGATGCCTTGGTGCCTTCTTCCGCTTTTCACAGGATTCATATACCAATCCCCGTGTTACAGACCGAAGAAGAGGGGCATCTCGATCCGGATACGCCAGAGCCAACTGTTCAACCAGAGGAGGAAACGCTGCATGCCCGAGCTTGGTATGTAAGGCCAGCAATTCCTTGCGCGCCAGCCGTTCATCGCCCCAAGACTCAGCAGCGAACATCGAATACGAGTGTCCAACCGGCAGGGAAGCTAGTCACAACGACGCACGATGCGATGAATCCCAAAGAGACAACAAAAGATGTCTGGACGGAGAGACATCACAACGAATCGTAAAATCGCCACCACCCAAGTTTACAGTAACCGTGTTGTTCGCCGCGTCAATGGTCATGCGCATTCTCGCCATAGATCGCCGGCCAATCAACAGAGGTGGTTCCCCAGAAACCACGTGCGTACGTATAAACTGCACGCGACCACCAATCTGTACTGGTAAGTGTACTCACTTCACAAGCTTTGCTCCGAATCTTTGGGTCGTGGGATCATTGATCTTGGGTGTACAAACACGATGTGTTGGGTATTTTGGCTCGATCACTATCTGCGCAAGCTTGGACCAGATGGCTCTGATGTTCGTCGGAGTGACACCAATGCGTGGTTTGTGTTTGGGGACGGTGGCACGAAGTCAGCGCTCTACAGGAGAAGACTATGAACCAGACTGCGCCATCAAACACACACCAGGGTTGTGAAACAAATCAGCAGTGGTGTCATGACCAACCACCGAGAAAACCTCACGCATGCCAGCCCCACCAGACTTGCTCTCAGCGGTTGGCACCGCACCCGAAGACCCTTCCTCTTCCGTCGACGCCTCTTGTGCCATCAGGGTCGAGGCTGACGTCGTCTTCTCAGGACAATCACGTTGAACATGCCGACGCTTCCCGCACTTCCAGCAGGTAACCCGGGACCCACTCTGCGCGTTAACCTTATTTCCGGTTGGTGTTTTGTTGTTCCCCCGCCGCTGCGCCTCAGCCCCAAACATGCAATCGATTGGTCTCGACGTCGACGCGCCTGGAAATAGCTGTCTAATAGCAACCAGCACCTGCGAGAAAACCAACGACCGACCTGTGCTCGCGACTACCATCGCCCGCTGATCCGCATTCAGGTTGGAGTTCAGCAACGCCAGGGTCCCCGAAAATCGCTCATCCAAGACAATGCCAAAATTCGCAAGACGATAGACCAGCATATCCAGCCGATTAACCCAGGTAAGCAGGTCCTTGTCAGCTCGCTTACACTCCAGCAGCCCAACAACCGCCTGAAGTATATTGTCTGCAGTATCTCCACCGTACGCCCACTCTACTATCCCAAGTAGTCCTTGAAAGCTTTGATCAGTACGAAGCGCGTCCAGTGGCATCTTCGCAGCGACAATGCGCGCCGCACGCCCTCGTAACTTCGTAAAAACCTGAACATTGCGTGTCGACACTGCAAGCGTACTCTCTGCATGCCACGCGACGACCTGTACGCGCCACGCGTGAAACTCGTGTAAACCAAGCTTGCTGTCCACTGCCTCGTCTTCAGAACCGAACATCGGACAGTCGAGTCGCGAAGGAGATCCAGAAGACATCGGAGTGGGTAACGTATTCAAGCGATGCAGTAAGTGGACGTTGTCTTGTTGAACTCGTTGCTGCTCAGCCTGCAGAGAAAGCACCTGTGCGTCGAATGCTTGCTTCATGTCATGCAGAACTTGATTTTGCTGAAACAACTGTCTTTGCAACGTGCCCATAGACGTGTTCAAATCAACCGGCGCAATCCCAGTCACACCATCAGGAGGATACAACAGAGTGTGGCCAGAAGGTCCTGCCCCAGGAGTATAAGTAGGATCCAGATCATCCAAGGTAAGTCCAGCCATGGAATAGTGATGCTACCAGTGTTGAAATTTTCCTTGGCTCTTTTCAATAGCAAACAATGCAGTGAATTCCAGGAATGATCTCTCACTTGAGTAGTGACAATTCAATGTGTCAACAAAACACCAACCTAAAAGGTTGCAAGAAGAATAATACAAAAGCCTTTTTGAACCTTATAAATTGATATAAAAACATTCGTAAATCATGCAAAAGCTCATTTTATATCAATGTCATAGATTAGGAACATCCCATGCTGAAATGGATTTATCGCTTTTAGGAAATTGCATGGATGGCATCCGGGAATCGAATCTAGGATTTTACAATGCAAATCCCATGTTCCGCCAATTATAATAACACATCCAGCTGATGAATTTTCATCTCAATTCATTATAGATCAACAGATAATATTGTCTGAACTCAGAAAACAAGTGCAATACAAAGTTTTCCATAAATTCGTGTTTTCCTGTTTCATAATTCTTTTGTTCATTTGTTTTGAAAATGACGGGTTTTGATTGTTTCTTTTGCTTTTGGTGATTTGTAGAATGTAGTTTTGCTAAATCAATGCTTTGTTTTGCCTTCCATGAATGGTCATCTACCTGTTGGTAGCTATCAAAACACTTGTTGACCAAACATGGAAGCAGTGAATCCTTTCATTCCCGTTTGTTGCATTCACCGTCCATCAGCAAATACGTCACAAAAATACAGCACTAAATGTGCACATGAATGCATTAGGGCCAATAACACAAACAACCTAAAACACCGTGGGCGAAAAGCGGCACATTCTCACCCCAAATGAAATTATCGTGTTGTTGTGGTCCCCTTTTTCTTGGATTTGTGAGTGATTCGAAGAAGCATTCGGGTAAGGAAGTCTTTAAGATCATCATTTGAAAAGAGGTGTCTTCCCAATCCAAGATGAAAAATATGGATAATGTGGCTCGCATCTGCGCATTGTTTGTCGAAGAGCTTCACAGTACTTGTTAACCACATTCAAACCTCACTGTTGCATGTGTGCCGTGATGGCAAAGATCAAGGTAGATTTTGGTGTTTTTTGACAAGGCACCTAAAAGAAGCATAGGATGACTGCTATGCGAAATTTGCATTTATATTAGGTAGTGTAGGGGATGTGCTATCATTTGGACCAACGACATGAAGAAACATCTGACGTTGGAGTTTTTTTGAAACAAATAGGATGGTGTAGATACTTACTTCTACTGGAACAGCCAGCTCTGTTACTTACGTCTAGCGGCCCTTATGATATTCCGGTAGACGTAGACAATTCTACTAATGTCTAGCGGAATAGGTGTTACGTTTAGCGGAATATTATAACCGGACCAAACTTAACACTATAATATTCCGCTAGACGGGTCGCGACATACATCCATCCAATAGATTTGAAATCTCTGGCGCTCTGAGCGACTTAGGTCTCCCAGGCACGCTACAGCGTCCTCCACGTTCTCTACATCGTGTTAGTCCCGCTTTTCCCGTTCTGAAAGGTACAGCATGTGGTACAGATTTGACGCATTTGGCGGATTTTCACAAGAATCAACAAGATTGCGTCTCAATTTGGACTGAGATGGAAGGAATGAAACAGTTGAAGAGAGGGAGAACAAGGACAAACGCTGTCTACAGGTCTTAAGTGAACAGAAAAACATCAGCGTGAACAAAGTTAGGCTAAGCCGTAAACAGATCTTGAAGGAAAGAGAAGAGATCACAAATACATTAACCCAAATTGTCCTAGAATGAACAAATCTCCGCGGATTAAGGTGAAAGGAGGCGGAGCGTCTAGAACCGAAACGACTACTGCCTTCGTTTAGACTTAGGTCAATATATAATGTTGTTCTTTCAGCTCAATTGTGCTTTCCGGCACGTTTATTCGCGAGCATCCAACAGATTCCAAGAACATGTTGGTCTGATGATGATGCATCATGATGGGAGATGAAGGCGCTGAATCAATGGCCTGTAACGCGCCGAAGGATAGCAAGAGGCGCTTTACAGACAGTATATAACTAAATAACACCGAATATTCCTTTACTCTTTTATGTTGTACATATCCAGAGCGGCAGCGGTGTCAATGGACTTGGACAAGGCCAATCATTCGACTGAGTCCAACAAGACACTTGGATTCACCATTTTTGACCTGAAACTGAGAGATTCAGCTTACATTGGCGTGCCACAAAAATACACCGAAGGTTACGGGTCCTCAGAGGTTGCTGTTACAAGTCCTTAGAGCCTCTGTTTGAAGGTTGCCTGAATTATTGACATCGTAGTTTCCTGCAACAATGGCAGAAGGAAGGACAAACCTGAGGAATTCTGTGATGGGCCAGACTGCCTTCTGCAGAGTCGTCGCGTGTGCAGTATCCGAGATAAAGTGTTACTGTTGTTTCACGTCGGATTTGGGAACTGGGATTACCAGATTGTATAATTATTCATTGTTATCTATGCTATTCGCAGACACCCATGTGATTGGACTTATTTGCTGTCAGGACATTGTCCTTGTGGGTATTATCAGTATTGGCGCTGCACTTGGGTATTGGGGTATCAGAGGATTCCTGGTTGTCGGAGCAGAGATAGATTACTTCAAAGTGTCACCCACTAAACAAAGGGCATAACATGACAGCAAATCCGTGTTCATGGGTTCAGGGATCCGTTCACCCAGAGGAGGAATCACGGGTGGCGGCCCGTGTAGCGTGCATGGTGGCAGCTGTAGCCGTCAATCCGGAGACTGCGGCTCAACAGTTGTCAACAGAGAGGTTGGCTCTGCAGAAGCGTTTATGGGAGCAGGGCCGTTGGAACAAGCTTCATCACTTGGAGCTCGATCTGGCACAGTGTAAAGAGTCGTTTGCTTGGGACCTTCAGCGGCACTCGACTCACCAACATCACTTTGAGCAGGATCGAGAGCGCCTCATATCATCTAGCAAGGCTACCCTTCTGCGGTTGGAGGCAAAGTTACAACCGCTGAGGGCTGAGTCGCCGTGGGAAACTGCCGTTCGTGAGCTTTTTGAGCACGAGGCTGAGCAGCGGCTGGATGTCATGGGTTGGGAACAGTTTGGCTCTACCGACCTTCGTTGTGATTTTCTCAGGAAGTGTCAGCGGCTGTTGGCAGCGCCATCATCACGGCCTACGGCAGAGGCTGTGACTGACAACGACCTGGAAGCCTTCGTCCTCTCAACAGCCCGATCAGCACCTTCATCCGCGTCGCCGAGTTCAACATCAGGCACAGCGCTACAGGGGTCCCTGAGATCGTTGCTTTCTCCAAGTCCAGCACCTGCAGGGACATCGACGGCACAAAGGAGTTCTGCAGTGAAGCCCTCTAGCTCTCTAACGCCTTGTACGTCAACACCATCAGCAGCGACACCGTCCTCGTCAGCGCTATCAGCAGCATTGCCTTTCTCAACGTCGACACCTCCAGCAACGCTGCCTGCTTCTGTCGCGGCCTCGTCTTCGGCGCCATCTTCCTGGTTGTTGGCAACCGCCACCTCCATCTTCGCCAGATCCGCCAGCGACGCTGCCGCCGGCATCAGCGCCATCGCCGGCGCCTGCATTGGCACCAGCAGGGATGCAGCCTGCTCTGGGGTCCAGTAAAAAGACCCACAGGGGTACACGCAAGAGACGGAGGCCTTTGAAGGTTTTTCAGGTACATCTTTGGTTGGCTGCGGGATCAGGGCAGCCATCGCGGCCATCAGAGAGTTCTGAAAATGATGCTAGGCGTATGGCCTCATCCCACCCTTCATTTGCGCAACATTTGAGTGTTCGGCTACACGTCTGCCAGTTGGCGGTCCCTATGTACAGTAGCGGCCATCTCTGTTCTTTTAAGTGAAATTGCGGGCCAGACCTCTGTTTTTTCAGCAAGATCGTCTGTCAGCGGGTGTCAAACAGTCTATTTTGACTGTCAGTTTCAGTGTCCGCCTGGTCTGCAGTGACATTTGGGCGTCTGCGTGGGTTGCTTGTGCCATGTGCGCGCCAGGAGTTGCCTGCCCGTTCTGTGTGGGCGCGCCACTTGGTGCCAGTGTGCTGCTTGTGCGCGCGCCGCTGTGGGGGATGATCGCCCCGTGGTGTGTGGTGCCGGGGTAGTTTGAGAGCGGGTGTGCGTTACCGACTTGCTGGGTGTGTGCGAGCCTGTGTCGTGCCAGGAGGGGCAACCGTGTTTTAAGTTGCGTGTGGGCACGCTTCAGTGTTCCGTTCTTGTGTCCTAGGGCACTCTGGCCCATGCCTACTTCGTTTTCATCCCCTCCACCCTGGTGTCGGGTCTTGTGGGGGGGGTGTGATGGGCCAGACTGCCTTCTGCAGAGTCGTCGCGTGTGCAGTATCCGAGATAAAGTGTTACCGTTGTTTCACGTCGGATTTGGGATCTGGGATTATCAGATTGTATAATTATTCATTGTTATCTATGCTATTCGCAGACACCCATGTGATTGGACTTATTTGCTGTCAGGACATTGTCCTTGTGGGTATTATCAGTATTGGCGCTGCACTTTGGGATTGGGGTATCAGAGGATTCCTGGTTGTCGGAGCAGAGATAGATTACTTCAAAGTGTCACCCACTAAACAAAGGGCATAACGTAAAGGTAAATTCGAGGATCTTGTGCCTAAATCTTGACTTTGGCTTCAGCATCAACACTGATAAAGGTACTATCTGAGTTGGTGGCGACGTAACTAGTGCGGCCAAAACTACAAGGGGTACCTGTAGGGGAGAAGGTTGCTGCGCGGCGTTTTTGTATGTACAGTTGCTTGCATCTGCACGAGTAGCCAAATTTCCAAAGATGCACAGACCAACATAGTCAAGATTACCCCGGATCTGCCTGAATTAAGCCTGAGTTTGGTTTTTTCTGGACACGGCAGCATACTCCGTGGGCTCCGGCTCGGAATGAGACGAAACGCAACCGAACGGAGACTAAAGAAAAAATGATTGACATCAGATTATCAAACATTCTCAATTCTCCATATCAAGTCGTAATCAGCAACAATGAACAGTGGATTAATCAGAATGCAATGTTTTCCACACTGTCCGAAACCTGACCTTGTAATAATTGGTCCACAGGGAGAGGCTGGAGCTTTTGAAGGAGTTGGACATGCAAGGTTTTCGAACCTACACCCTTAAGCCCTAGCAACGAGTGCCAAATTAGGGCGCTAGCGACTCAAGTCTTCCAATGCCTCCCTCAATTTCGGCCAAGCACGAATGCATGTGACCACCAACCTCTCTGGTGGGGCACGCGTATGGCTTGGTCGCTGTAAATCAGCAGCAGAACTCGAAGCTCGGTCTTCATTTCGCTCGCTGGGTAGGTTGACCGCCGGAGGGGGGATTGGCGGGTCAATCCTGGAATGTGACGAATGCGAGCCATAGAAGGGTGGATCTCGATTCACCACAGGTCTTTTTTCGTTGTCCTCAACCTGTCTGTCTGGTTTGGACGGAAAATCCGTTAGGAGTACACCAATTTCTGGCTGCTTCTCGAAGAAGTCAATGAACCCCTTGGTGTATCCATGCACAAAAAATGGGCTGGTTCTTAGTTGTTGTGACTGGAATCAAAGTGCCTCCACTCACACAAAAACTTCCATTAGCCTTTTTCAGCACCTTGTGAGTAAGCAAAATCACTACCATGTGTTTCTTGGGGTACTTGATCCAGGCCTAGCCCCCCTAAAAGCTTTTTGTTGATGTTGAGACTAACGTCATCATTTTTATCACTCTTTTGGAGTTTGAAGTACACGTTCTCAAACTAACTAGGGTTATAACCCTAGTCCCCCATGAACTTCACCCCTACCACTCAACTGAGCGGAGGTATCTTCCTTCATGGAGCTAATACAAAAATACAGTAGGCACTTCATGCCTAAGGCCTTGGAGGTTAAGCCTAGTGGTCCTCCACCTCAAGACCCCCATACTCAACTGATTCTACCACTTATTGTGGTTCTACCTTTTACTTGATTCTGAATTCAGTTGCTTGGCACTGCTGGCCAAGCCATATCCTCTGTCTCGGCCAACTCCTATGCCCCAAATTCCTAACCAACTCAATTTTATTCAAAAGAGTGCACATGAAGTGCTTGCTGCTACCTTGGAGGCCTGTGGCATGCCAGTTTTCACTTAAAAATCATTTCCTTTATCCATTTGTGATTAAATCTTTGTACTTAAGCCTCCTTTGTCTATCTGCAGCCCTTCTGTGATACACTGGATTTCAAAACTATTCATTGATTCGATCCACATCTTATTCTTGCTCTACTTGCTGCATTCGTCCTGTTTTTCAACAGCAAAACCTGCAGGATTTCATCAAACCTATTAGGGCATAAATCAAGGATATCTTTCTGGTAGCAGAGGCTTCCCTTGAGAACCTTTCGAACCGACTCTGAGAGGTACACCAGCCAAACCCAGCAAACAAAATGTCCACACCATCAGTGCAACTGTCCTCCAGGACTTGGCCAATTCGGAGCGCACAAGTACAACTGGGCAGTGGGCCCATCTCAATGAGTGAGCCCAAGTTCAGAGTTGCACCTGGGTCTCAAGAAGATCCAGGTCACAGAAGGGCGGAACAAGAAACACCCAGAGAAAAAACCTTAACCACTGAGGCCTTAGCGGCCCGTGCTGACAGCCCGCAGCACCTCCGCATGCGAGTTGCTTTCTCCATCTGCCGCTCAGCCTGCCCTGCATCTTCGTCTACGGCAGTGGAAGGCTCTAAAGGACAAGACCAATCAAGAAGGAGAATGGACGAGTACCTGCTCCACGAAGAGTACTACAAGTCCGTCCGAGGGGAAGATGGAGAGGAAGCTCTCGAAGCCCTGGGGTCACCACCAAAAAGCGGACACGGGGTCCTCTTATTACTCCGGCCCACCTACGGACCTGGCCGACACTGTATCTCTACCCAAACACCCGAGAGGGTCTGCTTGGCGTCCAGAGCTACCAACAACCATCAGAAGCCCCGAAGTGTGCCCAGCTTATGTGGAGGATTCCCATCACCCAGGGCCAACCTATGGTGCCCTGGAACGTACGGCCGAACTACTGGCCAGGCTGCTATTTGGGTCCGAAGATCCGGATGTGACAGCCCTGTCTGAGGCTGTCAAGGCCAAATTGGATATCACTGAACCCTTACCCAAGCCAGTTTTGGCTCACCCTCACCCGGACTGAGCACGCTCGCTGATGATCTCAAACGATCAAGGGTTTCCAGGTTACTACCCAAGGTCACTTGCCCCAGCCCCTTTGATCCCCGTGCTAGAACAGTCCCAATCGCTGAGCTACAGGACGTGCCTGTGACTGAGACTGAGAAAAAGGGGCTAACAGCTCTGGCGCCTCTCACTGGCAGACCACCCCCCCCTTCAGACCAAACGTCAGAGGGTGGGAAGAGTGGCAAACCCATTGCCAAGGCGAACATCCAGCTGGAGTTGCCGGAGTTCGACCCTAAAAATCTGCCCGAATGGGCAGAGGAATTCGCCGAGTTTCTTTTGCTGACTGGCCAATCTCATGTGGATGTGGCCACAAAATGTTCACTTTTGAAACATTCATGCAAAAACAAAATTTTTGCAACAACAGGTGAAACAGATTGTAAAAACCTGTTCTACTTGAGCTGAAGTCTTCCAAAGATTGGAGAAAACTTTACCCGGCTACGAAACAGACCTCAGTGTACGCACACAGATTGAGGACCTTCCTAGGCTCCCTGAATATCCTTCCGCTGCGCGAGTCTCTGAGTGTGTGAGCGACCTGGAGGATCTGTTCTCACGAATGAACGTGGGTTCCTATGGACCGACGGAACCCCACGTGTGGCTTGTGAGTAAAATCCCTACACGTACATGGGACAATTGCCCCTCCACCTCAGAGAGGAAGAGTCGGACCCATACGTACGATGATCTTGTGGACTTCTTGGGGTCAGCAGCGTCAGGAGAGAGAGAAGTAGCAGGCGCTGATGAGCGCCTCTTCGGGTTGGGGGTTCCACCTTTGGCACCCCCCTTGCCTCCTCCTTTACCACCCTTGTCCCCATTCTGGGGAGTTCTGGTGGGTGTTTGGGCTTTCTGGCGTTCAGGCTCCTGCCGTGTGTGTTTGTCACTGTCCCGTTTTTTTGATATGACGTTCGTCCTCGTAGTGACGACGGGTGCCACAATACCCACAGGTGATGCTACACCTGAAATGATCCTGATGTATCACTGTTTTCCCAGCTTTGGTGTGCTGCTGTCTTTTCAGTTGCAGCACACAACCACTGCGATGGTCGCAGTCAGGGGCATGACAGGGCTCTCTCTTGTCATTGACAGGTTTACAGTCGAAGAGTGGGGGTGCACCGGCTTCAGGCTTAACCTCACTCATGGCACCTAGGTTACCCCCCCCTTTACCACCACCCTTGTTGGCGTTAGTGGGGTTTTTAGGCTCTTTTCCCTCGCCACGTTCAGGGGTAGGGGTGGAATCTCTACCAAGGTGTCTCTTGAGGAATGTTTCCATATGGGAGTCATTCTCTCTCTCAAGGGCCAGTTCGATGAGCAGACGCCCACAGGGGGATAACGCCTCCTCTGAGGGGTCTAACTCCAAGAAAAGGCGACTTGCCTTGATGGCCAAGTCTCTCAGGGCTGCTGGGGTTGATGTGAAATTCCCTGCTGAGGAGTAGGGGGGCGGCTCTGAAGAGGAGGACTTGGTTTTTTGGATCCTCGTGAAAATCGGGGTTCAAGTTTTTCGAGCAGTGCTTGACACCGGCGCGACACGCTCTATAGTGGCCCGGCGCCTGCTAAAGACTTTCAAGAAAACTAAGACAGTGGCCATAAGAGTAGGGGATGGGCGAACCATCCATTCCTTGGGGGGGTGTGGATGTGTCTATTTGTCTTGGCGACGAAACGGTGACGCAACACTGCAGAGTGTTGGACACTGACGCCTTTGACATCGTCTTAGCACCAACTTCCTGCGAAGAAACCCCCAGGTTGTAATGTTATCACTCCAACGTCCCTATTCTCTCCCTAAATTATCGTCTCAAGGTCAAAGCCGTTCTACTCAACTCAACCCTACTCAATCTGTCAATTGAACAGAATTGAATAAAATTGAACATTGACAAAATTGAACACAGAGCACGCCGACATTTTGCGCTTGCGCGCTCAGTCAACAGGACGCAAATAGACGTCATGTAGAGCCACAGAGAGCTTGAAAGCTCATAAAAGTTGAGGACTTCACAGTGTGTGGTGATGAAATACAATCGTGTTCATGTAGGTTAATTGTGTCTTGCCCAAAATTGCTGTGCGCACTATTGACGGTGGTGCGCGCTACTCATGTTCAATTTTTATGTGTAGATAATAGCCTCTCGCAACATCTATGAACGTCATGGTCTCCATGATTTCCTATTAATGCAACACGTGCAACTTCCATCTCTGATGATGACATTGTTGACGTGCTTGCAAACCTTTTCATACAATCACCACGATACCGCAACCTTCTAAAGAAGATGTGTCATACAGCCCATGGTGGTAATATCGTTCAAAGTTGTACACAAGAAGCGTTGACCGACCATGGTACACTTATTTGCACACCTATACGTGTGGTAGAGCTCATTGTGGATTTGAGGATGCCACGTACGAGGTATCCTATCCTACAAGAGTTCATAAGTGAATTCGGTCACAAATTTACCCAAAAGCTCCGTGTACAATGGTCTCCACGCTTACCTTCGTTGAAGTCCGTCAACGATAAGTGGAAGGAATTGTGTAGTGAAATGCGGCTAGAGCCTCCAAACCGTACTACACAGGACGGAGCTATTGGAATATCATGGAGTATCCTAGAGGTCGTCAAATTTATACAACGACATAAGGTGTTACATAGTGAATGGGATACTTCCATGCCTTTGACCCTTATTGTCCGTGGGGATGCATTCCCCGTTGCGGGCACTCAATGGTCCCAATTATGCATAACATTTGCTAATTGGGGCCAATTGGCCCGGAACGTGTCACACCAGTTCATCATTGGTGTGGCATATTGCGATGACAAGGATGCTACAATCCTTGCCAACCTTTGGGAAACAAATATCAAGGTATGTGTTACGATGCGTCCTTCGTGGTTATTCACATCCGATTGTTCAATTGACGAATTGAACTTTCAACTCGTTGAATTGAACATTACAACTTACAATGCACCTTCTTCTCTTTCTAGTTGTTGCAAGCTCTCATTGACGGTGCAACATTTGAGTGGTTCGGGAAGAAGGAGCATTGCAAAGTCTGGTTCGGAGGTGACGAGCCGTGGTTGCGACAATGGTTGAGATTATTGGAATATTGGGAGATCGCTAGTATATATACATTTGCCATTTGGCAAAGGGCCGAACATAAGTTCATCACGGATGCCATTTGGCGTACCAATGCCACGGAAGCCACATACCAAACGAGTGGTGGTCCTTGTATGCAACGACGTGGTTGTATGAGGCCGCCACTCATTTGTTTAGACCGTTGGCGATTTGTACAGGCTATCCTCCATGGCCTCATGGCCATAGGTCGTTCCATTTGTACATATACAGAGGATTCCGTTGAGAACTATCATGATAGTAAGGCCATTGCTATCAACAAAATTTTGAAAAGGTGTAGAGTACGGTGGTCCTTAGGCAAGACCCCCAAGCCAACTGGTGAGTGTACATGGAGGCTCATGCTACATGCATATGCATGGCCTCTTATTGCACAATGGCTTGGTATAGTTGGCACTTGTGCCAACAAGAGTGTTGAGGACATGTGTTGGCCCCTATGCCACTTATATAGCACATGGAAAAATGATGAAGCCATTCATCATTGTCAACGTGTGGTTGCTAACCTTTGAACCCATATTGCTCCTACAAGTGCACCGCACTATTTGTATTTTTTTGAGTTTGTGTGCCCCACACTGCTCCCTAAACTAGGTAAGTTTGGGCTTGGCATATTTTGTCAAGATAGTGCCGAGTCCCTTAACCATCTTTTGAAAAGCATTTTTCTAACCATGACTAACCGCGGAGGCTCAACACAAGTTGATACAGCACTCCCTCCTGGTGTAGCAGATCGTTTTAATAGAGAGAGTTTGGCAATGAAGCAAACTCTTCAATATACATTTCTCTATTTTCTTGTTCCGATTATTGCACGCAACGAGGCCCGTTGGGCACAATGCACGAACCAAAAAATTGTGGATGCCGTATATGCGTGGTAGCATGCAGATAATAGTGAATCGGAGGATGAGGTGGGGGAATGAGTGGGTGTACGATATACACTTTAAGCTATTGCGTTCTCTCTTCGAAGGGGCATGATGGACCCGCTTGGGCAAGTGCTAGCCCAAGCACTATTCGGGTCCGCGGAGTCTCCACAACGGCACCAGGTGTGTGGGGATGTTTCCTGTGTGTAAGTATTGCGATGTTGCATGCATGTGGGTATGGCAATGTTTCCTGCGTGTCCGTACGTATGGCGATGTTTCATGCGTGTGTGTCAGGCCCAAAATTTCATCACCCAATGTAGGCAAGCATGCGTGTAGCGGTTTGGTTATCACTTTGTTCAATTGAAACTTCAATATAGTCAATTGAACGTTCAATTGAACGAAAGAGTTTCAATTTTGTCAATTGAAGAGTGCGGTGCCGGTGCGGTGCATTTTCGTGGCGGATTTCGTCTGCGTGTTTTGTCTCATTGTTGTTGTGAAGATGAAGTGGTCCTACAAGAGCCACAGCCTGGTCCTGGGCTGTGGCCTTCGTCGCGCGATCGCAGCAGAAAAATAATACAAAACTAAGAAAACGACGCACCGCCAGCAAAAATAAAGCGAAAAATCGTTTTTTCCGACCTCAGAAACCCCCCAAAAAATTTTACGCCGCTGTTTGGCGAGGTCGCAAAATTTAGGACACTCACGAAACAAAGACGAACAATAGAGTCGCGACGGCGAAGAACCTGAGCGTTGCATGCTCCAAAACACCTAGCAAAGTGCGTGTCCTAGACGCTAGGGACTTGTGCGCGCTCCACAAACAAAGAAGAAGAAAAGAGGCGAACACCAAAAACCAGCAAGCCACGACGACGAAGACAAGAACAAAGCGAGCGCCGAGCCACCTAGCAAAGTGCGTGCCATAGGAGCTAGGCGACATGTGCGCGTCAAAAAAAAAAAAAAAAAGAGAGAAGGAAACGCAACAAAAAGAGAAACACCAAACCACAAACAAAAAAGACGCGACCACGGACCACGGGAAAAACGAGGTATGGCAACCAAGTATGTTACAGCCCCATGCGTCATACATATCGTATCCACCGCTACATATACGTGGATGAGAAAACCAAGTATGTTGCGAAGGAGGGCGCCCAAGGGACAACACCGCACGCAAAAAAAAAAAAAAAAAAAGAACGACGAACCGCCACGCACGTCAAAAGGCACGCCCGCAAACACAAACCACAACCATATATCTCCCATATTTTTCCTCCATAGGCCCCGACCGCCGCGAGAAAAAAAAAAAAATTTCCACAAGAGCGCAAAAGGTATGGGGCGGCCACGGACAAAGGGGAAACAATGAGAAGGCGAACAAGCGAACGTTCACCAACCACGAGGAAACAACGGTACGGCGAGCAAGTATGTTAACGATACGAGGGAGGGCGCCAAAGGGACGGACCACGCACACACGCACACACATAAACAAGACCGCAAGGAGCGAGAAGACGGAGACAAGAGCAAGGAAAAACAAGGTATGAACCCCACACCGCCCCGCCCGCAAACACACACACGCTCTCGCTATAGGGAATGACCACGTACCGCGGGGAAACAATGGTATGGAGGTATGACGAACAAGTATGTTAAAAATGCGAGGGAAGGCGCCAAGGGGACGAAAACACAAACGCACACAAAGCCGCAAGATGCACGAAGACGGAGACGAGACAAAAGAAAGTCATGGTATGCAACCCCATCCCCGCCCCACCCACAAACAAACACACGCTTTCTCTATAGGCGACGGCAACAAGAAGCGGCACAAGGTACAACAAGTATGTGGAAAAAAAAAAAAAAAAAAAAAAACACGAAACCGCCTTCCACGCCCTCTCTATAGGGGAAACGCAATGCGGAGAGGTATGTTATCGAAGACGCAGCGAGAAAAAAAAAAAACACGAGGGAGGAGACACAAACCACAACACGCAAAAAAAAAAAAAAAAAACAAAAAGGACCTGCGCACGCTCTTTCTCAACAGGGGAAGAAAACATGATGGGACGAAAGGACAGGTACGTGCTACGCATCACACATGCCACGCGTCTCTGCTACGCATCTACAGGACCTCTTCTTCTGCCTTTTGAAACATGCCGACGACCGACGACGAGAACCAGCCAAGGTATGACACACCCCACCCCACCAACCACACACCGCGAGCACACGCACGCGCACGCACGACAGCCACACCGAGCGCGACCCCCCCCCCCCCCACGCCACCCACACCAACACGAAGGGCCACACAGCGCACACACACACACCAGGGCCAAGGGGAAGGGCACCCGGAAGACACACCCACCGCAACACCACACCACACCACCACCGGCAGCGAAACCCAGCCAGGAGTGGCGGGGAGTAGCACACAGGAACCTCCGCCAGGAGTGGCGAGGGACCAACCACACCAGCCACAAACCCACCACACACGCCACCGCCGCACGCCACACGCCGCACACCACACACCGCACACCACGCACCACCGCCGACAGCGAAACCCAGCCAGGAGTGGCGGGGAACCGCGCCCGGGACCCTCCGCCAGGAGTGGCGAGGAACGCCCACCACCGCCGGCACCGAAACCCAGCCAGGAGTGGCGGGGAGTAGCACACAGGAACCTCCGCCAGGAGTGGCGAGGGACCAACAACCAACACACCACCGCCACACACCACACACCACCGCCGCCAGCGGACCCCAGCCAGGAGTGGCGGGGACCGCCCACCACCACCGGCAGCGAAACCCAGCCAGGAGTGGCGGGGAGTAGCACACAGGAACCTCCGCCAGGAGTGGCGAGGGACCAACAACCAACACACCACCGCCACACACCACACACCACCGCCGCCAGCGGACCCCAGCCAGGAGTGGCGGGGACCGCCCACCACCACCGGCAGCGAAACCCAGCCAGGAGTGGCGGGGAGTAGCACACAGGAACCTCCGCCAGGAGTGGCGAGGGACCAACCACACCACACACCACCCACAACCCCGCCAACACACCACCGCCGCACACCACACACCACACACCACGCACCACCACCGCCAGCAGGCCCCAGC
This sequence comes from Eutreptiella sp. 'Long Island Sound 2002', assembly GCA_964036045.1. Taxonomy (NCBI): domain Eukaryota; phylum Euglenozoa; class Euglenophyceae; order Eutreptiales; family Eutreptiaceae; genus Eutreptiella; species Eutreptiella sp. 'Long Island Sound 2002'. The sequence goes on from OZ038379.1 coordinate 158,094,516, forward strand.
CAGGAGAGGCGGGAAACCGCACACCACCACCGGCAGCGAAACCCAGCCAGGAGTGGCGGGGAGTAGCACACAGGAAGCTCCGCCAGGGGTGGCGAGGGACCAACCACACCACACACCAACCACAACCCCACCACACACCGCCGCCGCCAGGGAACCCCAGCCAGGAGTGGCGGGGAACCGCGCCCAGGGCCCTCAGCCAGGAGTGGCGAGGACCGCCCACCGCCACCGGCATCGAAACCCAGCCAGGAGTGGCGGGGAGTAGAACACAGGAACCTCCGCCAGGAGTGGCGAGGGACCAACCACACCAGCCACAAACCCACCACACACCACCGCCGCAAACCACACACCACACACCACACACCACGCGCCACGCACCACCGCCGCCAGCAGGCCCCAGCCAGGAGTGGCGGGGAACCGCACACCACCACCGGCAGCGAAACCCAGCCAGGAGTGGCGGGGAGTAGCACACAGGAACCTCCGCCAGGAGTGGCGAGGGACCAAACACACCACACACCAGCCACAACCCCACCACACACCACCGCCGCCAGCGAACCCCAGCCAGGAGTGGCGGGAAACCGCGCCCAGGGCCCTCAGCCAGGAGTGGCGAGGACCGCCCACCGCCACCGGCATCGAAACCCAGCCAGGAGTGGCGGGGAGTAGAACACAGGAACCTCCACCAGGAGTGGCGAGGGACCAACCACAGCCACAACCCCACCAACACACCACCGCCGCACACCACACACCACACACCACACACCACGCGCCACGCACCACCGCCGCCAGCAGGCCCCAGCCAGGAGTGGCGGGGAACCGCACACCACCACAGGCAGCGAAACCCAGCCAGGAGTGGCGGGGAGTAGCACACGGGAACCTCAGCCAGGAGTGGCGAGGGACCAACCGCACCACACACCAGCCACAACCCCACCAACACACCGCCACCGCTCACCACACACCACACACCACACACCACACACCACACGCCACTGCCGGCGGCGGAACCCCAGCCAGGAGTGGCGGGGAGCCGCACAACACCACAGGCAGCGAAACCCAGCCAGGAGTGGCGGGGAGTAGCACACAGGAACCTCCGCCAGGAGTGGCGAGGGACCAACCACACCACACACCCGCCACAACCCCACCAACACACCACCACCGCACACCACACACCACAAACCACGCACCACACACCAACACAGACACCACGCGCGCACGCACCGCGCCACAAACACACACACCGGCGGCGAACCGCGACCAGAGGAGGGGGCGACACGCCCGCAAGCAACACAGCCAGGAACAGCGAACACCCCCCCCCCCCACCACCACCACCCCACCCCGGAGAGACGGGACACCAACCACCGCAAACCGCACAGCGAAAAGGGGGGCGGGACGAAAAGGGCCCACGGGGGGCGCCGGCGAGGGACCCAACCTCAGGGGTTTGGGGCCCCCCCCGGTGACCGTATCGGCCCCACCTGAGCACACGCAATAAGGTGGGATACGCCCGGGACCGTTGGTCAGCGGCCCGCGGTGGCACCGGCCTGGGGGGGTGACCAATGGGCCTGACCAAGAGCACTCCCCACGGCACGTACTGCGGTTCGGGCCCAGCGAGGGGCTGCGGGTAGGGCACACCGTCCATCGGGGCAGGCAAGAGACGCGCCTGTCCCGCGAGGACTCCCCAGCGACCCACAGTGTACCCGACCCCGGTGTGGGGAACGGCTGGAGTACCTGGCTACGGAACAGGTCCATGGACGGCATCCGTACAACAGAGTTACACCCTGACGGGGAGTGCAAGCACCGGCTCCCCAACGGGGAAACACCAGGGGAAGGGACCCGAGCCGGCGACAAGGACCCCCCCCCACACACCACAGCCGGGAAGGCCCGGGCACGACACCGCCCCAAGCGACACGGAAAAGAGGAGGGCACACGCAAAGGGGACAGCAAGGGGACGCACCACCAACAGACCCCAGCCAAGGGGGGCGGGGAACCACACAGCCGAGACAGGGGGGGGGGCACGACACACAGCCCCCACACCAAACAGGGCCGCCAAACCACGCCCGCAAAGGCGAGGGCAGGCGCCCCAACGCACCACCAACACACCGCACACACGCCCGAGCGTGCACACAACACACACCCCCACAACCGCCACCGACACGAGCCCCACAAGCGCACACCACACACCAAAGCACAGGCGCCGCCCGCACCACACACGCAACACACACAAACCCAAACAACAGGAACCCAGCAACCCGCCAGGGGGACTGCAGGGCCGCCAGAAGCCGCTAGGACGCAAAGGAGGACCCACCAAGCCCGCAGCCAGGAGTGGCGAACGGCCACACCCAGTAACACCCGAACGGCCACGCCCAACACCAGGACCGGGCACTACGACACCCACACCAGCACCGCCACCAACGCCCAAACCGGACGCCACGACACCCTCACCAGCGGACACACCCGAAACCAGCGGAAGCACCATCGGCAACACCAGCGACCCCAGCACCCACCAACAACAAACCAACACAAAAAGCCACCCAACACTGCCCAACGACCGCACCCAACCGATCCGGTCCCCCACCGGCTCGCACCCAGAACCACCGCCACCGACATCCACGCCATCAGAAACACCAACACCGCCAAAAATCAAGCCAGCACAACACCCTCGCCAACACCGTCACCACCGGCACCAACGCCTACGACACCTACGCATGCCACCGCCGGTTCCAGCACCTACATCACCCAAGCCAACGGCATCAAGCACACCATCGCCGGCAACACCCCACCATCAGCGTCGCCACCAGCAACCTCTGCCACCGGAGGACACCGAAACCATGCAATCCCCGGCGACACCCACAGCACCGGCGCCGCCAACACCACCCTCACCCACGACACCACCCGGAGCAACACCTACGCCACCTACACCAACAGCAGCACCAGCAGGCCACACCACCTACTGCACACCCCCCCAGACAGAGCCACAGAAACCGACCACCGCCCTGAACGCAAGCCACGGACCACCCACACACAGACCCACGCCAACCACCACCAGCATCGGCAGCGTCCGAGACGCCGAGAACCATAGCGACACCCACAACGACCTCACCACCGGCATCACCGACACCGACACCGGCAGTACGGCCTCAGCACCGACAAACCAGAGCGTCAACGGCAATCGCCACGGCAACACCGCCCGGTACGACACCATCGGCATCAACAACACCAAGGGAGCCAACACACAGGCCAGCGACACCCATGGGTACCTCCACCAGGAGTGGCGAGGTCCCACCCCCGCCGTCAGAACACCACCATCCACCAGGGCAACACCCGCAGCGCCCACATCGGCCGTAGCTCCACCGGCGGCGCCCTCGCCAACACCGTCACCAACACCGCGACGGCCAGCCACGAGTGGCACGCCCGGAACCGCCGACCACCCAAACACAGGCCGCGCCCAGCACCAACACCAACAACGCCCACGCCAACAGACCACCACAACACACGCCAACCACCAAGTAACACATAAGGCACCCTCGCCTTCGGCAACACCAACGCCACCAACACCCACGGCACTATCCACACCACCACCAACCCCACCAACGACGGGCCGAGGTGCCGTCACCTACAACGCCCCCAACACCACCACCACGGCCCCGCCACCTAGGGCAGCCCCACCAAGGACGCCAGCACGGCTAGCGAACGAACGCCACCGAGCCCTCAGCCAGGAGAGGCGAACGCCCGCACCCAGCAACACCCGAACGGCCACGCCCAGACCCAGGGCCAGGAACTGCGACACCCGCACCGCCGCCAGCACCCAAACCGAACACCACAACACCCTCACCAACGGGGACGCCCGGAACCAACAACGGACCAACAGCGGCCAAGTTACACCCAAGGCGTTCCAACCGCGCCACCCACCGGCCCGCACCCAGAACCACCACCAGCACCAGCAACAGCCACTGACAACCCACACACAGACCCACACCAACCACCAGCAGCATCAGCAACATCAGCGACACCGTGAACCATAGCAGCGCCCGCAACGACCTCACCACCGGCACCACCGACGGCGCCACCGGCAGTGCGACCTCACCGACAGCAACCCGGAGCATCCCCCATCCCGCGTCCCGGTGAGACACCATCGGCAGCAAGGACACCGAGGGGGCCAAGGCCAACCCACCAGCCAACGACGCACGTGGGAACCTCCGCCAGGAGTGGCGAGGTCCCCCCTCCGCCGTCAGAACACCGCCAGGGCAGCACTTACAACACCCTACAACGCCAACACACACAGCTCCCCCGGCAGCACCCCCACCAACGCCAACACCGGCACCACCGACAGCGGCAACACGGCGACACCACCACCCAACCGCAGCAAGGTCACCCTAAACCGCAAACGCAGCAACACCTGTCACTACGGACCCACGGACAGCCGACACCACCAGGACCACAGACCGGCCAAACACCGGCCACGAATGGCACGCCCGGAACCACCGAACACCAGCACACAGGCCACCGGACCACCGCGAGACACACCACCGCCCCTAACACCCCTAACACCACCACCACGACCCCGGCACAGAGTAACACCTAGGGCGCCCCCATCGACGACACCACCCAGGACGCCACCACGGCTGGCGAACAAACGCCGCCAGCGCCGCCCACCAGGCCCCCAACCAAGGGTAGAAACAACAACGCCACACGCCATCGCACCCACCGCATCGAAATCACCCGGAGCAACGTCAACATCAACCAGGGGTCCCCACCACCCACCCAAGCAGCACAAAACACCACAGCAACACCACCACACCCTCACCACCAGCGACACCACCGCCAGCACCCTCCGCCAGGAATGGCGAGGAGAAGGCCCAACAGCGCGGACCCACCCAACGTCCCCGGCACCCTCACATTCGGACCGTCACCACCGGCGCCGACCCCCAACACACCACCGTCACCAACGCCACCGACCCCGGACGCAAAAATCACACAGCCCGCACACACGGCACCAGCCAGAGCAACGCCGACACCACTCCCGGCCAACTCACACGAACACCACCGGAAGCACCACCGTCGACCGAACACCACGGCGACCCCAGGGTACGAGTCCCCCCCACCATCTGCACGGCCAGCGACGCCGTCACCGGCACCAACCGGAACACCGACAACGACAGCCTCACCAACAACCGACACCCCCCTACCGCTGCCACCCACCAGTCACGCCACCCGCCGTCAAAGCCACCCACCAATGCCGCACCCCGAACCACACTTACACCCGAAACCGGCACCAGCACGCCCGGCCGAACCGTCAATGGCACCACCGCCATGGCACCGCCTACGCTCACCACCGCCGCCACCACCCCACGCGAGACCAGGAACCCCCGCCGTCGCCAACGGCCTCAACGAGCACCGACACCACCAACACCACCACCGCCGGACAGGGACTACCCACAAACCAGGAACATCTCCACCACCAACAACCAATACACCACCCGCGGCACCCCACCATCGCCGACACCACCACGGCACCCATCACACCTCCACCACCGGAGGCGACGTGGGCCACACCACCCGTCAACTACAGCACCCTCGCCACCACCGCCACATCCGGCCCACGAACGTTACCGCCGACAACACCACATACGCCCATACGTCACCCACGCCATGCTCACCGACCATCACCTCGTCATCAGAGACACCAACACCACCGGCGACGACGACAGCGACAACAGCTGACCCACCAGCTAACCACCATCAACCATAGCCCAGCACCAGCTTCATCTACTCTAACGCCCATACCACCCTCGCCAACAGCGCCGCCACCGACACAATCATCCACTCCGGCACCCACACCACCCTCACCACCAACATCACCAACACCGCCACCCCCAAGGTCAGGGCCCGCGGGAAACAGAACGGCAGAGCGAGCACGCCACCACCCGCACGCGTCGCCCGACCTATCGTACACCGCTCCGCAACACGCCCCCCCCCGCTTCCCCTGACAGGGCGTGCGCTCCAGCCCACTGCTGGGAAGACGACTTCGACATCCTCCCGGCCATCCGACACCTACTGGCAGCCACGGCCCCGCGCCCACAAGCCCACCAGCAACCCACGGAACCGCAAGAGCCCGACCACCCCATGCCACCACGCTCCATATCCCCCGCGTCCACCGCAGACCGGAACGCGGAACACCAGCGAGAGGAGCCCGACCCCGGCCGCGCCGCCACGCCCCCACCGCCCCCCCCCCCCAAAGGACATCTACGCCACGCTGGCCACCACCCTAGCCCCCATGGACGCCGAGCAGTACTACCAGTCCGTCCAACGAGACCTCCCTGAGGACCACGCGACCCTCCAGGGGTGGAAGCAGGAGAAAAGGTACGACAACGAGTGGGGCACAGAGGAAGACCTTCTCTGGGACGACACCTGGAAAGGCACCGCGGACACCTTCCTGGAGGCAGCAGCCGAAACCTACCCCCGCCCGCCCGGGGACACCAGACACGGCCTCCACGCCCTCCTAGCGTTCCACAGCTGGAAACACCGCCACACCGTCACCCTCCACCCCCTCGACCACAATCCGCACCGATGGACACCTGAAGACGACGCCACAGCCACCATCACCGTACAGCAAAGCCCCGAGAACCCGGAGGAATACCACATCACCTGGGACGATCCGGCACCCCACCCCCCCGCCTCCCCCACCCTCCCAGATGTCTTCGCCGCCATCAGTGCAGAGCTCCAGGAGGCCAAAGCCCCCCACCAACTGGACGAAGACATGCCCCAGGCACCATCACCATCAACCACACAAGACCAACCCCGCACAGAGCCCCTCACCCACCCCATCACCACAATGGAGCTCCCCCCACAACACCGCACCACCCCAGACCGAAACGGGTGTCGAGACCTGCCGCGGGAATGGGCGGTCCACAACGCCACACTCCGATGGGACGAAATCACACCGGGCCTCCAGGCCATCCGCCTCCACTCAATCGCAGAGCCCACCACCACCTGGGCACTACCGACGGACCGCCACCACCTCCTCCTCACCGTCCAAGGCGATGCCACGATCACACCCACGGAAGGAGACCCCGTAACAGCAGCCGCCGCCCACGCCGTCCACATACCCCCGCAAGCATCGTCGGCACCTATGACGGTGCATCCAGGCCCCACCCCTTGGCAGGCCATCGTCGTCACCTACCCCGCCCCCAATGACCACACACATACCTGGCAGCAACGATGGGAGGACATCCGAGGGGACCTCCTCCAAGAACACCTAGGGCTCACACGCACCCACCACACCCTACAACCGATACGAGGAGTAGGCCAAGCGTCACACGGCATACACGCCCCGGGAGTATGGGCCTACGCCACACCCATAAACCCACAAGCAGCGGAGGACATCAAGACCGCCCTATCCATCCAGCAAGCCCAGACCCAAACCCCGCACCGCAACACCCAACGAGGCTACACAATTTGGTGGGCGTACCAAGACCATGACACCCTCACCCCCCAACCGGGGGCCCCCCCTCTAGACACCAACACCACCGCCCTCCTCCAAGCCGCAACAGCGGCAGCCACACAGGTAGGGGCCCCGGAACTCTGGGGCCCACAATACCTGGTCGAAACCAAAGTGGCGCCCCACGCGAAGGGCCAAGACAAGCCCCCAACACCGAAGCCGCTCCACCCCCCGCTCAAGCTAGACCCGACGGAGCACACCCCCCAGGATGAATGGGCGACCCACTACATCATCCCCCACACCACCACCCGCAAGAACGACGCCGCCAAGATCACCGTCACCCGCCACCTCCCCCACACCACACAGGTGTATGAGCTGACGGCCCCCAACGTCCTCGTCACCCGTCGCCGACACGACGAGCGATACACCATACAGGCGGAAGGGGCCGCCGCGACCACCCTGTACACATGGGCAACACGGGGGGACCTCCCACACCCCACCCTCCACCACGCCCCCTCCTGGCCCACCCCCTTCCACACAGCGGACCGCCCCAACAAGAAGCCCAAACACACGGGTGTGCACACCCACGCCCAGGAGGCCCAGCACCGACACGAAGCGAAGCGCAAGGCCCGCACCCTCCACGACGACCACACCATCCCCCGCATCGGCGCCCCCCCCGCCAGGGTATCAGATACCACCCACAACCGCACGATCACAGGCATCACCACGGACTGCCTGAACCCAGCGGCATCGCGGGCAGACGCCGTATGGATCAGCGAAGGGCGCTCCCACACACGGGCGGTGGCGCGCCTCCACAACATCCAACCCCACAAACTCCAGCGCGCCGTTGGACCCTTCGCCGTACACGTCACCCCGTACGGCATCGACCACCCCCGGTGTGAACACCATGACCCGCCCTGCTCCACCCCATGCACCTCGCCCCTCCGCCAACCGCTGCCGGCCCCCACCATCACGGGCAACATGTACCTGGGCACCGTACCGGGAGACCCGGGCATATACATCCTGCCCAACAGGTCCAGGGAACACGCCATCCCCCTCCACTGTGTGGAATCCCTCGCCCTGGGACCACCCCCACCAAAACACCAACACCAACACATCCCGGGGGACAAACGGACACAGGCCCCAGACGGGGGAAAAAAGGCCCACCAACGCGCCCTGGCCCACATCACCCTCCACCCCGCAGCCCACCTACCGAAGGACTTCGGCACGGAGCGCCACATCGTCCTGGAGGGCCAAGCCCACCACATCATCACCGCCGCCCTGTACACCCTCGCCGCCCACGAACGCCACTGGGACCCCACAACCATCCCAGCAATGCCCCCACCGCCCCAAGGCCCCAACGATCCCGTCACCCCCTTCCACATCGATCAACTCCTAAGCCGCAAGGCCCCCCCACACCTCCACCCCTCCAGGATACCACTAGCCATTGCATCGTGGGACACCCTGGACACCCCCCCCCAACAACCCGCCATCCACATCCTCAAAGCGGACACCCAATGGTGGGTCCTCCACTGGGCACACGGAGTCCTCATGGCGGCCCAGGCCTATACCCCGGAAATGGACCCGGAAGACCCCCCACGGGGCCAGCAGCGACTCCTCCAAGCCACCACCCTCACAGGCCGCGAAGGCGCCCCCTGGGAAGCCCTCCACACAGCACTCTACTGGGCTCAAGGCTCCCCCAAAGGCCCGGACACACCGGAACCCACAGAGGCCTGGGTCAGGCAGGCCAAGGCCATGAGGAACTACCACCTACACCACCCCTTCGACGACAGCCCCGCCGCACTGCCATGGCCAACAGATCCCCCGGAGACCGTACGCAAGCTCGCCGACATCGTACGCAGCCACGCGAAAGCGAAAATGCAAACACCGGCAGAACCCCCACTGAGGGATCCAGACCAGCAAGCAACGCACCCCTTCTTCCAACCCCATGCCCCCCCAGCCCCGCCACCTCCAGTCCCACCCAAGCGAACGAGACGACAAAAGGGCGCACCCGCCCCCAGCCAAGCCGGAAAAGCAGCAACCTCCCGACCCCCCGCATCCCACCCGACCCACCCGACGAACCCAGACCAAGCATCCTCGTCATCCTCCCTCCCACCACTACCACCGCCCCACCCGGACCAGGCATCCTCATCATCCTCCCTCCCGCCACCAGCACAGGCCCCGCCCAAAGCGTACCCAGGGTTCGAAAAAGGTGCGAAGGTCCAACAGCCCTTCCGCAACGACCACACAGGCGACTGGATCTGGTGTGAGGGCACGATCCAGTACCGCCTCAAGGGACAAGGGGACAACGGGGGGCCACAGATCCGGGTAATCTGGCACCGCCAAAAGGAGCTAGACCAGGGCAACAGCGCCCCGGACAAACCACTCGGCGACACCCTGGAACTCACCAGCGCCCACCCCATCCGGCTCCGCACCGAAGAGAACAAGGCCCACACAGGCACCAAATACACTGGGGAGCTCCCCCCGGAGTGGAGCCAAGGCCTCCCCCCGCCGCGCCTACCCAAACGCCCACAAACCGGCAAAAAGTCCCCAACCCCCAGTCCCCCTCCCTGACGGGGCAAGGGCCGAGGGCACAAGCCTCCACAGCCCCGGCCCGCCCCCACCGAGGCCACCGTCAACCTCCTCGACCTCAACCACCCGGCCGTCACATACTCCAAGGACGCCACAACCGCCCTCTAAGAGCTCCCGATGGCACAGGGGCCGGGGTGGGTCCCCCACCTCCTCACCTTCCAGGAACAAGGCCTACAGCGCGACGACCCCCCGGAAACCACCCCCATGTATACCCCGGACCAGAAAGCGTACAAATGCTACTGGCACAAGGGGACCCCCCTATACGCCCAAACCGGCATCCACGTCCACCTCGTCCACCACCTCAGCGTCCCAGGGAGGCTAGGTGTCTATGAGGTCGTCGGGGACGGATGGCAACTCAACGTCATCAACACCCACGTCCCCTTCGGCGAAGCCACGGAACCCTTCCTCCAGGCCCTGGCCGAGGCGTACCGCCAAATGGCCATGCTCGCCCCCACAGTCATCATCGGCGACATGAACGCCGCCCCCACCCCAGCGGACCGAGGAGGACAGGCCACACCCCAGGACCAAGCAGTCCGCGACACCATCGAAATGCTGGGGCTCGTGGACCTAACAGCCAGCCTCGAAGGCCAACCATCCTACTTCCCCCACCAAACGGATGCCGCCCCATCCCGCATCGACGTATGCTATGGCGACCCCACCACCATCATCCGAGCGGAGGCCCGATATGGACCCCTCCCGCTGGGACCCACAGGCCATAGCCCCCTGCACATCCGCCTCACCATCCCCAACCTTCCCCCCAGCCCCCCAGAAGATGCGGACCAAGGCCTACCACCCCCCCTGAAGATGCCCCCGCTGCATGACAAGCATGCCTGGTCCCAATATCACAGGGCCATAGACCGCGCCCGGCGCATCCAACCAGACCCCACCGACCTACTCACAGCCATGCGCACGGCCGCCGTCGCCTGCGGCTTCCAGCAACACCCCCACACAGACGACGACCAACCACCCACGGCCCTGGGGGACATGCTCCATGACCTCTGGCATGCGAAGCAACAACTGGCGACCCTCCTCCACACCGACACCCCCCAAACCCGCCGCCAGATACACCACTGCAGGACACACATAGCCCAAATCAGGGCGGACCTGCAGCGGTGGCACATCCACAGGCAACGGCGCATCGCCCAGGAACACGAACGGTATGCGCAACACGAACTCCCCTACAAGGCCATCCGCCACCTCAACGACGCCATGACCGATACCGGCCACCGCACCATCACCACGGTCCGGCAGGAGGACGGCTCCCTCACCAACGACCCAGCCACAGTGCTCCAAGCCACCCAAGACAGCTTCCTCCGGCAACACACCCCCACCCAAGACACACTGGACCCGGACACCCAGGCCAAAATCGACCGCCTCCCTCGGGTCTTCAACCACGCCCAGAGGAGGCACCTGGAAAAACGCCCCTTCACCATCCACGAAGTCCGGAAGGCCATCCACAGTCTCCGGCAACACAAAACCCCAGGCTACAACGGCCTCCCTGCAGAGGCATACTACCACCTCCCCGCCCACCTCCTCCGCGTCCTCGCCCACCGCCTCTGGGACATCGTCACGGGGCGGACCCCCCTGCCACCAGACTGGGCAAACGTTGTCCGCCCCCTCTACAAAAAAGGGGACTGGGCGAACCCGGACAACTGGCGCCCCATAGTCTGTGCGGTCACGGAGGTCAAAATTGTCTGGACCATCCTCCTGCGCCGCATCCGCCCCCACCTGGACCCCCACATACCAGCGAGCCTCTGGGGGGCCATCCCAGGCCGCTCCCCACACGAGGCCATCTTCCTCCAGGACACCATCGCGGACATGGACCCGGTGGACCTCATCATCGCCTCCCTCGACGTCAAGGGAGCCTTCCCGAACACCCCCTGGCTCCTTCTAGAAGCGGTGTGGAAACGCCTAGGCCTCCCCTTCTACAACTTCACCTCCGACTACATCCGCACCCGCAAATACACGGTCCGCACAGGAGCAGGCCTCACCCCCTTCCTGGAGCCGGGCAGCGGGGTCCCCCAAGGGGGAGCAGAGGGCCCCTTCCTGTACCTTCTAGTGACGCTCCCCCTGGCCCTCGCAATCGAGCAGGATTACCCGGCCTACGCACCCTACCCCCTCCTCTCCCCCCTGGTCGGCTTCGCGGACGACACCAACCTCACCGTCGCGCACACCCCACACGACCCCCATGCCCCGGACCCCGGACCAACGGTCACCCAACAGGCCAACGACTTACTGGACGTCACCGTCTCCTACCTCTCCCACAACAACCTCATCGTCCACCCCACAAAGTCAGTGGCCATGATCAAGGGGTCTGCCACACCTCCCACCCTGGGGCCACAAGGGCCCCCCATGCAAGTCGTGACGACCACCACCCACCTGGGGGTAGTCCAGGCCGCCAACCCTGAGGACGCCACCCTCCCTCCCAAGTTGCAGTCACACCTCGCCCATCTCCCCACATATGCGTCCCCGACCACCAAGGCCCTCTCCCTGTCCCACCAGAGCCTGGCGTACTACCTCACCGGGGTCTTAAACGCCTCCATAGGCTTCCAAGCACTCCACCTAACACACCCCACCACCGCCCTCCAGCCGGCCACACGCGCCGTGACCAAGGCATGGGCAGCACACGGGGGCTGGCCCACCTCCATACCCACCCGCGCCATCCGAGCGGCATGGCCCCACTATGGAGACGCCATAGGGGACGAGGTGAAAGCGGCCTATACCAGACACACCGCCCTCCTCCTTCACCGCATGACCCACAACCACTCACCGGAGGTCCGCGAGGTCACCGCCATCCGCCTCCAAGCCGCACAACGGGCCCGCAACACATGCCCGCGCTGGATACTCCACCAGACGGGCATGCCCACCAACATGAACACCCGCCTCTGGAACCACCTGCAGCTTCTGCTCCCATCCCCACACCACGCCATACTCACCAACCACACGTGCCCAGAGAAAGGGCCACTAGCGGTCCTCTGCGGGGACCTCCACCACCACCCCAAGGGCACCATCCACACCATAGACCTTGTCGGGGCCTCCATCACCGTAGTATACGTCACCCTCGCCCAAATGCGGGTCCTGCACCACAGCGGGGCACACCACACCCCCTTTCTACAGCTTCCCGAATGGCCACAATACCGCCTCTTCCACCACTACCTCACACAGACGGCACGAACAGCGGGGCACACTCTACCGGGCAGCAAAGACATGCGCAAAGCCTACCGAGAATTCACAAGACAACACCCGCGACCCATCCCAGAGACACCGCCCTACGCACCCACCGGATCGAAACACGAACCCGTCCCCCCAGTAACGGGCCCAGTCCCACCACTAACCCTACTACTGGCCCCGAATGAAGCCAAACCCACGCAGACCACCGTCATCCACCACGGGGCAAAATGGCGCATACCGAAACACCACATGACCGCCCGAGACCTACCAAAGGTCCCCCAAGATTCCCAGAGCATGCCACGCACATGTTGGGCCTGTGACCCCGAGGCACCAACCGCACCATGGCCCGTGCTACACCTCATAGAACGCCACCACAACCACCCCACGACCCACCTACCACCACAGGCCTACGCATGGATAGCCCCATGGTTCCACCGCACCGACACTAACCCCACGGTAGCATGGAACCCCGACCACGCGCCCAAATGGCTCTTCACCACTACACCCACATGCCCCCGCCCCGACCCGGCAGGGGTCGCCATCCGTTACAGCATGTACGAGCCAGGCAGAACGGGCAAACACGAGCACCCCTACTATCCACTCCACCACTCCTGCCACACACCGGAGCACCGAACACAAACCCTCACATGCCACGACCTAAACCCCGACACAGCCTACATCCTCCACTACATCTACTCCTACCTCACACAAGGACAGCCGGAGCAGGGACTCATAGCCCTGTCCCCCCAAGCAAAGCACATCATCTCCAAAGGAATAGGGGTGTACGCCACCCCCATCCTACAGCCCACAACCCCAGTAGCCCACCTCGCCACGGGCCTTGCCATATACGCCTACCTGCCCATGAACCCATGCCGCCTCCCACAACCATCACCGGCGGACCGGCTCTTCTTCACCGACGCCTCAGGCGAATCCGCCCTCACGCCCATCACCGGGGGGGCCACCCTGCAACTAACCCACACCGGGGAACACTACCACATGGACCACCACACGGGCCACACCACCTATGGGGCCTCTTCCCACGGGGAGCTAGGGGCCATGGCCGACGCCATCACCGAGGTCGCGGCCCACCTACCCGCCCACTCCCCGCACATCGTCCGGGTCTGGTTCGTGGTAGACTCCACTGTCGACACGCACCTGCTCCTCCGCATAGCAAGGCAACCACTTCACAAAGCAACCGCGACGAGCCTCGGCACCCAGGCACTGCTACTCTGGAAAGCCCTACGCAGCCTTCCCCCCTACGTCCAACTCCACATCGTGAAACAAGAGTCCCACAGGCACCAATACGGAAATGGTAAGGTCGACAACCAGGCAGTACACCAGCGCACAACACACCTACCAGCCCTCCAGATCCCTGACCTCGGCCGCAACCACACACACCTCCAACACGTGCCCCCTGTACCCGAGCCCCATCAGACCCCGGACTGGGTACTAGAGGACGCCCCCTATTCCTCCCACGACAGAGCGTACCACCACCCCAACCCCGTCCAACATCTCGCCCGCGTGCTCGGCGACGCAGACAGCCGGGCGCACATCCAGGAGCTCCAGGACAGACTGCAAGTCCCCCTCTACCACTCAGCGCTCCGCCCAGCAAACGTCCCAGCCCACCTCCAGAAACGACGCATCCAGCTCCTCAGGGAGCAACTGCCTTTCCTCACCAGGGTCGCCAGATGGCTCGCCCGCAAGCACATCCACGTCCCCGACGAACACACCCGTTGCCCATGCGACCACACCGCCCCGGAGGACTGGGAACACTTCAAGAAATGCCCCCTCCATACAGACAGGGACACCCTAGTGGGCTGGTCCCCGGCGGAAACCCTGCGGCAACACGAAGGATGGCCAGCCCACAGCCGCGCACACCAGGCCACCGAACACCTCTTCCGGGACCCCCTGATCAAAGAAGCCACCATGAGAGGGGCAGTGACACAGGCCCTGCACCGACACCTCACCAAACACACGGAAAGCCCCATGGAAGCAGCAGCACACCTCCAGCTAGAAGCGGTCCGCAGAGCAGCAGCCCAAATGGTACACCGCAAACACCTCCTGCTAACACACGCGGAACAACTCACCGACCCCACCGCCAGGGAACACATGCAGCGTCTCATCCATTACCATGCCGTGCATGACCCAGACGTCCACTAACCCGCTCCGCGCCCCGCACGCGCCCCCCGTCTCCATCCACAGGTCTCCAAGGCACCACCACAGCGCCCCGAGACCCGTCTCGCACCCAAGAAGCCACCCGGCACCGCCCAGTCCGGCCGAACCCAGCCAGGGCCAACCATCCATCGACGTAGACGCGCAAGACCCCGGCAGCCCATCCAGCCCACCCCCCCCGGACCCGGGACACCCTCCCCTCACACCGGCCACCATCCGCGACCCCGACCTCCTCCGAGCGACCCTCCAAGACAGGGCCCCGACCACCCCCCTGGGCTGGTACCGCCTACAAGAGGACTGGACCAAGCTCACCGTCAAAGCCCTCCGGGACCTGACCACCCCAGGCAGCGGCCTCCACGAGACCATAGTAGACCTCGTGCTCTGGCGAGCCCGCAAACACACCCGGGGCCAGCCCATCTGGATCCCCCCCATCGAGTGGGGCCAGGCCCTGACGCACGACACCGGCAGCAACGTCACGCGTCGAGGGACCGTACGCCTACGGCGGGCCCAAGCGGAGACGGACCACCCAGCGGACCCGAACCACCCGGAGCAGTGGGAACAGGCCACCGCGCCCAACCGCGACACCGCCCTCCGCGCCGCCGGCCTCCGCACCCCGGACGACGACCTCCCCCCCCCACCTACAGACAGTGACCACCCCCCGCCGGAGGTCTGGGTTACAGTCCTCGAGGGCGGCCACTACTACGTGATAGCCGCTATGGCTACGTCCCACGGCCCGCAATGGATCATCCAGGGGACAGACACCATGTTCGCCCCGGAGACCGCCCCACCAGGGGCAGTGGGGGACCCCACCACCCAGCACAGGATCCTCAGGGGTCTCCTCCAGCCAGGGGACACGCCCCCAGCCCGCGCCCTGGCCCAAATCACCTCAGGGAAGGCGGGCTACCACCTGGGATTGTCCATGCTCTGCCTAACCCACTGGATCCAGCGCCACTGGCCACCCACGGGGACCGTGCCCTGGGTTTGGGCTATCCCCACCGCCCACACACAAGTCGAAGCAGGCCCGGACACACGACCAAACCCCCCCCCCAGGCCGCAGCAGTCCCTCACCTGCGGGTACCACGCCATCCACAGGGTCCTCAACCGCGCGGGTCTTAGCCCAAAGCTAGCATGCCCCCTTCCCACCACTGACCAAGAGGTCCACCAGATACGAACGCTCGTCTGCGAAATCCTTGCCGCGGCAGCAGAAGACGGCAAGCTTCTCCTCCAAACCGCCCGGCCTACAACTGCCCACGCAAGCGCGCAGCAAGCGGACACATACACCGGCGCAGCACAACCCCCCGCACAATCCCCGCCCATGCCCCCCCCCTCTCGCTGCTCAACCGGAGACCCACACACGCCCACTATCGCGCGCACCCCCGGGCCCCGCGACACGGGCCTCCCCCACCCGCCCGAACACCAGCACACGCCCGCCACACACCCACCCACCGGCCACCCTTCACCGCCCCCCACACTCGACAACCCACACACACCCGCCAAGGGGAGCCCCACGCCCCGCGGCACGCCCACCCCACCCAGTGGCCCGCCCACGCCCCCCACACACACCCCAGAGGACCCAGGCCCACCCCCCCCGGCCCCTGAATGCAGCCCACGCGAACTGTTCCCCCCCGCTGACACAAACCCACACGACCTCGCACATTGCAGGACCCGGGCCCAGCCGAGCCCAGAAAGAGAAGGCCGCAGCCCCGCGCCTCCCTCCCCCGCCGCAGCCGACCAGATCGGCCCGCCGGGCCGCCAGGTCACGACCGGGCCCCCCCAGCCGCCCGCCCCCAACCTACAACCCGGGGACATGCCCTCCATCCTCCCCGCCGTGGCCGCGGCAGAAGCCGCCGCCCGCAAGCCCGCCCGCATCACAGCCCAACCCGCGTCCACCACCTCCTCCTTGTCCTCAGCCTCGTCCACCTCCTCCACCTCATCCTCCGACCCCCCCCTCCCCGCCAAACTCATCCTCAAGGCCACGGCGAAAGCCAAAGCCGCAGCCGCACGCACCAACCCCCCAACCCCCACACAGGCGACTCAGGCACCCCGGCAACCCACCGGGACGACCCCCGACCCGGCATCGACGCCCTCACACCTCCGGACAGAGGTACTCCTCAACCTGGAACCGGACCCCAACCCCAAACCCGACCCCAAACCCAAACCGGACCCCAACCCCAAACCCAACCCCAAACCCAAGCCGGCGCCCACGCGACCACACACAACACCGCATACGCAACGACACAAAACCACCCGATACCACCCCCGCCCAGGCCCTCGCCCAAGCCAGGACCCCCCACCCACCACGACCCGCGCCCCCCTCCCGCCGGCACCCACCACCACCGCGGAGACGGCCACCCAGCACGACCCCCTCCAAACCCTCGTCAAAATCCCCGTCATCAAACGCCCCGTCATCCATCCCCCACAAACCACCACCACCGCCGGCCAAACCGACCCAGGGACGTGGGACCCCTCAACCATCGTCACCGTCAAGCCCGCCCCCCAACCCTTCCTCCATGCCCACCACATAGTGCAGCCCCGGGGACTGCCCACGATGCCCAACCCCCCACCCCCACAAGGGGGACCGGAAAACCCACAAGGACTCCATGGGCCATACCCGCAACACCAACCCCACCACTACACACACCACCACCACCAGCGGCCCCACCACCACCACTACCAACACCACCCCCACCACTACCACTGCCCACCGCCCTACCCCACCGGGCCACAACCCCCCGTACACCAACAGCACCAGCGGACGGGATGGCAGCCGCCGAACGCCCCGCCCGCATACCCACCCCCCCCGTACCAGCCACCACCCCCGTACCAGCCGTACCCCCGCGGCCACCATCCGATGGCCGAGGGGGCCCCATGGACGACGGGGGATCTCCCCCCCCAACCAGCACCGCGTGACGCCCCGTACCCCCCCGGCCACCATCCGATGGCCGAAGGGGCCCCAAGGACGACGGGGGACCTCCCCCCCCAAGCGGCGCCGCGCGAGCCCCCCCAGAGGCCGCCGACGCTTCCGAACTGGCCCGACTCGAGCGACGAGGGCCGGTCCCGCAAGCGGCGGCGCTCCCGCTCCCCCCCCGCACGGCACACTCGCCCACGGCGCCCACACTCCCACCGCGCCTCAACCACCCACTCGCGCCGCTCCCGCTCCCCCAGGTACCACCACGACCCCCAGGGACCCCGCTCCCGTCGCTCCCGCTCCCCCGGGCACCACCACGAGCGCCACCGCCGCCCCATGTCCCCCTCCCCCTCCCCCCATCGGCCACCCAGCCCCCGCCACCACCACTCCCGCTCCCCCCGACGCAGCCAGGCACGCCGCCGCCGCCCCACGTCCACCTCCCCCTCCCCCCACACGCCCCGCCGGGCTCCCCGTTCCCCCCGCCACCCGTACCCATCCACCACCCCCAGCCCCCGCCACCACCACTCCCGCTCCCCCGGACGCCACCGAGCGCGCCACCGCCGCCCCATGTCCACCTCCCCCTCCAGCTCCCCCCTCCGCCCGTACCCGTCCTCCACCCCCAGCCCCCGCCGCCGCCGCTCCCGCTCCCCCAGGCACCGCCACCCCCGCCACCACCGCAGGTCCACATCTTCCCCCCGCCGCTCCAGGACCCCAGGCACGGACCCCTCCCCCCCCCGGGCCCCCGCCTACCTCGCCTGGTGGTCTCCCTCCGCTCTGCAGGAGCTCCGCCGCTGGGTGAAATGGGCCGGGGGAGCGGGAAGACACAGAGGGGTGCACACGGTGCATACCTTCGAGGAGGTGCGCACCCGCACCCCCGCAAACCCCAATGAGGCCGCCCCGGAGGCCATCATGCCGCAAGCGGCATGGGAGGCCCTCCTCCGCGATGCGGTCCAGGGCCTCCGCCCCCCCTACACCCCCCAAGCCCTCCGCCGGTGGCTCCAGGCCACCCACCCCCAAGCCTGGGCCACCGGCGCCCCCTCCCCACCCCGCCCCTCCCACCACCACCACACCAGGAAGGGGCAGGACAAGGGCAAGGGAAGGGCAAGGGACACCAAGGACCACACAGGCAAGAGGGCACGGAAGGGCCCCAAGTGAGGGCAGGCACACGCAGGGACAGGGTGCCGGAAGCGACACCACATGGGGTCAGGACACCACCCAAGAACCAGGAAGGAACGGGAACGGGGACCAAGACACGGAGGAAAAGGGCACCACGACAGCCCCAGAGGACACGAGACCAAGGCACAGGCCCCCAGGGAGGGCAACCCCACGGACCGTCACGCGACCACACCATGGGCTATAAGGGCCGGGCTGCGCTACCGTTGCGGTTTGACGCAGAGTATTGCTACGGGGGCTTGATCTCGGCTGGTCTCACGTCCGTGAGGGCGTCCGTCACCAACCTGTTGCGTCCAGTGGAGGAATGGCACTGCGGCGGCGCACCGATCCCGTCCATGATGAACATCGAGCATCGCAAGGGGAAGCGAAACGCTGTGATCGATCGCGAAGGCTTTGGTGCTGCTGGACGGTGCCCCCCTTCAACGCCATCTCCGAGCGCCGTGAAGACTGGAAGTACCAAGAATACTACCGATGCCCCGGACCCCAGCAGTCCAGCACCGGAGATATGGACATCCCCCTGACCCTACAGTGTGAGCTCATCCCTGCCATCGGCACCGACCCGGACCCTGCCAGCGCAGCCGAGCTGCAGTGAAAGCCATTCGCCACTCAAACAGCGTTCGGAAGCCACCTCCACCATCCGACTCCTGATGTCTGTTTGTCTGCCTTGGAGAAGGAACGCTTTTCCTACACCCCGAGTACACCTGCCTGTCTGCGAGGCCCGGTGAAGATTGAGTCCATGGGTGAGAGTCAGTGTGCACGCCCCAAGGACACCGTGATCATTCAGCAGAACTTCCCGAAGACCTAACCGACCCACACAGGCCAGGCTGACCTCCACTGACCCACCGCGGCACCACGCGAGACCACGGCACACCACACCACAGCGCGCCACAGAGCAACGCACCACAGCACGACGCGACGCGACGCGGCACAGAGCGGCACAACACGACACAACTGACCCTAACCTGAGGGACTAACCGAAGCCAGCCACCGCACATCCGGGAAGGCGCCGCGCCACCACGCCACACACCGGCACCACAGGCCACACACGGGACCACAGAGCGCCAGGCGACAACGGTGACGGACCACCCAGAAGATTACAGCCGGCACCGCGGAGGGGTAAGGACACCAGCAACCCCAGCCCCCTAACCCAAAACCACAAGCAGCCGCCTGGCGCAGCCGCCCAGCCGGCAGAGCCAGGACCTAACCCAGCAAGAAGGGGCGCCGAGCCCACAGTGTACAGAGCCCACCCGACCCATGGGGCCGGAACATGGCCACACAGAACGCAACTGAAAACAGCAGCCCGGAAGACAACACTGAATACAGGCCAGTGCGTGCGCCAGCCCAGGGAAGGCAGAGGGAGGAACAGGCAAGCCCCCCCCCAAAAAAAAAAAAAGGAGGGGGGAAGGGGAAAAGGCACGAAAACAGCCCACAGCCGCCCAACCACCCGCCAACACCACCACAGGCGGCCAGGCCCCCCCCCCAGAAGAAAAAAAAAAAAAAAAAAAAAAAAAGGGGGACCCCCGCAGAGGCACAGGCGAACCACCCACCCAAAACCGGCAACACCAAGCCAGTAACAGCGGACCAAGGAGAAAGGGACAGAAAAAAAAAAAAAAAAAAAATAGAGAGCCACCAGCCCAGCCCGAAAGAAAGGGGATGGAGGGACAGGGACCACAAAGCCCAGAAAAAAAAAAAAAAGAAAAGAAAAAACCAAAGCAAAAAAAAAAAAAACACACCCCGACAACCCAGCCAAGACGGACTGGGCACAGGCGAGACCCGGGCCCAACACACACGCCCACACCGCGCCCCGGAACCGGAAACGGCGGGGGGCAAGCGGGGCGCCCACGAAACCACACACGTCCCAAAAGCAGACCGAAACCGAAGCCCAACCACGAACACCACAAATAGCCGACACTAGGGGGACAACACCACAAATCGAGCCCAAAAACACCCACCCTAAACCCCAGCCAGGACGGACGGGGTTAACAAAACCCGCACCCAACCGCCAACCGGACCCAAACACAAACACCACACAACAGTAGGAAACCCAGTGCCCACAGCCCGGGCACTGAGGCAGCCCGTGCCATGCAGGTGACCCGGCCAAACGAGATCCGGAGCCCGGGGGTAAGGCTGCATCCTAAGGCCTGCGCTGCTTTGGGACTCGAGGCGGAGCGTGCGACACCCAAGCGCCTCGGAACCCTAGTACCAGGAACGTGCATGCACGCCTTGGGAACGGGATACGCCAGGAAGTCCGGTGAACCCCTAGGGTTCCGCCCAAAGGAGGGGACGTGCGCAAGCACGGGGGCACACCCTCCCGGCGAGACAAGCATGTCACGCTGGCGGCGATCAGCCCTCCCGGCGTAGCCCGGGGCCGCTTTGTTGGGGGCCAACAGTCAGGTCTAGCGGGAAGTAAGCCGCCTCCCCTCTTCACGCGCGAAGCCTCTTCCTGTTCGTCACAGGGGCGACGCCAGGGGGAACCATGGGGCGCCTCTCCACGACCGAGTGCACCTACCTACCTACCTCCTACAAGAGGCGGTATGGTGCCAAGTTCCGCAAGGCCATCTTTGGAGCAATGGTGGAATTTCCCGCATTTAAAAACATAAAAATCACCGGTCGCACGGAAGATTATTCAACCTTGGTGAGCCGATTCAACGAATATGCCCAAGTAGAATTCCGCGCACACCCCTTCCATTGCAATGCCATAGCCGTAGTTTATGTTTATGGCCATTCACCAATGCAATTGCATTGCCATGAACATGATGAGCACCGCGTTTCAGGCGTTTGCGTGTTGACGGGGGAGGAGGGGGATTGCCATGGGGGGGCTTTTTTTGTGGAGAAGAGGGGGATCATCCACCACGAAGCAAAGACAATCCTCACAACGGGTACGCGTGAGGATGGATCCCTCCTTGAGGGGTACTTGTGTGACGCCCAACAACATGGCGTTGACTTTGATTCACATGCATTGCATGGCCCATGGCAATGGCGTGGTCGGAGGGTGGCACTCGTGTTTTACACGCGTGCATTGCCGGAACACATGCGGGAAGCGGATGTTGCGCAATTGCGGAGCCTTGCATTCCCGTTGGCTTTAACAATGTGGATCATTGCTTTCACTTCCTTATGTGGTGTTGCATGCATGTGAATGGATATTTCGTTTGCTTTTGTCATTTGGTGTGGCCATTTCTCTCTAGAGCCTCAAAGTGAGTTTGAAAGGAGCCGTGGCAAGCGACGTTGAGGAGAAAGCAAAAAAGGAGGAAGAGGAAGAGGAAGAGGAACCAACCAATGATGCGCATGAGGGAGAGGAATGTAAGGAAGTAGAGAGAGTGGTTGAGGAAGATGAGGTCCCTCCAACAAGGGTCTCTCTACGTCTTAAAGACCTATATAAAATTTGGGTTCCCATGCAATTGGTTATGGAAAAGGACTCGGAGTGTGATAAGGAGTGGGTTGTTTGCTGTGGGTATGATGCCATGCTTTTGCGTGGCTCGGAGTTAGATGATGCTCCGAGGAGTGAATGAACAAAGGCCACCCGTCCGGGTTGGCGAATGCTCATCATGCCCCCGCAACTACCCGGGGAGGATGATATTAGCCTCGTGGTCGTAAAAAAAATTGATTGTGAAAAGACATATGAGGAGGCGGAGGCCCGGAGGTTGCAATACCAGGCCGATGCCAAGGTGTAGGACAGGTGTATTCATCAATACATGGTCTTCACACTTTTTGATGATAGTGTTCATTCCATCGTTTTGTGCGTGTTGATCCTCTTGTTGTTCAATGGAATTTTCAACTCCATCAATTGTGAGAAAAATGCATAAAATAGGGTATGCAAGGGTCGCAAGGGTTCAAAGCTCAATGGTAGGTGTTTGACATACATTTTGTGAAATGGTTGTAGAAAGTGTTATGGTGATCTCAACACTGTGTTTGTGCCTCTCCTGCTGCTTGCTGCTGGTGTAGGGTTTCCTGCTGCTTGTTTTTGATGAGTAAAATGTCTTATTTGCTGAAATACAACCAATCCAGGATAGCCCAAGCCAGAGATAAGCAAGTAGAAGACAATCAGGATCAAAGCATGAAGGGCTGCAGTGTAAACAGTGAAAGATGTTAGAATATTCACAGAAACTGCAACTCAGGGCAAATCGGATTGCATATTCACAAAGATAGCTGAAATGTTTTGGAAAAAGAGTTGCAAAACTTGTCCATGGTCACTCAATCTCCATAGTGCCATCTCAGGAGATGTGCACTCTTTGTTTTGGGTCCCATATGTGCTGAGGAGGCAGGGCATGTGGCGATGAGGTCACTGCCATGTCACATGGGATCTTCCTACTTAGCTGGGCTGACCGGGAATTTAACCCAGGACCTCTCAAAAAGAGGTGCCCAGCTTCCTAGGGTGCATACCACTAGGATAGCTAAGAATTCATGAAAAAACATAGATCAATTCATAGGCTCTGCCCTAGATATGTCAAGTCTCAGTCGACTCAGGAAAAGATGAATTGCCTCACATTGATAGGGGATTAAGGGGTCCACTCGATAAACCTGATTTAGTGTTTGGTTCCATAGATCAAAATGTGTTATCACCACTTTTGGTTGGGCCAATACTACGATAGAAATGCCTGTGTGCTTATAGCACCTCTAATACAACTAAAGTATACCCTAAAGCATTGGAAAAGCACTTTTTCTTACTCCCCCCTTGTGCTGTGGTGGCCACCACTGTCGCACTTTCAGGAAAAAGGGGATTTTTTCTTGGCCTTTCCTTGGTTTCCACATCTACTTTAAAATACCTATAGTTTCCCTCACACAGAAAAATGGGCGCTCACCATGGCTGGCGCCTTTTTGCTGCTTTATTCGTAACATTTCCTACAGAAAGCTCAGCGCTCATGGCGGCCGGGGTTCCTGTGGCTTGGTTGGGTTAGTTTTGGGAGCATGCCAAAAACATATGCATGTGCATCCCTCCCTCCAAGACGCAGCGCAACACTAACCCAACGCCAGGCTCTGTATGGACATCCGCTCTGGTTGTGTAAACCTGCTGGCAACCTGCTGTCCGGATCTTAGGGCGAAGGGAGTCGTCAGGAAATTAAATTGCCCCTTGGTGGGGTCTTGGGTTCTGCTCAGTCTCCTGGCTGCTGCTTTTTGGCCCAGAAAGCGGCCTACTCAGCGACGCTTTCGCGAGGATATCTGCAGAGGCAGGAATGGGAGAATTATGGACAAATCCACGCAAGCGCGAAGCGACAAGACCTAAATCCGTCAAATGACGGCCTAGAATTTTTCTAAGACAACACACCTGAGCAGAATCCAATTGTGCATCAGAAGCACATTTTTATAAAATTGTAGTCATCTCTCGATTTTTTAAATCAAGAAATTCCTACGCATAAAAAGGCGGCGCGCAGGAGCGGCTCCTAGCGAAGCGCCGGAAAATACAGAAATAATGAGATTATAAACGTATGTCTCACGTAGACTGGAAAATGACGAGACACACATTAAAAAATAAACATATAGATTCCACCCACACTGATAGTAAGAATCAAATATCAAAGACTTCCAAAATCAACGAGAGACTTCAATGAATCAGGTATAAACCACAGGTGTGCTCGTCTCGTATACAGCATGCACATTGCTCGTCTTGTGTCTCTGTGAACGAGTCCTGTAGCAGCGCTAACAAACGATAGAAGGCTAGATAAGAAAGATTGCAGATGATTGGAGGTCAGATCAGGGTGATTAGACATACACACAAGTACATAGCGACGTTTTTCGCTTGCGCCTCGTTTCACGTTCCCACTTGCTCTCTCTCTCCAGCGGTAGGTAAGGTAGGTAACCCCAGGTGGGGCCACCCCCTGGTGGAGTTCGTGATCGTGGGTTAGATTTGTAGGGAAAACAGTGATTAGAACAGGTTGTTTGCAAACTCGTGCATGCTCGTGCATTCACACACGCATTAAAGGGTAGGCCACGCAAAATGCGCACCGTAAACCTTGTTTAGGTTATCCAGGGGCTCCTCGGTACGTTCTTTAAGAGAACCTAGAGGAGTCTCTTAACGCTTGCTTGCGTGACAGGGCGTGTTTGAGGACAGTGTATTATAGGTCACACTGAGAAGCGTATAATACGTGGAGTGTGGCTTGGTTCCTCAGCCGCAAACACCCCTTGATTGGCCTTTGCTTTACAGGTGGGCAGGTAGGGTGATTGGTGCAGCAGAGTCCCATTCTTTTCTTGCCCTGCTAAACAAGGGCGCTGATCACACAAACAATTGACTGCACCTCCGCCAGGAGTGGCGAGGGCAGTTCGACTCCATCGACATCCACGCTGTGCACGCATCAAGTGCACCTCTTCCCTCCAAGCCCTAGCAGGGGAAACGCGTTGTGGCGTCCCCTGTTAGGCCACAGTTGCTTAGCAGCGCTGTGTTCTCTTGTGTTCTTCACAGGAGGGTCATTAGGACTCACGACTTGACCTCCAACAACACCCAGTAGAGCGTGAGTGTAGGAGTGGTAATCCTGAGTGGGGGCTTGAGCCAGTTGCAGAAGTGCTCGCCCACCAGGATGGTGCCACTGTAGGTAGGGTGTGTAGTGTAGTGGTGTCTCCTGTCCCGCGTGCTTTTCCTCGTGGGCAGGGGAGTGCGTTAGCTTTTGGCCCTTAGCAAAAATGGGCGTTGTGTATGCCCTTAGCACACTTGGCCACCCCTCCCCTCTAGTAGGTAGGGCTTTTGCCATCTTCCCCCAAGGATAGGCGCCAGCACAGAAATTGGGCGCCATAGGAGTGGTACCAGTACCTGACTAGGACCTTGGGTCCGACATCAGCGAAGCCTGGTCTCCGGGAGCCACGCCCGGGAGTGAAGTGAGACACACACAGACATACGTAGCACACTTAGGGGTAGGGTTCAGTCCCTAGCTTTAGTCTTGGAGGCAAGCGTCTCAGCGAGCCTCAGCACCTCACCAAAGTTGTTCTGGGACAAGCAGTCAACCAGAACTGAGTTTAGGCGTCCCTCAGGTAGAAAAAACGCAGAGAAGGGCTCCCAGGTGGCCTGTTCGACTCCAAACCCTTCCCAGAGGGTGAGGAAGCACCAACCCCGACGATAGCGGTGGCGTAGGACAGACTTCACCAGGTAGAAGCCCTCCTTAGCCCTCTCCTCGGCGTTCATGTCGGGGAGTTCCCCTTCAACTTCCATAGGGCTGGCAGCCCCTTGTAAGTCTAGGGCGGCGATTTCCTCGGCGTTCAGCTCCCACTCCTCCCCACAGAGGTCTTCAGGATCATAGTAGCGCTTCAGGTGTTGAGCAGCGCACACCAGGGTCCCCCCTAGACGGGGAGAACACCGCACGGTGATACGGTGTCCATCCACTGATAGAATCTTGTACGGCCCGAAGTATGGGTCATCGCTGGTAGAGCGCGGCCAGGCGGGTAGTGGACTGTGGTGCACCAGCACCCAGTCCCCCTCTTGGTAGGTGGCCGGTACTCGGTGCTCGTTCTTCTTGTTCCACTGACGCTCCCTCACTCTCTGGAGCATAGCCTTGGCCTTGTCCTCCTTCGCTTGTTGCTCTTGGACCCATTCACCCACAGAAGAATGGGTGTCCTCTGGATAGGGGGCATGTAGGAACCAGGCCGGGCGCCCTAGGAATAGCTCATGGGGCAAGTAGCCAGTAGCTGAACTCTCTTGAGAGTTCATCATCAAGGATATGACGGGGAGTAGTCTCACCCAGTCTCTGGTGCGCTTAGTTTTGCACCATATCCTTACATTCTCCTTGAGGACACGGATCTGTCGCTCACATAGGGGGTTGCTCGTGTGCGAGTAGGGGATCCCCGTAGAGGTAGGTAGGAAGGTATCTTCGGGAGCTCGGGATGCCTCCTTTGACATTGCAGGAAGAAGGTCTTACCAAGGGGACGTCCTGTCCCTCCCACTGCCCTATGTCAGGTGCCTGTTGAGCCGCTGCCGCATGTGCTTGGGAAGGCATTGTCGCGGCCACCCGGTCGATGTGTCCCAGGTGGGAGGGTGTCCCCACATGTGTCCATGGGTAGGGCCACATGCCCCCTCCTTTGGGCGGCAGCTCTGGGGGCTGCCCAGCCGTGTGGAGTGTCTCTCACAACAAGGGGTATGGCTCCCGCTTGTCTACGGTACGACCGCCTCACCCTTGTGGCTTGAGTTGCGGGGCCACTCTGCTTGGCAGGTGACCCCCTCCTGGACTGTGTACCGGCTCGCCTGTCACCGGTTGCTTCCATGGCTCCGGGTGACGTTTGCCATGGTCCCCGATGCAGCCTGGCCGGGCTCGGACCGATGGCCTTGGAGTACCGCTCCTGCCACTGGCCCGGTGGGTCGGCTGGGTCGCCCCAGTGCGTCCGACCCATGGGGTATTGGTTCTTTCCTGTCCCTCGGCCGCCCTACGTGTGTGCAGTGTCCTGGGCCGCTGGGCTCCTGTTCACCGGTGTGCCCGCGCGGTTTGCTGTGTTGCGTCTGCGGTGTCCTGGGCCACCTGGCTCCTGTTCACCGGTGTGCTCGCTCGGTGTGTTGTGTTGCATGTGCGGTGTCCTGGGCCACTTGGCTCCCGTTCACCGGTGTGCGCGCTGTGTGCGGTGCGCGTGTGCCATGGGTGGTTGTGTCCCTCTTCCTCCCCCCCTAATTTTCTTTTTTTTTTTTTGGAAGAAAGAAAAAGAAACACAGAGCGCGCGTACACTTCAGGCACAGGCATGGGCAGCTGGTGCGGCGGTGCAAAAGCATTGTGTCCTCTGGCATGTGTCGTCGGTGCTGTGGCGGCCGTCGCGCCCCAGGGGTGCGGCTCGCGCGTCCTGATGTACACGGGCTTGGGTCAGGGTGGCTTCGGTGAGGTGTCTCTTTGCTTCTGGAGCTGGCTGGTTAGGCGGCTGTGTGGGCTGTGGGTGTGGGCTGTGGTTACGTTGTTCCCTCGGCGGGCCAGGTTAGGAGTCAAGGGTTAGCGGTTTCGGGGGGTGGCTCGGGTTTGATTTGTGCTTTGGTTCTGGCTCGGTTAGGCGGTTGCGACGGTAGCGGGCCTGGGTTCGGTGCCTTTGGGCGTAGTTGTGACCGTTGTCGTGTGCGTTGGCGTCCTTCGGCGTCCGGTTCGTTTGGTGACTTCTGGGCGGGGCTTGGCGTGGCGCCCCGTGGTGGTGGTTTGCTGGGTAACGGGGTTAGGTGACGGCACCGCTGGCCGGGGGGTCAGGCGCGTCGTGTTGTGTGGCGCGCAGGGCTTATGGGGTGCTGTGGGTGTCGCCGGTGTCGGTGCGCCGAGGCTTGTGGGGTGGTGAGGGGGTGTGTTTGTGCGGGGCTGGGCTTTGGGTGATGTCCCACAGGCGGATGCCGTCTCGCTGCGTCTCCTGGAGGGTCTCCCGCAGGCGCCTGAGGACATACGGGTGGTGCTGGGGCGCGGGGAGATTGCGGGGGTGGACTCCCAGGGGGTGGAGCGCATCGGCCAGCATGGCTTCCCATGCAGCCTGCGGCATCCACCCCCCCGCCGGCCGGAGGCGGCAGTTCTCCAACGACCCCTTGCGGGGCCGATGGACCAGGCCCTCGAGGGAGGGCTCTCCCCGGGCCCACTTTCGCACCTCCCAGAGCTGCGTGTGGGTCCAGCGCTGCCACCACTGTTGCTGGGCGGGCCTGCGGTCTTGGGCGGAGGAGTGGGCGCGGATGGGTGTGACGGGGTCGTGGAGACCGGCGGCGGTGGCGGGCCTGGGGGATTCCTCGTAGTCCTGTTCTGTGGGGGTGCGTGGGGAGTGGGGGCGCGCGCGGATGTGGACCCGCGGGTGTGCGCGCACGGTCTCCGCCTCGGGGTTGGCGGTAGTGGGGCATGCGCTGTATGTGGGCCGTCATCGAGGGTTGGTAGGGGGGCAGGGACGCTGCGGGCGGACCCAGGCGCCGTTCTGGCCTGGTCGGGGGCGGTCCGTGGGCCTGGGGTGCGGGCTTTGAGAGGTGGCGGGACGAGGTGCGTCGTGCCTCGGCCACAGCGCGCTCCGCCATGAAGGTGGCGGCGGTGGCAACGGTGACGGTGGGGGGGCGCCGCGCTGGGCGCTGCTGCCTGCGGGCCTGGGACGGCTGGAACCGAATGTCATAGAGGACGTCCTCGGGGGGTCGGGCTCGCGCTGCCGTCGTGGCGCCGGGTTTGGACTTGGGTTTGGGCTTGGCTGCGGGTTGCGGTCGTGGTGCGCTGACGGGTTTGGGTGGCTGTTTGGCGGCGGTCTTGGGTTTCGGCTGGGTTGCGGGTGTGGGCCTCGTCGGGGTGTGGGCCTTGGCGGCGGCGGGGTTGCTCGCGGTGGGGGCGTGTTTGGGGGCCCGTTTGGGAGGTGTCCCCCGCGGCCTGGGGGGTGGAGTGCTGGATGAGGACGTGGTGGTGGCGGTGGATGAGGTGGTCGTGGTGGTGGAGGTTGTGGAGTCGGAGGCGGAGGAGAGGGCTGTGGGAGACGGCGGAGGGTCCTGGGCTTCGGGGGCGGGCGTATGATGCTGGGTCCTGCAAGTAGCGAGAACGAGGGTGCGGGTTCGGGCACCGGGCGTGTGCGCGCGTTTTCCCTGGTGATCCGTGCGTGCTGGTGCTGGTGTGGCGGCGTTGTCTCGGCTGCGCGGGCACGTGGGTTACCCGGGGGGTGGCCATATCTGCTCCAGGGCGTGCGGTCGTGTTTGCTGGAGGTAGTCGAGGGTCTGGAAGAAGCATCGCTGAATGCCGGGCATGTCCTCCTCTGTGAGGTGGGGGTAGTTTTGGGTGGGGGTGTCTGGGCCCGGCCACAGCAGCGTCATGAGGCGGGCTGCCACCATGTACGGGCAGAGCTGTAGGGTGGTGGGGCGTGGGGGGGTGGGTCCCCTGCGGTTTGGGGGGTCTTCCCTCTGCTGGGGGCGCAGCGTGACCACCCACACCCACCGGTCCGTGGGGATCCCCCAGGTCCGTTGGGTCCACTTGGCGAGGCAATACATCGCCCTACCAAGGCCCTGGCTGCTGCTGCGGATGGAGAGCAGCGTGTCCAGGGATTTGCCTTCCCACGTGCCCCAGATGTGGGGGTCGTCCGGGTCGTCCCCCCTGGCGTACGTGTCGGGGCCTGAGCTGTGTGGGGGGGGGGCGTAGTCGGCGGGGAGGAGGGAGTCGGTGCCGTGTACCACCCAGTGGTCAGTGGGTGCGTGGTAGTTGGTGGTGGAGAGGGTGTAGTGCAGATTGTACATGAGGGTCATGTACGTGGAGGGGGCTGGCTGTTGCTCGTCGGGGGTGGGGATGTCCCCCGGGACGTGGTGCCGGAAGTTGCTCAGGGGGGTCATCCGGGCTACCCATGTTTCCCGCTCCCACTCTTTGGTGCTGTCGGGGGTGGCGCCAGTTGGGGGACGGGCCATGTTGGGCTCGTGGTAGCGGGGGTGGCCCTTGGTGTCCACCCGCCCAGGCACGGGGTGTCCGACTAGGTGTCGCCCCCAGTCGATGGGGGGCACCCAGATCCGGCTCCCCGTGGGGGGCGGGCTCTCGCCGTCTGGGGTGGCGCGTGGGGGGCGGTCGTGTCGGGCGACGTGGAGGAAGGCATCGAAGAGCAAGTCTCGGACGCCTTCCCCCAGGGTGGCCGCCTGGACCAGGGTGGCCGCCCGGATGCGGGTGCTGGTGCCGGAGGTGCGGAGGCAGAGCACGACGTCGTGTTCCCCGAGTCCCCGGAGGTGTTGCCGTACCGCTGCGGGGTGGTGTAGGGCGTAGGGTTCGGCCGGTGCGGCGGCTGGTGGTGCGGGGTGTGATGGGGGGGGTGGTGTGGGTTGGGGGGGGTGGTCGTCGTTTTCTCGCGCGGGGTCCGGTGATGGGGTCTCTTGTGGCGGTCGCGGGAGGGGGGATTCGCGGTGGCGTGTGTCGGCGGGGGTATCGACGTCAATTGGCTGGTGCTGGCTGCCGCGTGTTGCATCCGTGGTCTGGTCTCGGGGGGGGGGCGGGGGGGGGTGGTGTGGGGGTGGCGCTGTTGGTGGTGGGCGGGGCGGGGTTGGGTGTTGTGCTGGCTGGGGGTCTGGGCGTCCCTGTGGGTCATGTGGGTGTTGCGTGTGTGCGCCGTGCGGTTATTGCGGTTCTTGACTGGTTGTGGTGCCGGGGTGTGGGTGGGAGGCGGCCGCATGAGCGTCCGGGTGGGGCTGTGGTCCGTATGTAATGGGTGGCTGCTGGTGGATGGTGCTCGTTGGTATGGGGCGTGGTTGGGGGGGCTGCTGGTGGTGGTGGGGTGGGGGGGGCGGGGGTGGATGTTGTGCTGGCTGGGGGTCCGGGCGTCCCTGTGGGTCGTGTGGGTGTTGCGTGTGTGCGTCGTGCGGCCCTTGCGGTTCTTGACTGGTTGTGGTGCCGGGGTGTGGGTGAGAGGCGGCCGCATGAGCGTCCGGGTGGGGCTGTGGTCCGTATGTAATGGGTGGCTGCTGGTGGATGATGCTCGCTGGTATGGGGTGTGGGTGGGGGGGCTGCTGGTGGTGGTGGGGCGCTCCTACTAGGCCCTGGTGTTGCTGGTGTGCGTGCGCGGCTCCTTGCGGGTCCATGGGGGTGTACGGTGGCTCGTGTGTCGTGGGCCCGTGTAGCGGGGGCGGCAGGTGGTGCTGGACCGCGTGGTGGTGGTGTGAAGGGTGTGCTGGTTGTGTGTGGTACCCCGGCGTTGGTGGGTGTGGTGGCAGGGGCTGCTGGTGGTGGAATACGTCATGGTGTTGTGCGGTGATGTGCGCTATGTGGGGTGGCTGGTTCGTGGGGCCTGGTTGTGCTGGGGCGTGGTGGGGATGTGGCTGGTGGGGGTCGCTGTAGCATGGGGGCATTAGGGGGTAGGGGTTGGGAGGGACGGGGGCGTGGTGCTGGCGTTGGTGGCGCCATGTCCCCTGGCTCTGCGCGTATGGCGGTCCTGGCATGGTGTGGACGTGTGTGGGCGGTGGTGGCTGACTGGGCTGCAGGGTTTGGGTGCCGCGGTACGGTGGTGGTGGTGGGCGCTGGCGGTGGCGGTGTTGTTGGTGTGCCCCGGGGGTCTGGGCGTGGGGTGGTGCGGTGTGGCTGGACCCGGGCCCTGGCCGGGGTGTCGCGCCCTGCTGGCTGGCGCGTTGGCGGGCCCCCTGACCTGTCTTGGTCTTCTTGGCCTGGTGGGTGTCGGGGGCGGGTGAACCCCCCTGTCCCCGTGGGGGCGACGGGGAGCGGGCGAGCCAGCGGTGTGCCTCTTGGAGGCTCGCCTTGAGGCCTCTGACGTAGGTTTCCTGGTCCGTGAGGCCCATCCGCGTGGGGGTGGCCTCGTCGGGGGCGGCCAGGTGGGCGTCCCAAAAAGACGCCCAGCCCTCCGGGGAATTCTGTTGTGCGGGGTGGGGGTGGTGTGCCGGGTAGAGGAGTGCGCTGAGTGGGTAAGGTGTTCCCTTCCGTCGGCCGAGGGCGTTGTTGAACCGGCGGCAAGTGATTCGGAGGTAGGCTGCTATCTCCTCTGGTGCCGTGTCGGCCCACGCTTCTGGCGTCAGGGCTGCTGCTTGGGGGGCCGGGAGTTGTGGGTCTGGGAGGTGTAGGTCACGGTGGTGGAGGTATAGGGCGAGGAGGATGTGGCGGGCCGCCACGTTCAAGCCGCCTCCGCTGTGGCGTAGGGGTGGGCTGTGGGGGGGCAGGGGTGTGCTGCCCGTGGCCACGGCTATGGTCCATGCGTGGTCCGCCGCGTCCGCCACGTAGTACCCTCCCAGGTGGTCCCGGAGGGTGTCGGTGAGGAACCCGAAGAAGCTGGGCTGGCTGGCGGGGGGGGGGGTGCGGCTGGGGCCGCGGGCCGCTCGCGGTGGTGGGGGTTGAGGTCCCCGCAGTGGGGGCAGTGGGTGAGGCGGTGCGCGGCTCCCAGGCAGACCCAGTGGTCTGGGTTGCAGGGCAGGGCTGTCTGTGGTAGCCGCTGGCGAACGCAGAGGGGACATGCGGTGGCTGGCGGTTGGTGGTACCTGTGGACGGACGGCGGCGTCGGGGAATGGGCGCTGGTGGCGCGCGCATGCTTGTGGGAGTGTGTGCGGCGACTGTGGTGCCCGTGTGTGCTTTGCCAGTGCTGTGCTCGGTGGACGGCGTGTAGACGTGGTGGGGGTTCCGTGTTGGTATGTCACGGGGTAGGTTCTCATGGTTGGTAGAACAGGAGTTTGAGGAGGTGGGCTTGGTCTGTTGGGGGTAGGGTTGCTGCATGCTGCAGGTATTTGTGGGTGCGGTATGTGAGCTGCTCCGCCGTCTTGGCAACGGCCGTCCGCTGCATGTGCGCCGCCGTGGCCTCGGGGTCCTCCGCGTGGGTGCGTAGCAAGGTGTAGACGGCAGTGGGGACGAGTCCCCTGCGGACCGCCTCGAGTACCTCCGTCTGCTTGAGGACGGTGGCGAGTTGCTGGGTCGCCGGGCACTGCGTCAGCCAGCCGGCGTGCTGTGCGATGGTGTGGGTTGGGTTCCAGTCTGTGAGGGTGTCCAGTCCTCTGTACAGGGGGCACACCTTGAAGTGGTCCCAGGTTTCTTCTTCCGCGTGGCTGCAGATGCATTTGGTGTATCCTGCGGGGACGTGGATCGAGCGGCGCGTATACCATCGGTGGTATCGGGTGAGGAGGGGGAGCTGTTCGAGGGCGAGTTGGAGTCGGGGCTTTTGTAGGTGTGCTGGGAGGCTATCGGGGCGCAGGGCGGAGTAGTAGAGGGGGAGGTGGACGGAGTCTTCGAGGCGTCGGAGGAGTTCGGTGTTCGCTGGGTGGCTCAGTGTGGTGGCCAGTTGCTGGATGGGTGTGGGGTAGTGGTACTGCTTGTCTCGATTCCGTGTACGGCGTGTCCTCGGGCATCCATTGGGGGGGCTGTGTGGCCGGGGGTATCGGCGGCAGGTGCTGCAGGTGGCTGTGGTGTGGGGTGTCCAGTCGCACGTGTTCGAGCCCTGGGGTGTGGTTGGTGTTCTGGTGTTTGGCCTGCGTGTCTGCGCGTCCATTGCCGTATGCGTAGCGGTGTGACTCCTGTTTGACGATGTGTAGGGCGTCCTGGGGGTGCATGCCCTTGAAGGCCATCCATAGTCCCAACGCTTGTGTGGTGAGGCCGGACTCAGGTGCTTTCTGGAGGGGCAGGTCCGCAAGGCGCCTGGTGAGGTGGATGTCAACCGTGGCGTCCACGACTACCCAGATGTTGCGGGGCCGGATCGTCCGGGGTGGCGGTGCCGCGGTGACGGTGTCTGCCATGGTGCGCAGTTCGCCGTGGGAGGACGCCCCAAAGATGGTGGCCCCGGTGTGGTGTTCCACGTGGAGGCCGTCCGCGTGCCGGGTGATGCGCACGGAGGCGCAACCCACCGTGGGGGTGCGTTGCTGGGTGCCGGATGCGTCAGTGAAGTAGATGATGTCGGTGTCGCTGGGTATGAGTAGGCGGGCGATTGCTGTGGGGTGATAGACGTAGATGGGGTTCCCCTGGGCGGTTCTGGCGGTGATTTGCGTGGGTTGCAGTAGTGGCGCTGCATAGACGCCTATCCCCTGGGTGATGATGGCCTGGGCTCGTGGGGTGAGGCGGAGGAGGCCCCTGTCTGGGCGCCCCTGGGTGGTATACGCGTACATCAGGTGGAAGAGGTATCCCGTATTGGGGTGGAACTTCTGGCACGTGATGGTCTGTCGCCGCTCCTTGTCGTCCTTGTCGCCGCAGAGGGTGGGGCATTTGTGCTGTAGGGGGCGCATGGGTGCCTCCTGAGGTCCCGCGCGGTGCGGGTCGCAGCGGTCGTACTCTATGGCCACGCTGTCCGGGTCTGCCCGCTCGTTGGTGAACGTCCATGTCGCCGTGGGTGTTCGGGTCCAGGCTACGTGCGCCGGGTGGTCTGGGGGTACCGTGTGAAACCAGGGGGAGAGCCATGTCTGCTGGTCGGCGGTGGCGGCGGCGCTGGGGGTGTGGTACTGGGTGGAGATGAGGTGCAGCAGGGGCCACGGAGTGTCGAGGGCTGCCGGGCCGCAGTGCCAGCACGTGCGTGGTATGCCCTGGTCACTGTGTCTGACTGGTGGTACATCGGTCTCCGGTGCATTGTGTTTGGGGATGGACCAGGGGGCATGGTGTCGCTGGACAGTGCAGGTAGCATGTTTGTGGCCGTTTGGTGCTAGTAGCAGGATGGTGGGTGGTGTCCAGCCTTCGGCTGACGGGGTGGGCTCCCCCTGTGTCGTGCCGCCGTCTTTGGGGGTCTCGTGCTCGCTCGGGCGGGGCCGGGGGTGCTGGCGCTGGAAGGCTGTGTACGCCGTGTCGATGTCCTTGGGCCCCGGCATGTCGCGCCCTGCCTTCGTAGCACATGCGCGGAGGTACGCTTGGAAGACGTGGCGTGCTGGCCATTGTGGGTCGGAAAGGAACGGGGCGTGGTGGGCGTCGCATTGGGCCATGATCTTCATCTGTGTTGGGGTGATATACACTATGGTGACGGTGGCCCCCACGAGGCGCAGGGTGTCCACCTCGCCTGCCGGGTGTCGGTGGATGTCGGTGTGTGTGGCCACGAGTGGCCCCTGTTGATCGCAGTGGTGGTTTGTCAGGATGGCGTGTGTGTGGTGTGGTAGGAGGAGTTGTAGCTGGGCCCAGATGCCAGTGCCCACGGAGGTGGAGACGCCGTGTTGCGCCAGTATCCACCGGGGGCAGGTGTTGCGGGCCATTTGCGCTTCTTTTATGCGTATGGCTGCCGCCTCGCGAACTTCTGGTTGGTGGTTGTGTGTTACCCTGTGTAGGAGGTGCGCTGCGTGTTTGGCATAGGCCATGTCGACCAGGGCGCCTGTATTGTCTCCGTAGTAGCGCCAGTGGGCCATCATGGCCTCCTTGGGGAAGGACGTGGGCCAGCCTCCGTGTTGCGCCCATGCCTTCGTCACTTGCTGTCGAGCGTGGCGTAGGGCGTCTTGGGGGCACGGGAGGTGCAGGGCTTGGTACCCGATGGCCGCGTTGAGCACCGCTTCCATGAAGTACGCCAGGCCCTGCGTAGACAGGAGGTCCCCCCTGGCAATTCGGGGTAGCCGGGCGAGGCGCTCTTCTAGCTTGCTTGGGAGTGTGATGTGGTGGTGCCGCGTGGCCTGTGTGACTCCGAGGACGACTGTGGTGTCTTCCAGGTGTAGGGGTTCGCCTTTCCGGATGTGGGGGGTGGGGGTCTTGGCGTCGGCCAGCCCGACCGATTTGCCGGGGTGCACTAGGAGCTGGTGGGCGTCCTGGTAGGTTGTGGTGAGTTGGAGAATGGCGGACGCTTGCTCGGTGGTCGTTGGTAGCCCTGCGTTCTCAGGGTCGCGGTGGCGGGTGGCCGTAGTTAGGAGGTTGTCGTCCGCGAAGTTGATGAGGGGGGACCGTAGCGGGTATGGGGCGTACCCCGGGTATACCCGTGCTAGCTCGAATGCCAGTGGCAGGGTGACGAGGAGGTAGAGGAAGGGGCCTTCGGCGCCTCCCTGGGGGACCCCGCTGTCTGTGCCGGTCCAGGGGGTGAGGCCTGCGGCTGTGATGACGGCGTAGAGTCGGGTCTGGATGTACCCCGTCATGAAGGATAGGAATGGGAGGCCCATGGCATCCCATACCTCCGTGAGGAGCCGGTGTGGGGCGTGGGGGAACGCGCCTTGGACATCGAGTGAGGCGATAATCATCTCGTAGGGGTTCATGTCCAGTGCGGTGTCCTGGAGGAAGATGGCCTCGTGGGGGGACCTGCCGGCCATGGCTCTCCACATGCTGGCGGGCACGTGGGCGAAGACCGCCGGCGCGATGCGGCCTAGGATGAGCGTCCACACCAGCTTGACCTCGGTGGTGGCGCAGACTATGGGCTGCCAGTTCCCCGGCTGCGCCCAGTCCCCCTTTTTGTAGAGGGGGTGGACCAGGTTGGCCCACTCAGGGGGGATGGGCGTGGCGCCCGTGACGATGTCCCACAGGCGGGCTGCCAGGGGGGGTTTGACGGGCAGGGTGAGACGTTGGTAGCTTCAGCCGGCAAACCGTCGACGCCGGGCACGACCCCCTTCTTCAGGCGGTCTAGGGCGCGTTGCAGTTCTGAGATGCTGAAGGGGTCGTGTTCGATGGCGCGCCGCTGTTCCCGGTTGAAGACCCTGGGCACATGCTCGCGGATGGTGTTTCTGGTGTGGGGGTCGAGCATGGGGAGGGCGTCCCCGTGTTGTGCCTGGAAGCTGTCCAGGACTGCCTGGAGGACGGCGCCGGGGTCATTGGTGAGGCCTCCTTCGGGGGTGCGCACCGCGTGGATGGTACGGCGCCCCGTGTCCTCCAGGATGCGGCTGACGTACCGTAGGGACTTGTACGGCGTGTCGTTTCTGCCGTATCTTTCGCGTTCTTGGGCTGCGGCCGCTATGCGGTGGGCGTGCCATTCCTGGAGTTGGCGGCGGCGGGTGGTGAGGAGCGCACGGAGGTGGGCGTCCCGGTCTCGTGCCTCCGGTGTGCTGGGGCGTAGCAGGGTGGCGAGTTCCCCTTTCGTGGTCCAGATGTCATGGACGAATTGCTGGAGGGTTAGGTCTGGTGGTGCTCCCGTGTGGTTGGTGTCACGCTCCATGCCGCATGCTTGTGCCGCCCGGCGCATGGCGGTGGTGAGTGTCGGTGCATCCGGGCGGCGCAGGATGGCGTGTAGGGCCCTGTGATACCTGTGCCAGGCGCCGTGGTCGTCCTCGGCCGGGAACTGCAGTGTGGGTGGGAGGGTGTCGTCTGGCAGGGTGGCCGCGGGTGGGGGTAGGTTGGGGATGATGAGGTCGATGTAGAGGGGCCGGTGGCCCGTGCCTGTGGGCGGGAGGTCCCCGTAGGCTGCTTCGTGGACGCGCACCGTGGTTGGGTCCCCGTAGCACGTGTCGATGCGGGATGGGTGGGTGCCGGCTTGGTGGGGGTAATGGGAGGGTGTGCCGGTGAGTCCTGCCGTGAGGTCGGTGAGGCCCAGTTGGTGCATGGCGTCCCGGACAGCTGTGTCGGTGGGTGTGGGTGGGCCGGTGCGGTCGTCGTCGGCGGGGGTGGCGTTTAGGTCGCCTATGATGATGGTTGGTGCCAGGAGGGAGAGTCGGCGGTACGCCAGGCTCAGGGTGTCCAGAAAGTCCTTGGTCTCCTCCTCGAATGGGACGTGCGTGAGTAGCACGTTTAGCTGCCATCCGGGCCCCACGCACTCGTACGCCCCGAGGCGACCATCCACCCCCAGGTCGGGGTGGGCATGCACCGTGACCGACGTCTTGTGGTAGAGGGGCAACCCCCGTTCCCAGTGGGCGTGATATTTGTTCCCCTCCGGGTCCAGGATCGGTGCTGGTTCGGGTTGGTCTGCTCTGCGGAGGGCTTGCTCCAGGAACCCCAGGAGGTCTGCGCCTTGGGGGTGCGGCCCGGGCATGGCTTGCAGTGTGGCGGCCTTGGTGGGGTCGTAGGTGACCGCGGGTTCGTTGAGGATGTTGATGCGGGCGTGGGCTTCCGCAGGTGCCGGTTTCTCGGGTCCGGTAGTTGGGGGGGCGGGCCGTATCCGGCCCTGGCCCCGTCAGGCGTCGAGGAGGTCGATGACGCCCTGAGCTGCGGGTGCCTTACGGTTCCGCTTCTGGGGCTGGGGTAGGGCCCATGCATTGTGGACTTCGCCCGTGTACTCGGTGCCGGTGAGGTGCTCCGTGTCGGGGGTGCACAGCTGCATGGGGACCATCTCACGGCCGGTTCGGTCTCGCCAGAGTTCGATGGTGCGCCCCACCTTCTTGTCGTTGGGGGTGGCCGGGTCCCACTTGACGTGGATCTTGAACCCCTGGTGGTCCCCGGTGACGAGGTACCGGTGCTTGACCTCCCCTGCGGCCCATATCCACTTGGAGGGGCCCGCGGCCGTGGCGTACTCGAAGGGCAGCTGCACCCGGGTACCGATGGCGTATTCGGGATACAGGGCAGCGGCTTCCTCTTTGGTCCAGCTCTTCGACTTGGCCCTTGGCTTTGGCGCGGGTTTGGCCTGTGTGGGGGCCTTGCGCTTCTGCGCACCTTGGCAGCGCCGGGCAGCGGGTTGTCCCCGTTGGGGAGGTGCGCCCTGGGGCTGCTGTACGGGTGCGTGGCCCGGTGCAAACACGGGGTGTTCGCGGGCGGCTGGGACGTCGGGCTTGGACGTGGGGACGGGGTCCTTCAGCTGAAACACTTGCTTGGTCATGAGGCCAAGCACTTCCTCGGCCTCCTGCAGGGCCTCGGGCGGGTCCGTGGGCCAGGTGAGGAGCCGGTGCCCGGTGCCTGCCCCGTGGCGGCGCATGTGGGCCGTGTAGCGGGTGGCGTGGCGTGTCCACGCTGGGGTGCGTTCCGGGGGGAGGGGGCCTTCTGGCGCCCCCTGTGCCCAGTAGAAGGCGTAGTGCAGCGCTTCCCAGGCTGCCTCTGGGGCGTGGGAGATGCGTGCGGCGAGTCGCAAGCGGTCCCCTCCGCGTGGTGGGGGCGGGACTTCGTCGTCGGGGAGGTGTGCCGTTGCCCGTCTGACCTTGCCGTGGTCGTCCCATTCCACCGTCCACCAGGCGTCCCGGTGTTTGAGGATGTGGACCTCCAAGGTGGTCGGGGGGGCGTCCATGGCGTCCCAGCTGACGAGCTGGAAGGGGCGGACCGCAGGGTGGGTCTTCGGGGGTGCTCGCATGTTGAGGATTTGGTGGATGTCCTCGGCGGTAGGGCCTGTGTCGGGGGTGTCCTGCGCTGTTTGGGCTAGAGGTGGGGAGGGGCGGTCCTCCCAGAGGCGGGAGGCGGACGCCGTGGCGTACATGGCTGCGATCAGGACGTGTTCCGTCAGCCCTTCCAGCATGAGGCGGTTTTCCCCCTCCAGGTCTCCGGGGATTGTGGCTTCCGCCTTTAGGGTGAGGAGTGCGATGGCGCGTTTGGGTCCAGGTGTGGCGTGCGTCGGCTCATCTGGCGGGCGTCCGTCGGATGGGCTGTGGGGGGGGCGCTTCTGGAAGGGGGATGGTCCCACCGCCAGGTGCTCGACAAGGTGTAGTGGTATGGCGTGGTGGCGGTCCGCTGCGGGCAGGAGGTAGGGGTGTGGGTCCCCGGGTATCGTGCCGAGGTTTTTGCCCCCCCTGTAGGTAGGGGTGGGCAGGGGTTGCTGCAGAGCGCCTGCGCATGGTAGCGCGCACCGAGGGTTGCAGTGGGTGCATTGGGCTGTTATGGGGTGCGGTACCGCGTACATGGTGAAGGGCCCTACCGCGCGCTGGATGTGGCGGGGGATGATGGTGCGGAGGTCCGCCACCCGTGCCGTGCGGCCTTCGCCATAGTATATCCAGAGTGTGTCCTCCAGTGCCATTTTGGGG
Source organism: Eutreptiella sp. 'Long Island Sound 2002' (assembly GCA_964036045.1). Taxonomy (NCBI): domain Eukaryota; phylum Euglenozoa; class Euglenophyceae; order Eutreptiales; family Eutreptiaceae; genus Eutreptiella; species Eutreptiella sp. 'Long Island Sound 2002'. The sequence continues at coordinate 158,135,058 of OZ038379.1, forward strand.
CGTAGCTTGCGGGCCAGTAGGTTCAAGGTGCTTTTGTGGGTGGCCTCGGTGACGGTGCCGGGTCCAGCGTTAATGCCTGGGAGTAGGTGGTTTTGGTGGTGTGCCGCGGCCCGTCTGCGGGCGGTGTGGAGGGCTGTGCTGTCGGCGGGAGGGGGCGCGTGGTGGATGGGCCTTTTGCGCGGGGTCCGGGCGACGTGTAGGGGATGCTTCCATGCCGCGCGCGGGTGGTGTTGCGGTGGCTGGAGGCCAGGGTAGGTGGTGAAGGTGTATATGGTGACGGGGGAGCGCTCATGCATGGCCTGGAGGTAGTAGTGGTCGCGACCCGTGTTGTGGGTGACGATGACGTTTGGCGTTGGTATGTCGTAGTGGAGTGCGGTATTGGGGAGTTGTTTGGTGATGCGTGCCGTCGCGTCCCCCGTTTTGGGCGCGGTGTCGTGGGGCACGAGGATGTGGACTGCCCACGCATCGTGGGCGGGGAGGTCAAGGTCTGGTAGGGTGGGATGAATGGGGCGTCCCCGGAAGTGTGCGAAAGCTGGGTTGTGGCGTGCCGCCGTTTCCTTGATGATGGACGGTGCCCACTTGGGTGGCGCCCCAACTTGCTGGGCCATGGCGGCGACGGCGTGGGCGATCGCTGTGAGGTCTGGGCTGATGCCAGGCTGGTCTGCCGGTGGCTGCAGGCCCCCTTCTGGTGCGGGGTGGTGCCACCATAGGGTGTAGCCCTTTTGTGTGTTATCGTGGGGGGTGTGCACGAGGCCCTGGTGGTTGGAGATGGCGGTCTTGAGGGCTTCCGCTGCCTCGCGGTGGAGGGTGCGCGTGTAGGCCCAGACTCCGGTGGGGGGGGCCGCCCCGGTGTGGGATTCGGCCGTGGTGGGGGCCGGCTCAAGGGTGTGACTGGTGAGGGAGGGTCTGTGCAGCCCTTCGTGCAGGGAAGCGCACACGTGTGCCCACCTGTCCGCCCATCCCTGTTGGGCGCTTCCTGTGTCTGCCCCTGTGGGCAGTCGCACGATGACCACGTGCCAGCGGTGTGACCCCGGTACTACGGTGGGGGATGTGGTGTGCTCGTGAGCGTGCAGCCATACTGCGGTATCTGCGTTCCCCGTCACGTAGTCTTCTCCCTCTGCTGTGTGGACGTTTTCGACGGCGGCCTCTCCCTCTAGGGTGAGGAGGAGGTGTGTGCCGGGGGGCTGCGCGTGCGTCTCCGCGTCCCGCAGCCACAGGTACGTGAGCGCCACGGTGCCGGGGAGGATTTCCCCCCACGTGAAGGTGCCTTCGGGTGATGCCCACTGCAGGGGCAGTGTGCGGCGTCCCCGCGAGTCGTTGGTGGCATGGTAGTCGTGGGGGAGGTGACGTTTGGTGAGCCGGTGCGGCATGCGTTCGGTGGTGGCTGTGGGGGGGTCCTAATTACATTCCTCCGGGGGGGGTGCGTCTGCGTCGTCCTCCTGGGGCTGGGCCAGCGGCAGCGCCTGTGCATTGGGTGTGGCGTCGGGTAATCTGCTGTGCGTGAGGATGTAGAAGCCCTCGGGGGTGAGTTGGAGGACGATGTCCCACTTCGCCGTTTGCTCTCGGGACCACTGGTGGGGCCCCTCCTGCGGTCGGTGGAGGGTGACCTGGTGGCCCCATCTCCAGCTGTGGTAGGCGAGGAGGCTGAGGACAATGTCTTGCTCCGGGTCCTCCACACCTTCCACGTATGCCGTCATGTCGGTGACGTCGACGGCGTACTCGTCCTCCCATTCTTGTGTGGGGGTGCCTGGAGGGGGGGGGGCGGTGGTGTACCCGTGGAGTCCCGGCCCCGTGACGTTGGGCAGGTCGTGCTCGAGGGACGCCCTGTACTCGGCGGGCCCGTTGCTGGCTTCGTGGGTGGGGTGGTGGCGCCGCAGGGCGTTGGACAGGTGTGTCCAGGGCGCCCGCTCGCGGAGGGGGGGGGGGCGGGGGGGCATTATGCGGGCTGGGGTCCGCGGGGCCGCTTGCTGCGGGCTCGAGCTCCGGCGGGGTGAGGTCCATATGATGCTCCATGTCCTCCGTGTGTTGGAGTTCCAGCTCTAGCAGGCTGTCGATGTCCAGGGCTATGGGGTCATCGTGCGTGTTCACGTGTTGGGGTGCTGCTTCATGGCACGGTGGGCGTGTGATGCTGGTGTTCCAGGCACGTGCGGCGGCCGGTGCGGGGTCGTGCGCCGGTGTCCGGGGAGGCGCGCCGTTTAGCGTGGTTGTGGTGTGTGGCTGCTCGCTGGTGGCTGTCCTGGCCGGTGTTGTTGCCCCTGTGTGCGGTTCGGGTTGTGGCCGGTGGAGGGCGTTGAGCTGGCGTGAGGTGTGCGGGGTTTCCAGGGGTGGTGCCGGTGGGATGGGGTGCGGAGTCGGCGTGGCGCGGCTTCGTTCCTGTGTTGGTGGGCTGTGGTGTCCCGTGTCCCCGGGTGGGGGAGGGGGGTGCGGTGTGGTATGGTGGTGTTGTGTTGTGTGGTGGCCTTCCCGGTGGGGGGGGGGGGGCACCGTGTCCAGGTCTGGTGGGGTGGGTTGTCGCCCGTGGTTTGTCCTCTGGCGGTGTGGGGCAGCCCCGCGCGGTCTCCTGATCGTCCTCCTGGCGTGTTTCAGTACGTGGGCCGTGCGGGGTCGGTGTGGCGTGGGGCCTGGGGTCCCCGGGGCCGGGTGTGCGGGACTGGAGTGTCACAACCAGGGGGGTGTGGTCGTGTGGTGCTTGGGGGTGTCGGCCCACCGTTGAGTGGGCCCAGTGGTGCGGGGAGCGCCGTGTATGGGCCACGCGCGGGCTATTGCGTTTGCGGGGTCCGCGGGTCGGTGGGTCGCGGCATCTTGGGCGTGTTGTTGCCCCGGTGCGGTGCCCGCGGGTGGTGAGTGGCGGTTTGTGGCTCGGGTGTATCGTTTCCACGGTGGGGGGGGGGGCTATTTGCTCGGGTGTGGGGTGGGCCCGTGGTAGGCTGCCGGCGGGTAGCGGGTGTCGGGGCCTCACTGTGGGTGGATCTTCCGCGGTGTCGCCTTGGTGCGTCCCGTGGTGGTCTCTGGTCGGCTGGCTGAAGGGGGTTTTTGGGGTGTACCGCATCCATGGGGGCACCATTGTGTGTTGGGGCGCCGCAGCGGTGGGTGTGGCGGGTTGTGGGGGTGGGGCTTGTGTCGGTGTCGACCATGTGGTTGGCGGCGGTGTGTCCTGTGTCGTCCTCGGCGGCTCCTCATGGTGGTCTGTTGTGGTGGTGCCTGGGGGGTGGTCTTGGCTCTGCGGTTCCTGGGAGGGTGCGGAACATGCGGGGTCGGGTTGGCTGGGGGGGGGGGGGCGCGTGTGTGGGCTTGCGTGTTTGCCTTCTGCTCCCCCCGCGGTCCCTTCCTCTGCCTTTCCCTTGCTCCTCTCTTTTCGCTGGCTTGTTTGGCCTTGTTTTTTTTTTCGGGGGGGCTGGCTTGGGTGCTGTGCTTGGGTGTGGCTGTGTGCCGGTGTCGGCGCCGGTGTGGGCGTGGGTGTCGTGGGGGACGGGGGTCGGGTGGCTGTTGCACTCTGGGTTCCCTGTGTGTGCGCCGGCCCCCAGGCTTCCGGTTCCCAGGGCGCCGGTCCGGGGGGCGCTGACGGCGGGTGGTTGGCGGCAGTGGTGGCGTGGCGCTTGCGTGGGTGGTCGCGGCTCCCGGTTAGTGTCTGGGTGGCGTGGCCGGGGGTGGGCGTGCGTGTGGGTGTGTTCATGGCGTGGGCTGATGGGGTGGTGGGCAGTGTGGGCGTGGTTGGTTTGTGTGGGTGTCGGGTATGTGTGCGCCGAAGGCGCAGTGGGTTGGGCTGGGGCACTGTGGGTAATGCAATGGGTGGAGGAGATGCTGGTGACGCCTACGGGGGGGGTGCTGTAGGCGTCGAAACGGGTTTGTGTTGTTGACGTGGGTGCTTCGGGTGACGCGCCGGGCGGCGACGGGGTTGGTGACGCTGATGGTGTCATAGGTGACAGGGCGGGCGCTGGGGGGGCCTGCGGCTCCGGTGGTCGCTGTAGGTGGTGCAGTGGGTGGTGGCGTAACTGGTGATGTCGGCGCTGAGGGTGCTGCCGGTGACGTCGATGGTGAGGGCGCTGCGGGTGATGTCATGGGTGGTGGCGATGTTGATTTGGGTGTTGCAGGTGGTGTGCCGGTTGGTGGCGCCGCTGGTACTGTCCCTACGTAGGGTGTTGCCGGGGGTGCTGTGGGCGGTGGTGTCGTCGGTGGTGCCGATGGTGAGGGTGACGTAGGCGATGCACTGGGTGACGGTGAGCCCGGTGTGTGCCGTAGGTGACGCGTACGGAACGGGTGGTGGGGGGCCGGAGGGGGGGTTGCCATTGGTGCAACGGGCGATGGTGGCGTTGGTGCCGCAGGTGGTGGCTTCGGTGATGGTGCTGTTGGTGATGCCGACGAGGTGGTTTGTCTGCCTGTCTGCCCGTGGAGTCGGTGCCGGCGTTGGGCGGTTGCCTGTGCGTGTGCTGGGCGTGGTTGGGTGCGGGTGCGCGTGTTGGTGTGTACGTGGTGCAGGTTGCGGGGGGTCTGTGGGCGTCGGGTGCGCTGTTGCCGTGCGTGTGGCGGTTTGTGTTGTCTGGTGGAGCGTGGCCGGCGTGTGCGTTGCGTGGGTGTTGTGGGGTCTGGTCGGCGTGGGTGGTGTCGGTGTGGGTGTTTGGGGTTGGGTGCTGGTTGTGGGCGTGTCGTTCGCGCGGTGTGGTCGGGCGTGATGGTGGTGCCGCTGGCGACGTTGATGGTGACGGTGCTGCAGGTGGTAAGGGTGGGACGGCGGTGTTGGCGGTTTCCGGTGTGGGTGCTGTGGGTGGTGTGGAGCGTGGGGGTGTTGCCAGTGTGGTGCGGGGCGGATGGTAGTGTGCTTGGCGACGGCGTCGTGAGTGCTGCCGGGGGGGAGGGTGTTGTTGGTGATGCTGTGGGTGGCCGGTGGCGGGTGGTGGTGGTGGTTGTGGCTGGACTGCTTGGTGGTTGTGGTGTCGGCGGGCGGCCCTGATGATGGGGAGGCCTTGGGTGTGTGGTGGCGGGTGGGCGTGCATGGTGGTGGTGATGGTGTGTCATTGCGGGTGGTGTTGGGTGTGGTACCGTTGGGCGTGTGGTTTGCGATAACTGAGCACTCACCCCTCCGGGTGGCGCGGGCCCGGTGGTCCGGTAGCCCGTCCGGCAGGCAGTGCGTGCCCGCGGGTTGCTCACGCGTCCCTCCGGACGGCGGCTGTTCCGTAGCCGGCAGGGGCTGGGTTCACTGCCGGGCGCACACACGTCCCTCCGGACGGCGGCTGTTTCGTAGCCGGCAGGGGCTGGGTTCACTGCCGGGCGCACACACGTCCATCCGGACGGCGGCTGGTTCGTAGCCGGCAGGGGCTGGGTTCACTGCCGGGCGCACACACGTCCGTCCGGACGGCGGCTGTTCCGTAGCCGGTACGGGTTGGGTACCCTGCCGGGCGCACACACGTCCATCCGGACGGCGGCTGGTTCGTAGCCGGCAGGGGCTGGGTTCACTGCCGGGCGCACACACGTCCATCCGGACGGCGGCTGTCGCGCTGAGGGGACTGCGGGGCTTGGACTTGTTCTTGGCGGCTCGTTCGTCGTCGGGTGTGGGTGTTTGCCGTGGTGGTGTCGTGTTTTGTGCCGTGGTGCGTGCTGGCGTGCGGTGCTGCGCGTGTGCCCTGCTTGGCCTGCGTGTGGCGCGCGCTCCTTGCCCGGGCGTGCTGTTGCGCAGGCGCGGGGACACACCCTCTCTCTGGCGGGCCCGTTTGGCTCCATGGCGGGCCCTGTTGGCGCCCGGCTGTGGCCCGGTGCGCGGCAGCGGGGTGTGCGCACGTTGGGGGGGGGGGGGGTTCGGTTCCTCTCCTCTCGCTTTCCCCGCCTTGTCCCTCTGTCCCTCTTTGCCGGCCTGCCCTGCCTGCCCACCCTCTTCGTACCCGCTGGGTTGGCCTTGGCCGGACGGTTGGTCTTGGTGGTCTGACATGGTGTTTCTTTCCGAAACAAAATTCACCCACAGAAGAATGGGTGTCCTCTGGATGGGGGGCATGTAGGAACCAGGCCGGGCGCCCTAGGAATAGCTCATGGGGCAAGTAGCCAGTAGCTGAACTCTCTTGAGAGTTCATCATCAAGGATATGACGGGGAGTAGTCTCACCCGGTCTCGGATGCGTTTCGTTTTGCACCATATCCTTACATTCTCCTTGAGGACACGGATCTGTCGCTCACATAGGGGGTTGCTCGTGTGCGAGTAGGGGATCCCCGTAGACACCTGGACATTGAGGGATCTCAGGACCCTCTTGTACCAACCGAATTGTGAGCGTACTCGTACGTCCTCATCGGAGTTGATCTCCTTGGGCGCCCCATAGACACAAAACCACTCCTCCAGGAGTATCTTGATAGTCTCCTCCCCGGTAATGTGCTTGGTACATGGGAACACCCTGGTCAACCCACAGGTTACCAGGAGGGCGAAGTCATAGCCCCGGAACTTCGGCATCTCCGTGTAGTCCACGTATAGAACACTGTTAGCACAGTGAGGGATGGGCAGGGTCGAGTAGAGACCTCTGTCCCTGATATCCCCTGGTTTACAGGACCTGCACAGGCACTTGTCCACGATAGGCTGGAGGGTTTTCCGCAGTTGGTCGTCAGTCCACGTAGTGTGGAACCACTGCCTGAACAGCCTCAGGGTACGGTCAGCACCCACATGACCGCTGGACTCATGGGTCCACTTCAGCAGCGCTGGGACTCTGTCACTAGGCACCATGATGCGGTCCTCGTGCCAGAGGTAGCTCTTGTCCCTCTTCCACTGATCTTGGTTGACCAGGAGGAGTTCAAGGCGTTTCTCCAGGCGCTTGTAGATATCCCCAAACTCCTTCAGGTACTCCGACTGTTGGAGTCCATCCAGGGGGCGTATCATCGTCATGTTGAGGTCCAAGTGGACGTCCATACGGCTGAACGCCTCTTTAGCCAGCGCTTCAGACCGGGCACCAATCAGGGCGTCGAAGCTGTTGCGGCTGATGTAGTCTGCACACTCGTTCTTCACTCCCTGGATATGGTGTACCGTCAGCCGTAGTTGACTGAGGTAGGTCCACCAGCGCCGTAGCTTGGCCTTCTCCCTTGGGGGGCCCTTCTGGAAACTGTGGACCGGTTCTTGGTCGCACAGCCAGACCACAGGGTTACTCCCCAACAGTCGTGCTTGTGAGGATAGCACTAGCATACCCGCGAGCAATTCCTGCTCATAAGTGGAGTAGTTCCCCCTGGCCTGGTTCCATTTCCAGTTCCAGTGGCCCAGAGGTACTAGGACCCACTTGTCGTCAGGGTAGCTGTGCTTGAGGGTTCCATCTCGGTTGAGACCTTCCGTCCCCCATTGGGAAATGGCCTAGTCGAACTCCTCCTTCTCTAGTGCTTGCCATTGGAACAACGTTCCACCACCGCCCACATTGCTGGCGTCGGTCACCAGGATAATCTCCCCTTGTGCCCTAGGCACGCCCAAGCACTCAGCGTTGGCCACCTTGTCTTTGAGCTCGTCAAACGCTTGTTGCTCTTGTGGGCCCCAGCGCCAAGTAGTACTCTTCTTGATCAAGTCCATCAGAATGGCGCTGGTGTAGGTGAAGTTTTTGATATGGCGGTGATAGAAGTTGCACGCCCAAATGAAACTGCGTACATCATGAAGTCCTTTCTCCGGGTCTTCGTGTCGTACCTTAGCATCCATCAGGGGTTTGGCCTTAGAGGCCGCTGGGGTCCACCACCCATAGCCAACGTCAAACCCCAGGTACTGCATGGTCTCCTGCATGAACTCACACTTCTCCAGCTTGACTCGTGTGTGGTTCTCCTGGCAGACCGCAAAGAACTCACCCAAGAGGATTAGGTGGTCCTCCTGGGTATTGGTCCCGAGGCATACATTGTCGATGTGAGCTTCCATCTGGGCCCCACAGGATATAAGTTCCTGCACCTTAGGTCTCCTTTGTAGGATGGACAAGATCTTGTTCATCGGCTCTTGGAATAGAGCGGGTGCGTTGACCACGCCAAACGGCATGACCTTCCACTTGAACACCCTCCCCTGAGGGGTGATGAAGGCCAGTAGTTCCTGTGCGTTGGGCGTCAGGTCCACTTGCCAGAATCCGCTCCTCTTGTCCATCTTGGTCTTGTAGCGACAGGAGGCTATCTTCTCAAGGGTAGACTCCATATTAGGAATGGACCCTGAGTGGTTCAGCGTTTTCTTGTTCAGCTCTTCGTAGTCCACTACCAGCCGTTTGGCTGTAGACCCAGGTTTAGCCACCAGGAAACAGGGGCTACAGTGTAGGGGGTAGTCCCCGTCCTTGTACTCCAGGACTAGGCCAGCGTCGATACATTCTTGTATCTGTCGCTCAATCTCGTCGGCCTGCTCTTTAGGAGCTGGATAGGGTCTCCTCCGGATCTTGTGACCCACGAACTCGGGTTTCAGCTTGAGGTCCATCTGTACCAGCTTGTCACATGAGGCTGGAGGGGGTAGTTCTCCGAACACCTCCAGATAGGTCCTTATAAGCTTCTGCACCCGCGGGTCCAATAGCTTGATCTTGTCCTCCATGTCCTCGTCAGAGTGTAAGTTGCTTGCCCCCTGACTAATAGACGTCGGGAGGTGATCCTCCACCGACTCTTCGCCCTTGGTAGTGTCCTTCAACCCTTGGTAGGCATATAGAAGGTCTTGTGCAATTATCTCCGGTGGACGATGGCAACATAGGCACGCTCAAGGGGGTTCACATACACAATCCTCCGAGAGGTCGTCCTCCTCTGGGGTCCTCACATGGGCGCCCCACACGCTCTTCATGAGCTTAAGATCTACCTCCCTTTGCCAGGTGGTGATCTTCTGTTCGAGGTCCTCCTTCAATTGGGATAGATCTCCCATACCTCCTTGCTTCAGTGGCCATGAGCTGCGGGTAGGCTTAGCGTAGCATAGCTTTTTCGCCACCAACTTCCTCTTGGAGTCCACATACTCCCTTAGCCTGGATCGAGGGTCCAGCTGTTCGTCCACGGAATCTTCGGGCCTCATGGAGAGTAGGGGTTTCAGTGGGGCGACGTACTCGGCGTTCTCCACTTCCTCCACACAGGTCTGCACGAAGAAGGCGTCGTGCTCAGTTTCGTCATCTGAGTGGATGGAGCTAGGTAGCTCGGATAGTCCACATTCAGAGACTCCATCAGGAGCAGGTACATGGCAGGGTGAGTTGGGGGCGTTGGTGTCAGTCACGACGTACTAATCTCCTCCGGGTGTAGTCTCAATAGCATCTTGAGGTCGTAGTGATCGATCCTTCAAGTCACCCAAGGCGAGTCCATCGCTTTCTCGTTGTATAGCCTGGACCAGAGTCGGGTCCAGATCCTCCCAGGGGATGGAGGTAAGACCTCCGTCCACCACGCTGAGCATACTCTGCCATCCGGGTTTCCCAATAGGCGTCTTACGCCCCAGAGGCACGTAGATGGCCTCATCAGGTAACCGAATAGAGCTGATAGTCAGCCTGTCCAGGAGGTTTCGCCAGTACTCGTTGCCCCCATGGGCTTCCCAATCGGGGGAACACAGGACCATACGGGAACGTTCCAAGGCCACCTTGGTCAGGGACTTCCCCAGTTCACTGAACCTGGGGTTCCCGTAGGCCATCCCGAAAGAGGGCCAGTAAAATTTGTAGCTGCAGTTCTTCCCCTTGCTGCAGTAAAGGTCCAGTACATGCTGCTTGTCGCTGGCGAACAACTCCACACTCAGGTCTTCTCTAGAGTAACCCAACTCCTTCAGACCTTTGTCTAGGACTTCCCCCAATAAATGATAGTCCTCAGCTTTGGAGGCCGCCATCATGTTCGAGGGCTCCTCCTTCGATAGCCTCAGGTAACTCGAGGTATGTTCCGACTGCTCCAGTGGCACAGACTCTCTGCCACTGCCGTGGTCCACGTAGAGGAGGTAGGGCGCTTGCAGCGTCAGGGATTGTATCTGGGAGTGCTGCACAAAGAAGTCAGTCCCCAATACATAGTCAAAGGCCTCAGTGTCCATCACATAGAACCGATGGGCGATAGTCCGGGAGCCCATAGGTACCTCCACCTCACAGACCCCGCAGCTGTGCACCACATGTCCATCCCCCATTCGTATAGCCGCGGTGGTCATGGTGTTCTTCAGGCTCCCACAAGGTAAAATTTTCTTGGCCACTATAGATATGGTGGCGCCAGTATCCAATGCCCCCAGGTATTCACGTCCCCCTAGTCGGATACGTACCCAAAACACCAGGTCCTGGGTGCCACCGGAGCGTCCCCGTCAGAACTCCGCGGGACAGGTCACCCCGAACCCCTTGTTCCGCAGCTTGCGGGCCATTCTCATTAAACGGCTTCTCTTCTTAGCTTTACCGTCATCACCACCTTCGTGCTCCCGCTTGGCCCCTTGTTCTTTCTGGGCCTGCGTCTGTGAGCGTGTGGTAGGACCAGACTGCCCTGCAGAGGGCTCGGAGTTCCCCCCTGGATTAGGGTTGGGGTTGCCTCCCTTCTTGTCCGTGTTCTTGTTGTCCTTGTCTGGCTGGCGGTTAGCGTCTCCTCCTCGTCCACCTTGACTCTTGTCTTGCCCTTGTCCTCGTCCTTTCGACTTGCCCTTGCCGGAGTCGTTGCCTTTGCCTTTGCCTCCAAACTTTGCCTGAGCCTTTGCCAGGATCTTCACCCTTCGGCTTCGCCGATAGGCGCTGCTTATGGTAGCACTCATCCTCGTAGTGCTTCCTCTTCCCACAGAAAGCACACGTGATGTTGCACCTGTAATGATCCGGCAGCTTCGCTTTGGCGCCGGTGTTCTTCTCCTGCTGCTTCCCTTGGACTACGAAGCAGTCTCGCTGCTCGCAGTCAGGGGCGTGCTGCAGGTGGCCCTGCTCGTCTCTGGCATCACACCAGAAGAGCTCCTTGACGTTTTCCATGATACGGGCGTGGGCGTGTTTGGGGGTAGTCCCCTGCCCAGGTCTGGATCCTTGGTACCCTTTGCCATGGCTTCCAGAGCCTCCTCCTCCAGGACGGTAGTTGTTCAGGTGCTGGTCGCTTTCTTTCTCCAGCGCCAGCTCCAGGAGTAGCACGCATAGATCCTCGTAGCGGAGGGATCTAGCCTTGCGCTCTGCCGTCCAACGGCACTCGTCCCGAAGCTCTCGAGGGAGCTTAGCCACCAACCAGAAAAGCAGGTCGTCGCTGCTGTAGGAACCGGGCGTCAATTGTCCAGCCCAGTGATCCAGGTCAGCCAACAGCTCAGAGACCCTGCCAGGTTTGGGGTTGTTGGGCAGCACGGGCAGGTTCTGGATCTCGGCCCTGATGGAGAGGTCGGTTTCATAGGTCGGGTACTGCCTCTCCAAGGCAACCAACACATCGGCAAAGGTGGCGGAGTTAGTCACGATCTGTCTGACCTGCTTCTCCAGGTACTTGGTCTTGCAGCACTGCAGGAGCAGATCGCACTTGACCCGTCCACTAGTGTGTGTTTAGCCGGTCAATCGGAGAAACCGGCCGAAATTCTCAGCGAACTCGCTGAGGTCCTTGCCTGTGAACTCAGGCAGGTTCACCACGATCTTGGAGGTGGCAATAGCCTTAGCCTCCTGAGACCTGCGTCCCTCAGGGCGTCGGGTCTTCCTCTTCTTCTTCTTCTTCTTCCCACTTGGGTTCTCGGGGTCCTCCGGGTCGTCGTACTCCGAGGGCGAAGCAGAAGTCATCAACGGCGGCTCATCATCGGAGGGGTCTCCGCCTAGATCACTAGAGCCATAGGGCTCCACGTCAACCATTGCCCTCAAGGCTGTCAGCCCCAGCCGGTCCAGCTCGGCTCTCGTAGAATTCGTCACGTGGCTGTAGGGCGGCTGGGCCGTTCTCGGTACGAAAGGGCTTCTCGGTATCGCTGCAGGGGTCGGCATCGGTCGGCTCCCCAGGCTCCCCAGGGTGTTTGTCAGCCCTGCCACCAGGTGGTTGGCCTGTACTCGATGGGGTGACACTCCCACAGTGGTAGGTGACGCTTGGGGCGGTATCATCAGGGGCTCCAGTTTATCTCAAATCTCTTGAGTGAGGTCGCCGACAATTTTAGAGGTGGCTCCTCGGAGCACCTCGTTGATCTCCGACCGCGTCAGGGACCTGTTGGAAGATCTCCCTGATCCTCTACTTCTTCCTCCAAGAGACTCAGGTCCTCTCCTCAACCCACTCAAGGTTGCATACCCAGGAGCATCCACATAGGCTCCCGTAGCTGGTAGAGGATGGTGATAGTCAGCCGCATACCATCACGGCGCAGAATTGGAGATCACCGGCTCACTGGCAGTAGTTGCCTCAGGGAACGCAGTGGTAGGTGGGCCCATACCATAGGCAGGGTAGGTAGGCATACCAGTAAAGCCTGTGCCCTCAGCCATAGGCGGGTTGGTTATGGGTGTGGATGTTGCAGCGGCTGGGTCTGGAATTGGGAGTGTGGTGGTTATAGGAGAGGGTGATGCGTGGAGGCCAGAAGCGCTTGGTGCACCCTCGAAGGTAGGATTATTCGTCGGGTCTTGCCCTTGGTCTGCTCCTTCGTCTGCTTCGTCTCCAGCATCCTTCTCTCTCTCTCTCTCTTTCTCTTCACAGGTTGAATGTCCACCTGCTCGACTGAGAGGCCCCGGAAGGCCGACTGGAGTCCTTCCAGGGAATCCTCTGCCACGTCCACTGGCCCATGTAAGGGCTCCGAAGGTACAGCGCTGGGTCCAGGTCCAGGTTCACCAGGTGCTGGCATTGCTGGTACCTCAGGCGCTGTCTTCGCGTCGGTGTCCTCTTTCTTTGTGTCCATCTTCGTTCGCCCTTCTGCTTATATATGACTGATCTCGGCGCACTGGTTGTACGGGACGGGGTCGCTGCCGGTACGCAGAGACAGTCTGCCTCTTGCTACCAGAAGGTTTTATAGTGATTTCAACACTGTGTTTGTGCCTCTCCTGCTGCTTGCTGCTGGTGTAGGGTTTCCTGCTGCTTGTTTTTGATGAGTAAAATGATTTATTTGCTGAAATACAACCACTCCAGGATAGCCCAAGCCAGAGATAAGCAAGTAGAAGAGAATCAGGATCAAAGCATGAAGGGCTGCAGTGTAAACAGTGAAAGATGTTAGAATATTCACAGAAACTGCAACTCAGGGCAAATTGGATTGTATATTCACAAAGATAGCTGAAATGTTTTGGAAAAAGAGTTGGAAAACTGCCCCATGGTCACTCAATCTCCATAGTGCCATCTGAGGAGATGTTCACTTTTTGTTTTGGGTCCCATATATGCTGAGGTGGCAGGGCATGTGGCGATAAGGTCACTGCCATGTCACATGGGATCTTCCTACTTAGCTAGGCTGACCAGGAATTGAACCCAGGACCTCTCAAAAAGAGGTGCCCAGCCCCCTAGGGTGCATACCACTAGGATAGCTAAGAATTCATGAGAAAACATAGATGAATTCATAGGCTCTGCCCTAGATATGTCAGTTCTCAGTCGACTCAGGAAAAGATGAATTGCCTCACATTGATAGGGGATTAAGGGGTCCACTCCATAACCTGATTTAGTGTTTGGTTCCATAGGTCAAAATGTGTTATCACCACTTTTGGTTGGGCCAATACTAAGATAGAAATGCCTGTGTGCTTAGAGCACCTCTAATACAACTCAAGTATACCCTAAAGCATTGGAAAAGCACTTTTTCTTACTGTTGTCATGGTTTGGGAAATATGAAACCACATGAGGTGCCACTAAATGGGCATTAGACATGGTGGAAAGTAGTTGTTCAATTGAAATCTATGGTATTCAATTGAGTAGACTTGATTGAGTTGAGTAGAACGGTTGTGACCTTAAAACGATAATCTAGGGTACACTGCGACTTTGGCAGTGGCCTCTTCTCCGTACCTTTGGAGCTGTCACGACGAAAAGAATCGGGTCTGTGCTACGCAGCAAAGACTAAAAATTGTACTAAAAACTACCAATGGGCCCGTCACTCTCTTGAAAATGGACTGGCGGCCCTGCAGGTATCCCTGGATGAGATCCAGGTTGAATTGTTCGTGAGCCAACAACAGCACATCATGCAGTTGTATGGCTCGAAACATATGAATAACGCTTTCCGTCTCTTCTGGAAAGCAATGGGCCTAGGGTATGCTGACCCTCCCTTCTCTCTGCTCGCGAAGGTTCTAACCAGAATCGCTTATCAGAGAGGAAGGGTTGTCATGTGTACCCCTGACTGGGGTTCTTCAGGTGAATGCGCGCATTGGCGCCAATTCCTGGACCGAATGACTGTGGTAAGAGTGCAACTCCCCGACGGTCCCATCTATGTGCCTGAGGATTCAAACAGAGCAATGCAGGCCCCTGAGCGGGCCAGTTTCTTATCCATTGTCGATGGATCTCTCAACCCTGTTTTCCCACTGTGTGATCTGGACCAGGTGCTACTGAAAGAGGTCATGGCCGAAAATCGTGGCTTTACGCTTTTTGATCTCAAAAAACAATCTCTTGAGCACATTTCAGCAACACTTACAGGGTGTGAATCCCATGATGACGATCTGGAACCTGTTGCTTCGAAGGAGGATGCTGACGACCAACTGTCTGAAATCGCCAGCTCTGTTCCCCCTGTTAATCTCAGCTGTCTTGAACTCAAACACAATGCCTTCTTGGCCCAGCTGTTGCTGGAGGAGGTAGACCTGGAGTCAACCTCAGACCAAACTTCCCCTGTTGGGAAACCTGTGCTGCACGTGCAGCATACTTGCTCAGGTGAACCCGTGGCTCAGAGTCCTGGCACTCTAGCGCGGCCCGCTTCTAATAACATGCCACTGTCAGAGCATGACACTCAGGAACTCCGGCGACTGTTGTACCTGAGGGCCGAAGGTATTGAGCGCCAAGAACGGCTTCAATACCTCAGACAGACCTGGAAATCCTCCATCTGGTCTGAGGAGGACGATGAGTCCTACACGCTACCTGACCCTGAGGTACCCCTAGTGTATTATCTGCACTATGGGCAACAATGTTCCCCTGAGTGGGATGATAGCTCAGTACCTGTCGAAACTGCTGATTGGCAGAAAATAAATGGGCGTGGTAAGAGCAACCTCCATGCTGAGGATGATTTCCGGCAGAAAATCGAGAGTCTGAACCTTGACCCCCGACTGAAGAAACTGCTCCTGACCTATGAGGAGGCGTTCGGCGCCTTGCTGCCTCCCTTTTCCTGCAAAAAACTGGTCCAGATGGACTTGAAACTGAAACCTAAGTTTGAGTCCCTATCCCG
The DNA here is from genome assembly GCA_964036045.1 of Eutreptiella sp. 'Long Island Sound 2002'. NCBI lineage: Eukaryota > Euglenozoa > Euglenophyceae > Eutreptiales > Eutreptiaceae > Eutreptiella > Eutreptiella sp. 'Long Island Sound 2002'. The sequence goes on from OZ038379.1 coordinate 158,150,201, forward strand.
CTCCTCAGGAACAGTTTGAGGAAATCCAGCGCCAGATCCAGGAATGCATTGATGCTGGCCTCGTTGAGGAATATAAGAAGGGGGACTACCCCTATCACTGCAGTCCCTGCTTCCTGGTCCTCTATGAGAAGATCCTGGAACTCTTCACTGAATTGCGGGAGGTGCAACATGCGCAATGCGGCAATCTCAAAATGCCGCAGTTTTTAAGATCTGATCCAGCACCTTCAAAAACGGACTTCAGATATTTATATATGCACAGCAGACGCTCTGGTGAAATTTTCTTGTCTATGTCGCGGCTTGTTACCACACCGCATTTCATCCGCGCGACAGTTTAGGCGAAGTAGCGTTTTGCGGTAATTTCAAGCTTTGAAAATTGTAGACATCTTCAGAACGAGCCTGTTTCATATGGCTTTGAATTCGGTACCCCGCGCGCATTTCTTGCTCCTAAAGACAAGACTCAACATGTTCTACTTGTTGCAATCGATACATGTGCATAAATGGTGAATGCCTACTTCCAAACGTCATCATGGTACTTCTTAGCTACAAACAATGTGTTGTGGCTGTCCCTAATCGACCTTCATTTCGCCCGCTTGTCCAGGGTTGAATGCCTCACTCATTGACATCCAATTACGAGCTCCGCAGTGAAGCCAAACTGTTTTGTGCCCCTGCCATGGCTTTCTTGGAGGTCTTGATCCAGGCCAAGCCCCCCCTAATACCCTTCTGTTGATGCTGGGACCTACTTAAGCATTTTTATCTCTCTTTTGAAGCTTAAAGTACACTTTCTCAAGGTAACTAGGGTTATAACCCTAGCCCCCCATGAAGTTCACCCCTACCACTCAACTGAGCGGAGGTATCTTCCTTCATGGAGGTTATACCGAAATAAAGTAGGCATTTCATGCCTAAGGCCTTGGAGGCTAAGCCTAGTGGTCCCCCACCTCAAGACCCCTATACTCAACTGATTCTACCACTTATTGTGGTTCTACGTTTGAACTGATTCTGAATTCAGTTGCTTGGCCAAGTCATATTCTGTGTCTGGCCTAACTCCTTTGCCCCACATTCCTAACCAACTCCATTTCATCCAAAATACTGCACATGAAGTGCTTGATGCTAACTTGGAGGCTAGAGTCAAGCCAGTTTCTACATAAAAACATTTGTTTTATCCATTTGTGATTGAATCTTTGTACTTATGCCTCCTTTGTCTATCTGCAGTCCTTCTGTGAAACGACCATATGTTGGAGAAAAATGCAGATTAGTGAACAGCCCAATCTCAATGAGACTAGCCAAAAAAAATAGATAAAGCAAATGCCAACACCCATGTTGAGCGAAGTTACAAACAGAATTCAAAGAAGAAAAAATGGAATATCAAACAAAAGCTCATGGCATATAATACAATACACAAACCCTCATTTTCCATTAAAGTTCAGCCATTAAGTGCCTTCCAACCATATTGGACATGATCAAGCTCCATGGATAAAATTTCTCCCAATGTCGCAACCAAACTCCAATAAAGATTAATACCATTGCTCCATATCAAACCAATGATTTGAGAAATTGTTGCTCATTCATGGACTCTTAACACATGTAGTTACCTATCATGCGAACAGTATGTTGCTGAGTGCGCCCAGTGGAACTAATCAACGATGAATACACCATGCATGCGTGAATGCAATGAATGCATGCTCGAGTTAACAACATTGCAGCAATTGAAAAAAAAGACAAAACAGCCGGAAACCAATCAGTCATCTCTTGACCTCAATAAATCAAACAATATCTCCATACGTCAATTCAGACTCTGGTCACGGTCCGAAAGCGGCGCGACAATCAATGAAGTATAGATCTTTCTGTACATATCGATACTGTACCACTGTCCAACTGTATATGTATCTGTATCTGTATCTGTATTTGTATGTACAGTCCAACGCTGCTACCGTGACAATGGCGCCCTTAAGAAAAAAGGAGGTTAAGGAGGTTTTTCTTACTAAGGGTGGTCATTGCATTGATGCAGATGCCCTTTGATGGGAGTGACAGCTTCTTGGCTGTGGGAGGCAACCCAGTCCCTGATTAGTCTTGTGGTAGGTGATGCTGTTCACGGATGCGGCTTGCCTTGCAAGCCAACTTCCTCAAGAGATACTCGAAAGTTGCTCCAACGTGGACCTTTTGTTCGCTGTGGTTTTGGTACACTGCATCATGCAACAAGCAACTTGGTGCAATGTCAGCGTGTGACCGTGCTGTTTTCCCTCTGTCAATGATCTACATACAGACAACCTCACCACTTCGGCTTACACAAGATGTTGTTGTCAACTGCCTCTTGTCACTGCTCGTCCTTGGGCAAACTTGCTTGGACTGGTCGGCCATGTGCATCCTCTTTTCCTTGGGGCAGTACTGCAAGGGGGTCGCATCCAAAGCCCATTGCAGACACTGCGGGATACAAGCTTTTACGTTGCTGCCACGGATTCCATGTTCACCTAGTCTTTGCACAATCTCTGTAAACAGCCGTCGCCATTGGTTGTCATTGATTAGCTACAGCTCACTTGATGGCAGTCGTTCTGTGGTGACGGTTGTGCAGGGCATGATGCACACACAAAAGGGAGCGAGCGCTACATGCACGCAAGGAGCGGCTGATGCAGGCAGCGAGCGCAGGACATAATGACCAGGAGCGCGTGAGGCAACATGAAGCGACACTGAACGGGCGGGCGCACGAAGGTGGCACCACATGGAGAACCAAGCACGCAGCGCAACACTACAGCAAGGAGCGTTTCACATTTCACCTGAGGTTCGTGATGCCATGTCACGCGTGGAAGCTCAGCAACCCAGTGGGGGACAAACAAGGGATCTCAGTCGCCGGAGGGAAAAACCTAAGAACAGTTTCTGCCGGTCGCTGTACAACAAGAGCGCTAACAGTGGCAATTGTGCGTCAAAGCACGTGTCGCATCGCATTTTGCTGCTGGTGTGTTGCATTGCACCGAACCGCGTCGCACGCCGCCACACATACCCTCAGGGTTCTGCTGTCCACTCCAAGTCCTTGTTGCATCAAGGTGTTCATGTACTTCACCACACCGGCCTCCTCCATTGCCGTCAGTGGTTGTGGTTAGCTCTGTCCGCGCAGAAGCTGATGCTCCTCTGCATCTTGCAGTTGCTGTCCCCAGCTCCACGCTTCAAGCACAAATGGTGGTACTCAGCGTCTTCACAAGCTTAAGGGCCGCTGTTTTCTGCTGAGAGGACCAGTTTCTCCAGTTCAGCTCCCCGCGTTGTCACAACTTCCTTGGGACACGTAGTGCCACCTCCTCTCTGAGACGCTTTGCTGCTTTCTACAGCCGGTCCTCTAGTCGGCAGCTCCGAGGCTCTGCACACTCCCGACGCTGGCTATTCAACACAAATGGGAGCATCTGCATAAAACAATGGAAACTTTAATCACTTCAACAAACTTTCATAGAAAATAAGAAGAATACCACAATCAAAAGCCCCAGAGACCACTGAAGGCAATTCAAAGGCAATTCACCCCACGTCAATTAATATCCGCTTGATTCCCGGCCCCCGGTAATGTCGGCATAGGGGTGCTTGTTTTGCACGCGAAATTTCGTTTTGAAAATGGGTCGAAAATTTTGGTATCCAAGATTAAAGTGGTCTAAAATTGTTGCCTCCCCTATACCTTAATCACCATGCACAGTGTGTGAATACGAGGAGACACGAACGCAACAAGGACCCTAAGCATTCAAACAACCCTATGACGATTTATCACAACCCTAAACCATTAATGCATTGTGTGTATGCTGCACTTATCCGCTCACGCTTGCAGAAGAAAGGGGGCAAGAACAAGGGTGAAACGCACCACACACGAGGCCTAACGCGGCAAACAACCCCACTTGAGCAAACAACGAGCAACAATGCAACGCAAGTAGGTTTCAGAACCGGTTTTAACAAATTAATCGGAAAAACCGGTTATCGGCAAAAATCGGACATTATTTTCAAAACAATTGGCACAACCAGTTATTTTGAAAACTGATTGAAACCAATTACTCGGAATGGGTCCACATTATTTGGGGTCTTTTCGGCACTACATTTCGCTCAATTTTTGCACTAAACGGAGGCTTTGATAGCAATAAGCGATGGCCGATGGTGAGTTACAACTTGCGACGTGGTTTTGATCACTGTGCTGCGACTTGTATGGGCTCTCTTTTGCCGATTGCAAGATTTTCATTAGTAAAGGGCAATTAATCGAAAAAACCAGTTATTTTGAAAACTATTAATCGGCCAAGCCGGTGATTTTTGTAAAAATGTTCGTTTAAAACCTGTTATTTTCAAAACTAACAGGTTCCAAACCTTACACGCAAGCAACTTCCGTGTGACCTATGAAGAATAGCAAAAGGGTGAATGCCACCGCAGGAACGGACACAACAGCACTTGATCGAGCACATCAGGCACATGAATCACGAGCACGGCGCCACACTTAACCCTACGTGCGCACTATGTACTCCATTTGTTACCCATACCTTTCATTTACCCGTTGATAGATGGAAGGAAGTGGCCCCAATGCCCATAGGACACTGCGAAACAAACCCTATGGCTTTGACAAAAGGAAAATGGCGAGCACTATGCATGTGTGTGCAATGATGAGAATATACCTGAGGAGGAGGTTGTATGTTTGGCCCGCGCCGTTCTGTAGTTTTTTGTCTTGAAATCGGAAATACGAAAACATGTTCATGCAACTAGTTAAAATTTTTGCTTGGAAGCTTTCAAAAACACGGTTTACAACTTTGTTTTGATGTGCCGTTGCACTTCGGTTGGTCTTTTGATGAGCCGCGGCTGAGTTGCGTTTGTCAGCGACACTAGGTTTTGGTGAAATTTTGACGATTTCTAACGCCTTTACATCAAATTTTACTATTGGATCCTCTAAATCTAATCAGTTCGCTACAGTGCACGATTCACACCCTGCTAGTTCCATGTCCTTTTTTATTTAGCTTGTTGAGGTTTGTGCCCTTCATTCGGAGTATTCGTCCGCCGTGACACGTGGCCATTTATTTACTATAACGCTGTTTATATGGCGATGGTCGTTCGCATGAAAGCGATCAACCATACCCTAGTTGTTAACCATGTGTGCTCAAAGGAGAAGGTCCTCGGTTCCAACTCCACTACCCCTCAATCTTAGCAAATGTTTTCGCTCCATTCGGGGAACATTTGAGGAAATCCCGCGAGTTGGGACATCATACACGGTACATTCCGTTGTTTTGCAAAGTACTAGCGGTGTAAAATCCTTCTATAAACTAATGGAAGTGTCAATTGATGGTTAGAAGTATTTTTTAAGGCAATTTCAAAGGATTTTGAGCCTTTTTCCTTGGTCCCGGTAGCTTGGTCAACTAGTACTCCGGGGGAAAGGATAAAAAGTCACTACCACGTCTTTTGTGGGGGACTTGTTCTGGTCCAAGCCCCCCCCTATTCTTTGACAATTGTTAAAGACTAACACTTAATACTTTTCATGACTCTTTTGAAGCATAAAAGTACATTTTTCAAAGTAACCAGGGTAATAACCCCAGCCTGTGAAGTTCGCACCATGAAGTTCAGCCCCACCACTGAAGTGAGCGTAACTATCTTCCTTCATGGAGGTATTACCGAAACAATCTAGGCAGATCTACCTTTTTTCTTTAAAGTTAAGCCTAGTGATCTCCCACCTGGGTACCTGGATACTCAAAGGCTTCTTCTGTTTAACATGGTTCTACTTTTTAGCTGATTCTTAATTTATTTGCTTGGCCAAGTTGGCCAAGCCATACCCTGTGTCCGGTGCAACATACCTGCCGCAGATTCTTAACCTACTCCATTGCATCTCAAACTATGCACTTGAAGCGCATATCAATGTCTATTGCGCCCGACTAATGTCAGTGTTTACATTAAAACTGTTTGCTTTGTTTAGAAGCAGTTGATGCTTTGCATTTATGTGTACATTGTCCGTTCGCAGCCCCCCTTTGCTAGTTATGCTTCGATTCGGAAAGAGACCTTCTTTACTTGATTCCATTGGGTGTTTGAGTGGTCTTCATTGCTTCATTACTTGGTGATCCTTCTTTTGTTTGTGGGAAAAACACAGAGGTTTTTATCATCAAAAACAACAAAAGCACCATTGCAGAAAACTACAATATCTTTCTCCTTCCCGCGGGCCCAAAAGCAAGCAGAAGTGCTGCACAGCCTCTGCATTCTCAAAGATCCCCGACTAAAAGCAAAATCAGAATTGGCGACCTAAACCCCACCTTCTCCGAGGCCCAAACAAAAGCGGAATTGTTACCATACTCCAGGGGTCCACACCACACGGGACAAAATGAGGGCGGCTGCTGGACCCATCCCCCTCGGGGGCCACAAAGATGGCAGAAGAGCTACGTCAGACGTATATTCTAAGATGTTGCCAAAAGACAAAGACCAAATCACAATACACCACTTAACATTTGCCTTCTTGGGGGCCAGAAAGAGGGCGGAAAGGCCAATGGACCCATTGAATCTCACGGCGCCGCAAACAAATGGACCGTTTAAGCAATGGCTACCTCACGCATGACTTCTTGGAAGCCCAAAAGAGGGCGCAACCGCTAAATGACCCATTCATTCTCACAGTTTAACCAAAGAAAAAAAACAAAATCACACATGGTCTCCTCACCCCTAGTTTCATGCGGGCCGGAGTGATGGCGGAAATGCTACGTAATCCATGCATTCTCCCTAAATAAGAAAGCGATATCAAAATTGGCTCCCTCATCCTGCCTGTTACAGGTCCCGAAATAGTGCGCAAATCATACATAACCCGTGCATTCTCCAATACCCAAACGAAAAAGAACAACATCATAACTGCCTACCTCACCCCTGCCTTCTCGGAGGGGAAAAACAGGGCTAGAATGCCACTCGTCCAATCTCCTGTACACCGACGGAAAAAGAACAAAATCAGGGGTGGCCACCTCATGTTTGCCTTTCCAAGTGCCCAAAAAAATGCGCAACCGCTACGTAAATTAGGATCCCCCGGGGGTGCGCAACAACGGGACAAAATCAGAAGTGGCTCCCGCAACTCTGCCTTCTCGAGGGCCCAAAAGAGGCCCGAAGTGCTACAACACCCGGGCATTCTCAGGCGTCCCGAACATAAAAGACAAAATCAGAAATGGCAGCCTTACCTGTGCCTTTGGGGGGCTAAAATAAGGCGCTAATACTACACAACCCCTACATTCTCAGTGGTAACCAAACAAATAGACAAAATCAGAAATGCATGCATCACCCCAGCCTCGTCGGGGGTGCACAAGAAAGCTGAGGTGCTACATAATCCTACTTTCTCGCCGTCAGCCAAACAAAAAAAAACAAATTCAGAAGCGGGACCTCACCCGTGCCTTCTTGGGGGGGTGGGGGATTTTACGCAAATTGTGCATTCTCGGGGGGCCCCGACTAATAGGGTCAAAACCAGAATTCGTTGCCTCAGGCCTGCCTTTTAGAGGACACAAACATGGCGGAAATGCTACATCACCCCCGCATTCTCGTTGTCCATAAACAAAAAAACGAAATCATAGGTCGCTTCCCAACCCTTGCCTTTTTGGGGTCTCACAAAGAGGGCGAAAAGACTACGTAAATCCGGCGCTCTCGGGGGTCCCCAACAAAAAAGACAAAATCAGAAGTGGCTGCCTCACCCTTGCCTTTTCGGCGGGCCCAAAGCGGGTGCAAATGGGATATAATACCTTCATTCTCGGGGGTCCACAAGCAACAGAAGGACAGCTTCACGAATGGCTACCTGACCCTTACCTCCTCGACGGACCGAAAAAAAAAGTGGTACGTAACTGCTACGTAATCCATGGATTCCCCCCGGTCCCCAACACAACGGACAAAATCAGAAATGGCTGCCTCACCCCTGCCTTCTCGGGGCCTATGTAACCCCCGCATTCTCGTGGGTCCCTGAGCAAAAAGCAACACCTACCATAAGGGCAACAGTTATGCCCCTAGCATCTCAAAGGATGGGTCTCTAGTACGGTCAGACGCCCAAATAGTTGCACGGCACACCCTTAGTGCACCCCGTAAAAGGTCACCGGTGAGGCACGGTCAAAAAAAAAAAACCCCGCGGGCGCCCGGCACGCTAGCGCTCCACCTTCTTCTACAAAACCACCCAAAAGTTCATTTCAGTATAACACAGGGGGTTTTTAGTGCATTTTAGAGCGGCGGGTATTTTAGTGCAAAAACGGGGAGATTTTACAGTACAAAAACGAAAGGGTTTTCAATACACACCAATGAAGCAAAGTGTGTGCAACCTACCCGACAATGAACAAATCAAAGTGTGCAAACGATCAAGCAATGAATGACCCAACGTGTGAACTTACGTGCGGGCAAAATATACGGCAAAAAAAACAAACAAAGTGTGCGCAAACTGCCCCACAATGGATGAACCAATGTGTGCACACCACCCAGCAATGAATGAACCAATGTGAGTGCAAAATATGCGGCAAAGCAGGAACCAATGTGTGTACTAAATATGCAGCAAAAGATTGCACCAAAATTTGTGCAGACTATGTGGCAAAGAATGGACCAAACTATGTACAGATTCATTACCAATCAATGAACCAAAATTTGTGCAGACGATCCAGCAAAGAGTTCAATAACTTGTGTTGAAACCCTCCAACAGTGAGTGACCCAAAGTGTGTGCGGAATATCCGGCAAAGAAAGAACCAAAATCTGTGCAGACTTTCCAGCAGAGAATGAAAAAATGTGGGTGCAGAGTATCCAGCAAAGAATGAACCACAGTGTGGGTGCACCATCCAGCAATGAATGAACCGATGTGGGTGCACACTATACGGCAAAGCAGGAACCAAAGTGTGTGCAGACTCTGTGGCAAAGAATGGACCAAACTATGTACAGATTTCTGAGCAATCAATGAACCAAAATTTGTGCAAACGATTCAGCAAGGAATTCAATAACTTCTGTTGAAACCATCCAGCAATGAGTGACCCAAAGCGTGTGCGGACTATCCGCCAAAGAAAAAACTAAAATGTGTGCAGACTATCCGGCAGAGAATGAACCAAATAGTGTGCACAGTATCGGGCAACAGATAAACCAAAGTGTGTGCCAACTATCCAATAATGAATGAACCACAGTCTGTGCAAACTATCCAGAAATGAATGAACCAAAATGAGTGCAGACTATCCGACCAGCATTCACCTCAAGTGTGCATGCAGATTATCGTGCAATGAATGAACCACAGTGAGTGCAGACTATGTGGCAAAGATTCACCCAAAGTGTGTGCAAATTATCGGGCACTGAATGAACCAAAGTGTCTGCGGACTTTGCAGCAATGAACCAAAGTGGGTGCAGACTATCTAGCAATGGATGAATCGAAGCACGTGCATACTATCCAGCAAAGAATGAACCAAAGGCAGGTATTCCACACCTTACTGGACAGGGGTTTGAACAATCACCACACGAGCCATTTTGACCAACAAATCGCTCCTGGAGAAAACCATAATGTCCGGACTCGTACTTTCCTTCGGTCTGAAACCATCAGCAAACGGGCAAGAGAGTTTGGTGAATTGTCTGAAAAGGAATGGTGGGATTCGCTTGTGAATACCAAAGCCTCCAGGCATACTTGGGAGAAGCCACAAACCTACACTTTTACGCAGTTTCATCCCATATGTCGAGAGACACAAACAACGAGGAGCAAAAAAACTAGGTAACAAAAAGAAGAGGTCAATTTGTACTACATGTTATGAGACATGGACCCATGGGGAATGTTTGCCCGGCGCGCGCCCGGCGCGCTACTTTTCTATTCACTATCCCGCCTTCAGCCCCATATTTACCCTCTCATGGATAAGCCCCCCAAGTAGACCACATTGCACTACACACCTTCCCCCGCAAAGCACGTTGCATAATAAAGCAATAGCTGTGAATTCAACCACTGCAACTGTCATTTGTATTGTACTTCATAAACAACATTGCTCTCACAAGTGTGGGTGTCAATACATTGGGTACAATAGTGCTCCTTACACTCATTACAAATTGTGACGGTGGAGCGTTTCTGACAACACAACATACACACTTCTGCCTCATCCTCTGCCTCATCTTGCGTGGCGGCCGAATTGCTTTGGCCAGTCCAAACATGAGGCAGGACATGCTCCCATGGTCCATAGCGGGGTTGACAGACTTGCTTGCGAATGCAAAATTGCGTTAAATGCAACAAAATACGGACTGATTGGTGCAACTCATTGGGGCCGCCACGCCAGATTTTCCTAACCAAACCCCAATACCACAACCAAGCAAACAGCTGCTCAATGCGTGCCCTATACCACTTGTGCACGCCATTGTAAGATTGTTGGCGGGCTGTCCAAGTGCCATTCTTTCTTCCAACCAATGGCACAATGACATGAATGCGGCCTTTATAAACACCATCATGGCCCCCAACTTCGAAATCGAAGAAGTCATCTCGGGTACGAGAAGGTCCATGCCCATCCCAAAACAAAGCATCAGCTGATGTGCCGGGGGTCAAGGGGCAAATCCATATGATGTTGCCCAACATATCAACGGCAACAATCACCTTGTAAACATGCGACGCATACTTAGGATTCCATAGGTCTGCACTCCATATCCCGCCAACGAAACTGATGGGCATCGTGTTTGTGAAGTGCGTCAGAAAGAATGGAAAATGGGGACAATGGTTGCAAAGATTCAACCTGTTCGCCCATTGATCTCTTGAACATCATGCTTCAGGTATTCGCGAACACGGGCAACACTCTACCGCCAAGCAACCTCCGAGCACCCTTGGGTGCCGGACATAAAGCACCGCTCTCTGCAGGTGGGGTGTGTTTCATCCAAAGAAGAATTGAAACAACGACTGACGGTCGAGGAGCTCGGGGTGCCTGTACTTCATCCAAAATTCCTCCAAGGTTTCTGCATCTGCCCCATCCGTGCAACCTAGGTACACACACAGCTAGACTTACACTATTTCACCCACCATTGGACACCACCACCCTTGCCATTTTCATAAACGGGGTGCAAAAGGTGTGCCAAATTCTTCGACACAACGAGAAGGTACTCCAAAATCTCACCATCTGTCTTCTTGTTCTCCATCTCACACTCGTAGGGTTAGGTTTGGGTTGAGGTTTGGGTTGGGATTTGGGTTGAGGTTTGGGCTGGGCTTCGGCATTGGAACTTGAGCTACAACTAGAACTCGAGCTAGAACTGGAAGTTGAATTGGAGGTAAGCATTTCAAACAACATATGTTGCCCTATGGCTCCTGGTAGTGGTGCACATGAACTCCGCTTCCGAGCTTGCTTGGCAACCACTTCCTGTCTGCGAACCCTTAGCCGTGAAACCTCTGCATAAAAAGCAGCAGGGGCTACGGTTCACCCCTCCAGATGCTCTGTGTCCTTTGGTAGGTGGTGGCCTTTGCCGAAGGTGAGGATTCGTTGGACTATCTTGGGCACGGCAATGTCTTGGTCTTTATAACAGCAAGGTTCCTTTGCCCAAAAATCAATGTGCGCTGTTCGAACCCGGTGCATGAAGACATTGTATTCAAAGGGCCCATATTTTTCTAGGTCAACTGGTTTGTTGTTGCAGACTTAGGGAACCTTTCCTTTAGTTGATGCAAAAAAAAAAAGTGTCCCGGCGATGCAATTCACCAATTCACCAAACAAAAAGAGGTCTACAGATGCGAGCAGCGAAAATTGATCTCCCACGGCAGAGATGCCGAATGTATCATCATAGTACCAGCCGAGCAAGCCTGTTCCACAATGCACATGGACGCATGCACACATTTCGAGACGCACATGCACACAACGCAACGAAAAACAACAAAGCACAACACAACATCACACAATGCAGCCCAAATCGTTACGAAAATTGTCCAAGTTTACGTAATAGCACCGGAAGGTTGAACGTAGTCGAATTGTTGCCTCATCCTTGCCTTCTCAAGGGCCCAAAAGAGGGCAGAAATGCTACGCCACCCCTACATTCTCGGGGCTCCCCAAACAAAAGGCAGAAAAATCAGAATTGGCGGCCACAACCCCCAACCTTCTCAGGGGCCCAATAGAGGGCGGAAATGCTACGTCACCCATGCATTCTTGGGGGTCCCCAAAACAAAAGGGGACAAAATCCAAATTGGCCGCCTCACCCCTGCCTTACCGGGGGCCCAAAAGAGGGCAGAAATGGTAGGTCACCCATGCATCCTCGGGGGTCACCAAACAAAAGGGGACAAAATCCACATTGGTTGCCTCACCCCTGCCTTACCGGAGGGGGGTGAGGCAGCCAATTGTGTTGTTGTCCCCCTTTGTTTGGGGACCCTCGAGAATCCAGGGGTGACGTAACATTTCCACCCTCTTTTGGGCCCCCTGGAAGGTAGGGGGTTGAGGCAGCCAACTCTGATTTTGTCCCTTTTCGTTTGGGGGACCCCGAGAATGCACGGGTGACGTAGCATTTCCGCCCTCTTTCGGGCCCCCGGTAAGGCAGGGGTGAGGCAACCAGTGTGGATTTTGTCCCTTTTTGTTTGGGGAGCCCCGAGGATGCACGGGTGACGTAGCATTTCCGCCCTCTTTTGGCCCCCCAAGAAGGTAGGGGTTGGAGGCAAGCAATTCTGATTTTGTTTCTTTTTGTTTGGGGACCCCCGAGAACGCAAGGGTGACGTAGCGTTTCCGCCCTCTATTGGGGAGAAGGTAGGGGGCTGAGGCAGCCAATTCCGATTTTGTCCCCCTTTGTTTTGGGACCCCCGAGAATGCAGGGGTGACGTAGCATTTCCGCCCTCTTTTGGGCCCCCTGTAGGGTAGGGGTGAGGCACCCAGTTCTGATTTTGTCCTTTTTTTTTGGGCACCCCCGAGAATGCATGGGTGATGTAGCATTTCCGCCCTTTTTTGGGCCCCCTGGAAGGCAGGGGTGCGGCAGCCAATTCTGATTTTGTCCTCCTTTGTTTGGGGACCCCCGAGAATGCATGGGTGACGTAACATTTCTGCCCTCTTTTGGGCCCCTTGGAAGGCAGGGGTGAGGCAGCCAATTCTGATTTTGTGCCCTTTTGTTTTGGCACCCCCGGGAATGCATGGGTGATGTAGCATCGCCGCCATTTTTTGGGCTGCCCAGAAGGCAAGGGTGAGGCAGCCAATTCTGATTTTGTCCCCTGTTGTTTTCATGACCCCCGAGAGTGCACGGGTGACGTAGCATTTCTGCCCTCTTTTGGGCTCCCAAGATGGCACTGTCGAGGCAACCAATTCTGATTTTGTCCTGTTTAGTTTGGGCACCCCCAAGAATGCACGGGTGACGTAGCATTTCCGCCCTCTTTTGGGCCCCCGAGAAGGTAAGGGGGTGAGGCAGCCAATTCTGATTTTGTCCCCTTTTGTTTGGGGACCCCCGAGAATGCATGTATGACGTAGCATTTCAGCCCTCTTTTGGGCCCCCGAGAAGGCAGCGTTGAGGCAAACAATTCTGATTTTGTCCCCTTTTGTTTGGGGACCCCCGAGAATGCAAGGGTGACGTAGCATTTCCGCCCTTTTTTGGGTCCCCGGTAAGGTAGGGCGAGGCAGCCAATGTGGATTTTGTCCCCTTTTGTTTGGGGACCCCCGAGAATGCAAGGGTGATGTAGCATTTCCGCCCTCTTTTGGGCACCGGAGAAGGTAGGAGGTTGTGGCGGCCAATTGTGATATTGTCCGCTTTTGTTTGGGGTGCCCCGGGTGACGTAACATTTCTTCCCTCTTCTGGGCCCACCTGGAAAGTTGGGGGTTGAGGCAGCCAATTCTGATTTTGTTTTTTTTTTGTTTGGGGACCCGAGAATGCACGGGTGACGTAGCATTTCCGCCCCCTTTTGGGCCCCCGAGAAGGTAGGGGGGTGAGGCAGCCGATTCCGTTTTTGTCCTCCTTTGTTTGGGGACCCTCGAGGATCCAGGGGTGACGTAACATTTCCGCCCTCCTTTGGGCCCCCTGGAAGGTAGGGGGTTGATGCAACCAACTCTGATTTTGTCCCTTTTTGTTTGGGGACCCCCGCGAATGCACGGGTGACGTAGCATTTCCGCCCTCTTTCGGGCCCCCGGTAAGGCAGGGGTGCGGCGACTAATTCTGATTTTGTCCTGTTTTCTTTCGGGCCCCCCAAGAATGCATGGGTGACGTAGCATTTCCGCCCTCTTTTGGGCCCCTACCTTCTCGGGGGCCCAAAAGGGGGCGGAAGTGCTACGTCACCCGTGCATTCTCGGGTCCCCAAACAAAAAGGGACAAAATCAGAATTGGCTGCCTCAACCCCCGACTTTCCAGGTGTCCCGGAAGAGGGAAGAAATGTTACGTCACCCGGGGCACCCCAAACAAAAGGGGACAAAATCTACATTGGATGCCTCACCCTACCTTACCGGGGGCCCGAAAGAGGGCGGAAATGCTACGTCACCCGTGCATTCTCGGGGGTCCCCAAACAAAAAGGGACAAAATCACAGTTGCCTGCCTCAACGCCCTACCTTCCAAGGGGCCCAAAAGAGGGCAGAAATTTTACGGCACCCCTGGATTCTCAAGGGTCCCCAAACAAAGGGGGACAACAACACAACTGGCTGCCTCACCCCCCTACCTTCTCGGGGGCTCAAAAGAGGGCGGAAATGCTATGTCGACCCTGCATTCGCGGGGGTCCCCAAACAAAGGGGGACAAAATCCGAATTGGCTGCCTCACCTCTGCCTTCTCGGGGCCGAAAAGAGGGCGGAAATACTACGTCACCCGTGCATTCTCGAGGGTCCCCAAACAAAACGGGACAAAATCAGAATTGGTTGCCTCGACCGTGCCTTCTCGGGAGCCCAAAAGAGGGCGGAAATGTTACGTCACCCGTCCACTCTCGGGGGTCCCCAAATAAAAGGGGACAAAATCAGAATTGGCTGCCTCACCCCTGCTTTCCGGGGGGCCCAAAAGAGGGCAGAAATGCTACGTCACCCATGCATTATCGGGGGTGCCTAAACAAAGGGGGACAAAATCAGAATTAGCCGCCACACCCCTGCCTTCCGAGGGGCCCCAAAAAGGGCTGAAATGCTACGTCATACATGCATTCTCGGGGGTGCCCAAACAAAAAGGGACAAAAACAGAATCGGCTGCCTCACCCCCCTACCTTCTCGGGGGCCCAAAAAAGGACGGAAATGCTACGTCACCCATGCATTCTCGGGGGTGCCAGAACAAAAGGGGACAAAATCAGAATTGGCTGCCTCACCCCTGCCTTCTCGGGGCCGAAAAGAGGGCGGAAATACTACGTCACCCGTGCATTCTCGAGGGTCCCCAAACAAAAAGGCACAAAATCAGAATTGGTTGCCTCGACCGTGCCTTCTCGGGAGCCCAAAAGAGGGCGGAAATGTTACGTCACCCGTGCACTCTCGGGGGTCCCAAAAACAACAGGGGACAAAATCAGAATTGGCTGCCTCACCCTTGCCTCCCGGGGGGCCCAAAAAAGGGCAGAAATGCTACGTCACGTAGCATTTCCGCCCTTTTTTGGAACCCCGGAAAGGCAGGGGTGCGGCAGCCAATTCTGATTTTGTGCCCTTTTGTTTGGGCACCCCGGAGAATGCATGGGTGACGTAGCATTTCCGCCCTTTTTTGGGCCCCTCGGAAGGCAGGGGTGTGGCGGCTAATTCTGATTTTGTTCCTTTTTGTTTGGGCACCCCCGATAATGCATGGGTGACGTAGCATTTCTGCCCTCTTTTGGGCCCCCCGGAAAGCAGGGGTGAGGCAGCCAATTCTGATTTTGTCCCTTTTTGTTTGGGCACCCCCGAGAATGCATGGGTGATGTAGCATTTCCACCCTTTTTTGGGCCCCCTGGAAGGCGGGGGTGAGGCCGCCAATTTTGATTTTGTCACGGGTGACGTAGCATTTCCGCCCTCTTTTGGGCCCCGAGAAGGCAGGGGTGAGGCAACCAATTCTGATTTTGTCGCCCTTTGTTTGGGGACCCCCGAGAACGCATGGGTGACGTAGCATTTCCGCCCTCTTTTGGGCGCCCGTGGAAGGCAGGGGTGAGGCAACCAATTCTGATTTTGCCCCTCGCATTCTCGGGGGTCCCCAAACAAAGGGGGACAAAATCAGAATTGGTTGCCTCAACCCTGCCTTTCCGGGGGCCCAAAAGAGGGCGGAAATGCTACGTCACCCGTGCATCCTCGGGGGTCCCCAAACAAAGGGCGACAAAATCAGAATTGGTTGCCTCAACCCTGCCTTCTCGGGGGCCCCAAAAAGGGCGGAAATGCTACGTCACCCATGCATTCTCGGGGGTGCCCAAACAAAGGAGGACAAAATCAGAATTGGCTGCCTCACCCCTGCCTTTCCGGGGGCCCAAAAGAGGGCAGAAATGCTACGTCACCCATGCATTCTCAGGGGTCCCCAAACAAAAAGGGACAAAATGAGAATTGGTTGCCTCACCCCTGCCTTTCCGGGGGCCCAAAAGAGGGTGGAAATGCTACGTCAGCCCTGCATTCTCGGGGGTCCCAAAACAAAAGGGGACAAAATCGGAATTGGCTGCCTCAGCCCCCTACCTTCTCCCCAATAGAGGGCGGAAACGCTACGTCACCCTTGTGTTCACGGGGTCCCCAAACAAAAAGAAACAAAATCACAATTGCCTGCCTCCATCCCCTACCTTCTTGGGGGCCCAAAAGAGGGCAGAATTGCTACATCACCCATGCATTCTCGGGGGTCCCCAAACAAAAAAAAACAAAATCAGAATTGCCTGCCTCAACCCCCTACCTTCTTGGGGGCCCAAAAGAGGGCTGAAATGCTACGTCACCCGTGCTTTCTTGGGGGTCCCCAAACAAAGGGGGACAAGATCAGAATTCCTTGCCTCGCCCCCGTCTTGTCGAGGGCCCAAAAGCGGGCGGAAATGCTACATCACCCTTGCATACTCGGGGGTCACCAAACAAAAGGGGACAAAATCCACATTGGCTGCCTCACCCCTGCCTTACCGGGGGCCCGAAAGAGGGCGGAAATGCTGCGTCGCCCATGCATTCTCGGGAGTGCCCAAACAAAAAGGGACAAAATCTGAATTGGTTGCCACAACCCTCCCTTCTGGGGGGCCCAAAAGAGGGCGGAAATGCTACGGCACCCATGCATTCTCGAGAATCCCCAAACAAAGGGGGACAAAATCAGAATTCGCTGCCTCACCGCTACCTTCCACGGGGGCCCAAAAGAGGGCGGAAATGCTACGTCACCCATGCATTCTGGGGGGTGCCCAAACAAAGGGGGACAAACTCAGAATTGGCTGCCGCACCCCTGCCTTCCAGGGGGCCCCAAAAAGGGCGGAAATGCTACGTCACCCATGCATTCTCGGGGGTACCCAACAAAAAGGGACAAAATCAGAATTGGGTGCCACACCTCTGCCTTCCACGGGGGCCCAAAAGAGGGCGGAAATGCTACGTCACCCATGCATTCTGGGGGGTCCCCAAACAAAGGGCGACAAAATCGGAATTGGCTGCCTCACCCCTGCCTTCTCGGGGGCCCAAAAGAGGGCGGAAATGCTACGTCACCCGTGCATCCTCGGGGGTCCCCAAACAAAGGGCGACAAAATCAGAATTGGTTGCCTCAACCCTGCCTTCTCGGGGGCCCCAAAAAGGGCGGAAATGCTACGTCACCCATGCATTCTCGGGGGTGCCCAAACAAAGGAGGACAAAATCAGAATTGGCTGCCTCACCCCTGCCTTTCCGGGGGCCCAAAAGAGGGCAGAAATGCTACGTCACCCATGCATTCTCAGGGGTCCCCAAACAAAAAGGGACAAAATGAGAATTGGTTGCCTCACCCCTGCCTTTCCGGGGGCCCAAAAGAGGGTGGAAATGCTACGTCAGCCCTGCATTCTCGGGGGTCCCAAAACAAAAGGGGACAAAATCGGAATTGGCTGCCTCAGCCCCCTACCTTCTCCCCAATAGAGGGCGGAAACGCTACGTCACCCTTGTGTTCACGGGGTCCCCAAACAAAAAGAAACAAAATCACAATTGCCTGCCTCCATCCCCTACCTTCTTGGGGGCCCAAAAGAGGGCAGAATTGCTACATCACCCATGCATTCTCGGGGGTCCCCAAACAAAAAAAAACAAAATCAGAATTGCCTGCCTCAACCCCCTACCTTCTTGGGGGCCCAAAAGAGGGCTGAAATGCTACGTCACCCGTGCTTTCTTGGGGGTCCCCAAACAAAGGGGGACAAGATCAGAATTCCTTGCCTCGCCCCCGTCTTGTCGAGGGCCCAAAAGCGGGCGGAAATGCTACATCACCCTTGCATACTCGGGGGTCACCAAACAAAAGGGGACAAAATCCACATTGGCTGCCTCACCCCTGCCTTACCGGGGGCCCGAAAGAGGGCGGAAATGCTACGTCGCCCATGCATTCTCGGGAGTGCCCAAACAAAAAGGGACAAAATCTGAATTGGTTGCCACAACCCTCCCTTCTGGGGGGCCCAAAAGAGGGCGGAAATGCTACGGCACCCATGCATTCTCGAGAATCCCCAAACAAAGGGGGACAAAATCAGAATTCGCTGCCTCACCGCTACCTTCCACGGGGGCCCAAAAGAGGGCGGAAATGCTACGTCACCCATGCATTCTGGGGGGTGCCCAAACAAAGGGGGACAAACTCAGAATTGGCTGCCGCACCCCTGCCTTCCAGGGGGCCCCAAAAAGGGCGGAAATGCTACGTCACCCATGCATTCTCGGGGGTACCCAACAAAAAGGGACAAAATCAGAATTGGGTGCCACACCTCTGCCTTCCACGGGGGCCCAAAAGAGGGCGGAAATGCTACGTCACCCATGCATTCTGGGGGGTCCCCAAACAAAGGGCGACAAAATCGGAATTGGCTGCCTCACCCCTGCCTTCTCGGGGGCCCAAAAGAGGGCGGAAATGCTACGTCACCCGTGCATTCTCGGGGGTGCCCAAACAAAAAGGGACAAAATCAGAATTGGCTGCCTCACCCCTGCCTTTCCGGGGGCCCAAAAGAGGGCAGAAATGCTACGTCACCCATGCATTCTCAGGGGTCCCCAAACAAAAAGGGACAAAATCAGAATTGGCTGCCTCACCCCTGCCTTTCCGGGGGCCCAAAAGAGGGTGGAAATGCTACGTCAGCCCTTTATTCCCGGGGGTCGCAAAACAAAAGGGGACAAAATCGGAATTGGCTGCCTCAGCCCCCTACCTTCTCCCCAATAGAGGGCGGAAACGCTACGTCACCCTTGTGTTCACGGGGTCCCCGAACAAAAAGAAACAAAATCAGAATTGCCTGCCTCCATCCCCTACCTTCTTGGGGGCCCAAAAGAGGGCAGAATTGCTACATCACCCCTGCATTCTCGGGGGTCCCCAAACAAAAAAAAACAAAATCAGAATTGCCTGCCTCAACCCCCTACCTTCTTGGGGGCCCAAAAGAGGGCTGAAATGCTACGTCACCCGTGCTTTCTTGGGGGTCCCCAAACAAAAGGGGACAAGATCAGAATTCCTTGCCTCGCCCCCGTCTTGTCGAAGGCCCAAAAGCGGGCGGAAATGCTACATCACCCTTGCATTCTCGGGGGTCACCAAACAAAAGGGGACAAAATCAGAATTGGCTGCCTCACCCCTGCCTTACCGGGGGCCCGAAAGAGGGCGGAAATGCTACGTCGCCCATGCATTCTCGGGAGTGCCCAAACAAAAGGGGACAAAATCTGAATTGGTTGCCACAACCCTCCCTTCTCGGGGGCCCAAAAGAGGGCGGAAATGCTACGTCACCCATGCATTCTCGGGGGTCCCAAAACAAAAGGGGACAAAATCAACATTGGCTGCCTCACCCCTACCTTAGGGGGGGCCCAAAAGAGGGCGGAAATGCCACGTCACCCCAGCATTCTCGGGGGTCCCCAAGCAAAAGGAAGGGAAATCCAAATTGCGTGGCTCACCGTGCCTTACCGGGGGCCAAAATGAGGTCGGAAATGCTACGTCACCCATGCATTCTCGGGGGTCCCCAAACAAAGGGGGACAAAATCAGAATTGGCGGCCCCAACCCCCTACCTTCTCGGGGCCCAAAAGAGGGCGGAAATGCTACGCCACCCTTGCATTCTTGCGGGTCCCCAACCAAAACGGGACAAAATCAGAATTGATTGCCTCACCCCTGCCTTACCGGGTGGCCAAGAAGAGGGCGGAAATGCTACGTCACCCATGCATTCTCGGGGGTGCCCAAACGGTTTTTTTGATCAAATAGGCCGGTTCATAATTTGCGATGGGCCACTGTGGGCCAAGTTCAATGCAGAGTACGGATTTCGGCAAAGCCAGGGTGTGCATACGGGCTGCAGCTCACGACTGCGCGCCCATGGTTTCCCATTGAGGTGGTAGTGGTCATGTCAGTGGAATCTCCCACTCGTTTGCATCCCAATGTGTTTTGTGTCGTCTTGGTAGGGGTTGCAATGGGACCTCCCACAAGGTGGGGTCCCAATGTTCCCGTGGCCGTTTCCGGATGAGGTATATTGTCTGTCGTGCTTGTCGGGTGGTGTTCTAGTATTGTGTTGTTTTCTGTTTGCATTCGTCGTTGAACCACTGTGTCATGTTCGCAATGTGTTCTTTTTGGGACCACATGTAGTGTGCCTGCCGTAGGTGATGGGCCAGCAGCTTGTTGGTTTCGGCGCACATCTTCTCGTATCGCCTGCACATCAGCAGTGACGTTTTTGTATCCGCGTACCACGTCACTGTGTCGTATTTTGCTTGCTCGTACCATTGTCTGCGTATCTGGCACATGTTCGTATGTGTGTAGTGCAGTCGTTGTGGTGCCATTTGTTCTTTGATCAGTTTAGTCACAAGCATGTGGCAGTCTGTTTTGGCAGCTAATGTGTTGGAGTAGTATGCGTGCAGTGTGCATAGGTGCTGCCGTGTTACCTCAGCGGCGTGTCCGTTGTGGTATATGTCGTGAGATCGCTGGGCGTGCTCCTGAGCCAACCTGTCGGAGGTCGTTTTGTACTGCTCTCACCGCTGTGCGGCTACTTGAGACGTCGACGCTTCTGGGTTTGTTCGCCCTAGGTTGTGTTAGTTGCTCGCATTCTTGTTGCCATGCCACCGCATCGTCGTCGTTCGCAGTGCGCGCATCACGAATGCATTGGTCGGGGTCCATGGGCTCAGCCGTTGCGGGCTCGGTCCTACGTTTTCGCTTCGTGCCTCTCCGCATGGGCGCCCCGACGTCGATCAGAATTGGCTGCCTCACCCCTGCGTTCTCCGGGCCCAAAAGAGGGCAGAAGTGCTACATCACCCATGCAGTCTCGGGGGTCCCCAAACAAAATGGGACAAAATCAGATTTGGCCTGCCTCACCCCTGCCCTACAAGGAGCCAAAATGAGGGCAGAAATGCTACGTCACCCATGCATTCTCGGGGTCCCCAAACAAAGGGAAACAAAATCAGAAGTGGCTGCCTCAACCCCCTACCTTCTCGGGGCCCAAAAGAGGGCGGAAATGCTACGTCACCCTTGCATTCTCGGGGGTCCCCAAACAAAACGGGACAAAATCGGATTTGGTTACCGCACCCCTGCCTTACCCGGGGGGCCAGAAAGAGGGCGGAAATGCTACGTCGCCCATGCATTCTCGGGGGTGCCCAGACAAAAGGGGACAAAATCAGAATTGGTTGCCTGACCCCTGCCTGCCACGGGGCTTAAAAGAGGGCAGAAATGCTACGTCACCCATGCATTCTCAGGGATGCCTAAATAAAAGGGGACAAAATCGGAATTGGCTGCCGCACCTCTGCCTTCCACGGGTGCCCAAAAGAGGGCGGAAATGCTACGTCACCCATGCATTCTGGGGGGTGCCCAAACAAAGGGAAAAAAAATCAGAATTGGCTGCCGCACCCCTGCCTTCCAGGGGGCCCAAAAAAGGGCAGAAATGCTACGTCACCCATGCATTCTCGGGGGTGCCCAAACAAAAAGGGACAAAATCAGAATTGGCTGCCTCACCCCTGCCTTTACGGGGGCCCAAAAGAGGGCAGAAATGCTACGTCACCCATGCATTCTCGGGGGTGCCCAAACAAAAGAGGTCAAAATCAGAATTGGCTGCCGCACCCCTGCCTTCCACGGGGCCCAAAAAAGGGCAGAAATGCTACGGCACCCATGCATTCTCGGGGGTCCCCAAACAAAAAGGGACAAAATCAGAATTGGCTCCCTCACCCCAGCCTTCCAGGGGGCCCAAAAGAGGGCGGAAATGCTACGTCACCCATGCATTCTCCGGGGTCCGAAAACAAAGGGGGACAAAATCAGAATTGCCTGCCTCATCCCCCTATCTTCTCCCCAATAGAGGGCGGAAACGCTACGTCACCCTTGCGTTCTCGGGGTCCCCGAACAAAAAGAAACAAAATCACAATTGCCTGCCTCAACCCCCTAGCTTCTTGGGTGCCCAAAAGAGGGCGGAAATGCTATGTCACCCGTGCATTCTCGGGGGTCCCCAAACAAAAAAAAATCAGAATTGCCTGCCTCAACCCCCTACCTTCTTGGAGGCCCAAACGAGGGCGGAAATGCTACATCACCCTTGCACTCTCGAGGGTCTCCAAACAAATGGGGACAAAAAAAGAATTGGCTGCCGCCCTTCCTTACCGGAGGCCCAAAAGAGGGCGGAAATGCTACGTCACCCATGCATTCTTAGGGGTCCCCAAAGAAAGGGGGACAAAATCAGAAATGGCCGCCTCACCCCTGCCTTCTCAGGGCCCAAAAGAGGGCGGAAATGCTACGTAACCCGTGCATTCGCGGGGGTCCCCAAACAAAAAGGGACAAAATCAGAATTGGTTGCCTCACCCGTGCCTTCTCAAGGGCCCAAAAGAGGGCGGAAATGCTACGTCACCCATGCATTCTCAAGGGTCCCCAAACAAAAGGGAACACATTAAGAATTGGCTGCCTCACCCCTGCCTTCTCGGGGCCCAAAAGAAGACGGAAATGCTACATCACCGTTGCATTCTCGGGGATCCCGAAACAAAAGGGGCCAAAACCCACATTGGCTGCCTCACCCTGCCTTACCTTGGGGCCCAAAAGAGGGCGGAAATGCCACGCATTCTCAGGGGTCCCCAAACAAATGGGGACAAAATCAGAAATGGTTGCCTCAACCTTGCCTTCTCGGGGCCCAAAAGAGGGCGGGAATGCTACGTCACCCGTGCATTCTCGAGGGTCCCCAAACAAAAGGGGACAGAATCCACATTGGCTGCCTCACCCTGCCTTACTGGGGGCCCAAAAGAGGGCGGAAATGCTACGTCACCCATGCATTCTCGGGGGTCCCCAAATAAAAGGGGACAAAATCAGAATTGGTTGCCTCAACCCTGCCTTCCGGGGGGCCCAAAAGAGGGCAGAAATGCTACGTCACCCGTGCATTCTCGGGGGACAAAAGGGGACAAAATCAGAATTGGTTGCCCCAACCCCCTACCTTCTCGGGGGCCCAAAAGAGGGCGGAAATGCTACGTCACCCATGCATTCTCGCAGGTCCACAAAACAAAACGGGACAAAATCAGAATTGGCGTGCCTCACCCCTGCCTTACCGGGGGGTTCAGAACCAGGGCGGAAATGCTACGTCACCCATGCATTCTCGGAGGTCCCCCCAAAAAAAGGGGACTAAATCAGAATTGGCCGCCTCACCCCTACCTTCCACGCGGCCCAAAAGAGGGCGGAAATGCTACATCAGCCTTGCATTCTTGGGGGTCCCAAAACAAAAGGGGGCAAAATCCGAATTGGCTGCCTAACCCTGCCTTACCGGGGGCCAAAATGAGAGCGAAAATGCTACGTCACCCATGCATTCTCGGGGGTCCCCAAACAAAAAGGGACAAAATCAGAATTGGCTGCCTCAACCCCCTACCTTGTCCGGGGCCCAAAACAGGGCGGAAATGCTATGTCACCCATGCATTCTTGGGGGTCCCCAAACAAAAGGAGGACAAAATCAGAATTGGCTGCCTCCGCCCCCAACCTTCTCCGCAATAGAGGGCGGAAATGCAACGTCACCCTTGCGTTCTCGGGGTCCCCGAACAAAAAAAAACAAAATCAGAATTGCCAGCCTCAACCCCCTACGTTTCGGGGAGGCCGAGAAAAAGGGCGGAAATGATACGTCAACCGTGCATTCGGGGGGGTGCCCAAACAAAAGGGGACAAGATCAGAATCGGCTGCCTTACCGCCGTCTTGTGGGGAGCCTAAGAGAGGGCAGAAATGCTGGGTCACACATGCATTCTCGGGGGTTGCCCAAACAAAGGGGGACAAAATCAGAAATGGCTGTCTCACCCCTGCCTTCTCAACGGCCCAAAAGAAAGCGGAACTGTTACGTCACCCCTGCATTCTCGGGGGTCCCTAAACAAAGGGCAACAATATCAAAATTGGTTGCCTCACCTCTCCCTTCTCAAGGCCCAAAAGAAAGCGGAACTGTTACGTCACCCCTGCATCCTCGGGGGTCTCCAAACAAAAGGAGACAAATTCAGAATTGACCTGCCTCAACCACGTCTTGTCGGGGGCCTAAAAGAGGGCGGGAATGGGACGTCGGCCCTGCATTCTGGGGGGTCCCTAAACAAAGGGCAACAATATCAAAATTGGTTGCCTCACCTCTCCCTTCTCAGGGCCCAAAAGAAAGCGGAACTGTTACGTCACCCCTGCATCCTCGGGGGTCTCCAAACAAAAGGAGACAAAATCAGAATTGACCTGCCTCACCCACGTCTTGTCGGGGGCCTAAAAGAGGGCGGAAATGGGACGTCGGCCCTGCATTCTGGGGGGTCCCTAAAGAAAAGGCAACAATATCAAAATTGGTTGCCTCACCTCTGCCTTCTGAGGGCCCAAAAGAAAGCGGAACTGTTACGTCACCCCTGCATCCTCGGCGGTCTCCAAACAAAAGGAGACAAAATCAGAATTGACCTGCCTCACCCACGTCTTGTCGGGGGCCTAAAAGAGGGCGGAAATGGGACGTCGGCCCTGCATTCTGGTGGGCCCCTAAACAAAGGGCAACAATATCAAAATTGGTTGCCTCACCTCTGCCTTCTCAGGGCCCAAAAGAAAGCGGAACTGTTACGTCACCCCTGCATCCTCGGGGGTCTCCAAACAAAAGGAGACAAAATCAGAATTGACCTGCCTCAACCACGTCTTGTCGGGGGCCTAAAAAAGGGCGGAAATGGGACGTCGGCCCTGCATTCTGGGGGGTCCCTAAACAAAGGGCAACAATATCAAAATTGGTTGCCTCACCTCTCCCTTCTCAGGGCCCAAAAGAAAGCGGAACTGTTACGTCACCCGTGCATCCTCGGGGGTCTCCAAACAAAAGGAGACAAAATCAGAATTGACCTGCCTCACCCGAGTCTTGTCGGGGGCCTAAAAGAGGGCGGAAATGGGACGTCGGCCCTGCATTCTGGGGGGTCCCTAAACAAAGGGCAACAATATCAAAATTGGTTGCCTCACCTCTCCCTTCTCAGGGCCCAAAAGAAAGCGGAACTGTTACGTCACCCCTGCATCCTCGGGGGTCTCCAAACAAAAGGAGACAAAATCAGAATTGACCTGCCTCAACCACGTCTTGTCGGGGGCCTAAAAAAGGGCGGAAATGGGACGTCGGCCCTGCATTCTGGGGGGTCCCTAAACAAAGGGCAACAATATCAAAATTGGTTGCCTCACCTCTCCCTTCTCAGGGCCCAAAAGAAAGCGGAACTGTTACGTCACCCCTGCATCCTCGGGGGTCTCCAAACAAAAGGAGACAAAATCAGAATTGACCTGCCTCACCCACGTCTTGTCGGGGGCCTAAAAGAGGGCGGAAATGGGACGTCGGCCCTGCATTCTGGGGGGTCCCTAAACAAAGGGCAACAATATCAAAATTGGTTGCCTCACCTCTCCCTTCTCAAGGCCCAAAAGAAAGCGGAACTGTTACGTCACCCATGCATCCTCGGGGGTCTCCAAACAAAAGGAGACAAAATCAGAATTGACCTGCCTCAACCACGTCTTGTCGGGGGCCTAAAAAAGGGCGGAAATGGGACGTCGGCCCTGCATTCTGGGGGGTCCCTAAACAAAGGGCAACAATATCAAAATTGGTTGCCTCACCTCTCCCTTCTCAGGGCCCAAAAGAAAGCGGAACTGTTACGTCACCCCTGCATCCTCGGGGGTCTCCAAACAAAAGGAGACAAAATCAGAATTGACCTGCCTCAACCACGTCTTGTCGGGGGCCTAAAAAAGGGCGGAAATGGGACGTCGGCCCTGCATTCTGGGGGGTCCCTAAACAAAGGGCAACAATATCAAAATTGGTTGCCTCACCTCTCCCTTCTCAGGGCCCAAAAGAAAGCGGAACTGTTACGTCACCCCTGCATCCTCGGGGGTCTCCAAACAAAAGGAGACAAAATCAGAATTAACCTGCCTCAACCACGTCTTGTCGGGGGCCTAAAAGAGGGCGGAAATGGGACGTCGGCCCTGCATTCTGGGGGGTCCCTAAACAAAGGGCAACAATATCAAAATTGGTTGCCTCACCTCTCCCTTCTCAGGGCCCAAAAGAAAGCGGAACTGTTACGGCACCCGTGCATCCTCGGGGGTCTCCAAACAAAATGGGACAAAATCAGAATTGGCCTGCCTCACCCACATCTTGTCGGGGGCCTAAAAAAGGGCGGAAATGGGACGTCGGCCCTGCATTCTCGGGGGTCCCTAAACAAAGGGCAACAATATCAAAATTGGTTGCCTCACCTCTGCCTTCTCGGGGCCCAAAAGAAAGCGGAACTGTTACGTCAGTTCCCTGCATCCTCGGGGGTCTCCAAACAAAAGGAGACAAAATCAGAATTGACCTGCCTCACCCACGTCTTGTCGGGGGCCTAAAAGAGGGCGGAAATGGGACGTCGGCCCTGCATTCTGGGGGGTCCCTAAACAAAGGGCAACAATATCCAAATTGGTTGCCTCACCTCTGCCTTCTCAGGGCCCAAAAGGAGGCGGAACTGTTACGTCACCCATGCATTCTCGGGGGTCCCCAAACAAAAGGGGACAAAATCAGAATTGGCGTGCCTCACCCAGGTCTTGTCGGGTACCCAAAAGAGGGCAAAATGCTACGTCACCCCTGCATTCTTGGGGGTCCCCAAACAAAGGGAGACAAGATCAGAAAGGGCTGCCTCACCCGGGTCTTGTGACAGGCCCAAAAGGGGGCGGAAATGCTACGTCACCCATGCATTCTCGGGGGTCCCCAAACAAAAAGGGACAAAATCAGAATTGGTTGCCTCACCCGTGCTTTCTCAAGGGCCCAAAAGAGGGCGGAAATGCTACGTCACCCATGCATTCTCAAGGGTCCCCAAACAAAGGGGGACAAAATCAGAATTGGCTGCCTCACCCCCCTACCTTCTCGGGGGCCCAAAAGAGGGCGGAAATGCTACATCAGCCCTGCATTCTCAGGGGTCCCCAAACAAAGGGGGACAAAATCAGAATTGGCTGCCTCACCCCTACCTTCTCCAGGGCCCAAAACAGGGCGGAAATGCTACGTCACCCTTGCATTCTCAGGGGTCCCCAAACAAAGGGAGACAAAATCAGAATTGGCTGCCTCACCCCCTTACCTTCTCGGGGGCCCAAAAGAGGGCGGAAATGCTACGTCAGCCATGCATTCGCGGGGGTCCCCAAACAAAAGGGGGACAAAATCAGAATGGGCTGCCTCACCCCTACCTTCTCAGGGGCCCGAAAGAGGGCGGAAATGCTACGTCACCCTTGCATTCTCAGGGGTCCCCAAACAAAAGGGGACAAAATCAGAATTGGCTTGCCTCACCCATGCCTTCCAGGGGGCCCAAAAAAGGGCAGAAATGTTACGTCATACATGCATTCTCGGGGGTCCCCAAACAAAGGGAGACAAAATCAGAATTGGCTGCCTCACCCCCCTACCTTCTCGGGGGCCCAAAAGAGGGCAGAAATACTAGGTCACCCATGCATTCGCAAGGGGTCCCCAAACAAAAGGGGGACAAAATCAGAATTGCATGCCTCAGCCCCCTACCTGCTCCCGAATAGAGGGTGGAAACGCTACGTCACCCTTGCGTTCTCGGGTCCCCAAACAAAAATAAACAAAATCAGAATTGCCTGCCTCAACCCCTTACCTTCCGGGGGGCCCAAAAGAGGGCGGAAATGCTACGTCACCCGTGCATTCTCACGGGTCCCCAAATAAGAGGGGACGAAATCAGAATTGGTTGCCTTACCCCCGTCTTGTCGGGGGCCTAAAAGAGGGCGGAAATGCTACGTCACCCTTGCATTCTCAGGGGTCCCCAAAAAACAGGGGACAAAATCAGAATTGGCCTGCCTCACCCATGCCTTCCAAGGGGCCCAAAAGAGGGCAGAAATGATACGTCATCCATGCATTCTCGGGGGTCCCCAAAAAAAGGGAGACAAAATCAGAATTGGCTGCCTCACCCCCCTACCTTCTCGGGGGCCCAAAAGAGGGCGGAATGTTACGTCAGCCATGCATTCGCAAGGGGTCCCCAAACAGAAGGGAGACAAAATCAGAATTGCATGCCTGAGCCCCCTACCTGCTCCCGAATAGAGGGTGGAAACGCTACGTCACCCTTGCTTTCTCGGGGGTCCCCAAACAAAAATAAACAAAATCGGAATTGCCTGCCTCAACCCCCTACCTTCCGGGGGGGGCCAAAAGAGGGCGGAAATGCTACGTCACCCGTGCATTCTCGGGAGTGCCCAAACAAGAGGGGACGAAATCACAATTGGCTGCTTTACCCCCGTCTTGTCGCGGGCCTAAAAGAGGGCGGAAATGCAAGGTCACCTATGCATTCTCGGGGGTCCCCAAACAAAAGGGGACAAAATCAGAATTGGTTGCCTCGCCTGCATCTTGTCGGGGGCCTAAAAGAGGGCGGAAATGCTGTGTCACCCTTGCATTCTCGGGGGTCCCCAAACAAAAGGGGACGAAATCGGAAATTGGCTGCCTCACCCCCCTGCCTTCTCGGGGGCCCAAAGAAGGGCGGAAATGTTACGCCACCCATGCATTCTCGGGGATCCCCAAACAAAAGGGCACAAAATCAGAATTGGCCTGCCGCATCCGGGTCTTGTCAGGGGCCCAAAAGAGGGCGGAATGTTACGTCACCCCTGCATTCTCGGGGGTCCCCAAACGAATGGGGACAAAATCAGAACTGGCTGCCTCCCCCCTGCCTTCTCAGGGGCCCAAAAGAGGGCGGAAATGTTACGTCACCCGTGCATTCTCGGGAGTCTCCAAACAAAGGGAGCCAAAATCAGAATTCGCTGCCTCACCCGGGTCTTGTCACAGGCCTAAAAGGGGGCGGAAATGCTACGTCACCAATGCATTCTCGGGGGTCCCCAAACAAAGGGGGACAAAATCAGAATTGGCTGCCGCACCCGTACCTTCTCAGGGGCCCAAAAGAGGGCGGAAATGCTACGTCACCCTTGCATTCTCAGGGGTCCCCAAAAAACAGTGGACAAAATCAGAATTGGCCTGCCTCCCCCATGCCTTCCAGGGGGCCCAAAAAAGGGCAGAAATGTTACTTCATACATGCATTCTCGGGGGTCCCCAAACAAAGGGAGACAAAATCAGAATTGGCTGCCTCACCCCCCTACCTTCTCGGGGGCCCAAAAGAGGGCAGAAATGCTACGTCAGCCATGCATTCGCAAGGGGTCCCCAAACAAAAGGGGGACAAAATCAGAATTGCATGCCTCAGCCCCCTACCTGCTCCCGAATAGAGGGTGGAAACGCTACGTCACCCTTGCGTTCTCGGGGTCCCCGAATAAAAATAAACAAAATCAGAATTGCCTGCCTCAACCCCCTACCTTCCGGGGGGCCCAAAAGAGGGCGGAAATGCTACGTCACCCGTGCATTTTCAGGGGTCCCCAAACAAGAGGGGACGAAATCACAATTGGCTGCTTTACCCCCGTCTTGTCGGGGGCCTAAAAGAGGGCGGAAATGCTAGGTCTCCCATGCATTATCGGGGGTCCCCAAACAAAAGGGGACAAAATCAGAATTGGTTGCCTCGCCCCCGTCTTGTCGGGGGCCTAAAAGAGGGCGGAAATGTTGTGCCACCCTTGCATTCTCGGGGGTCCCCAAACAAAAAGGGACGAAATCAAAATTGGCTGCCTCACCCCCCTGCCTTCTCGGGGGCCCAAAGAAGGGCGGAAATGTTACGCCACCCCTGCATTCGCGGGGGTCCCCAAACAAAAGGGCACAAAATCAGAATTGGCCTGCCGCATCCGGGTCTTGTCAGGGGCCCAAAAGAGGGCGGAATGTTACGTCACCCCTGCATTCTCGGGGGTCCCCAAACAAATGGGGACAAAATCAGAACTGACCTGCTTCCCCCCTGCCTTCTCATGGGCCCAAAAGAGGGCAGAAATGTTACGTCACCCCTGCATTCTCGGGAGTCTCCAAACAAAAGGGGACAAAATCAGAATTGGCCTGCCTCACCCAGGTCTTGTCAGAGGCCGAAAGGAGGGCAGAAATGGGACGTCACCCATGCATTCTCGGGGGTCCCCAAACAAAGGGGGACAAAATCAGAATTGGCTGCCTCACCCCTACCTTCTCAGGAGCCGAAAAGAGGGCGGAAATGCTACGTCACCCATGCATTCTCAGGGATCCCCAAACAAACGGGGACAAAGTCAGAATTGGCGTGCCTCACCCAAATCTTGTCGGGGGCCTAAAAGAGGGCAGAAAGGTTACTTCACCCATGCATTCTCGGGGGTCCCCAAACAAAGAAAGGCAAAATCAGAATTGGCTGCCTCACCCGGGTGTTGTCACAGGCCCAAAAGGGGGCGGAAATGCTACGTCACCCATGCATTCTCAGGGGTCCCCAAACAAAAAGGGACGAAATCAGAATTGGCTGCCTCACCCCCCTACCTTCTCGGGGCCCAATAGAGGGCGGAAATGCTACGTCACCCGTGCATTCTCGGGCATCCCCAAACAAAGGGGGACAAAATCAGGATTGGCTGCCTCACCCCTACCTTCTCAGGGGCCCAAAAGAGGGCGGAAATGCTGCGGCACCCCTGCATTCTCAAGGGTCCCCAAACAAAAGGGGACAAAATCAGAATTGGTTGCCTCACCCATGCCTTCCACGGGGCCCAAAAAAGGGCGGAAATGCTACGTCACCCATGCATTCTCGGGGATCCCCAAACAAAGGGGGACAAAATCAGAATTGGCTGCCTCACCCCTGCCTTCTTGGGGGCCCAAAAGAGGGCGGAAATGCTACGTCACCCTTGCATTCTCTGGGGTCCCCAACAAAGGGGACAAAATCAGAAGTTAAAACCTACGCTAGGGGTAACAACGATGCCCCTATTATCTCAAAGTATGGGTCTGTAGTACGGCCAGACGCCCAAATAGTTGCACTGCGCTAAGTGCGCCCCCGTAGTGCACCCCCTAAAAGGTCACCGGTGGGACACGGGTCAAAAAAGATGCCCGGCGCGCTAACGCTCCCCCTATGCTGCTAGACCTCCCCTTGGGCACCTCGAAACGAGGAAATGGGATCCTGGCGCACATTCAGCACAGCACAGGATCCGTGCCCTGTGCACGATCCGTGCCTTGTGCGGTTTTAACCAAATACACCAGAGCCAAATGTGGTTGTGGGGGGGGATGCAAGGGTCATGAGGTAAGGTGCAACGGGGTCAGGGTACCATATGGTCAGGCTTGTCGGGGGTGAGGGTGTCATGGTGACATGGTGTCATCTGCTAGGTCCCGCCCCCTCAGGAGCGGTTGCCTGCGGTCCCGGCTAGGCCAGAGCAGCACAATACCACAGCAAGTGTAATGCCTGTCGCGCAGCGCACGCACCCTCTCCGCCCCTTGGTCGCTCTGTGACCAAGGCTGCATAGCCCGGGCAGCCCCACGGCTCCGATGACGCGGCACTTCTTCTCTTTTGCACGCACCCAATGCCTTCGGTTCTGCCAAAAGCAATAAATTCTGCATGGGCACACACCCAATCCCTCGGGGATGAGGGGTGAACCATCTGCATCTGAAGCCCTCTCCTCTTTCTTCTCACAGCTGTTCTAGCAGCGCCCGGCAAGGATGCAGTGCTACCCCAGTCTTAAGTTGTGGTCCGCTGGGCCCTGCCTCACTGCAACTGCCACACTGCAACTGCTACAATGCAACTGCAACTGCAACTGCAACTGCAACTGCCAGTGTCACTGTAACTGTTTGTGTTGCTGTCACTGTTGTCATGGTACTCTGTGGGGAGGCAGAGGGATGCGTGCCTCGGGAGCAGCAGGGAGCGGAGGGGTCAGGTTTGTAGGGCAGAAAAGCTTCAGACCAATCCACTGGAAATGCAAGCCAGCCATCCAGTTGCAGTGGCAATGGCAGTGGCTGTGGCTGTGTCGTGCCCCCCCCCCCCCCCCGCCACCGCCCCTGTCCAAGCAACGGTAAATGACCAGACGGAACCAACGCCTAGTGTTGCTTGGACAAGGGTGTTGTGTATGCGCCGCAACTTGCGTGATACACTTGTAGACCATCCTCAGGAGGTTTGAAGCGGAGATGCTGGTACACAAGGAAAGGGTTGACAGATGCAACGAAACACTCATGAGCAGCGATCATTGGAAACCAAAAACTGGCACATACACTTTGAAAACATTGAACATTACGGGTCCACAGGCTCAGAAATGAAGCCCTTCTTGGTCAAGCTATACCGCATCATGAACTGTGGGACGTGCTTCTTCTGGCTACCCTGTGCATCACCCTTTGCTGGAGGTTTGGGGGTGGTTTTGGGAAGAAATTTGGGCACAAACTGCAGCCCCCATGTTTGCAAACTCCTGATGGTCTGGGCAAGGGATGGGACTCTTGTTGGACAGTTTAAGCTCATCAACTTTGTCACCAATCCATTCACAGTATTGTTGCGGCATCCACCTGTCGAAGTTACCACTTATCTCAACCTTGTCACATGCAGCAGTCCTCTTGGCAACAGAGCTGCCCTGACACAAAATATGAACAACGTGCATTTCAAAACCAAGGTATCACGAAGCACACTTGTAGAACAAATTGAAAAACACAACGCCAAAATCAATGGCACAAAAATTGACGGAACCAACGCCTAGTGTTGCTTGGACATCAGCGTTGCTTGGACGAAGGGGGGGGGGGGGTACAATACATGCAACATGTGCTGGGCTGAGTCTCCCCGATGGTCTGTGCTGTCAGGGCGGGCAGCTTCGGAGGGCCCAGTGCACATCAGAAGCACATCAAGCATAGCCAGCAACTAGGGGTCCACCATGTGGTAACCGGAACTGAAAAATTGGTGAGTTAAGTCCCTAACTCAATTTGGATTAGAAAATGCTTGTCATGCCAATTTCAGAAAATTATGGCATACCCCTCCGGGTCGATACCCGCCCCCCTCCAGACACCTAAAATTTGCAAAACTGGTTCATGCATGGATTAGTGCCCCCTCCCCCCGCAAAAGCCCCCCCATATCGGGGCTGTTCAGATATTTGGGGCATTTTGTGGGATGCCCCCTTGCTTCTGAGAAAACTGTCTGATGGAAACCCATATCAGAGTTCCTCAGTCCCTGTCAAATGTAGAATACCGCCCTATGAGACGTGGCATGACAAATCACACTTATCACATATAATATATTGCACCGATATTGCAAAGCAAGGGCGGAACCCAGTGGAATCAGCCCTGGGCTATCACCAAGGAAAACAAGTAGAAAGCGCTCTGCCATGGCGCTAGAAATCGGTGAGCACAATAGATGCCAGCCATGTCCAATAACATGAGGAATTGGCATCCAGATGTACACCCGATGAAACGATACCTGGACCTCGGCCCCTGCTTTGCTGCGCTCAACAGCTCCCATGTCTCTGTTTGTGAGCGTGGCAGTCAGTGTGATGTTCATTGCTCTGTTGCCCTGCATGACCTCTTGTTGTGCGATTAAGAAGGGGATGGGTGGCGACAGGTTCAAGGGCAGGAAAATAGGCAGTGCTTGTGCACGCCAAAAGGAAGGCTCAGTGCCCAGAGAGGGTGTTCCTACGACCCGGTGTGTGCGCCCTTAATATTCTCTGCCAGCAGCAGCTGCTCAATGAGCGGCACCAAGAAGCGGTTCTTAGGACCCAAACCATCCTTGACCTGCTCGACCACCATTTCCCGGGTCTCGCCCAGAGTGCCCTGGGCCATTAGGCTCTCATACGCCTGGTGGAAGTTTGCAAGCCCCAACTCATGTGCCAAGAAGCTGCGCAGGGCTGCGATCTTAGTATCCAGCGGGTCGTTGTCTTGAACACCAGGAATCTGTGGAAAATGGAGCTGGCATGATGCTTGACTGCTCAGGTGCACAATGATTTCCCTGCTGCCCTAATCTGTGGCTTGCACAGCTATGTTAGTGCCCTGCAGCACACAGTAAGGAGCCCATCTCAGTCCAGTCCCACGTGGGGGGGGGGGGGGGACCAAACCCTCAGATGTTGCTGCTTTCCTGGCAGTTGGCAGTGTCAATTGACTTCTTGCCGTTCATGAAGATCCACCAAGCCGCTGTGTTGGCTCACCATTTCATCTCAGAAAAAGGGTCGGGGGCTACTCAGGGGTTTTGAGATCCTTAGCAACTGTGTTGACTGGTGGAATAGTGCCACCAAGCGTCACACCAATTCCATTGTCTCCGGACACATGGGTGCACTACAGCCCAACCTCAAACACCTCCGTAGCGGGCAGTCAAAGGCTACAGCGCCAAGTGTGCCACTTTGAATGCTTCTAGGGGAGTATCAACATGCGGGAGGGGGAAGAGGGCTGCTGTCTCTGGCAGCACTTCCTCCTTACGGAAAAGCAGAGGAGTCCAGCCGGCTCTAAATAGGATAAGCACGATTGATACATCGCTGTCGTCGCGCGCGCTAAACTAATCTTCGCTGACACTGAATTTTATCAGAATTCACCCAAAAACTCGACGAATCCAAATTATTGGTTCAAAAACAAGTCATTCGTGAAATCCTGTGCAGAACCATGCATGAGATGGAAAAGGACGAGGGTTGCAATGGAGTAACAGCATGTTGGGACCTCAACTCAGATCCAATTCATGATCGCCACAATGGATCCACCTATGGCAATACCGTAAAGGTAGGTAACAAGATTTATTCCACCTCAACCCTTCCACCTCAACCAATGTGGAATCATGCCCAACAAGCAATAGGCTCACAGTTTGCAGGGATTGTCACTGTTTCGTACTTTTGAAAAAAAATGTCATTCGTACATATTCGTACATTTTCGTACATTTTCGTACATTTTCATACATTTTTGTACTGAAAAAAAAGCCAAGTCCAGGTGACCTGCCGAGCCCACAATCGTTCCGTGGCACACAAACAGAACACTCAACGGCACACATTCACAACTGCAAGTGCTTGGGTCTATTCCTTGCTGAACCTTTCCTCCACATCACCGTTACAAAACATTGCCACAGCAGTGGCCCTGAAAGCAGGGCTCATCTTTTGCCTGTTTTTGGCATCAATGAGCCCTGCCAAGCTGAAGGAACGCTCCACAAGTGCAGCGGTCGTTGGAAACCATATGTATGGTGCAACTGCATCATATATCAAGGTGCCACGGGCTCGCCAGAACGTATCAATATCATGATGACTGTGAACCCCGTGTCTCTCTAACTGTGTATACCTGTGCCACTATGAGGCCAACAGTGCATTGACCTTTTCTTTCCTCTGTTTCATGTCATCATCATCATCAGGGCTGGGTCCCATGCCCAGTAAATCTGACACAGAAGACCATGGTGCCTCCATGTCTCGAATATTGCAGGGATCAAACACCCTGAGACGCCGATAAAACTTCACGGCTCGTGCAGGGTTGTCAATATATTGTTGCATCTTGGCTAGACCAGCCGTATAGGCTGCCTTGAAATGGGCCCGAACAACGTCCGGAAGTTCGTAAGGGTTAAGGCCTCCTCCAGACGGGGATGGTACGTCCTAGATTCTGCTGTGGTTTGTATGCTTGAATGCAATTCATCAATGCGATCAGCAAATACAGCAGCAACAGCCCCCCCCCCCCCCCCCCCGTGACAGATTCAGGACACTGCCTGTTTTTGCTGTGCAAACGTTGCAACCTTTTGCGGCACTGTGGGAGCTGTGGATGATGTACTGGGACAGTGTAGTATTTTTTCAGGTTCTGGTCTAGGAGAAGTCGAGGGACGTGCTGGACCAGGTTTATAGTTCACTGCCTTGCCCTCCTTTTTGTGTTTCTTGTGAGCGGCCCCTTTGATATGGCCCGTGGCGTACAACTTCTCACGGTAGTTCACAGGCACATGACAGTGGATACACCACATCTCACTCCCATTGCTGCGGGACTCCATGTCGTCCGGGAATTGGGCTGCCCGCTTGCAGGCTATCATGTGCCTGCCGCATTGCTGTGGTTTGCGAGATGCTTTTGTTGGTTCCGTTCCTTGCTCCAAATCCTCGGAAGGGAACTCATCAGTGGTACTAGTCATGAGTGTTAAACAACGACTGCACAATACACAGGGGGCTGAAGAGGTTCTCTACATCAGCCTGCTTCTCACGCCGGAGACCTACAAAGAACACAGTGTCAATTGACACCGTGCTCACTGACTCTTCATGGCTAAGGTCATGGTGTTGGTTGAAACATACAACAGGGTGTAGTCAAACGCACCCCCACCCCCTTCTCATCAGGTGTCCCAGAATCCCAAAAACCAAGAAACCAGAGGGCACTGAAAACCCCAATGAACACCCCGCAAAACCCAGTGAGTTGGCAGTTCAAATGGGCGAAATCTTCATATCCATCATTCCCACTATTCGTACATTTTCGTACATTTTCGTACCTATTCGTAATTCCCGGTTCTCCTCTGATTCGCACTTTTTCGTACTTTTTCGTACCTTTTCATGTACGAATGGGCGACAATCCCTGCAGTTTGATCTCATCCTTACACAAGACGGCCTTCCATTGAAAAGCTTATCACCGAACAACATACTCCAATCACTCAATTCTCATTAGCCAATTTTGAACACGTCCCCAACAGCTTCTACCAAGGTAAGAAAATTTTCACACTCTTCCCGCCAATAATGCCTTTCCAATCCTCTCCACCCTACTTCTCACTTAAGGAATGGGCAAAGACTTTCAAAGAAATTCTTTCGGATCGAAACCAAGACACAATCATCGCACTTTGCTATGTTTCAAGGGTGATTCACTCCCATTGATCCAAATATGGCAACATTGGTCGATGCTCGTGCCGATCTTGATTGCTTGCGAAAATGGCTCTATGCAATACATGTCTTCCCGGGAACTCACTTAGATTATAGAGGGAATGATTTGGAAATCACTACATCAGCCCAACCCCACCCAAAACCAATCATAATGTACCTATTGGACTCCACCAAAAATTACGAAAACCTACACAAAGGAGTCTACCGCCTCTTCCAAAAGGACAAAGTGCAAGACATACAATAGGCTGAACCCGAAGCAATCCAATTGCTCATCAATGCACCCAAGTATACGCAAAATTCCCAAAGAAAAATGGTTGAAACCAACCCAATTAGGATAGATATGATGTGTGAAGGTGCCTCACTGGACAATAGGAGTAGCCAATGGCTTGAAGCACCATCGCATAGATATCCACCGGAAATCTTGCCGAGATTGATCAGATATGCCCCATCAAACACCGCAATTGGCTTTTGGGCAGTGTCGAGGGATGTCCTCAACCAACTACATGAGGACAAGGAAAACCACACCAAAATGGGTCTCACCTTCACCGTGTTAAATGAAGAACTCCGAAACCTTTATTTTCCGATATCACACATGCCCAAATGGCCAAGCAAAAACGAACCCCCACAAAAGGATGAGGCGGATGAAGTGGCAAAATGCCTTCTAAACGCCACCTACTCACAAAGTTTTGAATGGGTGATGTGTTTCAGCAAATATGATATGTTGGTACATATCAAGGAAGGAGTTGACCCAACGTCACTTGCCATCTCCCTGAAAAGTCACATGAGCTATGGAGTACGGAGCCGGCTGAAATGAAATTCATTGGAACAAAGGCTCAAAAAGTAATTGTTGAACCACCGAATGTCATGGTTAAAGCACCGGAAGGTTTCTTGAACGATCAACTGATTGCGGTGGTCAACTCCTTCACCCCGGTTCAATCGGTGACAATCTTGCCCACTCCTGGCCATGCTGTGTTTTGCCTCCCTTCAATGGATATTGCTAAGTTGCTATACAGTGCTGTAATCCCAACGGCACCTGACCCAATGGTGATCACCACACGCTCCTCAGACAAGGATGAACAATACGAGAAAGAAATGGGTGGCCCACACGATCTACAAACCATGATGAGCAAGATCAAGGAATTAGCCCCACCACCAACTTTAAACCCATCAAACCTTGCGGGAAACAATCAATTGTCTATCTCCTTGGACAAGATTGAATTTCGAAGGCTCACAAATAAGTAAGTGTGACCACGCATGCACACCGCCACATAAGAAAACCAAATACACTTTAATTTAAGTGGGTTACCACACGAAGTTACAAAGAACACAACATCCATACCACAAAAGATTGACAAAGCAAACACCAACAGCCCCAACACAAAACAAGGCAAAAGGTTGTTCATCCACGTCGAAGGAAATTAAAATCCGTGGTGAATCATGTGGGAAACGCAAAGCACCACCTGGCTGGAGATACCTCCCATCCCCGAAGCATATGAAGGACACCGATGTTCCAAGTTCTTCGGTTGAATTCACGAAACAACCACTCCCCTATATGGACCCATTTGATATCAGCAATTTTCCTGCTTCAAACCCACAAGATTTACAAGTTACAACCTGGTCATCCAGACTCAGGCCGAGGAGAAATGCAACACTTTTGACTTTGAAATTGGAGGACCCACCACGAAGTTACCCTACACGACGTCCCAAAAGGAAACCAAAAACGACCAAAGATGTGGTAAACGTTGACTCTACTCATGCCGGAAGCTCACTACTGAATGCATCTTTAATCCAAACATGTGTTGACATGTTTTTCATACCAAAACATCACACCCCACACGACAATGGAAATGACTCCCCTCCCAGCTCTCCTCCTCTACATGATGAACCGTGTGGTGATAAGGACAATGACTACATCGACATAGACGTGATCCTCGAAACAGACACTCCACCTCCCTCCCCCACCTTAAACCCCGCCACTTCCTACTGTTCCCCGAATCCGAAAGGTCCAAAACTCCGTCGAACAACCATGAGTGGCCACGTGCATAGAAAAGGAATACAACAGCAAGTTGGACCAGACCAGTGCATTGCTTCTCCCAATGGTATTGATCGTGGTCAATCGAGCAAGCCAAGTGCAATGAATGCTCATCCGAGCAACCAGCCCCCAATCAAGTTCGAATACACGACCAATGTTACCCACTCTGCTAGTGCTTCGTTGCGTGATGAAAGAATGCTCTCGTTCTTGTCTATCAACCCAGGAGGCACTTCCATGACGATAAATAGGTTTGAGGCTATCCTACATGCACTTCCGAAAGACAACAGTGGGGCACCAGCGATGGCGATATTCATGTCGGAATACCGGCCGGAGAAAAGTATGGAAAGGTTGTTCGAAAAAATTGCGGCTGATCATGGTTACCACCTGGGTGCATCACCCGGGCAACCGGATGGAGGTATTGCTCTGCTCATACACAATGATATGGTTGGTCCTACGAAGCCCCAATTCATTGTGCATGCACCCGCTAGACTCATAAGCATAACCACCCCTCTCCATGCGGACCCTGTTTTTCCACCCACTGTGATAGCAGCCATCTACGGGTAGTCATTTGCCCGGATTCGAAGACCCATAGAAAAGGCCCTTCAACCCCTCCTACAGAAATGTCTGCTCCTTTTTGGTGAGTTTAATGGAACCACTCAACCTACGGACTATACCACCCAAGGTTCCGACACTTGGCCCTCGTTGGCCCAAAAGGAAAATAATCGATACTTGTGGATTCCTGCACGACAAATTTTTGAAAAACCTCCCCATACAAGGCTTCGTAGGTATCAAGGGACATCACGAATTGACAAAGCATATGTATCCGCCCCAGCTATACGCCTATTCCAAACCAGCTTAGTCCAAAACATAGAAATAACACAATCAAAATCCTCACGTAAAGCATTTAAGCGACCACGACGGAGTACTAGTTTACATGGCTCCATGGGCACACAAAACCGAACACACCACCTCGTGCAGATGTTGGAACCGGAAACACATCAAATTGTACCAAAAGTTGATAATGGAAAAACATAAGGAAATTAACATTCCCACCGACCCCTCCTTGATGAATGAAATGGAGCCCCCGGTGCTGATTGACGCACTTAACCAGCTCAACAAAGCGATACCACACATAGTTGCGGCGGTAAATAAAACCAAGCCCACCCCACCTCCCACGCAGTGTAACCTGTTGGTAAAAAATGGTCCAAAATATGTCCCGGCTAGCTCGGAGGAATCCAAAGATCTTCTTCCGTCGAGTAAAACAGGACTTATTTGCTCCGCTTTTCCAACCAGCATCCCCTCTACCGGCTATTGGAGTGGCTGATCTGATGAGAGTTCAACACCCTTTTGACCCTGAAGTGGTTGAATTGCTTGGTGACCAGGAAAGTCCCCGGGACCCGACGGTGTACCCCCCAATGCACTTTACGCCCTCCCCCCTGAAACGTTTCACTCTCTTACCCTAACAATAAACAATGTCATCACCAAGTGGCTAGAGATGCACTAGTTAAGATCATCGAACCAAACCTTATTGACCCTCAATGCGCTCGCAGAAGGGGCACGTCCATAGCAATGGCGACTTTCCAATTCGGTCACCACATTGAGACCATTTTAAACACCTACCCCCATGCTTGTGTCCTTTTCCTGGATATATAACCAATGCATTTTCTAGTATCCCGTTCCAATTAATGGTCCAAACTCTCCAAAGAATAGGAACGCCGGACTACATTACAAAGCTAGTTGAGCACTCATTAGTACACCAAACATTTGAAGTAAAACAAGCTGCACACGGAATGTTTAGGGCTTGATCTGGTGTGAAACAAGGCTGCCCAATAGCACCTATATGTTTCGTATTAGTGTACGAGATCCTCCTTAACTTAGCTTAATGTGTTGCACCACGCAGGGCTAAAGACGGTAGCTTTTGTAGATGACGCATCCATAGTGATTCGTGATCGTGAAACCGCCCAAGAAGCCATGAATGTAGCAAGATCAACCCTGTTCCGCATGGGATTAGATGTACACAATAAAACTAAACTCATTGCTTTTGCAACGCCACATTCCCCATCCCCTCCCATCATCTCCATAACCACCCCCAAGCAACACCCTGTGCCATCACGATGGTTATTAGTGGATACAGAGTCCCCCCCGAACACCCTATGCCACACCACTACTCAAATCACACACCCTGATGGTACCATCGAGATTACCTCTGAAAACTCCAACATTTTTCAACACCTTGGTCACTTAATCTCAACCGACATGAACCCCTCAACTGCGTTCAAAGGACTGGTCGCTGAAGCGAAAGAACTTT
Organism: Eutreptiella sp. 'Long Island Sound 2002'; assembly: GCA_964036045.1. NCBI lineage: Eukaryota > Euglenozoa > Euglenophyceae > Eutreptiales > Eutreptiaceae > Eutreptiella > Eutreptiella sp. 'Long Island Sound 2002'. Next base: position 158,191,476 of record OZ038379.1, read on the forward strand.
TAACAAATCTCCACAACCAACCACTCACTTATCGGTCACGAATACAAACCTTCAACTGACTAATCATACCCAAACTTATTTATCGTACTGAGTGCCTTCCCCCGGACCCCCTCTCCCTGCATAAGATCCAAGAAATGATCTATTCTGTAGTTTTAGGAGTTAGGTTTGTTGCCAGGTACATCAAAGAAGACCCTCCATTCATTGTCCAAAAGAGGTATGTATGGGGCTTGCTTTCCTCCCCGTTATCTCCCCCGTTAGGACCCCAGATTTAGTTGCCCGAATAGCGGCGAGAATTGACACGGAATATAACTCCCAGCCGCTCCCCCTATCCATCACAACTGTCTGCGGGACCAACACCGCTCGGCAGCGCCCTGTTGCCTTTGAGAATGGCGTGCCAAACCAAGGGACATGGGCGTAACAGCCACGCGTACCCAAGTGGAAGGGGTGTACAAACGTTGGAACATACCGGTACCGCGAGAACCTGCGAGCAGGTGGGCCTGAAGGCGATAGGACGTCTCATAGGGCGTTCCACGTGCCAGTTAGGGCTGATCACCGCCAGCGGGTGGGTAAACACAAGGGGGGGGGAGAATGACATGTGGCAGGTTTAGGGACCTGAGGGTGTGGTTGTTGGGGTAGGGCAGGGTGTGTGTTGACTGTGCGTTTTCTCACAGCGGTCCCGGCGTTACGGTGCCCTCATTGGGCATTCGGCGAGCCAAGCTGGACTTGCTTCATCCCACGGGTCACCAGTCACAGCAGTCCCGGCGTTACGGTGTCCTTCTAGGGCATTCGGCGAGCCAAGCTGGACGTGCTCCACACCACAGGCCACCAATCACAGCAGTCCCGGCGTTACGGTGTCCTTCTCGGGCATTCGGCGAGCCAAGCAGGACATCACTACACCAACCACACGACACAGCAGTACCAGTGGTCAATTGGCAGGGACAGGATAAGATGTCGAGCCAGCTTTTCACTGCGTTGCTCTCTGTGTTGATCTTTGGTCACAGGCTGTTCTCTGGGGCAGGGCTGGGCCTTCCGGTGGTGCCTGGTGCCACACTACCCTGGGTCACGGATCTGTCTGTGCGCGTGCCGCCTCGGGCGCTGGGGCAGGGTGGCGCGTACACATTGCAAGTGCTGTACTGTGATGTCTTGCGGTGCCAGGCGGCTGAGGCAGGACCGAGGTACAAGAACGCCTGTGTCGTGTGCTCGTGTGAGCGAGGGCACGCTCCGCACTGGGACTTCTATGCACTGTACAATACAGTGGCTCTCTATGTGTCCCGCGAATTCACGGTTCCGGAGTAGCAACTATATTGATGAATGTAGTGTGCTATAGGGTGCTGCGCCTTGGGACAGGTAGGGATCACTGATACGCTGGAGTTCGGAGATCGCTCGAGCACTTTACCTTTACCTTTACCCTATCCATCACAACATGTTTCCAAACGGCGTGCCAAGTTTTGCAAGCTAATACTTGGACCAAAAGCACCCCCATATAGCAGCATGTCTCTCAATACATCTCTTTCACTCATAACAAACGGCTAAACATGAAATGGGATGATGAAATGCAAATTTTTTACACAACCCATCACCCCTCCATTGATCTGCCCGACACAGAAATTTACACTGACGGCTCCTTTTTCGCCTCATTAAATAAGTGTGGATCAGCAGCTGTAATGCTTGATGGGACGGTGCTCCTAGCCAAACCACCCGGGGCACTAGGGATCTACAAGGCAAAACTAGTAGCTCTGTACTTAGCCTCCACCCACGCAACCCCGGGATCCACCATCTACACTGACTCTTGGTCAGCATACACAGTATTGAGGTCCAAGGGGATTATTGTTGCCGAAGCTGGATGCGTGAATGCCATCTGTAGGCACATTACAAACAAAAACCTTACTATCATTCCACATCAGAGCACTTAAAGGCACCCTAGGAAATGAAACAGCTAATGAGTGGGCAAAATACTCTAGTAAAGAACTACCCCCCAAACTGCAGTACACCCTAAAGAACCCTGGGAGGTGGGTTTTAAGGGAGAAATAGTGTCTGGACCCGCCAAAACTTGGGCTCGCTCCCACATTCCCATGCACCGACACGAAAAAATACACCCACAAACGTGGAGGCAACTGTCAAAGAGCCAAAAATGGGATGGGATAAATGGCTTTGCAACCACATCTCAGCAATGGGATATGACCATCCACAATCCTTGTGGTGGGACAATCCCACCACAAAAAAAAGCCCACATTGCTCGCAACAACACAACACATCTGTTCACGGAATGTTGGCTTACTGCACCACCACTTCGCCTCTTGTGAAAGCATGGATCAAAGCATGGAGATCCGCGGCCACTCATGTCACCCAAATGGAGAACCATTACAACCAAGAAAGGGGTGATCAAAGTGGCGCACGAACAAGCCCAGGTCAACCACATCACGAGAGGGCATGAACGGGCTTATGGAGCTCAATACCACCAACACCCTAGAGGAATGTCCGGGCTCGCACCCCTTATGGACTCGGCCCCAGTGATCCTTGCTAGACTTGCCGAGGACTTCTCTCGGCTCATCCAGCACCACCTCTAGCAGATCATAGTCAAGGGCTATCCATTAGGTAGGGGCATAGGACCACACAACAACCTCCACGAGTTCGGGCAATACCTGCTAGGTCTGAGTCTAGGCTCCGACACCGTCATGCACCTCCACTGGGGCGAAACAGAACTGATCCTTCAGCTTCCCCGCAGCCTGCTCATCATGCCCCACGACATCCGCTATTGGTAGAAACACGGCATTGCCGACCATGCTATCATTGGCGACAAGACCAACATCACTTTCTGGGGATAATCCTGGCCGAACTGATGGTAAAACCCACCCATCTGCAACCAAGTTTTGTGCTTCTCGTGCCTTCCTACCACAATGGGAAGTAATGTTTCTTGCAAATTGCCTTGTGCGCGCTTAGCCTTCACTAGCACAATCAATGATGAGCCATTCTCAAACAATCCCCTGCTCCTCGTGCTACAGACCATACTCCCGCATGCCTCTTGCAGGCAATGAGAGTGACCGAGTCCCTGATTAGGTAGATAACGGTCCCTCGGCGATCTGAAAATGGTGTGGTCATATACCCTGACGGTGGTCCCAATGAATGGTCGACTCTGCCCCATTAAATTAGTGGCTAGACTCGGTCCCACGTGCGACCCTGTCCCCTAATTAGCAGGGCTACTTGATGGAGAGGGTTTGAAAAATAAACGAAGACACCGTCCCACCTTGAGTAGAGGGCCGACTCTCAACAGAGTCCCAAAACCAAGTCCTCCGTGGAGTGCCCTCACTCGGGTCGCAAGTCTCTTGCTCCCTCTCTCAGGCTTGTTGTCATGTGACAAGACCGGTGCTTTCGTCTCAGTCCGGTTCGCGGCCGTACACTACTCGTAGTCAGCCCACGATCATGGCACGCCTACTACGCCCAGGGATTGGGCAAAACATGTACTGGATAACAGACATTACTGGAGTTTCCATTTTTAGTGAATGCAGAGCCAATGTCTCGGGGACGTGCTGGTGAGTATAATGGTTGGTTCCTAGAGTCCATCGCAAAGCCCCTACACCTCGTGGTCGAAATAATTGCAAAAGACGCAGTATGACTGGCGCTTCGGAACTCAGTCACCGCTTGCTGCTATACCTCGACTCACAGTTTCTCCCTCTTTGCTTCACATGTGTAACCACATGTACGGACAAACATATGATGAGTGCTATACAAATGCCTCCCTCCTTGCTTCCTTCTCTAAGCATGATTCCATCGAATCAAGGGGTATGATACGTAGATCGTAGAGCTAAGATAGAGCACACTACGGTTCCTACCAACATTGTGACAAATAGGGTTGTTCAAACGCCGTTGTCTTCTTTCTCGTGGTTTTCTTGCACTTTCCTTTTCTCACCCTCCTTCTTCACAAGTTCAAAGAACATACCCACATGAGTATGCATGGTAGGTAAGGTGAGTAAGCCTAGGGTAGCCCAGCCATGGTAGAGGTTTACCGGAAGCACTTTGTGAAGAGAATGGAACCTGCATGCCTTGGCGACGCTGCATCCCTACTTTGCTCTTAGAGGGAGTATCTGCGCCGCGAACTACGTTTCCAACGTGTTTAGCCGTGAGGGGGCTCGTTTTGACTCACCTCCCAAAATGCCCACTTAGGAGAGATAACCCTTGGGTACCATTGTGCAAACCATTGTGTCCCTCCCGCCCTTAAACATAGCACCACCAAAACGACATCAACACATTCATCTATCGGGTTTCATCAGGTGCCTCAATAATTAATATCATCAATAATATAGTTGGCGGGCTACTCCGCATGCATGCTGTACCTTCAAGGAGATTTCCTCCGTTCGGTACCATTGCCGTCGTACCCACGGCATCTTCAAAGCGATGTACACCATTAAAACGGGCGCCGGATTCGACAGTATCGTGGGCCACTGGCTCGTTTCGACCGACACGCACCGCTACCTCGTGCCGGGCTAAGGTTCGAGGGCAGGATCTTCAAATACCAACAAACGACATTTGTATAGTGCCTCGGCTTGCACGACTTGGCGCTCAAAGCATGGAGCGTTTGATGGAACAACTTAGTGCATTAGTTCAAGTCAAGTATCACAGACTATGCTCAAAACGCCTAGACAAGACAAGAGGCCCTCGGGGTAGAAGTTGCACCTCCTTGGTCAGGACACACCGCTAAATTTCCGCGCAGCGCGCACGCTGCGTCAGGTGCTCCCCCTTAGAGAGGTGTTGAGTAGGATGGTGCACCGTTGTTCGCGCGGTAAACCTACTCCCTCCCGTAGAAACCTGGTCCAAATGTGCAGCCGCGGTTGTCCGGCTTATCCGGCTTGTACCGCCATCTGAAATGATCGCCTTGCTGGGCAGCCAACGCTAAACTGATGGCTTCGGCTCTGTCGGACTATCAAGATGCCATGAGGGTGCCTAGTCGTGGCTACGGCTCCTGGTTTCGCACTCTCTGGTTGAATGGTGGGCTTAGGGTAGGACACACCTGGCATCGCAGTGCAAAGGTGGAGGAAGACAACAAGGTGAGCAGTGCGCAAGTCCTTGCAATACAGAAAGAAATTGAGTGAGTGATACTGCGCGGTTAGCACACTCCTAAGTCCAAGACCTCCGGGGGTACTCCTGAGGTCAGGCCTAGTGGCAGCTTAGGGGACCTTAACTGTTCCATATCCGAGCACGTAGGAGGGCCCAGCAACGCGAGACTTCCTTGCCTCAACGATGCCCAGTAGCGTGTGTAGGGGTGTAGGACAATAAGAAAAATTGATTTTCCTTTAAAGGCGCTACAAGCGTAGTGACAATATGATGGATTTAGATTGCAGGTGTTTAGACGGTCACAAATTACCATAGGACAGATCCCGTTGCCCGCAAGCCGCCATCGGTATTGTCGTTTATTTAAGTCGCATTTGGTGTGGTATAAGTACAGCTAGATCGAGTTTGTCTTCAGCGGCCCGATTGGTTGGTGCCAAAAATGCCGCAACTCCGAAACGGGTACCACGCCAAAAATGAGGCAAAAAAAAACCACTTTCAGAAATTGTACTTTTGCCGTGTGCAGGGCACACCCCTAAAACCATGCATTTTCCCTTGAACGGCTGTTGAGGGGGGGCCAAGGCAATCATAATTGTCAGTCAAAACCCACCCATGTATACTCTTCATTGTGGTGCGCTGCAGCGCCTGAGTGTAGGAAAATCCAACTTTGATATGGCCCCATACCACATCCTTCAGATGGAATCCCAAAATGCAACCTAAAAATTGTAGCACAGATGCAGACAAAGAAGCACATGCAAAAGTCTAGTCTTTATTTTCTGGTAAAACCAACTAAACAAGTCAGTGTGACTGTATGCGACGCGAGGTAACAATATGCACCATAACTGCAAGCAAGGAGGTCCTGGTCATAGGTACCCCCCAAATATGGTGAGAAAAACAAGGGGCAGCAAAGCCCATAGGATGAATGGCCGTGGAAGGCAAAAAAAATGTCGATTCGTCGAGTTTGGGCACTGCAGCTCCCAGGATTCTCAAAATAGGAAAAATGGCAACGGTTAGACACATGTCCGTCGCACAACGAACCATGGACCCAACACAAGACATTCATAGACACACAGGTGGTCACATCGCAACGCAAACTACTTTTTCCTGGCGGTTGTGTTCTTGCCCTTGGCCTGCCCCACTTTGGTGTAGAAAGTATTGAGGTCACTATCCCCATCGTCTTGGGACGCTTGTCGCTTCTTCGAGGGGCTCGTCTTAGGCCTCCCCCCCCCCCGACCTGCTCTACCTCATCCTCATTGTCTGATTCGGGCTTATCCATCTCCCCATCATCGTCATGGGGCTTCTGGACTTCAGGGGGAAACAGTCCCTTATTCTCCGGACCCAAGCATCCCAAATCACAACGCAAACGCAATCCATCTGCGGCACATAAGCGGCCAGTTGTTCGCACAAATAACCAAATAAACCCTGACGTCTTGTACACCATGCATCAATGTACGGACTCTCTGGAACACAAGACGGCAAGTAGTTGAGCCGGCAAGGGCCGATGCGGTGAGAATGAGCAGCCAGACTTCATCCCTCATCTCCTCGTTGCGTCACGGAGCCACACCGAGGACCCGCAGCACCCAACCAGCCACTGCAAAACCGATGGTGCTGCCGTATGCACCCTGATTGCAAATTAAAATGTTTCGGAACTTCACTTGGAAATTGTTGGGCACACGGAAACAAAGTGTCCTCTACTCAAATACACTGGGTGTGCACACTGCTGATAAAAAAAAACGTCATAATATAGTGCTAGCCCCCACATAACTCTGAGTCATGCAATTGATTGCATCGGCCTGCATTCGACCCATTGCCACCGGGACTGACTTTCCAACAACCTTCAGCACCAAGAGATGGACATCCTCCAGCTGGTCGTTCGTACACTTAATGAAGACTTGGTGAAAAGCACAATTCATCACAGATAGGTACTGCAGCCGCCAAATCATTCAATGTTGCACAATTGAATGTGAAATTACCCGTGACCCTTTTTGTTGCCTAACGAGCACACACCATTTTGTAATCGTTCAATGTGATTGCATACGGGATGGCCTTGCCAGTAGTGATTGCAGCTGCCTTTGCCCGAGCTTCGTGCGCTTCTACTCCATCCTCAAGCTTGTTCAGCCAAATGGTTGTCAATTGCTCCCCATCAGAGGTGCTCAGCACTGGTTCTTTGATGCGTCGGGCTAAAGCAATGCGAAGGTCCGCCCATTCCTCATATGTCCACAGCGGTGATGGTTGGACAAAATCCCAACTGGGCATAGGGTTTGCAGCAGTCCACCTCCACTTTCCCACCGATAGTTTTGATGCCCTTGGCGACTGAGCAAGCAATTTGCGAACCCGTTGCATCTCGTGAACGTTCACTAGGAAGACAGGGGGCCAAGGATACCACAGGCACGCAGTGCAAGGCACCCGCCAGGGGGGGGGGGGGGTCGAACCACAAAAGCAAAAGAGTAGGACAGTACGGGAGCATACGTCGGCTCAGATGTACCAGTGTGTTCTCCGGGTGCAAATACATCATGTGCCATAAACAATCTGTCTTTGATAATCTTGCCTTAGCGTGCAACCTAGCGGGCTTGGCATCCTCTCCGGCCATGTACAGCAATACTTCATCAATTTGGTGGCCGTGCGGACCCGATAGTGAGCTCACAGTGTAGGGGTTGATCACTAAAGGGCAATAAATTGGTTTAGACAAAGCATGGGCACTGCAACTCCCATTATAGGCAAAATACACAAAAACGCCCCCAACCCCACCCCTAGAAGCGGTGTTTGTTGACCATGGCGACTCGGATACCCGTGTGGCAGTCCTTTGTGAGATACAAGAATTTTACCTTTGTTCCTTGACTAACGCATCACAAGGGGATGCGAACTCTGTCGTTTGTGTTCTATCATCAAACGCCGCAAGTCCACTTGAGAATTAGAGGTGCCTAAATCTTATCTTTCCCGTGATGCTTTATGTGGTCACAGAGCTTTGCCCAAGTTTAGGAGAAGCATTGGAAATGTTAGGACTTTTGTGCACCGACTCCGGAAATGCTCCATTTTTTAGCAAGGGGGCATTTTTGTTACTTGGGAGGGTATTATTTCTTGGTTTTATGTTCACAGCTATCCATGGACGAAGAGGTGGTTACTCTTGGGCACAAGAACTAACCAAGATGTGCTCTCTCTGGGTCAATATCTTCGGTAGAGACCTACGTGAAAACCAATATGCTTAATTCTAATTTTTGATATATCAAAAAGGGTACACATTAACCTCCCAAATATTAACACGGTTACCCTGTCTGGGGGTCAATTTGCACCGGTTTGCTTGTGCGCGTACCATGCCCACTTCAAGTGTTTGGGTGGTCAAAAGTTGCCCAACGGGATGCCAAAGGGGTTGCATAGTCCTATAAGTCGTTATATAGCCCCACACATCCCTCTCCAGTCACTCACTCCAGTCCCAACCTCCTTTTTCCCTTTCTCTTGGGACACCCTTCTAGAGCTTAGTATGACGCTCACGCGATGGAGTGGGGCCAAGAGTTTACGAGCCCCTTTGGTCTCCCAACTCCTTGGTGAGTGGGTGGCCTCCTCCCCTTTGGCCAAGGCCCCATGGTAGGAGGCCACCGAGTTTGCCCAACTCCCGCTCATCTGCAACAAGCAAATAGAATCCATGAAGCAATATGCCTCTGTCCTCTTCCCAGCGCCCGAATTGATCCGGTTACTTATGGACTTGAATGTCCCCAACGGCGGCTTCCACGATGTGTCGGAGTTCATGAACTGGCGGGGGGGGGGGGGGGGGTTACGCTACCGCGACCCGCGACAAGCCTCCCATTCGCCCGCCCCATCCCTTCACGTGACCGCTTCACGGACACATGGAAGGAGTTGGTAAAGCCGCTTGCGCTAGATGGACCCGTGTCCGTGGCGGATCCCCCCACAAGCGACGCTCTTGGCGGTTGCAATCCTGGGCCCGCTACATCCAATGGCGCCCACCCCTTGTGGACACCATCGATTGGAAGAGGCCGCTCACTTTCCTCCTCCGCGCAGATGCTTACCCGTGCGCCCATGGAAGTGGACCCCATCATCCATTGCACTCCTCAACCACGGCGCACGGGCCCACACACCTGTCTACCTATGGGTGATTGGGATGGCCGTATGCGGCGATGTGGACATGGCCACACTGGTGACAATATGGGCCAAAGACCGGCAGGTATACGGCCTCTTGGTTTCGCTTTGGTTTTTGTGTTAATTTCTCAGGGATAATACTTAATATTTTGCAGATGTTAACGCCGACAGAAAAATTAATCTAATATTAAACTCGAAAAATTAATGCAAAAATTAATTCCCGTTTTTTTTTGTAGGATTTGCAACACAATGGTGACCGCAAAGGGTTCTAGTGGGCTCACGCTAGCTACGCGGTGTGCTAGCCATTTAGGATGACCACCTACTTGTGCACCGCCCCATTGTTGCCTCTACCTCCCCCATAGTGTGCTCTATATACACAACGTACAACATCAATGCACCTTTTCTTGTATGGCGTGGGAACAAACACACACGCACGTGCACACACACACACACACACAATGATATTGGCACGCCCACAAACCCATCCCCTCCCACACACATCCTTCCTACCTCCTCCCTTTGTCCTCCCTCTACCCTTGTGGTTAACGTTTGGGAGGGTATGCCCCTTTCTTTGTGCAGGTCTTTTGGAGATGTGCGTAAAATATTTTCATGATTGGGGCAATCAAAAAAGCTAGTAGGTATGTCTCTCTGGGTGTGTGTGTCTCCATTGTGGCCCAATTGTAGGTTGTAGATTGCCCCAAAACCGATAAAGGGGCTATGTACCCTTCATGAACGGGGGATAAGTGGCCATTTGTTTAATGCGCGATTATTCACCTGAATCGACCCAAATTTTGCAGTTTTCGGGGAAAAACGCCGCATTTTTGGCCCCTTTTGAGGGATCTGAGGGGGTCAAATTCTGCCCCCAGCTTCATTACGCATCATCAAATGAAGGTCCCGCCCCAAAAGCATCCACCATGCCCAAACCGCGCCCAAAACGAGAGGTGCCAAAACCCGGCAAGCCTGTAGCCGATTCATTGGCGTGAATTCACATGAATTCCTACCAAAATTCGCATCAATTTCGTACGAATTTTGTGCGAATTTCAGGTGTTTTTACACAAATGTTACCAGTGTGCACCCCCCGATTTGTCCTAACACCCCTAGTAGGCTCTCCAGTGCACCCCTGCATGCATCCCGGTCACAGGCAACAATGGTCTGGGTTCGTGTTGTGATCTCATGCCCGTTTCTTGCGACACCGCCGCTGTAGAGTGTGAAGGTAATGCATGTCGGTTAGAAGCCGTCTTCTTGTACGGCTTGCATATGTTTGTACACTTATGGGCCCTTGCCCATGTTGTGCCCTTTTGGTCGCATCCCACCCATGCGACCAAAGGCTATCATCAATGGTGTGGTTCTCCAGAACCACTTGCACCCCTAGTCTCCCCCGGAGGAGGCTTAGGGGCGGGGTCGGGGTGGCCCATCACCCCATGAGGGGGGTCGGGAAGGAGTTCAGTGCGGAGGGGGGGTTGACTCGAAATGAAGGGGGGGGGGGGCGCATGAGGCACCACGGTACCATTGCAAAGAAGTTGTACTGTAGAAGGTGGAGTGGGTGATGTCGGGGATGTGCACCTGTGAGGGGATGGTGGGATGGAAAGGGGCAATGCCCAAATCCTCCCACCACCGGGGGCTGGCAAGGTGCCAGGAGAAGGAGAAAGCTGAGTGGTCGGCTGGTGCACCTACAGCAACATCGTGCAGGCACACGATGTCGCAATGGGGGGGGGGGGGGTATACACAAGGTTAGTGGTGGGGTACACCTGGACGTGGGCGTCCTTAGGCTTCCCCACCGGGTTAGTGCGCATGGAATTGAGGAGTTGGTCAAGGGTGGCAGGTCGAGGGGTCAGATGCAAAAATTTAAGGGAGGGGAGTTGGCGGCGCAGTTCCCTCCACAAAGTTGTGGCCCAGGCCTTCCCCCCAATATAGGAGATGCGGGTGGGGCTGCGCAGGTCGATGTGGATCATATCGGGGGAGGGGTCGAGGGATGTTGCCCAGCCCACAACATCATCCACCCCTAGTGCCCCCGACTGGTACGTCGCCTCCTCCAATTGATGGTGGGCGACGGGGAGGGCTTGGTAGTGGGGGAGGGTGTCGGCAGCGCGGTCGGGGCGCGACTGCATGCTGGCGAGCAGTGACAGAGTCTGCTGGGACATGGTCAAAAGAAGATGCGAAGAAAGGCTTTGAGAGCTGTGAGAAAGCGAAACAGTGGAAATTGGGGCAAATTCGTATGATATTCGTACGAATTTCGTGCGAATTTCACATTCTCGTGAATCTGTGAACCTAGCGGGAATAAATGTGTGAATGTGGGTGCGTGAATTTCACATTCACGCGAATCTCACCAAATGTGTTGAACCATGTGGCTACTTACAACCTCTAATTTGCACACATTTGTTGGACATCACTTTGGGCCAAGATAGCACGAGAAACACAAACGATGGCACCAAGTTACGAGCAAAACACAGCAAAAATTGGTGAAATTCACGGTACCATGAATCTCGGATTCAAACGGCCGGTTCACGAAGGGTACATAGGTCATGCTTTGCGTGCACTGCCAATCCCCCCCCCCTTGGCATTGTGCTGCGTGTGGGGTGTAATGTGTGGGGGTGTGGTTTTAGGGGTGTGCCATGTGGGGCTGTGGTGTGTGGGGCTGTGATCTGTGGGGCTATGGTGTTTGGGAGTGTAGTTTCCTGGGATTTGGTTCAAAAGGTGGTGTAGCCCCCCAGAGCAAAAACCCCCCCAACCAAGGTGGGCGTGTTATAGTGTTGTGTGGAGTCCCCGTGGTATGTAACCCCCCCCAAGGGCCTCCAACCCCCCCCACCGCATCCCCAAATGGTGTGGCACAACAGTGATGCATGCCCCCTGGTGTGATTTGCATGGTGTTGTGCATGTTTTTGTGTAGGTTCATATTTGAAGCGGTGAGTTGATTTCTGTAGGTTAATATTAATGCCGGCAACAATTAATACTTAATATATTAATTTATATTTGGTGCGATAATATTAACCCACAAAAATTAATACAAGGGGGCGAAAACGCAACTTTCGATTTTTTGTGGTTTTTTCGCACATGCAACAAGTGGAGGGGCGGCCACACTACTGCACACCACACACCACAAGCCCACTCCCCACTGCCGACTGCTGCACACACCACAGTCCCACATGCCACCGCCCCACATTGCACAGCCCCACATGCCACAGCCCCGCACCATGCAGCCCCAAGCTAGACAACACCACACACCAAAGCCCTAAACACCACAGCTTGGCACGCCATAGTTACACACCTTGCAGCCCTTCACACTTGACACCAACATTCTACAGACCCACACCCCACAAGCTCACCCCCCCCCCCCCTACCCCATACACCACAACTCCAAACACCACCACCCCACATCCCACAACCCCACACCCCACAGCCCAACAACCCACAGGCGGAGGCACCACAGCCCCAAACACCACAGCCCAGCACACCACAGCCCCACACCTTGCAGCCAAAGACACCACGGGCCCACCCCCCACTGCCCCACACGCCACAACCCCACACGCCACAACCGCACACACCACAGCCACACACACCACAACCGCATACACCACAGGTCCACACACCCCAACCCTGTGCACTGCATCACCACACCCACAACCCCACACACCCGAGTGTGACAGTCCAAAGGCCCACACACCACAAGCGCGCACACCAAAGCCCCACATTGCCCCCATTGTTTCCGGTTAATTTTTCGGCCGCCACCGTTAATATTGGCAAGTTAATATTTCACTTTTAGACCGGCGTTCGAAATATTCAAAATTAGCGGTTAGTATTAACCTTCAAGAAATGAAAAAAGTGTTGCAAAAATCAATTAATTGCCCTCAATCCCTCCTGCACGGTTTTTTGTACCCATAATGCACTACTACCCAGGCCTGGTGAGCGATTCCGTGATCCTATTACCACGCGGGCGACGACCAGGGGAACGGACGTGGCGCTGGTACCGAGCCTCTGTGTGGAGCGGCCCAGCACTTGCACCCAAGGCTGGAGGAGGCCGAGCAGGGAATGGAGGACGGGGGGCGGTGAGGCCGAGGACTCCAACGGCTGGTAGGTGGGAAACGGCAAGGTCGCTTGGTACCACGCGCACCGTTGGTCCCCTTCCGCGGTGAGGTGCAGTGCATGTCGGAAGCCACAAGCGGTGCAGCCCGCGGGCTTGCCCGCAGCCGGGCGCCGGTACCACGCGACGGGGCAGAGGCAGATGGGGTGCAGCCCCGCCGGGCCCAACCCGTGCTGTCGGGAACTGGCGGGTGCGGGGGGGGGGGGGGGCATCTGGGAAGAGGTTGTTGATAACGTTGGCCAGAGTGCGCGCCTGGGGTGCGGTGGAGTGGGGTAGCAGGGCCACCACCAGAGCCCTGAGGGAGCCCGGGCAGCGGAAACCCTGGGGTAGGTGGAGGGGCAGTCATTACCCCCCGCCTCGGCCTCCCGGTGTCCCGAGCGCGTGAGTCGCACCTCCTTGGGCATGGCACACCGCCGGCGCCGTCGGCAGCATGGTCGGATGCGTGGCGGGATGCTGAGCTGGGGGCCAGGGCGAGGCCTGTGGAGAGCCTTGGGGTGGGAAGGTCGGTGGCGGTTGGAAAACCCCACGTGGAGGCGACATGGCCGCTAGGGCCGGCGGCTGCCGCCCCATGTGGGGCTGTGGCGGAGGTGGCTGCACTTTCGCTTTCTTCTTGGGGGGCTGGCCCTGCTCGCGCGGGGAGGAGGAGAGGGAGCCATCGGCACCATGTGACCGTAGCGTCGCGGACACGTACCCTTTTGCCACGGGGAAGACGTCTCGTCGCTTTTATATGCAACTCCCCCCTCCGGTAGAAGTGGGCCGAAGGCCCCTCAGGGGGGGGGGGGGGGGTTCAGGGAGGGGCAATGGGTGGGGGGCGGTTGGGAGGGTTGGTTTGGGGGGGGGGGGTCCAGGTGGGGCTATTTGGGCTGGTGATGGGGGGCACAGGCTCCCCTTACCTCCCCTTGCCCCCAACCATACCATCACCATAAACCTAACACTAACCTTTGCAGCCGGTTGGCTTGGCCATGCCAGCCATGATAATTGGGCTGCACAAGATCCCCCAAAATTCGTTCATGGCTGCCTTTGCCACATGATTGCTCTCCATTTTGGACCCCAACACTCATTCTAACCCGAGCCTAGGGTGAGAGCTAGGGCTAGGGGCAGAGCTAGGGTTAGGGTCACCGAGCTGGTGGAACCAGTCTTGGTTTTATAACCCTTTTTAGTGTCTAGGGTGGACCTACCAGGTTTAGCAACAGCAGCAAGCAAGCAAGCCAGCAGCACGCGCGAAATGGGGGAAAATCAAAACTCCCTCGTGGTGCTTTGGATTTGGTCAAAATTTTGGTGCATGATACCTATGGGTGTGAAGTACAATCACACAAAGTTTGAGCGAGAAACTCGACGGTGGCAGCCGGGAACCGGATTCACAAGTGGCAGACCTCAGTTTGAAAAACTGCAATTTAGGGCCAAAAGCAGCCATTTTTGGGCCAAAAAGACCCTGGAACACATTCAAAACGGCCAAACGAAGGGAAACGGTGGGTACACTGCACGTGCGACTTGAGTTTCCCGTGTCAACGAGCTCTTTGCGGCCCTCAAAATCCATGATATGTCCCGGAAACGGCCCAAAAAGGCCCCCAGAAGCTCCAAATTTTGTGTAGATTGGCTGCCGACAGCCACAAACCAAGAATAGGCCATATCTTTGGTTACATGGCTCAAAATGCGATTCCGAGGGCACCTAATCCGACTGCAACCCCCCACATTTTGTGGTTTCCACCCCTCAGAATTGCATAAAGGGACACCTAGACCCCCATACCTAGGCCCACTAGGCTGCGGCAAGCTGCAAGCTCAAGCCCAAACAGGTGGGTGCCCAAATGGGTCATCGGGGTCCAGTAGGGGCAAAAAGATGCTTTTTCTCAATAATGATCCTAGACCATGTGCGATGCTAAAACAAGTGTTTTTGGACCGTTTAGAGCTTGTGGTGGCCCATTTTGGTCCTCCAAAAATCCCAAAATGCCTTGAAAATACGATGTTTTGGGACCAAAAATGGGTCAAAAATGGGTCAAAACCGCATTTTCCGAACCTCATCCTACACCATTTGGGGTGCACAAACGGGTGAAATCAGCCCCTTTTGAGCCCATTTTGGGGCATTTTGGCCCCTCAGAAGTCCAAAAAGCCTTGAAAGTGGGCCTCGTGGTGATGGGATTCACTTGCAAGCCGATTCCACTTTGTCAAGAGCCATCAATGTGTGAATCATTCTTGATGTCCCTCACCAATCATAGCTAATGTTCCCTCCCCCACCAGCTCGGTCCCAATATTCCGTCTTGATTAGGGTCACCGAGCTGGTGGAACCAGTCTTGGTTTTACAACCCGTTTTAGTGTCTAGGGTGGACCTACCAGGTTTAGCAGCAAGCAGCAAGCAGCAAGCAGCAAGCAGCAGCACGCGCGAAATGGGTAAAAAATCAGAACTCCGTCGTGGTGCTTTGGATTTGGTTGAATTTTTGGTGGATGATACCTATGGGTGTGAAGTACAATCACACAAAGTTTGAGCAAAAAACTCAACGGTGGCGGCCAGGAACGGGATTCGCAAGTGGCGGACCTCAGTTTCAAAAACTGCGGTTTAGGGCCAAAAACAACCATTTTTGGGCCAAAAAAGCCCTAGGACACACTCAAAACGGCCAAACAAAGGGAAACGGTGGGTACACTACACGTGCAGCTTAACTTCCCCGTGTCAACGAGCTCTTTGCGGCCCTCAAACTCCATGATACGTCCCGGAAACGGCCCAAAACGGCCCCAGAAGCTGTACATTGGCTGCCGACAACCACAAACCAAGAATAGGCCATATATTTGGCTACATGGCTCAAAATACGATTCCGAGGGCACGTACTCCACCCGCAACCCCCCACTTTTTGCGGTTTCCACCCCTCAAAATTGCCTAAAGGGACGCCTAGACCCCCATACCTAGGCCCACTAGGCTGCGGCAACCTGCAAGCTTAAGCCCAAACATGTGGGTTCCCAAATGGGTCATCAGGGTCCAGTAGGGGCAAAAAGATGACTTTTCTCAAAAATGATCCTAGACCATGTGCGACCCTAAAGGAAGTGTTTTTGGACCGTTTTGAGCTTGTGGTGGCCCATTTTGGTCCTCCGAAAATCCCAAAATGCCTTGAAAATGCGCTGTTTTGGGACCAAAAATGGTCAAAAATGGGTCAAAAACGCATTTTTCCAAACCTTATCCTAGACCATTTGGGGTGCACAAACGGGTGAAATGAGCCCCTTTTGAGCCCATTTTGGGGCATTTTGGCCCCTAAGAAGTCAAAAAAGCCTCGAAAGTGGGCCTCGTGGTGATGGGATTCACTTGCAAGCTGATTCCACTTTGTCAAGACCCATCAAGGTGTGAATCATTTTTGATGTCCCTCACCGGTCGTAGCTGATGTTCCCTCCCCCACCAGCTCGGTCCCAATATTCAGTCTTGATTAGGGTTAGGGTCACCGAGCTGGTGGAACCAGTCTTGGTTTTATAACCCTTTTTAGTGTCTAGGGTGGACCTACCAGTTTTAGCAAGCAAGCAGCAAGCAGCAAGCAGCAAGCAGCACGCGCGAAATGGGCCAAAATCAGAGCTCCGTCGTGGTGCTTCGGATTCGGGTGAAATTTTGGTGGATGATACCTATGGGTGTGAAGTACAATCACACAAAGTTTGAGCAAGAAACTCAACCCTGGCGGCCGGGAACGGGATTCACAAGTGGCGGACCTCAGTTTCAAAAACTGCAGTTTAAGGCCAAAAACAGCCATTTTTGGGCTTAAAAAGCCCTGGAACACATTCAAAACGGCCAAACGAAGGGAAACGGTGGGTACACTCCACGTGCGGCTTGACTTCCCCGTGTCAACGAGCTCTTTGCGGCCCTCTAAATCCATCATATGTCGTGGAAACGGCCCAAAAGGGCCCCCAGAAGCTCCAAATGCCGACAGCCACAAACCAAGAATAGGCCATATCTTTGGCTACATGGCTCCAAATGCGATTCCGAGGGCACCTACACCACCCGCAACCCCCCACTTTTTGTGGTTTCCACCCCTCAAAATTGCCCAAATGGACGTCTAGACCCCCATACCTAGTCCCACTAGGTTGCGGCAAGCTGCGAGCTCAAGCCCAAACAGGTGGGTGCCCAAATGGGTCAACAGGGTCCAGTAGGGGCAAAAAGATGACTTTTCTCAAAAATGATCCTCGACCATGTGCGACGCTAAAACAAGTGTTTTTGGGCCAATTTGAGCTTGTGGTGGCCCATTTTGGTCCTCCGAAAATCCCAAAATGCCTTGAAAATGCGCTGTTTTGGGACCAAAAATGGGTAAAAAATGGGTCAAAAACGCATTTTTCCAAACCTCATCCTAGACCATTTGGGGTGCACAAACGGGTGAAATGAGCCCATTTTGAGCCCATTTTGGGGTATTTTGGCCCCTCAGAAGTCCAAAAAGCCTTGAAAGTGGGCCTCGTGGTGATGGGGTTCACTTGCAAGCCGATTCCACTTTGTCAAGAGCCATCAATGTGTGAATCATTCTTGATGTCCCTCACCAGTCATAGCTGATGTTCCCTCCCCCACCGGCTCGGTCCCAATATTCAGTCTTGATTAGGGTCAAGGAAAAGGTTTGGGGGTAGGGTTAGGAGTAGGCTGAGCATTGAGGTGGGCATTAGAGTCAAGGTTGGGCTCAAGGATAATGGACAAGATGGGCAAGGGGGATGAAAAAAAATTTCCGAGCGCCTTCGGCGCCACCATATGTATGGCCAGTAGCCGTTGACCCTTGGCAACTAAGTTGGCCCGGAGGGCAGGGGGGGGGGGGGGGGTCGCGTACTAAAACCGAGGAGGTGTTTCCCCCGTGCCTGTTGATGTCATCACCGGCATCAGGGCGCGGGTCTGATCCCCGGCGAACGCCCGCCACACTGCCACAAAGCAAGGGGACATACTCGTAACCGCGCTAGAGGCTGTGCTGCGGGACAAAGTTGGTGGACCCCAAGTGGGCCCTCACGGCGTCCCTGACCGCAGCGGTGGTCATGGTCTCCAGACTGAGACCGGAGACCTCAATGATCAATTGGCGGGAGGCGGGAGATCACATCCGTGACTCGGGGGGGGGGGGCGTATGCCGCTTGCCAAGGGGCTGCAGCGACTGGGACTGGGGCGGGTGCGCCCAAGGGGCCGGCTGCGGGGCCTGGGCGGGGGGTAGTGGGCGGGGCCCATGGGGCCGGAGCCGTGGAAGCGGGCCAAGGCATACGGAACGACACTAGGTGGGAGGTATGGCCGGGCATGTATTGGTGTTTGGCGGGGTTGCCGGCTCGGGTGCCGCTAGCATGGTTGCTGCCCCCGGTATCCGCGCTGAGGCCTCCGGCGCGCAGGCTGGGCGCGGGGTCGCGGGAGGGGGCGCCACTGCACCCGACGTTTGCTGGGTGGCCGCCCGGGCCCAGGCGGGCAGCGATACATGCCCCCCTGGTCCTTGACCGCCGTCTGCATCGCCTAGAGGTCCTCCCGGCCGGCGGTGGTCGCTACCGCCCCTACGAGCGCTTTTGGGAGCCACTGGGGGAGGGTTAGTTTTTTTTGCGAGAAGGGGGGGGGGGTTGGCCTCCACCAACTCACCATGCCCCTCCTCCGCCACCCCATCCCCCCCTCGTTTACCAACACCCCCACTCTCCTCCGCCTTGACCCTCCCGCACCACTGGCCTGCCTATCACCGTGGCTCTCCCTCTCTCTTCTCTTCTCTCGGTTCTGCTTCTTCTCCTTCTTGCGTTTTCTCCTCTCCCGCCGCTGGTCACGGGAGTCGCCACTTGACCCCCCTCCCCCTTGACTCGGCGGCGGGAGAGCTTGTCCGGCGACTTCTGCTGCTACTGCTATGCTTATACTGGTGCTGCGGCTGGTATTGGAGCTGCCGCTGCTGCCAGACATTGCTCCAGGTGTCCTATCTGCGGAAAAAAATTTTCACATTCACTGATAATATTTGCGAGGTTAATATCTAAACACCAAAAATAATGAATATATTAAATTAAATCAAATTAAAAGTCGCGACCGTGAATATTGACCTACCAAAATGAATTGAAGCTGCCCGAAAGTTACTACAAAAAGCAACAACAAGCACAACAAGCATACCAGGCGATTTGCTGGGGCTTTCAACATGTGCCCCAAGAGGGGCTTCAACATTTCTTGGTCCATGAGGTGGTGAAACAAGCGCTTGGGGACAGGACGAAAAGAAAGAGGGCGGGGGGCTCTTGGTGGCCATGAGTTTGGCCATAGTGCATGGGGCCGTATAGGTTGCCCCATGGTGTTGTAACGGAAGGTCACATTTCAAAAACCACCAGGCCCAAGCTTGCAAGACCACCTTCCCGTCCCGTTCTAATGCCGTAGCCCCCAGCACCCCCCCCCCCACGCGGCCCGTGTGTTTGTGGTAGGCCCGCTTGAGAATGGCACTGAGGCTCTCAACGACATTGGCGCACACCGCGCCAAAACGGACCCCAAGCCGCGCCGCATTAGCCACCGCCAATGTCACGTCCTCCTCCAAGTAGAAGAGGTAGTTCGATTGGCAGGCAACCTTTCAACAATGCAGGCGGTACGCGCGCGCGACGTCTCCGGCCCGTAGGTCGGCGGGCGGTGGGGTATCCGAGTACAAGTTGCGAAGGAGGTCCCGCATGGCAACCACCGCTTGCCACTCACCATCCTCCGGGGCGTAGGCCAATAGCAGCCCAAGATCCTCCCATGCGAGGACCAACACCCGTGCCTCCTCTCCGTCAGGCGACGCCGAGGCCCCCAACCTCACGCCGGTGCGTGCCCGGTATAGCACGCGTTGCACAGCCACGGTGTTGTCCTTGCGAAGGTCCGCTAGGCGAGCATCAATGAAGGCCACTTGGAGGCGGCCCATGGCCATGCAGCAATGGAGGATGCATAGGAAGACCAAGCACCGCTCCACCACAACGCGCGGGTCTCCTACGCACCCCCATTTCTCGACGTTGAGGCCCGTCTCCTAATAGCGGTGACGGGCCACGGCCTCCCCCTCCAATGTGCAGCGGACCCCCACCTTCACCCCACACCGCCGCAACCTTGTCCCACACACCCATATTGTAAATGGAGCCCACTATGGGCGATATGGAGACGCCAAAGAGGTGTCTCACGAAGGGTTGGTCACCCCCGACAACCAACTCAGCGGGCACCAAAGTGGTGCCCCAATACCACTTCTTGCAGTTGTGGACCAACTGCAACACCTACGAGCAAGAGGGAAGCGGTCACGCGAAGGGATGGGGCGCGGGAATGGGAGGCCCGTCGCGGGTCGCGGCAGTGTAAGCGCCCCCCCCGTGGGTCATGAACTCTGACACATGCCCGAGGCCGCCCTTGGGTACATTCAAATCCATAAAGAACCAGATCAATTCGGGCGCCGGGAAGAGGACGGAGGCATATTGCTTCACGGCCTCTATTTGCTTGTTGCGGATGAGCGGGAGTTGGGCAACCTTGGTGGCCTCGTCCCACGGAGCCTTGGCCAAAAGGAAGGAGGCCACCCACTCACCAAGGAGTTGGGACACCAGAGTCCCGCAAACTCTTGGCCCCACTCAAACGCGTGAGCGTCATACTAAGCCCGAGAAGGGTGTCCCGAAAGAAAGGCATAAAAGGAGCTACACAAGGGAAAAAAGAAGTTGGGAGTGGGGCGAGTGGGGTGGGCGGAGAGGGATGTGTCGGGCTAAATAACCACCTATAGGACTATGCAACCCATGTAGGATCCCGTTGGGCACCGTTTGACCACCCAAACACCTGAAGTGGGCACGGTACGCGCACAAGCAAAGCGGTGCAAATGACCCCAAATTGGGTTAACGTGTTAATATTTGGCAGGTTAATGAGTACCCTTTTTAATACATCAAAAATTAAAATTAACCGTATTGGTTTTAACATAGGGCAAAGTTGTGGTCATGCCGTTTGCCTATCCTATGCGGCGGCCAGGAGGGACGAGCTAGTTGAGACTACTTCCAAGCTCTCCCTATTGTTCACTATGCCGGGCGCCCTCCATGGTTCCATTGCCGGCCGCACTTGCGATGCCGCTCCAAAGCCCGGTTGGGGGCTAAATGGGTGCATGGGGTATTTACAAGCTGCTTGTACGCATATGTCCACGGATGGCCGCAAGGCGAGGCTTGGTAGGGTGGGGAAAGGGACCAGAACCAGCCCCTTCCCATGCCGCTACGGCATAAGGGGCAGAGGGGAATCACACCAAAGGTGGGGAGTAGGGGAGTTTGGCGACACCCCGCAAATCTCGGGAGAGGGCACAACTTTGCCCTGATCCAGTGGCAGCATCCATTGCCGGGAGGGTCGGGGGGTCCAATGCCTCTTGAATTTGAGAATCGGCCGATGGTGCAACCGGCAACAACGCGATATAATATTGAAGCACTTCACACGAGAAGTTCACTGATGGGCCAGCGGCGGGCGCAGCCGGAAAAGTCGTACCAGCAAGAGGGCGACATTGCTCGGAGGTCGCAGTGCCTCCACCCATCCTTTCCCTAAGCAGAAGACGGTGCAGTGACATGGTTGGGGAGGGGCAAAGGAGGGGGAGGGAGTGCGCCCGGCAAGAGGCGGCGCAACCTCCGCAACTCTAGTTCAAGCCATGCCGCCGAACACTACCACATGACTTGGTGGATTTCATCCTCCACCATCACCATGTAGTTCTTGGCAGGCACCCACAAACCCGGGGACGGCGGGTGAACAGGAGGTCAAAGGCCAAGAAATCCACCCTAGGTAGTGGTGTACCGGGGGGGAAGTAAGGTCGCGAGCGCGTACGCATCAAGGCACGGGAAGAAGATGTGTTGAAACAAAGAAGGCGGGGAGTGGGAACAGGGGGGGGGGGGCATCAAGAAATTAGCCCTAGAGGTGGTGGGGGGGGGACAACGCTCGCAGCACCAACACCAATCATAGCGGCCGCCAGGGTGACATGAGCACAACTCACCACGCCGCAAGCCCCAGTGTTGTTGACGACATTGTGATGCAAATGGCAACCCACCGGCTTCTACGTATTGTGGCGAGCAGCACCGTGATATGACTTCTTGGGCCCACTGTCCCTCGAGCTATAACTTGGGCCTCTAGCGCATGTCGCGACCCCGGATGGTGAAAATGGCCGCCATTTACACATCCTGTGCGCAGCCCTTGAAGATAGTGAGCCTCTCACCTTGTCGGGTCACGAACGGGGAATGCCCGTCGTGCATCAAGAGGCACGCACGCGCTAACGAAAACGAAATGTGGCCACCAAAATCCACAATACCACCGTGCAAAACGAGAGGGGGCAACTGAAAAATGAATCTTCGTCCTAACCTTAGCCCTTCAGGTTAACCAGCCATGGCGGCACCCATGCGGTCTGCTCCGGCATTCTTTGTCCCTGCCCCTCCCACAACGGCTGCTGCTTTGGCTGTCTCTTCACAAGCCCCACGCTAGGGCATAGCTGGCACCGGTGGTTGATGTCATGCACACAACAGGCTCACAAACGCAACCGGGGCATCGCACAGGGCATATCACCACTGGCACACAACTTATTAGCGCCTAGTGGTCTAAAGACGCCAATGGGGTTGCCCCTTTTGCACTGCGTACGGTCGCTGCGGTTCAACTACGCCTCGGTGCCTACGGGGCCGCAACATGAAGTGAGCGCCTCATTGCAAGGGTTTGTTCCCCGTGTCTATTGAGCCCCTCGGCTTCTTGGGATGTGGCAACGTGATCATAACAATGGTGCTAGGTCCGCCTTGTCCTCTCGTCCCCAGTGTCCATACTATCTACCGAGGATGCTTCAGTGGCAACGATGGCCATTGCGCGTACGGATCATACCAGCGGGAGCGCCACTCGCCAAAATATGACTGGAGAAGGTGTGCCCCACGGCGTGGCGCCATGTGGCGGCACGACAGAGCACGGCGGAGCGGTGGCAAGGCGCCTCTTTCGCACATATGCTGCTTCACCGGCAGAGCGGGCGTACCTCAACATAGCCTAGCAGCCTGCACACCATGGTGCATTGGTGCGTACTCAACTTCACATACATGGCCACTGGGTGTCGCTGCCACCATCGTTGTTGCAGCAGCGATCGCTGCCGTGAAGGTGCCATTCCTAGCCCCGGAATGCTCTATAGGCGGCCCCGGTTGGCCACCTCATCATCATGCCCACTGGCCTTGGCACAGCGGCTGAGCCGTCCACAAATGGCAAAATTGGGAAACAAAGGGCGAATGCCTCTCAAACAGTTGCCAACGAGCACCCGCCATAGCCTGGGAGGCGAGCCCTGGCATAGGCATGGTAATTGTTGATTAACTTGTGCAAACCAGCCATGCAAAGAGGTGCCATACATGAGCTATTTTAAGGCTTTGAAGCAACCCATGTGTTGGGCTACATGGGTCTAGCGGCCACTATGTGGGTCCCCACGAGTGCTCAAATGCCGTACAATCCCACCAATGAACACCAAACCAATCCTAGGGCCGACAAAGGCGTTTCCCAAAACGTTGAATTTTCGGAACAAACTTTAGGTGCCACTGATTTGCTTACCAACAGCTATTTCGGGTAGCTGTTCGATTGACGTCCATACACTCATGTAAAGGTCAAGGCGTTGTGAGTGCGCCGACGCGAGCTCTGGCACCTTGCCTCCTGGTCATGTCTGTCGCCCATTTTGAACAGCGGCCAAAAGGGACAAGCTAGTTGGGTCCAGTCTCTCCCGTGCCCGGTACGCTACCGCTACGGCACCGGTCGTGAATGCGTGGGCAAGGGCACCAACGGTGCAGCCGCTCGATGGTATGATGAGGTGGCCCACACCAAGTAGTTGGTTCCAAGGGTCATCAAAAACTTTTGGGTGCTGAGTCACAGCTCAGCATTAGCTATTTCGGGGTTTTTGGGGGGCCATGGCCTGGGCTCCATATGCTAAGCAGCTACGTCATGGATCCGATGAGTGCTCAAGTAACCCTAATGCCACCAAATCATCACCCAAACCAATCCTAGGGGCAAAAAAAGGGTTTTGGAAAAGAAGGACTTTTCTAAAACCTTCAAAACCCCCCAAAACAACCCGCATAATGGCAATCTTCAAAGGTTGCCGGGGGTCCATGGCGCGTGTAGTGGGCCTTGTGGCCACTATCTGGGTTCCCATGGGAGCTCAAGTACCGATATTGTCACGAAAGGGTCACGAAATGGTCACCAAAGCCCATCCTAGCGCCAATAGAAGAATTTAAAAAAAAAGATATCAAAAAATTTGAAAAGCCACTACTCACCTAAACACGGCACGACTGCGTGGTAATTCCATAGGTTTATGTACAAAAGGTTTGTGTACGGTGGGGGAGAGAGGGCAGTGATGGAGGTTTCGGGTGCCCCCTCCGCCATTGTATGCTCCACCTACATTCAAAGAGAGGGACGAGCCGGTCCGCACTAGGTCTCTTCTGTGTTCGGCTCACCCCGGGGCCCTGGTGTTTGCCCTCCCCTTTGTGTCGCCCTACCCCACAAAGTGGCCCGGGTGAGCCGAGGGACAGCAATATGTCCTGCCGCCCCACGTTGCCGAACAAGGGTTGGCTTAGACACTGCGGTAATGTTGGCACCACGCTCCAACATGAAGATGAAGGCAAACCAAAAGAAGAACAAAACTTGCCCACCCTCGGATGGGGCGGGGGGATTGTAGTACAAAGTAGCTTGTGCCATCTCACGCAATAACCACAATCTATCCTGTGGCACTTGCAATTCGCCTTTGACAACACGTCTAGACAAGGCACAATGCAACATCAACAGACATGCCGAATGGCAACTGACACTATCATCCTGCTTGATGAAGGTGGAATACAGGGGGGGGGGGGGGGTTGTAGCCTCAAAAGGTAGTGTGGCCGCCCGCAAGCAACGGGTGGTCACCACACAAAATGGGCTAGGAAAAACATGTAGCAGTAGGGTGAGTGCAATACCCGCCCCAGGGGGGAAGGGGGGGTGGGTTGTTTGTTGGACGGGTGGGGTGGAGAGTCTAGCAACAAGGGGATGCCCCCTACAGGTGCAAGCAGGGGGGGGGGGGGTTGGGACGGCGCAGTGCATGTGGTCGCCGAGCTAGCGGGGGTTGGGGCTGGGTCTCCCTATGTGGACCCCCTCCCCTGCACCCGTGGTGCTTTGCGCTCGTGCGTGGCTCTCGTGCATGCGAACTAGCCCTCAAGGCGGCGGGTCACCGCACAACCTTGGCACAAAGGACCACTTCCCCGGCACCCTGGGCGCCCATGTGCGCCGTCACGTTACAAGGCGGGGGATGCTGGGCGCGCTTAGCCCTGCCCCGCCGAAAGAGTTTATTCCCCTGTGCGTTCCGCTTGTGGCGCCAGGACGTGTAAGCACGGCACCTGCCGTGGCTACTTCAGGGGGCACACAGATGCTGCAACGCCACAATATGCATGGCAGGAACCGCACGTGCGGCAGCATTTGCTACTACCATACTGCTACGGTGACATCAGTCACACGTTATTCCGCATGTTGCAAGCAACAAGCCCCACCATGCCTCAAGCCTGCACCGCGTTGTGGTGCATGTGCGTTCCCACCAAGGGCACCCCATGCGCCAGTGCTCGCTAGGGGAGCCGGGCATACGGCACCACCCCTCGCCCCCGTTTTGGCAAGCAGGGGAACGATCGCAAACGGAGGTCCTTACAAGGGGAAAAAAAGCGTCGGTGAATCACATTTTTGCAAAAAGACTCAGGGTAGCTCATATGTTCAACCATGCTTGGTGGCGATTGGCGGTTGGCGGTTGGTGGCAGTAGATGGTAAACAATTGGCCAGTGACGGTTTGGGGCGGTGGGTGCTGGTTGGCGGCAGTTGGTGGTTGGTGATCAATGGTTGGGGGCGGTTGGCAATGGTTGGCGGTTGGTGGTTCGTTGCCGCTAGTGGTTGGCGGTTGGCGGTTGGCGTTGGTGGTGGTTGGCGGTTGGTGGTGATTGGTGGTTGGCAGTTGATGGTCCCTTGGGGCGGTTCTTAAAAAAATCGAGTTCTTAGAATACCCTCGTGGGATTGCGTCACGAATCGCTCTCCCCGAGGGGGAATCCGTAGATGCTTCAGGCACATGTCCTCGCAATGGGGCGCCAAATGCGGCTGTTGTAGCACCATCTTCCCCGTGGCCGCGAAGTAGGGGCGCGCCCACAAGCCTTGACAAAGGCACTTGCCCATCGGGAGTAGAGAGCGGCACCGGTCTGTGGGCACAATCGTGACAGTTTCGTCCTTCATCACCGGTACGCAGCCCCGTGGTCCATAGACAACGCCTCCCCGAGCAACTCACGCTAGGCCCGCAAGCATGTCGTGTTCGGGGTAGGGTAGGGCCAAGTGCTACGTCAAGCGGCGCGGCTAGTGCAGCAGCACATGGCGCAGGGCCAACTGTTGCCAAGGGCAAGATACCGTTGGTGGCCTTCCACCACGATTCGAGACTACCCGCCATGTTGAAGGCTCACTGGAGGTGCTTGTACCTATTCCGCAACATTGTGCAGGTCCTGCAGTAGTCCATGCACAGCTCCAAATCCAAGGCCAACATGACGGCTTGGGGGATGAGGTCGAAGCAGGTAACGTAATCGATGCGCATCCCCGTCACCACCCGCTGCCAAAGGCGATAGAGATCTGGGTCAGCGACGCCCCAAGGAGTGTCTTACCCGGTAGGCGGAAGTTGAAGGCACTAGGGTGCGCCAAAGCCTCCTGCCGACGGATATTGTCCACCAAGCGGACACCCGCCGTGAGGCAATAGGTTATGGATAGGACCGTGAGGGGACCGCATGTTCAGCCGCCTCAGATTTCCCTTCTTGGGAACCGAGGGCAATAGCTCTCCGCCACGCGGGTGGGCAAGCGGCCTGGGCACTCCACAACTTGCAACAATTCTACTAGCCACCCCGGAATGACATCAGGGAGGGCCCGCAGCTAGCTCAGGTTCCAACCATCGAGCCCTAACGCCGACGGGTGCATCCGCGCCAACGCACAGCGGATGAGGTCTCCCGTCAAGGGTGAGGCGGGCATGGGCCCCCGGCGCATGTGGCGGCCATGGCCGCGGAAAAACTTTGCCGGGGTTGGCTCTGCCACATGCTGTTACCTCCGGGCAATTTTGAACCCAGCATTGTGCAAGAGACGTTCCATTTCTTGGAGGTTCGCCATGGATGTGCCATCCAGGTCTGTGAGAAATGTGACCGGGCCCGTGCAGTGTGAGGGATGTGTTGTGTGCAATTTGCAAGTGTGTGTGGCGGCACAGTGCACAGTGTGCAGAGTGAGCTATTCACACTCCGCAAAGTGCAAACTGGGCAGTGTGCACAAGGTGGGACATCCAGTGCGTTGCACACTGTGCAATGGTCCATTCACTGCCAGCTCGGTCCCAATATTCAGCCCCGGATTGGGGTTGCCTTTTTCCTCGTGTGTTGAGGAGAGCTATCACTGCCTCGTGTTCAGGAACACATCCAAACATCACCCACCGCAGGAAGGATAAAAATGGACGGGGGATTTTTTTATATTTTGTCAGCATATTTGGATCCCTCATGCATGCCTGAATACGAGGAGAATTGATGGCTCATTTAAAGAGACATGCTCCAAAGAGTTCTGCAGTGTTCTTTTTCCTTTTCTGTTTTACAGATCGCTATCTTCATCATGAATGCAACTCCATGGCTTCCACAGTCCATCACTGTCCACATCTGCGTGCTGCAAATCAATTCAAGACGGATCCAGGATCCAGGAAACGCCCTAATGCTGTAGGGGAGTTCGGCATGCCTTGCCCCCTCCTCCTTGCTCGTTGGGGACATCCAGCTACCACAGAGGTCCAACCTGTTGTTGGCCAAAATCTTGGTTTCACGGCCACCTGAGCACTTTTGCACACATTCCATATGACATATTTTTGTTCATCCCATGTGTGTATACTCAAAATGATCAGGAGCTGTTTGAGGGTGGTCTCCCTGCTTCTTCTTACCAAGGTCATGTCATATCAATGTGCAAGGAATCAGAGTGTGGGGGTATTTTCTGTGCCTTCAGACTGCACCCGGTGAACAGATGCAGAGCAAACAGACGCACGTTGCAGACGCTTGCACGCGACACCCTCTGCAGACTGGGCTGCCACTTCTTCACACATTCTCATGTCCAACCAGGCAACAAGAGTGAGCAATGCAGTTTGCAGTGCGCAGATGTCCCACTTTGGAGATATGGCGCAGGAGGCAGGGGGCACCTGAAACACAGTGCCGTTCAACCGGAAGATGACTGCATTCGCCACGCTCTTCATAGGTTCGTTGGACACCTGGTCGTTGCTGGACAGTCCGCCCTGCTGCAACTGCAGAGATGCACGGGATGGCGGAGGAGGGTATGAAGGACATATCAGGACCTGATCCATCTGAAACAGGAAAAACTATCTGGACTGTGACACTATCCCTCTTTGTACCGCAGTTCCTTCTGCGTGTGCATTGCTTATTCTGTGGGTGCACCACTACATTCTGTGTGGGTGTGTTCTCATTTTTTTCAAAATTTTCACAAGCAGCAGGAATGCCAAAAACCTCTACTACGTTCCACATCCGATGTACCACGTCCCATGTCCCTCGTTCCAGGTCTCACATCCCAACAAAACCACTGTTTGGAAGCTCTCTGATTGGAACAATTGTCGATAAGATGGAGCAGATAAAGGCTGATAAGCTGCGGAATTGGAGCTCCCTGGCCCTTCCGGGTCAGAGCTCTGCAAACCAAGCCGCCAACAAGTGAAATCCAAAATTGAGGAAAAGCGAGGAGGTTGGAGGGCAAGCAAAACCAACAAAAATTGGAAGGGGGCAAGAGGGCAGGGCAAGGAATGGGACTGGGTAGGGCAGGTGGTGGTGGGGGGCATGGAAATTGGCTGGGGTTGGGGGGGGGGGGGGCTGGACAAGGGGATTAACCCCCCCTCTCTCCCAATGGCCCGCATAACTGAATATTACACAAAAGAGTTGCACAACAAGGTTTACAAAGTCTTCTTGATCACATTTTTTTCTGGTCTGCGGGCTACGCAGATTGGGATCAGGAATAAGCAGTTTTGAGTGCAAAAAAAAGTTAAAATTTTTGATATTGTACACTATCTAACACCTGTGCATGAAACATGACACAGCACCAACCACCAGAACCTGCCTCGGTCGCTGCTGTGACTGCTGTCTTTGCAACTGCTGAACCTGTTGCACTTGCTGCTGCTGGAGTTGATGCAGCAGCTGCATCTGATGCCGTTGCTGCTGCAGCTTCTGGAAACCATGTGGGGTGGGCTGCAGCAGAAGATGCGGCGACTGTAGGGGCGCATCCATGCCCTTGCCCCTGCCGCTTTCCTGCCCTTTGTCCCGGTGCTGCTGCATTTGCTGTTGTAGCTGCTGTGCCAGCACCTTATTGAGATGCCGTTGTTTGGGCTGCTGCAGGGCAAGCTGCGCCTCCTGCGGCTGGGACTGTGACTGGGCCTGGCTTTGGCGTGGGCTGTACTGTGCTGTCTGGCTGGTGCTTTGCTGCAGTCGGGTCCGCTTGAATCTCCGTAGCCGCCGGCTTTCTTGAGAAGGGCTCAGGGGCTGGTCCAGAAGCTCTGCTACAAGGTCATGCTCCTGCAGAGGAAGGGATCATAACGGTGGAGCACAGGCCAGTGACCGATGAAAGTTCTCGATGCTTCATGCAAAAGCTGGCGTCCACCTCATGATATGGGAACACGTTGCGTCCTTCTTGCTGCACTTTCCTCTCAGGAGATCCCCCTGCCTCATTCCAGATGACTTGTCCTGAAACAAGCGTTGTTCCATCAAGTGTAACACAGCACAAGGGCAACCAGCGACCGACGGCATTACGTCGGAACTCCACTGTGGGGTTTACGTGTGGGTTGCAAATTAGGTGGCTTCTGCTTTGGATGGTGTGCAGGAAAGCAGGTGTTTGTTCAACACCTGCTTTCTGGGGACCAACGATGGTTTGCCGCTATCCAAGCACAATGTGCTTGTGGCCACCCTGAGGCTCTACCTATGTGCAAAGAACAGCATGCAGCACCGGGGGGTTTTGGCTGTTGTGTTTGCAGCCCGCATGGTTCACCTCACAACACACTTTTGCGAATCTGTTGAATCCCTGAAGGCGAAGATGCCACAGCTTTTGCAGTGGTGATGTGGCACAGACAAAAGACCAGCACACACATCACACATGTAGAAAGCACTGCGGAGTTTTGGGATCCTGCCAAAAGCAATAGGATGGGGGGACAGACCGCTCTCTTCCCACGATCCTCCCCACATATGTGGAACCACATCCAAGCACAAAAGCATTGATGGATCTCACACGGGTGCTTTTGTTTCCAATAGGTGAGGTTTGAGGTCCCGAAAAGGGACGAAAAAGGGACAGGACCACAGTCAGTCAGTGCATTACACGATGCGACACAGAATGTATTTAATCAGCACGTCGTACAGCACACGTTGCTTTGCCTTGCACAGGCCCACAGCGCAGAGCTATATTGTGTTGGAGGCCATCAGCCAACCAAAGGCCGCTCTAAGCTATCCAGCCTCCCAACCCCCAAATACCCGCAGTCTACCGCATGCCCAGAACTGTGACGTACCTGCAGGTGGGCCTCTGGCTCTTGGTCCTGCTCAAGGCACTGTGCCCGTTTCTGCTGCCACCGCTCATGCTGCCGCTGCTGCTCCAGCAACTGCTGCCGCTGCTGGTGCTGGTGCTGCTGCCACTGCTGCTGCTGCCACTCCAAATACCGCTGGTGCTGCTCATGCTGCCGCTGCTGCCACTGGCGGTCCAAGGGAACGTTGCAAGAATGGCCCTCCTCACCCTCATCGTCTTCATCAGCCTCAGTGTCCTCTTCTTCGTTGTCTGCCTCGCCCTCGTCATCGTAGGCACTGGTGCCCAGGCCATCCGCAGACGGGGTGTTTTCCAGCAACAACAAGTCGGCCAGTGCCATGGAGTGGTAGGGCTCCTGAGTAACAGTTGAATCACAATGAGGACAGAGGGTGCACCCCCTCATCCGCTAAGTTGCCAAGGGAGGCCTCAGTGGGGATTGCTGGCCACCTGACCTCTCACTGCACCAAATCACACCATACCACACCACACGCTGAGTACTCCCCAGCCCTACCCACAGGCTAGGTGCCAGGTGCGAAGCCCCAAACGACAGGGCCCGGGCACCACCATCTGGGCGGTGTACGAGCGGTGTCGGGTGTATGCACGCCCCAGCGTTAAGCACCAGCCCCAAGGATCCCCCACCCGCCTAGTACCAGCCCTATGGGCCCTGGGAACTGGCCAGCGACCCCGAGAGAGAAACGTACGCACTGCGCGCACCGTGTGGTGCACCGCGCGCACTTCACTTACATTTCTCTCCTAGAGAAGCCGGCCGACATCGCCTCCCCTTCTCCCCTCCTCCACTCTCCACACACAGGGATCCTGCTCCCCCCCATAGTACCGCCCCCCTGGGCTCTGGGAACCGGCCAGCGACCCCTAGAGAAGCCGGCCGACACAGCCTCCCCCCTTCTCCTCCCCACACACAGCCCCCCCTACCCACGCGGCCCTCCCTCCCACTGCCCATGCCCCCCCCTCCCGTGCCAGCCCTGCCCACCCTCCGAGCCTTTACAGGTGTGTGGCCCGGCAACGTCAAGGCCGTACGGAGTGTTCGAAGGTATGGCGCCCCTCCCCAACGAGAGGGAGGGGGGGGGGGGGGCAACGAGCATGGCCAAGATGGGATGGGTATGCAAGGTGAATGGGAGTGTGGCAGGTGTGGCGGTCACTGCCGTTCTGTAGGTCCTCCTAGGCATGGGGAGGTCCCCCCAGGCATGGGGAGCCTGACCAGTGGTGGGTGGCATGGTTGGCGTAGGCCCAGAGGATGGGGTCTAAATGGGTCGAGGCTGACCCTATTATGTTTTGTTCGGTCTTTGTGTTCTCATTTTTTCATTGCCACTGCCAGTGGGAGCTTGCTCCGAGCAGCAGCCTCCAGTCCCCGAGCGCTTTCCCTTCACGTTTTGTTCTTCCCTTGTTCAGTTCTTAGGTGACAACCCCAGGGTACGGCGAGGGCTGGGACGGGCCGGGATCCATGCCCCCCCCCCCCCCCCCCCCCCATGACCGCGTCGAATGGGCCTGAATAGGGGGCCTCCACCACCAGGAACCGCTTCGGCGGATGCCTCCCCTGGGGAAGGTGCGATCCGGATGGGGCAGCAGTACCACTGCCATACCAAGTGCTGCACACCCGGAGCCGCGGTGAGTGTGATGTCCTCTGGCAAACCTCACCAGTCTCAATACTTGCAGACCTGGTCCTGTGGTCTAGTGGTTCGGCCCTGACCTCATGCATCATGTCTTGGACTGTGCACCGCCGCCTGTGTGCCCCAGCCGCTGCGGCACGGTGTGGGACCTGCAGTGACCGCCACTGCTTGCGGGTGAGCGCGGATACTCCACTGACTGCTTTGCATGGGGCACGCCATGCCCATGGACCATGGAATGACATGGTGTGTGTGTGTGTGTGTGCGTGAGTGTGGGCCGGAAGCCCCGGACGAGACGCTGACCAGGGTCCCCAAGGAGTGTGGGTATGGAAACTTCACCCGCCGGTCTCGGACTGGGTCAATGGTGGTTTGCGTGGCTCCGAGTCCAGCGCGCGGCTGCCTGTGGCACAAGCCGCTGACACAGAGGGTCGGCCCGGCGACGTGTCTGGCAGGTGTTGGACACACTCCCATCCCATCCCATCCCCTCCCCATGACAGCGTCTATAGCCCACCACGGATGGGGCCCTTCATGGGGTAATGTAACCAACCACCCGCCACCCAAATGTAATACCTTATTCCAAACCACCTCCTCTTCATCTTCCTCCTTTGTAGTGGGACTTCCCTGGACCAAGACCTAAGAACCTTGGTGACAGTCGGATGGTTAGCCCCCGCACTGTTAACGGTGTCCGCGCAGGACATGTCTGCGGAGCTCCGAGGTCCTTGGGAACGCCCTGGCGACCCACACCAAGGTTCGACCACGGCTCCGGTCCACCTACCCTTGGGCATTTTTTGCCTCCAGCAGCACCTGCTTCGCATCCTCATTAATAGAACCTAAACACCCACCTCAGTCTACGCTGGAAAGGACCCCGTACACGGAACAAGGTCGAAACCCTTGTGATATGGACCACTTAGAGGTCTTGGCTCGGGGATTGCTTGTCCCCAAAGAGGGTTCTGGCACATCTTGCGTAACCAAACCTTGTTGCTTACACCCATAGCACAGACACGCCGGTGTGTTGAGCTAGTGGAAGAGAGGGCGATGGCCGTACATACCGAGACTTGCGTGGGAGTCCTGTCAGGAATGCCAGGCTCTCTGCTGGCCTTGGGGAGACACGCCGTCGGTCTCGGATGTAAACAAAATGGGCAACGACCCTCACCACTGAAGGGGCACCGAAACCACCAGCAATGGTGCTCCTAAGCTACGACCACGGGCACGGCGAGACAATTTGTCCCCGCGGCCCGTCATGCCGCATCCTTCGGGGGCCCCTCCCATGCTAACGCACGAACAGAGTGGATGGCGGCACGGCGGGACAACCCATCACCCCAACGTGTGATCCCACGCTATGTAGAGGGTAACCCATCCCTAGGCTGCGACCACTGGCCCGGACGGACATTCCATCGCCACCGTGATCCCGCACCATTGGGAGGACAACCATCCCCCACTAGCTCTTCATAGAGTGCAACCGCCGGCCCGGAGGGACAATCTGTCCCCCCCCATTTGCGGTCCCGCGCCATCGGGAGGACAACCATCCCCCACTGGCACATTGTAGAGTGTGACCACTAGCCCAACGGGACCGGCCCGTGATCCCGCACCATGTAGAGGGTAGCCATCCCCCACTGGCGATTCATAGGCTACGACCACCAGCCCGGCGGGACATTCCATCCAGGGGGGGGGGGGGGCAGAAAAAAATTCTCACCAAAGGTGAAATTTTTTTTCAAACGCGGTGCTTGTCCTCCCCCAACCCCGTGTACAAAAATTTCTACCCATGGGGCACTTTTTGAAACCCTAACCCCCCACTGTCCCCCCTTGGCCCATACCAACCCTAACACCCCCCCCCTTGCTCCGCTACCACCACACAAGTTCTGTGAACTTCTTTGGAGGCTGCCCCGGCTACCATGGCCAGGCGTGGCCAATCCCATGCCCCCGATCCTGGGGCCAACTCACGGAGCTGTTGGGTTCCCAACCCCCCACCATTCCCCCCTCCCATTGGCCCACAAACCCACATGCAACAAGGGAGCACAGGCAACAACAACACCTTCCCACCTTTTGTCCACGACCCAACCACCTTGCAGTGCATCTTCAAGGACTTGTGCAAGCTTGGTTGCATGGGTGGAGGACATGCAACTACATACATCGCAGCCACAGACTCGGCACAAGCCCTTGTGGCAATAGTGGATGTCGTCGACTTTGGGGTTGTGCTGCAGGGTATAGCTAATGGTAAATTGTGACACAAATACCTGAGGAGATGAGATCTGGAGAGCGTACCTTCTTCTATGTATACTTCGTACCGTGCTGAAGGGGTGTACATGAATGCTTGCTGAAGATTGTTTGCGGATTCAAACACCTGGAAACAGACGCCCACTTGCAACAACCAGCAATGCAGGCAACACCATCAATAAGCATGCACAACAAGCAAGCCCAATCCCTTACCTACCTTAATCCGTGTCAACACCCGGTTTTCCGGTGTTGGTACACAACTCAACAACGTTGTTGTGCATCTTCAAGGACTTCAAGGAGTGGATGTTGTTGACAATGGGGATGTCCTTCACGTATAGCTCATCTGCAGCCGATTGCAAAATGACCTAAACCCCCCCACCCCCCCACCCCCAGTGCTCCGTTACCACCACAGAGTTTCGGCGAACTTATGCGAAGGCTACTGCAGCTACCGTGGCGAGGCGTGGCCAATCACATGCCCCCGATCGTGGGGTGGACTCACGGAGCGCCAGGTTCACAACCCCCCAGCCCGCCGCATTCCCCCTGCCCCCTTCCTTCTCTTCCCTCTATCCACCATCTTTTCCACCATGTGCCCCCTGTCCTTGGCGGCGGGCCAGCCCCCTCCCCTCCTGCCCACTTCCCTGTTGGCTCCCCCTTCTTTGGGGAGGGGGGGGGGGGGTGTGGTCTCCCAAGCCTGAAAAAATCGCGGTAAGTTGCGATAAATTGCGATAAAATTGCGGTACTACTGTTTTGGTCCCCAGACTCTGTGCGAGCCATGAGCAGCAGTGGAGCACACGACCTTTTGCAAAAAATTTTTACCAATTATGCACCCAATTGGCAATTTCAGCACATAGCATGCACAATGCACCAAAGCCTTTAGCACAGCCATCTAATCCAACCGTCCTTCCACGTCACCATTATAATGGGCCATGAAAGCCACACGACGGGCAGTATCGCTCATTAGATACCTGTGGTCCGTGTTAGTACATTTGCAAAACAAAACAACTGCTCCACAGAGTTAGTCCCCATCACCATGCAAACGAGGAAAAGGACACGGTCTTTAAAGGGTGACGCGAGGCGGGCCTCCCACCACTGCAGGAGGTGTGTAGGACCAGCTATGTCCCTAAATTTTGTCCCACATATGTGTGCCATTCCTCTTGAGCCCCAAGAAAGGTATGCA
Source organism: Eutreptiella sp. 'Long Island Sound 2002' (assembly GCA_964036045.1). Classification (NCBI taxonomy): domain Eukaryota; phylum Euglenozoa; class Euglenophyceae; order Eutreptiales; family Eutreptiaceae; genus Eutreptiella; species Eutreptiella sp. 'Long Island Sound 2002'. The sequence goes on from OZ038379.1 coordinate 158,227,151, forward strand.
AATTTAGCAATGGATAGTCTGCCATGAAATGTGAAATATGTGGGTTCAACGCACGAAGCTGCTAAGAGAATTGCACTTGATCGGCCTCCTTTTCAATGCGGTTGACGAGTGTGGTGTGCAAACGCTTCACCACTTCTGGAAGGAGTCGTTGGAAACCATCAGAATTGATAGATTGTTGAAGTGCCAACTCAAGCGGAGGGGAACTTTCTGTTATCTCAGGGTGGGCAGGATCCGCGCGAAACTCCAAAAATGGAGTGCCACTCCTCCCTCACCGCCACAAGTTTGTCATACACGTAGCATGCCGCAGGTAGATCACCAAAACAAAGGTGAATCATTGCCACCAGAGTGGCTGTGTGGTCCACCAAAAAAAATAAGTCTCACTTGAGCACCAACTCATCGTTTTTGGAAAAATGTCATGTACCTCATGCAACAACACTTTATTGTCTGCAACGCCACGTGGATGTGCAGCATGGGCAAGGGGAAGGGCGGCGGTAGGAGCAGGGGCAGGGCTAGGTTTCGGCTGGGGCTGGGCCTTGGTTTGTAGGGCTTCCGCTGCACTTCAATCGGAACAAAGCCCTTCCACACAGAAAAATGTGCCGTGTAAAAGGCATTCGCATTGCGCCACGCCCCCCACCGCGTACCTCCCACCAAAGGGGGGAAAAGAGGTGCCGCCATGTGGAGTGTGAGCATCATAGAACTTCACCCACCGGCGGCGGCGGGCACCATTTGTCTTTGGACGAACAAGGGAAGGAGACATGAATAGTATGTCCAACACATCAGCAAAACTATTGTATTCCTGTACGACAGCCCCAACACCATGCAACTTGTGGGCTCAACACAGGAAGAGAACAGCGTTTGGCCACATGATGCTTAATGCATGCTTAAATGCAGTGATACACACACTTCCTTCATCAAACCACACAAAATGGATTTGTGTCGGGAGTATGCCGACGCGAGAAACAAATAGCAACACAGCTTGAGCCACTTCTTTGCGTTCCACTCCATTATTGGGCCCGTGGCTTTCCAAAAACTGAACATCAACGCAAAACTTTAGAGAGCATGACCAAACAAGAGTGGCCAACACAACCACCCCACGAGAATCTGTGTAATCATCAAGTAGGATGCTTACATGTTTGCCTTTGAATTTTTCGGTCAGTACATCCTGCATGGAATCGTTCAACCGCACGACATTGACCTTTGGAACATTCCCCAACAAGGTTGGGATGCACCCATTGATGTCGGTGTGCTTGGCCAACCACTTGCGAAAAATGGGGTGGTCAAATTTCTCCGGCAGAATCCGTGTGGCCAAACACATAAAGACAGTGTCACCAGCAGCGGTGTAACGGGACTTCGATGTGTTGGCCACATGTACCAACATGGGTTGTTTCAAAGTAGTCATGCGCGGAAAATCCTGCGCCATCGGGGTTTCCTTCATTTCCTAAATCTTATGCTTCTTCTCTCATTTTTCATGGGACTCCTGTACATTGAAATATGCATTTTGAAAAGTTCATACAAAGTGGGGTCGAAGAAGCGTACTCGGCATCCTCGACAATGTGGACATGTGCTGCAAGCAAACGTCACATCAAGGGTGGCACATGATTTTTTTGGAGGCTCTTATTGTTGATGTAACTCTCCGCAAAAGTCTTTGTTTGATGTGACACTAGTTTTCCAAAGCACATGCCCACAGTTCCTCTCCCGCATCCGTCTGTTTCACCGTAAAGGGCTCATGGGGGCAATGTGCGCCTCAAGCAGCAAGCGTCATCTGTGTGGCATAACGTGCCTTTTGGCCACCCCGTTCTTTGCCACGCTAGTGGCCTTTTGCCCATGCCACAATCACTATCCCCATAAGTGGACAACATTTTGGGAACACAAAAACAAAAAAAGTGTCCCGCCACACAAATGACATGCAAGACAGATGGGAACACATCCACATACAGTGTGCCTAGTGACAACGAAGGGAGAGAAATATTTTTCCTCGAGGGAAAATTGAAAATTTTCAATAGAGGCATCACTAAAAAAATGCGATTCAATTGCGGTAAATTGCGGTAAATTCGGAACTCAATCCCCCCCCACCCTTCTCCCTCCCTCTTTGCGAGCCCTCTGGCCTCCCTTCCTCCTTGTTTTGGGTCTTGGTCACGGTCACCTACCCTGTTTGCCTCCCTGTCTCCACCTTGTGTTGGTTAGCTAGCCCTGTCCTATGCACTAGCTGGTCACACTAGGCGCATGGTTGTCCTCCTCCCTCCTCCCTTTCCACCTGTAGTCACTTCTTGATCCGTGTGGCTGCCAGGATTCAGCCCACGGGGTCCTCCGTACATCACTTGTGCGGCGCCTTTGCATTGCACGTACATCTTCCTACTTCCTTTTTTCTCTGTCTTCCCTTCTGTCGCTTCGTTCGCTTATGTCTCCTCCTTCCCACAAATCGCTTTTTCTCCCATGTCGCATACCCCTTCCGCTGCTCCTCTACTCTGCATCTTCATTCCTTTTTTTGTACCTGCGTAGCAGCCTGGTCACGCTGCTGTACGTGTACTCTTGTGGTTTGCTTGCGCTGAGCTGAGCCCATGGACTCCTCAAGGCGTTCCCTGCCGCCGCCCCCAAAACGGTTCCACCTTTTGTAGTCTCCCGAATCTTGCCACCGCTCCCAATGGGACCATGCGGCCCCGAGTGTTGTTGTGCGTATTGGGTGGTGCATGCATGGCTTTGCTGCCTTGGACCAGAAACACAAGGGCAACACATAGAGTCACTACCACAAAGAGGTGTCACCGTGGGTGCAGCAACTTGTACTCGCCACTCGGAGAACACATGCCCGTGCTCTGCTTTGCTCAGTCGGCTGTGCCGCCATTCCACGCTTTCTTCTCTTCTTTGCCGGTTCTTCTGAGGAGTGCGACGCCCCCACCTCCTCTTTCTCCTCTAGTGTCTCCACTTTTCGCTCCTCTTATGGCTGTTTGTATTTCCGCCTGCGACCTAGGCTATGCTGCTTTTCCGCGATGTCACTGTACGCCCCATCCTCCGTGAGCTCAGTGACCTCCGATGGCAATAGAACCACATTGGAAGAAAGCAAGAGCCGAAGGAGGCAAGTCTTGTGCAGTGTGAGGCAGTTTACAACGCATTCCAAGCGGTCCCCCCAAACGAAAAGCACAAAATTGAGCGCAAAGATTGCGCGAAAATCGCGATCTTGTCCCACGCCTTGTACACATCATGTACATGGAAACACGCGAAAATGGCGCGACGTGCACGTGAAGATCGCACGCAAAGTTATAATCAAAAATCAAAAATAGTGCAAATTGCAATGTACCACGGTTAGAGAGCGGCTACGCTAAAGCGTGGCCGGTCCTTGGGTGCCTCAGGTTCCTTTGGAATCGTAAAATCCGGGCTAACGGCGGCCCAGACAATGGTCTCCGTGGGGTACCCGGTGGCCGCCTTGTCGTGGCTCTCCTTGGTCTTTTGGTAGTCTGCGAGGAATCCGCCAGAGTACAGGCCCCCTTACCGTCATGCCCCAACATCAGTCGCACCACAACGGCAGCTGTGGACCAGTGCCCCTTTGCAGTCTCTGCTTGGGTCCGCTACCCTTCTGCAGGCCAGAGGGGATAATACATCCCCGGTCCCCCGACCCACCCACCCTCATCCGTATCCGTCCCCATCCCCGGCCTCTTCTGCTGTTGCTACGGCTGCTGCAATGGCCCCTTCGGCCTATGTCCCTCGAGCTCTTTGACCCGTGTGTGGAGCTATTCCCTATCAGTCCCCGCGCCTGCGCCGCCTGCTGGCCATTTGGCAGCTTGCCCCGCAGCCGCAAAACCTCCCCTTTTCCCGCCACCGCTGGCTGCTGCCACGGGGGTTGCGCTTGCTATTGCACCCACTCACCCACGTGGGCAATGGGGGGGAGGCTGAGGATAGGTGTGGGGGGGGGGGGGGGCAAAAGGTCCGGTCTTCTGGACATTGTGGGGCCCATCCGGTCCTCTCCTCCCAGCTAAGCTGTGGGAGCCAGCCGAGCGGACATGGTGATCATCACGCCCCTGAACAGTCTCTACCCCTAGCTCACGGGAGTGCACCCGCGTCTCTGCTTGCGCCTGGCCGGGCATTAGGAGCCATACTTGGTCCACGTGGATCTCCGCGCGATCCACCTAGCCCCTTACCCTGGTGACCCCAACGAACCCCTACCGCAGCAGCTAACCCGGCGGAACACCCTGTTTCCCCTCCAACGAGGTAGTAGGTGGCATTGGGGATAACACTTTTGTGTTTTTTGTTGCGGGTCCGCTATGTGAACAAGGCCCCCTGCATCTGTTGTCCCAAGGGTGGGGGGAGAAGACCATGGTGGCGAGTGGTGCTCACCTTGATGGGGACCTCCCCCTTGTTGAGGAGGACCTCGTCCGAGCTCTCCACCCGGGCCTCCTCCAAAGCCGGTCCCGCCACAATATTATTTAGGCGGCGTTCGGGAAAGCGCGGTCCGAAGGGGGAAGGAAGGGGGGGGGAGGGGGCACTGGAAACGTCCGTGTGGGTTGACTCATCGCCATCCGCATCGCGAACATCCAACATTTTGTGAAAGTGACCCTTATTCTATTCTGCTTTGTGCACCTTGTGCAGAATGTCCCGTGGAACTGCAGGCAAAAGAGGTTTGCCCAAAGGGGGCGGCCTGTTCAAATTCTAGACCCCAACCGGATGCAAAAATTTTTGGGACCCTGGAGGGGGGGGGGGGGGAGGGGGGTCGGCCGGTCGGCCACCGGGGTCCCTTGAGGGGGGTCAGTGGGTACCCCAACGTACATACCTCAAAATGAGCCTAATGACGCACTCATCATTGTGAACATATACAAATGGTGCAAAAAAATTTTCAGAAAAAAGTTGCCCATCAGCTAAGGCTCCCATGAGCCAAGGTCGCACCTCGAGGTTAGGTCAAGGGTCAAAAATTTCTCTATGTGTTTCAAACATTTTTGGCTCCTCCACAAAATTTTGAATATTTTGAGTACAGACACAAAGGGTGAAAACAAAAAAAGCCCCCTCACGAAGAGCAAAAAAAAAAAATTCGGCGCCATTGGCGCCGACCCTTTCCCCCAAAATCTCAAAATGCAAAAAAACGGGTTCCAAAACTATGGGGGAGGGCTGGAGGGGGGGGGGGGGTCTAGTATTCAAACAGGCCGCCCCCCTTGAGTTTGCCCCGGGTACCGGTGTCCCAATTGATGAGTCCTGGACATCCCAACTGCAATGTGATATTTGGTTCACACGTGGAGAGGTGCCGCGGCTACAGCCGCGGGCAACTTGGTTTACCTCAGTCAGGTTGTGTTGCGCCAGTGGGGACCTGCCCCTACGCAGAAACTCGTCTCTATAGAAAGCCCATCGTCTCACCCAGGTCATGCGGTTTGGGCCTGCCGCAGGGTAGGACCACCCTTGGCCTCACCCAATGGCCGCAAAAGGCATCTTTGTCCCCTCGTATGTCGTAAAGGCCACAAGAGCCCTTGTACCATTTTCGAACCGCACTTTTGAAGGAACTCGCTAATTTTGGTGTTATTTCGCCTATTTTGCATGGTTCTTTGCCTTTGTGCCCGTTTGCTGTACGCAAAAGGCAAAAAAAAACTTGTATTTCTTGCATCGCAACCTACATTGGCCAAAATCGCTAAATTCGTGCACATATGCGCATTGTCGCTTGCTTGTACCGTGCAACACAACTCCCGGAATCATGGCTCTAGAGTACGGAAGCTCAAGAAACAAATTGAGGTATTCTCATTAAATTTGCACGAGTTTTGCGCCAAATTCGCAGGATATTCGCATGGAACTCACGCTCACAGCCACGTGCCAGCACACATGTGAAGCTACGGTGGATGCGTATCTCGCAGGAATATGTGTCACACTTTGCAAAGATCAGAGATTCTATGATTCAGCACAAGTCCCACCTCACGTGTCTTGGCTAATGGTGGCTTGGGTCTTGTCTCCCCCCGACTGGCCGCACCTAGGCCACTTTGCGTGCTTCTTAGCCCCTCTATAGCGCCAAGAGCAATAAATGCTAGGGGCGTATCAAAATTAGGGTTCTTTGCTAGAGCACAAACATGGGCGGGGGTGTAGTGTCCATGGGCTCTCGCATAAACCTCCCAATCTTCGCCAGCGACCTGTCCACCACCTTGCGCGGAACTGCCTCAATCCCCTTGGTACACGCTAGAAGACCCAATCTCGTTCTAGCCTAGATGCCGTTAGAGTGGCTAGAACGAAAAAAAGAGGGTGTTAACCCCCCCAAGGGGGGGGGGGGGGATTTGAGGGTTGTAACCTGGACCCCCGTATCCGTACTCGGGGGCCCATAGTTTTTTTTTCACAATTGCACTCTTTTCACCTGATTTAGGAGTCCAAAAAAATTTCATTCTAGCGACGTTCTAGGGACGCTCTAGCGAGCGTCGCTAGAACGTCGCTAGAACGGTTCCCTAGAACGTCGCTAGAACAACATATATGAATGCTCCGCCACTCGTCAAAGAGACGCTGCCCCGGCTACCATGGCCAGCCATGGCCAATCACAGGATCCCGATGCTGGACCCGACTCACGGAGCGCCGGGTTCCCGCCACCCCACCCCCCAGTTAGCCCAGTTAGCCCCCCACCCCACCCCATAGGTCACTTGGAAGGTCACTTGGCGGGCCGGGGCCGGGTCACTTGGTGGTGGGTTAGCCCAATTAGCCCGATTACCTCGATTAGCCCCCCTGCCCCCAAGGCCCCCATTCGCGAGTCGCGGCACGCAGGTTACCCCTCCTGCGCGGTGGGGGGGTTGCCGGGGCGCATCCTTGCTCCCGGCACTCCCCTTCGCCCCCCCCCATGTCCCATTCCTTCTCACCCCCCTTGTCACCCCCCACCTCACCCCCCTTGTCACGTCCCTCCCCCTTGTCGCCACCCTCGTCCCCCTCGTCACCCCCGTCATCCCCGTCCTCCACGTTGTACCCGTTGTCCCCCTCCCTCAAGGCCTCCCGGAGGCGGGCCTCCGCCTCCTCCCGGGTGTGGAAGAGGAGCTCCCCCGGCACCCGGAAGGTGCCCCCGTCTTTCTCCCGCTTCTTCTTCTTCCCCTTCTTGGCCCCCTCCCAATTGGACCCGTGCGACAACCCCCACCAGCCCCCCGGGTCCAACTCCGCATCCCAATCCCCCAACACCGTCACTTGGCTGACAGTCCCCCCATTGCCCCCCTCCTTCCAAGGGACATACCGGGTATCCCCCCCACACGCGGCACATTCCCATAGGGGTCCCGGCCCCTATTCTCCAAGGGGGGGGCTTGGGGTTTGGGTCCAGGCTTGGCCTTGCCCTTGCCCTTGGCTTGGCCTTGGGCTTGGTCTGGGCTTCGGGGAAGGGGCTCTTCCTCGCCACTCTCGGAGTGGTGGGGCTTCTTCTTGGGGGCCCTGGGGGGGGGGGGCTTGGGGGGGGTGTCCTCTCCCCGCTGGTGTTGTTGCTGCTGTTGGTCTCCCCTGCCCCGTCATGCACCCTCACCCAACCCTTACGCTGCGGGTCCATGCCCCCCACACTTCTGCCTGCCTCCCACCTACCCAACCCGTGCAGCACCGAGAGGGCCAAATTGGTGTCGTTCCCCAACATCCGGCCCAATTCGGTGACCCCAACGAGGTGCGTCCGGCCTCCGCCGTCGCGCCACTCCACGCGCACCCCGCGGGCGTCGGCTCAGCACACCTGCACGCTCACAACATGAGAACGGAGACAAGAGGCAAGTGTGTTCTAGCGGCGTTCCAAGCAACTGTTCTAGCGACGCTCTAGCGACATTCTAGCGGCGGCGGCGGCGGTGGTGGCTGGATCAACGCCAGAACGGTTAGCCCCCACCGCCTTCTCCTCCACCACCTTCTCCAACACCTCCTCCTTCACCGTCTCCTCCATGCTTGGCCAAATGCCGAGGCACCTAGCAATATCCGGCCATGCCTAAAAAAAAATTGGCCGTTTCTTCCCCGTCCGTGGAAGCTGACCCATAAACGCTCCAACCTGGACGCCTCTCCGACAAAAGAACTTGCAGGTCTTGACGGAGCGCAGGGGTGACCGCCCTAGCCTCCCGGTCAACAAACTCCCCCAACAAGTGGCCCATGGCCATTGTCAAGTGCAAAATGCACAAGACCACCCAGGCATGTGGCAATTTCAAAATCCGTTGCGCACTACCGCCAGCGGCTTGCAAAGAAGGCGTCCCAAGGAGGAAGGCCGTGTAGTGTGCCTCATCACCCTCCATGGTCCGCGGGATAGCACTACCCTCCCAAGTCTTCTTTTGGGCACTCCATATCCCCTCATTGAACATGGAGCCCACTTGGGGGCATGTCGACACCCCGATCGCCCCTTGTGTCCACCGTTGATCCCCCCCGAGGATCACCTTTGCCTCCTCCTTGGAGGCCCCCCATTGGACGAGCCCCGTGCCGATGACGTCCTAATCACATAAGCACGAGACATGGGGGGTGGTTCATTTCGTTCTAGTCTAGTCTAGCCTACCTTCTAGCGAGCGGTGTCCGAGGCTAACTAGATCAAACCTAGAACGAGTGAAAGGAACTAGGAGAGAGGAGCACCTACCAATTGCTCTCCCACAACGTCCCAAGGGTGTCCATGGCCTTGTCATCGCAATTGGCCATGCTCAACACCCAAAGGCCCGCGGGGGAGCGGGCCAAGCGGTCGAAGTAGGCCAAGGAGATGGTGAGTTGGGTCCAATTGCCCCCGTCCACGGGGTAGGCATCCCCCCGGACGATGAACGTCAATGGGAAGGAGCGGTTGATCAACCTCACCAAGCCCGGCCAAGAGAGGATGTATTTGACCCATGAGGCGAAGGGACATGACATCCCGGTGGCCTTGGGCAACACCGTGGCAACGGGGGGATGCAATTCCACGGGGGCGACCAACTCCTTCCAACGGGCTTGGAAATCCCGCTCGGTACAAATTGGACGGGAATAAGGGGCACTTGGAATGCTGCGGTGGTACTCCAACTTACGGAGCGTGTAAAACTCCGAGAGGGTCCTCCACGAGGACTTGGGGGCCCTCATGTTGAGCACAAGTTCACACATGGTGGTGGGGGGGAGTACAGAGGCGGTGTATGCCTCAACGGCGGCCTTGCATGCCTCAGCCGTGGTTTGGGTACAAGTGGCGGTGTTCACATATTGGACGCCGTTATTGAATTGCCGCCGTGCTAGGGGGCATGATCGCACCCAAGTGGCCAAGTAATGGCCCATCCGCTCATCCTTGAGGTTAGAAGCCCCACTCAAGTCCCGTAGTGCCTTAGACAAGAGGGAAGTATCCTTCCCGGTTGAGGAGGGAGCAAAGGGGGAAGTAGCGGGGCGTTTCATTGCAAAGAAATGTATAATATCTACGCACGAGAGAAGGGACCATGGAACAATGCACTACGGACAATAGCAAGCATGCACGGCGGAACAATGAAGAAGTTGGCACATCTGGGTAGACATTATATCGTTCTAGTATTGATCTAATATAGGCTAGAACATCTAGACTCGATGTTCTAGGCTAGAACAAGATTGGGTCTTCTAGCGTGTACCACGGGCGGGTCACTGGAATTGCTGGGCTTTGACTGCCACCGCTGGCGCAGTTGTGGCAAGCGCCACCGCGCCTCTGCGGACTCAACGTTAAAAATGTGGTCAAAAAGACGGCACAACTTTGTCGTTCCCCCCATCAATTTTTTTTTCGGTTTTGAGATATGTTGGGCCGCACACCCCCTCGGACAGTAACCCCTTCACAACAGCGTACCCAAGGCCGTCCACGAAAGTATTGAAAAGTGTGGGGGGTGGACCCTATTCGTCTCAAGTGGAGGGTCGGGAAGTGGCATAGAGGGGGGGGGGGGGGGGTTCGGGCAAGATTTGCGTTGGTTTGGTTTGGCTGGCAATCCGCCTGTGGTCTGTGGCGCCATTCGGACTGTGCGCGCCCGACCTACCGCATGGCAACGCGAGAGAGCTACGCCTTCGGACTGGCGTGCTCTGCCTGCCTCGGTGACCGTATGTGCTGCGCGTTGTCCCCTGCTCGCTTGCCCCGGACGTCTCACGCCCTCTCATGGCTGTCCACTTGTTCACGTATCGGTGAAGAAGAACTGCACTATCGGCCCATTGGCGAAACTCTACCACCTGCATTGTGGCCGGCACATGTACATGGTCCGCCGGTACTGCCGCCCAAGCGTGCGTGCCTTCACCTTCCGCTACAATACACGTGCACGACCGGGGGAGCCTATTGACGATGCGCAGCAACACCGCCCGCCCCATGCAGCGTCCATGGCGGGTCCAACGCTTGGAGGACCCTCCTTCAATGGGGCCTATGGCACGGGCACGGGCATGGGCACGGCCGTGTCATTACTTCATGCCGTTCGTAGCGCGTGCATGCCTCCAGACGCGGGTGCCACATCCCCACGTGTAGTGGTGCCAGCCATATCCCCGTCTCCGGGGACTCCCGAAGAAATTGCTCCATCCTAGCATGGAGGACCCTTGGCGGCCTCCACGTGCTCCGCGCGTGTATACACCACTCCATGTACGTCGAGCCTTGGGCCGTCGGGCGCGCCCCGTACATTGCTTGCACTGGGGGTGGCACCGCCATACACCGCCCCTTGGCACTCCAGGGTGAAACCTCTGTGGCCTGCGCGTCTGCCGAGATGTTGCCCATCTTCAAGACGTCTTCTTGTGTCACTAGGGCCGACACTTCCTGGTTGGACTTCACCCACCAGTGCGCCGCCGCGACCTCGCCGATGGAGGACCGCAATGCTCTCTTCAAGGGATGCCGCTGCCGTTCCGGCAGCATCTCCGCCAATGTCACCGCCGCCAGCACGTCATATGCGTGCTCTACCAACCGCGCCCCGAAATCGCGGAGGGGCTTCCCCGCATACCGCCCAAGCATTGTACCCAGCAGGTCGGCCCCGGTGTGATCTACCAATGTCTCCCGAGGCACTGCTGCTCCCCACCGATTGTCGCCGATCCTGGTCACGAGACCAACTCCGCACCCAAAACTTGTGTAGGGGTCGTGGCATTCCCCCGAGACTGAGTACACTGCTGTGTCTCTCTCCGGTACGTCGTCTGCCCACGTCACCCGGGGGAGTTGAAGCGTTGGCCTTTGTGGTTGCTGCCGGAGCTCAGCTGACGCGTCGACTATCTCCCAACCTACCTAGCTGAGCGCCCTCCGTAGTGCGCCCTAAGTCGCTTCTGCGCCACGTTGGTACCACTTCGCGGCAGACCACGTTGTAGCGCCTGCCGGGTGTTGTTAATTACCTCTAGCTTCTGTTGCACCGCCGTTCGGTACACCGAGGTCCGCGGGTGCCGCACCTAAAAGCGAGCCACAAGATCCAACAGAGTGTGTTGGTGTCCATCTTGAAGTGCACGTGGATCGTTCTCCTCGACATTCTCCCCGTAGGGGCGGCTAGACGGTACACATCGGCCTCCTTTGGTAGCGCCCCCTTCGTCTGGGCCATTACTTGTGCCAAGACTTGCTCCCGCGCCACATCTTGGATCGTAGCGAGGTGGATGGTCGCCATCACCCGCTCAACCACTGCTGCTCAAACTCTATGCCACAGCCCACATCCTAGCCGCCTTGCGGAGGACCTGGCTGCCCACCACTGGGATGCCCTGTCGTTTGCCGCGTCGCCCGGGCTTTGCCGAACTCGGCGCGTGGTATAGCCATCGTGGCCCCCGCCCGGCTTGTCCACTTGATGTACAGGTGGTCCTCTGTTGACCGGACATGACGCACCCTAAACCCCGGCGCCACGGCGTCCTGCTGGCTGAGGTTTGCCACCGGCGCTTCCTAGGACGCCCCCGGCACAACCGCATCATCCGGGTCTCGCTCCATGTCAACCGCGAACTCCACGCCATTCTTCCGGACACTAGGGAGGCCGGTGTGTGCAGGGCCCACTGCCGCCATGTACTGCACCTCTTGGTACATGTAGAACCTGGGACCCAAGGGCGACCCCTGAAAGATCCCTACTTGGAACCTCCACGCCTGCATGGTGCCCGTTCCCGTCACGGTGACTATTTGAGCCAACTAAATGTACCTCTAATACCAGCGGGCCTTGGGAGGGTCCAGCCCTACCTTTTGCAGGAGGTGCGCAACACCCGCCAGATCCAGTGTGCCGTACCCGTTAGTTCTGTCCCTCTTATATAGCACCACGCTGCTGCCTTGCTCGCGCGTGTCGTTGAGGAGCATCGTCGGCATGCGGGCGACGTCCCCCGCGCATCGCACCCTACGTTGCGCCCACTGCCTATTGTTCAAGTACTGCGCCGTTTGGGCAATGATCACGGCTACCACCAGCTTGGCTACTTCTTCTGCCATCGTGATGGGCCTCGTCCGCGCAACGGGGCGCTTGCGGCTGGGCACATGCAGCACGAACCGGAGCACTGGTTGGATGTATGCGAGGGCCCCCGTCATGCTCACTACCTCCCCTAGGGTCAACGGTGACGTTGCCGTGAACTGTTTGATTGTCGTGGTGAGCAACCCTGACTTGCCCGAGTCTCGTGGCTCTCGGGCCCCCACCTCTCGGATCCATGCTTCCATGGGGAGGTCTAGGGGGGTATGCCCTGCCCCCATATCTGGAACCATGCGCGCCGGGCGCCCCTGCTTCTGCTCCATCTATCAGGCGAACTCCTGCATCGTGGCCGCTCCTGATGGCGAAGCACCTGTTGAGTTGTTGACCGCCGTTATGCGCGCAAAGACGTTGCCGCCGAGCCTCCTCAGCAACCTGCACGCGGACGGGAGGTTCTGTGGTCCGCGATCCGCGAACACATGTTGCTTTTCATGATATCCCGCTCGCGCCTGCCATCTCCACTTGCGTGCCATTAGCGTGCACCACTCGTACGCCTCAACCTGCGCCCTGGTACTAAAGGTGGAGGGGGGCCAATGGCGTGCACCAGGATCTCGATGGTCGCTTCCGACCACGCTTGAATCGGCCGGCCCGGATCAGGCTCATTCTCGTGCCGATCTGTCATACTTCTCTCGGAACGGCTGCCACTGCTCCGGGGTAACGGTTTGGTGCCTCATCAAAGCTGGGCTGGGCCCCCATGGAGGCTACGCGGCATGTGCCCGGTGTCTGTATGTGCGTCAAGACCATGTGATGGTCTGTCCACGCTGGGATGCCACTGAGAATGTACACCTAGGTCACATGCATGTCGCGCACCGTCATGATGAAGTCCATCATGGACCGCTCATGGGTGTGCGCTCCCCCTCCCCTCCACTTCCATATCAAGCTTGTGGGGTAGGCTTTGTACCCCCACGCTCTGAGGCGGTCTTGGGTGCCGAAGCGCGTCCTCGGTGAAGTATCCCAACAATAGCAGGGGCCCGGGTTGCCGCCGCACCACGTCTTGGAGCCCATCCACTACCTCTCTCTCCGTCTTGTTTCAGGTGGCGTACACAAGCCCCACTCGAGCCAAGTCTTTCTCGCGATACCACACCGTCAGGACGAACACATTTTGGGTAACGGCTGCGGGCTCTTCCGTAAATTCTTAGGCGGCTCTATGCGCACGTAGCAAAATTGCCACAGTTCCAAAATGGGTACCACCCCAAAACCGGGGCTGAAAAACCACGTTGAAAAATTGCATAATTGTGCTCTGCAGGGAACACCCCAAAAAACCTGTGAATTATCCAAAATGACTGTGTGTAGGGGGTACTACATGTGCCAGTCAAAAGACATGTATCCCCTTCAAATTTGGGCACTGCAGTGTCCATCCGAAGAAAAATCCAATTGTTCCAAATCATCCGCCGCTGCATTTCAAACCACACCGCAAAATGCAACGTAAAAAATGAAGCAAGGAGGATGACAGGCAAGCACATGCAAAACTCTGAATTGCTTTTTGTTACCGCTGCTGCTGACCCAGTCAGTGTGATTGTATGCGAAGCGTGACAAATAATGCACCACCAGTGGTGCCGACAAGCAACGGAGGCGCCGCCAGTGCAGCCAATGCAATAATAAATGAGGGCAGAAATGGCGCAGCAGGGGCAAAAAAATGGCGAGTCGATGAATTTGAGCACTGCAGCGCCCAAAATTACCAAAACATGAAAAAGGGCACCAGTCTCACACCTGCGCAGAACAGGACGCGCGACAATGTGCAAATCGAGGCAAAAAAACTACTGACATAGACACAGGCAGCGATGACCGCGCAACGCAGTCTACTTCTTCTTCGGGGGAGCCTTCTTGCCCTTGGCCTGACCCACTTTGGCGTGAAACATATTGAGGGGGGTACTGTCCTTGGCCTTTGTGGCTGGCCTTTTGGGGGGACCATCAACCTCATCCCCATTGTCCTCGGAGGACGGCTTCTTCTTGCTGGGTGTGCTCCTCTTCTTGCTGTCACCACCTCCGACCTGCATGATCTCCTCCTCCTCCTCTTCCTCCACATCGTCCCCCCCCTCCTCATCTTCCCCGTCCCCAGGCCTCTGCACCACAACTGGCATACGGTCCCTAATCCTTGGCATCCAAGCGTGCCAGTTAACCAAGTAGACACAGTCCATCTCCTGCATACGGCGATAGCTGTTCACATAACTCGTTAAACAAACCCTGGCGCCCGGTGAAACAAGCTGCCAGACATGGGGACTCAGGAAGGCAGGACAGGAGCTGTGCTGGCAATACAGCCGATGCTGTCAAAAGCAGGAGCCACAATTCATCCTCGGACTGTCTGTCGCGTCAGGGAACAATACCAAGCACACGCAGGAGCCAACCAGCCGCTGCCAGACCAATGGTGCTGCCGTATGCACCCTGATCGCAAATGAAAATATTCGGGACCTTCACCCTAAACTTGTCTGAGACACAGAAGCAAATAGTCCTCTCCTCGAAACGATAGGTCGGGTGACCGACTGCCTCATCAAAAAAAGAGGTCATAATATACTGCCAGCCTCCACACTCCTCAGCTTCACGCAACTGATTAACCAGAAACTTAACGTCGGCCGCCATTCCACCAATAGCCACAGGTACCAGCTTCCCAGCAACCTTCAGCACGAGCGGATGGATATCGTCCATTTGTTCCTTCGTACACTCAATGAAGACCTGTTGTCCAAAGCACATTTCATTACAGATGGGCACTGCAGTGCCTAAAGTGACCAGCAATGCGAGATCCATCCCATTTTCATGCCTAACGGTTGCATACCAGTTTGTACTCCCTGGATGCAATCGTATACGGGATAGCCTTGCCGGGAACCAACGCAATTGCCTTTGCGTGAGCTCCAGTTGCTTCAGTCCCATCCTGCGGCTTGTTGAGCCAGATGGTTGTTGATTTCTCCCCATCAGTCGCTGTCACTGTAGTTTCCTTCACAGGCCTCGCCAGTGCAATCCTCAGGTCAGCCCATTCCTCATCCTGCCACAGCGGTGCTTTCTGGATGGTGTCCTAGCTTGGTAAAGGATTTTCGGCACTCCAGGTCCATTTCCCCAGTGACAATTTGGCGGCCCTTTGCGACTTTGCAAGCAGTTTGCGGACTCTTTGCATTTCATGCACGTTCACTGTTAGAACAGGAGACCACTGGTACCACTGTGATCCAAACAGCCTTACGTCGCGTGTCGGGGCGGGGGGGTCAACAGCGATCGCGCCAGACCCTGCCGCCCCATAAACATACGTCGAGAAGGATGGATGAGCGTGTTGTCCGGGTGAAGGTACAGCATCTCCCACAGGCGGTCCCGCTTCAACAGTCTGGCCTTGGCATGTAGTCCTGCGATCTTGGCCCCATCTCCAGCCATGTGCAGCAGTATTTCATCCATCTGGTCGCCATGCAGTCCCGTCAACGGCCGCAGAGTGTAGGGGTTGAGCACTGCAGTGCAAAAATGAGGGTCGCATCGAGTTTGGGCACTGCAGTTCCCATGAACACCAAAAGACGACGAAAATAGCTACTCAGAGGGCACAGTACCTTCACCGGCAGTCTTCTCAAAGGTGTCAATAAACTCAGCCACGCGGCCACCAGATATCTGCAGCAATGAAACCAGCGGTCTCCAATTCTTCCAGATTGAGTCCTAGGAGGCATACAGTGTTGGACAGGCCACAGGTACGCAAAGGAGCGACAACGGTGGTCTCATCGTGCATCTCTCATACCAAGGATGTTTTCTCACCTAGCCGGCCACACTTCCGCAGAGCCACCAGCAGCGTCTCTTTCGCTTTGCCTTCTCCACTTCAGTCCAAATTCGAGCGGCCACTTGTCCCATACTCAGCTTGGTCACTGAGTGTTGTACCGCGTTGTGATCGCCTCCAAAAATCTCTCTGATGTCAACATGACACTCGTGTTTGATCTCCTCGCCGGAGACGTGTTGTAACCAGTCCGGCAGCGCCCGTGAGTTCGCAAAGTATTCTCAGTGAAGTCTTTGGAGTGCCGTCAAGATATGAGCCCCACCCAAGCAGTAGGGAATTTGAACTGAGACAAAAATGCACCACAGGGAGATGGGAGATGGGAGATATCAGCGAGATGGGCACTGCAGTGCCCGAATGACCAGAATGTGTGAAAATGCCAACGTGTGTAAGACAGGATGGTAGTGTACCTTCGTTGCGCCATATGAGAATGTTTGAGATAGGCCAGCAGGGTGGATTTGTCCTGAGGCTTGCGATCCGCGATAGTACTAAGTCCTCGTCCCTCTCTCGGGTGTGCCCACGCCTGAGGTCGGTGTCAAATTTTATCTTGGTCAGCTGTATGTTGACCAGTTCTTTCTTGATCCACGTTGTCTGGAATGTTTCCGTTGCCCGGTCTGTTCCCGTCCGCTTCACTGGAGCCTGCCCCGACTGCGCCAGTGTCTTCTCTGCTGCGTGAGAGGCTTGCGATGCAGTCTGCTGCTCAACCCCTTCCGGCAGTTCAGTAGCCGAAGGCATAGCTTAGCAAAGGGGCTAACAAAGGGTCACACGGCACACTACAAAAGGCCACAGGGCTGCAAATTGTTGATTTACACGCTTCTCATGTTGACGACTACTAGCAGCGCTCGACCATTGAACACAGATGGCAGAAATAGCATCACAGTCGGATGCACCTGGTAAAAATCGAGGGTCAAACTCTTTTAGCTCCGAAAGGACAGCCACGTGGGCATCCGAATCATCACTGTGAACGGACACTGCTTCTGGAGGGGGGGGAGGGGTCCGGATCCCATCCATCATCACCCACAAAATTAGCAGCCCTCAGGTGTGGATCTCCGGCTGCCCCACCAACGTGGGGGGGGGGGGGGGGTGCTCATCACTGTCACTGTCGCCATCAGCATTGGGGGGGGGGGCGGGTATCCGGGCGGGGTCCCTTCGCGCAAAAGCGCGTGCTGGCCGGCGTCGCTTGTACCGGTCTGGTGCATTACATGCGCGTAACATGTCCTGTGCCTGCGCTACTGTTGTGTCCATATCACCTGGAGGACGTTGTGGCACGTGTCTACCCAACTCTGTCATCACCTGAGCGGGAACTTTAACAGGTGTAACAAGTGTTTGCAATGTCTTGGCACATAGATCTCGGTAATGCTCTGCAGTGAGCACCGTATCTAGTGCGCAAGGAAAATCCATCTTGGCAGAATCCCACCTGTCTTGCACGATACTCGACTTCTGACTGGACCACACCAGCGGGGGTATAACACCAACATCAAATCGCGCCATCAATCTGGTGAAACGACGATCAACCAGTTGTGGCAGTCCCTTGGGAACATTAACGTACTGCAGGTCCTTTGGGGTCTGGCCTGCAACGGGAGTGAGTATAAACAGGTCATGCACCTGTTGCAACGTACAGTTCCCAGGGTGTTGTGCCATTAAGTTGCACAACACGGCTTAACAGGGCCTCACACGGTTCCTCACTGTGTGCCACCCCAGGTAACCGGGCAAACCACTGGGACCACAACAACCTAGCAACAACAATGGTGCACACATATTCAACCTTGTCCTCATAACCTAAGGTGAGCCTCAGAAGGACGTGTAGGCAACGGCTCAGCAATGGCCCTGCAGCGTCCTGCTCTCCCTGTGAAGATCAATGACAATCCCTCACTTGCGACCCAATAATAAACAAGGCTAGAATGCAACCATACAGCAGCGTTACCAACCCTTGCACCTGTGTAAGAAGTGTGCTGTGATTAGCGTTACCCGGTCGGTGCAAACCCCTTAGAGTCTGTAACTTCTGTTCCAAAGGTTGGCACCACTTATGGGCCAAGTGCAAGAGCACCAGAATCATACGCTCCATATAGATGAGTTTTGGAACGTTGGGCACTGCAGTGCCCGAATTGAGTGAACCATAGAAAAAATAGGTAAATAAAGGGAAGAATCTTCTGTAGCACAGGGTTGCGCAATATTTATATGGGTGCCATGTGCCATACACTACCGGGGTACGTGTAATGAACAGGGGCACGTTGTACCGAGCATAGGTGATGCTGCAAACGAGCTTAAGGACACGGTAGTGAAATTTTTTTGTCGACCAACAGTGGAAAACGATGCTTTGTGTGCTGCTGCACCTCCTGGAGCCCGTGAATAATAGAGACAAGGTCAGGGGTAGCGGACACAGTTAGGTCTGTGAGAAAAAAGGGGGTCCAAGCTGGACTCGTAACATTAGCCTGTCGTATGTCCAAGGGACAACGAACATGTTGAAGGCGGATGGGGTCGTCCATCGACCCTTGCAAGCCATCAATGAACTTTTTATGGCTCTGCACCAACAAGTCTGCAGTGTACCCAATCCTCTGCCGCAAAAACGAGAGGCTAGGAAAAGACGGCATAACGTCAACAGGTCGTTTCAAGAGTATGATAGCACCGGCTGTACAATTAAGGGACCGGTTCTCATTACCAGGCACAGGCCGGAAGTTACGTCTATAAAAATTATCGAACCATAGGACAGCGGGTTTACCTTCCAAAGTCTGCCAAAGGCTGGTGCACGCAGTTGCTCCTTGAACAGCAAAGGAGGGTACATTGTAAGAATATTGACCCATGTGAGCCAAACACCTACGTTGCACACGACTCTTGGGTTGGACACCTACAGCCCTCTTGGCACGTGGACAACACATCTTGTGTAGAACAGACCATATATTAAAAACCTCTTGCTCAGCAACACGGAACCATTGGTCCGGCAGACAATTAACGGTCCGCCTGTCCCTTTGTTGGATGTATTCACCAACGGACCGCCTACTTCTCCACTCCAACCGGAGATCTAACACCCACGTACAAAACTCATCGGCAACCTTATCCCTACCCACAACCTCACATAGATCCTCCTTTGAAGCATATACCTTCCAACTAAGGAACTGGCGGAAGGGAGCCGCATCCATGGACAAAAGTCCTGTTTGCAGGCAGCAAAGGTAAGGGGACAAAGAAAACAGAGACACCATCACAAAACAAACGTGATGCGGCATAGACCAAAAGCACCTAGCGAAGATCCAAACAATGTATCCCCCAATGGACGTGGAACGTTCCAAAGCCTGGGTACACTCCAAGGTGGCAGTCAGACAACCGGCAGTATATTTCCAATGAGCAGAGGATGAGTACCAACGTCCGATGAGTCATACGTACTTTGTCAGGTGTTACGCAATGGGAACCAATAGGAGTAAAATGCGGAGTTTTAAATTTTTTGGACACTGCAGTGCCCAAAAGTACTGGAAGTCCATTTTCAAGTGCACCTTTGGACAAGAATGGAAGTGATTGGGCAGAGTACATTATACGTGGCCTTCCGAGTATAACACCGCGGTGCAATGACCCATTCATAACGGGTATGCCAAGTTTTGATGCCTGCTGCTGCAGTAGGACATCACCTATGGAGATGACTACAGAGGTGTACTGAAGAACCCACCGAAAAAAGCCATTTCAAATTTTTGGGCACTGCAGTGCCCAAAAATTCTAAATCATACAATTTTCAGCCCGAAATAGGGGGTGTATATGTGCACCTTTGGAAGCAAGAAAAGTCGAGGTTGTTGTATCCCACAATGAAAATACACGAGGAGTTGGCCGAAAAAATGATATGCTTTTTTTAGGTGCAAAAAACGGTTGTTGAAATCGCCATGAATCGTGCCTTTTAGCAACGAAGTCTACGTGCGTAAAGAGCCGCCTAAGAAATTTGCCTCCTATGTGGACCAAGAGGGCCTTGCCTCCAGCCCTGTCGGTCCTTGATTCCCTCACGTCATGGACTTCCCCTTCTGCCCTACCTTGCGTGCGGGACCAGTCCTCCGTGAGAGCCAAGACGCCCACCTTAAGTCTCACCGCCGTCGTTAGCACTTCGGTGTTCTTCCATGGTATGAGCGTACGTTCAACGTCGCAATGCGCAGCACGAAAAGCGTCGCGTTCTAGCCCGAGGGATCACCTCTTTGGTCGTTGTCGCTGCTCCAGCCCTCCTCAGAGGGAGGATTGTTTACGCTGCCATCGGAATCACTGCGATCGCTCGCACGAAGGCCGTCGCCCGAGTTGTCCCCATCTGCGGGGACCGGCATGTCAGCACACTGGGCTGCAATCCCCCCCTAACGTCCTTCTCCTGCTGCAAAGACCAGGAGAGTTTGCACCCTCGCTTTCCCTTTCCCCCGCCACTTAACCACTGTTGCCGGCGCTGCCCTAGCGGTGCACCTGAAGACACACATGGGGAGCGTGGCGGCAGAGCTAGTGGCTGTCGGCAAAATGTGGCGTGCCAGGGCTGAGATGCAAGGCGATGACGTGGAGGGATTGTGAGCATGCCTCCACGACAGCGAGTACGTGGTGCACCTCTCGCGGGCAACGGCGGTGGCCTTTGGTGGGCACGTGCGGGCCGCTTCTCGCTGAAGCCAAGTGTGCCACGTGGAGCTTCGGCGGAGCTTCTAGGGCTGTAGGTCAATCCAATACACCGGTGCATGCTCTACTTTGTATGGGAGCTTGTGTGCCCATAGATGTGCTGCCGTACGGCCACCTGCCGGGAGGCCCTTCGTGAACTAGGTCGCCAGTGTCCGGTGAGGGTGCCAGCCGCGACGGCACGTCGTCGTCCCAGGGCAACGCCATGTTTGCCCGGGACGTGAGCGGGGAGGCATCCTTGTTCCAACTTGTGCATAGCATCCCTCTGCTCACGTCGAACAAGCCATCGAGTCTACCGTCGTGTCGCAGTGCCGGCTTTGCGCCCGGGCACCAGGGTCTTGGACTTTGTTCGCCTGATGGCCGGATCGCCGGATCTGCTCACCACTTAGGGCCATGGTGGTGCTACTTTTGCCGCACATGGGCTTCCTGGTATCGGTGTCTCTTGCATCATATTTAGGCTTTGTTCTTTGCTCATCGCCCCCCTCCGAGCAATCCGTATTACTAACGTGTGCACACTCCTCAGCCTCTAGGCTGGCGCCTCTTTACGCCGGTCTCCTCGAGCGGTGGGTTCCGCCTTCCCTACCCATCATCTATGGGGTCGCTCCAAGCACACTTCGGCTTCCCCGCCGCCGTGCAGCTCTTGGTCGTCCGTCTACCCGCCTCTTCCCCGCGGACCCTCGTGCTAGGCCAGACGTGCGCCGGGTCTCGGCCGTTGCTCCTGCTTCACGGGTCCTAGGGGGCTACCTCCTCGCGCGCTGTCTCCGCCTTGTCCAGCCTGCCTCACTTCTTTCGCGACCGTCACGTCCCCTTCGCCCCTACGCACGTGCGGGTGCATCTCAGCTGCACCATTGTTTTTGGGACACTCACCTCCTTTGTGCCTCCCCCGCCCCTGCCGGGCCCCACCTCTTTGTCGGACCTGTCCGTGTGACTCTAGTCCCTTCCTTTGGCCGCCTATGGCCCTCTGTGGCCCAGTCAATGCTCTACTCTTGCCCTCTCGTGGCCTTCTTGCAGGACGAACGGGTCGCAGTGCGCGCAATGTGACCCGCCGCTGCGTCTTGTAGTCAAAGCTGCCTCTACTCCCGAGCCGTGTACCATCTTGGTTTGTGCCCACTTCCCGCGCCTCACGTGTCCGCGCATCCACTCCTATGGCGGGCCTCCCCCGTCACGCCTACCTGGTCTCTCCACCGTCACCGCTGTCGTAGCCATTGTACACTCGCGGGCGCATCATCGTTCATGGTCCGCGTGGTGTCGCCTGCCACCCCTCATCGTCCACCGGTTCCACTTTTGCTTGCCCTCTCCGAGTGCCACAGCGCGTGTTCCTGTTCCTTCTCGCCGGGGCTCTTCGGGGGCGTTCTCCGCGTCGCGCGCGAGCGCTCCTCTGGCGCTCCATAAGGTCTCTCGAAAGGAGGCCACTGTTGCGGCCTACCGCTCACTTGGTTCACATTCTTCCGCCCTTGCGCTGCGCTACCTCGCGCACCGTGTCGTCCTCGCCGCCGGCCTCTCTACCGCTCTACCACGCCCCAGGCACGCACAACGGCATTGTCGTCAACCGGCACCATTGCCCTTCGAATCCCCCCAACGTTCGTGGTCCACGTTTCCTGATTCCCGCTCACAGCACACTCCACCACCATCAAGGGCCGCGGCCGTGCCGGGCCGGACTGATCCATGGCGACTGCACCACGTACGCTTGCCTGGAGCATGCTGTGCTGTGCTATGGCGCCGTGGCGCATGCTGCACCATATATCACGCACCTCGGTGCTGTCTGTCTAGGGCCACGGGCCCCCCCATGGCATCTAGTTGTTCTTGGCACACCTAGGTGGGGGCCTTAGGGCCACTCGCAACTGACACTCGGCTCCTAACACATAGCATCGGCACCTACTCGTCCGAGCGGCCAAGCTACACCTCGGCGGACCCCAGCAAGCGCCTTCGGGCGCTCGCTCGGGGTGGCCGCATTGCGACAGCCCATGCCGTCCTCTCGTGTCCCCCTCACCTTGGACCCAGATTTAGGCTTACTCGTGGGCACCCTTAGACCACGTTCTCATACCTCGGCATTGCCCTCCTCGACATGCTCTAGGACGTCGGCGTCGGCGGTCCCTGTGACGGCCGTCCCGGCAGCATCAAGCTCCACGTGGGCAGGGCCCCTCCAAGTAGCAGTGGTGCCGGCAGTGGGAACCACGCTTCCCCGCCGGTCAGCGGCTACTACTCTTGGGGTGGCGGCGGAAGTCCGCCTTGCCATTGCGAGGCAAGTGCGGGGGGTCGTCTCGGGGGCTGGTACACCTTTCGCGTGTCACTGTCGCCGGTCGCGGAACCTGTCCGGGCTGCCGGCTTTGCTCCGGGTGCGTCTGTTGTCTCGGCGCATGAACCTCTTTGGATCAGTGCTCTTGTGGCGGTTGAGGTTGCGCTTCCTACGGCGGTTTCTGCTCGGTCTCTGCGCTTCTGTTTGCTCGTGTGGTGGCCGCGTTGGCCGCTCCTGCCTCGCCTCCCACTGCGTTCTCGGCCTCAGCATGTCGTCAGCTTGAAGGGTGCTTTCTCCTTGTTGCGGCCTCGGCGTTGTCGGTCACGGTGTAGGTCGCCCTACCCCCTTCTCACGGGGCTCGGGCCACGGCCTCGCCGCTCTGCCTCTTCGTCCCGCACATTCTGCTCAAACTCCCACGGCTTGCGTTGTTCTTGAGAAAAATCGCCCTAGCTGCTGCCCCCTCAGCGCCCACTTTGGCGACGTGTCCTCTCTTGCCTAAGCGAGTGCATTTGTCTTTCTGCCAATGGGGCCCACCTCGTAGCATGCTGTCCACCTGTTATCTCCTTCGCACCTGTAGCAGCTCACGAACCACTTTTTGGCTCCTTCCTTGCGAACCTTGCCGTTTCTGTGGTCACTTCACCCTGCACCACGTCACCTCCCGCCGCTGGTATCGCCCCTGTGTTTGTTTTATTCTCCATCGTCGCTAGGCACCTCCTCGTTGTTGTTGTTTGCTTCCCCCGTCCTCTTTGTGCGTCCCTTGAGGTCTTCTCCTCTGATGACCACCCCTTTGCGTACTGCATTGGCCATCTTTTTGCTACACACCAGGCGGACGTTGCCTGCCCCTGTCTCTAGCAGCGGCTCAAAGGTGTCACCAAACGCCAGGTCCACGTACTTGTTGATATCCTCAATCTGCACTCGCCAGGGGATGGGGACGTCCACGACGTGTTGGAAGCCTTTGGTTGTGCTCGCGGCCTTCCCTCAAGCGAAGCCATGCAGGGCCGCTGTAATCAACCGAGGCAATTCCGTGGGCACCGGCTCCTTGTCATCGAGCACGACGTCAATCCACTCTTCTCCTAGTTGGGCTGCCATGCGGACCTCTGCAGCAGCTCCCACCGTCTCCCGGATCTTTCGGCATGCACGTTCTAGGGCTGCCGCACTTGCCTCAAGGTGTTCCTCCGCTATCTTGCGCCGCAACCTCGCCTTCGTCCGCGGCTTCAGCGGTGCCACTCCGGGCTGCCGTCCGCTATCCGGAGCCCTTGCCGGGACTCTCCCTGCCTGGGACGCTTGGGTCGCTGGGAAAAGCCTCCTCGCCGCCGCAGGGCCCAAGCTTTCCTGTCCCTATTTGCTGCTGCTAAAATGTGTTGCTCAGCCTCATACCCTAAGTAGGGTTGTAAAACCTCGGCAGGGTAAACCCAGGTGGTAATCAAAAAAAATACTAGGAAAGAGCTAGGTAGTAGATCGCTTTGCCGCATTTGAGACACTAGCTTAGCACACTAGCCATCATCCTGAGTCTTCAGGACGATCGTCCTGAAAGCTAGCCGAAAATGGGTTAAAAATGGCTGCTTTTGACCACCAAATCAGCGATGGAACAAGCTAGACAGCTCCAAAAAAAGCACAAAACTTGGTTTGCTAGATGTGCATTTGCTCTGCAATCGTTTCGAGCTACCTACATGTCCACGAAAAGACTTTTTGCCTGCGTGCTTGTTGATGTTGCTGTTACTGCTTGCTGCTTGCTGCTGCTAAAATGTCTTGCTCACCCAAAGAGCCTAACTAGGGTTGCAAACCTCAACGGGGTAAACGTAGCTCACTAATCAAGACAGACGACCAGGACCGAGCGAGGTGGTAGTCTTGCCTAACGCATTGGAAAATGCCGTGAAAGAAAGATGGCTTGCTTTGTAGATGCAACTGCACAGTCAAGACAATGGTCCTGAAAAACATCTCCAAAATGGCTCAAAAACGGCGCCCCTTGTTCCTCTGCGGGGCTCCCATGGCTCCTTGCGATCTTTG
Source organism: Eutreptiella sp. 'Long Island Sound 2002' (assembly GCA_964036045.1). Taxonomy (NCBI): domain Eukaryota; phylum Euglenozoa; class Euglenophyceae; order Eutreptiales; family Eutreptiaceae; genus Eutreptiella; species Eutreptiella sp. 'Long Island Sound 2002'. The sequence continues at coordinate 158,252,016 of OZ038379.1, forward strand.
CCTCCCCAAGGGATACTAGGTCTCTGCCTTGGAGGCGCGCCGTCGCCGCGTGGATGGCCACCATGACCATGGTCTTCTATCGCCCCACTGTCCTAGAGAGGGCCCATATCGAGTCGGCCGAGAACGCGAGGGGAGATCTCCAGAAGTACTTAGCAGCCGACCCCCCAAGGGGGCAGGAGGTCAAAGGCCACATGGCGAATGTCCTGCGCCCTCAAGCCGACGTCTTCCAGAAGAAGCCGCGGGCATCGACGTGGGGGGTGCTTGCGCGTTGGAGAGGTTCCTCATTGTGAGCGACACCCACAAGAACTTTGTGCATAACGAATGCAACTAGGACTTCGGTCACTAGGGCTCCTAAGGATAGAATACGGTCTACGTACACAGAGCAGTCATTCCACCCCGTGCCCACTCCATCCACGGCCACTGCTGGCTCGGCGTCCGGTGTCGCATACACATCGCCACAGCCACGTGCTTCCATCGCAGTCCTTGGGGAAGTGTCCCCACGTCTACCCGTTGGGCGGCACGCACGGCTCTAAGCATCATGTTGCGGATGGGGGGCTGAGGCATGCTGTCACCGTGGTTTTGCGCAAAAGAACTGTGCCGTCGAGCGCCGTCTACACCATGCCATCCCTCACACACTGGGTACTTCTTTGTCCGGGCAACCTCACACGAACCGTGGAACCCGCATTACCATGTCTCTAACGCCCCCCACCCTCGCTCCTTATCCCCGCACTAATGACTATTGCCGCCTCTCTTGGCACCGGCGCCGTCAGCCCTCGCGCCGCTGCTTGCACAGCTCCGTCATGGCATTGGGGTCCTGCTGCTGCTGCCTACCCTCCGGCGTGCAGCCGGCCCCAACTGAACAAACACAACGGTCCATAGCGTGGGCCTTTGGTAATGTACAACGGATCTCCGCTGCACACAAGCTCCAAAAGTCTACCCTCATGTCGCAGTGCCGGCGTGATGCCACGGGACTAGAGTCATACTCTCAGATCGCCGGATCGCCGGATCGCCATGGGGTGCAGCCAAGGAAGGATGGCCTAGGAACCCCCCCCTTCCTAGGGTTTTTCTACTCCTACACGTTACGACGGCACCCGAAGACTTTGAACACAAACACCACACCTTCAATGCACCTATTTTGGGGGACATTGGGTCCCGGGTCGGTGATGCCCAATTTTGGGGTGTTTTTGGAACCCCTTTTTGGGCAAGAACCCCCTAAGAACCCCCCTTCTTGGCCAGGAAGGGGGGGTTCCTAGGGGGGTTCCTGGGCAGGAACCCCCCCCTTCCTAGACCCCTTCCTGGGCAGGAGCCCCCCTTCCTAGACCCTTCCTATGACCCTTCCTATCCCGAGGCAATACCACACAAATCCGTTCGCCGGGGCTTGAATCGCATTGTGGCACCGCATTGATGTTGTCACTGGTCCACATGCCGCTTGCATCACTTGACAACGGCTGCACCGCGGCCTTGCCGCGCCTCGTACAATTGCAAACCGACACTCAACGCATCGGTGTGCACCACGTGCGTCATTCCGAGGCGTGTGATGCGGGTTTGCCGAAGACACCAACCGCGCATCGAGTTTTTGAGATGCCGCTTGAACGGTTGGTTTCTGTATTTTGTCGGAATACTGCGAAAAATGTACAAGCTGCCAAAGCGACGGGCAAAATATGCGCTGTGAACACATGCCCAATGTACCCAAGGGGTCACACCCCATTGCAATTTACCCCAACACTCCCCTAAACGGTCACTCGCGGACTCCAATTCCTTGAGTTCGGCCTGTGTCAGCCAATCCCTTTTGCGCCAGAGGGCGTGCAATCGATGCATTGATAATAACACATGCTTCATCAATAGGAAACATTTAACGCCACCAAAGGCCACGTCGGGTAGGTTGTCCCGCAATACGGCCACAACTCGGCCATGTAATGCACTGTCTTCAAAAAACATTTTGCCACCTGTTATATCAAATTTTCCGGCCTTGGTTGGCCGGGGAGCCAACCGCTTAGCATGCGGAACGTTTTTCACCTCATCCAAAAGCTTGTGAAGCTCCAAAACCAAAGCTTTCCCTGCGTCCCTTGCAGCACGGGCAACGTCGGGTTCACCGTTTTCAATCAAATCTTTCAATGTTTCATTGACTCGCTTAACAATTGCGTTCGCAATACGACATGAGCCATGCTCCACGTCACCAACGCGGTTGCATGGGCCAATTGCCCTCAAAAATGAGCCCCACCTGCATTGGGCCGGTACAAATTTGGCACATGCCAAGGAATCAATGCAATGGCAGCCTACCCAACATTTCCCCTTGTGATAATTGGCCGAAAGCATGGCCTTGGCATCACCTGTCAAGGCACATACACTGGGGATGCGATTCCCCAAGTGCCAAACATCCACAGTGGACAAAACATCCAAAACATCCTGATTAAGGTTTGCCTTAGTGTCAATGGCCCGGAGACAGTGCGTGTCATCCGGTCCGTCCAGCGCCCACCACGTCGCCCAGCGTTGCACGTCGCCTGCAGCTGCTACACCCTCTGACCAAACGGTCACGTGGATGTCGCACTTGGTGGCCGAGGTCTGCCACAGTGGAGTGGCATCTGCGCAAATGATAATCAAAAGCCGGTCTTGACGAGGGATGTTAAAGGTACCGCACGCCCTACTCAACGTCAGCTGGCTTTGCACTACTTCAAGGAGTGGACATACAGCGGCAGATCGGCGCGATACCACCCCCGATGAAACCTCCAGGGCCGTCGCGACATATGGCAGCAGTTTGCTACGCTCCTCCATTAATTCCCTTCGTGCACAATTGCGGTCCAATTTTAACATGTTGCGCGTGGAGAGGCTCATTTGGTGTGCCGTTTGCAAAACTTGGATCACTTCCTCGGAGACATGCTGTTCGTCGTCATCGCGCACCTCGTGGTTGTTGGAGTCAATCACTATACCGTTACCAGTTGCGCGCACAACGATGTCGGCATCTCCAAGCACGTCGCCCAAAACGTCGCGAATGTATTTCCGTCTCTATCGCCGCGCATCAACCTCCAAATCCCAATACGGGGTCACTCGAACGACACTGCCAAGGAAATTTGTGACGGCCTTTTGCATTACATTTCAAATGGAAGCCTGCCAAGAATTGTGAAGGCACCATGTGCATACGAAATGCCACAGGAACCCCACAGGAACCCCCTTCCTGCACAGGAACCCCCCCCCTTCGTGGCCAAGAAGGGTCACAAGAACCCCATAGGAACCCCCCTTCTTGTACAGGAAGACCCTTCGTGGACCCTTCCTGGACCCCTTCCTGCACAGGAACCCCCCCCGCTTCCTGCACAAGAACCCCCTTCCTGTACCCCTTCCTAGACACTTTCTGCACAGGAACCCCCCCCTTCCTGTACCTGGTGTTTCGGTGTACTGCCCCATCGGTTGCCCTCTCAGACAGTCTGGTCCTCTCAAACACCGCTGTCACATTGGGGCATTGCAACCACACATGCGATGCAACTGCGTCCATGCTTGGAGGGCTTGGGAATCTCGGTGGTGCCCCCAAGGGTGAAGCTATGTGAAGCTCCCCGCTCGTGGCACCACCTTACGCGCCCTGCGCACGACGTGACTAGTATGCTACGCGATTGTCGCGCACAAAATTAGGGTTAGGGTTATGGATTATGGGTTATAAGGGTTATGGGTTAAGGCGTGGATTTTTTTTGCGCACCGCGTCGCACAACCCTTGGCGCGTTCGCACAGCCATGCATGCATGCGTGCAATCTTGGGAGTGGCCTGGTCACAGCACACGTGCACTGCAACCAACGGGACGCAACTCCCTTGCAGTGTGCCACGAAGGGTTGTCTCTCCACGTCTCATGCCTGCCCACACAGGTTGGCACAACCCGAGCACCCCTCAACAGCCACCAGGCCAGAGGGACACTTGGGATCCTTGCGCTCTCATCGCCGCCGTGCCTCGCCACTCCTCATCACTTGCTGGGGCTAGGGCCCTGGCTGTACGTCCGGTTGAGGATGCTCAACGCCCGGTCACATTCCGCAGCTTTCTCCTGCAGCAGAGACTCGGCCTTGACCCTGCCTGCCTGCGCCTCGCGCGCCGCGTCCTCAGCAGCCTCCAAACGGTCTTCCAGGGCAATCAGTGGTGCCTGCATACTTGCTATGGTTGCCTCGTGCTTGACCACCTGTTCCCGTGCTTCGCGCTCCTTCTTGGTTGCCTGCTCTGTGGCCCGCTCTGCCCGGGTCTTGCCGCCACTTGCGATCGCCTTCTCAACGGCATCAGGCAACACCTCCTTCAACGCCGTGCGCACGACCTCCTGCAACCCAAGTGCCAGCTGCGTGATCATTGTCCCCGTGTCCATTGCCATTGGGCTTGCCCACCCCGGACTGCCAGGTACGCGCCGCTTGGAGGGGGAGTCGGGGATGATGGTCCTTTGGGCAGGACGCTTCACGGATCCCCGCGCCGCCCTGTCTGATTGCTCCGGCTTGACCTCGGCCCCAGGTTGCTGCCACAGTGGCTGTGTACGTTCCTCCGTGCCAGGCTCCTTCTTCACGTGTGAGCGTCCACCCAATTGCCCCTGTTCTTGCCGCTTGCGGTACTTCTCCCGCCAATCGTAAACCGCGTTGTGCACCTCAATGGGGACACCGGCATCCAAACCCGTCAGCCTTGCTAGACTTTTCAGCGTCTTGAAGCTGGTCTGCTGGTTGTACACCAAGAACCACCATGTGTTGCTGGCCTTGGCATGGCCAACAAGGCACAAGTACTCCGCAACCACGTACGTCTTGCCATGTCCTGCATGCCCCTGGGGCAGCTCGGCCAGACTGTCCGTACATGCCACTGGCAACCGCAATTGCAGGGCAGTGGCTGGAAGGGCCATAGGAAGGGGGGTTCCTGGCCAGGAAGGGGGGGGTTCCTGGCCAGGAAGGGGTCTAGGAAGGGTCTAGGAAGGGGGGTTCCTACCAGGAAGGGGTCCAGGAAGGGTGCAGGAAGGGTCTAGGAAGGGGTTCCTAGGGGGGTTCCCGCCCGAAAAAAGTTGACTCCCTTGGTCCCACACCGGGGTCGTGATAGTTCCTATACGCTCATTTTGACCCCCAAAACACCCCCCATAAGTGTGGTCCGTCACTTTAGCGGTGCACTACCATGTCATTTGGAGGGGGGTTCCTAGGCCACCCTTCCTTGGCTGCACCCCACAGATCTCTCTGTTGTGCTTCCCGTCACTTCTCACCTTCGGTGGACAATATTGCGCACTCGGTGTCTCGAGCCCTACCCTGTCCTTACTTGCTGTGGCACCTGAGCACAGGGTGCTCGTCGGGACGAGGTTGCCTCCGTGTGCGTTGCCCTTAGCCTCATCCTCCCACACTGGCGGTGCATACGTGATCGATCTGCTAGCTACCATCCTGGGGGGTTTTATACTAGTGCCAAGTCACCAAGCTTGGACAAGGAGCTTGTGCTGAGCTGGGGGGGGGGGGGGGGTTGCGGTGGTGAAGGGCTGGGGTAGAGCCAAGCCGCAAGACTAGGCTTGTGATTTGGTGGTGTGTAGGGTAGGGAGGGTGAGGTCACAAAGGGGGTGTTTCGGGGCAACCCATTGGGTGGGTGGGGGTGATGGCAAGATCAGTTGGATTGGGAGATTTGCTATCGGAAGGTGAGCGTAGAGTTGTCCTGCGTTTCACCACTGTCAAATTCCTCAACGGCGACCACACCACGTCCCAATGTGAGGGTGACAAGGTTGCCCACCCGGAACACCTTGCACACCCCCTCCTTGGGCTTAGCTTGCCCTTGCCCCCCCAAAAATCCCCCGAGGACTTTCCACCGTCTTTTGCGCACGATAGGCCTAACGCCTAAAATCCCTAGATTCGCCCCGTGGGGTTCTACCCACAGCCTTGCACTGCACCCCTTGGGGCGGTACACTTCAGTGCCATCTAGAGATCGCATATTGATGTGCACTACCGGAGGGGGCGGTTGCTTAGGCCCGCCAGTTTCACAATTGATCCCAAATTGAGGTCATTGGAAATGTTGGTGAGCTCCCCCAAATCATGGGCAAGTATGGGGCATGACTAGTAGTGGGAGTGGGTGTCGGCGGAGGAATCTGGTAGGAACCCTAGATAGCACAAGTGTTGCGACATCTCGAATCTCAGAAACAAAGGTCCGTTACACGATGGAAACAATGTGTGAGTTATGGGAAACACATGTGACATGAATATGAGATTTGTGCTCAATTCGTGCGCAATTGCTGCAAGTTCATGCCGAATTCATGTGAAATTCGCCTTTGTCTAAATCATGTGCATGAGCTGTAAATGTACGAGTCAATGTGAGTGTGAATGTGATTTTTTTTGTCAATCGGTGAGTCAACTTCAACACCGTACCAAAATGGATTTTCGACGTCTCTACTTTTGTTGCATTTTAGGAGTAGAGAGCCCGGCAAACGGGCGAGGCGCAATGTAAACAAACGCCACCTAGATTCAAAATGACGGTTTACAAAGGGTGCATACGACTTCTTTAGCACACTGCCACCGTGCTAGGCAGCAGGGAGCACTCTTCTTTGAAACTAAGGCAAAAATCCGGAGATTTAACTTTAATGATCTTATAGTCTTGTATCCTTTTCCATTGCTGTGCAGGCTCCCAAGCGGCAAACACGGGCACCAAAAAGAGTAGTGATCACTAAAAGGCACACTGGTGGGCCGGAGTTGACAATGGTGCAAGAGTGCGGGATCGCGACCATAGCCTTGTAGGCTCATCACTCGTCCGGCCGGGTCCAAGATGCATTGGGCCACATTTTCAAGCCCTTTCAAGCGATTTTCAACGTGTGTAGCCCGTGCTTGCTGGCCCATAACCAATTCCAGTCCTTGGCGGATTCCTCGTGGAAAACTAGCTTGGTGAGTGCCGTGGCGTCACGTACGGTTAAATTATTGTGCTCTCCAATCATGCACTACCTTGCTACGCACAAACCGCAACTCCAGAGCCGTGGCATGGCTGGGTCCGGAGAGTCAATCTACTTGACAAAGCGAGATGTCAACATAGTGGTAGGGCCAGCGCCGAATAGGGTGTGGTGGATCCATTGGAATGTGCATAGCGGGTCCAACACTGCCACGTGTCGCGTCATATCGTGGACGAGTGCTGCCAAACGACATCCATTGTTTGTACCGGGCCGGTGTAGTGAAGGTGTGCTGGTTCCCACTGCTGCCGAATATTGTGGCAGTATACTGAGGGACTTGATCGCCCTTTGCTCCAGAGCACCGTGCCTATGTGCACAAGAAATTCTAGTGCCAATTGCACCCCAACATGGTGGTAGTGTGTTGCGGGAGTTGCCCACTGGGGCAGTGGGGCACTAGGGCAGTGGGGCACTGGGAGAAAGGGGTAGTGCAATGAAGAACTCTCACTTCGCATCCATTGCCGTGCAGCCTACTAAAAGAGATTCCCTAGCAACGGCTCCCCGTCACTGTGCAAAAGAAGCCATATTGCCCACTATTGCCTAGCTCTGTGACTCTAGATTGAAGGAATTCCACTCCACATCACTGTGGAACAGTGCAAAAGGTGTTCTACTACCAAGAGCTCCATCACGGTGTGGCGGTGTACTTAAGGAGGCTTGTTGCCCAATACTCGACGAGATTGTCATGGTGGACTTAGTAGTGAAGTGAGGAACCTCTAGAGCCTACTACTTGGTTGCCGTGTGGCGGTGTGCACAAGCAGTCCCGCTACCTACTACTCCTGGGTGACATGGCACTTTGCGTGAAGAGACCTAATGCCTTTTGCGGCACATCAATGTGCAAGTGTCCACAAGAGATAAAATGCCCAGGTGCTCCTGAACAAAGTTGAAGTATGTCCCAGCTCAAAGAGTCCCAATGCCCACTACTCGCCACAATAGCAGTAGTGTACGAAAATCTGGCATTGAATACTACTCCCAAGCAGAGTGGCAGTGTAATAAAAGAGTGCCATTGCCCACCGCACCCCAAAAGTGTGACGATGTACCAAAAGAATCACACTACCCATAGCTTCCGAGCCGTCTAGTATTGTATTGAAAGAGTCCCACTGCAAACTGCTTATAGACAGTGTGGCAATGCACGGAAGGTGTGTAGGTGCAAACTGCTCAGGAGCAACGTGGAAATGTAGATCCACCTCCACTCCTGTCCTGGGCTATGGATTGAGCCAGCACTTGGGCAGTGGGTAGTGGACAATAGGGATGCTTTTGTTCATTGCTAAAGTGGAACCCCTTCCGTAACTGGCCACACTACCTTGGGGGGGCGGGTAGTGGAACTTTGTCTGTACCATTCCTCGTTGCTTGGCGGAAGTGCGCGGTTCAACTTCGGCCACAAATTGGCTCAACGCCCATTGCCTGGTCGCATACATGTCGCTCAAACGCAAAGCGTAGAATTTTTATTTTGGGACCGAAAATCTTGGCATGATTACCAGTGTTGCTGACGATTGACCTGGAAACTTTCCAGCGGACATGCCAGGCAATCGCTCCTGGAATTCCTAGGGATGCGAAAATATCGGAAGTGTGTTTCCGACCGAAACCCCGATCGAAACCGCGACCGAAACCCCGACCGAAACCCGGGCCGAAGCCGGGAGGGAGCCTTCCGAAATCCCTGGGCATGAAAAAATATCAGAAGTATTTTCGGGGGCGATTTCCGACCAAAACGCCAAGGATGAAGAAACAATCGACCCCGCCCCCCCACACACGTATTTGGGCATTTTTGGGCAATTTGACCCATATATAGTGAGGACATGTACAATGCTCCGCCACTCCTCAAAGAGAAGCTGCCCCGGCTACTATGGCTAGGCGTGGCCAATCACAAGCCCCCGATCCTGGGGCTGACTCACGGAGCGCCAGCTTCCCCCCAACCCCCAACCCCACCCCCCAACCCCCGATTAGCCCGGTTAGCCCCCCTTCGCGAACATCATAGTCAACACTGTTCCTTGCCCTCTTGTTTAAGTGCCGCCTCTGTGTCTGTCGGAAAGAAATCCCCCTCACTCAAGAGATGGGGTACTGGGGCAGAAGTGGATTCTGCATCAACATGAATGGCGAGGGGGAGGCAGTGCCCGAGTTGCGCATTGGCCTGGGCGCACTCCTGTCCGGCGAAATTTTTTCTTCGCTGGTGGAGGAGCACGGGCTGCCTCCACATCGGAACTGCTAACGGTGATGGCACTGCTTGTTGCATCTCTGAGCTACTACTGCCGCTGCCAATGCCACTCCCACTGCTCCTGCCACTGCCACTGCCACTGCCACCGTCACTGCCACTACCACTGCATGACCCCTGCATCTGACTCGGGATCATGATCTGCTGAATCCTCAGCATCAACCACGATGCGCTGGTGCAACTTCGCTGCTCGTGCAGGCTGGCTGCGTTGGGTGGCACCCTCTGCCCCAGATACATCGCGTGGTGGCACGTACTCTGCCGACGAGTCGACATGGGTTGGGTCAGGTACGATTGCCACGCTAGATGAGTGGGGCACAACAACAACCCTCCCTTTTTTTCGCTCCTGTCTGCGTGCCTTGGCCTCTGCCTTGCGTTGGTGGCGGGGCAGAAAGGCCCCGACAGCAAAGTACGAAAAAGTGGCCCACCCTTGCAGGATTTCAATGCTAAATGCAATCCACGGGCGAACTCCACTGCGTTTTGTACCACAGCGCCCACAGATGCAATATATATCATTTTCGAACACAATAGGATCCGGTTGATGAATGGATTGGATCACAGGCTGACAGATGACTCTCATGGAGGATTGGGCCAGTAGAGGACGCATCGTTCATAAGTACACGATGATCGCGGTAGGTCCGTGTGATGAAGAGCAGAGCAGGGAACGGTGGCCGATTCCCTACTGTGTGCTTCTTGGGTGGCGAGTAACATTGGGAGTTTTTGAACCACTCCACCACCATGGCATGGTCAAAGTTAAGGGTTGGTAGCACATTTTTGTTGTCGTTGCTATGCTTGCTCACGAGCAACCAATCCTCATTGGCCCCACAATCTTCCTCAGTAACCGGGCCCGGCCGTTCCTCAGGGGTATGGGGTCCTCGACCGGAAATGCACAAACCGCCAAATTGCTGTGCGCTGTCCCCCCCACGGTCTCGTGTTTGGAGGGGGAAGCGTCCCCCACACAGGAATTCGTCGTTTTGGCCATGGTATTGAAGCGTTTGCTGAGGGCCGTATAGGGCCGTGCATTCAGTTGCAGATGGGACGAGAAGAGCCGCTTCAAAAGGCATTTAAACATCTTCGGCACTACGTAGCTGTGCGCGCGGTGCACTACGCACTATTTGGGGAGAATTCGCTGTAATCGTGTTTGGATCACTGTGGCACTCGGAGTTTCCTCGTGGATTGTATTTGCGTCTCCCACCGAACAGACGATGCGGGCGACACGGGCCTCAACAACAGCAGCAGCCGACATTGGGGGAAGACGGGCGACAGACGAATCTACGAGGTGCACACAAACGGATGAACTGACAAGAACAAACCTATGCACGACGAACGTAGGTGCGAGGGTGCTTCACCGGCGGAGCTGTATTACGCCGGGCGTAAGGGTACCGGCGGTGGGAGGGTTGTGTGGGCCGGGCGTGAGGTTGCCAGCGATTGGGGGGTTGTGTGGCACGCTTTGGTTGGGGCCTTGGTGGGTGCAACTCCTTGCGCTGTATCTGCGTTAGTGTGAGGTTCCCATTGTAGCACGGCGTTGGAAACAAGGTGCGACGCAAAGTGCGCACAGGAGGTCGCACGGAGGGGTGTTGTGTGTGTGTGGGGAGGGGGGGGGGGGCGGGGCGTGGGGCAGCCGCAAGAGGGAGCAAGGAGGTCTGTCTCTGGGCCAACACCTCAGGCAACGTGGTCTGCCCATAGGGCAAGGGGGGCAAGCTGATGGAAGTGCGCAGAAGACTGGTGGGCGGGGCTTTGGGGGTTGTGTAGCCGAAGCTATGAGTCTGGCGGGCTCTAGCGAGTGGGACAAGAAGTGGGATCGACTTACCCTTTCGCCACGTTGCCATGTTTGCACCTGGCCGCGGCGGCTCACGGCGAACAAGTAACGTGACCAACCCATGTCGAACTTACTGTTCAGCTCGCCCAAAGGTAGGCGGAGGAGCTGTTCTGTGCGGGGGGTCAGAGGATCGGTGACGGCGGCCAATGGCGGGGTCGGGCGATTGGAGGGGACAATCTTCCTTGGGTGGCTCGTTGCCACTTCAGCGGGATGCTGGTATGTGATGTGAAGAAGGGGATTGGTGATGCGGGTGTGAGCGGGGGTAGTGGGGGGAATGGGGGTGATGGGGGTGTGGGAGGGGGTGTCAGAATGGGGGGCTGCGGGGATCGCAACTGGCTGAGGGTGCGCTCTGCGTCTGAATCCCATGGGGAGGGGGGGGCAGTCCCGAAACTCCAGCAGTTCAGGGAGATCTCCCCAGCCTGCCCCCTCCTCCGAGGGTAGGGTCGGCTCGAAAATCCACGCCATGGCAGGGAAAAGAGACCCGAGGACAAGCACAAAACCCACCTTCAATTACTTGCAGCTGCTGAAGGCAGCATAATGACGCGGGTCAGGGGCTTCGGTACGCACAAATGACGACCACGCCCTTCCCCAACCCCCGAAGTGGCAGCGCTTAAAATAGGGTATTTTTTTGCTTTGGCAGGTCATCGCCCCACCCCCGCCCGCCTGAAAAATGAAATCCGCGGAGTCCGTGCGGCGCGGCTAACCCCTCGGAAGCCAGTGGGGATGAGCGACGCACGGATTGAGGTTGCTTGCCCGGGCCATGGACGACAGTCGCTTTTTTTGAAAATGAAAAAATAGAACAAGAAATTGGTATCACACGGTCTTCTTAGCCTTTTGTTGTGTGAGGGATTCCCCTAGACACATGTGCGTGGCGTGGGCCTGCTTGAACGTCCTACATGTGAGTGCATTTGTATTGGTCGCCAGCCCACTGCTCTGCCTCAAAATTGCTACAGTCCGCTGATGTGGGCGCCGGCCCCGCAAATGTATGGTGACCTGCTGGTTCTTACGAACCACCTCCGTGTCGCGGATAAGGCAGTCGTTTTATATTCGGCGGGTCTGCCTGCGGCGACCCTGCCACAGCGATGTGGACCACGAAGGTTGGGGCCGTCCTGCGTGGCCGTCATAGGCTGCTCGGACATTTTTCTGCTTTGGGTTTCCAGTTTGAATGCTGTTTGCTGCCCTAACCTGGGGTCGTCTTATACCGGGAAGCTCAGTGAAGTCAAAAATTGGTGTTGGAGAGCTTGCTGAGTCCCAGTGTCATGTGCATGGCAAGGGCGTGCCTGAATCGCCCCACACGTGTGTGCATCACTGGAGCAAGGGACATGTGCATGGCCAGGGCCAACCTAAATCGCCCCACATGTGAGTGCATCACTGGAGCCACGGACATCTGCATGGCCAGGGCCTGCCTGAAGCGCCCCACACGTGCGTGCATCACTGGAGCCAGGATAGGGGCTGGATACTCTGTGGTCATGGGCAAAATTTTCAGTTGAAAACGGTGATCTTGGTGCTTCGTCCCGTATAGCTACTGAATTGTTGTTTTTTTGGAGGAACATTTCTGATGGTTGAATATGGTTACGGTTTTTTCTAACAAAAAAAGCATTCTGTATCACTTAGCTTCAGTTGACTGCCTGTCCCTTCGTCTTTGTGCTTGTCTTTCTGCGTGTTTTGGTGTGCAAGAATTTCGTTTGCCGAGTATTGTTGTCTACAGTGTGGTGTTCCATGTCGCAAATAGCAGGTCCGGATGGCTCCACGTTGTACAGGCCTAAGTTTGAATACACCGGACCGGGACCTTGCGAGCCCCCTAAACATCAATCAGCATCCATGGGGCCACATGCAAACGGGCCATGTCGCCCTCGCAAGTGTCACATGAACAGTTTTTTGGCCCATGCAAGAGAGGGAAACATTCATGCGTGAGCAGTGGTAGCGCAATCAGTTTCGAAAACGGGGCATGCCGGTCGGCAAAAAAGCAATCATGGTCCATCGCAGTCATTGTCTCAAAGCCCTATGTGCCAGCCACATCAGCCCACCAGTCAAACAGTCAAACCGGCGTCCTATGGGGGGAAATGTTCAATGTGTATAGTTGGTCGGATAGTGACTTTTTTACAAAAACCCTTGGAATTTCCTTCGGATTTAGCAAGCGATTGGGGATGCAAAGGTCCCGACAATCCCAAGCAATGTGCCAGAGCATTTTGGAAGCAATGCTCCTAGTATGTGCTTGGGTGAACTCCGACCGATCGTCGCAAGCATTGCTTCCGACGTCGGAAGCGATCACCGCGACCAATTTTGGCAGCCCGGCTTCCGAAATCTCTAGGGATGAAAAGATATCGGAAGTGTTTTTGGGAGGAATATTCCTAGCAGCGCTGACAATTAACCTGTAAAGATCGGAGGGCACGTGCCAGGCAACGCTGACAAACATGCCCCGGTTCTCAGCATTCTATGCCGTGCCCGTAGGATACATGTGACAGGGCAGTGGAATACTTGTTGCACACTGCCTCGTTGCCAAGGGGTAGTGGGCATTGGACCTCCCTTTTATGCACAAAGCCGTTTGCTAAGGGGCAGTGGGCAATGGTACACTTTTTGTGCACCACGCATTGCCTAGGGGCAATGAGCAGTTGAACTTGTTGTGTGCACAAGTCGTCGGCAGTGGGCAGTGGAACACTTGCTGGCCACTGACTCAATCCCTAGGGGCAATGGGTAGTGTAATTGCTTCTCTGCACCGCCCCAGTACCTTGGAGTATTGGACAATGGAATTCTTTTTTTGACCACGCTTTACTGCGTAGGGGTAGTGGGCAGCGGAACTCCTTCTGTGCATTGCCTCATTGCCAAGGTTAAGTGCCACTACAAGTCCTTCTCTGCACTACCTCACTGCCTAAGGGGAGTGGGAAGCGATAGTATGTCTGTTTGCTTCCTCACTAGCTCGGGGCCGAGGGCCGTGGAACCCCTTCTCTACACCTCCTCATTGCCTAGGGGCAGTGGGCAGTGGAACGTGTTGTGCAATGCCCACTACTTGGGGGGAGTGGGCAGTGATACGTCTTTTGCACACCACTTATTGCCCAGGGGCAGTAAGCAGTGCAACCTTGTGTGCACCGCCTCATTGCACATGGGCACTGGGCACTAGAACACTTGCTCGGCATTGCCTCACTCCCCAGGGGCAAGGGGTGGTGGAATTGCTTCTGTGCAATACCTCAAAACCTCGGCGTGGTGGACAATGCAAGTCCTTTTGTACATTGCTTCACTGTTGAGGGGTAGTACTGTTGAGGGGTAGTACGCAATGGAACTCATTCTGTGCATTGCCTCACTACCAAGGCTAGTGGGCAGTGGAACTCTTTTTTTGCACGGCCTTACTACCTCGGGGTAGTGGGCAGCAATAGTTCTCCTCTACACTTCCTCACTACCTCGGGGCTGAGGGTTGTGGAACCCCTTCTCTGCACCTCCTCATGGCCTAGGGGCAGCAAGCAGTGAAACCCCGCTTTTGGATTGCCTCAATGCCAAGGGTAGTAGGCAATGGAACTCCTTTTGTGCACTGCCTCACTGCCTGGGGGTAGTGAGCGGCGATACTCCTTCTGTACAGTTCTGTACTACCTCGGGGCCGAGAGCCGTGGAACCTTTTGTTGCAAATCCTCACTCCCTGGTGTAGTGGGCAGTGGGACCCCTCTTGTGCACTGCCCCACTAACCGGGTACAGTGGAAACTGGTATGCCTGTCGTGCGGCACTAACTGCCTAGGAGAAATGACCACTTAACTCCCTGTGTGCAGTGCCTCACTGCCCGTGGGCAGCGGGACGTGGAACACTTCCTCGACACTGCCTCGCTCCCCCGGGGCGGGGGGTAGTAGAATTGCTTTTTTGCACTACCTCACTACGTCGGGGTAGTGGGCAATGGAACTCCTGTTGTACATTGCGTCATTGCCTAGGGGAAGTCGCCATTGGAAATCCTTGTGTGCACCGTTCAAGCCCTTGGTGAAGTACAATTGCCCATGGAGCATTGGCAAATGTGACATTCTGAAGTCAATCCTTTGATACTCTTAGGCGACGCTAACGGCCCACCCCCCTACCCACAGGCCGGGCTCCGCAGGGCCATACTGTACCCCCCCCCCCAAAAAAAAATAGGGTATGAATTCTGCACCTAGGGGACCCCTTGCTCCTGGTAGGAAAAAATGAGTATCTCAATTTACCTAAAATGCCTTTCTCGTGTAACCACATCGTAGTTGTCAAAACACAATAAGCATGTATGCATACTCGAAAAGCAGAGGCAGAAAGAAGGTTGCTTCAATACAACAAATCTTTCAATGTTACACACAAATGTATCATCCTGCGAAGCGATGCAGTGCAAGAAGTAGGGTAGCACACACTTGGCAAGGGTTGCTGCACCCTGTGTGTGGCCAAAAAATGTCAATGGACAGTCACTCAAATTCATGCATCGTAATCAAGGTCTCTTTTTGCCACTAATGAGACCTCTGGGCGAAATTTCTGCTAGCTTTACAAAAATGTAAAAGCGAACCGTGTATTCCAGGAAATACCTGGACCTAGGCGAAATTTCTTCCAGCTTTAGTAAAACACAAAAAAAAACAGTGCGCAAAACGTCAATGGTATCTGACGCCATTCTGACTTGTAACAGGGAAGACATACAACACAGCAGTCACAGCACACACCACTGTCACTCTATCGCCGCTTCCTCAGGCGAGGTGCCTTTGTTTGGCACCCTTACGAGTAAACTGCCCACCATTTGCTTGTGCTACCTGGTCACGAGGCATCTGTTAGCACTACCCGTGGCACCACGTCCATTCTGTGTCTGCTCACGGTGTGAAGTGGGCTGCAAACGTGCCCAGCGCCTTGTTGGGTGGAGGCTTTGCTCCAACCTTGAGGCTATGCTGTGAGGGGCCATCCTTTGATTTTTTGGCCTTGGCGGGGGTGCCGTCCCCCTGCTTGCCGGTTGACTTTAGGGGGGGGGGGGGGCGTTTCTGGGATTCACCGTCCTCTTCCTCATGTTGGGTGGCCTCCTCTTCTTGCTCTACATACCTCCTTCCCGGACAATCACTGGAAACCCATTTGCAAGGTCTTCACACACTCGGTCCCACTGGATTGGTGGCACAGTGTCGCAGTTCGACACATCAGCCCTCAAATCAGTAACAAATGACTCAGGAATAGACTTCTCCTCAGACAAGTATGCAACTACAATGTTCACAGGGAGCATGCTTTGAATGGACAGGGCTGCAGAAAAATCTGGCTGCTGTGTGCAAACCATTACGCATGTACTACTCATTGTACCGCGATATGAGGCTCCAGTGGCTCTCTCAGCACCATATGTGTATGGATGTGTGTATGGATATGTCTCCACTCGCACAACGTTATACAGACAATGAGAAAACTTGCTTCCACAGTACCAACAACCATCTCGGTGGACGACTAGAACCCCAGGCAGCCCGCACATGCCCAACATTACGTCTAGTCTTTCTATTGTGACGCAAATCCAGTGGCAGGTGCAGCAGCGGGAGTGTCCTGCCTTTGTTGAATGCCACCCGAATGACAGCCTTCGGGGTACGAACGCGAGTACCCCCAACGGCTGCTTGAAGAAAGCGCACATCAATCATGTCTCACAGCCACATGGGCAGAAGCACCCCTAAGACTCACTGAACAGAACCCAACACAGGTACCACCCTGTAGGTAAAGGGTGTCAAGGCAAGCAGGAAGAAATTTTGCCCAGGTTCAACTTTATCCACTGCCCGGCCTAAGTGACAGTGAGGGAAAGGGCAACATATCAGGCAGAGGAGAAGCAAAGAAACAACAAGGCAAGGGCGGGGGCTGGAAGAAATTTCGCCCAGGATCACTATACATTTTGCAGAAGAGGCGGAGCTGGGGGAAATTTCGCCCAGGGTCATCAAGACATCAAAATATGTATACCTTTTTTGCTATCCGGGGGGGCTGGGGGAAATTTCGCCCTGGTCTTGGCAAATTGGCAAATAGAGACAGTGAATTTGAGTTTGTAAGTGTGTATGCATAGGACACGCAAGAAATGTAGAATTATTCTTCACCACCTATTACAGCACATGCGACACATGGAAAACATACGCACAAAAACAAGACACAGAAAAGGCGACAAAGTGCACATGTTTGGATCGTAAGGGGCGTGTATGTACCCTTCGTGAACCGGCCGTTTGAATCCGAGATTCACGGTACCGTGAATTTCACCTATTTTTGCTGTGTTTTGCTCGTAACTTGGTGCTATCGTGTGCTTTTGTCGTGCTATCTTCGCCCAAAGTAAGATCCAACAAATTTGTGCAATTTACAGTTTTGAAGTAGCCGCATGGTTCAACACATGTGGTGAGATCGCCGTGAATGTGAAATTCACGCACCCAAATTCACGCATAAATTCACGCTAGATTCACATATTCACGAGAATGTGAAATTTGCACGAATTTCGTACGAATTCGTACGAATTTCGTGCGAATTTCGTGCGAATTCGTACGAATCGGCCCCAATTTTGTCTTGTCACTGCTATTTGTTGCACACATTGGATATTGAACAATTTGTTTTGTAGATCCCTAGATACACGCTAGCACGCACAATTTCGTTCTAGCCTAAAACGGGATCGCGAGGGCGTTCTAGCCTACAACATCTAGCTAGAACGTAGACTAGAACAGGAATCATTGTAGCCTAAATTTGTTCTACACTAGAACACACATAACAAATCAAACCATTATACACATTACATTTCTTAATCTTTATTGCGTTGCTCACAAATTTGTTGGGAAGGGCATAGGTTATAGGTGATAGTGGATGCAGTGGTGGGGGGTCCATTGGGGTCAAACCATTGTTGCATTGCTCACACATTTGTTGGGAAGGGCAAAGGTGATAGTTGCTAGTATATGCATGAGGGTGGGGTGGGGGGGTCCATTGGGTCAAACCATAGGCTTAGGCGTCACAAGTTGCCCGCCCCCCACCTGGCGCTATGACCCACGGAAGTCCATGTTGTAGTGAGGAGAAAAGTATGTGAAAAGAGTGTCATTTTGGGGGTATCTATCCCCCCCCCGGTGGCAATAGGCAAAATGAAGGTATGTATGTGAAATATATGCCGTTATTTCTATTTCTAGCTACACACAAATTTTCGAAATAAAGATACCAAATCACAAAAATGTGGTGGTATTTTACATTTAGACCATTGCATTCCTTTAGTAGGGGGGGGGGTCTATCTATTATTACTTTTACCCCTTGTTTCCAGGGTTACCACAAAGCCCACGTATACAGCACAAGTAAAAGAACAGCAAAAATATGGGTCATTGAAAAACAAACAAAACTACCCCCAAAGCAGATACGTGTATTTCCTTTTTTTATGAACCTGGCCGAAATTTCGGCTAGTTTGTGCCAAAACAATCAAAACACATGGTGTTATTCACCAGACAGGCCCAAGCTGGCCGAAATTTCGACCAGGTCCTTCAAAACTTGAAATAACGCCACAGAAATGGATACCTTTGAGCTTTTTTGGAAGCTGGCCGAAATTGAGGCCAGCTTTCCATTGGTTCCATTGGAACCATGCAGTGTATATACACCTTTTAACGCTTCTGGCCGAAATTTCGGCCAGCTTTTTGGTTTAACGTTGAATGACTATACTCATTTTCATTTTTTTAAGGGCTGGCCGAAATTTCTCCCAGCTCTCTGGTCTAATCAGCTTCCATACGTTCATATTCGGCTTCTTTGCCAGTCGGGTCCAAAAACATCAAAACACATGGTGTTATTCACGAGACAGGCCCAAGCTGGCCGAAATTTCGGCCAGGTCCTTCGAACCTTGAAATAACGTCACAGAAATGGATACCTTTGAGGTTTTTTGCAAGCTGGCCGAAATTGAGGGCAGCTTTTCCATTGGTTCCATTGGAAACATGCATGTGTATATACACCTTTTAACGCTTCTGCCCGAAATTTCGGCCAGCTTTTTGGTTTAGTGTTGAATGACTATACTCATTTTCATTTTTTAAGGGCTGGCCGAAATTTCTCCCGGCTCTGTGCTCTAATCACCATTCATACACTCATATTCGGCTCTTTTTGTTGGTGTGGCCGAAATTTCGGCCTGCATTTCCTCTTTCTGCGCATATCAGCAATTGTTTTCCCATCCAACACATTCTTCTTGGTTCCAGGGTTTCCACAAAAGCCACCTATGCACCACAAGTAAAAGAGCAGCAAAGATACGGTTCATTGAACAGCAAACAAAACTACCCCCAAAGGATATACGTGTATTTCCTATTTTCATTAACCTATCCGAAATTTCGGCCAGCTTTTCCAAGAACATCAAAACACATGGTCTTATTCACCGGACAGGCCCAAGCTGGCCGAAATTTCGGCCAGGTCCTTCAAAAGTTGAAGTAACAACACCGAAATGGATACCTATGACGGTAGACATGCGCAAAGAGCACAGGTGCACTGACATTTGAAGATGGTGTACAATGTACCACACTCAATGACAAGCAAATACTTGCCAACTGACGAATCCACACAGGATATGGAAAAAAATAATAGCAGTACACCAAAAACACTTAGGGACGCAGATGCTGGCCAAAATTTCGGCCAACCTTTGTACCGGCCAGCTTTTTGGTGTAACGTTGAATGACTATACTCATTTTCATTTTTTTAAGGGCTGGCCGAAATTTCTCCCAGCTCTCTGGTCTAATCAGCTTCCATACGTTCATATTCGGCTTCTTTGCCAGTCGGGTCCAAAAACATCAAAACACATGGTGTTATTCACGAGACAGGCCCAAGCTGGCCGAAATTTCGGCCAGGTCCTTCGAACCTTGAAATAACGTCACAGAAATGGATACCTTTGAGGTTTTTTGCAAGCTGGCCGAAATTGAGGGCAGCTTTTCCATTGGTTCCATTGGAAACATGCATGTGTATATACACCTTTTAACGCTTCTGCCCGAAATTTCGGCCAGCTTTTTGGTTTAGTGTTGAATGACTATACTCATTTTCATTTTTTTAAGGGCTGGCCGAAATTTCTCCCGGCTCTGTGCTCTAATCACCATTCATACACTCATATTCGGCTCTTTTTGTTGGTGTGGCCGAAATTTCGGCCTGCATTTCCTCTTTCTGCGCATATCAGCAATTGTTTTCCCATCCAACACATTCTTCTTGGTTCCAGGGTTTCCACAAAAGCCACCTATGCACCACAAGTAAAAGAGCAGCAAAGATACGGTTCATTGAACAGCAAACAAAACTACCCCCAAAGGATATACGTGTATTTCCTATTTTCATTAACCTATCCGAAATTTCGGCCAGCTTTTCCAAGAACATCAAAACACATGGTCTTATTCACCGGACAGGCCCAAGCTGGCCGAAATTTCGGCCAGGTCCTTCAAAAGTTGAAGTAACAACACCGAAATGGATACCTATGACGGTAGACATGCGCAAAGAGCACAGGTGCACTGACATTTGAAGATGGTGTACAATGTACCACACTCAATGACAAGCAAATACTTGCCAACTGACGAATCCACACAGGATATGGAAAAAAATAATAGCAGTACACCAAAAACACTTAGGGACGCAGATGCTGGCCAAAATTTCGGCCAACCTTTGTACCGGCAAACAATATAACCCATTGCGAATGGCAGTAGGCAACAGGAGACATACGAATGACTTTATAAAAAAGAAGATCTTGGATGTAATCCACAGGTGGTGCGGCCTTGAGATCGTCATAGCGCCGCTGCACACGGTCCTCGGATAATTTACGGACGTGGCCAATGCTTCGGTCGTGGTCTATTACAATTTGGTCAAAGAAAACTTTTATTTTGGTTGTTGACGTGACCCAGTCGGATAACGTGATGGTGGTTGATGAATTTTTCATTGGTGGTGCCTTAGGCTTCCCTTGAAGTCCCTCTGTGCTTGCCTTATCCCCGTCCGGTTGATGGGCAGGTTGGGATTGCCCATTTTCGGACGCAGCTTCAGCTGGAGGGGAAAAAAGCACCTCCTGTGAATCCATTGCGGGCTCGGTCATAAAAAAGGATGCTACAGTAGAAGATTTCATGGAAAGAGAAATAACAAAAGTGGCAATAACAAGCGCAATTCAACACAAAGTGGCCCGAAATCGACGTCTTGACACGAATGATGGAATACCATAGCCGAAATTTCGGCCAGCCATGCACTGGATGTGAAACCACTGTTCAAAATTGGGTTGCAGAGAAGCTGGCCGAAATTTCTGCCACAAATGTGTGTCATTTGGAATCAGGGGTCCACATAAGGCAACTTTGGCCGAAATTTCGGCCAGCAAAATGCAAAATAGAGAATGTACACACAAAACAGTGGCAATGCGTGGCACACCCCATACGAGCATGACAGTTATAGTAATTCCAGAAAACATTAACGCTGTGAGAAGAAAGCAGCTTTATGGAAGTGTACGGTGTAATATTTATGCACAACAAGAATTGCAAGTTGGCAGAAATTTCGGCCAGATGTTTTGGATGGGAAAACAATTGCTAATATGCGCAGAAATGGGACACACTGGCCGAAATTTCGGCCACACCGGCAAAAAAGCGGGATACGAGTGTATGAAAGGTGATTAGACCAGAGAGCTGGGAGAAATTTCGGCCAGCCCTTAACAAAATGAAAATGAGTATAGTCATTCAACACTAAACCAAAAAGCTGGCCGAAATTTCGGGCAGAAGCGTTAAAAGGTGTATATACACATGCATGTCTCCAATGGAACCAATGGAAAAGCTAGCCTCAATTTCGGCCAGCTTCCAAAAAAGCTCAAAGGTATCCATTTCCGTGACGTTATTTCAAGTTTTGAAGGACCTGGCCGAAATTTCCGCCAGCTTGGGCCTATCTGGTGAATGCTACCATGTGTTTTGATTTTTTTGGCACACACTGGCAAAAAAGCCGAATATGAGCGTATGAAAGGTGATTAGACCAGAGAGCTGGGAGAAATTTCGGCCAGCCCTTAAAACAATGGAAATGAGTATAGTCATTCAACGTTACACCAAAAAGCTGGCCGAAATTTCGGCTAGAAGCGTTAAAAGTTGGATATACACATGCATGGTTCCAATAGAACCAATGGAAAAGCTGGCCTCAATTTCGGCCAACTTCCAAAAAACCTCAAAGGTATCCATTTCTGTGACGTTATTTAAAGTTTTGAAGGACCTGGCCGAAATTTCGGCCAGCTTGGGCCTGTCTGGTGAATAAGACCATGTGTTTTGATGTTCTTGGAAAAGCTGGCCGAAATTTCGGCCAGCTTAATAAAAATAGGAAATACGCGTATATCCTTTGGGGGTAGTTTTGTTTGTTGTTCAATGAACCGTATCTTAGCTGCTCTTTCACTTGTGGCGTATAGGTCGGTTTTGTGGAACCCCTGGAACCAAGAAGAATGTGTTGGATGGGAAAACAATTGCTGATATGCGCAGAAAGAGGAAAGGCTGGCCGAAATTTCGGCCACACCAACAAAAAAAAGCCCAGTATAAGTGTATGAATGGTGATTAGAGCACAGAGCTGGGAGAAATTTCGGCCCGCCCTTAAAAAAATGAAAATGAGTATAGTCATTCAACATCAAACCAAAAAGCTGGCCAAAATTTCGGCCAGAAGCATTAAAAGGTGTATATACACATGGATGTTTCCAATGGAGCCCAAAAGCTGGCCTCAATTTCGGCCAGCTTCAAAAAAACCTCAAACATGATACACTCGATGAAGCGGATACCTAAGGCTAACACATCACCACCTATTTCAATGGATGTCACACAACGCTGGTACCAACATTGCTCACATACGTCAAATAGCATACTCAAACTAGAAATGTAGAATATTCTCACATCGTGCGTATATGGGGTCCTAGAGGGCGGGCAACTTGTGACGCCTAAGATAGGAGCGTAATCAACCACGTCTAGGGTTGGGAGGGGGGGGGGGGGGCAAGGAGACACCCACTTACACATGATTGTCTGGGTGTGGGGTTAGGAGGGTGTCTTGCTTGTTGCAGTGCGGTTAAGGTTACGGAGGGTACTCCTTTTCTCTTCACGGGTTTTTTCTGCTCTTTGATTCTTCGATGTCGGCTCTTCCAAGCTTCTCACCTGCAGCTGGGTAGAAGAGTTGGATTGTTCACCCGCCAACAGGGATCGTGACACGTGTTCACACGCCCTGGGGTAGCAGCATCCGTGTTCATGGCTCCGTGCGATTGGGTGCATCCAGACTGAGGTATGTTGCGTGTAGTTGTTTCGTGCTGCCACATACCGTGTGTGTGTGTATGTGTGTGTGTGTGTGTGTGTGTGTGTGTGTGTGTGTGTGTGTGTGTGTGTGTGTGTGTGTGTGTGTGTGTGTGTGTGTGTGTGTGTCTGTGTGTGTGTGTGTGTGTGCTCCTCGGGAACTGTGGTGCATGAAATAAGGGGTGGCCCCCCCGTGATCGACCAGGGGGGGCGCCAGCCCCCCCGGGAGCTTCTTTGGATATTGCGGTACATGAAAGAAGGGGTGGCTTCCTCCTCCTGTGTGTGTGTGTGTGTGTGTGTATGTGCCGTGTGTGTGTGTGTGTGTGTACATTGCTGCACTGTATGTGTGTGTGGGTGCCGGGGGGGCAGGTATAGGGAAATGTGTGCTGGTGTGGGGACTTCGGTACATGCATAGGTGGTGCTGGTGTGGCTCTTCTGCCAGTGTCCTGCAAAAATGGTACGAAATTCGTACGAAGTTCGCACGAAATTTGTACGAAATTCGTGCGAATTTCGTACGAATTTCGTCCCTCAAGTACCGTGAATACGTACCGTGAATGTGGTTGTTACGAATTTCGTACGAAATTCGTACGAATTTTGTACGAATTTCGTACAAATTTCGCACGAAGTTCGAACAATTTGCATGAATTTGTGTCATTTTTGTGCGTGTGTGGGTGTGCCTGGTCGGAGGGGTTGTTGTTTGTGTGGGCGTGGGTGCATGGTGTGCGTGCTTGGGTGATATGTGCATGCATTGGTGGTTCTTGGGTTCTTGGGTGGTTTTGTTGAATCATGTGGGACAAGACTTTTGTGTTGTTTGTAGTTTGTGACTGTCTGTCGTTTGTGTTTGGTGCTGCTGATTGTCATTATGTGTGTCTAATGCCTGCTTTTCGACTGTGTTGGTATCGCTGTTTTGCTTGCTGCTTGTTGTGCTTCGTCTGTCTGCTCCTCCTCACTGGTGACTGTTGCTGATGACCTGACTGTGTTGTTCTTCTGTGTTGTTGTTGTGTTGCTGTGCTGTGTGCTATGAGTGGGTGTGGATGGTTGCATGGGTGGCTGCTTGTTGTTGAATCATGTGGGACAATACTTTTGTGCTGTTTGTAGTTTGTGTTTGCTGCTGATTGTCATGATGTGTGTGTAATGCCTGCTTTTCGGTTGGTACCGTTGTTTTGCTGCGTGTGTGTGTGTGTGTGTGTATGTGTGTCTGCCTGTGTGTGTGGATGGGTTTCTGCGGATGTGTGTGTGGGTGTGTGTGGGTGGGTGGGTCCTTGTGTCCATGTGTAGTTCGGTGTCCGGTTGTGTGTGTTTGTGTGTATGCGCGTGTTGCTGTGAGGTGCGGGAAGGGTGTGTCTGTATGTGTGTGTGTGTGTGTGCACATGTGTGTGTATGGCTTGTGCCTATATCTGGTTTGATGCTCCTCACATCCTCACCCTCCCCACACACACAGGCGCACACCCACACCCATAACCAAAAAGACAGTCATGCACCCCCCCCCCCCCTGGCCACGTACCATCAATAAAAGCAAAGAGCCCCCCACTCAACCGACACCCACAGACCGCCCGCCCCCACACCCTCATACGTACCTGGACAGTGGATGTGTCGCGGTTAAATGTTTAGGGGGGTGATTTTGTGTGTGTGTATGCGTATGGTTTGTGCGGATGCGTGTATGTGGGTCGGTGTGTCCATGTGTAGTTGGGTGTGTGGTTGTGTGTGTTTGTGTGTGCGCGCGTGTTGGTGTGAGGTGCGGGGAGGGTGTGCGTGTGTGTGCGTGTGTGTAAGGCTTGTGCGTATATGTGCATGGTTTGGTGCTCCTCACATCCTCACAGACAATCGTACATGTACCCCCCCCCCCCCCACACACACACCCACATGCCATTAGTGGAATCAAACCGCCCTGCCACCCCACCCACACCCACACACTGCCCAGCCACACATACGCACACACACCTGCATAGTGGATGTGTCGTGGTTAGGTGTGTTGGGCGGGAACCTTGTGGGTGTGTCTATGTGTGTGTGTGTGTGTGCGTGTGTGTGTGTGTGTGTGTGTGTGGATTGGTTTGCGCGCGTGGGTGCGTGTTTATGTGTGGGTGTGTATCCATGGGTCCGTGGTTGTGTGTGTGCGTGCGTGGGTGTTGGTGTGAGGTTTGGGACGGGTTTGTGTGCGTATGTGGTCGGGTGGCCCCCACATCCTCACACACACCAACACACAGACGCACGCCCGCACGTAGAAACAAACAGGAAGTCACGCATCCACCCACATGCAAACCCAACCATACAACCATACACAAACCCACACAAACCCACACACCCCACACAAAGGCACACCCACACACATGTGCACATGTTGCCTGTAGCTAGGGTGCCTGCAGGGGTGTTTGGGGGGGAGGTACCCCGGGTGTTAGGACAAATGAGGGGGTGCACAAGGGTGAAATTTGTATGAATTCACGTGAATTCACGTGAAATTCGTACGAAATTCGTGCGAATTTCGTACGAATTTTGTACGAATTCACGTGAATTCACGGGCCGTGAATCGGCTACAGGCTTGCCGGGTTTCGGCACCTCTCGTTTTGGGCACGGTTCGGACATGATGGATGCTTTTGGGGCGGGACCTTCATTAGATGATGCGTAACGAAGCTAGGGGAGGAATTTTGGCCCCTCAAATCCCTCGGAATGAACCAATAATATGGCATTTTCCCCCAAAAACCTCAAAATTTGGGTAAATTCACGTGAAATTCACGCAATTATTCAAACGGCCACTTAACGGCCGTTCGCGAACGGTTCATAGTTAGCGTGGCCTAAGATACTTGGGCTTCAACACTAATGATGGATGTTCACCTCCACTTTGTGCCAAAATGGGAGCCTTGAGCCAAATCCATTTTGACCCGACTTTGAACCTTGCAAAAATAGACATATTTTTTGGTGTTGTTGGCTTTTACACAACCATGTGGAAGAATTGGTCGAGATTGTGGCTGGAATACTCTAGATAGGTGAGTGCCCGGTGACGAAAGAGACGTTGACGCCACCTAAAAGAGAACTCATCGCAAGTTTGCCTACTCGATACTTTGCCAACACGATGATTCATGTTGAAGTGAGGGGGATACCAAACTACAAGGATTACAATCACCTTTTGGTGGTTGTAGATGGATCATTGTGTCCAAGCTTTCACAGCGACAACAAAGTGCACTACCAATTGGAGATTCATCGAATGAAGAATATCTTCCTCTTAACCTCTCGTTTGCACTTCGGCATCCTCGTGTAGCGATGAGCATTAAGAAACCATACTAGATGCCCGGGAGTTCGGGGCAGTGTGATTGTTTTAGTACATCGCCGCAGTGATACGGAGCATTGGGTAGTCGGACTCATTCTATAACGTGCCAAACCGCTAGGGAGTAGTTACCGTCACACTTGGGGGGGGGGGGGGCAGCTTTGGACAGTTGGACTCCCCTACTACACTAACACATTGGGGGAGGTAATGGGTAGTGGGATTCCCTTGGTACAACGCTCGCTGCTGGGCAGCAGTGCGTTGTGGAACACCTACAGTATACCACCACTGTGCCACAAATGAACTGCACACTGAGTCTTCTTCTGCAAGCTACCACATTGATAGGCAGAAGTGGGCAAAGAAATTCCTTCGGTACGCTACCACATTGGAGGGGAGCAAAGAGCACTGCAATTCCTTTTACACATGGGCACACTTCTCGGGGGTAATGTGTTGCAGTAGTCCGTCATTACATCCCCACAATGAACGCAAACAGTAGGCAGTTGGATGTTCGCAGTACAGTGCCACTCCACTCTGGAGCACTCAATACACTGACTCACTCTAGGGGAGTAGTGGGTAGTAGGACTCCTTCAGGACACTGCCACAGTGCGGGGCAATACTCAGCAACTCGGATCCTTCTGCACAGCGCCACACTAACGGGGAGCCGCGGGAGGTGAAACTCAAATAGAACACTACCACCATCTTTGAAGCAGTGGGCAGTGGCACTCCTCGTGCCCATCGTGCCCATCGTGCCCATCGCCAACCTGCTATCGAGCGGTGGGCACCATATGTTCTTAAACAAATTGCCAAGTACACTCCCACACACCTGTGGAGGAAGGCGCATCGCAACTCCGTCGGTACACTGCCACGGCACTATGGAGCACTTGGCAGTGGAACTTCTTCTCCACACTACCACAATGTTGGGGAGCACTGGGCACTGAAACTCCTTTTGCACACTTCCACAACGATGGGGAGCACTGGGCAGTGGATCACTTTTAGCACACTTCCACATTGCCTTGGAGTAGATGGCAGTGTCACTGTGTCATTACACTGCCGCAACGCCCGGGAGCAGGAAGCATTTGGACTCCTTTCGTGCAAAGCCATGGTCCTAGGGTGAAGTGGCATTCTTTCATCACGCCGTCACAAGGATACAGAGCAAGGCCACTTAACTCCTTGCCCACGTAACCACACTACTGTGCAACGGTGGGTAATCAACTCCATCGCTACTCCTGCATTACATTGTCAGAGTGCTCGGCAGCAATGGTGTTGTGCCACCTCCCCATTATAAGAACCACACTGCCGCAGAGTATTGAGCGATAGTACCTTTTCCATACTCTACCACATTGCCCAGGACCCACTGACAGTAGAACTCCTTCAGTGGAGTGCCACACTACTAGGAAGAAGTGGGCAGTGGTATAACTTTAGAACATTGTGGCGCTTATGGGGAACCATTGGCAGTGGAACGCCTTAAGTACATCACCACACCCCTAGGGAGTAGTTGGCAATGGGATTTCTTCTCTGCATTGCCACATTGGCGGGGTGCAGTGGGTAGTGGGACTCCTTTTGCACACTACCACACTAATGGGGATAGTTGGACAGTGGACTTCTTTCAAGACGTTGCCACCTAGGTGGAGAACCGTGGGCCGTGGAGGCTTTTCTACATATTGCCACACTGTTGGGGATCGATGTGGAGCATTACATTCCCACGGCACTTGGAAGCCGCGGAAGTGGCATTCGCACTCGTGCAAATCACTCACAAACCGCCATGGAGTAGTAGGCAATCGGAGTTTTTCAACACGCCAAACCGACGGGGATTGGTGGGCAATGGAACTCCTTCAACACATTGTCGCAATGGTGGGCAAGACTCTGTAATTGCACTCCTTCAACATGCTTCCACATTGATTCGCAACAGTGTGCAGCGAGACTCCTTCTACACACTCCTACATTGTTGGGGAGCAGTGCATAGTGGGACTCCTTGTCTACAATGCCAAACTCTTGGGGTGCAATGGGCGCCAGATTTTCTTTGATACGGTGCCAAGTACTCTGCCACACTTGTGTTGAGCAATGGGCAGTGAGACTCGTTTAGTACACCACCACGTTGCTATGGAGCAACGGGTAGCGAAAGTAATTTTCCATGCTGCCATAAAGTCGTGCAGCGGTAGGCAGTGCATCACTGCCGCTATGCTACTGTACCCCGGAGTGGGTGGCAGCGGCACTCCTTAAGTATACCGCCACACTACTAGGGAGCAGTGGGCATTTAGACTCCTCTTGTCCATACCCACAATGCTAGGAGCATTGGGGGGTGGGACTTCTTCATCGGATTGCATTGTGCTAGGGAACTATTGGCAGCGGAAATCCTTCTGCAAAGTACCACGGAGTTGGAGAGCACTAGGCAAGGCAATCCCTCATTCTAATGCCCCACTGTTGGGGAGCGGTGTGCCATCGAAATCCTTTGATACATTGGCACACTGATGCAGAGCAATGTGCAATTGGACTCCCCAATTACACTACCACGCTGCCGGGAAACACTGGGCAGTGGGGCTCCTTCCGTATTGTCCCACATTGCGCGGGAGCCGTAGGCAGTGGAGTACACTGCCACACTACTGGGAGTAGTGGGCAGCAAACCACCTTTTGTACACTCCCACACAGCTACACTCCGCTACATATTCACAACACACTACACACAACCCGCGTATAGGCACTATAACATAGACCCGCCGTTTTGCATTACATATGGCAGGCATCCCGGGCATTGCCATTTGGTAACAGTGCCTTTGGCACACCACACCAAACCACACCACACCACAGTATACCACACCACATCAAACGGTAAAACTTAGGACCAAACAAGGTAAACTTTTCGAAAAAGTGAGAACACTTTGTACCAACATTGTAAAAATTCGTAAAAAGAACTTTCAAAATTTTTTTTGAAAAAATGTACCGAATAACAAGAAAATTACCCCTAACTTTTACCCCCCCCCCCCCACACACCCTTGTTTTTGACGTAACTCCACACTTTGATGGTGGGTGGCACTTTTGTTTGAGGGCAGAAAGCCCCGGGGTCGATTCTTGACCACTTGTGTTAGTGGCACCCACCTAGGCCAAACCATCTTGCACAACCATATGTTCAAACTCGGCCAATATAACGTACTATAGCATAAGATAAATGGGACTTGGCACTAAAAACAAAATCAAGCGCCAAAAAAGAGCCCCGAATGAAACCCGGCATGAGAAAAAAAGAGAACCCAGCACGGCCATAGCCAACCTTAGTGCCGACTATTGACAATGAGTAACAAAAGACATGTTCCACAATCAAATCGGCCTCAGTATCTCCACATGTCCGTTTGACTGCCTTTGCACAATTCATTGCACACATGCCAAAGATTATTTTCTTTCAAATCCCCCTCCAGCTTTGTGTGAAATTGTGGCTCATTTTTCCATTCACTGTCACCATTTTGGGGGTATTTGGGAGGCAACATATACCATGTACCCTTCGTGAACGGGGGTTAAGTGGCCGTTTGAAAAATTGCGTGAATTTCACGTGAATTTACCCAAATTTTGAGGTTTTTGGGGGAAAATGCCACATTTTTGGATCCTTCCGAGGCATTTGAGGGGCCAAAATTCTTCCCCCAGCTTCATTACGCATCATCCTATGAAAGTCCCGCCCCAAAAGCATCCACCATGCCCAAGCGGCGCCCAAAACGAGAGGGGCCAAAACCCGGCAAGCCGATTCATAGGCGTGAATTCACGTGAATTGGTCCGAAATTCGTACGAATTTCGTACGAATTTCACGTGAATTCACGTGAATTCATACAAATTTCACCCTTGTGCACCCCCTCATTTGTCCTAACACCCGGGGTAGCCCCCCCCCAATGCACCCCTGCAGGCACCCTGGCTACATGCAACATGTGTACATGCGTGTGGGTGTACCTTTGTGTGGGGTGTGTGGATTTTTGTGGGTTTGTGTATGGTTGTATGGTTGGGTTTGCATGTGGGCGGATGCATGACTTCCTGTTTGTTTCTACTTGCGGGCATGCGTCTGTGTGTTGGTGTGTGTGAGGATGTGGGGGCCACCCGACCACATACGCACACAAACCCGTCCCAAACCTCGCACCAACACCCACACACCCACACACACAACCACTGACCAATGGATACACACCCAAACACAAACACGCACCCACGCGCACAAACCAATCCACACAATCACACACACACAATCACACACGCACACACACACACACACACACATAGACACACCCACAATGATCCCGCCCCACATACCTAACCACGACACATCCACTATGGAGGTGTGCGTCTGTATGTGTGGCTGGGCAGTGTGTGGGTGTGGGTGTGGGTGGGGTGGCAGGGCGGCTTCATTCCACTAATGGCATGTGGTTGTGTGTGTGTGGGGCGGGGGTACATGTACGGCTGTCTGTTTGTTTCTGGGTGTGGGCGTGCGCCTGTGTGTGTGGGGGGGTGAGGATGTGAGGAGCACCAAACCATGCACATATACGCACAAGCCATGCACACACACACACACACACACACACACACACACACACACACACACACACACAGCCTTCCCGCACCTCACACCAACACGCGCGCACACACAAACACACACAACCACACACCCAACTACACATGGACACACCGACCCACATACACGCATCCGCACAAACCCATCCACACACACAGGCAGACACACATACACACACACACAACCCCCCCCCCCTAAACATTTAACTGTGACACATCCACTGTCCAGGTCCGTATGAGGGTGTGTGGGCGGGCGGTGTGTGGGTGTGGGTCGAGTGAGGGGCTGTTTGCTTTCATTGATGGTATGTGGGAGGGGGGGGGGGGGTGCATGACTGTCTTTTTGGTTCTGGGTGTGGGCGTGCGCCTGTGTGGGGGGGAGGGGAGTGAGGATGTGAGGAGCACAAAACCAGATATACGCACAAGCCATACACACACACACACACACGCACGCACACATACAGACACACCCTTCCCGCACCTCACACCAACACGCGCGTACACACAAACACACACAACCTCACACCCAACTACACATGGACACGCCGACCCACCCACCCACACACACACAAACACATCCGCGGAAACCCATCCACACACACAGGCAGACACACACACACACACACACAGAACCCCCCCCCCTAAACATTCAACTGTGACACATCCACTGTCCAGGTACGTATGAGGGTGTGTGGGCGGACAGTGTGTGGGTGTGGGTCGAGTGGGGGGCTGCTTGCTTTCAGCGAAGGTAAGTGTGTTTGTGCATGGGTGTGTGTGTGTCTGTCTGTGTGTGTGTGTGTGTGTTTGTGGGTGTGTGTGTGCCGGGGGGGCAGGTACAGGGAAATGTGTGTGGGTGTAGGGACTTTGTTGCATGCATCGGTGGTGCTGGTGTGGCTCTTCTGCCACTGTCCTGCAAAAATGGTACGAAATTCGTACGAAGTTCGCACGAAATTCGCACGAAATTCGTGCGAAATTCGTACGAAGTTCAGGCGAATTTCGTACGAATTTCGTACGAATTTCGTCCCCAAAGTACCGTGAATACGTACCCTGAATGTGGTTGTTACGAATTTCGTACGAAATCCGTACGAATTTCGTACGAATTTCGAATGATTTGCATGAATTTGTATCATTTTTGTGCAGAACAAACACACTCAGCCCATAGCACACAGCAGAGCAACACACCAACAACATAGAAGAACAACACAGTCAGCCCATAGCACACAGCATAGCAACACAACAACAACGCTGAAGAACAACACAGTCAGGTCATCAGCAACAGTCACCAATGAGGAGCAGCAGACAGACGAAGCACAACAAGCAGCAAGCAAAACAACGATACCAACACAACTGAAAAGCAGGCAGTACACACACATCATGACAATCAGCAGCACCAAACACAAACGACAGACAGTCACAAACTACAAACAGCACAAAAGTGTACCCTTTGCGAATTGCCGTTAAGGGAACTTTTGAATGAGAGAGCGAATATTGGTACCCAAAACAACTATTTTGTCCGAAAAAGGCCTTTTTCAATGGGTTGGAATGGAGGATATGCTTTCAAAAATTCTAAAAAATCAAAACAAAGGTCCCTACAAGAAAAAACCACCCCTTCCCCATACACCGCATCGCCATGGTACCCATTTAATGCCCTATTCGTATTGTGCCGTTCGCCTGTGTCTGCTGCGACACTTGCGAAGGCAAATATGGAATAAATTCGCGCGAACTTTGCGCGAACTTCACGCGAAGTTCGCGCGAATTTGGCCCCAATTTTGCGTACAGGTACACTTTCACAATAACACGCACGTCCACTTCGCCGGCCATGAACTGTCCAAACGTTCTATGCTCGCTGTTTGCGCTGTTTGCGGCGTCTGAAACGTTGCGTAAGGGTATGTACATAGCTGAGGTCACTAAGGGCCCTCTTGCGGGCCCGGCTAGCCAACTGTTGTACGGTCACAGGGCCTTGCCCACGCATGGACCTCTTTGTGACGTCCCACCCCTCCGCACGGAGGCTGTCGTCTATGGTGTGGTTGTCAACGACAACCTGCACACACAGGGGGGTGGAGGGGTCCAGATGGGTCGTATTCGGCCGAACCCCCGAATGACGCCGATCGGGGGTCCACTGCGTAAACAGTGACCCCGGCATACGTTGACCGGGGGGAGAGGGGAGCCCGAGGTGCCGGGCAGTGCTGACCATGACGAGGACCTCCCCCTGTTGGAGGAGGACCTCGTCCCACCTCTCCTCCGTGGCCTCCCCCAGCGCCGTTCCCGCCTGGACGTTGATGCGGTACTGGGGGGAGAGGGCCACGAAGGTGGAGATGTGGCAGCTGGAGGGGTGGCGGTCAAGGGGGGGGAGCATTTCGGGGGCGGTGGAGACATCCGTGTGCGGGAGCTGGTCCCCCGACTCAGCACCCGACACGATGACCAAACACGACATCTCAAACAAGTCCTCGAACGGATTGGGGACACGGTCCTGCATGGAGTTAATAAACTTTTTAATAAGGGCACCAGCCAGCCCCGCGGTTTTGGAGGGCTTGGACTGGTACCGCTGAGGAAGGGTCGGGTCCTTCCTCTGTTCCTCCACCGGTTTCACATTGAACACCGGGTCAAAGTGTTGAGGAACTGGGTTCCCCCCGGCCCAAATTTTTTCCACCTTCCCCTAGGTGGTCTTGCAGTCCTCCGCGAGAAGAATATCGTGGTGGACTGTGTAGCCGAGGCCGTCCACGAAGTTGATGGCCATCGGGGGGGTTGGGCGGTCAGCCTTCACGGAGGGGTTAGCGGTGGCATACGAGGAGGGGTCCCGCAGGGGTACCGTGCGCAAGGGGGGCTGGGGCGTAATGTAGGGGGGGGGTCCGTGATTCCCCGACACCAACCGAGCCCCTTCATCCTATGGAGACTGGGCACAGTGATATCGGGGATGTGGTGGAGAGGGGGCACGGTCGGGTGGCTGGGCAAGATGCCCATATCGTCCCACCACTGGGTCTGCACTCCCTGCCATTGAAAAGGAAGGTTAGAATGGTTAGCCTGCGGCTCACGGGCACGAAAATAGTTGTTGATGGCAATCATGTCCATCCTCATGGGGCAGTGAACGAGGCCAGTGTTGGGGTAGATGGCACAAAGGCCAGGCTTGGGCCTGCCAACGGTGTGCGTGGCCATGATTCCTAAAAGGCTCTCCACCGAGTCGCGGGCGGGAATGAGCCGGACGGACCGCAACCCTGGGAGGGCCACCTGCAACTCCCAGAAAAGAAGAGTGGCCCAAGGTTTTTTCCCCAACCATGCCGCCCTTTCGGGGGTGCGCATGTCCACATGGATCAACTTGGGGGGTGGGGGTGGCCAACCCTTTCGCCCACCCCACCACCTCCTCCACAGCCAGGCCCCCCGTGTACGTGGCCTCCTCCAACGTGCCGGCGCGAAGGGCGAGGCCCTGGTAGTGGCCCAGGGTGCCGTCGTCCGGGTCGGGGAGGGAGAGGGACCCAATCTCGGACATGGGGATCGACTGCTGGTAGACATGGTCACAAAAAAAGCGAAAGCTAGTGAGGTCTGAACAAAAGGCGCGAAAAGCAAAGAATATTCGCGCGAAGTTCGCGCAAATGTGAAGGCACATGCGAATGCGAATTTAGTGGCGAATTTAGGTTGCGAATGCGAACGCGAATTCGAATTTCATTTGCGAATTTAAGCTACATTATGACCTATTCGAGCTAAAAATAGCGGGGTACAATCTTTTAAGAATTTTAGGTGAAGCAAGCACCGCAGACAGACACAAAGACAGAGCACAACAGGCAAAACGGGCTAAACATCAACAAAGTGAGCGCACTCATTCAAAAGTTCCGTTCACAGTGGGTACAAGTATTGTCCCACATGATTCAACAATAGGCAGCCACCCATCCAACCATCCACACCCACCCATAGCACACAGCACAGCAACACAACAACAACACCCAGGCATCACCCAGGCACGCACACACCATGCACCCACACCCACACAAACAACAACCCCTCCGACCAGGCACACCCACACACTCACACAAATGACACAAATTCATGCAAATTGTTTGAACTTCGTGCGAAATTCGTACGAAATTGGTAACAACCACATTCACAGTACCTATCTGTGAGGCACTTTGGGGACGAATTTCGTACGAATTTCGTACCAATGTCGCACGAATTTCGTACGAATTTCGGACGAATTTCGTACCATTTTTGCAGGACACTGGCAGAAGAGCCACACCAACACCACCTATGCATGTACCGAAGTCCCCACACCCACACACATTTCCCTATACCTGCCCCCCCGGCACACACACACACACATACACACACACACACACACACACACACCGCACATACATACACACACACACACACACACACACACACACACACACACACACACACACACACACACACACGGCGTGAGGTGACCAAAGAACCAAGCACACACATTGCCCGATACCTGCCCCCCCGGGCACACACACACACACACACACACACACACACACACACACACACACACACACACACCCATACAAACCCCTACACAAACAGACACACCCAAACACAAACACACACATACCTGCCTGCTTTCATATCGGCACAAATCACGTCAACAGTTGAGGCAGAGATGGCCCAGCACTTGCGGTCACCGTGCCAAGTGTTGAAGGCCAGTGCTGGGAGCATACTGAGAGGAATAGGTAGGCGGGTAGGTTGTAAAGTCGGCGCTGACTTGATTATTTGCTGCCAAAGCATGAGCAACTAGGACACGAGAGCCATGGGCATACACAAAACCTGTGAAGAGAAAAAGGATACCCTCCCTAACCTTAACCGCACTGCAACAAGCAAAACACCCTCATAACCCCACACCCAGACACACAGGGGCTGTAAGTGGGGGGTCTCCTTGCCCCCCCCCCCCCCCCCTCCCAACCCTAGACGTGGTTGATTACGCTCCTATGGTTTGACCCAATGGACTCCCCCACCCCACTCTCATGCATCTACTAGCAACTATCACCTTTGCCCTTCCCAACAACTGTGTGAGCAATGCAACAATGGTTTGACCCCAATGGACCCCCCACCACTGCATCCACTATCACCTATAACCTATGCCCTTCCCAACAAATTTGTGAGCAACGCAACAAACATTAAGAAATGTAATGTGTAATGCTTTGATTTGTTATTTGTGTTCTAGTGTAGAACAAATCTAGGCTACAATGATTCCTGTTCTAGTCTACGTTCTAGCTAGATGCTGTAGGCTAGAATGCCCTCGCGATGTCGTTTTAGGCTAGAACGAAATTGTGCGTGCTAGCGTGTATCTAGGGATCTACAAAACAAATTGTTCAATATCCAATGTGTGCAACAAATGGCAGTGACAAGACAAAATTGGGGCCGATTCGTACGAATTCGCACGAAATTCGCACGAAATTCGTACGAAATTCGTACGAATTCATACAAAATTCGTGCAAATTTCACATTCTCGTGAATCTGTGAATCTAGCGTGAATTTATGCATGAATTTGGGTGCGTGAATTTCACATTCACGCGAATCTCACCAAACGTGTTGAACCATGCGGCTACTTCAAAACTGTAAATTGCAGACATTTGTTGGATCTTACTTTGGGCGAAGACAGCACGACAAAAGCACACGATAGCACCAAGTTACAAGCAAAACACAGCAAAAATAGGTGAAATTCACGGTACCGTGAATCTCGGATTCAAACGGCCGGTTCACGAAGGGTACACACTTGCAACATATCCACATACAAGGATGGGTGTCAATAGTGGGGTCATCAGCGGCAACAAGGTTGATGCCCTATTGTAAGGTTATAAGGTCATGTTGGGAAAGGGGTTGCGTCAAAAATTGCACCCCCTACGCTTGGCGAAATCCTACATTATGACCTATTCGAGCTACAAATAGCACGGTACGAATTTTTATGAATTTTAGGTGAAGTAAGCACCGCAAACGCGCACAAAGACAGGGCACAACAGGCAAAACGGGCTAAAAATCAGCAAAATGAGTGCACTCATTCAAAAGTTCCGTTCACAGTGGGTACACACATACCTCCAATTGACACGAAATAGTGTGTAGCATGGTAGGCATAATGAAGAGCCCCAAGTTTGTAGCAGATTATGTGGGATGTGCCGTCATACAAGTGGCATAAGCCAAAGGGGTTTGCAGAGTGGGTGTGGGGTACAACCGAGCCAGAAGGCAATCGATTGTTGGGTTCCGAATTGTTCAAGCCAACTTGGAACCGCCGTGGTACAAAATAGCTTGTGCATTTCACGCCCAAACCACATTCCATCCTATACCACTTGCAATTTGCCATTGACAAAATGTCTGCAAAAGGCAGAATGCAACATCATCGTCCCCCTGGATGAAGGTGGAATACACATGTGCAATTCAAAAGGAAGACTACCAAAAGCATGCAAAAATTTGCCCGATTGTTCCGTTGTTGTAGTTCACTTTCTTGTCACTCGGCAGTCCAATCCACAACAAGGAACTCCTCCTTGTTTGCCCCAGCAATGTGTGGTTGGTCACATAGGGGGCCACACTCACGGCAAACACATTCATGTGTTGGGGCAACGAACAACAAGCAGAGGACCCAATGGCAATTGGCCAAATCATAAGAGTCCCAAATGTGGACAAAATGGAAACATGAGACTGGCCTTCTTGGGGGTCCGTGGTACTCAGCATGGGAATCAAGATCAGAAGTGCCTTCTTAACCCCTAGCATCTTTGGGGCCCAAATGCTACATAACCCCTGCCACCTTTGGGGGTCTCGAGTGCCATGCACGGGCAAAAACCAAAAGTGGCCTAGAGAGCACTCTCTGAGGATACTATGGGACGAGTGGTTGTCCACATTAGGATGCCTTGTGAGATATGTTCCGACAAGGTTGTTCGCTTTACTTTTGATTCCAATTTCGCGAACAAAAGACTAAAAAGCTTGAGAATTGTAGGGGATTTCAGTCATTGATTGGCAGCTGCGGACTAAGCCCAGAGCCAGCCCTAGGTTGTCACGACTAACCTCTAGAAGAGAAAAGCTTAACCGCCGCGAAACTTTTCGGCAACAAGATCACGTGTGCCGCCTCTTTGCCACTCTAGCAGTGTAATGAAAATGATCCACTGCCCGTTGCTTCGTATCAATTTGAATCAATTTAAATGTGGCACCACTTTCTTGGATGCTTTTTCTTACTCAATACACTCGCTGATCGGGCCAACGATTCCAATTTGAGGCACAATTCTTCCTTAGGGCATCAACTAATTGCTTGAACTTTGAGCAACCAATGTTTGTTCCAAGGACAAGAGTTCAAGAAGTGATATGGCGGCATGATTACAAGCAAGGTGCCGTGTAGCTTCGACGAACCATTGTGAGATTGAAGAAGGAAGTCAAAGCACAGATGAAAAAGCAAATCTAGGCAAAATGGATAAATAACCCCTGCCGTCTTGGGGGGCCACATGTGGGTGAAGTGGCTGCATAACCCCTGCCATCTTGGGGTCCCCCAACGTGGGGAGGAGACATTTTGTCAACCCCCCCCCCCCCCGTAACATAGTAAAGATTGATTTGTCTAATTATTTAATTGTTAACAAACGAAAAAATCTAGTCAACGTTTTACTTGGTGGAATAGAAGCTTCTGCACTAAGTTTTGGAACATAGTAAGAAACCCACCCACAGAAGATAAATTTAGTAACAAAATATTTTTTGACCAAATTTAAAAACCTCCAAAAAAAATCTTTCAAAAATTTGTCACTAAATTTTACCCAACAACCCCACACCACACAGACCCAACACCACACCAATGGGCAGTGGTCAACAGTAGACAGAAAGTAGACAGAAAATGGGTATGCCATAGAGCTATGCCTGCATGGGGAGGACTGTGCATCGGGTGGTATTTGAGTGTGTGCCTCCCCGCAGGGGTACAACGAACTCGTATGTCTTCCATGGATGGTGAGGTGAGGTACTAAAATGCCTTGGGGATACCCGGAAACACGGCATGCATGCCAGCGGCAGCAGCAGCAGCAGCAACGGACTTGTAGGGGTCGGAGGGCTGTTGTCACCATTGCCGCTCCGGGGCAGAAAGATAGGGGGCCGCAACCTCGCCAGGCATACACTTTGGAAGCAGCCACCATATTGGGTGGCCACTTGGGGCCGGTCTCCCCATCTGATGCAAGCAAGTGGCACAAGGGAGGCAGAGAGATATGCAAGACAAAGGCCATCAATGATCCACAACACGACGGAGCATTGAGCCTGCTGTGTCGGCAGTGGTGCTGCTTATCGGGCACTAATCCTTCAGGCGAGATGGCACAGTGGTGTGTCTGCATGAGCTTCATTTGGGGACTTGGGAGATCTTGGGTCACTTCTGCATGTGCACTGGATGGCATGTTCACTTAGGGAGGTACTGTGGGTGGGGTCTTTTTTGTGTGTGCAACCTATGCGTTGGTGGCAATGTGCCTTTCTGGAGGCAGTACTCAAGGAGAGTGGCAAGCGACATGGTGCATTTGGATTGTGGTCCTCATGCCGCCATGAGTGTTCTTCAGTCATAGACAGAAAGCCATCTATTGTACTTAGGGATGAGTATTAGGCATGCGGCTCGAGTATGCGATCCTTGGGCAGGAAGTTGGCTTTCCCGAATCCACATTGGGGTGCTATGTAAGTGGATCACATTCTACTGGCAAGGGCTGCAGATTGGGCAAGGGCTGCAGATTGGTCGCAGCATGTTGAAGTCGTCGTACGATGGCATGGTTGGGGTTGGGGGTGGCAATGAGAAGTGTTTCCACACATGTTAATTCTTGACAAAGCACCGCAATTAAAACACACAACGAAAAACAATAGACAGCCCCTGTTTTTGATTTTACTGCATTTCAATTACTGTACGTAAGCCTTTGCTAATGGCAGTGGCATTTGCTGCATAAAGGGGAATTTCGTGCCAAGTCGTTCGTGGTGGTAAATTTCGCTGTGAAAAATTTCATGGAAAACCCTGGATTTTTTGTGGTAAATTTCGCGGACACTGTTTGCCCATCCCTCCAATCCAACAGTGTGATCTCTCAGAGTCAGGCCATGCAGTCCATCACAGAAAATGGACTCAGGCCAGTTGGCAGGAGCCTGCGTCACTAGCTGTGCACGTGCAGTGCCCACACAGGGCTGAGATAGTCACACACACTAGGCAGTGCCAGTCACAGATATTTGTGGTCTGGGCGGTCGGTCACACACATTGGGCCAGCACTACCCGGAGCTCCCCAGCTCTAGCACCAGTCACATTGGTGTTGCTTCCGGCTGAAACCCGCTCGTACAAAGAAGGTCTGGCCATTCGTTGGCACCCGAATCCTGGGGCTGCAGGGATGCGGCATTCTGCAATCCAGCAAACTGTGTCAGCGTGTGCTATATCTCCTTAGATCTGGTCTCTCCATCATAGCAGTGTGATCAATATGCAGGCCCCAAAGGTTGAGGCAAATGTCAGCAGTGTCATTAGCGCAGTTGCCCGGGGGTCGCGCTGTTTTGGGAGTAATGTGGCAATGAGGTCGCCACTGTTGCATATGCACTTGATTCAATTCCACGGATTAACATGATTGAGTGTTGGCTTGTGCTGAGGAGTTAGGGCGTTTTTGTGTACTCATTCCTTGCAAAGCGTCCTTAGATACATGTGACGCAGCAAGTACCCCTGCAGTGTTGTGTTGCATCCACTTCCATTTAGGGTCTCTCTTCATTGACCAATTAAAGGAAACAACAACGCCGAAGGGCTGAGTTCACAACTGTCTGGCAAAGCTGTGAAAGTGGCGCATGCTATGCACGGGGGGGGGGGGGGTGACCACAACCGGTCCTCATGCAACCAACCCCCCAACTATCTTTCAAAACTCGGGGGGGGGGGGGAGCAGTTGGGGTGGGGGGTCCAGCCGGGGGTCGGGGTTCCTGCCGGGGGTCGGGGGGGGGGTCTGGCCGGGGTCATGGGGGTGTCCAGCCAGGGGTGAAGGGGGGGGGGTTAGGGTTAGGGTTAAGGTCAGGGTTAAGGTTAGCCCTAGGGTTAGGGTTCGGTGTACCTGCGGCTCACTTGGAAATGTGAAGTTGGGGCTCAGTTGGGGCTAAAACGGCTCATTTGGGGCTAAGTGGTGTTTTTCAAGGGGTTTCATATGAAAAGTTGTGGCTTTCGGGGTTGGGTTGGGGTTTTGGAATGTCCCCAAAGGGACATCAATCCCTAGGCCAAGAGGATTTGACCGGGGGGGTTTCTTTTTTTCGACGGCTCAGTTGACTGAGCACCCGACTGAGCCGTCACTGAGCCGTCACTGAGCCGGCTCACTGAGCGCTCACTGAGCGCTCACTGAGCGCGCCAAATGGCTCAGTGAGCGCTCAGTGAGCGCTCA
The DNA here is from genome assembly GCA_964036045.1 of Eutreptiella sp. 'Long Island Sound 2002'. Taxonomy (NCBI): domain Eukaryota; phylum Euglenozoa; class Euglenophyceae; order Eutreptiales; family Eutreptiaceae; genus Eutreptiella; species Eutreptiella sp. 'Long Island Sound 2002'. Next base: position 158,293,238 of record OZ038379.1, read on the forward strand.
CTGAGAGCTAATTGGGGGCTCACTCAGGGCTCACTCAGGAGTTTCTCCCCCTTTCCGCCCTCTCTTCCCACCCTTGCTGGCCCACACTTCACCCTTTTCACACCAACATTGGTCCGCAGTTCTCACCACGTCTTTTCTCCAAGAACTTGAGCGTGCATGCACACATACATACTTGCATACATGTACCCGTGGCGACAAACACACAAACATCCAAACACACACACTTCGTCAGGGACACAAATATCCAAACACATGCACACACATACACCATACACACGTCCACACACACATGCACGTGCACAAATTGACAACCACATTCATTCTTGTGTGCAATTATCTTGCGTGTACATAAACACATGGCCACATTGAACCATGTGAAGTGAAGGGCTAGGGAGAGATGGTTACGGGGTTGGGGTTCGGGGATATGAACCTAACCATTTGCGAGGGTGTTCCTTGTTGCCTCATGAAAATGGCACCCACCCACCCCATACACACACACACACACCATGAAACACAAATAGGGCACAAAGGACATTGCTCGCTTTTGTGAGGTTGATCATACAACCATCGTGACCTACACCATGACACATTGATACCCCTCCCTCCTTGTCCACTCCCCTCCCCTTTCGTTATGCTGCGTTCCCCCGCTTCCCTCGTGCGTAGCCCTTCTGTTCTCTTGCCTGTCCCGTCCCCTTTGTCCTACCTTTCCTATTTTTTGGCCATGGCATCACATGCATGATGGTGGCGGCAAGGACGATGACCTTTGCAGGTATGTTGTGCTATTATGTGTGTGGGTGCGTGTGTGCGTGCTTGCGTGCGTGTGTAGTTGTGCCCATGCGCATGTGCGCAGCTATCGATGGTTTGTTCGTTCTTGGTTTCTCTCATTTAGTGTGTTTGTATGTCTGCTTGTGTGTGTGTGTGGGGGGGGGGGGGGTTGCATGGATCAATGCGTGAGTGAAGGTGTCTTTGTGTGTGAGTGGTTGCGAGTGTGTGACTGCGTTCTTTGGTTTCTGGTTGCCTAGGTTCGTGCGTGTATGTGGATTCGTGAATGTGTGTACGCGCAGGTGTGTGTGTGTGTGTGTTGCAGCTGTTGTTTTGGATGTTGTTGTTGGTTTTGGTGTTGTGTGGCATATGCTTTGATTGTGTGCGCATAACATTGTGTTTGTGGCTGCAGACGCAGGTATGCTTGTGTTTGTGGTTGTGGCTGTGGTTCCGGGCTTGCGTACGGTTGTTGCCATGGCTGTTGTGGTAGCTGTCGTTGTTGGTGTGGTTATGGTAGTGGCTGTGGTTGCGGCTTTGGTTGTGGGTGTGGGTGTGGGTGTGGGTGTGTGTCTGCAAGCTGTGTTGTGTGTGGATTTAGTTGTGGTTGTGTCAGTGTGTGTGGCCCTGGCTGTGGTAAAGGCTGCAGTTGCAGCTTTCACTGTGGCTGCAGCCGTTCTTTGGGTTCAGGCTGTAGCTCTGGGGGGGGGGTGGTAAAGGACTACAAAGAGGGGGGCTGAAATCACCATCCACCCCCTCCCAAAAAAGACCGCACCAAGTTTACAGTGACAGTGTACAGTGACAGTGTACAATGACAGTGTATAGTGAGAGCATACAGTGCGTGTAGAGTGACAGTGTAGAGTGCTAGTATAGAGACTTGGGCGTTGTGGCGGACGTACTGTGCGTGGGGATACATTCTATGAGACCTTGGGGAGTACAGTGTACAGAGTACAGTGTACAGTGTACAGTGTACAGTGTACAGTGACAATGTACAGTGACAATGTATAGTGACAGTGTGCAGTGGCAGTGTGCAGTGTGCAGTGACAGCGTACAGTGCCAGAATACAGTGTACCCTGTACAGTGACATTAGATAGTGACACCATTGACAGTGTACATGGACAGTGTACAGTGACAGTGTAAAGTGACAGTGTACAGTGACAGTGAACCATGAGTGAGCCCTCACTGAGCGCTCACTGAGCCATTTGGCGCGCTCACTGAGCGCTCACTGAGCCATTTGGCGCGCTCACTGAGCGCTCACTGAGCGCTCAGTGAGCGCGCGAAACGGCGCAGTGAGCGCTCAGTGAGCGCGCCAAATGGCTCAGTGAGCGCTCAGTGAGGGCTCACTCATGGTTCACTGTCACTGTACACTGTCATTGCACACTGTGTATTGCACACTGCACACTGCACACTGTGTATTCCACACTGCACACTGCATACTGTGTATTGCACACTGCACACTGCACACTGTGTGTTACAAATTGCACACTGCACACTGTAATGCACACTGCACACCCTGTAATGCACACTGCGCACTGTGTATTGCACACTGCACACTGAGGGCCCAAATGCTTGCACTGTACGGTGTGCACTGTGCATGACACAGTGTGCAGTGTGCATTACACAGTGTGTAGTGCGCAGTGTACACTATGTACTGCACCCTGCGCACTGCACACTCTGTATTGCACACTGCACATTGGGTATTGCACACTGCACACTGTAATGCACACTGCACACTGTGTATTGCACACTGCACATTGTGTATTGCACAATGCACACTGTAATGCACACCGCAAACTGTGTATTGGACACTGCACACTGCACACTGTGCAATACAAATTGCACACTGCACACTGTAATGCACACTGCACACTGTGTATTGCACACTACACACCGCACCCTGCGTAATGCACACTGGGTATTGCACACTGCACACGGTGCACTGTGCAATACCCAATGTGCAAAACACACGGTGCAGGGTGTAGTGTGCATGACACAGTGTGGAGTGTGCATTACACGGTGTGCCGTGTGGATTACATCACACACGGCATACTACACCCTGTGTAGTGCACACTACACACAGTGTGCAGTGTGCGGTGTGCAGTGTGCAATACACAGCGTGCAGTGTGCAGTGTGCAATACACAGTGTGCAGAGTGTATTACACAGTGTGCAGTGTGCATTACAGTGTGCGTTGTGCAATTTGTAACACACAGTGCAATACACAGTATGCAGTGTGCACTGTGCAATACACAGTATACAGTGTGCAGTGTGCAATACACCGTGTGCAGTGTGCATTGCAGTGTGCAGTGTGCAATTTGTAACACATAGTGTGCAGTGTGCAGTGTGCAATACACAGTGTGCAGTGTGCATGACAGCGTGCTGTGTGCAGTTTGTAATGCACAGTGTGCAGTGTGCATGACACAGTGTGCAGTGTGCATTACAGTGTGCAGTGTGCAATACACAGCGTGCAGTGTGCATTACAGCGTGCAGTGTGCAGTACACAGTGTGCAGTGCGCAGTGTACACTGCACACTACACGCTGTGTAATGCACACTGCACACCGTGTATTGCACACTGCACGGTGCACACTGGGCATTGCACACTGCACACGGTGCACTGCGCAGTGTGCACTGTGCCACTGCACACTGGGTATTGCACACTGCACACGGTGCACTGCGCAGTGTGCACTGTGCCACTGCACACTGGGTATTGCACACTGCACACGGTGCACTGTGCAGTGTGCAGTGTGCAATACACAGTGTGCAGTGTGCATTACAGGGTGTGCAGTGTGCATTACAGTGTGCAGTGTGCATTGCAGTGTGCAGTGTGCAATTTGTAACACACAGTGTGCAGTGTGCAGTGTGCAGTACACAGTATGCAGTGTGCAGTGTGCAATACACAGTGTACCCTGCGTAATGCACACTGGGTATTGCACACTGCACACGGTGCACTGTGCAATACCCAATGTGCAATACACACGGTGCAGGGTGTAGTGTGCATGACACAGTGTGGAGTGTGCATTACACGGTGTGCCGTGTGGATTACATCACACACGGCATACTACACCCTGTGTAGTGCCCACTACACACAGTGTGCAGTGTGCAGTGTGCAGTGTGCAATACACAGCGTGCAGTGTGCAGTGTGCAATACACAGTGTGCAGAGTGTATTACACAGTGTGCAGTGTGCATTACAGTGTGCGTTGTGCAATTTGTAACACACAGTGCAATACACGGTATGCAGTGTGCACTGTGCAATACACAGTATACAGTGTGCAGTGTGCAATACACCGTGTGCAGTGTGCATTGCAGTGTGCAGTGTGCAATTTGTAACACACAGTGTGCAGTGTGCAGTGTGCAATACACAGTGTGCAGTGTGCATGACAGCGTGCTGTGTGCAGTTTGTAATGCACAGTGTGCAGTGTGCATGACACAGTGTGCAGTGTGCATTACAGTGTGCAGTGTGCAATACACAGCGTGCAGTGTGCATTACAGTGTGCAGTGTGTAGTACACAGTGTGCAGTGCGCAGTGTACACTGCACACTACACGCTGTGTAATGCACACTGCACACCGTGTATTGCACACTGCACGGTGCACACTGGGCATTGCACACTGCACACGGTGCACTGCGCAGTGTGCACTGTGCCACTGCACACTGGGTATTGCACACTGCACACGGTGCACTGTGCAGTGTGCAGTGTGCAATACACAGTGTGCAGTGTGCATTACAGGGTGTGCAGTGTGCATTACAGTGTGCAGTGTGCATTGCAGTGTGCAGTGTGCAATTTGTAACACACAGTGTGCAGTGTGCAGTGTGCAGTACACAGTATGCAGTGTGCAGTGTGCAATACACACTGTGCAATGACAGTGTACATTGACAGTGAACCATGAGTGAGCCCTCACTGAGCGCTCACTGAGCCATTTGGCGCGCTCACTGAGCGCTCACTGCGCCGTTTCGCGCGCTCACTGGGCGCTCAGTGAGCGCTCAGTGAGCGCGCCAAATGGCTCAGTGAGCGCTCACTGAGCGCGCCAAATGGCTCAGTGAGCGCTCAGTGAGGGCTCACTCATGGTTCACTGTCACTGTACACTGTCACTGTACACTGTCACTGTACACTGTCCATGTACACGGTCAATGGTGTCACTGTCTACTGTCACTGTGCATGGTACACTGTATTCTGGCACTGTACGCTGTCACTGCCATTGCACACTGTCACTATACACTATCATTGTACATTGTCACTGTACACTGTACACTGTACACTGTACTCTGTACTCATAGAATGTATCCCCACGCACAGTACGTCCGCCACAACGCCCAAGTCTCTATACTAGCACTCTACACTGTCACTCTACACGCACTGTATGCTCTCACTATACACTGTCATTGTACACTGTCACTGTACACTGTCACTGTAAACTTGGTGCGGTCTTGTTTGGGAGGGGGTGGATGGTGATTTCAGCCCCCCTCTTTGTAGTCCTTTACCACCCCCCCCCCCACAGCTACACCCAAAGAACAGCTGCAGCCACAGTGAAAGCTGCAACTGCAGCCTTCGCCACAGCCAGGGCCACACACACTGACACAACCACAACCAAATCCACACACAACACAGCTTGCAGACACACACCCACACCCACACCCACACCCACACCCACACCCACACCCACACCCACACCCACACCCACAACCAAAGCCGCAACCACAGCCACTACCATAACCACACCAAGAACGACAGCTACCACAACAGCCATGGCAACAACCTCACGCAAGCCCAGAACCACAGCCACAACCACAAACGCAAGCATACCTGCATCTGCAGCCACAAACACAATGTTATGCGCACACAATCAAAGCCTATGCCACACAACACCAAAACCAACAACAAGATCCAAAACAACAGCCGCAAAAGCTGCAACACACACACACACACACACACACACACATTGGCACACACACACACACACACCTGCGCGTACACACATTCACGAATCCACGTACGCAAACAAACCTAGACAACCGGAAACCAAAGAATGCAGTCACACACTCACAGTGACGCACAAGGACACCTTCACCCATGCATCGATCCAAGCAAGCCCCCCCCCCCCCCCCGACTCACACACAAACATACATACAAACACACTAAATGAGAGAAACCAAGAGGGAACAAACCATCCACACATGCGCACATACGCATGGGCACAGGCACACACCCGCGTGCGCACACACTAGCACAACATACCTGCAAAGGTCATCGTCATTGCCGCCACCATCATGCACTCGATGCCATGGCAATAAATAGGGAAGGCATGGCAAGGGCTGGGCAAGGGGACGCGACAGGCAAGATAAGAGAAGGGGTTGGCATGGGGTAAGCGGGGGGATCAGGCATGGCAAAAGGGGACGGGGGGGGATAAGGACGGAGGGGAATGAGTGTGTCATGGTGTAGGTCACGATGGTTGTATGATCAACCTCACAAAAGCGAGCAATATCCTCTGTGCCCTATTTGTGCTTCATGGCGCGCACGCCCGTGTGTGTGTGTGTGTCTGGGGGGGGGGGGGGGTGCCATTGTCGTGAGGCAACAAGGAACACCCTCGCAAATGGTTAGGTTCATATCCCCAAACCCCAACCCCGTAACCATCTCTCCCTAGCCCTTCACTTCACATGGTTCAATGTGGCCATGTGTTTATGTACACGCAAGATAATTGCACACAAGAATGAATGTGGTTGTCAATTTGTGCATGTGCATGTGTGTGTGGACGTGTGTATGGTGTATGTGTGTGTATGTGTTTGGATATTTGTGTCCCTGACGAAGTGTGTGTGTTTGGATGTTTGTATGTTTGTCGCCACGGGTACATGTATGCAAGTATGTATGTGTGCATGCACGCTCAAGTTCTTGGAGAAAAGACGTGGTGAGAACTGCGGACCAATGTTGGTGTGAAAAGGGTGAAGTGTGGGCCAGCAAGGGTGGGAAGAGAGGGCGGAAAGGGGGAGAAACTCCTGAGTGAGCCCTGAGTGAGCCCCCAATTAGCTCTCAGTGAGCGCTCACTGAGCGCTCACTGAGCCATTTGGCGCGCTCAGTGAGCGCTCAGTGAGCGCTCAGTGAGCCGGCTCAGTGACGGCTCAGTGACGGCTCAGTCGGGTGCTCAGTCAACTGAGCCGTCGCCAAAAAAAGTACCCCCCACCTTGAACCTTGACCAAGTGAGTATCTAAAACTTCTAAAAACATTAAATGCACATTACCTAGCATGCAAAACGCACAACAAACAAGCACAAAGACATCGCAATGCACAACTGAGCCCCAAATGAGCCCCAACTTCACATTTCCACTTAGCCACCAGTGAGCCGCAGGTACAGGGTCACCGAGGTGGTGGAACCAGTCTTGGTTTTATAACCCTTTTTAGTGTCTAGGGAGGAGCTACCAGGTTTAGCAGCAAGCAAGCAAGCAAGCAAGCAAGCAGCAAGCAGCAAGCAGCAAGCAGCAAGCAAGCAGCACGCGCGAAATGGGGAAAAATCAGAAATCCGTTGTGGTGCTTCAGATTCGGGTGAAATTTTGGTGGATCATACCTATGGGTGTGAAGTGCAATCACACAAAGTTTGAGCAAGAAACTCAACGGTGGCGGCCGGGAACAGGATTCGCAAGTGGCGGACCTTAGTTTCAAAAATTGCAATTGAGGGCCAAAAACGGGCATTTTTGGGCTTAAAAAGCCGTAGAACACATTCAAAACGGCCCAACGAAGGGAAACGGTGGGTACATTGCACGTGCGGCTTGACTTCCCCCTGTCAACGAGCTCTTTGCGGCCCTCTAACTCCATGATATGTCCCGGAAACGGCCCAAAAAGGCCCCCAAGAGCTCCAAATGCCGACAGCCACAAACCAAGAATAGGCCATATCTTTGGCTACATGGCTCAAAATGCGATTCCGAGGGCACCTACTCCACCCGCAACCCCCCACTTTTTGTGGTTTCCACCCCTCAGAATTGCCTAAACGGACGCCTAGACCCCAAATACCTAGGCCCACTAGGCTGCGGCAAGCTGCAAGCTCAAGCCCAAACAGGTGAGTGCCCAAATGGGTCAACAGGGTCCAGTAGGGGCAAAAAGATGACTTTTCTCAAAAATGATCCTAGACCATGTGTGACGCTAAGACAAGTGTTTTTGGACCAATTTGAGCTTGTGGTGGCCCATTTTGGTCCTCCGATAATCCCAAAATGCCTTGAAAATGGGCTGTTTTGGAACCAAAAATGGGTCAAAAAGGGGTCAAAAACGCTGTTTTTCAAAGCTCATCCTAGACCATTTGGGGTGCACAAACGGGTGAAATGAGCCCATTTTGAGCCCATTTTGGGGCATTTTGGCCCCTCCGAAGTCCAAAATACCTTGAAAGTGGGCCTCGTGGCACCCCATAATGCGTGAAACAAGGAACATGCAACACTTGACACTTGGCACACAATAGCCGGATAAAGAAATCAATTTTTTGGTATAGGTATGTTGCAGGAAGAACAATGCATTGTACATATGCATCGATTTGCTCGTAACAAGAGAAAAAAGAACGGGAGAGTATGCACGAAGTCGCCCCCCCCCTACCCCCCCCAACCCCCCCTACCTCCCCCCCCCTACCTCCCCCCCCCCTACCTCCCCCCCCTACCTTCGGCTCGCTTCGCTCGACAGACGGCTCGCTTCGCTCGACGCGGGGGCCAGCCCCCGCACCCCCCTTAAATAACATGACTCCTGCGGTGGCCACAGACCACCTTTTGTGTGCACCGCCTCGTGTGTGCACCGCCTTTTGCGTGTACCGCCTTGCCTGTGGCCCCTTAAATAACAAGACTCATGTGGTGGCTACAGACCGCCTTTTTTGTGTTCCGCCTTGTGTGTGCAACGCCTTCTGTATGCACCGCCTTGCCTGTGGCCCCTTAAAAAACATGACTCCTGCGGTGGCTACAGACCGCCTTTTGTGTGTTCCGCCTTGTGTGTGCACCGCCCTCTGTATGCACCGCCTTGCCTGTGGCCCCTTAAATAACATGACACCTGCGGTGGCTACAGACCGCCTTTTGTGTGTCCCGCCTTGTGTGTGCACCGCCTTCTGTGTGTACCGCCTTGCCTGTGGCCCCTTAAATAACAAGACTCCTGCGGTGGCTACAGACCGCCTTTTGTGTGTTCCGCCTTGTGTGTGCACCGCCTTCTGTGTGTACCGCATTGCCTGTGGCCCCTTAAATAACATGACTCTTGCGGTGGCCACAGGCCGCCTTTTCTGTGTTCCGCCTTGTGTGTGCACCGCCTTCTGTGTGTACCGCCTTGCCCGTGGCCCCTTAAATAACAAGACTCCTGCGGTGGCTACAGACCGCCTTTTGTGTGTTCCGCCTTGTGTGTGCACCGCCTTCTGTGTGTACTGCCTTGCCTGTGGCCCCTTAAATAACATGACACCTGCGGTGGCCACAGGCCGCCTTTTGTGTGTTCCGCCTTGTGTGTGCACTGCCTTCTGTGTGTACCGCCTTGCCTGTGGCCCCTTAAATAACATGACACCTGCGGTGGCTACAGAACGCATTTGGTGTGTTCCGCCTTGTGTGTGCACCGCCTTCTGTGTGTACCGCCTTGCCCGTGGCCCCTTAAATAACCAGACTCCTGCGGTGGCTACAGGCCCCCTTTTGTGTGTTCCGCCTTGTGTGTGCACCGCCTTCTGTGTGTACCGCACTGCCTGGGGCCCCTTAAACAACATGACTCCTGCGGTGGCCACAGGCCGCCTTTTCTTGTGTTCCGCCTTGTGTGTGCACCGCCTTCTGTGTGTACCGCCTGGCCCGTGGCCCCTTAAATAACAAGACTCCTGCGGTGGCTACAGACCGCCTTTTGTGTGTTCCGCCTTGTGTGTGCACCGCCTTCTGTGCGTACTGCCTTGCCTGTGGCCCCTTAAATAACATGACACCTGCGGTGGCCACAGGCCGCCTTTTGTGTGTTCCGCCTTGTGTGTGCACTGCCTTCTGTGTGTACCGCCTTGCCTGTGGCCCCTAAAATAACAAGACTTCTGCGGTGGCCACAGGCCGCCTTTTGTGTGTTCCGCCTTGTGTGTGCATCGCCTTCTGTATGCACCGCATTGCCTGTGGCCCCTTAAATAACATGACTCCTGCGGTGGCTACAGACCGCCTTTTGTGTGTTCCGCCTTGTGTGTGCACCGCCTTCTGTGTGTACCGCCTTGCCCGTGGCCCCTTGAATAACAAGACTCCTGCGGTGGCTACAGACCGCCTTTTGTGTGTTCCGCCTTGTGTGTGGAACACCTTCTGTGTGTACCGCCTTGCCTGTGGCCCCTTAAAAAACATGACACCTGCGGTGGCCACAGGCCCCCTTTTGTGTGTTCCGCCTTGTGTGTGCACCGCCTTCTGTGTGTACCGCCTTGCCTGTGGCCCCTTAAATAACAAGACTCCTGCGGTGGCCACAGGCCGCCTTTTGTGTGTTCCGCCTTGTGTGTGCACCGCCTTCCCCCCCCATACCCCCCCCCTACCTTCTCGACCCCCCCTACCTCCCCCCCCCTACCCCCCCCTACCACCCCCTACCTCCAACGTAGGGGGGGGGGGGGGCGACTTCGTGCGATATATGGCAGGAAGTACAATGCATTGTACATATGCATCGATTTGCTCATAACAAGAGAAAAAGGAACGGGATAGCGGTGAAGCGAAAGCCGAGCGCAGACGTCAACACGAAGCTTGGGGAGTACATTCATTCCGAGTGGAGTACGGGGTTAGGTTGCTCGCTTAAAGGTTAGGATGAACATGGTCCAATGCCACACAACGTATGGCGTAAACCAAGGGCGACGTGAAACATTCCACTCAAGATGCACGAAAACAACGGGTTGACCTTCTGTCCTTTTGCTGCAGCACCAACCTTTCGTATGGCAAAAAACGAAATTCAAAATACGGTCAAAAAGGTACCGGCCACGCAGGGCGTTGCTTGATTGCGGTGAAATGGACAGGCACATTGGAGGTAATTGATGGGATTGCGATGAAGCGAAAGTCGAATACCAAAACATTCAAAGTTAGGACGTTGGAAAAATTCCTCCTGGAAAAAGAAAATTCCTACATGGGGTGCTAACTTTTTTTCGGCGGGTACCCCCGGAGGGGGGTGGGGGGTACGAAAAAAAATTCGCGTGAATTTTTTTCCACCCCCGCCGCTGAGGGATTTGGAACTCACGTGGCACAAATTAATGGGATCGCGGTGAAGCGAAAGCCATTTGCCAACACAAAAAGAGGAGAGGGGAATTGGAATTGACGTGGCAGAAACTAATGGGATCGCGGTGAAGCGAAAGCCATTTGCCAGCATAAAAACAAGGGGGGGGGATTGGAACCCACGTGGCAGAAATTAATGGGATCGCACTGAAGCAAATACCTTTTGCCAACACAAAAAGAAGAGAGGGGAATCGGAACTCACGCAGCAGAATCTAATGGGATCGCGGTGAAGCGAAAGCCATTTGCCAACACAAAAATACGGGAGGGGAATCGGAACTCAGGTGGCAGAAATTAATGGGATCACGATGAAGCGAAAGCCATTTGCCAACACAAAAAAAGTGGGGGGGAATTGGAACTCCTGTGGCGGAAACTAATGGGATTGCGGTGAAGCAAAACCCATTTGCAACAAAAAGAGGGGAGGGGACAATGCAATGCACAAGGCGACACAAGACAAAAAGTGATGTAACTACGGCCCACGGTGATGAGTGTGTATCGAGTGCAATGATAGAATCAATGTGGATAACGAGTATGATGGTGATGGAGAAAGATGACTACCAACATGTGGTACGAAAGAAACGAATGCAGGTTGCCTTAACGCAAACAACGGCAGACAAAGAAGTAAAGTTGAATGATAGTCGCAAAAATTTGAACAACAAATGCATAGCAAAGGATGTAGGTTAGTAGCATTGAGAGTGTCACAAACATCGTTGGGAATCGATGGGATCGCGGTGAAGCGAAAGCCAACACTAGGAGCGAAAAAAGCGGAAACCACTTATGTGGTTGTAATGTACAACAAAAAAGAGTGCATGACGAGGCAATAAAAAAAAGGTTGGTAATAAACAGGATCGCAATGAAGCGAAAGCCATATACTCGGCAGCACAGTACGATAAGGCTAGGAAGAGGCATTCTTCTTCGTTCATGGCAAGTTGAATTCCGCCTTTACAATCTTCCAAGCATTGAGTAGTAACTGAAATCGCGAGTTTGCCTCTTCATAAGAATCTCCCAATTTATTATTATTTGGTTGACCGCGCATACTACAAGCCATGTACCGAGAACGAGCATTTCCTTTACCAGTGGCACCCAACAAGTCCAAAGCCAATTGTACGTTGTGGTTGGACAGCTTGTCTTTGGTGGAAGCAACAAAGGAGGATGGAAGGTCCGTGATGCATTGTGCTTTTGTTGAAGTCTGGGCGATACTAAGCTCCCGGGACGAGGACTTCTTCGTAGATGATTGTGCACGTTTGTTGATTCTACGCTCCTTGGCCTGTGATGAACTCGATGAACCTGCACACTCGTGTGATGTATGAGTGGATGATGACGATGGAGGTGTAGGGTCTCGACCACGCTTGCTAGCCCGACTTGAACGACGGTTGTATTCTTGATTTTCCACGGCTTTTGCACGAACTGGCGTTTTATGGATTGCATCTTCTACTGCACGACGCTTTTCTCCTTTGCTACCACCTCTCACGGCCTCTACTTCTGTTGCTTTGCGTTGTTTGGAAACCGACTTGTCGAACGCAATGTCGGAGCCCTCCTCACTGAGTGTTAGCCTTGGGTTGCTCTTCTGAGAAGGTGGCGCAAGTGCCTTGGACTTTGGACTCAGGGGTTTGTGCACACGTTGTTTCCCCTTCTTTTCCAAACGAGCACACCCCTCATCATCTAGCATCTCTCTTGCAATGTCTGCAGCTGCATCGAAGTCGCCTTCATGCTGTTGCTCAGCACACATCACGTTTTCGACAACAAAGGTTTCAAGCGACAACGTGTCAAATTGTGTCGTGACTAGCCATCAGGACTGCGTGAATCATCGGGGATACTACGATGTTTGCACTTCATGCATTTGCAAGTAACCTTGGGCGGTAAAGGAACGGCCACAGCCTTGTGGGCAAGGAAATGACTTCGAGGTCTTGTCATCCTTCTTCTTGGGGGGTGGCTTGATAGGGTGGTCGTAATCAATCCCATGCTGCGCATAGAGGTGAACCAAGTGAGCATGTGCCCTATCATAGCCATTCGAATGCAGCATATATTTAACCACCATGACTTTTGGAACCAAACATAACAAGCGATGCCTCCAATCATCACCCGATGACCCTTCTTGAAGCTGCAACACGCGAATATTCTTCCCGTCATGTACTCGAGAAATTCCGACGTATAGGGCATTGTACGTAAGAGCCGGTCGACACTTCTGGTCCACACAGAGGATGATTTTCTCCATCGATCGACATTTAATTCCGTGGTATGTACATCCAAAAGTGAGTCGGAAAGGATGAGCAGAAGTCATGATGGCTGCCTTCCCCTTCTTGTTGCGAACACTCATGTAGCGATGAACGTCGATCTTGCGTGCCATTGGCATCAAAGGAATAAGAACAGTATGCTCATTGCTCCCTTCCATACCATCAGCGGTGGTAGTGCTGTGTGGCACTGCAGCAGTCACACAGAATGTTGGATGTTCCAGGTAAATGACTTGGCCTGGTGCTGCATCACGCATCTCATCACCACGACAGGAGGGCTCGTTCGGACTTAGAAGAAGGGAATGCAACTTAGCTTGAGTACCATTTGACAGCCCCTTCTCCGGACGCAAATTTGCCGTCAACGAGCAAGGTGCGCCCTGGGCAAAGAACACAGTCATGTCCTTGACGGTACCATACAAAAACTCGGACTTTTCACCAAAGCGTCGTTCATACTTATCAGCCATTGGTAACCCCCAAGCCACGACCAGAACACCCGTGCGCTTTGCATATTGTTGCACCATAACCTGGTTGACAGCATGCACCGTTTTTTGATCCGTACTCACAATGGTTGCTTCCTCCCAACCCTCGTCCTTCTCCGCGAAGTCCCTTTGGGTGACCTCCTTCAATCGCGAAAAAAACTTCTTTCGAAAGGCCGTGACAGCCCGAGCATGTTCCGGGTCGGTTGCGCGGTGCGGCTTGGTAAGGCACACTTCGCGAAACAACCCAAAAAGCTTACGCCCCTCCTGATCCACAAGGTCTTGTCCTCCTTGTTGACACTTGACACCCCCATACAAAGGAAGCTGTGCCACAGGTTCAAGTTGAACAAAATCACCCATGAGCAAAATGCACAATCCTCCAAATGGTGCTTCGTAACACTGGGTGATCTCGCGCAAACGTGAATGAATCTCCCTGAACATTCCACAGCCGACCATTGAAACCTCGTCCACCACTAGCACCTTACATCCAAAAAACAAACGTCGCAAGCGGTCCAACGTTGCTCGTTTATTCTCCACATTGGATCGCGCTTCGGCAGCATCGTATACTTTGAGGCCCATGCCATGGTGACAAGTGGAACCATCGTTCAGATTGCTCGCAGCAATACCGGACGGAGCCACGTACTTCACAACATTGTTTCTATATTGTCCGCACAATCGCTTCAAAATTTGACGTGCCATCCAACTTTTCCCGGTTCCTCCACCACCATGCGCGAACAGCAGGGGTGCCACCGGTCTGCAAGACCGGTCTGAGCGTGCATCCAAATGGACGTAATCACTGATGGTTTGTAGGATTGCTTCTTGTGATGGGTCACCCTTGTCAATTGTAGGACTTGCTGCGGCAGGCACAAAGGAAGAAGAATCCCCAAGAGCTTCATCCTCACGCTTGACAGCATCGGCAATGTGTGGCGCATGTGCATAAATGTCATCACCGCTCTCGTATTGTCCGTCGTCATTAAGGTCATGCAAGAAATTGATATCATAGGATGGTGCACTGGTGGTTGCCGGATGGTCCGGAAGAAACCCTCGAAGAGATGCACAAATGCCATCGAACTCTTTTGCATTGTCTTCTTGTTTTTCCTCTGCCTGTGCACGATTTATGGCATCCTGAATATCCTCAACAGCTTCGACAAACCGCGTATTTTGGACGTCCTTTTTAAGGTTGTTCACCTCCTGTGTCTCCTTCTCAAAATCGACTTGCACGTCCCAAGCATGGCGGACTCCCCAAAGCTTGCGATTTCGCTTCCGCACTTGATCGAAAATAGTTTTTTGGAGACGTTCATATTGACCATGACGAATAATCCTCTTCACCATGGCAAATTGGCTGCGGTCCAAATAGTTGGCATGCTCGCTTTGACAATGCGTAGCCCATTCAACATATGCACTCCACGTCACCTTTGGAGGGCATTCAATATCCTAGGGAACAAAAGCACACATCACAAATGTAGCCCAATTCTTTTTGAGCTTGATGCTTCCATCGTCACCGGGATAGACGGGCAGTTTCTTTCCAGCAAAGATGGGGCACCGTGATTGAGATACCAAGTATTGCACATAATCATCCTCGCATAAAATGTGATGCGGATGAAAATCGAAGCTTGCATTTTTCGGACGGCCATGGTCATCTCCTTGTGATGGTGTGGCTCGTGCACGTTGGTGTTCCACCTTAATTAAACAAGCGTATTCCAACGCACACAATCGCCGTAGGCGTGTTCCACGACAAGCGTAATGCAATGCTGGTGATACAGCAATTTGTTGTATGGTGTCACCACTGCCAATCGTGTGGAGTTGGGAGTGACACGGTGCTTCAAGATCCTGTTGCATGGCACTCATGGTCAACTCATTAAGCTCACCACAAACAAACGATGCTTCTAGGGCTTCAAACTCGGCATCGTCAGACGCAACTGACCCTGCCTCGGATTCACCATCTTCTTCATCATTGTCTAATAGCTCTTCGGCCAAACTATCGTCATGAAGCTCATTGGTATTGGCTTCATTGTTGGCAACGACATTTGATTCGTTACTATCGGTGCCATCCTCCTCGTACTCGTCATCGCTGCATGTAGCAGGATCATCTGGGACAAGGCCTTCAACGTGGGAGAACATAGTGGGCAATGCAGCAATGAGCCCCCAAGGATGGAATACGGTAAACTTGTGAGAACAATGCCAAGATGGGTAACCCAAGAGAGATATGGCCGCCATGCGTGCACTGAACTCCACTTTCTTGTCCAATGAATTGATAATGCGCTTGAGGAGGAAGGTTGTTTTGTCCTTCATGTTGCTTGCACCTCTTTCCATTTCTTTGACTTCCCGAGATACCTGCCGAATGGTACTCATTACGTTTGCCACCTGCACCAGATTCTTGCTGCAATACCCAACCAGTTACTTGGCGACCGCAATCAATACATCTTCACCACCGAGATGTTGTACGTTGGTGTTGCTCGCGAATGGATAGGCCATAAGCTTGTTGCCCTCAACAACACGCCCATCTCGCGGATCCGGTCGTTTGAGCCCCCATACAACAAGTAAGCATGCAACGGACTCCTCATGTCGGTCAAATTCGTCTTCCGACTTGTATACCTCAATGGTGTAACCATTTCCGGTTCCTTTGCGCGCAACGAAGAAGTATGGCCGTGTCTCAATGTAGTAGTCCCCCGCCGCACGTGGCAATGCAAATCGACACCCACATTTTCCCCCGGGAGGCTTGCCGCAACTGGGGATCAAACATCGATGAATGTACAAATTGCCAAACACTTCATCGCTAAATTGCTCTATAATTTTGGCTGCTGCACACGGGTCATCGGGTAACTCTCCAAGTAGCTGTTGCTTCTCCAGCATGCGTGGTGCTTTCACTCCTTCTCTAGTGCGGTGTTCCCATGTATCATGCAATTCAGCATCCAACGAAGCACCAATCTGCTGGTCCAATACCGCGGCCACGGCACGAATTAGATCACCGTTCCCCCGCACCATATCCAAATGCCAAGGTGGTATTCCCCCCCAAAACAGCCCGTAAAAATGCAAACTTCCACGACCTTGACACTCATAGCAAGTGCAATGTGCAACACAAGTACCGAATAGGCCTTTCCTGCGCGTACATACAGGACGATCCTTCCACGTTACGCTTGCCGAGGGAAGTCCAAGAAAAACTTCCAAAAATGCGCGCACTTGGCGTTCAAATATGCGTGCCGCAGCCACCGGATTCTTTGCCAAAGATGCGAAACGCTGCGACACACCGGGTAGTGGGACCTGTGCACTAGAGCCTCCAATGGACAAATGAAGGACCAATTGATTATCAATGTCATAGGGAGCCACGGTGTAAAACAACGTTGCCATTCCAAAGAACAACAATAGACTGTTCATCTTGCCCATCACTGCATATCGCTCGGAGGTACTAAAGGGCACGGCAGCATGACAACTTCTCAAAAACGGCAAGAATTGCCTGACAAGCCGTTGTGCTGTAGCTCCGCGTGGATTACCATGTGTCTGTGCCAAATCCTTATCCAATGTCCAACTATTCATTGCCTTCTCAAAGGCTTTGAGTTTTTCCGGATTGGAATACACGGAGTCCGACACGGTGGGTAGCGCAGTGTGCCGAAACTTTTGATTGATTAGTACAAGGCAAAAATCACGATTTTCTGCAATGCGGTTGTCATGTTGTAGCAGTAAATGACGAGTATCATCCACACCAAGGCCATAGCAGCGCGTTATGCCAACCCCAAACATGAAGGGTGTTGGGAATGACAAATGAAGCAAGCGATCATTCGCTGTGAACTCATTCACCCCGCGTGCCTCTCGGCCTACGACAGTGTTTCGCTTATCAGCCAACAGCTCCTTGATGGACCGCAAAACTTGGGTGCAGTCATCTCCATCGCGGCCCACCAAGCTCCCATCAGACAAGATCACGGCATCCAAAACTGCACCTTCCTCTGTACGCTCGGGATTGGCAATGTCAGCACCCGACATCCGTTCGCTAGCCACCACGTCCGGGTGCTCACCAACAGATATGGATTCGAACAAATTGTTCCTGTACTCGGAAACCTCTACGGGCTCGGTCTCATCAATAACAATGTTTGCATACAACGGGTTTACCGCCTTCAACACGCGTAACCACTGCACCAAGGCTTCCCAACGCGGTGGAAAGACCCGTTCAACTTGCTGCCTTGTCTTGGGGTTGCGACGAACAGCATCCAAATCCGTTTGCTTTCCCACAAAAATGACCTTCGTACCCGTTAACGCCTTGACATCAGGTAACCGAGATGCAAGAACCTCAGGTCCCTCATATGGAATGGATATGGTGTGCTCTCGAATACCCCATTGTGAAGCCGCACCACTAGTGGTAGACACAAGCTTCACAGCATTCACGGTGGTTCGAACTCGAGCGAGCATGCGTTCCTCCATGTTCGTCAATGCAGGTAGATCACCCAATCGCCCAAAATGCTTGCCACCCGCAATGGAATGAGGAGGCATGCATGGCCGCTTCTTCTTGCTAAAAAGTTGTCTGTGACAACTTACGCAAATGGGCACAACTTCTTCGTCCACCAACTCTGGAATGAGCCAGAACAATTGGCCACCATGTTCATGTACACAAAAGTACTTGCGAAATTGCGCCGGTGTGTTCCGATACCGAGTGGCGTCATGCGCGCTTGGCTCCAAGAGCTTCACATCCTCCAAACAAACTTCTTTGACTTGATGAAAGTCACGTATACCACAACAACCACAACTTTTTACATCTTCACAACGCCCAACCTTTGCAAACCATTCTCGTGCCAGCGACACCATTTCCTCGGGTGACACCTTTTCATTCTCAATCTCTTTCACAAGTTTTGCCACTAACTCTGCATCAACAAGGTCGTCCTCCTCAAATGGTGTAAAACGATCATGGCCACCTTGCTCCCAGAAGCTTTGGACCGTGAAGGACGTTCCAACCAAGTTGCCCTTGAACTTGTCAGCGCGGGGTTTTTGTTTGCTACACAACAACACATCCTCCTCATCATCCAAATGATATGCTCCACCCTCACGCTCCTTGTGGTTCATCCACAGATAGTTCACGGCCGTGGAAGCGGCACCTACAATCTTCTGTCTTGCATAATTGAGCACACGTGACAAACGGCCTGTTTCTCCTGCACGCTGCTTGTCCTCCTTGCTTCCTGCCTCTCCTGCACGCCGCTTGTCTTCCTTGCTACCTCCTTTGCCCCCAGTCTCTCTTGCACGCCGCTTGTCTTCCTTGCTACCTCCTTTGCCGCCAGTCTCTCTTGCACTTAGGCGGCTCTATACGCACGTAGCACAATTGCCACAGTTCCCAAATGGGCACCACCCCAAAACGGGGGCTGAAAAACCACTTTGAAAAATTGCACAATTGTGCTTTGCAGGGAACACCCCCAAAAACCTGTGAATTATCAAAAATGACTGTGTGTAGGGGGTACAACATGTGCCAGTCAAAATACATGTATCCCCTTCAAATTTGGGCACTGCAGTGTCCATCCAAAGAAAAATCCAATTCTTCCAAATCATCCGCTGCTGCATTTCAAACCACACCGTACAAAGCAACCTAAAAAATGAAGCAAGGAGGACGACAGGCAAACACATGCAAAAATCTGGTTTGCTTTTTGTTACCGCGTCTCCTGACCCAGTCACTGTGATTGTATGCGAAGCGTGACAAACAATGCACCACCAGTGCAGCCAACAAGCAATGGAGGCGCCGCCACTGCAGCCAATGCAATAATAAATGAGGGCAACAATGCCTGCAAAAGAAATGGCGCAAGAGGGGTAGAAAAAAGGCGAGTGGATGAATTTGGGCACTGCAGCGCCCAAAATTACGAAAACATGAAAAAGAGCACCAGCCTCACACCTGTGTGACACAAGACACATGGCAGTGTGCAGTCCGCGCCCAAAACAAAGCAGAAGGTTACACCAAGCTTGCGACCCTATTGTGAAATCGGTTGTAATGTGTTGTTGTTGTTCTCATAGGCGCTTGTACGATGTATTGAAACGGAACCCTCACATTCATGTACCCCGTATGGGCTAAAATTTGACTTTCACTACTTTTGAGCACTGCAGTGCCCAAATTTTTAAAAAGTTGGCAAATTTACCCGCTTCAATTCATTGTGGTGCATAGGTTCCTCGAAGGGCAAGAAAGGCCAACGCTTGTGCTTGCGTTGCGTTGGGTGGCATTCATGGTACCAAATATTTTTTGGCTACGGAGAGACAGACAAACCGACACGCAAGCAGACAAACAGACAGATCGACAGAGAGACAGTCCGATGGACACCCCGACAAACGGACGAACAGATAGACACATACACGGACGGACAGACCGACAGGCAAACAAACAGACAGACAAATAGACAGACATACAGGCAGACAACAGACAGACGGACGGACGACTGGACGGACGGATTGTGGGACAGAGAGACACAAAGAGAGAAACACAAAAGACAAACCGTCAGACAAGACAAGACAGACGGACGGACGGACACATGGACAGACGGAGAGACAGGTACAATGGTTGTCCTCCTACTACCACACGGTTGCTCCCTCATGCATCTGCACAACGTTGCGCACAGAATATTGACCTCCTTCCGCCCAGATTATATCATGCAAATGGGTTTTGAGTTCATTTGCGAGCTGTAGTTCCCAAAATATTACAAACCAACATTTTGAGGTCTCTAATGTACTATGTCGGGTGCCTGCCTCAAAGTCTCACCCCCTGTAGCAACCATTATCGGGTCTTGCCATCAGTTGTGCACGATATGTGCAATGTAATCATCCACGTGATCAAATCCCCCCCTCTAAACTACTGCGCCATTCCATGTTGATGAAATACTCCCCGTATAGGTGTTGCCTTGATCTTCAAAACTTTGGCACACTTATTCTAGTAGGGGCATTGTTGGTTGATGGAGTTTGGTTGTCCGTGTGTAGTGTAATGGTTGATATGATGAACACCCCCACTCTCCAGTGCACCACCGTTGCGCGGTGCTGAGGTACACTCGTGCACAAGTGTTACGCCATTGGTCCAACACTTTCACACGCATTTTTTACTAGGGGCCTTGAAGGTGGATGCGGATTTGGTCGTCTATAGGGTGTCTTCCAACACGGAGTCAATCGTTTTTTCGAGTGTTTCATCACAATTTGTGGTTGTTATTTCTAAAATGGCTGTAGACGGTGCAAGACTCCGCACAGACAACCAAGTTTGTCTCTACCTTCAATGCCCCTGGTAAAAAACGTGTGTGAAAGTGTTGGACCAGTGGCACAACAATTGTATAGAGGTCTGCTTCATCACCGCGCACGGTCGTGCTCTAGAGAGGGGTGGCATTCATCATGTCAACCATTATACTACACACAGACGACCAAATTGCATCGACCGACAATGCCCCTACTAGAATATTGGTGCCAAAGTGTTGAAGATCTAGCACAACACTTATACGGGGTGTACTTCATCACCGTTGAATGGGGAAGAAGAATAGAGGGGGGTATTTGATCATGTGGACGATTACATTGCACATACCTAGCATGAATTGTGGCGAGATCCGGTAATGCTTGCCATAGGGGATCGGACTATGAGGCATGCACTGGACAAGACATTAGAGACCTCAAAATATTGATTTCCTAAATTTTGGTAACTGCAGTGCCCAAATGAACCCAAAGCCCATTTGCATGATCATCTGGGCGGAACGCTGTCAATGTTTTTTGCAAGGTTCTGTATATGCATGATGGAGCAGCATTGTGGTAGCAGCAGGACAGATAGTGTGTCTATCTCTCCGTCCGTCCGCCTATCCATCCGTTCGTCTGTCTTGTTTCGTATGTCTATTTGTCTTCCGTGTGTCTATCTATGTGTCTCTCTGTCTATCCCTCCGTCCGTCCATTTGTCCGTCCGTTGTCTGTCTGTGTGTCTATTTGTTTGTTTTGTTTGTTTGCCCGTCGGTCCGTCCGTCTGTCTATGTGTCCATCTGTCTACCTGTCTGTCCGTCTCTCAGGGTGTCTGTCGGACTGTCTGTATGCCTCTCTGTGTCTATCTGTCTGTTTGTCTGCTTGCCTGTCGGTTTGTTTGTCTCTCCGTAGCCAAAAAATATTTGGTACCATGAATGCCACCCAACGCAACGCAAGCACAGGTGTTGGCCTTTCTTGCCCTTCGAGGAACCTATGCACCACAATGAATTGAAGCGGGTAAATTTGCCAACTTTTTAAAAATTTGGGCACTGCAGTGCTCAAAAGTAGTGAAAGTCAAATTTTAGCCCATACGGGGTACATGAATGTGAGAGTTCCGTTTCAATACATCGTACAAGCGCCTATGAGAACAACAACAACACGTTACGACCCGATTGACAAGAGGGGGGCAAGCGTGGAGTAACTTTGTGCAATGTGGATTCACCTATAGAGACAACTAGACACACACTTTCAATGACCCCCCTAAAAAGTACAACCAGAAGGTTTGGGCACTGCAGTGCCCAAAAATTTCAAATGCTAAGATTCCAAGCCCTGAAGCGGGGGTGTATATGTGCAGCTCCAAGAGCAACAAAAGGCGAGGTTGTTGTATCCGACAATGAAAATCCACGTGGGGCTGGCCGAAAAAATGATATGCTTTTTTTGGGTGCAAAAAACGGATGTTGAAATCGCCATGAATCGTGCCTTTTAGCAACGAAGTCTACGTGCGTATAGAGCCGCCTAAGTTGCACGCCGCTTGTCCTCTTTGCTGCTTCCTTTGCCTCCAATCTCTCCTGCACGCCGCTGGTCCTCTTTGCTACCTCCTTTGCCCCCAATCTCTCCTGCACGCTGCTTGTCTTCCTTGGTTCCAGTCTCTCCTGCACGCCGCTTGTCTTCCTTGCTACCTCCTTTGCCCCCAGTCTCTCCTGCACGCCGCTTGTCTTCCTTGCTACCTCCTTTGCCCCCAGTCTCTCTTGCACGCCGCTTGTCCTCTTTCCTACCTCCTTTGCCCCCAATCTCTCCTGCACGCTGCTTGTCTTCCTTGGTTCCTGTCTCTCCTGCACGCCGCTTGTCTTCCTTGCTACCTCCTTTGCCGCCAATCTCTCCTGCACGCCGCTTGTCTTCCTTGCTACCTCCTTTGCCCCCAGTCTCTCTTGCACGCCGCTTGTCCTCTTTGTTGCCTCCTTTGCCTCCAGTCTCTCCTGCACGCCGCTTGTCCTCTTTCCTACCTCCTTTGCCCCCAATCTCTCCTGCACGCTGCTTGTCTTCCTTGGTTCCTGTCTCTCCTGCACGCCGCTTGTCTTCCTTGCTACCTCCTTTGCCGCCAATCTCTCCTGCACGCCGCTTGTCCTCTTTGCTACCTCCTTTGCCGCCAATCTCTCCAGCACGCCGCTTGTCTTCCTACCGCTCTTGCACGACGCTTGTTTTCCGTACACCTTGCTACGGTAACGTCAATGGCTGCGGGTTCACCGCATTGACTTTCACGTTGATGCCGCGCAAGACTACGTTCATCCTTGTACGAACGCCCACAGGAGCTACACGTGAAGTCTTAATTGTTCTGTGACCCACACGAATGTGCCTCGGGACCACGCTCACAAAAATGACGATACTCCCGGTCAAACGCATGCCCACATCCTCCACACTGCCAACGCATTGCCACACCCCTAGAACGAATTTTGTCAGCATCGTTCACCACATCCCTGTCACTTACAACGCCAAGCCATTCACATTTATACTTTTGCGCGGCCACCAAACACTCAGCCTTTCCAATCTTGCTTGGCCTTCCTTTGCCAGGGCCATTCCCATTCAAAGAATGCATAGTATGGTTCAACGAAGAGGCCACAACAGCCGCCCACCCGACCATGGTAGCCGCCAAAGCAACCGCAAGAATGATCAGTAAAAGCCAGGACATCAAGACAGCTCTCCACCGATGGCGCTGCGTTAATGCTCTGCTCCTTGTTCTCCGTCTACACCGTGGATGCGCAAGCCGTACATGATGGGGAAGGCGCTTTTGCGAATGGCAATGTGCACACCCACAAAAGAAGAAAGCGCCATCGCTTTGCAACCATTCCCTTGTTGTTCCTGGCACGAGGCAACGGAAAGAGCTTCTGCGAGAAGGCTTTCTCCGCCATCGATGCGCACCACAACCACACGCCGGAGTGCAAACAGGGCGACGCCCCCCGTAAATATGAACTTCGGCATAACCTTGGGCACTTGAAACATCCACTGGCCAAAGAAGGACGATGTCTACAATTAGCAGAGGCCAAAGAAGACCTCGTAAGTGACGAAGCACCACATCGGCACTGTAAGTCATATCGTAAATGATGCCGGGACCGCGGTGAAGCGGAAGCCATTGACAAAGCAATAACAAAATCCTCTGTAGAAGAACATGCATGCAATGCAATTGTGACACACAACATACACAAGCCACACAAAACACACAGCAACTACCTTGCAATATTTTGTCACGCAGCAACCTCCCTTATACATACATGCAACCATCATTAACCTACTCTCAATCAATGACAAGAAAATCCTCTGTAGAAGAACATGCATGCAATGCAATTGTGACACACAACATACACAAGCCACACAAAACACACAGCAACTACCTTGCAATATTTTGTCACGCAGCAACCTCCCTTATACATACATGCAACCATCATTAACCTACCCGACGCACAGAAGCAAATATCCGTTGAACAGGGGAACATTGAACACACAATGACACAACACAAGGCAGACTTTTTAACTTTTTTATCTACCTATCACGCACAAAAGCAAATGTTGGAACTCATGCAGTCGAAAATGAATGGGATCGCGGTGAAGCGAAAGCCATTTGCAAACACATAAAGGGGGAGGGGAATACAAAACAAACACTGCAATTCGTGCAATAATGGGATCGCGGTGAAGCGAAAGCCATTTGCAAACTCAAAAGGAGGGAGGGGAAGACAAAACATTCAGTGACATTCATGCAATAATGGGATCGCGGTGAAGCAAAAGCCAATTGCCAATGCAAAAAGGAGGGAGGAGAATACGGAACACACAACCACATGCATGCAACCCTCAATTGCCATCATTAACCTACTGTCAATCAATGACATACATGCAACCATCATTAACCTACCCGACGCACGGAAGCAGATATCTGGTGGTTAGGGGAACACTGAACACACAATGACACAAGGCGGACTTTTGAACTTTTCTATCTACCTATCACGCACAAGAGCAAATGTTGGAACTCATGCAGTCGAAAATGAATGGGATCGCGGTGAAGCGAAAGCCATTTGCAAACACATAAGGGGGGGGGGGTACAAAACAGACAGTGACATTCGTGCGATAATGGGATCGCGGTGAAGTGAAAGCCATTTGCAAACTCAAAAGAAGGGAGGGGGAAACAAAACATGCAGTGACATTCATGCAATTATGGCATCACAGTGAAGCGAAAGCCAGTTCCCAATGCAAAATGAGGGGAGGGGAATACGAAACACACAACCACATGCATGCGACCCTCAATCGCCATCCCGACCAATTGACTTTCCTCCACCCTAGTACGCACAGAAGCAAAGGCACTACCCCACCAGCTCGGTCCCAATATTCAGTCTTGATTAGGGTTAGGGCTAGGGTTGTTGTTGCTGTTAGGGCTTGCAGCCCTCCTGTAGCCCTCCTTCAGGTCAAAACTTTTTCTTGTTGTTTTAACACAAATATGATTTCTCTACAAAATTTTGAGTATTTTGAGTACAAACACATAGTATGAAAAATAAATTTGGCGCCTTCGGCGCCAGACAGTTTTCTCTAGAGACACTTGTTGGTGGCCGACCCAGAACCACTATCTTTCAAAACCCGGGTATCTTTCAAAACCCGGGGGGGGGGGGGGGGGGGGGGGGCTGGGGGGGGTCGCATACAAGGACCGGGCCCGGCCACCCCCCCGTGATGCTATGGAACCAATTAGCCGAAGGGCAGCAGGTTCGGCACCTAAAATTCGCATGCCCCTCTCACTCTCTTCCTGACCTTGTCCTTGGCACCGGAGACTGAACGAGCACTTTGTTCAGATTATGGGGTGCATTGCTGTGCGCTTCATGAGAGATAAAATCAGGAGGGAAATGGAATGAGAAAAATCTTAGCACAATATCACAGATGCATTTCATCCAATACCTGGCTGTTTTCTGGTGAGCTCTGGAGTCCATTTTGTGGCGCCTTCTCCTCGAACTTGGGATTGTTCCTGCCATTCAGAATTGGGTTTCAAGTTAGTGAAACACACAGCCTTGTTACACACACACACACACACACACACACACTCGAGGGAAACAGGTAGCATGTGAAATCACACACAGGGTGCAACAGATCAGCGTGCTTACAGCCCGGCCCATATCCCCATAATGACTTCAGAGGCATCGGCTAGATTAATTGTGCAACAGTAATACATCACTTTACATGGTCCCAGAAGCATTTCTAGACTTTTTTGGCTGCTGTGGTAATGGATTGGTTCGGGCAAATCTGCACATTCACAGCCGTTGTTAAGCAATGCCGTCAGACATAACCAGCAGACATTCTGATGGTGCACCCGCAGACATTCTGCACATTGCAGGGGAAAACGGGAAAATAATGAAGAAACGAGAAGGGTGGCAATGGGGATTTCGGTATCCCTCCTGTACGCCTGTTGTTCTCCTGCTTTCCTTCGTTGTTCCCACGCCCCCCCCCCCCCCCTCTTTTACCCTCAGTTCCCCTCACTAATGACCTAATGACAGTGTCTCTCCAGTCTGTGATGCACCTTTGATTACATCTTGGGACAGTATGCAACCACAATTTCCGATTTGCCTTGGACAAGCATTCTGCTGGGGCACCGAAGGCAAGTTGTAAGCCAAGCGTCCAGAGTAGATAGAGACTGTTGTGGACCAGTGGACCATACAGAACATACACGAAGTCCTCACATGACATGCGGTCGGATCGTCTGGAGCATCTTGTGAGACTGGGTCGTGCATTATCATACGTCATGTATGGCATCAACCTTGCAGTGTACACTCTTGCAGGTGCAGCCATCCCCGAGGCTGGATAGCAGGGCTTTCTTGGGCTGAATGAGTATCAACAACAGTTGGAATGTAATGAAGCTTGTCTACTTGATGATTGACAGCCAAACAAGGTTCCAGCCATTTGCCCCTTGGGCACATTTACCAAATCATAGCTGAGAAGATGCAGACCTGGGTCTTGATGAAACGCATGACTTGAGAATGAGGCTTAGTGAGATACAGACAGCGCACAGGGCTACTTTCCGTGAACCACACCTGGTGTGTGACGGAGTATTGTCATGTGCAGGACTGCTCTTCTTTTCAACAGTCCCTGGGAGACTCTTTGGCAATGGGCCATCGCAGCGCTCCTGCTCCGCTCCAAAGCCCAGTGCCTCCTGCAGCGATTGCATGTACCTGCACACATGGCACAGAAAGAATAAGGCTATTCTAGTCCGGGGGTTCTCTGCATCACACATATTGTACACTGCCCTATGCACCAGCACATATCTGTCCGAAGCCTCCAGGCAGCAACTGTCCACAGCCAGGAGATTGCTGAACAACAAGGAGGAGGGGACCAGTGCAAAATTCGACCCCAGCTCCTTAAACCTGAGCCACCCCTGCGACCAACGCACCTACCCAGCTGCGCAAATGGGTATATAATCCACAGGGGGTCATAAAGGGAAGCCAAGCATCAAGTACGAGCAAATTTTAGGGTCGAGATCGACATTTTTTTTGGATAGCAGACAAACAGTGTGGCTGGTGCCTCCGGAACCTCCCTTATCAAATCCGTCCACCAGGGGCCTGAGGCAGCAGGTTACTGCATGCAACTGGGTTCTTTGTGTTTTTTGGGGAGGCAGGATGAACTCCCACGACCGCAAAAATGCACGCTATCCTCCATCATCAGGGGTTGTTCTGCAAAAGCTGGATACTGTACAACTGGTGTCCAGTGCAATGTTTTTTATGCGACCACTTGCTGGTTGAGGTGTGTGTGGGGAGGGGGAATACTAGGGATGCCAGGACTCTCTCGACTCTCACCAACTACGGTCCTGCACTCGGTGGGAGGTTGAGGTGAGAGTGGAATGTTTGTCCCACCGCTCATGATTGCAGCCTTCTGCCCCATGGCATTTGCCCCTGCCAAACTGTGATCCTTCACATTCAGTCACAGCGCACAGAGTTTCCTGGGCAGTGCAGCACATTATGTTCCCGGTACGCTCCCGTGGAAAAATAGGAGAAAGGGGGGGAAAGGGGGGGGGGGGGGATGGGGGTTGCACAGAGTCATACAACCAGTCCCCACTGTCCAGGGATGGCATTGGTGCCTGGTGCCTGGTGCCTGTCTTCTTGCGAACAATTGCTGCGTATATCATTACCCACCAGGGACTCATTGTCACCAACCTTTGAGACGAAAGGCGACAACACAGCAATTGGGTCCATTGGTTTCTGTCCACAGAACTAGTGCAAGCTGCCATTGCAGAGCAGCATGAAGAGGGTCCAGTCACATACCCTACACGGCTTGCTCATCTGGAGGCAACTAAAACCATAGTTTCCATGACCCCATGCTTCCCATCACTGTGGACAGCTCAGCAGCAGATACTGAATTCTGGTCATTGTCCTTAATGGACTTCATGAGACCTAAAAAACACCCTCAGAGGTGTGAACATAGTGTACAAAAAAAATAACTTGCTTAGTCTAAAGAGCACGAGAGTAGGGACGAAGGGGAAGAAGGTGGTTGAGCGGGAACCAATGAATATTGGACACACTGCACCAAAAAACACAGTGCACAACATATTAGTTGCCATAGCATTAGGGAAATGGAACCTTATAGACCTCAAAAAGTGGAGATTGCACCCAGCGAGCGGTGTTCAAAATCTCTTGAACGTGCCTCACAAAGGCCCTTGTGCCTTTGCCAACAAGGCCCTGGAATAGCGTGCACAACCCAAGGAGCGTGTGGACGGTTGTGATGCTATTGTGTCTCCCAACCCCATTGGTGGCGGCGTTTGTTTTTCTTGAGCAGCGATTGTTCCACAGGGGTCCACTGGTTTTTTTTTTCGGGCTGTTTTTGAACCCTCCCTACATGTGTAGTACAAGGCATCCCCGTCATCGCGAAGCCCTTGGGATTCCGATGCCTCGATGGTTATATTTGTGGCTATCAATACCTAGGTTTGCTACAGCAATTGTTGCAAACAAATCCTAATGCAGTGTGTATGTCTGCCCCAATCACCAATATTAGGAGAACTTTCACTGTTAAAAGTGAAACCCTGTCCCATCCCCCTAGTCTATCGGGATTTGACAAATATTTGTGCATGTGTGCATGTGTATTGATGGTGCCTTTGTTCGTTGTTGCTTGCTGCCCATGCCTTTTGATGTCTACAGGGGTAAGCTGTGGTCTGCAAACCATGGGCACAAGCCGATACTAAGACTACACTGCTTAGGGGGTAGAAAGTGTGTGGGTCCCATTGACCATGTTGGTCATAGCCAAGGTACACTTAAACAATATGAAATCTTAGCGTCTTAGAAGGGCTTTTTTAGAAAGTCAAACGACACCTCGTTTTTGATTAGAGGCCAACAGTGAAAGTTTTTGCCTTTTTTCTAAGGCCCCGTCGACCTGGGATGTCAGGTTTGCACCCCGAAGACTTTGCCCACATTTGGGCCCCCAACATAGCAGGCGTTGTGTAACCACTTTGATTTCCTCCCTGTTTTCGGTTTGCACACGAGCAAACGCTCCTGTCCCCACCACAACTCGCACCACACGTTTTGGATGTTTCACCCCCTCCAAAGGATGGTGGGCATTTTTCCTACTGAGATTCAACCCCACATGAAACTTTCACCTAGCACACCCCACTCCCTGAAGGGATAGAGGCATAGATTAGTGACCGCCACATTTGTGCATCTTGGGATATGGTGGTTTGGTGCGTGGGCAACGTCCCTGGGCCAAGGGCTGAGGGTAAGGCTGAAGGTCTGAAGAACTGTTTAGGCACAAAGATAGTGTTTCACCGTGTACGCATTGCCAAACACGACACGAAAATGACAAGGAAAAAGGAAACTGAAGCCCAAGAAAGCAGCCAAAAAAAGGATATATTCCTATACCTGTTGGACAAAAACTGTGGCGCAAGTAAACCATTGAGCATCAAAGCACGGAACACGTAATATAAAAAGGAGGTGTGTTTTGACATGCAATGCTCACAGACAGCACATTGGACTAATGGTTCACTTTTCAAGGTGAAGCTGCAATCGAATTAGTGCACGAAAGAAATTGCCAGCCAAAGGGTGCAAGTGGTGGGTAACAGTACAAACGGAACTCGCAACATGTGCACACACGAAACCACAAACAAGGAAGAGACGTTGACCTACAGCTTCTTGTTGCACGTCATGCGCAACGCATTCTTCACCTGGGCCAATGAGGGAACAATAATTGCTGCTAGCTTTCCTTCTGCTTCAATCCTAAAGCACACTGCACCCCGGGTGTCAGCTTGCTGCCTATGGCTTCTTGCTGTGTGTCATGCGCAACGCATTCTCCGGCGGAGCCAATGACGGAACATTGACTGCTACTAGCTTTCTCTTCCGCTTCAATCCTCAAGCAACCTGCCCCCCGGTTGGTGGCGGCACCAATATGGGCAGCGATGGCTTGTTGCTACTTCTGATTGATGCTTTATGTGTCAACCTTGCCATCCAAATCCGTTGGATTCAGTGTGGTCTGCTGCCAGCTGCCGGTTTGCCTCCTAATTTGGGCTTTGCCTTCTTACCATTGGTTTGTTTCGCCGGGGTTGGTGTGGCAGACGGTTTGTTGGACACAACACTTAAGGAAGGCTTTAGGGCAGCAGGAGGCAGTGGGGCCTCCGATCTACGCGTAGCAGCAACAGACGAGGCAAAGGCACCCGTCACAGCCCGTCACAACATGGGCGGAAATGTGTCTGTGCGCGCCAGGCAGGGTCGCGCGGTTGACTAACGAATCTGATTGCCTTCAGCGATCCCCTTTTGGGTGTTTGTGGTTACTTGGCCACCATGTACATAAATACCGGTGCCGGTTACCTGGGTTCCGTGCGTAGGCAAGCACTGAATTGGGAGATCCTGTTGTACATAGCCTAACCTTCCGAAAATGGTTGACATATGTGCATAGTGCTGACACCTCGGACTTCGGCTCGCCATGAACGCGCTTTTTACCGTATTTTGGGTGTGTGTTGCTTGGTATAGATTCTCTGTGAGGTGGACTTGCCAAAGCCAATAGAATCTCCTCCGTTGTTAGATCAAAGCTAGGTAGGCGTATATAGGGGAAAACGCCACATACCCCCCCATGGGCCCTTTTGGGCCTATGGGCGTACCCTAGGCCAAGGGGTTGAATTGTTAGTTTAACCCCTTGTAAAATCATTATATTGTCCAATGAACGCATCCTCCAATGAGCTTTTGGTTCGGACCCCCCCAAGACCCCCCAATTTGAAACCCACTTTTTGGAGCTTTTGAGGGAGGCGGGGGGGGGGGTCAACAACGTCGAAAAAAGCCCCCCCCCCCTCTTTTTGGGTCAAAAATCATTAATCTTTTGGTTTTTTAATATTTTGAGCCCAAAAAGTGTTTCCGGGTCCCGACTCCGTGGGGTTGGTATGGGGCGGAGTGGGACGAGTGCAGCTTATGCACTTCTCAGCCATTTTTGCCATGTTGGTGGTTTTGGCGACCATGGTGACCCTGTGGTACCCACTCTGAGGGGTGTTGGTGGGGATTTTGCGACATTATATGCCTACTGAATACGAAGGGACATTTTTTGCAGTCTCTAGCCTTGCCAAGGGCCGGTCAAAACCCGTGCAAAAGGCGCAAAATGAGTGTTTTCGCCAATAATGGCTTGCATCAATGAACTTGTCGGTGCACAACCTGCTTATGCACTTTTTCACCTTGGGCATGCGGGTTTTCACCTTGGGCGGCTCAAAAATCGAAGTTTTCGAAACTTATATATTTTTATTGTGATCACCTAAAATGACCATCCAAGGTATGTAAAGCATGTTTTAGGCAGTATTTGCATGTTTGTCACCTTATTTGGGTATTGCGAGGATGGGTACACAACCTGCTTTTGCACTTTGTCACACCCTGCGCAGCTGAAAAAATTGGACTTTTCAAAACTTATTCTTTTGATACCGTGATCACCTAAAATCATCTCGCAGAGGTTGTTAGATCAAAGCGAGGCAGGCCCGTATATAGGGGGAAACGCCACATACCCCCCTTGTTGGGCCTTTTTGGGCCTATTCCCGTACGCTACGTCAAAGGGTTGAATTGTTAGTTTCACCCCTTGTAAAATCATTATTTTGTCGAATAAACGCATCCCCCAATGAGTTGTTTGTCCGTACCCCCCCCCCCAACCCCTCCGCACTTGAAACCGATTTTGGGGAAGATTTGAAGGGGGGGGTTCAACAATGTCGAAAACATTGACCCCCCCCTTTTTTGCTTCGAAAATCATGAATCTTCTGCTTTTTTTCGATTTTGAGCGGAAAAGGTGTTTGTATGGGATTTGTATGGGGTTTGTATGGGATAGAGTGGGACGACTGCAGTTTATGCACTTTTTAGCCATTTTTGCTATGTTGGTGGTTTTGGCGACCTCGGTAACCCCGTGCTACCCACTCTAAGTGGTGTGAGTGGGGATGTTGTGACAACATATGCGTACTAGGATATCAAAAGACGTTTTTTGCAGTCTTCAGTTTTACTGACGGCCGTTCAAACCCGTGGCAAAGACGTAAAATGATTGTTTCAACCAATAATGACTTTTCTGGGTGCACCACCTGCTTATGCAGTTTTTCACCTTATGCAGTTTTTCACCTTGGATAGCTCCAAAATCAAAGTTGTTGAAACTTACTTTTTTTATATCAGGAGCACCTAAAATGGCCATCAAGCATGTTTTAGGCCGTATTCATGAGTTTTTCATCCTACTTGGGTTTTGGGCGCGCGGGGGGGGGGGGGGGGGTGACTCCGAAAGAATTGTTGCACAACCTGCTTATGAAGGGTTAGGGTTAGGTTTTCACCTTGGGCAGCTCAAAAATGTAAGTTTTCCAAACTTTCTTTGTGATATTGCGATCACCTAAAATTACCATCCAAGGTATATAAAACACTTTTTAGGCCGTATCCATGCGTTTTTGACCCTATCTGGGCATTGGATGCGGGGGGGGGGGGGGGGGTCCAACGGGATTGGTACACAAATTGCTCAGGCAATTTTCCACCTTGTACAACTTAAAAATCGAAGTTTCCGAAACTTACTTTTGCGGTACCGTGATAATCTAAAATTACCATCCAGGCTATGTAAAGCATGTTTCAAGTTGTATTCATGTGTTCAAGTTGTATTCATGTGTTTTTCACCCCAATTTGGGCATCGGGTCCGCGCGGGGGGGGGGGGGGGGGTCCAACGGGATTGGCACACAACCGGCTCATGCAGATTTTCACCTTGGGCAGCTCAAAACTCGAAGTTTTCGAAACTCATTTTTTTGTTACTCTCATCCCGTAAAATTATCATCCAAGCTATGTAAAGCATGTTTCAAGTTGTATTCATGTGTTTTCCACCCTATTTCCAATTAGGTGCCGGGGGGGGGGGGGTGGGAGTGGTCACCATGGGCAGCCAAAAAATCGAAGTTTTTGAAACTCATGGTTTTGATACCATGATCACCTAACATGACCATCCAAGGTATGTAAAGCAAGATTGGGTGGACATAGCTGGGAGCATGAGAGGGGAACACGAGGAGGAGAAGCACCAGCAGCACCATTTGCTGAGCCTCCTGTGCCGCAGTGGTGACCTGTACGACTGGGCAGTTTGGCGCAAAGAGGGGACGGGCGCCAGTGGCGCCGTCCATTGGACCCCCTGCACTCGTCGGAGTCGGTGCTCGCTACTTGTTGTGCTGAATGCGTGCACACAGGGGACGGGGAAAGGTACGGGACGGGCGCTAAAAGAGGGAAGAGGCGCGGCACGAGAGCAGGAACAGGGCGGCAGGGTCACGGAGGGAACTAACGAGCCGAAGGCACGGTCAGGGCAACAGGGAGGGAAGGGTAACCAGGAATTGTCCTTCTCAATACTGTGCAAAGGGCAACAAGGGCGGCAAGGTGGCGAGGGCAGGGAGCGGTACTGCCCGTGGCAAGGAGAGCACAAACGAGAGGGGCAACGGGAGGGGAACATTGACTGCTGTGCTCAGTGTTGTACTTATTGAGTGCCATGCACACATGACAAGCGTATGCACTGTGCAATATGCGGTGCCGTCTGCTGCACCTTCTGCGGCGCCATCATGATTGTGCCTTGTCCCCCTGTGGGCACCGGTATAGTGTTGGGAGCGAGAGGAATCGCGGAGGGGACCAGCACCAGCAGCGCCATGCGTTGGGCCCCCTGCGTTAGTGACTACACAGACTAACTAGATGGCGGACGGTGAATGCGCGCAGAGGGGACGGGCACTAACGGCGCCATCCGCTAAGCCCCCTGCGGCAGTGATTATGCAGCCCAATTAGGTGGCCAAGGGATGCAAATAAATACCCCGCCCTCCTCCCCGCGTCGTTGCCATGGAACATCAGGGGCCTCCAAAGCGCTCACGGGTGGCAGTGGCCCGGGGGGCGAGAGCATACAGCCGCTTTGCATCCGCCACTTCCGAATGGCTAATACCAAGGCACCGGTATCAGAATGTTCGGAAGTGGAGACACAGGCACAAGGGAGAGAGGATAGGACGCCCCACCCCCCCAAGGCCGTAAGGTGCCAAAACAAGGGGCGTTTCCTCGACGGATGGGTTGGATGGCGCAAAAAGCCTTCGAGGCGTACGGCAAGTGCTCCCCAATGCCCGCACCTCTTCATCTTCCGTCTCCACCCGGGTGCAGACCTCCTCCAATAAGTACGGACACAGGAGGGAGCAGGCAAGGGTCAGTGATGTCAACAACAAGGCGAGGCAACTACTGCCTTGGGTGTATCGGAGATCCATCCTGTCACAACCTCTTACCCTAACTTGCCCTCATCCCCCCTTGCTTCGCTACTTGTTCGCTAATTGTCGTGTGGGCGGGAAGGTAGGACACACGACACCTGTGGACCCCCTACACCCCTCCCCAAAGCCCCCCCCCCCCCCCCCCCTAAAGAAAAGAAAAACCCCGAGACAACCAACCAAGCGGACATGAACATGTGTCGGGCAAAAGCACGCCCAAAAGTGCCAGCCACCAAGGGGTTCGGGGGGCGGCCGGGATTGTTGAGGAGTGGCGGCGTAACACCATCGCGGGATAATTGTCCTTCCCATTGCATCACTCCCTTCATGTCCTTTCTCCACGCCCTAACCTGCCCTCATCCCTACGTGCTTCGGTAATTGCTTGCTGGTTGTCGGTTGTGTGGGCGTAAAAGTAGGACACGAGACACCCGCAGCCCCCCCTCCCTACCCCCCAAAAAAATGCTCACCGGCGACCCAGCAGCAAACATCACGCCGAGCAAAAGCACGTCAAAAGGTACCGGCCCCTAGGAGACAACGGAGGGCCGAGCACAACAGGGGCCGGCAAGCGGACGGAGGTAGGACCACGGGCCAAGGAGGGGCGGGGCAACAAACAGGCGAGAAAAATGTTGTGCTTATTGCTTCGCCACCTGCTCATAATATCTCCTAACCCTCACTTGCCCTAATCCCTACTTGCTCCGCAACATGCACCCAAGTAGCAGTGCACGACGATGGCACGGGGCGCCAAGGACAGCAAGATGTTGGGCGGAACGACACAACAGAGCCCCCCCCCCCCCCCCCTATAGGAGCAGGGGATGGGGGGGGCGGCGGGGAGAGGCAGACCACACACCAGCCAGAGGACGAGCCCCCAACCCCCATCGGGGGACGCTGGCACAGAACTTGACCTACGGGGTTAGCCCCCCCCCGTGGTGACCGTATCAGCCCCGCGGCAGCAATAAGGCGGGATACACCAGAGACTGTAGGCCAGCGGCCCAGGGTGCCACAAGCGCAGGGGGATGGCCGTAGTGCGGTTTGTGTCCTGTGAGGGGCTGCGGGTAGGGCACACTTTTTATCGGGACGAGCAAGCGACACACCGGCCCCACAGGGGCTCCTCCAGTGACCCACGGTGTACCGGGCCCCGGTGTGAGGTAACACATGGTGCTGGGACGCACAGCATAGAAGGTAAAAAATGGCAGGAAAATGCTGAGCATATTGCTCAGGATATTTGGGGATGCTCAGCATTCATGCTCAGCAAATGGGACTCATATTGCAGGGTTGATCTCGGAAGTCCCAGCCAAAATTTCTTCCGAGCTCCCCCGGCACGGTCGGCTGGGAAGCCCATGGAACATTCCTACCGATATCGGTTGCGTTTTGGGGGGCCGATCTGGCTGCCAAAACTTCCGAGCATCTTTCCGAGGGATTTCAAAAACTTCCAAGCGTTTTTCCATCGGTTTTTTGTACGATGAACTACACCGTTCTTGGTTCCCAAATCCCACACCTCAGCAAAGAAACACACAAAAAGGCAAGCATGACGGTTCACTTAACACCTCCACTGCTACCGGAATCCACTGAGATTAGACACCCTGCCCCATTGTTAGAGGGTGGGGGAGGGTGGGGGAGGGTTGGGAGAGGGTTGGGAGAGAGTGGGAGAGGGTTGGGAGAGGGTGGGAGAGGGTTGGGAGACGGTTGAGAGAGGGTTGGGAGAGGGTGGGAGACGGTTGGGAGAGGGTTGGGAGAGGGTGGGAGAGGGTTGGGAGAGGGTGGGAGAGGGTTGGGAGAGGGTGGGAGAGGGTTGGGAGAGGGTGGGAGAGGATTGGGAGAACGGTGGGAGAGGGTTGGGAGAGGGTGGGAGAGGGTTGGGAGAGGGTGGGAGAGAGTGGGGGAGGGTTGGGAGAGGGTTGGGAGAGAGTGGGAGAGGGTTGGGAGAGGGTGGGAGAGGGTTGGGGAGACGGTGAGAGAGGGGATTCTCGTGTTGGTGAAGGGTGGGAGAGGGTGGGAGAGGGTGGGAGAGGGGTGGGAGAGGGGTGGGAGAGGTTCAGGTTCGGGTTCAGGAACCTGCCGAGTCCTTCACCCCAAAAAGCCGGAGGGTGACCCAGAAACCGAGGGGCTCCCAACCGCCACAAGGAGGCCTACACGGTCCCCGCCTGGAAAGGTCGAAGCGGGCAGCCCGTGGCGGCACCCCGAGCCACCGGGGGCCGACACTTGCCGAGTTTCGGGGGGGGGGTCCGCATGTGGTGTGGGCGGGGGCGCGAGGGCTGTAGGGGGCTCACGTGCGCAGGGGCGTCAGTGTGCCGCCGGCGTCGGCCTAGACGGTGTCGGTGAGGGTGCTGCCGGCAAGGCACAACGGGGTCCGCGAAGTGCCGCCGCTTCACGCCTTGCCCCAACAGGGGCGCAGACTGGGGCTGCGCAGGGGCGCAGACTGGGGCTGCGCAGGGGCGCAGGCTGGGGCTGCGCAGGGGCGCAGACTGGGGCTGCGCAGGGGCGCAGACTGGGGCTGCGCAGGGGCGCAGACTGGGGCTGCGCAGGGGCGCAGACTGGGGCTGCGCAGGGGCGCAGACTGGGGCTGCGCATGGGCGCTGACTGGGGCTGCGCATGAGCGCAGGCTGGGGCTGCGCAGGGGCGCAGACTGGGGCTGCGCAGGGGCGCAGACTGGGGCTGCGCAGGGGCGCCGACTGGGGCTGCGCAGGGGCGCAGACTGGGGCTGCGCAGGGGCGCAGACTGGGGCTGCGCATGAGCGCAGGCTGGGGCTGCGCAGGGGCGCAGACTGGGGCTGCGCAGGGGCGCAGACTGGGGCTGCGCATGTGCGCAGACTGGGGCTGCGCAGGGGCGCAGGCTGGGGCTGCGCAGGGGCGCAGACTGGGGCTGCGCAGGGGCGCAGACTGGGGCTGCGCAGGGGCGCAGACTGGGGCTGCGCAGGGGCGCAGACTGGGGCTGCGCACGGGCGCAGTCTGCGCAGTGGCGCAGACTGAGGCTGTGCACGGGCGCAGACTGGGGCTGCGCAGGGGCGCAGACTGGGGCTGCGCAGGCGCGCAGACTGGGGCTGCGCAGGAGCGCAGACTGGGGCTGCGCAGGGGCGCTGACTGGGGCTGCGCACGGGCGCAGACTGGTGCTGCGCATGGGCGCAGACTGGGGCTGCGCATGAGCGCAGGCTGGGGCTGCGCAGGGGCGCAGACTGGGGCTGCGCAGGGGCGCAGACTGGGGCTGCGCATGCGCGCAGACTGGGGCTGCGCAGGGGCGCAGACTGGGGCTGCGCAGGGGCGCAGACTGGGGCTGCGCATGAGCGCAGGCTGGGGCTGCGCAGGGGCGTGGACTGGGGCTGCGCATGTGCGCAGTCTGGGGCTGCGCAGGGGCGCAGGCTGGGGCTGCGCAGGGGCGCAGACTGGGGCTGCGCAGGGGCGCAGACTGGGGCTGCGCATGGGCGCAGACTGGGGCTGCGCATGGGCGCAGACTGGGGGTGCGCACGGGCGCAGACTGGGGCTGCGCATGAGCGCAGGCTGGGGCTGCGCATGAGCCCAGACTGGGGCTGCGCACGGGCGCAGACTGGGGCTGCGCAGGGGCGCAGACTGGGGTTGCGCAGGGGCGCAGACTGGGGCTGCGCAGGGGCGCAGACTGGGGCTGCGCATGGGCGCAGACTGGGGCTGCGCAGGGGCGCAGACTGGGGCTGCGTAGGGGCGCAGACTGGGGCTGCGCATGTGCGCAGACTGGGGCTGCGCAGGGGCGCAGACTGGGGCTGCGAAGGGGCGCAGACTGGGGCTGCGCACGGGCGCAGTCTGCGCAGTGGCGCAGACTGGGGCTGCGCAGGGGCGCAGACTGGGGCTGCGCAGGGGCGCAGACTGGGGCTGCGCAGGGGCGCACACCGGGGCTGGACAGGGGCGCAGACTGGGGCTGCGCATGTGCGCAGACTGGGGCTGCGCAGGGGCTCTGACTGGGGCTGCGCAGGGGCGCAGACTGGGGCTGCGCAGGGGCGCAGACTGGGGCTGAGCAGGGGCGCGGACTGGGGCTGTGCAGGGGTGTAGACTGGGGCTGCGCAGGCGCGCAGACCGGGGCTGCGCAGGAGCGCAGACTGGGGCTGCGCAAGGGCGCAGACTGGGGCTGCGCAGGGGCGCAGACTGGGGCTGCGCATGGGCGCAGACTGGGGCTGCGCATGGGCGCAGACTGGGGCTGCGCATGCGTGCAGACTGGGGCTGCGCAGGGGCGCAGACTGGGGCCGTGCAGGGGCGCAGACTGGGGCTGCGCATGAGCGCAGGCTGGGGCTGCGCAGGGGCGCAGACTGGGGCTG
The DNA here is from genome assembly GCA_964036045.1 of Eutreptiella sp. 'Long Island Sound 2002'. NCBI lineage: Eukaryota > Euglenozoa > Euglenophyceae > Eutreptiales > Eutreptiaceae > Eutreptiella > Eutreptiella sp. 'Long Island Sound 2002'. Next base: position 158,332,024 of record OZ038379.1, read on the forward strand.
CGCAGGGGCGCAGACTGGGGCTGCGCAGGGGCGCAGACTGGGGCTGCGCAGGGGCGCAGGCTGGGGCTGCGCAGGGGCGCAGACTGGGGCTGCGCAGGGGCGCAGACTGGGGCTGCGCAGGGGCGCAGACTGGGGCTACGCAGGGGCGCAGACTGGGGCTGCGCATGAGCGCAGGCTGGGGCTGCGCAGGGGCGCAGACTGGGGCTGCGCAGGGGCGCAGACTGGGGCTGCGCAGGGGCGCAGACTGGGGCTGCGCATGTGCGCAGACTGGGGCTGCGCAGGGGCGCAGGCTGGGGCTGCGCAGGGGCGCAAACTGGGGCTGCGCAGGGGCGCAGACTGGGGCTGCGCAGGAGCGCAGACTGGGGCTGCGCAGGGGCGCAGACTGGGGCTGCGCAGGGGCGCAGACTGGGGCTGCGCAGGGGCGCAGACTGGGGCTACGCAGGGGCGCAGACTGGGGCTGCGCAGGGGCGCAGACTGGGGCTGCGCAGGGGCGCTGACTGGGGCTGCGCAGGGGCGCAGACTGGGGCTGCGCAGGGGCGCAGACTGGGGCTGCGCATGTGCGCAGACTGGGGCTGCGCAGGGGCGCAGGCTGGGGCTGCGCAGGGGCGCTGACTGGGGCTGTGCAGGGGCGCAGACTGGGGCTGCGCAGGGGCGCAGACTGGGGCTGCGCAGGGGCGCAGACTGGGGCTGCGCACGGGCGCAGACTGGGGCTGCGCAGGGGCGCAGACTGGGGCTGCGCAGGAGCGCAGACTGGGGCTGCGCAGGGGCGCTGACTGGGGCTGCGCACGGGCGCAGACTGGTGCCGCGCATGGGCGCAGACTGGGGCTGCGCATGAGCGCAGGCTGGGGCTGCGCAGGGGCGCAGACTGGGGCTGCGCAGGGGCGCAGACTGGGGCTGCGCATGCGCGCAGACTGGGGCTGCGCAGGGGCGCAGACTGGGGCTGCGCAGGGGCGCAGACTGGGGCTGCGCATGAGCGCAGGCTGGGGCTGCGCAGGGGCGCAGACTGGGGCTGCGCATGTGCGCGGTCTGGGGCTGCGCAGGGGCGCAGGCTGGGGCTGCGCAGGGGCGCAGACTGGGGCTGCGCAGGGGCGCAGACTGGGGCTGCGCATGGGCGCAGACTGGGGCTGCGCATGGGCGCAGACTGGGGCTGCGCAGGGGCGCAGACTGGGGCTGCGCAGGGGCGCAGACTGGGGCTGCGCACGGGCGCAGACTGGGGCTGCGCATGAGCGCAGGCTGGGGCTGCGCATGAGCGCAGACTGGGGCTGCGCACGGGCGCAGACTGGGGCTGCGCAGGGGCGCAGACTGGGGTTGCGCAGGGGCGCAGACTGGGGCTGCGCAGGGGCGCAGACTGGGGCTGCGCATGGGCGCTGACTGGGGCTGCGCAGGGGCGCAGACTGGGGCTGCGTAGGGGCGCAGACTGGGGCTGCGCATGTGCGCAGACTGGGGCTGCGCAGGGGCGCAGACTGGGGCTGCGAAGGGGCGCAGACTGGGGCTGCGCACGGGCGCAGTCTGCGCAGTGGCGCAGACTGGGGCTGCGCAGGGGCGCAGACTGGGGCTGCGCAGGGGCGCAGACTGGGGCTGCGCAGGGGCGCACACCGGGGCTGGACAGGGGCGCAGACTGGGGCTGCGCATGTGCGCAGACTGGGGCTGCGCAGGGGCTCTGACTGGGGCTGCGCAGGGGCGCAGACTGGGGCTGCGCAGGGGCGCAGACTGGGGCTGAGCAGGGGCGCGGACTGGGGCTGTGCAGGGGTGTAGACTGGGGCTGCGCAGGCGCGCAGACTGGGGCTGCGCAGGAGCGCAAGCTGGGGCTGCGCATGGGCGCAGACTGGGGCTGCGCATGGGCGCAGACTGGGGCTGCGCATGGGCGCAGACTGGGGCTGCGCAGGGGCGCAGACTGGGGCTGCGCATGGGCGCAGACTGGGGCTGCGCATGGGCGCAGACTGGGGCTGCGCATGCGTGCAGACTGGGGCTGCGCAGGGGCGCAGACTGGGGCTGCGCAGGGGCGCAGACTGGGGCTGCGCATGAGCGCAGGCTGGGGCTGCGCAGGGGCGCAGACTGGGGCTGCGCAGGGGCGCAGACTGGGGCTGCGCAGGGGCGCAGACTGGGGCTGCGCATGTGCGCAGACTGGGGCTGCGCAGGGGCGCAGGCTGGGGCTGCGCAGGGGCGCAGACTGGGGCTGCGCAGGAGCGCAGACTGGGGCTGCGCAGGGGCGCAGACTGGGGCTGCGCAGGGGCGCAGACTGGGGCTGCGCAGGGGCGCAGACTGGGGCTACGCAGGGGCGCAGACTGGGGCTGCGCAGGGGCGCAGACTGGGGCTGCGCAGGGGCGCAGACTGGGGCCACGCAGGGGCGCAGACTGGGGCTGCGCAGGGGCGCAGACTGGGGCTGCGCATGAGCACAGACTGGGGCTGCCCAGGGGCACAGACTGGGGCTGCCCAGGGGCGCAGACTGGGGCTGCGCAGGGGCGCAGACTGGGGCTGCGCGAGGGCGCAGACTGGGGCTGCGCACGGGCGCAGACTGGGGCTGCGTACGGGCGCAGACTGGGGCTACGCAGGGGCGCAGACTGGGGTTACGCAGGGGCGCAGACTGGGGCTGCGCAGGGGCGCAGGCTGGGGCTGCGCAGGGGCGCAGACTGGGGCTGCGCAGGGGCGCAGACTGGGGCTGCACAGGGGCGCAGACTGGGGCTGCGCAGGGGCGCAGGCCGGGGCTGCGCAGGGGCGCAGACTGGGGCTGCGCAGGGGCGCGGACTGGGGCTGTGCAGGGGCGCAGACTGGGGCTGCGCAGGCGCGCAGACTGGGGCTGCGCAGGGGCGCAGACTGGGGCTGCGCAGGGGCGCAGACTGGGGCTGTGCAGGGGTGCAGACTGGGGTTGCGCATGCGTGCAGACTGGGGCTGCGCAGGGGCGCACGTGGGGCTGCGCAGGGGCGCAGACTGGGGCTGCGCATGAGCGCAGGCTGGGGCTGCGCAGGGGCGCAGACTGGGGCTGCGCATGTGCGCAGACTGGGGCTGCGCAGGAGCGCAGACTGGGGCTGCGCAGGGGCGCAGACTGGGGCTGCGCATGAGCGCAGGCTGGGGCTGCGCAGGGGCGCAGACTGGGGCTGCGCAGGGGCGCAGACTGGGGCTGCGCAGGGGCGCAGACTGGGCCTGCCCAGGGGCGCAGACTGGGGCTGCGCAGGGGCGCAGACTGGGGCTGCGCAGGGGCGCAGACTGGGGCTGCGCAGGGGCGCAGGCTGGGGCTGCGCAGGGGCGCAGACTGGGGCTGCGCAGGGGCGCAGACTGGGGCTGCGCAGGGGCGCAGGCTGGGGCTGCGCAGGGGCGCAGACTGGGGCTACGCAGGGACGCACACTGGGGCTGCGCATGGGCGCAGACTGGGGCTGCGCATGGGCGCAGACTGGGGCTGCGCAGGAGCGCAGACTGGGGCTGCGCAGGAGCGCAGACTGGGGCTACGCAGGGGCGCAGGCTGGGGCTGCGCAGGGGCGCAGACTGGGGCTACGCAGGGGCGCAGACTGGGGCTACGCAGGGGCGCAGACTGGGGCTGCGCATGGGCGCAGACTGGGGCTGCGCAGGGGCGCAGACTGGGGCTGCGCACGGGCGCAGACTGGGGCTGCGCAGGGGCGCAGACTGGGGCTGCGCATGAGTGCAGACTGGGGCTGCGCAGGGGCGCAGACTGGGGCTGCGCACGGGCGCAGACTGGGGCTGCGCAGGGGCGCAGGCTGGGGCTGCGCAGGGGCGCAGACTGGGGCTGCGCAGGGGCGCAGGCTGGGGCTGCGCAGGGGCGCAGACTGGGGCTGCGCAGGGGCGCAGACTGGGGCTGCGCAGGGGCGCAGACTGGGGCTGCGCAGGGGCGCAGGCTGGGGCTGCGCAGGGGCGCAGGCCGGGGCCGCGCAGGGGCGCAGACTGGGGCTGCGCAGGGACGCACACTGGGGCTGCGCATGGGCGCAGACTGGGGCTGCGCATGGGCGCAGACTGGGGCTGCGCAGGAGCGCAGACTGGGGCTGCGCAGGAGCGCAGACTGGGGCTACGCAGGGGCGCAGGCTGGGGCTGCGCAGGGGCGCAGACTGGGGCTACGCAGGGGCGCAGACTGGGGCTGCGCAGGAGCGCGGACTGGGGCTGCGCAGGGGCGCAGACTGGGGCTGCGCAGGGGCGCAGACTGGGGCTGCGCAGGGGCGCAGGCCGGGGCTGCGCAGGGGCGCAGACTGGGGCTGCGCAGGGGCGCGGACTGGGGCTGTGCAGGGGCGCAGACTGGGGGGTCGCAGGCGCGCAGACTGGGGCTGCGCAGGATAGAGGGTGGGAGAGGGTTGGGAGAGGGTGGGAGAGGATTGGGAGAGGGTGGGAGAGGGTTGGGAGAGGTTCAGGTTCAGGTTCAGGACGACCTGCCCGAGGCTCCAGCACAGCCGGAGGGGGACCCAGAAAATGAGGGGCTCCCAACCGCCACAAGGCGGCTTACTCGGTCCCGCCTAGAAAGGTCGAAGCGGGCGGCCCGTGGCGGCACCCCGAGCCACCGGGGGCCGACACTTGCCGAGTTTCGGGGGGGGGGGTCCGCATGTGGTGTGGGCGGGGGCGCGAGGGCTGTAGGGGGCTCATGTGCGCAGGGGCGTCAGTGTGCCGCCGGCGTCGGCCTGGACGGTGTCGGTGAGGGTGCTGCCGGCAAGGCACAACGGGGTCCGCGAAGTGCCGCCGCTTCACGCCTTGCCCCAACAGGGGCGCAGACTGGGGCTGCGCAGGGGCGCAGACTGGGGCCGCGCAGGGGCGAAGACTGGGGCTGGGCAGGGGCGCAGGCTGGGGCTGCGCAGGGGCGCAGGCTGGGGCTGCGCAGGGGCGCAAGCTGAGGCTGCGCAGGGGCGCAGACTGGGGCTGCGCAGGGGCGCAGACTGGGGCTGCGCAGGGGCGCAGACTGGGGCTGCGCAGGGGCGCAGACTGGGGCTGCGCAGGGGCGCATACTGGGGCTGCGCAGGGGCGCAGACTGGGGCTGCCCAGGGGCGCAGACTGGGGCTGCGCATGTGCGCAGACTGGGGCTGCGCAGGGGCGCAGGCTGGGGCTGCGCAGGGGCGCATACTGGGGCTGCGCAGGGGCGCAGACTGGGGCTGCGCAGGGGCGCAGACTGGGGCTGCGCAGGGGCGCAGACTGGGGCTGCGCAGGAGCGCAGACTGGGGCTGCGCAGGGGCGCAGGCTGAGGCTGCGCAGGGGCGCAGACTGGGGCTGCGCAGGAGCGCAGACTGGGGCTGCGCAGGGGCGCAGACTGGGGCTGCGCAGGAGCGCAGACTGGGGCTGCGCAGGGGCGCAGACTGGGGCTGCGCACGGGCGCAGACTGGGGCTGCGCACGGGCGCAGTCTGCGCAGTGGCGCAGACTGGGGGTGTGCAGGGGCGCAGACTAAGGCTGCGCAGGGGCGCAGACTGGGGCTGCGCAGGGGCGCAGACTGGGGCTGCGCAGGGGCGCACACTGGGGCTGTGCAGGGGCGCAGATTGGGGCTGTGCAGGGGCGCAGACTGGGGCTGCGCAGGGGCGCAGACTGGGGCTACGCAGGGGCGCAGATTGGGGCTGCGCAGGAGCGCAGACTAGGGCTGCGCAGGGGCGCAGACTGGGGCTGCGCAGGGGCGCAGACTGGGGCTGCGCAGGGGCGCAGACTGAGGGTTGGGAGAGGGTGGGAGAGGGTTGGGAGAGGGTGGGAGAGAGTGGGGGAGGGTTGGGAGAGGGTTGGGCCAGAGTGGGAGAGGGTTGGGAGAGGGTGGGAGAGGGTTGGGAGACGGTTGAGAGAGGGTTGGAAGAGGGTGGGAGAGGGTTGCGAGAGGGTTGGGAGAGGGTTGGGAGAGGGTTGGGAGAGGGTGGGAGAGGGTTGGGAGAGGGTGGGAGAGGGTTGGGAGAGGGCGGGAGAGAGTGGGAGAGGGTTGGGAGGGGGTGGGAGAGGGTTGGGAGACGGTTGAGAGAGGGTTGGAAGAGGGCGGGAGAGGGTTGAGAGAGGGTTGGGAGAGGGTGGGAGAGGGTTGGGGGAGGGTGGGAGAGGGTTGGGAGTGGGTGGGAGAGGGTTGGGAGAAACAAAGTTGTGGTGAAAGCTGCTGATTGGGGCTTTACATAGAGCCCCTAGTTGTGAAAATCTGAAACAGTGGGCCCCTGTAGGGGGGGGCGGATAGTCGAGCTCACTTTGGAGCCTTCTAATTCTGTGATGGTGTGGTAAAGTTCCACAAAACAAAGTTGTGGTGAAAGCTGGTGGTTGGGGCTTTACATAGAGCCCCTAGTTGTGAAAATCTGAAACAGTGGGCCCCTGTAGGGGGGCGGATAGTCGAGCTCACTTTGGAGCCTTCTAATTCTGTGATGGTGTGGTAAAATTCCACAAAACAAAGTTGTGGTGAAAGCTGGGGGTTGGGGCTTTACATAGAGCCCCTAGTTGTGAAAATCTGAAACAGTGGGCCCCTGTAGGGGGGCGGATAGTCGAGCTCACTTTGGAGCCTTCTAATTCTGTGATGGTGTGGTAAAATTCCACAAAACAAAGTTGTGGTGAAAGCTGCTGATTGGGGCTTTACATAGAGCCCCTAGTTGTGAAAATCTGAAACAGTGGGCCCCTATAGGGGGGCGGATAGTCCAGCTCACTTTGGAGCCTTCTAAATCTGTGATGGTGTGGTAAAATTCCACAAAACAAAGTTGCGGTGAAAGCTGGTGGTTGGGGCTTTACATAGAGCCCCTAGTTGTGAAAATCTGAAACAGTGGGCCCCTGTAGGGGGGCGCATAGTCGAGCTCACTTTGGAGCCTTCTAATTCTGTGATGGTGTGGTAAAATTCCACAAAACAAGGTTGTGGTGAAAGCTGGAGGTTGGGGCTTTACATAGAGCCCCTAGTTGTGAAAATCTGAAACAGTGGGCCCCTGTAGGGGGGCGGATAGTCGAGCTCACTTTGGAGCCTTCTAATTATGTGATGGTGTGGTAAAATTCCACAAAACAAAGTTGTGGTGAAAGCTGCTGATTGGGGCTTTACATAGAGCCCCTAGTTGTGAAAATCTGAAACAGTGGGCCCCTGTAGGGGGGCGGATAGTCGAGCTCATTTTGGAGCCTTCTAATTCTGTGATGGTGTGGTAAAATTCCACAAAACAAAGTTGTGGTGAAAGCTGGTGGTTGGGGCTTTACATAGAGCCCCTAGTTGTGAAAATCTGAAACAGTGGGCCCCTGTAGGGGGGCGGATAGTCGAGCTCACTTTGGAGCCTTCTAATTCTGTGATGGTGTGGTAAAATTCCACAAAACAAAGTTGTGGTGAAAGCTGGTGGTTGGGGCTTTACATAGAGCCCCTAGTTGTGAAAATCTGAAACAGTGGGCCCCTGTAGGGGGGCGGATAGTCGAGCTCACTTTGGAGCCTTCTAATTCTGTGATGGTGTGGTAAAATTCCACAAAACAAAGTTGTGGTGAAAGCTGGTGATTGGGGCTTTACATAGAGCCCCTAGTTGTGAAAATCTGAAACAGTGGGCCCCTGTAGGGGGGCGGATAGTCGAGCTCACTTTGGAGCCTTCTAATTCTGTGATGGTGTGGTAAAATTCCACAAAACAAAGTTGTGGTGAAAGCTGGTGGTTGGGGCTTTACATAGAGCCCCTAGTTGTGAAAATCTGAAACAGTGGGCCCCTGTAGGGGGGCGGATAGTCGAGCTCACTTTGGAGCCTTCTAATTCTGTGATGGTGTGGTAAAATTCCACAAAACAAAGTTGTGGTGAAAGCTGGTGATTGGGGCTTTACATAGAGCCCCTAGTTGTGAAAATCTGAAACAGTGGGCCCCTATAGGGGGGCGGATAGTCCAGCTCACTTTGGAGCCTTCTAAATCTGTGATGGTGTGGTAAAATTCCACAAAACAAAGTTGTGGTGAAAGCTGGTGGTTGGGGCTTTACATAGAGCCCCTAGTTGTGAAAATCTGAAACAGTGGGCCCCTGTAGGGGGGCGGATAGTCGAGCTCACTTTGGAGCCTTCTAATTCTGTGATGGTGTGGTAAAATTCCACAAAACAAAGTTGTGGTGAAAGCTGGTGATTGGGGCTTTACATAGAGCCCCTAGTTGTGAAAATCTGAAACAGTGGGCCCCTATAGGGGGGCGGATAGTCCAGCTCACTTTGGAGCCTTCTAAATCTGTGATGGTGTGGTAAAATTCCACAAAACAAAGTTGTGGTGAAAGCTGGTGGTTGGGGCTTTACATAGAGCCCCTAGTGGTGAAAATCTGAAACAGTGGGCCCCTGTAGGGGGGCGGATAGTCGAGCTCACTTTGGAGCCTTCTAATTCTGTGATGGTGTGGTAAAATTCCACAAAACAAAGTTGCGGTGAAAGCTGGTGGTTGGGGCTTTACATAGAGCCCCTAGTTGTGAAAATCTGAAACAGTGGGCCCCTGTAGGGGGGCGCATAGTCGAGCTCACTTTGGAGCCTTCTAATTCTGTGATGGTGTGGTAAAATTCCACAAAACAAGGTTGTGGTGAAAGCTGGAGGTTGGGGCTTTACATAGAGCCCCTAGTTGTGAAAATCTGAAACAGTGGGCCCCTGTAGGGGGGCGGATAGTCGAGCTCACTTTGGAGCCTTCTAATTATGTGATGGTGTGGTAAAATTCCACAAAACAAAGTTGTGGTGAAAGCTGCTGATTGGGGCTTTACATAGAGCCCCTAGTTGTGAAAATCTGAAACAGTGGGCCCCTGTAGGGGGGCGGATAGTCGAGCTCATTTTGGAGCCTTCTAATTCTGTGATGGTGTGGTAAAATTCCACAAAACAAAGTTGTGGTGAAAGCTGGTGGTTGGGGCTTTACATAGAGCCCCTAGTTGTGAAAATCTGAAACAGTGGGCCCCTGTAGGGGGGCGGATAGTCGAGCTCACTTTGGAGCCTTCTAATTCTGTGATGGTGTGGTAAAGTTCCACAAAACAAAGTTGTGGTGAAAGCTGGTGGTTGGGGCTTTACATAGAGCCCCTAGTTGTAAAAATCTGAAACAGTGGGCCCCTGTAGGGGGGCGGATAGTCGAGCTCACTTTGGAGCCTTCTAATTCTGTGATGGTGTGGTAAAATTCCACAAAACAAAGTTGTGGTGAAAGCTGGAGGTTGGGGCTTTACATAGAGCCCCTAGTTGTGAAAATCTGAAACAGTGGGCCCCTGTAGGGGGGCGGATAGTCGAGCTCACTTTGGAGCCTTCTAATTCTGTGATGGTGTGGTAAAATTCCACAAAACAAAGTTGCGGTGAAAGCTGGTGGTTGGGGCTTTACATAGAGCCCCTAGTTGTGAAAATCTGAAACAGTGGGCCCCTGTAGGGGGGCGGATAGTCGAGCTCACTTTGGAGCCTTCTAATTTTGTGATGGTGTGGTAAAATTCCACAAAACAAAGTTGTGGTGAAAGCTGGAGGTTGGGGCTTTACATAGAGCCCCTAGTTGTGAAAATCTGAAACAGTGGGCCCCTGTAGGGGGGCGGATAGTCGATCTCACTTTGGAGCCTTCTAATTATGTGATGGTGTGGTAAAATTCCACAAAACAAAGTTGTGGTGAAAGCTGCTGATTGGGGCTTTACATAGAGCCCCTAGTTGTGAAAATCTGAAACAGTGGGCCCCTGTAGGGGGGCGGATAGTCGAGCTTACTTTGGAGCCTTCTAAATCTGTGATGGTGTGGTAAAATTCCACAAAACAAGGTTGTGGTGAAAGCTGGTGGTTGGGGCTTTACATAGAGCCCCTAGTTGTAAAAATAATTCACGGAGGGGGGTAAATAATTCACGGAGGGGTAAAATAATTCACGGAGGGGGGTAAACAATTCACGGAGGGGTCAAATAATTCACGGAGGGGGGTAAACAATTCACAGGGAGACAAGGAGACCTGAATTCTGTCATTTAGGAAAGCTCTAGTGTCTCAGCACAGTAGGTTGTCTCACTCCCCTCATCCTGGAGCAAGTGGAGGGAAAGGACAAACCAAACCCTGTTCAGGACACTACAATCTGAGAAAGACAGGTGACTTCTTCGAATGTCTAACCAAAATCATCACGGCAATGTTGTTTGCAACTGCAACAGATGGATGCAAGAAACACAGCCTAGAAGCCTAACAGCTGGTGGCCATACAGTGTGGTGTTAGGCTACGCTGCCCAGCTGCCTCCATGAATGTGATGTCTCCGGCGGTGAGCATAATTTGACGTCTCGTGCCCCTCTCCGCCTTTGCTGTGCTGAACTACATCGCCAACCACACACCCACGGCACGAAAAGAGGAAAATTTTGAAATTTCGGAAGCTTGGGTCTCAGAATCAGGAGTTTCGCTGCAGACCTTATTCAAGCTGTACGAGCTTTCTGCTGGAGTTTGGGGTGGTGCGCACGATTGAAAGGTGCGCACGTTCGACCCCTTGGCCATTTTTGTGCGTAGTACTCACAACCACAACACAAAAAGACAGAATCAAAATCAGGTAAACAATTCACCTGTGCAGAACACGCGGAGTGCATGGGCTGGGGAAAGGGGGGAAACTCAAGCCCGGGGTCAATTCAGGGGGTCTCGGTTTCAGTGCAGTGAGTGTAGTGCAGTGTGGTGCGGTACAGTGCAGGGGCTATTCCTAACTAAAGCACCAGGGCAAATCACAGAAAATTGTATTGTCTGCAACATCCCTAACCTGTTAAAGTCCTTAAAAATGTGTGGAAGCCGAAGCCAGGAGGGGTTGGTCCATGTGGACCGCCCAGGCGGGGAGGGTGGAGAGGAACTTACAGGTTTTTATTTTTACATCCCACCCTGCTCTCTCTGACCCCTTGGGTGCCCGGGCGTCCTCTCCTCCCCCCCCCTGTAGGGCAGTGAAGGCAAGACTGCCTGCCCAGGCACCCCGCCATCAGACAGCACCGTTTAACAGGCAAGAGAGTGTTCTCCAAAAATGAAAAAAAATATTTCCGAAAGCGGTGCTGTCAGTGGCCCCCTTGTGTTTAACTGACTTTTGTTTGTGCTGGTTGTTTAACAGAGGGTCGGGGAAGGGGTCGAGAGCAGAGGGGAGGGGTTTAAGGGGTATAGCTGCCCAGCCGATGAGTCCCCCCTTGCAGGGGGACCCAGAGCAAACATACAGACACCCACGCATGCCCACACATACACACATACACACGCATTAAAAACAACAATTCACGGAGGTGTCAAATAATTCACGGAGGGGAGACGCCCACGCGTAGCCCTTGCGGCCGCTGTCGGGGTGTCCCAGTGCCGTGGGTGGCTAGGGGGGGGGGGGGGTCGGTCCTAACCCCTTCCTATCTCTTAGCAGCAGCAGGCAAGTAAGCAGGCAGTACCGGGGGTCATAACCCCGGGGTAACAGTAGCCGGGACTCAACGTGAGTCCTCTTAACCATCAACAACCCCAAATTCCGCCGGGGCTTAACTCCCGAACGAAACGGTATTTGGGGCCCCCGTGGGCCTTATAAGCCCACGGAGTGTGCTGAGGCGTGGCTACCAGCACTTAAAGTCTGGCCTGCCATACCCATTGCTGGGCTCGCCTCAGCACGGCCGGTCGGGTCCGGCTCTGGGGGGTGCGCACGAAACGAGCCCCGGGAGAAGGGCCTTTTACCCGGTTAAGCATTAATTACAGCAGTAAGCACTATTTATTACGTTAGATGTTTACTAAGCGCATGTTTTTACCCCGCAGACATGCCCCTTCCAGTGGTGCGCTCACCTTTGGGGCTGCCGTTGGGGGGTCCGGGGCTTTTACCCGGACCTCCGGCCCTCCCTGGCTGTTGGCCGGAGGCGTACATTATACAATACTGTGGTTCTTTCAGTAACGTACGTACATTACTTGATACATACACATCTGGGGCCTGAGGGGGATGGCGCCCCCCCTTGGTTCCAAACAAATTCATCTCCGGGGGGCCTCCCCTTGACTCACTATCGTCTCGGGACCGTTCCGAGGTCGCCCTGCATGGCAGAGGCAGGGACGGGGGGGCCACCCCTTATTTCAGAACTGTATCGGTGCATCAATGTCTTTCCACCCTGCCTGGGCGGAAGACCAGGGACCGGGGGGCCACCCCTTATTTCAAAACTGCATCGGCATATCAAGGTCGTTCCACCCTGCATGGGCGGAGGACCCGGGACCGGGGGGCCGCCCCTTATTTCATTCCCGCTCTGGCAGATCAAAATTCCTCCGCCCCTTGTAGGCAGAGGTCCAGGGATCGGGGGGCCTCCCCTTATTTCAGTACAGCCATTCAGGTACGGGTCAATGAAGCAAGGTGCAGAATTGGGCAAGAGAAAAGGGGGGGGGGCAGGTCTGATATGGGGGGCACAGCGCATGTCTGATATTTTTTGGGGGGGGGGCAAAGGCCTATCATGGGGGGCTTGGGGGGTTGGGGGTTGGGGGTGATGGTCCATAAAAGTCTGAAGTCTGAAGTCTGATAGCCTATTGGGTTACTATACCCATAGCTGACACACACGCAAAAAGAAAACCACAAAAGCAGGCACAAAGCTTCACAAGACACAAAGGGCAAACAGTCATAAGCTTGAGTACAGTGTTCTCCATGCAAGTTTGTAGGCAAAGCAGGCACCAAGGATCAAACTGCAATTGCACATGTCAAAACCAAAAGTGCAAATTCACAAAGGAGCTCAAAGGGGAAGCAGTCATAAGCTTGAGCACAGTGTTCTCCATGCAATTTTGTAGGCAAAGCAAACAAAGGGTAGACAAACATTAGCTTCAACGTACTGTTCTCCATGGCATCTTGCAGGCAAGGTAGGCACCAAGCATGCAACCAAAGTTCCACTACGTTCAGGCTAAAAAATTTCTTCCGAGCTCCCCCGGCACGGTCGGCTGGGAAGCCCATGGAACATTCCTACCGATATCGGTTGCGTTTTGGGGGGCCGATCTGGCTGCCAAAACTTCCGAGCATCTTTCCAAGGGTTTTCGAAAACTTCCAAGCGACGGACAGAAGCATATCGCATGCACGTCGGTACAGATTTCCTAAAATTGCCACCGGTAACCGGACAATATTGGTCTCTCTTTCAATGTTCTGTGCTGGGCACCGGTGGTACATGTGAGGCCTCCGTACCTGGTTACGACCCGTGTCCATTTGTACCAGGTGGGTACAAATGGATGGCCCGTATAACAGCGTTACACCTTCACGCGGAGTGCAAACAGCGCCCCCCCCAAGGGGAAACTCCAGGGGTCGAAGGTCTACGCTGGCCCCCCCGCCCCCAAAACAAACAATCACCATTACCCACACCCCCTTGTCGTGCATAGCGTCGTGCTTAGCGTCATGCCGCGAGGAGCACAGCAACAGTAGGCAGCGTGGGCATAGAGGGGCGGGGCTAGGGAAGCAAAGAGAGGGCGGGAAGTGAGGGGCAGGGGCGTAGCGATAGGGGGGGCAAGAGAGACAGAGTGGTGGTGAGAGGAGGAGTGGGAGACACCAAGAGGAATTGTCCTCCTACTTGGCAAGCTCAGTGCTTGTGCTCCTAGGCCCGCCCCACACCCTCTCCTAAAGGCAGCGGTGCACGCAGTGGGGGGCATAGAGGGGCGGGGCTAGGGAAGCAAAGAGAGGGCGGGAAGTGAGGGGCAGGGGCGTAGCGGTAGGGGGGGCAAGAGAGACAGGGCGGTGGTGAGAGGCGGAGTGGCACACACAACGAGGGATTTTCCTGCTACTTGTCAAGCTGAGTGCTCGTGCTCCTAGGCCCGCCCCAGACCCTCTCCTAAAGGCAGCGGCGCCCCGGATCACATGGGACCAACTTGAGGTGCAGCCCCCCCCCCCCCCCCTGGCCCTTCTCTCCGTAGCTCGCTTAGCCCTCGTAAGTAACATGTCGCTGCCACCTATCCCGACCTATCCCGTGGAGCCGTCAACCCTCCAGCGATGTGCCGGTCGTCTTGTGGACACGGTGTGTGACATCATCTGACACGGGCAGCACACGTACGCTGCATTGCAAGGACGTGTGGACGCCGATCGTCCGGCCCGGGACAACGGATGGGACCACTTCGTAGACCTCTGCATGGGATGATTGCTAGTAAACGACCCCCCGCCCCTTAGCGCGCCTGACGTGTAGGTGCTGTTTGCGGCGGGCGCGGTCCCCTTTGGGGTCGCCATCCTCCACTAGCTACCCTACCACCTCCAAATGGACTATGGGTCTTTGGATAACCCGCAGAGTCGGCGGTAGGCAGCCCGACCGGCGGCGGGATGGATGGGGCACGCGCCTACATACATATGCACACCTTCCGCGCGCCCCCAGCCTTGGGCTCCCCTGCCCCACCTATGCCGGTTTTGCCCCACGCACCAACATCTCCCCCCGGTGGAACCCGCCACGGTGCACCGCGACCTCCATCACCACCTCGCTCATCCATCCTTCCTTGCCCACCTCCACGACCATTACCAGCATCACGCGCACCACCACGTCCCTCAGGAGCACCTCCACCGACCCAAACATCCACCACACCATAACCAACTGGTCTGCGGGGCCGGTGCCTGTCCGCACGCGGTGCCCGCAGTGCAGCCACCAAACGCGACACTAGCACTTCCAGCAGTGCCAGCGGTGATGCCTCAGGTGTAGGTCACCCCTAACAATGCCGATGGGGATGCCGCAATGTGATACGGTGCCTTTGGCGGTACCGGTGAGGATGAATCACGTGCGGGTGACGCCGGCGCCTCTGGCAGTACCGGGAGCCACAGAGACCGGTGGCACATTCACTGCCAACGAGGGTGCAACGAGCACGCATGGCACCGGTGGAGGCACCTCAGGCGCGGATGCCGCCGGCACCTCTGACGATGCCCACGGGGATGACCCAGGTGCACGTGGCGCCGACAGCTCCGGCCGCACCAGTTGAGACACCACAGGCGCACGTGGCCCCGGGCCAACAGACCCCAGCCACCCCGTGGCAGGCCCCACAGCGGCCAGTTCCCCCGGCGCCGTTAATGCCCCTAGGGCAGCTCGGGGGGAATGTGAGGGGGCCGGTGGCTGTGGTGCCAACAGCAGGGATGGCAACAAGTGAGGGCAGTCCCACAGCGCCAACGGGCACCGCTCGTGCCGCTACGCCGGCGGCAACAACGCCCGCGAAGGCGGAGCGGCCGCCGAGGGGAGGACTGGACAGAGTGAGCCACCAGCTGCCAACCTCGACGCCGTGGACATCAGCACGTTGTTGGAGGAGTCCTTGGCTGCTCTGCGGCAGGGGACGGCCGAAGGCGAGAGGCGCGCGCCGTCGGAATTTGGCGCCACCACCGCAAGTGGGGTGGCCAACAACCCGTTGTCCCAGGCGCAGATACAGCCGCGGTTGGCCGCGCGGTTGGTGCCGATTCGGGATGCGAGCGTGGCAACTAGGCAGGTGGTGCCGATGTGGGGGCGCGTGTTGCACTGGCGAGCGAGGATGGGACGGGTGGGGGGGGCCAGCTATGTGGGTGGTTGACTGGATGTGCGACGGGAGAAGATAGCGGGTGGTACAGCCGGGAGAGGCTCGTCTGGCCGTGTTGGAGTAGGACATGGACATGGCCATGGGCATTAACCGTGGGCGGCTGCTGGGGAACCTCAGGGCCCGGCTGGAGGCGGCGGAAACATCGAGCAGGGCGGCTGAGGTTGAGCAGCCCCTTGCGCCCTTCCCCCCGCTGCCACAGTTGCCACAGGCAACCGCTGATGTGTGGCGAGACGTGGAGACCGAGGACTTGGGAGCGACGGAGATGGCGGCGGAGGACGGGGAGTACCGGCCCACCGACGGGGCAGTGGCGCTCCTGTTCAAAGATGACGCTGAGGCTGATGTTTACATCGGCATCGACACGGATCCGGCGAACGCGCCGCTATTGCCTATGCCCACCAAAGTGGCACCCCCCCCCTGGGGGGTTGTGAGCAGCGGCACTGTAGGTTCCCAGCGGCCTAAGGTGTCCACGAGCATCGCCCTTCGGATTGTGGGCAGCGATAAGCGGTGTAGCTGGCAGGTGCGATGGAGAGGTTCGAGCTTCAACCACCAGGAATCGTCGCCAGGTGAGCCTAGATGCGCCCATGCTGGGCGAAAAAGTCTATTGTGTCCAGTTGGGGGACACAGTACTCTTGGACCGCCGTCCGGGGGAAGTCTGGATGGCGGAGCGGGAAGAGCGGCTCCCGATGGCCGTGCGTCTAGCAGCGAAACGCCTCCTCGAGGAAGTAGGATTGGACGGGGTAGCTGAGCAAGGCCTCTACGTGGCGCTTCGGAGGGGCAACGTACAGACCTGGCTGCCCAGTCATGGTGCGTGGCCGTTTTCACCTCCGGTGCTTGGGCCCCATGCCGTTCTGGTGGTGCTGCACCCGGAAGGCAGGGATGTTTTCCTCGCCCCCGGTGCGCACGACGGGGTGCACTTGCAGTTGGCAACCAGCACTACAGTCCTCGCCCCCTCCTCGAGCCGCTGTCACCTCAGAGCATGCACTAGGGGTCTTTGTCTACTGTTGGTGGTGGGCACGCGCTAAGATGCACGCGCCGGGGAGCACGTGCCGGGGAGCACGTGCCCGAGCAGCACAACATTTTGACGGCGGGGGATACGTCCTAGGTCGTGCCAAGAGGTGACGTGCCGGGTGATACGGGTGATACCGCCGGGAAGGAGTGGGAGGAGGCACCGTCGGAGGCAACGGGTTAGGACCCTGATGAGTTAGTGGGGCTGCGGCGGGATGAGCTAGGTGTGGAAGCCCACGTGGGGGCGGCTCTTGCGCGGATCCTGGCTGTGGCCGGCGACCCAACGGCAGCCACTGGTGCTGGGCGGAAGCAACGGGGCGAGGAAGACCCGCACAGGATGTGGTGCCCATGGATGACGACGAGGTGCAGTTCACAGGAAACAAAGCGGCGCCAAGTGTGCGGCCGTAGGCGGGCTGATGCGTGCCGCTTCGCCCACCCCCGACCCACGGTGCCATCGGGGGTACACCAGGACCTGCTCATGGGCCGGAAGGTCCTCCGCACCCGGCCACGTCAACCTCTGTCCCCCCGGCGCCAAGCGCAGCGTCCTGACCGCTGTGTTCCACGTTTGTGGCCATTCACACGAGTGGCCATCCTGTGTCGGCAAGTCTAGGGGCTCCACAGTCAGCCACATGTCCGAGGCCAGCAGGTGGTGGGCTGTCAAGTGTGGCCCTACCCGCTCCACCGTGCGATCGAGGTACACACACTCCGCGCCACCACAACGAGCGGGGCGGCCGGAGTTTGCTTGTGCTGCCGGCCCTGCCGACCCTCCCTAGGGAGAAGCATGGCGTGGGAGGGTCAAGCATTGCGCCGCATCCGCCACCAGCGCCACTGTCTAGTCGCACAGCTCGGCGTGGTGGACGGTGGCCAAGAGAACGGGTGCCGGCCATGGGATACGCTGTCGCCCACACGGGCAAGGTGGTGTGGGTAGTGGTATTGCCTTGCAAGATGGCAGCCCTGCTCATCCCGTTCCCGGTGGTCCCATGGAGGGACATGGTGTTTCTCCAACAAGCAACTCTGATGTGGGCACGTGGCACAGCCATCCCGCAGCCATGGACCTGGAGCAGTGGCAAGCCCGGGCGGTGGAATCCCACCTGTCCTGCCCCGTGAGCCGATGGCACTCCAACCGTGGACCCTGTCCCTGCATTTGCCCGCGGCTGCGGCCCGCTTGGCGGCAATGGACCCAAAGGTCCGGTCGCTGGAGGAGGACCCGGGAATCCGGTTGAGTCCACGGATGGAGGTCCAGTTCGTTCGCCTCCCAAGCCCCATGACACTAGACCTCCTCGAAGGGCTCAGCTTCACGCGCGGCGATGGGGCGGAGTTGTGGACGCCGGCCACCGCCAGTTTCGTGGGACGCGTCCCTGCAGCCCCCGGGCTGTAATCGGCTGGTGGGAGTCGAGTGGAGCTGTAGGCGGCGAACGGCCCGTGCCCACCCGCGGTGATGTGGCCGCGGGGCTGGGGCACCTGCCCCCGTTGGGAGACCATGAAAGGCCCTACAGACACTTTGAGCCGCGGCTCGTCGCGGCCATCCGACTCGCACACCATGGTACTGCGGACGGTGGCCGACGATTGCGCGGACACTTCTGTGGGTCTTGCGGCACATTGACCAACTACTTCCGGGACTGGGGTCGCATCCGCATCTGGGGCCGGGGATGCTGGCACCAACAAGACGATGGCCCACTCCGCACGTCCCCATATCGCCGCACATGCCCCATCGAACGTCGACAGCCCGTGTACCACCCACAGGGGCGGGGGGTCAATGCCCTCGTGCATGTGGAGTAAGAAGGGGAACCAATGTTAGAGCTTCTTGCTGCTGATGTCCGTCAAAGACATCCCCAAGCAAGAACATCAGGGAGGATGGAGGCGTGAACGGCATGGACAGCCATGGGCCTTCTCGATTCCAGTCGTTGTCCTTGTAGGCGGCTGCCACATATACATCACCCATGGCGGACTGCGTGTGCTTCGTGGCCTTGTTGTGCCGCACCGGGTGAGGAGATCGATGGGTCGGCGGAATGGGCAGCCGGAATTGGAACACCGTCTAGAGGCCCGTTAACCATACGTGGCCCAGCATGGCGGGCCTCACCCTGTAGCTGGGAGATGCAAATGGTCTGTGTGGCAGCCCCCAAGCTGCGCTGCCCAGTGCCTAGGCGCATCGCACGGAGGACTCGCACGCAGGAGGTTGTTTCTTGGATCTGTCCGGGATCGCACTACCACTTTAGTGCGCGGTCGAGACAAAACATGTACCAGCGGCTCACTTGGAAATGTGAAGTTGGGGCTCAGTTGGGGCTAAAACGGCTCATTTGGGGCTAAGTGGTGTTTTTCAAGGGGTTTCATATGAAAAGTTGTGGCTTTCGGGGTTGGGTTGGGGTTTTGGAATGTCCCCAAAGGGACACCAATCCCTAGGCCAAGAGGATTTGACCGGGGGGGTTTCTTTTTTTCGACGGCTCAGTTGACTGAGCACCCGACTGAGCGGGTCACTGAGCCGTCACTGAGCCGGCTCACTGAGCGCTCACTGAGCGCTCACTGAGCGCGCCAAATGGCTCAGTGAGCGCTCAGTGAGCGCTCACTGAGAGCTAATTGGGGGCTCACTCAGGGCTCACTCAGGAGTTTCTCCCCCTTTCCGCCCTCTCTTCCCAGCCTTGCTGGCCCACACTTCACCCTTTTCACACCAACATTGGTCCGCAGTTCTCACCACGTCTTTTCTCCAAGAACTTGAGCGTGCATGCACACATACATACCTGCATACATGTACCCGTGGCGACAAACACACAAACATCCAAACACACACACTTCGTCAGGGACACAAATATCCAAACATATACACACACATACACCATACACACGTCCACACACACATGCACATGCACAAATTGACAACCACATTCATTCTTGTGTGCAATTATCTTGCGTGTACATAAACACATGGCCACATTGAACCATGTGAAGTGAAGGGCTAGGGAGAGATGGTTACGGGGTTGGGGTTCGGGGATATGAACCTAACCATTTGCGAGGGTGTTCCTTGTTGCCTCATGAAAATGGCACCCACCCACCCCATACACACACACACACACCATGAAACACAAATAGGGCACAAAGGACATTGCTCGCTTTTGTGAGGTTGATCATACAACCATCGTGACCTACACCATGACACATTGATACCCCTCCCTCCTTGTCCACTCCCCTCCCCTTTCGTTATGCTGCGTTCCCCCGCTTCCCTCGTGCGTAGCCCTTCTGTTCTCTTGCCTGTCCCGTCCCCTTTGTCCTACCTTTCCTATTTTTTGGCCATGGCATCACATGCATGATGGTGGCGGCAAGGACGATGACCTTTGCAGGTATGTTGTGCTATTATGTGTGTGGGTGCGTGTGTGCGTGCTTGCGTGCGTGTGTAGTTGTGCCCATGCGCATGTGCGCAGCTATAGATGGTTTGTTCGTTCTTGGTTTCTCTCATTTAGTGTGTTTGTATGTCTGCTTGTGTGTGTGTGTGGGGGGGGGGGGGGTTGCATGGATCGATGCGTGAGTGAAGGTGTCTTTGTGTGTGAGTGGTTGCGAGTGTGTGACTGCGTTCTTTGGTTTCTGGTTGCCTAGGTTCGTGCGTGTATGTGGATTCGTGAATGTGTGTACGCGCAGGTGTGTGTGTGTGTGTGTTGCAGCTGTTGTTTTGGATGTTGTTGTTGGTTTTGGTGTTGTGTGGCATAGGCTTTGATTGTGTGCGCATAACATTGTGTTTGTGGCTGCAGACGCAGGTATGCTTGTGTTTGTGGTTGTGGCTGTGGTTCCGGGCTTGCGTACGGTTGTTGCCATGGCTGTTGTGGTAGCTGTCGTTGTTGGTGTGGTTATGGTAGTGGCTGTGGTTGCGGCTTTGGTTGTGGGTGTGGGTGTGGGTGTGGGTGTGTGTCTGCAAGCTGTGTTGTGTGTGGATTTGGTTGTGGTTGTGTCAGTGTGTGTGGCCCTGGCTGTGGCAAAGGCTGCACTTGCAGCTTTCACTGTGGCTGCAGCCGTTCTTTGGGTTCAGGCTGTAGCTCTGGGGGGGGGGTGGTAAAGGACTACAAAGAGGGGGGCTGAAATCACCATCCACCCCCTCCCAAAAAAGACCGCACCAAGTTTACAGTGACAGTGTACAGTGACAGTGTACAATGACAGTGTATAGTGAGAGCATACAGTGCGTGTAGAGTGACAGTGTAGAGTGCTAGTATAGAGACTTGGGCGTTGTGGCGGACGTACCGTGCGTGGGGATACATTCTATGAGACCTTGGGGAGTACAGTGTACAGAGTACAGTGTACAGTGTACAGTGTACAGTGTACAGTGACAATGTACAGTGACAGTGTATAGTGACAGTGTGCAGTGGCAGTGTGCAGTGTGCAGTGACAGCGTACAGTGCCAGAATACAGTGTACCATGTACAGTGACAGTAGATAGTGACACCATTGACAGTGTACATGGACAGTGTACAGTGACAGTGTACAGTGACAGTGTACAGTGACAGTGAACCATGAGTGAGCCCTCACTGAGCGCTCACTGAGCCATTTGGCGCGCTCAGTGAGCGCTCACTGAGCCATTTGGCGCGCTCACTGAGCGCTCACTGAGCGCTCAGTGAGCGCGCGAAACGGCGCAGTGAGCGCTCAGTGAGCGCGCCAAATGGCTCAGTGAGCGCTCAGTGAGGGCTCACTCATGGTTCACTGTCACTGTACACTGTCATTGCACAGTGTGTATTGCACACTGCACACTGCACACTGTGTATTCCACACTGCACACTGCATACTGTGTATTGCACACTGCACACTGCACACTGTGTGTTACAAATTGCACACTGCACACTGTAATGCACACTGCACACCCTGTAATGCACACTGCGCACTGTGTATTGCACACTGCACACTGAGCGCCCAAATGCTTGCACTGTACGGTGTGCACTGTGCATGACACAGTGTGCAGTGTGCATTACTCAGTGTGTAGTGCGCAGTGTACACTGTGTACTGCACCCTGCGCACTGCACACTCTGTATTGCACACTGCACATTGGGTATTGCACACTGCACACTGTAATGCACACTGCACACTGTGTATTGCACACTGCACATTGTGTATTGCACACTGCACACTGTAATGCACACCGCACACTGTGTATTGGACACTGCACACTGCACACTGTGCAATACAAATTGCACACTGCACACTGTAATGCACACTGCACACTGTGTATTGCACACTACACACCGCACCCTGCGTAATGCACACTGGGTATTGCACACTGCACACGGTGCACTGTGCAATACCCAATGTGCAATACACACGGTGCAGGGTGTAGTGTGCATGACACAGTGTGGAGTGTGCATTACACGGTGTGCCGTGTGGATTACATCACACACGGCATACTACACCCTGTGTAGTGCACACTACACACAGTGTGCAGTGTGCAGTGTGCAGTGTGCAATACACAGCGTGCAGTGTGCAGTGTGCAATACACAGTGTGCAGAGTGTATTACACAGTGTGCAGTGTGCATTACAGTGTGCGTTGTGCAATTTGTAACACACAGTGCAATACACAGTATGCAGTGTGCACTGTGCAATACACAGTATACAGTGTGCAGTGTGCAATACACCGTGTGCAGTGTGCATTGCAGTGTGCAGTGTGCAATTTGTAACACACAGTGTGCAGTGTGCAGTGTGCAATACACAGTGTGCAGTGTGCATGACAGCGTGCTGTGTGCAGTTTGTAATGCACAGTGTGCAGTGTGCATGACACAGTGTGCAGTGTGCATTACAGTGTGCAGTGTGCAATACACAGCGTGCAGTGTGCATTACAGTGTGCAGTGTGCAGTGCGCAGTGTACACTGCACACTACACGCTGTGTAATGCACACTGCACACCGTGTATTGCACACTGCACGGTGCACACTGGGCATTGCACACTGCACACGGTGCACTGCGCAGTGTGCACTGTGCCACTGCACACTGGGTATTGCACACTGCACACGGTGCACTGTGCAGTGTGCAGTGTGCAATACACAGTGTGCAGTGTGCATTACAGGGTGTGCAGTGTGCATTACAGTGTGCAGTGTGCATTGCAGTGTGCAGTGTGCAATTTGTAACACACAGTGTGCAGTGTGCAGTGTGCAGTACACAGTATGCAGTGTGCATTGTGCAATACACAGTGTACCCTGCGTAATGCACACTGGGTATTGCACACTGCACACGGTGCACTGTGCAATACCCAATGTGCAATACACACGGTGCAGGGTGTAGTGTGCATGACACAGTGTGGAGTGTGCATTACACGGTGTGCCGTGTGGATTACATCACACACGGCATACTACACCCTGTGTAGTGCACACTACACACAGTGTGCAGTGTGCAGTGTGCAGTGTGCAATACACAGCGTGCAGTGTGCAGTGTGCAATACACAGTGTGCAGAGTGTATTACACAGTGTGCAGTGTGCATTACAGTGTGCGTTGTGCAATTTGTAACACACAGTGCAATACACAGTATGCAGTGTGCACTGTGCAATACACAGTATACAGTGTGCAGTGTGCAATACACCGTGTGCAGTGTGCATTGCAGTGTGCAGTGTGCAATTTGTAACACACAGTGTGCAGTGTGCAGTGTGCAATACACAGTGTGCAGTGTGCATGACAGCGTGCTGTGTGCAGTTTGTAATGCACAGTGTGCAGTGTGCATGACACAGTGTGCAGTGTGCATTACAGTGTGCAGTGTGCAATACACAGCGTGCAGTGTGCATTACAGTGTGCAGTGTGCAGTACACAGTGTGCAGTGCGCAGTGTACACTGCACACTACACGCTGTGTAATGCACACTGCACACCGTGTATTGCACACTGCACGGTGCACACTGGGCATTGCACACTGCACACGGTGCACTGCGCAGTGTGCACTGTGCCACTGCACACTGGGTATTGCACACTGCACACGGTGCACTGTGCAGTGTGCAGTGTGCAATACACAGTGTGCAGTGTGCATTACAGGGTGTGCAGTGTGCATTACAGTGTGCAGTGTGCATTGCAGTGTGCAGTGTGCAATTTGTAACACACAGTGTGCAGTGTGCAGTGTGCAGTACACAGTATGCAGTGTGCAGTGTGCAATACACAGTGTGCAGTGTGCAGTGTGCAATACACACTGTGCAATGACAGTGTACAGTGACAGTGAACCATGAGTGAGCCCTCACTGAGCGCTCACTGAGCCATTTGGCGCGCTCACTGAGCGCTCACTGCGCCGTTTCGCGCGCTCACTGAGCGCTCAGTGAGCGCGCCAAATGGCTCAGTGAGCGCTCACTGAGCGCGCCAAATGGCTCAGTGAGCGCTCAGTGAGGGCTCACTCATGGTTCACTGTCACTGTACACTGTCACTGTACACTGTCACTGTACACTGTCCATGTACACGGTCAATGGTGTCACTATCTACTGTCACTGTGCATGGTACACTGTATTCTGGCACTGTACGCTGTCACTGCACACTGCACACTGTCACTATACACTATCACTGTACATTGTCACTGTACACTGTACACTGTACACTGTACTCTGTACACTGTACTCCCCAAGGTCTCATAGAATGTATCCCCACGCACAGTACGTCCGCCACAACGCCCAAGTCTCTATACTAGCACTCTACACTGTCACTCTACACGCACTGTATGCTCTCACTATACACTGTCATTGTACACTGTCACTGTACACTGTCACTGTAAACTTGGTGCGGTCTTGTTTGGGAGGGGGTGGATGGTGATTTCAGCCCCCCTCTTTGTAGTCCTTTACCACCCCCCCCCCACAGCTACACCCAAAGAACAGCTGCAGCCACAGTGAAAGCTGCAACTGCAGCCTTTGCCACAGCCAGGGCCACACACACTGACACAACCACAACCAAATCCACACACAACACAGCTTGCAGACACACACCCACACCCACACCCACACCCACACCCACACCCACACCCACACCCACACCCACACCCACAACCAAAGCCGCAACCACAGCCACTACCATAACCACACCAAGAACGACAGCTACCACAACAGCCATGGCAACAACCTCACGCAAGCCCAGAACCACAGCCACAACCACAAACGCAAGCATACCTGCATCTGCAGCCACAAACACAATGTTATGCGCACACAATCAAAGCCTATGCCACACAACACCAAAACCAACAACAGGATCCAAAACAACAGCCGCAAAAGCTGCAACACACACACACACACACACACACACACATTGGCACACACACACACACACACCTGCGCGTACACACATTCACGAATCCACGTACGCAAACAAACCTAGACAACCGGAAACCAAAGAATGCAGTCACACACTCACAGTGACGCACAAGGACACCTTCACCCATGCATCGATCCAAGCAAGCCCCCGCCCCCCCCCCCCCCGACTCACACACAAACATACATACAAACACACTAAATGAGAGAAACCAAGAGGGAACAAACCATCCACACTTGCGCACATACGCATGGGCACAAGCACACACCCGCGAACACACACACTAGCACAACATACCTGCAAAGGTCATCGTCATTGCCGCCACCATCATGCACTCGATGCCATGGCAATAAATAGGGAAGGCATGGCAAGGGCTGGGCAAGGGGACGCGACAGGCAAGATAAGAGAAGGGGTTGGCATGGGGTAAGCGGGGGGATCAGGCATGGCAAAAGGGGACGGGGGGGGATAAGGACGGAGGGGAATGAGTGTGTCATGGTGTAGGTCACGATGGTTGTATGATCAACCTCACAAAAGCGAGCAATATCCTCTGTGCCCTATTTGTGCTTCATGGCGCGCGCGCCCGTGTGTGTGTGTGTGTCTGGGGGGGGGGGGGGGGTGCCATTGTCATGAGGCAACAAGGAACACCCTCGCAAATGGTTAGGTTCATATCCCCAAACCCCAACCCCGTAACCATCTCTCCCTAGCCCTTCACTTCACATGGTTCAATGTGGCCATGTGTTTATGTACACGCAAGATAATTGCACACAAGAATGAATGTGGTTGTCAATTTGTGCATGTGCATGTGTGTGTGGACGTGTGTATGGTGTATGTGTGTGTATGTGTTTGGATATTTGTGTCCCTGACGAAGTGTGTGTGTTTGGATGTTTGTATGTTTGTCGCCACGGGTACATGTATGCAAGTATGTATGTGTGCATGCACGCTCAAGTTCTTGGAGAAAAGACGTGGTGAGAACTGCGGACCAATGTTGGTGTGAAAAGGGTGAAGTGTGGGCCAGCAAGGGTGGGAAGAGAGGGCGGAAAGGGGGAGAAACTCCTGAGTGAGCCCTGAGTGAGCCCCCAATTAGCTCTCAGTGGGCGCTCACTGAGCGCTCACTGAGCCATTTGGCGCGCTTAGTGAGCGCTCAGTGAGCGCTCAGTGAGCCGGCTCAGTGACGGCTCAGTGACGGCTCAGTCGGGTGCTCAGTCAACTGAGCCGTCGCCAAAAAAAGTACCCCCCACCTTGAACCTTGACCAAGTGAGTATCTAAAACTTCTAAAAACATTAAATGCACATTACCTAGCATGCAAAACGCACAACAAACAAGCACAAAGACATCGCAATGCACAACTGAGCCCCAAATGAGCCCCAACTTCACATTTCCACTTAGCCACCAGTGAGCCGCAGGTACACATAGATATCCCGACCCTTGAAAGTGTAGGACCGGGCTTGCCCACCGCCGTCCGGCACATTGCACTTGTGGCAAATGGGTGTGCGTGCATGGGGACACTGAGGACTGCATGACAAGACCGACGCCCAGCGTTCCCATCGCCGTGAGCACACGGTCAATTCGTGTCTCACATGTGTGATGCAAACACCGCTGACGGAACCATGAAATGTCCACACACCCCATGCTGCGCGTGCAAGTTGCCTGGCGGGGCCCGCAGCTCATTTATGACCACAACCGAGCGATGATGCGTGACCGGAGGCACAAATGCCACCACGGAGTCGTGGCATAGGAATCACACATCCGCCAACTTGAGCCCTTTGCCGGACCTCACTACTACATTGGACAGGTTTTGGGGCAGGTTTTCAAACTGCAAGGCCGAATTCTTGATGGCACCATTCAAACGCACGACCTGTGCTGCAGCGTGTGAAAGGCTCGGTGCCGCGTACCGCACGACGCTACCAATGACCACCGCCATCACCTCCTGGGGCACCAATGCCCGCCCAAGTGTGTTCTTGTACCAACCCAAGAGAGCTTCGTAGCGGAGCACGAGTTTCTCCTTCATGGATGCCATCCCTGTAGGGTCAAGCCTAAGGCCCAGGTACAGTACACAAGCCTTGGCCACCACACAAACCCACGGAGCAACGGCATCGTCCGGGTCGAGGTGCACGATGATCGAGGAGATGCGTGCCGTGGTGGCGTACGCACATTTGCGAACATTGAGGGGCATGCCCATGTCTGCCAAGTAATACGCAATCTCCGCAACGTACTCCAGGAATTGCAGCAGCATGTGTGCTATCAGCAAAAAGTCATTGAAGTACGCCTGTACCAAGGGCGGCATGGCGTGGCGGATATCACCCTGGCTGTTCCTTTGGGCATCAGCCATACGATGGCTTCATGCCATGATTGCGGGACTTCCACGCAACGGAGAACGGCCCGATAGACATGCACCAAGAGTCCTTGCACAGGTTGAGGAAGCTCTGCGATGAGGGCCGCCGTGACATGTTGGACCCCGGCTCCTTGACGGCCGCCACCGCTTGCTTCACATCGTCCTTGACGTCCTGCAGGGTGCAATGCTGCAGCCATCTCCACTCATAGGGCACGTCTAGAGGGATGTGGGCTCGGGCCAGCCTGTCAAAGGCCGGGACATGCACCGCTCGCTTGGCATATAGCGCCTCCTAGTCCCTTTGGACTTCCCCAACAACCTCCGAGGCCTCCATGAGTATTTTCTCGGACTCCCGGACTCGCACGGACAATAAGCCCGAGGGCGAATAGCCGACAACATTGATGGCCCCTCGGATGGGTGCCCACCGTAGCTGCAAATCGGGGACCCTGGCCCGCCAGTAGTCCTTCATGGACCTGCGCCGGTTGCGCCGAAGGACCCCCCAAAGCTCTTACACCTTCTGGTCAAGCTATTGAAGTTGCTGATCCAGCGCTTCCCGCAGATCATCCATTGTGGTTGGGGATAGGTCCGGGTCCACCCGCCTGAGGTGGTGCAGAAGGGAGGTAGCCTCCTTGCAAGCGATTCGTGTCTCATCTGCATCTCTTCTCTACAGCTCCTAGGCACGCCACGAGAGGGCATGTTGATCCGTAAGGCCCTGGGATAGAGACGCCTCGGTTTCCACCTATCCATAGGGGTATTGCGGGTCCATGCCTGAGGGCATGCGCCCCCCTGTGACCCGCGACACCTCGTCACGGAAGGCGAGAGCAGGTCGAAGACGGCCTGTACCCCCGGCGTGTCCATGGTAGACTCACCTCGGTCCGATGAAAGCCATTCCCCGAGTGTCGAATTCTCGCAAGCGCGCTGCAGCCCGTCGGGCGCCGCCTCCTGGACCCCGGTGAGTCCTGCAATGCCCCGAGGTGGAACCAATACAACATTTCACTTGTGCCACGCTTTGCAATGCGTTGCATGGTACATACACAGCCGTGTTGCCGACGTGATGCCAAAAGTGCAACTGTACGGTTGGGGACGTCATGCACGCTGCCGGAGGCTGTACTTGCCAGTTTCAGCCGTCACGAAGTTTACAAGCGGATATAGGACGCCATGTGTTGTGCATCCTTGTTTCGGCAGAGACTAGTCTCTCGCGTCATGCAATGGTTGGGGTTGAGCGGTGCGCGACATTCGCAGGATTGCTTTTGACAATGTGACCAAAAATGTGCACACCTATTTGGGGGTCGCTCCATGACAAATCAACGCTTTTTCTGACGCGAGCGACTTCCGGCCAGACAGGGACAAAAAAACCCAAGACGCCTCATGCACTGGGTGGGTAGAAACGGGACCGACTTTAAGCCCAAGGTAGGCAGCCCCCCCCCCCCCCTGGACGAGTAATCCTCAAAACGTGGGCAGGGACACCCCCCACACTTGTACAATGCGGTGCAGGTCCCTTGCGAACTACGTATACAGGAAGTTTGTCCACATGCCGCCATACTAGCAGCCTCCCTAGAAATGAGCAGGTGGGATTCTGCAATCACAGAAAGCGCATGTGAAAAGGGTGGACTTGTCCAAACCACGGCAAAATGACACCATGTGGAGGTGCTTGCCCCACGAGAGAGAACCAAAGACAATGCAGGACTCGTAAAAGCGTAGGACGCCACCTCGGTGCACAATCAACGTCTTGTTGTGTCACATAGAATCGCCGGAACACCGGTCTTGAACGGTACTAGCATCATGCCAATGCACTCCGTCTTTGCTAAAACTCGGTTGAGAAGGCCACAAGCTCTCTTTGTAACCCACCGCCATCGGGTGAAGCTGTTGTAGAGCTTGCGTTTTGGCCGCACCGTCTACCACATCTAGCAGTGCGTCCGGAAGAGAACCCTCTTGATGAGAGTAGAAAAAGTTGGAGCGGAAGAAAACAATGTGCCTGAGGAACACAATCCGCCCGTAAAAGATCAACAAGCCTCGTGCGCATGTCATCCGGCAGACGGGCCTGAGGCGCCGGAATGAACAACTTGGAGTCATTGAAATTACCACCCTTCCTTAGGCCGCGTGCAGTGGTGCAAGAGACACGGGTCAACTGTAAAACCATGCTCTTGACATGATACAAAACCCACAACATTTACACCTGTACCGCATATGAGTGATCAATCTGGCACGGCATGGGCACAACGTACACGACCCAAATAATGATTTCGAAAAAAACTACAGCAAATGCCCCCCCACAATGGTGGATTTGGAAACATGAACCCTCCCTGACGAAAGCCACATGGCTCGGAATCAAATGAATTTTTGGAAAAACGGGCAACTACAAGATGGATGCCGCGTACCATGCAGAAAGACCCTCCAAATGCCGCCGCCAGGGAGCCAGCGGCGAACCGGCCACATGTGCACCCTGCAAACTCAAATAACCAGCATCCATGCATTCATGGATGCCGGCCGTCTGCCACGCATGCACCGCTTCGCACATGGTGTGACCCATCCCGTGCTCTGGGGGAACCGTTGGGGAGGAAATGGGAAAACCGAGGACGAGCGTATAAAAAAATATCAACATGTTATGGTCTGTGCCATGTGCCCGGCAATGGCGAGAAAGGCCATGACGTATGCAAGGCATGTCAGGGTCAAGGGCTTTATATCGCTTCACACAATACGTGCTGAGTGCTACGGCGGACCATGACATTAGTGTGCCGAAGCGGCTTGTGATACCCTTGTAGGAAGTGACACATCATGACCACCGCCGCCGGGTCAATTGTTACGGAGGTCACAGGATGGGCAAGGGTGATATGTAACATGGTGTAGGAGCCGCAGCCCCTCAAAGCAAGTCTACATGGGCGGCGGTGATAAGTAACACATTTTGTACGATGTGGGATGTCAACACTGCCCCTAAAATGAAGTCTGTATGATGATCCGTGATATGTAACATGCCGTACAACGTGTGGGATATCATCACCCCCCCCAAATAGAAGGATACATGCGGTGCAGTGATATGTAGCATGCTGTACCACGAGTTGGATATCAATGCAGCACATGGAAGCAATGGAAGCGGTAGAAACATCAAAGTGTCATGCCCTACCGACCCGTAGCCCTGTCTAACGACATCCACTACCATACAAATGCATTGTCCACGAAGACATTGGAACCATATAAAGTCATGCAGGACAAGGAGCGAATCCGCCACAAAGGAAGAAGCATGCACCATGAATTGCATACAGCATATCACCGTTGTCCGTGCTAGGAGCGTAACAAACTTATTGGCAATGTGGGCGCCAATGAGCTTACCCATCGTGGTTAAATACAAAACGTGCTGTGCATTGGGAATGGGCCAATGTGGTGTTTTGGCTAGTAAGGCATGAAAAGCACCATGAACCACAACATCAAGCGGAACTCCGGGGGCAACATTGCGAATGAAATTGACTACCAATTTTAGCCGGGTATCCTGTAACCACTCGACGTTGCAATACTCTACCGAAACTCGGTAGGGCGTGGATTCCATGCCTTTTCGCAGGATGTGAGGCGGAGACTCTAAAGTAACACGAAGTGGGGGGATTACGTCCAACCGCCAAGGAATGACAATGCAAAGGTCTACAATTGCGCAGCGGAGGGTGGGACGTAGATGCCGGACCCAAAACTCCTGGAGGCCCACGGCTGCCTCAAATTCAAGGGGAAGTAGCCTCCCGTTGACATAGGTGGGTTCCATGCATGAGGCGAATGGTTTGCGCGTGCTAGATGAGTATGTATGGGCGGAAGTGTCTTTGCTAACCTTGGGGTGCGCAAGGAACCTCAAGCCCCAGTAGGGTTGGGGGGCTCTATTACCGGAGGGTTGGAGGGTGCAGTGGCAAAACTCGTACAAACAGCTTTGAGCAACGTACACTCGCAAGGGGAAGGGAGGTTCACTGCGCTTCTACTGCCGATGCTGTCAAAGATGTAGATACAACACACAACCAAAAGCACGGCAAGTGTCAACCCTTCGAGGAGTGATGGCGGTCATGTTTCCCCTCTCGGGAGCGTTGGCATCCACGGCACGGTGGGTCCAGGTGTCCCTGCCCCCCCCCCCCCCCGGTGGGCTCGGCACATGGATTCGTATTACAACGACTCGTACATGCGGAACCCCATGACATCCGTTGTGTCGCCGCCCTTTCATATGGGACGGTGTATGGCGATGTGCACTCGCACCGCGTGGCAGCTGCATCGACCCACACATACTCATCGCTCCCCTTCCCGCACGCGCACAGTTTTCCTCCCTCGCCGGAAAACGGACACAACGGCGGCATAGGCGCTTCCACCCAACCCTTTGGCCTCCCCGCAAAGCTGACACCATGTGCAGGTGACAAAGTCTTTTAGCCTCCCCCCGGGGCCGCTGACACCAGTGACTGACTGCGTGTTCCCCTTTCGTTGGCAACCAGCAGTGGGGGTATGTCGTGGATGGTCAGAGGCTTGTAGGCTTTGTAGCCTTCCCGTGACCGGGCGCTTCTCTTTTGCCCATGCCGGAGGCACAAGTCAATGGTACCTTGGTCCGCATAATGTGTGATTATAGAGGTCCGTAAGCACGCTGGAGTTCTCAATGTGTGGTGTACCAACTCTTCGGACAGGCCACGGCGCGTTTGCATCGTCTTTGTGCGGGCAATGTTGCCTTCCCCCCGAAATTTTCTCGCGTCCAATGCACAGCGTCCCACCCGTCACTTTGGGGTTTGTCACGCTCGTCTTAATGGTCTGTACCCCCGTGACTCTTAGGTGCCTCTTGCGGGGAGTAAAGAGTCCAGTCAGCGGGTCCATGGGCAAATTGCGGACAACACTAACGTCCTTGCATGAATTGGAAAAGGGTCCAAGTCTTGAGAGCGTAACCTCCGAGTGCCCCTTGGCCGGTTTAGATTTTTTGAGCGTCAGCGTGGAGCAGGTGGTAAAAACGAAGGTAGTGGCACACCGTCAATTCTTGCAATGGTGTACATACCTGGTAGTGGCTCTTCTCTAGGGGGTTGGTGTGTTGCCTGGCTATTTTGCATTTCACTGCCTGTTTTGGCACACCTACACCACGGTCTGCTCCTCCTCGGCCGGTGTTGCAATGCTGGTTGGTTGTGACCCCCAACTGCGCATTAAAGATTTCACCCACCATGAGGGTGTGCCGCCACAAAATGTGGAGCACATAGGCCGCGGACTAAACTAGCCCCGGAACAGTGTGTGGGGTGTTCGGAGGCCCAAAATTTGCCTCTGCTGCAGTCATCATGCCACCAAACGACGCGTCCAAAAAGGCGGCAGGGAGCGCAGAGACCAAGTTCACAAATCTGTCCGCGAAAAGCTAGTGCTGTTGTTGGGAAACACCAGACCCCATTTTGAAACGGGCCAGCACAAGAGGGTTCCCAGGAGCCGTTAAAGCACTCGGCGTGAGGACGCGCAACCTCACTGGGTCCTGGTCGGAGGGGAAAACGGCTGCATTTTCTACACGAACAATGCCGACCTATGGTCATGTGTTGCGCCCGAGAAAGAAAAGTGGGGCTCCCACAAAACCTTGTGCATTGACTCGCATCCGCCTTTGCATGCCGTGTACAAAAGGATGCAGACGCGTGTCACCTACGAAATTTAGTAAGATTGGGGCAATTGCCGTGTGCACAAACACACAATCCGTCGACCATCTTGGGTTAAATCGAGAATCCCACGAAAAAAGGCCATGCGCGAATTTCGAGCAACATGGGCGCACCGCCATTGGAGCTTTGGACGATACTCTTCAACCGTGCATTTGGCCAACCCGTGCGCGTTGACCTCACTAGGCGTCGGTAATCAGGGTTGTGTGGACGTGTGACCCCCTCCGGGTGGACAAAAGGAACCACTTCCAGTGAACGCTCGAAACCTACCAAATACGAAGCCTGACGGAAAGCCTTACGAGCCGCCACAACCTTGCACACCACAAGCATGACTAAGCACCAAGAAGGTTTTCGTGGAAATGAGAACGCAAGAAAACAGCCAGAACTCTGGCACACATAGGTTGGTCCACAGTGTCAGACACGGGCGTCAATTGCACGTTGCAACCTACACGGAGCTCAGCACGGCTAAAATGCGCCCATCCCCAAAGACTTCTAGAGCCCGTGGGGTGATTAGCCTTCTGTGCCTCCATAGTAGGGCCTTGCCCATAGGCAGGGACAAACGTGGTATGTCGAGGGTGCGCCTTGACAAAATTGGCAACACCTTGTGTGAACGCCGGGGTTAGGCGCGGGGAGGAACAAATTTTCTCCCACTGCTGCCGGAGAGAGTCATGAGGAAAATTGTGCCGACACGCGCTGCCAACCGCAGGCTGAGTTTGAAAACCACCGACCTATTTGTCATCCACAGTGTTCATCCAAGTAAGAAACCCATTGAGTGCCAGGGGTGAAACATGTGGGGCAGTCTCCAAATCACGCGGACTGTGCAGCACTGGCGACGAAATAGGGGGGGTCTGCCACGTCAAGCAATCCGGTCTGAGAATCTTGATCTTCTGGATGTTTAAAGTCAACGATAGGCGCGGTACAGGGAGGTTTGCTAGTCGGAGACGCTACAAGCGAAGGCATCTCAACCAGTGACTCCAACTATGCACAAAAAAAGCTGCAGGTCGCGGAAAGGCAAAGAACATCGGGCCACCCAAGCGGTAAGCAACACCGGCAACGACACGAACCACGCCGCATGGCGCCCGTCCATGCGGGGGTAGTTGGCCAGGTGAAACTTGTCCAACGCAGTTTGTAAAACGTCGGGAACGCCGATGCTAGCAAGAGTGAGTTTGCAGGCAAAGGAATGCATGCCGGTGTCTGCCGGCTTGATACGAGTGTCCACGGCCCGTGGATCAACATTCAAAGCGCGTTTGCCGTCTAGGGTCTCCAAAAATTTCGTAACTTGTGCCTACAAATCTGGCTTGGAGGTAGGTTGTTGCATCTTCGCGCATCCTCCGACACCGAGGGTTTCACAAACACTTGACGGTGGTCTTCTGTCACGAGATGCAACTGGGCAGCCTCAGCCCCAGAGGTCGCCACTCGGACGGTCGTTTCAACTTGCGATAGCCCGTCTATTTGCACAAAGTCCCCATCTACCAACTTGTCCCACACCTCTTTGGTGGAGCGCATTGCGGATCCGGGCGCACGATGGGTCGGGGTATCATCTACAAGAAAGCCACGGCATATCACTTCGGGGTTGGAGCCAGGGGTGGGTGCGTCTTGGGCCCCGGGCACGGTCCAAAGCGCCAGAGAGCTCCGGGGCACACGGAGAGTTGAGGAGCTCATGGGGGCTGCACGAGGCTATAGGGTCACACACACCGGACACTAGATGTAGTGTGAGAACAGAGGCCGGCGCCCGCGGAGGCAAAACTAGGTCCGGAATTGGTCCCACAATGTCTTCACGATAGGATACAATGGAGGCTTCCAGGACACGCGGTGCGTGTTTAGTTGGAACTCACTGCACTTTGACATGGGAAAGGGCACCTTGCAAGGAACTGTTGAAAGGGGGTGGCCACTAGATCAGCAACCCACCATGGGATGTGCGAGTGCATTTGGTGTAGAACGTCCGGCGCGACGTGAGGATTACAGGTCGGGTGGGCATGTCAAGGATGACAACCCAGTGTCCCGTAGCAGGCCTCCTGTGCCACTCTACCCACGGCGCCCAAAAATGTGGCGGCAAGCGTTGAGAGATAGCGTCGAGCACGAGTTTATGTACCTGCGATTCGCCCATACTTGTGCAGTCGGGGCTCATTGAGCCGCACCGTTGCCTAATTGCTTGTTTTCATGCAATTATATGCACACAACGCTATGTGTTAGGGTTGGCCGCAGCAATTTGGAACTCCCTGACGTGATTTGCATACCCATGTCATAGGTATTCAACGCACAAGATCACTTTTTTTTCGAAGGCTAGTTCCACCCGCCCGGGCCAATGAACCGCGGCTGAACCGCAAGCGAGCGCTCAGTCCGGGGTTCACTTAGCTTTCGTTTCGCTTTCACTGAGTGTTTAGTGAGAGCTAGATTTGGTCGCTTTGAGGTTCATTCAAGGGTCTCTCAAGATGCAACAAGCAACAACGCTTGCCATTCACAACATTATATCCTCCATCGCAGTGCACGCTTCACGATCCTGTCCACCAGGGCTTAACTTCACTTTCTCTTCCGCCGGGCACGTGACCAAGCCATGCATGGGCCTTGGTACCCCCGTTGCTTGGTCACTGCCCTACTAGTCACGTCCCAACCCTCCTTGCGGAGGTGGTCATCCAAGGTGTGGTTGTACACCACACATTGGAGGCCTAACTTGTTGTGTAGGAGACTAACCCCTCCACTATTCCTAAGGAGCCTCTTCCATTGTACAGGGCTCCCTTCCAAGGCAAAGCAGTTCAACCTTGCCAAGTTCCCCTATCTACAAAGGTGCGCAAACATGTGGTCAATCCACATGTGCGTTCACAACGTCTTGCTCCACGCTAGAGCAAGATGCCTTGCCCCCATGGTCAACTTTTGTTGCCACAGGGCCCTTTGTTCATGGCCACTGACAGGGTCGTGTTTCCATTCAACGTTGGCCATGGCAGTGAAGGCCTCCCACCAACCACCGCATACATCCACCCAAGGCGGCCCCCACTTGATGGCCCTCCACAATGCTTCCCACTTTTTGGAGCAGTGGGAGCCACAACCTAACCCTCACAAAATGCACTGCGGCCCCCAACTCGATGCGGATTTGGCGCTTCTTGTTGGCCTTTTCACAACCCCATCGCCCAGGGCGTGCAGTGCGGGCAACCTTCCGTACCCCATTCACGGAATCCTGCACGAGTTTTGCCGTTGAGGGCGGCGACGTACTCACGTTTTCCCGCAACACACTCACCATCTTGTTCAATGCACAATGGGACACCTGAAACACGCCATGTGCCCCGTAATCACGGATGCGGCGCTCCGACGGAATGTCACGAAAGACACCGGTAAGGCGGGGTCGCCCCACAATGCCTACCATAGCCACTTCAGCTCCACGAAACCGTTGCACCATAGTTTGGCGATGCTTGCCACAACAATGGCAAACCATGGCCCCCGGGCTCTTCTTCATGAAGGAATCCCCTCCGGCCAATATCACATGGGCTTAGCCATCGGCCCGAAGGAAGAGCAACGGCCCGCGTTCCACCTCATCAACATGGGGTAAACGCAAAGCCTAAGCCGCCCGGATGGGGGCATAGAAGTTGCACTCGGTTTACATTTGGTACATCGTTGCCCATTCTCGCTCTCCTCAAAGAGACACCAGTTGGCGAGGTCGTTGGGCCCAGACCACGGGCCAGCCACTGCGCGGTGGACATACCCCCTATTCAACCAATTGGTGCCATCCACGCCGATGGTCACCCATGTGTACCGCAAGCCTCCCGCTTGCATTGTGTCGGGTGCTGGCACAGCCCGCGCTTGGTACATCAGTTCCAAGCATTCGAGGAGGGACAATAGGCCACCCGCATGTCATCGGACCCCTCCAAAATGGGGACCGTCTTGCTAGCAGGCTCGCTTTGCCTAGTCAACCACGGCGCAACAACCGCCCAGCTCACAGAGCAATCCAGCTCGGGTAGGAGGTAGATCATGTCCCGGCGCGAGATTTGCATGCTACGCATCCGCCATAGGACACGTAGTGCTTCGCTCTTGTAATCCGGGATGATGTCATCCCTATGTGCGTTGGAGCACTCCAACACTAGCAAAATGCTACCATCGGGCCGCACTTCCGCCCTGTACGGTTCACGGAGCTCTGCCGTAACAACGGCCTCTAGGTCACCCACGCGGCACCTAATGTGCCAGTGGGAGGCGAGTAGTGAAAATAATCCCTTTTCGGGCATTGTGCGTGGCAGATATGAGGGGATTGCATGCACAATGACGTGGGAGGTGGGTTTGCATGGTGCCGGGGTGGGGGTGCTGGGGGGGGGGGGGGGTTGACCCATTGTTGAGGAAGTGTTTGCAGTGACCCTTGAATGAACCAATTTCAGCTTTCAGTGAGCTTTCATTTGGGGCTAAATGACCTTTTCGCGCGCTCACGGAAAGCTTAGTGAACGCTCAGTGAGGTTTCAGTGAGCGCGCGAAAAGGCCCCTTAGCCCCAAATGAAAACTCAATGAAAGCTGAATATTGTTCATTCACCTTGCGGTCCCCGGTTGTTTTTGCTATTGGCCTCGTACCGGCCAACAGAGACCACGTGACATGACCATATGCGCATTGTGTCAGGCAGGTGCTGCTTGATGCACTTTGTGTGACACAAATGATGCAAACAAGCAAAAGGCGCACTGGACTACACCCATCATTCATTTTTTTGTGAAGCCCCGGTAGGGACAGCGTAAAACTTCCACGCACGGTCCCAAAGAGTCTTGCACTGCCGCACATGCGACCAATATGGCGTCCGTTCCACTTTCCCTCCAGGAGGAAAGAACACAGAGGGCAATAACCCTAACAACGGCAATATCACAAGGGGGGGGGGGGGCAGCCCCTTTTTCAAACGAAAAGCGCAAGGGCGGACTGCTGTTAGCCCCTGAAAGACTACAAGATTATGAACGGACCACGGGGCATTGCACTGCACCCCTATCTAACTCAGGCGTCATAGGAGTCCTTCCCGGTGCCAGGTACGGGGTTCCCGCATGGCCCACGGAACCAGCGGAGCGCTGAGCAAGTAGGAGTCCAACTTGTGCCCTTCACGTGTGGGTTGGCAGTCCTCTTCAACCGAGTTTTCCGCCCTCGGGAACCCACACTGCTCCCACAACGCCACGAACCTCTTCGTGATAGGGTACCCCGGGGACTCCAACCAAACGTTGAACCCGCCCCCCCAATCAGCACCGGTCGCGTGCCTCCACAACTCTTTGCCGCTGCATACATGGCTACGTCAACCCAAAAAAACGCCTCAGAACCCTAGGAGTCGCCGCCGCTCCCTGTGCCGTGGACATTGACGATCGTGAGCGTCCCATCCGCGGTAACCACGTCGAGGGCCGTGGCCTTGCCCGGGACAATTTCCACCACGTCCCGTACTTCCTCCACGGCAAACAGGTCCGCTCGAAGAGCAATTAGGAGACCACCATGCACAGTGACCACCAGTGCCGCTGTGGGGTCTACCCCAAGAAAGGCAGGATACCCATGCAGCCTTGGACGTTCCAAGACACCGAGAGGCCTCGACGTTAGAGGCGGGATCCCTTCACGGCAACGCCGCAGGGTCATTGTCACCGGAACACAGCCACAAGGCCCCCGCGCCTCGACCGCCATCTTTCACTCACGTCCAGGGCACCACGGCCGACCTCTTGGAACCGCTCGATGCTGACGATGAAGAGGCCGCCTATGCTCCCGAGGGCTGTTCCCCCGAAGGTTGCGCTAGCGGCACCGGCCTGGCTGTGGCAGCCGCGGGCCCTATCCGCCTGCGGGGCATGACACCTGTGACCAACGCCTCAGCGTGTTGGCGCTGGGCCTCTTCCGACCTGTGGTCGTGGGCCATGTGGTCAAGGAGATCCCCGGGGTCGAGGTGGCTAGGCCTTAGGTGGCGGCTCGCCCGCCACGGACATCGGCCCGCCCACTTCAGCCTGGACCAGGGGCACACCTTCACATCGCCGCCTTGTGCTGCCCTGTGGCCCGGCACCCCCCGAATTGCGCAACCACCGCACAGATGTCAGAGTAACGCCGTACAGCACATCGACGCCTTTCTTGTGGGCACCGCTTTCGGGACTGCCTTCGCCACGGCGACCACAAGGGCAACCAGCCGAACTAGCCCCATATCGGGTGGCGGCGGCAGGTGCATCAGGCCCGCCGTGGGAAGTTGCACCTCCACCCACCAGCGCCACACACCAGTGAATCTCTCCCGTTCTCCCGCGACAGTCCACCGGGGGCCAGTGATCGCCCGGAGCCAGGGCGCCATGTCCTCAGCCATGACCAAGCGGAGGGCATCCCTACCGTAGCTCCTGGGGTACCTGGGCGCTGGGGCACCTACCAGCCTCCCTTGGAGGTACAGCGCGGTGCTGCCATCGCCGACCTGAGTACCCAGGTGAAGGGCCTCCAAGTCGGCCGGGCGAAGCGCGAGCTCTGGCGCCCCTCCGCGGTCATACACCCGCAACGCAGAGGCGTGCGGCTCTAGCGCCACGATGACCAAGCACCATGTCCGCAACCCACAGTGGAGAATCGCCAGGGACGCCACCGGCCGGTTGCTAATGCCTTCGCTGCCGGCACTCTAGGAAGGGCCACCGCATGCCCTTGCAACGCTGCAAACATGGCGGCCGCCTGCTCCGGCCGCCACATGTTGTTAAGGACTACCAGCCAGACGTCGTGTCCCGGGATGTGTGGCTCCCTCGTCACCTCAACAAACAAGACAGCGGCCGATGGGATGCCCTCAGGCGCACACCACCTTGCCCGGCCCACGGGGCCCATGAACGGCATGTGGTGGTTGGGGACCCCGAAGCAAGCGGTCCCTAGGGAACACTCCCGCACCAGCCTGTCCGCCGTGACCTCGACAAAAATCCACACTCCCCCGTTCCACCCGCACACAGGCCAAAAATCCCATGCCCTCAAGAACCACCTCCCCTCCCACGTCCGCCTGCCCCACAACATGGATGGGCGCCAGGTCCCCCAGCCGCAACCACCGCCGGGCACTCTCCTCCCACGGCTGGGGGGCGTGCCACCTGTGTTGCTACAGCGCATCTGCGATGCGCTGCAGGGACACCGACATGACAAGCGACAGCCCCCCCGGTGCTGCCGCAAGCCACAACAGGGCGTGCTGCATCCGCGCGTCCGGCAGCCCCCCCTGGGGCCCCGGGAGGGAGCTGAGCGCTGCCGCCGGCAGCTCCCCCAGCGAGGGCAGGCGCACCATCGGCCCCATGTCCGTATTGCGGACCATTGCCGCCACGCACCTTCTGTCCACCGCCGACCGAAGGTTGCTCGGCCTGGGCACCCGAAAGAGGGTACCAACAGCGGACAGGAGCATACACACGCCGGTCCTGGTAGGACTGGAGCAACTTGCGCTGGCCCAGGGAGACGTCGTGCCTGGTCGTGTCGCGGCGGTGCTGTCTCTACCAGATGGGGATGACAATGCCTCGGCGGAGGCTCATCTCACATTGAACCCTCTAAATCTAGAGCCGGTGGTGAAAGCCCAGTCGGGTGGGCAACGGTTGGTGCTCGCGTCGGCTAAGTGTCCTGCTCCAGCAGGCATGAATGTCCTCGTGGATGTCATGCTTGACTACGGGTGGCGGCTGCTAGCGGGGAGCAAACCCCATCTCCAGGCAGTGCGATGGCCCAGGCTGCTTGCATACCTCTCGGGTGGGTCCGGAGGGCTGCCAATTCTTGCCCCGGCGGCATTGTGGGACCAAGCGCTGCAAAGCGTGCTCCATAGTGCCACCGCTCGTGCCCAGGTGAGTGCGCTACGCCTGTAATGATGTTTGGCAGTACATGTGGTCTTAGCGTTATGAATGTGGCTGTGTCCCCTCCCGGTCGATGCTTCCCCCTGTTTGCAGGGGGTGTGGCATCGCGGTGCCGGTGTGGGTGCACTAGTGCGCCTCTGTCCCAATGTGTGAGCGCTGTTGTGAGAGGGCTGGCAAGGGGTGGCCTAAAGCCAGATGGGCGCTATAGCACTCGGGACAAATGTCCTGGAGCACGTGGAGGGTCATCCGGCGTAGCTTGCAGGAGGTACAGGTGGATGGGGTGTGCTCCCCTGATGATCCATCCGATGTGCTTCCCCTACTACTATAGTGGGCGGCACTGGACGGTGACTCCCGGGTCTTGTGGGTGTGGCATCACAACAGAGGCCTGGCGACGCAATGAGAGGATGGCGGGTGCGTGTACGGCGCGGTGTGGCCAGGTGCACAGATGAGGTGCATATTGGGCACTGTCCGAAGGATTGTTGGTGCATGTGCAATAGGGATGGTGTAATGGACGTGGCCTCGTCCAAGCCTGTGCCTGTGGCAACGGCGGGTGCGATATGACGGCCATCGCGACGTGGCCCGTCCTGCCGGCTTGATAGTGCGCATTACCGCCCCAACAAGCACATCTGGAACCAAGTATAGCTACGCCCGCCTGTCCCGGGTTGCCAATTACATGTCATGGGTCGTCCTGGCCAAGGTAATAAGGCCCAAACCCCTATAGGGTATTCCCATGGCACCGGGGTCTATACTGGCAACCTGGCTAGGGCAGTCACGGGGTTCGTCCTCGGGTTACTCCGGGGGGTCAAATGGGCAGGTACACGTTCTCAGGCCGGCACCACCGGTGTCGGCAAAGAACTGTGGCGAGAAGCTGGGTGAACCAGACTGGGTGTGGGGCCGCAGCAGCGTGGATGGCCACACGAGAGACGAAGAAGTCACGTCGCTGGGGAAATGTAGAGCGGTGGAGCAGGGAACAGTGGTGGCGTATTAGCCGCGGATCGATGGTGGTGTGCGGCGCGGAGTTCGCTACTAAACTTAAGGCCATTGGGTGAACATGCGGATGCAAAATACACTCGCGGCCGCACCAGGTACATCGGCCGAATGACGTCCTGTCCCCAGAGCTGACGGCATCCAATGCAGCAGGTGGTGCATACCGCTAGTGGGTGACGGGTGGGAAATGTTGTCAGCCGGAGGACTCGGTGCAGCATTATGAGATTTGAGGGGTGCACGCAAGTGGAGTCGGGGGGTTCGGCGCAGCTGCTATAGGGGTGCCGCTATGGGGGTGCCCCTTGACCCAGGAACAACTCAAGGAGGTATTGGGGCTACCCGCAGGCCCCGCGAGAAACCTCGTGGGGACATTGGGGTGTTCCCTACCCTAGGACCCACCCAGGGAGGTATCGGGGCGGCCCACGGGCCCCATGAGAAATTCTGTGGGGGTACGGGGGTGTCCCTTGACCTCACGACCAACTCAAGGAGGTATGGGGGCCGCCCACGGGCCCCGGGAGAAAATCAGTGGGAGTACTGGGGTGTCCAGTGACTCCTAGAACAACTTATGGAGGTAGTGGGGTGTCCCTCCGACCCATGAAACAACTTGGAGGGGGTACTGGCGCATCCCCTGGCCCCTCAAGAGGACTAGAGGGACTCTGCCTGCGGGCGTGTACATAGCCTAACCGCTTGACCGTTGCACACATGTCTAGTGGCACGGCGACGGAGGCGGTGGCGATTGCGGTGTGTGCGGGAGATGGTGCAAGGCGCAGGCGGTGGCAGTAGGCACGGGGTGCCAAAGGCTTGGCAGTATAGGCGTTGGTGAGGAGCTATATATGTCCTATGTGTCAGTTATTGCCGCCCGGCGGATGTGGCAAGGCGAGTGGCGGTAATGTGGTGAAGCATGGCGGGCACGGCGGCGTGTCAGGTGTGGCCTGTGGTGGTCCATTGTACACAATATCCGTATGAGAGGTTCAGGGGGCGAGGAAAAGGCCAATGCTATAAGTATGCATGCCACGTCATCAGTGGCTGCCGAACCCGCGGCCTTGCCACCGCCGTGGCAGAGATGGCACAATCACGGTAGCCGGCCAATCAGTGCAAATAAGGGTCAAGGGTGGGGTTCAGGGCATTGTATGTGGGCCAGACGAGGTGAACCTAGTTACCACGCCCGGGGCGAAAATCTGGTGGGTTACCGTGTAGGGGGTTGATAACCTAGCTACAACACCAGCTAGCCCGAGTCCAAGCCAGCGATATTCACGAGTTGTGCCTCTCATACCGTGAGGTGGCCGGCATCCCCCCCTGTAGACCCTCATGTTATAGTGTATGAGAGTATGTACAATGGCAGCAAGCCCGCTCAGACCACAACCTATGGGGATGGGGCGCAATCGACTATATATGGGGTTCTGTGCGAGGCTTCAAAGGGTGCGGCTACTGTCTTTGGGCGGCACTGGAAAGTTATCTGGTGCATACATGGATCTTTGTATAGTGGGCAAGGGATCCACGGGTGGTGCCCGAGATGGGCTGCAAGTACTGACAACCTATGCGACACGGAGATGGGGGCAATGAAGGCTGAGGGCTAGGCTAGGCTGGAGCTCCCCAAAAACCCTGGCTATAAGCCCGTGGGCTATTGCATGCGCGGTACCGAGAGGAGGGCTTAGGGTGCATGTGAGCAGTGGGGGTTATAAAGCCCCGGAAGGAGCACCATGACGGGGCCTGACCTTGTTTCGCCGCATGCATGCTGCTTTATTTCTTGGTTGCTGCACTGCACCCATAGGAAGCCCCCTTGCTTGCT
This sequence comes from Eutreptiella sp. 'Long Island Sound 2002', assembly GCA_964036045.1. Lineage (NCBI taxonomy): Eukaryota > Euglenozoa > Euglenophyceae > Eutreptiales > Eutreptiaceae > Eutreptiella > Eutreptiella sp. 'Long Island Sound 2002'. The sequence continues at coordinate 158,375,030 of OZ038379.1, forward strand.
GCCTGTTGCTGTGCTGCTACGTTGCCGTGCCTTGCCCCCTTACCCCCGGCGATTCAACGGGCCAGCGCTCATCGTCATTGCGAATGCTAAAGCTTTGCAATCGCCACTGCCCCCAAAGCCTGGTTGGCCGGTATCCCTGGTCCTCTGGGTCCTCCGTCATGCTGTGGGCCACCTCAGGCAGCCCTCGGATGCACGGGATTGAGCAAGGCAGGAACCACCTGTCGGTGCGAGATGTCCGGTAATTGCAGTAGACGGCATGATAAGTGGTTATGACTATGACTATGACTATGTACAGCATGTTTTAGGCTGTATTCATGTGTTTTTCACCCTTTTTGGGTTTTGGGCGCGCGGCGGGGAGGAGGATCTCCCAAGGGATTGGTGCAGATCCTGCTTATGCAGTTTTTCACCTTGGGCAGCTCAAAACCAAAGTTTTCGAAACTTATTTTTTTGATACCATGATCACCTAAAATCACCATCCAAGCTATGTAAAGCATGTTTCAGGCTGTATTCATGTGTTTTTCACCCTATTTGCGGTTAGGTGCGGGGGGGGGGGGGGGGGGGCAAGCGGGATTGGTACACAACCTGCTTATGCAGTTCTTCAGCCCATACAGCTCAAAAATCAAAGTTTCCGAAACCTATCTTTCTGATATTTTCATCACCTAAATGACCATCCACAATATGCAATGTTTTAGCCCGTATTTATGTAGTTTTTACCCTATTTTGGGTGTGTGTTGCTTGGGGTAGATTTTCTGCGAGGTGGACTTGCCAAAGGTAATTGAATTTCAAGAAAACCCACCCAGCAACTCACTTGTGACGCATGCTGTCTGTTGTGCAACGCTATTTATCATGGCTGCACTTGCTCCAGAACTTGCTCCTGCATTTTACAGCGCTTCAGCCATCCAGTTCTGGGCAAAAGTGAAGCACATCGGTGGAATAGGGGGTAAGGGGACCCTGGGACGCAAAAAGGGGTGACAATGTGCTCAGCGTGTGCACAGTGCTCCCGCAAACATGCGAATAGTGCACCCCAAGAATGGAGCATGGCAAGAGGTATGATTGCAGGCGCTTGCAGGCAGGGGCACCTGCTCTTAGCAGCGGACTGTCCAGGCCGGTCGTACTCCACGGCAGCATCCACCGGAGCCGCTGTGCCGGTGGACACTTGCCGTACCAACATCTTCTGACGGCCCGGACTCTCACCCACGATGGCATGGTGACAGGTGTTTCCGTCTGGCAGCAAAGCTTCCGGCAGCAACACATCAGCAAGGGTGGTACCAGATTGGCCTGGATGGGTTGGGGGCTGTGCGGCACCATGTCCTTTCTTGCTGTGTTGGGTAGAGGCTGCAGACAGCTGCGCCTGAGTACACATGCACAGATGTCCGGACAAGCTCACATTCCGGAGAAATCAGCAGTGCACATCAATGGTCACTTGCTGGACAAAAGCATAGCAATGTTCTCAGCATGGGACGAAGAACAGCAGACAGCTGCTGGTGCGCAACTTGGTAAAATCATGCCCTTCTTTCATCTTCTAACGCCCTGTATCCAATTTTCTTTACCTATTTTTTGGGGAAAGCCACAACTGGCAAAGAGCAAAATGACGCACAAAGGTTTGGAGAGATCAAACCCCAGCTGCAGTACACGTGTGGCTGGGTACCCTATTGAGTACCGGATTAAGTACCGATGTCTCGGACATGGTACACCCTAGACTACTATGCGTTGTCTTGGGGTCGCTCACTGTGCCGTTCTGCTGACGTTGTGCCTGTAGTCACTGCTACTTTCTGCGGCGTTACAAAACCCCTGTGAGTTCCCCTGTGAGTACCCTATTGAGTCCCCTTGTCAGTGCCCTATTGCGTACCCGATTGCGTACCCTACTGAGTAGCCTCTTGCGTACCCTGTTGCATACCAATCGCATACCCTATTGCATACCTATTGAGTACGCTATTGAGCACCCTATTGAGTACCCTATTGAGTACCCTATTGGGCACGCTATTGGGCACCCTATTGCATACCCTATTGAGCACCCTATTGAGTGCCCCTTTGAGTACCCTATTGCACACCTATTGGTGCCCCTATTGAACACCCTATGGCGTACTCGATGGGGTACTCTTGTTGAGTACCCTATTGAGTATCTTATTGAGTATCCTATTGAGTGCGTCTAGAGCACATTCAGGAGATGTTATCCCAGTCATCCCGCGGAGGCACTGTATCTAGGTTCGGATCTTGCGGGATTATAGGCCACACGTACAAGGACAAGTGTTAGCTTGGTTGGCAGGAAGCACAAGTTCTCTTCATTAATAGATGTGGAGGTCATCCCCTACTTTGGAGGATACTATATGGACTATACTACATTCAAGAATCAGATGAGTCAAACTATAGGGACTTAGGGTGAATCTCCTACTTCAAGCGCATTTTGTGCATCGCATTCTGACTCCTTGTCCATCCAGCGCACCCTTGCATTGTTCCTCTCATTCACAAGAAGGTAGCATTAAAAGAGATCACAGGATAATGGAGTCACCCTCTAGGGCACCACAGCCTTGGTAATGCTCCAACGCTACCCATCAAGCCAACCCACCTTGCAAGCATAGAAGTAAAGAATGCAAACCCATGCCACCATTATAGCTGTCCACCCACAAGAATGCAATGTGCACAATTCCAAATGAGTGTTTCGGGTCTCGCTTGCTTCTTCTCCCAATCCTTTTTCCATCCAACCCATCCCTTGCTCTGTTCTCCTCACCCAAAGAAAGGTAGACCGGTGAGGGATCTCAGAGCTTGCAAAAGGGACTCAAAAAAGTTGTTGCTCATCACACTAAAACCAGCATGAACAGCAAATCATATCTGTCACTAGCGCAATCCACTCAACAATGCAAAAGTGCCCTCCAGGGACGGGACTCCACTGATCCTCCGAGTGGTAAAGCCACGCCGCGGCTACCTCAGGGGGCCAGCTTGAAGTGATGGGGCCAACGGTGGGTGTGCTTAGGCCTCATGAGGGTGTTGCTTACTACTTGTCCATGCCGCCACATGTGAGGTGACTCCCATACTCCCTAGGGGAATGCCTCCCCGAATATACACCGTCAGACCAATACAAATATTACAATAGATAATAGCAATACAACCATAAGTAATACAATCAATAGGTGACGCAATAGGGTACTCAATAGGGCATTAGGGTACTCTATCGGGTACTCAATAGGGTACAAGCCAGTAATTTACGGGGGTTTACAGGCTTTTTGGCCCCCGGCCCCCATGTTGTGTAAATGGGTGTAAAATTTCCCCCAAAACGGCGTAAATTCCCAATAAAAGTGGTGTAAATTCCCAAGAAATGGCGTAAATTCACACAACAGACCGTGTCACTCAACAACTCAACCAACCTCAAAAACTCAAAACACAGGAACTCAGTTTTTTGAAGGTTGGTTGCTTTAGCCTTGTGACCCGAAGTGGCATTTTCCCACCGCTTCAATGATTGGTTTGGTGTTTGGATTAGAAAAGAATGTGTGTGGATACATACTTGTATATACCGACAGCCAGGGCTTTTTTTTGGTGGGTTTGCCCATGGACTGCTGGGGGCGGGGGGGGGGGGGGGGGGATGGGGTTTGGGAAATGCACCATGGACCCGGGCTTGGGTCAAAATTGTGTACCGTCACTCAAAAACACTACTAATTGGGCAACTGATTTTTTGGTGCATTCCAAAAAAGGGAAGGGGCTAAAGGTTGTTGGGTGAGGGTTAGGAAAGGAGCATGGATACTTTGCGCTTGGTTGACGTTGGAGTCTTATTCACTTTTTTTCTTTCTTCTTTTCTTCTTCTTTTTTGGGGGGGCCTTGCGTTTTTTTTTTGCCGAATTGCCCCATTGCGTCAACCATTCGGTCCGCACAAAAAATTTTTTGGACCTTGTGCGAGTTTCTTTTTTTTGAATCATTCCGGGGTCACGTGCATTGCTGACGTGAGATGTTTTGTTGCTTTTCTTGTTGATGGAGCTCCTTCTAATATTCGTGCTGGTGGGGGTGCTCATGCCAATTTGATTTAAAGTTTGGAGCGGGAAGTGGCCAAGGGTACAAGATGGTGGTTGCAAATGGTGAGACCGGAAATTTGGTTTTTGGTTTGCCGTGTAGTTCAAGTGTTTGTTCAATGTGGTTGGTGATAGCTTCCCATGTCGATACTGAGCCTTGTCTTCGTTTTGATGTTGTGTCCCGGTTTTTTGGGTTTTTGCTTGAGTGACCTTTGATGGTGATTGCGCATGCAAACATGTGTGAGTTGGGTTTTAGTTAGCCCTGTTGAGTGGATTATTATTCGGAGTGGCTGGTGATTCTTTGCTCTGTGAAACTTTGCGCTTGCCTTCGTTGTGTTTCACCAAGCCTAGGTCAGTGATTGTAAAACTCTAACAGTGAGGTCAGCGTCAAAGAAGAAGGTTGTGAGCACATTCGGTTAATCTCATGGTCAAAAGGATTTAAACTACGCTTTTTACCATCACCTATTATGGTTGCAAAGCATGTTTATCAGGTGGTAGGCGAAGCGCTGTTGATTTTTCAGTGTTCGTTTAGCATTCTTTTCCAATTAGGTAATGATCATGGCGGGGCTGGTAAACTGCTTAAAGCACAAACATGTTTCCTCGTTATTTTTTTTCGTTGCTTCAGCGATACCACATTGCTGGTGGGAGCCTCGGTACCTCTTCACTCCTAAAAACGCTTTTTTTTAACCGGATTGCCCCTCTTTTAGCGCTGTAGAAGTATGGGGGGGTTGGGGTGGGGGACATACGTTAGTTTTGGTCGTATGGTCGTATGGTCGAACTCTGGCAATGGCGGGGTAGCACGACCCCCTTCACCCTCATCCATGGCCATCAGTGCTCCATCGGCATCCATGTCCTTCCCGCCCTTTGGAGGGGCAAGACATTTCCCAGTGTTGCTTCTGTTCAAGATCTTTTCCTGGTATTCAGGACGCAATCTTGCCAGATTCCGTCTCATCCATTCCGGCACGACCATTCCCAGCGCCCCTTGGTGAAACTCTTGTGTCGTCACATCCAGGACTGAGTCGGAGAACACCTCAAATGACATCACAAGCAGTTCTTGCAGTTCTTAATTCCCGAACTCCACTCAGGCTGGGCTCCGAGCTTGGGGGGTAGGTACGGCATGCGGCACAATGCATCATTCCATCTTCATACGGAAGCCAAGGGCGGCCAGACTGCCACGAAGTGTGGAATGCACGAACCTCTCTACGGGGTTCGGGGACATGCTCGGGTGCGAGGCGAGCGCAAGACAGACATGAACCATCATTAATGCACGTGACATGCACATAGCATTTACATCGCTTGCACTGTTGAGTGTTAGTGTCTCCTAGATGCACATGCGAAACACCATTGGTTATCTCCCAACTCGCCCTCCTCACCCACCTCCACCCGTCTGGCGTCTCCCTCCACGACAACGGAGCATTGCTCATGCACCCCCCGTTGACACTGGGAGCATATAGTCGTCACCCCGCATAACCGACCGCAACAACTCCCACAGTACGATGAACTCAGCACTTGAACGTAGGAGGCGACCAATGGGGTGTGGGCTGTGGTTGGCGCGGGCTTAGGGGGTGGTTTGGCGGCTGCGGCTCCGGTGGGGGCTTCAAATGAGAACTCGAAACCATTGCACGCCTTTGAATTCTTAGCCGCACGCTCAATCTACACTTGCTGCAGAGCTGAGGGGGCACCTTCAGACTTGATGTGACGGAGCGTGGTTGCTGGAGTAGCAAATTCTTGCCACACCGCCTCTCCGCCTTTCTTCCGCACCCACATTACATGACAAAGCTAGCACAGGGAAGGGGAATACAAATGGGTGAACATAGTGAAAGCAAGCAAAGAAAAGCTCGAGGCATGAATCTTCACTCGTCTTGCCGGATTCGGCCTAGTATTCTCTGGCATAGAAAGCGGGCATCTACACAGTTTGCATTACACAATGGACACAAATCTTGTTCACAAATGTTTGTAAGTGCAGGGAATGGCACGCAGAGCACGTGAAAGCAAGGAAAGAAAGAATGCCCCTGAATGCCTCCTTCTTGGGCAGGGGACAAGCTCGAGGTAGGGGTCTTCACTCATCCAGCCGGATTCGGCGAATCGGCTACATAGCCCCTGCTGACTCTGACACAGGGAAGGGGCATTTCTACAATTTACGTTCCAAAATGGACACAAATCTATTTCACAAATATTTGTAAGTGCAAGCAATAGCAAGGAAATCATGTACAATCCCTAATTTACACCGAATTTTTAAAAATTTACGGGAATTTACGCCAGTTTTCGAGGATTTCACAAAATTTACTTAATTTACAGCGTAAATTGCTCCGGGCCCCCGCCCCCCCCCATTTGTTACCGGCTTGATAGGGTACTCACTAGGGTACGCAACGGGAGAACTCAATAGGATAATTAATAGGGTTGCCAGTAGGGAACCGAACAGGGTGCGCAATGTGGTAGGTTCCAGCACAGAATGAGATCTGCATCGGCAATCAAAGCAACAACAGTAGCATAGTGGTTCCACACGGCCTTAGGCACCGGCAAACCTTGGAAATTTGGTTTACAAGCAACTTTCTTGTGCGGATAGCTGGGGGCCATTTCCTTCTAGCCCCCAACCTGTTCAGGTACTAAGCCGTCATGACGATGGCGTCTGCGGTGGTGAGAGAACTACACTTCCGGCAGAGAACAACACCGGGCCCGTTGATGCATATGCTCAGAGTCGACCACCGTTCGTGAGTTTCAATAAGGAAGTCAAGGATAAGCCCCAGCATGTTCTTCTTCATTCTTCGATGCAACGAACACCAAGGAAAGGAGGGGTGCCACTCAATGGTGTCGCAAAGACGCAAGGAGATAGGGAAAACGACCACATGCAAGGAACATGGAGCACAATGCACGACGACTGCATGTGGACGCCCAAGCCGTTGGGCGTTGTGCAGCACAAAGGGCACACTAATCTCCTTGATGGTAGTGGATAAACGTGTGCACCTAGTACACTACTAGGAGTCCGGCATTTGTGTACTCTCCATGCACTCCTCTGTGCCATACAACACTTACGTCACCCACTCATGATCGGGTTGCTAGTGGTGGTACTATGCATCCAATGTTTCTACTATGCCCGCCACGAGTATACGACCTGATGATAGTGGGGCAACGTGTCGTCAAATGACAGAGGGATGGGCACTCATTGTTTTTGAGCATACGAGGGTGCTGCCTTCGCCTTATTGTCGGCTTCTTTTTACCTTTGTACATTCTGTGCCTCACTCCAGGTGTTGAGCCCAGGTTGAGATGTAGAATTGTGGTAGTTGGTAAATGCATTTGAAGCTGGGGTATTTCGTGCGGTAGGCATCGGCCACATGCACCTGGACTTTTTGCCTCTCAAGCTTAAGCCGTCGAAGCAAGTTACCAAGTGCACACGGGAGAAATCCCCTTCATTCTTGTTCTAAACTCTATTGATGCACATGCCTTAACCGCGAATGAAAGTCGTAGGAAATTTGACAAAGCCGGATCACAACCAAAGAACTATGTAAACGTAATGCATCGTTGCATGCATCATGCGTGTCGCATTGTGTATGGTTGATTGCATGTAGTCACATAAGCTAAGGTCCATCGATGGTTGCGACTTTGTGGTTTTATTGCAGTCTTCTCCAAGCATGTTAAGTTATGTGCCCCACACCCAACACGTGTTGACTTTGCCTTTATGATGTATTTTGTCACCGCTTACGTTGAAGCAAACGGGCGAGGTCATCAAAATAATGGGTACCATCCCCACCATGCGTAGCTGCCAGGCTGCTGGACAAGGCGCCTTTGATTGGGGCGTGATCAATCGTGAGGCATTGGAGCAGCAAGCAGTTAAGAAACTTGCCACACCTATCGGCAACCTGGATGCTGCGGCCTTTGCATTTTACTGCACAGTAAGCTTCTATGACTACTCCGGCATGATTGATCACTGGAGCCGGCCATGCATGGCCGTCTTGTTCTTTTGGAACGTTTGACATGAGGAGGACATCTCCTTTGGGGGATGCAACATTAACACTATGATGGGCTCTGAGGTATTAGTCCTCCGGCAGATGAAAGGAGATGCCATGTTGCGCCAAGCATGGCTAGGCTGTGACCTAGTCAGGGTGTGTGGGCATGTTTGGTTTGGGGTAGAGCACGACTGCTTCTGTGGTTTGGCGGGTTAATGTACTCCTCTTGTTGCATGCAAGGAACAAGCCTTTTATGGGCACTGTAGAGTGTGAAGATGTGCGGGTCAACAAGGCCCATATTGTTGAGACAACATTTTGTTGGGGGCGGGTATTGGGAGGCATAACACGTTATAGGTTATTTCTTGATATGAACTACCGTTGTGGCACTTAGTCAACACATACCAGGATGGGCGAGAACATGTACTATGTGGCTAAGAGAGTGTATGTGATCCACATGCAAAGGATGTGGGACGGTTGTGGGGTTGCCAGGGATCCTTGCAGCATGGAGAGACATTTGGTGAGCTTTGCAATGGCTTTTTGCGGAAGTCATCCTGGGATTAATGAGATGCCTGTCATCTTCAAACCGGACTGCCGGAGGGTGAATTCACCTTGTGTGGTTTCTATGGTACCTTCAATGTACAATAGAGACCCTTGCTTCGTCTCTCCGCCAAACATCTTGACTTCTATGCACTGTGTGTGTTGCCCAACACGTTTTACCCAAGGTACCGAACCCGTGAGCAAGGTCTTTTGCATTGGCGGCAAAGCCCCGGCAATCATCGATATACACAATCTCCAAAACTGTCATTATTATTATCAATGGGGCATTGGAAGGTATGATCACAGAAGTGGGGTGTACAATCCACGGGGTTGAGTGAGGCAGCGGCTTAGGACGCCTTCGTAGAACCGTGTATGCGTGCATGTGGTGGTCGTGTTCAGGCCTATGCCCAAGTAGTCGCCTTGGGAGACGCCATGTTGCATGGTGTATGGATCAACTAGGCTGAATGGTGATATGACATGGATCTCTAGAGAGCTAAAAAAAATTTCAACCCGTTGCTCTATGTTGATGGCAATGCACAGGAGGAGTTGGCCCACTTCTTTGTGGATGGAGCGGCTAAATGTGTTGCTCTAGACTCATTGGATGATGAAAACTTGGCCATGGTAGTGGGCAAACCTTGATATGAGCCACCGACGCGTAGTGACACACATGCGAGGGAAGAGTTGCTTCCTATAGGCATTGTAGTTTGGGGAAACCCAGCGCGTCCTTTCCCATTGCCGTTACTCATGCACAAACACATTGCCGGATTCTAAGTGACACACATTTGCCTCAAATGGGATCCATGTAGCTATCAGGGATGAGCCAATTATAATCTCTCTTGATAAGGCACATGTGTAGGACGGCGCAAAGCAAGGAACAATTGTGGCACATGACGCTAAAACCCACTGCAAGGAAGGGAAAAATTGGTTGGAAAATGGGGAGGGGATTGGTGAGGGCTTTTGAAAATGCTTCCCGTTTATACCATGCACATCCCGCTGATATTCCAGGGAACATGTGAGAACCTATGGGGAACATCAACCACAAGGTCTGTGGAATTTCGACCAAAAGGTCTCAAGAACACCACTACTGATATTGGGAGTGTTTTTTTGGGGCCAAAGTCGGAGCTCAAACTTCCGGTCCCTTTTCAAGGCGAGTTTCAAAACTTCCAGCTTGGGGGCGTCAATGTGCACAACCAAGCTCAAGAGGTGCCAAGTGTGTGTTCCAGGGAGAGAGTTTCATAGGACAATTTTTTTTTGCAAAATGGTGGGTCAAAAGATGCTCAAAAAATGAGATGAAGGCGTGTTTCACAAAAACATGATGTTGAGTGATGTTGAGAATTTGGACATAGCCTCTTGGGAGGTAGAAACAATCAAATACCTTACAGATTAGACTTTGGTCGGATTTGCCTGTCCTCAACACACCAAGAATCCAACCGCGGTTGCTCAAAACAAGGTCAAAGTGACAATTCAAGAGGTGGGATTCAATCCATACCACACACACATATGCCGACCCCTCGCCGCGCCCGCCCTCCCTCGTCAATGTGTAAATCCCTCGCTACCCTTATTGACGTGCGAGGCTCAAGGACCTAAAGTATGTATCGTGATAAAATGGAAGTGTGATGTTCCTAGGTTCAATACCTGTTCAAGATTGTGGGTTAATTGGGCAATAAATGGGTTGAGGATTGTTGATGAACACGCGTATCGAGGTACATGGCGGAAAGTTATGGGTTGAATCATCTGTACTGTACGTAGCGAGTAAAACACATTTGAAAAACACCAACTTGTTGTCTCGCTGGATCTCGTGAAACGTACCAAGCGTAACAAACATACAAATCTTGTGGACCATTAGTACACCTTTTTCCTCTAAAAATTGACCATCCTGCTGTTGTTGCAAAGAGCGAGGTCCTCAAACCATAGCAACGACACATGAAACGATTGTTTGCCGCTACAACCCGTGTCATAGGGATGGAAAGAGGGTGTACATGCTATTACAATGATGAAACTCTAGGTTGAGGTCATGCACTTCATTTACTAAGTGAGCATACTTCGGTAGAAGTGTATGACAAGCACATTCATGTTTGCAAACATCTTTCGACGGATCATGTCACTGCACAGTCAGCTTCTATGACTACTCCGGCATGATTCATCACTGGAGCCGGCCATGAATGGCCATCTTGTTCTTTTGAATCGGTTGACATGAGGAGGACATCTCCTTTGGGGGATGCAACATTAACACTATGATGGGCTGTGAGGTATTGGTCGTCCACCGCTGCATTGCCTACTAGGCGTTGAAACATGGTAGCTTCCAAGGATTCACGTGCATCGAGTTGCCGTGAAACCCTGCGCCGTGAACGTACGTTGTACCGTGCACAAGCTGCCAATGCCGTGCCAAGGCCGCTCCTTGTCCCTTTGCCCATTGCAAAGCACGAAGATTGGAACGCAATGCCATGCACATGCTTAAAACATGTGTGTCCACAACGTCTTGCATACTATGTACCATCCGTGAACGGGGGTTAAGCGGTCATTTCAGTGGAAGATTCAAAATCATGCAAAATTGCTTGTATTTGGAGGGGTTTTCATGGAAACGCTGTAATTTTTGTTTGGATTTGAGGTAGGTGAAGGAGGAAAACTCATGGCCCAGTTTCATTCCGCATCATCCAGCGAAAGTCTTGCCCCAAACGAACCCCCCACGGCCACATGATGCCTAAAACAAAAATCCCTAGACCCAGCATTCCTATATTGTGGTCGTGAGCACGATTTACATGAATTGGTAAAAAATTCGTACGAAGCTCATGCGAATTTGGTACGAATTTACATGAATTTCACTCGAATCCACCCCAACCTTTGCCAAAAGACTCCCCTATGCACCCCATGCAGCCTACCTGCACCCGACCCTATAGCCAACTTTGGTCGTTGTCCATGATGCTTTCTCGTATCAATTTCTTGTGGCATCGAAACCGCCTCTCTAAGGTGTGAAGGGCTTACATGTTGGTCTGAATCCGTCCTCCTCAACGGCCCACATACGTTTGTACACTGATGCATTGTTGCCCGTGTTGTGGCCTCTTAGTGTCTTCCCAGCCATGTGCTGCAAGGCTATCATCAACGGTGTGGTTGTCCACAACAACTTGCACCATTGGCCTTCCTCGGAGGAGGCTTAGCACGAGTGTATGCACCCCGCGTGCGCGCCCGCACTACTATTCCAACGTGTCTACCCATAAGGAAAGCGCCTCGGACACACCGCAAAAATATGCCTCCGAAAGAGATATAACCCTTAGGTACCACACGCCAGGGGTGAGCTTCAAGCGGGCGATCTTCAAAGAAAAACAAAAGACATTTGTATAGCGCCTCTTCTTGCACCATCTGGCGTTGAAAGCAGGGAGGGTTTGACGGAACAACTTAGTGCAGTTTTTCAATTGAAGAATATCAAGGACTAGGGTCAAAAACCCTAGACAAAGGCCCCCCGTGGCACAAGCTATAGGTGCTTGGCCAGGCCAGACCGCTAAATCTCGGCACCGCGTCGGGTCCTCCCCGTTAGGCCCCCACATGTAGCCTGGACGCCCAGCATAGAATGGTGTTATCCTCAGCATAAGTGCTACGCTCCCCGCTCCCGAAAATTTTCCAGGGGTGGTGTTTCTTCCACGCTTTGCGGCCCCAAGACAGACACCCGGTTTTTCAATCCGTGGACCGAGGTCGGCCTGGGCATCGGACCCGATATCGGGGGTTCCTTTGGAGGGCGAAATGCAGGCAAAATTTTCCGGGCTCCCGCCAGCCCCAGCCGTACAACTTTCCGGGCAACCACCTATTACGCCACAACTTCCGCGCTACTCAATATTCCTAGTGTTGGTGCCGTTTTGACGTGTGAGACCATCAGCAGTTCGGGATTTCAGGGTCTGGGCACCTCTTTTGAGGTGTGAGACCATCGGTAGTTAGAAATTTCAGGGTCCGGGCAATTGCTTTGAGGTGTGAGAGCATCAGCAGTTAGAAATTTCAAGGTCTGGGCAACTGCTTTGAGGTGTGAGACCATCAGCAGTTAGAAATTTTAGGGTCTTGGCACCTGTTTTGAGGTGTGAGAGCATCAGCAGTTAGAAATTTCAGGGTCTGGGCACCTGTTTTGAGGTGTGAGACCATCAAGAGTTAGAAATTTCAGGGTGTGGGCACCTGTTTTGAGGTGTGAGACCATCAGCAGTTGCAAATTTCAGGGTCTGGGCACTTGTTTTGAGGTGTGAGACCATCAGCAGTTAGAAATTTCAGGGTCTAAGCACCTGTTTTGAGGTTTGAGACCATCAGCAGTTAGAAATTTCAGGGTTTGGGCACCTGTTTTGAGGTGCGAGACCATCAGCAGTTCGAAATTTCAGGGTCTTGGCACCTGTTTTGAGGTGTGACACCATCAGCAGTTAGAAATTTCAGGGTCTGGGCACCTATTTTGAGGTGTGAGAGCATCAGCAGTTAGAAATTTCAGGGTCTACGCAGCTGTTTTGAGGTGTGACACCATCAGCAGTCACAAATTTCAGGGTCTACGCAGCTGTTTTGAGGTGTGACACCATCAGCAGTTAGAAATTTCAGGGTCTCAGCACCTGTTTTGAGGTGTGAGACCATCAGTAGTTTGAAATTTCAGGGTCTGAGCACCTGTTTTGAGGTGTGAGACCATTGGCAGTTAGAAATTTCAGGGTCTAGGCACCTGTTTTGAGGTGTGAGACCATCAGCAGTTAGAAATTTCAGGGTCTGGGCACCTGTTTTGAGGTGTGAGAGCATCAGCAGTTAGAAATTTCAGGGTCTGGGCACTTGTTTTGAGGTGTGAGACCATCAGCAGTTAGAAATTTTAGGGTCTTGGCACCTGTTTTGAGGTGTGAGAGCATCAGCAGTTAGAAATTTCAAGGTCTGGGCACCTGTTTTGAGGTGTGAGACCATCAAGAGTTAGAAATTTCAGGGTGTGGGCACCTGTTTTGAGGTGTGAGACCATCAGCAGTTAGAAATTTCGGGGTCTGGGCACTTGTTTTGAGGTGTGAGACCATCAGCAGTTAGAAATTTTAGGGTCTGAGCACCTGTTTTGAGGTTTGAGACCATCAGCAGTTAGAAAGTTCAGGGTTTGGACACCTGTTTTGAGGTGTGAGACCATCAGCAGTTCGAAATTTCAGGGTCTTGGCACCTGTTTTGAGGTGTGACACCATCAGCAGTTAGAAATTTCAGGGTCTGGGCACCTATTTTGAGGTGTGAGAGCATCAAGAGTTAGAAATTTCAGGGTCTACGCAGCTGTTTTGAGGTGTGACACCATCAGCAGTTAGAAATTTCAGGGTCTGAGCACCTGTTTTGAGGTGTGAGACCATTGGCAGTTAGAAATTTCAGGGTCTCAGCACCTGCTTTGAGGTGTGAGACCATCAGTAGTTTGAAATTTCAGGGTCTGAGCACCAGTTTTGAGGTGTGAGACCATTGGCAGTTAGAAATTTCAGGGTCTAGGCACCTGTTTTGAGGTGTGAGACCATCAGCAGTTAGAAATTTCAGGGTCTGGGCACCTATTTTGAGGTGTGAGAGCATCAGCAGTTAGAAATTTCAGGGTCTGGGCACTTGTTTTGAGGTGTGAGACCATCAGCAGTTAGAAATTTCAGGGTCTGAGCACCTGTTTTGAGGTGTGAGACCATCAGCAGTTAGAAATTTCAGGGTTTGGGCACCTGTTTTGAGGTGTGAGACCATTAGCAGTTAGAAATTTCAGGGTTTGGGCACCTGTTTTGAGGTGTGAGACCATCAGCAGTTAGAAATTTCAGGCTCTGAGCACCTGTTTTGAGGTGTGAGACCATCAGCAGACCGGAGGAGGACACACACCTGTCTACCCCCCCAAAGTCCCCACAGCTTATGGCAAGCTTAATTGGAAGACGCAGGATCACCGGGGCGAATCGAAGATGCGTATAATGGTGACCTTTGTTCGGCACCCCTTGTCCAAGTGGCGACGCCTCATGTGATGGGTACCGGTTGTCATTGTGAGAGAAAGGAGTCAATGCACCCTATGAATGCCAATCATGCGAGGTACGGGGAAAATGCTTGCAAGCCTCATCACACCAAAACCGAGGTGGGACCTCTCCTCTCATGCAGAGATAGGTATCAGCATTCAATGGTGGTCCATCTAACGTGCAAAAATGAAATACGCTTTTGAATGGGGCCACTGCCCAAGAACAAAAGACATGCACATGGCATGTTGGAATTCTCCGTTTCGAAAGCTACATAGACAAATGGATACACTAGGGCAGGCGTCGATGAAAATGATGTTGGGTCCTACCACCACTCCGACCTCAACCATAACACCCTATTCACTCTTGGGCGCCTGATCCTCACACATTCCCCAGTCGCAAATGCCAGCTTCCTTTCAAGCTGGGAGGCCGAGTTGTGGTGTACGTGGCATGAGTCTAAGAGCTTGCACCCACAAAGATGAAACACGGTTCAAAGAGTGCATTCACATCCGGCAGTTGCAAACGTTGACCGCATGAGGCGACGTCTTGAAGCCGCAACCCCGCCCCCCGTGTGTAAAAATTGAGGGCTTATGCCCTGTGGCACCCCCTCGTTAACACTTGGGGTTTTTTCTAGTAGGGTAACACCATCATACCCATCCTCTCCCCCATACCCGACGATGGTAAGTGGGATGGGAGAAACGGAGCCCCCATCCATGCCACGCAGCATCAGATTTGGGAACAATTTTTGCGCTGTGTCCCCTCCCTGGCCCCGTTCCGAGGTGAAGCCATTACCCGTTAGGCCACATGGTGCTGGGACGCACAGCATAGAAGGTAAAAAAGGGCAGGAAAATGCTGAGCATATTGCTCAGGATATTTGGGGATACTCAGCATTCATGCTCAGCAAAGGGGACTCGTATTGCACGGTTGATCTCGGAGATCCCAGCCAAAATTTCTTCCGAGCTCCCCCGGCACGGTCGGCTGGGAAGCCCATGGAACATTCCTACCGATATCGGTTGCGTTTTGGGACCCGATTTGGCTGCCAAAACTTCCGAGCATCTTTCCAGGCGTTTTCAAAAACTTCCAAGCGTTTTTCCATCGGTTTTTTGTACGATGAACTACACCGTTCTTGGTTCCCAAATCCCACACCTCAGCAAAGAAACACACAAAAAGACAAGCATGACTGTTCATTTAAGCTTGAAATGTGAACCTTCAGTGGGCAACACAACACCCTGTAAACATGAAACTTCTTACGGTGTACAATACACGTCCACTACTTGTATCCATTCGCGAGTTAAAGTGGACCCAGAGCCACATAGTGACTTGGCTGAAAGAGGCCGTGAAGCCCCTAATCCCAAAAAAAGCAGGTTGCCTGTTCATTTCAGCTTGAACTGTGAATGCTATACTCTCCTTCGCTGAGCATCTGCACAGGACAGCCATCACTTGACATGGCATCCACATCCACCACCCCTCCCCCGGGACTATGTACAACCACACGGCGATACTTCTTGGGTTCAGGTTGCGGTTCAGGGTTGTCACTGGATGATGAGGAAGAATCTGAGGCACTTACGGTGGAGGCACCGTATAGGTGCACGGCATCATCATCCGAATCATTATCCGCAGGACTGCTACTGCTCCCACTATCACTGCTGCTGCTGTTGCTGTTGCTGCTGCTGTTACTGCTACTACAGCCACTGCCACGAGGGGACACAAGTTGCTGCTCAATGTCGCTATCAACAATGGGTACACGCGCCAACTTCGTACGTCGCATGGGTTGAACACGCTGCTGCTCGTTCAAACCCGTAGGACCTTGAAATGAAGCAGCACTGTCCTCGCTCCGAAGGGGCTACAATATCAACTGTCGTAGGGTTGGAAACTCTGCTTTGAGGGATGGGCCCCACACGTCCCTTGCCCTTTCCCTTGTCCTTCAGCGCCCTACGGCGTGCAGCACAGGACTTAAATGTGGCACGGCTCTTCAAACCTAGTTTGGGCCACTTGCAAACAGCTTCCCTGTCCAGTGATAGTCATTGATGGACACCAGGCTTTGAGCCACAGCTCCCACACACACATACCACATCACTCTCGGGATTTGCACCTGGAAAGGTGCCTTTCACCGAACGGGTGTCTGGGTGCATATATAGGGAGCAAGCACCTCCATCCTGGAAATGCAGCAAATGCTCTAACAGGTGTTGGAAGACCACATGCCACACGGCATTGGCAGCATCCATGCACCCCTCCAGAACAACGTTTCGTTGCACGGGCGCCCAAGTTTTGGCACGGGGGATCTTCTTTTTTTTCAGCACGAACTTTTGATACAGCTCATGCTTCAAACTTTCACTAATACTGGCATCTTGCCTGGTACTAGTGACGGGGGCATATCTCTTGGCCACCCTGAGATCCCGCTCGCCGGCCTCATCGGAATACAGCATGGGTGTCCGTGGATGAAACCATGTGTGGGACCACCCATGCATATATAAGGTTGCAGTGCAGCCTTCTTCAGCAAACTCGGGGATGATGTGCACAATATATGTGTACAACATCCCCATAGCTTGCCATGTGACAGTTGCCAGGTTATTAGAACCATAGCATAGATGCACCATGTGGCAAAATGCCACCACCAAAGAATGGAAAGGCAGGTGGAGCACCATACCCCCTGCCAGTCTGCCCATGACTGTCTGGGCCTCGCATCCTGTGAGGCTAATGCTTGCCTGAAATCTACCTCGTACGTGACGCATGTGCTGCCTGCTATCAGCTAGCAAAGATCCAGGATCATACCTCCTTGCCACATGTGCTATGACCTGCAGCAGCTCATGGTTGTAGGGCGCTGGTAGTGTTCGACCTATGACACCCAGGATCCTACAGGTTGCTCCTTTGGTGTTGTGCAATACAGGTTGCACAATATAAACCTCTTCCAGGTTAGATACCCCCTGAAACTTATGGGACCCACGCACACCATTGAGACATCCCCCTTTGTGCAAAAAGAGTTCTCCCACCCCATCCTTATTCACCCAGGGACACGCCACACAGCCCTTTTGCCGGCACTCAAACCACAAATGGTGGTGATCGGCAGTGATTGCCCCGAGCCTTATCTGCAAGGGTGGTGTTGTACACTGCACCAGCATACTTCGTACGTTGCTTAAATGTACGAGAAGGCAGGGCTTGTAAGGCCTGTGCACGTTTGGGAAGCCACTCGCAATCACTGACCTTGGGAAGCTCTTGCCAGGTCAACATGTCTATGCACCTGGGCACATTGCCAGACATTGGGAACCAGTGTCCCTGGAAATCAATTATACTGATTTTTGTGTTAATATTTGGACCCCCCCGGGGCTGGTAACCGTCTGCGTAGAGGCCTAAGGTCAGGGTGGCATGGGATGGTGGGGGTTTCTGCCGGCCTTGGGCAGCCAATGAGCCACACTTCTGTAGAAGTAGATGGCACAGCTGTGGTAACAACTTCCTGTTGTCCAGGGAGTAGTCCACTGCAGGAAGATGCAGGTCCTCCTGCTGCCTTAAAGCAACCATTGACCAACCAACCCCTGCTTGGAGATGGTCTAAGGTGCGCAAGACAGCTGCTGGCACCACATGCTCATGGCGAAGGCGAAGTGCAGCAGCCTGGCACTGTGGTGCTTGGGTGACCGATGTGGCCTGTGTGGTAGGCAAAGGGCCAAGGGACCTATGCACAACTGTGAAGATTGCCACTTGGAGGGCGCTGTAGCTGGTCTAGGTCCTTGGCCTGCAAGGGGGTAGCGGTGGGGAAGATCATGGCAAAGGTTGACACCATGAAATGATCAGCTGGAATAGGGCATATGCTGGCAAATGCCTCCAGCTTGGAGATCTCCCCCTTCACCCATATAGCATGGTTGTTCACAACAAATTCATGGTGAAACATGGTGCCTGGGAAACAAAAGATTGCACTAGGCCACTGTTTTCGGATTGTTTCAAAGGACCCATGTATCCAAAGCCCCAACCAGTACCGTTCACCAGAGCCTTGATTTGCCAGGATTGGTCCAACCGGTTTGGAGATCCAAGGGTCAAAAGTGTGCTCGACTATCCGCCCCCTCCCTCTGCGCCACTACTTTGGTTTGTCTCAAAGGAACCATGTATGGAAAGCCCCAACGTGTACATTTCACCAGAGCCTTGAATTGCCAAGAATGGTCCAACCAGTTTCGAGATCCAAGGGTCAAAAGTGGGCTCGATTATCCGCCCCCTCCCTCTGCACCACTGTTTTGGTTTGTTTCAAAGGAACCGTGTATGGAAAGCCCAAACCAGTATCTTTCAGCAGAGCCTTGAATTGCCAAGACTGGTCAAACCAGTTTCGAGATCCAAGGGTCAAAAGTGTGCTCCAATATCCGCCCCCTCCCTCTGCACCTATGTTTTGGTTTGTTTCAAAGGAACCATGTATGCAAAGCGCCAACGTGTACCTTTCACCAGAGCCTTGAATTGCCAGGATTGATTCAACCAGTTTCGAGATCCAACGGTCAAAAGTGTGCACCACTACCCGCCCCCTCCTTCTGCGCCAGTGTTTTGGTTTGTTTAAAGGAACCGTGTATGGAAAGCCCCAACCAGTATCTTTCACCAGAGCCTTGAATTGTCAAGAATGGTCCAACCAGTTTCGAGACCCAAGGGTCAAAAGTGTGCTCGACTATCCGCCCCCTCCCTCTGCACCACTGTTTTGGTATGTTTCAAAGGAACCATGTATGGAAAGCCCCAACCAGTACCTTTCACCAGAGCCTTGAATTGCCAAGAATGGTCCAACCAGTTTCGAGATCCAAGGGTCAAAAGTTTGCTCGACTATCCGCCCCCTCCCTCTGCGCCACTGTTTTGGTATGTTTCAAAGGAACCATGTATGGAAAGCCCCAACCAGTACCTTTCACTAGAGCCTTGAATTGCCAGGAATGGTCCAACCAGCTTCGAGATCCAAGGGTCAAAAGTGTCCTCGACTATCCGCCCCCTGCCAAAGGCACAACAAGCACAGCTGGGCTGGAAGCATGAATGGATGCCTACAGGCAGTTCAGGTGCAGCTGCAGTTCATTTTAGTGCCTCAATTGGGAATATATACCTCCCTCTCAGTCCTCCCCCTCAGACTCAGGCTCAGGCTGAGGCTGTGCCTTGTGAGAGGCCTTGGCCTTGGTCTCAGGGGGCACAATGAGGAGAATAAACTCCCCTGGCCCGGAATCGCCCCCGTGGATGAGGGGGAAGGAAATCATCCAATAGCGAGGTCGGTGGCCAGTCCCCTTCACATAGTCAAGGACAGTTGTGACGTGTGTGACTATGCCAAGGGGCAGTGACCCCTGGTCCCCCGACTCCTGCCCGGTGCCACTGCAGCCCACATATGGGCTGGGGCTGGTCTTCTTCCTCCTCTTACCTGCAGGGGCCACAGAGTCAGGGGCCGCCCGCCCTCTCTTCACGCCTGTGGAGGAAACAGGCACCTTGGAATGTGAGTCAGATGACTCAGGGGCCACCCCTGTCGAGGAAATAGGCACCTGGGACTCCGAGTCAGATGACCCAGAGTCTGAAACCACCACCACCTCCTTCCCCTTCCCCTTCCCCTTCCCCTTACCCTTCTCCTTCCCCTTCCCCTTACCCATTGCAATCTCTGGGGCACAGTCTGAAGAGTCTGAATCACCCCCCCCCCCCTTTCGCCCCCCCCTTCCCCTTCCCCTTACCCTTCTCCTTCCCCTTCCCCTTCCCCACTGCAATCTCTGGGGCAGAGTCTGAAGAGTCTGAATCACCCCCCCCCCCTTCACCCCCCCCCCTTCCGCTTCCCCTTTCCCTTCCCCTTCCCCTTCCCCTGACCCACACCACGGATAACAGGGCCAAAATGGTAGTACCACAATAGGCACCATGTTGCCCGACAAGGGGGCAAAGGGGACAGGCCCTTTGCCCCCCCAACCGGGGCCAACTGCCCGGAGACTTCTTTAATCTCCTTCAGGGCCTCAAGGCCCCAGCCAGTGCGGCGGCACTTCCAGTTCCCTTTCACCTGGGCCCATGCAAGAGTTTTGTCCATCAACTCACGGCACTGGCGCCCCCACATGGAAAAATGGCTGAGGGCGGGGGGGTTGCCCCACACACTCACAGGGTGGATCATGTGCCACAGGATTACCTTGACAGCCACATACATACAGTTGCGGCGATTGCAGGAATCGGGGGCGGTGTGCATCCTCACCGAAACCCCCCGCTCCCTCAACTTCTGGGTGCACGACCTTGAAACAACCGTGGCTGCAAGGTCATACACCTCCCAGCCACCACGATGCCCCGCATAAACCACCCCATGCAGGAGCTCCTCCACGTGTCCCCCTGTCACCTCCCATTTCCCAAAAGGGGGAAGGGTGCTGGGGGGCATCTTGGGGAGGGGGGCCTTAAGGAGGCGGCGCTTTTTTGCCTCCTCCCAAGGCCCCCGCATCTGCCCCAGCAGATGCTTTGCCCTTTCCTGCTGGGCAGTAGCTGCTACCCGCAGCTTTCCCTCCCCGGTCTTCACCCCCTTCCCCTCCTGCCTCTTCCCCCCCACCCCCTCCCGGACAGCCTGCTCAGCCTTCTCAAAAGACTGGCAGGCCTGCTCAAAGTGCCCTTTCAACTGGGAGTACCGCTTAGCTGGTAATTGGTACTCCTTGAGGAGAATTTTCCTCAACTGGTCCGGAACCCCCAGCTCCCCACACACCGCCACACTCCGATCCAAAATGGCCAGGTCCAGAACCACGGGACGGTGGCAGGAGCTGGTGGCAGGGCGCGCGCAGCCAGGGCAGAAGATATTGAAGACATCAGAGCGAAATAGAGGGCTGATGAAGACCCAACACAGTGCATCCCCACCTTAGGCAGGGGGGGGGGGGGGCTTCTGGGGTCTCAACCTGGCCCTGGACCTCACCCTTGGCCTGCAACCATGCACCTAAGATGGTAAGTCGCTGATGCTTTGGTGCGCCCTCGGAAGAAGGTTTGGGGGCTGGGGCCAAAAGAAACTCAATGCCCCACAAGACACCGTGCGCATGGTACGTGGGTTGCTGGTCTGTTCTGAAAACCTCACCGTCGGGGGGGGGGGGGTAACCACCTTTTCCCACGTGCCTGAGGGGGCTTGGTCCCACACCCGCCAGCCGTCGTTTTCCCCGATAACCTCTACCACATGTGAACCTGTGATGGTGGCTCTGAGGGCGCTGTGAATCGTTGCATGTGGGGACTCACAGAAGGCATCGTTTATGATAACCCTCAAAACCTCGAACGGAACATGAATAAATAGAAGGGGGGGAACTGCACGTTGCAGGTAACTACTTTTTTGGACCGCTTCTTGACCTTGGCCTCTTTGAACCAAGTAACTACATCGCTCTGGGTCCACTTTAACTCGCGAATGGTACTGTCCGGGTGTGTGGACTGTATTGATTTCAAGTACATGTAATGTACACACAGCCTCTCTTCAGATTCCTCTCATAGGTCCGGTCCGTGTGGTATTTCGGATCCGGACCAACGATGCAGAGGTTTTTGTATTGTACACCGTACGAAGTTTCATGTTTGCTAGGGCTTGTCTTGCCCACGGCATCCCGTGTCGTCAAGACAGGGATTGAAAAATGTTTATGCATCAGCATAGCCAGCAAGTTATCCTTCGGCTGGATGCGGTATGCATCAGGGACGACCCTGTCTAAAAAAACCCTTAGCATTCTGGGTTCAATGGACTCTGACGGCTTATGCCGCAGGCACGGTGCTGCTAGGGCGTGTTGGAGGCGCGATTGTGTATCACCCGGTTCGGGAACTTCGGTATTGGCTGCGTCCGCGTCAATGAGCTCGCCCTCAAGGTGAAAATCTGGTTCAGGGAGTTGCTGAACGGGCTAGGGGGCTGAGCGGACGAAGACGAGGCACTAGCAGCACTGCCTTGGCTACTAGACATGTCTATTGCAGGTGACAAAAAGTGTTCTGGGCACAAAAAGGGAATACAGTAGTGAGTCTACTCAAAGGGGCCAAGGTGAAAAAGCGACACACATGCAAAAAGAAAACCACAAAAGCAGGCACAAAGCTTCAAAAGGCACAAAGGGCAAACATTCCTAAGCTTGAGTACAGTGTTCTCGATGCAAGTTGGTAGGCAAAGCAGCCACCAAGGATCAAACTGGCTTTGCACATGTCAAAAGCAAAAGTCCAAATTCACAAAGGAGCACAAAGGGGAAGCAATCATAAGCTTGAGCACAGTGTTCTCCATACAATTTTGTAGGCAAAGCAGACAAAGGGTAGACAAACATTAGCTTCAACGTGCTGTTCTCCATGGCATCTTGCAGGCAAGGTAGGCACCAAGCATCAAACCAAAATTCCAGTGGGTTCGGGCTGAAAAATTTCTTGCGAGCTCCCCCGGCACGGTCGGCTGGGAAGCCCATGGAACATTCCTACCAATATTGGTTGCGTTTTGGGACCCGATCTGGCTGCTAAAACTTGCGAGCATCTTTCCAAGGGTTTTCGAAAACTTCCAAGCGGCGGACCGAAGCATATTGCATGCACGTCGGTACAGATTTCCTAAAATTGCGACCGGTAACGGGACAATATTGGTCTCTCTTCCAATGTTCTGTGCTGGGCACCGGTGGTACATGTGCAGAAGGGTGCCACCGGCAATTGCATGGCCCCGCCCCAAAGCGCGATATAAAGATAAAGACTATATACTCTATGCCTCTCTCTCATCCCCGGTGCTCCCCACACTCCGACATGCCACATACCCCGTGCTTCACGCCATACATATAGCATCTCCCTCAAGTGGGAGCCCGCATCCGCGATCAGTGCTTGGCGAGTATGCCGGCTTACTATCGCGAATAGCAGTACGCTTCGTGGTAATGGAGCAGCTTGGTTGGGATTTGCTAGCAACTCACGGCCAAATATTGTGAAACACTTTGGTTCAGCACCACTGCAAGCAAATCCATGTGCAATCGCCATTGGGGCCTATGGAGGCGCCACCAAAGGACACAAGAACTATGTGTCCACTGCCTCATTGATATGAGCGATAGACAAGAACGAAATGGAGTTTCCCTTGTGAAAATGACACAGAGGGGGGGGGGGTTACGTGAACCTCATGCTACACTACATTGTGCCTGGATAGTTGCAAACAAATGTCTTGATAATGTCAATGATGGAATACTTTGCCTTTCCAACGTCAAGTCGGCTTCAGCCTGCACCGTCACCATGTTTTCTTTCGGTTAGCAAGCACCTCGTTCCTCGTTTTGGGTGCGGAACACATCAATGTAGTTTTTTGGTGTGTGTAAGAATACAACATAGATGATAACCACCAGACGGCTGCGCATTTGAGGAAGGACCCATCAAAGCAACATTTGCTGGTCGCATTTCCCCGCATCCTACCATCAAGGAGTTCTCTGAAGAGTAGAAGGGGCAGCAGGTCAACGTCCACGGCAGCAGCAATACACCAAGGCTTGCAACATGATGGACACCGTGTTGATGGGACAACAAAGTGCACAAAGAAGATCATGAATATTATGCCGCGGAAGCTTGGACATCGGCGGTATGTTCGCTACCACGTTCTTCACCCGGCGAAAGGTTTTGTTCATCCTTCAAATTGTATGTCCTCTCTTCCTGAGGTCACAGATAGAATTGTATTGCTGTGCACGTTGTTCGTCCGACAAGTGCAAGTGGAATGCTCTCGTTGATTTCACCGCTCGCCTAGACCACGAACAACCCCCTAGCATGGTTCTAACTGCTTGCCCAGCCTGTCTCTCTAGTATGCTCCCGCTAACTTCAATGAGCCCGCTTGTGCGCTCACTGACTCTTGCACGGCTCTCCATGACTTTAGCAAGACCCCCCCCCTCCC
The DNA here is from genome assembly GCA_964036045.1 of Eutreptiella sp. 'Long Island Sound 2002'. Classification (NCBI taxonomy): domain Eukaryota; phylum Euglenozoa; class Euglenophyceae; order Eutreptiales; family Eutreptiaceae; genus Eutreptiella; species Eutreptiella sp. 'Long Island Sound 2002'. The sequence continues at coordinate 158,399,220 of OZ038379.1, forward strand.
CCCGCTAGTGCTTTTCAATGGTGGGATGTCTTTCATGCACTCAGGAGCAGGTGGCACAGCTTATGCGGCACCACCACGTCTTCATGTGCAAGGTGCCGGGTGTTGGTGGGACTGCGGCGCAGACGTTAAAGGTTACGGGGTGGTGGACAACCAACCTGTGGTACCAGGTAACACATTCATGGGAAATTGGGCCAAGCAACGTTGATTTTCCCGGTTTTGCACCGTGTGCCTTGCCCAATGCAAGACCCATGTGGTGCCCAACCCACCATTTGCATTGTTCTACGAGTTTACACTTAAACATCATCCACCCTATCATGCTACAATCCAATGTTCTACTGCCGGGCAAGCCTAAAATCTATGAGTAGGAGACGTCTAACAGCGTGGTTTGACCACGGTAGCTAGCTATCTTGAACGTCATCAAAAGTTTTCCCCTACTTGTGAGGCTTGCCGTCCCCCTTTGTGTTCCAGTTCATGTGGGATACCGTTCTGCTTAACCATGAAACGGTGCCATGCAACAATGGCCCAAATGGAGGCACGGTTTTCGTTTGGAGTTTGTGCACTCTTTGCACTTGCTCCGTGTTCACGCTTGTGTTGCAGGTGGGGCAAATGGTGGTGTAACGCGATCGTCGATGTCCGTGAGAGCTTTGTGACCGGGCAGAGGACCCCTGGAAGCAGCAGCATGATTGTGCAAGCCGCCCACCTTGGTGCCAACGGCACTATTTCGGCCCTTGTTGAAAACGGCGCCCAGTCAACGCCGCAAGTTACAACACCACTAAAGAGGTTTTTGTGTGGTTTCACAAGTGTGTTGTGGTGCCATGGATACTTCAGTTTTCCCATCACCCCTTTTTTTCGGTGTTGGAGCCAATGTGCAAAAAAAACCTATTTTGGTCCATTTTAGTGGTGCATGTGTAACACATGACTGCCGAAGAACCGTGCTACAAACCATCAAATAACCATTTCTTGGACACCTGTGGGGTGGTGCTACGGAAGCCTGAGCGAGCAACCCCCAATTAAGTATTGGTGCATGGCTAAAGTTACCTATCCAAAATTACGCCGGATGTTCATGGCGTGAAAGTAAGTTTATAGGAATTATCAGTAGCCCGGGGGGAGGCCGAGGGAATCAACATTGTTTACGTTGGAACAGGCGCACGAACCCCCTTCTCGACCCCTTGTGTAGCCTTCCTAGACCCTTTGCTAGTGGGAACCGCCGTTCCTAGACCCTTCCTAAACCCCTACCTGCCTAGGAACCCCTCCCTTCCTTCCCAAGAAACCCCCTTCCTATGACCCTTCTTGACCCTATGACCCTCTGTGTTTCCACCATGCCTGAACGTCTTTGCGCCATGAGTAGGGACAAGGGTGTCGCAAATCCCGTTGGCTCCTTCCCAAGGGTGAGACAATCCACGACACGGCCGTCCCCACCAACTCCGCGGTGACTAGGCCACGTGGCACGACTATTGGTCGGGTGCGCATCAACAACACCATCCTTCGCGAAAGGGACCCATGTGTGCTATCCCCCCTCTTTGGAGAAATGGTGCGCTGCAACCCCAACATCAGCGCCTTCAATTGACTCGTTCCACCCACCCCTAGGGACTATGCGTAGTTTGTTGAATTTCCCGCCACCCGCATGCCCAGCGACCATTCCCGGATACACATCCACTACATGGCCGTGCACCCCGTGCATGCTGACCCCGCTAGTAGCCCCCGCTTCGCCTCCACATAACCGAACCCCCCCCTTTCAACAAGCAGGCCAAGGACAACGACTCAGCCAAGGGGAAGTTGTTCTTTTTCTACCCCCGCCAATCAGGGGAAATGACCCTCCCCATGTACTCCCTTCCGAGGCGGTCGCAATAGGAGTGCACCAGTGACGCTCCCGGGTTGACTGTGCCTAGTGCCTTCGCGGCCAATGGGATTGTGGCCTACCTTGTCACTACCTTAGGCGGATCTAACCGCCCAATTTTTCGAGTGCGGCCGTTGTTGCCGTTGTGAAATGTCCTCTGTGCATGTTGATTTCAGTCCCTTTTTGGGGCGGTTGAAAAAAACCCTTTTCAAATCACCATATTTTCCGTGGTTCGGCGAACCACAATTTTGAAAGCCAAAACGTACCATGCAGCCCAACAAAATCCAAATTTTCAGAAAAAGAACGACCTACAGGGCGTTCTTTGACCAAACGTAAATTTCACAGGGTTATTTTTTGTACCTCCTTACATTTACTGAATTGTGTACTGATGTATACCTCCTTAATGAAATATAGTCTTCTTCGACCACTTTGTTATGCCCTAATGTCTTCGTACGTTGTTGATTCGTACTATAATTTGACACTACTGACTGATGTACACCCTTGCACTCACGTTCCGTGGTTCCCGTGTTCGATGCTGCCAGCAGGTGTCCTCATACCAAGCAGCCACACATCCTCTGCAGTACTATTGCATGTTGCAGTTTGAGCTCCAAAGAGTGACCTGCAAGTCGCTGTTTTTGCGTCAAAACCACTTTGTGGGCCACTACTATGCTCTACTTGCAACCAACTTTGTGGTGTCCCTTACAGTTCACCCGTCTTTGCTTCATGGATCCCGAGCCTTTTCGCAAGTTCCTCTCCGGTAGCCACGAGTTTGCAAAATGGGCTGAGTTATTCACTGCGGTTGTCTTACTAGGGCCCACTCAAGACTTTATTTTGTTCTGCATGGAATTACGTGGCAACAGAAAGACGAGGTCTGCACTTGTTGAATTTTCATTTGAACATGCTAAGCAATAGGCTGGCAGGGTCCGCAGTAGATGGTAGTGCACTGTTCTGCAAGAGGAGGCATGTAATATGTATTTGCTTTTACATTTACGGTGAAACCCAAGGGGAAAACGTCGAGCACAGGAACGGGATCAATTCGAAGTTAGCCGGTGTCTCAGAGGGAGAATGGCTCGTGCACGGCAACACTCATACAACTGCCCCGAAGCTTCTACTCGACCCGATGCCGTTGTCTGCGAGCTTCTTGAAGATTTAAGGTCCACGAGTTTATTCTATGGATGGACAATTTTTGCCGGCGCCGCTTCTGCCCCACGTCGCAGTCATCTAATAAATTGTTGAACACCACTCTGTTTGCTGCTTATGAGGTGCCTATTAGGCTTGTTTCCTTCCGGGGGTACTGTTCGTTGTCATCTACTGCTGGTAGAATAGATACTATTGCACGTGCATTGCACACATATCAACCAGAGCACTGCACCCGGTTTGTGATCGCCTATAATGCAACGGTCACGATGAACACGGTTAGATGCCCCCGTGACATTTCTGGTCGTCGCGTCATTAGCTCCCAATGGTGTCGCCCGATGATGTGTGGTGAAGTGATAGTTAGTAACACTGGTTTATTTCAGTTGATGTCTATGGTACTAGATCTGCAACAAGAAAGTGGTAGACCACTTCCCTTACTGGTCCACGTGAACTTCCACTACCAAAATTGTAAGTTCTTTTACCGCCCAAGTTATGCACCCTTTGATCTGGGGTCGCTGAACCACCTGCCTATTATGTATGGGATGTGGCATGCCTACAAGTATTGCATAACGGTTACCTGGCGTGAATTTTTGCCATTTTGCACCTTCGTGAACACTACGTCCGTGGAACCTGGCTGGCTCGGTGCTTTTTAACATTGTATAGCTTCTCCGCATGGAGCGCTTGTTTGCCACCTTATTTAGGGTTCGATCGGAAGCGAAGTGCAGTGCTAGACGATAAACTGCTACAGTTGCCCAGATTACCTGCCCCTTTACCGCGCACTAGGACATGTGCTTGGGACAGGCCCAAGGACTACATTGCCTTTTGTTTATTGTATTTGTGCTTTGTTTACACTTTGGCTTTTCATTAGGGAGTGCAACTGGAGTGAGCAATGGTGTAGACCAACCGTGGCTGTTACCATTTTGCAGTACGCGCTTGATATCTTGCCGGGTATCTTGCTGGGTATTTCCTTCACACTTTGGGCCTTGTACATACACGCATGCCCGATGATGTCCCGTGGTTATTCACGTTTATATCTGCGCCGGGCCTGTTAGCCCATCTTTTCTATTCTCTGATTAAGTTCCATTCACTGTCGGTCAGCTTCACTGGTTTAGTTGCCGCCTTTAATGCTTTTGGACACATTTTTGCTAATTGCGCTGAAGACATTGACACCCATTGCTAACACTAACAATGCCATTGCTGACTAGGAACAGTGGTCTGCGGATGTTTGTGATGGTAAGAAGCTTAAGGTAATGACTAGTGAACTCCAGGAGGTGCATGATGATGATGACGATGATGGGGAGGATGTGGGGATGGAAACACCATCCAAAAATCGGGCGAAGGCCTCTGCAGCCACTACCTCTGCCCCCCCCCCCCCCCCAAGAAAGGCTTTGCAAAGCCAAAGGCAGCCAGAGGGTGCGCTCTGCGCTGCACCGCAAGGGCGTCAAGAGTGCGGGAGCCAATGGACACTATAATGTACTATGTGTGTATTTTTTTTGGCGGATGGGTGTTTGGCGGTTTGGCTTCCAAAGAGGGACTTGCAGGTCAATTTCTTTCAATGAAAAAAGGCATCTGCCTATGCCATATAGCAGTTTACACTTCGTGTAGTACCTTGGACACACTACCATTTATTTCCCTTGTTTATGGATTGTGCCCTCTTGTGTTCCCATTTGCCACTTCCCTCAGTTAGCATACATTGAAGAGGCAGTGGTTTCTGGTCCCATGTATGCATGTCCTACCTCAATCACCTTTTGGTAGATTTTCAAAAGTATCCCTGAAAACATGCATTTTTCATTCATGTTTTTAATAGGCCCCCCGGACAACAATTGGGCTGAAAACACCAAAAAACATGATTTTTTTGTGAGTGCAAAATACGACATGAAAAATCCCCTATTAAAGCCACTAGTTTGGGGTTTTGGAAAGATCATTTTTGTGTCAAGGGTGGGCGGTCAGAGCTGCCTAGGACTACTACGCCGCTCTTCGTTGCGCATGACGAAGTACTGTTGGACATTGCACGTGACTGCCCCCCAGGCGTGAACACCGATTGCGGTTGGCTTTCAACTGCGTGGCACCATTTGCAGCGGCCCTTATGGGCACAACATGAGGTAGAGGAATTCCATGAAGACGCATTGGGTATGGTCCACTGTTCAACGACCATTGGATCCGCATCTTCAACCCCAATCCCCCAGCTGCTGCCCAACCCGAGGAATTGCCGGCCCGCAAAATGGTGTGTGGGAAGCCGAACGACATGTCACGGCATCCGGAAGTGGAGGGTAACATCTGTCTTTTGTCACTGCCGTGCCCAAATCCCATGGTGAAGCGCGTGAAGGCGGCAAGGGAAGGAATCACCGGGAAGAGGTTGCACGTTGACACAAATGTATATCCAGAGGTACACACCTATACGTCCGATTCCCCGTTGTGACTTCGCGCCTCGCTACTGCCGCATGGTGTCACTCTATACGTGTTTTGCGATGTCTCGAAGGACGTCCCGGATGTTGATGTATGTGCACAACTCATAGCCATACCGCCCCTTGCACCTTCCCTCGCCCTTGGGTTGTCCATCGCATGCCAAAGAGGAGGTGTTCTCTATTTGTTATCTTCTCCACATGCGTCCAAGACGGAGGCGGATTGCCGTTTACTGTGGAACCGGGGTTGCGCCGCTGCATTTGTTTTTGCGGGTCGTCGACACGCCCCATGTGCTACGCCACCATCCACGCCATCACGCCTCCATTTTGGGCACTCAAGCGCGTAGGGAGTGGTGTAGTGGTCGGATGTCGCTGGAAGCTGATAGGCGTGCTGGTGTACAAGTTGTTTGCCGTGGACACCATGGCTTGGGGTGCAGCAAGTGCAATGAGGAGGGTAAATGAGCAAGAGAGCTGGGTAATTTTGAAGCCGTTGATCCAAGTTTGATGTGTTCTTTGGAACGCATGGTGACTTGCTTGTTTTCATCGCTTTAGAGTACGCTCTGCACTAGGCATTGTGAGGCAGCAGCGGCAGCCCATGTGATTGAATCTAACACGACTGCTAGGCTAGAGGATTGCCCACTGGTGGGGAAAGCTCATGAGATCTAGTGGTTCCCATGGCCAAGGCTAGGCTACCTTTGTTTGGTGGTGAAGCCCCCTTGCAGCTTGTCCGTGTTGGTGAACAGCCTGTTACGTGGATGTGGCATAGGTACCGAGGACAATGCGACGTTTGGATATAACGGTTGGACGTGGTGATCGTAAACTTGCCGACGCGCGCGTGTTGCTTGTACCTGCGGCTCACTGGTGGCTAAGTGGAAATGTGAAGTTGGGGCTCATTTGGGGCTCAGTTGTGCATTGCGATGTCTTTGTGCTTCTTTGTTGTGCGTTTTGCATGCTAGGTAATGTGCATTTAATGTTTTTAGAAGTTTTAGATACTCACTTGGTCAAGGTTCAAGGTGGGGGGTACTTTTTTTGGCGACGGCTCAGTTGACTGAGCACCCGACTGAGCCGTCACTGAGCCGTCACTGAGCCGGCTCACTGAGCGCTCACTGAGCGCGCCAAATGGCTCAGTGAGCGCTCAGTGAGCGCTCACTGAGAGCTAATTGGGGGCTCACTCAGGGCTCACTCAGGAGTTTCTCCCCCTTTCCGCCCTCTCTTCCCACCCTTGCTGGCCCACACTTCACCCTTTTCACACCAACATTGGTCCGCAGTTCTCACCACGTCTTTTCTCCAAGAACTTGAGCGTGCATGCACACATACATACTTGCATACATGTACCCGTGGCGACAAACATACAAACATCCAAACACACACACTTCGTCAGGGACACAAATAGCCAAACACATACACACACATACACCATACACACGTCCACACACACATGCACATGCACAAATTGACAACCACATTCATTCTTGTGTGCAATTATCTTGCGTGTACATAAACACATGGCCACATTGAACCATGTGAAGTGAAGGGCTAGGGAGAGATGGTTACGGGGTTGGGGTTTGGGGATATGAACCTAACCATTTGCGAGGGTGTTCCTTGTTGCCTCATGACAATGGCACCCCCCCCCCCCCCCAGACACACACACACACACGGGCGCGCGCGCCATGAAGCACAAATAGGGCACAGAGGATATTGCTCGCTTTTGTGAGGTTGATCATACAACCATCGTGACCTACACCATGACACTCTCATTCCCCTCCGTCCTTATCCCCCCCCGTCCCCTTTTGCCATGCCTGATCCCCCCGCTTACCCCATGCCAACCCCTTCTCTTATCTTGCCTGTCGCGTCCCCTTGCCCAGCCCTTGCCATGCCTTCCCTATTTATTGCCATGGCATCGAGTGCATGATGGTGGCGGCAATGACGATGACCTTTGCAGGTATGTTGTGCTAGTGTGTGTGTTCGCGGGTGTGTGCTTGTGCCCGTGCGTATGTGCGCAAGTGTGGATGGTTTGTTCCCTCTTGGTTTCTCTCATTTAGTGTGTTTGTATGTATGTTTGTGTGTGAGTCGGGGGGGGGGGGGGGCGGGGGCTTGCTTGGATCGATGCATGGGTGAAGGTGTCCTTGTGCGTCACTGTGAGTGTGTGACTGCATTCTTTGGTTTCCGGTTGTCTAGGTTTGTTTGCGTACGTGGATTCGTGAATGTGTGTACGCGCAGGTGTGTGTGTGTGTGTCTGCCAGTGTGTGTGTGTGTGTGTGTGTGTGTGTGTTGCAGCTTTTGCGGCTGTTGTTTTGGATCCTGTTGTTGGTTTTGGTGTTGTGTGGCATAGGCTTTGATTGTGTGCGCATAACATTGTGTTTGTGGCTGCAGATGCAGGTATGCTTGCGTTTGTGGTTGTGGCTGTGGTTCTGGGCTTGCGTGAGGTTGTTGCCATGGCTGTCGTGGTAGCTGTCGTTCTTGGTGTGGTTATGGTAGTGGCTGTGGTTGCGGCTTTGGTTGTGGGTGTGGGTGTGGGTGTGGGTGTGGGTGTGGGTGTGGGTGTGGGTGTGGGTGTGGGTGTGGGTGTGTGTCTGCAAGCTGTGTTGTGTGTGGATTTGGTTGTGGTTGTGTCAGTGTGTGTGGCCCTGGCTGTGGCGAAGGCTGCAGTTGCAGCTTTCCAAAACCAACAACAACATCCAAAACAACAGCTGCAACACACACACGCACACACCTGCGCGTACACACATTCACGAATCGACATACACGCACGAACCTAGGCAACCAGAAACCAAAGAACGCAGTCACACACTCGCAACCACTGAGACACAAAGACACCTTCACTCACGCATCGATCCATGCAACCCCCCCCCCCCCCCACACACACAAGCAGACATACAAACACACTAAATGAGAGAAACCAAGAACGAACAAACCATCTATAGCTGCGCACATGCGCATGGGCACAACTACACACGCACGCAAGCACGCACACACGCACCCACACACATAATAGCACAACATACCTGCAAAGGTCATCGTCCTTGCCGCCGTCATCATGCATGTGATGCCATGGCCAAAAAATAGGAAGGGTAGGACAAAGGGGACGGGACAGGCAAGAGAACAAAAGGGCTACGCACGAGGGAAGCGGGGGAACGCAGCATAACGGAAGGGGAGGGGAGTGGACAAGGAGGGAGGGGTATCAATGTGTCATGGTGTAGGTCACGATGGTTGTATGATCAACCTCACAAAAGCGAGCAATGTCCTTTGTGCCCTATTTGTGTTTCATGGTGTGTGTGTGTGTGTATGGGGTGGGTGGGTGCCATTTTCATGAGGCAACAAGGAACACCCTCGCAAATGGTTAGGTTCATATCCCCGAACCCCAACCCCGTAACCATCTCTCCCTAGCCCTTCACTTCACATGGTTCAATGTGGCCATGTGTTTATGTACACGCAAGATAATTGCACACAAGAATGAATGTGGTTGTCAATTTGTGCATGTGCATGTGTGTGTGGACGTGTGTATGGTGTATGTGTGTGTATGTGTTTGGCTATTTGTGTCCCTGACGAAGTGTGTGTGTTTGGATGTTTGTATGTTTGTCGCCACGGGTACATGTATGCAAGTATGTATGTGTGCATGCACGCTCAAGTTCTTGGAGAAAAGACGTGGTGAGAACTGCGGACCAATGTTGGTGTGAAAAGGGTGAAGTGTGGGCCAGCAAGGGTGGGAAGAGAGGGCGGAAAGGGGGAGAAACTCCTGAGTGAGCCCTGAGTGAGCCCCCAATTAGCTCTCAGTGAGCGCTCACTGAGCGCTCACTGAGCCATTTGGCGCGCTCAGTGAGCGCTCAGTGAGCCGGCTCAGTGACAGCTCAGTGACGGCTCAGTCGGGTGCTCAGTCAACTGAGCCGTCGAAAAAAAGAAACCCCCCCGGTCAAATCCTCTTGGCCTAGGGATTGGTGTCCCTTTGGGGACATTCCAAAACCCCAACCCAACCCCGAAAGCCACAACTTTTCATATGAAACCCCTTGAAAAACACCACTTAGCCCCAAATGAGCCGTTTTAGCCCCAACTGAGCCCCAACTTCACATTTCCAAGTGAGCCGCAGGTACACTAGCATCCGGAGCAATACTTTGCATCGGACTTTGATAGCCCAAAGCACTTTGGTAGCAGGTGGAGGGTTGGGAAAACACGTTGCCAATTGTTGACGTTATGCGTATGTAGGACAGGCACCTCTAGCTCCCGCACAGGAACCCCCCCACCCCTGGTGCCCACCCTTGGTACCTGCGTGAAAAGTAGTATTGTTCATGATTCATTTTTCATGAATGAACCATTCATTAAGGAACCATGAAATGTGCATAGCTTTTATGAATGCTTCCTCAACTACAGCTTTTGTTATCTCTTACCTTTACACTGTCTTTACGGAGGTCAACATGATGCTTGTTCGGCTTAGTGGTGCCACCAGGCTTTGTGATAGGAGGTGTGCCGACCTGTTGGTCCAATTGATGCCATTATCCCCCATCACCCGGGCCCATTTGTCGGAGGGAATGGGGCCCATTACCCTCTCGGCGGTCCACAAAAGCAAGATGCGGGCCATCGGCACATATGCGGAGGCCCTCTTTGCCGCATCCTATCCGATAGGGCTCCTTTTGGAGTTTGGTGCACCCCGGTCCGGCTTCCATGTGCTATCTAAATGCATCACCCGCCGGGGTGATGCCGGCACCGCTCGCATTGGGTTGACCTTCCCACGGCCCATCCACACACGGGACCAATTTGAAGCAAAGTGGTCGTTGACTACTCCGCTTGCGTTGTCCCCCCCAATGGAATGTGCACACCCCCCCCCCGCATCGGGTCGTTGTTGGCCCCTACGGTTGTGGGCACAATGCGTGCAATTCCGGCCAACCCCAAGCCAATCCATTGATTGGGCACACTTCGTCAATTTTGTGGTGCGGGGTGAGGGGTGCCCGCGCGCCGGTAGGAGTTGGTCATGGCTATCAATTGGGCTCTTGAACAATGGTGTAACGGTGAGAACACCCGCCTTCCTGTGGGTGGTCGGCATGGCAGTCACGGGGGACAAGTGTATGGTTGCCGTGGGCCAAATTTGGGCTCAGGTGGTGCAAATTCGCATCCCGCATTTACGTGTTCACATGTTGTTCACAATTTGGCCGTTCATCAATCGAAAAAGTAGTTTATAAAACGCCGATTTACGAAGTGTGAAGACGTTTTAGGAACACAAATTATGAACACCCTTTATGAACGAGGGTGTTGCACTCCATTATTGCTCGGTCACCCAATACCAACGACAATCCCTGGTGTCACACTCGTTTGTTCTCCGCACGTCAACGCCATTCCACCGCTTTGCAGTATTGTCCCCCACGGCTTGATTGAACATACTCCCCACTTGGTGAGCCATGCTAATGCCTGACAGCCACTGCAGCCAGGGTTGGTCCCCCCCAAGGAGGAATGTTGCCGAATGCGGCAGGATGCACCGCCCAGCCGCTGCTCGTCATAGGCAGAAACCGTGCAGTTTTGTGCATTTTGCACTGTTGCATGGCCATGGGACGCCTCTTTGTGGCCTTCTTGTAGGCCCTAGTTGGAAATGATGCGCCTGAGATTGCGGGAGGGGTACAAAAAGTTCTGCACTGGAACCGGTATGGGGTGCGGTTGGGGGCGCACAACGCACCGGACGGGCAGAGGGGCCACAACCTTTTCTGGGCTGATGATCAGATTGCGCCCCTGCTTGCATACACCAAGGACGACCCCAGGTGGCAAGCGGTTTTGGGCGTCCGAGCATTGCTTTGCACTTTGTGCTTGCCTGCTCCGGGTGTGCCGTGTTGTGTGTGTTGACCTATTGCTGCTGCGTTTTGTGAACACTGCTGCGCGGAGTCGGGCTCTCCCTTTTTTTGTTCCTCGAAGAGGATTGTGATACAATGTTTGAGGGTGCGGATGCATGCGGCGTAGGAGTGCTTGCCCTGTCGAGGGAGGTTGTGGAGAGCACCAATTGCATTTTGAAGAAGAGGTACAATGGGCATAGGTTTAGGGATCGGGGGGGGGGGGCAAGAGTGCGGTGGGACGGCAAGCAATGGTCGTCCTCCAAATTTGGGAATGGTAGTTTCTAACCTATGACCTACCGTTGTCGCACGGTAGCACGGCTTACACCGTGGTATGCATCGCCACTTCAATTCGAAACACCGCCCCCCAACCACAATCCACCCAAGCAACCTCCGCGGCCCCTCAGCTTTATTTCTCTTCGCCCATCGCTGCAAGCCGCCGAACTTTGGAAGCTCCTGGAGGACAATCAGAAGGCGACCCTCACCCTCGTGGTATTCCGTCTACTTTTGTTTGCGTTAACAGTGTGTTCATATCTTGATGTTCATAAAACCGACACCGCCGCCAGAAACATTTTTGAACTGATTTATGAACCCATGAATTATAAATCGGTTTTATGAACAACTTATGACCAATTTCTAACACGCACACGCCCACAGGAGCGGCAAATGGTTGCCCAAGCTCCAGCTCCGCATGAGGGCACCGCGCGGGCCCATAAAAACTGTAGCGTGGGTCAAGTTCCCGGCACTAATTCGTTCGGGGATGGGGGACACCAGCTTACTCCGCTCGGGCTTCCATGTCCAGGCCTCTATTGTCTACCCCCCCCCATGCACTCTTGCTCCGGATGCGGTGATGCAAAGGGCGGTGAAATGCTTGGCGAAGGGTGACATGCGCCACGTCAGCCTGTGTTCAAAGGGGGTCATAGTGGGTGCACCCACCGTCCAACGCAGGGGAGGGTCACCACATTGAGCTAGTTGGTGAGGCTCACGCCCCATGCATGGCTCTCCTCCGCCTTGAGCCACGGGGTCACAACCGAATCCCCCCCACGCCTTGCGTCCTCCACTGCCACCTCCTCCATCTCTGCCTTGCCCTCTTGGATATCCTTGGGCTGCTGCTCTGTCACCCATCCCCCTTGCTACCTGCTTCTTCTTCTCTTGATTCCACTCCTTCTTGTTCTCCTTCCTTTTCTTTCTCTCCTCCTTCCTTTTCTCCTTCTTCTCCTATGCCCACGAGCGAGATATCTCCCTACTCGAAGAGTCGTCGGCCTTTGGGGATGCGGGGTGAGCGGCGGGTGCTTGCCCGGGGGAGTGACGTGGAGGTGGTGGTGGAGCTTGAGCTTGAGCTTGGGGTCCTATTGGGAACTATGCTTCCTCCAATGATAGGAAAAAGGGTTGGTGAAACTGCAGCGCTCGAGCCGCATATTGGATTGCGTCACACAGCGGGCATCCATTTTGCGGGAGGTGTACGACCCCAGGCACGAGGCCACGTGTGACGAGGCCATCGGGGGCTTTACAATCACATGACCCATCAAGCCCCTAGGCCGGGCAGCCCCGGCCACTAGCAGCACCACTGCCCCTACGGGCACCCCCCGTGCCCCTCCCCACCCCTTTGTGCAGCCTCGCATTTTCGGACCGCCCCGGGCGCCACGGGCACCGTAGGACCAGAGCCTAAATTCGAGGTATTTGTGTTCACAATTCGTTCATCATTCCTTCACAAATCATTTTTCATAATTTAGCGATGCCGCGTTGCCCATTTATGCATCCTGAACGAATGAATGGGTACTATGAATGCATTTCATGAACTGTACTATCACAGATCCTAAACGTTGAGGTGAATCGGCAGACGTTGCCGGGGTTCGCAGTTGCTACCAGTTGCAGTCCATTGAGTACACCATCGCGCTCTCTGCCCCGTACTAGTTGCTCCTCCTCAGCCCGTAGCAGAGGTGCTCCATTTCGTCCGGGTTAAGCGAGTGGAAATAGTCTTGGCACCTCACGGACCCTTGGGTGGCGAATACGCCATGCTAGGCTATCCGGACGCTGGGTGACGCCCATCACCCCCCCCCCAACCAAGAAACCCAAACGGCCCGCCTTACCCCCCCCCCTCCCGCCAAACTCACCAAACTCAAAAAGGGCCCCGGTGGCAAGGGCCAGTCCTTCAAGTCGAGTAGCTCGTTCTCGTCACACCACACACTCCCCCGCGGAAAGGGCAAGGAGGTGAAGGGGAAGCAGCAGCAACAACAACAACAACAAAAGCGGCGCCAGGAACCCCCTTGGCTTTGGAGGGCGATGCCGCACCTGACGCCTTTCCCCAGAAACCACTGGTAGCTGTGTCCTTCTGAGACGGTGAGGGCGCGCTTGGTGGCCTCTAGGAGCACGTCGTGTGCGCAATGCGGTCTAGGCCCCTCACGAGCGCCAACAATCCACTACAGAAGGTTTGCTCGTCGTTCACGTTGCCGATGTGCTGGAAGGCGGCGACGGGCAGGTCATCGGTGAAGGCCACAGCCAACTCGGCCTGGGACCATCTGGCATAGCCCAAGGTCGCCGTGTCCGCAATGGTCTGTGCGTCGTATCTTGGCCATAACCAACAGCCGAGCCGTGGCGCTGCTGCACATGGTCGAGGAGGCGCTGGAGGTTGGCTGTCATGCGCGCCTCGGCAAACGCCGGGCACGGGGACTACACCGCTTTGACGGCGGTGACTAGAGCCGCCGGGACTCATGCCATGTCCAGGTTCTGCAGCACGCGGGGAGATGTACCGTATGGGCGGGCGAGGGCCGCGACTGCGGCGGGGACCTGCCTGACTTGCGGCCCCGGGACAAATCCGAGCCTATCTAGCTCTCGCAGCATGTTCTCGGGGCCGGCACGTGCGGGTCCCTGCAGAATTGACAGCCACTGCGGGGTGTCAGTCTGGTCGGACCCGTGTGGCTGCGTGAGGCTTCTTTCCAAGTACTGGAAACGTGCGAGAGCAGTCAAGCATGGCCAGGCTCCCATCCTTCTCTCGATCCCGGAGCTTGTTCTGCCATTCTTGCTGGGATAGGGGGCATGGGCTGGGGAGCTTGACTCCTGCAGCGGTGGTTGTGTACGCGGGGGTCTCCCATGCCAGCTTCAGACCGTGTTGCGATGCGGTCCAAGAGGGCAGCCAATGTAGAAGGGGCACGTGCAGCGTGACCGCTTGCACTGTAGTGACGTTGCCCAGCAGCAGCACTAGATCCTCAAAGGCCAGGCCACTAATCTAGTCGCTGCCCCAGGCCTCCATGTCCCTCGCCGCATCCTGCACCAGGTCCGATCTCCGAGGCGCCGCTTCCAGCGACGCGTCCTCCATCAGCTTCTCCATGCATGTTTGGTAGGTGCGCCAGGAGTACCCTGACAAGTGCTCTTCCAAGACGCTGAGGTCGTACGGCTGCAGTCTTGGTGGCTTGGACGGGCACACCCACACACCAGATCACCGCTGCGGACGCCAACGTGGTGCTTGCACGTACTGGCACCCCCATGACGTTGATCGTCGCCTCGTGGTGCCGCGCCGTGATCTCCATCGTCGCTTGCGCCGCATTCCACACGGCGCCTGTGATCGGGAAAGCGTCTGCAGGGCAGAGCTGCTCAGCCGGCGAGAGGGACGCGAAGGGATGCGGCATATTGTGTCACTGCCCTATGACAGGCACGCCGCTGGTCGGTGGGGTGCAGGGCGCCAACACACACACACACAGGTTGGGGGCTAGCCCTCTTCTAGCGCACTTGGTTGGCACCTTGGCCTACTTGTCCGCGTCGCTCCGCGTTGGGGGGGTCCCCTTGTTCGCTCTGTCACGCATGGTCGTCGCGGTCGCGTGCTCGCTCCGTGCTGTGCTAGTGTGTGTTCGTAGCCCGGAGCGGCGAACCGGCTGGGGCTGGCTCAACTACCCCCTAGAGGGCCTGCTTCAGTGTGGTGCTGTGGCGAGGCGTCGATACACCTGAGGGGGCGTTGGTCCGTATCGCGTAGCCCCTATGGCCCTAAGGCCTCCGTGCTCTGTGCTCGTGTGGCAGGTGGGGCTGGCTGCAAGGGCACAGCACAGGGGCCGTTGAGCTTGGGCCCCCCCTCGTGCAGTGCAACCAGGGTGGCACCAGGCCCTAAGGCCGCATCGGGTACGCCGCCCTGGGAGAGGGAGGAGGTCACCTGTGCAGGGCACCGTCGGGGCACCAGCTCCCCTTCAAGCCAGCAGGGGTGCGGCGGGCCGGGGGTGGGGGGTACAGTTGGTGTGACAGTGGTGCGTCTGCCCCTCACAGCCTGCACCTGTGACCCCAGGGGGCACCCAAGGCGGGTGGCGGCAGTGACCGGCCTGACTCAGGAGGGGGGTGGGGTGGGGGGGGGGCAGGGTGGAACCCGCGCACGGGGGGGTTGCTTGGCTGGAGCTTTTGGCTCATTGGCACCTGCTTAGTTAATATGCTGATATTGCACACTGTGTTGCCTATGATCCACATCAGAACGTTTTTGAACATAGGTGTTAAGAAAATCCTCCTCACCAATTGGTAGTTATGTACGTGCTATGCGACGCCTCAGGCTATGTCTAACCAGTCTAGCAAAATCTGGATCTTGAACCTTCGTATGGGACGACACTCCTGAACAATGCATGGCACGGGCTTCATGAGTGCGTTTGATGAAATATTTGTCGTCTTGAAAAACAAGGAACCAGCCATGTGATACATTGCGGATAAGCAGGCGAACATTTTTGGTGTACTTGACGACGGGTTGTTGAGTCAAGACACTAGGACCACTTATTTGTCGCGGTAAAGTGGGCCGTGTTAAATGGAGCGTTAAAAAAATGTTCAAAGTTTGTTGCACCGGCTGTGCAGTGCCAACCTCCTTTGACCTCAAGAGCAGGCGGCTCAACATTTCTTTCCAATGGCCTGCAAAAAACAGTCAACCAAGTGCGCCAACCAGACCATAACAATAGTGCAATACGATTTGTTTGCACGAATTAAGTAGTTTGCCACTTGTCATAAGGTAGTTTTGTGCATCAGTGGCACGGTACACATTGCAACACATTCTTTTGCAACACTGGTGGAAGAGGCTATCCGACCATTCCAATTGCATTCACGAACAAAGGCAAGCAGTGCCAAATAGTAATGAGCATTTGTGTTGTACTATTCAACCGAACTTTGTAGGCGGGAGTGGCAAGCATCAAACCAACAATGGTTTTCTCCATTTGACGCAGCTTCACTCTAAATGGCAGCACAGTCCCGGCCTTCGGCTAGCAACCTTGCTCAAGAAATTTAGCAATTGGTACGAATGCTTTGTAGGTCGTTTCCCGAGAGTACTTGTATGGGTGGCAGACTCCATGCATTAATGGGTGTCCCGAGAGAATGTGGTCTACGTGCCAAGGGGCATAGCTGCTCCGTAAGACATGTTGAGCAATGCATAGAACATCGTCATGTCAATTAGGAATGGCACCATCCGTCCTATCTTGAGCTGCAAACATTCTAGCCCCTTGACAAATTCACGCAACTCAACATGAGCTCCATATTTCAATTCCAACAACGGAAAAGGCCCCTAATTAAGGGACACCACTGCAGTACGAGCCAAGTGCACAAAGCCTGGTGCTCACAATAGGCCCAACTCGTATTGTACTCCTTTGTAGAAGGGACCCAACACATCGGACAAGATAGGCAAGGACTCAAGGGCCTCCTTGGGCAAAAGCATCCAAATAAGGCAGAGCTAGGTATTGTGGCAGTTGAGTGGTGTGCAAAACAGCGACGGCGGTGACATTCAAGTAAGGCTAATTACCCTTACCGTGCGGCGCCTGCGCCGCGCAATGGGCACTCCCTTTAGGGGTAAGCTTCTCTTTGGGCTTCATGGCAGCAGCAGGAGCCTTGTGCGATTCCCAATGGGTCTACAGCACGAGAGGCATACCATAGATGCCTCTCAACCCGAAACATCATATTTTCCCATGGATGTTCTACCCACACTCTCCCTGCCCAATAAAGGAGGTCAAAACTCCCGGGTAGACACCATCGGTATTGGGAAAAAAATAGCCCTGCCGCGACCGTTGCCTAGGCCCCCCCCACGGCCCGCCCACCAGACAGGGCTTTGCAGCAACCGCCAACTGCTGGCCCCCGCCCTTGGTTGGACCACCCGTCACCCGCGAGCGATGCTGGACTTGGCCGTACGCCGCCCACCAGGTTGGTGCGGATTTCTAGCCACCGCGAGCTGCGAGCCCCACAAGTGTCAGTGGGCCTCAGCCCCCTGTTCCAGGCGCCCGTCTATCTCACGCCCCCCGACCAACAGCGAGGCTACGGGTTTGCCGTCATCCCAGCGTCCGTGTTCGAGAACCTCTTCTCCGACTACCCCTCCTGCTGGTACGACTTTGACGGCATGTGGGGGGTGACGCACGTCAGCCGCAGGCAAGCCAACGGCAAAGCCTCCATTGTACCTGCGGCTCACTGGTGGCTAAGTGGAAATGTGAAGTTGGGGCTCATTTGGGGCTCAGTTGTGCATTGCGATGTCTTTGTGCTTGTTTGTTGTGCGTTTTGCATGCTAGGTAATGTGCATTTAATGTTTTTGGAAGTTTTAGATACTCACTTGGTCAAGGTTCAAGGTGGGGGGTACTTTTTTTGGCGACGGCTCAGTTGACTGAGCACCCGACTGAGCCGTCAGTGAGCCGTCACTGAGCCGGCTCACTGAGCGCTCACTGAGCGCGCCAAATGGCTCAGTGAGCGCTCAGTGAGCGCTCACTGAGAGCTAATTGGGGGCTCACTCAGGGCTCACTCAGGAGTTTCTCCCCCTTTCCGCCCTCTCTTCCCACCCTTGCTGGCCCACACTTCACCCTTTTCACACCAACATTGGTCCGCAGTTCTCACCACGTCTTTTCTCCAAGAACTTGAGCGTGCATGCACACATACATACTTGCATACATGTACCCGTGGCGACAAACATACAAACATCCAAACACACACACTTCGTCAGGGACACAAATAGCCAAACACATACACACACATACACCATACACACGTCCACACACACATGCACATGCACAAATTGACAACCACATTCATTCTTGTGTGCAATTATCTTGCGTGTACATAAACACATGGCCACATTGAACCATGTGAAGTGAAGGGCTAGGGAGAGATGGTTACGGGGTTGGGGTTTGGGGATATGAACCTAACCATTTGCGAGGGTGTTCCTTGTTGCCTCATGACAATGGCACCCCCCCCCCCCCAGACACACACACACACACGGGCGCGCGCGCCATGAAGCACAAATAGGGCACAGAGGATATTGCTCGCTTTTGTGAGGTTGATCATACAACCATCGTGACCTACACCATGACACACTCATTCCCCTCCGTCCTTATCCCCCCCCGTCCCCTTTTGCCATGCCTGATCCCCCCGCTTACCCCATGCCAACCCCTTCTCTTATCTTGCCTGTCGCGTCCCCTTGCCCAGCCCTTGCCATGCCTTCCCTATTTATTGCCATGGCATCGAGTGCATGATGGTGGCGGCAATGACGATGACCTTTGCCGGTATGTTGTGCTATTGGGTGTGTTCGCGGGTGTGTGCTTGTGCCCATGCGTATGTGCGCAAGTGTGGATGGTTTGTTCCCTCTTGGTTTCTCTCATTTAGTGTGTTTGTATGTATGTTTGTGTGTGAGTCGGGGGGGGGGGCGGGGGCTTGCTTGGATCGATGCATGGGTGAAGGTGTCCTTGTGCGTCACTGTGAGTGTGTGACTGCATTCTTTGGTTTCCGGTTGTCTAGGTTTGTTTGCGTACGTGGATTCGTGAATGTGTGTACGCGCAGGTGTGTGTGTGTGTGTCTGCCAGTGTGTGTGTGTGTGTGTGTGTGTGTGTTGCAGCTTTTGCGGCTGTTGTTTTGGATCCTGTTGTTGGTTTTGGTGTTGTGTGGCATAGGCTTTGATTGTGTGCGCATAACATTGTGTTTGTGGCTGCAGATGCAGGTATGCTTGCGTTTGTGGTTGTGGCTGTGGTTCTGGGCTTGCGTGAGGTTGTTGCCATGGCTGTTGTGGTAGCTGTCGTTCTTGGTGTGGTTATGGTAGTGGCTGTGGTTGCGGCTTTGCTTGTGGGTGTGGGTGTGGGTGTGGGTGTGGGTGTGGGTGTGGGTGTGGGTGTGGGTGTGGGTGTGGGTGTGGGTGTGGGTGTGGGTGTGGGTGTGTGTCTGCAAGCTGTGTTGTGTGTGGATTTGGTTGTGGTTGTGTCAGTGTGTGTGGCCCTGGCTGTGGCGAAGGCTGCAGTTGCAGCTTTCACTGTGGCTGCAGCTGTTCTTTGGGTGTAGCTGTGGGAGGGGGGGTGGTAAAGGACTACAAAGAGGGGGGCTGAAATCACCATCCACCCCCTCCCAAACAAGACCGCACCAAGTTTACAGTGACAGTGTACAGTGACAGTGTACAATGACAGTGTATAGTGAGAGCATACAGTGCGTGTAGAGTGACAGTGTAGAGTGCTAGTATAGAGACTTGGGCGTTGTGGCGGACGTACTGTGCGTGGGGAAACATTCTATGAGACCTTGGGGAGTACAGTGTACAGAGTACAGTGTACAGTGTACATTGTACAGTGACAATGTACAGTGATAGTGTATAGTGACAGTGTGCAATGGCAGTGACAGCGTACAGTGCCAGAATACAGTGTACCATGCACAGTGACAGTAGATAGTGACACCATTGACCGTGTACATGGACAGTGTACAGTGACAGTGTACAGTGACAGTGAACCATGAGTGAGCCCTCACTGAGCGCTCACTGAGCCATTTGGCGCGCTCAGTGAGCGCTCACTGAGCCATTTGGCGCGCTCACTGAGCGCTCACTGAGCGCTCAGTGAGCGCGCGAAACGGCGCACTGAGCGCTCAGTGAGCGCGCCAAATGGCTCAGTGAGCGCTCAGTGAGGGCTCACTCATGGTTCACTGTCACTGTACACTGTCATTGCACAGTGTGTATTGCACACTGCACACTGCACACTGTGTATTGCACACTACACACTGCATACTGTGTACTGCACACTGCACACTGCACACTGTGTGTTACAAATTGCACACTGCACACTGCAATGCACACTGCACACTGTAATGCACACTGCACACCCTGTAATGCACACTGCACACTGTGTATTGCACACTGCACACTGCACAGTGCACCGTGTGCAGTGTGCAATACCCAGTGTGCAGTGGCACAGTGCACACTGCGCAGTGCACCGTGTGCAGTGTGCAATGCCCAGTGTGCACCGTGCAGTGTGCAATACACGGTGTGCAGTGTGCATTACACAGCGTGTAGTGTGCAGTGTACACTGCGCACTGCACACTGTGTACTGCACACTGCACACTGTAGCGCACACTGCACGCTGTGTATTGCACACTGCACACTGTAATGCACACTGCACACTGTGTCATGCACACTGCACACTGTGCATTACAAACTGCACACAGCACGCTGTCATGCACACTGCACACTGTGTATTGCACACTGCACACTGCACACTGTGTGTTACAAATTGCACACTGCACACTGCAATGTACACTGCACACGGTGTATTGCACACTGCACACTGTATACTGTGTATTGCACAGTGCACACTGCATACTGTGTATTGCACTGTGTGTTACAAATTGCACAACGCACACTGTAATGCACACTGCACACTGTGTAATACACTCTGCACACTGTGTATTGCACACTGCACACTGCACGCTGTGTATTGCACACTGCACACTGCACACTGCACACTGTGTGTATTGTGCACTACACAGGGTGTAGTATGCCGTGTGTGATGTAATCCACACGGCACACCGTGTAATGCACACTCCACACTGTGTCATGCACACTACACCCTGCACCGTGTGTATTGCACATTGGGTATTGCACAGTGCACCGTGTGCAGTGTGCAATACCCAGTGTGCATTACGCAGGGTGCGGTGTGTAGTGTGCAATACACAGTGTGCAGTGTGCATTACAGTGTGCAGTGTGCAATTTGTATTGCACAGTGTGCAGTGTGCAGTGTCCAATACACAGTGTGCGGTGTGCATTACAGTGTGCAGTGTGCAATACACAATGTGCAGTGTGCAATACACAGTGTGCAGTGTGCATTACAGTGTGCAGTGTGCAATACACAATGTGCAGTGTGCAATACAGAGTGTGCAGTGCGCAGGGTGTAGTACACAGTGTACACTGCGCACTACACATTGTGTAATGCACACTGCACACTGTGTCATGCACAGTGCACACCGTACAGTGCAAGCATTTGGGCGCTCAGTGTGCAGTGTGCAATACACAGTGCGCAGTGTGCATTACAGGGTGTGCAGTGTGCATTACAGTGTGCAGTGTGCAATTTGTAACACACAGTGTGCAGTGTGCAGTGTGCAATACACAGTGTGCAATGACAGTGTACAGTGACAGTGAACCATGAGTGAGCCCTCACTGAGCGCTCACTGAGCCATTTGGCGCGCTCACTGAGCGCTCACTGCGCCGTTTCGCGCGCTCACTGAGCGCTCAGTGAGCGCTCAGTGAGCGCGCCAAATGGCTCAGTGAGCGCTCAGTGAGGGCTCACTCATGGTTCACTGTCACTGTACACTGTCACTGTACACTGTCACTGTACATTGTCCATGTACACTGTCAATGGTGTCACTATCTACTGTCACTGTACATGGTACACTGTATTCTGGCACTGTACGCTGTCACTGCACACTGCACACTGCCACTGCACACTGTCACTATACACTGTCACTGTACATTGTCAATGTACACTGTACACTGTACACTGTACACTGTACTCTGTACACTGTACTCCCCAAGGTCTCATAGAATGTATCCCCACGCACAGTACGTCCGCCACAACGCCCAAGTCTCTATACTAGCACTCTACACTGTCACTCTACACGCACTGTATGCTCTCACTATACACTGTCATTGTACACTGTCACTGTACACTGTCACTGTAAACTTGGTGCGGTCTTTTTTGGGAGGGGGTGGATGGTGATTTCAGCCCCCCTCTTTGTAGTCCTTTACCACCCCCCCCCCAGAGCTACAGCCTGAACCCAAAGAACAGCTGCAACCACAGTGAAAGCTGCAACTGCAGCCTTTGCCACAGCCAGGGCCACACACACTGACACAACCACAACCAAATCCACACACAACACAGCTTGCAGACACACACCCACACCCACACCCACACCCACAACCAAAGCCGCAACCACAGCCACTACCATAACCACACCAACAACGACAGCTACCACAACAGCCATGGCAACAACCGTACGCAAGCCCGGAACCACAGCCACAACCACAAACACAAGCATACCTGCGTCTGCAGCCACAAACACAATGTTATGCGCACACAATCAAAGCCTATGCCACACAACACCAAAACCAACAACAACATCCAAAACAACAGCTGCAACACACACACACACACACACCTGCGCGTACACACATTCACGAATCCACATACACGCACGAACCTAGGCAACCAGAAACCAAAGAACGCAGTCACACACTCGCAACCACTCACACACAAAGACACCTTCACTCACGCATCGATCCATGCAACCCCCCCCCCCCCCCACACACACACAAGCAGACATACAAACACACTAAATGAGAGAAACCAAGAACGAACAAACCATCTATAGCTGCGCACATGCGCATGGGCACAACTACACACGCACGCAAGCACGCACACACGCACCCACACACATAATAGCACAACATACCTGCAAAGGTCATCGTCCTTGCCGCCACCATCATGCATGTGATGCCATGGCCAAAAAATAGGAAAGGTAGGACAAAGGGGACGGGACAGGCAAGAGAACAGAAGGGCTACGCACGAGGGAAGCGGGGGAACGCAGCATAACGAAAGGGGAGGGGAGTGGACAAGGAGGGAGGGGTATCAATGTGT
Source organism: Eutreptiella sp. 'Long Island Sound 2002' (assembly GCA_964036045.1). Lineage (NCBI taxonomy): Eukaryota > Euglenozoa > Euglenophyceae > Eutreptiales > Eutreptiaceae > Eutreptiella > Eutreptiella sp. 'Long Island Sound 2002'. Next base: position 158,422,264 of record OZ038379.1, read on the forward strand.
CATGGTGTAGGTCACGATGGTTGTATGATCAACCTCACAAAAGCGAGCAATGTCCTTTGTGCCCTATTTGTGTTTCATGGTGTGTGTGTGTGTGTATGGGGTGGGTGGGTGCCATTTTCATGAGGCAACAAAGAACACCCTCGCAAATGGTTAGGTTCATATCCCCGAACCCCAACCCCGTAACCATCTCTCCCTAGCCCTTCACTTCACATGGTTCAATGTGGCCATGTGTTTATGTACACGCAAGATAATTGCACACAAGAATGAATGTGGTTGTCAATTTGTGCATGTGCATGTGTGTGTGGACGTGTGTATGGTGTATGTGTGTGTATATGTTTGGCTATTTGTGTCCCTGACGAAGTGTGTGTGTTTGGATGTTTGTATGTTTGTCGCCACGGGTACATGTATGCAAGTATGTATGTGTGCATGCACGCTCAAGTTCTTGGAGAAAAGACGTGGTGAGAACTGCGGACCAATGTTGGTGTGAAAAGGGTGAAGTGTGGGCCAGCAAGGGTGGGAAGAGAGGGCGGAAAGGGGGAGAAACTCCTGAGTGAGCCCTAAGTGAGCCCCCAATTAGCTCTCAGTGAGCGCTCACTGAGCGCTCACTGAGCCATTTGGCGCGCTCAGTGAGCGCTCAGTGAGCCGGCTCAGTGACGGCTCAGTGACGGCTCAGTCGGGTGCTCAGTCAACTGAGCCGTCGAAAAAAAGAAACCCCCCCGGTCAAATCCTCTTGGCCTAGGGATTGGTGTCCCTTTGGGGACATTCCAAAACCCCAACCCAACCCCGAAAGCCACAACTTTTCATATGAAACCCCTTGAAAAACACCACTTAGCCCCAAATGAGCCGTTTTAGCCCCAACTGAGCCCCAACTTCACATTTCCAAGTGAGCCGCAGGTACAATGCGGACCTCCCGGCACTCACGGTGCCCCCCCATCTGCACCGAGGCCCCTCGCCGGAGCAGGACCTCAACACAGACGTATCGAGAGGGCCCCCAACACCACCGCCCGCCATCATCCTGGGACCGTGCCGCACAAGGCATCCCTACGCCACCGCCACCCTTGACCACGGAACCCCCCCCCGCACGAACCGCACGTGGCCCTGCACACCCGCTCAGAATCAACTGGAGCCCCTCCCATGCAGATGGCGCAGGGACGGCCCTGGCCCACCCGCCACCGAAAATAACTACTGCTGCCGCTCACCCTCGCCCCCACCTGCACCCCGGACCACGGGGTCCTCCTGTTGGCCCACGCCCTAGCTGAGGCCAACCCCAGGCCGACGGCACGATGACCGATCCCCCTGCCCACCGCCCCGGCGACCGAGCCCCCAAGCACACTGCACCCGTCCAGCATCTGCACCACCTGCGGCACTTGGGCCCTTGTCACGGCCTGGGTCCATCGCCAACATGGCCTGCCGGGAATGTGGATCCCCGGCGTCACTGCAGGCCTTCGCGCCACAGCCCCCCGCGCCGGAGGTCCTCTGCGACCCCGTCCCGGCGGCTCTCAGCCATTCGCCCCCTGAAGCCCTTGGTGCAGTCATGGATGTGACACACGCCTGGATACGCGCAGTCAGCCAACTGCCCAGCTCGCCCCCCGCCAGCCCCCCGGTCCGGTGTGCGGACACGTGGGTCTCGTTCTGGGTCGACGCCCCCCCCATGCAGACAGAGCCGCTAGTGCCGCCCTCGTACGCCCGGCGTGGCCCGCACGAACCGTGGCTACTAAGATTCAGCACACCCCCGACATCCATGTGCTCTCGTCCGCCTGCGCCATGTGTGGCATGATGCGGGCGTTGGTGGCAGCAATGCTCGAGCCCCACGACGCCGCCCCCCAGCTCCGACTCTTTTGCGTCGCTCAGTCAGCTCAAGACCCCCTCCGCATAGCGAACGTGGCAGATAGGGCGCATGTGTGGGACGGCTGCCACCACTACTCAGGCAGCGTCGCCCTGTTCGGGTTAGCTGGGCGAGGTGCATGGGACTGCCCCTCCAGCGGTTATGGACGCAGTTCGAGCGCTCACCAGCGCGGTCTGGGGCCGCCTGGCCGTCACACCGCCTCGCCGGACACGTTTATTGCCGCCCTTCATGTCCTGGCCCGCCAGCGCCTACCAGCGCCCATGCCCGATAGCTAATACGTCCGGCGCTTGGCGCGCCAACCGCCGCCATACGATGACGCCTTCCTCCGAGCACGGGCTGAGGAACACCGACAACGCGCACAAGAACTTCACCGCGACCGCCTCCGGCCGGCCTTGCGCTCGGTGAAGATCGGACGCGGACCCTCCGAGCGCTGTGCCTGTCCACCGTCCCACTTCGGCCCTACTCAGGCATTCTTCCGTCCTCAGGGGCTGTACTCTCCGGCACGGAAAAGCGCCTGGCAGAAGTCACAGCCCAGGTCTCCTATGCCACCCGGTACAGACACTTTCATATCGACAAAGAGTGCTTTGCCATCCAGTCGGTCCCACCACGGCGGCAGCGCACGCCGTGGTTCGCAGCCGAGCTCCTGATGGACCAGCTACACCATGCCCTCCGACGAGGACGAGACCCAGACACTAGCAATGACCGGGACACCCTCCTAGCTGAATTGAACGTCCGGCCGCTCTATGGCACGCCTGACGTGGCCCGAAGCTGGAGCGACGGACGTCGCCTGCCTCGGCACTGGACAATGTGCCTGGTACCATCACCCAGGACAGGTTCGGAGGCACAACTGCGGGGTCCGTGACATGCACCGCAGCATCCAGCGAAATGTGGACTTCGTGGCCAGTGACACCATCCGCTACGGGTCGTACAAGGGCAAAGGCCCGCTGCACCTGGCTGGATCGCATCGGCTGGTTGCCGTGGAGTCCGACCTAATGCGCTCCTACTCGGGGGTCGGGCGCACGAGGCTCAACAACACCCTGGAGCTTTCCGCTGCCCTTACACCAGACCTCTTCGCTTACCGTACAGCCATATCCGCCACCATGATGGTCCTGACGACAGGAGCGTCGGTGCTGCGGGCAATGGAATTGTCTGGAGTATGCGCTGACGCGGAGTGGGACGAGTCGGATGCCTACTTGCGCAACCAACAGGAAGATGATGAGGAGCTGCTGCGCCTACTGCCTGGGTTATGTAACTTCGGCACCCGGTGTGACGCGTTTTACTCGCGTTAGCGGATCCACCCAGTGACAGACGAAGGACTTGCCCCGTACTATAGCCTTGGCGAGGGCCCGGAGCAAGGAGACTCCTTTGCGGGGGACGGTTTTTAGGCTCTGCAGTGCGTCCTGAACACCTGTATGCTCACGGAGGCGACAATGTCCAACCCCGACGTCCTGCGGCCGGGGCACTCGCTGCCAATGGAACAGCAGGCTTACTCGGACGACCGGCGGTTCCAATCGGCCACTATGGCGCGGGTGGTGGCGCTGGTCACGCGATGCATGGACGTGTCTACGGCTGCCGGCAGGTTGGTCCACCCCTCCAGGTTGGCCTTCCACTACGTCCGCCGAGACGCCACGGGACCGCGCCTGGTCGAGCGGGAAGTCGGACTAGCAGGTCTGATGACAACCGTGGAGACACCAGAGGTGCTGCGGGTGCCACTCTTGGCAGAGCTCCCGCAGACAGCGGCCTGGGGCGGTTCCTACGGGCGCCCCGGCGGGCCTCGGCAGCAACTACGCGACACCGGCTGTTGCCCTTGCTCCGGCTCCAGGGCCATGCTAGCGTACGAAGTCTCCAGCGGAGACAACCTGCTGCGTGGCCTCCTAGTACCCGGTCGTAGCTTGGCTGCCCACCAAGTGCAGGTGCACAAGCCCTACCGCCGCGCGTATTGCCTGCCCAAATGGACCCCGGTGGAGTTTCTGACGCTTGCACTCGAGGAAGGGGGACCAGGGGCACCCAAACTCCGCGACCGCTGTGAACTACTGCTTCTGCAGTTGTACCTTCCAGCGTCATGGTCACGCAACGCTACAGCGGCATCAGCGACGCACTGCTTGGTCAGCACGCCACCCACCCGTGGCTAGGATCACGAGGGGATCGCTCTCCAGAACGCCCTGCGCGACCGAGGGGTAGACCTGACCGCCCTGCCGTCTGGCGCGGCTCACACTGAGGCTCTTGAGTTCGGATCCCCGCCGGCCCTGGACAAAGTGCACAGCGTGCAAATCGCTTAGGACGGGGCGTACGTAGCTGGGGAGACGGCATGGGCCATGGTGATGTGGCACGACACCTTGGGGTACTTCTACGCCTGCGGTCGCGCGCTGTGGACCGCGGGCAGCGACGCCACAGCGGCCGAATGGATGGGGAGGTTGGAGGCCTTGCATGCCCTGTGACGCTGCTAGGGCGGGACAGTACACTAGGTGGCCAATTCGACCAACACCCTGGCCTCGACGTACGACCGTGCCCCCACGACAGGCACGTTGGTGGAGCCTTGGTATCGCGCACTTGCACCGCTGCGCGTCTCCAGCCCCTCCGTGGACGTGTGGGTCCCCTCCCGGCCCCAAGCCCAGCCACCGACGCCACACCTCGTGAGCATACACCGAGCAGCCCACGACCTGGCCAAGCGGGCACCTCAACGCAGCAGCAGCGCCAGGGTGCCGTGGCCGCATCTGCCAACAGGCAGGGTGGTGGCGCACTGGCACGCTGCCGTGATCATCAACGTCAAGGAGGCCGCCCAAGAATTGTACCAGGCTGGCACACGTTTGGACCTGTTGCGGAGGTACCCCGCAGCCAACGTTCGCCCATGCCACCCCTCCGTACTGCGGGCACTGCGCGGTGACAGCCTCCCCTTGTTGCAGCTGTAGCGCATGACCGTGCTGCGCCTGCTTGAGGTTCGCCGACCGCCACAGGGGTATGGCGCGTCCGACTGCCCGTTCTGCCACGGTTCGGCAGTGGACCTGAGCGCCCACCCAGAGGGGGGTGCAGGGCCTATTAGTAGATGCGCGTTGACATGTTCCAGAACGTCGTGAACCACTTGGCGCGGGCGACCGCCTTGCGACCTGCCCGCAGACGACGGGAACTAGCGGTCTGCGACGCCGTAGGGACCGAGTACCCCATCATGGACCCCGTATAACGCACAGCAGCGCTGGAGCCCCCTGGCGTGGCCATCAGCCCGATCGGCCACGCCCACGCGAACCCAGTGCGACCAGCGGCCGGGCAAGACATTGACAACATCGTTCAGGACGTCCCGGCGGCGGTGGCCCAAGCGGACAACTCCGTACAGTGGGCACTGGGGCGGTGTGGCCTGGAGCCCCCCGCGAATGGTGTAGGACCGCGGCTGTCCTTCGGGGACGAAGTCCTACTTCAATATGTATTGCGAGCGCTGGACCGTTGGGTGCTGCGCATCCAACATGAGCTACTACAGCCACTTCCGGCGCTAAGTGGGGTTCTGGGGCGACCGGCAGCTGTGGTGTATATGTGCATGCATGCGATAGATTTAGAATATAACCTCTCATAGCCCAGGGAGGTGGCAAGCGCCGCCCATGTGTACCTCATCGACACAGATCACCAGTGGGCCGTGCGCCACGCTCATCGAGATCATCTCCCCTTGACAGGCCTAGCGCCGCGGAAGTGCGTCCGCAAAGACCCTCCGACATCATGGTCGGAATGAAGAATGATACCCGACCAGTGCCCGTGCATGCCACAAGGAACGGGTGAGGGAGGATACAAGGCGGACGTGCGGGCCCCGCGAGGGGGGGGGGGGGGCTGGGCGCTTGGGCCAGCGCTCAGGGCGAGCCTCCGCGCCCACCCCTCCCCCGGGGCGGAACGCACCGGGGCGCCCCAGCCGGAGAGCAGCGGCACAAAACTGAGGAACGCACCACCGTCACACCACCGAAAGGGCGGGGGGGAGAGCAAGGAGGCGGGAGCGACGACACACAGCAAAGGTACAGGCGGTCAAGGCGCCGCGCGCAACGCGCCGGACCCGGATGTGCCTGATACAGGGGAAGGGACAGAACAGGAGCGCGCCAGAGCAGCACGCGCGAGCCCCGGTGCGCGTGGTACATGCGACATACATCGTGTCACGGAGCCCCTGCCGCCCATGGCCTGCAGCCTAGGGGGCCCTATCCTAGCGCTGGGACATAGCGGCAGTAACCAACCAACCAACCAACCCCCACCGCCCTCCCTGCCCCCCCCCCCCCCCGTTGCGTGCTGCACCATTGGTTGAGGATGCCAATGATGTGGAGAATGCGAGTGAGGGTCCTAAAGAGGTTCACAGTGGCTTGCCTCTAGAGATGCTCAATGGAGCTTTGGAAGTGGGACTGAGTGCATAGGGTTGGCATTAAATTGATTGTGTTATTTTTTGTTATTGGTCAAAGCTAGACTAAACTTATTCCAGCTTTCCGAGTTCGAGGTTGGATTGTATTATTTCCTCTTATGGTTCACGCTGGAATGAATTTCGTCCACACCCGCCTTTGTTGTGAATGGGCAGCTGTGCAGCATGTCCCATTGTTGTTGCACATCTGTTAGCGTTCCTGAATTCCAAATCTATCCAGCAAGTAATGTTCTTGTGATTCTACTGTATAATGTCTGTGATTTCATCATAACAACGGAGCCACTGTGCTTATGTTGCTCTGTCCAACCCATATCTGCGACCAATAAATCTCAAAATGTCAATTTCGCCCACCAACCAGGACAATGATGAGCCACCTACGAATAGAAGTAAGGAATCTGCTGTGTCTCACACCCCAATTGGAGACCCGTCCCCCCAACTAGCTTTGAAGCTTAAGCTGAAGCCAAAGCACTCTGCAGCATGGGAAAGTCCTTACTGGCAGTGTGCAGTTTCCGACACTTCAGTTCTCGTCTGCCTCGATATATGGCGTTTACTTTACGTACACCGACAAGTCTCCGTCCGCCTGAAAATTTTTCTGGTGCTATGTCACCTTATTTTAGTCAAGCAGAAAAGCACGTGGATCACGGGTGCCACACAGCAACCAGATTTTGCCGCAGCATTGTGTGTGCAGAGCATGTTCCCAAATAACATTGTTGTGGGGCATTTATATGAAGACAAAGCGCTTCCAGAAGTCTTTATTACTGGCCCAAGGGTTGGTGTGTCGAGCTGTGTTTCTGTGGTGCCCATAAACTGGGATAGTGCATCTGAGGACCTTGAAGTCGGGTTACTAGTGGATTGTACCGGCATGTGCAGTAAGAAGAGGAGGCCTCCACACAAGAGGAAGAGGAAGGTGACCCGCAAAGCCCCCCCCCCCCCCCTCCAAGGCATTAGGTACTGGGGTTGGGGCGGGGTGGGCACTTGCTACGGCAAAGAAACCAAAGCCCAGTCCTCAGGGCATTCCCACACAGCCCACCCCCTCGCTCTCAGCGAGACCGACAGCCAACAAGGCAATGATTGTCTTTGCACTCCATTTCACCCCCTCCCAACAAACTCAAGCATCCAGTGCCGCTGCTACTCCTCGCCAGCCCGAGCTGAAAGCCCACGAGGCGGGACAAGCCAATGAAAGGTAGACGGAAGGGCGCCAAGCAAAGGCCTATTGGCTTGCGCAAGAGGTGTTAGATTGTTTGTTTTGCCTCTGGCAGCCTGTGGATGTATGTATTCAATTGATAAAACGCGCTTCTGCGTCCTACGGTGCCCCTACAGGTGTTGTTGACGTTTTTATACCTATTTTTTTCTATTTGAGCCGGCATAAATTTCGTCCAGATTTGTTGTTTTTAAAGATTGCGTAGTGCTTTTTCAGAGCTTTGCAAGGTTTGGCAGACGTTTCCACCACGGGTATGTGCATTATCAAATAGAGACCTCATTCATCATGATTGGCTTTGGGTGACTATCCGTGGACAGTTGTTGTGCACTCACCCGCTGCGTGCGTGAATGTCAAGGGTGTGCCATCGTGGTTCTCGTAATACAGTGCAATGGTGGGTGATCAATATGTGTGTCACACTCGAAATGGCTGATGGATTACAAAATTTCAGTTTAAGAGCAGCCTCTCTCAATATGCATGTATGGTGATTGAATGGCATTCCCTTGGATCCACTTGCATGTGAATGCCATTTTTCAACTACAAAACGCTCCATTTTCCCTCCACCAGGTGCAATGGGTCCCCTAAAAAATGATACACCTTTGTTGACGGCAACCCTTGTGGGCCAGTATGGCCCCTTGTAGCCCACGGGTGGCCAAAGAGTAGCGCACCAAGAACAAGGAAGGACAAGGAACAAGGCAAAGCGATGAAGTAGACAAAATCAGTTGAAATTTGAGCAGTCTTTGTGTTCATGTGCATCTGTTCACAAAATGCGTTCATAAATTGCGCTCCTAAAATGATCGGCATGTGCAGAAAACAAGTTTCAAATTATGAATCGAATTATGAATAAAATAATGAGTACGAGAATACTCTTTCATATTTTGCAGAAACTAGCAAAAATGGCAGTTTTTATCACAAACCCCCGCCCCACAAGAAAAGCCTCCCCTGAGGGATGTTGACCCGGACCCCCCCAGTGTTGAACACAAAGGGCCCATGGCTACCTTGACAAGAGCAAAATGCGGCCATTTTTCATAAAACAAGGTTTTATGAACACAACTACTTTTCATTCAGGTACCAAGGACACAAACTATCCTTGGAACCCCATTCCACGGTCGGCGGCAAACAGATATCCGAGGAGGTAAATCTTCAACCCCGTAGCGGGGGGACAAGTGTGGTGGTCTAAAAAAGTAAGCACCCAATGTTGAATATTCTAGGTTTGGGGGGGTATCTCCAGCACCACTATTAACGTTGAAAAAATGGATGGTAGTGTAGCGTCACCAAATGCACAGCTAAGCGCCCTTGAGTGATTGCGGCACAGGATGTCCCGGTAGATCTTTCATGACACGAGTCCACTGTTCTTGAGCTTGGAACCTTAGAGTTGCCGCCGGGGGTGTGCTGCAGTCCGAAAGGGCCCACTATTTACGTCGTATGCTCTTTTTTCCATAATGTGCTGCCCAACTAGGGCACGTAGATGCGCCCACCACATTTTGCTTCTCGCACATCGGTTGTTCGGTTATGCACTTTGGGGAGTGTTCGGCTGCGTGGCTACACAAGGTCTGTGGCTACCTTCCAAACCGTGCGAGCCTTCTCGTTCCTCCTTGTCGTTGCACGATCTAAGTCTCACGAATTCATCGTTGTCTTCTCTTGCAAAGCAAATATCCGGGTCTGGCTTCTCAGATGTACTCTTTGAATGTGCATGAATTGAACTAGACCCGTGGACTCAATAGGGTTTTCCCTGCCGCCACCTCCGGCGTTTCAACCCTTTGTGGTGTCCGGGGTGTTACCATTTCAAGGGCTACCGCTCCCATTGGGACCCTGCACTTGTGGCTGTGGTTGTTGTGTGTTGTGTGGTGCTTGCATTGGTTGGACTCCCCGAAGGGCAAGATGTCGGGTCACGACCGCGAGGAGGCCGCGCCTCGGAAGCTGCCACGCTTACTGGCCCCTCCGAGAGCACCAACCTTGATTGTGCTATGCTCCGACCGCCGTGCTGCCCTTACACTACCTCCTTTTCCTCCGTCCTACGTTACAACCAATGTGCTTAATTTTAGTTTTTCACATACCAAAAGGGAATGCAAATGAACCTGACAAATAGGAACACATAAACCCAATTTGGGTTCATTTGCAGCGCTTTGCTTGTGTGTGTCCTATGCCCATTAAGGGTGTTTGGTTGGTGAGGGGTGCACAACGGGGTGGTAGAGGGGTTCCGTACTGTTTGAGGTGACTACACAGGCCCATATGCTTATCTCGGCCCCCCTACGCAGACCACTCCCAAGTACCCTATTCTATTGTGTAGCTATTGTTTTTTCTTTCTCTGGGGACAACATTCTCTAGCCAAGTATGACACTCACGCGTTTGAGTGGGGCCAAGAGTTTGGGTGACCTTTTGGTGTCACGACTCCTTGTTGAGTGGGTGACCTCATTTTGCCTCCGTGCTCTCCTCGGCGCCAGAGGTGATTGGGGTTTCTTATCGGCTACAATCCGCCCAAGTCCGGCTTCCGGCACGTGTTATAGTTCATGATCCGCCGTGAGGCGCCATACACCGCTGCACCAGGCCTCCCATCCGCCAAACCATCCATTCATGTGACCGTTTCACGCACACATGGAAGGAGTTGGTAAAGCCCCTTGTGCTAGCTCCACCCGTGTCCGTGCCCGAACCCCCTACAAGCGGCCGTTGTTGGCCGCTGCCATCGTGGGCCCTCTACATCCACCGTCGTGACGCAGAACACCTGGTATGCGGTAACACTAGGTGAGAAAAAACTGTTCAAAAACGACAATTTTGTTCAAAAAAACTGGTTGACTTTGCAAGTTCAGAAAAGAAAGTTGAAAAATTGAGTAGTTCTTTTGTAAACGCCCATATGTTTCATACAGGTTCGCGGGGCGGTGTGCACAATGTAGTAGCTAGGCTCTGCGGCATGGGGGGGGAACAGGTACGACAACACAAGTGTTGCATGTCACAAATCAGGGACACGTGGGTGAAAGCGCATCAAAGAGGGGATGAAGGGTCGATCCCTTGGCCTTGTTTTTGGAATCGCTCTTTCTGCCTTTGAGAGGGACCCGGAAGAGGCACCTTGACAAACATCTTTTATGTTCAATGCGGTGGCAGCACTACATGTCCACAATCAACAAGAGTATCAGTTGGTTGCGTCTCATTTGTTTGTGGATATTGTTTGCCACCATTGGTTTTTGCATGCGATGGTGTCGGACATTGGGGCAACAAACAATGAGGAACACTTTCTGGCTCACAATTTGTAGACAACGGTGCCTGTTGACACGACGCTGAAGGACAACCCCTCCCCCCCACCCCCGAAATGTGAATTTGTAGTGCGTGTACACGCCAACGAACCTGCAACCAGGCATGTCATAGTGTGCGTCGCAAACGGAAACGGGTTCACCCCGTAACATCAATATTTGCGGGGCCGTTTACACGTACAATTTCCTAGTTTGGGGTATGTAAAAAGGCGCCCTCCATATTTTGCATTTCAAATCCCTCAAAAGTGACTTGGTAATTAGCATTTGTTAAGGGTAGAGGAAATGGTAGTAGTAGGTTCCGGGTCATTGAGTACACCACCAACATGGCACACCTGTCCCCGCACCGAAGTAGATATCAATTGGGGGGGGGGGGGTTTGCCAACTTTTTGTGTAGTAACTTGTTGTCACCCTTTTTTCAAATTTGTTGCGTGACCAACGGTTCCAGAGGCGTTTCAAAAGCCTTTGTCCAAACAAAAGCGCCTAATAGTGCGCCTTTTCAATTTTCCCCCCTCGGTGTCCACCCTATTCTGTATGTTCCACAGTTCTGTGTATTTTCCACCATTGTCATTTACGAGATTGTCCTCTGATGTGATACAGTGTGAATTTGAATTAATTGTTTGATTGCATTGCGCCGCAGCGCGGTATATCTGTGAAAAGCAAATTTGTGTGTGTATTTGTGTGTATTTTTCTTTTGGGGACACCGATTTTTGTTTCATTTCGGAGATCACATGATGGAAACAAAGATTTTGTCCTCTGTGACACCGATGCTCATGGGTTGTAGTCGCTGTGTTTGTGTACGCCTTGTTTTCTTGTAATACCATGGGCCATGTGCCATTGTGTGACTTTTCACTACTTCGACGTTCACTTGTGCTAGGCCTGGGCCGATGCTATACGGACAAGCACGGCTGCTCGGAAATTTTTCAGTGGGTCCGTTGAGTTGTGCGGGCATGAACACTCCACATACACATTGACTGACTTTTTGCTTCGAAGGAAACATGTACAACTAGGATTCAGAACTCCTCGGTGGTAAAATACACGCCTACAAGAAACTTTCAACCTGAGTCAATTCCTTGTTGAGTTATGTGGGAGATTATGCGGTACCATTGCGGCATAATCACTGGTGGTCTCGCTATGCCGTTCATACTATTATTGGGGCACCGGTACACCGAAACACATCCGTTGCCCTGTTGATGTGAGCAAAAAGCCACCCATAGAAAGCTTTTTGGCTCTTAGTGTATCCCTCCTTTTCATCAAACCATCGCTTTTGAGCGCCAGATATCGCAAGACGAGGCTCAATACAAATGTTGTTTCTTGCAAGGTGCTTTCCAACGGAGATTAGCAAAATGTCTGCTATACAAATGTCTTTTGTTTTGACGTGACGATCCAGCATTCTAGGCCAAACCCCGGGCTGAGTGCAATGCCACATTCTTTGTGGGGTGAACGCACTCCGTTCTTATTGCCGTCTTGTTTCTATTTTTTTGGGTGCTTTATGGTGTGGCCCCTTGAGCTAGGGTTAGGGACTGTGAATCCACGCTTTTTTGCGTGGCCCCTTGAGTTGGGGTTAGCGACTCACAATCCACGCTTCGTTGCGTGGCCCCTTGAGTTGGGGATGGGGACTGGCGATTGACGCTTTGTTGTGTGGCTCCTCGAGCTGGGGTTAGGGACTCTCAATCCACGCTTTGTTGCAACACGACAACCCTTAAGACTTTCTTCTAGACAATGACGAGAAAACACAATTATTGCATACATACCTCCGTACCCCCAAACCACCAGCCACACATACCCCCTGGAGGTATGCATGTGGTAGTAGTGGGTCGCGCGCAAGACTCCCCACCTTGGGACCCCCCACCTGCATGGCCTAAGTCCCCCCCTACATCCCCTAGCCAACCCCCCCCCTGACAACTACCCCCCCCCCCGCGCCAAGTTTTGACAGATAGCGGGTAGGGGGGGGGGTTGCATCAGGACCGTTGGTAGCCCCCCCCCCCCCGGCTGGTTGCATACTGCCATGCCGAGAACATTAATTACCGCAGCTGTGTGATTGCCTATATGCAGTCCCATGTACGCTAGAGTTTAGGCATCTTACCAGGCCGGCCACCCCCCTTGTACGCCATCTGCCACCCATACAAGAATGCCGTAACCAAGCGTTATTCTACATTCTTCCATTCTTGATGTACGTTGTTTAGGGCAGTTACCCTCATTGCGTTGAGATACCTACGTCATATTAACTTCTTTTCAAAGAGAGGCTATTTAACTCCCTATAAGACACACCGACCGTCCGCTTATGAATTGTTGAATAGTGTACTCTGTGTTCCATGTGTTGTTGCAGATTGTGGTTCATGAATCAGAGGACGTGGGTGATGGTGTTGTGTGTCCCCTACTGGTTACTATAGTGGGGAAGAGCACGCCCCTTATGTTTGTGGCAAGGAGTGTGCCTGCTAAATTTGCTCTGCAGCAATTCGAGGAATGTAATGCCACAAGTGGTTGCCACTTTGTCGGTGTACACCTGTATAATTTTCAAGTGTCACACTCAGTTCACTGATTCGGTGAATACACTTATGTCATTGTTGTGCCCTACCGGTCGCCTGGTAAGGTCGCACTGTGTGTCTTACTCACAAGAGTAATAATGTAGGATGCCTTTGTCATTGGTTTGTGGCATGCTGCGGTAACTTAAAGTTGTATCCTCTGCTGATGCCCATGAGGTGGGGCTATTGTGTGTTTCTCAAGTGCCGCAGCCACCTTCAGTGCTTGCTACCTACCAGGAGTTTGAAGGGAACGTTGTTGTTGCATGAAAGGGCACATTCGGTCCCCTAGATAGCACCTATCTACCAGTAAGTGTACGCACGAGTTCGATGCAATCTATGTGATTGAACGGCATGGTGTGTGCGTGTGCAAGTGTTTCAAACGTTTTTCATTGGGAGCAGAGCTAAGGATGTTGATGACTCTAGAGATTTCGATAATGACGTTGAGGTGTGCACGAGCCCAAACACCAGCAAAGCCCGGAAAGCCGTTTGTGTGAGGTCATGTTTCCAAAAGCCCAAAGTTCCTCAAAGGCCGAAATGGATGGTGGTAAAGCCCATTCCACTCACGTGTGCAACACACACATCACCGCAATTAAGAGTGGGAATAAGTGAAATGTGTGCCGTGCAGTATGTATTAGTTGTCCTCTAATGCTATGATTGTTGTTTTGACGGAAAAGCATGCTGCTGCTTATGTCCGTTTGCAGAAGTGAATTTCAAACCTCATTTATTGCAGGTTTGAATGCAAAAGCGCACTGCTGCGCCACATTGTGAATTTATTTTTTTTTGCTGCCCGTCGGACGGGCAACCTGCCCGCAGGCAATGTGGTTTGTTTTGTGTTTGCCTAACAACATTCTTTGATGTAGTATTTCATTTCCGACTCAGTGTTTCAAAGGGCTGACCCAAGGGGGTTAACTGTTCCACCGAAGTGAAGCATGACACGTTGATTTTTGTTTTGTCTCTTTCTTGTGTGATAGGTGTGCATGAGCCAAAAGTTTACAAAAAGGCAGAACCATTGGTCAAAACAAAAAAAAATACGCGTTGTGGCATGGCCTCTCCGATGACGAACACAATTTTCCATGCCGTTAGCTCACTTGTTGCGGCAGTGGGGCACAACACACGCTACCTTTCGGCTCAAGGTTGCCGGCAATCCTCCTCAGCGAATTGGTGGTGGTGCCCTTGCCGATGTACATTTTGGCGCATTGATGCTGTACCACGGGACAAACCCAATTTGCTCTCCAATATTTTCTTACCCCTCCCCCCCTCTTATTATCACGCACCGAAATAATGTCATGCACGCATGATATTGGACTGCCAAAACTAATATCACGCACCCATCTTGGGCCCCGGAGCACACCCCACAGAACAAGGCAAAACACAGTGCATAATGTGATTGTTAGCCAAATTATGTGGTTATCTAGGTGCCAAGAAGGTGGCCATTGACAACTGGCGTGCTGCTGCCTTGGATTTTGGCTTACGCTTTCCAACCAACACACTTTAGGGCTCCACTTGCGGAGACACAACCTGGTAGGGGATTCAAAATTTTACTTGAGTGGGATCAATATAACTGAGATTCATGAAGTCTGCAGTCACATCCAGATTGGTGAATGCTGCAGTCGGGCCAACGTAGCACAACTCAAGGAACACATTGCATCGTTGTGCAACTGTTAGCTGGCCCTCATGCTCTATATGAGAGACATACGATGTGTGGTGGGCTACACAATACAAGGCAGCCAATGCAGTGTGAATTGACTGAATAAACATCGTTAAACCACCTGGTATCACAGCATATTTGCGACCACAACGCCTCATGGCGTGCAGCACAGGTTGTGAAACATGTGCATCTGCAGATGCCAAACCCATCAGCAGATTCGGGGACAACAACATCACGACTGGCATGTTCACCAACAAGACCTTGAGGAATAGGACCTTCAACAGGTGGAACTTGAGGCCCAGCAACATTTTCCATGTCACTATCATCGTCATCATCATCTCCAGTGGAGTACTCCTGAACATGGGACACATCATCATCCGTCAAAGCCTCAAATACGTGTTCAACATCAAGCTTGCCATTTCGCCGCGCTTCAATGACATCAATTGATTTTACCAAGGATTGACCTTCAGAGTGAGGAACCATCACATCAACGATTTGGTGCATCAGTAGGGGGTGGACAAAATTATATCACGCCCACGATGATATCACGCACCGAAAATAATATCATGCACGTGACATTAAAGAGGGCGGTTTGCATCCTGTTGTTTGGCGGGGGGTTCCCGTACACATGCGAATTGCATATGTTCCATGCACTAGGCGAGTACTGACCTTTGGGGACCTGCAACCCTAGGAATCTTGCTCATAGTCACGGGACGTGCTCGTGTCATGCCTATTTACTGCGGGGCCCATAGCCCGTGACATGGGTGTGGTTTGTCTAAGGGCACTCTTTGGTAGCTTCATGGGTGGCACAAAGGTGTTACTCAACATGCTCTAGGCATACTTGTTGCTTAGGCGGTTGTTTACGTACCATCTTCACGAATTGAATGATCCACCCTTTCCTAAAAGGTGAGAAAGCGAGGCTCCTATTCACCCCGTAGTTTGGCACTAGGGGCTCCCGAGGCGGCCGTTTTTTTGTGACAAAATCTTAGGAATGTCCACAAAAGCAATGTTGGTTTTTATAATTCATAGCAACCATTTCACTGCTAGATGGAAAACATGTTTGTGGCGGGTGAAAGACATGAGTGTGGGACAAAATGGAAAACTAAAGATGCGCTGGTCCAAGGCAAAGTCACGACTGAGCACGTCAATGTTTATGGAAACAATGGAAGGCAGGGCAGCACATTGTGTATCCGCAGAAAAATATAGCAATGATGTAGAGTTTATCCTACTATGTTAAGACGCTGAAATGTTTATCACTATTGGCAGCAAAATCTGCACATGAGAAAGGAGCTACCTTTGGTGTGGTCATCACAAACTTGTGGAGGTTCTGGGTGGGTTGAAATAATCAATGCATGAGAATTCAAACGCGCAGAAACATATAATGTATTACGAAGAATTCGCATGAGCGGTATGCAGTGAAGGGGAAGCAACGGTTGTCTAATTGTAAGATCTGGCACCACGGCGTGTCCGGGTGCTGCACAAGGGGGTGCTGGCAATACCGCGGGGTGCCTCCACGTCGAAGGGGGCACAATCGCCCACGCCATCCCCATCCGTGGGCGAGGGATGTGAGCGTGTGTACCCGAAATGGCCGAAAAAATTTATTGTGCCGCTGCTTGAAGCCATGACGGCAGGGTGTGTAGCCACCTCAACCGCACGTGACTCGCTGTATGTTGATGTGGCTCAGCGTGTTGCAAAGCTACAACGTGCTGGGTGTGCTTACGGCCTCGGCCAAGTAGCTTGCGCGCCCGGGCATGTATTTTGAGCAAGTGTAGTGCCGCTTGGATGTTTGGCACAAGAAGGTGGAGGTTACTCCATGGTTGCCCTCAGCCGTCCGCGTCGTGCCCGTCTCCGCAACTCTTGGGATTCACCCGCCCATGCACTGTGTGCTACAGCTGGTTGACACCTGTTGCACACTAGTGTTGCCCATGAAAAGGGACATGCTCATTAACTACAGCTACGTGGAAATCTTGTGCATCTATTGGATGCAGCCACTTCCACTGTGCCATGTGTATGATTTCGTTTGTCGTTTGTTGGCTGTCTCGAATCCATATAAATAATGTGGTGAGCAGGCAAACAATGCTTGCTTGCCAATGGTGATGGCACTTGAGTGCGAGGGCTTCCTACGGAACCCACTCATTTGGGGTGTTTACCTTTCTATGCAAGGCATACGCACGGGCTTGGTTTTTTTTGGGCTGGCAGCAATTTCGCTAAAGGACAAAGAATTTGCAGGGTTACATTATTTCATTTTCCAATATGTGGTAGCGTTACTTCGCCTGGGTGTTATGGCCCGTGAATTTTCATCGTACCACCGTAGCCCAAGTATCGGTTAGGCTGCCAAGCGGTGCCCACAGGTTTCGTTCTGAAGAACGTGGCCGACAAGCGCAGCACATTTGTTTCCCTATGCCAGCAGCAGCTGGGTACCCGGAAGCCCCTCACCGCTCCCATGTCATGTGGAAAAAAGTGCAAGCTGTAAGCATGCACCTAACAATGTTGCTGGCATGTATTCTGGCAAGTGCCGTTCTATGAGTAAGAAAATTGACTGTCAGGCCACAGCCAGGCTCCTGCTCTAGCAACACCTTGCCGGCTACCATTGGCTTGAAGACTCTTCCACCGGGCTCACCTACCCAAGTTCCGGATGCAACTTTCGTGTACGGTGCATACTCTGCCCTAGATGTGTTGGTTAGTCGTGAAACTAGGGCTAGTCGTTGGCGTACATTTGCTGTTGCAAAGGCGCATCGGCTCCCCGATCCCCGCAAAATGTCCTCTCACACTACCAGCGGGAATGAGTGCCATAGTAGCAGTGGTCAATGATGTGTCGTGTCGTGTGGCCGGGTTTTTGGAGCACCGGGCTTTGGTGAACTATTCTACCTAGTTGGCAGCTCTACTCCCCCCGTGCTGCAGCATCCATAGAAGCGCCGGCTCACTAACATGCACACGTGTTACCAATGGAGCTTTGTGGCTTGATAGCAAACGGCAAGCGGGAAGATCAACACCCCACTGTTTGCAAACCCTTGTATTGTCTTGAGGCAGGATGGCCCCAACACTGTTAGGGTTACTAGGGTTAGGCAGAGTACAAAACACTATAACGATATATGGTATCAACCTTGGTAACCATTGCTTCCACCCGTAGTCCTCCTTGAATGTCTTCAAAGAGTTCGGGTCTTGACGTTCATGCGTAGGTACATGCAAAAGTCTACTGGGAATTCTGACTTTGCACCATCAACACCATTCCTAATTAGGTGTTCAGCAGACTCATAGGGGGTCACCATACTGAGTAGACTACGCCACATGCCCAAGTGATTAGAGGGCTGGGGGCAAGACGTGGGGTCCCAGTAAAAATAGCAAAGCGTTGGACGTTCAATGTTAGCAGTACGGCAAACGTACCTATGGGCACAATTGACCCCATTGCATTGCACGAATACTAAAATAAATCATTGTGTTCTACGATATGGGAGTCGTACATGCGCACATGTACCACTCAATGGTGTTCGGATGCAATCCATTGGAGGGTGCTTTACTTCCAGCACTAGAACTATACCACAACTCCAACCACATGGGGGTCTGCCCCTGTGGTGACCCAGCAGGTTAGCAACGTAGAACACCACATGCATGTACCAATGGACACGTGCCATGCACACTAGTGACATCAAATAACATCAAATCACACCACGTCACAACACAACACAACACAACACAACAGCTCCCATCACATCACATCATGTTACATTACCTCACATCCTGGCACAACACAGCACATCGCAGCTGAGGCAACGACGTGAGTCAAGGCAACACGTCCCATCTCCTAGCCAATGATCCCGGAACCGGACACATGATGGCTTCTCCAGCACCTCGTACTCCCGTCAGCGACTACCGGTAGGGCAGGACATGCTGTCAACCCCAAAGTGGGGGGTGTGGAAAGTTTTTTTCATAATAGGTGATAAACTATTTGGCGACCGTGACACTTCTCCCTGCCCAACCCTGAAAACCAAAATTTTGACTTGCGGGGGTAATTCCCCACCTTGACCCCCCATTACCCACCCTTGCCCAACAAACCCCTTGTGCTCTGCTACCTCCACAAAGATTTTGTGAACGGTGCCCCGGCTACCATGGTTCGGCGTGGACAATCACATGCCCCTTATCCTCGGGAAACTCACCGAGCGCCGAGTCCCCCCCCCCTCCCCCCAAGCCCCCAGCTACCTCCCCTTGGGTGCATGGGTGGAGGACAAGCAACTACATACGGCACATCCATAGAGCCGGTACCAAGGCATTTGTGGTAGCAACGGATGCACTCAACTTTTGGATTGCGTTGCAGGGTATGGCTCATGGTAAATCGTTGCAGAGTGGTCCCACACGATGCGATGTGGAGAGTGTCAACCATACCTGACCGAACACCACCCATCGTTCGTTATATGGCACTAGCAAATGAGATTTGTGCTTCGGCTCCACAAAATGCGCCAAAACTATTCATGCCTAGGAAACATTCTCCAGTATTGCTCAATTCCTTGCATGGGCATATTTGCGAATCCAAAAGCCGGGCTATTGGTGGGGAAGAGAAAGTTGAGGATGTTGCTACATCGGTTGGCGCATCTTGTGCAAGGTTGTCAATGGTCATCAAAATGGTTCATGTGGTTGCACAAGTGTTGCGTGAAACATTGTGTGTGATTGGGTAGAGGATCCAACCCTTTCACTTGCATGCATGGCACCGTTCATTGCATCCAATTTGCCGTTACAGAAAAGGATGTGGGCATGTAGGACAAGCATGATACGCAATCTGACTTCTTTGCATACCTTAACCCTAGCGCCCCCCCCCCCCTGCTGTGCTCAGCCACCTCCACAAATTTTGAGTGTACTTGGGTGGAGGCTGCCCCGGCTACCATGGCCAGGCGTGGCCAATCACATGCCCCGGATCCCGGGGGACATTCACCAAGTGCCCTGTTCCCAACCCCTCGCCTGCCGCCGTTCCCTGTGCCGCCTTGCCTCTGTTCCCTCTGTCCATTATCTCCTCCACCATGTACCCCTTGTCTTCGGCGGCGGGCGTGCCCACTCCTGTCCTACCCCGGTCACTTTTGCGTCCCCTTCTCCGTGGCACCCATCTTGCCTCCCTTCCTCGCTATTGTGGGCAACGGTCACAGTCACCTGGCTTGTTTGGCTGCTGAATTGTACCTTGTCCTAGTTACCTTGCCCTTTTCTGTGCATTATTTGGTCGCACTACAGAAGCCCATTGTTCTCTTCTTGCCCTTGTGCTTGGTCCGGGGAATCCAAGCAATGCAGGCACCGCTCAACACACAACAACCACAGTCACGAGTGCATGGTCCCAATGGGAGCGGTGACACTTGGAATGGCAAGACTCAGGAGACCACAAAAGGTTGAAGCGCTGGAGGTGGGGGCGGGAAACACCCCAATGAGTTTTATGCAGATTCAAAGTGTGAATATGTGAAGCCTCACCACGCTGATGCGCAGGACCAAAACGAAGGGCGCGGAAGGGAAGGCGGACATGGAGGAAAACACAATGAGGAGGAAGGAAACCAAGCACAAGAAGGGCGCAAAGAGGCAAAAGGAAGCAAGCCACCATAGGAGCAAGCTGATGATGGGCACATGATGTGAACACGGCAGTGCAAGGGCAATGCACAAGGGCGCTGCAAGGGAGCCGCACAGGCGATGCGTGGACGACCCTGTGGGCCGAACCTTGGCAGCCACACAAATGAAGAGGTGACTTTAGGTGGGAAGATAGGTGGGTGTCGCCGCCTAGGTGTGCAAATTGTGGTGGACAACCACACCATAGATGACAGCCTCCGTCGAGAGGGGTGGGATGTCACCAAGAGGTCCATGCGTGGACAAGGGCCCGTGACAGTGCGGCAATTGGCGCGGCCTGCCCTCAACTATGTACGTGTCCTCTAACAGCGTTTCACATTCGACAAGTGGCGGACCTTGGACATGCGGACATGCGACCATGGCTTGTGGTGGCTCTAGGTACTTGAGTTGGTGCACGCCACACGGTGGACGTGCGCGCGTGCGCGAAAATGAATGCGAAAATCGCGCGAATTTCGTGCGAATTTGCTGCAAATTCGCGTTCGCGATGGCGCCGCCAACACGCGGACAGCCCGTAGTAGGAATCGGGCATTTCGTGGCGCACTGTGGCACCTTAGCGTCTCAAAAAGGGGCCATTTCTTTTCGTAGGCACGCGGATTTTAAATTTCTTAGAATTTTTAGAAATATTGCTACCATCCCAACTCTATGAAAATAGTCGTTTCCCGCCACAATCGTTGCTTTGTGCACCCATATTTGCGCGGTGTTCGCTCTCCATTCAAAAGCTTCTTTGCCGGCGGTTCGCAAAGGGTACAAAGGTGCAGTAACCCCATGGTAGGGTCACGGCTGCGGCCTAAATTCGTATCAACCCTAGGTACCTGTATGAAAAGTAGTGTTGTTCATAATTCATTTTTCATATATGGACGATTCATATATGAACCATGAATTATGAACAGCTTTTATGAACGCTTCTTTGTCCACACTTTTTGTTATATCTTACCCTTACTCCGTTCTTCACGGAGCTGAACATGATGGTTGTTTGGCTCACTGGTGCCACCAGTCTTCGGGACAGCAAGTGTTCCGACCCGTTGGCCTCATGGATGTCATCGTCCCCCCTCATCCGGGCCCCTTTCTCGGAGGCAATGGAACGCTCCCCTCCCGGCAGTCCTCAAAACCAAGGTGCACGCCATTGGCATGTACGCGGAGGCCCTCTTTCCATCACCCTATCTGATAGGGCTCCTTTTGGAGTTGGGTGCACCCCGGTCCGGCTTCCGTGTGTTGTCTGAGTACATCACCCGCCGGGGCGATGCCTACACCGCTCGCACCGGGCTGCCCTTCCCATGGCCCATCCCCACACGGGACCAATTTGACGCAACGTGGAAGTCATTGACCGCTCCGCTTGCGTTGTCCCCCCCGGTGGAATGTGCCGACCCCCCGTCGTCGGTTCGTTGCTGGCCTACAGTCGTGGGCACAATACGTGCAATCCCGGCCAGCCTTGTGCCAGTGCATTGATTGGACCCGCGCCCTCACCTTTGTGGTGCGGGGTGAAGGGTACCTGTGCGCCGGTGGCAGTTGGTCGCGGCTATGGATTGGGCTATTGAATCATGGGGTAAAGGCGAGAACCGCCGCCTTGCTTAAGCCACTCCCCAAGCATACGCATTTTTGGATGGTAATTACCTGTGGTTGGAGACTTTCAATTGCCGGCAATGCAATAAATCGGAAAACAAGGAACCCAGAAAACATGCATCAAAAACTGCATTTTGGGCATTTGTGTGATGTGCAAAAATTCTACGACATGTCTGTACAATTTGGTTGTAGTGTTGTGCGCAATTGAGGTAATTTGAACAACACATGCGTGGTAAGCAAAAGAACACGATGGTCACAACCCAAAATCATTGTTTCTCTAGTACCAAAAAATTATGCGTATCCTACGAAAGCGGGGAACAATCCTTCCTAGCTTATTGCGGCAGACAACGCAGCACAACGAACGCATAAGGTTGGAGCAATTCCATGAACCATCATGTGCAACTCTCTTGCTGTCCTCGGCGAGAGATGCAATGCTTTTTGCAGGCAAATTTGTGGTGTGACTAGGATGTGGGGTTTTCCTACCGTGCTTTCATCCCGAAATATGGGTCTAATAGCCTGTTTTATGTCTTGCAGCCACTGTCATGTACCCCATGCAGTACCCCATTGCGGACCTTCTTCAGGACCATAGTAAGTATTGTATTGCATACCTTATTGTGTACCCTATTGAGTACCCTATTCAGGACCCTTCAGTACCCTGTTGAGTATGCTATTGAGTACCTATTGAGTACCCCATTGAGTACCCTATTTAGTACCTTGTTACCCGTATGGAGTACCCTATGGAGTACCCTATTGAGTGCCTTATTGAGTACACGATTGAGTACCCTATTCGACTACCCTATTGAGTACCCGATTGAATACACACTGGCGGGTGCTGTACAGAAATGACTGCTGCATGGACCCCAAATGAACGTGAAATTGGCGTTGTATCCCTGAATTGAAAGCCCCCAAAGCGGCCCAAACAATGGGAATTGGGAGGGACAGAAATGCAGGGTGGAAAGTCCACGTGGCAAGCAAGGAAGGGACAAGCCCCTGGAATAAGCCACAGACCTGCTCATGGACCATACGTTGCTTTCTGCCCCGGGCCTTTCGCGGCGTCAACGATCCCACCACAACTTCTGTGAAGCCCTGAACACAACAGCACTCGGTATACATCGAGGCAAGGCAGTTGCATGGGACCAGTTGGCGGTGGACATGGAGGTTAGTGGGCATGGGACCAGTTTCGGCGCAGGCAGGGTTCTATCATAACAAAATGCCGCTGCACTGCTCACACGGGGGCTCAAAACTGCAGGGGAGTCATCAGTGGTTCAGGAGAAAATTAGTCAAAACAGCAGAAAAACACTGCCCAAAAACCTGTTGGCACTGCTGCAACTCGCTTTATCATTTTAATGCACATAGGGCCTGAATCATGCCAATTGGCAAGGCACTGCAGACCTGGTCAGGTAGAATCACATTCCCCTCTGAAGGAACTGCTGCAGGCTTCTTGGCATCAGCTTCACTGTGTAATGCAGGCGAGAGCACTGTGGACACCACAGGCACCACAGCAACAGTCTACCACAAACTCTTCAATCCCTTGCTTCACTTCTTCCTTGCCATTGGCTGGCCTCTCATACACCATCGCTCGCCCTATGACCGAAATAGCGTGCCGTTCACCTGTCTGGCGAGGAGTGGGGCTCCACCTTCTGACAAAATCATGCGGCTATGTCCTGTCCAGGGAGAGCTCGGGGCGCAAGGGCATACCGTGCACTATTGTGCTGCTTCTTATGAGCACTGTGTACCGCAATGCTCCACTTTGTGGGGGTCTTGGGGTCCATTGCAGATCGTGCAGATAACTGTGAAACTTGGTCGGGCAACAACTTTTCCTGTAATCAGCAGCACAGACTTGAGAAGAAGCATTGGTATTGTGGGAATAACATTCTGTTTCAGCAGCCAAGGTTCTGCAATGAGTGCAGGTTGGCACCGAAATGCAAACCGCTACTCACACACACACACAACCACACATACATTTCACTCACAATAACACTAGACTTGACAACCACACACGCCCACCACGACATTGTACTCAGGTATTCTCACACTCAAAATCACATTCACATTCACACTCACATTCGAAACACAAGCACACACACACACACAGGAGTAGGAGGAGGAGATGCGGTCCCCCAGTAGGGCGCACCCGCCGCACGACCCATGGTGCCCGCCGGCCCTCTCTGGTCTGACTGCGACCGAGAGGGGGGTCTCTGTCTTGACCCGTCCGGCTAAGCATCATGGCGAAGGCTCTCCTCTTCGTCTCCTCCCCATGGCCCCCTAGCCCCAGAACGTGCGCGCACCCCCGCCCTACACTCTACTGGTACCCCCAAGGGGCTCGGATCAGGGGGCGAGGCGGAGCGCCGGCTCCACTTCTGGCACGTCCCGCCACCCCCCTTCGGGGCGAGGGACGCAGTCTCACGGGTGTGGGCCCTTGGCCCACAAGGTACTACCAACTAGGCGGCGTTTGGCCGGCAGCTCTCGGGGGCTTGGCCCGTAGCCTAATCCCCCCCCGGGCCTCACAGCACTCCTGCCGGAGGTGTCCGTGCGCGGACCACAACACACTCTCCCCAAATGCCATTCCCACCGGGATCGCACCTGAGCTCGAGTGTGTAAGGATAGCCACTGTGCTAGAAAAGCTGCCAACTGAGGCACTTGGATGGAGACTGGGCTTGGCTTCAGCGACCACCGTGCAGGCGGAGGAGGCCCCCTCGCCCATGCGGCGGGGGCCTCGGTGGTCCCAAAAACGGAGGAGGCCCCCTCGCCCATGCAACGGGGGCCTCCGTGGTCGCAAAACGAAGGAGGACCCCACCCCCATGCGGCGGGGGCCTTGGTGGTCCCCGAGCGTAGGAGGCCCCCTCGCCCACGCGGCAGGGGCCTCGGTGGTCCCAAAGCGGAGGAGGCCCCCGTGCCCATGCGCCAGGAGCCTCGGTGGTCCTAAAGCGGTGCTGGCCCCTTCGCCCATGCAACCGGGGGCCTCGGTGGTCCCAAAAACGGAGGAGGGCCCCTCGCCAATGCGGCGGGGGCCTCGGTGGTCCCAAAGCGAAGAAGGACCCCACCCCCATGCGGCGGGGGCCTTGGTGGTCCCAAAACGGAAGGGCCCCCACACGTATGCGGCGGGGGCCACGCTGGTCCCCAAACGGAAGAGGCCCCCTCGCCCATGCGGCGGGGGCCTCCGGTGGTCCCAAAGCGGAGGAGGCCCCGCACCCATGCAGCGGGGGCCGCAATGGTCCCAAAGCGGAGGAGGCCCCCTCGCCCATGTGGCGGGGGCCTCGGTGGTCCCAAAGCTGGCGTGACCCCCTCGCCCATGCGGCAGGGGCCTCGGTGGTCCCAAAGCGAAGGAGGCCCCCCCGCCCATGCGGCAGGGGACTCGGTGGTCCCAAGCGGAATGGGCCCCCTCAGCCGTGCGGCGGGGCTCTCGGTGGTCCCAAAGCGGAGGAGGCCCCCTCGCCCATGTGGCAAGAGCCTCGGTGGTCCCAAAGCGGTGGAGGCCCCCTCGCCCATGTGGCGGGGGCCTCGGTGGTCCCAAAGCGAAGGAGGCCCCCGTGCTCATGCGGCAGGAGCCTCCGTGGCACCAAAGCGGAGGAGGCCCCCTCGCCCATGCGGCGGGGGCCTCGGTGGTCCGAAAGCGGGGGAAACCCCCGCGCCCATGCGGCAGTGGCCTCCGTTGTCCCAAAGCGGAGGAGGCCCGCACCCCCATGCGGCGGGGGCCTCGTGGTCCCAGAGCGGTGTAGGCCCGGGGGGCCCAAGGGGCAAGGGCCTCGGTGGTCCCAAAGCGGAGGAGGACCCCTCGCCCATGCGGCGGGGGCCACGGTGGTCGCAAAGCGGAAGAGGCCCCCTCGCCCGTGCGGCGGGGCCCTTGATGGTCCCAATGCGGAGTAGGCCCACTTGCCCATGCGCCAGGGGCCTCGTCAGTCCCAATGCGGAGGAGGCCCCCTCGCCCATGCGGTAGGGGCCTCGGTGGTCCCAAAGCGGAAGAGGCCCCCTCGCCCATGCGGCGCGGGCCTTGATGGTCCCAATGCGGAGTAGGCCCCCTCGCCCATGCGCCAGGGGCCTCGCCAGTCCCAATGCGGAGGAGGCCCCTTGGCCCATGCGGCGGGGGCCTCGGTGGTCCCAAAGCGGAGGAAGCCCCCGCGCCCATGCGGCGGGGGCCTCGGTGGTCCCAAAGCGGAAGAGGCCCCCTATCATGCGGCAGGCGGCCTTGATGGTCCCAATGCGGAGGAGGCGCACTGGCCCATGCGGCAGGGGCCTCGGTGGTCCCAAAGCGGAGGAGGCACCATCGCCCCTGCGGCGGGGGCCTTGATGGTCCCAAAGCGGAATGATCCCCTTTGCGCCTGTGGCGGGGGCCTCGGTGGTCCCAAAGCGGAAGAGACCCCCTTGCCCATGCGGCGGGGGCCTCGGTGGTCCCAAAGCAGCGGAGGCCCCCTTACCCATGCGGCGGGGGCCTTGATGGTCCCAATGCGGAGGAGGCCCCCACGCCCATGCGGCCGGGGCCTCGGCGGTCCCAAAGCGGAATGATCCCCCTTGCGCCTGCGGTGGGGGCCTTGGTGGTCCCAAAGCGGAGGAGACCCCCTTGCCCATGCGGCAGGGGCGTTGGTGTTCCCAAAGCGGGGGAGGCCCCCTCGCCCATGCGGCAGGGGCCTCGGTGGTCCCAAAGCGGAAAGAGGCCCCTTGCCCATGCGATGGGGGCCCCGGTGGTCCCAAAGCTGAGGAGATCCCCTTGCCCGTGCGGCAGGGGCCTCGGAGGTCCCAAAGCGGAATTGCCCCCCTTGCGCCTGCGGCGGGGGCCACGGTGGTCCCAAAGCGGAGGAGACGCCCTTGCCCATGCGGCAGGGGCGTTGGTGGTCCCAAAGCGGAGGAGACCCCCTCACCCATTGGCCGGGGCCTCGGTAGAAAGGGCCTCGTTGGTCCCAAAGCAGAATTGCCCCCCTTGCGTTTGCGGCCGGGGCCTCGATGCCCCTTCACCCATGCGGCAGGGGCGTCGGTGGTTCCAAAGCTAAGGAGGCCCCCTCGCCCATGCAGCACGGGCCTCGGTAGAAAGGGCCTTGGTGGTCCCAAAGCAGAATTGCCCCCCTTGCGTTTGCGGCTGGGGCCTCGGTGCCCCTTGGCCCATGCGGCAGGGGCGTCGGTGGTTCCAAAGCTAAGGAGGCCCCCTCGCCCATGCGGCGGGGGCCTCGGTGGTCCCAAAGCGGAATGATCCCCTTTGCGCTTGCGGCGGGGGCCTCGGTGGCTCCAATGCAAAAAGAGGCCCCCTCGCCCATGCGGCCGGGGCCTCGGTGGTCCCAAAGCTGAGGAGACCCCCTCGCCCATGCGGCAGTGGCCTCGGTCGTCCCAAAGCGGAGGAGGCCCCCTCGCCCATGCGGCGGGGGCTCAGTGGTCCCAAAGTGAAGGAGGCCCCCTCGCCCATGCGGCGGGGGCCTCGGTGGTCCCAAAGCGAAGGAGGCCCCTTGGCGCATGCGATGGGGCCTCAGTGGTCGCAAAGCGGAAAGAGGCCCCTCGCCCATGCGGCGGGGGCCTTGATGGTCCCAATGCAGAGGAGACCCCCTCGCCCATGCAGCGGGGGCCTTGGTGGTCCCAAAGCGGAATGATCCCCCTTGCGCCTGCGGCGGGGGCCTGGGTGGTCCCAACGCGGAGGAGACCCGCTTGCCCATGTGGCAGGGGCCACGGTGGTCCCAAAGCGGAAGAGGCCCCCTCGCCCATGCGGCGGGGGGCCTTGATGGTCCCAAAGCGGAGGAGGCGCACTGGCCCATGCGGCAGGGGCCTCGGTGGTCCCAAAGTTGAGTTGACCCCTTCGCCCATGCCGCGGGGGCCTCGGTGGTCCCAAAGCGGAATGACCCCCTTTGCGCTGGCGGCGTGGGCCTTGATGGTCCCAAAGCGGAGGAGACCCCCTTGCCCATGCGGCACGGGCCTCGGTGGTCCCAAAGTTGAGCTGAACCCCTCGCCCATGTGGCAGGGGCCTCGCTGGTCCCAAAGGGGAAAGAGGCCCCTCGCCCATGCAAACGGGGGCCTCGGTGGTCAGAAATAGGAGGAGACCCCCTCGCCCATGCGGCGGGGGCCTTGATGGTCCCAATGCGGAGGAGGCCCCCACGCCCATGCGGCCGGGGCCTCGGCGGTCCCAAAGCGGAATGATCCCCCTTGCGCCTGCGGTGGGGGCCTGGGTGGTCCCAAAGCGGAGGAGACCCCCTTGCCCATGCGGCAGGGGCGATGGTGTTCCCAAAGCGGGGGACGCCCCCTCGCCCATGCGGCAGGGGCCTCGGTGGTCCCAAAGCGGAAAGAGGCCCCTTGCCCATGCGGTGGGGGCCCCGGTGGTCCCAAAGCTGAGGAGATCCCCTTGCCCATGCGGTAGGGGCCTCGGAGGTCCCAAAGCGGAATTGTCCCCCTTGCGCCTGCGGCGGGGGCCTCGGTGGTCCCCAAGCGGAAGAGACCCGCCCCTGCGATAGAGGCGTCGGTGGTCCCAAAGCGGAGGAGGCCCCCTTGCGTTTGCGGCGGGGGCCTCGGTGCCCCTTGGCCCATGCGGCAGGGGCGTCAGTGGTTCCAAAGCTAAGGAGGCCCCCTCGCCCATGCGGCGGGGGCCTCGGTGGTCCCAAAGCGGAAAGAGGCCCCTTGCCCATGCGGTGGGGGCCCCGGTGGTCCCAAAGCTGAGGAGATCCCCTTGCCCATGCGGTAGGGGCCTCGGAGGTCCCAAAGCGGAATTGTCCCCCTTGCGCCTGCGGCGGGGGCCTCGGTGGTCCCCAAGCGGAAGAGACCCGCCCCTGCGATAGAGGCGTCGGTGGTCCCAAAGCGGAGGAGGCCCCCTTGCGTTTGCGGCGGGGGCCTCGGTGCCCCTTGGCCCATGCGGCAGGGGCGTCAGTGGTTCCAAAGCTAAGGAGGCCCCCTCGCCCATGCGGCGGGGGCCTCGGTGGTCCCAAAGCAAAAAGAGGCCCCCTCGCCCATGCGGCGGGGGCCCTGGTGGTCCCAAAGCTGAGGAGACCCCCTCGCCCATGCGGCGGGGACCTCGGTGGTCCCAAAGCGGAGGAGGCCCCCTCGCCCATGCGGAGGGGGCCTCAGTGGTCCCAAAGCGGAGGAGGCCCCTTGGCGCATGCGGGTGGGGCCTCGGTGGTCCCCATGCGGAATAATCCACCTCGCGCTTGCGCCTGGGGCCTTGGTGCTCCAAAGCGGAGGAGACCCCCCTTGCCCATGCAGCAGGGGCCTCGGTATTTCCAAATGGGAGGAGTCCCCCTTGCGCATGCGGCGGGGGCCTCGGTGGTCCCAAAGAGGAGGAGGCCCCCGCCCCCATGCGGTTGGGGCCTCGGTGGTCCCAAAGCGGAAAAAGGCAGCCACGCCCATGCGGCAAGGGCCTCGGTGGTCCCAAACCGGTGGCACACGCCCATGCGGCGGGGGCCTCGGTGGTCCCAAAGCTAAGGAGACCCCCTGGCCGATGCGGCAAGGGCCTGGGTGGTCCCAAAGCGGAGGAGGCCCCCTCGCGCAGGCGGCGGGGGCCTCGGTGGTCCCAAAATGAAGGAGGCCCCCATCCCCGCCGCAAACGCAAGGGGGGCAATTCCGCTTTGGGACCATCGAGGCCCTTTCTGCTTTGGGACCACGGAGGCCCCTGCCGCATGGGCGAGGGGGTCTCCTCCGCTTTGGAACCACCGACGCCTCTATCGCAGGGGCGGGTCTCTTCCGCTTGGGGACCACCGAGGCCCCCGCCGCAGGCGCAAGGGGGACAATTCTGCTTTAGGACCTCCGAGGCCCCTGCCGCATGGGCAAGGGGATCTCCTCAGCTTTGGGACCACCGGGGCCCCCACCGCATGGGCAAGGGGCCTCTTTCCGCTTTGGGACCACCGAGGCCCCTGCCGCATGGGCGAGGGGGCTTTGGGAACACCAACGCCCCTGCCGCATGGGCAAGGGGGTCTCCTCCGATTTGGGACCACCCAGGCCCCCGCCGCAGGCGCAAGGGGGATCATTCCGCTTTGGGACCGCCGAGGCCCCGGCCGCATGGGCGTGGGGGCCTCCTCCGCATTGGGACCATCAAGGCCCCCGCCGCATGGGCGAGGGGGCCTCCTCCTCTTTCTGACCACCGAGGCCCCCGGTTGCATGGGCGAGGGGCCTCTTTCCCCTTTGGGACCACCAAGGCCCCTGCCACATGGGCGAGGGGTTCAGCTCAACTTTGGGACCACCGAGGCCCTTGCCGCATGGGCGATGGTGCCTCCTCCGCTTTGGGACCACCGAGGCCCGTGCCGCATGGGCAAGGGGGTCTCCTCCGCTTTGGGACCACCGAGGCCCCCGCTGCCAGCGCAAAGGGGGTCATTGCGCTTTGGGACCACCGAGGCCCCCCGCGGCATGGGCAAAGGGGTCAACTCAACTTTGGGACCACCGAAGCCCCCGCCGCATGGGCCAAGGGGCGTCCTTGGCTTTAGGACCACAGAGGCCCCCAGCCGCATGGGCGAGGGGGTCACGCCAGCTTTGGGACCACTGAGGCCCCCGCCGCATGGGCGAGGGGCCTCTTTTCGCTTTGGGACCATTGAGGCCCCCACCGCATGGGCGTGGGGGGCCTCCTCCGCATTGGGACTGGCGAGGGCACCGCCCCATGGGCGAGGGGGCCTCCTCCGCTTTGAGACCACGAGGTTCGTGCCGCGTGGGCGAGGGGGCCTCCTTCACTTTGGGACCACCGAGGCCCCCGCCGCATGCGCGAGGGGGCCTCCTCCGCTTTGGGACCACCCAGGCCCCTGCCGCATCGGCCGGGGGGTCTCCTCAGCTTTGGGACCACCGAGGCCCCCGCCGCATGGGCATGTGCCACCTGTTTGGGACCACCGAGGCCCTTGCCGCATGGGCGAGGGGGCCTCCTCCGCTTTGGGACCATCGAGGCCCCCGCCGCATGGGCAAGGGTCTCCTTTGCTATGGGTCGCCGAGGCCCCCGCCGCATGAGCGAGGGGGCCTCCTCTACTTTCGGACCATCGAGGCCCTTGCTGCATGGGCGAGGGGGCCTCCTTCGCTTTGGGACAACAAAGGCCCGCGCCGCATGGGCGAGGGGGCCTCCTTTACTTTGGCACCGCCGAGGCCCCCGCCGCATGGACTAGGGGGACTCTGTCGGCTTTGGGACCATCGAGGCCCCTGGCGCATAGGCTAGGGGGCCTCCTCCACTTTGGGACCACGGAGGCCCCCGCCGCATGGGCGAGGGGGCCTCCTCCTCAATGGTACTAGCCAGGCCGCCGCCGCATGGGCGAGGTGGCCTCCTTCGCCTTGGGACTACCGAGGCCCCCGCCGCATGGGCCAAGGGGCCTCCTTGGCTTTAGGACCACGGAGGCCCCTGCCGCATGCGCGAGGGGGTCACGCCGGCTTTGGGACCACCGAGGCCCCCGTTGCACGGGCGAGGGGCCTCTTTTCGCTTTGGGACCACCAAGGCCCCCACCGCATGGGCGTGGGGGGCCTCCTCCGCATTGGGACGGGCGAGGCCACCGCCCCATGGGCGAGGGGGCCTCCTCCGCTTTGGGACCACGAGGTCCCTGCGGCCCATGCGGCAGGGGCGTCAGTGGTTCCAAAGCTGAGGAGGCCCCCTCGCCCATGCCGCGGGGGCCTCGGTGGTCCCAAAGCAAAAAAGAGGCCCCCTCGCCCATGCGGCGGGGGCCTCGGTGGTCCCAAAGCAAAAAGAGGCCCCCTCGCCCATGCGGCAGGGGCCTCAGTGGTCCCAAAGTGAAGGAGGCAGCCTCGCCCATGCGGCGGGGGCCTCGGTGGTCCCAAAGCGGAGGAGGCCCCCTCGCCCATGCGGAGGGGGCCTCAGTGGTCCCAAAGCGGAGGAGGCCCCTTGGCGCATGCGGGTGGGGCCTCGGTGGTCCCAATGCGGAATAATCCACCTCGCGCCTGCGCCTGGGGCCTTGGTGGTCCCAAAGCGGAGGAGACCCCCCTTGCCCATGCAGCAGGGGCCTCGGTATTTCCAAATGGGAGGAGTCCCCCTTGCGCATGCGGCGGGGGCCTCGGTGGTCCCAAAGAGGAGGAGGCCCCCGCCCCCATGCGGTTGGGGCCTCGGTGGTCCCAAAGCGGAAAAAGGCAGCCACGCCCATGCGGCAAGGGCCTCGGTGGTCCCAAACCGGTGGCACACGCCCATGCGGCGGGGGGCCTCGGTGGTCCCAAAGCTAAGGAGACCCCCTGGCCGATGCGGCAGGGGCCTGGGTGGTCCCAAAGCAGAGGAGGCCCCCTCGCCCATGGGGCGGTGGCCTCGCCAGTCGCAATGCAGAGGAGGCCCCCCACGCCCATGCGGTGGGGGCCTCAGTGGTCCCAAAGCGAAAAGAGGCCCGTCGCCCATGCAGCGGGGGCCTCGGTGGTCCCAAAGCTGGCGTGACCCCCTCGCAAATGCGGCGAGGGCCTCTGTGGGCCTAAAGCCAAGGAGGCCTCTTGGCCCATGCGACAGGGGCCTCGGTGGTCCCAAAGCGGAGGAGGCCCCCTCGCCCATGCGGCGGGGGCCTCTGTGGTCCCAAAGTGCAGGAGGCCCCGTAGCCTATGCGCCCGGGACCTCAATGGTCCCAAAGCCGACAAAGTCCCCCTAGTCCATGCGGCGGGGGCCTCGGAGGTCCCAAAGCGGAATGAGCCCCTTTGCGCCTGCGGAAGGGGCCTCGGTGGTCCCAAGGCAGAGGAGACCCCCTTGCCCATGCGGCAGGGGCCTCGGTGGTCCCAAAGCGGAAAGAGGCCCCTTGCCCATGCGGCGGGGGCCCCGGTGGTCCCAAAGCTGAGGTGACCCCCTCGCCCATGCGGCAGGGGCCTCGGTGGTCCCAAAGCGGAGGAGGCCCCCTTGCCCATGCGGCGGCGGCCTCCGTAATCCCAAAGCGGAGGAGACCCCCTCGCCCATGCGGTGGGGGCCTCGGTGGTCCCAAAGCGGAATGATCCCCCTTCGCCCATGCGGCAAGGGCCGCGGTAATCCCAAAGAGGAGGAGGCCCCCTCGCCCATGCGGCGGGGGCCTTGGTAATCCCAAAGCGGAGGAGGCCCCCTCACCCATGCGGCGGGGGCCTCGGTGGTCTGAGAGCGGAGGAGACCCCCTTGCCCATACGGCAAGGGCGTCGGTGGTCCCAAAGCGGAGGGGGCCCCCTCGCCCATGCGGCAAGGGCTTCAGTGGTCCAAAGGCGGAAAGAGGCCCCTCGCCCATGCGGCGGGGGCCTCGTTTGTCCCAAAGCTGAGGAGATCCCCTCGCCCATGCGGCACGGGCCTCGGTAATCCAAAAGCGGAGGAGGCCCCCTCGCCCATGCGGCAGGGGCCTCGGTAGTCCCAATGCGGAGGAGGCCCCTTGGCCCATGTGGCGGGGGCCTCGGTGGTCCCAAAGCGGAAAGAGGCCCTTGCGCCCATGGGGCAGGGGCCTCGGTGGTCCCAAAGCGGAGGAGGCCCCCTCGCCCATGCGGCGGAGGCCTTGATGGTCCCAATACGCAAGAGGCCCCTTGGCCCATGCGGCAGAGGCCTCGGTGGTCCGAAAGCTAAGGATGGCCCCTCGCCCATGCGGCGGGGGCCTCGGTGGTCCCAAAGCGGAATGATCCCCTTTGCGCCTGCGGCGGGGGCCTCGGTGGTCCCAAAGCTGAGGTGACCCCCTTGCCCATGCGGCGGGGGCCTCGGTGGTCCCAAAGCGGAATGATCCCCTTTGCGCATGCGGCGGGGGCCTCGGTAATCCCCAAGCGGAGGAGGCCCCCTCGCCCACGTGGTGGGGGCCTCGGTGGTCCCAAAGCAGGGGAGGCCCCTTGGCCCATGCGGCGGGGGCCTTGGTGGTCCCAAAGCGGAAGAGGCCCCCTCGGCCCATGCGGCAGGGGCCTCGGTGGTCCCATAGCAGAGGAAAAACCCGTGCCGATGCGGGGGAGACCTCGGAGGTCCCAAAGCGGAATGATCCCCTTTGCGCCTGCGGCGGGGGCCGCGGTGGTCCCAAGGCAGAGAAGATCCCCTTGCCCATGCGGCAGGGGCCTCGGTGGTCCCAAAGCGGAATGATCCCCTTTGCGCAAGCGGCGGGGGCCTCGGTGGTCCCAAAGCTCAGGTGACCCCCTCGCCCATGCGGCACGGGCCTCGGTGGTTCTAAAGCCAAGGAGGCCCCTTGGCCCATGCGGCGGGGGCCTCGGTGGTCCCAAAGCGGAACGATCACCCTCGGCCATGCGGCGGGGGCCTCGGTGGTCCCAAAGCGGAAGAGGCCCCCTCGGCCCATGCGGCAGGGGCCTCGGTGGTCCCAAAGCAGAGGAAAAACCCGTGCCCATGCGGCGGGGACCTCGGAGGTCCCAAAGCGGAATGATCCCCTCGCCCATGCGGCAAGGGCCTCTGTGGTCCTAAAGCCAAGGAGGCCCCTTGGCCCATGCGGCAGGGGCCTCGGTGGTCCCAAAGCGGAGGAGGCCCCCTCGCCCATGCGGCGGGGGGCCTCGGAGGTCCCAAAGCGGAATGATCCCCTTTGCGCTTGCGGCGGGGGCCTCGGTGGTCCCAAGGCAGAGGAGACCCCCTTGCCCATGCGGCAGGGGCCTCGGTGGTCCCAAAGCGGAATGATCCTCTTTGCGCATGCGGCGGGGGCCTCGGTGGTCCCAAAGCTCAGGTGACCCCCTCGCCCATGCGGCAGGGGCCTTGGTGGTCCCAAAGCGGAGGAGGCCCCCTTGCCCATGCGGCGGGGGCCTCGGTAATCCCAAAGCGGAGGAGGCCCCCTCGCCCATGCGGTGGGGGCCTCGGTGGTCCCAAAGCGGAATGATCCTCTTTGCGCATGCGGCGGGGGCCTCGGTGGTCCCAAAGCTCAGGTGACCCCCTCGCCCATGCGGCAGGGGCCTCGGTGGTCCCAAAGCGGAGGAGGCCCCCTTGCCCATGCGGCGGGGGCCTCCGTAATCCCAAAGCGGAGGAGGCCCCCTCGCCCATGCGGCGGGGGGCTCGGTGGTCCCAAAGCGGAGGAGGCCCCCTCGCCCATGCGGCGGGTACCTTGCCAGTCGCAAAGCGGAGGAGGCCCTTGCGCCCATGGGGCAGGGGCCTTGGTGGTCCCAAAGCGGAGGGGGCCCCCTCGCCCATGTGGCGGGGGCCTTGATGGTCCCAATACGCAGAAGGCCCCTTGGCCCATGCGGCAGAGGCCTCGGTGGTCCGAAAACTAAGGATGGCCCCTCGCCCATGCGGCGGGGGCCTCGGTGGTCCCAAAGCGGAATGATCCCCTTTGCGCCTGCGGCGGGGGCCTCGGTGGTCCCAAAGCTCAGGTGACCCCCTTGCCCATGCGGCGGGGGCCTCGGTAATCCCAAAGCGGAGGAGGCCCCCTCGCCCATGTGGTGGGGGCCTCGGTGGTCCCAAAGCAAGGGAAGCCCCTTGGCCCATGCGGCGGGGGCCTCAGTGGTCCCACAGCGGAACGATCACCCTCGGCCATGTGGCGGGGGCCTCGGTGCTCCCAAAGCGGAGGAGGCCCCCTCGGCCCATGCGGCAGGGGTCTCAGTGGTCCCAAAATGGAGGAGGCCCCCTCGCCCATGCGGTGGGGGCCTCGGTGGTCCCAAAGCGGAACGATCCCCCTTGGCCCATGCGGCGGGGGCCTCGGTAATCCCAAAGCGGAGGAGGCCCCCTCGCCCATGCGGCGGGGGCCTCGGTAATTCCAAAGCGGAGGAGGCCCCCTCGCCCATGTGGCGGGGGCCTCGGTAATTCCAAAGCGGAGGAGACCCCCTTGCCCATACGGCAAGGGCGTCGGTGGTCCCAAAGCGGAGGGGGCCCCCTCGCCCATGCGGCAAGGGCTTCGGTGGTCCAAAAGCGGAAAGAGGCCCGTCGCCCATGCGGCGGGGGCCTCGTTGGTCCCAAAGCTGAGGGGATCCCCTCCCCCATTCGGCAAGGGCCTCGGTAATCCCAAAGCAGAGGAGGCCCATTGGCCCATGCGGCACGGGCCTTGTTTGTCGCAAAGCTAAGGAGGCCCCCTGGCCCATGCGGCGGGGGCCTCGGTGGTCGCAAAGCGCAAGAGACCCCATTGCCCATGCTTCACGGGCCTCGGTGGTCCCAAAGCATAGGAGAGCCCCTTGCCGCAGCAGGGGCCTCAGTGGTCGCCCCCTCGCCCATGCGGCGGGGGCCTGGGTGGTCCCGAAGCGGAGGAAACCCCCGCCCTTGTGCGGCAGGGGCCTCGGTGGTCCCGAAGCAGAAAGATCCCCCTGGCGTCTGCGGTGGGGACCTCGGTGGTACCAAAGCGGAGGAGGCCCCCGCCCCCATGCGGCGCAGGCCTCGGTGGTCCCAAAGCGGAAAGAAGGCCCTCACCCATGCGGCGGGGGCCCCGGTGGTCCCAAAGCTGAGGAGACCCCCTCGCCCATGCGGCAGGGCCCTCGGTGGTCCCAAAGCGAAGGAGGCCCCCTCGCGCGTGCGGCGGGGGCCTTGATGGTCCCAAAGAGAAGGAGGCCCCCTCGCCCATGCGACAGGGGCCTCGGTGGTCCCGAAGCAGAATGATCCCCCTCGCGTCTGCGGTGGGGACCTCGGTGGTCCCTAAGCGGAGGAGACCCACGCGCCAATGCAGCGGGGGCCTCGGTGGTCCCAAAGAGGAAAGAAGGCCCTCGCCAATGCGGCGAGGGCCTCGTTGGTCCCAAAGCAGAGGAGATCCCCTCGCCCATGCGGCAGGGGCCTCGGTAATCCCAAAGCGGAGGAGGCCCCCTCGCCAATGTGGCGGGTGCCTTGCCAGCCCCAATGCGGAGGAGGCCCCTTGGCCCATGTGGTGGGGGCCTCGGTGGTCCCAAAGCAGAGGAGGCCCCTGCGCCCATGGGGCAGGGGCCTCGGTGGTCCCAAAGCGGAGGAGGCACCCTCGCCCATGCGGCGGGGGCCTTGATGGTCCCAATACACAGGGGGCTCCTTGGCCCATGCGGCAGAGGCCTCGGTGGTCCGAAAGCTAAGGATGGCCCCTCGCCCATGAGGCGGGGGCCTCGGTGGTCCCAAAGCGGAATGATCCCCTTTGCGCCTGCGGCGGGGGCCTCGGTGGTCCCAAAGCTGAGGTGACCCCCTTGCCCATGCGGCGGGGGCCTCGGTAATCCCAAAGCGGAGGAGGCCCCCTCGCCCATGTGGTGGGGGCCTGGGTGGTCCCAAAGCGGAATGATCCCCTTTGCGCCTGCGGCGGGGGCCTCGGCGGTCCCAAGGCAGAGGTGGCCCCCTTGCCCATGCGGCAGGGGCCTCGGTGGTCCCAAAGCGGAATGATCCCCTTTGCGCATGCGGCGGGGGCCTCCGTAATCCCAAAGCGGAGGAGACCCCCTCGCCCACGTGGTGGGGGCCTCGGTGGTCCCGAAGCAGGGGAGGCCCCTTGGCCCATGCGGCGGGGGCCTCGGTAATCCCAAAGCGGAGGAGAACTCCTCGCCCATGCGGCGGGGGCCTCGGTAATTCCAAAGCGGAGGAGGCCCCCTCGCCCATGTGGCGGGGGCCTCGGTGGTCCCAAAGCGAAGGAGACCCCCTTGCCCATACCGCAAGGGCGTCGGTGGTCCCAAAGCGGAGGGGGCCCCCTCGCCCATGCGGCAAGGGCTTCGGTGGTCCAAAAGCGGAAAGAGGCCCCTCGCCCATGCGGCGGGGGCCTCGTTGGTCCCAAAGCTGAGGAGATCCCCTCCCCCATTCGGCAAGGGCCTCGGTAATCCCAAAGTGGAGGAGGCCCACTGGCCCATGCGGCACGGGCCTTGTTTGTCGCAAAGCTAAGGAGGCCCCGTGGCCCATGCGGCGGGGGCCTCGGTGGTCCAAAGGCGGAATGACCCCCTTTGCCATTGTGGCGGGGGCCTTGTTGGTCCCAAAGCGGAGGAAACCCCCGCTCCCGTGCGGCAGGGGCCTCGGTGGTCCCGAAGCAAAATGATCCCCCTCGCGTCTGCGGTGGGGACCTTGGTGGTACCAAAGCGGAGGAGGCCCCCTCGCCCATGCCGCAGGGGCCTCGGTGGTCCCAAAGCGGTGGAGGCCCACGCGCCAATGCAGCGGGGGCCTCGGGGGTCCCAAAGCGAAAAGAAGGCCCTCGCCCATGCGGCGCAGGCCCCGGTGGTCCCAAAGCTGAGGAGACCCCCTCGCCCATGCGGCAGGGGCCTCGGTGGTCCCAAAGCGGGGGAGGCCCCCTCACGCGTGCGGCGGGGGCCTTGATGGTCCCAAAGAGGAGGGCCCCCTCGCCCATGCGGCAAGGGCCTCGGTGGTACCAAAGCGGAGGAGGGCCCCGCCCCCATGCGGCGGGGGCCTTGGTGGTCCCAAAGCGGAAAGAAGCCCCTCGCCCATGCTACGGAGGCCTCGCTAGTTTGAATGCGGAGGAGGGCCCCGCCCCCATGCAGCGGGGGCCTCGGTGGTCCCAAAGCGGAAAGAAGCCCCTCACCCATGCGGCAGGGGCCTCAGTGGTCGCCCCCTCGCCCATGCGGCGGGGAATTGGGTGGTCCCAAAGCGGAGGAAACCCCCGCCCCCGGGCGGCAGGGGCCTCGGTGGTCCCGAAGCAGAATGCTCCCCCTCGCGTCTGCGGTGGGGACCTCGGTGGTACCAAAGCGGAGGAGGCCCCCGCCCCCATGCGGCGGGGGCCTCGGTGGTCCCAAAGCGGTGGAGGCCCACGCGCCAATGCAGCGGGGGCCTCGGTGGTCCCAAAGCGGAAAGAAGATCCTCGCCCATGCGGCGGGGGCCCCGGTGGTCCCAAAGCAGAGGAGGCCCCCT
The DNA here is from genome assembly GCA_964036045.1 of Eutreptiella sp. 'Long Island Sound 2002'. Taxonomy (NCBI): domain Eukaryota; phylum Euglenozoa; class Euglenophyceae; order Eutreptiales; family Eutreptiaceae; genus Eutreptiella; species Eutreptiella sp. 'Long Island Sound 2002'. The sequence continues at coordinate 158,460,805 of OZ038379.1, forward strand.
CACGCGTGCGGCGGGGGCCTTGATGGTCCCAAAGAGAAGGAGGCCCCCTCGCCCATGCGGCAGGGGCCTCCGTGGTACCAAAGCGGAGGAGGGCCCCGCCCCCATGCGGCGGGGGCCTCGGTGGTCCCAAAGGGGAAAGAAGCCCCTCCCCCATGCGGCGGAGGCCTCGCCAGTCCCAATGCGGAGGAGGCCCACACGCCCATGCAGCGGGGGCCTCGGTGGTCCCAAAGCGGAAAGAAGCCCCTCGCCCATGAGGCGTACGCCTCGCCAGTCCCAATGCGGAGGAGGCCCCAAGCCCATGTGGTGGGGGCCTCGGTGGTCCCAAAGCGATGGAGGCCCCCTGGCCCATGCGGCGGGGGCCTCAGTGGTCCCAAAGTGGAGGAGGCCCTCTAACCTATGCGGCGGGGGCCTCGTTGGTCCCAAAGCGGGAGACACCCCCTCGCCCATGCGGCGGGGGCCTTGACGGTCCCAATGCGGAGGAGGCCCACTGGCCCATGCTGTGGGGGCCTCGGTTGTCCCAAAGCGAAGGAGGCCCCTCGCCAATGCGGCGGGGGCCTCGGAGGTCCCAAAGATGAGGAGATCCCCTCGCCCATGCGGCAGGGGCCCTGGTAATCCCAAAGCGGAGGAGGCCCCCTCGCCCATGTGGCGGGTGCCTTGCCAGTCCCAATGCGGAGGAGGCCCCTTGGCCCATGTGGCGGGGGCCTCGCTGGTCCCAAAGCAAAGGAGGCCCTTGCGCCCATGGGGCAGGGGCCTCGGTGGTCGCAAAGCGGAGGAGGCCCGCTCGCCCATGCGGCAGGGGCCTTGATGGTCCCAATACGGAGGAGGCCCCTTGGCCCATGCGGCAGAGGCCTCGGTGGTCCGAAAGCTAAGGATGGCCCCTCGCCCATGCGGCGGGGGCCTCGGTGGTCCCAAAGCGGAATGATCCCCTTTGCGCCTGCGGCGGGGGCCTCGGTGGTCCCAAAGCTGAGGTGACCCCCTTGCCCATGCGGCGGGGGCCTCGGTAGTCCCAAAGCGGAGGAGGCCCCCTCGCCCATGTGGTGGGGGCATCGGTGGTCCCAAAGCAGGGGTGGCCCCTTGGCCCATGCGGCGGGGGCTTCGGAGGTCCCAAAGCGGAATGATCCCCTTTGCGCCTGCGGCGGAGGCCTCGGCGGTCCCAAGGCAGAGGAGACCCCCTTGCCCATGCGGCAGGGGCCTCGGTGGTCCCAAAGCGGAATGATCCCCTTTGCGCATGCGGCGGGGGCCTCGGTAATCCCCAAGCGGAGGAGGCCCCCTCGACCACGTGGTGGGGACCTCAGTGGTCCCAAAGCAGGGGAGGCCCCTTGGCGCATGCGGCGTGGGCCTCGGTGGTCCCAAAGCGGAACGATCACCCTCGGCCATGCGGCGGGGGCCTCGGTGGTCCCAAAGCGGAAGAGGCCCCCTCGGCCCATGCGGCAGGGGCCTCGGTGGTCCCAAAGTAGGGGAAAAACCCGTGCTGATGCGGCGGGGACCTCGGAGGTCCCAAAGCGGAATGTTCCCCTTTGCGCCTGCGGCGGGGGCCTCGGTGGTCCCAAAGCGGAGGAGGCCCCCTGGCCCATGCGGCAGGGGCCTCGGTGGTCCCAAAGCGGAATGACCCCCTTTGCCATTGTGGCGGGGGCCTCGGTGTTCCAAAACCGGAAGAGACCCCATTGCCCATGCATCACGGGCCTCGGTGGTCCCAAAGCGGAGAAGAGCCCCTTGCCCATGCAGCAGGGGCCTCAGTGGTCGCCCCCTCGCCCATGCGGCGGGGGCCTGGGTGGTCCCAAAGCTGAGGAAAACCCCGCCCCCGTGCGGCAGGGGCCTCGGTGGTCCCGAAGCAGAATGATCCCCCTCGCGTCTGCGGTGGGGACCTCGGTGGTACCAAAGCGGAGGAGGCCCCCGCCCCCATGCGGCGGGGGCCTCGGTGGTCCCAAAGTGGTGGAGGCCCACGTGCCAATGCAGCGGGGGCCTCGGTGGTCCCAAAGCGGAAAGAAGGCCCTCGCCCATGCGGCGGGCGCCCCGGTGGTCCCAAAGCTCAGGAGACCCCCTCGCCCATGCGGCAGGGGCCTCGGTGGTCCCAAAGCGGAGGAGGCCCCCTCGCGCGTGCGGCGGGGGCCTTGATGGTCCCAAAGAGAAGGAGGCCCCCTCGCCCATGGGGCAGGGGCCTCGGTGGTCCCGAAGCAGAATGATCCCCCTCGCGTCTGCGGTGGGGACCTCGATGGTACCAAAGCGGAGGAGGCCCCCCGCCCCCATGCGGCGGTGGCCGCGGTGGTCCCAAAGCGGTGGAGGCCCACGGGCCAATGCAGCGGGGGCCTCGGTGGTCCCACAGAGGAAAGAAGGCCCTCGCCGATGCGGCGGGGGCCTCGTTGGTCCCAAAGCAGAGGAGATCCCCTCGCCCATGCGGCAGGGGCCTCGGTAGTCCCAAAGCGGAGGAGGCCCCCTCGCCCATGTGGCGGGTGCCTTGCCATTCCCAATGCAGAGGAGGCCCCTTGGCCCATGTGGCGGGGGCCTCGGTGGTCCCAAAGCGGAGGAGGCACCCTCGCCCATGCGGCGGGGGCCTTGATGGTCCCAATACGCAGGAGGCCCCTTGGCCCATGCGGCAGAGGCCTCGGTGGTCCGAAAGCTAAGGATGGCCCCTCGCCCATGCGGCGGGGGCCTCGGTGGTCCCAAAGCGGAATGATCCCCTTTGCGCCTGCGGCGGGGGCCTCGGTGGTCCCAAAGCTGAGGTGACCCCCTTGCCCATGCGGCGGGGGCCTCGGTAATCCCAAAGCGGAGGAGGCCCCCTCGCCCATGTGGTGGGGGCCTCGGTGGTCCCATAGCAGGGGAGGCCCCTTGGCCCATGCGGCGGGGGCCTCGGAGGTCCCAAAGCGGAATGATCCCCTTTGCGCCTGCGGCGGGGGCCTCGGCGGTCCCAAGGCAGAGGAGACCCCCTTGCCCATGCGGCAGGGGCCTCGGTGGTCCCAAAGCGGAATGATCCCCTTCAGCTATGTGTATAGGGTCTGATGTCTGATGTCTGAGAAGGGATGTTGTGTGTGCGGTCTGTCCACGAAGATGTCTGATATTCTTATGTACTGGAGGTGGGTCTAGGGGTCCAATGCCCCCCCCCCCCGCCATTGTCCACACCAAATTCTTCACAGGCTACCCCCCCCCCACCCATCCCCCCCCCCCACTATCGGGTGCTTTCCAGCCTCCCTCCCCCCCCCCCCAAGGAGAAAAGGCGCCACAGAAAACACAGACCCCCCTGTTTGGAAAGCAATTGCACACCTGTTGTTGACAGTAGTGTATGTGACAACTTCAATTTGATTCTGATTTTGGTTGTTTGAGCAGACAATTTGTTTGTGTACTTTGGGAAAGGGGAAAGGGGAAAGGGGAAAGGGGAAAGGGGAAAGGGGAAAGGGGAAAGGGGAAAGGGGAAAGGGGAAAATGTGGGACCAGGAAAAGTGGGAAAATTGAACAACCACCACACAAAAAAGCCAAATCGGAAACATCTCAAGGGATTGCATCATGACCATTGCAACCAGCATCAGTTAAATTCAGATCCACAAATAAAATGGTCGTGGTAATGCCACAGAACATCAAATCAAATGTGCAAACAGGGAAAATGGGAAAAATCTTCGAAGACAGCACACAACAACAAAAGGGCACATGCAAATACGTGGGCATCCTCTCATTCATCGATGGGTCCATCCATGTCATCCACTGGCTGCGAGCAACTGGGCTGGGAGCTGCTTGGTGGTGCCGCAGAACGGGTGACACGGTCCGTGTCCGGCTCAAAGGCATCCCATTCTTCCAATAATGGCAACGCATGCTGCGTAGCAAGGTCCCGCAGTTCCTGCCGATCGCTGTTACCTGCCACCTTCACACCAAGCACATCCAGACAGTTCAACAGCGCCCCCTTTGACCGATCACGCAACCTGCCATTCTGCGTGGCCATCACCAATTTCGCCTGCATCCTGGCCACACCACGCCTCTTATTTGGCTTCCGTGGTGTGGCCAATTCGTCTGCACTATTGTTCTCCCCCTCATCACAGACATCATCTACAACATTCACCACCACGTTCCCACAAGGCCGTGGACTTGCGCAAAAGCATGCATGGCACACCAGACATGTATTGCACCAGATGCGAACCTCCTTCTTGCATGTGGCACACTCCATACTTCTGCGAAAAGTGATGAAGTCATGGTTGCCAGCATGCGAGTCAGGGGTCCCATCAGGTGCAACAATGCTGACCACATCTGCCTGGTGCCGTTCTGTACCCTTTCCTGAGGGTGCCGTTGAGCTCAGTGGTGTACCCGGCCCTCCAAAGAAGGGCAGGTTGTCACCATCATCAGCCACTGCTTCATTACCTTGCAGACATTGAAGCATTGCAGCCTCCACAGATTCTCTGTCCACTACCTTCTTTGAAACCCTTTGTCTTGGGCGCAGATCGAAGCGTGCATGGGCAGCCAGGTGGCGTGCCACTGCAACGCCTTGTCCCTTTGCCCATTGCTGTAAAGGGGGCAAGTTGGAATGCAATGCCATGCACATGCTGAGGACATGTGTCTCCACAGTGTCATGCATACTACTGCAGAACTTCCCACGCAAAGAGATGGCACGCTCTACTGCAGCTTCAGCGGGGCAATATGTTCGCAATAATGCGAGAACGCGCCACACATTCCCCCACTGCGCATGTGCCCTTTCAGGTGCCAGTGCCTCCCACATCTTGGACATTTGCACAATTGCAAAGTGCTGCACCATGTGCTCCTTAAGGCCTTCCCACTCTACCAAGGCACGGTCAAAGTTCACATTGGCTGCACCCAACTCTTCTTGGTGTGAAGTCATGAACTGACGCAACTGCTCCACCCCATATGCAGCACGCTCATTGACCGGGAGGGCAACGAAACGGCCATGGTCCAACAAGACTGCGCACTCCAACACCCCCTTGGGGTCAATGGTTGCCTGCCCCTCCTTGATGCCTGCAAGCAACACATCGGTCACTGCACGCGCCTGAACGCCTGGAAAAGGAGGGGTTGTTGCACACTTCTGCCCACCTGAATCAAACTGGACCAACTGCACACCACGCCACGCACCAGTTACAGTCTGCTCCTTGAATTGCAACCACCCTGGACCCTCCTCGCGAGCCACCCTCTGCAACCGGGCTTCTAGCATACCCGTTGCAGTGGCTAAGTGTGCACCAGTGGGCGCACGTAGTTGGGCCACACTGTTAAAACACCGCATGCCATGCAAGATGTCCCCGTAGACCACCCCCCATGCAAGCAAACTGGCATCATGGCAGTCCTCCCACACATCCTCCTCCTTGGTAGAATGCTGCACCTTGGAATCCAAGTGTCGTGCCACCCAAGGGACATTGGCCAAAAAAGCAGTGTTGCGCCGTGCATGCGCCTGTGACCACCTGATGCGATGACTTGTGGGGATGAGCTGCAAGCCACTACGTTTATCCTGCACATGCCTTTGCACACACTGTTGCAACTCCTTCCACTGCCGTGCCCCATTGTACAAGCCTCGTTGCCGATTGACGGCCGCCAAGTACTCAACATGGGTTGGGCCAGCAGCCTCCAATGCAAGACCCAACTTGCGCTGCAACACATGGCACGGCTCACCCAAGGGTGTCATCAACACTAACCAGTTCCCAATCAAGGCGAACACATTGCTCTCAATGTGTGAGACATCAACAACCTGCCGCACACTGGCACCCCGCACACCAAGGTTAGAAGCCCCGTCCACTGCAAAGGTCACTACCCTCTTTGCCCACCAATCACGGTCAGGAATCCAGGACATCAGGACGCTTTCTAGCTGCGTTGCAACCTCATGCGCATCACCACAGGCCACATCCACCACACCAAGGAACACCTCACACATGCCCCCAGGGGCAGTCCCCGGGAAAATAAGCAGAATGGCATACTCATTGATGCGATGCCTCTGCCTATCCGAGCCGTCAAGCAACACTGCAATGAACGTTGCCAGGAATAGGGCATGCGTTACCTCATCCTGCATGGCATCATGCATTGCGGCAATAGCCTTCTCAACTATCCACCGCCGTGATGCATGGTGCCCAGGGGCGGATGTCAGAGAACAGTGCAGAAGGATGCGCTCACTTATAGCACGGATGGAAGTGCACATGCGTAACCCTATATACACCTCAACCAACCGTGACAGAATGGCTGCCTCAGCATCCGACACTGCCACACCAATGTCCATGGCTTCCCCCCTGACGAACACAACGGTCGCTCCCACCACCACAGCTGTGGCACCAGCAGTGGGGCACAATGCGCGATACCGCTCTGCACAATGCAGCTTGAAACTGTCCTCAGCCAATCGGTGGTGGTGCCCTGGCCTATGCAGATTCTTTCGGTTTGATGTTGTGCCACGTGATAACCCCAAGTGGCTTTCCAACACCTCCTTCCGCCACGTTTTTGGGCCGGAGGTCTTCATGCGCATCCCTACAGCATATGTTCCCAATACCAGGGCTTCACTTTTCTTAGGGGGACGCGCCACCCCAGGAATGCCACACACGTTTGCCCACGCACAACACACACACTCAACACCCCCACTTGTCGTGAACTGATACTGCCAATGATCGGCTACAAACATTTGTAGTGTCTTTGGGCCACTGTCCAGCTGCATGGGAGTGGCCTGCATCAACACGCACAATGCATCCTTCCCCGATGCGGCCAATGCAACAGACCTCAACCTGTCTTGCTCGACTGATTGTACCACTGAGGATTGTGACATGCCATGCTCTGCATGCCGCGCATCCCACTCTTTTGCATGCCGTGCTCTCAGTTGCATCTGGTGTGCTTCAACACGCACTCTCAGATGCCTTGCCACTCGCACCTTGCGCTTCTGCAGCAACTGTGCCACTGCCTCAACAAATTCTGAGGACGCCTGTAGCGGCGCCGAGGCAGCCACACACATCTCATTAGGCATGCTCTGGGCATGCGTACTCAAGTCCCCTACCCTTGAAGCAGTTGGGGAAGGGGGGGGTGCGCCTTGTGCCAGCGCCATGGCTGGCACAGAGGCGTCCATAGGCACGCTCTGGGCATGCATAGGCCTGTTCCTGATGTACCCCACCCTTGATGCACCCTGTGTTGAAGGAGGGGTGGGGGGGGACGCACCTGGTGCCAGCGCCATGGCTGGCACCGAGGTGTCAGTAGGTACGCTCCGGGCATCCCGTGTCTGACCAGGGGACGGCGGTCCTGTCCGTTGGGAGGCACGCTGCGACATGTCTGGTGCAACCAAATCTGTCTGTTTCCGCTTGTATAGCAGGAACGTCGCCTTTCGCGGGTCGGGGGGGGGGGATTCATGGCCTTCACCGTGGTGTCGTTACACAACCACCACCTGTCGTTGAAAACGACATGCACCACAAAGTGACCCTCCTCCCTCGTCGCTCCAATGTGCAACACCATGGCATGCAAGGACCATTGCCACCCCAGGCAATCGAGAAACTCATGGTCCACAACCAACTTGTACTCCTGCTGGTTGTGGACATGTAACCCCACGACCTCGTTGTACACCACCGATGTATACATTGGTGCCTCCCTCAGGTCACCCCCACACGGACACGGGGGGGGGTTGTCAGGTAACCCAACCGGTCTCCCCTTCATTCCCTCCTTCACACGCTGGCGCACACTCTGTCCCTGGTTCGTCACATGCAATATCTGCGCTGGCATGGCTGTCACCCCCCCCCTCCCGCAGAACCTTCACCCCACAGGCACCACAGTATTGCCAGAACTGCTCGTACGACAAACAACGTGACAGAGCAACCACCCCAGCGGCCGTGAGTTTGGGCACCATGTACTTCCAACACTCGGGCATCTCCGCCTGCCGCATCCATTGGAATTTTGGTGCAGGGGCTTTGCACTTGCATCGCCCGCTGCATCGGCACACCGTCTCAGACATGGCATCCTCCATTGCCAGCCTCTCAGCAATGTCCTGTGGATTGTATGCACCACCTCCTCCATGTGCCACAACACCCTGCCACAATGGTCCCCAGACACCCTCCTCGTCCAGGCATCTTGCGTGTCCTGTGTGTCCTGCAAGTCCACCCGACGCCACCAACAGACACTGCAGCGTGGTACCCAACCAACACCAGTTGTACCCATGTGGATTCTCCATTCCCCATGGTCGCCGCGGTGCTCCACCAAGTGGCCCACTATGCACCTGCATGTAAGCGGAAAGCGGTCTCATCGAGGAATGCAGGGTCCCGCGGCGGGAGTGTCCACCAGTCACCACGGGAGTACAACACCACCAACCTCCTCTCCCCGTGCCAAGAACAAGTGCCATGCCATGCACCCGTACGCTCGAGAACCGGTTGCTGGCATACATCGTACGTGGCGCCAACCCGTGTAACACCATCCAAGCATTCCATACTACATCTCCGTCCACCCCGACCATTACATACACCACCTACCTCCACCCATATGTGTCCCCGTGTGTGCTGGCCGGTGGAAAACACTGCCGACCAAGGGGACGCGTCATGCACATGCTGATGCGGTTTTGTGAGCACATTGCAAGACAATTGCATGGTGGTCCATGTGAACCAATCAGGCAACATCTGCCTTGCCATCTTGTTCACCAGGGTCACTAGTGGCTTGTAGTTGCGTGTCCGTTGCACTAGACGAGGGCGGCGGCAGTCTGTTGCAATGGTGTGGCCCTTCATACCACCAACCCCTAGTTACAAATGCCACGCTCTAACCCCCCCAACCGGCCCACGCTTGTATGCCAAGATGCCCATCATCCCGTGCAACGTGCAAAAGGGGGCTACCTGCAGCGAATGGTCAAAGACTGCACCCCGGAAATGACCACCTCCTTTGACACCATCTCGTTCCGCCTAGGCAATAACCACCACCGTCGCCCGGTGGCACTGCTCCTCCATATCCCCACAGTCACGGTAGTGCAGCGGATGCTCCCGTCCAGGCACCCAAACAGTAGCGGATGTCAACGCGCTGTCAATCCCAAACCCTGACGTAACAATGCTGTACCTGTCGGATCGCAGCAACACCACACTACCATTCACGTGCTTCGCCAAGGCAGCAAAGTGGTGAGCCATTCCCCCTTGGGGCCGGCCACGCCATGTGTCCTTCTCAAGATCCCGGTTCACAGATAGTGAAGACTCTTGAATTGAAAGCCCACACATGTCGCGAAACACGGCGATGGCCCTTGCCCGCAGCGATGCGCCGTCCAACGGGGTGTTGCCGGTGATAGCATGCAGGCTTTGGGCCACGGCATAGTAGAAACGTGCCCCGGCAACGTATTGGTCGGGAAGAATGCGAAGCTTCAAGGACCTTGCCGTTGGTAGGACTCTGCCAACCTCGGCCTTGCTGGGCTTTTTGTCCACGTGGTCCAATGCCATAGCATCTGGATCTATCGGCGCTGTCTTTGTGCCTTGCTCTTTCTTGCCACGTTTCACGGCAGCCCCATTACTTGGTGGGGGAACCCCTGGGCGCTTCTTGCTCCGTGGGCTCTGTCCCACAGAACTGGGGTGTGCAACCGGGGTGGTCGCTGACTCTGCACTGGACTAACTGCAAGCCCTCACTGTCGCCAATGAACTAGGGTGTTCAACCGGGGTGTACCCTGAATCCGCACTAGACTGACTGCAGGCCTTCACTGTCGCCACAGTGCCTGTGCTAGAAGGACTGCAGTCCACAGCAGCTGGCTGCTTGGGTTTCTGTGCAAGTGGTACAGGAGACTCCTCCAAGGAACTCGCCACCCCTCCATCACTAGGCGCCGGTGTCAGACACACAGGGTGGGGGGCCGGGGAGTGTGACTCACCGGCGGGGCAGACCTGGGACCAGGGGTCCGGTGTTCCGCGTTCAACACATGCCGCGTTCGCACCACCTGGGGGGGGGGCAGGTGGACTTAACACCTCACCAGTCTCCACCCTAGGTGCACCTGCCGGGGGACCACGCCCTTGTGCCAGGGATGACGAAGTGGGAGTCACAGACTCATCGCCTGAGGGGTCTCTTGCCATGCGCACCGCCGCTCCACCCTCCTGCGCTACGGCAGAGGACGTGGAGTCACTTGGGTCACCTCGGGGGTGCCCTTCTTGACTTAAAGGTTGGGTGCATGGTCGCTGTACACCGGCCGCCTCCATCTCCTCCATGCGCACCGCCGCTCCACCCTCCTGCGCTACGGCAGAGGACGTGGAGTCACTTGGGTCACCTCGGGGGTGCCCTTCTTGACTTAAAGGTTGGGTGCATGGTCGCTGTACACCGGCCGCCTCCATCTCCTCCATGCGCACCGCCGCTCCAACCCCCTGCGCTACGGCAGAGGACGTGGAGTCACTTGGGTCACCTCGGGGGTGCCCTCCTGGACTTAATCGTTGGGTGTATGCTGGCTGTACACTGGCCGCCTCCATCTCCTCCACTAGTACCTGCAGCATCTCAAGCCCTGCATCATCCCTCCATGCGTTGTCCATAACCCGTACGGCTGCATGCAGACGACCGGGATGACTGTCTGGCACCTCTGGGCTAAAGGGGCTGCAACGCAGCAAGAGCTCGTTGCAGTCTTGCATAGGCACCCGCATGCTGTTCGCGAAGTGGCGGCCCAGCGTGTATGCTGCCACCAGACTGTCCTCAGTCAATGGTTCTCGGCGCTGCTCTTGCAGCCCTTGGCATGCAATCGTGAGGCAGCGGGCTGCCCCATGGGCGGCTTGCAGCAACGCCTGGTCAAAGCGCTCTTGCCGTGTCTGGGTGACAGTGACACACGCACGTGGGACCGCAGCCTCAGGCAGCAACGAGTTGCGCCGACCGCTAGCGCGCGCCTTGGGGCTTGGCAACAGGTCGCTCACCAGTGGTTTGGGCCCACTTGTCGCTTGGGGCCACAGATATGGGCCAGGCGTCACATGGCGAATAGCCTTGTCGTAGAAGTAACCCATGGTAGGGGTGGGATACGCCACGTCCCCACTCCAGAACGGCCACTCGTCGACCAGAGGTAGGGCACGCACCAGTTCACACCAAACTTCCTTTTGCTCTGCTGTCTTCACACTTGACGGCCACCCGGCAATAGCACCGGCCTTACGACTGCCTGGCCGGCCAGTGTTCCGTTTCACAAGTCGTTCCCACAGGTCTGTGGCCACATCCGGGTAGTGCACGAGGCTCCCCCCATCATGCGTGGTGGGCTTGGCAAACCCATGCTCGGTGTACATGAACCGGCACAATGCCCTGCAACCATGCAGATTCACCACATCAAGGTCACACGAGGCCATGCGGTCCCTCAACCGTCGCCATAGGCGCCCGGCCACCTCCGGTGTGGCCTCCCACCCCAGTTGTCCTGTGGCCAGCATTAGGCCATACTTCATTCTTGCTGGCTCCAGCAAGTGCTCCGGTGGCCACTCAGCAGGCTGGTCCATTGCTTGGCTCGTGCACCACGACTGTTAGTGGTTTGGGTGACCTTCGAGGCTTGCAGGGTCCACAACCGTGACCACTATGGGGCTCCCACAACTCGGGGGGGCAATCAAGGGCAGGTCCTTGGTACTCAAAGTGCCAGCCGGGCTGGTCCTCAGGCTCACCGGCTGGTCCAGGAGACGCTGTTGCTGGTGGGTTTGTTGTCGAGAGCGCTAGGGCTATGACAACAAACGAAGTGCTGCTGCTCAGAGGCACGCAGTGGCTACGTCAAGGCTTAGTCGCGAAGCGCAATGGCTTGGACTGAAACCGAAAGCTGAGGCTCAAAGGCGCACAGTAGACGATCAAGGTTCAGTCGCGAAGCGCAATGGCTCGGACCGAGCCAGGTAGCTGTGGCTCAAAGGCGCATAGTAGGCGAACTGGCAGAACGCGAACTCGCACAGGGAAAGGTGTAATGAGGCAAAAACAAACTACAAGGAGAAAAAGTACAGATCAGACCACAGAACCTGGACGCGGCGTACCCCCGAAATGTTTTGGAGGTGAGATATTGGACCCCTTCCGTCAAATATTTGGTGGTGTAGACCCTCCAAATATTTGACGGAACCCCTTCCGTCAAATATTTGGGGGCTGTAGACCCTCCAAATATTTGACGGAACCCCTTCCGTCAAATATTGGGGGGCTGTAGACCCACCAAATATTTGACGGAACCCCTTCCGTCAAATATTTGGGGGCTGTAGACCCACCAGATATTTGACGGAACCCCTTCCGTCAAATATTTGGGGGCTGTAGACCCTCCAAATATTTGACGGAAGGGGTTCCGTCAAATATTTGGGGGCTGTGGACCCACCAAATATTTGACGGAACCCCTTCCGTCAAATATTTGGGGGCTGTAGACCCCCCAAATATTTGACGGAACCCCTTCCGTCAAATATTTGGGGGCTGTAGACCCTCCAAATATTTGACGGAAGGGGTTCCGTCAAATATTTGGGGGTTGTGGACCCACCAAATATTTGACGGAACCCCTTCCGTCAAATATTTGGGGGCTGTAGACCCCCCAAATATTTGACGGAACCCCTTCCGTCAAATATTTGGGGGCTGTAGACCCACCAAATATTTGACGGAACCCCTTCCGTCAAATATTTGGGGGCTGTAGACCCACCAAATATTTGACGGAAGGGGTTCCGTCAAATATTTGGGGGCTGTGGACCCCCCAAATATTTGACGGAACCCCTTCCGTCAAATATTTGGGGGCTGTAGACCCTCCAAATATTTGACGGAACCCCTTCCGTCAAATATTTGGGGGCTGTAGACCCCCCAAATTATTGACGGAACCCCTTCCGTCAAATATTTGGGGGGTGTAGACCCTCCAAATATTTGACGGAACCCCTTCCGTCAAATATTTGGGGGCTGTAGACCCCCCAAATATTTGACGGAACCCCTTCCGTCAAATATTTGGGGGGTGTAGACCCACCAAATATTTGACGGAAGGGGTTCCGTCAAATATTTGGGGGCTGTAGACCCACCAAATATTTGACGGAACCCCTTCCGTCAAATATTTGGGGGGTGTAGACCCACCAAATATTTGACGGAAAGGGTTCCATCAAATATTTGGGGGCTGTAGACCCACCAAATATTTGACGGAACCCCTTCCGTCAAATATTTGGGGGCTGTAGACCCACCAAATATTTGACGGAACCCCTTCCGTCAAATATTTGGGGGCTGTAGACCCACCAAATATTTGACGGAAGGGGTTCCGTCAAATATTTGGGGGCTGTAGACCCCCCAAATATTTGACGGAACCCCTTCCGTCAAATATTTGGGGGGTGTAGACCCACGAAATATTTGACGGAAGGGGTTCCGTCAAATATTTGGGGGCTGTAGACCCCCCAAATATTTGACGGAACCCCTTCCGTCAAATATTTGGGGGCTGTAGACCCTCCAAATATTTGACGGAAGGGGTTCCGTCAAATATTTGGGGGCTGTAGACCCCCCAAATATTTGACGGAACCCCTTCCGTCAAATATTTGGGGGCTGTAGACCCACCAAATATTTGACGGAACCCCTTCCGTCAAATATTTGGGGGCTGTAGACCCCCCAAATTATTGACGGAACCCCTTCCGTCAAATATTTGGGGGCTGTAGACCCTCCAAATATTTGACGGAACCCCTTCCGTCAAATATTTGGGGGCTGTAGACCCACCAAATATTTGACGGAACCCCTGCCGTCAAATATTTGGGGGGTGTAGACCCACCAAATATTTGACGGAAGGGGTTCCGTCAAATATTTGGGGGCTGTAGACCCACCAAATATTTGACGGAACCCCTTCCGTCAAATATTTGGGGGGTGTAGACCCACCAAATATTTGACGGAAGGGGTTCCATCAAATATTCGGGGGCTGTAGACCCACCAAATATTTGACGGAACCCCTTCCGTCAAATATTTGGGGGCTGTAGACCCACCAAATATTTGACGGAACCCCTTCCGTCAAATATTTGGGGGCTGTAGACCCCCCAAATATTTGACGGAACCCCTTCCGTCAAATATTTGGGGGGTGTAGACCCACCAAATATTTGACGGAAGGGGTTCCGTCAAATATTTGGGGGCTGTAGACCCCCCAAATATTTGACGGAACCCCTTCCGTCAAATATTTGGGGGCTGTAGACCCTCCAAATATTTGACGGAAGGGGTTCCGTCAAATATTTGGGGGCTGTAGACCCCCCAAATATTTGACGGAACCCCTTCCGTCAAATATTTGGGGGCTGTAGACCCACCAAATATTTGACGGAACCCCTTCCGTCAAATATTTGGGGGCTGTAGACCCGCCAAATATTTGACGGAACCCCTTCCGTCAAATATTTGGGGGCTGTAGACCCACCAAATATTTGACGGAACCCCTGTACACCCACCAAATATTTGACGGAACCCCTTCCGTCAAATATTTGGGGGCTGTAGACCCACCAAATATTTGACGGAACCCCTTCCGTCAAATATTTGGGGGGTGTAGACCCACCAAATATTTGACGGAACCCCTTCCGTCAAATATTTGGGGCGTGTAGACCCACCAAATATTTGACGGAAGGGGTTCCGTCAAATATTTGGGGGCCGTAGACCCCCCAAATATTTGACGGAACCCCTTCCGTCAAATATTTGGGGGCTGTAGACCCTCCAAATATTTGACGGAAGGGGTTCCGTCAAATATTTGGGGGCTGTAGACCCCCCAAATATTTGACGGAACCCCTTCCGTCAAATATTTGGGGGCTGTAGACCCACCAAATATTTGACGGAACCCCTTCCGTCAAATATTTGGGGGCTGTAGACCCGCCAAATATTTGACGGAACCCCTTCCGTCAAATATTTGGGGGCTGTAGACCCACCAAATATTTGACGGAACCCCTGTACACCCACCAAATATTTGACGGAACCCCTTCCGTCAAATATTTGGGGGCTGTAGACCCACCAAATATTTGACGGAACCCCTTCCGTCAAATATTTGGGGGGTGTAGACCCACCAAATATTTGACGGAAGGGGTTCCGTCAAATATTTGGGGCCTGTAGACCCCCCAAATATTTGACGGAACCCCTTCCGTCAAATATTTGGGGGCTGTAGACCCTCCAAATATTTGACGGAAGGGGTTCCGTCAAATATTTGGGGGCTGTAGACCCTCCAAATATTTGACGGAAGGGGTTCCGTCAAATATTTGGGGGCTGTACACCCACCAAATATTTGACGGAAGGGGTTCCATCAAATATTCGGGGGGTGTAGACCCACCAAATATTTGACGGAACCCCTTCCGTCAAATATTTGGGGGCTGTAGACCCACCAAATATTTGACGGAACCCCTGTACACCCGCCAAATATTTGACGGAACCCCTTCCGTCAAATATTTGGGGGCTGTAGACCCACCAAATATTTGACGGAACCCCTGTGCTGTATCGTTGTTGAACGGCAATTATCGTTGGCGTGTCTTCAACCTCCTTTTTGGGCATCCCCACCCTGAAGACCTTGGAGACCGCCTTCAATCTTGGGCAGTCAGGCATGGGCACATTCGTACCATTGCGGACAAACATAATGAACGCACAGTGCAGCAAACCTAGTGGTGATCACATGTGTGTACTCTTTCCCACATCTCATTAGGCATGCTCTGGGCATGCGTACTCATGTCCCCTACCCTTGAAGCACTCTGTGTTGCAGTTGGGGAAGGGGGGGCTGCGCCTTGTGCCAGCGCCATGGCTGGCACAGAGGCGTCCATAGGCACGCTCTGGGCATGCATAGGCCTGTTCCTGATGTATTGTCCTGTATCATTGTTGAACGGCAATTATCGTTGGCGTGTCTTCAACCTCCTTTTTGGGCATCCCCACCCTGAAGACCTTGGAGACCTCCTTCAATCTTGGACAGTCAGGCATGGGCACTTTCGTACCGCAGCGCACAAACATAATGAACGCACAGTGCAGCAAACCTGGTGGTGATCACATGTGTGTACTCTTTCCCGCTGGTGCTGTGGCCGGTACTGTTGTGATGTGCCAGGGATGGTCAGAGGCCATGGGTCAATGCATGTTCTTCTACATAAAGGGTTAGTGGCGCCCCAGAATGTAATCTTTCACCCCGTGGGGCAGCTTGCGCCACCCACATTGGGGGGCTTCCTCCTCGTGCACCGGAATCGGTGCACACACCCCAAGGGTCCCAGGGCAGGGGTGCACACCATGGACCAGGGACGCCACGTACACACCAATAGGGGTGCGGAATTCCGCACGCAAGAACGGCACGGAATCCAGGCACGCGTACGCGTCCTGCCACAAGGGCAAGTGGATCGTGCGGTACGCCCCTACTGTCTCCTTGTTGCTGTACTTTTGCTTCCAGAAGAGGGGCCTTCCCACCAGGTGCTGCACGAGTCGCTGCTCCCACACGTCAAGCTTGGATGTGTGGGTTACCCTCACCAGCCCCCCCCAGTCCCCCTCTCCCCTGTCCCCTTGTCCATCGTCCTCAACCAAGACGTACGGGAGCGCCCATTCGGTGAAGTCAGGCAGGATGACCCCCAAAAGGCTGGGTTTCACAATGTTCCCCCGTGCATCCCTCAGAGAAACAGACACCTCATCCTTCCGATTGTTGGCCATGATGCGCTCAAAGTCCAACAACTGATCCGCACTGCCTGGTTGATACCCCCATGGGTCCCGTGCCCTCTTGTGCCTCCTCCATGGCTTCCACAGCCAGTGCCCCGCCACCCCCCCAGCCAACCGGTAGATTGTGCCATGCACAATCTTCTCCACAGTTGCGGCCTCCCTCAGAACCCCTGCCAGCTCAAGAGTGTCGCTCACAGTCCCAGAGGCAGCTTCCCACTGCATCGCGTGCAGTGCCTCGAGCCATACACCAGGGGTGGGGTGGGTGGTCCACCGTGCAAAGTGCCCGAAGAGGTGCAGCTCCGACTGCGCCCTGCTGGTCAGGGTGTTTGACCGCCAGATGTCGTGCATGATCCCTGGTGTCTTGGACACCAGGGAGGCCAGGATCACTAGGGCTTGCAGCCCCTGGAACCTATCGAGGGTCGCAACCGTGCTGAGGAGGTTTACATGATGGGTCTGCCACTTGCGGCCAACAAACGCCACGCAGTGTTTCAGCTACACCATCTGTGCGTAGTGAGTCGTCACTACCGCTACCGACTGTGCTGGGTAGGTCCCTTTCCTGGCAGCATACTCCAAAAAATGGCACACCAGCAGACCCTCCTCCATGCTCAGGCCCCCCTGGTTCAGCAACACCGGATCCATTCGCAGGGTGGCCCATGCTTCTTGTACGTCGTGCCACATTCTACCTAGGTCCTGTGCCCCCAAAGTCTGCTCCGACTCCCCCCACCAAGTGGACCTAGCGAGGTCCACAATGCGGATGGGGTTGTTCAGGATGGGGTCGGGGAGGGGGTGCTCAGATGAGTGGTAGTGGCCAACTGCCCCCCCCGTAAACAAGGCACGCATGACCATGGCCAGCGGCTGGGTCATCCGGTACTGTTGTACCAGGATACTGGCCCGGCAGCGCGTGCGGTACAAAAAGAATTGCAAGGTGCTGGTGGTGCAAAACCGATGTGAATCATGCCAATGCACTTCCGGGCCAGGACCGTCCATTACAACCCCGTTGAACTTGAAGGTGTCCGCCCGTGGCCATGCCACTCTCTGGGGGACTACGTCAAGCCCCTCAGCCTCACACCAACTTGCCAAAAGCTGGACGTGGCTGTAGGGCCGCAACTGCCCTGGGTCACCACACAGCAAACATTGGCTGCCCATGGCGGCCAAGTCCAGGCCTACAAGGATGCTGTGCCTCGACGCCTCATCCACGAAGCTGAACGCGAACCTCGTTTTTTCCTGCCCTTTCCCAAGCAGCATCTTGTGCCGGTTAGCAACCATCCCAGCCGTGGCAAACAGAACACGGCAGGAGTTGAGGGCACATTTGAGGGTAGGCTTGCAACCTGGGGTCTTGCCCAAGGTCTTCTGCACCTCCTCCTGGTCGAAGGGTGCCAGGCCTGTTGGGGCAGTAGCCCGTTGGGCTCGGAGGCGCAACCAGGGGGCTGGGTGCTCGCCAAGCACCTTCTCACGAAACACACTGTCCTTGTAACACTCCTCGTGAACGCGTGCCAACAACATGTCGACTTGTGCGTTCGTGGGTGTAGTCACCAACACGCATGCGCGGGATTGGGTATCTGACTCAGGTCCTCCCACCTTCCTGCCCATGTTCCACGTACTCCGGTCAGCAGGTTCAGGGTTCTGGGCGACCAGGAGGCCTTGCTTCCATAGCACGGCCTTGATGCATGCCACCAAAGTCTCCAACTTCCTTGTGCCAGCACCACCAGTCAATGCCGTGATGCATGACTCATCCAACACCTGCCGCACAGCCAACGCCTGTGAGGGATTCAGCCCGTGCTGTTTGACAAGGGGGTTCAGGATGTCCTGGTCCTCGGTCGACAGGGGAGGCGTGTCCCTCGGTTCGGCCCGCATGTTTGCCAGCAGTTGGGGCCACGCTTCTCCGTCCTGGATCTCCCTACGCAAGGTCTGAAAGGCACCTGTGTCGGGGACAATCTTACACCAATAGGTGTCAGCGAGATTGGTGCGTGGCTTATTGGCACAGCTGATCCAAACACGCTGTCCTGAGATGCCATCTCCATGCACCCTCGCCTCGAAGTGCGGCTTGTTTTTATCCCAGTGGTGGTTGCTGCAGATCCAGCCACGCACCATGTCACCATCGGACAGCTCATAGTTGCCCCAGACCTCCATTTGGGAGGCCCATTGTGGCGGTGGGGGAGCATTCCCATCCCCATCGCCATCACCGTGGGGCCTCCATTCCTCAAAGGCCAGGCGCCGCTTGGTGCCGTTCTTGTCTGCCCACACCTCAGCGGCCGCCATCTCATGGACGGTGTACACCTCTGATGCTTTGGTCACGAACTTGTCGCGGTCAAGCCACCGTTGCGTAAACCCTTCGACAAGGTTGTCATCGGGCCCGTAGTCCATGTTGTTCAACGTGGCCGTAGTGGGCAACAGTGTTGGCTGCTGTGGTTGAGCAGCGCATGGTGGTTGTGAAGAGGGTTGAGCTCCTTGTGGCGCAGCCGAGTCGACCGGCGCCATGGCCGGGACAGGGGCGGATTGCTGCGGCTCGGGGGCACGCATTGCTGGTGCAGAGGGTTGGGTACCCTGTGGCGCGCCCGAGTCAGCCGGCGCCATGGCCGGGACAGGGGCGGATTGCTGCGGCTCGGGGGCACGCATTGCTGGTGCAGAGGGTTGGGCACCCTGTGGCGCGCCCGAGTCCACCGGCGCCATGGCCGGGACAGGGGCGGATTGCTGCGGCTCAGGGGCGCGCAATGATGGTGCAGAGGGTTGGGCACCCTGTGGCGCGCCCGAGTCCACCGGCGCCATGGCCGGGACAGGGGCGTATTGCTGCGGCTCAGCGGCGCGCAATGATGGTGGTTGTGCCGAGGGTTGCGGTGGGATCATGACGAAATCCACACCCCCGGGTGGCGGCTGGGGCGGTGCCTGTGGGGGGGCAGAGGGTCGCGCGCCCCTGTCAGCCGGCGCCAGGGCCGGGACAGGGGCGGAGTGCAGCGCCTCTGCGGCGCGCGGTTGAGGTGCCATTGCCTTTGGGGGGGCAGAGTGCGGCGCGCCCTTGTCAGCCGGCGCCACGGCCGGGACAGGGGCAGACTGTGGCGCCTCTGGGGCGCCCGGTTGAGTTGCCGGTGCCTTTTGGGGGGCACAGTGCGCCGCGCCCCTGTCAGCCGGCGCGTGGGCCGGGACAGGGGCGGAGGCGCGCGCCTCTGGGGCGTGCGATGGTGATGGTGATGGTGATGGTGGTGGTGCCGTTGCCTTCGGCTTCGGCTTTGCACCATACTTGGTCTTGGCGAGCCATTTTGGAGCCATTTGGAAGAGTGCCCTACGAGTAAGAGACGCTCGGCGCACACTGCCCGAAGAGCTGGAAATTCGAACGTCTCGCCGAAGTCTGGGGTCGCTGCAGGGGGGCTTGCGCAGGGAGCAATGACCCAAATTGCGGGGGGGGCGGACTGAGACGCACGCCGCTGGAGCAATGAACCGTACTGCGGGGTGGGGCATGGCCGCTTTGGGGCGGGAGCCAGTGGGAGGAGGGAGGTACGGCGGTGCCTGCTATATTGGGTCAGCGTCACCTGATCACTTGGTGGAGGGGGCAGCGGCCGACGCGGCACAGGCGGCGGGTCTGGCTTGGGGATACGGGGGGGTTTTGGGGTGGCACACAGGATTTCAAGTACCACTGTTGCATGCTCCTCGTCCCTGCTGAGGAAATGCAAACGACTAATTCGCATGCTGTCTTGCCACACCCGCAGGGGGTTTTTCTTGGGCTGCTGCACAGCAAACCGGTACATCGCTCGGCGGTTCAGCACGCTGTCTACAAAGTACTGGACCCCACCCCCGTGATTCTCCCGGATGAGCTGCAGTGTTTTGGCACTGTAGGGCCCGTGTACAGTGGGCTTTGGGGGGGTGGGCGGGTCCTTGGGTACATACTTGGGGGGTTGCGGGGGGGATGGCGGTGGCACGGCAATGCACATCAGGGCCTCCTCGACGGCTTCCAGGGCTACCAGGTATGGGGTTGGGGGGGCAGAGTGCGGCGCGCCCCTGTCAGCCGGCGCCAGGGCCGGGACAGGGGCAGACTGTGGCGCCTTTGGGCCGCCCGGTTGAGTTAATGTGGTTGGGGTTGGGTCAATGTGGGGTCTGCGTGGAGGACTTACGGGCATTGGAGAGGTTGTTGGTGCACGGCAGGGTGAAGGGGGAGAGGGAGGCGGTGTTGGCAATGGAGGCTGGGGGGAGGCCAGTTCGCTGAGACACTTCTCAGCATCAGAGTCCCACGGTGGTGATGGGGGTTGGTCTCCAAACCGCAAGAGCTCCGGCAGATCCCCCCAACCGCATTCCGCGAACGAAGGGCTGGAGGGGGCGGAAGAGGCCACACTAAGGGGGCTAGACGACATGGCAAAGTGCAGCCCACAGTGTCTGGGTCAGAGACGCAACGGTCTAGACCCTAGACGCGCTTCCTCGCCTCAAGGGTCAAGGGTCGATAACAAAAGAGTGCCCTATGTGTAGAAGGGGCTCAACGCACACTTGTCTCCTAGGCAATACACGCATTTCCCTTTGTGTCGAGAGAGACATGCACAACAAGGAACAGATAAGCGTTGAAGGGACATAGGTACCAGGAGCATGTGACATGGGACCCCTTCTCAGTAGCGGGCAGCATGTTCATCATTGAAGGGGTCTATGGTCATAGGCGCCATGGCTTAGACCACGGACGTACTAAACACCTCAAGGGTGTTGTGCATGATCCACCAAATAAAGTAAATTCAAGTGCGATGAAACCAAAACATACCATGAAATCACAACCACATTAAATCAATGGACCACCAGTACCCACATAGCAGAGCCCCTTCTCGGTTTTTTTTTTGGCTGACAGTGCATACGTACATGGCACAATGCATGCTCCATCTAATAAAATAAAATCCATCAAATCCATCAAATCAAACACAACCAAGACACAAAAGTATTAGCAACGCACACCTCTGTGAATGGTAACCAGAACAGCCAAAGCAGAGCCCCTTCTCATAACATTGTTTTCGGGGGAAGCGTCAGCCTCCGGGCGCCATACGACTATGGGGATGTTTGGAAAATGTCTTGGGGTCTTGGCCGGGACAGGGGCTGCGCCTCGAGGGCTCTTTAGGGATGCTGCTGCTGCGAAGCCGAATCCCTTCCCCCCCGGATGTGGAGTTGGATGGTACTGATTTTCCCATGCTTAGGCAAATGCTGTTTCATGCCCCACTTTCTCAACAGCTCTGCCGACCAAAACAGGGCCTAAGAAAAAAGGTCCCTGCGGGGGTCTGTGCCTCTGCCGTGGGGGAAGCACAGACCCGATGTCGGCAAAGCATCCCCCTGCGTTTGCGCCCTTAGAAAATCATCGAAGGGGATGTGTAACCTCGTTTGTCAAATAGAAAACATGGAAGCAAATACCAGGAAATCAGAACCCCTTCTCAGTTGTCGTCAGCACATTCCTCATCGAAGGGGTCTGTGGTCGTAGACGCCAGGGCCTAGACCATGGACATACCAAACACCTCGATGGGTGTTTTTCAGGAACAAACAGCACACGTTCAAATACACCTTCAAAAGAAATGCAATGCGACACGTGGCACCAAAGTTGCAAATGTTCACGACTTACACCATAACACACCTCTCAGAATTGTAGTCTGTGGGTAATCTGTAGTCTGTGATTTTTTCCATGTTTTTCCACCAACAGAACATCGAACATCACAGACACACACCATGTGATGCTCACACTGAAAGAGGCAAGGCAGGCTTTTCCACACCATTGCGCATGGGGTTGCGTGGGGGGGGTTTTCCCTACACTATGGATTTCTCTGCATGGTTTTCCAAACTTCCTCAAGAAACACCACGGCAAGACGGAGGACGACAAGACAGAGCACAGGGGTTTTAATGGTCGTCACCGGATCCTGAAATGAACAACAAAGCGTGAGCAGGGCATAGTGCAGCACATTGCAATGAGCCTTCGGGGCTGGGACAGAGGGGCGGTTTAAAACAAGGAAGTCAAATTCGAAATCACTGCACAGCCCCTTCTCAGATGTATGTTGCTTGGTTTTCAAAATGGTTGCTGGCCATTGGAGGACATGGTGCACATTCTGGTGGACATGGTACACTGACTACTGGGGGCAGTCCCATTCCTCTGCCGCAAATCCGCAAAGCTCCGTCCGCACAAAACAGGTCCTAAGAAACAGGTCCCTGCGGGGGTCGACACTGAAGACCCACGCGTGACGGAGCAGCACATGTAAATTGTCATGCATCGTCATTGAAGGGGCTCAAAGTTAGCAAATTGCAATTGGTTGCAGGAGCAAACGTGCCAGAACCCCTTCTCAGTTGTGATCAACGCGTTCATCATTGAAGGAGTCTCTGGTCCAAGGCGCAAAGGCCTAGACCACAAACAATCAAAAACACCTCAAGGGTGTTGTACACAAACAAATTGTCTGCTCAAACTACCAAAATCAGAATCAAATTGAAGTTGTCACATACATTGTCAACAACAGGTGTGCAATTGGTTTCCAAACGGGGGGGTTTGTTTTTTCCGTGGCACCTTTTTTCCTTGGGGGGGGGGGGGGGGGGTTGAAAGCACCCGATAGTGGGGGGGGGTGGGGGGTCACGGGGGGGGGGTTTCCTGCGAAGAGTTTGGTGTGGACAAGGGCGGGGGGGGGGGGGGGGGGGTTGATGTAGTGCATAATCAAGGGGCTGGGGGAGGGGGGTTCATGGTCTGGTAATGATGGTCCATAAAAGTCTGATGTCTGATGTCTGATAGCCGACTAGGTCGCTATACACATAGCTGATCCCCTTTGCGCATGCGGCGGGCGCCTCGGTAATCCCAAAGCGGAGGAGGCCCCCTCGCCCACGTGGTGGGGGCCTCGGCGGTCCCAAAAAAGGGGAGGCCCCTTGGCCCATGCGGCAGGGGCCTCGGTGGTCCCAAAGCGGAACAATCACCCTCGACCATGCGGCGGGGGCCTCGGTGGTCCCAAAGCAGAGGAAAAACCCGTGCCGATGCGGCGGGGGCCTCGGAGCAGCTATGGGTATAAAGTATGAAGTCTGAAGTCTGATTTGGCATGTCGTGTTGCGGACCCACATTAGAGCACATCCAAGCAAAAGTCTCATAAAAGTGCAAAAGTGCAGCCCCCCCCCCCCCACACACACAGGAACTTGAGTTCGGGAAAATGGTTATAACAAAGCAGACCCCCCCCCCCCCCAAGACACATAGCAACTTCACAGGAAAATGGGGATAAAAGTGCAATACCCCACCCCCCATAGACACAGAGGAACTTCACCTCGGCAAAATTGTGCGTCAGGGAAAATAGGTTGGAATGGAAAATGTGGAGAAGGGAACACTAGGAAAAGTCTGATACAAGGCCCCGCCCCCAAAACACACAACCATTCAGTTCAAGAAAATGATGGGTTGGGTTGGAGGGAAAACGGGGTTTGAAAATGCGGAAAAGGCAATTCTGGGAACAATGTAGCACAAGTACCCCCCCCCCCAAAAAAAAACACCCATACCTCTTGGAAAATGGGGCGTTGGGGAAAATGTGGGAAAAGGGAAAACCAAGGGAACTGGGAAAACGTTACATACTGATGCTTGCTAATGTATCAATGGACCTGCAGAGAAGGAGAACATGGGGATTGGCACAGCAGGCATGCAAAAGCACAATACCACTGCAACCCCAACACTGTCATTCATCAATGAGTCCGTCCATGTCATCCACCGGCACTTGGGAACATGGTTGTGAGCTGCTGGGAGGTGCAGCAGAACGGGTAACACGATCCATTGGGGGGACCCAGTCACAGTCCATCTGGGCTAGCAAAGGCAACAACTCTTGCATAGCAAGTTCTCGGGCTTCTCCCTGGGTCTTGCTATTTGGCACCTTCACACCCATGCTTGCCAAGCAATCACAGATGCGAGCGCGTGTCCAGTCACGCAATGTGCCTGATTTTGCAGCACATACCAACTTGGCCTGTGCACGGGCCAAGGCACGCCTTGGGTCGGACTTCCGTGGTGCCACTGCCTCCTCTTCACTATTGTTTTCAGCAGCCTCAGCTGCATCATCCACAACCTGCACCACTGCCTCACTTGGGCAAAAATTTGTGCTGTCGAAGACAGCAAAGTGCACCAATCACCCTGACCTACACCACCTGAGAGGTTCACATGCAGGCACAATTTTGGGCTGAGGAACCTAACCACCCTCGCCGTATTATACGGGTCCTCGAGTGGAAAATAATACGCTGTCCCAAAACAGGTCCTTCCAAGAAAGCAAGCCTAAGGGACTCCGCCCGTTCTCTTATAGAACGTAGGGCGGAGCCCCTGGGTAACCTAAACAAGGGTTTACCGAGCGCACCATGCGTGGCCTACCCTTTAATGCGTCATGTGAATGCACAGGATACATAGCCGCAATGACTCTACCAGGGGGTGGCCCCTCCTGGGCTTACTCACCTTACCTACCACAATGTCAATCTCAAACATGATGACTCTACCAGGCGGTGGCCCCTCCTAGGCTTACTCACCTTACCTACCGCTGCAAGCGAAAGGAGAGCAAACACAATGACATGCACACATGCGGGCATATTTTCCCCAACCCACCATTTTCCTGAAGTGAAGTTCGCGTGTCTCTGTGGGGGTGGGGGGGGGGGTACTGCCCTTTTATCCCCATTTTCCTGAAGTGAAGTTCCTATGTGTCTCGTGGGGGGGGGGGCACTTTTATGATTCGAAACAGGCGGGGGGGGGGGGTACTATGCTTTCCCCCATGTTGAACGTTTTCCGAGGTTCCATATTTTCCCATTTTCCACTTGTCCATTAGTCTGATATTGGGGAGGGGGGGGAGGTCTATCATGGGGGGCTTGGGTGCTGGGGGTTGGGGGGGATGGTCCATAAAAGTCTGAAGTCTGAAGTCTGATAGCCCATTGGGTTACTATACCCATAGCTGCCTCGGAGGTCCCAAACCGCAATGATCCCCTTTGCGCCTGCGGCGGGGGCCTCGGTGGTCCCAAAGCGGAGGAGACCCCCTTGCCCATGCGGCAGGCGCCTCGGTGGTCCCAAAGCGGAATGATCCCCTTTGCGCATGCGGGTGGGGCCTCGGGGGTGCCAAAGCTCAGGTGACCCCTTCGCCCATGCGGCGGGGGCCTCGGTGGTCCCAAAGCGGAATGATCCCCTTTGCGCCTGCGGCGGGGGCCTCGGTGGTCTCAAAGCTGAGGTGACTCCCTTGCCCATGCGGCGGGGGCCGCGGTAATCCCAAAGCGGAGGAGGCCCCCTCGCCCATGTGGTGGGGGCCTCGGTGGTCCCAAAGCAGGGGAGGCCCCTTGGCCCATGCGGCGGGGGCCTCGGAGGTCCCAAAGCGGAATGATCCCCTTTGCGCCTGCGGCGGGGGCCTCGGCGGTCCCAAAGCA
Organism: Eutreptiella sp. 'Long Island Sound 2002'; assembly: GCA_964036045.1. Taxonomy (NCBI): domain Eukaryota; phylum Euglenozoa; class Euglenophyceae; order Eutreptiales; family Eutreptiaceae; genus Eutreptiella; species Eutreptiella sp. 'Long Island Sound 2002'. Next base: position 158,486,602 of record OZ038379.1, read on the forward strand.
GGGGAGGCCCCTTGGCCCATGCGGCGGGGGCCTCGGTGGTCCCAAAGCGAAATGATCCCCTTTGCGCATGCGGGTGGGGCCTCGGTAGTCCCAAAGCTCAGGTGACCCCCTCGCCCATGCGGCAGGGGCCTCGGTGGTCCCAAAGTGGAGGAGGCCCCTTTACCCATGCGGCGGGGGCCTTGGTAATCCCAATATGGAGGAGGCCCCCTCGCCCATGCGGTGGGGGCCTCGGTGGTCCCAAAGCGGAATGATCCCCCTTGGCCCATGCGGCGGGGGCCTCGGTAATCCCAAAGCGGAGGAGGCCCCCTCGCCCATGTGGTGGGGGCCTCGGTGGTCCCAAAGCAGGGGAGGCCCCTTGGCCCATGCGGCGGGGGCCTCGGTGGTCCCAAAGCGAAATGATCCCCTTTGCGCATGCGGGTGGGGCCTCGGTGGTGCCAAAGCTCATGTGACCCCCTCGCCCATGCGGCAGGGGCCTCGGTGGTCCCAAAGTGGAGGAGGCCCCCTTACCCATGCGGCGGGGGCCTTGGTAATCCCAATATGGAGGAGGCCCCCTCGCCCATGCGGTGGGGGCCTCGGTGGTTCCAAAGCGGAATGTTCCCCCTGGGCCCATGCGGCGGGGGCCTCGGCAATCCCAAAGCGGAGGAGGCCCCCTCGCCCATGCGGCGGGGGCCTCGGTAATTCCAAAGCGGAGGAGACCCCCTTGCCCATACGGCAAGGGCGTCGATGGTCCCAAAGCGGAAGGGGCCCCCTCGCCCATGCGGCAAGGGCTTCGGTGGTCCAAAAGAAGAAAGAGGCCCCTCGCCCATGCGGCATGGGCCTCGTTGGTCCCAAAGCTGAGGAGATCCCCTCCCCCATTCGGCAAGGGCCTCGGTAATCCCAAAGCGGAGGAGGCCCACTGGCCCATGCGGCACGGGCCTTGTTTGTCGCAAAGCTGAAGAGGCCCCTTGGCCCATGCGGCAGGGGCCTCGGTGGTCCCAAAGCGGAATGACCCCCTTTGCCATTGTGGCGGGGGCCTCAGTGGTCCCAAAGCGGAAGAGACCCCATTGCCCATGCATCACGGGCCTCGGTGGTCCCAAAGCGGAGGAGAGCCCCTTGCCCATGCAGCAGGGGCCTCAGTGGTCGCCCCCTCGCCCATGCGGCGGGGGCCTGGGTGGTCCCAAAGCGGAGGAAACCCCCGCTCCCGTGCGGCAGGGGCCTCGGTGGTCCCGAAGCAGAATGATCCCCCTCGCGTCTTCGGTGGGGACCTTGGTGGTACCAAAGCGGAGGAGGCCCCCGCCCCCATGCGGCGGGGGCCTCGGTGGTCCCGAAGCGGTGGAGGCCCACGCGCCAATGCAGCGGGGGCCTCGGTGGTCCCAAAGCAGAAAGAAGGCCCTCGCCCATGCGGCGGAGGCCTCGCCATTCCCAATGCAGAGGAGGCCCCAAGCCCATGTGGTGGGGTCCTCGGTGGTCCCAAAGCGGTGGAGGCCCCCTGGCCCACGCGGCGGGGGTTTCGGTGGTCCCAAAGCGGAAGGGGCCCCCTTGCCCATGCGGCGGGGGCCTAGATGGTCCCAGTGCGGAGGAGGCCCCTTGGCCCATGCGGCGGGGGCCTCGGTGGTCCCAAAGTGAACAGGGCCCCCTCGCCCATGCGGTGGGGGTCTCCGTGGTCCCAAAGCGGAGGAGGCCCCCTAACCCATGCAGCAGGGGAGGCCCCTTGGCCCATGCGGCGGGAGCCTCGGTGGTCCCAAAGCGGAGGAGACCCCCTTGCCCATGCGGCAGGGGCGTTAGTGGTCCCAAAGCGGAAAGAGGCCTTTGGCCCATGCGGCGGGCGCCTCGGTGGTCCCAAAGCGGAGGAGGCCCCCGCACCCAAGCGGCGGGGGGCTCGGTGGTCCCAAATCGGAGGAGGCCCCTTGGCCCATGCGGCAGGGGCCTTGCTGGTCCCAAAGCGAAGGAGGCCCCCTCGCCCAAGCAATGGAGGCCTGAATGTTCCCAATGAGAAACGATCCCCCTTGCCCATGCGGCTGGGCCCTCGGTGGTCCCAAAGCGGAGGAAGCCCCCGCCCCCATGCGGCGGGCGCCTCGTGGTCCCAGAGTGGTGGAGGCCCACGCGCCCATGCGGCGTTGGCCTCGGTGGTTCCACAGCAAAAGAGGCCCCCGCGCCCATGCGGCGGGGGCCTCAATGGTCCCAAAGCAAAGGAGACCTCCTCGCCCATGCTGCAGCGGCCGCGGTGGTCCCAAAGCGGAGCAGGCCCCCTCGCCCATGCAGCGGGGGCCTTGGTGGTCCCAAAGCGGAGGAGGCCCCTTGGCGCATGCGGCGGGGGCCTCGGTGGTCCCAAAGCGAAGGAGGTCCCGTGGCCCATTCGGCACGGGCCTCCGTGGTCCCAAAGCGTAGGAGGCCCCATCGCGCATGCGGCGAAGGCCTCGGTAGTCCCAAAGCGGAGGAGACCGCCTCGCTCCTGGAGCAAGGGCCTCGGTGGTTGCAAAGCAGAAGGAGGCAGCCACGCCCATGTGGCGGAGGCCTCGGCGGTGCCAAAGTGAAGGAGGCCCCCTCGCCCATGCGGCGTTGGCCCCGGTGGTCCCAAAGCGCATTAGGCCCCCGCGCCCATGCGGCGGGGGCCTCGGTGGTCGCAAAGCGGAGAAAACCCCCGCGCCCATGCGGGGGGGGGGGGCCTCGGTGGTCCCAAAGCGGCGCCGGCTCGCCCATGCGGCGGGGGCCTGGATGGTCCCAATGAGAAACGATCCCCCGCGCCCATGCGGCCGGGGCCTCGATGGTCCCAAAGCATAAACGGCCCCCGCGCCCATGTGGCGGGGGCCTCGATGGTCCCAAAGGAGAAGAGGCCCACGCGCCCATGCAGCGGGGGCCTCAGTGGTCCCAAAGCTGAGGAGACACGCTCGCCCATGCGGCCGGGGCCTCGGTGGTCCCAAAGCGGAGGAGGCCCCCGCGCCAATGCGATGGGGGCCTCGCTGGTTCCAACTCGCAGGAGGCCCCTTGGTCTATGAGTGGGGGCCTCGGTGGTCCCGAAGTAGAGGAGGCCCCCTCGCCGATGCGGCGGGGCCTTCTTGGTCCCAAAGCCAAGGAGGCCCCCTCGCCCATGCGGCAGGGGCCTCGGTGGTCCCAAAGCTGAGGAGACCCCCTCGCCCATGCGGCAGGGGGGTCGGTGGTCCCACAGCGGAATGATCCCCCTCGCGCCTGCGGCGGGGGCTCTGGTGGTTCCAAAGCGGAGGAGAGCCCATTGGCCCATGCAGCAGGGGCCTCGGTGGTCCCAAAGCGGAGGAGGGCCCTTGGCCCATAGGGTGGGGACCTTGGTGGTCCCAAAGCGGTGGAGGCCCCCTTGCCCATGCGGCGGGGGCCTCGTTGCTTCCAAAGCGAAGGAGGAACCTGGGGCCATGCGGCGGGGGCCTCGGTGGTCCCAAAGCTAAGGAGGCCCCGTCGCCCATGCGGTGGGGTCCTTGGTGGTCCCAATTCGAAACGATCCCCTTGGCCCATGCGGCGGGGGCCTAGGTGGTTCCAAAGCGGGGGAACCCCCGCGCCCATGCCGTGGGGCCCTGGTTGGTCCCAAAGCGGAGGAGGCCCCGTGGCAGATGCGGCAGGGGCCTCGGTGGTCCCAAAGCGGAGGAGGCCCACTGGCCCATGCGGCGGGGGCTTCGGTGGGCCCAAAGTGAAGGAGGCCCCCTCTCCCATGCGTTGGGGGCCTCGTGGTCCCATTGCGGAGGAGGCCCCTTTGCCCATGCGGCGGGGGCCTCGGTGGTCCCAAAGCGGAACGATCCCCCTCACGCCCATGCGGCGGGGTCTCGGTGGTCAGAAAGCGAAGGAGGCCACCTGCCGCATGCGGCAGGGGCCTCAGTGGTCCTAAAGCGGAAGAGGCCCACGCGCCCATGCGGCGGGGGCCTCGCTGGTCCCTAAGTGGAGGTGGCCCCCTAGCCTATGCCACAGGGCCTCGGTGGTCCAAAAGCGGAAAGATGCCCCCTCGCCCATGCGGTTGGGGCCTCGGTGGTCCCAAAGCGGAGGAGGCCCCCTCGCCCATGCGGCGGGGTCTCGGTGGTCAGAAAGCGAAGGAGGCCACCTGCCGCATGCGGCAGGGGCCTCGGTGGTCCTAAAGCGGAGGAGGCCCACGCGCCCATGCGGCGGGGGCCTCGGTGGTCCCTAAGTGGAGGTGACCCCCTTGCCCATGCGGCGGGTGCCTGGGTGGTCCCAAAGCGGAAAGATGCCCCCTCGCCCATGCGGCGGGGGCCTCAGTGGTCGCAAAGTGAAGGAGGCACCCTCGCCCATGCGGCAGGGGCCTCGGCGGTCCCAAAGTGGAGGAGGCCCCCTAGCCTATGCCACGGGGCCCTCAGTGGTCCCAAAGCGGAAAGGGGCCCCTCGCCCATGCGATGGGGGTCTCGGTGGCCCTAAAGTAAAGGAGGCCCCCTGGCCCATGCGGCAGGGGCCGCGTGGTCGTAATCCGGAGCAAGCCCTCGCGCCTATGCAGCGGGGGTCTCGGTGGTCCCAAAGCGGAAAGATGCCCCCTCGCCCATGCGGCGGGGGCCTCAGTGGTCGCAAAGTGAAGGAGGCACCCTCGCCCATGCGGCAGGGGCCTCGGCGGTCCCAAAGTGGAGGAGGCCCCCTAGCCTATGCCAAGGGGCCCTCAGTGGTCCCAAAGCGGAAAGGGGCCCCTCGCCCATGCGATGGGGGTCTCGGTGGCCCTAAAGTAAAGGAGGCCCCCTGGCCCATGCGGCAGGGGCCGCGTGGTCGTAATCCGGAGCAAGCCCTCGCGCCTATGCAGCGGGGGTCTCGGTGGTCCGAAAGCGGAGGCGGCCCCCTTGCCCCATGCGGCAGGGGCCTCGGTGGTCCCACAACGGAGGAAACCCCCGCGCCGATGTGGCGGGGACCTCGGTGGTCCCCATGCAGAGGAGATCTCCTCGCGCATGCGGCGGGGGCCTCGGTGGTCCCAAAGCGGTGGAGGCCCCCTCGCCCATGCGGCTGAGGCCTCGGTGGTCCCAAAGCGGAGGAGGCCCCCTCGCCGATGCGGCGGGGCCTTCAGTGGTCCCAATGCGCAGCAGACCCCCGCGCCCATGCGGCGGGGGCCTCGGTGGTCCAAAAGCGGTGGAGGCCCCCTTGCTCATGCGGCGAGGGCCTCGGTGGTCCCAAAACGGAGGAGAGCCCTTCGCCCATGCGGCGGGGGCCTTGGTGGTCCCAAAGCGGAGGAGGCCCCTTGGCGCATGCGGCGGGGCCCTCGGGGGGCGCAAAGTGAAGGAGGCCCACTCGCCCATGTGGCGGGTGCCTCGGTGGTCCCAAAGCGGAACGATCACCCTCGGCCATGCGGCGGGGGCCTCTTCGGTCCCAAGGCGGAAGAGGCCCCCTTAGCCCATGCGGCAGGCGTCTCGGTGGTCCCAAAGCGGAGGAAACCCCCGCGCCGATGCGGCGGGTACCTCGGTGGTCCCAACGCGGAATGATACCCCTCGCGCATACGGCGGGGGCCTCGGTGGGCCCAATGCGGAGGACACCCCCTTACCCATGCGGTAGAGGCCTTGGTGGTCCCAAATCGAAAGAGGCCTCCACGCCCATGCGGCGGGGGCCTCGGTGGTCCCAAAGCGCTCGATGCCCCCTCGGCCATGCGGCTGGGGCCTTGCCAGTCCCAATGCGAAGCCATCCCCCTCACCCATGCAGCGTGGGCCTCGGTGGTCCCAAAGCGCTGCAGGCCCCCGCGCCCATGCTCCAGGGGCCTCGTGGTCCCAAAGCGGTTGAGGCCCCCTCGCCCATGCGGCGGGGTCGCGGTGGTCTCAAAGCGACAGAGGCCCCTTGGCCCATGAGGCAGGGGCCTCGGTGTTCCCAAAGTGAAGGAGGCCCCCTCGCCCATGCGGCTGGGGCCTCGCCAGTCCCAATGCGGAGGAGGACCCTTCACCAATGCGGGGGGGGCCTCGGTGGTCCCAAAGCGGAGGAGAGCCCCTCGCGCATGCGGCGGGGGCCTCGGTTGCCCCAAGGCGGAGGAGGCCCCTAGGCCCACGCGGTAGGGGCCTCGGTGGTCCCAAAGCGGAACGATCCCCCGCGCGCCCATGCGGCGGGGGCGTCGGTGGTCCCAAAGCGGAATTATCCCCCTCGGCCTGTGGTGGGGGCCTCGGTAATCCCAAAGCGGAGGAGACCCCGCGCACATGCGGCAGGGGCCTGGTGGTCCCATAGCGAAGGAAGCGCCCTCGCCCATGCGGCGGGGGCCTTGTTGGTTCCAAAGCGGGGGAGGCCTCCTCGCCCATGCGGCCAGGGCTCCGGTGGTCCCAAAAGGGAGGAGGCCCCCGCGCCCATGCGGCGGGGGCCTCTGTGGTCCCAAAGCGGAGGACGCCCCCTCGCCCATGCGGTGGCAGCCTCGCTGGCCCCAAAGCGGAGGAGGCCCCTCGGCCCATGGGGCAAGGGCCTCGGTGGTCCCAAAGCGGAGGAGGCCCCCGCACCCAAGCGGTGGGGGCCTCGGTGGTCCCAATGCGGAGGAGGCCCCCTCGCCCATGCAGCAGGGGCCTCGGTGGTCGCAAAGCGGAGGAGGCCCCCGTGCCCATGCGGTGGAGGCCTTGGTGCTCCCAATACAAAGGAGGCCCCCGCGCCCATGCGGCAGGGGCCTCGGTGGTCCCAAAGCAGAGGAGGCGCCCACGCGCATGCAGCATGGGCCTCGGTGGTCCCAAAGCGGAGGAGGCCCCTAGGCCCATGCGGCGGGGGCTTCATTGGTCCCAAAGCGGAGAAGGCCCCCGGGCCCATGCGGTGGAGGCCTTGGTGGTCCCAATGTGGAGGTAGACCCCGCGCCCATGCAGCGGGGGCCTGGGTGGTCCCAAATCGGAGGAGGCCCCTAGGCCCATGCAGCAGGGCCTCGATGGTCGCAAAGCGAAGGAGGCCCCTAGGCCCATGCGGCGGGGGCTTCATGGGTCCCAAAGCGGAGAAGGCCCCACGGCCCATGCGGTGGAGGCCTTCGTGGTCCCAAAGAGGAGGAGACCCCCTTGCCCATGCGGCAGAGGCCTCGGTGGTCCCAAAGCGCGTGGAGGCCCCCTCGCCAATGCGGCGGCGGCCTCGTAGGTCCCAAAGCGGAGGAGGCCCCCTCGCCCATGCAGCGGGGGCCTCGGTGGTCCCAAAGCAGAGGAGGCCCCCGCGCCCATGCGGCGGGGGCTGCGCCGGTCCCAAAGCAGAGGCGGCCCCCTCACCCATGCGGTGGGGGCCTCAGTGGTCCCAAAGCGGAGCATGCCCCCTCGCCCATGCGGCGGGGCCCTCAATGGTCCCCAAACGGAGGAGGTTGGGTGCCATGGGGCGGGGGCTTCGATGGTCCAAAAGCAGAGGAGGCCCCCACGCCCATGCCCCCACGGGATGTCCGTATCCTCCAAGACGTCTAGGAACGACGAGAGGGAGTCGACAGCATCCACCGTTGTGTGGGACTGGCTACGTCGTGTGCACACTTGGTTTTCCCACGGGGTGTCCCTATGCCCCAGGCGGCTGAGGCAAGACCAGAGGGACTCGGGTATATCTGCCGCTATGTGGGAGAGGCTGGATTGTGTGGATAAATGTTCCTCCCACGGGGTGTCCCTATCCCTCAAGCGGTCGATGCACGACCTGAGGGACTCGGGTGGGTCCACCGCTCTGTGGGAGTGACTGGATCTTGTGCATACCTAAATTTCCCACGGGGCGTCCCTATCGCCCAAACAGCCAAGGCACGACCGGGGGGACTCGGGTGTGTCCGCCGTTGTGTGGGAGGGGCTCGGACCTTGCGCACACCTCGCTCTCCCACGGGGTGTCACTGTCCCCCAGGCGGCCCAGGTAGGACCGGAGAGACTCGGGTGTATTTGCCGCTGTGTGGGAGTGGCTGTATCCTTTGCATACTTGGTTTTCCCACAGGGCGTCCCTATGCCCTGGGCGGCCTAGGCAGGACCACAGTGACTCGGGTGTATCCGCCGCTATGTGGCAGTGGCTGCATCTTGTGTATACTTGGTTCTCACACGGGGCGTCGTTATCCCCCAAGCGGTCTAGGTAAGACGCGAGGGATCTGGGTGTATCCGGCGCTATGTGAGAGTGGCCGGATTCTGTGCAGACCTGGTTCTCCCACAAGGCGTCCCTATCCCCCAAGCGGTCTGGGCAAGACCGGAGGGACTCGGGTGTATCCGCCGCTGTGTGGGAGGGGCGGGATGCTATGTATACCTGCTTCTTCAAGGGAGCGTCCCTTTCCCCCACGCTGCTCAAGAATGACTACAGGGACCGGGTGTAACCGCCGCTGTGTGGGAGTCGCTGTATCATGTGCATACCTTATCCTTTGACGGGGCGTCCCTATCCCCCAAGCGGTTGAGGAGAGACCGGAAGGACTTGGGTGCATCCACCGCTGTGTGGAAGTGCCTAGATCCCGTGCATACCTGGTTGTTAAATGCGGCGTCCCTACGCCCTAGGTAGCCCGCGCAGGACTTAAGGGACTCGGGTGTATCTGCCGCTGTGTGGGAGTGGGTGGAACCTCTGTATGCCTAGTTCTCACACGGGGCGTCCCTATCCCTCCAGCGGTCCAGGCTGAACCGGAGGGACTCGGGTGTATCTGTCGCTGTGTGGGAGCGGCTAGATCTTGCGCATAACTGGCCCTCCCACGGGGCGTCCCTATCCCCCAAGCGGTCCAAGGAGGACTGGAGGGACCCGGGTGTATCCGCCGCTGCGTTGCAGCGGCTACATGGTGTGCATACCTCATTCTCCCACGGCGTGTCCCTATCCCCAAAGTGGTCTAGACAGGACCAGAGGGACTCAAATGCATCCGCCAATGTGTGGGAGTGGCTGGATGCAGTGCCTACCTAGTTCTCCTACGGGGCGTCCCTATCACCCAAGTGGTCGCGGCAAGGGCGAGGGAACGCGGATGCATCCGCCAATGTGTGCGAGGGGCGGGAGCCTCCCTATCCCCCAAGCGGCCGAGGCACGACCGGGGGACTTGGGTGTATATGCCGCTATGTGGGAGGGGCCGGATCCTGTGCATACGCGGTCCCTTGGTACGCGTTTGAACCCCAAGGTTGTTCCCGACTAGAATGTTCCCAATGGGAACAATTCCCGCCGGAACAATTTCTTTGGGAACACCACTGAAACAAGTGTCGCAGGCCACATAACCAGATCCATCACCATGAGTTTCCAAGTTCATAAATGATGTTTTTTGTCTCTTTCTTGCATGTGTAACGCGTCCAAGGCTTGGCTTTCCAATCAGGGCCATGTTGACATATTGTGGACCGTTGGTGCCACCTTCCACTAGGTGTACAGATTTCGAACTTTTCGTATCCATTTGCAAGCCTGTTGTTCCTTGTAGTCCAGACGCACCGTTGTACGACTTTTCAACGTTGGCGTACCCGTTTTCCCGTTTGATTTGTGCATTGTGGCCATGCCTAGGGTCCCGTTTTGGTATTTGTTCCTTGCCTGAATGCTCCGTGGGTCTACGGGCATCTTCCCCTAGAGGTATGAATTGCCAAATTTCGCTTCGTAGTTCATTGTTATAGCTTCGGCATGCCTGCGACACAGACCCGGGTTCAGCAACTAACCGCCTACCTCATCCATTTGGCTAGTGCTGTTAGCCTGCAGGACGGGGATCTTGTTGGGGAGCTCATAGCGGAATGGGCCATCTCCTCTCCACTCACCCACTGCCAAATTGCGGTGGGCGTGCGCTTGGCCCAACCGAGCTGTGTCCGAGAGATATAGTAGGGCTTTCCAGCAGCGCTGGCAAGATCTACTAGCCCCCTTGGAGCTTGCCCCCTCGGTGAGCACATTGGATCCCAAGGCCACGGGCATCAGTTGGCCATGGGCATCGTGGCTGCGCCACGTTGCCAGCCAACTGCCGCTGTGCCGCATGATCGATTGGGCGTTACCCGTGACATGCATTGTCAAGAGGGATGGCTACCCACGCGCAGATGGGGAGTGGTCCCAATTGTCCGTCTCCATCGCTTGCATGGGCCTTTGGGGACGCATTCCCGCTTGCGTGTGGCTCATCGGCCTCGCAATTTGCGGGGACAAAGCGATGGCGGCCTTGGCAACCTCTAGGAAGCCAATATCAAGGTGTGCCGCTTACACACCGTGTTGTTCCGGTGACGTTCCGATAACTTGTTCCGGCGACGTTCCGGCGGCGTTCAAGTGTCTTGTTGGAACCGTCACCAGAACAACTTGGTTCCAACAAAAGTGATGCTGTTTTCTTAGGCCATCCATGAGGTCGTGGACACCCACTGGGTGGTCTACAACTCCCGCGAGCGAGCGGCCGATGCCTGGCTAGGTTTGGGTGCGGGTTTGGGCTTGGGTTTGGTTTCGGTTTTGGGCTTGGGTTTGGGTTTGGGTCTTGGGTTGAGGTTTGGGTTGCGGGTTTTGGCTTGGGCTTGGGTTTGGGTTTGGGTTTGGGTTGCGGCTTTTGGCTTGGGCTTGGGTTTGGGTTCGGGTTTGGGTTTGGGTTTGGGCTTGGGTTTGGGTTTGGGTTGCGGGTTTGGGCTAGGGTGTGGGTTTGGGTTTGGGTTTGGGTTTGGGTTTGGGCTTGGGTTTGGGCTTGGGTGTGTGCATTGTGTTGGTGTGTTTTGTGTGTTACCCTGCCCCCCCCCCCCCGTGTCCCTTTCGGGGTTTGGGTTTGGGCTTGGGTGTGGGTATGGGTTCGGGTTTGGGCTTGGATTTGGGTTTGGGTTGCGGGTTGGGGCTTGGGCTTGGGTTTGAGTTTGGGTTTGGGTTGCGGGTTGGGGCTTGCGCTTGCGTTTGGGTTTGGGTTTGGGTTGCGGGTTTGGGCTTGGGTGTGGGTTTGGGTTTGGGTTGGGGTTTGGGCCTGGGTTTGGGCTCGGGTGTGTGCACTGTGTTGGGGTGTTTTGTGTGTTACCCTGCCCCCCCCCCCCGTGTCCCTTTCGCTCCTTGCCCCCCTTTTTTCCATTTCCCTGTTTGCACCCCTTTGTCTGTCTTTGAATGACGATTTTGATTTTGATTTTGAAAAAAATATTGAAAAAAAAGAGAAAGGTTTGTGCCTTCCCTTCAAAACCCTAGTCAGTCGACTTGGGGCCCAGCCACTGTGTGGCGGGTAGTTGGGTTTCACTCTCCCTTCCAAACCCCAGGCAGATGACCTGGGGCCCAGCCATTGCAGTGGCGGGTAATTGATCGGCTTACGACGGTTCCCTAGCCCCCCCCCCCCGGGGCTGAAGTGCGCGCAGTGCGCCTTGTGCGCGCCCAGAACTGTGTGTATTTTCCGCTATTCTGGCGACGTTCCAACAACCTGTTCTGGCGACGTTGTGGCGACGTTCCAACGGTCACTGGAACGTCGCCAAAACGTCGCCAGAACAAGTTACCGGAACGTCGCCGGAACAAGGTGTGTAGTGCGCGGTACCACACACACACACACACACACACACACACCACACACCACACACCACACACCACACACCACAGACCAACCACAGACCAACCACAGACCACCAATCGCGGACCACCAACCACAAACCACAGACCACAGACCACAGAGCACAGACCAACCACAGACCACAGACCACAAACCACCAACCACACACCACAGACCAAATACCACAGACCAACCACAAACCACCAACCACAGACCACCAACAAAAGACCACCGGCCACAAACCACAGACCAAAGACCACAAACCAGAGACTAAAGACCACAAAGCACAGACCACAAACCTCTAACCACACACCACAGACCACACACCACAAGCCAACCATGGACCACCAACCGCAGACCACCAACCACAGACCGCACATCACATACCACAGACCAACCACAGATCACCAACCAAAGACCACCAACCACAGACCACCAACCGCAGACCACAAACCAGAGACTAAAGACCACAGACCACAGACCACAAACCACCAACCACACACCACAGACCACACACCACAGACCAGCCACGGACCACCACCAGCAGACCACCAACCACAGACCGCAGACCACATACCACAGACCAACCATAGACCACCAACCACAAAACACCAACCAAAGACCATCAACCACAGACCACACACCAAAGACCACGAACCAAAGACCACAAACCAGAGACTAAAGACCACAGACGTCACACCACAGATCACCAACCACGCACCACAGACCACAGACCACAGACCACAGACCACTCACCACAGGCCACCGACCACACACCACAGACCACAGACCACAGACCACAGACCACAAACCACAGACCACCAACCACGCACAATAGACCGCAGACCATAGACCACAGACCACAGACCAGTTTCCTCCATGTCATACGGTCCACTCGGGCCAGAAAAACTTTCCCCAAGGAAGGTGTTCCGGCGACGTTCCAGTAAATGGTTCTCGCGGTGTTCAAATCTTGAACACCTAAAAACACCGGAACGTCGCTGGAACGTCGCCGGAACAACTTGCTGGAACGATCGCCAGAACAACTTTTATTGCCCCCTCCTTTGCAACCAGAGACCACAGACCACAGACCATAGGCCACAGACCACAGAGCACCGACCACAACCCACAAACCACAAACCACAGACCACACACCACACACCACAGACCACAAACCACAGACCACTGAGCACCAACCACAGACCACAGACCATAGACCGCACACCCCACACCATACACCACACACCAGAGACCACAGACCACAGACCACAGAGCACCAACCACAGCCCATAGACCACAGACCACAGACCACAGACCATAGACCATGGACAACCAACCACAGACCGCACACCACACACCACAGACCACAGACCCACAGACCACAGACCACCAACCACAAACGACACACCAGAGACCACAGACCACCAACCACACACCACAGACCACACACCATGGACCACCCACCAGATCATCTACTGTGGGGTTCTCGGGTTCGCCCCAGCCCTTCAATCCAACGTGACAATATAAACTCCTACCCCCTTTATAGATAGTATGCACGAAGTCGCCCCCCCCCTACCTACCCCCCCCTATCCCCCCCAACCCCCCCCTACCCCCCCCCTACCCCCCCCCTACCCCCCCCCCTACCTCCCCCCCCTACCTCCCCCCCCTACCTCCCCCCCCCCTACCTCCCCCCCCTACCTTCAGCTCGCTTCGCTCGACAGACGGCTCGCTTCGCTCGACGCGAGGGCCAGCCCCCACACCCCCCTTAAATAACATGACTCCTGTGGTGGCCACAGACCGCCTTGTGTGTGCACCGCCTTTTGTGTGTACCGCCTTGGCTGTGGCCCCTTAAATAACAAGACTCCTGCGATGGCCACAGGCCGCCTTTTGTGTGTTCCGCCTTGTGTGTGCACCGCCTTCTGTGTGTACCGCCTTGGCTGTGGCCCCTTAAATAACAAGACTCCTGCGGTGGCTACAAGCCGCCTTTTGTGTGTTCCGCCTTGTGTGTGCACCGACTTCTGTGTCCCGCCTTTCCTGTGGCCCCTTAAATAACAAGACTCCTGCGGTGGCTACAGACCGCCTTTTGTGTGTTCCGCCTTTTGTGTGTTCCGCCTTGTGTGTGCACCGCCTTCTGTGTGTACCGCCTTGCCTGTGGCCCCTTAAATAACAAGACTCCTGCGGTGGCCACAGACCGCCTTTTGTGTGTTCCGCCTTGTCTGTGCACCGCCTTCTGTGTGCACCGCCTTGCCTGCGGCCCCTTAAATAACAAGACTCCTGTGGTGGCCACAGGCCGCCTTTTGTGTGTTCCGCCTTGTGTGTGCACCGCCTTCCCCCCCCATACCCCCCCCTACCTTCTCGACCCCCCCCCCCCTACCTCCCCCCCCTACCCCCCCTACCCCCCCCCTACCTCCCCCCCCAACCCCCCCCCTACCCCCACCTACCCCCCCAACCCCCCCCCTACCCCCCCCCTACCTCCAAGGTAGGGGGGGGCAACTTCGTGCGATATATCATTGGCGCGGGGCATGCACACATGCTATGACATTGCATGCAAACATACCGTACAAAAATATTTTTCATGATACCTGCACAGTGAAGCAAGCACGGGGGGAAGCAGGAGAGAAGGGGGACAGACTCAACAGACTCAACTGACCCACAACCCCCACAAGGGCCTACCCTCCCCCGGGGGGGGGGTTGGAGACTGACAACACCCGAGACTCCGCTAGACCCCCCCCCCTAGGGTAGGACGGAACCTAAGCAAAAGCCTGGGCTAGGCCCTAGGTTGGGAGCCTGGGTTTTGGAAGGGAGAGTGAAAGAAAACCAAAAACCATTGCTAATCACCCGCCACCCGAAAAAGGGTTCACAAAGAGACTACCCCGATGCGCCCTCACGGGCACCCTGCACAACAATGTATGTTACCATTTTACCCTTCCTCCTGCTTTGCTCTTAATGTAGGTTGCTTGTTCCGGCGACGTTCAAATAACCTGTTCCAGCGGTGTTCCAATGGTGATCTAACAAAAACTGTTTTTGAAAACAAGTTTTTTTCACGTGGCAACGCCGCGGACAACAAATATAAGCATATCAGCAGGGACCCCAAAGGCTAGGAAACAACATATTTTGCTATCATGTACGGGTAGGCTTGGTTGGGGGGTAAACAAATTTCGAACTTTTTTTGTTCCGGCCATATAGCCTAGAACACTGGAACAATTTGGCTGGAACAACCTTGGGGTTCAAACGCGCACCAATGGGTTCTCCCACGGGGCGCCCCTATCTGCGACGCGGTCCAAGCACTACCGGAGGGACTCGGGTGTATCCGGCGGTGTGCGGGAGGGCCTAGATCCTTTGTGTATCTGGGTCTTCCACGGGGCGTCCCTATCCCCCACACGGCCTAGGCAAAACCGGAGGGACTCGGGTGTATCCGCCGGTGTGTGGGATTGGCTAGATCCTGTGCATACCACGTTGTCACACGGGGCGTCCCCATCCCCCAAGCCGCCCAGGCCAGACCGGAGGGACTCCGGAGTGTCCGCCGCTCTGTGGCAGTGGCTGGATCGAGTGCATACGTCCTTTTCCTACGGGCTGTCCCTATCCTCCAAGCCGCCCAAGCTAGACGGGAGGGAGTCCTTTGCATCCCCGCTGTGTGGGAGTGGTTGGATCGTGAGCATACGTGGTTCTTCCACGGGGCGTCCCTATCCCCCAAGCGGTCTAGGCAGGACCAAAGGGACTCCGATGGATCCGTCCTTGTGTGGGAGGGGCTGGGACGTTGCGTACACCTGGTTCTCCCACGGGGCGTCCCTGTCGCCCGGGCGACGCCGGCACGACCGGAGGAAGTCGGGTGCATCAGCCGCTGTGTGGTACCTTGTGTACACCTCGTTCTCCCACAGGGTGTCCCTATCTCCCAAGCCGCCCAGGCGAACCGGAGGGACTCGCGTGTATCCGCCGCTGTGTGGGAGGGGCCGGGACCTTGCGCACACGTGGTTGTCCCACGGGGCGTCCCTATCCCCCAAGCAGACCAAAGAGGGTCGGAGGGACTAGGGTGTGTATGCGGCTGTGTGGGGGTGGCTGTATCATGTGCATACCTAGTATTCCCATGAGGCGTCCCTAGGGCCCAGGCGGTCCATGCACGACTGGAGGGACTAGGGTGTACCCGCCACTGGTGGGAGCAGCTAGATCCCGGGCATATGTGGTTCTCCCAGGAGGCGTCCCTATCCCCCAAGCGCTCCTGCCAGGACCGGAGAAACTCGGGTGCATCTGCCGCTTTGTTGGAGCGGCTGGATCCTGGCCTACATGGTACTCCCACGGGGTGTTCCTGACCCCAGGCGGCCTAGGCAGGACCGGAGGGACTCGGATGCATCCGCCAATGTGTGCGAGTGGCTGGATGGTTTGCATACGTGGACCCCCCCCAGGGCATCCCTATCCCCCAAGCGTTCCAGGCGGGACCGGAGGGACTCGAGTGTATCGGCCGCGGTGCGGGAGGGACTGCGACCTTGCGTACACCTGGTTCTCCCACGGGGCGTCCCTATCCCCGGAACGGCCTACGCACGACAGGAGGGACTCGGGTGTATCCGCGGCTTCGTGGGATCGGCTAGATTGTGTGCATACCTGGTTCTGCCACAGGGCGTCCCTATCCCCCAAGCTGCCTAGGACCGGAGGAATTCGAGTGTATCCATGGCTGTGTGGGAGTGGCTGGATCCTGTGCATACCTGATTCTCCCACGGGGCGTCCCTATCCCCCAAGCGGTCTAGGCAAGACCAGAGGGACTCCGATGCATCCGTCGCTGTGTGGGAGGGGCTGGGACGTTGCGCACACCGGGTTCTCCCACGGGGCGTCCCTATCGCCCGGGCGACGCCGGCACGACCGGAGGGAGTCGGGTGCATGAGCCGCTGTGTGGTACCTTGTGTACACCTCGTTCTCCCACAAGGTGTCCCTGTCTCCCAAGCCGCCCAGGCGAACCGGAGGGACTCGCGTGTATCCGCCGCTGTGTGTGAGGGGCCGGGACCTTGCGCACACGTGGTTGTCCCACGGGGCATCCCTATCCCCCAAGTAGACCAAATAGGGTCGGAGGGACTAGGGTGTGTCCGCGGCTGTGTGGGGGTGGCTGTATCTTGTGCATACCTAGTATTCCCATGGGGCGTCCCTAGGCGCCAGGCGGTCCATGCACGACTGGAGGGACTAGGGTGTATCTGCCACTGGTGGGAGCAGCTAGATCCGGGGCATACGTGGTTCTCCCACGAGGCGTCTCTATCCCCCAAGCGCTCCTGGCAGGACCGGAGAAACTTGGGTGCATCTGCCGCTGTGTTGGAGCGGCTGGATCCTTGCCTACATGGTACTCCCACGGGGTGTTCCTGTCCCCCAGGCGGCCTAGGCAGGACCGGAGGGACTCGGATGCATCCGCCAATGTGTGCGAGTCGCTGGATGCTGTGCATACGTGGACCCCCCATAGGGCATCCCTATCCCCCAAGCGTTCGGGGCGGGACCGGAGGGACTCGAGTGTATCCGCCGCTTCGTGGGATCGGCTAGATTGTGTGCATACCTGGTTCTCCCACAGGGCGTCCCTATCCCCCAAGCTGCCTAGGACCGGAGGGACTCGAGTGTATCCATCGCTGTGTGGGAGTGGCTAGATCCTGTGCATACCTGGTTCTCCAACGGGGCGTCCCTATCCCCCAAGCGGTCGAAGCACGACCGGAGGGACTCAGGTGTACATATTGCTGTGTGGGAGAGGCGGGGACCTTGCGTACACCGGGCGCTCCCACGGGACGTCCCTATCCCCCAAGCGCAAGCGGTCCAAGCAGGCTTGGAGGGAATCAGGTGTATCCATCGTTGTGTGGGGGTGGCTGGATCCTCTACATAAATGGCTCTCACACGGGGCGCCCCTATTCCCCAAGCGGTCCAAGCAGGACTGGAGGGAATCGGGTGTATCCATCGCTGTGTGGGAGTGGCTGGATCCTCTACATACATGGCTCGCACACGGGGCGCCCCTATTTCCCAAGCAGCCCACGCAAGCCTAGAGGGACTCGGGTGTATCTACCGCATTGTGTGGGAGTGGCTGCATCCTGTCTATACGTGGTTCTCCCACGGGGCGGCCCTATCCACCAAGCGGCCCACGCAAGACTGGAGGGACTCCGGTGTATCTGTGGCTGTGTGAGGGTGGCTGGATCCTCTACATACCAGGTCCTCCCACGGGGCCCCTGTTCCTCAAGCGGTAGAGGCACGACCGAAGGGACTCAGGTGCATCCGCTGCTGTGTGGGAGGGGCTGGATCTTGTGCATATGTGGTTCTTCTACGGGGAGTCCTTGTGCCCCAACTAGCCCAAGCACGACCAAAGGGACTCAGGTGCAATCGCCGTTGTGTGGGAGCAGTTGAATCTTGTGCATCTGTGGTCCTCCCACGGGGCGTTTGTTTCCCAGAAGCAGTCGAGGCAGGTCCAGAGGGACTAGGGCGCATCCGCCGGGGTGTGGGAGTAGGTGGATCCTATGCATACTTGGTTCTCCCACAGGGCGTCTCTATCACCCAAGTGGTCCACGCACGACCGGAGGGCTTTGAATGTATCCGCCGCTGTGTGGAAGTGGGTAGATCCTGTGCATACGTCGATTTGCCACGGGGCGTGCCTATCCCCCAAGTGGTCAAGGCATGCCAAGAGGAGCCGCGGTTCATCGGCCGCTGTGTGGGAGTGGCTGAATCCTGAATCCTTTGTATACGTGGTTCTCCCGCAGGGCGACGCTATCCCGTAGAAAGTGCAGGCAGAACCGGAGGATCTCGGGTGTATCCGCCGCTGTTCTCCCACATCGCGTCCGCAGCGGCCTTGGCAGGTCCGGAGGGACTCAGGCGTATCCGGCGCTATGTGGCAGGGCCTAGGACCTTGCGCACACCTGGTTCTCCCACGTCGCGTGCCTATCCCCCAAGCGGCGGAGGCAAGACCGCGGGGATTAGGGGGTATCCTCCGCTGTAGTTTTCAATCATGTGCATACCTGCTTTTCCCACAGGGGCGTCCCCATCCCCCAAGCGGTCTCGGCATGACAGGAGGAACTCGGGTGCATCCGCTGCTTTGTGGTTGAATCTTGTGCATACCTTGTTCTCCCACAAGCGGTCCAAGCAAGACTGCAGAAACTCAGGTGTATTCGCCGTTGTGTGGGAGGGACTCAGACCTCGCGTACACCCGGATCTGCCACGGGGCATGCCTACCCCCCGGGGCCCGGGGCGGGCGGCCCACGCAAGACCGGAGGAAGTCGGGTGTATCTGCCGCCGTGTGGGAGTAGCTTGATCATGTACATATCCGGTTCTCACACGGGGCGTCCCTATCACCCAAGTGTTCCAGGCAGGACGAGAGGGACTGCGGGTGTATCCGCCGCCGTGTGGGAGTGGCTGGATCCTGTGCCCACCTCGTTCTCCCACCGGGCGGCCTTATCCCCCAAGCGTTCGAGGCAGGACCGGAGGGAACGGGGTACATGCGCCGCTGTGTGGGAGCGGCTACATCATGTCCGTACCTAGTTCTCCCACAGGGCGCCCCCGTCCCGCAAGCAGTCTAGGCACGACATGAGGGACTTGGGTGCTTCTGCCTCCCCGTGGGAGGGGCTGCATCCTGTGCATAGCTGGTTCTCCCACGGGGCATCCGTATCCCCCAAGCAGTCCAAGCAGGACCGGAGGGACTCACGTGTATCCGCCGCTGTGTGGAAGGGACTGAGACCATGCGTACACCTAGATCTGCCACGGGGTGTCCATATCCCCGAAATGGCCCAAGCAAAACCCCAGGCACCCGGGTGCATCCGCCGCTGTGTGGGAGTGGCTAAATGGTGTGCATACGTGGATCTCCCACGGGGCGCCCCTATCCCCCAGGAGGCCAGGGCAGCACCGGAGGGACTCCGGTGTATCCATCGCTGTGTGGGAGTGGCTAGATTCTGTGCATACCCGGTTCTCACACGGAGCGTCCCTATCCCTCAAGTGGCCCAAGAATGGCCGTAGGGACCGGGTGTATCCACCGCTGTGTGGGAGCGTCTGCATCCTGTGCCCACCTAGTTCTCCCACGAGGCGTCCCTATCCCCCCAGCGTTCGAGGCACAACAGGAGGGACCGGGGTGCATGCGCCGCTGTGTGGGAGTGGTTGGATCTTGTGCATACCTGCTTCTCGCACAAGGGCGTCCCCATCCCCCAGACGGTCTAGGCTTGACACGAGGGACTCGGGTGCCTGTGCCGTTGTGTGGGAGTGGCTGCATCTTGTACATATCTCGTTCTCCCATGGGGCGTCCCTATCCCCCAAGGGGGCCAAGCAGGCTGCGGAGGGACTCGGGTGTATATGCCTTTGCGTGGGGGGGATTGTGACCTTGCGCACACTTGGGGCGGCCAAGGGGCGTCCCTATCTCCCAGGCAGCCGAGGCACGACCAAGGAGACTCGAGTGTATCCGCCGCTGTGTGGCAGTAGCTTGATCCTGTGCCTACCTGGTCTTCCCACGGGGCGTCCCTATCCCACAAGCATTCTAGGTAGGACTGGAGGGACTGGGGTGCATGCGCTGCTGTGCGGGAGCGTCTAGGGCTGTGCATACCCGGTTCTCCCACGGGGCGACCCTATCCCTAAAGCGGCCAAGAGAGAACCAGAGGTACTCGGATGTATCCGCCGCTGAGTGGGAGTGGCTCAATCCTGTGCATACCTGGGTCTCCCACGGGGCGTCCTTATCCCCCAACCCTTCTAGGCAAGACCGGAGGGACTGGGATTCATCCGCCGCTGTGTGGGAGTGGCGACTTCCTGTGCATATGTGGTTCTCCCGCGGCCGGCTGCACCCGAGTTCCTAGATCCTGCCTGAAACGCTTCGCTGATGGGGACGCCCCGTTTGAGAACCACGTAGGCACAAGATCCAGCCACTCCCACACGGTGGGGGATACACCCGAGTCCCTCCGGTTCTGCCTTTGCTGCCTAAGGGATAGGGACCCCTGGTGTAAGAACGGGGTATGCACACGACCTGGCTACTCCCGCACAGCGGCAGATACACCCAAGTCACTGCGGTCCTGCGTGGGCCGCCTGGGGGATAGGGACACCCGTGGCATATCCACGTGTACGCAAGGTCCCCGCCCCCCCCCCCCTCCCACACAGCGCCGGATACACCCGGGTTGCTCCGCTCCTGCTTGCACCGTTTGGGGGCTGGGGACGCCCCGCGAGGGGCTGGATCTGGTGCATACGTGCTTCTCCCGCGGGGTGTCCCCCAAGCCGTTTGGGCATGACATGAGGGACTCACGTGCATCCGCCATTGTGTGGGAGTGGCTGGATCCTTTGCATCCCAGCTTTTCTCACACGGGCGTCACCATATCCCAAGCAGTCGAGGCATGACGGGAGGGACTCGGGTGCATCCGCCGCTGTGTGGGACTGGCTGCATCCTGTGCGTACGTACCTCAGCTTCCCACGCTGCATCCCTATCCCCCAAGCGGTCCCATTGCGACCGCAGGGACTCAGGTGTATCGGCCGCTGTGTGGGAGGGACTGAGACCTTGCGTACACCTTGATCTGCCACGGGGCGCCAGTATCCCCTAGACGGCCCAGGCGGGACGGAGGGACTCGGGTGTATCCGCCGCTGTGTGGGAGTAGCTGGATCTTGTGCATACCTGGTTCTCACACGGGGCGTCCCTATCCCCCAAGCGGCCCAGGCAAGACCGGAGGGACTCGGGTGTATCCGCCGCTCTGTGTGAGCGGCTAGATCCTGTGCCTACTTGGTTCTTCCACGGGACGTCCCTATCCCCCAAGCTTCCCGGGCAGGTCCGGAGGGACGCGGGTGCATGTGCCGCTGTGTGGGAGCGGCTACACCTTGTGTATGCCTGGTTCTCCCACGGGGCGCCCCTATCACGTAGACGGCCAAGGCGAGACGGAGGGACTCAGGTGTATCCGCCGCTGTGTGGGAGTAGCTGGATCCTGTGCATACCTCGTTCTCACATGGGGCGTCCCTATCCCCCAAGCAGCCCACGCAGGACCGGAGGGACTCGGGTGTATCCACCGGTGTGTGGGAGTGAGTAAATCGTGCGCATACCTCGTTCTGCCACGGGGCTTCCCTATCCCCCAAGCGTTCCAGGCAAAACTGGAGGGACTCGTGTGTATCCGCCACTGTCTGGCAGCGGCTAGATTCTGTGCATAGTTGGTTGTCCCACGGGGCGTCCCTATCCCCAAGCGACCAAGGCACGACCGGAGGGACTTTGGTGGATCTGCCGATGTGTGGAACCGGGTGGATCTTGTGCATACGTGGCTCCCCCACGGGTTGTCCCTATCCCCCAAGCGGTTTAGGCATGGCATGAGGGACTTGGGTGCATCCGGCAATGCATGGGAGTGGCTGAATCCTTTGCATATCTGCTCTTCCCACAGGGGCGCCCCCATCCCCCAAGCGGTCTAGGCATGATAGGAGGGACTCGGGTGCATCCGCCGCTGTGGAGCAGCGGCTGCATCTTGTGCGTACCTCAGTTTCCCACGGGGCGTCCCTATCCCCCAAGCGGTAGAAGCAGGACTGGAGGGACAGTGGTGTACCCGCCGCTCTGTGGGAGGTACTCGGACCTTACGTACACCTAGATTTGCCACGGGGTGTCCCTATCTGCTAGACAGCCCAGGCAGGGACGGAGGGACTGGGGTGCATCCGCCGTTGTGTGGGAGTAGCTCCATTGTGTGCATACGTGGTTGTCACACGGGGCCTCCCTATCCCTCAAGCGGTTTAGGCAACACCGGCGGGACACGGGTGTGTCCGCCGCCGTGTGGGAGTGCCTGGATCATGTGCCTACCTGGTTCTCCAGCGGGGCGTCCCTATCCCCCAAGCGTTCCATGCAAGACTGGAGGAACTCGGGTGTATCCGCTGCTTTGTGGGAGCGGCTAGATCCTATGCAAAGCGGGTTCTCCCACGGCGCGTCCCGATCTCTCAAGCGCCGCACGCACGATCCGAGGGACTTGGGGGTATCCGGCGCTGTGTGGAAGCGGCTGTGCATACCCGGTTCTCCCACGGGGTGTCCCTATCCCCCAAGCGGTCTAGGCATGACATGAGGGACTCCATCCACCGTTGTGTGGGAGTGGTTGCATCCTTTGCATACCTGCTTTTTCCCACAGGGGCGTCCCCATCCCCCAAGTGGTCTAGGCATGACAAGAGGGACTCGGGTGCATCTGCCGCTGTGTGGCACTGGCTGCATCTTGTGCATACCTCGGTTTCCCACGGGGCGTCCATATCTCCCAAGCAGTCCAAGCGGGACCGGAGGGACTCGGGTGTATCCGGCGCTGTGTGGGAGGGTCTGGAACCTTGCGTACACTTGGATCCGCCACGGGGTGTCCCTATGCCCTAGACGGCCCAAGCACCACCGGAGGGACTCGGGTGCATCCGCCGTTGTGGGAGTAGCTGGATCATGTGCATACCTGATCGTCACACCGGGCGTCCCTATCCCCCAAGTGTTCCAGGCACGACGGGAGGGACTCGGGTGTATTCGCCGCCGTGTGGGAGTGCCCAGATCCTGTGCATACCTGGTTCTCCCACGGGGCGTCCCTATCCCCCAAGTGTTCCAAATAGCACAAGAGTGACTGGGGTGCATGCGCCGCTGCCTGGGAGCGGCTACATCATGTGTGTACCTAGTTCTCCCACGGGGCGCCCCTATCCCCTAAGCATCCCAGGCAGTACCGGAGGGACTCGGGTGTATCCGCCGCTGTGTGGGAGTGGCTCAATCAAGTGCATACCTGTATCTCCCATGGGGAGCCCTATCCCCCGGGAGGCCCAAGCACGAGCGGAGGAACTCGGTTGTATCCGCCGCTGTGTGTGAGGGGCCGCGACCTTGCGTACACGTGGATCTCCCACGGGTGTCCCCTTCCCCCCAGGCGGCCCAGGCAGGACTGGAGGGACGTGGGTCTGATTCGAGGTTTTCAAACGCTCCCCTCAGCCCCTCAAAACTGAGATCCTAGCCGCTGCAGTGTTCAAGAGATTTTCGGAGTTTAGTATGTACAGTTAGAGGTGCATAAGTGCTGGCTCTGTGGCGGCGTGCTCTGCCTGCGATGTGTTCCGCCGTGCTGCCTCCGCCTACTTTTCCCCTTGTACCCTTGCTAAACCTGACGTGTCACACAACAGATATGGCCTGCGAAGGCAGGCCGTAAACCGCTTATGCTCTCACCATGCTCTCATCTTCCTGGCAGGACACGGTTATCTGCCCTCGGCGATAAGACACCCTGAGTTGCGCCCGTGACACAACACGCGGCTGCTTTCCACTAGTACTGACCCATGGAAGGGAGAGTTAGCAACAACGTGTAGAGACAACATGTCACATCTTGTGAAATGGGGTCACTTGTATGCAATAATGCTGTTGAATATGCCTCGGCACTTCTAGCATCCCTGCAAACCAAATTCAATGACAATCCCCAGACCTGCCAACTAATGTGCGCAGTGGCCGGCGCCCTGGTGCAAAGGGGTACCATCAATATGGCCTCCTAATTGAAGGTGTGCACCTGGTCTTCTCGTTTCCGGGTCCAAATGATGCCCATATTTTCACAAACCCGCTGCTTCATCATCCAGTACATGGCGACCATAAGCGAAAATATCTCCTGATGCGACATTGCTTCTGGTGTGCCGAGTGTTGTAACAATTTCAACCATCATGCGGGATGGTCCTTGCATATGTAGCTTGATCAACACTTATTGGTTTCCACGCCACTGGATGGCGCCGTGGGTAAAGTTGAGGGACCCCAGGGCCTCCTCTGCAACCTCCTGCGTTTTTTTGAGCGCTTGCACTTTGAATCGTTGGCGTGTTTTCTTGTGGTGTAGGTGGTCTGGGCGGTCTCGGCCGTCCAGGCTGTTGTCCTCTCTGACGTTTTGTATGCTGTCCTCCCCGCGTCATGACGCTGGGGTGTGCTCCCGTGACATGACACGGGCCAATTTGGTTGCTACAATCTAAGCGCAATGGGACAAGACGGACTCCATGGGACCGCATTGTGTCTCATTGGGTGTGGCGGGGGATTAGCTGGAAATTACGGCGAAGACCACCGAACTCTTCAGCTTGGCTCTCTTCTTCTTGGCTTTAGCCGTATCAAAGGCATCAGTGCTGCACTCATCTCAGTCGATAAAGAGGCACCGTTCTACTGAACCTTGGGGCTCAGTATCCGGTAGGGCGGATGCGCGCAAGTACATTGATTGGGACGTTCGCGACAAGGCCTCTTTGTCCCTAGAGGGAGGGCATGTGTGGGACAACAATTGCAGTCCCAACGCCCTCCAAACCGCCAGGGGGGAGGGAGTCGCATAGGGAGTGGGTGAACCCAATAGCGAACTCACCACAGAGTGTGGTGTTGGAAAGACATCTGTTTCCTGGTCCTCTCAGCTCGCGTGCGAAGGTGTGTTGAATAGAGTCATGGCCACGGCTGTTTCCATACCGGAATCACAATCAAATAAAAATTGTGTACACCCCTTGACTGGGGGTGCCGGGCTTGGTGTGTGGGAAATCTCCTTTTTGTCTGGAGAAGGATACCTGAGGAGAGGGTGGTCTTGCCTCCCCTTCTCGCCTAGGGTGTCCGCCCTTTCATTGTGTGTTACCCCTGGTGCAACGGGGACAGGACCACGTAATTACCTGCTCCGCCATGTCAATGGCCAGCACGGAGCTTCCCACACGTCCAAGTTGGGCACGGGACATGTGGGCACGCACCATTGTAGTTGCCGCCAAGTATAGGCCTTGCAGGCGAAGCCATCCAGCACATAAAGAGAGTCCCCGAAAATTGCTGTGTTTTGTGAGACTTTCACAACTGCCGAAATTGCCGCTTTCAACTCCGCCCTGTTGCTGGTTTGCTTTTCGAGTGTGTCCAAGGGGGAGGAGATTTCCCAGTGCCCCTCTTGGCATTTGCCAAAACCCCCCACCCAACCGGCCTTGGGGTAGTATTTGGCTGAGCCATCAAAATGAAAGCAAGGTAAACATGTTGCATGGCAATGACTCGCTGTGCCACTGTCACTTTACGTTCATTCCGTTTTTGGTGTTCAGGATTGTTGTGCAAGGTTGAGGTTGCGTCATATACTCGACAGTTGCACCAATTGATGTGCAGTGCCTTAAAACTACCCTCCTGAATGAAATGCATGAGCGAGTTGAAAAACTTTTGGACACCACCACGATGACCTGCCTTTGGCTCCTAGCTAAGGAAAGTTTTTAGCTTTTGGAGCCACCGGTGGACATGGTGTTCAAATGTGGGTTCGTTGTTCGGTGTAGCCCAGCAGCGCGTTGCCCAGTGTGCTTTACGGGCTGCACAAAGGATGAGCCCTGGTGTGGTGTTGAACGTGTGTACCAGCGAGAAGTGCATCCAGCGCCTTGTTTTACCATTCACCCTCCATTCCCCGAAGCACTCCACCATGAATCTGTGCGTGCGCGCGTAGAATGCACAGTTGTGCAAGGCGTGGAACACAGTCTCCCGCACTCCACACATGGGGCAGGCAGACGTTTTTAGCCATGGTTCCAGGCGATGCGGTTCTTTAGTTTGTGCCACATGCCTACCCTATCCCCCAAGTGGTCCACGCAAGACCAAAGGGACTCGGGTACATCCGCCGCTGTGTGGGAGGGGCTGTGACCTTGCGTACACTTGGTTCTGCCACAAGGCATCCCTATGCCGCAAGCGGCCTAGGTGGGACCGGAGGGAGTCGAGTGTATGTGTGGGAGGAGCACCGAGCTTGCGTACATTTGGTTCTCCCACAGGGCGTTCCTATCCACCAAGCGGTCCACGCAAGACCGGAGGGACGCGGGTGCATCCGCCGCTGTGTGGGAGTTGCTGGATGCTTTGTATACCTAGTTCTCCCACGGGGCGTCCCTATGCCCCAAGCAGCCCAGGCAGGAGCAGAGGGACTCTAGGTGCATCCGCCGCTGTGTGGAAGTGGCTGGCACCTGTGCATACTTGGTTCTCCCAGGGGGCGTCCCTATTCCCCAAAGCGGTGCTGGCAGGACTG
This sequence comes from Eutreptiella sp. 'Long Island Sound 2002', assembly GCA_964036045.1. NCBI lineage: Eukaryota > Euglenozoa > Euglenophyceae > Eutreptiales > Eutreptiaceae > Eutreptiella > Eutreptiella sp. 'Long Island Sound 2002'. The sequence goes on from OZ038379.1 coordinate 158,512,780, forward strand.
GAGGGACTTGGGTGCATCCGCTGATATGTGGGAGTGGCTTGATGCTATGCATACCCCATTCTCCCACGGGGCGTCCCTATTCCCCAAGAAGTCCAGGTAGCACCTGAGGGACTCGGGTGTATCCGCCGCAGCGTGGGAGTGGCTGGATCCTATGCATACCTGCTTCCCGCACGGGGCGTCCCTATCCTCCAAGCGGTCCGGGCAGGACCGGGGAGACTTTGGTGTATGCACCGTTGTGTGGGAGTGGGGGTTCCTGTGCATACCTGGTTTCCCCACGGGGCGTCTCTATCCCCGAAGCGGTTAAGCTAGGACCGAAGAAACTCGGGTCTATCCGCCGCCATGTAGGAGCGGCTGGATCCTGTGCATACCTGGTTCTAAAACGGGGCGTCCCCATCCCCCAAGCCGTGCGGGCAAGACCAGAGAGACCTGGGTGTATTTGCCGCTGTGTGGGAGGGGCTGGATCGTGTGCAGCCCGGTCCTCCCACGGGGCGTCCCAATCCCTCAGGGTGTCGAGGCAAGACCCAAGGGAGTCGTCTGTATCTGCCGCTATGTGGGAGCGGCTCGATCCTGCGTGTATCGGGTTATCCCACGGGGCGTCTCTATCTTCCAAGCGGCCCAGGCAGGACCAGAGGGATTCCGGTGTATCCGCCGCCGTGTAAGAGTGGATGGATTCCATGCATACGTGGTTCTCGCACAGGGCGTCCTTATCCCCCAACCGGTCTAGGCAGGACCGTAGAGATATGGGTGTATCCGCCACTGTGTGCAAGCGACTAGATCGTGTGCAGCCCAGTTTTCCCACGGGGCGTCCCAATCCCTCAGGCGGTCCAAGCACGACCGGAGGGACTGGGGTGTATCCACCGCGGTGTGGAAGTGGCTCAATCCTGTGCATACCTAGTTCTCCAACGGGGCGTCTCTATCCCCCAAGCGGTTCAGGCAGCACCGGAGGGACTCGGGTGTGTCCGCTGCCGTGTAGGAGTGGCTGGATGCTATGCATACCTGGTTCTCCGACGGGGCGTCCGTATCCCCCAAGCGGTCCCGGTAGAACCCCAGGGACTCGGGTGTATCTGGCGATGTGTGGGAGGGGCTGGATGTTGCCGACGTGGCGTTCCTCTAGCTACGCCTATCCCCCTCCCACATCCGGTATCTTTGGGATTGGGGCACCGGAAAGGGCCGAGACCTCATTCACACCCTAGCGGGCGCCCCTACCCGCGCTCCGATATCCGGTCGCGGTAAAGGGCGCACCCGTCGTGCCGGGGGTGTGCTAGACCGGGTTCACCTCGGTTAAAGCCCCTAACTGGTCCATATCACGAGGGTTTCTACCCTAGCCGCCGTGGGCATCCGTGTCCGGGGGGCATCCCATCAACACATTCATTCTGCCCCTTTCCCCCACCCCCACCCCTCACATGGTGCTGGAACGCACAGCATAGAAGGTAAAAAATGGCAGGAAAATGCTGAGCATATTGCTCAGGATATTTGGGGATGCTCAGCATTCATGCTCAGCAAATGGGACTCATATTGCAGGGTTGATCTCGGAAGTCCCAGCCAAAATTTCTTCCGAGCTCCCCCGGCACGGTCGGCTGGGAAGCCCATGGAACATTCCTACCGATATCGGTTGCGTTTTGGGGGGCCGATCTGGCTGCCAAAACTTCCGAGCATCTTTCCGAGGGATTTCAAAAACTTCCAGGCGTTTTTCCATCGGTTTTTTGTACGATGAACTACACCGTTCTTGGTTCCCAAATCCCACACCTCAGCAAAGAAACACACAAAAAGGCAAGCATGACGGTTCACTTAACACCTCTACTGCTACCGGAATCCACTGAGATTAGACACCCTGCCCCATTGTTAGAGGGTGGGGGAGGGTGGCAGAGGGTTGGGAGAGGGTTGGGAGAGAGTGGGAGAGGGTTGGGAGAGGGTGGAAGAGGGTTGGGAGACGGTTGAGAGAGGGTTGGGAGAGGGTGGGAGACGGTTGGGAGAGGGTTGGGAGAGGGTGGGAGAGGGTTGGGAGAGGGTGGGAGAGGGTTGGGAGAGGGTGGGAGAGGGTTGGGAGAGGGTGGGAGAGGGTTGGGAGAGGGTGGGAGAGGATTGGGAGAGGGTGGGAGAGGGTTGGGAGAGGGTGGGAGAGGGTTGGGAGAGGGTGGGAGAGAGTGGGGGAGGGTTGGGAGAGGGTTGGGCCAGAGTGGGAGAGGGTTGGGAGAGGGTGGGAGAGGGTTGGGAGACGGTTGAGAGACGGTTGGAAGAGGGTGGGAGAGGGTTGCGAGAGGGTTGGGAGAGGCTGGGAGAGGGTTGGGAGAGGGTGGGAGAGGGTTGGGAGAGGGTGGGAGAGGGTTGGGAGAGGGCGGGAGAGAGTGGGAGAGGGTTGGGAGGGGGTGGAGGAGGGTTGGGAGACGGTTGAGAGAGGGTTGGAAGAGGGCGGGAGAGGGTTGAGAGAGGGTTGGGAGAGGGTGGGAGAGGGTTGGGAGAGGGTGGGAGAGGGTTGGGAGAAACAAAATCTGAAACAGTGGGCCCCTATAGGGGGGGGCGGATAGTCGAGCTCAGTTTGGACCCTTCTAATTCTGTGATGGTGTGGTAAAGTTCCACAAAACAAAGTTGTGGTGAAAGCTGGTGGTTGGGGCTTTACATAGAGCCCCTAGTTGTGAAAATCTGAAACAGTGGGCCGCTGTAGGGGGGCGGATAGTCGAGCTCACTTTGGAGCCTTCTAATTCTGTGATGGTGTGGTAAAATTCCACAAAACAAAGTTGTGGTGAAAGCTGGTGGTTGGGGCTTTACATAGAGCCCCTAGTTGTGAAAACCTGAAACAGTGGGCCCCTATAGGGGGGCGGATAGTCGAGCTCACTTTGGAGCCTTCTAATTCTGTGATGGTGTGGTAAAATTCCACAAAACAAAGTTGTGGTGAAAGCTGGTGATTGGGGCTTTACATAGAGCCCCTAGTTGTGAAAACCTGAAACAGTGGGCCCCTATAGGGGGGCGGATAGTCGAGCTCACTTTGGAGCCTTCTAATTCTGTGATGGTGTGGTAAAATTCCACAAAACAGGGTTGTGGTGAAAGCTGGAGGTTGCGGCTTTACATAGAGCCCCTAGCCGTGAAAATCTGAAACAGTGGGCCCCTGTAGGGGGGCGGATAGTCGAGCTCACTTTGGAGCCTTCTAATTATGTGATGGTGTGGTAAAATTCCACAAAACAAAGTTGTGGTGAAAGCTGCTGATTGGGGCTTTACATAGAGCCCCTAGTTGTGAAAATCTGAAACAGTGGGCCCCTATAGGGGGGCGGATAGTCGAGCTCACTTTGGAGCCTTCTAATTCTGTGATGGTGTGGTAAAATTCCACAAAACAAAGTTGTGGTGAAAGCTGGTGGTTGGGGCTTTACATAGAGCCCCTAGTTGTGAAAATCTGAAACAGTGGGCCCCTGTAGGGGGGCAAATAGTCGAGCTCACTTTGGAGCCTTCTAATTCTGTGATGGTGTGGTAAAATTCCACAAAACAAAGTTGTGGTGAAAGCTGGTGGTTGGGGCTTTACATAGAGCCCCTAGTTGTAAAAATCTGAAACAGTGGGCCCCTGTAGGGGGGCGGATAGTCGAGCTCACTTTGGAGCCTTCTAAATCTGTGAGGGTGTGGTAAAATTCCACAAAACAAAGTTGTGGTGAAAGCTGCTGATTGGGGCTTTACATAGAGCCCCTAGTTGTGAAAACCTGAACCAGTGGGCCCCTGTAGGGGGGCGGATAGTCGAGCTCACTTTGGAGCCTTCTAATTCTGTGATGGTGTGGTAAAATTCCACAAAACAAAGTTGTGGTGAAAGCTGGAGGTTGGGGCTTTACATAGAGCCCCTAGTTGTGAAAATCTGAAACAGTGGGCCCCTGTAGGGGGGCGGATAGTCGAGCTCACTTTGGAGCCTTCTAATTATGTGATGGTGTGGTAAAATTCCACAAAACAAAGTTGTGGTGAAAGCTGGTGGGTGGGGCTTTACATAGAGCCCCTAGTTGTGAAAATCTGAAACAGTGGGCCCCTATAGGGGGGCGGATAGTCGAGCTCACTTTGGAGCCTTCTAAATATGTGATGGTGTGGTAAAATTCCAGAAAAACAAAGTTGCGGTGAAAGCTGGTGGTTGGGGCTTTACATAGAGCCCCTAGTTGTAAAAATCTGAAACACTGGGCCCCTGTAGGGGGGCGGATAGTCGAGCTCACTTTGGAGCCTTCTAATTCTGTGATGGTGTGGTAAAATTCCACAAAACAAAGTTGTGTTGAAAGCTGGAGGTTGGGGCTTTACATAGAGCCCCTAGTTGTGAAAATCTGAAACAGTGGGCCCCTGTAGGGGGGCGGATAGTCGAGCTCACTTTGGAGCCTTCTAATTCTGTGATGGTGTGGTAAAGTTCCACAAAACAAGGTTGTGGTGAAAGCTGGTGGTTGGGGCTTTACATAGAGCCCCTAGTTGTAAAAATCTGAAACAGTGGGCCCCTATAGGGGGGCGGATAGTCGAGCTCACTTTGGAGCCTTCTAAATCTGTGATGGTGTGGTAAAATTCCACAAAACAAAGTTGTGGTGAAAGCTGGTGGTTGGGGCTTTACATAGAGCCCCTAGTTGTGAAAATCTGAAACAGTGGGCCCCTGTGGGGGGGGCGGATAGTCGAGCTCACTTTGGAGCCTTCTAATTCTGTGATGGTGTGGTAAAATTCCACAAAACAAAGTTGTGGTGAAAGCTGGTGGTTGGGGCTTTACATAGAGCCCCTAGTTGTGAAAATCTGAAACAGTGGGCCCCTGTAGGGGGGCGGATAGTCGAGCTCACTTTGGAGCCTTCTAAATCTGTGAGGGTGTGGTAAAATTCCACAAAACAAAGTTGTGGTGAAACCTGGTGGTTGGGGCTTTACATAGAGCCCCTAGTTGTAAAAATCTGAACCAGTGGGCCCCTGTAGGGGGGCGGATAGTCGAGCTCACTTTGGAGCCTTCTAATTCTGTGATGGTGTGGTAAAATTCCACAAAACAAAATTGTGGTGAAAGCTGGTGGTTGGGGCTTTACATAGAGCCCCTAGTTGTGAAAATCTGAAACAGTGGGCCCCTATAGGGGGGCGGATAGTCGAGCTCACTTTGGAGCCTTCTAAATCTGTGATGGTGTGGTAAAATTCCACAAAACAAAGTTGCGGTGAAACCTGGTGGTTGGGGCTTTACATAGAGCCCCTAAATGTAAAAATCTGAAACAGTGGGCCCCTGTAGGGGGGCGGATAGTCGAGCTCACTTTGGAGCCTTCTAATTCTGTGATGGTGTGGTAAAATTCCACAAAACAAAGTTGCGGTGAAAGCTGGTGGTTGGGGCTTTACATAGAGCCCCTAGTTGTGAAAATCTGAAACAGTGGGCCCCTATAGGGGGGCGGATAGTCGAGCTCACTTTGGAGCCTTCTAATTCTGTGATGGTGTGGTACAATTCCACAAAACATAGTTGCGGTGAAAGCTGGTGGTTGGGGCTTTACATAGAGCCCCTAGTTGTGAAAATCTGAAACAGTGGGCCCCTGTAGGGGGGCGGATAGTCGAGCTCACTTTGGAGCCTTCTAATTCTGTGATGGCGTGGTAAAATTCCACAAAACAAAGTTGCGGTGAAAGCTGGTGGTTGGGGCTTTACATAGAGCCCCTAGTTGTAAAAATCTGAAACAGTGGGCCCCTGTAGGGGGGCGGATAGTCGAGCTCACTTTGGAGCCTTCTAATTCTGTGATGGTGTGGTAAAATTCCACAAAACAAAGTTGTGGTGAAAGCTGGAGGTTGGGGCTTTACATAGAGCCCCTAGTTGTGAAAATCTGAAACAGTGGGCCCCTGTAGGGGGGCGGATAGTTGAGCTCACTTTGGAGCCTTCTAATTCTGTGATGGTGTGGTAAAATTCCACAAAACAAAGTTGCGGTGAAAGCTGGTGGTTGGGGCTTTACATAGAGCCCCTAGTTGTAAAAATCTGAAACAGTGGGCCCCTGTAGGGGGGCGGATAGTCGAGCTCACTTTGGAGCCTTCTAATTCTGTGATGGTGTGGTAAAATTCCACAAAACAAAGTTGTGGTGAAAGCTGGAGGTTGGGGCTTTACATAGAGCCCCTAGTTGTGAAAATCTGAAACAGTGGGCCCCTGTAGGGGGGCGGATAGTTGAGCTCACTTTGGAGCCTTCTAATTCTGTGATGGTGTGGTAAAATTCCACAAAACAAAGTTGTGGTGAAAGCTGGTGGTTGGGGCTTTACATAGAGCCCCTAGTTGTGAAAATCTGAAACAGTGGGCCCCTGTAGGGGGGCGGATAGTCGAGCTCACTTTGGAGCCTTCTAATTCTGTGATGGTGTGGTAAAATTCCACAAAACAAAGTTGTGGTGAAAGCTGGAGGTTGGGGCTTTACATAGAGCCCCTAGTTGTGAAAATCTGAAACAGTGGGCCCCTGTAGGGGGGCGGATAGTCGAGCTCACTTTGGAGCCTTCTAATTCTGTGATGGTGTGGTAAAATTCCACAAAACAAAGTTGCGGTGAAAGCTGGTGGTTGGGGCTTTACATAGAGCCCCTAGTTGTAAAAATCTGAAACAGTGGGCCCCTGTAGGGGGGCGGATAGTCGAGCTCACTTTGGAGCCTTCTAATTCTGTGATGGTGTGGTAAAATTCCACAAAACAAAGTTGTGGTGAAAGCTGGTGGTTGGGGCTTTACATAGAGCCCCTAGTTGTAAAAATCTGAAACAGTGGGCCCCTGTAGGGGGGCGGATAGTCGAGCTCACTTTGGAGCCTTCTAATTCTGTGATGGTGTGGTAAAATTCCACAAAACAAAGTTGCGGTGAAAGCTGGTGGTTGGGGCTTTACATAGAGCCCCTAGTTGTGAAAATCTGAAACAGTGGGCCCCTATAGGGGGGCGGATAGTCGAGCTCACTTTGGAGCCTTCTAATTCTGTGATGGTGTGGTACAATTCCACAAAACATAGTTGCGGTGAAAGCTGGTGGTTGGGGCTTTACATAGAGCCCCTAGTTGTGAAAATCTGAAACAGTGGGCCCCTGTAGGGGGGCGGATAGTCGAGCTCACTTTGGAGCCTTCTAATTCTGTGATGGTGTGGTAAAATTCCACAAAACAAAGTTGCGGTGAAAGCTGGTGGTTGGGGCTTTACATAGAGCCCCTAGTTGTAAAAATCTGAAACAGTGGGCCCCTGTAGGGGGGCGGATAGTCGAGCTCACTTTGGAGCCTTCTAATTCTGTGATGGTGTGGTAAAATTCCACAAAACAAAGTTGTGGTGAAAGCTGGAGGTTGGGGCTTTACATAGAGCCCCTAGTTGTGAAAATCTGAAACAGTGGGCCCCTGTAGGGGGGCGGATAGTCGAGCTCACTTTGGAGCCTTCTAATTCTGTGATGGTGTGGTAAAATTCCACAAAACAAAGTTGCGGTGAAAGCTGGTGGTTGGGGCTTTACATAGAGCCCCTAGTTGTAAAAATCTGAAACAGTGGGCCCCTGTAGGGGGGCGGATAGTCGAGCTCACTTTGGAGCCTTCTAATTCTGTGATGGTGTGGTAAAATTCCACAAAACAAAGTTGTGGTGAAAGCTGGTGGTTGGGGCTTTACATAGAGCCCCTAGTTGTAAAAATCTGAAACAGTGGGCCCCTGTAGGGGGGCGGATAGTCGAGCTCACTTTGGAGCCTTCTAATTCTGTGATGGTGTGGTAAAATTCCACAAAACAAAGTTGTGGTAAAAGCTGGTGGTTGGGGCTTTACATAGAGCCCCTAGTTGTAAAAATCTGAAACAGTGGGCCCCTGTAGGGGGGCGGATAGTCGAGCTCACTTTGGAGCCTTCTAATTCTGTGATGGTGTGGTAAAATTCCACAAAACAAAGTTGTGGTAAAAGCTGGTGGTTGGGGCTTTACATAGAGCCCCTAGTTGTAAAAATCTGAAACAGTGGGCCCCTGTAGGGGGGCGGATACTCGAGCTCACTTTGGAGCCTTCTAATTCTGTGATGGTGTGGTAAAATTCCACAAAACAAAGTTGTGGTGAAAGCTGGAGGTTGGGGCTTTACATAGAGCCCCTAGTTGTAAAAATCTGAAACAGTGGGCCCCTGTAGGGGGGCGGATAGTCGAGCTCACTTTGGAGCCTTCTAATTCTGTGATGGTGTGGTAAAATTCCACAAAACAAAGTTGTGGTGAAAGCTGGTGGTTGGGGCTTTACATAGAGCCCCTAGTTGTGAAAATCTGAAACAGTGGGCCCCTGTAGGGGGGCGGATAGTCGAGCTCACTTTGGAGCCTTCTAATTCTGTGATGGTGTGGTAAAATTCCACAAAACAAAGTTGTGGTAAAAGCTGGTGGTTGGGGCTTTACATAGAGCCCCTAGTTGTAAAAATCTGAAACAGTGGGCCCCTGTAGGGGGGCGGATAGTCGAGCTCACTTTGGAGCCTTCTAATTCTGTGATGGTGTGGTAAAATTCCACAAAACAAATGTGTGGTGAAAGCTGGTGGTTGGGGCTTTACATAGAGCCCCTAGTTGTAAAAATTTGAAACAGTGGGCCCCTGTAGGGGGGCGGATAGTTGAGCTCACTTTGGAGCCTTCTAAATCTGTGAGGGTGTGGTAAAATTCCACAAAACAAAGTTGTGGTGAAAGCTGCTGATTGGGGCTTTACATAGAGCCCCTAGTTGTGAAAATCTGAAACAGTGGGCCCGTGTAGGGGGGGGGCGGATAGTCGAGCTCACTTTAGACCCTTCTAAATCTGTGATGGTGTGGTAAAATTCCACAAAACAAGGTTGTGGTGAAAGCTGGTGGTTGGGGCTTTACATAGAGCCCCTAGTTGTGAAAATCTGAAACAGTGGGCCCCCGTAGGGGGGCGGATAGTCGAGCTTACTTTGGAGCCTTCTAAATCTGTGATGGTGTGGTAAAATTCCACAAAACAAGGTTGTGGTGAAAGCTGGTGGTTGGGGCTTTACATAGAGCCCCTAGTTGTAAAAATAATTCACGGAGGGGGGTAAATAATTCACGGAGGGGTAAAATAATTCACGGAGGGGGGTAAATAATTCACGGAGGGGTCAAATAATTCACGGAGGGGGGTAAACAATTCACAGGGAGACAAGGAGACCTGAATTCTGTCATTTAGGAAAGCTCTACTGTCTCAGCACAGTAGGTTGTCTCACTCCCCTCATCCTGGAGCAAGTGGAGGGAAAGGACAAACCAAACCCTGTTCAGGACACTACAATCTGAGAAAGACAGGTGACTTCTTCGAGTGTCTAACCAAAATCATCACGGCAATGTTGTTTGCAACTGCAACAGATGGATGCAAGAAACACAGCCTAGAAGCCTAACAGCTGGTGGCCATACAGTGTTGTGTTAGGCTACGCTGCCCAGCTGCCTCCATGAATGTGATGTCTCTGGCGGTGAGCATAATTTGACGTCTCGTGCCCCTCTCCGCCTTTGCTGTGCTGAACTACATCGCCAACCACACACCCACGGCAGGAAAAGAGGAAAATTTTGAAATTTCGGAAGCTTGGGTCTCAGAATCAGGAGTTTCGCTGCAGACCTTATTCAAGCTGTACGAGCTTTCTGCTGGAGTTTGGGGTGGTGCGCACGATTGAAAGGTGCGCACGTTCGACCCCTTGGCCATTTTTGTGCGTAGTACTCACAACCACAACACAAAAAGACAGAATCAAAATCAGGTAAACAATTCACCTGTGCAGAACACGTGGAGTGCATGGGCCGGGGAAAGGGGGGAAACTCAAGCCCGGGGTCAATTCAGGGGGTCTCGGTTTCAGTGCAGTGAGTGTAGTGCAGTGTGGTGCGGTACAGTGCAGGGGCTATTCCTAACTAAAGCACCAGGGCAAATCACAGAAAATTGTATTGTCTGCAACATCCCTAACCTGTTAAAGTCCTTAAAAATGTGTGGAAGCCGAAGCCAGGAGGGGTTGGTCCATGTGGACCGCCCAGGCGGGGAGGGTGGAGAGGAACTTACAGGTTTTTATTTTTACATCCCACCCTGCTCTCTCTGACCCCTTGGGTGCCCGGGCGTCCTCTCCTCCCCCCCCCCTGTAGGGGAGTGAAGGCAAGCCTGCCTGCCCAGGCACCCCGCCATCAGACAGCACCGTTTAACAGGCAAGAAAGTGTTCTCCAAAAATGAAAAAAAATTTCCGAAAGCGGTGCTGTCAGTGGCCCCCTTGTGTTTAACTGACTTTTGTTTGTGCTGGTTGTTTAACAGAGGGTCGGGGAAGGGGTCGAGAGCAGAGGGGAGGGGTTTAAGGGGTATAGCTGCCCAGCCGATGAGTCCCCCCTTGCAGGGGGACCCAGAGCAAACATACAGACACCCACGCATGCCCACACATACACACATACACACGCATTAAAAACAACAATTCACGGAGGTGTCAAATAATTCACGGAGGGGAGACGCCCACGCGTAGCCCTTGCGGCCGCTGTCGGGGTGTCCCAGTGCCGTGGGTGGCTAGGGGGGGGGGTCGGTCCTAACCCCTTCCTATCTCTTAGCAGCAGCAGGCAAGTAAGCAGGCAGTACCGGGGGTCATAACCCCGGGGTAACAGTAGCCGGGACTCAACGTGAGTCCTCTTAACCATCAACAACCCCAAATTCCGCCGGGGCTTAACTCCCGAACGAAACGGTATTTGGGGCCCCCGTGGGCCTTATAAGCCCACGGAGTGTGCTGAGGCGTGGCTACCAGCACTTAAAGTCTGGCCTGCCATACCCATTGCTGGGCTCGCCTCAGCACGGCCGGTCGGGTCCGGCTCTGGGGGGTGCGCACGAAACGAGCCCCGGGAGAAGGGCCTTTTACCCGGTTAAGCATTAATTACAGCAGTAAGCACTATTTATTACGTTAGATGTTTACTAAGCGCATGTTTTTACCCCGCAGACATGCCCCTTCCAGTGGTGCGCTCACCTTTGGGGCTGCCGTTGGGGGGTCCGGGGCTTTTACCCGGACCTCCGGCCCTCCCTGGCTGTTGGCCGGAGGCGTACATTATACAATACTGTGGTTCTTTCAGTAACGTACGTACATTACTTGATACATACACATCTGGGGCCTGAGGGGGATGGCGCCCCCCCTTGGTTCCAAACAAATTCGTCTCCGGGGGGCCTCCCCTTGACTCACTATCGTCTCGGGACCGTTCCGAGGTCGCCCTGCATGGCAGAGGCAGGGACGGGGGGGCCACCCCTTATTTCAGAACTGTATCGGTGCATCAATGTCTTTCCACCCTGCCTGGGCGGAAGACCAGGGACCGGGGGGCCACCCCTTATTTCAAAACTGCATCGGCATATCAAGGTCGTTCCACCCTGCATGGGCGGAGGACCCGGGACCGGGGGGCCGCCCCTTATTTCATTCCCGCTCTGGCAGATCAAAATTCCTCCGCCCCCTGTAGGCAGAGGTCCAGGGATAGGGGGGCCGCCCCTTATTTCAGTACAGCCGTTCAGGTACGGGTCAATGAAGCAAGGTGCAGAATTGGGCAAGAGAAAAGGGGGGGGGGCAGGTCTGATATGGGGGGCACAGCGCATGTCTGATATTTTGGGGGGGGGGGGGGCAAAGGCCTATCATGGGGGGCTTGGGGGGTTGGGGGTTGGGGGTGATGGTCCATAAAAGTCTGAAGTCTGAAGTCTGATAGCCTATTGGGTTACTATACCCATAGCTGACACACACGCAAAAAGAAAACCACAAAAGCAGGCACAAAGCTTCACAAGACACAAAGGGCAAACAGTCATAAGCTTGAGTACAGTGTTCTCCATGCAAGTTTGTAGGCAAAGCAGGCACCAAGGATCATACTGCAATTGCACATGTCACAACCAGAAGTGCAAATTCACAAAGGAGCTCAAAGGGGAAGCAGTCATAAGCTTGAGCACAGTGTTCTCCATGCAATTTTGTAGGCAAAGCAAACAAAGGGTAGACAAACATTAGCTTCAACGTACTGTTCTCCATGGCATCTTGCAGGCAAGGTAGGCACCAAGCATGCAACCAAAGTTCCACTACGTTCAAGCTAAAAAATTTCTTCCGAGCACCCCCGGCACGGTCGGCTGGGAAGCCCATGGAACATTCCTACCGATATCGGTTGCGTTTTGGGGGGCCGATCTGGCTGCCAAAACTTCCGAGCATCTTTCCAAGGGTTTTCGAAAACTTCCAAGCGACGGACAGAAGCATATCGCATGCACGTCGGTACAGATTTCCTAAAATTGCCACCGGTAACCGGACAATATTGGTCTCTCTTTCAATGTTCTGTGCTGGGCACCGGTGGTACATGTGTAGCCCTACCGTACCATACCCTTGGGCCTAGGTGGGTGTTTGGTCCTATTACGGAGGAAAATTGTTGGAGGATTGTGCCGGTGTGGGTGAATGCGACCCGCTGCCGCGGGTCCCTCTAGCCGTGCCCATGGCAGACAGTGGGGTAGTGGCCCCGTTACCAGAGGTTCTTAGACGGGTTTCTATGCATCGGTTGTCGGGTCCCTGCGGAGGCAAATGAAGAGGTGTGGGTGGGCTTATATTATTGGTATTGAGTGTCTTTGCAGTGTGTTACCCCAAGGAGAATCCCTTAGCCAGTGGTGGCCGGGCTGGCAAGTGTCCCCAAGGCGGGTCCGGGGCTGTTACCCGCTCCTCCGACCTTCCCGAGGCAGTCGACCGGAGGTATACATTGTACAATACTGAGGTTCATTGTCGATACCACTGGCGTTACTTGATACATACACGTCCCATAGGGCAACATATGGTCACCAGTGGGGGGACTGCGCCCGCCACTGCCAAAGACACGTGGCCTATGGGGCTTCCCCTTATTTCACGAGAACACCCAACCACCCTTTCGGTGGCAGGAGTGGGGGGATGGGCCCGCCCACCGCCACACAGACCTTGACATTAGCACGTGGCTTGGGGGACCTCCCCTGACTTCACGAAGTCCCCTGACATCCCTTTCCTTGGCAGGAGTGGCGTGATGGCGCGCCCCATTGCCACGCAAGCGCGACCGGGGGACCGCCCCTAGTTCCACGTCGCCACCATAGCACTGCTGAGCCTGGGGGCCTCCCCTTGATTCACAGGCTGACACTCACTGTCCCCACTGCAGAAAACGGGGTAGGACTCCCATTGGTGCCCTCTCCTCGCCCCCCCGTCAGGGGGGGGCGCGAGGGCCGCCACGCCGCCGCACGCGGTCCCCCGCCCAAGATGCACCTGTGCAGAAGCAAAGGGATTGTAGGGGGGTGGGTGAGTGACACAATGCAAGCCCTGGGGCGGGGTGGGCCACGGGGAGGCCTAGAGAACGCACACAAACCGCCGGCCCCTGGTGGAGCCCGCCCTGTACCATCGTGGCTCCCCCACTGAGGCTGGCCAGGGGTGGGGCACGCGATCTCGCGACCAAGCCGCTGCGGCTAGACTGGGTCGCCTCCGACACTTTATGTTAGCCTAGGGGACCCCCCCCTTGGTTTCACCCCCACACCACGGTGAGGTCACGCGCCCCTGGGAGGCCGTGGGGGTTGAAGCTGGTTCACACAATGGAGATGCGGAGCCGGTTCACACAATGGACATCCGAAGCCACTTGATATAATAGAGATCCAAATCCGGTTCACACAATGGAGATGCGAATTTGCTCTGCACTATTTATATGATGGGGGGGGGATTTTTCTTCCTGCTCTATCCCCCCTTGGATGGGGGTTACCGAAAAATGGCATGTGCACACAAATGAGCTCCTAAATTGGTTCACATGATGCTCACCAAACCCGCTCAGCCAAGCCGGTTCACACAATGGTGATCGGAAGCCGATTCGCACAATGGGGATCCAAAGCCGGTTCACAAAATGGAGATTCAAAGCTCGTGCACACAATGGATATCCTAAGCCGATTAACACAATGGATACCCTCAGCCGGTTCACACAATGGTGATTCGAAGTCCGTTCACACAATGGTGGTCCAACTCGGTTCACACAATGGAGATCCAAACCCGGTTCACGCAAGGGTGATGCAAAGCCGGTTCACAGATTGGTGATTTGAGCCCGCTTCGCACAATGGAGGTGAGAAGCGGGTTCAAACAACGGAGCAACTAAATTGGTGCACACGATGCTCACCATAACGTGTTCACTCAATGGTGAGGCGAAGCTATTTCACACAATGAATATCCAAAGACGGTTCACACAATAGCTTTCCAAACCCGGTTCACACAATGGTCATCCAAACCTTGTTCACACAATGGAGATCAAAGCCGGTGTACGGCATGGAGACCCAAAGCCGGTGCACACAATGAAGATCGGAAGCCGGTTCACACAATGAAGATCCGAAGCGGGTTCCAATGGGGATCTGACGACGGTTCAAACAATTGAAACCCGGAGCTCGTTCACGCCATGGAGATATGAAGCAAATCCACACCTTGGTGACCCAAATCCGGTTCACACAATGGAGATGCTAAATTGCTTTGCACTATTTACACATGGGGGGGGCATTTTTTTTCATGCCCTCTCCCCCCTTGGGTGGGGGTTACAAAAAAAATGGTGACATGGCAAGTTTTTGCGCCCCCCCCCCCCGGGAGGGAAGCCTATTCGTGTTACACCTGCTCCTCATAAATACCATGTACGAACAACAACGGAAAGCATAAATAGACAGCATTAGAGATTGGGGGGAAAAAAGCAGGTTGTATCCATCTTGCCAAGCGAAAAACCCGGAGCACCCAAATATCATGGAACCATGCATTCGTACGCCAGGGGCATGTCATTTGGATAGGATTCCCGCAAAACTCGCGACGGCAGCCGGCTCACACAATGGAGATGCTGCGCCGCCCAACATGATGCCGATCCAAGCCCGGCTCACACAATAGAGACCTGAAGCCGCTTCAAACAATGGAGATCGGAAGCTAAATCACAAAATTGAGTTTCATAGCTTGGAGATCTAAAGCACTTCTCACAATGGGGAGCCAATTCTCCCATGAACCAGCTTATTATTGTGTAGTATGAAGTAAGCTATACACAGGTTGTAGGCCAATTTTGGTCCCCAAACGTTTCCCATGCTTGGTATGAATTTTGTAACGCTACGTATTCCACCCGGCGCAAAGTTCAGCCACCACAAAGCAAGGGTGCTGACCATGGGGCCGGAAGAGTTTTGGTTCACGGTAAAATGGGTCAAAAGCACCCTTCGATTTTGTTAAGAAGACTAGCATTAGCATGGGTAGTGTACCAGCTGTTGCACAAAGGGGAGGGGGACTTCAGGGCAAGAAAGTTTTGCCATGGGATATTTCGTAGTGGGTTTATTTCGCATGCACTCTTGAATTCGCTGTGGGAAATTTCAGAGCCACATGTTGTGAGCAGACCTTTGGTCGGTGATGGTTGCTGTTATTATTTGATGATGCTTTGGGTCCTAGTGCGTTGTTGTTGCTTCCTGATGAGTTGCCGTTTTCCGATGGTTGTTACCTCATGATTGTTGTCGTTAATGGTTGGTGGTTGGGGGTGTTTTGACATGCATTGTTGCTACCGTTCAAGCGCTACAAGGCACAATACCGAGGGGGGGGGGGCGACCCCTCGGTCCTGGACGCCAACTACCCCCCTAACTAACTGTTGGCCGAAGGCCCCTAGGGGGGGGGGGGGGGGGGGGTTGGAGGCGGGGGTTCTGGGAGGGGCGCCGGGGAGGGCAGTTCCCGGGGTTCCCGGGGGGGGGGGGGGGTCGGGAACCTCCGAACAGCTGGGTATGCGGCCCAGGTGTGATCCGATAGTTTGCACCGCCCCTTCCCACAATAGAGGGTAGGGTATCATCGGCTTGGGTATTCCCAGCCATACTGGGAACCTCAAGGGGGTGGGCTCTTGAGGCGGCCATGGGATTAGAGTTACACCATGCCACAAGACAGACATACATACATACAAAGATATATATATATATATATATATATATATATATATATATATATATATATATATATATATATATATATATATGTATATATATGTATATATATATATATATATATATATATATATATATATATATATATATATATATATATATATATATATATATCCGCCAATCTATACCCCTCTCCCAACTCTAGGTGGCTCCACCACACGGCTCTAAGGTACGTGCGAAAGGCACAAAGTGGTGCATACATGTGGTGGAAGGGGCTAAACTCGGTCAAAACGGGCTCAAAACGGGCTAAAAACACTTGTTTGAGCATCCCAAATGGTCCGGGATCACTTTAAGAAAAACACGTTTTTGACCCATTTTTGACCCATTTTTAGTCCCAAAATGGCCCATTTTCAAGGCATTTTGGGAGTTTCGAGGAGCCAAAACCCGTCGCCACGGGCTCCAAATGGGCCAAAAACACTTGTTTGAGCATCCCAAATGGTCCAGGATCATTTTTGGAAAAACGCGTTTTTGACCCATTTTTGACCCATTGTTGGTCCCAAAACGGCCCATTTTCAAGGCATTTTGGGATTTTCCATGGCCCAAAACGCGCCACCACGGGCTCAAAATGGCCCAAAAACACTTGTTTGAGCATCCCTAGTGGTCTAGGAACAACTTTGGAAAAAATCAATTTTTTCGCCCCGGGGACCCTGGTGGACCCACCGTTGGCCCCCACTGTGCGTGGGCTAGCCGGCCCTCCGGCTGCACCAAGTGACCACTCGTATGGGGGTCTACGTGTCTCGTTCAGCGACTCTGAGGCTTGGAAACCATAAAAAGTGGGGGGTTGCGGGTGGACTAGGTGCCCTCAGAATTCGTTTTTGAGCCACGTAGCCCAAGATACGGCCCGTTCTTGGTTTCGGGGTGCTGGTGCACATTGCGCAGTTTTTGGGGCTTTTTGGCGCCTTTTTGGGCCGTTTCTCGGACATATCGCGGAGTTAGAGGGCACCAAAGGTCCCTTGGTCGCGAGAAAGTCAAGCCGCACGTGGAGTGTAGCAGCCGTTTGCCTTCGTTCGGCTGTTTTGCACCCTTACTAGGGCTATTTTGGGCAAAAAATGGCTGTTTTTGGCCCAAAACTGCGCAGATTTCGGAGGGCACCTCCCAACTTGGCGCCACCGCCCCGGGCCGCCACCGGTGAGTTTTTGGCTCAAAACTTGGATTTGGCAAGGCCACCACCTAGGCTCTAGGATGGCTAAAGTAGAGTCAAGCCCGAGGCGATGGGAAGGTGTAGTGGCCAAAACGGAAAGGTGACGTGTTGTTGTTGTTGCTTGTTGCTTGTTAGCTAAATTTAAGGGGAGAGGGGTGTAGTAATATATATATTTACATATAGGGGTTGGAATGCAACTGCAAACGTGTGGTCATAGCAACTCGGGGAGGTGTCCTCGGACCACACCGCCATGATGGTACATCACCCCTCCCCGCTTACACCACACTTGCAGCAGCCTTCTCCCCAAACGTTTCGAGGAATGAAAAAGAAGGGCCTAAGACCAACATTGACTCCTTGGAACACTTTCTACGGATCAACCTAAGGAGGGAGGGGCCTAAGACCAAGAGTGGCTCCTTGGAACACTTTCTACGTATCGACCTAATAAGGGCACAGGAAAAAGCCCTTACTTAAATAACTCACCTTCACTTGATGAGCTATCAGAATCATATGCTGCGGCGGCCGGCCTCTTCTTTGGCTGCCAACTAAACACCTGGTTCCTCCTCCCTACACTTTGCAACGTGAACCCTGCCGTCTCGGGGATCCCCACCGCCTCAGACCGGGGGGGGGGGGGATCAGAAGTGGCCCACCTGAGGGCTAGGTGGCTATGTCACCCCTGCCGTCTCGGGGATCCCCACCGCCACAGAGCGGGGGGGGGGGGGGGGGAATCAGAACTGGCCCACTTGTGGGCAAAGTGGCTACGTCACCCTGCCCTCTCGGGGATCCCCACCGCCTCAGAGCGGGAGGCAAAATCAGAAGTGGCCCACTTGTGGGCAAAGTGGCTATGTCACCCCTGCCGTCTCGGGGATCCCCACGGCCTCAGAGCGGGGGGCAAAATCAGAAGTCGCCCACTTGTGGGCAAAGTGGCTATGTCACCCCTGCCGTCTCGGGGATCCACAACCCCCCTTGGGGCAAAATCAGAAAAAGGCCCACTTGTGGGCAAGGTGGCTACATAATCCTTGCCGCCTAGGGGATCCCCACCGCCTCAGAGCTGGGGGGCAGAATCAGAAAAAGGCCCACTTGTGGGCAAGGTGGCTACATAACCCTTGCCGCCTAGGGCATCCCCACCGCGTGAGAGCGGGGGGCAGAATCAGAAAAAGGCCCACAAGTGGGCAAGGTGGCTACATACCCCTATTGGGCGCCTTTGGCGCCAGGGCGCCTTCGGCGCCCGTTGGCTCCTTGGGCTCATACCTTTGACAACTAACTGTCGGCCGGAGGCCCCTTGGGGGGGGGGGGGGGTAATTGGCGTCCTAGGACCCGCGGAGTCGCCCCCCCCCCCCCCGGGCACAATACTTTACACTTAGACCATTGAACAAAGGCTGCAATAAACAGTTGAAGAACTCTTTTAGATGGCTGAAATTGACAATTGCAAAGTGGCTGGGGTGCACAACAACACTTGAAAAATTGTTCCATCACAGCATTCCTGCTATGCATTGACAAAGGGCACAAAAATACACCATGTGCGTGCCTCTTTGTTCTGCCGCCTCTTGCGCACATCCATAAAAGAAATGTCCACAAGCCTCTTGGATGGCCTCTTTGGAGGTACCAAATCGTGGGCGCGGCGCTTCTTCAATTCATCCAGCATTCTGGGTGCATGGCCTTCCAATTGTTTGCATGGCTTCAAAGACTCTCACGTGATCAGGGCCAGTTCAACCATAGAAGCAAACCTGCCCAAGCCACAGGTGTGGCGCAACGCTAGTGCTCAAGGGTTCCGAAAAAGACCACAACATCGGAACCTGCTACTGGGCCAAATTAGTGATTTATTTTTGCAACAGGCTAGCGAGCATTGTGACTGTCATTGTCACTTCTACTATCACTGTTACTATCACCCACCTTGTCCGCAAATGCAGAACGGGCGTAGTCAGTATCGGGTGACCTCGAAATCACATGGTACCTCCTCTTAAAATTTGGGGCCCACTTTTTGTCAAACCTCGCGGTACACTTTAATGCAAGGTGCGGTCGATTTTTGGCCACCAAAGCAATGGCCAAAATGGCAATAAACTTGCGATCTATCCATGCACCTTCAACGTGTACGTCATCCAAATAGGTCTTCAAAGCCGTGGCTTTGTCGTGGGTCAATTTTTCTAGGCCGCCCTATTGGATTGGTAAAGCCTTAACTGGGCAATTACTTGCTCCAGTTTGGCAAAGGGCTGATAGGTGGTATTGTAAGCTTTGCTGTACTCCTGTGTGTTGATTGCAAGGCCGCACCAATTGCGAACACCAGGTGGAGGAACCACGAATTGGTATGGCAACTTGCACGGTCCATGGCGCAACGCGTCGCATTTGCACTTCTTTTGGCGTGCGCAAAACGACATGCACATCAGAGGGAGTGGCAATGATATCTGTCGATTGCAATGCGAGTGTAATGGCTACACAATCACAGGGAAAATTACGACGGATGTGTGGAACGGTACACCGATCAAGTGTGCCCTTGGCGGCTGTGATATGCAAACTTTTGACCTTAGATGTAGCAGTCCAATGCGGCATGCTTGGGCGTCCACGGGTGAAGGGGCAAGTTTTTCCAAACCATCACGCAGCAGTACAACATCCGCGAGGTCCGCAACATTGGAAATCTCAGTGCAGAGTGCCCCACCACTTGAAGCCAAGGAGTACCCACGCACATCAGCGTAAAACCAAAGGTTGCTCGCGCTCCCAAGGCCAAAAAAAAAAAATCTTTATACTCCAGCAAACAGCAAATGCGGCCGGTCCGTGGGATGGGGCGCTTGCAAGGTGGAGCAAAGTTTCCTTGAGCTTATCCCAAAGAATCAATTCCATGTCTTCAAAAGAGGCGAAATCCAAAATCTTGAGGTCTTGGAATGCCGTACTAGTAGAGCTGGCACACAACCCTGGGCCTCGTGCGATCCAAGTAGTGTGTGCTCGAATGGCGACACAGATGGCCACTTGGACTGTGTAATACACAACTAGAATAATGTTTAGGACAAGGCCGTTGTCAAGAGTTTTGCAGCAATGTTGTATGAAATATTGGCACACAGGACAAGAAGGTCCAACACGCTGCAGGGCTCTTGATGCCGCTGCAACACAACCCACCAATGCTTAATAGGCCAAGGCTGGGGATCGGCATTTGGTTTTGCGCAAACCCAGTTGAAGAGTTGCAAATTCAATTAAGGTTGCACAAAAGGAAAGAAAGAATTTGCAACAAGGGAACGATACGGAGCAACATAACATGTAGAGGAGGGAGCACTAATTGTCACCTACACGGGGGTGGGGGGGGATTTCGCGGGGGACATATATCGCCGTGGGATATTTTGCGGTTCAAATCAGCGAAATTTTCCATATAATTTTTCGGAAGCTGTGCGAAATGAACCTGTTGCGAAATTTAGCAAAATATCTTGTCCAACAGTTGCTTGAGCATAAGTGTGATGTGCCCTTCCACAAAAGCCGAAACAAAGAGAGGTTGGCGTCAACTTACAGAATCTGTAATGGGCAATTTTGGCATCGTACGTTTCTCATCGTTGTATGCAAGGTACACTCAAGAACTTTGTGTGCAGCTTTGTCTGCAGCTTGCTAGATTCTTTGTAGGGATGGACAATACTTAAAAGCAGTCTCTTCCCAAGTTGCTTGCTTGCATTGGCGTGCTAAATTGAGATTGCCTTCGCCATGCATTTTCAGCCACAATGTGCATAAACGTAGACGGGGCACGGTTAGCATTAGATGACCACCAAGTAATATCGTACCTCAGTTTAAAATGACGGGCCCATTACAGCATATGCACCAGTGGGTATGAAGCCTCTCGCCGTAGAATCTGTTTTTTTGGTAGAGATATCCATTTTCTACATACGCCGTGCACTGTTCTCTCTCCCATGCTTCGTTTTTTGAAGCCCAAAACCAATGAACGCCAAGGGATCATTTCTGCAATGGTCCGGGACTTGCTGGAGCACACCGCAAAACACATCACCCTGGACATTGGAAAAACGCGTGGGCTGATTGGGATTGTCATCAACTGCGGGAGGCTTCAAAATTGTACTTTGTCAGCCGGTTACAACAAATGCGCACTGAAGTATGGGGAAAAGAGTTGCCTAGAGACCATTGGCTTTGCTTGAGCAGCAAAAAAAAGTGTAGGTTGGTGAGACCAACCAATAGTACATTTTAGCAACACTACAAAACTAGCCACCAACACTTGCACTTCATGCAAGGGAATCGTACCCTTGAACCACGTGTAAGGTCATTGTGGACCTTCTTTCGGGCAACACCATTAGATTGCAATCGCAACCTACAATCTACGCCTATCTTGCCCAGCAGGCCAATGCACGCGTTGTCCAGCAACCCATTTTGAGTGCACATTTGCTTGTGCCACCCCAAAAGTGTCCAAACGTGTTGCCATTTGGGATAAATGAAGCACGTCACGTACATCGGACATATCCACTACTATGACACACATAACATGGCAAGGCCACATGGCATCCATTTGATGGCTTCAGCTGGGAATCGGATAACTCCAACGTTCATTTGGCCTAGTACTGCCACGGTGTGTGTTTGGTTCCTGTCCATCGTGGATCCCTTTACCGCCCCATCTGGCTTTGGGAAGTGTGCACTTAGAAACGATTCACAAGTCACGATATTGTTCAACACCGTAGGCAACTTGTGACCAAGTTTCGTGAAGTATTCAAGGTTGCACGCCAACGAGATGCTATGGCCTTGGCAGCGATAAACGGCGTAGCTGTGCATTAGATGAGAGCCTGTACCGGTAGCTTGCATGGCGTCACCCGGCCATAGAAATGCTATTGCCCTTCTATATATTGTTGGCTGTTGATCTTACCGTGGCAACAAATTTCAATACCATTCATAGGCGCAGGCCATTGTGCAATGCCATCTTGGGCCGCATCATGAAGCCGTATACCATTCACCTTAACCCTGCAATCCATCACCCATCATGTGGGCATTATGTTAGGGAGACCATTTGCCAGCCCCCGATGACAAGCAGAACTTCAAAACCAAGATTTTTGGGCGACTTTGAGGAACGTTGCAAACGCACCTATGGCACATGGTGGGCTACCCGAGCATTTGAAGTTGCTTTCACGGAATTTGTGCGTTCTTGGTACCCTAGTTTTGTAGTTGACACGTTTCTCCGTGCCATCTTCGATGTAGCATTGGATGTTGAGGTGCCTCTTGGTCTACTACCCCGAGCTAGAAATGATTTTATGTTAATTTTCATTGGGTCGTCCGCGTGCATTGAACGAAACGGCGTACAAGCATGTGCAGTGTACCGTGCACAGCTGCATGGTCATTGGTCATCACGGGGAGATCCTAATAGGCCAAACACCACCACGTGGTTTCTATGGGAACACTGTTGGGTGTTGCCACTTTGTAATAAACAATGTGACGACCGCGAAATCATAATTTCAGCCAATTGCAGCATCGTGTGCCCATGGATGCTTCGTGAAGCAAAATATGGCATCGTTGTGCAAATTGGTTGTACACAATGAGCCAATCAATTGTCCTGTTCTTGGATGTGCCGATAGGGTACACTCATACAACATGGAGCAACGAAGGTGGATGAATATCACTCAAAACTTGATGCCTCTCCCTCAATGCAAGAAGTGTGGCAGTGTTCCCCAGCCAAGCAGTGTGCTTTGCACATAGCCAAAACAACCAACAATGCAATGCAAAAGGTAGCACATGCTACCAAAAGGCACAAGGACAAGAAAACAAGAAGAAAAATCCGCGAGGAGTCATCATTGCAATGGGAGGCAATCACCAAAAGTGATGAGGTCGAAGAGGATGCATAGCATCAATAGGCTCTACGCGTAGGCAACCAAAGCGCCGAGCCAGCCATGGAAACGCCAGATGGAGGATCAAAACCCTCAGCTTCTGATGAAGAGGAAGAGAATATTAGATCAAAAAAGACAAAGCACCAAATCAGTTCAGCAACACACGTCTGGCTGATCAACAATACAAAGTGCTAGTAGCGCCCTCAGCGCGGTCTATGGTATCAATCGTACAAGAAAGTATGCCACAAGCGCCACAGGACTCAGTGGATACTCTCCAACGACCCCGCCGGGCCTTCGGGACACCACACGAACCCAAACTCACACGGGCATACACACATATCACACAGCATGTAAGTCGCTCCAAAACCCCAAAGCATCAATCAAATAAAACCGATTCCGCCCTGCCAATTGGCAGCGCCAATGGCTACCAATACACACGCCTGATTGCCACTGTACAAAATTGGGGGTGGGGGCGGGTGGTGGGAACACTAAAAATTTTCAACAAAAGTGTACACAAAAGTAGATGTGATACCTTGTTCAAGAAAGACAAGTAGGCAAGTAAAACAGGGGATCACACAAGACAAAGGACCCAATGAGTTCAACAATACACCCCTGGTAATCTTCATCCTTCATTGCCAAATCACATGAACAAAGCGTGAGTTTGCAACACCAGCAATATAACTACTGCCTGTTCTGGACATGGGTGCCGGTCGCGCAGTAGCTATACGTCCACAGGGCCTGGTTGCCATATCCCAGAGCCACACACCAAGCGCTCACACCAACTCACATTGAATGAAACATATATGCCACATGGCGCACGAGCAGCTGGGTACCTTGCACCCAAATGTATGGCAACCGCGCCCTCCCAATCTGGCGGTTGGAGGATATCGATAGAATATGGCCCGACTGTTCATGCGCACGCGCCACCAATGCCTACAAAGGTGGTTGCTGGCATTCTTAGCATCCGGACTCACCGAATCGGTGAATAGCTGCCTGGCTTGGGAAGGGAGTCGTTGCCCCAAGTCTTTCACTGTCAACTCCAACAGCACGGGTGCTTTGGCTCGCGTACACGCCCGGTCAAACACCAACCGCGCCTGCATCCCCAACCAAATGCGGCGCACAGGTCTCCACGCCGATCACCTGGCTCGCACTGTACACGTGTGTAGACGCGCACGCTCCCGCCTGCGCTCCAGGGTTTGCGCCGAACGGCGGTGGTGTTGGTGGCCCTTGCGGTGCCGGCGGGTCTAGCCAGGACGTTTCATATTTAGGAACGCTATGCCACAAAAACAAGCACCCAAAAGAAAAAGGCACTATAGGATCAAACTAGCCACCCGGTGCACTTCTTGTCGATGCGCAAGCAGCACAAGCGATAAACCTGGCTACACGCACGTTGCATACTCGACTGATGATTCGAATCCGGTCTACTTGGCGGATCGGCCGTTTGCAACACCCCTCGCACCAAGCGCACATCTGAAATCAAAAGATGTTCTATGAGATGCAACACCAGAGCATGCAAAAGACGTTGTCGCCTATTCAACCATGCGGAACCTCTCAGTGACCAAAACTGGCACGCCGCCATGTACGAATCCGTCACCAAAACGACATAACTCCGGAGCTGGCCCCTATGGATTTTGAGGCCTCTGTTGCAGAGTTTTCCTTGCCTCGCGATGTTTACTCCCCGACTCGGGAGGAAATAGTTTTACCCATGGTTCATTGGCTCCTGAATGTCAGGTTGGTGAGCATTATGGATAAGGGCTACCCTCTGAGGGCAACATGCTGGCCTTTTGTAATACCCAAAAACACCGAGAAAGTGTCGCTAATTTTTGACTTGGTTGATTTCAATGATGGTTTGAAAAAGCCGGCGTCATTTTCTTTGGATGGCTGGGAGCAAATTTCGCGCAAGCTGGCGGAACCGCCGGCGGATAGACCATTGTATTGTACGCATGTTGATTTGAAAAACGCCTTCTAGAGTTGTACATTACCGCGACGACATGCGAGGCCTTTTTGTTTCCATGTGCGATGGGAGGGTGAGGGTAGGATTTTTTGTATGTCCCGGATGCCCTTCGGGTGGAAACACTCCCCACTGCTTTGCTACACAGCCGTGGGCCGTATAGTTCGGCCTCTGTTACTGGACGCTTATCTGCTTTTTCACTTCCCGGATGACGCCCTGATCCCGGGCCCGGACCTGGTGCAATTGCGAGCCATCACGGCGTGTGTGGTGCGGTCCTTGCAAGAGGCGGGATTCCTCACATCAGCCAAAAGCACCGTGGAGGCAGTCACTCAGATTTTTTTCTTGGGTAAATACGTTAATTTGGGTGTGCGCACGATCACGTCCCACCCCCGGGCATTCCTACTGATGTTTAACATATGGTTACGTCTGGCCACCCGGTCCTGCCCATCGTCCCAATTGCTTTCTAAGGCCTTGGGATTAATCCACTGGCACTTCCGACCGCGGTTTTTTTTTTGGGCGGGGGGCTTCTCGCAGGGAGCAACTGCGGCGAGCGGTGGGGGGGTTTCCAGCGCCCCACACCCTACAAAGTCCTCCATGGGCTATGCACTGCTATTGTCAGGTGTATGGAACCTTGCGAGCCGCCCGCGCTGGCACGTATTGCGGTTTACCGTTCCCTGTCACCGGTGAGTGATTTGTGGGTAGTGCGCCGTTGTGTAATGTTTGGTGATGCAGCGCTGGATCCTATCCCATACGGGGGGGGGGGGGGCTTTCTACCAAAATTGTCGGGTATTCGGAATTTCCAAGAGTCCCCACCACCTTCCTCACTGGACCCTGCTCCCGTGCCCTCGCCGTGACGCTTCCTTTCGGGATGTGAAGCCGCTTTGCTGGCAGGCCCGCCTAAGAACTCATCAGGACTGTCGCTTGAGGGCACCTCGACGGGTCCTCGCAGAACCCAAGCCCACCGCCGCGCTCGCCGCATGATGCCGTCGGACAAGTAGGGAACGACTCAGACCAACGACCCTCGTCTTACCTCTCGGCGCGCCGGTGTCAGCTCTTCCCGCTGTACCAACTCCCGGTGCCTGGACGGTCGCCCGGGTACGCCTTGCACGCTTTCCTCCGACCCCGGTTGCAGGCTGGGATCCTGGTGTGAACTTTGCGGAGACCGTCTCTGGCGATGTGGTTGTGGCAGGGGCGGCTGGTGGGTTCCTGGCAGACGTCGGAGACTCTCCAGACTCTGACCAAGCGGACGAAACGGCCGCAAAATCAGAATTAGACCCAGCGCCGTCCATCTCCTTCTGAGCTTCCGCCACATCCATTTCAGCAAGACATACAGTAGACCCCTCATGGACAGGTACAGGTACCTCCGAACCAGCACTTTTGGTCGACCTCTCGGATATGGCATACATGGCGTCGCTGAACAGGTCCGCCAAGAGCACCACTAGCCCCCCATCAGCAGCTTGAACGCCAACAGGCTGAGGCACCTACAGTGCCCCAACCACCACAAGGTCAGAGTACCCCAGAGCGCACTTTAGAGCCGTGGCCAGCTGGCGCCACCGCCCCCACCAAACAAAATAGCGGACGTTGGGGGAGCGGTGGAAGGAAGCGGCGGCGCCCCCCCGCCGCAAGTTGTACCATCAATGACCAGTGTACGGGGAGTCGCGGAGGAGGTCCGCGAAGGTCTTCTCCACTGCCTCAACTCCTCCCCAAACCAACTTACCTTCCGGGATGCAACAAGCCTGGGCAGAGGCCCCGAGGAAACAAATCCAAGACCGCCCTGACCCATAGAGCGGCCTCCGCACCTCCTGATGACCGCCGACTTTAGTGGTGATGAACAGGACCACGGAATCGCTCGCCAGGATTGCCAGCATGATGGACAGCGCTTCAGAGACTGTGAGGAAAAGCAACCAACTGAGGCAAGCAAGGGCTGCCACAGTTTGTTCTTTTGGCGATGACGCTCTGGACCACAAGAGACGCAGCCCGCACGGCCCCATATAAGGCTGCCCGGGTCTGGGCTTACCCGACTTTGCAAGACTCCAGTAGATGGCCCACACACACCCTGAAAGCAGTCTCACATCCTCAGCAGTCCACACAGCTGAGATGTATCCTCGAATGGTTGACCTTGCCAGCCCCATACTGACCCGCGACGCCAAGAACTCAAACAACGTGTCAGTAAGCGACGACTGCAGTGCCCTCGAAGCCTGCCAAAGTGGACGACGCGGATCGGTACCTCGTCTAGGTCTTGGGCGCCCATCCTCGCACGCCCACGGCTGCCACCCGATACAAGCCCACAGCTGCCATCGCCAAGGCCGCCGCCACCGCCCGGAAGGTTGGTCTTGGTGCATGGGAGGGCACTGGCGCGTGGTTTCCAGCGACCAATCTTGAATCCGAACACCGCCTGGGCCACCCCCGCCTAGTCCGGCCACAGAGGCCGTTGTCCCGTCAAGTCCAGTGGGGGCATTGGAAATCCCGATGCCTCAAATGCTCTTGTGGGTCATTTTCTGTGGCGCATCTCTGGCAGTCACCCGATGGCCTGGCGTATCCCGGTCTCCACCTCCCCTTCTTCGACATCCCGTGAAGGACGCCCTGCCGCATGGCGAAATCAATGCCCTTGTAATTGAAGGACGGACCGCCCCTCTAGGCGGCCTCTGACCAGCTCAACGCATCCAGTGGGTTTGCCGGGTCCGCTCCGCTGCTGTCATCCGACACATAACGCTGGGCGCACGCGTGCTGCGAATCCACGATGATTCCCCATAGCCTGTATGCCAGGCGGTCTCCTCGTGGACATTCCATGGTGTTGCCCATGACGTCTGACGGCCAAAGGGGTTCAACATCAGACGATCGCACGTAATCACGCACGGCTTCACCCGATTGCCGCATCCAACTTGCCACCCTCCTCCTCTTGCCACCACTGTCCTCCCAAAAATTGCTCCACCCCCGCCACGTTCAGGTCCGGTACATTGCTGCGCTCAGTGATCGCCAAACCCGCCAAGCGTGCCTGCAGATGTCCAATAGCTTCCTATTGAGACCGAAGGAGAGCTCTCAGCTCATCCGCTGGCTGGTGATGTTGGGCACTGCCGAGCCACTCCCAGCGCCTAATGGGTCCTGACTTGGGCCCTTAGATCACGAGCTTTTGAATGGGGATTTAAAAACTTGCATGCTGTGTCAACAACAACACAATAATTTCTCAACAAATCTGTACACAACAGTAGATGTGAGTAGGCAAGTAAAACAGGGGTTCTCCGGCCTCAATTGCCCCAACCTTCGACTTGTCAAACTCAAGCTCCAGCACATCCTCCTCATCTAGCTCCTCACCTAGCTGCACTGCGAAAGCCGTAAATACTCGTAGGCAAGGATGCTGCCACATGAGCAGGGCCTTTACATGGATTGAATGCAGATGTTTTCGGAGGAGGGAGGCTTAATCCACCTGGCAGCTCCACGAGAATTGCTTCCTCATGGGCCTTCTTTCCATACGTGTCTTCAACGGCGGGCTTACGCTTCATTGAGTAGGCCTTCTTTGTTGTGCACCTTTCCTTTGAGGTCTGACCGGAGCAACCCCTGCACATATGCAGCTGTCCATGCCAAATCCTGGGGTTGGGTCCATATGTGCTCTGGATTGCACAGTGCATCGATCTGGCCACCTCCCTACGTGGATATCCTACCATGACAGCTACCACACACACAAACACACACACAAACAGACAATGGCAACCGCCGCAAAACCACAACACAGATATGCACATACACAATGAACATACACAGCTAGTGGCATCCTCCCTGAGACCCCAACCACCTATACCCACAAATGCACGAATGAGAGGCAGCGACATGGAGTCACCTGATTCTTCCAAATCTTGTCCAGTGGCGCTTTGTTGCAGTAATCCACCGGCAGTTGGCGTTTCAGATCTGATATCAAGTGCCGATATACTGGATTCTCAGTGATTGGCGGGGCAGCCTTTGAGACCTGCATAGACCACAGGACATAGCTGTAAGTACAGTTGCTCAGGTGTTCCCTTGTTTGTTAGGGTATGTGTGAAGGGGGATGCCCCTGTCAGGGCAGTTGGGTAACAGGTGGAGAGGGAGGGGAAGAATGCCGAGCCTATGTACCGCAACCATTCTTAAAAGTGCGTGGAGGGTGGGGGAGATTGTAAGTGGTCATCATGTCCAAAAAATAAGTTTCGGAAACTTCGATTTTTGAGCTGCCCAGGGTGACAAACTGCATGGGCAGGCTGCATGGGCAGGTTGTGTATACCAGTACCTTGGGAGACACCCCCCCCCTCCACACCCAACACGCAAAGAGGGTGAAAAACACATGAATATTGCCTAAAACATGCTTTACATAGCTTGGATGGTCATTGTGAGTGACCAGGATATCAAAACAATAAGTTTCGGAAACTTCAATTTTGAGCTGCCTAGGGTGAAAAACTGCATCAACAGGTTCCGTACCAGTCTATTGGGAGCCCCCCCCCCCCCCGCACCCCCACAAACCAAATGCCCAAATAGGGTGAAAAAAACACACATAAATACTGCGTAAAACATGCTTTACATAGCTTGGGTGGTCATTTTAGGTGGTCACAATATCAAAAAAGTAGGTTTCGTAACTTCGATTTTTGAGCTGAGGGGAGCAGGAATGTTGTGACAGTATATGCCTACTAGGATACAAAAGGATGTTTTTTGCAGCCTCTAACCTTCCTCAGGGGCGTCATGGCAACCTCTAACCTTCCTCAGGGCCGGTCATGGTATAAAGACGCCAAACTTCCGTTTCTGCCAATAATGGCTTTCATCTGTATGCATGGAGTGGCACACAACCTGGTTATGCAGTTTTTCACCCTGGGCAAAGTGTGTACCACGGGGTTGTCAAGGTCGCCAAAACAGCGGATATAGCAAAAATGGCTGAAAACTGCATCAACTGCACCAGCGCCCGTCCCACTCCGCCCCATACGAACCCCCGGGGTCGGGACCCAAAAACAATTTCCCGAACCAAAAGATTCATGATTTTCAACACAAAAAAAAGGGGGGGGTCATTTTTCGACTTTTTGCCCCCCCCCCCCCCCTCTCATGATTCCTCAAAAAAGTGGGTTTCAAGTGGGGGGGGGGGGGGGGTCTAGTGTGGTCCAAACCAAAAACTCATCGGGGGATTCATTTATTGGACCAAATAATGATTTTACAATGGGTTCCACCAACAATTCAACCCCTTGAGAACGCTTTCTGCGCGCTGCAGGCGCCGCACGGTTGGAGAAACGTGTTTTATTGCAGACTGTTCTGGAAACAAACCAGATCGGCCGCTAGCCTAATGTTGCTCGAGCCATGGGCCCCCCAAAAGCCCCAAAATCACCTCGCAGAGGTTGTTAGATCAAAGCCAAGCAGGCCCATATGTATGGAAAAACACCACATATCCCCCTGTTTTGGGCCTTTTTGGGCCTATTCGCGTGCCCTACCCCAAGGAGAATGCTTTTCCTGCGGCGCGCAGTTTGGGAAACCTGCCTAATTTGTGGAGGGTTTTAGATTCCACCTTGTTGTGCTCCCCGGGGGGCTTGGGGCCCGGTTTTACCATATAGTATGGCCCTTTTATGTAGCCATATTGATCTCTCCCTACCATGGCGGCCTCGAGAAGGCACGTAGTCTTCACATTGATGGAGCGATGGTGTCAAAAGATCAACGTGCGCTATTTCTCAGTTATACGGGTCCATGGGTGCTCAAGTACCCGTATTGTCAGCAAATGATCACCCAAACCCATCCCAGGGCCGAAGCACAGGTTTCAGAAAAACTCGACTTTTGAAAAGTTTTCAGGTGCCACTAAGCAGCCTAACCGGCGTGAAAACGGTCATGGAGTGCCTTCTCCCCAGGCAAGTTGGAGCCAAAAATTTCAGAAATTTGTATTAAGGAAATAAGCTTGAGGCCCTTGGAGCCAATTTTCGCAACCCCCCCCCCCTGAATTCGGGCCGCCCGCCCCCCAAAAAAATTATCACCAGCCCTGCGTTGGATTCAAGGGTACAACCTTGTTGGCAGGACTTGGGGCGACATCTGCAGTCATCTTCTGCGGCGGAAATTGTGCACATGGTCCTGCAGCTGACAGTCTAGCGTCCGTGACCCTACATTGGCATATGTGGTACTAGAGGGTGCAACAGGATGTGAGGTTAGTTATATTTGACATGGAACTGCAGCATTGCCAGTGAGATTAGCATGCAACAGGGTTTGCATCCATGAACCACACCGATCGGGGTCTGATGAAAG
The DNA here is from genome assembly GCA_964036045.1 of Eutreptiella sp. 'Long Island Sound 2002'. Taxonomy (NCBI): domain Eukaryota; phylum Euglenozoa; class Euglenophyceae; order Eutreptiales; family Eutreptiaceae; genus Eutreptiella; species Eutreptiella sp. 'Long Island Sound 2002'. Next base: position 158,543,689 of record OZ038379.1, read on the forward strand.
GCTCAGTCAGGCTCCCATGAATTTGATATGTCACTCAGCAAGATCCAGTGACAGGGCTCCCCCCTGCTGGTGGTTGCAGGTAAGGTTATCAGCTGAAATCAACCAATGGTGGGTGGAGAGCAACAGCCACACACAGCCACACAAGCCGCATACAGTACGGACCGCACACAGCAACACAGAAGCACACCGCAACCCTGACCTAACTCTGCGCCCCCAGACTTTCCAGCTCTACATTGGGACTTGGAGAAAACCCGAGAAGACCAGAAAATTTGTAGGTCATGAGGGTTGTGGAGGGCTGTGAAGGGTTGCTGAGGCACAGGGCACAGAGCACAACGCGCACAAGGATGCAATGATCGGACAAACACTTGGCAAACTTGTGCACAGTCTAATGTGGAGGCACGACCCTTTTGAGCAAAAAAACATAGCAACATAGCTTTGTGTGTGCTGTCCTTCACACTTTCTTGCTTGTCAAACTGTGGAGGTTCTCTCGCCACACACATGGACCCAGGAGTGCTCGACTATCTGCCCCTCTCCACGGCCCACAATGTGGGACCACATGAAGAGGAAAAGGGCGGATAGTCGACCACTTTTGGGGCCTGGGTTTTGTGCAAAAACAGTTTCAAGTTTCGATGAAAATCAAATGTCCACGACCGACCATTGCTTGGGGCATTGCAAAGCCCCAAGCAATGGTGAGTCAATGACATCGGTTTGAGGTCCAAAATGGAGGTTGTCTCACAACATACATGGACCAAGCTATGATTGACTATCTGCCCCTCTCCACGGCCCACAATGTGGGACCACATGAAGAGGAAAAGGGCAGATAGTTGACCACTTTTGGGGCTCCAATGTGCAAAAATAGTTTCAAATTTCGACAAAAATCAACTGTCCATGACTGACCATTGCTTGGGGCATTGCAATGCCCCAAGCAATGGTGAGTCAATGATAGTGTTTTGAGGTCCAAAATGGAGGTTGTCCTGCCACACACCTGAACCCAACTGTGCTCGACTATCTGCCCCATCTCCACATGTCTTGTTGATGATGATGCCTATGTTGTAGCCACTCACACTAATCGAGTCACCTATGCAAAGCATGTTTCAGGCCTTGATGTATTGCTCCCCCTATTTGGATATTTGTTGATGGTGGCCAGGGGGAGGGGGTCAACAAGTTGCAAGAGCACAATCAGTTTTTCAATCGCAACAAATCAAAAGCCTAGCATTCTAGCCTTTCCGGGTTGAAAGCGCAGCTGCCCCCACCGTGCATGCCTGCGGGAGCAGCACCTGGTACCCTGGACCACGGCGCGGTGGGGCTGTCGGCTGCCCTTGCCTGAACTAATCATTGTGGTTGATCACAACATCAAAAAATCAGGTTTGAAAAATTTGAATTTAGAGCCGTTGAGGTTGAAGAATTGCCTAGGGTGGTTGGACTCTCACTTGGGGAAGGGGTGGTGGTCAGTAGAGCCCCTTGGTTGGACCCACCTCCAGGACCCACCAAAACCAACCCAGAACATCCCAGGTTTCAGTGGAAGTAGGGGGGGGGGGGGGTTAGATGGGGCTCCTTTTCGGGGGTCCCTTGGGGAGTCCTTCACAGTGATCCTTTAGGGGCACCTGTAGGTCTTCATCGTGCTGGTTGACACAGGCGCCCAGGTCAGTCTTGTCAAGGCGGGCCTACTTCCGCCAGAGTGTCTTACCGCAAGTCGGAGATCCATCAGGCTGAAGGTAGCCAATGGCCAGTACATGGTGGGAGGTACGAAGGAAGCCCAGATCACGCTGCAATTCGTGAACCATCGTCAACTGAGCCGCCCGGACCTGGGCAAGGAGATCCTCCTCAAGGGAAAGTTCTACGAGGCCCAGATGGATTGGGACATGATCGTCGCGTACAACTTCATGATGGAGACGGACTCTGGTGTTCTCCCGGCTCAGGCCTCTATGACCCTGTACCAGGACGACCAAATCTTGTGGCTATCCTCACCGCAACACCACGTGGAGTGCCAGTGGATCCACCCTGAGCACCACCAGCTCGAAGTAGCCGCACTGGGGACCGAGCCCGTAGGGCTGACGTACCAGGAGTACGGCGTCAAGCCGGAAGTGGCGAACCGAGTGGCTGCTGATCTGGGGGCATCGGATGTGGCTCTAGATGCGTTCTCCTCAGGAACCTCCGCCCATCTTCGGGTATGTGAGAAGTACTGGAGCACCCAGGACTGTGCGTGGAAGAAGCAGAGGTGTCCGCATCAAGGTCTGATGTGGATCCATTGCCCCAGAGGGGACATTCCAAGGTCGGTTGCAAAGATTCGCAAGGACCGTTCCAAGGCAGTGTTTGTCGTCCCTATGGGCTGTACCGAGGAGGAAAGCACCCGAGATTGGGTGGCGTCGCTGGACAACATGACCTTAAACAAGGGCGTCCTACCGGCCGGAGAGAGTGTCTATCAGGACGCTAAGGGACAACCCATGCCACCCCAGAGATGGCCAACGGAATTCCACTATGTGGATGGGGGCCTAGAACAGGCCGACGCCACGGACTTCGTGTGTGTCCGCGGATTGCGTGATTGCGGAGCCTTGGAGGCAATGCTTCGCGGTTCACCCCGTTGACATTGGCGAATTAGAGGACCTCCTCTCTGATGAGGAGCTGGATTTGGTTCAGGGGTACATGAATCGACCCTTTCACGACTGGGTAACCCAGCGAGAGGGGAAAGGCGACGACAAAGCCCGGTGGGAAGTAGACGCCATCGTTTCCGGTTCCTACGATGGGAATACCTTCGTAAGGAGGGTGCTGGACCACATGTCCAGTCAGGACGAGCCAATTGGCGGGAACCCACCCACCTATGGTGATCTGTTCCGCGGCAAGGCCCGAGATGGGCCGATGGGCCACTTGGGGAAAACCCCCAAAGCCGAGAATGAGTAGGGTCGCTACCCCTCAAGTAAGCTCAGTGGTCTAGGTGCCCGGTAAAGCCAAGGCGGAGTCCGATGAGTGCCCCAAGATCCAGGCATTAAGGGCCAGGCTGAAGCAGAAGTATGGGGATACCTTCTTCAGTGGAAAGCCTGTGTTCCCACCGCCGGTTCGTGGATCGTACGGTGAGGCCAAGATATGACTGAAGCCAGACCCCCATGTGTACCGGCACCGGGAGTTTGCCCTTAGGGGCGAGAGGAAAGAGGCCATGGAGAAGAGTCTCAGGGAGTTTCACGACAGAGGCTGGTTGGAGCCCTGTCACTCCGAGTGGGCCTCCCGCTGCTTCGTCGTCCCCAAGAAGGTGGCCGGGGAATGGCGGCTTGTGGTCGACTACCGCGGCCTGAATGCCCAAACGCAGCATGACAGCTATACGCTGCCCCTCATTGAGGACATGCTGCAGAAGCAATTCCGGCGGAAGATCTTCACGGTGATCGACCTGAAACATGGTTATCACCAGATGCCTCTCGTCCATGAGTCCCGTGCCTGCACAGCCATGAGCACCCCACTTGGAGCCCTCCAGTGGAAGGTGATGCCCATGGGCGTTACCAACGGCAATGCGGCTTTCCAGACGATGCTGGAGAACGTGCTTGAGCCGATGCGTGAAGGTGCAGAGCCCTTTGTCGACGAGGTGATCATTGCGTCAAAGGACCCCTGCATGAGCTACCATGAGCTGCTGGAGGCACATGAGAGGGACGTCACCAAAGTGTTGGACCTGCTGGTTCGGCACAAGCTGACGGGCAGCAGTGACAAGGCCACCATCGCGGTAAGCGAAACGGTCTTCGCCGGCCACGTAGTTGGCAATGGGCAACGAAAGCCCATACCTGGAAAGGTAGCGGCGGTTGAGCACTGGGAGAAGCCCAAGACGTTGTCCGAGTTGAGGGCATACCTAGGGTTCTACAACTACTACTCGGGGTATATCAAGATGTATGCCGAAGATGCAGCCCCCATGACGGCCATGCTCAAGGGCAACGGAGAGGAGACCAAGAAGGGGTCCATGAAGGCTGTGGTCTGGAATGAAGAGTCCGACCGTGCCTTTGAGGGAATGAAGCAGGCGCTGTTACCCGCAGTGGGTCTGCACCTCGTGGATCCGGACCGAGGGTTCGTCCTGCGCACAGACGCCTCTGACTACGCCATCGGCGCCGTGTTGGAGCAAGTGCTTGACGATGGGAGGCACGTGCCCGTGGCCTTCTGGAGCCAAGTCCTGGCGGAAGGCCAGAGACAAACGTGGACGCCTCGTGAGAAGGAGGCATATGCCATTGTCATGGCTCTCAGGAAGTGGGCCGGGTACATAGCCCTGCACCCCGTCACGGTCTGCACAGACCATCAGAGTCTGCAGTCGTGGGAAAAGAAGCACATGGACACCCCCTGAGGACCAGCCTCCTGTAAAGCGAGATGGGATGAGGCCTTGGCCAAGTTCGATCTCACGGTGGTCTACGTTCTAGGAAAGGACAACACCGTGGCGGACTGTCTCAGCAGGTGGGCCTACCCTGCCAGCAAGGGCATGACAGACATTTCTGCCCATGGCGATGAGGCTGAGACCGCCGAGGCCAAGAAGATCATGCATATGGAGCACATTATGGAGGAGGAGGGTGTGAAATGCTTTGTTGTCATGGCCGCAGATGCTCCCCTTGGAAGAAGGGTCCGCAGAGCGGTCCGAGTTCTCGCCCCAGAGGGTGCTGAGTCCGACAAGCACCTGTTCCCTGAGTCGTGCCTACAGGATGATTGGACCGACGACTATGCCAAGTCTGAGGCTTTTGAGTCCGAGTACCGGGCTCTCATTGACCCCGACGACGGGCAGAAGTGGCCGAAGGGGCTTACCGAGGAAGATGGCAAACTCTACCGGAACGGTAGGTTGCTAGTACCGGAGTCCCGGGTGCTCGAGCTGTGTGTCGGGATGCAGGTTCGAATTCGCACGAATTCGCTCGAATTCGAATTCGCACCGAATTCGCACGAATTTGTGGAACCCTCCGAATTCGAATTCGCAACTTCAAATTCGAATTTCTCCCGAATTAGCTTGAACCGACCCGACCGTGAGAACCCATAGGCGGAACTAAGGTTTACCTACCATTTTTCAATTTATCTCTTTGCATAAACGTATTCCATAGGGAACTAGTTGTCGTACGACAACGACAAATGAAAACCAAGAATACTAAATAAACACCTACAAACCCTTCCTTGCGTCTTTCAAACACCTTTTGGAAAAAAAGCAACAAAGCATGCACAATCACCAAGCCAAATACGAACAATCACATATGAACAACTTGTTGCCCTTATTGGGCCTTCATTCATTGCAATCTTCAATTCAACCATTGCACTAGAGGTGGGCTAAGAAAAGAAATAACAAATACAAGAGGAACATAAAGCTTGATTCATGGCGCCAGCGCGGTCGCCGGCATGGCAGCATAAGTAATTTTGGAACTTTTGCTCGCCAGATTTCTCCAAACTCTTTGAGAGTTGGAGGCTGTTACTTTATACAATCATTGTTCATGATAAAACTCAATTATCAATAGTCCCAGTTTCTGTTCCGGCGATTTTTTTTTTCGTCGATCTGGCACTTGAAAATCGGACCGGAATCAAAAGTCGAACGATGGATAGTTGATTTTTATGATGAACTAGAATTCTGCCACGTTTCAGCCTTTAACTCCAAAAGAATGTTCATAAATCGGCCGAACAAAAGTCAAAAAAATCGCCGATGCGGCGTTGGTGCCGCCGACGCGACTTTCAGGGAATTCGCAGAACGAATTCGCAACGAATTCGTAATGCTGTAAATTTCACGGCGAATTCGCAGTCCGAACGAATTCGCAGCGATTTCGCCGAATTCAAATTAAATTCGCTGCGAATCTGCATCCCTAGCTGTGGCTGCTGGACATGCAGCGCCAAGTCGAAATCGATGCGATCAGTCTCTACAATGCCATCAAGCAGATCAAGAAGGGTTGTTCGGTCTGCCAGGCCTGCAATCTTGACAATGCAAATGTTCAAGGGGAAGCCCAATGGACGCCGATTCCTGACCAGCCCATGGAGGGTGTGGCCATGGATGTCTTCTCCATGCCCGAAGTAGATATTGGAAAAGAAGTTTTCGATTGTGTGGTCCTGTGTGTGGACCGACACATGGCTACATTGTGGCCGTCCCGGCGCGCAAAAAGGGGTTGCTAGCCAAGGAAGTGGCAGTCATGATGATTCGTCATTGGCTGACCGTCTTCAGCGTCCCCCGCACCATTTGCAGCGACTGTGGACCCCAGTTCACTGGCGCCTGGTTCAAGGCCATGTGTTCCCGCATGGGGATACGGCATGCCAAGAGCGTCGCCTATCTCAGCCGGTCCAATGGCCGAGCTGAAGTGGCTGGAAGGCAGCTGTTTGAGAAGCTGCGCAAGATCCACCTCACCAACAAGCGTCGCAACTGGTTTGAGGAGATGTGGACGGCTCTCAAGGCCCATCATGACACCCCCACACCGGCTGGCTTGTCGCCTCACCAGATTCTTTTCGGCAGGGACCCCCTGGGTCGGGGACTCCCCTTGTCAGGTGATGGCATGGTGACGCGTTCCCGTGGGGGGGCCTGGCCACGGGACGCTGCGGCGGACACGCAAGCAAGCAGGCAGGCAAAGTACTGCGCTCACAGGGGCATCCTCATGAAACAAAGCGTTCTAGGATCCGTGCCACTCTGAAACGAAACAAAAGTATGCACAAAAAACACATCAGGGTATGTACACAGGTGGGTTAAGCCATGGACTGGGGTAAGGGCGCCTCAGGGCAATAGACACTCAGTCCCCAACCATATCCCATCCCTAGGTCCCACCTCCTGAGTGGCATGCAGGTACGGGGGTTCAAACACAACCCACGGACCTGCCCAAAATGGACCCTAGATCCCTGCCAAGGGAGAGGCCTCCCGACCAGCCACGGGCGCGTTCCCGGGAACCAATAGGCTCCAAGGCTAACCGACAGTGGCTCCCTATGCTCCCTGGACGGCAGGTCCCAACTCCCTTCTGAGCCGGAGATATGGCCCCGCCATTACCCCCTAGGAGTTGGGGGCTGAAAATGGGCTGTTTCAGCCCATCTTGACTTTGGCTCAAAAAAGTTCAAAATTGACCCCTCGTCCGGGCCATACGAGGGTAGGGGCGAAGCAACCAACCCTGTACCCTTCGAGTACGAACTCCCTAGGGGCCCTATGCAACTTGGTTCCCCCAGAATCCCAGGCATCTTGGCGCCACGGGGTCGCCACGTGGGGTCAGGATGCCAAAATTGGCAAAATCGGCCATCTCGGATGGCCGACCAGGGTTGGCTTTCGTGGCCATCTCGTCAAGCCAAGCCTTGATTCACGGGCCTTGATATCCCCTTTGGTCTCGTGCATCGGGGTTTGGCTTGTTGTCACGCTGGCTGCGTGGTGTTCCCCGAGGGGATGGTCGCGCGTCGGGGCAGAAAACAGCAAGAAAGGCAAATTTTGGCAACGTGGCACGCACCGTAAGTTGCATAACTCCGGCTAGGCCGGAGGAGCAAATACGAAACTCTAGGGCAATTGACCCTTGGCCATATGCTACAAGAATCGCCACTCCTTCCTGGCTGGGTCCCTTGCCCCATGGAGATATGGTATTCCCAACTTGGCCTAAAATGGCAAAAACAGCGAAAATTGGCCGAAACGGCCCACACTCACGATCCCATATCTCCATGGTCATGGCGAGCAATAATCTAACCAAAGTTGTTGTAGACACATGGGACTTAGGTCCCAATATATGCCCCATGTCAACCCTCGAGGTCGCCTCTAACCATTTTTCCCCTTAGTGGAAAAATGGTACACGAAAAATGGCAAGAGGCAAGATACCCCATATTGAGCCACCAATGGCTCTCCCATCCCAAGGAGAGGACACAAGGGGATACACCCTATTCGAGGCGGGTTTATGTCCCCCTTCCAAATCGCCCTTAACCTTGGACAACGGGTGATCACAACCCGGGGGTGAACATTAAGGGGGAGATGGGGTTTGGTGCCAATATTGCCCAAAAGAGGGTTAGTCGTCCCAAAAGTGTTTACTCCAAAAATTGTATCTCCGGTTCGCAAGGGAGATGGACTTTAGGCTTTTGCATGGAAGCAATCAAGAGCCTTAAGTCCCTTTATCAACATTGGTTCGGGTCCGAAGCACAAGAAAACCATTTTTAACACTTCCGCTCTTGGAGCACACGAAAAGTAGGAAATACGGCCAAAACGCCAATATTGGGACATATATACCCATGGGACATCAAAGCCCATATAATATGGCATGTACCCAAATTGAAGGACCCATAGTAAGTGTTTACAAACATACTTACTTTGGGTCAAGTCCTCCCTTTGATCCCAAGTCAATCATGCATGCATATGGGCACGTGTGCAAAAGGCAGGTTCGGCGCGCGTGCCCACAAGGCAATATTATATCAAATAGTAGATAGGCTTGGAAAAATCAAACAAGCCATACACGATGTCCTTCGTGCTCTCTACTTTCCATATTGCCTTGGTTCTCGCCATCCCCTGAGACGGAATGAGGAGGGCGTTCCGCAGGGACTGCCTCTTGAATTCCCGGGCCACTTTGGCTCTTGTCCAGGTCACCACCTTCTTGTGGTGCTCTTTGTTGAGCATCATCTTAACGGTATGGATGCTCTTGGCCCTCTTGGCTTCCTCCTTCGTGACCCGCTTCACCCAGGCGTCCGGGAGGAGATTGAGCAGGCGGGACTGCTCATCACCCTCGTTCCAGTCCCCCACGTTCCGGCGGAACAGGACGTATTTTCCTCGGAAGTCCCGCCAATCCCGCAGGCGGATCTCCCGGCCATCATGCTGAAGCTTGATGGCTCTCCATCTCTTGGCAGCAACCTACGGGGCGTCCACCCGCTCCTGCTCGTTGAGCCACTTCTTGCCCTCCTTGAGGGTCGTGATCTTCCCCTCCTTGGCTGCCACGAGGTACAGCTCTTGGAGCACCTCCGGCAGGCGCCATCAGAACCGTTTGAAGACATATTTCTCCGCCGCGGCGGGGTCCATGTCTTCAGTGACGGTCATCCCCCAATCGTCCAGCTTCTCCAGGAAGCGCTCAAGGTTGAGGGGCTTCCTATCGTACATGAGGCTTGATGTCCTTGCTACGGGCGGAGCTCCCCCTTACAACACGATCACCGCACGTGCCCGATCCACTAGGCCGACACGGAGGCGTACAAGAAGCCCTTGGTACACGCTAGAGAACCCAATCTCATTCTGTCCTAGAACGCTCTAGCTAGAACGTTCTAGCCTAGATTAGATCAATACTAGAACGATATAATGTCTTCCAGCATATCCCAATTTCTTCATTGTTCCGTGCGTGCGTGCGTTCATGCTTGCTTGCTATTGTCCATAGTGCATTGTTCCATGCTTCCTTCGTTCCCGCTTAGATATTGCACATTTCTTTGCAATGAAACGCCGCGCCACTACCCTCCTTGCTCCCTCCTCACCAGGGAAGGATACTTCCCTCTTGTCCAAGGCACTACGGGAGTTGAGTGAGGCCTCAAACCTCAAGGATGAGCGGGTGGGCCATCACTTGGCCACGTGGGCGCTATCATGCCCCCTAGCACAGCGGCAATTCAACAACGCCGTCCAACATGTGAACTCCGCCACTTCTACCCAAACCACGGGTGAGGAGTGCAAGGCCGCCGTTGAGGCATACGCCGTCTCCCTACTTCCCCCCACCGCCATGTGTGAACTAGTGCTCAACATGAGGGCCCCCAAGTCGTCGTGGAGGACCCTCTCGGAGCTCTACACGCTCCGTAAGTTGGAGTATCACCGCACCGTCCCTAGTGGCCCCTACTCCCGGCCAATTTGTACCGAGCGGGCTTTCCAAGCCCGTTGGAAGGAGTTGGTCGCCCCGGTGCAATTGGACAACCCCGTTGCCATGGTGTTGCCCAAGGCCACCGGGATCTCATGGCCCTTCGCCTCATGGGTCACATACAGCCTCTCCCGGCCGGGCTTGGTGCGGTCAATCAACCGCACCTTCCCATTGACGTTCATCATCCGGGGAGATGCCTACCCCGTGGCCGGGGGCAATTGGACCAAACTCACCATCTCCTTGGCCAACTTCGAGCGCTTGGCCCACTCACCAGCGGGCCTTTGGGTGTTGAGCATGGCCAATTGCGATGACAAGGCCATGGAGACCCTTGGGACGCTGTGGAAGAGCAATTGGGAGGTAGTCCTCTCACCTAGTGCCTTTCACTCGTTCTAGTTTTCATCTAGTCGGCCTCAAACACCGCTCGCTAGACGCTAGATTGGACTAGACTAGAACGAAATTAACCACCCCCCATGTCTCGTGTTTAGGTGATTCAAGAGATCATCGACACGGGGCTGGTCCAATGGGGGGCCTCCAAGGAGGAGGCAAAGGTGATCCTCGGGGGGGATCAACCGTGGACGCGACGGGTGATCGGGGTGTCCACATGCCCCCAAGTGGGCTCCATGTTCAATGAGGGCATATGGAATGCCCCAACGAAGACTTGGGAGGGTAGTGCTAACCCCCGGACCATGGAGGGTGATGAGGCCAACTACACGGCCTTCCTCCTTGGGACACCATCCTTGCAAGCCGCCGGCTGCAGTACGCAGCCCGTTTTGAAATTGCCACGTGCCTGGGTCGTCTTGTGCATTTTGCACTTGACAATGGCAATGGGCCGCTTGTTGGGGGAGTTTGTCGATCGGGAGGCTAGGTTGGTCACCCCTGCGCTCCGTCGAGACGTGCAAGTTCTCCTGTCGGAGAGGCGTGCAGGTTGGACCGTTTATGGGTTAGCATCCCCGGATGGGGAGGAGACGGCCAATTTTTTTTACGCATGGCCGGATATTGCTAAGTGCCTCGGCATCAGGCCAAGCACGGCCAAGTACAAGGCCATCGCGAACATGTGGGACCTGCTGCAGGCCCTCTATTGTACATATCAGGGCCCTAACCCTTTGAATTGTGCTGCTGTTGCGCGCGATTTCCGGCGACACTGCACTGCTGGAACAGCATCATGGTATCTACTAAGCCTTGAGCAGGATGTAGATACCATGTTGCACTACATTAAGCCTTTTGGCCTGGCTATGTTCTCCGGTGACATTTCGGAAAGCATTAACCGCTTTCATGGTCACAACGAGCACAGCAACCGGGCCGGGGAACAAGCGGTGGGGGGAGGTGGGGGCCCCCCCCGAAAGGGGGGTGAAGATGTTTGAGTTGGCGCAAACCAACATCTTCACCCCCGAGCGGAAAAAGGGGGGGGCCAACCACTGGCGATTCGTCACCCACTACTGGCAGGGGCTGGGCTTGGGGGGGGGTTGAGTGGGTGGGGAAGGCCTGGGTGTGGACGCCAACCTGGTCGGCGCTGCTGGACTTCGGGGGTTTCAGCCCCGAGGCGGCGAACCGGGGGGTGTATGTCGGGGTGGTGCACGGCATCACCAGCCGGCCCAAGCCCAAGCCCAAGCCCGCCGCAGCCCCCGCTGGCGGCCCCCCGCAGCCGCACCCCCCCAACGCCGCGGACGCCTTCGCCAAGGCACTGGGGGCCATCTCCCCCGCCCTGGACCGCCAAGGCACGGTATGTCAATTGCGTTCTAGCGTTGATCTAGCGAACCGTTCTAGCGCTGATCTAGCCACCGCCGTACCGCCGCCGCTAGAACGTCGCTAGAACGCCGCTAGAACAGTTGCCTAGAACGACGCTAGAACGCACCTGCATTTTGTTTGTCTCTTCAGGTTGTCAGCGTGCAGACGTGTGGAGGCGACCCCCGCGGGGTGCGCGTGGAGTGGCGCGATGGTGGAGGGCGGACGCGCCTCGTGGGGGTCACCGAGTTGAGCCGGATGTTGGGGGCGAACCCCAATTTGGCCGTCTCGGTGCTGGAGGGTTTGGGTAGGTGGGAAGCGGGCAGGAGTGCGGGGGGCATGGACCAGCAACGCAAGGTCTGGGCCAGGTTGCAGGACCGGGGGGGGATGACAGCAGCAGCAGCAGCAGCAGCGGCAGCAGCAGCAGCAGCAGCGGGGGGAAGACACCCCCCCCCAAGGCCCCCAAACCCCCCCCCAAGGCCCCCAAGAAAAAACCCCGCCCCCGCCACTTCGAGAGTAGCGACGAAGAGGCGCACCCCCAAGCCCAAGGCCAAGCCGCAGGCCAAGGGCAAGGGCAAAGCCAGCCCCCCCCCCCCCCCCAAACCCCAGGCCCCCCCCTATGCAAGAAATGGGCCGGGACCCCTATGGGAATGTGCCGGGTGTGGGGATCACCCGGTATGTCCCTTGGGCGGAGGGGGGCAATGGGGGGACCGTGAGCCAAGTGACGGTGTTGGGGGATTGGGATGAGGAGTTGGACCCGGGGGAGTGGTGGGTGGTGTCGCAGGGGTCCAATGGGGAGGGGGAGGGGGGGAAGAAGGGGAAGAAGGGGAAGAAGAGGAAGCGGGAGAAAGAGGGGGGCACCTTCCGGGTGGCGGGGGACCTCCTCTTCCTCACCCGGGAGGAGGCGGAGGCCCACCTCCGGGAGGCCTTGGAGGCCGGGGACGACGGGGATGACGGGGACGACGAGGGGGACGAGGGTGGTGACAAGGGGGAGGGGGGTGATAAGGGGGGTGACAAGGGGGGTGAGAAGGAAGGGGACACGGGGGGTGGGGGTGAGAAGGGGGGTGCCGGGAGCAAGGATGAGCCCCGGCAACCCCCCACCACGCAGGAGGGGTAACCTGCGTGTCGCGACTCGCGAATGGGGGCCTGGGGGGGCAGGGGGGCTAATCGGGCTAACCGGGCTAATCGGGCTAACCCACCACCACGTGACCCGGCGCCGGCCCGCCAAGTGACCTTCCAAGTGACCTATGGGGTGTGGTGGGGGGCTAACCGGGCTAACCGGGGGGTGGGGGGGGGGAACCCGGCGCTCCATGAGTCGTGTCCAGCATCGGGACCCTGTGATTGGCCACGGCTGGCCATGGTAGCCGGGGCAGCTTCTCTTTGAGGAGTGGCGGAGCATTCATATATATCGTTCTAGCGGCGTTCTAGCGAACTGTTCTAGCGGCGTTCTAGCGACGTTCTAGCGAGCGTCGCTAGAACGCCGCTAGAACGAATATTTTTTGGACTCCAAAATCAGGTGAAAACAGTGAAATTGTGAAAAAAAAAGTATGGGCCCCCGAGTATGGATAGGGGGGTCCAAGTTGGACACCTCATCCCCCCCCCCCTGTGGGGGGGGGGGGGTATCCCCCTCTTTTTTTCGTGCTAGCCTCTCTAGCCTGTTCTAGGCTAGAACGAGATTGGGTATTCTAGCGTGTACCAAGGGAGGCACACGGGAGCAAGAAGCGTACGTCAGCCAACATCCGGGAAGCCAAAGTGGAGGTGTCCAAGGACGAGCTCTCCAAGCTGATGATGGTCAGGACCGAACTCGCGAAGGGGATTGAGGAGATCAAGAGAGCTTGGGGACCTAAGCCGGACAAGGACAAGGACAAGGACAAGAACAAGAAGGGAAAGAGCCGGTGGAGGAAGAAAGGAGGCGCGGTGAACGAGGTTGCCGCAGAGGAGGACACCCCGACCACCGACGCCCCTTAGCGGAGCCCCTGCAGCCAAGGGCCCCGGCTAGGGCGGTCGCAGGGTGGTGCTGCGATCAATGACACGCCACCCACGTCGGGAATCGTCAATTCCCCCGGACATACACCCAGCGGAAGGCCGGGAACAAGACCGGAGAGGAAACACGGTCGCAGTGGCTGCGTGAGGGCGAATGCCGGAGGGATAACCGCCCTAGGCGGACCCACGTGTCCGACCGAAGGTCCCCGGTGAAGGCACCAACCCTTGCACCCAGTCATCCTTCGCGACTAAGAATGTATGCGACGTACTACAAGATCTTTCCAAGAGTATCGGGGGATCACCCGGACCGCAACTGGACGCTGCAGATGAGCTGTTAGAGCCCATTACCCACGACTTGCACGAGTCGCTGATGGAGCTTCTTGAAAGGCCGGAGATTCTCAGCTTGCACGCCGTGCGCCGGGTTGGCCGCAAGCGGCAGCTTCACTTGAAGATCCGTGCCCTGTGCGGGGAAGTGGAAAGGGAAGTCCTTCAAGGGGTCATGCACGAAGCTCAAGTGTGAGGTGGTCTAACGCGGGTACACAACCAACACTAGCATCAACCACAAAAAACCACTTGGTGTACAGTCGAGTCCGGCCATTTCACACAAACATGGGCAATCACCACATGCATGTAAGTCATCAATAGTGTCAAATGTCCACAACCCCCTGCAGGCTCGGTGCCGGCACTATGTTAAGGGCATGCAAAATAGGGTGGGCGGTGTTGGTTGCGCCCATGACATACACCCATGACACTTCACACCTTGTCATTCTTATTTCGGGTCTTGCTACTAACTGGAAAGCCCGTCAAGTGCCGGTTGCGTCCGATGAAGGTGGCTATTGGCACAGCACAAGAGGGGTGCTGCCCGCGACATTGAACCTTAGAGACGGGGCTCGTTTGGTGCCCCAAAATGGGGATGTTAAGGGCCAATGGGCGCTAATAGGTGGGGCTCGGACGTGCTACATGGCTCTCCATGTGTTTACATGCACTTTCAATGCCACCAAATGATGCCCCAAGCCTGGCCCGGGGTCCCTCGGGTCATCAAGGATTGCTAGACATACTCAATCGCAACCCTCAAGGGGAGCACAGGAGGGTCACTTGATTGCCACAATTGTTGTCATGATAAAAAATGGCTGAAAATTGCTGGACATTGCATAACTACACATCCTACACCCCCTCACCAAGCCTCACAGAGTGGGGAAGAGATATTTTCGGCTCAAAATCAAAAATCACTAAAAATTTAGGGATTTTGGATCCAAAAGATGGAGAATGAGGGGATGGGGTGTTGGGTGCTTGGTACGCCAATGGCTCGTAAAAGGGCTTCCATGTGGTGTTTCCCATGTGTGTAGGCGGTGTTTTGGTCCAACAACATCTACAACGTGATTAATAGGATAGGGTGGCGCCGCATCAAGGACCAACTTTCATGGCCCAAACCCTTGTAGTTGCCATTGCAGTCATGAGGTTGATGTAAAAACTCAACGGCCGGAGTTGTCATGGGCTAATGAAGTTTCATATGGCCGGAAGTGGAGCCCTGGGCCCTCTTGCTAGCCCCCTCCCACTTCTTGTTGGGCTCGTAGGTTACGTAGGATCCAAAAAATGTGCAAACAGCAACCAAAATATGCGGCTTTGTGGTAGGTAACTACTAGCCACTTGGTTCTTGAGCTCGCCATTGGGATTCGCGTAATTGAGAGGATTTGGTTTTTCATCCATTGCAATCCACGTGTTCCAAGGGCGGGTCTAGTGCACGCATGGTGCGTACATTGTGACTGTACCAAGAGCCCACACACCGATTTGGAGGGTATTGCTTGCGTTTGCGCAAACACATTGATGCAAGATAGGTCCCCTAATGTGTTGCCACCATGTGTTGACATGCCCGTCTCTGCAAGCCCGGTATTTGGATCATTTAACTATTAGTATTGATGGCCACAAATTGTCTGCAGCAACTGGTGACCAAATCACAGCCTCCAAGAAAAAACCACAAACCACAAAAAAATGACCGTAAGCTTCCAAGAATCAATAGCAAGCCTCCACGAATTACCAACAAGCGACCAGGAATTAACAATAAGCCTACAAGAATGAAAAGCAACCCTCTAGACCCTTTGCACTCACTGAAAATCGCCAAGGGTAGTTTCGGCACACTCTAGAGACCTCCAAGGGACACCATTTTGAGGGCTTCCAAGGAGACCATTGGCTGCGATATTAGTCCAAAAGTGGGCACACTGGGTGCACGGTGCACGGCTGGTACTCACGCAGCGCAGCGCACACGGTGCAGACATTGTCCCCAGGACCCAATTCGTACCAATTTTAGCGGCTATGCAACATGAGGAATTTTTGGTGTTGAGTGTCGCACACTCCACATGTAGCACACCCTTCACTACCTATTTCAGCTCTGCATGTTGGACTACAGATGTTTGGGTTTTAGGCTTAGGCATTCCACATGTTGTGAGGTGCTGCACTCTACCCATTTGTCCAACTGTCCCCCCTTCTTTAGCTCCCATTGCTCTTGGACCAGGGCATCGCAGTGGTCATGGCCTAGAGGAGCATACAAAGAAAAAACATGTGAACACTCAGCATTCCAAAAACACTCGTAATTGTTCATTGGGCGCGGAGAAAGAGAGAAGGCAGGGGAGTAGTGAGGTCTGCCAATGCACCATGGAGTGCTGCAGCACATGGGTGGTTGAAACGCCAGTGCAGCATCGCACCAATCCAACCCAGTAACCCCCAATAAGACCTAGACATTTCTGGATACTTGGGACAAAAAAAATGGATCTGACCAAAGCATTCAGAACCTCAAACGTCCCCTCAGTTGGTGCACAAATCACACAACATGGGCTATGGACCTTCGGGCCCCTCCTCGCCACCCCCGCTTCTTATTTTCAGGGGCTCAACTGGCCCCCCGCCTGCCCACTTCAATGTGCACCGTGCCCATACAACATATTTTCCTGCACCCCTGTCCCCTGGAATCCACATTACCTTCGTTTGCCTTCATTGTTTTCAGGTGATTTTGGGTCCCATTTGGGTGAAACAGCTGTTTTTGGCCCAAAACTGCGCACATTTGGGACGGCACTTTCCAACCTGGCACCCACCCAGCCCCCCAAACAATCCCCTCACCCCCAATGACAGCATAGGGCTGTCCTAGGGCCACAAAGCCACTTGGGGATGAACTTGCACAAACTATTGAAAGGTGTTGGGTCAGAGTTGCCAACTAATCTCTCTCAAGCATCACAAAGCGTCGCTGGTTCTACAACCTCCAAAGCCCGTGGCTGTGGGGCGGCAGATTACATAGCTGGTAGCTTGCTTCTGCTGTTCGACACCCCTAGTCACCTGTGAGCCTCAACAACGGTTGTGGAAAACCCAGCAAAGTGGCCCTACTTTCTCACCCACCCTCAAATACTCCCTGATCTCCAGCTTGTTTGCGCACTGTAACAAGTCCCAATTGCCCCTTTGCAATCTGATAGCAATTACATCACACAGTGTAGCATTGGGATGTTTACTGATTTGCAATGTCAGGGACATGGCAATATGTGTATTGGGGGATGTGCATGGGGAACTGAAATGCAGACCATGCAACTGTGGGTTGTGGACAGGGACATAGCACCTGCTTGCATTGATATTGCTGTTGTTGATGTAGTTATTGGTGGTGTTATTCGTGTTGATGCTGATATTGAAGCTGATGTTGATGTTGCTGTTGCAAAATAGACGACATAGTCAGAGTGGCAAGAAACAGCGTGGGGCTGCAAGCGTTGGGTGCAGAAGTTGCAACGGGACAATTTCGATGTGCAAGCTTCGCTACCCCTTGAGCCCCAAAGCTCCAAAAACGTCTGCCCGTCCCGCTCAGTCGAAGGCTGGGAAAAGAAGATGCACCAAAACAGCAGTCCCAACATCTTCCCGTCTCCGTGAAAGCCTGCAGTTCTGGGGTGGACCCAAGAAACCTTCTGATGCGAGCTCCATTTCCCCATTTCCCCATCCCACGTTTTCCCACATTTTCAACCATTTTTTCACTGAGCTATGGTGACTTTTTGGGCACTATAGTTGAGCAGTCTTGAGCCTGCTCCACCAAGAGATGCGTGCGCATTGGACGCATGCGCACCGGGACGGTGGTACAGCAGGGGACCATGCAACACTAACGAAATGGTCCGACTCTGATCGGGACACAAACAAAACATGAGGACACCACAGGAAGGCCTCTCTTGACAGGCCAACAGGGCCATTGATCAGGATTTCTGAAGTCAGGGAGGCGTCAAAAACTTGGCCACAAAAAAAGTGTATAATGAACACAAAGCGCACTTGTGCGCACCCCCCATGGAAATGATCCCAAAAGTAGCATTTTCATTTTTGTCTGAGATTTGGGATCCGGATGATGTTTAGGGTAGTCTCCGTTGAAATTAGGATTCGCCCAGTGACATCGAAGAAAGCGTGGCTCCATTGCAGAAACAAGCGTGACTTGCCTTTTTGTTTGGCGCAAGTCACGCAACTTTTTTTTTTGGGCGCAGGTCGCAGTTTTTTGCGACAAAAAAAGTCTATTGGTGTAAATGGCGTAAACTTTTTGGAGTAAGAAGTGGCCCACAAGTGGGCCTGGTGGCTACATCAACCCTGCCATCTGGGGTGGCCCCCAGGTGGGCAGATTGGCTACATCACCCCTGTTGTCTGGGGGCGGGTCCCCAACGCTTCAAAGCCGGGCACCAAATCAGAAGTGCCTCACAAGTGGGCTTGGTGGCTACACCACCCGTGCTATCTAGGGGGTCCCCAACGCTTCACAGCTGGGGACAAAATCAGAAGTGGCCTATAAGTGGGCTTGGTGGCTACATCACCCCCAGCTATCTAGAAGGTCCCCAACGCTTGAGAGCAGGAGACAAAATCACAAAGGGCCCACAAGTGGGCCTAGTGGCTGCATCACTTGCCATCTTGGGACCCCGGCGCTTCAGAGTGGGGGACAAAATCAGAAGTGGCCCACAAGAGGGCCTGGTGGCTACATCACCCCTACTCTCTTGGGGGGGGGTCCCCAACACTTCGGCACAGAGGACAAAATCAGAAGTGCCCCACATGTGGCCAGATTGGCTACATCACCCCAACAATTGAGGGGGTCCCCAACGCGGCACAAAATCAGAAGTGGCCAATAAGTGGGCCTTGTGGCTACATCACCCATGCCATGTGGGGGGTCTCCAATGCTTCGAAGCGAGGGTCAAAACGAGAAGTGGGCCAAAAGTGGGCCTCCTAACTACATCACCCCTGCTGCTTGGGGCGGGTCCCCAACGCTTCAGAGCGGGAGACAAAATCAAAAGTGGCCGACAAGTGGGTCTGGTGGCTACATCACCCCTACGCTTCAGAGCCGGGAACAAATTTAGAAGTGCCCCGCAAGTGGGCCTCATGGCTACATCACACCTGCGTTCCCAGGGGTTCCATATGCTTTATAGCGGGGGACAAAATCACAAGTGCCCCACAAGTGGGCCCGGTGGCTACATCACCCATGCCATCTGGGGGGTCCCCGACGCTTCAGAGTGGGGGACAAAATCAGAAGTGCCCCACATGTGGGCTTGGTGCCTACGTCACCCATGCCATCTTGGGGGTCCCCAGCGCTTCAGAGCGCCGGATAAAATCAGAAGCAGCCCACAAGTAAGCCTGGTGACTACATTAGTCCTGCTGTTTAGGGGGCGGTCCCCAACGTTTCAGAGCAGGGGACAAAATCAGAACTGCCCCACAACTGAGCCTGGTGGCTACATCACCCTCGCTGTCGGGGGGGGCGGGGGTCCCCACTTTTTCGGGGCGGGGGACAAAATCAGAAGTGCCCCACAAGTGGGCGGATGGGTACATCATGATGCATTCCTGCCATCTGGGGGCCCACAATGCTTTAGAGCGGGGGACAAAATCAGAAAGGCCCAACAAGTGGGCCCGGTGACTACATCATAAATGCTAACTAGGGGGTCCCCAACACCTCAGAGTGGGGGACAAAATCAGAAGTGGCCCACAAATGGGCCTGGTGGCTACACCCTGCTCTCTTGGGGGTTTCCCCAACACTTCAAAGCGGGGGACAAAATAGGAGGTGGCCCACAAGTGGGCCTAGTGGCTACATCACCCCCGCTGTCTAGGGGGTCCCCAACGCTTCAAAGCGGGGAACAAAATCAGAAGTGAGCCTGGTGACTACATCACCCTTGCCATCCGGGTCCCCCATGCTTCAAAGCCGCAGACAAAATCAGAAGTGCCCCACAAGTGGGCGTGGTGGCTACATCACCCCTGCTATCTGGGGGGTCCCCAACGCTTCTGGACGGGGGACAAACTCACAGGTGCCCCACAAGTGGGCCTGGTGGCTACATCACCCCTGCAACCTTGGAAGTCCCCAACGCTTCACGGCCGGGGACAAAATCAGAAGTGGCCCACAACTGGGCTTGGTGGCTGCATCACCCCTGCTGTCTGGGGGGTCCCCAACACTTCGGAGCGGGGGACAAAATCAGAAGTGCCCCGCAAGTGGGCTTGGTGGCTACATGGCCCATGCCGTTGGGAGGACCCCAAGGCTTCAGAGTGGGGGACAAAATCAGAAATGGCCCACAAGTGGGCCTGGTGGTAACATCACCGGTGCCATTTGGGGGGGGGGGGGGGGCAATTGCTTCCGAGCGGGGGACAAAATTAGAAGTAGCCCACAAGTGAGCCTGGTGACTACATCACCCCCGCTGTCTGTAGGGGGGGGGTCCCCAATGCTTTAGAGCGGCAGACAAAATCAGAAGTGGCCGACAAATCGGCCCGGTGGCTACATCACCCCCATTGTCTGGGGGTGCTCAACGCTTTAGAGCAGCGGACAAAATCAGAAGTGCCCCGGAAGTGGGCGTGGTGAATACATCACTCCTGCTGTCTAGGGGGGGTCCCCAACGTTTCACAGCGGGCGACAAAAAAAAAACAGAAGTAGCGCACAAGTGAGCCTGGTGACTACAACACTACTGCTGTCTGGGGGGGGGGGGGGGTGCGAACCGTTTCAGAGCGGGGGGACGAAATCAAAAGGGCCCCACAAGTGGGCAGATTGGCTACATCACCCCTGCCATCTAGGGATTCCCCAACGCTTCACGGCAGAGGACGAAATCAGAAGTGGCCCAAAAGTGGGGCTGGTGGCTACATCAACCCTACCATTTGGGGGGTGCCCAAACACTTTGGAGCATGGGACAAAATCAGAAGTCCCCCACAAGTGAGCCCGGTGGCTACATCACCCCCGCTGTCGGGGGGGGGGGGGTCCCCAACGCTTCGGAGCAAGGGACAAAATCAGAAGAGCCCCTCACGTGGCCAAATTGGCTACATCACCCCAACAATCGAGGGGGTCCCCAACACTTCACAGCGGAGGACAAAATCAGAAGTGGCCCATAAGTGGGCCTGGTGGCTACATCACCCATGCCATGGTGGGGGGTCTCCAATGCTTCGAAGCGCGGGCCAAAATGAGAAGTGGGCCAAAAGTGGGCGTCCTAACTACATCACCCCTGCTGCTTGGGGCGGGTCCCCAACGCTTCACAACGGGGGAACAAAAACATAAGTGCCCCGCAAGTGGGCCTCGTGGCTACGTCACCCCTGCTAGTTGGGGGGTCCCATATGCTTTCAAGAGGGGGACAAAAGCAGAGGTGCCGCACAAGTGAGCGTGGTGGCTACATCACCCCTGCTGTCTGTAGGCGGGGGGGGGGGGGGATGCTTTAGGACGTGGGACAAAAGCAGAGGTGGCCAACCGGTGGGCCTCGTGGCTACATCACCCCCGCTACCGGGGGGGGGGGGGGTGCCCAACGCTTCAGAGTGGGGGACAAAATGAGAAGTAGCCCAGAAGCGAGCCTGGTAGCTATATCACCCCTACCATCTGCGGGGGCCCCAATGCTTTGGAGCGGGGTACAAAATCAGAAGTGGCCAACCGGTGGGCCTAGTGGCTACATCACCACTACCATCTGGGAGGTCCCCATCGCTTCACAGCCTGGGGCAAAACGAGAAATCGCCCAGAAGTGGGCATGGTGACTACATCACCCATGCCATCTGAGGGGCTCCCCAATGCGGGGGACAAAATTAGAAAAAGCCCACAAATGAGCCTGGTGACTACATCACTCCTGCTGTCTAGGGGGCAGGGGGGTCCCCAACGTTTCAAAGCGGGGGACGAAATCAGAAGTGCCCCTCACATGGGCAGATTGGCTACACCACCCCTGCAATCGAGGGGTCCCCCAACGCTTCAGAGCAGCGGACAAAATCAGAAGTGGCCCATAAATGGGCCTGGTGACTACATCACCCATGCCATGTGGCGGGTCTCCAATGCTTCGAAGCACGGGCCAAAATTAGAAGGGGGCCAAAAGTGGGCCTCGTGGCTACATCACCCCTGCTCCTTGGAGGGGGTCCCCAGTCCCCAACGCTTCACAGCGGGAGAGAAAATCAGAAGTGCCCCGCAAGTGGCTTTGGTGGCTACATCACCCCTGCCATATGGGGGCTCCGATATGCTTTATAGCGGGGGTCAAAAGCATAAGTGCCCCATACGTGGGCGTGGTGGCTACATCGCCACTTTTGTCTAGGGGGGGTCCCCAACGCTTCACAGCGGGGGACAAAATCAGAAGTGGCCCATAAGTGGGCCTGGTGGCTACATCACCCATGCCATGGTGGGGGGTCTCCAATGCTTCGAAGCGCAGGCCAAAATGAGAAGTGGGCCAAAAGTAGACTTGGTGGCTACATCACCCTTGATGCTTTGGGGGGCTTCCCAACGCTTGGGAGCGGGGGACAAAATCAGAAGTGCCCCGCAAGTGGGCCTCGTGGCTACATCACCCATGCCATATCGGGGATCTAATATGCTTTAGAGCGGGGGACAAAAGCAAAACTGCCCCACAAGTGAGTGTGGTGAATGCATCACTCCTGCTATCTAGGGGGGGGACCCCAATGCTTTAGAGCGGTGGACAAAATCAAAAGCAGCCCACAAGTCGGCCTTGTGGCTACATCACCACTTTTGCCTAGGGTGGGGGTCCCCAACGCTTTAGAGCGGGGGACAAAATCAGAAGTGCCACACAAGTGGGCCTCGGGGCTAAATCAACCCCGCTGTTTGAGGGAGGGAGGGAGGGGTCACGTATGCTTTCAAGCGGGGGACGAAACTAGAAGTGCCCCGGAAGTGGGCCTGGTGGCTACATCAGCCATGCCATCTTGGGGGGGTCCCCAATGCTCCCGAGCAGGGTATCAAATCATATGGGCCTGGTGGCTACATCACCCATGCCATCTTGGGGGGGTCCCC
The DNA here is from genome assembly GCA_964036045.1 of Eutreptiella sp. 'Long Island Sound 2002'. Taxonomy (NCBI): domain Eukaryota; phylum Euglenozoa; class Euglenophyceae; order Eutreptiales; family Eutreptiaceae; genus Eutreptiella; species Eutreptiella sp. 'Long Island Sound 2002'. The sequence goes on from OZ038379.1 coordinate 158,566,360, forward strand.
AATGCTCCCGAGCAGGGTATCAAATCATAAGTGCCCCACAAGTGGGCCCGGTGATTGCATCTCCCATGCTTTCTTGGGGGTCCTCAAAACTTCCAATCGGGGGACAAAATCACAAGTGCCCCACAAGTGGGCAAATTGGCTACATCACCCCTGCCATCTTGGGGGTCCCCAACGCTTTAGACGGGCGCACACATTCAGAAATAGCCCACAACGTGGCCTGGTGGCTAAATCACCCATGTTGTCTAGGGGGGTCCCTAACGCTCCACAGCGGGGGTAAAAATCAGAAGTGCCCCAAAAGTGGGCATTGTGGGTACATAGCCCCCGTTGTCGCGGGGAGGGGGGGGGTCCCCAACGCTTCAGAGCAGGGGATAAAATCATAACTGCCCCACAAATGGGCCTAGCGGCCGCATGACCCATGCCATTTGGGGGGTCCCCAACGTTTCACAGCCGGGAACAAAATCAAATGTCCCCCGCGAGTCGGCTAGGTGGCTACATCAATCCTACAATCCGTGGGGGTCCCAATGCTTTAGAGCGTGGGACAAAATCAGATTGGCCCAAAAGTGGGCCTCGTGGCTACATCACCCCTACAATCTGTGGGGGTCCCCAATTCTTTAGAGTGGGGGACAAAATCAGAAGTAGCCCACAAGCGAGCCTGGTGAATGCATCATTCTTGCTGTCTGGGGGGTTCCCCAATGCTTCAGGGCGGGGTACAAAATCAGAAGTGGCCAACCGGTGGGCCTAGTGGCTACATCACCACTACCATCTGGGAGGTCCCCATCGCTTCATAGCCTGGGGCAAAACGAGAAATCGCCCAGAAGTGGGCATGGTGACGACATCACCCATGCCATCTGAGGGGCTCCCCAATGCTTCAGAGCGGGGAACAAAATTAGAAGTAACCCACAAATGAACCTGGTGACTACATCACTCCTGCTGACTAGGGGGCGGGGGGGTCCCCAACGTTTCAAAGCGGGGGACGAAATCAGAAGTGCCCCTCACATGGGCAGATTGACTACACCACCCCTGCAATCGAGGGGTCCCCCAACGCTTCAGAGCGGGGAACAAAATTAGCAGTAACCCACAAATGAACCTGGTGACTACATCACTCCTGCTGACTAGGGGGCGGGGGGGTCCCCAACGTTTCAAAGCGGGGGACGAAATCAGAAGTGCCCCTCACATGGGCAGATTGACTACACCACCCCTGCAATCGAGGGGTCCCCCAACGCTTCAAAGCAGCGGACAAAATCAGAAGTGGCCCACAAGTGGGCCTGGTGGCTAAAGAACCCCCGCTGTATGGGGGGTCCCCAAACGCTTCAGAGCGGGAGACAAAATCAGAAGTGCCCCGCAAGTGGCTTTGGTGGCTACATCACCCATGCCATGTGGCGGGGCTCCGATATGCTTTATAGCGGGGGACAAAAGCAGAAGTGCCCCATACGTGGGCGTGGTGGCTACATCACCACTTCTGTCTAGGGGGGGTCCCCAACGCTTCACAGCGGGGGACAAAATCAGAAGTGGCCCATAAGTGGGCTTGGTGGCTACATCACCCATGCCATGTGGGGGGTCTCCAATGCTTCGAAGCGCAGGCCAAAATGAGAAGTGGGCCAAAAGTAGACTTGGTGGCTACATCACCCCTGCTCCTTGGAGGGGGTCCCCAACGCTTGGGAGCGGGGGACAAAATCAGAAGTGCCCCGCAAGTGGGCCTCGTGGCTACATCACCCATGCCATCTGGGGGCTCCAATATGCTTTAGAGCGGGGGACAAAAGCAAAACTGCCCCACAAGTGAGCGTGGTGAATGCATCACTCTTGCTATCTAGGGGGGGTCCCCAATTCTTCAGAGCGGGGGACAAAATCAAAAGCAGCCCACAAGTCGGCCTTGTGGCTACATCACCACTTTTGCCTAGGGTGGGGGTCCCCAACGCTTTAGAGCGGGGGACAAAATCAGAAGTGCCACACAAGTGGGCCTCGTGGCTAAATCAACCCCGCTGTTTCAGGGGGGGGGGGGGGTCACGTATGCTTTCAAGCGGGGGACGAAACTAGAAGTGCCCCGGAAGTGGGCCTGGTGGCTACATCACCAATGCCATCTTGGGGGGGTCCCCAATGCTCCCGAGCGGGGTATCAAATCATAAGTGCCCCACAAGTGGGCCCGGTGATTGCATCTCCCATGCTGTGTTGGGGGTTCTCAAAACTTCCAATCGGGTGACAAAATCACAAGTGCCCCACAAGTGGGCAAATTGGCTACATCACCCCTGCCATCTTGGGGGTCCCCAACGCTTTAGACGGGCGCACACATTCAGAAAGAGCCCACAACGTGGCCTGGTGGCTAAATCACCCATGTTGTCTAGGGGGGTCCCTAACGCTCCACATCGGGGGACAAAATCAGAAGTGCCCCAAAAGTGGGCATTGTGGGTACATAGCCCCCGTTGTCGCGGGGAGGGGGGGGGTCCCCAACGCTTCGGAGCAGGGGATAAAATCATAACTGCCCCACAAATGGGCCAGATGGCTGCATGACCCATGCCATTTGGGGGGTCCCCGACGTTTGACGGCCGGGAACAAAATCAAATGTCCCCCGCGAGTCGGCTTGGTGGCTACATCAATCCTACAATCCGTGGGGGTCCCAATGCTTTAGAGCGTGGGACAAAATCAGATTGGCCCAAAAGTGGGCCTCGTGGCTACATCACCCCTACAATCTGTGGGGGTCCCCAATGCTTTACAGCGGGGGACAAAATCAGAAGTAGCCCACAAGCGAGCCTGGTGAATGCATCATTCTTGCTGTCTGGGGGGGGTCCCCAATGCTTCAGGGCGGGGTACAAAATCAGAAGTGGCCAACCGGTGGGCCTAGTGGCTACATCACCACTACCATCTGGGAGGTCCCCATCGCTTCATAGCCTGGGGCAAAACGAGAAATCGCCCAGAAGTGGGCATGGTGACTACATCACCCATGCCATCTGAGGGGCTCCCCAATGCTTAAGAGCGGGGAACAAAATTAGAAGTAGCCCGCAAATGAACCTGGTGACTACATCACTCCTGCTGACTAGGGGGCGGGGGGGTCCCCAACGTTTCAAAGCGGGGGACGAAATCAGAAGTGCCCCTCACATGGGCAGATTGACTACACCACCCCTGCAATCGAGGGGTCCCCCAACACTTCAGAGCAGCGGACAAAATCAGAAGTGGCCCACAAGTGGGCCTCGTGGCTGAAGCACCCCCGCTGTATGGGGGGGGTCCCCAACGATTCAAAGCGGGAGACAAAATCAGAAGTGGCCCAAAAGTGGGCCTGGTGACTACATCACCCATGCCATGTGGCGGGTCTCCAATGCTTCGAAGCGCGGGCCAAAATTAGAAGGGGGCCAATAGTGGGCCTCGTGGCTACATCACCCCTGCTCCTTGGAGGGGGTCCCCAACGCTTCACAGCAGGGGACAAGATCAAAAGTGCCCCGTAAGTGGCCTTGGTGGCTGAATCACCTCTGCCATCTGAGGGGCTCCAATATGCTTTATAGCGGGGGACAAAAGCAAAATTGCCCCACACGTGGGCGTGGTGGCTACATCACCACTTTTGTCTAGGGGGGGTCCCCAATGCTTCACAGCGGGGTACAAAATCAGAAGTGCCCCGCAAGTGGCCTTGGTGGCTACATCACCCCTGCCATATGGGGGCTCCGATATGCTTTATAGCGGGAGACAAAAGCATAAGTGCCCCATACGTGGGCCTGGTGGCTATATCATCACTTCTGTCTAGGGGGGGTCCCCAACACTTCAGAGCCGGAGACAAAATCAGAAGTGCCCCGCAAGTGGGCCTGGTGGCTACATCACCCATGCCATGGTGGGGGGTCTCCAATGCTTCGAAGCGCAGGCCAAAATTAGAAGTGGGCCAAAAGTAGACTTGGTGGCTACATCACCCCTGCTCCTTGGAGGGGGTCCCCAACGCTTCACAGCGGGGGACAAAATCAGAAGTGCCCCGCAAGTGGCCTTGGAGGCTGCACCACCCCTGCGATCTGGGGGCTCCAATATGCTTTATAGCGGGGGACAAAAGCAGAAGTGCCCCACACGTGGGCTTGGTGAGTGCATAACTCCCGCTATCTAGGGCGGTCCCCAATTCTTCAGAGCGGGGGACAAAATCAGAAGTGCCATACAAGTGGGCCTCGTGGCTAAATCAACCCTGCTGTCTCACGGGGGGTGAGGGGTCCCATATGCTTTAAAGCGGGGGAGAAAATGAGAATGGCCCCACAAGCGGGCCTGGTGGCTACATCACCAATGCCATCTTGGGGGGGTCCCCAATGCTCCCGAGCGGGGTATCAAATCATAAGTGCCCCACAAGTGGGCCCGGTGACTACATCACCCATGCTGTGTTGGGGGTTCTCAAAACTTTCAATCGGGGGACAAAATCACAAGTGCCCCACAAGTGGGCAAATTGGCTACATCACCCCTGCCATCTTGGGGGTCCCCAACGCTTTAGACGGGCGCACACATTCAGAAATAGCCCACAACGTGGCCTGGTGGCTAAATCACCCATGCTGTCTAGGGGGGTCCCTAACGCTCCACATCGGGGGACAAAATCAGAAGTGCCCCAAAAGTGGGCATTGTGGGTACATAGCCCCCGTTGTCGGGGGGGGGGGGGGGGGTCCCCAACGCTTCAGAGCAGGGGATAAAATCATAACTACCCAACAAACGGGCCTAGCGGCTGCATGACCAATGCCATTTGGGGGGGTCCCCAACGTTTTATAGCCTGGGAACAAAATCAGATGTACCCCACGAGTCGGCTTGGTGGCTACATCAATCCTACAATCTGTGGGGGTCCCAATGCTTTAGAGCGGGGGACAAAATCAGAAGTAGCCCACAAGCGAGCCTGGTAGCTATATCACCCCTACCATCTGCAGGATCCCCAATGCTTTAGAGCAGGGTACAAAATCAGAAGTGGCCAACCGGTGGGCCTAGTGGCTACATCACCACTACCATCTGGGAGGTCCCCATCGCTTCACAGCCTGGGGCAAAACGAGAAATCGCCCAGAAGTGGGCATGGTGACTACATCACCCATGCCATCTGAGGGGCTCCCCAATGCGGGGCACAAAATTAGAAGTAGCCCACAAATGAGCCTGGTGACTACATCACTCCTGCTGTCTAGGGGGCCGGGGGGGTCCCCAACGTTTCAAAGCGGGGGACGAAATCAGAAGTGCCCCTCACATGGGCACATTGGCTGCACCAACCCTGCAATCGAGGGGTCCCCCAACGCTTCAGAGCAGCGGACAAAATCAGAAGTGGCCCACAAGTGGGCCTGGAGGCTTAAGCACCCCCGCTGTATGGGGGCCGTCCCAAACGCTTCAAAGCGGGGGACAAAATCAGAAGTGGCCCAGAAACGGGCATGCTGACTGCATCATCACTGCTGTCTAGGGGGTCCCCAACACTTCAGAGCGGGAGACAAAATGAGAAAGGCACCACAAGTTGGCCTGGTGGCTACATCCCCCCTACTCTCTTGGGGGGTCCCCAATGATTCACAGCGTGAGACAAAATCAGAAGTGCCCCACAAGTGGGCCTGGTGGCTGGATCACTCCCTCTTTCTAGGGGGAGGTCCCCAATGCTTCGGAGCGGGGGACGAAATCACAAATGGCCCACAGGTGGGCCTGGTGGCTACATCACCCCTCCCATTTGGGGGGTCCCCAACGTTTCACAGCCAGGGACAAAATTAGAAGCGCCCCGCAAGCCGTCCTAGTGGCTGGATCACCCCGACAATCTGGGACGTCCGCAATGCTTAAGAGCCGGTGACAAAATCAGAAGTGGCCCACAAGTGGGCGTGGTGACTAGTTCACCCTTGCTGTCTGCGGGGGGTTCCCAACGGTTTAGAGCGGGGAACAAAATCAGAAGTAGCCCACAAGTGAGCCTGATGACTGCATCACCCTTGCTATCTCCAGGGTCCCCAACGCTTAAGAGCACGGGACAAAAGCAGAAGTGCCCCACAAGTGGGCAGGTTGGCTACATCACCCCTGTCATCTAGGGGGCTCCCCAATGCTCCAGAGCAGTGGACGAAATCAGAAGTGGCCCACAAGGGGGCCTGGTGGCTACATCACCCCCGTTGTCAGTGGGGTCCCCAATGCTTCAGAACCGGGGACAAAATCAGAACTGGCGCAGAAGTGGGCCTGGTGGCTACATCACCCCTACCATTGGGGGGGTCCCGAACGCTTCACGGCCGGGGACCACAAGTGGGCCTGGTGACTACATCATCCCTGTTGTCTTGGCTTCGGAACGAGGCACAAAATCAGAAGTAGCCCACAAGTGAGCCTCGTGACTACATCACTCCTGCTCTCTTGCGGGGGTCCCCAACGCTTGAGAGCGGGGGACAAAATCAGAAGTGGCCCACAAGTGGGCCTGGTGACTACATCACCCCTGCCTTCTGGGGAGTCCCCCAACACTTCAGAGCAAAGGACAAATCAGCAGTGCGAAGTTTTTTTGTTTTTTTGTGGTGTAAGTCGATTATTTTTTTTTAAAAAAAAAGCCCCACTCGCTTTTTTTTTTGCCGTAGGTCGCGTATCAAAAAAGCGTAGCTCGCGAAACAGAAAAAGTGTAAGGCGCGTTTTTTTTGAACAACATAAATTGCGTAACTTTTTCTTTTCAGGCAAAGGCCGCGTTACCAAAAAAAGGCCTATGGCGTGTGCCATACGTTTTCAAGTCTTTTTTGTCCACACTCAACTTACGCAAAAAAAAAAAGTGACCTACGCCAGAAAAAAAAATAAGCGAATTATGCCTGACACGTTGACATCTTGCTGAGAGGGCCGAGATCCCACCCAGAGCTTCCCCTCCCACACAGGTACCGCTGAAACTTTGGCCACACCTTTCCTCCTCTGGTGCTGCATATGCTGTGGAGCCTGTATGACGTGAGCGGTTTCCCCTTTTTTCTCAATGTTGGAGTCACGTCCTTGTGTTTGTTAAAATGCACTGGATGTGGTACCATTTCAAGCCCCCAGCCCGCCCTTTGTGCAAACACAGGTTTGCCCCATGCCTTGGCGCATCCACAGGATCATGGGTTGCAGGCCACACATTGCAGCCAGGAGGATGGTCTTAATGGATCCTGGACTCGCAAGGTGACAATTGTGGGTCCAACTTGGTGGTTGGCAGGATCCATAGCCGGGTTTCCAAGGGTGTATACACCTTACTTTTGTCAAAATCATGGGCCAGCAGGGAAAAGCCCCTACAAGTGCTTGGAACTTTTTAAGGTTGTCTCCACATCAGCCAGTTCTTGCTGTCCTGCAGTATCCAAGTCTTGAGCCCATGGTATTGTAACACTACACCCATGGTATGCATCAATACTGCCTGGCTCAGGTCGAGGTGTCCATTGACCCCAAACCCTGCTTGGTACATTGAGATTCCGACGTCTGCTGACCCTCACACAACGCTCCCTCCGTAGTTCACACCCTCCGCACCTCTCATTTCCCCCTGCGCCTGCGCCGCCAATCAGCTCTGCACTCACCATCTCAGGGCTGCGAGGCTCTGGGGCACCATTGGGCAGGTCCCCGATGGTGATCCACTGGTCATCATCCTGCTGTATGGCATTTGGGGGCGGCGCGGGGCTGCCCTCCTTTGCCACCTCCTTCCGTGGGGTGGGTGGGGTGCACAACCCCTGCGCCTTGGATGGCGCCAGTTTCCCACTTTCATGCTGCCGCAACCGCTCCTTGACCTGCTCTCGGAACTCCTTCGCAGTAGTGTGCGTGAAAGTCGGCCCAGGCCGCTGCATGGGTCTGGGGCCGGGGCAATGCCCGGCTGTGGGTTTGGGGCAGTCAGCAAGTTCCACCAGAGCTGCAGAAAGGCTCGGTCCTGAAGGACCTGAGGAAGCAAAGAACGTGGCAGTGTGGCCCCGCGGGCAGGAATGGGCAAAGGGCATGGTGGCAGGGCATTGGGAGGGAAGCGAATGTCACACCAGGCATACGAAACAATTCGTAATGAGTGATCCTAGCCCACTTCATCTTGTGCTTGGTACTTGGAGAGGGTGCTCGGACTTTCACTTCAAAGTTGGGGGGGGGGGGGGGTCAATGGAATCCCCTTGCTGGACCCCAAATCCCCCAAAAATCTCAGGTTTCAATGGAGGGGGAAGGCAGGGGAGGGGGGGTCCCAGGAGGCAGAATGGAGGAAGGGGGATTGAAAGGGGAGGAGGGCACTTACTCAGAGTGAGAGTACACCAACGGTGAAAAATGTAACTCGTGTACAAAAACGTCGTACGTTTGTGTAATTTCTTTAAGGTAAAATCGTGTGATTTCTTGTTGCCGGTAAGTTGTGTAATAATAAGAACAAAATCGGACCTAGGAAAAAAAAATCGTTGGTGTGTGTAATTTTTTTTTTCGGGAACGTTGTGTAATTTTTTTTAACTTAAATGCGAGTAAAAATTTCTTCACAACCATGCCACTTTTGCAATATGTACGCAATATGTACAATGCCGGTTCTGTACGGCACCCCATAGCGACCTTAACGATGGGATGCCGAGTCCACAAAGCACAAAGTACTCTGTGTGGCCACCAAATAATTAGGACTCGGCCAATATAAGAATATGGAGGTCTGATGGAGGCTAGCTACCAAGGTGCTCGAGAGGTAGGTAGCTTACACACTCCACCAAAAAGGGGCAACTTCTACAAGCAATGGCCCATATAATGGTGTGTTTTCATACACCACCTTTAGTACACCAAAGAGGTGGAGGAAATATAGGGATGCAACAAGCCTACAAAGCATGCACCCGCTAAAAGTAGTTGCAAAATGCACGCTTGTAGATGAGGTCAGTCTTCATATCGCGGGACTCAGGCTTTGCACTGAGACTAGCATTCCCCTTACAAGCCTCGCGCAAATGAGCTATTAGCTGCACGGTCAGCTTATCGATGAATAGCTTATCCAGCTAGCCAGATGCACTTTTGGGGTCGCTATCCGGCACCTGGCACCACTCTCCACAGATGAGGACCTTCGGACGGGTGTCCTCCTCTATGGCAGGAGGGGACATGGAAGGTTGGCCCTCGGGCTCAGAGCCTTCCATGCTTCGCTCAAAGACTTTGAGCGGGGTGGGGGTAGCCTGAACAAGGAAGCTCAGTCACCCTCGTAACTATTTCCTTGTAGGGACCGGCGGGAGACAAATCTGGCCACACCGAAGCGTGGGAGTCCATCACCCCAATTGAGTGCCACGCCGCAGCGTGAGGGTCAATCACCCCAACTCGAGGGGGCAAAAATTGAGTAAAACCAAAAACTTCTGTTTACTAGGTTGGTAAACCTAGTACAAAGAAAAGCTTTTTTGTACTAGGTTCCAGTACCTCGTAAAATGAAGTAAAACCTAGTAAACCCTAGTAAAATTGGAACCGACACATGTCGCTCAAACGCAAAGCGTAGAATTTTTATTTTGGGACCGAAAATCTTGGCATGATACCTAGCGTTGCTGACGATCGACCTGTAAATTTTCCAGCTGACATGCCAGGCTAGGGATGCGAAAATATCGGAAGCGTTTTTCCGAACGAAACCCCGACCGAAACCCCGAGCAAAACCCCGGCCGAAGCCGGGAGGGAGCCTTCCGAAATCCCTAGGGATGAAAAAATATCGGAAGCGTTTTCGGGGGCCATTTCCGACCAAAATGCCAAGGATGAAGAAACAATCGACCCCGCCCCCCCACACACGTATTTGGGCATTTTTGGGCAATTTGACCCATATATAGTGAGGACATGTACAATGCTCCGCCACTCCTCAAAGAGAAGCTGCCCCGGCTACCATGGCCAGGCGTGGCCAATCACAAGCCCCCGATCCTAGGGCTGACTCATGGAGCGCCAGGTTCCCCCCCACCCCCGGCCCCACCCCCCACCCCCCGATTAGACCGCTAAGAAAAAATTTCGCCAGACAGGAGTGCGCCCAAGCCAATGCGCAACTCGGGCACTGCCTCCCCCCGCCATTGATGTTGATGCAGAATCCACATCTGCCCCAATACCCCATCTCTTGAGTGAGGGATTTTTTTCCGACAGACACGGAGGCAGCACTTAAACAAGAGGGCAAGGAACAGCGTTGACTATGATGTTCGCGAAGGGGGGCTACTGGTGGAGGAGCAGCGGCTGCCTCCACATCGGAACTGCTAACGGTGATGGCACTGCTTGTTGTTGCATTCAAACTTAGGCTCGCACAACGTGGAGCCATCCGGACCTGCTATTTGCGACATGGAACAGCACACTGTAGACAACAATACTCGGCAAACGAAATTCTTGCACGCCAAAACATGCATAAAGGCAAGCACAAAGACGAAGGGGCAGGCAGTCAACTGAAGCTAAGTGATACACAGTGCTTTTTTTGTTAGAAAAAACTGCAACCATATTCAACCATCAGAATTGTTCCTCCAAAAAAACAACGATTCCATCCCTTATCCCTAACACAACAAAAGAGTAAGAAGACCTTCTTGTTCTGTTTTTTCATTTGTAAAAAAAGCGACTGTCGTCCATGCCCCGGGCAGGCCACCTGAATCTGTGCATCGCTCATCCCCTACTTTAAGCGCTGCCACTTCAGAGGTTGGGGAAGGGGGTGGTCGTTGATTGTGTGTACATGAACAGTTTTTTGGCCCAGGCAAGAGAGGGAAACACTCATGCGTGAGCAGTGGTAGCGCAATCAGTTTCGAAAACGGGGCATGCCGGTCGGCGAAAAGCAATTATGGTCCATCACAGTCATCGTCTCAAGGCCCTATGTGCCAGCCACATCAGCCCACCAGTCAAACAGTCAAACCAGGGTCCTTTGGGGGGAAATATTCAATGTGTATAGTTGGTTGGATGGCGACTTTTGTACAAAAACCCTTGGAATTTCGTTGGGAGTTAGCAAGCAATTGGGGATGCAAAGCTCCTGACAATTCCAAGCAATGTGCCAGAGCATTTTGGAAGCAATGCTCCTAGTATGTGCTTGGGTGAACTCCGACCGATCGTCGGAAGCATTGCTTCCAACGTCGGAAGCGATCACCCCGACCCTTTGGCAGCCTGGCTTCCGAAATCCCTAGGGATGGAAAAATATCGGAAGCGTTTTTGGGAGGAATATTCCCAGCAGCGCTGACAATTAACCTGTAAAGATCGTAGGGCACGTGCCAAGCAACGCTGACAAACATGCCCCGGTTCTCAGCATTCCATGCTGTGCCCGTAGGATACATGTGAGTAAAAAAATCTCTTTTTAAACAAGGTTTTTTTTAACTAGGTTTCAGTAGAAACCGAGAAAATCATAAGTGGATCCTTCACCCTGCCTTCTTGGGGGTCCACATGCAAGCGGAATGGCTACATGACCCCTACCTTCTTGGGAACCCGCAACGTAGGGACAAAATCAGAAGAGGCTAGTGGCCAAAATTTTTGTTTTCGTTGTAAGTGCGTGCACTGCTTTTTGCGGCAAACACAAGCACAAAACAATTGTACAATCATGTAATTTATTTTTTGCGGTCAACACAAATACAAATGCAAGTACAAAAAAATTTCAACCTTGCATCATCCGGTGCAGAGGTGGGCGTGCACAACGTAGCCCCAGGTATTGTCCACGGGGGTGTATAACTTTAAACCGGCGGCATGAGGCTTTCCGGCAATGCACTGCCGAAGACCAAGGCACTGCCCGCTGGTGTGGGGGGACAATGGCTAAGTCCCCACACACCGCCACCCCAATCTCCCACGCCGCACTCCAAGCGGAGTTGCACTCCTCAAGCAAGTCCGTCAAATCCCTTTGTAGCAACTTTTGCACCAGTAGTACTTGAACCGTGGCAAGGGGGACACCGTGTACTTGTTATATGCAAGATGGCTCTTGTCCCAAATGCCGTTAACTTGCACGGGGCCCTGGGCATATCAAGAATGAATTGTACCTGCAAGATAGAGTAGTGACATGGTAGTGTAGTGACATGGTTGTGTTGCACATACGTCATGCCGGGTACGACACGCACAACAATTAGAGCCAGCACAAGGAACACACACAACGTAAGGAGCCACAATGTAGAATGTGCACCACGTGCTTGCCAACATATGAAATGAGTGCCATCTCGTGAGTTTCCACTAGGATTGCGCATTGCAACCTTACATCGGTTTGAACATGTAATCCCAAAACTTCGTCTACGCTGAATCCAACCGGGTTTGACAAGCCAGGCCGGATTGGATGCGCCATGTTGGCTACACATTGTCCCCATGGTAACGGGCCCTCCAATAGTCGGTCCAAAGCACGCATTTTGATGTGCTGTGAAAAATGGGAAACATGTTTGGAGAGCGTTTTGCGCGTCGTGCACGCCGTCTGTGGCCCTCTTCCTGGAGGAACGTGACGACCTTTTACGCGTTCTAGACGTTTTACGTGTTGTCTTTTACCTTGTCCGTGGTACCGCCCCGCGCGTCTCGCCCGTTGTGCAGTAGTGCACTGCACACAAATTCTATGTACATTGCTCCGCCACTCCCCAAGCCCCAAGGCAAGCTACCCCGGCTACCAAGGCAGCCGCGACGCCTCTCACAAATCCACGTTCGCAAGACTGACTCATGGAGCACTGGGTTCCCCTACGTCCTTACCTCCCTTTAACTTTCTTTTTGGCCCACCTATCCACCTCGTCCCCCTTATCCTTTGCCTTCCGCTTCCCCTCCTTCTTCGCCTCCTCCGCGTCCACGTCCCCCTACCCTTCTTTACGTTCTTCCTCTTCCTGCCCTTCTTCCTCTTATTTCCCTTCTTTCTCTTCTTTCCCTTGGTTCTCGTTTGCGTGGTCTTGCCTCTTTGCTCCACATGACCCCATGACCCCCGCCCATTGTCCTTCTGGGCCCGCTGCTCTAGTAGCGGCCTTCCCGCCACAGCATGCACGCACAGCATGCACGCACGGTTTCACCCGCCAGTGCGGCGCCATTCCACCCCCTCCCCCTTCCCCGGGGGCGGCCACCCTCCCTCACGAGGGGGATGCGCACAATAGGGGGTTGTTGATAGAGGAGACGCAGTGTCATGCGGCGTGGGCTACCAGTCAGGCAAGGCCTCATGGTGCAGAAGCACCCAGGCACACGCAGCAGATACCAGCACACCAATGGTGTGCGCTGCCCACTATTCCCCTGCCAGCCCCCCAATTCACCCACCCATCCCATTGCTTGTCATTGTCATCACGGTCTTTCGCCGACTCCCTCGCTGGTACCCGGATCTTTGCCAATACCAATGGACGCATCACACGGATCACCTGCACTTTCTTGGGATCCCCCTTGGGTCAGCAGAGGGGCACCACGCTCGGAGGGAGGGTCACGGCGCCGTGGTTCGTCCGTCAACTCCTTCTTCACCTCCATTGGGGTTGTTGCGGGCTTGCCGTTGTGCTCGCCGCCCTCGCCACTCTCTTCCACGACGAGTCCCAACCCCTCCTCCAAGCGCTTTGCCTCCTTCTTCGTGTCCTCGGCTTCGGGAGGGGGAGGGGGGGAAAGAGGGGGAGGGACGGGCTGGTTTGGCTAGTAGTATGGCTGGTGGGGGGGATTGAGGGGCTAGTGGTGGGGCTGCTCGTAGTGCTAGCACTGCTAGTATAGATGCGGGTATGGCAGGTAGAGACTCTGCTCCATCAGCAAAAGACGAGGAGAGAACACCTACAACAGGACAACGTCTCCAGGGACACCAATAGCGCCACCACCCAAAACGCCAAGGACGCGCACGACGTTAGCACCGGAGCGCAGGGACAACTTCGGGGACAACTCGCAAAACATGGTAGACATGTGAGCAACATACCCTATGTCGCTTCCAGTGCATGTAATGCTCGTACAGCCTGCTGCTGCGCTATCACCAACTCTTGCCCAAATTGCAAAAACCTGCTCATCGGCGTTGTGCTCCTCCGTCAGCATCTAGCATAGCAAGCCGGTGGGGTTCAGCGTCCACTCATACTTATGTGCCATGTTCTCGAATGGCATGTCTATGAGGTCCTCGCTACGCACACCGCTGATCTTTGAAAACAAGGCCGGGCGTCGCCCATTGTCATCCCGCGTGGGCAACGTGCTGCTCACCTGTGATTCTGACAGGGCACCCGACGAAAGGACTTCCAACTTCGGGGCCTGTAGCCCTTTGAAGTACGGTTCTGCAGCGAAACATCCAAGTGCGCATCTTGGTGCAACGCACAGAATTGAGGCGGTGGGAATTGCAGCTTAAAGTACCTGTGGGCTTAGCTGGGGCTTAAAGAGTTCTTTACCCCACACCCTAAAACGGCCTGGATTATTCGAGGCGCCGCAGTCGATAACATGGTGATCGCCATTGCCCAATCCTAGCGCTCTACAAACAATGGGTTGGAGTGGGCAGCGCGCACAATGCATAGAGCGAAGTTAAGTCTCTAGCAACACATGGGAAGGGGACGCGAAAAACGCGGGGCACGCGCGCGACGCCAAAACCGGATCGCATGGACAAGTTGCGGGACAACACGCCGAACCCGGCAAACGTTCGTCTTGTGGCTCACACATGCCTTGTAATGATGCACCACTTGGCCCAGCTCAGCCCAGCCCAGGCGGCACTCGTAGTCTTCCCCTTGGAGAAACTCCTCCGGAATGATATGATTGAGTGTATATGTGCATCACTCGCCTTGTGCTTTTCTTGGCACGTGTGCATGGTCGGCAGGGCAAGTGGTGGTCGCCCCTTTGTCTCGGCGACACATTGCGTGCTCTCCTTCTTGTGGGCCCTTGCGGGTTCCGGTAGAACCTTCACGTGACACAGTGCGCTCTTGACCCTCGCCAACTTTGCCGGCTTATCCTCCTCGCTGTTGTAGGAGCGGCCTCAACTGCTGCTAGACCCGTCGCCTGACCCATTGCCCGACCCACTGCTAGCCTCGCTATGTGACGGAGACCCTGACCCGGAACCATCCCTGCCGTTGTCTGGGAACATGGTGTCGCTCATCTCCAAGATGGTGCACCCGCACGGCACGCCCCGATCTTTTCCTTGACCCACTTGCTGTCATCCTTGCCACCTTGCTCTTTTCCCTTGACACTCCACCTCCAGTTGGCTCTCCCTGTCTTGATCTTTCGCTTTCACCTTTTTTTTTTCTTTCTCCTTCTCCTATTTTTGTGTCTTCTTCTTCTCCTCCTTGCCTTTTTCCTTCCCCTTTGTCTTCTCTTTCTTGGATTGCTTTTCCTCCTACATAGAGAGGCGTGCGGATTGTACACGTCTTGCACATTGGCTCCAAACATCAGCCTTGAACCAATGAGGACGTCTTGCGCATTAGGCGCGTCGCGTGCGTTGGGCTCTTGAGCTGTCCTAGGGGCAATACAAGCGTTTTGCGCGTCAGGCACTTTCCACACACCTTATCGGCGACAAAGCCGCAACAACAGCCGCTCTTCAATTTTTCTACCTCTATGTGGAAATTGCCTTGGTCGTGCTCCTTCTTGATCTTCCTCTACTTGCTAGATCTGGTAGATGACACATTGGGCGAGGAAGGGCGTGTCGTGGAGCTCCTTGGTCATGGGATCATTCACTCCTTTCACACTGTGCGCCCATCCGACGTGATAACCGCCTATGAGACAAACAGCAAGATCGGTTTGATAAAAACCAAAAGCCGTGGGTGCCATGGTCGCGCAATACATAACCAGTGCAGAGGGCCACGGCATGGTGACAAAGCCATTGACACGCATGTGTAGCAGCTGAATTTACTTGTTCGTGGTTTGCTTTGAAAGATAATGGACGTTGCCCCCGGCTGGACATCGCAGCGGTCATAGTCGGACAAAGAAGATGTGGTTGCCGTAGGGTTGTAATGTACCCTTTTTTACCCGTTTCCTTGTCTCAAACTTGTTGCAAATGTGCTCCTCAGTCCCTTTTAGACACATTGTGAACTTGAACATTGTTGGAGTGCACCCCCGTGCACGCAAGTGAGTCATCACAGAAGACATGCACGCGCAGGTGGGTGCCTTACATCTGTTCTGTATTTTGCGTGTGCAGCATGTTCTGCGTGTTGTCTTTTGTTTTGTCACCGAGGACCGTTTGGCTTCATATGTGTTTCCCATGTCTTGCAGCGCTCTTGTGCATACCACGCTTACTACTCGTTGTGTTCGCTCGCTACCACTTGCAGGCATGGGGCTGCCGCTATTACCAAGGGCATGTCAATTGGAGAAATCGCACCCGGAGCAGCGTGAGTCCTAGAGGCACAACACGCTAAAAGAATCGATCTCGGAGCACAAGACAGCTACCGGTGGCTACCGGTCCCTACAAAGCCTATCAATAGCCCTCACGAGTCAAGGGAGCCAACCCCGCTCTACGTGGGGGTGGCACACTAACCAACTGCACTGGATGACTAACTAATGGCGGTGGCTTACTAAATGACAACATCTTAGGCGGCTCTACCCACTTGCCTCTAAGATGTACAAGAATGTTATGCCCTAACGTCCACACTAGCTGTTTTAAAGGAGGGATTTTTCATCGCCCATTTTGGACTCCCAAAAAAAGCCATGTTTTGGTGTTTGCAACCAAATTGTCAAAATGTCAATGTGTCAAAAACAAAAATGACAATTGCATGTTTTCAGGGGTATTTTGCAAAATCTACCAAATCGTTGTTTATGCACCATAAGCATACTTAGGACAAGAAACCGCTGCCTCTGGAATGACGGTCAAGCTACGTGTTGTGTGTTGTGTGAGAGAATTGTGGGAACTTGCAAATGGGAACACAACATAGCATAAGGACACATAAATGGTAGTATGTTTAGGATACTACTCGAATCGTAAGCTGCAATATGGCGCATTTAAATCACCGTTTTTTCATCGGAAACAACGACTTGCAGGTCGCTCTTTGGAAGGCAAAACACAAAAAAAACACATCCGTACAGTACATTATACTAGCCCTTGGGTCCGCGAACCCTTCGCAGCCTTGCCTTGCACGGCGGACAGAGCACTCCCTGGGGCTAGGCTCGGCTTTGTAGAGCCTTTCTTGGGAGGAGGAGGAGTGGCGTTGGTACAGGCGGCTACATATGCCTTCGGCCACTTTTTTGATGGTGTTTCCATCGCCACATCCTCACCATCATCCTCATCATGGTCCACGTCATCAGTTTCACTTACCAAACTTTAGGCTGGATACCATCACAAATATCAGCACATCACTGTTCCCAGTCAGCTAGGGAAAGACTGTCATAGCTGTTAATGTAGTTCGCTATACTCCGTGCAAAAGCAGTGAAGGCGGCAGGTAGATCACTAAAACACACCGACCGTGACACAGACTCAGTCAAAAAACAGAACAATTGGGCTCCCATGGGGTGCTGCCAAGGAAACATGGTCTAGGAACCCCCCCCCCCTCCCTAGTTTACTTTACTCCTACACCTTATGATCGCACCCAAGCACTTTGAACACAAACACCGCACCTTCAATGGGCCTACTTTGGAAGATGTTGGGCGCCCATTGGTATTCATCAAATTTGGGGCATTTACGGAAATGCGGTTGTGGCCAAGAACCCCCCTAGGAACCCCCCTTCCTGGCTAGGAAGGGGGGTGCCTGGGCGGGTTCCTAGGCAGGAAATCCCCCTTCCTAGACCCTTCCTATGAGCCTTCATGTCCGTATGCAAAACATGCAACGCCGGTTTGTGCACATTGAATCTTATCTTGTCCCATTGTATTGTTGGTCTCAACGTCATCGAACACGCTTGCGTCGCTTCACAATGGCCTCACCACGGCCTTGCCGCGCCTCATACAATTTCAAATAGACGTTCAAGCTGCCCGTGTGCACCGTCTCATTCCGAGACCGGTGATGGGTGGCCGCCGAAGGCACCAACCGCGCTTCGATTTTTTGGTACGCCTTTTGCACGGTTGTTTCCTACATTCCGTTGGAATACAGCGCAAGACATACAAACTGCCGAACCGGCATGCGAAATAGGCGCTGTGCACAGCAACCCAATGTACCCATGGGGTTACACTCCATTGCAACTAACCCCACCCTTCTACTAAACAGTCACCCCAATACTCCACGTCCTTGACTTCGTCCTATGTTGACCCGTCTTGCTTGCACCATAGGGCATGCACCTGGCGCATGGATAATAGTACATACCTTACGAAAACAAAAACTTCACCCCTCCCCCAAAGGCCACTTCGGCCAAGTTGTGCGCAAGGCGGCTACAACATGTGCATGTAGTGCACTATCCTCAAAAAACATTTTGCCCCCCGTGGTATCAAATTTTCCGGCCTTTGTGGGCTGTGGTGCCAAGCGCTCAGCACGAGGGATAGTTTTCACCTCATCGAAAAATTTTATAAAGCTCCAAGACCAAAGCTTTTCCTGCCTCCCTTGCGGACCGAGATGTCTGATGCACCATTCTCAATGAAACCTTTTATGGTTTCATTGAGTCGCTTCACAACGACGTTACTGATGCGACGCGAGCGATGCGCAATGTGGCCCACGCAGTTGCATGGACCAACTGCCCGCCACAAAAACCCGCATCTACGTTGGGGCGGCACAGAACTAGCACGTTCCAAACAGTTGACGGAACTGCAACCTACCCAACACTTACTCTTGTGGTAAATGGTAGAAAGCATGGCTTTGTCATCGCGTGTCAAGGCACATACACTAGACATGCGATAGCCTAGGTGCCAAACATCTACAACGGACTTCACGTCCCAAATTTATTGATTTAGGCCCCCCTTAGTGTCAATGGCCCGGAGACAATGTGTGTCATCCGGACCATCAAGCGCCCACCACGTTGCCCAACGTCGCACATCGCGTGCAGCTGCTACTCGCTCCGACCATTGCGGCTGCTACTCCCTCCGACAATATGGGCACATGCACGTCGCACTTCGTCGCTGGGGTGTGCCACAGGGGCGTTGCATCCGCAAAGATAATGATTAGCACTCGATCTGGTCTTGTGACACTAAATGTACCAAATGCCCTACTCAACGTGAATTGGCTTTGTACTGGACAAGTGGACATACGGCCGCGACAAAACCCCGGACAACACCTCCCAGGCGGTGGGAGCATATGGCAAAAGTTTGTCTCTCCCTGCGAGCAACTCCCTTCTGGTAGATTGTCGCTGCAATTTCCGCATGCTACGCGCATAACGGCTTATGTCGCGCGCCATTTGCAACATTTATACCACCCCCTGTAACACGCGGTCGTCGTCAAGGTCGTGCATTTTGTTGCACTGGGTCATGAGTGAGTTGTTGTTGCTGCGCACTACGATGTCCGCATCCCCGAGCACTGTGCCGACAACCAGTTGAAGAGGTTTGCGTCTTTGGCGCAACTCTTGCAATGCACTACCCCACTCTTTTTGGATAGGGCGGTGGAACTCCGGCAATACAGTGCCTCAATGCCACGGGCGGTGTGGCATGGAACTCGTGCAATGCGCGAGCCCACTAGCTGGGGGGACGGGGAGTCCTACTCAGGATGCGGTCGCTACCTAAAGAGCGTAACTACCGCAATGCATTGCCACATTGCCTAGTGGCAGTGGGCAGTGGAACTCGTGTCATGCACTACCACAGTGCTCATGGGCAGTGGGCAAAGGGCACTGCACCTCTTGCAATGGAGTGCCTCACTGCTTGGGGGCAGTGGATAGTGGAACCGCGGCAATACACTGCCTCACTACCCGGGGATAGTGGGCAATGCACCTCCTGCAATACACTGACTCATTGCCTCGGGGCAGTGGGCAGGGAATTCGTGCAACACATTACCTCATTTCATGGGGGCCGTGGGCACTGGAACTCCTCTCGCAATATGGTGCCTCATTGGCCGGGGGCAGCGGGCAGTGGAACTCCTACAATGCAATGCCAAACTGCCGGCAGACGCTGTGCAGTGGAACTATTGCAACGAGCGGGCCCACCAGCTGGGGGGACGGGGACTCCTGCCAAGGAGGCGGTCGCTGCCGAAAGAGCGGACCTCCTACAATGCACTGCCACACTGCCTGGGGGCAGCGGGCAGCAGAACTCATGTCATGCACCGCCTCACTGCATGGGGGCAGTGGGCGGTGCAATTCGTGCGATACACTTCCACATTGCCTAGGGGCAGTGGGGAGTTGAACTGCTGCAACGCACTGACTCACTTCCCGGTGGCACAGGGCAGTGCAAGTGCTACCATGCCCTACCTCACTGGCTGGGCGCCATGGGCAGTGGAACTCCGGCAATGCACTCCCTCACTTCATGGGGCTGTGGGCATTGCAACTCGTGCAATGCACTGCCTGAGTGCATTGGGGCAGTGTACATGCAACTCGTGCAATGCACTTCCACACCACCATGGGGCAGTGGGCAATGCAAATGTTGCAATGCATCGCCACTCCGCTTGGGGGCGGTGCGATATGCAACTCCTGCAATTGGTGGGCCCACCAGCTGGGGGGAAGGGGAGTTGTCCCTAGGAGGTGGTTGCTGCCTTAGGAGCGGAGCTTCTGGAATGCACGGCCACGCACCCTCAGGGCAGTGGGCGGTACAATTCGTGCGATGCATCCCCCTTGCCTGCGGGCACTCGGTATTGCAACTCCTGCAATACACTGCCTCATTGTCTGGGGGAACTCGGCCGTTGAATTCCTGCAACGCACTGCCTCATCGTCCAAGGGCAGTGGGCAATGCAGCTCTTGCAACGCACCGCCGCACAGCTTGGGTGTAGTGGGTGGTGGACCAAGCTGAAGGATGTGTTGCGGGCAACAATGATAGACATTGTAACGGACGTTGCGTAGAAAGCGATGGCCCCGGGCAGCATGACACGTGCAGAGCGGGCCGTGGACCAAGCAAACCAGAGGGAGCGCGAAGCGAGGGACATCGTTCGGCATCATGAGGCAATTATCAGTGGGTTGCGAGCACAAGTGGGTGAATTGCGGGAGCAGTTGAAGGCTGCAGAGGCAAAAGGCAAGCAAGCAGTTGGGGACAAGGTGCGGGCAGAGGCTCTCTTGCAAGAGAAGGCTGCAGAGTGTGACCGGGCGTTGAGCATCCTCAACAGCAACTATGGTAAGCGTGGCAGCCCCGCCAAGTAAGCAACATGAGTGGCACTAGAAATCTAGCGTCGTAAGACTGAGAGAAATTTGAAAAGGGAGTTGCGTCCCATGGGTTGGAGTGCAAGTGTGCTGTGACTACGCCATTCCTTTGAGTCGCACGCACGCACATGCCCGTATTCATGTGCGACTGCGCTAACGGCTGTGGGCCGCGGTTCACAACGAGCCATTTTTTTTTGCGTTTGCCCCCTAGTGCTTCTGTGTATGCGAGACCTTGCTGAAGACATTAGTATCGCTGTGTACAGGGTGCCTAAGGTTGTGTCACGCACGCAATGCAAAAGGCGGTTGCCCCTGTTTTAGGCACTTTCCATTCTGTGACCCCCTATAGGGAGCTAGAGGCCGATGCAATCAAACTGTGCCCTACCGAGAGACACAGACAGAATGGGCACAGGCTGTATACAGGACCTATACAGGAAGGAGATAAAAACTCCCCTTTCTGCACAAGAACCCCCCCCCTTTATGCCTAGGAACTCTCCTAGCAACCCTTCCTATACCCCTTCCTAAACAAGAACCCCCCCCCCTTCCTGCCCAGGAACTATCCTAGGAATCACTTCCTAGACCCCTTCCTGTATAGGGTTGCAGTGAGAGACTTCGCACACAAAAAGAGCACATCACAGCACATCACTGCAGAGTGGTCAACTCAGCAGCCACATAGATGTCAATTGCTTCGGTATGTACCAGTGGGGCACCTATGTTTACTGATGCCACACCTTCCCTCCACTTGAATTAAATACCAAATATAATAGTGGTCTTCGACAACAATCACATCACTCTAGGTCCTTCGACAGAGTGAACCCCATCATGCATGCAGGCAAGTGCATAGTACACGAATCTCGGTGGCGTCCGTAGAGGGTAGGCTCTCCGGAGCCATCCACTCCTCTGCATTGTCCCTAGGCAAGGTAGCAGCAGTGCATGACAAGACCTCCACGGGCCACTACCCCCATGCAATGGGGCAGTGCATTGCACGAGTTCCGCTCTTTGGATAGTGACCGCCTCACGGGGAGTACCCTCCGTCCCCGCAGTTGGTGGGCCCGCGCATTGCAAGACTTCCCCTGCCCACCGCCCGAGGCGGTGTGGCAGTGCATTGCAGGAGTTGCACTGCCCACTGCGCCCATGTAGTGAGGTAGTGTGCTGCACCAATACCCCTGCCCACTACCCCGAGGCATTGAGGTAGTGCATTGCACGAGTACCGCTCTTTAGGCAGCAACAGCCGCCTGGTCACGACTCCCCGTCCCCCCAGGTGGTGGGCCCGCGCATTGCAGGAGTTCCACTGCCCACCGCGCCCAAGCAGTGCACCAGTGCATTGGAGGAGTTGCACTACCCACTGCCCCAAGGCAGTGAGGCAGTGTATTGAAGCAGTTCCACTACCCACTGCCCCCGAGCAGTGAGGCAATGCATTGCAAGAGTTGCACTACCCTTTGCCCACTGCCCCTCAGCACTGTGGCAGTGCATGACAGGAGTTCCACTCTCCACTGGCCCAAGGCAATGTGGCAATGCATGGCGGTAGTTCCGCTCTTTATGTAGTGACGGCATCCTGGATAGGACTCCCAGTCCCCCCAGCTAGTGGACTCACGCATTGCAGGAGTTCCAAGGCGCACCGCCCCCCGGCATTGAGGCACTGTATTGCCGGAGTTCCATCGCCCACTGCCCCCAGGCAGTGGGGCGGTGGATTGCAAGAGTTGCACTGCCCACTGCCCCCAGGCAGTCTGGCGGTGCACTGCACGAGTTCCACTACCCACTACCCCCAAGCGGTAAGGCAGTGCATTGCAGAGTTGCACACCCACGGCCCCCACGCACTGAGGTAGTGCATGGCAAGAGTTGCATTGCCCACTGCCCCCGAGCAGAGAGGCGGTGCGTTGCGGCAGTTCAACTGCCCACTTCCCCAAGGTAGTCAAGCAGTGCATTGGAGGAGTTCCACTGCCTATTGCCCCGAGGCAGTGAGGCAGTGCATGACATGAGTTCCGCCACCCACTGCCCCCGGGCAATGAGGCAGCGCATAGCAGGAGTTCCAATGCCCACTGCCCCCGAGCAGTGTGTTAGTGCATTGCCGGAGATACACCGCCCACCGCCCCAAGGCACTGCGGCGGTGCATTGTAGGAATTGCACTGCCCACTGCCCCCAGCCAATTAGGCAGCATGTTGCACGAGTTGCACTGCCCACAGCCCCCAGGAAGTGAGGCAGTGCGTTGCACAAATTCCACTGCCCACTGCCCCGAGGCAATGAGTCAGTGTATTGCAAGAGTTGCATTGCCCACGGTCGGGGCACTAGGCAGTGCATTGCAAGAGTTCCCCTACCCAGTTCCCCCCGGAGTGAGGCAATGCATTGCGGGAGTTCCACTGCCCACTGCCCCCAGGCAATGTCGCAGTGTGTTGCACAAAGTGCACTGCCCATAGCCCCTAGGCAGTGAGGCAACAAATGACATGAGTTAAACTGCCCACTGCCCCCAAGCAGTGTGGCAGTGCATTGTAGAGTTCCACCGCCCATTGCCCCCACGTGGTGAGGCGATGCATTGCAAGAGTTCCACTGCCCACTACCCTTGAGCAGTACGGCACAACATGACATGAGTTACACTACCGACTGCCCCCAGGTAATGTGGGAGTGCATTGCACGAGTTCCGCTCTTTGAGCAGCGACCGCAACTGAGCACGACTCCGGGTCCCCCCAGCAAGTGGGCCCCCGCATTGCAAGAATTCCACTGCCCACCGCCCCCAGGCAGGGTCCCAGGGAGTGAGGCGGTGCATTGCACGACTTCCTATGCCCACTGCCCCGAAGCAGTGTGGCAGCGCATGACATGAGTTCCACTACCCTTTAATCGATGGCCTTGGGGCAGTGCATTGCAAGAATTGCACTGCCCACTACCCCTAGGTAGTGAGGCGGTGCATTGCACGAGCACCGCTCTTTAGGCAGCGACCACCTCCTGGGCATGCCCCCCCGTGCCCCCAGCTGGTGGGCCCGCGCATTGCAAGAAGTCCACTGCCCACTGCCCCGAGGTAATGTGGGAGTGCATGCACGAGTTCCACTGTTTGAGCAGCGACCGCTACCGGGCACGACTCCCCGTCCCCTAGCTCGTGGGCCCGTGCATTGCAAGAGTTCCATTGCCCACCGCCCCCAGGCAGTGTCGGAGTGCATTGCATGAGTTGCACCGCCCATTGCCCCCAAAGAGTGAGGCGGTGCATTGCAGGACTTCCTATGCCCACTGCCCCGAAGCAATGTGGCAACGCATGACAGGAGTTCCACTACCCTTTAATCGATGGCCTTGGGGCAGTGCATTGCAAGAATTGCACTTCTCACTACCCCTAGGTAGTGAGGCGGTGCATTGCACGAGTACCGCTCTTTAGGCAGCGACCACCTCCTGGGCATGCCCCCCCGTGCCCGCAGGCTGGTGGGCCCGCGCATTGCAAGAAGTCCACTGCCCAGGGCCCCGAGGTAATGTGGGAGTGCATTGCACGAGTTCCACTGTTTGAGCAGTGACCGCTACCGGGCACGACTCCCCGTCCCCTAGCTCGTGGGCCCGTGCATTGCAAGAGTTCCACTGCCCACCGCCCCCAGGCAGTGTCGGAGTGCATTGCATGAGTTGCACCGCCCGTTGCCCCCAAAGAGTGAGGCGGTGCATTGCAGGACTTCCTATGCCCACTGCCCCGAAGCAATGTGGCAAAACATGACAGGAGTTCCACTACCCTTTAATCGATGGCCTTGGGGCAGTGCATTGCAGGAGTTGCACTGCCCACTGCGCCCATGTAGTGAGGTAGTGTGCTGCACCAATACCCCTGCCCACTACCCCGAGGCATTGAGGTAGTGCATTGCACGAGTACCGCTCTTTAGGCAGCAACAGCCGCCTGGTCACGACTCCCTGTCCCCCCAGGTGGTGGGCCCGCGCATTGCAGGAGTTCCACTGCCCACCGCGCCCAAGCAGTGCACCAGTGCATTGGAGGAGTTGCACTACCCACTGCCCCAAGGCAGTGAGGCAGTGTATTGAAGCAGTTCCACTACCCACTGCCCCCGAGCAGTGAGGCAATGCATTGCAAGAGTTGCACTACCCTTTGCCCACTGCCCCTCAGCACTGTGGCAGTGCATGACAGGAGTTCCACTCTCCACTGGCCCAAGGCAATGTGGCAATGCATGGCGGTAGTTCCGCTCTTTATGTAGTGACGGCATCCTGGATAGGACTCCCAGTCCCCCCAGCTAGTGGACTCACGCATTGCAGGAGTTCCAAGGCGCACCGCCCCGCGGCATTGAGGCACTGTATTGCCGGAGTTCCATCGCCCACTGCCCCCAGGCAGTGGGGCGGTGGATTGCAAGAGTTGCACTGCCCACTGCCCCCAGGCAGTCTGGCGGTGCACTGCACGAGTGCCACTACCCACTACCCCCAAGCGGTAAGGCAGTGCATTGCAGAGTTGCACACCCACGGCCCCCACGCACTGAGGTAGTGCATGGCAAGAGTTGCATTGCCCACTGCCCCCGAGCAGAGAGGCGGTGCGTTGCGGCAGTTCAACTGCCCACTTCCCCAAGGTAGTCAAGCAGTGCATTGGAGGAGTTCCACTGCCTATTGCCCCGAGGCAGTGAGGCAGTGCATGACATGAGTTCCGCCACCCACTGCCCCCGGGCAATGAGGCAGCGCATAGCAGGAGTTCCAATGCCCACTGCCCCCGAGCAGTGTGTTAGTGCATTGCCGGAGTTACACCGCCCACCGCCCCAAGGCACTGCGGCGGTGCATTGTAGGAATTGCACTGCCCACTGCCCCCAGCCAATTAGGCAGCATGTTGCACGAGTTGCACTGCCCACAGCCCCCAGGAAGTGAGGCAGTGCGTTGCACAAATTCCACTGCCCACTGCCCCGAGGCAATGAGTCAGTGTATTGCAAGAGTTGCATTGCCCACGGTCGGGGCACTAGGCAGTGCATTGCAAGAGTTCCCCTACCCAGTTCCCCCCGGAGTGAGGCAATGCATTGCGGGAGTTCCACTGCCCACTGCCCCCAGGCAATGTCGCAGTGTGTTGCACAAAGTGCACTGCCCATTGCCCCTAGGCAGTGAGGCAACAAATGACATGAGTTAAACTGCCCACTGCCCCCAAGCAGTGTGGCAGTGCATTGTAGAGTTCCACCGCCCATTGCGCCCACGTGGTGAGGCGATGCATTGCAAGAGTTCCACTGCCCACTACCCTTGAGCAGTACGGCACAACATGACATGAGTTACACTACCGACTGCCCCCAGGTAATGTGGGAGTGCATTGCACAAGTTCCGCTCTTTGAGCAGCGACCGCAACTGAGCACGACTCCGGGTCCCCCAAGCAAGTGGGCACCCGCATTGCAAGAATTCCACTGCCCACCGCCCCCAGGCAGGGTCCCAGGGAGTGAGGCGGTGCATTGCAGGACTTCCTATGCCCACTGCCCCGAAGCAGTGTGGCAGCGCATGACATGAGTTCCACTACCCTTTAATCGATGGCCTTGGGGCAGTGCATTGCAAGAATTGCACTGCCCACTACCCCTAGGTAGTGAGGCAGTGCATTGCACGAGCACCGCTCTTTAGGCAGCGACCACCTCCTGGGCATGCCCCCCCGTGCCCCCAGCTGGTGGGCCCGCACATTGCAAGAAGTCCACTGCCCACTGCCCCGAGGTAATGTGGGAGTGCATGCACGAGTTCCACTGTTTGAGCAGCGACCGCTACCCGGGCACGACTCCCCGTCCCCTAGCTCGTGGGCCCGTGCATTGCAAGAGTTCCATTGCCCACCGCCCCCAGGCAGTGTCGGAGTGCATTGCATGAGTTGCACCGCCCATTGCCCCCAAAGAGTGAGGCGGTGCATTGCAGGACTTCCTATGCCCACTGCCCCGAAGCAATGTGGCAACGCATGACAGGAGTTCCACTACCCTGTAATCGATGGCCTTGGGGCAGTGCATTGCAAGAATTGCACTTCTCACTACCCCTAGGTAGTGAGGCGGTGCATTGCACGAGTACCGCTCTTTAGGCAGCGACCACCTCCTGGGCACGCCCCCCCCGTGCCCCTAGGCTGGTGGGCCCGCGCATTGCAAGAAGTCCACTGCCCAGGGCCCCGAGGTAATGTGGGAGTGCATTGCACGAGTTCCACTGTTTGAGCAGTGACCGCTACCGGGCACGACTCCCCGTCCCCTAGCTCGTGGGCCCGTGCATTGCAAGAGTTCCACTGCCCACCGCCCCCAGGCAGTGTCGGAGTGCATTGCATGAGTTGCACCGCCCGTTGCCCCCAAAGAGTGAGGCGGTGCATTGCAGGACTTCCTATGCCCACTGCCCCGAAGCAATGTGGCAAAACATGACAGGAATTCCACTACCCTTTAATCGATGGCCTTGGGGCAGTGCATTGCAGGAGTTGCACTGCCCACTGCGCCCATGTAGTGAGGTAGTGTGCTGCACCAATACCCCTGCCCACTACCCCGAGGCATTGAGGTAGTGCATTGCACGAGTACCGCTCTTTAGGCAGCAACAGCCGCCTGGTCACGACTCCCTCTCCCCCGAGGTGGTGGGCCCGCGCATTGCAGGAGTTCCACTGCCCACCGCGCCCAAGCAGTGCACCAGTGCATTGGAGGAGTTGCACTACCCACTGCCCCAAGGCAGTGAGGCAGTGTATTGAAGCAGTTCCACTACCCATTGCCCCCGAGCAGTGAGGCAATGCATTGCAAGAGTTGCACTACCCTTTGCCCACTGCCCCTCAGCACTGTGGCAGTGCATGACAGGAGTTCCACTCTCCACTGGCCCAAGGCAATGTGGCAATGCATGGCGGTAGTTCCGCTCTTTATGTAGTGACGGCATCCTGGATAGGACTCCCAGTCCCCCCAGCTAGTGGACTCACGCATTGCAGGAGTTCCAAGGCGCACCGCCCCGCGGCATTGAGGCACTGTATTGCCGGAGTTCCATCGCCCACTGCCCCCAGGCAGTGGGGCGGTGGATTGCAAGAGTTGCACTGCCCACTGCCCCCAGGCAGTCTGGCGGTGCACTGCACGAGTTCCACTACCCACTACCCCCAAGCGGTAAGGCAGTGCATTGCAGAGTTGCACACCCACGGCCCCCACGCACTGAGGTAGTGCATGGCAAGAGTTGCATTGCCCACTGCCCCCGAGCAGAGAGGCGGTGCGTTGCGGCAGTTCAACTGCCCACTTCCCCAAGGTAGTCAAGCAGTGCATTGGAGGAGTTCCACTGCCTATTGCCCCGAGGCAGTGAGGCAGTGCATGACATGAGTTCCGCCACCCACTGCCCCCGGGCAATGAGGCAGCGCATAGCAGGAGTTCCAATGCCCACTGCCCCCGAGCAGTGTGTTAGTGCATTGCCGGAGTTACACCGCCCACCGCCCCAAGGCACTGCGGCGGTGCATTGTAGGATTTGCACTGCCCACTGCCCCCAGCCAATTAGGCAGCATGTTGCACGAGTTGCACTGCCCACAGCCCCCAGGAAGTGAGGCAGTGCGTTGCACAAATTCAACTGCCCACTGCCCCGAGGCAATGAGTCAGTGTATTGCAAGAGTTGCATTGCCCACGGTCGGGGCACTAGGCAGTGCATTGCAAGAGTTCCCCTACCCAGTTCCCCCCGGAGTGAGGCAATGCATTGCGGGAGTTCCACTGCCCACTGCCCCCAGGCAATGTCGCAGTGTGTTGCACAAAGTGCACTGCCCATTGCCCCTAGGCAGTGAGGCAACAAATGACATGAGTTAAACTGCCCACTGCCCCCAAGCAGTGTGGCAGTGCATTGTAGAGTTCCACCGCCCATTGCCCCCACGTGGTGAGGCGATGCATTGCAAGAGTTCCACTGCCCACTACCCTTGAGCAGTACGGCACAACATGACATGAGTTACACTACCGACTGCCCCCAGGTAATGTGGGAGTGCATTGCACGAGTTCCGCTCTTTGAGCAGCGACCGCAACTGAGCACGACTCCGGGTCCCCCAAGCAAGTGGGCCCCCGCATTGCAAGAATTCCACTGCCCACCGCCCCCAGGCAGGGTCCCAGGGAGTGAGGCGGTGCATTGCACGAGTTCCTATGCCCACTGCCCCGAAGCAGTGTGGCAGCGCATGACATGAGTTCCACTACCCTTTAATTGATGGCCTTGGGGCAGTGCATTGCAAGAATTGCACTGCCCACTACCCCTAGGTAGTGAGGCACTGCATTGCACGAGCACCGCTCTTTAGGCAGCGACCACCTCCTGGGCATGCCCCCCCGTACCCCCAGCTGGTGGGCCCGCACATTGCAAGAAGTCCACTGCCCACTGCCCCGAGGTAATGTGGGAGTGCATGCACGAGTTCCACTGTTTGAGCAGCGACCGCTACCCGGGCACGACTCCCCGTCCCCTAGCTCGTGGGCCCGTGCATTGCAAGAGTTCCATTGCCCACCGCCCCCAGGCAGTGTCGGAGTGCATTGCATGAGTTGCACCGCCCATTGCCCCCAAAGAGTGAGGCGGTGCATTGCAGGACTTCCTATGCCCACTGCCCCGAAGCAATGTGGCAACGCATGACAGGAGTTCCACTACCCTTTAATCGATGGCCTTGGGGCAGTGCATTGCAAGAATTGCACTTCCCACTACCCCTAGGTAGTGAGGCGGTGCATTGCACGAGTACCGCTCTTTAGGCAGCGACCACCTCCTGGGCACGCCCCCCCCGTGCCCCTAGGCTGGTGGGCCCGCGCATTGCAAGAAGTCCACTGCCCAGGGCCCCGAGGTAATGTGGGAGTGCATTGCACGAGTTCCACTGTTTGAGCAGTGACCGCTACCGGGCACGACTCCCCGTCCCCTAGCTCGTGGGCCCGTGCATTGCAAGAGTTCCATTGCCCACCGCCCCCAGGCAGTGTCGGAGTGCATTGCATGAGTTGCACCGCCCATTGCCCCCAAAGAGTGAGGCGGTGCATTGCAGGACTTCCTATGCCCACTGCCCCGAAGCAATGTGGCAAAACATGACAGGAGTTCCACTACCCTTTAATCGATGGCCTTGGGGCAGTGCATTGCAAGAGTTGCGCTTCCCATTGCCCCTAGGTAGTGAGGTAGTGCATTGCACGAGTACAGCTTATTAGGCGGTGCCCGCCTCCTGGAGACACCCCCCGTTTCCCTAGCTGATGGGCCCGCGCATCGCAGCAGTTCCATTGCCCAGCGCCCCCAGGCAATGTGGCAATGCATTGCAGCAGTTGCATTGCCCAGTGCACCCAGGAAGTGAGGCAGTGCGTTCGACGAGTGACAGTGCTCACTGCCCCGAGGCAATGAGTCAGTGTATTGCAAGAGTTGCATTGCCCACGGTCGGGGCACTAGGCAGTGCATTGCAAGAGTTCCCCTACCCAGTTCCCCCCGGCAGTGAGGCAATGCATTGCGGGAGTTCCACTGCCCACTGCCCTCAGGCAATGTCGCAGTGTGTTGCACAAAGTGCACTGCCCATTGCTCCTAGGCAGTGAGGCAACAAATGACATGAGTTAAACTGCCCACTGCCCCCAAGCAATGTGGCAGTGCATTGTAGAGTTCCACCGCCCATTGCCCCCACGTGGTGAGGCGATGCATTGCAAGAGTTCCGCTGCCCACTACCCTTGAGCAGTACGGCAGCACATGACATGAGTTACACTACCGACTGCCCCCAGGTAATGTGGGAGTGCATTGCACAAGTTCCGCTCTTTGAGCAGCGACCGCAACTGAGCACGACTCCGGGTCCCCCAAGCAAGTGGGCCCCCGCATTGCAAGAATTCCACTGCCCACCGCCCCCAGGCAGTGTCTCAGGGAGTGAGGCGGTGCATTGCACGAGTTCCTATGCCCACTGCCCCGAAGCAGTGTGGCAGCGCATGACATGAGTTCCACTACCCTTTAATTGATGGCCTTGGGGCAGTGCATTGCAAGAATTGCACTGCCCACTACCCCTAGGTAGTGAGGAAGTGCATTGCACGAGCACCGCTCTTTAGGCAGCGACCACCTCCTGGGCATGCCCCCCCGTGCCCCCAGCTGGTGGGCCCGCGCATTGCAAGAAGTCCACTGCCCACTGCCCCGAGGTAATGTGGGAGTGCATGCACGAGTTCCACTGTTTGAGCAGCGACCGCTACCGGGCACGACTCCCCGTCCCCTAGCTCGTGGGCCCGTGCATTGCAAGAGTTCCATTGCCCACCGCCCCCAGGCAGTGTCGGACTGCATTGCATGAGTTGCACCGCCCATTGCCCCCAAAGAGTGAGGCGGTGCATTGCAGGACTTCCTATGCCCACTGCCCCGAAGCAATGTGGCAACGCATGAC
Source organism: Eutreptiella sp. 'Long Island Sound 2002' (assembly GCA_964036045.1). Taxonomy (NCBI): domain Eukaryota; phylum Euglenozoa; class Euglenophyceae; order Eutreptiales; family Eutreptiaceae; genus Eutreptiella; species Eutreptiella sp. 'Long Island Sound 2002'. The sequence continues at coordinate 158,597,425 of OZ038379.1, forward strand.
AGGAGTTCCACTACCCTTCAATCGATGGCCTTGGGGCAGTGCATTGCAAGAATTGCACTTCCCACTACCCCTAGGTAGTGAGGCGGTGCATTGCACGAGTACCGCTCTTTAGGCAGCGACCACCTCCTGGGCACGCCCCCCCCGTGCCCCTAGGCTGGTGGGCCCGCGCATTGCAAGAAGTCCACTGCCCAGGGCCCCGAGGTAATGTGGGAGTGCATTGCACGAGTTCCACTGTTTGAGCAGTGACCGCTACCGGGCACGACTCCCCGTCCCCTAGCTCGTGGGCCCGTGCATTGCAAGAGTTCCATTGCCCACCGCCCCCAGGCAGTGTCGGAGTGCATAGCATGAGTTGCACCGCCCATTGCCCCCAAAGAGTGAGGCGGTGCATTGCAGGACTTCCTATGCCAGCTGCCCCGAAGCAATGTGGCAAAACATGACAGGAGTTCCACTACCCTTTAATCGATGGCCTTGGGGCAGTGCATTGCAAGAGTTGCGCTTCCCATTGCCCCTAGGTAGTGAGGTAGTGCATTGCACGAGTACAGCTTATTAGGCGGTGCCCGCCTCCTGGAGACACCCCCCGTTTCCCTAGCTGATGGGCCCGCGCATCGCAGCAGTTCCATTGCCCAGCGCCCCCAGGCAATGTGGCAATGCATTGCAGCAGTTGCATTGCCCAGTGCACCCAGGAAGTGAGGCAGTGCGTTCGACGAGTGACAGTGCCCACTGCCCTGAGGTAGTGAGGCACTGCATTGCAGGACTTGCACTGCCCACTGCCCCCGGTAGTGAGGCATTGCATTGCAGGAGTTGCAGCGCCCAATGCCCTCAGGGAGTGACGCAGTGCGTTGCAAGAGGTGCACTGCCCAGTGCCCCAGTGTAGTGAGGGAGTGCATTGCACGAGTTGCACTGCCACTGCCCCGAGGCGGTGTGGTAGTGCATTGCAGGAATTGCACTACCCACGGCGCCCATGTGGGAAGGCAGTGCGTTCCAGGAATACCCCTATCCACTGCCCCGAGGCACTGAGGCACTGCATTGCAAGAGGTGCACTGCCCACTACCCCGATGTGGTGAGGCAGTACATTGAGTGCGTTGCAGGAGTTGCACTGGCCACTACCTCCAAGTAGTGAGGCAGTGCATTGCACAAGTTGCACTGCCCACTGCCCCTAGGTGGTGTGGTAGTGCATGGCAAGACTATGCACTACCCACTGCGCCCATGTAGTGAGGCAGTGCGTTGCACGAAAACCACTGCCCACTGCCCCAAGGCTCTGAGGTAGTGCATTGCACGACTACTGCTGTTTAGGCGGCGACAGCCTCCTCAGCACGACTCTCCGTCCACCCGGCTGGTGGGCCCGCGAATTGCAGGAGTTCCACGGCCCACCGCCCTGAGGCGGTGCGCCAGTGCATTTGAAAGAGTTCCACGGCGCACCGGCCCGTGGCATTCAGGCACTGTATTGCCGGAGTTCCACTGCCCACTGCCCCCAAGCAGTAGGGCAATGCATGCACAGCTGGGCAAGTGCAACTATATGTTGCCTGGTGCAGCAGCCAGTCCCGTAGTAGGTTTGCTGCTTGTGCCCCCTTCAAGCTTGATAAAGCGGGTGTGGTGTGCGTAACGCGAAAGGCAAGGATCTCGCGTTGGCGGGTGGTGCATGTGGCCAAATTTGGAAAGCTCCTGGCACACCTATCCCGCATGCTCATTGACTGGGCAATTTTTGGGCCCAATTGTGGTGGGACTTGAAGACACAAACCCCACCCTCATGGACCAAAAAAAAACAATATGTGTAGGGCACAAGGATCCCCCACGTAGAACGAGGCAGTTGCTGAGCCGGCTCTTAGGCTGCCTGCAATTAACCTAAATGAAATACACCATCGTGCGTGTCGAAGTGATGCGCCGCACTGGCACTTGCGCTTTGGTACGCTTGCAACTCCGCCCCTCATTCTGCGTTTGTGTTTCCTACTGTCAGTGCGGTAGTACGGATCTTCCTGTTGTGCTAATTGGGAAATAGGCTCTGCCACACACTTCAAGTTAGGCTTAACAACGGGCTGTGGTGCGAAAGTAATATTCTCGAACACCCCATGACGCAGGACGAGCGACTCAATGTTGCCATTGAAAACAAGATGGGGTACAGGATTCTTCGGCGGCAAAGCATCCAAAGCGTTTGTTGTTGCATTCAGGATGGGAGGGATAGTGGGGGCACATGCCGTGGAACCGAGTTTCACCACATGGGTGTCACTTGCCCAAGCCATTGCACTCTCAAACATAGGTGTACATTGGTTCTCTCGCTTGGAAAATTGCCGCACCTAGGGGTGATTCCGAAGTGTGTAGCAGGCCCGCCCATCAACTAGATTACTGCACCAAAACATACATGGCAACACATCTTTTGGGCGGCTACTACAACATCTCGCTGCAAGCCCAAGATGGTCCCCACTTCGGAACACACCATCCTTTGTAGTTTCAACGGGGTAAACTTTGACACAATAGTGCCCACCAAGTCGAAAATGTCGGCTAGCTCTCGAGTAGCACACGGCTAAGCACACGAATAATGCCCATATGCCATTTCTATCACCAAGTGACATTGCAGGCTTTCAACACAGTGCCTAAGGTTCGAAAGAGCGGATAGTCAACGTGACTTTTGCGCGCCTGCTTTTGAGACCAATGTGTAGAAAGGCTGAAAGGAAACGGTGTTTTGGATCGTCATTGCCTAGGGCAATACGTTTCAGCTTTCCTCAGTGTGGGGCACCGTTGTGCCGCTTGGTATGGCCAATTGGCACTCAATGGCATCAAGAAAAAGGGCAGGTGAACCTAAGTTTTTGGGGCCTCTTCTTGACACAATTATGTGGAAATTATCACAAGAAGGGTGTTTTGCGTAGGCAGTGCCCTGACCATGCACCGGTTTGCTTGATTGAGACATATGGGTGCAAAGGCCTCCCATAAGAAAGAAGTTTCCTCGTACCACCGTGGCTTTTTTTTTCTTGGGGGGTACCTCCGAGGCGGGAGGGGGGTACAAAAAAAATTGCGCAAAAATGTTTTCCGGGTCTCGAAAACTGAATTTTTGTGACTTTTGTCGCATTTTTTTGAATGTGGAAGGTGCAAACAGGATACCTTTCAAGGTATTCATTCATATTTTAGCTGATATGGGTGGTATTTGTGTTTAGGGGCACGAAGACCCCGGTTTGTTCTGGCTGCACTGAAGCGCCCTACCCTCACCTCTTATCGGCATGAAAGAGTGCCCAAATGAGCCAACGCAACTCATTTGTGGCGAGAAACCGAACCAGCAGCCAAAAAAAAAAAAACAAGGGTGACAAGCTTGTACTGGGCCACACAATGTCATGTCCGCGGTGCCTCATAGCATGGTGGTGGATAACCGCTGTGCCACATTTGCTTGCCAAAGAAGGTTGGTTCTAAGTGGGACTACGGTTGGTGTGTTAGTGTGATGGCGTGGTGTGTGTATGTGGATGGTGCACATTGTGCCACTACGCAGTGCTTGCGGCGCAGCTCCCGAATTGCTGCTCGCTTCTCAGCACCATGGCCGGCTGCATGCTCTGCTGGCTTGAAGAAGCCCACGTTCCAATGCACAGTGCCGGAATAAGCTTTGCGTTCCTCGCGCATCCGTTTACATAGCGTGCTATAGTGCGGCAGTGCCTCACATGGGACGCAAGGTAGCAAATTGCCTCATTCATCAACTAGAGCCTCATGAGTACATGGAAGGTCACACGAGAAACAACCGACCCCATGAACATAGAACTAGTGGACTTTCTTGTGGGCGTGGCGCATTAGGAGATAGCACCCGCGAAAACGAGGGCACTTGATACACCCGATGGCAGAACACCCATACACTTGGTCGGAACACCACACAAAACTGGGAGTTCCACTAGACGTTCAATGGAGGCACCACTACATGGGCTACTAGGGTCTTTAGATGGTTGCGATGTGTTTGACGATTTGTGTTGCGATGGTTGTGACCCTTGGGAGGATTGACTAAAAGGCCTCATCATCGAAGTTTGATGTCCCTTTGCAGCGGGGGCAATGATTGTGCGATGCTTCTTGCCCTTGCAATGTAACTCATGGGGCTGGGTGTCTAGGGCGGCCAAAATTGATAACCGCTCTCCGCAGGGACATGTCCAACCATGGTCGTCCCGGTTACCCCATGCGATGTTGATTGCTGACGACATGCAAAAAGTCTTTGAAAATTAGGAGCAACAAAAATGTATAAATGGACAATAGGTGACTCTTGACGTGACTGTCCTGCATAATGATTCTTGTGTTGACCTTCTCCCTCTCACGCTTTCCGTTGAGTCCCTCTCCTTGCACTACCTCGCTAATTGCCCTCCTCCTCTTGCCCCTAGAACCCCAAACTTGCAAATGCACAAGTGACTACTCTTAATTGATGCGGAGTTCAAGTGCAAATCTGGTACAATGCAACATAGTAATGTTCACATGCAAATTCAGGTCACTTACCCAACAAGGGTCGTGCTTGCGAAAAAAAACTCAACAAGGGCGTTCGCTTTTTTTTCCGGGGGCTATCCTTGGAGGGGGGGGGGTACGAAAAAAAATCGAGCAAATTTTTTTCACTGGCCCCCTGATGTTGTGTCAAACGGGCTGTATGATATATACATTTTGTAAGGTTGCAACCCCCAGAAACCTGTGGGGCCCCCGAACCCAATGCAAACACCACCCCTTGGGCAAAAATAGGTAGATGAACCCTTGTGTAATGAGCCATTGATAGGCTACACACCCGTTTTGCTTGCTTTCACCGCCCACATTGTGTTAGTTGACAATGATGAGTCCAAACACCATACCAGTGGAGTGATGTATTCCACACAATGTTTTTCAGGCGTTGCTTTAAGTGTGACTAACAACAGGGCTTGTAGGACCTATGCCCGTGTAGGTACCCACTACGCATCCAGAGTTTTGGGAAACTTCAACCATGTTGTCATATGTGTGCAACCAAGTACATTGGCCGCTAATGAGAACCGAAAACGGTAGAAATTCATTACACTTATGTTGGTGCTTATATTTAGGTGTCCACGGAGTTGGGAACCATTGGCATAGCAGCCAAGGGTCAGCCTCGCATTTGCTAGGGGTGGTTGTTGCTCAACCAAGTGGCCGGCGCACCCCAGTGTAACTAGATGTTGGCGGCCGCAGCAGCATGTCCAGTCAACTAGCATTGAGGGGGTTAGATGCTAGGAAATTCACTACAAATCACCTTAGTATCTTTTTACACTGACTAGTTCTTCTATGAATCATGAGGAGATTGTAGTGGCCGCCAATGCAATGCACATGAGGCATGCCAATACCACCTTGCACAACACCAGGGGCAATGCCTCCCGGCTCCTTGGTTTCATTGGGCGTTCACTCCTGCTTACGTCGCATCATGAGGTGCTGAAAATTTTGCCCATGTGGCTAGAAGCTACAACCCTTGATTACTCCCAAATGATAGCCGGGAGCATCAATGGGTGGCGAGAGGGTGTTTCTTTGCTAGGGTCAGACTAGCAGGCCGTCAGACTCGAACAACATGGGGGTGCACGGGTTCAACCACGTGCGTCTAAGGGTGTATATAAAGAGGTGCGGTGCAACGCTCTTCTGCGATTTAAGGGATAATGTGCACAATGTATGTGCACACCAACCTCAGAGCAGCCCATGAACTAATTGTCAAATGTGTGCAAGCAAAATAGAGGTGCACCATGCCGCTATATGGCAAAATTAGGAAGTGAAACGGTACCCTTGGTACACGCTACAAGACCCAATCTTAGTCTAGCCTAGAACACTCTAGGTAGATCGTTCTAGCCTAGATTAGATCAATACTAGAACGATATAATAGCCTGGGTAGAACACAAAAAACAAATTATCACACACACACACACGCACACACATGCACGCAAACACTTTGACGCAGGCACGGGCACTGTGGGGGTGCCCTCCCTTCAAGCCCTTAGTGGGGGGGGGGGCTTTGCTTTTGTCACACATTTTTCGGGGGGGGGGCTTGAGAACTACTTTGGGGGGGGGGGCGGACTCAGGGTTCTGGGAGGGTGTTCTGTTCTTCGCTTCACACGTGGTTTTTTCTTGGATTTTATCGATATTGATGACGAAATGCAATTTTGAAGTTGCAGGTATGCCATGCAATGCTGTGCAGTGTTGTGGTGTGTTGTGGTCTCGTAAAGTGTAAAGTGGTGTGGTGTGTTGTGTTGCAGTCCGTTGTGGTGTGTGATCTGCTGTGGTGTGTTGTACTTTGCACTGGCGTGGTGTGTTGTGTTGTGGTCTGATGGGGTGCGTTGTGGTGTGTTGCAGTGTCATGTGGTGTGGTGTGCTGTCATGTGGTGTGGCCTCGTGTCATGTGGTGTGGTGTGGTGTGGTGTGGTGTGGTGCCCTGCGGTCTGCTGTAGTGTGTGATTGGCTGTGGTGTGTTGTACTGTGTGGGGGGATAGTGTGTTATGGTCACATGACGTGCCCTGTGGTGTGCTGTGTTTTCATTTGGTGTGGTTGGTGGGGTCGGTTGAATGGTGTGTTGGTTGCTTGGCAAGTGGGGTTGTTTGGCAGCTTGGGTTATTTGTTGGGTGTTTAGCCGGCTGCGGCATGCTGTGTGGTGTCTACACCCTGTGGTGTGTGCTATGGTATTCTGTTGCATGCTCTGTGATGTCACATCTGTGAGTACACCTGTATTCGCTGCCATTCCAAGGGAGGGGAGGGGGCTGTTAAGCATTTAATGTTTTTGTTCTAGCGGCGTTCTAGGGAACCGTTCTAGCTCTTTACCATAGCACACACCACGGGGTGCAGACACCACACAGCATGCCGCAGCCGGCTAAACACCCAAGAAATAACCGAAGCTGCCCAACAACCCAACCTGCCAAGCAACCAACACACCATTCAACCAACCCCATCAACCACACCACGTGAAAACACAGCACACCACAGGGCACGTCATGTGACCACAACACACTACCCCCCCACACAGTAGAACACACCACGCCACTGCACAGCACAACAAACCATAGCAGATCACACACCACAACAGACTACAACACAGCACACCAAACAAGTTTACACCTTACGAGAGCACAGTATTGTCATGTGGTGTGGTCGATGTCATGTGCTGTGGTGTGGTGTCATGTGGTGTGGTGTGGCGTGGTGTGGTGGGGTATCGTGCGATAGGGTTGCCTGTCTGGGTGGTTGAAGGGTGTGTTGGTTGCTTGGCAGGTGGGGTTGTTTGGCAGCTTGCGTTGTGCGTTGGGTGTTTGGCTGGGTGGGGCACGCTGTGCGGTGTGTGCACCCTGTGGTGTTGGGTGCCGTGTGCTGTTGTGTGCTCTGTGATGTCATGTCTGTGGGTACCATGTAATTACTGCCATTGCAAGGGAGAGGGGGGGGGGGGTTGATAAGCAGTCACTATTCTTGTTGTAGCGGCGTTCGCGGGGACTTTTCTAGCGGCGTTCTAGCGACGCTCTAGAGCGTCGCTAGATCGCAGCTAGAACGCCTCCCTAGAACGACGCTAGAACAAGAATACTGACTGCTTATCAGCCCCCCCCCTCCCTTGGAATGGCAGTAATTACATGGTACCCACAAACATGACATCACACAGCACACAACAGCATGCGGCACTTAACACCACAGGGTGAACACACCACACAGCGTGCCCCACCTAGCCAAACACCCAACAAACAACCCAAGCTGCCAAACAACCCCACCTGCCAAGCAACCAACACACCCTTCAACCACCCAGACACGCAACCCTATCACACGATACCCCACCACACCACACCACACCACACCACATGACACCAGACCACAGCACATGACACCCGACCACACCACATGACAACACAGCACACCACAGGGCACGTCATGTGACCACAACACACTAACCCCCCCCCCGTACAGTACATCACACCCCAGCACATCACACACTATAGCAGACCGGAGCACACCACAGCACACCACACTACATGACACCACTTTACACCTTACGAGACCACAACACACCACAACACTGCACAACATTGCATGGCACACCTGCAACTTCAAAATTGGATTTCGACATCAACATCAATAAAATCCAACAAAAAACCACCTGTGAAGCGAAGAACAGAACACCCTCCCAGACCCCTGAGTCCAACCCCCCCCCAAGGTAGTTCTCAAGCCCCCCCCCCCCCGAAACATGTGTGACAAAAGCAAAGCCCCCCCCCCCACTAATGGCTTGAAGGCAGGGCCCCCCCACAGTGCCCGTGCCTATGTCAAAATGTGTGCGTGCATTTGTGTGTGTGTGTGTGTGTGTGTGTGTGTGTGTGTGTGTGTGTGTCTGTGTGCGCACATATGACTAGACATGTACCAAATGTGGTGGTTTCCATGTGTCTATGTGTCATGAAACCCCCCCCCCTTCCCACATTGGTGTGTTTTACTTGCCAAATGTGTGTGCATGGTTTTGTTCTAGCGTCGTTCTAGCGGCGCGGCGCTAGAGCGACGCTAGAACGGTCCTAGAACGGTTTTTTGTACTTGTTGAATTTCATGTCAAAAATGTGTTTTTCTGAAAAACAACGTATGGACCCCCTAGTATGGTAATAGGGGTCCAATTTGCACCCTTCATACCCCCGCCCCCCTATGCCCATGGGTCGGCGTACCCCCCTCTTTTTTTCGTTCTAGCCGCTTTAGCGCGTTCTAGGCTAGAACGAGATTGGGTATTCTAGCGTGTACCAAGGGTAGAGTAAGAACCATGCTACCAGCTAGTGCTGCCATCACAAATCCCAAAGAAGCAGGCGAGAGCGACTTAAGGCGAGCAAAAAAGTGTGCAGCTCTTTCAAACAGGATGATGTAATTTCAAAAATTAAAACACATGATGCAACGAAATTTCGTGCGTACGCGGCAAAAATTTGCCTTGGCGAAAATAGGGCCCAATTTCCATGGAAATGTTGCCCCGGAGCTTGGGTGGTTGTAAGATATTGATGCACCCGCAGAGCCACTCTCTAAGGTGCACACCCGTGTTGCTAAAGAGGAATCTGAAGTGTTTTGTTTGTCCGGCACCTGTGGCCCAAAGCGTGGCATGCGGAACTAGGTACAAGAAGAGTTGCAAAGTATCCGGGGTTGGCCCACAATGGGGCTGCAGAGCCACTCCTAACTTAATCCTCTACAACACTTTGCAAGGCTCTAAAGGCAACAAAAGTAAAACCTGTTGCTAACCATACCCCTAACCCTAACCCGAACCCTGGTTCCATTGGCATGGTATGTGCATCCGAGTGTGAGGATAGTGCAGCCTTGGTTCAACGCCGGGATTGCCGGATATGGACAATGCGTTGAGCCCGCACGAACAGCTAAGCTCATACATTTCACCATTGTTCATAGCGACATTGAGCACCAAGTGGCAGCACATGGTAGTAGTAGTACCAACTGCAATAGCAGCACTAGCGGGAGCACTCGTAACAGCCCTTCAGGTTATGAGTCGCCTCATGGTGGACAATACATGTTTGGTGGCTCCACTGTAAAAGCAAACATTTCTGCTTTGTCCTCCGCATCAGCTGGCAGCACACAATTCGCATCACAAAACAAGAAAAAGCGCCATGTGGTTGCATATAGCGGGAAAGAGGTTGTGGATGTGCGCGCCATGTTGAGTGATCCATGTCCTATGGGTATGCTCTGCGAAGGGGAGTACAATATTGACACTTTGAGTCAAGGACAACTTTTATTCTTGTTTTTTTTGCATATGTGATTGTTATGGCTGGGTACGGTAACATCTGTCTTTCCCTGTGAGAATTTCGGAGCGCCACTTGGAAGGTTTTAAACCGGCGTGGAAAAACAACCGGAAGTCTTGGTCGGGAAAGTGGCTCCAAAAAATGAAATCAATATCGGTAGCAATGCCATGGGAACCTTCGGCCGAGATTCCAAAACGCGTAAATTGTGAAAAACAAGCCCTAGACCCCAAGTACAGATAGGGGGGTCGAAGTTGGATCCCTCACATCACCCACCCTTGACCCCCAGCGGTGGGGCCAACCCCCTGTTTTTTCGTTCTAGCCTTCTAGCGCCATCGAGGCTAGAACGAAATTGGGTCTTGTAGCGTGTACCTAGGGAGCTCCTAAGGCGCTCCAATTCCTTCACGGCACATTGGGCATCCAGGGGGAGGGCGGAGGGGAAGGTGAGGGGGTGGGAGGCAAAGGTGGAGGAGTTGGTTACGGCGGAGGACGGGGAGCGTGACGAGTGGGCAAGGGGGAATCGGGACAAGGCGCGGAAGAAGCTGCAGGGGAAGAAGGAGAATGTGGAGCAGCCCGAGAGGACGGTGCAGCGGTTGGAGGATTGGGTTGATCGGGGTAGGAAGTGAAGGAGGAGGTGGTGGTGGTCGAGGTGGTGAAGGAGGGGAAGGTTAAGGAGGAGGTGGAGGCACACATCGTGGAGGAGAAGGTAGAGGTTACGGACGTGCTGTGGGTGAGGACTTTTTGGGGCAGCTGGGCGGCGGGGGCCATCATTTACCTGCCCTAGGACCCTGCCGTCCCGGCAGCCCCCCCCCCCCCCCCTCCGACCACCTCCTTCTCCTGCCCCTGGAGAGTCCCATTTGGACTCTCCGTTTCGTGATGCACCGTGCGCATCACAAGATTCTGGGGCGGGGGAGATGGGTGTGGGTGGATGAGCGGGGGGTCCACAAGGTCAAACCCCTGCGGGTTGGGGGGGCTCCAAGGGAATGGCGGTGGCAGCCGGAAATGCCGGGGGGGAAGAAGGGCCAAGTGGCCCCCCCTTCCGACAAGGGGGTGAAGATGTTTGAAATGGCCCAATACAACATCTTCACCCCCTGCGTCAAGACGGGGGGGGGGGGTAGGGCATTTCCGATTCCTTTGCAGTTGTCGGCAGGCCATGGGGCTAGGGGGTATGGAGTCAGATGGGAGGAAGTGGGAGTGGTCCCTGACGTGGTCGGAGATCATGGGGCTTGGGGGCTTCAACCCGTCGGCGGCCAACCGGGGGGCGTATGGCGAATAGGTGCACAGCATCGCCTCCCGCCTCAAGCCCAAGACCCCCAGCAAGCCCGCAGCAGAAGCCCCCCCGCAGCCGCACCCCACCAACCCCCGGGACGCCTTCTCCAAGGCCGTGGGGGCAATCCGCCCCACCCCCCACACGCAAGGCACGGTATGTTGTGTGCGTTCTAGCGTTGATCTAGGGAAGCGTTCTAGCGTTGATGTAGCCAAACAACCGCCACCGCCGCCACAGAGTTGCTAGAAGGTTGCTAGAACTGTTGCCTAGAACGTCGCTAGAACACACCTGCCTCTTGTCTCCGTTCTCATCAGCCTACAGTCGTGCGGTGCAGACCCCCGCAGGGTGCGGGTGGAGTGGCCGGAGGGGCCTCATGGGGGTCACTGAGTTGGGCCGCATATTGGGGAATAACCCCAACATGGCCCTCTCGGTGTTGTACAGGTTGGGTAGGTGGAAAGCGGGGCGGAGCGGGGGGGGGGGGGGTGGACCCCCAACGCAGGGGTTGGGTGAGGGAGGGAAAGCAGGGGGGGCAACACGCGGAGCAGCAGCAACAGCAACAGTAGCAGCAACAGCAGCAGCCGGGCGAGGACCCCCCCTCAAGGCCCCCAAACTCCCCCGCAAGGCCCCCAAAAAGCCCAAGAAGCCATGCCACTTCGAGAGTAGCGGGGAAGAAGTCTGCGGCCCCCCCCCGAACCCCATCCCAGGCCCAAGCCCAAGCCCAAGCCCCCCCCAAACCCCATGCCCCGCTTTGGGCACGTGGGGGCCAGGACCCCTACGATAATGTGCCGGGTGTGGGGGACACCCGGTATGTCCCTTGGGCGGAAGGGGGCAACGGGGGGACCATCAACCAAGTGATGGTGTTCGAGGATTGGGAAGAGGAGCTGGACCCAGGGGACTGGTGGGTGGTGTGGCACGGGTCCAATGGGCAGGCGTGGAAGAACGGGAAGAAGGGTAAGAAGAGGAAGAGAGAGAAGGAGGGTGGCAACTTCCTGGTCGCGGGGGAGCTCCTCTCCCGCACCCAGCAGGAGGCGGAGATAGACCTCCGGGAGGCCTTGGAGGAGAGGGACGATGGGGACGACGGGCATGACGAGGGAGACGGGGGTGACAACAAGGGGGAGGGGGGTGAGGAGGGGGGTGACAAGGGGGGTGAGAAGGAAGGGGACACGGGGGGTGAGAATGGGGGTGCCGGGAGCAAGGATGAGCCCGGCAACCTCCCACCACACAAGAAGGCTAGCCTGTGTGTCGCGACTCGCGAAAGGGGGGCTGGGGGCCTAGAAGGCTAATTGGGCTAACCGGGCTAATTGGGCAAACCCACCACCAAGTGACCCGGCGCCGGCCCGCCAAGTGACCTTCCAAGTGACCTATGGGTGGGGGGCTAACCGGGCTAACCGGGGGGAGGGGGGGAACCCGGCGCTCCACGAGTCGGCTCGAGCATTGCGACCCTCTGATTGGCCACGGCTGGCTATGGTAGCCGGGGCAAATTCTCTTTGAGGAGTGGTCGAGCATTAATATAATTGTTCTAGCGTTGTTCTAGCGACGTTCTTGCGAGCTTTTGGCGGCGCTCGCTAGAATTCCCCTAGAACGAAAAATCTTTCCACTCCGAATTCACGTGAAAACAATGAAATCGTGAAAAACAAAGCATGGGCCCCCGAGTAGACGGGGGGGGGGGGGTCCAGGTTAAACCCCTCAAAGTACCCACCGCTTACCCCGCGGGGGGAGTTTTTACCCCCCCTTTTTTCCGTTCTAGCCCCCTTAGGCTCTCTAGGCTAGAACGACATTGGGTCTTCTAGTGTGTAGCAAGGGATGTGCCATGACTGGCGCCAGCCAAGGCTACAGGCTGCCAAAGAAACGTCATTTGATAGCTTAGTGTGCATGTGCTGTCACAACATCCCCACTTGCACCCCTCACAGTCGGTACCCCGGAGTCACTAAACACTACCATAGCAAATTTGGCTGCAATCTGCATATATTATGCTAGCGCTCACCCCATTTTGCCCACCTAAACCCTATGCAGCTAGCACCCCAAAACACTTTTTTGGCTCAAAATCAGCAACCCCCAAAAGATTCTGAGGATCGCAAAGCCAAACACTTGGAGGTTCATCGGGGTACATTCTCCGCAAGGAAGAGTTGCCAAAGGCAATATAATTACCCCGCCCCCCCTATTTTGGGCCAAAAAACATGAGTCATTTGAGTCATTTTGAGCAAAATCATCGGGACAAATTCTCCGCAAGGAAGAGTTGCCAAAGGCAATAGAATTGCCCCCCCCCCCCCCCGATTGTTGTGCTTGAATATGCCCATGTTTCAGAAAGCGGTTCACGCTTTCCGAAATGTCACCACAAAACATGGCCAACCAAAATGGCCAAATGTTCTGCAACATGGCATTCACATCATGCTCAAGGCTCACTAGATACCATGATGATGTACCGACGGTGCAATGACAGGGGAATTCCTGCGCCACTGCGGCATAGTTCAACGGGTTACGGCCCTGTTATGTACAATAGGGGGCTTGCAGCAGGCCCCACATTTTCGCGACGGCCTTAAATTTGGCTGGACCCGGCCTAATGCCAAGGCACCTAGCAATATCCGACCATGGCTAAAAAAATTGGCCGTTTCTTCTCCATCCGGGGAAGCTGCTCCGTAAACGCTCAAACCCCGCACGCCTCTCCGATAGGAGGACTTGCACGTCTTGACGGAGCGAAGGTGTGACCCCCTAGCCTCCCGGTCAACAAACTCCCCCAACAAGCGGCCCATGGCCATCATCAAGTGCAAAATGCACAAGACGACCCAAGCACGCGGCAATTTCAAAATTGGTTGAATACTGCAACCGGCGGCTTGCAAAGAAGGCGTCCCAAGGAGGAAGGCCGTGTAGTTGGCCTCATCACCCTCCATGGTCCGCGGGATAGCACTACCCTCCCAGGTCTTGCTTTGGGCGTTCCATATTCCCTCATTGAACATGGAGCCCACTTGGGGGCATGTGGACACCCTGATCACCCTCCGTGTCCACGGTTGATCACCCCCGAGGAGTACCTTTGCCTCCTCCTTGGAGGCCCCCCATTGGACGAGGCCCATGTCGATGATCTCTCGAATCACCTGAACACAAGACGTTGGGGGTGGTTCATTTCGTTCTAATCTGGTGTAGCCTACCTTCTGGCGAGCAGTGTCCGAGGCTAACTAGAACAAAACTAGAACGAGTGAAAGACACTAGGTGAGAGGAGTAGCTCCCAAGTGCTCTTCCACAACAATGCTCAAAAGGACTGGTTTCCAAAAAACAGAGCCATTAGCTCATTCAACAGAATAGCCACAGCCCTATGCGAGAATCTGTGTCATGCAGATTATCCATATCGTGCCCACTGTGCGGGGTGCAAGTGGGGATGTAGCAACAACATATGCACACGAAAAGGACGTTTTTTGCAGCCTCTAGTCTTGCCTAGGGCCAGTCATGTGAAAGACGCAAAAAGATGGCGTCCACCAAAAATGGACTGGTTGGCTTCAAAGGGGTCTTTGACATTGTCCGTTGCTGCTTATACACAGCTGCAGTGATGGCAACAGCCCAAAAAAATGGCAGCAACCAGTGGAACATTTGCAAGACTAGCAGCTTCAGTAGAATGCTGTTCTCCAGCCCGTGCTTGAGCTTCATGTTGCTCGGCAGCTTTCTTCTGCCGGCACCTTTTGGCACGATCAGCATTGGCAGAGGCACAATTTCGGGTATGCTCACAATGCCGGGTTTTAGGCATGGAGAAAGGACAACTTTGCATCAGAGGAGTGGTTGCAGAAAGCGAAGGAAGCGCAAGGACAAAGGGAAGAAAACGGTAGTACTGTAGGTTCTAAAACTCTTAACCATTACTTTGGAACCGTTACTCAGTAATTGTTCTCGACCACCCCTACCCCCTCCAGACCCGGACCAAAAAAAAGTGCCGTTTTCTAGCCGGTAGGGGTTGGCTGAACAATGGCACTTTCTAGGTGACCTCCAATAACCCCCCTGGGCCCTTGGGCTGCTGTTGGGTGATCATTTGGTGAGAATGGGAGTACCTATTAAGCCATTGGGAGCCGCAACATTGATGGATCTGATTGCAAAATCAGCCACTTGGAGGTTCATCGCTCGGGGCAGACTCTCTGCGAGGAAGACTTGCCAAAGGCAATAGAATTGACCCCCCCCCCCTTTTGGGCCAAAAATCATGAATCTTTTGGGGGTTGCTGATTTGAGCCAAAAAAGTGTTTTGAGGTGCCAAATCCATCGGGTTTGTGTGGGCAGAGTGGGGCGAGCGCGAGCATAATGTATGCAGTTTTCAGCCATTTTTACTATGTTGTTGTTTTTGGCGACTTTAGTGATTCCAGGGTACCCACCAGCGACACAAATAAGAATGGCTCAGCCCCCCCATCCCGTGTTTTTGGGGGGCTCCAATGACCTCCCCCCACCTTGCTAAAGCGAAAGTCCGACTTCCCAGATTGCTGGTGTTGCTGACTGTTAGAATGGGCCAAAGTGTGCCACACACATCAGCTGATGGTGGGGTGAAACACCTGCTGCCTCGTGCGTGGGCCTCGGGGCACGATCTGTGGCCTCACCGCCACCCCTTGCGGCATTATGGGCAAAGGCTTGGCCTTCATGAGGGGATTGGGTGGCAGTGGGAGCCAAGAGTAACTCCTTCTCCTTCTCCCTGTCCTTCTCCCGATGGGCTTTGGCTTCGTGTTCACGCTCATGGCGCATTCGGAGGTGCTTAATATGGGACCTGAATAAACATGGGATGCATTCTGTAGACGCGCACACACCCAGAGCTTGTGCTTGGTGCCCTCCTTCCCCATCGCCGTAGTTTTGCTGATTGCTGCCAGTTGGCCCTGCAATGCCAATGGCTGCCAGGCAGCATGAGGTTCGGACACTGGACTCTGTCAAAAGCGGTGATACCAATGCAAGCACAAGTGCCCTCAAACCAACCCAATGACCCATAGCTTTAAGAAATGGCGATTTCCTGCACATTTTGGAAGAGGGAAACATACTCCTACGGAACAATATTTTTGGGAAACGGGCAAAAACTGAAAAAACTGTCCATGGTTCATAAAAAACTCCAGAGGTGAACCCTCCCTCATCTCCCAACAGACATGTATATTGCTCCACCCCTGTCCCTTGATATCCACCTGGCAGGCAACAAGCAATAACAAGCAAGCAAAAACTTCTCCTTTCCATTTTGTGCCAATTCCTCCATGTGATCGCTTCCGGCTCTACTCAACTCTAGACATCCTTTGCACTAGCAGATGCACTTCCCAAATCCAGAGTTTGAGCCACCAACTGATCGGTGGTAGCCCAGGGCATGGGCAGGAACCTGATAAATTGCATCTCCAAAATGCTTGAGATCGAGGGTCGGCGCTTTGGGTCATGGCTCAGCATTTGCGAAATCAGCAGCTGCATCTGCAGATGGGGGCACAAAATTGCAGCTAATGATCAAACATCTGATGTGCAATGTCTGGGTATTGCCCTTGGATGGCATAAACGTGCAATAAAGGTTGAGGTACCCAGTGGGGGCTGCTGCAGGGGCAGTGCAGTCAATGTCGTGGAGGGCAGACACCTTGAAGCTCGGGGACACTGCAAGTTTTACCAGGGTAGTGTAGCAACAGTGCAGGTGTCCTATGCCCCCACCTCCCACTTGGAGGCCTCTGACTACCACAACCCCGGCGGTCTTAAATTGCAACAGGCTGCTGCCCAGGTCAAAGTTGGTCAAAGCATTTGACCAAATTCCACACCAATGAAGACCTTTTCCGAACCCCTCCCCGCCCCTGGGTGATCTCCACTTACCCCCCCTATCCCTGAAATACCCCAGGCACAGGCTGGGTGCGCCTCACAGGAGGCGTGGGTGGCGGTCAAAGGCCCCCACCGGGAGCAGACACACACACACACACACACACCAACACCAACACCAACACGGGAGAACCACACAGGAGCGAGGGGTGCGTCTCACTGCCGCGAACATGGCGCTGAGGGCATAGGGCGCACGATGAGCCTAAAACTCCTGAGGAGAAACCCTGTACTCCCAGTGCATACACCAATACAACAAACAACCAAATCACAACACCGGAAACACATTGTGAGCGCGCACACACGGCTGCATTGTATGTTACAGGCGATGAGGAGTGCACTATGCAACAGGTAATTTTTCTCTTGTCTTCATCGTATGTTTCCTCCTTCCCTACATCAGGTGACAGCTACGTGGCTACAATGTCTAGAGCAGTGATCGCCTGTGTAGACACACGAGACAGCATTATTCACATTTCATCTAGCATTCTGGATCTGGCCTATCCTATGACCACACAGCTCAGAGCAGTTTCGACCCGGGCGAGTGGGTGCGAGGGTTCAGTATCTTGCTACTTTTCAGCCTGTGGCATGGTATTGATATTTGGTCCAATTTGGTTTTCATCCACTATTGGGTTCTCCTAAAAAAACTGAGTATTTTGAGTGTAGACACATGGGGTGAAAACCCATTTTTTCACCCTCTACTAAGTCAAGGAAAATTTCCTTAGGGCGCCTTTGGCGCCCCTCATCCGGCACTGCTGGGCCAAAACCCAGCAGGGAGGGGGGGGGGGGGGGGGAGCCACTATTTGCCGTTTTCAGCAAGTTCTAGGGCGGGTTTGGGCAAAAAAAGGCTGATTTTGGCCCTAATTTGCAGATTTTGAAATGGAGGTCCGGCACTTGTGACGCCCGTTCCCGGCCGCCACTGTTGAGTCACTGGCACGGGGGGGGGGGGGGGGCGCCGGGACCGGACCCTCTACCGTGACTCTACACATGCAACCGGAGTTCCCCGTGCCGAAGCGCCCTCTAGGGCCCTCTAACTCCACAATATGTCCACGAACCGCCCCCCAAAGGCCCCCAAAAGCCCCAGAATTTGTGCACCTTGGCCGCCGACAGCCCCAAACCAAAAACAGACCATATCTTGGGCTACGTGGCAACTTGCCCTTGATACCCCTCCCCGCCCCTGGTAGCCTGGAGACCTTTTGCCCTGCTGTCGGCGCCCCCTGACGTGCACAAGGAGCACAAGACTTCCCACAACTACCCCGGCAGCCTAGAGAAATGTGCCCGAACCTAGGATCTAGACTGCAAGATAAATACCCCCTGAAAAATACAAGGTATTTATCTTGCATTTTGGATCCCAAGCTCGGGCACATTTCTCTAGGCTGCCGGGGTAGTTGTAAGAAGTCTTGTGCTCTTTGTGCATGTCAGGGGGGCGCTGGCAGCAAGGCAAAAGGTCTTAGGGCCAGGGCTATCATGGGCAGGGAGGGGTGTCAAGGGCAAGTTGGGGGGTTCATGGCTCTATGAGGCCAATTTCGGGGCATACCCTCCGAAAAACCCAAATCTCACACACAAGCAAGTAAGCATGGTTTTGGGCAATTTGGCCCAACGTGCCTCCTCCCCCCCAGGGGGGGTGGGGTTAGGGTCTGAGCGCGTGAGTGGGTGGGTTCATTTGGTTGACAGTGCCAGTGACAAGTGGTTTTTCTTGTCCCATCTCAAGCTCTCTCCAATGCTCCAAATGGTTTGCTTTGCTCTGTCTTTTTTTTGTGTTGTCTGTTGGGCCAGCCCCAACTATGTCCTCCAGTAACTCGACCCACAAGCCACAGACTCCCCCGCGCCCGCTGTGTGACATTCTGTTTGGTTGTGGTTTCCTTAGGCGGCCTTGCCGTTCAAAACCTGTCTCGCTGCGTTTCTGTGTGCGTGAGGCCCAAGTGCCCCACTCTTCCACGCGTTGTCCCGGCTGTCCACCCCATGCGCTCCACCACTATGTGGGTCGCGCGTGGGCAAAGCGCACTCCTTGTTGGTTACGGGTGGTGTGCTCTCCGTTATGGTTGACACAGGTGGCGTGTGCGCCTGCGTGATGTCTTGGGTGGTCTGCTCTACACAGTGGTCACACTGCCGTCCTCGGTTCTGCCCACCCCAGTTTTGTCGGAGGTTCCTTCCCTTTCCTTGACCACGACTCCTTTCCACAGTGTGCCTCAATGGCCCCAATGGTGGCCCACTGGGTGTTGGATCCCCTGGGCGCAGGCGACAAAAGACATGGCGGAGCAAGGGCCCAAGGGGCGGCCAAGGCGGTCCCTAACACAAAAAAAAAAGGTGTTCTTGTACACAGGTTTCCCAAAAACGACCGCAGGCACTCCATTTCACCGTTGTTTCCTAGCCATGTATGTGTTTAACCATGGGTTCCCAGTTGCTCAACAATTAGTTCCCATCCCCTCATGGGTACAATTCTTGAAGCATTTGTTCGTGCCCCCAAATGTGTTCAAAGATGGCATCCGAACCCTACCGAACACCTTGCACAATTCAAAACGAAGAAGATCACACTTTTTTCGCATCAAATGAAGTGCCACAGCGTTCGACCACCAGAATGTTCCATCGCCAATGGCACGGCTGACAATCCCTACACCTGGTACACCCGCTGGAAATGCGCCGTAGCCCGCCCCATAAGGTCACCCTTTGCCCCTCTCACGCTCAAACCATGCCTCTTGCAAATAGCGCGGAAATCAACGTTGGCCACTCATGTGACCTACCCCTCTCCATGGCCCTCAACACCACCTCATCCACATCACACTTGAAAACCAACTTTGCGGAAGGGTTAGCGGAGGGAGCGGAGATAGAGGATAGGGCTGGCCGGTTAGGAAGGTGAGAAGAAGAGCTACTAGCAACTTCGCCCGCCCTATCCAAATCCTCCTCATCAGTGGCCTCGTCCTCATCCTCCAAGGCAACACCATACACATCCCCGATGTCGGCGTCACCGGTTGCCCTCTTGGGGACAACCCACAAATATGAAATCTTCAGAGGGACTTCTGCCTCTGCACCTTCTTCCACCGAAACTTGCAAATCCTTGAAAGCTGCAAATCCAAGCAAAGTACCATCCTCCACCTCAACAACATGCCTTGCCTTCCGCTTTCGTGGACAAAAAGGGGTCTTGCAGAGCTCATCGAACACCTCAAAAGGCCCCCAACTCAAGGGGCCACGCAACAAAGCGTGGATTGAGAGTCCCTAACCCCAACTCAAGGGGCCATGCAACAAAGCATGGATTGCGAGTCCCTAACCCCAACTCAAGGGGCCATGCAACAAAGTATGGATTGCGAGTCCCTAACCCCAACTCAAGGGGCCACGCAACAAGGCGTGGATTGCGAGTTCCTAACCCCAATTCAAGGAACCACGCAACGAAGTGTGGATTGCAAGTTCCTAACCCAACTCAAGGGGCCACGCAACAAAGCTTTGATTGCGAGTCCTTAACCCCAACTCAAGGGGCCACGTCACCCCTGCATTCTCGGGGATCCCCAAACAAAGGGAAACAAAATCAGAATTGGCTGCCTCGCCCTTGCGTTCTAAGGGGCCCAAAAGAGGGCAAAAATGCTGAGTCACTCCCGCTGCTTGAAGATCCCCAATAAAGAGGAACAAAATCAGCCGGTTGCAAGCCCGTTCACACAATGGAGACCTAAGGTGGTTCACACAATAGGGATGCGAAACCACTACACAAAATGCACATTAGAAGCCAGTTCCAAGTATCTTCACACAATGTCGAGTCGAACATGGATGACACAACGGTGATCCGAAGGCGGTGCACACAATGGAGGTCCGAAGCCGGTTCACACGGTGGTGATCCAAAGAGGGTCCACACAAGGGAGATGCGAAGCCGGTTCACACAATGGAGACCTAAGGTGGTTCACACAATAGGGATCCTAAAACAACTACACAAAATGCACATTAGAAGCCAGTTCCAAGTATCTTCACACAATGTCGAGTCGAACATGGATGACACAACGGTGATCCGAAGGCGGTGCACACGATGGAGATCCAAAGCCGGTTCACACGGTGGTGATCCAAAGAGGGTCCACACAAGGGAGATGCGAAGCCGGTTCACACAATGGAGATCGGAAGCATGCTTAAACAATGCACATCTTAAGCCAGTTCACAAAACGGTGCTCCGAAGCCAGTTCACACAACGTTGACCTAAGGCAGCTCACACCATGGTGATCCCAGACCAGTTCAAAAAATGCAAACTCGAAGCCGGTTCACACAATGGAGATCCAAGTTGCTTCACACAATGGGAGTCCGAAGCAGGCCAACACAACATTGATCCGAAAAAGATTCCCACAATGGAGATTTGAAGCTTTGTCACACAATGATGATCCAAGCCGGTTCAGCCACAAGCAATCCGAAGTCGGTTCACACAAAGGAGATACACACAATAAAGTTGATGCACATAATAGAGATAAGAAAGCGGCTGGCAAAATGGTGATATGAAGCCAGTTCACACAACGGAGACCTAAGGCGGTCCATACAATGGCAATCTCAAGCCAGTACGCAAAATGCACATTCCAAGCCACATCCACGTAGCTTCACACAATGGAGAGTTGAAGATGGATAACACAGCAGTGATCCGAAAGCGTTTCAAACAACACACATCCGAAGCCAATTCACACAACTGTGATCCAAAGAGGTTTCATATAATGGTGATCTAAGCCGGTTTACACAATGGAGATGGGCAGCACGCTTACACAATGTAGATCCTAAGCCAGTTCACAAAATGGTTATCCAAGGCAGTTTCCACAATAGCAATCCAAGCCGTTCGCAAAATGGTGATCCAAACCACTTCACACAACGGAGATCCAAGCTGGTCAAACAATGTTGATCCAAGTCCCCTGGAACAATCGAAAACCCACTTTCATACAATGGAGTTCCAAAGACGTTTGACACAACGCCGATCCAATCCGGTTCACACAATGGTGATCCGAAATCGGTTCACACAATGGTGATCCGAAGCCAACTGGACCAATGGTCATCCCATTCATACAATGACAATCTGAAGACAGTTCACACAACGGCGATTTGAAGCCAGGACACAAAAAGCATATTCCTATGAAGAGTCGAAGATGGATGTCACAACGGTGCTCCGAAGGCGGTTCATATAACGCAGATCCGAAGGCGATTCACACAATGGACATATGAAGCCGTGTCACACAATGCACATCCTAAGGGTGTGGACACAATGGAGACCCAAGCCCGTTCACACAATGGAGATCCTCAACCGGTTTGACAATGGAGATGCGAAGGCGGTGGTTTCGGGAACAGGTGATGAGAGGCCGGTTCACACAATGGAGACCTAAGGTGGTTCACACAATAGGGATCTAAAACCACTACACAAAATGCACATTAGAAGCCAGTTCCAAGTATCTTCACACAATGTTGAGTTGAACATGGATGACACAACGGTGATCCAAAGGCGGTGCACACAATGGAGGTCCGAAGCCGGTTCACACGGTGGTGATCCAAAGAGGGTCCACACAAGGGAGATGCGAAGCCGGTTCACACAATGGAGACCTAAGGTGGTTCACACAATAGGGATCCTAAAACAACTACACAAAATGCACATTAGAAGCCAGTTCCAAGTATCTTCACACAATGTCGAGTCGAACATGGATGACACAACGGTGATCCGAAGGCGGTGCACACGATGGAGATCCAAAGCCGGTTCACACGGTGGTGATCCAAAGAGGGTCCACACAAGGGAGATGCGAAGCCGGTTCACACAATGGAGATCGGAAGCATGCTTAAACAATGCACATCTTAAGCCAGTTCACAAAACGGTGCTCCGAAGCCAGTTCACACAACGTTGACCTAAGGCAGCTCACACCATGGTGATCCCAGACCAGTTCAAAAAATGCAAACTCGAAGCCGGTTCACACAATGGAGATCCAAGTTGCTTCACACAATGGGAGTCCGAAGCAGGCCAACACAACATTGATCCGAAAAAGATTCCCACAATGGAGATTTGAAGCTTTGTCACACAATGATGATCCAAGCCGGTTCAGCCACAAGCAATCCGAAGTCGGTTCACACAAAGGAGATACACACAATAAAGTTGATGCACATAATAGAGATAAGAAAGCGGCTGGCAAAATGGTGATATGAAGCCAGTTCACACAACGGAGACCTAAGGCGGTCCATACAATGGCAATCTCAAGCCAGTACGCAAAATGCACATTCCAAGCCACATCCACGTAGCTTCACACAATGGAGAGTTGAAGATGGATAACACAGCAGTGATCCGAAAGCGTTTCAAACAACACACATCCGAAGCCAATTCACACAACTGTGATCCAAAGAGGTTTCATATAATGGTGATCTAAGCCGGTTTACACAATGGAGATGGGCAGCACGCTTACACAATGTAGATCCTAAGCCAGTTCACAAAATGGTTATCCAAGGCAGTTTCCACAATAGCAATCCAAGCCGTTCGCAAAATGGTGATCCAAACCACTTCACACAACGGAGATCCAAGCTGGTCAAACAATGTTGATCCAAGTGGCCTGGAACAATCGAAAACCCACTTTCATACAATGGAGTTCCAAAGACGTTTGACACAACGCCGATCCAATCCGGTTCACACAATGGTGATCCGAAATCGGTTCACACAATGGTGATCCGAAGCCAACTGGACCAATGGTGATCCCATTCATACCATGACAATCTGAAGACAGTTCACACAACGGCGATTTGAAGCCAGGACACAAAAAGCATATTCCTATGAAGAGTCGAAGATGGATGTCACAACGGTGCTCCGAAGGCGGTTCATATAACGCAGATCCGAAGGCGATTCACACAATGGACATATGAAGCCGTGTCACACAATGCACATCCTAAGGGTGTGGACACAATGGAGACCCAAGCCCGTTCACACAATGGAGATCCTCAACCGGTTTGACAATGGAGATGCGAAGGCGGTGGTTTCGGGAACAGGTGATGAGAGGCCGGTTCACACAATGGAGACCTAAGGTGGTTCACACAATAGGGATCTAAAACCACTACACAAAATGCACATTAGAAGCCAGTTCCAAGTATCTTCACACAATGTTGAGTTGAACATGGATGACACAACGGTGATCCAAAGGCGGTGCACACAATGGAGGTCCGAAGCCGGTTCACACGGTGGTGATCCAAAGAGGGTCCACACAAGGGAGATGCGAAGCCGGTTCACACAATGGAGACCTAAGGTGGTTCACACAATAGGGATCCTAAAACAACTACACAAAATGCACATTAGAAGCCAGTTCCAAGTATCTTCACACAATGTCGAGTCGAACATGGATGACACAACGGTGATCCGAAGGCGGTGCACACGATGGAGATCCAAAGCCGGTTCACACGGTGGTGATCCAAAGAGGGTCCACACAAGGGAGATGCGAAGCCGGTTCACACAATGGAGATCGGAAGCATGCTTAAACAATGCACATCTTAAGCCAGTTCACAAAACGGTGCTCCGAAGCCAGTTCACACAAAGTTGACCTAAGGCAGCTCACACCATGGTGATCCCAGACCAGTTCAAAAAATGCAAACTCGAAGCCGGTTCACACAATGGAGATCCAAGTTGCTTCACACAATGGGAGTCCGAAGCAGGCCAACACAACATTGATCCGAAAAAGATTCCCACAATGGAGATTTGAAGCTTTGTCACACAATGATGATCCAAGCCGGTTCAGCCACAAGCAATCCGAAGTCGGTTCACATAAAGGAGATACACACAATAAAGTTGATGCACATAATAGAGATAAGAAAGCGGCTGGCAAAATGGTGGGATGAAGCCAGTTCACACAACGGAGACCTAAGGCGGTCCATACAATGGCAATCTCAAGCCAGTACGCAAAATGCACATTCCAAGCCACATCCACGTAGCTTCACACAATGGAGAGTTGAAGATGGATAACACAGCAGTGATCCGAAAGCGTTTCAAACAACACACAAACGAAGCCGATTCGCACAACTGTGATCCAAAGAGGTTTCATATAATGGTGATCTAAGCCGGTTTACACAATGGAGATGGGCAGCACGCTTACACAATGTAGATCCTAAGCCAGTTCACAAAATGGTTATCCAAGGCAGTTTCCACAAAAACAATCTAAGCCGTTCGCAAAATGGTGATCCAAACCACTTCACACAACGGAGATCCAAGCTGGTCAAACAATGTTGATCCAAGTGGCCTGGAACAATCGAAAACCCACTTTCATACAATGGAGTTCCAAAGACGTTTGCCACAACGGTGATCCAATCCGGTTCACACAATGGTGATCCGAAATCGGTTCACACAATGGTGATCCGAAGCCAAACTTGACCAATGGTGATCCCCTTCATACAATGACAATCTGAAGACAGTTCACACAACGGCGATTTGAAGCCAGGACACAAAAAGCATATTCCTATGAAGAGTCGAAGATGGATGTCACAACGGTGGTCCGAAGGCGGTTCATATAACGCAGATCCGAAGGCGATTCACACAATGGACATATGAAGCCGTGTCACACAATGCACATCCTAAGGGTGTGCACACAATGGAGACCCAAGCCCGTTCACACAATGGAGATCCTCAACCGGTTTGACAATGGAGATGCAAAGGCGGTGGTTTCGGGAACAGGTGATGAGAGGCCGGTTCACACAATGGAGACCTAAGGTGGTTCACACAATAGGGATCTAAAACCACTACACAAAATGCACATTAGAAGCCAGTTCGAAGTAGCTTCACACAATGTTGAGTTGAACATGGATGACACAACGGTGATCCGAAGGCGGTGCACACAATGGAGGTCCGAAGCCGGTTCACACGGTGGTGATCCAAAGAGGGTCCACACAAGGGAGATGCGAAGCCGGTTCACACAATGGAGATCGGAAGCATGCTGAAACAATGCAGATCTTAAGCCAGTTCACACAATGGTGATCCAAGGCAGCTCACACAATGATAATCCAACGTGGTTTGCACAATGGAGGTCCAAGCCGGTCAAACAAAGTTGATCCATGTCGCCTCACACAATGGAAAACTTAGTGGGGTCACACAATGGACACCCAAAGATAACTAACACAATGGTGATTCGAAACAGGTTCCCACAACGATGATCGAAGGCGGTTCACACAATGGTCATTCGAAGTGGGTTCACACACCGGACATCCAAAAACGTTTGACACGGGGTTGATCCAACCTGGTTCACACAATGGTGATCAGAAGCCGGTTGACACATTGGTGATCCAAAGCCCGTTCAACCGAGGGTACTCCAAGGTGGTTCACGTAATGATAATCCGAAGACGGTTTACACAGTAGTGATCTAGGCTGGTTCACACAATGGTGATGCCAAGATGGTTCACACAATGAAGATCCTAAACACGTTCCAACCATGAAGATGCGAAGCTTGTTCACACGATGGTGATCCAAGCTCATTCAAACATTGGTGATCCAAATCTGGTCACACAATGGAGATCCGCAAACTGTTCATACAATAGTGCTCAAGTCTTTTTCACACATTGGGGACCCAAACACGGTTTACAACATGGTGCTCTGAAGCCAGTTCACACAACGGTGACCTAAGGCAGTTCAAAAAATGCAAACTCGAAGCCGGTTCACACAATGGAGATCCAAGTTGCTTCACACAATGGGAGTCCGAAGTAGGCCAACACAACATTGATCCGAAAAAGATTCCCACAATGGAGATTTGAAGCTTTGTCACACAATGATGATCCAAGCCGGTTCAGCCACAAGCAATCCGAAGTCGGTTCACACAAAGGAGATACACACAATAAAGTTGATGCACATAATAGAGATAAGAAAGCGGCTGGCAAAATGGTGATATGAAGCCAGTTCACACAACGGAGACCTAAGGCGGTCCATACAATGGCAATCTCAAGCCAGTACGCAAAATGCACATTCCAAGCCACATCCACGTAGCTTCACACAATGGAGAGTTGAAGATGGATAACACAACGGTGATCCGAAAGCGGTTCAAACAATGCACATCCGAAGCCAATTCACACAACTGTGATCCAAAGAGGTTTCATATAATGGTGATCTAAGCCGGTTTACACAATGGAGATGGGCAGCACGCTTACACAATGTAGATCCTAAGCCAGTTCACAAAATGGTTATCCAAGGCAGCTTCCACAATAGCAATCCAAGCCGGTTCGCAGAATGGTGATCCAAACCACTTCACCCAATGGAGTTCCAAACGAGTCAAACAATGTTGATCCAAGTGGCCTGGAACAATAGAACACCTAGGTGGTTCACACAATGGGGTTCCAAAGACGTTTGCCACAATGGTGACCCGAAATCGGTTCACACAATGCTGATCCAAAGCTACTTGGAAGAAAGCTGATCCTATTCATACAATGAACATCGAAAGACAGTTTACACAACAGTGATGCAACCTGCTTCACACAATATGGAGATGCGAAGCCCGTTCACACAATGGAGATCCTAAACGGATTCGCACAACGGAGTTGCGAAGCCGGTTCACACGATGGTGATCCAAGGCGGTTCAAAAATTGGTGATCCAAAACCGGTTCACACCATGGAGATCCAAAACTGTTTATACAAGAGGGATCAAAGCTTGTTCACACATTGGAAACGGAAACAATGTTCACAAAATGGTGCTCTGAAGGCAGTTAACACAACGGTGACCGAAGGAAGCTCACACAATGGCCATCGGAGACCGGTTCGAAAAATGCAAACTCGAAGACGGTTCACACAATGGAGATCCAGGTTGCTTCACACAATGGGAATCCGAAGCAGGCAGACACAACGGTTATGCAAAGGCGGTGGACACATTGGCGATCCCAAGCCGTGTCACACCATAGAGCGGATTCACATAACAGGGATCACAATGCGGTTGACAAGATGGTGATATGAAGCCAGTTCACAATGTGGTGATTCAAGCCGGTTCAGAAATGGTGACCCAAGCTATTTCACACAATCAGATCCAAGGGTTCACACAATGCAGATCCAATTGTGGTTCACACAATGGAGATCTCAAGCCGGTTCACCCAAGACATGTTCGAAGCCGGTTCGCACAATGGTGAACGAAGATGGTTCACACAACGGAGACCCCAAGTTGACCGACACATTGGGCATTTACATCCGGTTCATACAACGGTGATCGAAGCCGATTCCCACAATTCAGATCCAAAGGGTGAACTTGGTTCACACAATGGAGATTCAGGCCGGTGCACAAAACGGTGATTCAAGCAGGTTCACACAATAAATGTCCGAAGGCAATTCACATAATGGCGATCAAATGCCGGTTCACACAATGGCGATCCGAAGACGGTTGATGAAAAGGAGATCCAAAGTGATTAACGCAATGGAGATCGCAAGCCAGCTGACGGAATGGTGATCCGAACGCGGTTAACAGAATGGAGATCCGAGGCCCGTTCAAACAATGGAGATTCGAAAGTACCTAACACAATGGTGATAACCAGCCGGTTCACACGATGGAAATGTGAAGCTGGTTGACGGAACGGTGATATAAGGTAGTGTACACAATGGAGATCCTAAGTTGGTTCGCACCGTGGAGATGCGAAAGTAGCAAACACAATGGTGATCGAAAACTAGTTCGCACAATGGTGATTTAAGATGGTTCACAATATGGCGATCCAAGCCGGTTCACAAAATGCACATGGGAAGCCGGTTGGCACGATGGTGATCGAAGTCAAGTCCATTCAATGGAGATCCAAGGCGTTTCAAAAAATGGAAACCCGACGGTGGTTCAAAAAATTGGTGATGAAAAGTTGTTTGAGACGATGGAGATCCAAGATGGTTCGCACAATGGTGATCCATGGCCGTTCCCAAAATGGAGAGCCGAAGACGGTGCGCACAATGTCCACAAAAAAGTAATTTATACAATGGAGATCTCAAGCAGTTCATATAATGGGTATCCATGCTACTTCAAACGAATGAAATCCAAAGCCGGTTGACACAATGGATGTCCGGAACTAGTAAACCCACACCGGTGATCCAATCCCGGTTCACACAACAATGATTCAAGTCGTCTCAAATAATTGACATTCGAAGCTGGTTCACACAAATAGTGAGGCAGTCCACACAACGGTGGTCTGAGGCGGTTCCCACAACAGAGAGCCGAAGCCAGTTTACACAACGGTGCTCCAAAGCCGTTTCACACAATGCCGATCCAAGCCGGTTCACACAATGGATATCCAAAGCCGGTTCACACAATGGTGATCCAAGCCGGCTCAAAAATTTGAGATTGGAAACCGCTACACGCCATGGAGATAAAGGAGACTTCACACAGTAGAGACTCAAGCCCGTTCACAAAATGGAGGTCCGAAGCCGGTTCACACAATGGTGCTCCAAGCCGGTTCACACAATGCCGATCCAAGCCGGTTCACACAATGGATATCCACAGCCGGTTCACACAATGGTGATCCAAGCCGGCTCAAAAATTTGAGATTGGAAACCGCTACACGCAACGGAGACGAAGGAGACTTCACACAGTAAAGACTCAAGCCCGTTCACCAAATGGAGGTCCGAAGCCGGTTCATACAATGGTGCTCCAAGCCGGTTCACACAATAGAGAGCCGAAGCCATTTCACACAACACTGATCCAAGATCAGTTCACAAACTGGTGATCCAAGCCGGAGCACGCAACGGGGATCCCAAATTGGTTCACGTAACGGATACACAAGAGCTTCACACAAGAGGAATACGAAGCCAATTCATCGAACGTTGACCCGAAGCTAGGTTACACAACGATGATCCAAGCCGATTCACACAATGGAGATCGGAAGCCGGTGATCCAAGCCCGTTCGCAAAATGGAGGTCCGAAAGGGGCTCACACGATGGTAATCCCAATCGGTTCACACAATTGACATACGAGGTCGGTTTATACAATGCATATGCTACGACGGTTCACACAATCCAGATCCGAAGGCGGTTCGCACCATGGAGATCCAGGCCGGTTAACACATTATAGGTCCAAAGACGGTTTATACAATGGAGATCCAAGCTCGTTCACACAAACGTCATCACATGCCGGGAACAGAACACCGATCAAAGCCGGTTCACACAATGGAGATCTGAAGCCGGTCCAGAAATTGGAGATCCGAAGCCGTTTCACATAATAGTGATTCGAGCTTTGGTTCACACAATGAACATCCAGGGCTGATTTACAAAATGGAATGGAGAACGGAACATTGTGTACCCTACGGCAATCCGACGCCGCTACACACGATGGAGAGCCAAGCCAGTTCATACAATCGTGATCCGAGGCCGGTGACACAATTAATGGTCCTACAAGACATATGAGTCGGTTCGCACAACAGAGATCGGAGCCCAGTTCACAAAGAGGAGATCCTCAGATGGCTGATACAATGGTGTCCAAAGACAGGTCACGTAATGGCGATGCCAACGGGTGCACATCATGGAGATCCCAAGCCGGTTTACACAATGGTGTTCCGAAGCCATTTCACACAAAGATGATCGAATCTCGTTCGCAAAACATTGATCCAAGTCAGTTCACACAATGGTGATGCCAAAATGGTTCGCACGTTGGAGATTTGAAGCCGAGTCAAAAAATGGAGATCCAAGCCAATTCACATAGTGGTGATCCAAGCCGGTTCAAAGATTGGTGATCCAAATCCGGATCACACATATAACTACGAAGCGGATTTCATTTCGCCAACTTGCTACCAGGTGCTGCTCGAATGGGGCAGATGGAGTTTTTGTCACTAAATCCCAAACTTTGGTATTTGGGGCTCTATTGTGGTTCAAAGAAACCGCGAGTCCCTCAAAAAACCCGTCGTTTCATGCCACTCGCTTCGCCGAAAACCTATTTTACCATACGCATGAGAAAAAATGGCTTCCTAGCCCCAAGGACGCCACATGGCGCCAAAACCAGACTTGGCACGCGCCAAATCTAACCCGCTACTACCCAAGTACCATTCTACCACCCCGTTACACCTCATGTGATGCCCCAGTCCCCTACCTTCCCTGGCACACTTCACACCAAGAAACCCTTCCCCACTGTTTTTTTTCTGCATCAAGTCGGTTCCCTTGTTCATCGGTATGATTTCTCATAAAGTATGCACACATTTGCAAACAAATGATGGCCCTGCCGGGGGCCTAGAGTCTTGGTTCACATCCCAGTCATCTTCGCAAAGCGAGGAAAGAAGGAGGCACAAACAAATGAGAGCCTACTAGGGGCCTAGGGTCGTGGTTACCTGCACACCCCAGGGGTTCATTTGTCAGCTCATTTGAAGACCTCCCTGTTTTCAAAGGAACCCTTCCGTTGAGCCCATGATTGCTCCCACACAGAAAATTTTTTGTTGTACAAGCCCTAGTCCAGGTTATCCGAGCGGATGACCTCCCCCCACCCCGTCCACTTGCGTTTACCCATGCCAGCCTTTGCCCTTCTCGTCCCCCGTAGTCTGGAAACCCGGCCGCCTTTAGCTACACCTCGAAAATTTCGCGTTGAAATATCGGTCTTTAAAGCCTTGTGCCACCCTTCCCCTTTGAAAGCCGAGAAAATCGCAATGTGTCGCCATGTACCGACCAAAACATGTGGTCTATCCACAAATGGGCCAACAAGGTAATGGACATTCCATTCCACATGCCTTGTGGGCATCCCAGCTTTCTTAAATTCTCTGCATAAAATTGTAAAATCGTCTACCTGCAACGGACCTAACTTACAAGCCACATAGCTTGTTGCCAACATAGATCGATGTTCGCCATTGACGGAAACTGTCCGTCCATGAAACTTGGGCTCCTCGCATATCAATGATGTGTTGCAACACAGCATTTTGCTCAAGCTGATCCGCAATACCAACCCTCACTCTTCACCCACTCTGCAGGAGCAGTTTGCTCCAGCGGCATTCCCTTTTTCTCATCTCCTCCCGCATCCTCCAAGTGTTCGCCCGTGGCCGTGCATGCTTGGATCAGTATGGGATCCAAGAACCATTGCACCCACTTACCGCCTTCCCCCGTGACCACCGATGGAAGCTCCGCATGTTCGTAACCAGCACACCAACCCCATTGTGCATCTTCCGATGGACACCATGCAGCCCGTAGATCGGTGCTCGCTGAGAAAGAGAGACTTGCAAGTGCAATCATGCCAGCCCACAGCCACTCATGTACAATCACCCCCTTGTTTTTAATTAAATTGAAACTGGATTGTGGCACGGTTTTTGCCACAAAGCCAACACACCACCGCTGCAGGGTTCTTCGCAGTAAATTTGAACACCCTCCAAGAAGAACCTGTGCTTTGGTGTTGGCAACAAACAACGCCACGATGTGGCGTGGGTATCCACCACTATTGTCAACCCGTCGCTTACAAAACTCCACGATGTCCGCGTTGACATCGTACGTGTGCACCCGAAAACAATTGTCGGCCCCACCTCTGATGGGAGTTGAATTTCAATCCGATGCGCACCATGAAATTTTTGGGGAAGCGTGGAACCTGTGGCAGAAATTGCAAATATGGCGAACCACTGCCTGCGAAACCTGCATGTGCGAAAAGCGCAGTGACACAATTTTCTTTTGCGCACGTTTCGTAGCGATGTGTCGCCGGGAGTAGCATTCAACGGCACGAAAGGTTGGAACGCGTCTTTCGTTCATTTTGCCGTTGGGGACCTAGTCGGCACCATGCCATTGGGGTCGTGGATTCTTCTCCGTGAACCGGAGAAGAAGTCCATTGTGAGGCACCCGCATCACGGTGCCCCCCGGACATTACGAGGTGCTCTGCGCAAGGCTGTATTGAAATTTCTGCAAAGTGTCCCCATTTTTGCGGCTCACCCACAAATTCGCCGCGGGCATCAATTGCAACTCTTTGAGGGGGGTTGAGTGGGGGTCGCACACGAGGTGGACGAGGCGGCGGCTGGGTTGCACTTGAACTTCCCAATCCGGCGCCAAAAGAGCTTGAAGGTCACTGAGTCTCGTGCGGCGGGCGTTCCAGCTACTGAGATATTCCCATATCCACGTACTACAAAAATAACAACTGAAGATGTGGCTAGCACAAACATGATGCCCTGCCCTAACCCCCTGAGGACCCACGCGGAATACAGCGTTGCGGCCAAGTCCAAAGTTGGCACGCGCCTAGTCATGACTCGGCGTGCGCCCACTGCGGAGGTGGCACACCAAGTCTTGCTTGGACTTGCCCAAGGCGTTATGAGGCATTGTATACCCTACTTCAGAGGCCGCTTGGGGGCATTCTCCTGCAACCTAGAGAGAGACCCCGAGCCATGCCTCGAAGTGCCCTGAGGCCCCTCCGGCCGGGGCCTCTTAGGGGGGTTCAACAAGGCAGCCACGGGGTAGGCGTCAAGGGTATGCTGTATTTCCTTGACTTTGTCTAGCTTTGCCCCCATGGTGATTGCAACATTGCGGCACGTGCTGAGTGCACTATGCATCTCAACGGCGGCCGCCTGCAAGTACACCCGAAATTCTCCCGCACTACTCTCACCGCCACCGCTTGAGTCTACAAATGCAGTTCCGCCGCCACCGCCAGAGCTGCGTTGTGCTTGATGCAACGCCCTTTCCAACTCCTCCCCCCTCTTGTCCCAAGCCTTTTCCCTCCTCTCCCATTAAAGTCTCCTAGACTTCAGAGTGTCTTGCACATCCTCCCTCCCTTCTTCTCAACATCCGGGTGAGATTCCAACACCTTGACTTGGGCGTGCAAAGGGAAAACTTCCGCCGCTTCCGAAACACTCTGCTCTGCCTGACCATGAACAACCTTGCCCTCCTTGCCCTCCTTGCCCTTACGCGGGGGCGGCTTCCCGGGGCCGCTCCGCTGAGACACCCTATCGTGACCCTTACTCTCAAACGAACCCTGAGACGCGTGGTCACCGCCTTTGAGCGCCTTCTTGCCCTCAAGAAGCTTGCAGTAAACAGAAAGGCATCCGAGGCGGTGGTGAATTTTGGTGCCCGCCTGAGGGCCGGCGTGTCACTCCACTCTACCTGTTTCAAGCGCTGCAATTGACCAAACTGGTCAACATGGCACAGGCGGCTGTGGGTAAAGGGATGCTTCAATTGGATGAAGGGCATGGCAGCCACCTCAAATGGCGTTAGCCCCCGTCCTGGCAAACCTGCCCGAAAGGGGCAAAAAACCACCATGGACTCCTCCGCCCCTCGTCGCATCACCTGCGACCGGTAGAGCTTGGCAACGATGTGGCCCTAATCATCCTCAAACTCCACCACCGTATCCTCCCGGCTGGTCACCTTCGTGGACTTGGCCTTTCCCTCCGAATTCACCTGAAAAGCTTCCAGCCCGGGCGACTCCGGGACCTCCCAGTCCACGTGTCCCGTCGGCGACCACGCACAGGCCGGGACACTTGGCACAGCCGGCACGCCCAGCAAATCTCCGCCATTCGGTGCACGACCAGCACGGGCTCAGTCTCCATCGCACAGCTGATGAAGTGGATCCTCATCGAAGAAGGAGGAAAGGGGGCATGGGTACTGTTGCGAAGAAGTGTCACACACTTGGAAGGAAATTAACAATTGGCTTGGATTAAGTCACCATTTGGCGCGCGCCAAGTTGGGGTTGGGACACGATAGGGGAACTTGGCGGGCGCCAAGTCAAGGGTTGGCAAAGACTAGAGAGAGCATGGAGCATTTGGAGCAAGTCACTAAGCAGAGGGATTACCTTTTCAGAGTAGGCACACGTAACTTCCTTCGTGGCCTGGTCGATCTTCATGAGGCCTTTTAGGTGCGCGTCGTGGCCAGACAGCAAACCACTGAACGTGGCCATTTGGGCCCAGGACATTGTCTGCGAACGGGGTTCGTGAATGAGTGCTGCCCCGAGGACGGCAAACGCAAATGCAGGCTTGCTAGACTCCTCATTGACGCGGCAGAATTGGGTGGAGTGCGCCGGGGGGAGCCACCAGCGGTGGGCGTGGTGCGTGGGGCACCCTTTGGCCGACTCATCCGCGGGGGCCACGGGCGGGAGGTCGAGGGGCGTCAGGTGGAAGGTGGCGGTGGTGCCGTCCTGTACAAGGACCACATCGCCCAAGTAGGGAACGTTGGGCTTCACCGGGGTGGGGGACTAGGAGATGTAGGCGGTGGAAGAGGCAGGGATGATTTTGGGGGTGGGCTTCCCGATGTCGAACTCCTCCTAGGGCTCTGGGCTGGGACTACCGAATGATAGTGCATCCTCCTCCTCCGCGGGAAAGGGGATGGCGTAAGCGATGCCATGGTGCGGCTTGGGAACCGCTTCCCCACCCTGCTCCATGTTCGCGTCCTTCACCGTTCTCCCCTCCAAGTCGTGCTCCTCCTTCTCCTTCTCCTTTTCCTCCTCCTTCTCCTTCTCCTTCTCCTCCTCCTTCTCTTTCCCCTTTTACACCTCCGTCTCCTTCTCCGTTTCCTCCACCGTCACCACCTCCTTCTCCTCCTCTGCCTCTTCCACCTTCTCCTCCTCCCTTTCCTCCTCCATCGCCACCACGGAGGCAGGCATCACCATCACCGACTGCCTCCGGTTCGACCGTCAGCATACGTGTCCGGAGACCCGGAGGCACAAACAGAATAAAAAGCATCTGGCCGGGTCCCCCTGCTCCGCGGTGGATCACCGTCCCGCGAAGCACGGTCACACATCATATCGGTTGAACAATAATGTCCAACCGATTCGAGGCATGATATCCCCCTTGGGACCTTGGACAGGCGTGAAGAACTTCCTTGGGGGACAGAGCGTCAGTGGAATCATCACCACGATGGTCTGCCCCGCCATGCGGTGCCGCAACGAAAAATCCCCATGCGGGAGCCCTTCCACGGGGGAGCATCCCGGCGCTCGATGAGTTTGGGACACAGCGGTTCCAAACCATCAAGCTCAAGGATGCCCTCCTTGAGATGGGCCACCAAATCATGCTCGAGATCTTCAGACAACCAGTTGGCCGCACTAGTTGCCTTTGTCTGATACCTGCCACCCTCCTCACCTGGGGCCTGTGGGTCCACCGTCTCCACCCATTCCAAAGGCAATTCCGTAGTTGCCAGGGGCTGCAACCTCATCCACATGAGGGGGGAGATGGCGAGGAAGTAGTGTTGGTACCCTGCCGCCTGCAAACCCTCATCACAGGTAAATGGGGGCGGTGGGGATGGGATGGGTGGCGATAGAGTAGAAGTTGTGGAAGGGGCACCCCATTCCGATCACGGTGAAAGGGGCGGCATTGGTGGAGGCAGTGGGTTGGGTGATGTCTTCCAGGTGCGTATGGAGGGACTTGGAGGCACAAAAATCTATGGGTGCCGCCACCTCCCACGGATGCACGGGGCAGTAATTGTACTGCACTAGCGCATCCGTTGTGGTCTTGTTCCTCCATACAGCCTTCTTGATCGGGTTGACCCACATCCACCTTCGGTCCGCATCAATATCATCAGGCTGGGTTGTGCTTAGTTTGTGCACATTGACAAACTCTTTCTGCCTAGCTGAAGCACACAAACTTGATAGTGGTGTTGAGAGCCAAAGATGTCTTGTGGTTCAACCTCAAGAAGACTGAAAGAGTGGTAGGGAACCTCTTGGCCACCCCGCATGCAAAGCGACTGAGGACACCCCTCTGTAAGGCAAAATGCACGTGCGTGCAATTGATTGGCCAAATGTAGAAGGGGTCCTCGTGCTCCCGGAAAACCCACCCTGCCTCAGCCAAAATCCTTCCTTGCGCATCCACCATCCCTTGGGGTAAGTTGGGGAAGGTGGGCATATCCTCGGCGTTGAGCTGGTAGGACATCGGGAGGAAGCCTGCGGGGAAGCACGCAGCGCGGGAGCAGTCCTCGTGCTCCTCGATGACCTGTTGAACGTCATCATCGGGTAGGAGTGTTTGGGGGCGCCACCAATTTGCACGGTGACCTTCTCCTCAATTTTGGATTTGGGTGGCATTGAATGAAATGACACTGAGAGTTTGTGACAACAAGTGATATGAAATGGGGAGATTTTGGAGTGCTGGCCAAGACAACAGTAAAGCTGCAACGTGCTCCCCTTCTAGTAGGCTATTTAGATGGCCTTCAACACCCCACTCCATGTTTAGCCGTTCAGGGGTTGCAAAAGCACCACATTTCC
The DNA here is from genome assembly GCA_964036045.1 of Eutreptiella sp. 'Long Island Sound 2002'. Lineage (NCBI taxonomy): Eukaryota > Euglenozoa > Euglenophyceae > Eutreptiales > Eutreptiaceae > Eutreptiella > Eutreptiella sp. 'Long Island Sound 2002'. The sequence goes on from OZ038379.1 coordinate 158,634,159, forward strand.
TCCTTTTTGGAGTGTGCAGTTGAACAAGGATCGGGGGGGGGGGGGGTTGAGACCAATATGGCCTGTCACGAGCCTGCACAAGAGGTCTCGATCAGCTCTAGATCTGCATGTTAGCACGCCAGCACATTAAACTGCAGCTGCAGACAACGAATTGCAAAATGTGCCAGATCTCCTCTGGATCTGCACCTCAGGTCAGGATTTGGAATTGGACGGCGTCTCTCGGACCATCGTGCGACACATTTCTGGTTCCACATCAACCTACTAATCCTAAGTTCAAGGTTTTTCACGATTCTGGTTCTCAGGGTATGTCACGTGGGAGGACCATTTGTGTGTTGTGTCCATCCGGCATCATCCGCTTCCTATGTCACATGGGTCCTGTATCTCGTGTGGTGAGCCATTAACCATCCCTCACATAATTCATCACTGTCGGCTTCGGAGTTTGTTTTTCTTTTGTTTGTATTCCCAAAGGTCACTACTAGTCCTACCCACTTTTGTTTTGGCCCAATGGTCCAATTGTGCTCCCATTGAATGGGGCGTCCTTGTTCTGTGGGTGGGGGGCTGGGGCATCACAGCGCATGGCGAATTCCTGTTTGTTCCGAGGACCAGCTTCATTCACTAATACGAAACTTGATTGTCACCGTACAAAAATTGTTGCATTTGGATCACGTCCTGCTTTGTGGGGCCGTCTCAGGTTACCGGAGCAGTGACATGCTGGCCATTACCATGGAGCAGGCCTTTGCACGCCAATCTCTCCCCCGAGCCCTGGGCTCCTGCGATCATGCGGTGGTACTTGAGCCGTCTTGGCTAGTGTTCCCTTTGCTGTACCATTTGCATAAAATGCAGAATCCGCTTGTTTTGGGAGATTGCGTGCGTGCTCTATGGTCTTGCCTGGATGCAGTGTATTGGGAACTGGTTCGTCTCTGGACCATTCCTACCCAGTATTCATTGGCAGTGCAGACGGTTCCTCCCACATTGATTCTAGATATGCCCAGTCAGTATAATCGTCAATCACTTCAGGGAACTGTGTGGTGGGTCTTGCAGTACCAAGCGCAATGGATGCAGTATTTGACTTGTTTTGCATGACCGACAGCCCCCTCTAATCAGGCCCCGATATTGCCTGTGGAGGCAATGGTTCGAGCACCTACTATCCTTCACTGGAGTCACCCATGGTAGAGTTTAAACCGATGTACAATTACTCATGCAAATTAACTTGAGCAAGGGATTGTGATTAGACTGCAGCTGTTCTTTGGATTGTTAATTGTCTTTTGCTAAGCCACGAAAAGAGAACACTAGCAGGAAGAGAGAACACAGGCAGGGTGTGCGCGGTGACACACTCAGTACAAGCCACAACATTGGTCAGGGATAGTGCAGTCGGCACACAACTAAGAACGCTGCTTCAGCTCAATGCACCCAAGCCGAGTATCCAATGTCGTGAGCCGACTGCACCCTGGACACCGGACAAACTCGTTAATGTGGAGACGAGAGGAGTGGCGGGTGGCCAGGTCTTGGATCTGCACCCTACACCTGGTTGGGTGCGAGACCCATAGCCCCTCCTCCTCCTCCTCCTACCCCAGGGAAGGTGGCACAGTGTAGAGCGTAGTGCAATGGACTTGGGGGCAAAGAGACCTGCAGGGCACAAAATTGGGTCCATCCTATGCTACTGACCTGTTGGGTACGGCCCAATTGAAATTGCAGGGAGGGTTTTGATGGATTGTGGCATCCTCCAGACCCCACGTATTCTGACCAGACCATGGCACACCTCCTTACTGTAATGGGAGTGAATGGGTGTATAGGCCCCTTTACAGATGTTCACCATCAGCGCCCGCATATTGGCCCCATCAAATGGGCGGTGCAGCATCAGCATCTCATATAAGAGGCACCCAAGGGACCAGACATCGCTTTTGTTGTTGTACGGCTTGTGCTGACAGACTTCTGCAATGTGGACGTGCACACTTTTGCAATGTGTGTTTGCTTCCGTACAAGGGAAACATGAGAGAAAGCAAGCAGTGCGGATCAACAAGAAGACCTGGGTACCCAGGGTCAAGCTGGTCCATGAGCCAGGCGCAGCAGCTGGGCCTGAGTGGCCCTGGAGGGGCGTATAGGGGGGGATGGGGGACTGGGTTGGTAGAGACTAGTTCCTGTGCCCCTATCCCCCTGGAGGACCCTGGATCCCTTGATCCTCTGCTCTGTGTTGAACACACGCTGCGCATGTGCATGAGTGTGAGCATGGGAGTTTCCACAACAGTGTGGAGCATTGGGTGTGTTGGAGGTGCGTCCTTGTCACTCACATCCTTTCTCACTGGTACGGACTGATTACTGAATCTGGTCAGATCGATGACTGCCACAACCCTGCCCATGTCAATGTGCATGCCCCTACCAGGGTTTCTGTCAATTTTTTTTGTACACAAACTTCTCCCTGATTTTTCCGTGGCAGCAAAATTTTCCTTGTAGGTTGGAAATCCAGGCTTTAAGACCTCAAGAGCAAGCAATTTGTCAGTTTACCCCCACTTACCACAAATCATCACATTTTGTGCAGGAAGAAATGAAAAACTGAGAGGTGGGTGATTGCAAGGGGGCAAAACCAAACCCAAAACAGGCATATGTGCTTACAGGCAGTTTGTGCAATGTTCCCGCACATCACAATACATCTTTGTGTACTTCTGTATCAAGCCTTGGATCACTGGGTGCTGCAGCTTGTGAAGTGGAATGTGCCAGAGAATCATCCCCAATTGCTTGAATTTCACAAATAAACAACAAAGAAAAGACCATGGCCATCAATCAAACCTCTTAAAGGTTCGGAGCACAAGAAGCATGTAGAAGAAATGAAAAACAGTTTTACCGGCCCAGGTTCCTCCGCTGAGGTGATGAGTCCTCAACCAATAAAATAAGGGAGTGCAATATGAAGTTATGCTTTAGGAATGGTGTGCACACCACAACGAGCACAAAAACAAATAGACCTGAAGTCAATGTTGAATGCGCTACCCACGAGGGATGTACCACATCTGCTTGCCCCAACATTCTGTGATACCCAAAAATGGCAAACTTAGCACACCTGGTGAGAAATAATACGGAGTCCCGCACTGTGTCTTTGCTGAGGCATGAGAGCCACGGAGAATAACTGAGATCCCAAAATCGCCCAATTTGACGACCTGTGGCACATGAGCTCTGCCCTAGTCCCAGTGTAACCCCACCCCTTCTACACCCACCATGCCACTATTTGTGTGTTATACCTGCTACTCCACCCAAGCAACCAACAACAAACAACAAACAACCCAAGACCAGCAACCAAAGCTCTGAATAGCAATGCACAATCATCAACCACCCGTGATCAAATCGCCCTCTACACCAAGCCTTGTGTGGCATGTTGCCACCACAATGATTGTGTGCCAGACAATCGGTCGGCCTGGGTGCCTGTTCCCCACAAACCTGGTTCTGGGTGACTGGGTGGAGTGGGTCGTCCAGGAGGCTAGAAGCTAGTACTGGAATCTGCAGGCCAGTTCTCCCACTTCTCCCGCACAAGCAATAACCCCCCTCCCCTCTTGAGTTTTGATGTTTGGTGCACTTTGGATGGGATTTTGGCATTGTCTTGGTTGTGAAACGGACCATGGGGAAGATTGTTTTGCGTGCTTGTGTTGCATTCCCACCCGGGGGGGGCGACCCCTCGGTTCTGGACGCCAACTACCCCCCAACTAACTGTTGGCCGGAGGCCCCTTGGGGGGGGGGGATGGGAGGGGGGGTCAAGGAGGGGCGAATGGGGGGGGGGGGGGGCTCCGGGAGGGTCGGTTGGGGGGGGGTCCAGGTGGGGCGAATTGGGGTGGGGGGGGGGGGATCCAGGTGGGGCGATTTGGGGTGTGTGGGGGGGTTGCAGCCAGCTAGTATGGCCATGCCAGCCATGTTGATTGGGCTGAACAAGATGTCCCAAATTTCGTTCATGGCTGCTTTTGCCACATCATTGCTCTCCATTTTGGACCCCAACACTCACTCTGACCCTAGCCTAGGGTGAGAGCCAGGGCTAGGGTTAGGGCTAGGGTCACCGAGCTGGTGGAACCAGTCTTGGTTTTATAACCCTTTTTAGTGTCTAGGGTGGACCTACCAGGTTTAGCAGCAAGCAGCAAGCAAGCAGCAAGCAAGCAAGCAGCAGGCGCGAAATGGGTAAAAAATCAGAACTCCGTCGTGGTGCTTTGGATTTGGTTGAAATTTTGGTGCGTGATACCTATGGGTGTGAAGTACAATCACACAAAGTTTGAGCAAGAAACTCAACGGTGGCGGCCGGGAACGGGATTCGCAAGTGGCGGACCTTAGTTTCAAAAACTGCTGCTTAGGGCCAAAAACAGCCACTTTTGGGCCAAAAAAGCCCTGGAACACATTCAAAACGGCCCAACGAAGGGAAACGGTGGGTACACTCCACGTGCAGCTTGACTTCCCCGTGTCAACGAGCTCTTTGCGGCCCTCTAACGCCATGAAATGTCCCGGAAACGACCCAAAAAGGCCCCCAGAAGCTCCACATTGGCTGCCGACAGCCACAAACCAAGAATAGGCCATATCTTTGGCTACATGGCTCAAAATGCAATTCCGAGGGCACCTACTCCACCTGCAACCCCCCACTTTTTGTGGTATCCACCCCTCAGAATTGCCCAAACGGACACCTAGACCCCCATACCTAGGCCCACTAGGCTGCGGCAAGCTGCAAGCTCAAGCCCAAACAGGTGGGTGCCCAAATGGGTCAACAGGGTCCAGTCGGGGCAAAAAGATGACTTTTCTCAAAAATGATCCTAGACCATGTGCGACGCTAAAACAAGTGTTTTTGGACCGTTTTGAGCTTGTGGTGGCCCATTTTGGTCCTCCGAAAATCCCAAAATGCCTTGAAAATGGGCTGTTTTGGGACCGAAAATGGGTCAAAAATGCTTCAAAAACGCATTTTTCCAAACCTCATCCTAGACCATTTGGGGTGCACAGACGGGTGAAATGAGCCCATTTTGAGCCTATTTGGGGGGCCCAATTGGGGGCATTTTGGCCCCTCAGAAGTCCAAAAAGCCTTGAAAGTGGGCCTCGTGGTGATGGGGTTCACTTGCAAGCTGATTTCACTTTGTCAAGAGCCATCAATGCGTGAATCATTCTTGATGTCCCTCACTAGTCATAGCTGATGTTCCCTCCCCCACCAGCTCGGTCCCAATATTCAGTCTTGATTAGGGTTAGGGTTAGGTGTAGGGATAGGAGTAGGTTGAGGGTTGGGGGTGGGCATTAGAGTCAAGGTTGGGTTTCAGGATAGTGTTAGGGTGCAAATTGGATTGAATTTGCCTTAGGGCACCTTTGGTGTCCATGGACCATCGCGCACCTTAGGCGCCCATGGACGCCTGAGGGCAACACCTTTGGCAACTAACTGTTGGCCGAAGGCCCCTAGGGGGGGGGGGGGGGGGGGGCAGGGGTAGTTGGCGTCCTAGGACCCGCGGAGTCGCCCCCCCCCCCCCCCCGGGCATTCCCATTGATTGTATTTACAAGACGACATGGGCCTCTGATTTTGCATCACGCTTGGTCTTGAACTCACCCACCTGCACGGTGACCCCAACCATCAACAGGGCTCAGGCAACCATGAAGAAGAGGCCAAGTAAATGATTTGGTTTGGCCATCATGAACAGGTTGCCATGCATGTACTGTAGAATCAGCATTCTGCACAGCAATCCGCCACCATGTGCATTTCCATACATCTATGTACATTTTTTTTGAAGCGATGTTCAAACGCAAACTTGTGTGCAAAGGAACTACGCATAATGCAACAGGAGGTTATGCAAAAACGTTTTGCACAAAAAATGTGTAATACCTGGGGGTATGTGTGACGGCACCTGCACAAATACAGCACAAACGTGTCCGAACTCCTAGCTGCTTTCTCAGCCCCGAAGTCACTTAGAGGGTGATACATTTTGGAATCAGCTTCAACAAAGCAATCGGGTTCCTGCCCATTTCTTCGGAGCTAAATTCAGCGGCATCTTGCTATTCCAGATGCGTTGGGTGTGTTTGAATCCACAACCTGCAACTCTAGAGATCGGTGCGGGCGTGTTTGTTTGTCTGAGTGCACGTGCGCCTGTTTTCTGCAGATGTGCACACAACTATTACGCTGCAGAGGAAAAAAGATGGCTTGAAAACATCTTTGTCCAGATTGGCAGCCCATCTTTGCATGGAGTGAAACATATCTCCACACCTCAAGCATAGTAGGATGCAGCAATCCACACCTGGACACTTCCAGAGTAGCAGGCGCACCTGGACACACGGATACAAAACAGATACAACCACACAACTGCACACCTTCCGGCTCTTGTGCAAGAAGATGTTTTGCGGCTTCAAATCCCGATGCAATATCTGCTTCTCATGGACGTGTTGCAGAGCCATGCATACTTGAATGAAAATATCTGATCAAAGCAACGCAGTGTGGACATGCAGGGGTCCAAGTTTCCCTTAGCCAACCAGTGTTTGGTCCCCCAAAAGCAGGGAAGAAAAACGGGGAAAAGAGGGGGGGGGGGAGGGGAAAAAGGATGGGGGAAAGCGGGGAAAGATGGGGGGGGGGGAACGGGGGAAACTGGGGGAAAAATGGGGGGAGGAGCAAAATGGGGCTATGGGCTGGGGTGGGGTACTATGATCTTGATAGTTGTAGGGACGCAGTGGCTCACGGCAGTAAGCTTGTGGTGCCCAGTTTTTGCCCATTCTCTGTCCGTTTCCTCTGTTTCCCCCCCATTACCCCCCAGTTTCCCCCCCATCTATTTACCTCACAGCATTTCCGACACTTTCCCATCTTTGTTCCTTTAGTAAAAAGGCTGGCCTGTATCCCATTCCCAAATGGTTTTAGTCGCCTACAATGCCCAGGATTTTGGGAACCTTGGGCCCTTGAACATGTGATCAAGCCTCACAGCCACTAAACAGCAATGACAACTGGAATGGGGCATGGGGATGAAATAGGCTCCCATGCATGTCTCCATAACGCACAGGAGGATACATAGGTTGTGCTTAGGAGGCCTAGCCCATGTTGCCCCTTGCGTTTTCTACCACAAAAAAACACACAAGCAAAGGGCCCCTTGGTTTGCATGCAACATGGATTCCACGGGGTGATCCTAACAGTGCGGCACAGCTGCCTTTGTACACATGTCAGCAGACAGACCCTCAAGTAGGTGCAAAATATTGAAATAGTGATGGGGGTGTGTATTGCATGCAGTGATGTGTGGTAGGTGACAAGGTTGTACATAGGGGCTGAAACTACAAAAGCAATTTGAGCCGGGCTCTGCAAAGACCACGTGTAGCACAAACTGGAATAGCAAACCCAAAAAATACAAATAGTACGAGGAGCTGGGTCCACCATGTGCAAAATGTAGGTATCAAAAGCGGAAATATTGTTACAGAGACCACATTGTAATTCAAAATAGCCCCTTGAACCTATACAATGAAATCCCATCATACCTCTTCATCCATCCATTCACAAGACATTACGTCTGTGGCACTCCAGTGACAGCCCCCCTTATACCTACTCGGCACCAAACCCCACTCAATAATTCTGGAGTACAGGCATGTGACGGTGGGCGAGTATGGAAGAGACATAGGCCCGACCAGGTCATCCCTTTGTGCTACTGTACTCTATAGGTGGGTGGAAACCACGGGAGGGTGGGCGCTTGAACTCTTAGCAGCCTACCAGCCCAGCCCCTCAACCTCTATACATAGGCTTATGGACATTAAAAGGACATGTGCTTGTTCTTGTGTCTTTCACCCTCTTTGGGCATTTGGTGTTCAGGGGTTCTCCAAGGGACAAGAGCACAAATTTGATTGCCTTCGGCAAGGCACCTCAAGAGAGGCTGACAGTCAGCCAATCAGTCAGTCAACCAGGCAAGCAGTCGGTCAGGCAGTTGGTGGGGCAAGCAAGTAGGCAGACAGGCAGGCAGAAACACACAGTTTGGCTTCTTTTTTTCAATCGCGGACTACATCTACGAACAGTGGGGAATCCCAGTTGCACCGGAGCAATCGGCAATCAAGTGGCAAAACACTCGGTGATCGCGTGAAAGGGCGGCGGTTCGATTCCTGGCCGACAACCGCTGGTGCTGGTCCACCGACCCATTATTCTTTTTCACCCAACCCTGGTTCACATCCTGAGCACAAACTTTTGACCCCCCCCCCCCCCCTGAAAATGTGACATTCGATTTCAGGGGGATAGAGGCCTCAAAATCAAAAAATCAATTGGGGGATCATTTTGTCAAGCAAAATAATGATTTTACAAGAGATTGGACACCCAATATCATGCCTTCGGGTATGCTACCCTAACGACCCCCAAAAGGGGGGTGTACGGGTCCGTGCCTGCGCTTCATCTAACAACCTCTCTTCAAGGTGATTCCTTCAACGGTTTTTCACCCTCAACAGCCCAAAACCTGAAAATTTCATTCTTGATTTATTTTGACTCACCACTCACAATGATCAAATTACCCATGAAAAGCATGTTTTAAGCCCCATTTATTTTTTTTCTAGCCTATTGCTTAGGCGTCACAAGTTGCCCGCCCCCACCTGGCGCTATGGCCCATGGAAGTCCATGTTGTAGTGAGGAGAAAAGTATGTGAAAAGGGGTGTTTTTTTTTGGATATCCATACCCCCCTGGTGGCAACATGCAAAAACAAGGTGTGTATTTGAAATATATGCCATTATTTGCATTTCTGGCAACACAAAAAATTTCAAAATAAAGATATTCAATCACCAAAATATAGTGTTGTTTTACATTTAGACCACTGCATTCCAGTGCCCGGGGGGGGGGGGGGCGGGGTGCTGCCTATTGTTCCTCTGACCCCTTTGTTCCAGGGTGATCACAGAATCCCCCTATATATATATGTCTGTTTTCGTGGGGGGGGGGGGTAACTGGGGAACTAACGGAGGTTTTGCCAGTGTCGGCTGATTTCTCGGAATATGGTGTCCCGAAGGGGGGGTATGTTATACTTTTTCGGAAAGCCACTGAAAAGGGCTTTTCGGAGATGTATGGGTTGAGGGGGGTTAGGGCACCATATTTTTGAGAAAATTGCCCGTGACTATACACACTTGGGTCAGAAACAGTCCGTTCCGTTGCAGAGCAGGTTGCACAGATTGCACATGCATTCCGGTGCAGTCTGAATTCCGGAAAAATGTTGTTTCGTAGGTAGGGGTATGTTATACCTTTTCGGAAGCTCAAAGAAAAGGGCTTTTCGGATATGTATGGGTTAGGGGGTGGTAGGAGACCATATTGTTTCGGAAATCAGGGCGCAAGTTGGATGCTTCTAGGATTTTGGGCTGTCTTTGCAGAATGCACAGGTCACCAACTGGGGTTAGGGAGAATCGGGCATAGTTCCAACATATCGTCACTACCACCAAAAACCATGGAAGGTAAAATGATGTATTTTGATGTGCCGAGTTCAAAAAGGCCTGAAGAAGGGTCCAACAAGGTGGTCAACGCAAGCAAAGGTGCATTTTCCCTCGCATTTGTGTGACCACTCACATGTCAGCAAAATTTTGGCAGCAGCAAGAACCCAAAACGAAAAAAGTGCACGGACAATATCTCCATGATCTTGGCACCTTGGAGCCCAGGACCTAGTTCATTGGAAAGCCCTTTTCAAGCACTTTTCGGAAAGTATACACATACCCCCCCCCCCTATGGAACGATATTTTTGCGCACTGAGCCGGTTTCGGCAAAAAACCTGTTAGTTCGTCAAAAACCCCCAGTTGCCCCCCCCCCCCCCCACGAAAACAGACATATATACCACACCATATACACCACAGGTAAGGGAACCCCAAACATACGTTTCATCGGAGCACACAGAAAACTATCCCCAAAGCATGTACCTGCATTTCCTATTTTAACCAACCTGGCCGAAATTTCCGCCAGCTCTTCGAAAAACGTCAAAACACATGGTCGTATTCGGCAGACAGGCCTAAGCTGGCCGAAATTTCGGCCAGGTCCATCGAGACTCGAAATACGATCACTGAAATGGGTACCTATGACAATAGACAGGAGCAAGGAACAAAGGAGCAGTGACATTTCGGCATGGTGTGCAATGTACTACACTCAATTACAAGCAAATACTTGCCACCTGACCAATCAATACAGGCTTTTGCAGTGCCTGTGGAGAAACACAATAATAAGAGATGAGAAACACTGAAGACTGCATGATGGCCGAAATTTCGGCCAGACTTCATACTGACAGGCAATATAAGCATTAGGACTGGCATTAGCGCTTGCGCAGACCAGATGCAGGGGGCTTCTTAGCACCTGTGTTAGAAGGAGGCTTGGCAGTGGGTGCAGCAGCAGGCTTGGCAGTGGCAGAGTTCTGTGACTGTGCGTTTCCAACCTGGGATGGTGAAAAATGATTCACAAAAGTATTGATACCTTTGCCAGTAGGGGCCACAGTGCCTGAGGAGGAAGCGGGGGTGGCTTGAGCGCACTGCGTGCCACTAGGTGAGGGGGCAAGGGCAGTTTTGGGTTTCTTCTTTGGGGTGTGTGTCTCTAGTTGTGACTCTCCCTCCCCATCTTGCTCCTCAGGATCCTCATCTACATACCTAACCCCAGAACAATCCACAGGAAAACCTGCCCCCAAATCATGGTACACATCCTCCCATGACTTGGGGGGGCACGTGTCGGCGTTGGTGATAGCCGCTCTCATGGACTGAACAAACTCATCAGGCACAGCAGTCTCCTCACCCAAAAGGGCACACACAACATTACAGTCCTTGGAAAACCTGGTCGACATCATGCTTGCAAAATGCACAGACAGAGTCCCAAGCAGAAACCCGTCTTGGGACCGGAACCAGGCTCAAAAGGTACGAAAATATCTCAACAGGCAGCACAGAGGACATGGGCCCTTTAGTATAAGCCACGTAACGAGGCATCCTCGTATCAAAGGCGGTAGCACAACCAGATGGGAACTGGAAGTATACAACGGGGTCTTGGATGACAAATTGTAAATTGCAACATCACACTGATACATATCCTCAGTCACAGTGGCCTTCAAAGCAGCAACAGCGGCTTTCACATCAGCAGACTCACCCGCAATGAACACAGGCACACCGGACAGGAGCAGCTGCGCAACCAGGTTATGCAAACTAGTTGTATATAGGCGGGGCACCTCAATGACGCAAGCAGCAAAGGGCAGTGAACTAATGATACTGGGAACGGGGACTCCACAACGCATTGCCATCACTTCCACACGGCCTGACTCTGCAATGAGTTTGCCTGTGCTTGTTTCAACGAGGGTCTCCCTAGCATTGTGCAATAGCGCACTGCCTTTTGGCCATCTCGATAGTACCAAGTGTAGCTGCAAACAGGTGGTGTCACAGAGTGGGATCCTGTTGTGCATTAATTCAACCACACACAAGCTGGCCGAAATTTCGGCCACGTCGGTGGATTTATTCGAATACAAACCCCTGTTCGACAAAAACATACTTCTAGTGTTGTTGACACGCCCATTGGCAACCGCCTCAGGATGAAGTATGTGCCAGGACCACATCTGGGCCTTTTTCACATCTTTTATAATTTTTTTGAGACGAGGTAGGGTGATCGCCTGGTCCTCTTGAGAGTGGGATTGCACTTGAGATTGCGCAGTTTCTGCTGCAGGCTCACCATCTGGCAAAACAGCCACGTCCTGTGATACCACTCCAGAGTCAGTCATAAGATAAGATGCTACATGACAACATTTCATGAAGGGAAACGTTACAAAATGGCAAATAACAAGCACAGTTCAACCAAAAAAGGACCAAAATGGACTGCTTGACGGGAAGAGTGAATAACCTGGCCGAAATTTCGGCCAGCGCTGCTCTGCATGTTAAACCAGTGTGTAGAAATACCATTCCGATAGGCTGGCCGAAATTTCGGCCAGAACCGTATGTCATTTGTATTCCAGGGGTACACATATGGCCAAACAACAACTGTGGCCGAATTTTCGGCCAGAAAAACGCAAAAACAGAGAATAGACACACCAAAATCATTGGCAATGCGTGGCAGAACCCATACCACAGTGACAAACAGAAGTGCACATAGAAATCAGTCCCAGTCCTGGGTATCCACACGGATGTGTTCCGCCTCATCTAAGGCTTCAAAGGTGGCAACGTTGTCTGCATCACAAACAATCTCCCGGTCACTATCACAAGAATCAATGGCAATGTAGGAATCATCAGGGGCAGGGGCCTGCACTACCCGAGGTTGTACTGGGGGGGGGTACTGGGGGGGGGTTTGGCTCGGGGCTTGGGGGGTGGCTTTGGGGGCAAGGCAATCCCACCAGGAGCAACAGGCGGTGCACGGTTGGCAGCGCGGATTGAAGCATGTGCAGTACGCAATACCCCTTGCTGGGCAGCAGTGCGAGCGGGTGCATTTGTTTGTAAAAAATCTTCAACACCCTCGGGAACCCTTGTACGCGCAACCAAATTTTGCATTGCATGCAACAGAACCACTTTCAACCGGTCTGTGGTGATTTGTGTCCCAGACATGTTACCAGGGAAAGACAGATCATCAACTGCATCCAGTCTTCTCACCTCAACTTTATAGTCAGGAACGGGAACACATATGGGCATGCTCTGTGTATGGGCTGTCAAGATGAATTGTTTGAGATTGGCAAAGAACATTGCCACAGATCTCTCAGTCAGCACACCACGCAAAACTTTCTCCCATGGTTGCACAGGGGGAAGTGTCAGAAACAAATCAGACGACTGTTGGACACTGGTACAGGCAATGTTGCGGCGACAGTGAGCTGAGAACCGACTGAGAAGTGCCTCGCCCAGCTCCTAAGAGTGGATACACCCTAGGGAGGAGGAATGCCACTTACTCCAAAACAAAAGAGCAACAACAGTGGTTTTCACATACTCCATGGCTAACTGCTCCTCGGGCTTTAGGATGTTCAGCATGAGCAGTAGGGACATCTCAAGTGCCTGCTTAGCAACCATCCCGGAAACTGCCCCCCGGCCCTCCCAGTTGCACTCACGCACCAAAGTCCCAATGCTGAGAGCATGGATATATGTGTACAGCAAAGCCTTAAGGGCTAATAACATAGGCAACCCCTTGCGCTGAATGGGTGTCAAGTCCCGCTGGCTTCTTCGCAGGCAATTACACGCTCATCTGGGCTGCCTCTATTGGACGATTATTGATCCTTTGGCTACAGAGCCGCCATTCACGACCACAGCCACGGAAAATGTCCTCCATGTCCCCGGCAAACAAACCTAAACGTTCTAGGACACGTAGGACGCACATGACGCGCACGACGTTGGGGGCCAAATGCGGTGTGGCTCCGGGGACATGTTGAGAGCCACTAATCCAGGACACGCAGGACGCGCAGGACGCGCCCGACACTCATGTGCAGATGCACCATGGTGGTCGTGTGTGTGTGTGTGTGTGTGTGTGTGTGTGTGTGTGTGGTGGGTGGGTGGATGGGGCCGCGTCCTCACAGTTGGGTATCCGGCCTACGCGGTTGTCCCACCAGGGTTCGCACTGGTCCCATGGGTAGGAATAGCAGAGGCTCCGCCCCCACGTCCGTCTCGTCATAGCCCATGACCTACTCCACATCATGGGCGGGCCCAAAGCACGTGATGTGCATGGCCGTGCCGCATGCCGCGCACGCCCAATGCGTTCGGCCCTCACCACAATAGGTGCAGAGCTTCCGCTGCGTGTGCCGGACCGGTGCGTGTACCACGCTTTTCGGGCGGGCCGCGGGCTCCTCGGGCTGCGCAAAGTACCGCCGCTTGAGGATGTCCCACTGGAACTCCCACATGGTGGTCTTCTCGTCCACCAACACCAACGCCTTGCATGTTGCAAAGGCATTCCCGGCCGCGTACCGCAACATGAAGGCACACACGGGGTGGCTCCATGTCATTTGGCGCCCCATTTGGCGCGTTTGTAGCGCCATTTGGTTTGCCCCGTCCACGGCACGGGAGACCTCGCGGTACTTGGCCACCACGGCGGGGAGGTTGTTGCCCCTCCGATCCCGTGCGGGATCGTCGACCCCGTACCAACAATTGGTAAGGAAGGGGACGATTTTCGGGGGCTTGTGCCCAACCTTCGGGTTCTTGTAGACGCACAGCTCGTAGGGGCCGTCCACAATTGCCCGTGCACAATCGCCGTCTTGGGTCGACTGCTTGGCTTTTGTTAGGCCGGCATCCCGCTTGTCCTTCTTGATGAGCATCAAGTAAGGGCTCCCACGGGCCGAGAGGTCTTGTGCCATGCCATGGCTTCCGAAGAAGCTATCGGCCACGAACACGGTCCCAGGTGGGATGAGTCGTGACCAGAGCCCCACGATGCGCTTGGCATCGAAGTTCCCCGCACACGACCCAAACCGCCGGACTCTCCCCCGACCGCCGGTGTAGAGGTAGACGTCCACAACATACCCCCCCCGTGTTGTCGGCAAGGACGTATAACTTTATACCAGTGGCATAGGGCTTGCGGGCAATGTATTGCCGTAGCCCCATGCACCAGCCACCGGTGTGGGGGACAATGGCCTCATCCCCACACACCGCCCCACCGATATCCCACGCTGCACTCCACACGGAGTTGCACTCCTCAAGGAGGTCGGTAACATCGGTGCGTAGAAATTTTTGTAACCGGTAGTACATAGACCGCGGTAAGAGGGAAGCCATGTACTTGTTGTACGCTAGATGCTTTTTATCCCAAATGCCGTCCACTTGTACCAGCCGGACCATGCCGAGGCGTTGTTGAATCCATCAAGTCTTGAGACCCCGGGTCGTATGGGCTGCGACAGATCACTTTTGCATTGGGAACGTGGGAGCGGCCCCTGCGAAAGACGGTCCAATGAGGGCATGTGTGAGCTGTTAACAAAGGATGCATGCGTTCTGCATGTCGTGCGCGTTGTCCCCAGACCTGTCCCTGGTGCCACAACAACGTTCTGCGCGTCCTACATGATGTCCCCCATGCTATCCCTGGGGCCGCACAGTGCATTGCGGGCGTTGGGCGCGTTGTGCGCGTCTCTACACACTAACTACGACAAAAAAGTGCCGCAAATATATATTTGTGTATGTACATTGCTCCGCCACTCCCCAAGGGGAAGTTGCCCCAGTTACCAAGGCCTCGCGAGACCAATCACAAGTCCACGCGTCCAGGACTGACTCACGGAGTGCTGGGTTCCCTTACCTCCTTACCTCTCTTTACCTTTCCTTCTCTCCTCCCATTCCTCCTTCCCCCGCTGCCGATGCCGCCCGCCGTCCCCCTCTTGGGCCCGCTGCTCCAACGCCGGCCTTCCCCGCCACAGCATGCACTGCTTCCCAGGTAACCACCACACCACTCAGCCCCGCCCCACCCGCGAGGGCCGGCCTTCCTCGCTGGGGGGATGCGCACAACAGGGGGTTGTTGCTGGTGGAGATGGGTTGTTGTGCGGCCTGGGCCCCCAACCAGGCAGGGCATCACAGCGCGGCAGCCACCCGCTCCACAATGCACACTGCAGCGGGTACCAGCACACCGCTGGTGTGCGCTGCCCACTGCCCACTGCCCACTGCCCACTGTCCCCCTTCTGTTTCCTCCCCCTCCACGCTGTCCCTGGGCTGGTCCCTGGTCCGCACTGACGCTGAGCGCGTTCTGCACGCTGTCTCTGAACTTGTCCCCGGGGACGATGCGCGTGTCGGCCGCGTTCTGCACGTCCTCCCCCTTGTCCCCCTTGTCAACGAAATCATCGCTGCCAGTACTGTTGTACCGGTTGTGAGTGTGGTGTGCTGCGCAGGGCGTCCCACGGAGTAAGCGCCCTTGCTGGTTGCGTTGTCTGTCTCCCGAGTACCGTAGTGCCAGGGGGAGTCAGTGACAAGCGGGGGCCAGCGGCATGTCGGGGGCTGGTACTCTAGGTGGGGAGTCCTCCTCGTCAAACAAGAGGGGCACCTCATTTGGGAGTCCATCACCCCAACTCGAGGGGCCATGCCATAGCATGGGAGTCCATCACCCCAACTTGAGGGGCCACGCAAAAGTGTGGGAGTCCATCACCCCAACAATCCAGAATGGGGGGACAAAATCAGCATTGGCCCACAAGTGGGCAGATTGGCTTCATAACCCTTGCCGTCTAGGGGATCTCCAACGCTTCACGGCGGGGACAAAATCAGCAGTGACCCACAACTGAACAGAGTGGGTACATAACCCCTGCCGTCTAGGGGGTCCCCAACGCTTCACAACGGGGGACAAAATCAGCAGTGGCCCACACGTGGGCACATTGACTACACAACACCTGCTGCCTTGGGGTTCCCCAACGCTTCAGAGCGGGGGCGAGTTTTTTTTTGATTTTTTTTGGAGTAAGTGGCGTATCTTTTTTTTTGAAAAAGCGAAGTTGCTCATTTGTTTTTAAAAGTGTAGGTTGCGGATTCTTTTAAAGCGCAAATCGCATTTTTTTTTGCGTAGGTCATACCACAAAAAAAAAGCTGAAATCGCGACACTTTTTGTTAAAAAGCGTAAGGCGCAAATTTTTTTACGTAGTCCCAGGTCCCAGGTCCCAGGTCCCAGGAAGGTTGCGTCCACGTCCCATTCTTCGTCATCCTCATACGGAGCCTCAGACGCCCATTTTGGAGGACAAGGGAAACATGCAGGCCGCGCCGGAGGTCCCAAGGGACACGCATAAAGCCGACGCGCAGAACGCACAGAACGCGCAAGGCACTGCCGCCTGTCCCCAAAGCCACATTAGAGCCGGACATGCGGAACGGCAATAACGCATGGGACGGAACACACCCGCACCCCGTTCCACCACCTGTGGCCACATCGGCTTCCGGACCCTTTTGCGTCAACAACGGTTCTCCACGGGCTGGGGGCGGTTCGCGAGGATTTGCGGGCTGCTGCTTGTCCTCCGGCTTAGCCACCGGCTCCGCCTCCTGCTCCGCCCCCTGCACCACCTCCGGCATTCCTCCGGTTTGGCCTCCGGGTCGGGCGCGCCCCCGGACGGCTCCGCCTCGTCCTCCTTCTTCTTGAGCGGGAAGTCTAATTCCCCCCCCTCGTAAACCTCCGGTGCGGGAGGGATGCCAGGGGGAGGTGGGGGCGGCTCCTCTTGGTGAGACTCGTACCCGTGGTACATGGGTTGCGCTGGGTACTTGGCATACACCGGCTGCTGCCCGTAGTACTGGTACGGCTGGCCGTAGTAGTCGTACGGCTGGGGCTGCGGGTAGTACGCCGTCTGCGCGGTCTGTGGAACAGCTGTAGAACAGGCGTCGACACGTATGACGCGCAGAACGCATGCAGCACTGATGAGGGGCGCCAGGGACAGGAGCAGAGACAACACGTATGACATGCAGAGCGCGTTCAGCAGTGGCATACCCTCTGACGCTTCAAAGTCATGTAGTCCTCACAGTCACTGCTGCTCATCAGCCTCCAGTTCTTGCCCAGATTTGCAAGGGTCTCATCGTCGGCCCCATCCTGCGTCAACATGTAGCGGAGCAACCTGGCCGCCTTCAGGGTCCGCTCATATTTGTTGGCCATCTGCTCGAACGACATGCCGATAAGGTCTTCCCCGCGGAACCCACTCCACGTATCCATGTCCGGTCGCGGAGGCCAAACCCGGCCAAGGCGGCGGCACAGCGGGCCCCGCCACCAGTTGCTCCGTACTAGCTTTGACTACACGCACAGCATTGCCTGCGGCCTCCGATAGACTCCTTGGTCCGTGTTTCAAGATGGGCCCAACGCCTCCCGCCCAAGCACTCAGGGCACCCAACGACACGCCTTCTGTCTTGACGCTGCCAACATCTTGCCCTTCCGTGTACGGCGCCGCCATGTCACAACCCATCGTGCACCGCGCCATGGCCCGCCAAAACGAGGTTGCCGCCTTTGCCGGTTGACTGGTGGGGAACTGCTGCTTGAAGTACTCGTGGGCCTGGCTTGCACTGGAACAATTCTTTGTTCCGCACCCCAACACGGCCTGGATGGTACGTGGAGCCGCAGTCGACGTCAAGGTGACCGCCATCGCCAAATCCTGCCGCTCTACAAAAAAAGGGGTCAGCTGCAGAACACGCGCGAAGCGTGAAACGTTGCCAAGGCGGCAGGGACATGGTAGGAGACAACACGCAAAACGGCAGAACACGCGCGCCGAACGTCAGGGCGGCCAGGGACATGTCGAGAGACAGCATGAATGACACGCAGAGCGTACACACGTTCTGCAGGGTGGTCCTTCTTCTTACAACACTCCTTGTAATGGTGTACCAGTTGCCCCGGATTGCTGTCGTACTCCTGCAGGAACTCCTCGAGGATTTGGATACTTTGCTGGTGGGCATCGTTGGTCGTATGCTTCTCTTGGCGGGTTGCCCTGGTAGGCAGCACACGCGGGGGCCGCCCTGAGGTATCCACGTAAAAGTGCGGCTTTTTCGACCGCGCGACCACTTCCTCGGATTTGACAATGCGAAGTGCACTTTTGGTCTTCGCCAACTTGCTTGGCTCGTCCTGCTCGGTGTCACCGCTGTTGCTCCTGCTGACGCTGGTGCTGGTGCTGTTGCTGCCGCTGCTGCTGGACTCCCTGCCCGACCCTGATTTGGACCTTCCCTTGCCACTGTCCGGGGACATGGGATCATCCCTCTCCAACAACGTTGACCTCACCTACCTCCCCATCCCGGTCCCCGCCGCTGTCATCCTGGCCACCTCTGCCTTCGCCGACGCCACAATGGCCTGCTTTTTGCCGAGGAGTACAATCTCGTCATCCTCCTCATCCTCCTCTTCTTCATCTTCGTCCCCTTCCTCCGCCGCTTCCTCCTTCTTCTTCTTTGGAGTTTGGCCCCTCGTCTTCTTTTCCTTTCCCTCCTTCTTCTTCTTCTTTGTCCGCTCCTTCTCCTTCTGCTTCTCCTTTTGCTTCTTTGACTTCTCTTTCCCTTTCTTCAACTTCTTCTCCGTCTGTGGACACGGGTACAGGAGGTGGAGAACGCGCACGACACGCCCGACGCTTCCCTGTCCCTAGGGACAGTGGGGGAGCCTGGGACTCTGGACGCGCATAGCAGGCACGACATGCAGACAGGCCCCAGGGACAGAGACAGAGCCAACGCACACGACGCGCAGAACGCGCCCACACCTCATCTGGGATGAATCCCCAGAAACGACCGCTCTTGATCTTGTTGATTGCCACGGCGAAATTTCTTTGGCTCCTTTGGTTCTCGATACGCCTTTCTTTGGCACCGGGCTTCTTGTTCTCGCGGGTGTGTATTTGGTAGCTCATCGCCTGCGACAGGTAGAGGCTGTCCTCGACTTCCTTTGTCTTGGGGTCTTTGATGTCCTTGACCGCTTGCACCCAGCCCACGTGGTACCCACTGGTCTGCTGCTTTATTTGAAATATCACCGCGGCGGTGCCAAGCTCGACGTCGGCCGCCGACATTGGGTCGCATTGCTCCAAGTGTGACCAAGCGACTTGGTATGATGCCGGGTAGAGCGGCAGCGCCATGCCTCGACACAAGGAACAGTGCAATGGAGAACATGCAGGACATGCGGAACGAATAACGGATTGCAGGGACACGTGCAAAGACAGCACGCAGGACACGCAAGACACACAGGACACACCGATGCTCGTATTTCTCTGCTTTTTCGAAATCCAACCGCCAGTCACTTTTTGTGTCCAAAAAAGGCTACGGAAGGCGATGACAACGATGCACTATTTAGGCGCCTCGTGGTGTGGTCTGTGTGGCCGTGGGTGCAACTTGTGGTCTATGGGAGAACGCGTGGCCCCAGGATTGCCTTGTGGACTACTTGTGTGCTACAGGACTGCGGCCTACACAACGTCACTGGCACTTTGGTGTCGCTTTTAGACAGGGAACTTACCTCCCGGTGGCTACCGATCCCTGCATGGCTTACCAACAGCCCTCAGTTCTCGGGGGAGCCAGCCCCCCTCCGTGTTGCCGGACCCTATCCCTAAAAGAAAACCCTGCAAAACACGCAAAACGCGCCCGACGAGCAACCGTCCCGAGGGACAACCTGAGAGCCAAAAAAAAAGACGTGCGCGACGCGCGCGACGGGCGCGACGCGTGCAAGGCACCATGGGGGGGAAAAGGGGACACCGGGGACACGAAGAACGCAAGAGCCAAGTTCCAACAGTGGCTCTGAGCCTAAAAACCCCAAAACCGCACAAAAACAACCGCGTAAATGGATTCGGCAACCCCAAAAACCCCTAGAGCCAACACTTCCCCACGGGGGACACGGGGGACGCGCGACGGCCTTGAGAGCCGTAGACAAAGGAATATGGCCAAACAACAACTGTGGCCGAATTTTCGGCCAGAAAAACACAAAAACAGAGAATAGATACACCAAAATCATTGGCAATGCGTGGCATCACCCATACCACAGTGACAAACAGAAGTGCACATAGAAATCAGTCCCAGTCCTGGGTATCCACACGGATGTGTTCCGCCTCATCTAAGGCTTCAAAGGTGGCAACACTGTCTGCAGCACAATCAATCTCCCGGTCACTATCACAAGAATCAATGGTAATGGAGGAATCATCAGGGGCAGGGGCCTGCACTACCCGAGGTTGTACTGGGGGGGGGGTACTGGGGGGAGGTCTGGCTCGGGGCTTGGGGGGTGGCTTTGGGGGCAAGGCAATCCCACCGGGAGCAGCAGGCGGTGCACGGTTGGCAGCGCGGATTGAAGCATGTGCAGTACGCAATACCCCTTGCTGGGCAGCAGTGCGAGCGGGTGCATTTGTTTGTAAAAAATCTTCAACACCCTCGGGAACCCTTGTACGCGCAACCAAATTTTGCATTGCATGCAACAGAACCACTTTCAACCGGTCTGTGGTGATTCGTGTCCCAGACATGTTACCAGGGAAAGACAGATCATCAACTGCATCCAGTCTTCTCACCTCAACTTTATAGTCAGGAACGGGAACACATATGGGCATGCTCTGTGTATGGGCTGTCAAGATGAATTGTTTCACATTGGCAGAGAACATTGCCACAGATCTCTCAGTCAGCACACAACGCAAAACTTTCTCCCCTGGTTGCACAGGGGGAAGTGTCAGAAACAAATCAGACGACTGTTGGACACTGGTATAGGCAATGTTGCGGCGACAGTGAGCTGAGAACCGACTGAGAAGTGCCTCGCCCAGCTCCTAAGAGTGGATACACCCTAGGGAGGAGGAATGCCACTGACTCCAAAACAAAAGAGCAACAACAGTGGTTTTCACATACTCCATGGCTAACTGCTCCTCGGGCTTTAGGATGTTCAGCATGAGCAGTAGGGACATCTCAAGTGCCTGCTTAGCAACCATCCCGGAAACTGCCCCCCGGCCCTCCCAGTTGCACTCACGCACCAAAGTCCCAATGCTGAGAGCATGGATATATGTGTACAGCAAAGCCTTAAGGGCTAATAACATAGGCAACCCCTTGCGCTGAATGGGTGTCAAGTCCCGCTCGCTTCTTCGCAGGGCAGTTACACGCTCATCTGGGCTGCCTCTTTTGGACGATGTGGCTAGCATGAGTCCAAGCAAGGTCTTCTCCATATGGATGACCTTGACCTTGCGAGGGAGGACAGACCCAACGTGAAGGCTATTGCCCTGCTCCAAAAACTTAATGAACGGCAGGAAGGCCCTATAGATCAATTCAGCAAAGTACTCATAGTTATGCCACACAACGTATACCAAAGGGAAACCCAACAGTAGTTACGGTACATTCCACGGAACATAAGCGGTACCATAACACAGCTTAAATAGTGCAAAGTGTATTTTCATGTCCACAGGCAATGGAACATAGTGCCTCATGCGGTGTTCCACACATGACAGATCAACCACAAGTTGCAAAAGCTCTTTGTGTGTGCCGGAGCGGGGCTCAGATTGAAAAAAGGGTCTGCAGTTGAGAGAACGAACATTGTTTGTGGCATATATCTAAAGGGGCACGAACCCAAACTCGTTGAAAACCTTGGTTGGCAACATCAATACGACCAAACAATGCTGTATGTGAGCGAAAGATGTCATCTGCAACCTTTGGTACCTTGGCCTGAATTTCGACCAGCTCCGGCATACCCGGGTATGCAGGCAGGGCAGCAGTGTGCAAAACAGCAACAGCTGTACAGTTTAGGGTTCAATCAGGTGAATGGGGATCAGCCCCCGACTTGTAACGCCTCAGATTATCAAACCACATACAAACTTGCCTACGGTGCATGGTGTTCCACAAGTTGTGTGCTGCTAATCCAGCACGATGGCGAATGGACTCCTGCTTAGTGTTACACTGACCAAGGACTCCGACCTTGCAGCGTTGGCGGCGTAATACCCCAGTTGTAACCAGACCCACAATTAGAGTATGGGAGGGCCATACGACGCACAAGGCAGTACAGGGCATGGAACTGTGACAAAAATGTCAAGTACCATTGTGGGGGCAGCCTTCAACTATGCCATAGAATGCCGGCTCCTGTGATTCTTCCGCAACATGAGGCAGCCCTTGGTACCTGTATGAAAGGTAGTATTATTCATAATTCATATTTCATATATGAACGTTTCATATATGAACCATGAATTATGAACAGCTTTTATGAACGCTTCTTTGTCCACAAATTTTGTTATGTCGTACCCTCCCTCCGTTTTCACGGACCGGAACATGATGCTCGTTCGGCTGAGTGGTGCCACCAGTCTTCGGGACAGCAAGCGTTCCGACCTGTTGGCCCAATGGATGTCATCGTCCCCCCTCATCCGGGCCCGTTTTACGGAGGCAATGGACCACGCTCCCCTCCCGGCGGTCCACAAAACCAAGGTGCAGGCCATCCGTACGTATGCGGAGGCCCTCTCTCCCGCACCCTATCTGATAGGGCTCCTTTTGGAGTTGGGTGCACCCCGCTCCGGCTTCCGGGTGTTATCTAAATACATCACCTGTTGGGGCGACGCGTACCCCACCCGCACGGCAGTGCCCTTCCCACGGCCCATCCCCACACAGGACCAATTTGACGCAACGTG
Source organism: Eutreptiella sp. 'Long Island Sound 2002' (assembly GCA_964036045.1). Lineage (NCBI taxonomy): Eukaryota > Euglenozoa > Euglenophyceae > Eutreptiales > Eutreptiaceae > Eutreptiella > Eutreptiella sp. 'Long Island Sound 2002'. Next base: position 158,657,015 of record OZ038379.1, read on the forward strand.
GCAGTCATTGACCGCTCCGCTTGCGTTGTCCCCCCCGGTGGAATGTGCCGACCCCCCATCGTCGGGTCGCTGCTGGCCCCTGCAGTCGTGGGCATAATACGTGCAATCCCGGCCGGCAGTGTGCCAGTCTATTGACTGGACGCGCCCCCTCACCCTTGTGGTGCGGGGTGACGGGTATCCTTGCGCCGGTGGCAGTTGGTCGCAGCTATCGGTGGGGCTATTGAACCATGGGCTAAAGGCGCGCACACCCGCCTTCCTATGGGTAATCGGCATGGCTGTCACGGGGGACAAGGATATGGTTGCCCTGGGCCAAATTTGGGCTCAGGTGCTACAGGTTTGTGGTCTGCATTTTCGTGTTCATAAGTTGTTCATAATGCGCACGTTCATAATTCGAGAACTGCCGTCATAAAATGCCGTCCTGCCCATTAATGAATTATGAACGCGTTTTATGAACACAAATTATGAACACCTTTTATGAACACAGGTGCTGCAGTCCATCATTGAGTGCAAAAAAATTTACTGGTGCAACAGTTGGGTGCCCCTAGCGGTCCTCCTTGGTGGGGACCAGCCGTGTCTCCGGCGGCTGCTGGGCATCAGCGTGACTCCCTAAGTGGGGACCATTTTCAACGAGGCCGTGTGTGACAACACGGCCAAGCAATGGGATGGCATCACTCCTCGGAGGACAACGCGGTCAGATGAGAACAATCATCGTCGCTATCTGATGACCCGCAAAAATTTGGATGCGGCAGGATGCACCGGCGAGCCGCTGCTGGTCATAGCCAGAAACCGGGTATTTTTGTGCATTTTGCACTGTTGCATGGCCTTCGGGAGGCTCTTCGTGGCCTTCCTGGAGGCCCAGGTGGGAAATCATCCCTGAGGTTGCAGGGGGAGTGCTGAAAATTTTGTACCGCAACCGGTGTGGCGTGCGTTTGGGGGCACACAACGCACCGGACGGTGAGGAGCCCCACAACCTGTTCTGGGCTTGGAAGCAGATTGCGCCGCTGCTTGCATACATCGAGGAGAACCCCACGTGGCAAGCGGTTGTGGGGCTGCGAACATTGCTGCGCACTTTGTACTCGCCGACTCCGGTTGTGCCGCGCCCTTCGTGCCGACCCGTTGCTGCTCCGTTTCGGGAACATTGCTGCGGGGAGTCGGGGTCGCACTATTTGTTGTTCCTCGAAGAGGACTGTGATACCATGCTCGAGAGTGCCAATGCATGTGGGGTGGGATTGGCTGCTGTGTCAGGGGACGTTGTGGAGAGCGTAAATCACATTTTGAAGAAGGGTTACAACGGGTATAGTGCTGGGGGTGGGGGTGCGGGTAAGAGTGCAGTGGAACGGGTAGCAATGGTCGTCCAGCAGGTTTGGGAATGGTGGTTTCTAACCTTTGACCTGCCGTTGCTGCACTACAACACCCCACACACCGCGGCGTGCACCGCCGCTTCACTTCTGAGCACTAGGCCCCAAGCACCCACCACCCACGGGCCCTCTGCGACCCAGCTTTCCTATTCTTCGCCCATCCATGGACGCCGCCGAGATGAGGAAGCTTCTGGAGGAGAGCCGGAGGGCGACACTGGCCTTGGTGGTATGCTGTCTGTCGTGTTCATATTGCGTTCATAATTCGGCGTTCATAAAACCGAAACTGCCGTCATAAATGAATTATGAACCGATTTATAAACTAATGAATTATGAACCGCTTTTATGAACGAATTATGAACAATGTGCCCCATGTCCACAGGAGCAGCAACTGGCAGCCATGCTCCAGCTCCTCGGCCTCCTCCGCATCCTCAAGCTCCACTTCCACCTCCACCTCCACCTCAAGCTCCTCCACCTCCTCAAGCCCACCCCCAACCCCACGGCGGTCACCCCGCCTCCACCTCCCGACCCGCCGCCGACTCCTCGAGTGAGGAGTCGACAGACTCCTCGGAGCAGGAGAGGAAGAGGAGGAAGAAGGAGAAGCAGAAGGAGGAGAAGAAGAGGAAGAAGGACAAGAAGAGGGAGGAGAAGAAGAAGAAGAAGGAGGAGGAGGCGACGGGGGGGGGGGGGCTGAAGGAGGAGGAGGCCGCGGAGGACATTGAGGAGGTGAAGGCCGAGGTCGAGGACGTGGCACTGGAAGGGGAGGGGGTTTTGGTTGCGATCCCCCGGTTGCGGGGGGAGGCAGGCCATGCCTGGGGCCTCACCCAAGCCAACCAGCGCCTGGTGCTGACCCTCCCCTGGGCGCAAGGGGCGCTGGACAGCGGGTACTCCCCCAATGCCCCCCCTTTTTTTAGCCCTGAGGTGACGTACGTCACCCTGCGCGGGGCATTCCGGCGCATGTTGCGGCACCGCATCCGCAACAAGGGGGGGGGGGGGGGCTAACGGTACGGAGGGGGGGGGGGGGGGGGGCATGGGCGTGGAAGCCCCTGGCGGGAAACCCCCTGTCCCCCGTCCCCGAACCAATCGGGGCTGGGGATTTGACGCAGGCCAAAGTTTTTTCGGCGCCGGTGGGGCGCTTGATGCGGAGCTCCCGTTGGAAGCTGTTGTTCCTCCACTGGGAGGAACGGGGGTGGGTGAAGCTGCAGCGCACCGGGCGCAAAGTGGAGTGCATCCCCCAGTGGGAATCCATTTTGAGGGGGGGTGTATGACCCGGGGCAGGAGGCCTCGTACGAGGGGGCCGTGGAGGGCCTCACCATCACCCGCCCCATCAAGCCCCTTGCCCGGGCAGCCCCGGCCACCAGCAGCATCACAGGCCCCACCGGCGCCGCCCCGGACGCCCCTCCCAGCGCAGCGGAGAACGTGCGGACCGCCTTGGGCGCCATGGGGACCATCGGACCAAGGCCGGATTTCAAGGTATGTGCGTTCATAATACGTTCATAATTCGTTCATAATTCCGCGTTCATAATTCATAATTCGTGCACTGCCCGTTTATGAACCATGAACGCAATTCATGAACGCGTTTTATGAACGCATTTATGAATGGCACTGTCACAGATCGTGGACGTGGAAAGGAACGTAGCGGACATTGCGGGGGTCCGCATCCGGTACAAGTTGGGCACCGCGGAGTTCAGCATCGCCCTGTCCGCCTTGTACCAGCTGCTGCTGCTCAACCCCCAGCGGAGGTGTGCCATCCTGTCCGGGCTGCGGGAGTGGGAGCGCTTCCGCCGCCTGACGGACACGTGGGCGGCCAACACCCCCTGCTGGGCGGCCCTGGGGGAGTTGGGGTGGGAGGGGTGTTCGGACGAGGACATCCTGATATCCAGCTGTAGGATGAACCCCCCCACCCCGGCTAGGCCCCGGAGCGCCTCTCCAGCAAAGCCCGCCCCCGCCGAGAAACCCAAACCCCCTGCCGTGGCCCCCCCTAAACCCCCGCAAAGCAAGAGGCGCCCACCGATGCGCAAGTCCTTCGAATTAGGCAGCAGCTCGTCGTTGGACCAGGCACTCCCCCGTCCCCATGGGAAGGGGAAGGGGAAGCAGGCGCAGCAAAAGCGGCGTGAGGAGCCCCCCTCTTTGGAGGGGGATGAGTCACCTGACCCCCTGCTTGGTGAGCAGGTGTATGTGCCCTACACCACCGGTGTCTACCCGGGGGATGTAACCTCGGTTGCGCCAGGGGCGGGGGGGAGAGTGTGGGTGGAACACCCAGGGGAAAAGGAGATGTTCCGGGTTGAGAGGCAGCTGTTGTATGCCTCTCATGCTGCAGCAGTGACCCATTGGAAGAACCAAAAGGCTACAGCTGCAGGTAAGAAGGCCGCCAAGGCCAAAAAGAAGTCTAACCCCAAACCAGACGCTCACCCGCCGGCTGAGCCGGCCCCCAAGCCATCCAAACCTGAACTCAAGCCTGAGGCTAAGCAGGCCCCTCAGCCCGAGCCCAAAGCTGCCCCTCAGGCCGCCCTCATGGAGGAGGATGTCCCAGCGCACCCCTCGGCCAAACCCGCAGCCCAACCACCTACCCAAACCCGTGCCCAAGCCGCGGATGGAGGCGAAACCCAGGCCACGGCCCCCCTTTGGGACGACCCAACAGGCCCCAGCCCTGAGGTGTAGGGCGGCATGAACCAGCAAGGACAAGCAAGCACAAGCAAGTACAAGAAAGATTGAAGCCTGAGCGATTTTTGTGTGCCTGTGCAGTTGTTCATAAATGCGTTCTTAAAACGCGTTCATAAAACGCTCTGCGCGTTCATAAAACGAGAACTGAATCATGAACTGAATTATGAACCGAATTATGAACAGGGGAGGAGGTTTTCAAAATTTTCAAAAACTGGCAAAAATGGCAATTATTCTCAAAAACCACCGCCGGAAAAAAAAACTCACCCGAAGGGTGCACCTGTACATGGTCATAATCTCAATCAAACCACTCAGAGCGGGCAAATTCTAACTTTCTTCAATGGCATCAAAAAAAATGCCCCAAACATGTCCATTTGGGCATATTGGGCCTTGGGCATGCCGCTACAACACTATGCACGGTGCTCCACCACTCCTCACAGAGAAACTTTCCCTACCATAGCCACGTGTGGCCAATCACAAGTCCCCGATTATGGTACCGATTCATGGAGCACCAAGTCCCCCGCCCCCCCACACACACTGCCAGTTAGCCCGTGTAGCCCATTCAAAGGGTTGGAGGGTCAGAGGGTGCATAATTATTGGTAGTCAGTTGGATAGCACTCACTCTCATGCAAGAGGTTATAGTTGATGCACTCGACAACACTGCATCCACATTGCAAACGTGATCACTTTGATGGGGGGGGGGGGTTGGAAGTTTGGGCATGTGTCCCAAAATTGGGGCATTTATTGGGCTTCTTGTCCCGGAGTGCATTCACAACCATGGGCGGTGATGCAATACCACGATGAGGTACTGTCACTATCGTGGGAAAAACTTGCACTTGGCGAGCCTTAGCAGCCAAGCTGCGTATTGCTGCTATTGGTGCTGCTGAAGCTGTTATCTAGGTCCCATTCAATTTTTGTCTTCTTTATGGACCCGCTAATCAATGGCGGAGGTCCAAGGTTCTATCTCCGGCTACATTGATTTGCCCTGTTATGGTGCCCCTAGGTGAGGACCAGGCTGGCATGGGTTGGCCAAAAAGTTGCAATCTTTGCTCCAATAATTGTTTGGTGATCTTGGGCCTAGCTTGTGTCATCATTTGGTGACAATAGAAGTACAAATAAACCCATGTTGTTGTGATTGTTGTTTTTGTTGTTGAGGAACCAAGGAACTTGGCAAAAACGAACGAATGAAACGTGTAGCCAAGGTGGTCATAACTTTGTGAGTGCACATTGCAACTTTTCCTCCCTACTGCTTTATGCACTTGCTACTCTTTGGCCACCCCTCTACATGCTTGGCAACCATTCTTTCATCACCTCTTACCAATGCCAAAAATCAAAGTGCCGTGTCAACATGTGTACCACCAGTGCCGAGCAAAGAACATTGAATGAGAGAGCAATATTCTTCCCTCACCAAGGGCAATTTTTGGATATACCCGGGGAGGTGCATGTGATATGCTTCGGTGCACTTGGTTCCACCGATTTGGATGAAGGTACCAACCGACTCTTCGAAAAGCGCTCGGAAATTTTGGCAGCCACGTCGGGCTCCAAACGCGGCCGATATTGCTAAGAATGTTCCATGGACCTTCCAGCCAAGCTTCCATGTAATGCTTAGAAGAAATTGTGGTGTGCTTGGTGGAAGGTGAAATTATTCCGGCATTCGTTGGAAACTGGGCACATGTCTTGTTTCCGAAAGACATAATATTCGTGAAGAAGGTGTTTCCCATGCCGGCAGCACAAGCACCAAGAGTATTGCGGGAACAGCCAGCGGTATAGCTGTATAGCTCAAAAACCGACAGCAAAACAAAAACGGCAGGGGGACTAGCCCAAGAAATTCGCCGCACTGCAGCACTTTAGGGAGACAGGCATCAGCACCAAGCGCAACCCCACAGCCGGCGGAATGCCCACCGTTGTGATTCTTTGAGGTGCTGCGGGATGCGCCCTGTCACTGATGCCCACCCCCTCGCACAGCGTCAAAACCAGACCCCAGGCCTAACAAGACTGAGCCTGCGGCCACCAAATAAAACGCACAACACAACTCTCTTACTGGCAGGTCCTTGGTACAGGCGGTCTGCCTCCGCCTGAGCACAAAGGCCTTGATGAACACCAGTGCCACTGCGGACTCCTCCTGTGCTGTTCTTACCCATCAATTCGCCGCCCACCTGCGTCGGGTGCAGCCTTTGGACTCCAACTGCTCCAATAGCGGGCTCATTTGCCTTAGCAAGCTGTCGAGCATCCGGAATGTGCTCTGCTGCTGCGGGCCCAAAATTCAGATTCATGATTGTCAGTGAGCTGTCAGCATCAAGAAATCCCTGGGGCTGCTCCAGATTGAACATGTTCTCCCCAGCACACGCAACTCCTGCGTCCATGACAGGGTCACCATTCCCCTGTACACAAGCATAGAACTGGACAGTCTGAGCTCCTCCAACGGTCCGGGCGTATTGACCCCAGCCATTATGCGAGCAATGTGCCAGGCTTGACTCACTTCCTGTGCACCACAGCCCATCCTGCCAAATTTGCTGGTTGGGATCAGGTGACAGAAAAGCATTCTTCACTGTGCCACCCTGCAGTCCCAGCTGACGGCAGACCACGGCAGCCTCAATAGGACCAAACCGGTTCGCACAAACAGTGCCCCAGACGTCTTGGTACTTCACCTCTACGCGTCCGCTGATGGAACGTCCGCCCCTTATCCTTCCGTCCATGAGTCTGATGGGAATGGCATCTCCTGGTCCGGGTGCATGCTCAACATGGTTGTGAAAAGGGTATCAGGCTCAGCCATCAATGTGTGCTTGCTGACTGGCGATTTCTCTCCACCCACGTTGAGAACCTCAATTGCACGCGCCTTCGCAGCCGGGACAGCAACATCTTCGATCTTTTGCTCGAAATCATCCTCAAGCTTCTGAAGGGCCTCCTGCTGCTTCAAGGGATCTGCCTGCTTGATGCTAATGGCCTCCTGCTCCTCAAACAGATCTTGTTGCTGCTGGGCCATGGCGGCATCCACCAGGCGGTGCTTGTGCTCCAGCAGCACCCATGCGCCCTCAAGTTGGCCCAGCAAAACCTCCAAACTGGAACGGCAGAACCAGACTTGCTCTTTCAGCTCACTAAATATACTCAACAAAAACTCATAAAGGTAAAAGAACCTATACACAACAAAGGTGGCGTGTCCCAAGGGGACTCAGGGGAAACAACTGTCCAGCATGTGAGCCAGACAGTCGTAATGCCTTTTGAAATATCCCCAGCGTTTTCTTGCCATTTTTAACTTTCTATGCTATGCGTTCCAGCTCTATGTGAGGGCTCCACTAAACCCATTGACCCCTGTGCACAATGGCACATGGCACACCACACAGGAAGACCATACGAAACTGGTTCATTGGTGCTGCAAATGCTGCCATTTCGGCGGTCTTTCTATTGCCAAAACCATATATGTATTAATGTACCATACTACAACTAAAGTATCAGTACATCCTCCTCCACAAGAATCCACCACAAGCAGCGGGCACCTTGAATCACCATGAAGATTTTCAATTGAGCATCACTACTTTCTATGCATACTACTTCGCGGCGTGCGCCGTATCCTTGTGGCTCGCAAAATGGAGGTGCACAAGCCCAGTTGTTGTTTGAGCCATTGCGCCGTGACTCAGTCCCCCCCCCCCTTTGAGAAAAACCATTGTGGAGCCCCCCCACCCCTATCAAACATTTGATATGCCCCCTTGCCTTGCCCAAACATGTGGAGAACCCCCCCCCCTGTGCTGTGATGTTTTGTGATGTGATGTGATGTGATGTGATGTGATGTGATGTGATGTGATGTGATGTGATGTGATGTGATGTGATGTGATGTGATGTGATGTGATGTGATGTGATGTGATGTGACGTAATATGATGTCATGTTATGTAATGTAATGTTCACTGTGTGCATTCTGTTTCGGCAGGGTATGCCTCTTCCTTCTTCACAAGTGCTTGCTGTCCTTTTCAGCCTGTAGTCATTGTGCTGCATGCACATTGGGAAGCCTACAAGCGTGGTAGTCTCCCACTACATAATCTGGTTTCAGACTCAGCTATTCCTCACTATGTGTCAGATTCCGTGATTCAAATCATCGTGATTGTTCAGCATGGTGCGTGTGTGTGCGCGGTACCTCCTTCCAAACCCCTTGGGGGAAACGCTTAGTGGTGTCCCTCTTTGGGCCAGGGTAATTCCTAGAACACAGCCTATTGTGTCTTTTTCTGTTTCACTTGTTCTCACAAGTTAGCCCCACCCCTGTAGGAGTGTTTAGTGAACCATTCAAGGGGCCCATCCAAGGGATCTTTTAGGTGGTCCTTCACATGGCTTCTGCGAGGGGTCTTTAGGAGGGTCGCTCAGGTGGTCCTTCACGGTGGTCCTTCAAGGGGATCTTGTAGCGGGGTCTGTTTGCAGTGTCCTAGGTCATTTCATTGAGTCGTTTGGCATGGAGCCTTGTCAAGCTGCTTTGACAGGTGTACATCACGTTCCCTTCCCCATCAGCTCGGTTCCAACACTCAGTCCTGATTGGAGTCTGACCTAGCTCTACCCTGAGCCCAAATGACCCCTCAAAGAACCCTCTTGAAAAAACCCCAAAGAACCCCCCAAAGGAGCATCATGAGGGCTCTGCAGGAACCACAAAAGGAGCCGCGTGAAAGATCCGCAAAAAGACCCTGGCAAAGGACCCGTGAAGGACCTCTCTGAAGAATCCTATGACGCATCCCCCTGAAGAAGGCCCCTGAAGGACCCCCCTTGCGGGCCCTGTGAAGAATCCGCGTAAAAGATCCCCCAACAGGACGCCATGAAGGCCCCCTCTTAGGGACCCTCTCTGCATGGTCCAGTAGAAATGTTTCACAAACACCACTGTGTCCCAGGGTTTGCACATCACCAAACTGAATACCTTCAGTTTTGACCATAGCCTCTGCAGTCCATACAAGTTTGCCCTCGATTATTTGACGGGGAGGTGTGCGCAAATGGGGGTGCAGGCACAGTGAGTGGGATGCTTGGTAGAGTGAAGCCCACCCAACATGAGTCAAACCCCTGTGAAACATGTTGTATGCCACTTGTGAAACTGTCAACTCTTAGTGTTTGCGCTGTTGCGTCATTAAAAACACTACTACCAATCACCTGGCATGTATTGAAAGCGCAGAGGGACAAACCACACATACCAAGAATTTGGTCCTCAAGCAGCGGTTGCTTCAAACCTGATGGGGAAGAGATGCACCGCATCCGTGAATTTTCTCTTTGCGATACATGCACACAAGGGCACAAGAAGATGGCGTTCAGGTTTGCCCAAGCCACTACTTGAGCTGAATGAGTGTGCAACGCTCAGCATCACATTGCAGCGTGCGAGCACTCAGTCGTAGGGACACGTGATGCAGAAGGACCAGGAGCAATACATTGCTCGTGAAGAGACAACTCTAAGAAGAGACACAAATATGGTTCATTATTGGTTAAATCTGACACTATCCCTTTGAAGCACATTCACTAGCAATGATGTGGAACATATTGGGCGGGTTGCAAACACAAACAGCCAGATGTGGGCTGTGCTTACTAAAAACAAGGAGTGGACAACAGAATGCGGGGAGCGAGCAAGCTGCATGTCCGGTGGGATGTGCTCCAGGCCTATGGACGTGCACACTTAGAAAACTTCTGGGGTCTTGAAATCGAGAATATCCTGTGATGAGAAATCCCCCCCTCCCGTAACGCGCACCTAGCACCTCTCCATAACCAAATCTCAGGGCTTGAACTTGGTTGAGCACCAAGTTCCTCTGGCCACATCTCAGACCGGCATTATGCGAGTCTGTGTTACTTGTGGCAATGTTTCCATGTATGGACTGCATGCACTTGGGGCCCAATCGCGATTGTCAGATGCTCGGAAATACCCTAATTTGCAGCACTTTTGGTGGCTGTGATGTTTGCCCCCCCCGCAGCATCCTCCTTGTCTCTATGGAATCAAACATTCTACGTGGCTTTTCCCGCCGCGCGTACGATGCAGCTTGGTATGTGGGCCAGCGAAGACGCTCCGGAGAAGCAGGGTGGGGGGCGGATGCGGCGACCACGGGTTGGGCAGCTAGGGGGGCGTTGACTACAGCAAGGCCAGCGGTGGGAGCCATGGGGATGCGGGAAGCTGCAGCCGCACGTAGCAACGGGGTGGGGGGCAGGAGACGGGGATGGTGCAACTCAGCCCTGGCGGGGGTGACGTCCACGGCAAGGACGCGCGCACCAAGGGGGAACAGCCACCCCGGTAGGATGGTCGGGCAAGGTGCGGCGTGGCTGTGGACCCAGCCGTACCTTCGTCAAGGAGGGGTGCCCTTTGTCGAGGGATGTCTGCAAAGGGCACAAGGGACGCCCCGTGCAACCCACGGGGCGAGGCTCTGCGCTACCGAGGGTGGTGCCGCCAGCGCAGGCAGGAGGGACCTTGGAGTGGAGCCAAGAGTGCCTCATGAGCCGAGCAGGGCCTGAGCCAGGCGCAGCTCCGGAGCCCGGGGTGCTAGGGAGGGTCCGTTGAGGGCCCTGGGAGCGCTTCTCATAGGGCATGGCCTGCCGATGTGCAGAGTCGTCGGGGACGCCATATTGCTCCTCCCTAGGCCCCCAAATCCAAACCGAAATTTCTCCAAGTGTGTATGTTGTAATTCGTGTAATTTTTTTTTTTGCGGTAAATGCGTGTCACAAAAAAGTCGTCTAGTCGTGTGATTTTTTTTTTGCGGCTCTGAAGCGGTGGGGACCCCCAGGCGGCAGGGGTTAGGTAGCCACCTTGCCCACTTCTGGGCCACTTCTGTTTCTGCCCCCCCCCTCTAAAGCGGTGGGGACCCCCCATGCGGCAGGGGTTATGTAACCATCTTGCCCACTTGTGGGCCACCTTTGGTTCTGCCCCCCGCTCTGAAGCGGTGGGGACCCCCCAGGCAGCAGGGGTTATGTAGCCACCTTGCCCATTTGTGGGCCACCTTGGATTCTGCCCCCCGCTCTGAAGCGGTGGGGACCCCCAGGCGGCAGGGGTTATGTAACCATCTTGCCCACTTGTGGGCCACCTTTGGTTCTGCCCCCCCTCTCTAAAGCGGTGGGGACCCCCCAGGCGGCAGGGGTTATGTAACCATCTTGCCCACTTGTGGGCCACCTTTGATTCTGCCCCCCGCTCTGAAGCGGTGGGGACCCCCCAGGCGGCAGGGGTTATGTAGCCACCTTGCCCACTTGTGGGCCGTGTTAAATTGTGGGGCGGGACTCAATCAACCCTGGAATCCGGCTGAGATCATAGTCGGAGGAAGCGGAGGGGCCTGGCACTTGGGTTGAGCATACTTTTGAGGACTTTGCCGAGATCCCCCGAGTCTGCGTACTCCATGATGATGTACAGGCAGCTGTTCTCCTCGAAATGGTCCATGTACCTGCCAAGAGCGAGACTGGGACAAGGGATGGGTGTCACCCGTTCGCCGCACCGAAGCAAGCAGCGGGACCGTCTGCATCGCCTCTGTTCCGATGGAACAGCCTTGCGAGCCCCGTTTCTGGAATGCCGTCAGCACCCAGGACAACCACAATAGTTGATCGTCAGCCTAAACGGATCAACTGACAGAGGCGATGGTTTCGCGATCTTTGTCTTGCATACGTCTCTCGCACCTGCCAGGAGCGGGCTCGAACTGGAGGGGCACCACAAAAATGTAAGCACCGAGCAAAGCACTGATCACACGGCCAGTACCTAAAAAATTAGACACTCAGAAACACCTGATCACGTTGTGATGGGCCAAGTTGCGAAGTACTTTGATCTCTGTCCGGGCCATCTCTCGCTCCGTTGCAGGCATGGTGGCTAGGTTGATCTCCTTCACAACGTACGAGTCGCCGTTCTTGTTCCGCACCAAAGTGGCACGACCGAAGGCGCCCTGAGTCGTCATTACGAGCTCGGACTTCCGCCGCCGGTGGATTTCTAGCACAGCCCCGTCTGAAACAAGCTCTAACTGTAACTTCGGTTCGCTACACACAGGTCGGGGCCTGCACGTGTGCTGAGTAGGAGTAGCCCGCTAAACGGTTGTTTGCGGTACAAGGGAGTCAATGGGATACCGAGAGCCAATTGAGCCCGATGCAACATCTACTTGTTGCTTGCAAACCGCAACCCCTCCAAATCCGTGCACATCCACAAGCACAACACACCATAACCCACGCATGCCCATACACACATCACGCATATTAGCTCTGCAGACCCCACCATACCTTTCCAATTTGCTTGATCCGTGTGTATCCTCGAGCCTCCAAAGGTCTTGTACTATTGCCGGCAACGTTGGAAGCAACCCTTCGGTTGGGCGTTCCGGCGGGTGCTCCAATTCTTCCCACGCCTCCCACTCCCGCACGAACAATGAGTTGGTGGGCACCTGCGACACGTGAAGTACTGCAGCAGGAGGAGACACGGGGACGCCTGAATCCACCCCAGTCCCGTGGCACAGAAGAGACATAACTTTTTCACGCATGGTGCCCTCAGCATCCTATTCCTGGAGAAGCAAACAAGCAAACGTACGACATCAAATGCCACAATCGCAAACAACAGTGCACGTGGGGGAGTTGAAAAAAAAGCGTTCGAAACAAACCTCTTGCTTGTGCGTTATGGAACCGAGGTGCCATAAATTGCCGTTGATTTGCTGGGATACCACGCCTTGCGGCGACGAGAGCGTTGCCACGTGCCCCCCCCTCCATGGAAAACCAGCGCCTCTTGGAGGCTTCAGTCAACTCATCGTCAAGGGCGGATGCAAAAGCACACCTGTTGATGGCGAAGCATTGAAGCACGGAGTGAGAGTCTAAGAATCTCCCGGGCAATGCCTCCCGTGAGTCGTTGCAACTCTACCTCAATTTCAAGTTGAGAAAATTGTAATCATTCGCATTTAAAGAAGGAAAAGCCATTTGAAAAGTGCGCTTGGTGTTGCTGAATCGAGGAAAACCCAGCAGAAAGGGTCTGACGAGCCGTGTTTCCGTGGCCCCAGGCTGCTAGCTCTAGGCCTTGGCGATGGGACTTGCGGGCCACAGAGGTGGGGTGGGGCAGTGGAGGTAGGCACTTGGGCTCACGGGGCAGGGGTACTGGACTTCGGGTGGCTAGCGGGGGCAGGCATGGTAGGCGTGTGGCACTGGTGAGGGGCTTGGTTCGCTCGCAACAGTGGCATGAAGGTGGGGGGTTCTGTCATGTTCCCCAAAAGCGGGTTGTGCGAAAATAGACGACAATAGGAACGGTGAGTGGAGCAAGTGAACAAGACTCGAAAGCTCCACTGCACAATAACACTGCATTTACACTGTTGGTGACCCAAAATTGGTCATAGTTCAACAAGAGTACAAGTTTGTTGCCGCCGAATATTCTTTTACTGTTGCAAGTTGCCACAACCGAGTTCAAAGAGGCAAAGCAATAATTGAGTGACTGAAGATGAGTTTTCAACTACATTCTAATCTTTCTTGAGGGTGATCCGCAGATTTGATCTCAGCATTTCGGAAAAGACTTCAAGGTTAGGTTTCACTCATGCATATGTTGAAAGAGGGTTCTTTTTGGCAGTTCCTTCCACTACAGTGTGAGCAGTACCCGAAGCTTGAGCTGTCGCCGTCCCTCCTTTTTTTCCTCACCTGGATCCAGAGACCCCGAGAAGTGGACAAAGCCTGACAGTAAATGGTAACTCTCTGAGAAGGGTCCTACTGCTTCAAAAACGCACGGCACGAAGGGAACATGGAGTTTGAGTCTCGAACTGGTTCAATTTGGGCCCCCCGGCCCGCCTTGCCACGCCCGCGGAAAGGGGGAGGGTCCCCCTCTGCACAAGTAACAGGCTACGACCAACCCCCTATGATAGGGAACACCCTGACGTCGAAATTTCGGTTTTATCACCCCTCCCACCAAAATGACCGCCTCGATGACAAAACGCAGAAAATCACCTTCGTTTGCTCCGTTCATGCCCGTTTTGAAGAGTTAGCAGTGTTTTAAGCAGTTTTTCCAACCAGTCTCCATGAAAATGGGGCTGAATTTTGCACAGGTTGCTACGGGGTGATTTGACCAATGCTATGGCCCCTTAAAATAGCCCCTTAAAATGACCGGCTCGCAACGAAACGTCAGGAAATAACTTTGTTTGTTGAATTTGGTGGGTATGGCTATGCAGGACTGGGGGGGCACATTTGGGCGAGGTGAACGCTTCAGCACATGGGGGGGGATATGGCTAAGCAGATACGGGGGAATGGTTAGGCTGCCAATCTATTGACACAAATCGTCGTGGAAAAAATTCCTGATGACAAAAAATTCCAGGAAAGTCCTGATGACACAAATCGCCGGCGAAGTACTGCAGACAGTAAAACTCAGCCTGCGCCAGCGCGCGCCGCAGAACAGCGCTGGCGGCGGGAATCGAACACGGGACTCCTTGCGCCAAGGGGAGAAGCAGGCTCGAATCATTCTCGGTGGAACCATGAAGAATTTTGTAGCTAAGCCTAGGGGTACAGTTATAAAAAAAGAGTCCATGCTCACAATGCATGCAACACCATCTAAACGAGGTATAGCCTACCTACTAGCGTAATCAGGCAAATGCATCAAAGCTGAGTCCTAGCTCAGAAGCATAGATTAGAAAGGCAGCCCTAGACAATTGTAACCTTCGTGAATAGAAGCAATTTTTTTCTATGCATGTATGTGGCTCTAGTTAGCCAACAAGATTGTTTAAAGTGTAAAACCGACACTAAGGATGAAAAATTTTATCTAGATGAAGAAGATGAAGAAAATGAAGGCAACATTGAAGTATGCGACCCCTTTACATATGTATAGGCATGGTTACTTCATACATTAAGCAATTCTAAGGAAAAAAGATAGGTTTGATGCATGTTACATGGCTAGGCTTGGTTGCCGGGACGCTACGCGCCCCCCCAACCAAGCCTAGCATATCCTTTCATCGTTTGGTCTCAGACAGGCCTCTCTTCTGTGCCCAAAATGTGCAAAAACGATAAAAATATTGAAAAAATAGCTGTTTCGCGGTTCAAAATTGTTCAAAACAACCCTACTTTGGCAAACATGAAGTTCAACGATCTGAATGCAATGTTTCGTAACTCCGTTTTGCACACTTTGATACAATGACCTACCTTACTTTGCTGTGGAAAAGACAACATGTTTCGACACAATGTTTCCGATTGAAGGCTACAAAAAACGGCGAAACTGCATTTTTTCAGCAAAGCGCAACTCATTCGCCCTCGGCATTATGGTAGTAGTGACCGATTGCTCTTTACGCCCCCCCAACCGGCTCCATCTTTGCTATCTATATGTGTCTGCTGCCTTGCTAGCTGAAGAACGAGTTTAGTAACAAACATACGAGCCTCGATGAAAACCCACATTTGTAGCACTGTAGTTGCCAAAGAAAACTTGTAATTTTCACCAATGCTTTGCCTTTTGCTACAAGCACGTTTAAAAATACCAAATTAACCTTTGCATTGTCTTCGGCTCCCATGCAGAGATTTTCTATGGGCTAGGTCTCCATTCTCAACTATGCCATATGGGTAAGCATTGAGTCTACTTTTTGAGCATGAAATCCAGAAACAACAAACATTGTCCCAAAAACGGTCTTTGGCGACCTACTTTTCCAACTTTGGATATTTCTGCCTACAATATTTATTTTTCTGTGCCCAAGTCACGTATCATAGCTTTGCATGCGATAGTAGGTTGTTTGAGAGAGCTAGTGCACATACAAAAAGATAATGGAAACATAAACAAAGACATAATATCATTTTAACCAAGATTTCGAGCATTTCACTTTTTTTCTAACAAAACGTTCCTAAAACACAGGTCTATCCTTGATTGTTCTCCTTGCTGCTCGATGGCTTCGATGTTCGATAGTTTTTACTCTAGTGGCTGTGTTATACTTGCACCTGAATGCCTGAATGAAGAATATTTGATTGCTCGGAGCGGAACTACGATTACTGGACGACTTCTAGCCTTTTGCACCTTTACATTACAATGTACAATGGTACGAAAAATTTTAAGAATGTTGTAACACACTTCGATGTCGCAAAACAATGCTAAAGGTGACATCATTTGTACTTTGGCAATGTGCAGAATCCAAAACCATGCAAAGGCTTGCTTTTGCATTCCAAAGTGCTCAGTGCATCGCACAACCGCTATGCGAAATTACCATAACAAACCGATTGAATGAATAACAAGAAATTTCATACCCTTCGTGCAACATTTTCCATTCTCGGAAATTTTTTCCGTTTCTACAAGATTGGAACCGATGAGTTGATTTTTTCTTAACTCTAAAGCTGAAACCAACGAATACATGTTGCTCATCAGTTGTGAAGATGTGAATAAGGAATCAATTATTGCTTATGTCAAATTAATTATGTTCAAATTCGGACAATGAGATTCAATTTTCGACGGTTCGAAAAATATCGACAGTTCGACCGGCGCCATAGTCGGAATTTGCCTGCTGCTAAAAAGTCGATTTTTTAGAAGCAATTTTACGATTTTCACGTCACGTCAGTTTGTGCGGATTTGGATTCCGAGTCTGTTGCATATTTTCGTTGCCTTTCAGACCCGAAAAATCTACCCCACTTGCTCCAGGAGGGGGTACGCACTTCTATACAGATGGTTCAGTGGTCCGTGGCGGCCGGGGCCCTCTCCCAGCCGCCGCATCTACCAGCGCGCTGTCTCGCATAAGCAACAAGGACAGGCCGAAAACGACCTGCCGATCGGAATAGTGGTATATGTGTTTGTCCATATACATTCAAAATTTTTAAAAAAAGCAAAGGCCCCAGGCCAGCCCCGGGGCTTTTGTGGCTGCTTGTGGTGCCCCATGTCCTTGCAACAGGTCAATGCATGCATACGGATAGGTTTTTGAAGGTAAGAGGACATGTACATGGGGCAAAGTGAGAGTTTTTGGGGGTTTGTGGTGATATGGTACCATAGTGCAACAACCAGGTCTCCAAAAGTACAGGGGGGGTACTTGGTGCCACCGGCTCCAATTTGGATGCTACCTAGGTCAAAAGTTGCGCAAAGGTGTATACTTTCTGAAAAGCTATGGCCGGTTGGGTTCGTTTGACCGTCGTTTTGAGCTATTGGGCCGCCATTGGTGGGGGGTCACTCCAAAAATTGAGTTTTTTTACCAGTGTTCAAACGCAGATTCTTAAAAGTACCCGGGGGGTAACTTGGGGCCACCGGCTCCGATTTTGGTGCTACCTAGGTCAAAAGTTGCGCAAAGGTGTCTACTTTTCGAAAAACCATAGGTCTGAAAGGGTCATTTTGCCCAACATTTTGAGTTAGACAACCGACTTGGGTAGAGGGTCACTCCAAAAATTGAGCAACCCTACCCCTACTTTTCGGGACATGGGCGTTGCACTGTGGTACCGTCACTCACCCACTCACTCACTCAAAGGCGCCGCAAAGATCTTGCATCAAGAATTGCCCAAAGAATTGGTCATCACGTGTACCTGTGCCAACAATTGCTGGTTCTGTGCCCATTGGTGCGCGTCAATTGACCTTGCCGTGCTGCATTCGCATACACATTGAGTGCAGCTGCAGCTTGCTGCAATGCAGGTAATATGGGAGACGCAATTGCATTTGCAGGGGGTGACACAGTGGCAAGCGGGGTAGGGGCGTGGGTTGGGCTTGGAGCAGGGAGAGGCGGGGGTGCGGGTACAGGGGTTGGGATGGGAGTTGGGGCAGGGGGCTGAATGGCGTCATCCAACGTACCGCACTCCATGTCAGTGTTGCTTGAACATGGTGCTTCCGATGGTGGAGCTTGAGATAGTGGGGGTTGTGAGGGCTGTTGGGTTGCCGATGGTGGAGCTTGAGATGGTGGCGGTTGTGAGGGCTGCTGGGCGATGGAGACACTCATTCAACTGTGTGCCGGAGTAGTGCTGCGGAAATAAGCAATCGGGATGTTTGTCACTGTTCCACGAAAACACATTCCAAATGCCTTGGCAGCGGTGGCCGACCCTTTTTTCTTTTTAGAGATCTCACGGACGACCCGTTGAATGGCATGGAACAAATCTAAGCACAAGTGTGCATCGGGGAAGTATTTTTGCCACACTAAGACCTCTCCACAACATCTATCCAAGTGAACTTCGTCAACGAACATGTTCGGCCGCTGAGATAGCTCTTCAAGAAGGTCAGATGGGATGGAGGCATCCTCTAGGAATCTCCAAGCCAAAACCATGCCAAGCTCATTCAACACAAAGTATGCACTCTCAAAAAGCTTCTCAAAGTGATGGTCTATTTTGACCGTACACTTTTTTGCTATTTTGAATGTGTGGTCAGCTGACAATTTGTGTGCCCCCTGTGACTTGAGGCAAGCATCATAAAAACCCTTACCTTGGGCAGCCTCCTTGGCAATCATTGCTACCAATAGAAACTCACTTGGAGGGGCGGCCCAATCACCGAATGGAAAATAAACATCACCATGAAAAACAACTTCATCGTATCTCCCCTCGTACAATGAAGCCATTTGCTCTGCCGTGGCACTCATGCTTACACCCTTAGAGAGACCAGTTAAAACAAGTCGAAGCACTTGCTTATGCAAGTCACCTCGTTGGAATAATATAAAGGGGAAGGCCCTTTGTAACTTGGGAGTCATTTGCCTATGAATTTCCCAAGAATGGTAGGTTTTACCACAACCTAGTACTATGGTATTAACTTGTCGCCTACATGCATACCCTCGCATAAGAAGAATGTAGTTTTCTTCTAAAAGGAATGCAACCCTCCTATGCCACACGTGAACACGCAAAGGTTGTCCACAGGCAGCACAAGGGAGATGTACTTTGTATTGTGTCAATGGGTCCCACACAAAAAAGGGCGGTCTCCCATTGGCACATGTTGTTACCATTCTTTCCCACAAACTCTCGGTGCTCTTGATCACACCCATTTCGTACCTGGTGAAGTATGGTGGTCCTTTTTGGATCCACCTTTGCCTCCCCATACTTCTGGTGTCATCCATAGCCATAATTAGAATAGCAGCAATAGTTGCATTTTCATCATGCCTGAAAAATGATGCATGATGAGTAGCACTGTTCATTTCGACTGATGTAACGTAACGTCAAAAGTCAAATGCGACAATTTCTACACACTTACATACTTGCGATACTCAAGTGAAATACTGATACACACGCGACCAAATACTAGAATACCGCTGAAGCAGGTCACAACCCTACCCTGGCATTTTACCCCTAAGGGAGCATTATTTGGCCCTATATATGGGATATATGTGGGATAGGGTATATCATATTCCATTTCCTTGTTAGGAACATAGGATGTGGGATAGATAAGGCAATCTTGGATGTTTAGTAGTTATTCAATTAGTGGATGATAGGGTGGATTTCTCATATGTGCATATCAAGTATTTCATTGGCTATGTGTACCATATCTGTTTGCAGGATACTATTCAGTCAACACTATCGTTATGTCTTCGGTGCCAAGCAATGTTGCTGCCCATGCCACTGCGACCTCTGCTCCTGACCACCCGGTCTGGTTTCATGGCAAAAATTTCACTTTTTGAAAAAGCTGCCAGGAGAATTGACGGGAGTGTCAAACAGCAACGTAGGACTGTGCGTGCACAAGTGTGTCTTGTGTTTGTCGGTGTGCATCGCTCTATTATGTGTATATATGATATATATACGTAGTATGGCTCCTAGGTGAGGGGTTAGCAGTGAGGTCAGGTTATTATTACATGGTTATGAGGTTTGTCTATTTAAGTGTGTCTACTCACACCCTCATCCCATCTCCGTACCTCCTCCTTTACCCTCTATGTGGTGCATCACGTGTGACACACATGCTATGTTAGACATCCACACGGACACGACCCTTGGCTGAGCCGTGCCCGTGTCGTACAGTCACAACCGTGACTGGTTCATTCATCTTTCTTTGGTGTCTGGTCTGTTTGACAAGTGGGCCTTTGGCTAGGCCTTGTCTCGGCTTTTTACAAGCAAGTAATCAAGCAAGTTTACGTCTTACAAGCAAGAGCTCACTCATTACTACAAGCGTTACGGGCAAGCGCATCAAGAACATCAAGCACATCAAGCCCTCATAAACGATCTAAAGCACGTGGGTGCAAGGTGTGGGCATCGTACCCGTGTTTTGGTTTGTGCCTAAATGATCGTCGATCGTTTACCCTGAGGCCATCGTGACCTCTTTCCTCTACTTAGTGAGCTACCGCGCGCACTGTGGGGCCATCGTGGCCGTGTTTATTAGTGGGCCTAGGCATGCACAAGACGGAGGCAGGCGCAAGACAGTAATGCATCGCAGTGCAACAATAAGACACAATCACAGTGTTCACTGTTCCAGGTTGTGAAAAAAGGGCTGTGGTGGCTGT
Organism: Eutreptiella sp. 'Long Island Sound 2002'; assembly: GCA_964036045.1. Lineage (NCBI taxonomy): Eukaryota > Euglenozoa > Euglenophyceae > Eutreptiales > Eutreptiaceae > Eutreptiella > Eutreptiella sp. 'Long Island Sound 2002'. The sequence continues at coordinate 158,677,303 of OZ038379.1, forward strand.
AAGGACTGTTACCACGGTTGCCCCGCGTTGCACTGCAGGAGAGGACCGTTAGCCCCCCGTGGTAACAGTCCCCTGGCCGAGGGCCATCAGATTTTGTTGTGTACCTTGTGATCCTTTCCCTGGCCTCTATCTCTACTATCCCTCGTGCTCCCTTGTGCAGGCACAGTCCTACGTTGCTGTTTGACACTCCCGTCAATTCTCCTGGCAGTTTTTTCAAAAAGTGAAATTTTTGCACTTTCGCGTCGCGCCGCTTCGCATGTACCATTACCTTCAGTTTTGTTTAAAAGTGTGATTTCACTTTGCCTTTAGTTTTAATTCTTTGAAAAACTACCTGCCCTTACCTGCTGGATGCCACATGCCTCATGCGACACGCAGGGACCAGACTCTACGCGCAACAGCTCGCGATTTCGCCTACTACTTATTGCGGGACCTGCGGGATCCCGTTTGTCAATTTGTGTATTTCGGCTGTGGTTCGATTCCCACCGATCGGAGCTACTTCAGCGGCCGTGCGGCCGGCTCCGAGATTGCCTGGCGTAGGTTCGATACCCTATGGGAGGCAATCTGCTAACCTGTGATTGCTGCTGTTTGTGACTGCTACGTTCCTCTTGGGCATGTACTTCCTGCCCGTGGCAGTCGTTTTAAGTGGGGGGGTGAAGCAGGTCACAACCCTACCCTGGCATTTTACCCCTAAGGGAGCATTATTTGGCCCTATATATGGGATATATGTGGGATAGGGTAAATCATATTCCATTTCCTTGTTAGGAACATAGGATGTGGGATAGATAAGGCAATCTTGGATGTTTAGTAGTTATTCAATTAGTGGATGATAGGGTGGATTTCTCATATGTGCATATCAGGTATTTCATTGGCTATGTGTACCATATCTGTTTGCAGGATACTATTCAGTCAACACTATCGTTATGTCTTCGGTGCCAAGCAATGTTGCTGCCCATGCCACTGCGACCTCTGCTCCTGACCACCCGGTCTGGTTTCACCGCGGCGCCGCGGTATTTACTGTGGTATAATACTGCGGTATTCCCCGGCCCCGCGGCATTTTGCGGTATGTCACGGTAGCGGCACCTAGTGATGGGAATGAGATTAAAAAATCTCGAAAAAAGTGATACGAGAAAAAATAAACGCTCATTTCATATGAAATGAGAAAAAAAAATCGTTGCCTTGAGATAACATCAACAATGCCTTGTTGTTTTTTGGTCACATCAACTATGTCAAGACATATTGAAAAAAATGAAACGAGAAACAAAAATCGCTCATTTCATATGAAACGAAAAAAAAAATCGTTCATTAAAACGAGAAAAAAAAATCGCTCATTTCATTTGGGCAAAAAAAGTCTCATTCCCATCACTAGCGGCACCCTTCCCGGGGGAATGGCTATGCAGGACTAGCGCTTGGGACTCCGCGTAGGATTAAAGGATCTGCCCACATTGCGCACGCGCATTCACCGTCAAATTTTGACAGAAGTGAAGACCTTTTCCTCTTATCACACTACAATTTTGACAGTGGTAACAGATGCATCGCGTGCCCATTTAAGGAATGTGCGTTTCGTGGCGCTCTGTAGCTCTTCAGTTCGCAAAACTATGTCTGCCAAAGCCTCTGCCACTGCTGCTCGGGACTTGAAGGACCCCGAGGATCCAGACCAGGCTCCAGGTCCCCGCCCAATCAGCGCACCCCCCCCAGTACCACCATCGCCGCCCCAGGACCCTCATCAGTTGCCCTCTCATGGATACAGGGCTGGATGGAAGGTAAAAGTTGGGAAGGGAGGCAAAGAAATCAAATTGCCTGCCGCGGCGTACAAAGATGACGCGGAGACTCTAACGAAATATTGGTGGGACCACCCGGATGGTATGTGGTTGCAAACGGTTTATGGTTGTGCGTTTCATGTCATTTTCATGCAAAATGCGTGCTTTCTCATCCTACCTATTCTTTGTGTTGCGAAAGAGGATGAGATCACCTTTGTCGGGGACCAGCCCTGGCATGTCACCTGGTATGCCGGCGTTGCTGAAAAACCACGCCGCCAACAACCCGAACCACAAGCGCAGCCAAAAGAAGAAGGAGAAGAAGCGCAAGAAGAAATGGAGATGAAAGATGACGACCCATGGAATCTAGCGGGGCCCGAAAAACAACCACAACCACAACAACAACCACAACCACAAGTAGAGGAAGCACAAGAAGGAGAAGCCGACGCACACGCGCAATCGCAAAAAGATATCAACATCGAGTTCATCGCTGACATTGTGGGCAGTCCAAATCCAAGTCCAACTCCACCGGGCACGCCAAAGCACTCCCCGCAACCACGAGATGAGGCGGAATGTGGTTTGCACCGCTACGCACCATTGCACCATGGCATGTGTTACATGGTTAGCACCGTTCGTCATCCCTTGTTTATAGCAACAATGGAGCAGAGGAGGAAGGATTGGGAGGAGAGATGCCGGTTGCGCGAAGGCGGTTCGGAGCCACGCGCCGAGGGTGCACCCAAGACCCGGACGGAGGGTGCGCCACCAAGCGACCGAGGTATAGCCCCGTTGGCATCACTTGTTTGATTTTCCTTTTTTGTCAATTGTGCATTTGTTGGTGTTCTTGTTTGCCCCCTTTTTCTTCTGCACATTGTACATTTTGTTTGTTTGTTTGTTTGTTTAGCGAGAAAGGGTGTGGACGAGCTCCTTCGGAGGATAAAGGAGTGTTGGGAGTGCAAGGAGCGTGAGGAAGAGGGGAAACTTAAGAAAACAAGTATATGCCTTTCCCATCCTCTTTGCCGCGCCGTGACAATGGCCCATTACGGGCCCTTATATGTATAGGAGTGGCTTCGGGTGTTGCTCGGGTTAGGTGACACGACCTTGGAGTGGGTTTTGGGAGCGCGCCTCTTGTCTTTGAGGTCTTAGGAATGGCCCATTACGGGCCCATATATGTATAGGAGTGGCTTCGGGTGTCGTTTGGGTTGGGTGACACGACCTTGGAGTGGGGTTTGGGAGCGCGCCTTTTGTCTTTGAGGTCTTAGCAACGGCCCATGACGGGCCCATATATATGTATAGGAGTGGCTTGGGGTGTCGTTTGGGTTGGGTGACATGAGCTTGGAGTGGTATTTGGGAGCGCGCTTGTTGTCTTTGAAGTCTTTGCAATGGCCCATTACTGGCCGATATATGTATAGGATGGGGTTCGGGTGTTGTTCGAGTTAGGTGACACGTGTCAATCCATGTCCGCAGAGTAAACCTAGCATCTTCAAAGCATTCTTGCGAAACAACCGCCACTTCCACAAACTCCCTAGCCAACGCACTCATTTGGAACCGCTTCGTCATTCTTTTCTCCTCCTCTTGGCGCACCAGTAGTGCCGCATCACCTTGCCCCTCCGGAACAATGCCTTCCACACTACATGCCTCCACGGAACAAAGACCCACACGCTCATGGATGTGGTAAAGCTTCCCAACCACGTTCCGGGACATAAGCTCCGACACTTCATGCATGGGAGGATCATCCAAGAAGTATTGCGAATGCACAAGCCCCAAGTGGAAAGCGGCATCTGTGTCGTCGCGCAGTACCCGCAAAAAATGCCTACAAGGCATCCCAAGCAATGTAGGAAACGCACAAGTGCACGCTAGCTTGCGGTACAAAGTGTAGGTGATATCCGAAAGGGAGGTCTAGATCGGCCCTGAGAGTTGAAAATAGTGAGCTACATTGGTCCCTTGTCTAGAAAAGTAAAAGATGAGTGCATTAGCCGGCGGGGTTACCATTGTGAAGGGGAGATCCAACTCCAAAAGATCCTCAACCCCCCTTGTGGAGTGAGGAGAGTTGTCAGCGACGGCACGGGCCAGGGCCTGGTATGCGTCGAACTGAAACCTCTTTGTGTCGTATCCAAAGGAAAGGACCATGTGATGGGCCGCCTCATCCCTGCCCCATGTGGTCAGCCGGTCCTTCATTGCCTCATATGGCATCGGAAAAATTGTGTTGGCCGTCTCATGGCGGGAGCAAAAAAAGCCCGTTGTCACGCGTGTGTCTAGACGCTCCCATTTCAAAATCAAGTCCCCCCCCCACAATGACCACCAACACGTCAAAAACATCGTTCAATTTTTTGCGCTTGGTGAGGTGGCCCTTCGTTGTCCATCTATGGATCCCCTCCACCCGTTGTACACAATCCCCTGTGTGAACACACCCACCTGAAAACAGCGTGCCCAACGTCGCACCTTGTCCCTCCGGCACGTAGCACTCAAATATGTATGTCTACTTGAAAAGATTGGGTCGCCAAGAATCTCAACATTGCAGATGTGTTTGAAGACAACAATGGAGACTTGGGGGTGTGCACGGGCCATGAAGCCGACCAATTTAGTGAACGTGTCGTGGCCAAGAATGCCTTTCAAGTTCTTGGACACATTCTTGGCAATGTGCCAGTAACACCAAAAGTGCTTGGTGTTGGGGAAATCCGTGGCAACGGCCGCTGAAGCCTTCACACATGCATCCGTGAACATGACCACGGGCGCGATGCCCACAACCGCCAACAAGTGCTTAAATTGGTACTCAAAGTCGCGAATTTTTTCTTCCACCACAATGGATTGGCCCATGAGCACTGACTGCCCATAGTTGTTGACCCCAACGAAGAGGCCCATGTTTAGGTTATACCTATTACTCTGATAGGTATTATCGTGGAGGATTAGATGTGGGAAGCGCCGGGGGATGGCAATTTGCTCGATGCTCATCCAGAAGACATGGGTTAGTTTCCGGGTGTCATCCTTCACCACAGTGATGTACGATCCATGTCTGTCCTGCTTTTCCTCAAGGCGGGTCATCAACTCATGGGCATACTGTGCTGAGGACTACCCTTTGTTGTGGTAGATGTTTTGCACATCTTTCTCCGTGAGCTCTACTCCACGCTTCGTCATGAAGCTCTCCACATTCCGAGGAGGCATGAAGGATTGCCCCAAGTCCATAATGAGATCCGTATCCTTGAAAGTGCTGCCCTAGGTCGTTGATGGTGCCGGAGGACTCAGGGCCGGCAAGACCGGGGGGGCAGGCACGCGAGGAGTCGACCTGAACGCTGCTGTTGGGGGCAGAACCGGATACACGGACACCAACGGAGGCGAGAGCAGCAACAACGGAGGCAAGATCCATGCTGATTGTTATCCGGCAAAAAATCCCAGTCTATGAAGAAAATTGATGCGGATTATCCTAAGTACATCTGAGTGTCCATATCTGTCTGAAAAGATTTATATAAATCCGATTGTGAAAAAATATTTGGCTGATTTGGCTTCGGGCGCGCATCAGCGGCAATTGGCGATTCCAGGTAAATGATCGGAACGCGACGGATTTACGATGAATGGACCGCGGAATCAGATCCGGCACATCAGAAATATATAGGTCTGATCCTGAGACTGAGCTGCGGGGCGGCGATTCCACCGAAGCAGAGAAAATGACTAAAATGTAGCCAATCTGGGGCAGATCTGCTAAAATCTGAGCAGATGGGGGTTAGCCGCACTTACACTCCCCCTCCAAAAACACACTGGGGTGTGTCGCTACGTCAACGAAGAACGTAGTGCGGGTAAGTCCCAGAAAAAAATAGAAATGTAGCCTCGATGGGGCGAAATCTGCTTGATCTGACCTGATTTGGGCTGAATTGGCACTGAATCAGGATGGATGAACCTGAAATGAGACAGAATGAGGAGTGACGAACAATCCTCCGTGCAGTAAAACATTCGGTTAGGGGCTAAAAAGCATGTAAACGTATCGAGAATCGATACCAAAGCATGCCCTGGTTGAGAATGAGGTAGATTATTGGTGGATTGAGTGGGGGAATCAAGAGATGGAGTGACATCTCGGCGCTCTGGCACAGTTTAGCTGTCGCGGGCACGCTACGGTGTCCTCCACGTACTCTACATCGTGTTATTCCCGCTTTTCTCGTTCTGAAAAGTGCAGCATGTGCTTCAGATTTGGCGCATCTGGCGGATGATCACAAGATTCAGCAAGATTGAGAATCAATTTGAGCAGAGATGAAGGAGATGAAGCAATCACAGAGAGGGAAAACAAATACAAATGTAGTCTGCAGGCCCTAAGTGAACCACAGAAGGTAGGGATGTTTTTCTGTTCACTTAGTTAGGCAAAGCCGTAAACAGATCTTCGAGGAATGTGAGGAGATGACAAGGAAATCAACCTAAATTGTCCTAAAATGAGGCAGATTCCCTAAGATGAAGGTGAAATGAAGCGGAATGTCTAGAACTGAAACTACTAACATCTTCGTTTAGACTAGAGTTAATATATATTGTCGTTCATTCAGCTCAATTGTGCTTTCCGGCACGTTGGTTCGCGAGCATCCAACAGATTCCATGAAAATGTGGATCATTTGATAATGCATCATGATGGGACATGCTGGCCCTGGATCCTTGGCATGTAACGCGCCGAAGGTTCGCTGAAGGCGCTGTACTGACAGTATATAACTGAGAGACACCGAATAGTCCTTTATTTACAGTGGCGACGGTGTCAATCGACTTCGACAAGGCCGATCTTTCGATTGAGTCCCACAAGACACTTGGATTCACCATTTTCGATAGTTTCAGGTCGGATTGAGCTCACATTGGCGTGTGCCAAAAATACACTGAAGCTTACGGACTTCAGAGGTTGCTGTTAGAAGTCCCTAGAGCTCCTATGTGAAGGTTGTCTGAACAATTGACGTCGGGGTTTTGCACAACAGTGGCAGAATGATGGACAAACCTGAGGAATTCAAGTTAAATTCAAGGAATCTGGATCTGAATCTGGACTTTGGTGATGCTGAAGCCAAGGCAAATGAAGGTAAGATCTGAGTTCCTGGCGTCGCATCTAGTGCAGCCAGTACTACAGGGGGTGCCTGTAGGGGTGAATGTCGCTGGCCAGCGTTTTTACTATGTACATTTGCTTCCATCTGCACGAGTAGCCAAATTCCAAAGATGCACAGACCAACAGAGACAAGATTACCCCGAATCTGGCTGAATTAAGCCTGAGTTTGGTTTTTTCTGAACACGGCAGCACACTCCGTGGCTTTCGGCAGCGTATCTACGCCTTGTCTGCCGAACGGAGACCAAAGAAAAGTTGATTGACGTCAAATTATCAAACATTCGCAGTTCTCCACATCATGATGTAATCAGGAAGAATGAACAGTGGATTGAGCAGAATGTGGTCTTTTCAAGTCGTCAGAACACTCACGTTGAAATAAGTGGTCGACGGGGCGAGGCTGGAGCTTTTGTAGGAGTTGGACATGCAAGGGTTTCGAACCTACACCCTTGAGCCCTAGCGACGAGTGCCATGACGCCCTGGACTAGACGACTTTTACCCAGATTATGGCGTCGGCGACTCAAGTCACGACGGATCTCCCTGAATTCGGCCAAGCACGAATACATGTGACCACCAACCTGTCTGGTGGGGCCCTCGTACGGCTTGGGCGCTGCAAATCAGCGGCCGAACTCGAAGCTTGGTCCTCATTTGGCTCCTGGGCTGGCCTGACCGCAGGAGGGGGGATCGACGGATCAGCCCTGGAATGTGGCTGCTGAGGGCCGTAAAAGGCTGGATCTCGATTCACCACAGGTCTTTTTCCGTCGCTCTCCACCTGTCTGTCTGGTTTCGACAGACAGTCTGTCAGGAGTACGCCAATTTCGGGGTGCTTCTTGAGGAAGTCAATGAACCCCTTGGTGTACCCATGGACAAAAGAATGGGCTGGTTCCCAGTTGTTGTGACTGGAATCAAAGCCCCTCCAGTCACATAGAAATTCCCATTCGCCCTTTTCGTCACGTCTTGCTTCTAAAATCCTCTTGAGTTCGTACTTCCCCCCTTCGATGACCCGATCGGACAAAAATTTCGAAGTCCAAAAAAGGGGTTTAACCCGATCCTTGGGGGAGGGGATCTCTTTCTTGAGGCGATCGCCCGAAACGTCAATTTCCCTGCTGACATCCACACGAATCCTCCACCTGTTCTCACCTAGACGCGCTGTAACAGCGAATGGCCCCTCCCACAAGGGAAGAAGCTTATCATCTCCGTCCAGGGTGGTTTCGGATTTTCGAAGCCAAACTCGATCATCGACCTTAAAATTGTGGGGGTTTTTTCGGCCTTGATTCTGGACCCAAAGCCAATCAGCTTGATGCTTATCGATTAATTTCGAGACAGTTTTTTCTGCTCGTTGGATTTCGTCCAAAAACAACGAAGCATCTTTACAAGGGCGAGGATTATTCAACGGCATGTTCCACCAACACTTCTTTCGTGCAAAGACAATTTCATTTGGAGAAAGGCCATGGTACAAAGGCGTGTTGTGGTAACGGCGAAGCAATGCGAAGAGAACTTCAAGCCAATGGAAGTCTTTCTCACTGGCGAGCTCCTTACGAAGCATATTTATAATTGAGCGGCCGGCTCTTTCGCCAGGCAGCGCTCGATGTGAGTGGATTTCACATCTGAGGTGGTGGATTCCAAGGCGAGCACATAATTCTCTCCACCATTCGGAGGTGTACTCTTTGCCTGAGTCCGTAACCACCTCGGATGGGACGTCCCAACCTCCCATCCAGGTCTGCGCGCACCATTTGGCGGCAGCCTTGCCAGTCATCGACTCAATGTTACAAGGCAACACCTGAATGTAGCCGGAATGACGGCACTGAATAAGGAGCACACCATTGACTTTTTTATTCGTCCAATGGCACTCTTCGTCGTCGAGTTCACCAAGATAGAAAAAATCACTGGTGACTCTGTTAAAGAGGCGCTCCGGAATAGGATGTGGCCTCAGATGGCCGTGCTTCTTCGCGCTGGGGGGCGTCGAGACAGCACATTGGGCACATCCGGCGCCTACTTTCATACAATGAGTATATAGCCTTGAGCCAAACAACCTATGTTTAATCATCGACCATAATCTACGGCCATGTGCGTGGGGGGACTCCCATTTGTGCCATCAGTTTAACACTCGGGGGGCCAGGGCGTCTGGTACGCACAATTTACCCTCCATCCACAGCTTCCCCCCATCCAACGAATATTCAGAATAAATTCCATCTTTATGAGCATCTTTGGATTTGAGATTTCCAAAGACCTCTTTAAACATGGAATCATGCAGATAATCATTCGTCCAGTCACGGATGATAAGGGAATCTTTCGGCAGGGGTGGAGTTTTGGCCAGATCTCGACGCTTAATGCCCTGGATCAACCGAAATCTACTTACTGGTCGGGTATACTCGAACCGTTTCACACTCCCTGAGGAGGGATCAGTGACTTTCTCCACGACTTTCAGTGATGCGGTGACAATCTCATGGGCATGCGCCGGATCTGAGAAGGCCGTGATGTCGTGACACGGTAATGCATGCTGTTTAACAGCGCATTGCATGCATTCACGTCGGATGAGCTTTTTTTCTTCTTGATCCCACTCGATCACGACGTGGCGGTCCTGCTCCGTACCATGGATGTTGGTACTTTGCAGCCCCTCTGAAGCGGGGTAAGCCCATCGGCTCAGAGCATCCGCTACCGTGTTGTGTTTTCCAGGCAAATACGACACATGGAGGTCAAACAAACTGAGAAATTCATGCCATCTGGCCCGTCGACCAGCTGGGCTCGCGACAGTATCAATGTGTTCGGTGGCCCAATACTCCAGAGATCGATGATCCGTCAGGACCTCGACTCGATTGGTGCCAACCCACGATTGGTACTTTTTTAGAGCGCAGATTATGGCATATGTTTCTTGCTCACGCGGTGACCATTGCATCTGGCGTGGCGCTAGCTTCCGCGACCAAAATGCAAGAGGGTAATGATCACCTGTGGCTTCATCAACCTGTTCAAGGACAGCTCCGATCGCGTACCTAGAAGCGTCGGTTCTTATGTAGAAGGGTCGGTCGAATTTCGGCACATGCAACGTGGCGACTTCGCAGAGGGCCGCCTTCAATTGATGGAAGGCCTCCTCGCACTCATCAGTCCATTTGACACGAACCTTTGAACCTGCCTTGCCCGCATCTCTCCCTACCTTCAATAGTTCAGTGAGGGGGGCAGCAAATTTGGCATAATTCGGCACAAAAGTGTGGTAAAAATTGCAACAACCCAGGAATCCTCTCAATTCCGTGATCGTCTCAGGGCGCTTCCACTTCTGAATAGCGACGAGCTTCCCTGGACTGGGTCGTCGGGTGCCATTCTCAAGGAGAGAACCACAAAATTCGACTGATTTTAAAAATAATTTTCCTTTCTTTGGCCCACAAATCAGCTGATTGGCATCAAGAATGTCCAAAACCTGGTTCAGCTGCTTTTCGTGTAGGGCCACCAGCTCGGCTTCGGTCAGTCCCTCCCCCTCTGTCGCGATGATTATGTCATCTATGTACACACTCACGAAGGCACGAAGCTCAGGATGAGCTGTAAAAAGCACATCCTCCATCATTCTTTGAAAAAACGAAGGGGCGTTCTTCAGGCCCATGGGCATGACCGTCCACTGGACTGGGCCACATGGCGTGCACATACAGGTGAGAGGTCGGCTGTCCTTCCTCAACGGCATTTGGTGAAAGCCGTGACGGAGATCCAGCACAGAAAACAAACGACCTCTTGCCCTCTTGGCGATCTCCTCCTCAATGAGGGGCAGGGGGTGTGAATCCGCCTTGGTTTCGGCGTTGAGGTTGCGAAAATCAACAACCATTCGCCAACCATCAATAGTGTTCTGGTCTGCAGGCGGCGGCTTCGGGACTGTGAAGGGTGCACAGCACCACTCGCTGGTCATACAACCCTCAAGCCAACCAAATTCCCTGAGATTTCTCTCGATTATTTTTCTGAGTATCTCATGTTTGTGTCCATGGTTCTCATAAGGACGCTGTTTCTTCGCCTTGTACCCTTCACGAAGCTCGATGAAGGCTTCACCGAACTGCCCACGGACAGGGGGGTCTTTGATCAACTTCCCCGAAAGGGTTGTGTCCTTCCGTTCCTCAAAAATCTTGTCTCTTTTCTTGGAACACAACTCAGTGTCCACCTGATCGCCAGGAATTACTGTCGAAAAAACTTTGGCGATTTCTTCGGCCTTGGCAGGAAGAATCTTCTTACGGATGTCCCTAAAAAGGTCCGTATCAACTGCCTCTTGAAGATAGGTGGGTCGAGTGTCGACATTCCAGAGATTCCCTTCGTGATCCAGCTCCTCGAAAGGATCTATGAAAGCTTCCACATGGGGTTTTTCATAAAAAACTCTGAATTTGCGGCGCGAAGAAAATTTTTTTGTCGTCCGTGCGCCGTAGATTCTTTTGGATGTAGATCGTATTGGGGAAGAGGGAGACGAGGCGGATCCATTTGACGTTGGATCACCTTGGGCATCTGACGGACAAAAATCAGAAAAAATAGATTCATCATCAGTACCACGCTCAACCTCAGATTCAGACCCAACACAGGAATCAGTACTAGAATCAGCAGAATCAGAGTCAGAAAGCTTTCCATCCACCAGGAATGCAAGCGAACTCCAGGGCCGCTGTGGCAGGGGACCTGTGTCGTCCCTGGCATACAGCTTAATCTTCCTGGGAAGTTCGATGTAATCTACACGAATGTTTTGCAATTCCTGAAACCAAGGCTTGTCGTCCCACAAGGGCACAACTAAAATCGCCTGGGTTTTATCTTGCTTGATTTTGTGGATGACCTGCTGGATTAAGTGAAACGGAGGATTAATCCATAACTTCTTGTCCCATTTATGGGTCCAAGCGTCGCGAAAGTGCTTGTCAAAGCGCTTGTTCTCGCGGTTAGCAAAGGCATCATACTGTGGCCAAAAGGAATGGTGTTCATAAAAATATTCACAAATTGTATCGCGCCATTTGTCGACAACTCTGTAGGATGAAGAGTGCCAGCGCGAAGGGCGTCGTGGCTGGGAGTCCCTACGAAGACATTCTAACTCTCGGGAGTAATCGGCACTCCCATTCACCTCTGCAATGGTGACATCTTCGCCAAACTTTGGTGTAACTTTTTGCTTCAAAAATTCTTCTGCACTTTTAAACCCTGCGTGCAAAAAACGAAATTCAGGACGCTCCAAGGGACCTGACTCCAGCAAAAAACAACGCCGATGACCTACGGGCGCCACCCTGTTCTTGCGAAGCCAAGGATGGCCCGAGTAAAGGTCATACTTTATGTCGGCACGATAGAAGTAGTCATCCTTAAGGACAACTTCCTCCACATTACCTTCTTCCCAAAGGTCTTGAGCGACCAAATGAGTTGATATATAACAACCGCGTTGCCCACCTGCGAGAGAATGTCCAGAAACTCCCTCGAGGGTAACAGGATGAGGCGAATCAAACACGCAGTCGTCAGGCAAGAAAGAATTGGATTGGAGATTTACCTCTGATCCATTGTCACACAAACAAGTGGCGAGGTGGAAATTGCCCTTGCAATCAGAGACCCACATCTTTGTGACAAACTGACGGGCCCTGTGCTTGGACTGTACACCAACCTCGTCCACTACAACAGAAGGATCCGCTGCCGGATCCAGGGGAGAGGAGACAAGCGACCCTACATCAAGTAGTGGTCGAGATGGAATCTGGGGATCATGCCTGAAATCGCCTGGGGAGGGGCGATTTTCGTGGCTCCCCTAGGCGTTCTGACCTCCAGTGGCTGCGTTAACATTGTGGACACACCCTGATTCGTCGACCCACTCATCTTGGCCCGGATCATCTGCTGGATTCAAGGCATTTTCAACGTAATCTCGATCCGCATCGGACACCTGATCTGCACCTGAGACCTGATCCACACGATGGTTGCCCTTTCCACGTCCACGGCCACGGCCGCCGGATGATGGACCTCCACCTTCGCCACGCCCTCTGCCCTTACCAGGGAAAGGGGTTCCCGAAGGATTTCCCTTACCTTTACCCTGGAATCCTGGAGCATTTCCCTTGTTTGCACCGGATTGAGGGGTTTGGCCTGGATTTCGATTTCCGCCTCCGGCGTTGCTATTGGGATTTTTCTGGCCGTTCGGCTGCCCACCGGAGCCGGATGGAGTCCGATTTCCTGTGCCTTGGGACCCGCCAGGGCCTCCAGGATTTTTGTTTCCACCGGAGGGGGTCGGATTCCCTTTTCCAGCCTTCCCACCATGCACCTGTCTGTCATTCCTGTCTGAATTCTGCGAATTACTGATATTTTCACCAATCACCTTGTGGTCGTAAGGAGACCATCGGTGATTATCAGTAGAATGCGTCTTAGCTCGGTTCGTAGAACCTAAGAGAAGGCAGATGCTACAGTGCTGCTGAACATTCCGGGTGTCATTCACCTTTTTGTTGCCCTTTTGGGCCCCATTTTGGGTGTTTTGCTGGGTATTCTTGTTTCCCCCAAGACCCTCATGGAAATTCTGATTGGCGGCGTCGGCGAGCCGCTCAACCTCCTCCCAGAGTTCCTTCGGGTGGTACGAAAACACCCAGTTTTTGGCCTTCAGGCGATGGCCATGGAAACTGACTCCCCTGTTGAGGACTTGGACAAACAAGTCCCGATCCTCGTGTTCATTAAACTTGATTTTCCACGTCTCCTCAGTGAATTTCACCTTGGAGAAGGACGTGGGGGAGCACTTTTGAAGTGCCTCCCTGACGGTAAACTTGTTGGCGGAGGCATCGAAGCCTTCCACCTCCGCCCACCAGGTCTTGACCTTTTCTTCGGACTGTTTGTTCCGAAGGCTGGCGGCAGTTTCTGAGGGGATCTTGTCAAAAATCAGACTTTTCAGCTCGGCACTAGAAAATATTTCGCCTGAATGTTCAGCTTCTTCCACTAAATTCCAGAAGCGCTGTTTTTTTGTCTTGCACTTCGTGCAAGATTAATCGCGAGAATGAAGGAAAATTCTTCAACATTTGGTGGTAGTGGTCCTCTGGCAGCCGGGATCCACGTACCTCCAGCTGTTCCCACACCTCATCAAAGGTAAGGGGGGAACTTGTATCCTCGCGATCACTCCAAGTCCTGAGCCAAGTGTTGGCCGGCGCTCACTCAAGGCAATCCAAGAGGGCCATCAGGAACTGATCATCTTGGAGTTTTTGAGTCTTAACCCACAGTTTAAATTCCCGTTCGAACTGAGGCCAACGTCGGGGGTTCCCATTATACTTCGGTTGCTTGGCAACCTGACGAAGTCGCAAGGAAGTAGGATTAAGAAGCGAATCCAGCCCAACACCGGCCGTAATGGCAGACACCTTGGCGGCATCATTCGCCACACCAGCTCCGGCGAGGGTCTGGGCGAGCAACAGCTGGGCTAAGGTATTGGAATCAGCAGCAGGAGGGGCAGTACGGGAGGCAGTTCGCTTGGCATTCTGAGCCTCAGTCCTAGCCTTCGCCGTCCTACTCTCAGAACGAGAGATTTTAACCCTTTCCTTTAGCTTGGTCCTGCTGATCCTTGCATCAGTGGTCCTGGAGTCCACCGAAGGAGCAATTGAAAAAATTTCTGTCGCCTCCTCCGACGGCTCTGTTGCTTGTTCCACCGATGAGGCGCCCTCAGACCGCATGTGCGTCTTGAAAAGATTTTTTATTCCCAGCGTTTCAATGATGAGGTGCATTTGATCTTTGAGCGTTTGGAGCTCAGCATCTCGCTGGAATCTGCAGGAGCAGTCGGCAGGACAGTACATGCCGTGTCCTGAAGGGCCTGAGCAGGCTGTCGGACCGCTGATCTCGGTGGTCCGCAGCCAGGAGTCCACTTCGGGAGCTCCTTCAGCCGTGATTTCCAGGCTTGCCTGCCTGGCCGCCTCTAAAATTCCCTCCTCAACCGCGGCGGCTAGATCGTCGCGGATGGAAACAGGGGGATGAGGGGCGGAGGGCCCGGGAACAGGTGCCTTGGCCTTCTCCTTCGGGAAGGGGCTTGCCTCCCAGATCTGCAAAAAAATGGCAAAAGAGTCATCTTCTTGAGAACGCCACCACATCCTGGTATTAATTTCGTTCTGAAGGAGGAAAAAATATTCCGTCAAAAAATCAGAGGCGATTCTTTCTTGTTCGATCAGCTTAGACGACGCTAACCAACAAAGGGCCTCAAGGCTCTCAAGGTTACGGGTCACTTCTAAGGACAAATGGTCGTCCCATTGTGCCCAAGAGGCTGGTCGATTATAGCTAGGTACCTCACCTGGACCACCCATCTCAATGTCGTTCAGATCGGCGTCCGTGGTCTCAAATGTTGGACCTCCGTAAGGAATGTTGGTACCTGTCAGCTCCGTAAGCTCCACCGGAGCGTTGCCATCGTCGTAGGCCGGCGGATTCCAGCTGCTCGATGGCCAATTTCGACTGGGATCATAATGGTAATCTGGGTCTCCACAGCTGCTGATGTGCGCCCTTCTTGGGCAGCTTGGGCTTGCGCAAGGCATTCCTCTCAAGGCCTCGTTCGCGCAGCACCATGGCAGCGTAATCGTTACTTCTCCAGAAGCGGCGGGGTCTACGGGACCGTACTGGGGAACGGGCTGTGGACTGAAGGGCTGTGAAGCAACATTCAGGTAGCCTCTGCTACCATGAAAGCGCTGCCCTAGGTCGTTGATGGTGCCGGAGGGCTCAGGGCCGGCAAGACTGGGGGGGCAGGCACGCGAGGAGTCGACCTGAACGCTGCTGTTGGGGGCAGAACCGGATACACGGACACCAACGGAGGCGAGAGCAGCAACAACGGAGGCAAGATCCATGCTGATTGTTATCCGGCAAAAAATCCCAGTCTATGAAGAAAATTGATGCGGATTATTCTAAGTACATCTGAGTGTCCATATCTGTCTGAAAAGATTTATATAAATCCGACTGTGAAAAAATATTTGGCTGATTTGGCTTCGGGCGCGCATCAGCGGCAAATTGGCGATTCCAGGTAAATGATCGGAACGCGACGGATTTACGATGAATGGACCGCGGAATCAGATCCGGCACATCAGAAATATATAGGTCTGATCCTGAGACTGAGCTGCGGGGCGGCGATTCCGCCGAAGCACAGAAAATGACTAAAATGTAGCCAATCTGGGGCAGATCTGCTAAAATCTGAGCAGATGGGGGTTAGCCGCACTTACAATCCTCACGGGAAAAATTCGCCGGACCAAGGAATTTTTTTTGCTTGGCCGTTTGCGGTGCATGGTTATGTTGCAGGCACTTGTAACCGCTGTGTAGTGGCGGATCTTTCTTGTAACTGCGAAGCCTGTAGCCTTGATGCCCCAGGGGTCGTAACACCCGACACTGCCCCTGATATCTCCGAACCTGACTGACCATCTCCAGACCCATATCCAGCCTCGAGGAGCGACATATGCGAAGCACTTGTAAGGTCATTGAACTCCATGGTGGAATATGAATAGTCAGAAAACCCGGTCTACCAAAATGGAGCAGACATAGAATTTCATTGTGCATTCATCGAACAGAATGACTCATTGCGAAATCATTCGAAATAATTTGAATAAATCCGACTGGGAAATCACGAAAGACAAATGCGACTCGACGCGCGCTCACAGGCGACATCTCGCGGCGAACGGAAAACATGACAACAAGCGGAAAATTTACTGCACTAATGTACATCTGAGAATCCTTGAAATTCTGATGACATTGATGTATAAATTGAGTGCTGTCACACGATGCCGGTACACTCCCCCTCTGAAAACATACGTCAGTATGTCACGCCGGGTCAAGTGAAGTGAAAGAAACGGCAAAAGTGGGCAAAACCCAACTAATCTATGTCAAAAAGTGAGAAATGGAGCTGAATTGAGCAAAATTGCGCTCAGATCTTTGCTTCGCGATGGCCACCGACTTGAGTGAAACGCATAGGTACCTTAGGGCACACACAAACAGTGTCATTCAAGCCCCCCCCCCCCCCCCTGACACCAGTTGGCAGATCGATGAGATGGGACCACGTCAGCACTTTTTTGATGCTCTCTTCTTGATACCGGCAACAGCTCAATTACTACGGTAAGAACACCTCAGCCACCACTCGGTTCTCAGAGCTTTCCGAACGCTTCTGAAGTCAGTGGTTTCCAGTTAAATGGAGGTCCCCTGATGTTCTAAGGCCGGGATTTGTTTGTTTCTGACTTCTATATATATATATATATATATAAATATATATAGAGTCCCTTTTTTTCGATTCGTCTTGCGTCATAACACCAACCACAGGGCTAATGGCGAAGCCACAGCCCACAGTAACCAGGCCTTTGGTGCATTTTGGAGCAGGGTCACACCCCCTGAGTTACTGTACATATGGCTGCTGTCCTTCGATGAACTTCGGCTCGCCATGAACGCTCACTTGCCCGTGGTTAGGCCGCTTTTGTGTTATGCTCGCCGGGGGGCAACCCCCATGCACCAAAAACAGTGTCATTCAAGCTCAAAAACTCGAAAATTGAAAAACTGAGTGAAGAATGTACATGCATGATGAAGATCCATGATTCCTGATGAGATGAGGATCTGACATTCCACTGTCAGAAAACACAAAACGAGCGTCGCCATGTCGTCGAGCGTCCAAAAAATGGGGTATCCCTTCATGGAGTCTAAGATATATGAAATTGGCCGGTTTCATCTGCAGTCATGAGACCACATGCCAGATTACGGTACAAAATGTGACTGAATTGAGACCAAAATCAGTGAATTGCACACATATTGAAGACGGCGAAGTCTGCAGCAAGCCAATATAGGTCCAATTCATTGTCGATAGATACTGTGTGTTGTGCTGAACGGAAATCCAGGTCTCATTCATAGCCACTCCAGGTCAAATCCTCTTGATGATTATGAGTCGAATGATGGAAATCCAATCATGTAAAAGTAATGATAGCCAAGTAAACCTAGTGAGTGTACACCACACTGTCAGTATCGTCTCCAGGGCTTCATGTTGAATCCAGTACGAGTCACCAGGGGTAACTGACTCATTGTAGTCCCAGAATGTATAAGCATCCAATGCTTGGTACCAGGAATTTGCCGAATTTGAGCTGATTCTGAGGGGGATTCCAACACAATCCACAGATGACCAGCAAGTCGACACAAGTAAAAACACAGTCGTCGTCACTTGGTCCTTACAAGCTCTTTGACAGTGGTCGATTGAAAAACAAACCGACAGCCTCAATGTAAGAGCTGATTGAAATAACATTCTCAGCAGATCCGTCAAACACATGAACTGAATCAGACCTGGTCATGTGCCGGAATCTCCGACATGAACACGAACCCGAACGAGTCCTTCCCAAGGCGAGTGGAGGGGCCCAGCCGGCAGCAAATCACGAGCATGTCGTCGTGGTTGAAGATAAAAGCCTCTCGGAGTTTCCGATGAGAGTCATCTACAATGAAGGACATGATTCACATGATGACCATGATGAGAATGATGAACATGATGACCAAGATGACCTCAGAATGTCCCATCATCTGTTCATCGAACCACATAAACACTGCGCCCGGACCGTCTCGTCTCCAAGCCAAGGGTACATGTAGGCCGTAAACGTTTTGAGAATTTTCGGCGATGTGAATTCTGATCAGATCTTGTCTCAAATGGGTTGTGCCACAATTGGAGCTTCTTCTTGTGCTTGCAAGTCTTCCTTGGTGACACAATCCTTGATCAGCGAAAGCTCACGGTTAACTTCAGGGTGTTTCTTCAGGAACTTGATAAAAGTGTCCGTGTACCCATGTATGAAGCTTGCAGCTGGCTCCCATTTGTCTTCTTCAGGACCGAATCCTTTCCATCTGCACAGAAAGTACCACTTATTTCGAGCATTCGTCTTATTGTAACCGCTGCATAGTGGTTGATCTTTGTTGTAACTGTGAAGCCTGTAGCCTTGATGCCCCAGGGGTCGTAACGCCCGACACTGCCCCTGATATCTCCGAACCCACATAACCCTCTTCGGACCCATGACCAGCCTCTGGGAGCGACATATGCGAAGCACTTGTAAGTCCAGTGAACTCCATGGTGGAATATGAAGAGTACGAAAACCCGGTCTACAAAATTGGAGCAGACATAGAATCTCAATGCGCATTGATCGCACATAATGACACAACGTGAAATCATTCGAAATAATTTAAATAAATCCGATTGGGAAATCACGAAAGACAAATGCGACTCGACGCGCGCTCACAGGCGACATCTGGCGGCGAACGGAAAACATGAAATGAAGCGGAAAATTTACTGCACTAATGTACATCTGAGAATCATTGAAATTCTGATCACATCAGTGTATAATTGAGTGCTGTCACTGCTGCCGTTACACTCCCCCTCTGAAAACATACGCGAGTATGTCAGGCTGGGTCAAGTGAAGTGAACGAAACGGCGAAACTGACCAAAAACCGACTAATCTAAGGCAAAATGTGTGAAATCGAGCTGAATTGAGCAAAATTGTGCTGAGATCTGTGATTCGCGATGGCCATCGACTTGAATGAAACGCATATGTACCTCAGGGCACACAGAAAAAGCTTCGTTCAAGCTCGAAAATTCGAAAATTGAAAGTCTGAGTGAAGAATGTACATGATGACCCATGATCCATGATTCATGATGAAATCAGGATCTGACATCCCACTGCCAGAAAACAGAAAACGAGCGTCGCCATGTCGTCGAGCGTCGAAAAAATAGGGTATCCCTTCACGGAGTCCAAGATATGTGAAACTGGCTGGTGTCATTTGCAGTCATGAGACCAGATGCCAGATTATGGTACAAAATGTGCCTGAATTGGGACCAAAATCAGTGAATCGCTCACGGATTGAGGGTGGCGAAGTTCACAGCAAGCCAAAATAGGTCCAATTCAATGCCGATAGACACTGTGTGTAGTGTTGAACGGAAATCCAGTTCTCATTCATAGCCAATCCAGGTCAAATCCTCATGATGATGATGAATCCCATGATGGAAATCCAGTCATTTAAAGTAATGATAGCCAAGAAAACCCAGTGGGGTATCCCCACACTGTCAGTATTGTTTTCAGGGCTTCATGTTTAATCCAGTATGAGCCAGAAGGGGTAGTTGACTCGTTATAGTCCCAGAATGTATAAGCATCCAATGCTTCGTACTGGGAATTTGCCAAAATTGAGCTGATTCTGAGGGGGATTCCAACACAATCCACAGATGAACAGCGAGTCGACACAAGTAAGAACACCATCGTCGTCACTTGGTCTATATAAGCCCTTTGACAGTGGTCGTTTGGAAGAGAAACCAACTGTCTCAATGTAAGAGCTGATGGAAATCACATTCTGAGCAGATCCGTCAAACACATGAAATGGATCAGACTCAGTCATGTGCCAGAATCTCTGTAATGAGCACGAACTCGAACGAGTCCTTCCCAAGGCGAGTAGAGGGGTCCAGTCGACAGCAAAACACGAGAGTGTCGTCGTGGTTGAGGATAAAGGCCTTTCGGATCTTCGGATTGGAATCATCTGAGATGAAGCACATGATTCACATGATGACCATGATGGGAATGATGGATGGAATGACCAGGATGACCCCAGAATGTCCCATCATCTGTTCATCGAACCACATAGACGATGCGTCAGGACTGTTGTGTCCCCATGCCAAGGGTATATGTCGACCGTAAACCTTTGCGAAAGTTTCGGCGAGTTGAATTCTGATCAGATCTTGTCTGGAATGGATGATGCCACAATTGGAGCTTCTTCTTGTGCTTGTAAATCCTCCTTGGTGACACAATCCTTGATCAGCGAGAGCTCTTTGTCAATCTCAGGGTGTTTCTTCAGGAACTTGATGAAAGTGTCCGTATACCCATGGATGAAACTTGAAGCTGGCTCCCATTTGTCCTCCTCTGGACCGAATCCTTTCCATCTGCACAGAAAGTACCACTTGTTTCGAGCATTCTTCTTGTAATCAAGGATCTTCTCCAACTCGAAACTGCTTGTGACCATCTTCCTGTCGCTCAGGTACTTCGAAGTCCAATAGAGGGGCTTGAACCTTCCTTTGGGGCAGGGTACTTCGGCCTTCAAACGATCACGATGCACTTCTTGATGCCTGCCAGGCTCAATTTCAATGTTGAATGTAGTCTCACTTAGTTGACTCTTGACTTGGAATGGGCCATCCCACAAAGGTAACAATTTGTTGTCGTCCTTCAGGGTCTCGTCTGACTTACGAAGCCAAACTTGCTGGCCTTTCACGAAGGCTTTTCCTTGCGTTCTTGACTTATTTTTGAAATTCAACCAATCTGCTTGACTTTCCACTTTGGCTTGGATCCACTTGGCTTCTAAATCCTTGATCCTCTCAAACCATTGCGAGGCGTCGTAGCACTGCCCTGGATGATACATCACTGGTCCTGGACCCATCTTCTCACGACCAAAAACCAGCTCATTCGGACTTAATCCAGCGTAATTCTGTAATGATCTTGGAGATCTTCTCTTTTGAGTGCTATTTTCCCCGTGATCTCCTTAGTGATTTCGAAATCCAAATGCGAATCCGGCAACGGCGGAGCACGTGATTGATCTCATAAATCACTACATAGTTTCATCCCAGTGTTCTGCACAGTACACAAAATGAATTTGATTCAATAGTTTAATAATTGAATTGCATTGCACTGTGCTTTACATATGCACGCACGCGCGTTCACTAAATGATTGCGGTCTGCGCGCACGTGCTGAGTTCCATTACACTCCCCTCACAAGCCATGTGCAGGGTGCTGAGGCACCAGGCACAGGGCTGACAAGAGATATGATGGACCTCAGCACTGCACAAAATAGACACTCAGAAAGCCATACCAAGCTGCACACTGACTGAAATGTATAAACATTACTTTATACTGCACACAGTGCCAAAGCAGTGCGTGCCTGCTCATAAAAAGAAGAAAACTGAACTACTTTACACCGCTTGCTGGCTTTGTTTTACCACAAAAGTTTTGAAAAGACACTGCAAAAGTTTCCACCCTAGGGGAAAACCTTCACTGCGTTTCCAAAACCCTGCAGTTTCACAAAAATACAGCAAGACAAACAGAAACATAGCAACAGCAAAACAACGTGCTGAATGTTGTTGTGCTGCCCACACTGGGTTCGCATCCACAGTGCTCGTAAAAAGGCATGTCAGTGCGCGAAGCCACTGACACAAGTTTCATCCCAGTGTTCTGCACAGTACACAAAATGAATTTGATTCAATAGTTTAATAATTGAATTGCATTGCACTGTGCTTTACATATGCACGCACGCGCATTCACTAAATGATCGCGGTCTGCGCGCACGTGCTGAGTTCCATTACAATTCTTGGTGCGATGGTATCTTCTCAAGACACAGTAAATTGTCTCCAACCAATTGTAGTCTTTTTCAGTCGCCAGGAATTTCCTCAGAATGCTGATAAGAATCCTTCCAGCGCGTTCAGCAGGAAGAGCTCGATGGTCGTAGACCCGGGCACGAAGATGATGAACTCCCAATAGAGCACACATGTTCTCCCACCAAGTCCCAATGAACTCCTTCCCACTGTCCGTCAGAATTTCACTGGGTACATCCCAGTTACTCATCCACTGACTTGCAGTCCACTTGGCAGCCATTTCAGAGGTGAGATGCTTCGTGTTGCAAGAGAGGACCTGGATGTAGCCACTGTGGCGGTCTTGAATTAACAAAACTCCATCGATAGGCTTCCTCGTGTAGGGACATTCCTCTTGGATTTGTCCCAACTCGAAGACATCCGCCGTCACCTTGTCGAACAACCTCTCAGGAATTGGTAATCCCTTCAGTAGTCCTTCTGCCTTTTGATTCTTGGGGATGGTCGCCTGACATTGCTTGCATCCTTTGGCAACTCGTTCACAGGCACTCTTGAGGTCCCTTGTGTACACTCTGTGGCGCAGCTCCTGCTCCAGCACACGAGAATGTGTGTGGGCTGTCTCATTCCGATGCCAATGTTTGACATATTGGTCAATCAGACAATCAGGAACACCAATCCGTCCTTGCCAAAATAACTTGTCGCCTTGGATTTTGAAATCAGACGTCTCTTCAGAGTCGTAAGGCTTGTCCCCTTTCAACTTGTGGTATACAGACCCAAAGAACCTGTCCTCCTTGTACATCTTTGTCCAATCCACATAGAGGAAGGAAGTTTCCTTGTCCTTTTGATGTGGAGGGAGCGTGGATTTCGCCTTGGATCTCGTCGTAGGAAACACATTCAGGAGTGGCAGCGACGACTCAGAGTCAGAGTTAACTCCTGCAGTCTGATCTGCCTTGGTAATCTCCTTGCATCTGACCAAATCCACCTTCATCCGATTTTTAATCGAACATTGGAGACAATGTTTCTTGATCAGTGCTTGTTCCTCCTTGTCGAACTCGATCACTTCAGCTTTATCCGTCGCTGTCCCATGAAAACTCACTTCAGAGTAAGCCTCTGAGGCTGGGTAGGCCCAGCGACTCAGGGCGTCCGCCACTGTGTTGTAGCGACCCGGAACGTAAGTCACATGGAGGTCAAATCTGCTGAGAGTTTCATGCCAACGGCCTCTTCTCCGAGCTGGTCTACCAGGGGTATCCACATGTTCTGTCCTCCAGCTCTCCAGTGACTTGTGGTCAGTCAGTACCTCAACGCGATGGCCCAAGATCCAACCTTCATAACGCCGTAAGGCACAAAGGATTGCGTAGGCTTCTTGTTCCCTTGGACTCCAATTTCGCTGCCTTGTTGTAAGCTTGCGAGACCAGAAAGCCAGAGGATGATGGTGACCTTCGTCATCGACTTGTTCGATCGTAGCACCAATGGCGTAACGACTGGCGTCTGTACGAATATAAAAAGGTCTTCCATCCAACCACGGAGTCTTTAATGTAACCACATTCGCCAGTGCTTCCTTGAGACCAGTAAAAGCCTCTTCACATTCTGGCGTCCACTTGAGCTTGACTTGAGATCCCTTCTTTCCTTCTATTTTGCCAACCTTGAGTAACTCTGTCAACGGACCAGAGAACTCGGCGTAGAGAGGAAGGAACTCGTGGTAGTAATTGCAGCAGCCTAAAAAGGCACGAAGCTGCGTGATGGTTTTAGGCCTTTCCCAGAGCTGCAGGGCAGCCATTTTTCCTGGGGCTGGTCTTCTTGTCCCATCTTCCAAGACAGAGCCACAAAATTCCACACTCTGGAGGAAAATCTTGCACTTCTTGGTTCCACAAACGAGCTTCTCTTGTCGAAGGACTTCGAGAACTTTTCGAACTTGTTCTTCGTGCAACTTCAGGCACTCATCAAAGTTGTTTCCCAACGGCGTGGCAATCAGAAGGTCGTCGATGTAGATGCTGCAGAATTCTTGTAAATCCAGATCTTTGTGCTTCTGAAATAAAATAGTCTCCATCATCTTCTGGAACATTGACGGCGCATTCTTCAGACCCATCGGCAGTACAGTCCACTGGACAGTGCCACAGGGCGTGCACATTGCCGTCAAATGCCTATCCTCCTTTCGAAGGGGCATCTGATGAAAGCCATGGCGCAAATCCAACACAGTAAAGAGCTTGCCTTTGGCTCTCGCGGCGATCTCTTTCTCGATTAAAGGAAGAGGATGCGCGTCTGGTACTGTGGCGGCATTCAGGGCTCTGTAATCCACCTCTAGACGCCAAGCATCTATGCTGGATTGGTCAGCAGGTGGGGGTTTTGGCACAGTAAATGGTGCTGAACACCACTCAGAACTCATGCAGCCCTCCAACCAACCGAACTCATAGAGATTGCGCTCAATAATCTTTCGCAGGGCATCTGCTTTGGTGCCGTGGAGATAGAATGGACGTTGTTTGTGCACCTTTGAGCCTTCGATTATGTCAATCTTGGCTTCCCCATTTTCACATCGAATTGGGGGGGTTTTCCACAACTTCCCACTCAGCACGTCATCTTGATAATCTTCGAACACTGCGTCCCTTCTTGCAGATATCTTGTCTCTGTCGACCTGATTCCCACATTTAATCACCGACATTATGTCCACCAATTTGCGAATTGTTGGTTGTGGTCTCATGTTCTTGGCCACTTCATTCCAAACTTCTTCGTCGCATTGCTGGCGGATGAAGCTCACCTGAGCTCCCTCCTCCGTGGCATCCCACCAATGAAAGGGGTCCACGAATGTCTTGAAGCGACGGTCGGACGAATTCAGCTTCATTCCTGTCAATTCAGGCTAGATTCTTGGAGATTTGTCATCATTCTTGCTTGAAATCTTGACTCTTTTGGCTTGATTCTTGTCTGATGGGGTAATGGGGTAATGGATGGAGGCGTTCTCTTGAGGGACGCCGATTGTCCTTCCCTCCTTCCGCGACGATACGTCGGGATTCCGCTCTCGATCGTCTTCATCCACCTCAATTTCGTCGATTCTTGAGGAATTTGAAATGACCTCTTCTGTTCCCATTTCACTGCCATCTTGCCAATAATCTCCCAGATTCCCGTCAACTAAGCACGCCAACGTGCTCCACGAACGCTGTGGCAAAGGCTTGCCATTGTCTTCGCAATACAGCTTCACTCCTTTGTGAGGTAGCTTGACAATGTCGATTGAAATGTCCATAATGTCCTTGAACCACTCTTGTCTTGGCCAATTGGGGACAATTAAAATCGCCTTTGCGCCGGATTGCTTCAGCTTCTGCACTACACGAGGGAAAACGTGGAAGGGCGGATTGATCCAAAGAGGTTCAGACCAGTCCTCACTCCAGGCATCGTCGTAGAACTTCGGAAATCTTTTATCCTTCTTGTTTGCAAAGGCATCAACTTGAGGACGAAAATTGTGGTTCCTTTCGAAATAATCCACCAGAATGTCCCGCCATTTGTCGACTACACGATAGCAAACTGACTTCCACTTCTTGTAGTTCAAAGATTCCACCTTTCCTTCGTCGAAATCTTCTTGATTCCCTGTCCATTCCTGCCCATCTTGCTGAATATGCAGCTTATTTCTCTCCTTGAATTGGTGGATACTCTTGGTATATGGGTGCAGATAATACAGGTCAGACGGGTCATTGGTCGGCGGATCCTGGAGGAAGCATGTCCTGTGTCCCATGGGCGACACACGGTGAGCGTGAAGCCAGGGTTGACCCAGGAATAAATCATACTTTATGCTGGCTTCATAGAATTTTCCAGCAAACCATTCCTCCGTGACCGTCTCTTCCACGCTCCACACAGATTGTTTCACCAATCTGACCGCCAATTCTGCTTCTCTGTCGCCACCGTCAAGGCGATGTCCGCTGACTCCCTCCAGCTGGACAGGTGTCGAGGACATCTTCGTCTCATCCTCCTGCAGAAAGCCTTTCCTCACCAGATTGACCTCTGAACCAATGTCAATCAGACTTCTGGCAAGTTTAACCTCACCATCCGTCGATTTGACCTGGATCCAGCAGACAAACTGGCGCTGCTTGCCTCGCCGGACAGCGCTGAGGACCCAGGCAGGGTAAAGGAGGCCGGAGGAGCGCGCCAGCTGGTCCCAGCAGCGTCCATCCACCGCCCCAACTACCCTGATGGGTTTTGTCTCCTGCCACTCAACCCCAGTGTTGGGATTTGGGTCAAGTTGGCTTCCCTATTGCCATTCTTCTTCGTCGTTCGCCTGCACGTCCTGTACTTGTCCTTCGTCAACCCATTCTTCTCCTGCTTCGACGGCATTCGCTCCTTTTCCACGTCCACGACCACCAAATGATTTTCCACCACCACCTTTCTTACCTCCTTGGCCTTTGTTGTTGGAGGTGTTGGAATTGGGGTTGGATTCGTTGGATCTGCCCTTGCCTCGACCTCCAGTATCCTTGTTGTTGCCGAAGGTCTTGTTCGCTGGCGTCTCCGCGTACAGGGGGTTGCCATTCACCTTGGAATCATCTTGATTCCCGGACTTTCCTTGGCCTTTGCCACCTTTTTCACCAGATGTTCCACCAGATTTTCCACTAGCATCGGTCCATCTTGAGCCACCTGGATCTCCACCTTGCTGCGAGTAATCTTTTGGTGTCCAGTCTCTGTTCTTTCCTTTGGACTGCCCTTTACCCTTTCCTCTTCCATGCTGGTCAGCATCTCGTGCTCCATCCTGCTGGGGATTTTTGGAAGAATTTCCCTTTCCATCCATTTTGGACTGAATTGTCTTGAGATCAGAGGGCGTCCATCTGTGATCTGCGGTCGTGTGAGTCGCCGCTCGACCTTCTTTTCCAAGGGCAATGCACACAGAGCATCCCTTCTCACCAATGGCGTTGACCTTGCCTCCGAAGCCATGTGCATCCTGGGACTTCTGGCGTTCTAAGTTTGCATACTTTTCAAGTTGGTCCCAGATCTGCTCGACTCCATACGAGAAGATCCACGGTCGTACCTCCAAAACTGTTCCCTTATACTTCACTTTTCCATCCACCATGCTGCAGAAAAACTCCGACTGTTCAGAATCCTGGAAACCAACTCTCCATCTGCCCTCACGAATAGTGATGTCCTTCAATCCAGTAGCACTGATAGAGTGCAGTAACTCACGAACTGCCATTTTTCCCATAGTTTCTGGCAATCCTCGGACTTCAGCCCAGCTGCCCAGGACTTTTTGGTCCGCCTGAGAGTCCCTGATCTTCTGCTTGGTCTCCGGCGTGAGCTTGCTCAGGAGGATCTTCTTCATTTCGCCTTCAGAAAGTCCTTCTCCAGAGTTCTCCGCCTCTTGCACCAAAAACTCCCAATCTTGCCTTGCCATTTGGATCTCTTCCAGAAATAGTTTCTTGATCGCCCTGAAGTTCTCCAGACGGTTCCTGTAATGATCTTCAGGAAGTCGAGAGCCTTTCTTCTTGAGACTTCGATACAGTTCTTCGTAAGTCAGGGGATCTCCTTGATTTTGCCTTTCCACATAGAGATTGTATGTACTCTCTCTGAGTATGCCAGTCAAGCAGTCCATCAACCCAAGGATCCAGAGTTCCTTGTCCAGTTTCTCCGTCTGCAGCCACACCATGAACTGCCTCTCGAGGGACGCCCAGTAATTTGGGTGCCCTGAGAACTTCGGCTGCTTCATTACTGACCCTCGAAGCCTCATGTGCAAAGGGTTCAGCAAGTGGTTCAGGTTGAAATTTGTGGCTGTGCCAACCGGATTGACGAACACTGGGTTGACAGCGGCGCCTTCCATTGCCTGTGCCTGCGCAATTGCGGCCGCCAGCAACGCCTGGTCCACAGTAGGCTGCACGAACGGCGTTGGTTGAGCTTGATGCAGCCTCATCTCCTTCAATTTCTTCTGCTTTTCTTTGATCTTGGCTTCTTTTTCTTTCTGCTGCCGGTCCTTCTTCTTCAAAGCCATTGATCACTCCTTCACGGTGGTCCTTGCTTCTCCATCAATATCTCCGACAGTACCAACCGACAGTACAGACCTCTCCGACGAAGATTTTCCTCCTTCGCTACCCAGATTGAACCCAATAGGACTTGTAAATCCAGTAGGGGGGATACCAGAAATTCCAGTAAAAGCTGGATGGTGGCCAGTAAAAGCTTCGGGTGCTGGAGAATGTGGAACGCCGTAAGGCGTGGATGCAGGTGCAGCTGAGGAGGTAGGTGCTGGGTGGCTTGCCATTGTAGGCGCTGGTCCAGTGAGCCCAGTAGTGCTCAGATTTTGTACCAGATCTGTAAGCTTCTCCAACTTCTGTTCCATCTCCTTCCACTTGCTGTCATCATCCCTCTTTTTCTCCTTGGCGGCCTTCTTCAGCTCCTTCACCCTGTTTTCCAGCGACGAAATCTGTCGTCGACAGGAGCAGTCCTTGGCGCACTCGCCACAGGAAGGGCATCTTGTCCCTTTTCCTTTGCTTCTGACCTCGTCGACCCAAGTGTCAACACTGGAGGCAGAGCTGGGGAGTTTGGACAGTTGCTCCCTGCAGAGGTGGGAATGTGTCGAATCACACCTCATTTCGTCGACCTCGTCGTCGTTCCGACCCCAGGCGCCCGACGGACCAGCGTGCGGATGCACATTCTGGCGTCTCTCCTCGGCGATGATGGCCATCTGCACCATCACGGCGGCCTGGTGGTCGAACTGGTCCATCAGCTCCCCCCAGTCCTCTTGCTCCTGCAATTGGGCGTCGAATCGCAACCGGCCGCTGTCCCTGATGAACTGGCACGACGCCCGGAACCAGTTTATCAGGCGGCCACGATAGCCCGCCTCCGCCAACAGCCAATTCTGGCGGTGCAGGAATTCCTCATTCCAGATCTGCTGGAAGTGGTTTTCCCAGTGATCACCACTAATTCCAGTACCAGACTGCTCTCCTTCGCTGCTGCTGTCTTCAAGATCAGGCAAAGCTTGAGAGGATGAACCAGATTCACTCGAGGAGGGAGATTCTCGACCGGGTTTAAGGTTGGGTGGGGCGTTCACACAACAATCAGCACAAGTATGAACTCCAGGCCAATGCCTATGGCCACAGTAAGGGCACTCTGAAGGATGATCCTCGGTTTGTTGGGAAGATGCCACGAAGGTAACCTCAGGGGGAACACGCAGTGACCCTACGAGTGATAGCCCCGCTAAAGTCCGATGATCTCAGAGTGTCGGTGGAGATTCCAGAAGCAGAGTCATGATTTCCTCTGCTACCATGTAACCACTGCATAGTGGTTGATCTTTGTTGTAACTGCGAAGCCTGTAGCCTTGATGCCCCAGGGGTCGTAACGCCCGACACTGCCCCTGATATCTCCGAACCCACATAACCCTCTTCGGACCCATATCCAGCCTCTGGGAGCGACATATGCGAAGCACTTGTAAGTCCAGTGAACTCCATGGTGGAATATGAAGAGTACGAAAACCCGGTCTACAAAAATGGAGCAGACATAGAATCTCAATCCGCATTGATCGCACATAATGACACAACGTGAAATCATTCGAAATAATTTAAATAAATCCGATTGGGAAATCACGAAAGAGAAATGCGACTCGACGCGCGCTCACAGGCGACATCTGGCGGCGAACGGAAAACATGAAATGAAGCGGAAAATTTACTGCACTAATGTACATCTGAGAATCATTGAAATTCTGATCACATCAGTGTATAATTGAGTGCTGTCACTGCTGCCGTTACACTTATAATCAAGGATCTTCTCCAGGTGACGCATGGGACGGGATCATCAGGGGCTGCAGTTTCTCCCTGATCTCTTGCGTGAGGTCGCTCACGATTTTACGATGGTTTCATCAACACCTGGAGGGAAAACGACGCACCGCCAGCAAAAATAGAGCGAAAAATCGTTTTTTCCGACCTCAGAAACCCCCCAAAAAATTTTACGCCGCTGTTTGGCGAGGTCGCAAAATTTAGGACACTCACAAAACAAAGACGAACAATAGAGCCGCGACGGCGAAGAACCTGAGCGTTGCATGCTCCAAAACACCTAGCAAAGTGCGTGTCCTAGGCACTAGGGACTTGTGCGCGCTCCACAAACAAAGAAGAAGAAAAGAGGCGAACACCAAAAACCAGCAAGCCACGACGACGAAGGCAAGAACAAAGCGAGCGCCGAGCCACCTAGCAAAATGCGTGCCATAGGAGCTAGGCGACATGTGCGCGTCAAAAAAAAAAAAAAAAGAGAGAAGGAAACGCAACAAAAAGAGAAACACCAAACCACAAACAAAAAAGACGCGACCACGGACCACGGGAAAACGAGGTATGACAACCAAGTATGTTACGGCCCCATGCGTCATACATATCGTATCCACCGCTACACATACGTGGATGAGAAAACCAAGTATGTTGCGAAGGAGGGCGCCCAAGGGACAACACCGCACGCAAAAAAAAAAAAAAGAACGACGAACCGCCACGCACGTCAAAAGGCACGCCCGCAAACACAAACCACAACCATAACCACAACCATATATCCCCCATATTTATTCCTCCATAGGCCCCGACCGCCGCGAGAGAAAAAAAAAAAAATTCCACAAAAGCGCAAAAGGTATGGGGCGGCCACGGACAAAGGGGAAACAATGAAAAGGCGAACAAGCGAACGTTCACCAACCACGAGGAAACAACGGTACGGCGAGCAAGTATGTTAACAATACGAGGGAGGGCGCCAAAGGGACGGACCACGCACACACGCACAGACATAAACAAGACCGCAAGGAGCGAGAAGACGGAGACAAGAGCAAGGAAAAACAAGGTATGAACCCCACACCGCCCCGCCCGCAAACACACACACGCTCTCGCTATAGGGAATGACCACGTACCACGGGGAAACAATGGTATGGAGGTATGACAAAAAAATATGTTAAAAATGCGAGGGAAGGCGCCAAGGGGACGAAAACACAAACGCACACAAAGCCGCAAGATGCACGGAGACGAGACAAAAGAAGGTCATGGTATGCAACCCCACCCCCGCCCCACCCACAAACAAACACACGCTTTCTCTATAGGGGACGGCAACAAGAAGCGGCACAAGGTACAACAAGTATGTTGAAAAAAAAAAAACACGAAACCGCCTTCCACGCCCTCTCTATAGGGGAAACGCAATGCGGAGAGGTATGTTATCGAAGACGCAGCGAGAAAAAAAAAAAACACGAGGGAGGAGACACAAACCACAACACGCAAAAAAAAAAAAAAAAACAAAAAGGACCTGCGCACGCTCTTTCTCAACAGGGGAAGAAAACATGATGGGACGAAAGGACAGGTACGTGCTACGCATCACACATGCCACGCATCTCTGCTACGCATCTACAGGACCTCTTCTTCTGCCTTGTGAAACATGCCGACGACCGACGACGAGAACCAGCCAAGGTATGACACACCCCACCCCACCAACCACACACCGCGAGCACACGCACGCGCACGCACGACAGCCACACCGAGCGCGACCCCCCCCCCCCACGCCACCCACACCAACACGAAGGGCCACACAGCGCACACACACACACCAGGGCCAAGGGGAAGGGCACCCGGAAGACACACCCACCGCACCACCACACCACACCACCACCGGCAGCGAAACCCAGCCAGGAGTGGCGGGGAGTAGCACACAGGAACCTCCGCCAGGAGTGGCGAGGGACCAACCACACCAGCCACAAACCCACCACACACGCCACCGCCGCACGCCACACGCCGCACACCACACACCGCACACCACGCACCACCGCCGACAGCGAAACCCAGCCAGGAGTGGCGGGGAACCGCGCCCGGGACCCTCCGCCAGGAGTGGCGAGGAACGCCCACCACCGCCGGCAGCGAAACCCAGCCAGGAGTGGCGGGGAGTAGCACACAGGAACCTCCGCCGGGAGAGGCGAGGAACCAACCACACCACACACCAGCCGCAACCCCACCAGCACACCACCACCGCACACCACACACCACACACCACACACCACACACCACACACCACACACCACACACCACCACCGCCAGCGGACCCCAGCCGGGAGAGGCGGGGGACCACACACCACCACCGGCACCGAAACCCAGCCAGGAGTGGCGGGGAGTAGCACGCAGGAACCTCCGCCAGGAGTGGCGAGGGACCGACCACTCCACACACCGCCGCCAACGGACCCCAGCCAGGAGTGGCGAGGACCGCCCACCACCACCGGGTAGCGAAACCCAGCCAGGAGTGGCGGGGAGTAGCACACAGGAACCTCCGTCAGGAGTGGCGAGGGACCAACAACCAACACACCACCGCCACACACCACACACCACCGCCGCCAGCGGACCCCAGCCAGGAGTGGCGGGGACCGCCCACCACCACCGGCAGCGAAACCCAGCCAGGAGTGGCGGGGAGTAGCACACAGGAACCTCCGCCAGGAGTGGCGAGGGACCAACCACACCACACACCACCCACAACCCCGCCAACACACCACCGCCGCACACCACACACCACACACCACGCACCACCACCGCCAGCAGGCCCCAGCCAGGAGTGGCGGGAAACCGCACACCACCACCGGCAGTGAAACCCAGCCAGGAGTTGCGGGGAGTAGCACACAGGAACCTCCGCCAGGAGTGGCGAGGGACCAACAACCAACACACCACCGCCACACACCACACACCACCGCCGCCAGCGGACCCCAGCCAGGAGTGGCGGGGACCGCCCACCACCACCGGCAGCGAAACCCAGCCAGGAGTGGCGGGGAGTAGCACACAGGAACCTCCGCCAGGAGTGGCGAGGGACCAACCACACCACACACCACCCACAACCCCGCCAACACACCACCGCCGCACACCACACACCACACACCACGCACCACCACCGCCAGCAGGCCCCAGCCAGGAGTGGCGGGAAACCGCACACCACCACCGGCAGCGAAACCCAGCCAGGAGTGGCGGGGAGTAGCACACAGGAACCTCCGCCAGGAGTGGCGAGGGACCAACAACCAACACACCACCGCCACACACCACACACCACCGCCGCCAGCGGACCCCAGCCAGGAGTGGCGGGGACCGCCCACCACCACCGGCAGCGAAACCCAGCCAGGAGTGGCGGGGAGTAGCACACAGGAACCTCCGCCAGGAGTGGCGAGGGACCAACCACACCACACACCAACCACAACCCCACCACACACCGCCGCCGCCAGCGAACCCCAGCCAGGAGTGGCGGGAAACCGCGCCCAGGGCCCTCAGCCAGGAGTGGCGAGGACCGCCCACCGCCACCGGCATCGAAACCCAGCCAGGAGTGGCGGGGAGTAGAACACAGGAACCTCCGCCAGGAGTGGCGAGGGACCAACCACAGCCACAACCCCACCAACACACCACCGCCGCACACCACACACCACACACCACACACCACGCGCCACGCACCACCGCCGCCAGCAGGCCCCAGCCAGGAGTGGCGGGGAACCGCACACCACCACAGGCAGCGAAACCCAGCCAGGAGTGGCGGGGAGTAGCACACAGGAACCTCCGCCAGGAGTGGCGAGGGACCACACACACCACACACCAGCCACAACCCCACCACACACCACCGCCGCCCGGAGACCTCAGCCAGGAGTGGCGAGGACCGCCCACCACCACCGACAGCGAAACCCAACCAGGAGTGGCGGGGAGTAGCACACGGGAACCTCTGCCAGGAGTGGCGAGGGACCAACCGCACCACACACCAGCCACAACCCCACCAACACACCGCCACCGCTCACCACACACCACACACCACACACCACACACCACACACCACACGCCACTGCCGGCGGCGGAACCCCAGCCAGGAGTGGCGGGGAGCCGCACAACACCACAGGCAGCGAAACCCAGCCAGGAGTGGCGGGGAGTAGCACACAGGAACCTCCGCCAGGAGTGGCGAGGGACCAACCACACCACACACCCGCCACAACCCCACCAACACACCACCACCGCACACCACACACCACAAACCACGCACCACACACCAACACAGACACCACGCGCGCACGCACCGCGCCACAAACACACACACCGGCGGCGAACCGCGACCAGGGGAGGGGGCGACACGCCCGCAAGCAACACAGCCAGGAACAGCGAACACCCCCCCCCCCAACCACCACCACCCCACCCCGGAGAGACGGGACACCAACCACCGCAAACCGCACAGCGAAAAGGGGGGCGGGACGAAAAGGGCCCACGGGGGGCGCCGGCGAGGGACCCAACCTCAGGGGTTTGGGGGCCCCCCCGGTGACCGTATCGGCCCCACCTGAGCACACGCAATAAGGTGGGATACGCCCGGGACCGTTGGTCAGCGGCCCGCGGTGGCACCGGCCTGGGGTGGTGACCAATGGGCCTGACCAAGAGCACTCCCCACGGCACGTACTGCGGTTCGGGCCCAGCGAGGGGCTGCGGGTAGGGCACACCGTCCATCGGGGCAGGCAAGAGACGCGCCTGTCCCGCGAGGACTCCCCAGCGACCCACAGTGTACCCGACCCCGGTGTGGGGAACGGCTGGAGTACCTGGCTACGGAACAGGTCCATGGACGGCATCCGTACAACAGAGTTACACCCTGACGGGGAGTGCAAGCACCGGCTCCCCCACGGGGAAACACCAGGGGAAGGGACCCGAGCCGGCGACAAGGACCCCCCCCCACACACCACAGCCGGGAAGGCCCGGGCACGACACCGCCCCAAGCGACACGGAAAAGAGACAGAAGGAGGAGGGCACGCAAAAGGGACAGCAAGGGGACGCACCACCAACAGACCCCAGTCAAGGGGGGCGGGGTACCACACACCCGAGACAGGGGGGGGGGCACGACACACAGGGCCGCCAAACAGGGCCGCCAAACCACGCCCGCAAAGGCGAGGGCAGGCGCCCCAACGCACCACCAACACACCGCACACACGCCCGAGCGTGCACACAACACACACCCCCACAACCGCCACCGACACGAGCCCCACAAGCGCACACCACACACCAAAGCGCAGGCGCCGCCCGCACCACACAGGCAACACACACAAACCCAAACAACAGGAACCCAGCAACCCGCCAGGGGGTAGGGGGTAGGGCCGCCAGAAGCCGCTAGGACGCAAAGGAGGACCCACCAAGCCCGCAGCCAGGAGTGGCGAACGGCCACACCCAGTAACACCCGAACGGCCACGCCCAACACCAGGACCGGGCACTACGACACCCACACCAGCACCGCCACCAACGCCCAAACCGGACGCCACGACACCCTCACCAGCGGACACACCCGAAACCAGCGGAAGCACCATCGGCAACACCAGCGACCCCAGCACCCACCAACAACAAACAAACACAAAAAGCCACCCAACACTGCCCAACGACCGCACCCAGCCGATCCGGTCCCCCACCGGCTCGCACCCAGAACCACCGCCACCGACATCCACGCCATCGGAAACACCAACACCACCAAAAATCAACCCAGCACAACACCCTCACCAACACCGTCACCGCCGGCACCAACGCCTACGACACCTACGCATGCCACCGCCGGTTCCAGCACCTACATCACCCAAGCCAACGGCATCAAGCACACCATCGCCGGCAACACCCCACCATCAGCGTCGCCACCAGCAACCTCTGCCACCGGAGGACACCGAAACCACCACAGCCGGTGAGCCAACAAACCACCAAGCCCCGGCCAGGGGAAGCGAGGGCACGCGCCCGGAACCACCATGCAATCCCCGGCGACACCCACACCACCGGCGCCGCCAACACCACCCTCACCCACGACACCACCCGGAGCAACACCTACGCCACCTACACCAACAGCAGCACCAGCAGACCACACCACCTACTGCACACCCCCCCAGACAGAGCCACAGAAACCGACCACCACCAGCATCGGCAGCGTCCGAGACGCCGAGAACCATAGCGACACCCACAACGACCTCACCACC
This sequence comes from Eutreptiella sp. 'Long Island Sound 2002', assembly GCA_964036045.1. Taxonomy (NCBI): domain Eukaryota; phylum Euglenozoa; class Euglenophyceae; order Eutreptiales; family Eutreptiaceae; genus Eutreptiella; species Eutreptiella sp. 'Long Island Sound 2002'. The sequence goes on from OZ038379.1 coordinate 158,713,257, forward strand.
GGCATCACCGACACCGACACCGGCAGTACGGCCTCAGCACCGACAAACCAGAGCGTCAACGGCAATCGCCACGGCAACACCGCCCGGTACGACACCATCGGCATCAACAACACCAAGGGAGCCAACACACAGGCCAGCGACACCCATGGGTACCTCCACCAGGAGTGGCGAGGTCCCACCCCCGCCGTCAGAACACCACCATCCACCAGGGCAACACCCGCAGCGCCCACATCGGCCGCAGCTCCACCGGCGGCGCCCTCGCCAACACCGTCACCAACACCGCGACGGCCAGCCACGAGTGGCACGCCCGGAACCGCCGACCACCCAAACACAGGCCGCGCCCAGCACCAACACCAACAACGCCCACGCCAACAGACCACCACAACACACGCCAACCAACAAGTAACACATAAGGCACCCTCGCCCTCGGCAACACCAACGCCACCAACACCCACGGCACTATCCACACCACCACCAACCCCACCAACGACGGGCCGAGGTGCCGTCACCTACAACGCCCCAAACACCACCACCACGGCCCCGCCACCTAGGGCAACCCCACCAACGGCGTCAGCAAGGACGCCAGCACGGCTGGCGAACGAACGCCACCGAGCCCTCAGCCAGGAGAGGCGAACGCCCACACCCAGCAACACCCGAACGGCCACGCCCAGACCCAGGGCCAGGAACTGCGACACCCGCACCTGCACCGCCGCCAACACCCAAACCGAACACCACAACACCCTCACTAACGGGGACGCCCGGAACCAACAACGGACCAACACAAGAAACCACCCAGCGGCCAAGTTACACCCAAGGCGTTCCAACCGCGCCACCCACCGGCCCGCACCCAGAACCACCACCAGCACCAGCAACAGCCACTGACAAACCACACACAGACCCACACCAACCACCAGCAGCATCAACAACATCAGCGACACCGTGAACCATAGCAGCGCCCGCAACGACCTCACCACCGGCACCACCGACGGCGCCACCGGCAGTGCGACCTCACCGACAGCAACCCGGAGCATCCCCCATCCCGCATCCCGGTGAGACACCATCGGCAGCAAGGACACCGAGGGGGCCAAGGCCAACCCACCAGCCAACGACGCACGTGGGAACCTCCGCCAGGAGTGGCGAGGTCCCCCCTCCGCCGTCAGAACACCGCCAGGGCAGCACTTACAACACCCTACACCGCCAACACACACAGCTCCCCCGGCAGCACCCCCACCAACGCCAACACCGGCACCACCGACAGCGGCAACACGGCGACACCACCACCCAACCGCAGCAAGGTCACCCTAAACCGCAACCGCAGCAACACCTGTCACTACGGACCCACGGACAGCCGACACCACCAGGACCACAGACCGGCCAAACACCAGCCACGAATGGCACGCCCGGAACCACCGAACACCAGCACACAGGCCACCGGACCACCGCGAGACACACCACCGCCCCTAACACCCCTAACACCACCACCACGACCCCGGCACAGAGTAACACCTAGGGCGCCCCCATCGACGACACCACCCAGGACGCCACCACGGCTGGCGAACAAACACCACCAGCGCCGCCCACCAGGCCCCCAACCAAGGGTAGAAACAACAACGCCACACGCCATCGCACCCACCGCATCGAAATCACCCGGAGCAACGTCAACATCAACCAGGGGTCCCCACCACCCACCCAAGCAGCACAAAACACCACAGCAACACCACCACACCCTCACCACCAGCGACACCACCGCCAGCACCCTCCGCCAGGAATGGCGAGGAGAAGGCCCAACAGCGCGGACCCACCCAACGTCCCCGGCACCCTCACCATCGGACCGTCACCACCGGCGCCGACCCCCAACACACCACCGTCACCAACGCCACCGACCCCGGACGCAAAAATCACACAGCCCGCACACACGGCACCAGCCAGAGCAACGCCGACACCACTCCCGGCCAGCTCACACGAACACCACCGGAAGCACCACCGTCGACCGAACGCCACGTCGACCCCAGGGTACGAGTCCCCCCCACCATCTGCACGGCCAGCGACACCGTCACCGGCACCAACCGGAACACCGACAACGACAGCCTCACCAACAACTGACACCCCCCTACCGCTGCCACCCACCAGTCACGCCACCCGCCGTCAAAGCCACCCACCAATGCCGCACCCCGAACCACACTTACAACCGAAACCGGCACCAGCACGCCCGGCCGAACCGTCAATGGCACCACCGCCATGGCACCGCCTACGCTCACCACCGCCACCACCACCCCACGCGAGACCAGGAACCCCCGCCGTCGCCAACGGCCTCAACGAGCACCGACATCACCAACACCACCACCGCCGGACAGGGACTACCCACAAACCAGGAACATCTCCACCACCAACAACCAATACACCACCCGCGGCACCCCACCATCGCCGACACCACCACGGCACCCATCACACCTCCACCACCGGAGGCGACGTGGGCCACACCACCCGTCAACTACAGCACCCTCGCCACCACCGCCACATCCGGCCCACAAACGTTACCGCCGACAACACCACATACGCCCATACATCACCCACGCCATGCTCACCGACCATCACCTCGTCATCAGAGACACCAACACCACCGGCGACGACGACAGCGACAACAGCTGACCCACCAGCTAACCACCATCAACCATAGCCCAACACCAGCTTCATCTACTCTAACACCCATACCACCCTCGCCAACAGCGCCGCCACCGACACAATCATCCACTCCGGCGCCCACACCACCCTCACCACCAACATCACCAACACCACCACCCCCAAGGTCAAGGCCCGCGGGAAACAGAACGGCAGAGCGAGCACGCCACCACCCGCACGCGTCGCCCACCCTATCGTACACCGCTCCGCAACACGCCCCCCCCCGCTTCCCCTGACAGGGCGTGCCCTCCAGCCCACTGCTGGGAAGACGACTTCGACATCCTCCCGGCCATCCGACACCTACTGGCAGCCACGGCCCCGCGCCCACAAGCCCACCAGCAACCCACGGAACCGCAAGAGCCCGACAACCCCATGCCACCGCGCTCCATATCCCCCGCGACCACCGCAGACCGGAACGCGGAACACCAGCGAGAGGAGCCCGACCCCGGCCGCGCCGCCACACCCCCACCGCCCCCCCCCCCAAAGGACATCTACGCCACGCTGGCCAGCACCCTAGCCCCCATGGACGCCGAGCAGTACTACCAGTCCGTCCAACGAGACCTCCCTGAGGACCACGCGACCCTCCAGGGGTGGAAGCAGGAGAAAAGGTACGACAACGAGTGGGGCACAGAGGAAGACCTTCTCTGGGACGACACCTGGAAAGGCACCGCGGACACCTTCCTGGAGGCAGCAGCCGAAACCTACCCCCGCCCGCCCGGGGACACCAGACACGGCCTCCACGCCCTCCTAGCGTTCCACAGCTGGAAACACCGCCACACCGTCACCCTCCACCCCCTCGACCACAATCCGCACCGATGGACACCTGAAGACGACGCCACAGCCACCATCACCGTACAGCAAAGCCCCGAGAACCCGGAGGAATACCACATCACCTGGGACGATCCGGCACCCCACCCCCCCGCCTCCCCCACCCTCCCAGATGTCTTCGCCGCCATCAGTGCAGAGCTCCAGGAGGCCAAAGCCCCCCAGCAACTGGACGAAGACATGCCCCAGGCACCATCACCATCAACCACACAAGACCAACCCCGCACAGAGCCCCTCACCCACCCCATCACCACAATGGAGCTCCCCCCACAACACCGCACCACCCCAGACCGAAACGGGTTTCGAGACCTGCCGCGGGAATGGGCGGTCCACAACGGCACACTCCGATGGGACGAAATCACACCGGGCCTCCAGGCCATCCGCCTCCACTCAGTCGCAGAGCCCACCACCACCTGGGCACTACCGACGGACCGCCACCACCTCCTCCTCACCGTCCAAGGCGATGCCACGATCACACCCACGGAAGGAGACCCCGTAACAGCAGCCGCCGCCCACGCCGTCCACATACCCCCGCAAGCATCGTCGGCACCTATGACGGTGCATCCAGGCCCCACCCCTTGGCAGGCCATCGTCGTCACCTACCCCGCCCCCAATGACCACACACATACCTGGCAGCAACGATGGGAGGACATCCGAGGGGACCTCCTCCAAGAACACCTAGGGCTCACACGCACCCACCACACCCTACAACCGATACGAGGAGTAGGCCAAGCGTCACACGGCATACACGCCCCGGGAGTATGGGCCTACGCCACACCCATAAACCCACAAGCAGCGGAGGACATCAAGACCGCCCTATCCATCCAGCAAGCCCAGACCCAAACCCCGCACCGCAACACCCAACGAGGCTACACAATTTGGTGGGCGTACCAAGACCATGACACCCTCACCCCCCAACCGGGGCCCCCCCCTCTAGACACCAACACCACCGCCCTCCTCCAAGCCGCAACAGCGGCAGCCACACAGGTAGGGGCCCCGGAAACCTGGGGCCCACAATACCTGGTCGAAACCAAAGTGGCGCCCCACGCGAAGGGCCAAGACAAGCCCCCAACACCGAAGCCGCTCCACCCCCCGCTCAAGCTAGACCCGACGGAGCACACCCCCCAGGATGAATGGGCGACCCACTACATCATCCCCCACACCACCACCCGCAAGAACGACGCCGCCAAGATCACCGTCACCCGCCACCTCCCCCACACCACACAGGTGTATGAGCTGACGGCCCCCAACGTCCTCGTCACCCGTCGCCGACACAACGAGCGATACACCATACAGGCGGAAGGGGCCGCCGCGACCACCCTGTACACATGGGCAACACGGGGGGACCTCCCACACCCCACCCTCCACCACGCCCCCTCCTGGCCCACCCCCTTCCACACAGCGGACCGCCCCAACAAGAAGCCCAAACACACGGGTGTGCACACCCACGCCCAGGAGGCCCAGCACCGACACGAAGCGAGGCGCAAGGCCCGCAGCCTCCACGACGACCACACCATCCCCCGCATCGGCGCCCCCCCCGCCAGGGTATCAGATACCACCCACAACCGCACGATCACAGGCATCACCACAGACTGCCTGAACCCAGCGGCGTCGCGGGCAGACGCCGTATGGATCAGCGAAGGGCGCTCCCACACACGGGCGGTGGCGCGCCTCCACAACATCCAACCCCACAAACTCCAGCGCGCCGTTGGACCCTTCGCCGTACACGTCACCCCGTACGGCATCGACCACCCCCGGTGTGAGCACCATGACCCGCCCTGCTCCACCCCATGCACCTCGCCCCTCCGCCAACCACTGCCGGCCCCCACCATCACGGGCAACATGTACCTGGGCACCGTACCGGGAGACCCGGGCATATACATCCTGCCCAACAGGTCCAGGGAACACGCCATCCCCCTCCACTGTGTGGAATCCCTCGCCCTGGGACCACCCCCACCAAAACACCAACACCAACACATCCCGGGGGACAAACGGACACAGGCCCCAGACGGGGGAAAAAAGGCCCACCAACGCGCCCTGGCCCACATCACCCTCCACCCCGCAGCCCACCTACCAAAGGACTTCGGCACGGAGCGCCACATCGTCCTGGAGGGCCAAGCCCACCACATCATCACCGCCGCCCTGTACACCCTCGCCGCCCACGAACGCCACTGGGACCCCACAACCATACTGCAATGCCCCCACCGCCCCAAGGCCCCAACGATCCCGTCACCCCCTTCCACATCGATCAACTCCTAAGCCGCAAGGCCCCCCCACACCTCCACCCCTCCAGGATACCACTAGCCATTGCATCGTGGGACACCCTGGACACCCCCCCCCAACAACCCGCCATCCACATCCTCAAAGCGGACACCCAATGGTGGGTCCTCCACTGGGCACACGGAGTCCTCATGGCGGCCCAGGCCTATACCCCGGAAATGGACCCGGAAGACCCCCCACGGGGCCAACAGCGACTCCTCCAAGCCACCACCGTCACAGGCCGCGAAGGCGCCCCCTGGGAAGCCCTCCACACAGCACTCTACTGGGCTCAAGGCTCCCCCAACGGCCCGGACACACCGGAACCCACAGAGGCCTGGGTCAGGCAGGCCAAGGCCATGAGGAACTACCACCTACACCACCCCTTCGACGACAGCCCCGCCGCACTGCCATGGCCAACAGATCCCCCGGAGACCGTACGCAAGCTCGCCGACATCGTACGCAGCCACGCGAAAGCGAAAATGCAAACACCGGCAGAACCCCCACTGAGGGATCCAGACCAGCAAGCAACGCACCCCTTCTTCCAACCCCATGCCCCCCCAGCGCCGCCACCTCCAGTCCCACCAGAGCGAACGAGACGACAAAAGGGCGCACCCGCCCCCAGCCAAGCCGGAAAAGCAGCAACCTCCCGACCCCCCGCATCCCACCCCACCCACCCGACGAACCCAGACCAAGCATCCTCGTCATCCTCCCTCCCACCACTACCACCGCCCCACCCGGACCAGGCATCCTCATCATCCTCCCTCCCGCCACCAGCACAGGCCCCGCCCAAAGCGTACCCAGGGTTCGAAAAAGGTGCGAAGGTCCAACAGCCCTTCCGCAACGACCACACAGGCGACTGGATCTGGTGTGAGGGCACGATCCAGTACCGCCTCAAGGGAACGGGGGACAACGGGGGGCCACAGATCCGGGTAATCTGGCACCGCCAAAAGGAGCTAGACCAAGGCAACAGCGCCCCGGACAAACCACTCGGCGACACCCTGGAACTCACCAGCGCCCACCCCATCCGGCTCCGCACCGAAGAGAACAAGGCCCACACAGGCACCAAATACACTGGGGAGCTCCCCCCGGAGTGGAGCCAAGGCCTCCCCCCGCCGCGCCTACCCAAACGCCCACAAACCGGCAAAAAGTACCCAACCCCCAGTCCCCCTCCCTGACGGGGCAAGGGCCGAGGGCACAAGCCTCCACAGCCCCGGCCCGCCCCCACCGAGGCCACCGTCAACCTCCTCGACCTCAACCACCCGGCCGTCACATACTCCAAGGACGCCACAACCGCCCTCCAAGAGCTCCCGATGGCACAGGGGCCGGGGTGGGTCCCCCACCTCCTCACCTTCCAGGAACAAGGCCTACAGCGTGACGACCCCCCGGAAACCACCCCCATGTATACCCCGGACCAGAAAGCGTACAAATGCTACTGGCACAAGGGGACCCCCCTATACGCCCAAACCGGCATCCACGTCCACCTCGTCCACCACCTCAGCGTCCCAGGGAGGCTAGGTGTCTATGAGGTCGTCGGGGACGGATGGCAACTCAACGTCATCAACACCCACGTCCCCTTCGGCGAAGCCACGGAACCCTTCCTCCAGGCCCTGGCCGAGGCGTACCGCCAAATGGCCATGCTCGCCCCCACAGTCATCATCGGCGACATGAACGCCGCCCCCACCCCAGCGGACCGAGGAGGACAGGCCACACCCCAGGACCAAGCAGTCCGCGACACCATCGAGATGCTGGGGCTCGTGGACCTAACAGCCAGCCTCGAAGGCCAACCATCCCACTTCCCCCACCAAACGGATGCCGCCCCATCCCGCATCGACGTATGCTATGGCGACCCCACCACCATCATCCGAGCGGAGGCCCGATATGGACCCCTCCCGCTGGGACCCACAGGCCATAGCCCCCTGCACATCCGCCTCACCATCCCCAACCTTCCCCCCAGCCCCCCAGAAGATGCGGACCAAGGCCTACCACCCCCCCTGAAGATGCCCCCGCTGCATGACAAGCATGCCTGGTCCCAATATCACAGGGCCATAGACCGCGCCCGGCGCATCCAACCAGACCCCACCGACCTACTCACAGCCATGCGCACGGCCGCCGTCGCCTGCGGCTTCCAGCAACACCCCCACACAGACGACGACCAACCACCCACGGCCCTGGGGGACATGCTGCATGACCTCTGGCATGCGAAGCAACAACTGGCGACCCTCCTCCACACCGACACCCCCCAAACCCGCCGCCAGATACACCACTGCAGGACACAGATAGCCCAAATCAGGGCGGACCTGCAGCGGTGGCACATCCACAGGCAACAGCGCATCGCCCAGGAACACGAACGGTATGCGCAACACGAACTCCCCTACAAGGCCATCCGCCACCTCAACGACGCCATGACCGATACCGGCCACCGCACCATCACCACAGTCCGGCAGGAGGACGGCTCCCTCACCAACGACCCAGCCACAGTGCTCCAAGCCACCCAAGACAGCTTCCTCCGGCAATACACCCCCACCCAAGACACACTGGACCCGGACACCCAGGCCAAAATCGACCGCCTCCCTCGGGTCTTCAACCACGCCCAGAGGAGGCACCTGGAAAAACGCCCCTTCACCATCCACGAAGTCCGGAAGGCCATCCACAGTCTCCGGCAACACAAAACCCCAGGCTACGACGGCCTCCCTGCAGAGGCATACTACCACCTCCCCGCCCACCTCCTCCGCGTCCTCGCCCACCGCCTCTGGGACATCGTCACGGGGCGGACCCCCCTGCCACCAGACTGGGCAAACGTTGTCCGCCCCCTCTACAAAAAAGGGGACTGGGCGAACCCGGACAACTGGCGCCCCATAGTCTGTGCGGTCACGGAGGTCAAAATCGTCTGGACCATCCTCCTGCGCCGCATCCGCCCCCACCTGGACCCCCACATACCAGCGAGCCTCTGGGGGGCCATCCCAGGCCGCTCCCCACACGAGGCCATCTTCCTCCAGGACACCATCGCGGACATGGACCCGGTGGACCTCATCATCGCCTCCCTCGACGTCAAGGGAGCCTTCCCGAACACCCCCTGGCTCCTCCTAGAAGCGGTGTGGAAACGCCTAGGCCTCCCCTTCTACAACTTCACCTCCGACTACATCCGCACCCGCAAATACACGGTCCGCACAGGAGCAGGCCTCACCCCCTTCCTGGAGCCAGGCAGCGGGGTCCCCCAAGGGGGAGCAGAGGGCCCCTTCCTGTACCTTCTAGTGACGCTCCCCCTGGCCCTCGCGATCGAGCAGGATTACCCGGCCTACGCACCCTACCCCCTCCTCTCCCCCCTGGTCGGCTTCGCGGACGACACCAACCTCACCGTCGCGCACACCCCACACGACCCCCATGCCCCGGACCCCGGACCAACGGTCACCCAACAGGCCAACGACTTACTGGACGTGACCGTCTCCTACCTCTCCCACAACAACCTCATCGTCCACCCCACAAAGTCAGTGGCCATGATCAAGGGGTCTGCCACACCTCCCACCCTGGGGCCACAAGGGCCCCCCATGCAAGTTGTGACGACCACCACCCACCGGGGGGTAGTCCAGGCCGCCAACCCTGAGGACGCCACCCTCCCTCCCAAGTTGCAGTCACACCTCGCCCATCTCCCCAGATATGCGTCCCCGACCACCAAGGCCCTCTCCCTGTCCCACCAGAGCCTGGCGTACTACCTCACCGGGGTCTTGAACGCCTCCATAGGCTTCCAAGCACTCCACCTAACACACCCCACCACCGCCCTCCAGCCGGCCACACGCGCCGTGACCAAGGCATGGGCAGCACACGGGGGCTGGCCCACCTCCATACCCACCCGCGCCATCCGAGCGGCATGGCCCCACTATGGAGACGCCATAGGGGACGAGGTGAAAGCGGCCTATACCAGACACACCGCCCTCCTCCTTCACCGCATGACCCACAACCACTCACCGGAGGTCCGCGAGGTCACCGCCATCCGCCTCCAAGCCGCACAACGGGCCCGCAACACATGCCCGCGCTGGGTACTCCACCAGACGGGCATGCCCACCAACATGAACACCCGCCTGTGGAACCACCTGCAGCTTCTGCTCCCATCCCCACACCACGCCATACTCACCAACCACACGTGCCCAGAGAAAGGGCCACTAGCGGTCCTCTGCGGGGACCTCCACCACCACCCCAAGGGCACCATCCACACCATAGACCTTGTCGGGGCCTCCATCACCGTAGTATACGTCACCCTCGCCCAAATGCGGGTCCTGCACCACAGCGGGGCACACCACACCCCCTTTCTACAGCTTCCCGAATGGCCACAATACCGCCTCTTCCACCAGTACCTCACACAGACGGCACGAACAGCGGGACACACTCTACCGGGCAGCAAAGACATGCGCACAGCCTACCAAGAATTCACAAGGCAACACCCGCGACCCATCCCAGAGACACCGCCCTACGCACCCACCGGATCGAAACACGAACCCGTCCCCCCAGTAACGGGCCCAGTCCCACCACTAACCCTACTACTGGCACCGAATGAAGCCAAACCCACGCAGACCACCGTCATCCACCACGGGGCAAAATGGCGCATACCGAAACACCACATGACCGCCCGAGACCTACCAAAGGTCCCCCAAGATTCCCAGAGCATGCCACGCACATGTTGGGCCTGTGACCCCGAGGCACCAACCGCACCATGGCCCGTGCTACACCTCATAGCACGCCACCACACCCACCCCACGACCCACCTACCACCACAGGCCTACGCATGGATAGCCCCATGGTTCCACCGCACCGACACTAACCCCACGGTAGCATGGAACCCCGACCACGCGCCCAAATGGCTCTTCACCACTACACCCACATGCCCCCGCCCCGACCCGGCAGGGGTCGCCATCCGTTACAGCATGTACGCGCCAGGCAGAACGGGCAAACACGAGCACCCCTACTATCCACTCCACCACTCCTGCCACACACCGGAGCACCGAACACAAACCCTCACATGCCACGACCTAAACCCCGACACAGCCTACATCCTCCACTACATCTACTCCTACCTCACACAAGGACAGCCGGAGCAGGGACTCATAGCCCTGTCCCCCCAAGCAAAGCACATCATCTCCAAAGGAATAGGGGTGTACGCCACCCCCATCCTACAGCCCACATCCCCAGTAGCCCACCTCGCCACGGGCCTTGCCATATACGCCTACCTGCCCATGAACCCATGCCGCCTCCCACAACCATCACCGGCGGACCGGCTCTTCTTCACCGACGCCTCAGGCGAATCCGCCCTCACGCCCATCACCGGGGGGGCCACCCTGCAACTAACCCACACCGGGGGACACTACCACATGGACCACCACACGGGCCACACCACCTATGGGGCCTCTTCCCACGGGGAGCTAGGGGCCATGGCCGACGCCATCACCGAGGTCGCGGCCCACCTACCCGCCCACTCCCCGCACATCGTCCGGGTCTGGTTCGTGGTAGACGCCACTGTCGACACGCACCTGCTCCTCCGCATAGCAAGGCAACCACTTCACAAAGCAACCGCGACGAGCCTCGGCACCCAGGCACTGCTACTCTGGAAAGCCCTACGCAGCCTTCCCCCCTACGTCCAACTCCACATCGTGAAACAAGAGTCCCACAGGCACCAATACGGAAATGGTAAGGTCGACAACCAGGCAGTACACCAGCGCACAACACACCTACCAGCCCTCCAGATCCCTGACCTCGGCCGCAACCACACACACCTCCAACACGTGCCCCCGGTACCCGAGCCCCATCAGACCCCGGACTGGGTACCAGGAGACGCCCCCTATTCCTCCCACGACAGAGCGTACCACTACCCCAACCCCGTCCAACATCTCGCCCGCGTGCTCGGCGACGCAGACAGCCGGGCGCACATCCAGGAGCTCCAGGACAGACTGCAAGTCCCCCTCTACCACTCAGCGCTCCGCCCAGCAAACGTCCCAGCCCACCTCCAGAAACGACGCATCCAGCTCCTCAGGGAGCAACTGCCTTTCCTCACCAGGGTCGCCAGATGGCTCGCCCGCAAGCACATCCACGTCCCCGACGAACACACCCGTTGCCCATGCGACCACACCACCCCGGAGGACTGGGAACACTTCAAGAAATGCCCCCTCCATACAGACAGGGACACCCTAGTGGGCTGGTCCCCGGCGGAAACCCTGCGGCAACACGAAGGATGGCCAGCCCACAGCCACGCACACCAGGCCACCGAACACCTCTTCCGGGACCCCCTGATCAAAGAAGCCACCATGAGAGGGGCAGTGACACAGGCCCTGCACCGACACCTCACCAAACACACGGAAAGCCCCATGGAGGCAGCAGCACACCTCCAGCTAGAAGCGGTCCGCAGAGCAGCGGCCCAAATGGTACACCGCAAACACCTCCTGCTAACACACGCGGAACAACTCACCGACCCCACCGCCAGGGAACACATGCAGCGTCTCATCCATTACCATGCCGTGCATGACCCAGACATCCACTAACCCGCTCCGCGCCCCGCACGCGCCCCCCGTCTCCATCCACAGGTCTCCAAGGCACCACCACAGCGCCCCGAGACCCGTCTCGCACCCAAGAAGCCACCCGGCACCGCCCAGTCCAGCCGAACCCAGCCAGGGCCAACCATCCATCGACGTAGACGCGCAAGACCCCGGCAGCCCATCCAGCCCACCCCCCCCGGACCCGGGACACCCCCCCCTCACACCGGCCACCATCCGCGACCCCGACCTCCTCCGAGCGACCCTCCAAGACAGGGCCCCGAACACCCCCCTGGGCTGGTACCGCCTACAAGAGGACTGGACCAAGCTCACCGTCAAAGCCCTCCGGGACCTGACCACCCCAGGCAGCGGCCTCCACGAGACCATAGTAGACCTCGTGCTCTGGCGAGCCCGCAAACACACCCGGGGCCAGCCCATCTGGATCCCCCCCATCGAGTGCGGCCAGGCCCTGACGCACGACACCGGCAGCAACGTCACGCGTCGAGGGACCGTACGCCTACGGCGGGCCCAAGCGGAGACGGACCACCCAGCGGACCCGAACCACCCGGAGCAGTGGGAACAGGCCACCGCGCCCAACCGCGACACCGCCCTCCGCGCCGCCGGCCTCCGCACCCCCGACGACGACCCCCCCCCCCCACCTACAGACAGTGACCACCCCCCGCCGGAGGTCTGGGTTACAGTCCTCGAGCGCGGCCACTACTACGTGATAGCCGCTATGGCTACGTCCCACGGCCCGCAATGGATCATCCAGGGGACAGACACCATGTTCGCCCCGAAGACCGCCCCACCAGGGGCAGTGGGGGACCCCACCACCCAGCACAGGATCCTCAGGGGTCTCCTCCAGCCAGGGGACACGCCCCCAGCCCGCGCCCTGGCCCAAATCACCTCAGGGAAGGCGGGCTACCACCTGGGATTGTCCATGCTCTGCCTAACCCACTGGATCCAGCGCCACTGGCCACCCACGGGGACCGTGCCCTGGGTTTGGGCCATCCCCACCGCCCACACACAAGTCGAAGCAGGCCCGGACACACGACCAAACCTCCCCCCCAGGCCGCAACAGTCCCTCACCTGCGGGTACCACGCCATCCACAGGGTCCTCAACCGCGCGGGTCTTAGCCCAAAGCTAGCATGCCCCCTTCCCACCACTGACCAAGAGGTCCACCAGATACGAACGCTCGTCTGCGAAATCCTTGCCGCGGCAGCAGAAGACGGCAAGCTTCTCCTCCAAACCGCCCGGCCTACAACTGCCCACGCAAGCGCGCAGCAAGCGGACACATACACCGGCACAGCACAACCCCCCGCACAATCCCCGCCCATGCCCCCCCCCTCTCGCTGCTCAACCGGAGACCCACACACGCCCACTATCGCGCGCGCCCCCGGGCCCCGCGACACGGGCCTCCCCCACCCGCCCGAACACCAGCACACGCCCGCCACACACCCACCCACCGGCCACCCTTCACCGCCCCCCACACTCGACAACCCACACACACCCGCCAAGGGGAGCCCCACGCCCCGCGGCACGCCCACCCCACCCAGTGGCCCGCCCACGCCCCCCACACACACCCCAGAGGACCCAGGCCCACCCCCCCCGGCCCCTGAATGCAGCCCACGCGAACTGTTCCCCCCCGCTGACACCAACCCACACGACCTCGCACATTGCAGGACCCGGGCCCAGCCGAGCCCAGAAAGAGAAGGCCGCAGCCCCGCGCCTCCCTCCCCCGCCGCAGCCGACCAGATCGGCCCGCCGGGCCGCCAGGTCACGACCGGGCCCCCCCAGCCGCCCCCCCCCAACCTACAACCCGGGGACATGCCCTCCATCCTCCCCGCCGTGGCCGCAGCAGAAGCCGCCGCCCGCAAGCCCGCCCGCATCACAGCCCAACCCGCGTCCACCACCTCCTCCTCGTCCTCAGCCTCGTCCACCTCCTCCACCTCATCCTCCGACCCCCCCCTCCCCGCCAAACTCATCCTCAAGGCCACGGCGAAAGCCAAAGCCGCGGCCGCACGCACCAACCCCCCAACCCCCACACAGGCGACTCAGGCACCCCGGCAACCCACCGGGACAACCCCCGACCCGGCATCGACGCCCTCACACCTCCGGACAGAGGTACTCCTCAACCTGGAACCGGACCCCAACCCCAAACCCGACCCCAAACCCAAACCGGACCCCAACCCCAAACCCAACCCCAAACCCAAGCCGGCACCCACGCGACCACACACAACACCGCATACGCAACGACACAAAACCACCCGATACCACCCCCGCCCAGGCCCTCGCCAAAGCCAGGACCCCCCACCCACCACGACCCGCGCCCCCCTCCCGCCGGCATTCACCACCACCGCGGAGACGGCCACCCAGCACGACCCCCTCCAAACCCTCGTCAAAATCCCCGTCACCAAGCGCCCCGTCATCCATCCCCCACAAACCACCACCACCGCCGGCCAAACCGACCCAGGGACGTGGGACCCCTCAACCATCGTCACCGTCAAGCCCGGCCCCCAACCCTTCCTCCATGCCCACCACATAGTGCAGCCCCGGGGGCTGCCCACGATGCCCAACCCCCCACCCCCACAAGGAGGACCGGAAAACCCACAAGGACTCCATGGGCCATACCCGCAACACCAACCCCACCACTACACACACCACCACCACCAGCGGCCCCACCACCACCACTACCAACACCACCCCCACCACTACCACTGCCCACCGCCCTACCCCACCGGGCCACAACCCCCCGTACACCAACAGCACCAGCGGACGGGATGGCAGCCGCCGAACGCCCCGCCCGCATACCCACCCCCCCCGTACCAGCCACCGCCCCCGTACCAGCCGTACCCCCGCCGCCACCATCCGATGGCCGAGGGGGCCCCATGGACGACGGGGGATCTCCCCCCCCAACCAGCACCGCGTGACGCCCCGTACCCCCCCGGCCACCATCCGATGGCCGAAGGGGCCCCAAGGACGACGGGGGACCTCCCCCCCCAAGCGGCGCCGCGCGAGCCCCCCCAGAGGCCGCCGACGCTTCCGGACTGGCCCGACTCCAGCGACGAGGGCCGGTCCCGCAAGCGGCGGCGCTCCCGCTCCCCCCCCGCACGGCACACTCGCCCACGGCGCCCACACTCCCACCGCGCCTCAACCACCCACTCGCGCCGCTCCCGCTCCCCCAGGTACCACCACGACCCCCAGGGACCCCGCTCCCGTCGCTCCCGCTCCCCCGGGCACCACCACGAGCGCCACCGCCGCCCCATGTCCCCCTCCCCCTCCCCCCACCGGCCACCCAGCCCCCGCCACCACCACTCCCGCTCCCCCCGACGCAGCCAGGCACGCCGCCGCCGCCCCACGTCCACCTCCCCCTCCCCCCACACGCCCCGCCGGGCTCCCCGTTCCCCCCGCCACCCGTACCCATCCACCACCCCCAGCCCCCGCCACCACCACTCCCGCTCCCCCGGACGCCACCGAGCGCGCCACCGCCGCCCCATGTCCACCTCCCCCTCCCGCTCCCCCCTCCGCCCGTACCCGTCCTCCACCCCAAGCCCCCGCCGCCGCCGCTCCCGCTCCCCCAGGCACCGCCACCCCCGCCACCACCGCAGGTCCACGTCTTCCCCCCGCCGCTCCAGGACCCCAGGCACGGACCCCTCCCCCCCCCGGGCCCCCGCCTACCTCGCCTGGTGGTCTCCCTCCGCTCTGCAGGAGCTCCGCCGCTGGGTGAAGTGGGCCGGAGGAGCGGGAAGGCACGAAGGGGTGCACATGGTGCATACCTTCGAGGAGGTGCGCACCCGCACCCCCGCAAACCCCAACGAGACCGCCCCGGAGGCCATCATGCCGCAAGCGGCATGGGAGGCCCTCCTCCGCGATGCGGTCCAGGGCCTCCGCCCCCCCTACACCCCCCAAGCCCTCCGCCGGTGGCTCCAGGCCACCCACCCCCAAGCCTGGGCCACCGGCGCCCCCTCCCCACCCCGCCCCTCCCACCACCACCACACCAGGAAGGGGCAGGACAAGGGCAAGGGAAGGGCAAGGGACACCAAGGACCACACAGGCAAGAGGGCACGGAAGGGCCCCAAGTGAGGGCAGGCACACGCAGGGACAGGGCGCCGGAAGCGACACCACATGGGGTCAGGACACCACCCAAGAACCAGGAAGGAGCGGGAACGGGGACCAAGACACGGAGGAAAAGGGCACCACGACAGGTGCCACGACCCACACCGACAGGGAGACCAGCGCCGCCCCACCCCCACCACACACCCCAACACACACCACCGAAGCAAACATCGGACGCCATGCGGATCACACCAGCGCACGCCCACCGGCCACCGGAAACCACACGGAGAACGGAGGGCACACCTACACGGGGAGAACGGACCACACCCACAGAGGAGGCCGCAGGGAACACCGCCGCCAGCCTACGACCCCGACCACCACGAAGGCCAACTCACAGGCACCGGAAGAGGACGAAAGCACGGCCGCGGCACCCACGACTACGGACCGACACCCCCAGAGGACACGAGACCAAGGCACAGGCCCCCAGGGAGGGCAACCCCACGGACCGTCACGCGACCACACCATGGGCTATAAGGGCCGGGCTGCGCTACCGTCGCGGTTTGACGCCGAGTATTGCTACGGGGGCTTGATCTCGGCTGGTCTCACGTCCGTGAGGGCGTCCGTCACCAACCTGTTGCGTCCAGTGGAGGAATGGCACTGCGGCGGCACACCGATCCCGTCCATGATGAATATCGAGCATCGCAAGGGGAAGCGAAACGCTGTGATCGATCGCGAAGGCTTTGGTGCTGCTGGACGGTGCCCCCCTTCAAGGCCATCTCCGAGCGCCGTGAAGACTGGAAGTACCAAGAATACTACCGATGCCCCGGACCCCAGCAGTCCAGCACCGGAGATATGGACATCCCCCTGACCCTACAGTGTGAGCTCATCCCTGCCGGCGGCACCGACCCGGACCCTGCCAGCGCAGCCGAGCTGCAGTGAAAGCCATTCGCCACTCAAACAGCGTTCGGAAGCCACCTCCACCGTCCGACTCCTGATGTCTGTTTGTCTGCCTTGAAGAAGGAACGCCTTTCCTACACCCCGAGTACACCTGCCTGTCTGCGAGGCCCGGTGAAGATTGAGTCCATGGGTGAGAGTCAGTGTGCTCGCCCCAAGGACACCGTGATCATTCAGCAGAATTTCCCGAAGACCTAACCGACCCACACAGGCCAGGCTGACCTCCACTGACCCACCGCGGCACCACGCGAGACCACGGCACACCGCACCACAGCGCGCCACAGAGCAACGCACCACAGCACGACGCGACGCGACGCGGCACAGAGCGGCACAACACGACACAACTGACCCTAACCTGAGGGACTAACCGAAGCCAGCCACCGCACACCCGGGAAGGCGCCGCGCCACCACGCCACACACCGGCACCACAGGCCACACACGGGACCACAGCGCGCCAGGCGACAACGGTGACGGACCACCCAGAAGATTACAGCCGGCACCGCGGAGAGGTAAGGACACGAGCAACCCCAGCCCCCTGACCCAAAACCACAAGCAGCCGCCTGGCGCAGCCGCCCAGCCGGCAGAGCCAGGACCTAACCCAGCAAGAAGGGGCGCCGAGCCCACCGTGTACGGAGCCCACCCGACCCATGGGGCCGGAACATGGCAACACAGAACGCAACTGAAAACAGCAGCCCGGAAGACAACACTGAATACAGGCCAGTGCGTGCGCCAGCCCAGGGAAGGCAGAGGGAGGAACAGGCAAGCCCCCCCCCCCCCCAAAAAAAAAAAGGAGGGGGGAAGGGGAAAAGGCACGAAAACAGCCCACAGCCGCCCAACCACCCGCCAACACCACCACAGGCGGCCAGGCCCCCCCCCCAGAAAAAAAAAAAAAGAAAAAAAAAAAAAGGGGGACCCCCGCAGAGGCACAGGCGAACCACCCACCCACAACCGGCAACACCAAGCCAGTAACAGCGGACCACGGGGAAAAGGGACAGAAAAAAAAAAAAAAAAAGAGAGCCACCAGCCCAGCCCGAAAGAAAGGGGATGGAGGGACAGGGACCACAAAGCCCAGAAAAAAAAAAAAAGAAAAGAAAAAACCAAAGCAAAAAAAAAAAAAAACACACCCCGACAACCCAGCCAAGACGGACTGGGCACAGGCGAGACCCGGGCCCAGCACACACGCCCACACCGCGCGCCGGAACCGGAAACGGCGGGGGGCAAGCGGGGCGCCCACGAAACCACACACGTCCCAAAAGCAGGCCGAAACCGAAGCCCAACCACGAACACCACAAATAGCCGACACTAGAGGGACAACACCACAAATCGAGCCCAAAAACACCCACCCTAAACCCCAGCCAGGACTGACGGGGTTAACAAAACCCGCACCCAACCGCCAACCGGACCCAAACACAAACACCACACAACAGTAGGAAACCCAGTGCCCACAGCCCGGGCACTGAGGCAGCCCGTGCCATGCAGGTGACCCGGCCAAACGAGATCCGGAGCCCGGGGGTAAGGCTGCATCCTAAGGCCTGCGCTGCTTTGGGACTCGAGGCGGAGCGTGCGACACCCAAGCGCCTCGGAACCCTAGTACCAGGAACGTGCATGCACGCCTTGGGAACGGGATACGCCAGGAAGTCCGGTGAACCCCTAGGGTTCCGCCCAAAGGAGGGGACGTGCGCAAGCACGGGGGCACACCCTCCCGGCGAGACAAGCATGTCACGCTGGCGGCGATCAGCCCTCCCGGCGTAGCCCGGGGCCGCTTTGTTGGGGGCCAACAGTCAGGTCTAGCGGGAAGTAAGCCGCCTCCCCTCTTCACGCGCGAAGCCTCTTCCTGTTCGTCACAGGGGCGACGCCAGGGGGAACCATGGGGCGCCTCTCCACGACCGAGTGCACCTACCTACCTACCTCAAGGATCTTCTCCAGCTCAAAACTGCTTGTGACCATCTTTCTGTCGCTCAGGTACTTCGAAGTCCAGTAGAGGGGCTTGTAATTGCCCTTGGGGCAGGGTTCTTGGGCCTTCAAACGGTCACGATGTACTTCTTGATGCCTGCCTGGCTCAATTTCAATGTTGAATGTAGTCTCACTTAGTTGACTTTTGACTTGGAATGGGCCTTCCCATAAAGGTAACAATTTGTTGTCGTCCTTCAGGGTCTCGTCTGACTTACGAAGCCAAACTTGCTGGCCTTTCACGAAGGCTTTTCCTTGCGTTCTCGCTTGATTTTTGAATTTCAACCAATCTGCTTGACTCCACACTTTGGCTTGGATCCACTTGGAACCTAGCTACTTGATCCTCTAAAACCATGGTGAGGCGTCGTAGCACTGCCTTGGATGGTACATCACTGGTCCAGGACCCATCTCATCACGACCGAAAACAAGCTCATTCAGGCTTAATCCAGTGTAATTCTTGGTCCGATGGTATCTCCTTCTAAGCTTTTCCCTTTGAGAAAGCTCCGCGGAGCGTAGCCGGAGGGCTCAGGGCCGGCATGGGGAAAGGGAACGGAGGGCGTATCCCTTCTTTGTGTCCTGGCGGTATGGAGAAGGTCGGTGCTGAGGCCTTGCCCTTGGGGTCCATGAGGTACAAGCACGACAGTGAGGACAATGAAGATGAAGATATGAACTTGCAAAAAATCCCAGTCTACAAGAAAATGTAGGCGGATGATATGATACATATAATTCCGGATAATTCTTCCTGTATAATTTATAAAAAATCCGATTGTGAAAAAATATTTGGCTGATTTGATTTGCGCACGCGCGCCGGCGATTCCAACAAATCATCGGAACGCGACCATCTCAGCCGCCACGGACACCAGAATTGAATCCGGCGTGTCCAGAATATACAGGAACTGTTCGGGTAAAATTCTGGGAGTCCCCCAACATGTAAATGTACGGAAATGAGCTGAATCTGGCTGAATGGGGGTGCATTGACCTGACTTGACCTCAGATCTGCGCGGATTGAGGGTAGCCGCACTTACACTCCCCCTCCACAAACACACTGGGGTGTGTTACTGGGTAAATGAAGGCGTGAGTGTGGCGAAAAGCCGAAAAACACGCCTCTTAGCAGCAAAATCTGTCCAGATCTGCTCACGATCCAATGGATTGAGACTGAATCAGGGTAAACGACAACAGAATGTACAAGAATGAGACAAGGAAAACAAACAAAGAAAACAAAATTAGGTCAAAAGACACGTAAACGTATCTCCAAAGGATACCAAACCGTGTCCTGGTCGAGAATGAGGAGCAATTCAGCAAAATCAGGCAAAATTACACATGAAATGTACGGGGATCGGAGACAAATGACCTGCTCAAAGCAACTTGTACTCTCGCGGGCACGCTATGGTGTCCTCCACGTACTCTACATCGTGTTGTTCCCGCTTTTATCTTTTCGAACCGTTCAGCATGTGCTTCGGATGGCCAAAATGTACTCAGGATTGGCAGGGATTAAGACAATTGACACTGAATCGGGCTTGGATTAAGGAGTCAAATCACACACAGAGAGCAATCGTTAACAGCGATAGTATATGTTCACTACAAGGTGTCCTGCCTAGGCCCGCGGCAGGGCAATTGGACGAATCCGTCACTAGATCCTACAGAAATCCAACAAACTGACACCACAATGTCCTGGAATGCAGGAATGTACAGCATTAAGGCTGGAATCAGCCGAAATCAGCAGTAAAGAGAAAACGGAGAGTGGGCAAATGAGCACTAGAGCAGTAAACAAAAGTCAGTTCACCTTGGGTAGGCGAGTTTTTATCTCACAAAGCGAGCATCTAACAGATTCTAAGAAAATGTTGACATGATGAATCATTCATGATGACGGACATGCTGACCTTAAATCCTGCAGCTAAACCATAACAGACCCCACCGGAGGTTCACTGAAGGCGATAGCCTGCGGGCCACAAGCTGCAACACACTGTATATAGCCGTATTTACAGTGGCGGTGGTGTTCTCGAAGGATAAGTAGGTCAATCTCTTGCTTTCAGACCACAATCTGAACAATTCTACTGATTTAGAACCTGAGCTCGCAAATGAGGCACACTTTTCTGACGAAGCAATTTTCGCCTGTGCAACCAGACTCCAGAAGTGTCTGCCTGAAGAGCGTAGAAGCCATATATAAAGTTCCTTAAGAGAACTGACGTCGCGGTTTAGCGAAATGGTAGAAACAAGTCAGTAGGATGATCTCAAATCAGGACAAAATTGGAGGAATCTCCACAGATGAAGCTGGAATGCAGTCTACCGGCAGCTGAATGAAGCTCAAAACTAATTTTCTGGTTACGTTCGGAACACTACCAGACTACAGGGGGTTCCTGTGGGGAGTAAGCGGCTGCGCAACCTGAGATTTATCTACATTACATCATCTGCGGGTGGTAGAAATTCAGGAATTCCAGTAACACCCTGGACACGCCCCCCCGACAACCCGCCATCCACATCCTCAAAGCGGACGCCCAATGGTGGGTCCTCCACTGGGCACACGGAGTCCTCATGGCGGCCCAGGCCTACACCCCGGAAATAGACCCGAAGACCCCCCGCGAGGCCGGCAGCGACTCCTCCAGGCCACCACCCTCACAGGCCGCGAAGGCGCCCCCCGGGAAGCCCTCCACACAGCGCTCTACTGGGCTCAAGGGTCCCCCAGCGGCCCAGACACACTGGAACCCACGGAGGCCTGGGTCAAGCAGGCCAAGGCCATGAGGAACTACCACCTCCACCACCCTTTCGACGACAGCCCGACCGCACTGCCATGGCGAACTGACCCCCCAGAGACCGTGCGCAAGCTTGCCGACCTCACGCGCAGCCACGCGAAAGCGGCCATGCAAACGCCGGCAGAACCCCCGCTAAGGGATCCGGGCCAGCAAGCAACGCACCCCTTCTTCAAACCTCACGCCCCCCCAGCCCCACTACCTCCAGTCCCACCCAAGCGAGCGAGACGAAAACGGGCGCAGCCGCCCCCAGCCAAGCCGGAAAAGCAGCGATCTCCCGACCCCCCGCGGCCCCCCCAACCCACCCGGCAAACCCGGACCAAGCATCCTCGTCATCCTCCCTCCCATCATTACCACCGCCCCACCTGGACCAGGCATCCTCATCATCCTGCCTCCCGCCACCAGCACCGCCCCCGCCCGAGGCGTACCCAGGATTCGAAAAGGGCGCGATGGTCCAGCAGCCCTTCTGCAACGACCACACGGGGGACTGGATCTGGTGTGAGGGCACAATCCAATAGCGCCTCCGGGACCCGGGGAACAACGGGGGGCCACAGATCCGGGTGGTCCGGCACCGCCAAAAGGAGCTAGACCAAGGCAGCAGCGCCCCGGACAAGCCAGAGGGACACACCTTGGAGCTCACCAGCGCCCACCCCATCCGCCTCCGCACCGATGAGAACAAGGCCCACAGAAACACCAAATACACTGGGGAGCTCCCCCCGGAGTGGAGCCAAGACCGCCCCCCACCGCGCCTACCCAAGCGCCCACCAGTTGGCAAAAAGTCCCCGGGCCCCAGTCCCTCTCCCTGACGGGGCAAGGGCCGAGGGAACAAACCTCCACGGCCCCGGCCCGCCCCCACCGAGGCCACCGTCAACCTCCTTGACCTCAACCAGCCGGCCATCACATACTCCAAGGACGCCACAACCGCCTTCCAGGAGCTCCCGATGGCAGAGGGGCCGGGCTGGGTTCCCCACCTCCTCGCCTTCCAGCAACAAGGCCTACAACGCGACGACCCCCCAGAAACCACCCCCATATATCCCGAACCAGAAAGCGTACAAATGCTACTGGCACAAGGGGACCCCCCTGTACGCTAGAACCGGCATCCACGTCCACCTCGTCCACCACCTCAGCATCCCCGGGAGGCTAGGCGTCTATGAGATCGTCACGGACGGATGGCAACTCAACGTCATCAACGCCCACGTCCCCTTCAGCGACGCCACGGAACCCTTCCTCCAAGCCCTGGCCGAGGCATACCGCCAGATGGCCATGCTCGCCCCCACAATCATCATCCGCGACATGAACGCCGCCCCCACCCCGGCGGACCGCGGGAGACAGGCCACACCCCAGGACCATGCAGTCCGTGACACCATCGAGATGCTGGGGCTCGTGGACCTGACGGCCTACCTCAAAGGCCAACCATCCCACTTCCCCCACCACACAGATGCCGCCCCCTCCCGCATCGACGTATGCTATGGCGACCCCACCACCATCATCCGGGCAGAGACCCGATATGGACCCCTCCCGCTGGGACCCACAGGCCATAGCCCCCTGCACATCCGCCTCACCATCCCCAACCTTCCCCCCAGCCCCCCAGAGAATGCGGACCAAGGCCTACTGCCCCCCCTGAGGATGCCCCCACTGCACGACAAACAGACCTGGTGCCAATATCACAGGGCCAAAGACCGCGCCCGGCGCATCCAACCGGACCCCACCGACCTACTCACAGCCATGCGCACGGCCGCCGTCGCCTGCGGCTTCCAGCAACACCCCCACACTGACGACGACCGACCACCCACGGCCCTAGGGGACATGCTCCATGACCTCTGGCATGCGAAGCAACAACTGGCGACCCTCCTCCGCACCGACACCCCCCAAACCCGCCGCCAGATATACCACTGCAGGGCGCAAATAGCCCACACCAGGACAGACCTGCAGCGGTGGCACATCCACAGGCAACAGCGCATCGCCCAAGAACACGAGCGGTATGCGCAACATGAACTCCCCTACAAGGCCTTCCGCCACCTCAACGACGCCATGACCGACACCGGCCACCGCACCATCACCGCGGTCAGACAGGAGGACGGCTCCCTCACCAACGACCCGGCCACAGTGCTCCAAGCAACCCAAGACAGCTTCCTCCGACAACACACGCCAACCAAAGACACACTGGACGCGGACACGCAGGCCAAAATAGACCGCCTCCCTCAGGTCTTCAGCCGCGCCCAGGAGAGGCAACTGGAAAAGCGCCCCTTCACCATACACGAAGTCCGGAAGGCCATCTACATTGTCCGACAACACAAATCCCCAGGCTACGACAGCCCCTTTGCGGAGGCGTACTACCACCTCCCCGCCCACCTCCCCCGCATCCTCGCCCACCGCCTCTGGGACATCGTCAGGGGGCAAACCCCCCTACCGCCAGACTGGGCAAACGTTGTCCGCCCCCTCCACAAAAAAGGAGACTGGGCCTACCCGGACAACTGGCGCCCCATAGTCTGTGCCGTCACGGAGGTAAAAATAGTCTGGACCATCCTCCTACCCCGCATCCGCCCCCACCTGGACCCCCACATACCCGCCAGCCTCTGGGGGGCCATCCCAGGCCGGTCCCCACAAGAGGCCATCTTCCTCCAGGACACCATCGCCGACATGGACCCGGTGGACCTCATCATCGCCTCCCTCGACGTCAAAGGAGCCTTCCCGAACACCCCCTGGCTCCTCCTGGAGGAGGTGTGGAAACGCCTAGGCCTCCCCTTCTACAACTTCACCTCCGGCTACATCCGCACCCGCAAATACACGGTCCGCACGGGAGCAGGCCTCAGCCCCGTCCTGGAACCAGGCAGCGGGGTCCCCCAAGGAGGAGCAGAAGGCCCCTTCCTCTACCTCCTCGTGACGCTCCCCCTGGCCCTTGCAATCGAGCAGGATTACCCGGCCTACGCACCCTACCCCCTCCTCTCCCTCCTGGTGGGCTTCGCGGACGACACCAACCTCACAGTTGCACACACCCCACACGAACCCCATGCCCCGGACCCTGGGCCAACAGTCACCCAACAGGCTAACGACCTACTGGACGTGACCATCTCCTACCTCTCCCGCAACAACCTCATCGTCCACCCTACAAAGTCAGTGGCCATGATCAAGGGGTCTGCCACACCCCCCACCCTAGGGCCACAAGGGCCCCCCATGCAAGTCGTGACAACCACCACCCACCTGGGGGTAATCCAGGCCGCCAACCCTGAGGACGCCACCCTCCCTCCGAAGTTGCAATGACACCTCGCCCATCTCCCCAGATATGCATCCCCGACCACCAAGGCCCTCTCCCTGTTTCACCAGAGCCTGGCGTACTACCTCACCGGGGTCTTGAACGCCTCCATAGGTTTCCAAGCACTCCACCTGACACACCCCACCACCGCCATCCAACCAGCCACACGCGCCGTGACCAAGGCATGGGCAGCACACGGGGGCTGGCCCACCTCCATACCCACCCGCGCCATCCGAGCGGCATGGCCCCACTATGGGGACGCCATAGGGGACGAGGTGAAAGCGGCCTACACCAGACACACCGCCCTCCTCCTTCACCGCATGACCCACAACCACTCGCCGGAGGTCCGCGAGGTCACCACAATCCGCATCCAAGCCGCACAACGGGCCCGCAACACATGCCCACGCTGGGTACTCCACCAGACGGGCATGCCCATCAACATGAACACACGCCTGTGGAACCACCTGCAGCTTCTCCTCCCATCCCCACACCACGCCATACTCACAAACCACACGTGCCCAGAGGAAGGGCCTCTCACCTGTGATTTTAGCAGCTTTTTTTTCCTGAAATTCAAAAAGTCAGCAAAAAGGGGATTTTCGCGGAAAATGACTTATTTTTCTTGTTTCTACGGCCCCAAAACAGGGGGGGGGTCCTCCTACCCGGCTTTTGTCCAAAAATGTCAAAAACCCTGAAATTTGGCCTATTTTGGGGTATTTTTGCCTGCTCTGGGCTGGTCCTGCAGAACAGTGCTGCACACCAGTGTACCTGCCTATAGAGGATTTTTGACAGAAATTGCCCTTTTGTTGGGATTCTCTTGCCCCAAAATACGGATAGGGGGGTTCTTCCCACCCGAACTTTCTCCTAAACCATCAAAAACCCTGGAACTCGGCCTATTTTGGAGTACTTTTGTCTGTTGTGGGGTGGTGCTACAGAACAGTGCTGCACACCAGCGTACCTGTATCCTATAGCATAGGTACAAAAATACCATGAAAAGAGGTTTTGTACCCAAAAAGACCAAAGGAAACCTTTTTTCTTTAATTCTGCACACTCAAAATACGAGAGGGGGGTTCCTCCTACCCGATTGTTCTACAAAAATACACTATTTTTGGCCAAAACAACTGCAAACACGTTTCAGTGGGTCCTTCCCCGACGCCGGCGGTCGTCAATGATCTCACAAACCGTTCCTGCAGTCCTTCGGCAAAAAGTTGGCAATTGTTGGCCATTTTTCGGCGAAAACTGATTTTTATTTTGTGCTGGCGGCCCTGCAACCCCCGATATGTTGCTCCAATACAACTGCAAACACGTTTCAGTGGGTCCGTCCCCGACTCCGGCGGTCGTCAAAGATCCTACAAAACGTTCATGCATTCAAATCCAAGGAACCACCAACGGTAACCAAAACAAAGGGCAATCGCAACAAGCCGCACCACTCTGAGCATCTGAGCATCTGGTTCTCTCAATCAGTTCAACATCGCACAAAGTGCATAATGAACATAGAGCTCAGGCATCTGCACTTCCAGAGATATGATCCTGCCGTATTCACAAACACGGCAATAAATTTAAATCACCAAACTCTAAACAGCACAAAGTTCTTTTTTTGGAGAGGGAAAAAAAAAAGACATATATGCAGGCGCTGCTAATAGGGCCGGTACATTGGAAAACCAAAGGGCTGCATGCTGCTCATCGTCGAACAAAGCTGCTGCATGGGCTGCATGGGCATTTGGAGCTGGTGCATGTTCATGGCTGGCATTGGCATGGCCATGGGCATGGCAACTGGCATGTTCATTTGCAAAGGACCCATATGCTGCTGCTGCTGCTGCTGCTGCTGGGCCTGCTGGTGCATCTGCTGGTGCTGCTGCTGCTGCTGCACTTGGGTCTGCATCTGCATCTGCAGCTGCAGCAGCAGCAGCTGCTGCTGCTGCTAATGCTGCTGCTGCTGCTGCCGCTGCTGCTGCTGCTGCTCCTGCTGAAACACCTGCTCAGGGGGGTTCGGAGACACCTGTTGAGACACTTGAGACACCTGCTGAGACATGTGCTCTCCTGACTCCCGTTGAACCTTTCCTTTTTTTCGGGTATTTTCACTGTTTTCACCATGCCTGCGTTTGCGCTTCAGGGGGTTTGTTCGGTTGTTTTGTTGTTGGGTTGTTTGTTGCAGTGCAGCCAAGAGCCGCTGAACAAGGTCAGCCTCTTGTTTTACCGTCCCACTGCCCGTCTCTTCCTTCTTTGGCTGTTTGCTTGGTGGGCTGTTGTTTGTATGGCCTTTTTGTTTTGGTTTTGGTTTCGGTTTTGGTTTCGGTTTTGCTGGTGGCTTTGCGGTTAAATTCCGTTTCGGGTTCGGTTCCGGTTTCCCATTGGTAGTGACAGATTCCTTCTTCACCGCTGTGGTACTGAGGTTTGTGATCTCAGGGAGACGTGTGCTCCGCCGACTGTCCTCATATGCCAGTTCACGCTTGGCCTGGTGCGGACCGCAGGACGGACACCTCTGAGGAAACTGGAAATAAATGCACTGCCCGGAATACAAACCTTCCATCCAGGTCTTCCCTGCTTCACTGCCCTGCTTGTCAGCCAGGGCACTTTCTCTGAGGCTGGATTCTGAAAACCGCAGAAGGGATCTGAAGTCTGCCTGCCCTGCCGTACAGCAAAATGCACAGACGCCGACAACATCCCAGGAAGCCGGATGGGTAGGAATCACGGCTAATACTAAAACAGTGACGCCCCGTTCAAGCTGGACTGTCCACCTGCCTGGGAACAGGGGCTGCCCTTTTTGCGACAGACCGGGACAACGCACAGTGGG
Organism: Eutreptiella sp. 'Long Island Sound 2002'; assembly: GCA_964036045.1. Classification (NCBI taxonomy): domain Eukaryota; phylum Euglenozoa; class Euglenophyceae; order Eutreptiales; family Eutreptiaceae; genus Eutreptiella; species Eutreptiella sp. 'Long Island Sound 2002'. The sequence goes on from OZ038379.1 coordinate 158,741,287, forward strand.
CCTCCACAACAATTGGATGTGCAGCAGAACCGAAGCATAGCTTAGGCCGTCATACATCTGCACAGTGTCACCGTGCTGCAGGTCACTCCAGGTCACACTGGACGGCCGAAAGAGTTTGCTGATCTAACAGCTATCGTCGGGCACGAATGGTTCATTTTGCGAATTCGAGAATTGTACAGCAGCAAAAAAATTAATGCCTGGACACAACTGTGGCAGCATCCAGTGCTTTTCAACTGGCAGAAACACAGTGTCACCTGGTGACAGTGACAGAGGGATTGCGCTGTACTGAATTGTGTCAAGAGTATGCATTATGCAAAAATGACTGGCCTCTCGGCCCAAGCACACAAGACAAATCATTAGCACGCTCTCGATGTTAGCCAGCTGACAGGGGACCGGACGATCTGTGAGCGTTATCACTTGAGCAGCACCGGGGCAAGCCATTCCGAGCACAGGGCAGATCCGCTCAAGATGCTTGATGATGTCAGCAGCAGGGACTCCACAGGCCCTTGAGCCCCCAGTCACGTCGTACCACAGACTTCTGCCCAATTTTTGAATTGCGTCAATCAGGGGCTTCATCAACGCCAGCGGCAGGCCATTGGCTCTCTTCAATGGATCCTGTCGACGACAGAAGTGGAGAGAGATACAGAGGAATACTAAAAATATCAGCATGAATACGTTCCAAAATCTACCCCGACCCATAAAGAATGAAAGATTAGCAACATTAGCAAGAAATGGCCAAAAATAGTAAATCTATCACAAGCCAAGGGATGTGGTGGCAAGAAGGTGGTATACCGCTAATTGTCAGCTGGCAATTTCGGTTCATGCGTGTACCAGAGAGTTGGAGACAGCAAGCCTTGCCTCCACAGCCCCAACCAGAGCCTAACGTGCTTCATGATCTCCACCAGCCCCACTGGGAATTTCCCTCGTGGGCGAGAGGGGCGTTTTTGCACGATCTTGGAGTGGGGCTGGTGGACATGCTCGCCCCCCTCCGATGACATGCCCACGAGGTTGCCATGTTTGCGTAGCCGGGGGGTGTAGTGCTCCAGAAAGTAATGAATGGGGACTCCAAACCGGCGCAGGGGAAACCCGAGGTCCCAAAAGAGCTGGTGTGCTTCACGGCACATGTCATCACGGTGGTCAACACCCTCGACTCCAGCTGTTCAGCTGGACCATCAGAATCCGCATCAGTTTCAAATATCGGTGTATTCGGTCCTGCAGAACCTCACCGTTCCGTTTGACTGTGAGACCATTTGCCGTTCGTGGGAACAGAGGAGCTAGGGCTTTCCAAAAACAATCCTCCTTCAGGATATCCTTCGTGACAATGTTTGGGGGTGACCAGTTGCTTTTGCCAATAGCTTCTTTGAAAGGTGAATAGTATGGAAAGCGCGTAAAATGTTTCTCCAAAATTTTCTTCAATTGGACAGTGTATTCCTCAGGCAGGTTTGCTCTGGTCCAGAACCACAGGGGGTGGATCACCCTGTTTGCCAACACGTGATTGTTGCACTGGTGTACATCATACACACTGCTGAGGCGACACTTCATGAGGCGAATGAAGGGAGCGCAGCGTGAAGGGTAGTTGTGAAAATCCCGCAAAGGCTGCGGTATCCAATCAGGGTGCTTCCAGAGTTTTTTTGAACCATAGCACTCCACAGAACAGCAATCTGCTGTTGGTGGAGGCGTCCCTGTGGTTCGGTAGTAGGCGGCATAATCAGGAGAAAAAACCAGCTCCATGCTTTCACCACCCCAGCCGCTCTCCCACGCCTTCTCAAGGGCAGGAAGCAGGTCCATGCGCTCAAACTGCGAGGAGGTTGTGATGTGATCATCCTGGTCCAGGTATCTCGCGAGCAGAAGTTGCAGAAGGAGTTGGTGTGGCTGACGTGCTTGCGGTAGTTGTACGCTCAGCACCTGGCATTTGCGGCGCCCATACATTTCATTGGCGTCAAAAAAGATGCAGAGCTGCGGGGTTCTGACAGCGTCATGCAGGCAGCCATGTGCTCTTGCGAGCTCCAAATACAGTGGAAGGGCGGTACTCGGGTCTAGGTGCGCACCTACCGGTGTGGTAGCAATCACCATGTCAGCTGTCAAAAGCTGCATGAGTTTGGTCACGCCTGTCCTATACACCCCCTGACCATTGCCATCATTTTTTCTGCGCGCGCGAATGAAATATTCCCATGTATCATGGGTCGTAAACTTTGCAATGAGGGTACCCCTCAATTGCTCAAATGTGGCCGGTCTTGCCCTCAGTCTGTCTCGATTCAGTGATTGCTTGACTGCATGCTTCGCAATCAGGTGCCCGCAATGCAACTGCTTCGCATACGACCTCACAAGGCTGCGTCTGTTGGCCAGAGATTTCTGTGAAAGCTGCCATTCAGGCAGTTTGGGCCGTCCCGGTCTGGAAGGTTCTACCATCTTAGGAAAAAGAAATTCCAAAAAGCTGCCTACAGCAACGTGGAGTGGTATGCGAAATAGTTGCTACAACGCTGATTGGTGCCTGCACCCAAGTATCGCCCTACCATTGTATTTGGAGCTCGCAAGAGCACATGGCTGCCGGTCTGGAAGATTCTAGCATCTTAGGAAAAATAAAATTAAAAAACAGCCTACAGCAACGTGGCGTGGTATGCGAAATAGTTGCTACAACGCTGATTGGTGCCTGCACCCAAGTACCGCCCTGCCACTGTATTTGGAGCTCACAAGAGCACATGGCTGCCTGCATGACGCTGTCAGAACCCCGCAGCTCTGCGTCTTTTTTGACGCCACTGAAACCTCGCATGGATCCTGTTCTCTGTTGCCAAGGCTTTGAAGAGTTGCTGATGTGGTGGCCGTTGGACAGGCAGATCATCCTACATTTTGCTGAGGGGTACAGTGACAGGAATGCAAAAACCTTGAGAGGCTCTGTCTGCTTTTGGCTGAATAGTGGAGGCGGTGGAAGAGCGATAACGTCGGGACCCTCCCTTTCGATCTTGCGCTCTGATGCCGTGTTGACGTTTTGCGCTTGGCGGTTCTCGTGTCGCTTCTCTGCTTCCTCCTGTTCGGTGCGCTCCTGGGGACATGCAAAAATCTAAATCCTATCTCCGTCAATTGGAAAGAAATGAACACCATAGGTATGCACAGAATCAAGAGAGCGTTACTGCAGAACTTTGCATGCTTACCTTTTGCTGTTGCTCCTCATCCCCTTGCTTTTGACGCTTTGCCGCCTCCGCCTTCTTTCTGTCCGCCTCCTCTCGTTCAGTGCGCTCCTGGGGACATGCAAAAAACAAAATCCGATCTCCGTCAATTGGAAAGAAATGAACACGATACGTATGCACAGAATCGAGACAGCGGTACTGCAGAAATTTGCATGGTTACCTTTTGCTGTTGCTCCTGATTCACTTGCTTTTGACGCTTTGCCGCCTCCGCCTTCTTTCTGTCCGCCTCCTCTCGTTCGATGCGCTCTTGGGGACATGCAAAAAACAAAAACCGATCTCCGTCAATTGGAAAGAAATGAACACGATACGTATGCACAGAATCAAGAGAGCGGTACTGCAGAAATTTGCATGGGTGCCTTTTGCTGTTGGTCCTCATCCACTTGCTTTTGACGCTTTGCCGCCTCTGCCTTCTTTCTGTCCGCCTCCTCTCGTTCGGTGCGCTCCTGGGGACATGCAAAAAATAAAATCCGATCTCCGTCAATTGGAAAGGAACGAACACGATACGTATGCACAGAATCGAGAGAGGTACTGCAGAAATTTGCATGGTTACCTTTTGCTGGTGGTCCTCATCCACCTGCTTTTGACGCTTTGCCGCCTCCGCCTTTTTTCTGTCCGCCTCCTCTCGTTCGGTGCACTCCTGGCGACATGCAAAAAACGAAATCCGATCTCCGTCCATTGGAAAGAAATGAAAACGATACGTATGCATAGAATAGAGAGAGCGGTACTGCAGAAGCTTGCATGGTTACCTTTTGCTGTTGCTCCTCATCCACTTGCTTTTGACGCTTTGCTGCCTCCGCCTTCTTTCTGTCCGCCTCCTCTCGTTCGGTGCGCTCCTGGCGACATGCAAAAAACAAAAATCCGATCTCCGTCAATTGGAAAGAAATGAACACGATAGGTATGCACAGAATACAGAGAGCGGTACTGCAGAAATTTGCATGGTTACCTTTTGCTGTTGCTCTTCATCCACTTGCTTTTGACGCTTTGCTGCCTCTGCCTTCTTTCTGTCCGCCTCCTCTCCTTCGATGCGCTCCTGGGGACATGCAAAAATCAAAATCTGATCTCCGTGAATTGGAAAGAAATGAACACGATACGTATGCCCAGAATCGAGAGAGCGTAACTGCAGAACTCCGTGTGCGCTCCTGGAAGGTTACCTTCTGCTGTTGCTCCTCATCCGCTTGCTTTTGTCGCTTTGCCGCCTCCGCCTTTCTTATGTCCTCTTGTGTTCTGTCTTGCGTCTCCGCTTCCTCTGGTTCGGTGCGCTCCTGGGGACATGCAAAAATCAAAATCCGATCTCGGTCGGTCGGAGAGAAATTAACGCGATATGCATGCACAGAATTGAAAGACCCTAACTGCACAACTTTGGAACGTTACCTTTTGCTGTTGCTCCTCATCCGCTTGCTTCGGTCGGTGCGCTGCCTCCGCCTTTTTTCTGTCCTCTTCTGCTCTGTCTCGCCTCTCCGCCTCCTCTCGTTCGATGCGCTCCTGGGGACATGCAAAAATCAAGATCCCATCTCGGTCAGTTGGAGAGAAATTAACGCGATATGTATTCACAGCATTGACAGACCTTAACAGCACAACTTTGGAACGTTACTTTTTGCTGTTGCTCCTCATCTGCTTCCTCTCGTTCGGTGCGCTCCTCATCTGCCTGCATTTGCTCCCGGTCCTTACCACTACACTCCCCATTGCTCTGGCCTTTGTTTTGCTTTGTGGTGAGGTTCTCTGCCTTTCTGGGCTTCTCAACCTGAGTGGCACGAAGTTACACAAAGCACCGAACTGTCAGCCTATGAAGTGTGTACCACCGGCCTCAATCCCAGCCAGCGATATTCACGGGTTGTGCCACCCATGCGGTTGGGTGATGGTTTATGTGTGAGTCACAAACATTTAATGCACCGCAAGCAACAACATCAACAAGCATTGAACAGCAATATATGCCTGTCGAATGCTGCTCATTGATATGTCCATGGGTTTGAAGCTCACTTGCGGTTTGTGCGGTGGATACAGCTTTTGGATTGTGAAGCCTCCAGTCTTACTTCTGTTCTCAAGCGCTCGAAGAATCTCTGGTATCGTTTTGGAACTCAGAACCGCTAACACACAGGTTCTCGCAGAGTTTCATCAAATAATGTTTTTGAGTAAGCACTTGCCTGCTTAAACAGCTCCATACGCGTCATATGCTCAGTTGCTTCGGCTATTCTTGATGCCAACGCTTCCTCAGACACATCAGGTGACCTACTCTTTTTGGTATACTTCCTCAACTTTGGGGGCTTTGGTTTAGTTTTCTTCTTCTTTTCCTTTTTGGCTTTGGCTGTGCCACTTGCGCCATCCTCCGAGTTGTCGCCATCATCACCATCGTCCTCATCATCACTACTTTCATTTTCCGAGCTCTCATCAGAAGGTGCCTCGCCGTAGTCGGATGTTTCATAACTCGGGACGTCACACCCATCGTTGAAGAAGGCAGGCAATCCAAGAGGAAGGGTTGGGAAGACGTCAGCGCGTTTGAACCAATAGTGAAGCGGTACCCAGAACCTATGGCCCATGGCCCGGAGGCCTGTTAGCCGTCACACCCGTTATGGCCCATGGCCCGGAGGCCTGTGAGCCGTCACACCCGTGCGGAAGCCGTTGACACCGGCTGTCAGCAGGATATCTCCGTTCTCTAACCCGCGAAATCTGGAATCCGCTTTCTAACCATTAAATCGTTGTGGAATTACCATAATTTTAGTGTCTTGGTCGATTTGCGGTTAGAAATTGGTGAAATACCCGATTTCTAACGCGATTTCTAATTGTTGTGAAATCGCCGCCTGACGTCGCCCGTTCCGTGCACTGCATTAGATGATTCTGTAAAACGGTTTTTTCGGAAGTCAAGACTGAAACACTCTTCGAGTGATCCGCAATTTTTTCCTTGATAAAACGCATCGCGTCCCGGATTTTTCCCAGAAAAACTGGGCGGCCGAAGGCGCTTTGAACCCCCAAGTGAAACAACAAGGGTTACGGGCGTTCAAGCGCCCAAGGACGAACTAACGTGCGTCATAGGCACTGTGTATGAGGTTTTGCCCCCCATAGTCATAGGCTGAGGCCAAAGGATCCCAACTCCATAGGCCCAAAGGGCTATTTATTTTGAGTGTTTTCCAAGAAATGGGCAATCTCACGTACTTGGCGTCCAAGTACGTGTAGAAGTATGTTGAGTTGCCGTTTTGTCCCTCTTTGCTTGCCTCTACATCCGGGGCATATCACTTGTCTTCCCCGGATAGTACATATATGATCTCCATATATATATTGGCAATATATTTTGCGTGCATGCTAAAATTCGGCTTTCCGAAGGGAGGTCGATTTTCGACCAAAGCACTTGCATGCGTGTTAAGGGACCAATGTTACTGTAGAATATAGGCACACTTTGATTCTAGGCCACTAGGTTGGGTGTAGAAGGCGAGGGTAGGGTTGTGTGCCATATTTGGTGTACTATCACGTGCCCATTTGGCGGGTGCACCATTCCAAGACTAACCCGCCAATGGACCCCATATCGCACGAAGCCCTTCATTGTACTTCCAACCAACACTCGCAAGCCTAACCTTTGTGAAGGGACGCTTGTGGAGCGCTTCCGAAGCGATGCGTTGCGAGCAAGGTGTGTTGTTTGCAATATTCCATTTTTGCATGTGCCCACTTGGGAGGCAGCGCGCGCGGCCTTCCAAAGCGCCCCAAGTGGAGCACATATGTGGAATCGAAGGTCATTGGTGTCGAGTCATTGTGTTTAGAAGGATTGGTCGATTACTCAATCCAAGCTGAAGATATTATAATATATTTGTGTAGTTTTCAAGGCACTTTTGCGTGTTTTTTCGCCAATTTTGCTGTTCTTTGCCCGTCATGATGTCAAGTGGCGACCGTGTATCTCAACGTTGCGCTCAATGAACATCATGACCCAAGTATGTTATGAGGGTACATACTTCGGTGCCCAACATATCTTGGACCCGGCGAACAACTCCCTTTGGGCTTGGCATACCGTGGCCGCCATGATGGCGATTGGGGACGATCCCAAATCATGGGGTCACTTGGCGACCCTGCCATTCCCAAAACTGGAGGGGTTTGGGCGACGCCCAAAGGATGTGTGGGGCGCATATGACTTGATACCAATCCTATGGCACACTCTGGTCAGAGTCGGTCATGTGCCTCATTTGCGCCACCCATGAGTGTGCGCATTTTCGGCCATTTTGAGCAATTTTCCACATTTTTGGCCCGCCGTGCACCATGTTCAGCCCCCTCGTGCACGCCGGACGCATGGACCAATGGACCATATATGACATGGGTGTTATGGATATTGGTCACCATAGTTAGCACACCACGTGGGCGAAGCGGACCAACCTTGGTCAAGGTGCTAGCCCAAAGTGAGCGTGGACGATTTTGCCATTTTGGCAATCGTGGACCCAATTGGGATTGTCACCACGCCCAGTGGCATGGGGATCTTTGAGAGCCAACGGCATGGGAGTCTCCGCTGGACTCCCGGTGGATGGCATATGGAATGGCGGATCCGATCTCCAAGCCGGCGTGGAGATATACCATCGGGGATACCCCGGATTTCGGCTCATTTTGAGCAGCCAAAATGACCCCCTTTTGGGACCCCAATTTCACCCCCCCGTGTGGTGGATTGGCGGCCCCATATCTCTATGCCCACAAAGGGCCCGGACCTAAATTCAAGTTGTGCACTCAGATATAGGTCCTAGGTCCTGCCTCCTATCCTGTGAGTATTTGGCCTTGCCCTGGCCGGGCTAGCCATGCGTCGGATAGACGCCAATTTTGGTGATTTTGGCATCATGACCCCACTTGACGAACCTGTGGTGCCCTGATGCCGGGACCTCAGAGGGAACCAGGTTGGGTGAGGGCTTGAGGAAGTTGGTACCTGAAGGGCATAGGGTCAGTTGCCTCGTTCCCCCACTCTGGCGAGTCCAGACGAGGGGTCAATTCTGGAGTTTTCGGAGCCAACTTCAGTTTGGGCTGAAACAGCCCATTTTCAGCTACCAACTTCTAGGGGATAATGGCGGGGCCTTATCTGCGGCTCAGAGAGGAGTTGGGACCTGCCGTTAAGGGAGCATAGGGAGCCACTGTCGGTACGCCTTGGAGCCACTTGGTTCCCAGAAAATCGCCTGTGGCTGGGCGGAACACCCTCCCCTATTGGCAGGGTTTCAGGGTCCGGACTGAGTAGGGCATGGGTTGTGTTTGAGCCCCTGCCGCTGCCAGCCAGTGAGAGGGTCGGACCTGGGATTGGGACATGAGTTGGGACTGAGTGTATATTGTCCTGTGATGCCCTTACCCCAGTCCAGTCTTAACCCGATGTGTACATATCCCGATGTGTTGCTGTACATACTTTTGTTCCCTTGTTTCAGAGTGGCAAGGATCCTGAAACGCTTTGTCACATGACACGAGCGTGATGATGCCCCTGTGAGCGCAGTGCTTTGCCTGCCTGCTTGCTTGTGCGTGTCCACCGCAGCGTCCCGTGCCGAGGCCCCCCACGGGAACGCGTCAAAAGCGTTTCACCGCCGCGGGGTTACCCATCCCTCGCGTGCCACTCGGGGCCACCTGAACCACGAGTACCACGGGCTTCGCAGCGCCGCCCGGCAACAGCGCTGAGTCCGTGAAGGAGGAGCAGCGACCGGAACTCCGACATGAGCGATTTCCTTCGGCCGACCAGCAAGGCCGCACTCCCAGCTACATCAACCGCCTCAACAGCCACCTCCAACGACCGGTCCATCGAGGGGAACGATGGTGAATTGGGAGGAGGCGGGCAAGACGTGGCCGCAGCCCCACCCCCATGCGGTGCGCCTACTGCGTGGGTTGGTGTGGGGGCAGCACTACCGCCACAGCAACCGCCAGTGCGAAGGCGGCATGCCCGGTAGCTTTGAGCTCCGCGAGGACATGGGCCCCGACCGCCTGCAGGCAGTGGAAGACTGGTTGCGGGTGGAAGGATACGCCTTCCGCTTCCCGGAGAAGCGCTGGAGGGTCTGGACCCGCCCGGACAGACCCGGCAAAGGGCTGCGCCCCGACGGGATTGAGGAGGACGAGAACCCCAACGAGTACCTGTCGGGCGCCATGATCAACGTCTCCATGTGGGACATGATCGAGAAGAATTTCCCGGAGCCAGGGAAGGAGCACACGCTGCAGGGCAGCAGCCGCAGTGCGTCTCCTGGTAAGGAGAAGCGGTCCGCCGGGGACAGGAGGCGGGACCGGAAGTGGCGGGAGTACCAGGAATCCCTGGCCGCCGAAGCCGCCCAAGCTGCCAAGGGCAGAACCCCAGCCCCCAGCCCCCAACGGGCCAGTGGTGGTCACCACCCCGGCCACACCACCCTTGGCAACTTCCTCGAAGTCCCCAAGCAGGCCAAGGCCAAGCCCCGTCAGCTGCACCTGAGGAAGTCAGGCCCCAGCAGCGACGTGGAGTCGGCCCACCGCGGGAGGATGCCGGCCGACCAGGCCAGCTCCAGCAGCAGCGTCGCTCCCGACCAACGGGACGTGGCACGCGCCTGCGAGCGCGCCTGTGGGGTGCCCTGCAACCTTGGGGTTGCCCGGCAACGGGCCACGCAGCAGAACGCTGCCGTGGAGGGCGCCGTCGGCATCGCCCAGGAGGAGGCCACAGATTGGGGCAGAGGCATGGCCTTCCACGCCTCTACCGTGGCAGCCATTGCGGCCGGACTCTCGGCCGCAGCCGCCCAAGAGGCAGCGACTGCCCGGGTCAGGGGCGAGGTGGCGGCAGCAGCCCAGGAAGCCCGCCTGGCCCAGGAGGCCATTGCCTGCAAGGGTGCCGAGGTGAAGGCGCTGGAAGAGGCGCTTGCCCAAGAGAGGGCAAAGAAGGAGGCGGAGGAAAGGGCCCACGCCGAGGCAATGGCCAAGGCCCAGGCGGACGCAGCCAGGAAGGACGCCATCAAGGCCGCGCGACGGAAGGTCGCTGAGGAGAGGGCCAGGACGGAGGCGGAGCTGCTAGCGCTGGAAGCGGAGAAGGCTCCGCTGCAGCGGGCTCGGGAAGCTGAGGCTGCCCGTGCCCGAGAGGAAGCCGAGAGGCGAGGTGCCGCAGCCACGGCCGCCGCAATGGAGGAGGCGGAGGCCAAGCTCCAGCGCGAGACTCCCCCGGGAGGATCCCGAATGGAGACCCTTCGAAAGCTCTTCGAAGGGGAGGCCTCCTCCAAGATGACGCTGGATCTGGAGGAGGTCGACACGGGCAGCAGTGGGGACAGTGGCCCCACTGCCTACCGACGGAGGAAGGGTAAGGGGAAGACCCCCGACAGGTCACGGAGGCAAGCGGGCGGACACCCCCACGACTCCGACCCCTTCTTCACCGCCAGCGACGGGGATGGACGAGCCCGCCGACATCGCCGAGGAGTGGCTGGCAGAGGAGGCGGAGACGTCCTCATGGAGCCGGAGGGTGAGAGTGAGGATCTCCCTCCTCCCTACCGGAGCTCCGGATCCACCGAGTGCGAGACCGAGACGCCTAGGTGGGGCCACCTGGACGAGGCTGAAGACATGGACTTCGGCTACACGGAGAAGCCCCCATCCTCGGACCCACCGAGGCGACCCGGCGGAGGCCCACCGGGACCCCCTGGCGGAGGACCATCAGGACCCCCTGGAGGACGCCCACCAAGTGGACCCCCTGGAGGCGGACCTCGGGGCGGGGGAGGACCCCCTGGACCGGGCGGACCGGGCGGAGGCCCTCCTGGAGGACCCCCTGGGGACCCCGACGACCCACCAGGGAACGGTGACCCAGATGCCACCTGGCGGTGGATCGTCCAACTCCGCAGGAGGGTCCAGTCCCTCGAGCGCGAGGTGGACACGGGCAAGGGCGAGATGATCCGCATCGCCAGGGTTGCCGCGGGCGCACAGAAGGAGCTGGACATCGCCAAGACGGAGATGGTCAAGATCTCCAAGGTTGCCACCGCCGCGCAGAGGGAGCTGGACATCGCCAGGGGCGAGACCAGGCTGCCGAGCAAGGTCATCAACGGCCTGCAGCAGAGGTTGGACGAGCTGGAAGGCCGTGGGAGCGTCGGCGGCGACCACCCACCCCTGGAGTCTGGCTCGTCGGACGACGGCTGGGGACCTGGACCAGGTCCAGGCAGAGCCCACGCCCATGGCGGAGCCCCCAGAAGTCGCCCCAGCGCCAGTGCCCCCTCTCTCAGCGCCCCCTGTCACCACAGCGCGGGCCTCCGCAACGAGCGCGTGCCTCCGGCAGTGGCACTGAGGAGTGGCGTGATGAGTGGCTCACGGCGGAGTACTACAACTGCCGTGCTCCACCGCGGACACCGGTACGCCCCGGACGCCCCGCACCAGCCCCGGAGCCAATCCCAATGGCTGGCGGGCGTTATGGTGGACTCAGGGATGAGGTCCCCGGAGGGGACGTGGAGTGCGATGTCGACGGAGGCGAGGAAGACCTGGGGGAGTTCGACATCAGCCCGCCGCGTGGTGTAAGACGGGAGGCCGCTGAACGCAGCCGCCGGCGCCGTGATGAGGAGGCATACATGGAAGGAGTACGGCGTCAACATATAGGTTCAGCGTACATGGAGGAACCACGGCGTAGCCACACGGACAACGTGGAGGAGATGGAAGTGGCGGCCGTGGGAGTCCATGGGGGACGCTGATGGGAACCTAGGTCGACCTCGCGGCCGGCGTTCATGGTCTCTAAGGCCGCGGATGCCGCCGTGTGGGAAGACCTGAAGTTCATCAAGCCCCCGATGTACGATGGCAACCCCCTCAACCTCGACCGCTTCTTGGAGAAGCTGGACAATTGGGGGGTGACCGTCACTGAAGACATGGATCCCGCAGACGCGGAGGGATATGTCTTCAAACGGTTCAGGTACCGCCTGCCGGAAGTGCTCCAAGAGCTATACTTCGTGGCCACCAAGGAGGGGAAAATCAAGACCCTCAAGGAACCCAAGAAGTGGCTCAACGAGCAGGAGCGGGTGGACGCTCCGCAGGTGGCTGCCAAGCGGTGGAAGTCCATCAAGCTTCAGCATGATGGTCGGGAGGTCCGCCTACGAGATTGGCGAGACTTCCGGGGGCAATACACCCTCTTCTGCCGCACCGTGGAGGACTGGAATGAGGGTGACTAGCAGGCCCGCCTGCTCTCCATGCTGCCGGAAGCATGGATCAAGAGAGTCACCAAGGAGGAAGCCAAGAGGGCCAAGTCCAACCACAGGGTCAAGATGATGCTCCCCAAGGGGTATCATACGAATGTGGTGGCTTGGACAAGGAAGAACGTGGCCCGGGATGTCAAACGGCACTCCCTGCGGAACGCCCTCCTCATTACCGTCACGGGCGATCGCGAGAAGACCGCGATGTGGCGCCTTGATGAGTGTGACGTGAGCGGCCAGACCATCCGTCTGCAGGCCATCCCGGCGCGGATGAGTTGCGACGAGATCCTGGAGTTGGTTGGAGAGGAGGTACTCAAGGAGTACCGAAACTTCCACCACACCTGCGGGTTGAGGCCCGGCGACGGTGACGTCAACTACGTTGGCAAGGGGCCTGGCGGGGAAGCTGCCATGGACCCAGCGGGAGCCGATGGCGATGAGGCTCTCGACGACGATAACGACAACGATCAGCCCGCCGAGATGGCCGTTTGTGCTTTCGTGGCCAACAACCTGAACGCGGGGAGCAACCGGGGAAGCTGGAAGCCCCTGCAGAAGGGTTGGAAGAAGAAGGATAAGAAGGACCCCCGCCGCATTGGCGACCCTCCGCTGTCCTTTGGGGAGTTCATACAAGCTCACCCTCAGGGCTGTTTCATGTGTTATGGGAGGAACAAAGGGCGCAACCATGACCACCGGACATGCCCCATCCACAAGGCCGACACGGAGACCTACAAGAAGGTGCGCGGGTCGAGAAAGCGTGCACCCGCGCGTATCCTGGAGACCAAAGTGGAGGTCGACAAGGACGAGCTCTCCAAGCTGATGTCGGTGGGGACCGAGTTGGCCAAGGAGATCCAGGAGATCAAGAGGAACCGGGTCCGCAGGTCGGACAACAAGAACAAGGAGAACAAAGAGAACGACAAGAACAAGGACAAGAACAAGAAGGGTAAGAAAGGGGGAAAGAAGAAGGGTGTCAACGAGGTTGATGCGGAGGAGAGTACCCCTACTACCACAACCGACGCCCCCTAGCGGAGCCCCTGCAGCCAAGGGCCCCAGCTAGGGCGGTAGCAGGATGGTGCCGTGGGAAGCGCCACACCATCCCAGTCGGGAGACAAAAAGGACAAAGGGATTGCCGCGGGCGGAAGGACCGGTCCGGCACCCGAAACAAAAGACAGTTGCGGTGGCAGGGTGAGGGCAAGTGACGGCAGGAACCCTTGCACCCGTCCATCCTTCGCGACCAAGAATGTATTTGATGTGCTTCAAGATCTATCCGAGAGTATCGGAGGATCACCCGGACCGCAGCTGGATGCTGCAGATGGGCAGCCTGAGCCCATTGTCCACAACCTGCACCAGTCGCTTGTTGAGCTTCTGGATTGGCCGCAGATCGTGAGCTTGCACGCCGTGCGCCGGGTTGGGCGTGAGCCGCAGTTGCACCTTAAGGTCCGTGCCTTATGCGGGGAAGTGGAGAAGGTCTTCGACGTGTTGGTCGACACGGGAGCTCAGGTCAGCTTGGTCAAGGCTGGCCTACTTCCGCCAGAGTGCTTGACCGACAGTCGGAAGCCTGTCAGGCTGAAGGTGGCGAACGGCCAGTACATGGTGGGAGGCACGAAGGAAGCAGCCATCGGGCTGCAGTTCGTGAACCACCGTGAGCTGAGCCGCCCGGACCTCGGCAAGGAAATCCTCCTGCAAGGTCGCTTCCACGAGGCCGAGATGGACTGGGACATGATCGTTGGGTACGACTTCATGATGGAGACGGACTCCGGCGTTCTCCCGGCCCAGGCCTCAATGACCCTGTACCCGGACGACCAGTTCTCGTGGCTTTTGTCACCTGAGCACCATGTGGAATGCCAATGGATCCACCCGGAACGCAATCAGCTCGAAGTAGCCGCACTGGGCACTGAGCCAACTGGGCCAGCAAACCAGGAGTACGGCGTAATGCCGGAAGTGGCGAGCCGAGTGGTCGCGGACCTGGGAGCTTCGGATCTGGCCCTGGATGCGTTCTCTTCAGGAACCTCCGCCCATCTTCGGGTTTGTGAGAAGTACTGGAGCGCCCAGGACTCCGCGTGGAAGAAGCACTGGGGTCCGCATCAGGGTTTGATGTGGATCCATTGCCCCCGATGGGACATTCCAAGGGCGGTAGCGAAGATTCGCAAGGACCGCTCCAAGGCAGTGCTGGTTGTTCCTATGGGATGCACAGAGGAGGAACGTACCCGACATTGGGTAGTCTCATTGACCGACATGACCTTAAACAAGGTCGTCCTACCGGCTGGAGAGAGTGTCTATCAGGACGCTAAGGGACAGCCCATGCCACCCGAGAGATGGCCAACGGAATTCCACTATGTAGATGGGGGCCTTGAACAGGCCGACACCAGGGACTTCGTGTGTGTCAACCGCATCGTAGCGGAGCCATGGCGGCAATGCTTTGCGGTTTCCCCTGTTGACATCGGAGAATCGGACGACCCCCTCACTGAAGAGGAGTTGGATCTGGTTCTGGGGTATATGGATCAGCCCTTTCACGACTGGGGAAACCAGCGTGAGGGCAAGGGCCAGGACAAAGCCTGGTGGGAAGTGGACTCGATCGTCTCTGGTTCCTATGATGGGGATACCTTCGTAAGGAGGGTGCTGGACCACATGTCCAGCCAGGACGAGCCAATCGGAGGCAACCCACCCACCTATGGCAACCTGTTCCGAGGCAAGACCAGAGATGGCGCTTTGGGCCACCTGGAAAGACCACCTGAGCCAAAACCGAGTGGGGTCGCTACCCCTCAAGTAAGCTCAGTGGTCCAGGTGCCCGGAAAAGCCAAGGCGGGGTCCGATGAGTGCCCCAAGATCCAGGCATTGAGGGCCAGGCTGAAGCAGAAGTATGGTAATACCTTCTTCAGCGGAAAACCTGTGTTTCCCCCACCGGTGCGTGGACCGTATGGCGAGGCCAAGATACGACTGAAGCCGGACCCCCATGTGTATCGACACCGGGAGTTTGCACTGAGGGGCGAGAGGAAGGAGGCCATGGAGAAGATCCTCCGTGATTTCATCGAGAGAGGCTGGCTTGAGCCGTGCCACTCCGAGTGGGCCTCTCCGTGCTTCGTCGTCCCCAAGAAGGTGGCCGGAGAGTGACGGCTCGTGGTCGACTACCGCGGCCTAAACGCCCAAACCCAGCATGACAGCTATACGCTGCCCCTAATTGAGGACATGCTGCAAAAACAACACCGGCAAGGGATCTTCACGGTAGTTGACCTGAAACATGGTTATCATCAGATGCCTCTCGCCGAGGAGTCCCGGGCCTCCACAGCCATGAGCACCCCACTTGGACCTCTCCAGTGGAAGGTGATGCCCATGGGCGTTACTAACGGCAATGCGGCTTTTCAGCGGATGCTGGAGAACCTGCTTGAGCCGGTGCGTGACTGTGCGGACCCCTTCGTGGACGACGTGATCATCGCGTCCGGGGACCCCAGTATGAGCTATGAGGAGCTCCTGGAGGCACATGAGAGGGACGTCACCCGAGTGCTGGAGCTTCTGGTTCGGCACAAACTCACGAGCAGCAGTGACAAGGCCACCATTGCGGTAAGCGAGGTGGTCTTTGCTGGCCGCGGAGTTGGGAACTGGCAGCGGAAGCCCATACCTGGCAAGGTGACTGCGATCGAGCACTGGGAAAAGCCCAAAACGGTCTCTGAGCTACGGGCGTACTTGGGGTTCTGCAACTACTACTCGGGGTATATCAAGATGTATGCCGAGTATGCAGCCCCCATGACGACCATGCTCAAGGGCAACTGAGAGGAGACCAAGTAGGGGTCCAAGAAGGCTCTGGTCTGGAACGCTGAGTCCGACCGTGCCTTTGAGGGGATGAAGCAGGCGCTGCTATCCGCAGTGGGTGTGCACCTCGTGGATCCTGACCGAGGGTTCGTCCTGCGCACCGACGCTTCCGACTACGCCGTTGGCGCTGTGTTGGAACAAGTGCTTGACGATGGGAGGCACGTGCCAGTGGCCTTCTGGAGCCGAGTCCTGGCGGAAGGCCAAAGACGGACGTGGACGCCCCGAGAAAAGGAGGCGTATGCCATCGTCATGGCTCTCAGAAAATGGGCTGGGTACATAGCCCTCCATCCCGTCACCGTCTGCACCGACCATCAGAGTCTGCAGTCGTGGCACAAAGAGCACGTGGACACCCCCTCTGGTCCCGCCTCCCGACGGGCACGATGGCATGAGACCTTGGCCAAGTTCGACCTCACGGTTGTGTATGTTCCTGGCAAGGACAACACCTTGGCGGACTGTCTTAGTAGGTGGGCCTATCCCGCCAGCAAGGGCATGACGGATGTCTCTGCCCATGGCGATGAGGCTGAGACCGCTGAAGCCAAGAGGATCATAGAAATGGAGCGCCTGATGGAGGAGGAGGGTGTTAAATGCTTTGTCGTCATGGCTGCGGGTGCCGCCCTCGGAACGAGGATGGGCAGAGCGGTCAGAGTACTCGCCCCTGAGGGAGCTGAGTCCGACAAGCACCTCTTCCCTGAGTCTTGCCTCCGGGACGACTGGACCGACGACTACGCCAAGTCTGAGGCCTTTGAGGCCGAATATAGGGCTGTGACCGACCCTGATGACGGGCAGAAGTGGCCAAAGGGTCTGACTGAGGAGGATGGCAAGCTCTACCGGAATGGTAAGCTGCTGGTCCCAGAGTCCCGAATGCTCGAGCTCTGTGAGGCTTGGCACCACCACATGATGCACCCAGGGGTCAAGAAGCAAGCCCTGGACATGCAGCGCCGGTTCGAAATCGACCAGATCAGTCTCTACAGCGCTATCAAGAAGGTCAGAAAGGGTTGCTCGGTCTGTCAGGCCTGCAATCCCGACAACCGGAACGTCAAGGGTGAAGCCCAATGGACTCCGGTGCCTGACCAGCCCATGAAGAGCGTGGCCATGGACGTCTTCTCCATGCCCGAAATGCACATTGGCAAGGAGACCTTTGACTGTGTGGTCCTTTGTGTGGATCGCCACAGGGGCTACGTAGTAGCCGTTCCGGCACGCAAAAAGGGGTTGCTTGCCAAGGAAGTGGCAGTCATGATGATTCGTCATTGGCTGACCATCTTTGACATCCCCCGCACCATTTGCAGTGACCGAGGGCCCCAGTTTACTGGTGGCTGGTTCAAGGCCATGTGTTCCCTCATGGGAATACGTCATGCCAAGAGCGTCGCCTATCTCAGCCGGTCCAATGGCCGGGCTGAAGTGGCTGGAAGGCAGCCGTTCGAGAAGCTGCGCAAGATTCACATCACCAATCCACGTCGGAACTGGTTTGAGGAGATGTGGCCCGCTCTGAAGGCCCATCATGACACCCCCACTCCGGGTGGTTTGTCCCCTCACCAGATTCTGTTCGGCACGGACCCCCTTGGTCGGGGACTTCCCTTGTCTGGTGATGGTATGGCCATGGACGCCAAGGAATTCTTTGCGCGGCAAGAGGCAACGGCGCGGGACATCCGCCAGCAGCTCGAGAAGGAGCATGCTGAGCGTCAGAAGTCCGCCCCGAGCTCGACAGCGCAAAAGTTCAGGGTGGGAGACCCGGTGTGGGTGATCAGACCCCGCCCTATGGGCACCCACCGCACCAAAATCTGGTTCACACCCGGAGAGGTGGTCGGCAGGATTGGTGAGGACACCTACCGCATCAAGGTGGGTCACGGACAGTTCCGGGAGCGCCACGAGAGTCAGCTCCGTGTGCGGGAACCCGACCTCCGTGGCCAACATGTGTCCCTGGACTATGCCGCACATGAGGCTGATTTGGACGACGATTATGCTGAGCAGGACGACTCTACCGTCAAGAAGATCCTGGCCCAGCGTCCGAACGCCTCGGCACCCGGAGGCCTGGAGTTCAAGGTTTGTTGGCGAGGCTATGGGCGGTCCCACGACACCTGGGAACCCGTCTCCTCGTTCGTGCCGCGGATTAACACCCCCTTCATGGACTACATCCGCAAGCACAAGACCAAGATCCATGTCTCGGACTTGGCAGCACTCACCCGGGCGTCTGCAGCCAGGGGTGCCTGATCACCGCCCTGAGCTCTCCCCTGATGCATTATGAGCGCTTGTTTGGTCGACGGATCGTCCCTCACTCGCTTGCTCTCTTCCATCTTCCGGTGACCTGCCATCAGAGTGGCCATATACCCCCCCCTGCTGAATCCAGGGGAGGATGGCCCCTCTCTTCCACTCCTATTCGTCACTCCCCACCTGCTGAATTCTTGCGAAACCAGGCAGGGCGACTGACCTTGACATTTCCTGAGCTCTTAGGGCCTTGAAGCCCGTACGACGTTGCGCAACGGATGCTGCTGTCATTGGCATTGCAATTTTTGGGTGTGTGGTCTGGTCCCATGGCACTTGCCGGATCCAGACCAGTCTACGTGTGTCTGCAGACTATATATGGCCTGAACTCAGGCGCTTTCCTGTCCACCCTCCTGCATATGCCTTATCCTAACCGGGGCGTGGTTTGGCGCTCTGTCCAGAGTGTGTTTACACGCCTATTACCCCGCTTATTGCTTACTTTTCCGCCCCCCAAGGATATGTGCATCTGTATGTTGCGTATTATCAGCCCATCAACGAAATATGGACTGTTTTTCCCCCCCGAGGGGATGCGAATCGGGATACGAAAGCGCCCTGAGTCGCCGTGTACATGCTCTTACATAAGGTCCAGCCTGGACCAGTACCTAAGTACAGATTTTTCTGTTTGAGTGCCCGTGATACCGTGTGCCCTAGTAGCTGTGATGTGCTGAGATCCTGATGGCGCCAGGCGGGAAGCCCAGTTGCCTGACTACACTCCCAGCGGTCCGCCACTGTCAGTCCCAGTGTGAGCCTACCGACTCGCAGACGCACTTGCAGTTGGGTGGCGACCTCCGGTGTCCTGACCTCGGCCAGTCTGCCTGGGAAACTGGTGGTTTGAGGAATCGACGCCTCAGCCCAGACTGCATGGGGACTCCCCCATGCATGGCCTTCGTGGTAATGGGGCAAGGGAAAAGACGGCCTGGATGCCCGATCCCTTATGGAGGAGCTCGTTCGGCTTTACCACTCTGGACTCGCGTCGTGGATATGGACATGGTGCGCCCAAGGAAGGACCCGTGGGGACTCTCCCCCAGACTGCTGCCTTGGGAAGCCTTGGGTAGCCTGATGGATCTTTGTGGTCGTTTTTGACCGGTGGGACCACCTCGGTCGTCGTGTGACGCCTATGTTGGCCGTGTATGCCACTGCCACTGTGGTAGTGACCGTCGCAGCCGGCACCCGGTGCGCCTGGTGTGGATTAACGGGTCTTTTGGATGCCGAACAATCACCGCCAGGACCCGGGACTTGATACTTGATACTATACTTGCAGTTACTAACAGCTACAGCACGGTACTTGTCTTACTGTGGGATTGTACTGGACAGCCTAACCCGCAAATCGGCCTGAGGTGAGAATGTGACAACCCCCCCCCTTCAGGGGATGGTCCTGGGTACCCGCTGCCATGCTTGGGTGTTATCGAGCCCCCCACAGGGTTTGCTCTAAGGAGGGGGGTGAAGCGGTACCCAGAACCTATGGCCCATGGCCCGGAGGCCTGTGAGCCGTTACACCCGTTATGGCCCATGGCCCGGAGGCCTGTGAGCCGTCACACCCGTGCGGAAGCCGTTGACAACGGCTGTCAGCGGGATATCCCCGTTCTCTAACCCGCGAAATCTGGAATCCGCTTCCTAACCATTGAATCGATGTGGAATTACCATAATTTTACTGTCTTGGTCGATTTGCGGTTAGAAATCGGTGAAATACCCGATTTCTACCGCAATTTCTAATTGTCGTGAAATCGCCGCCTGACGTCGCCCGTTCCGTGCACTGCATTAGATGATTCTGTAAAACGATTTTTTCGGAAGTCAAGACTGAAACACTCTTCGAGTGATCCGCGATTTTTTCCTTGATAAAACGCATCGCGTTCCAGATTTTCCCCAGAAAATCTGGGCGGCCGAAGGCGCTTTGAACCCCCAAGTGAAACAACAAGGGTTACGGGCGTTCAAGCGCCCAAGGACGAACTAACGTGCGTCATAGGCACTGTGTATGAGGTTTTGCCCCCCATAGTCATAGGATGAGGCTAAAGGATCCCAACTCCATAGGCCCAAAGGGCTATTTATTTTGAGTGTTTTCCAAGAAATGGGCAATCTCACGTACTTGGCGTCCAAGTACGTGTAGAAGTATGTTGAGTTGGCGTTTTCTCCCTCTTTGCTTGCCTCTACATCCGGGGCATATCACTTGTCTTCCCCGGATAGTACACATATGATATCCATATATATATATTGGCAATATATTTTGCGTGCATGCTAAAATTCGGCTTTCCGAAGGGAGGTGGATTTTCGACCAAAGCACTTGCATGCGTGTTAAGGGACCAAAGTTACTCTACAATATAGGCACACTTTGATTCTAGGCCCTTAGGGTGGGTGTAGACAGCGAGGGTAGGGTTGTGTGCCATATTTGGTGTCATATCACGTGCCCATTTGGCGGGTGCACCATTCTAAGACTAACCCGCCAATGGACCCCATATCGCAGGAAGCCCTTCATTGTACTCCTAACCAACACTCGCAAGCGTAACCTTCGTGAAGGGACGCTTGTGGAGCGCTCCCGAAGCGATGCGTTGCGAGCAAGGTGTGTTTTTTGCAATATTCCATTTTTGCATGTGCCCACTTGGGAGGCAGCGCGCGCGGCCTTCCAAAGCGCCCCAAGTGGAGCACATATGTGGATTCGAAGGTCATTCGTGTCGAGTCATTGTGTTTAGAAGGATTGGTCGATTACTCAATCCAAGCTGAAGATATTATAATATATTTGTGTAGTTTTCAAGGCACTTTTGCGTGTTTTTTCGCCAATTTTGCTGTTCTTTGCCCGTCATGATGTCAAGTGGCGACCGTGTATGTCAACGTTGCGCTCAATGGACATCATGACCCAAGAATGTTATGAGGGTACATACTTCGGTGCCCAACATATCTTGGACCCGGCGAACAACTCCCCTTGGGGTTGGCATACCGTGGCCGCCATGATGGCGATTGGGGACAATCCCAAATCATGGGGTCACTTGGCGACCCTGCCATTCCCAAAACTGGACCCCCCCTTTTGGGACCCCAATTTCACCCCCCCGTGTGGTCAATTGGCGGCCCCATATCTCCATGCCCACAAGGATCCCGGACCTAAATTCAAATTGTGCACTCTGATATAGGTCCTAGGTCCTGCCTCCTATCCTGTGAGTATTTGGCCTTGCCCTGGCCGGGCGAGCCACGCGTGGGATTGACGCCAATTTTGGTGATTTTGGCTTCATGACCCCACTTGACGAACCTGTGGTGCCCTGATGCCCGGACGTCAGAGGGAACCAGGTTGGGTGAGGGCTCCAGGGAGTTCGTTTCTGAAATGCATAGGGTCAGTTGCCTCGTCCCCCCCTCTGGCGGGTCCGGACGAGGGGTTAATTCTGCAGTTTTCGGAGCTAACTTCAGTTTGGGCTGAAACAGCCCTTTTTCAGCTAACAACTTCTAGGGGATAATGGCGGGGCCATATCTCCGGCTCAGAGAGGAGTTGGGACCTGCCGTTAAGGGAGCATAGGGAGCTACTGTCGGTACGCCTTGGGGCCACTTGGTTTCCAGGAACTCGCCTGTGGCTGGGCGGGACACCCTCCCCTATTGGCAGGGTTTCAGGGTCCGGACTGAGTAGGGCATGGGTTGTGTTTGAGCCCCCGCCCCTGCCAGCCACTGAGAGGGTCGGACCTGGGATTGGGAAATGAGTTGGAACTGAGTGTATATTGTCCTGTGATGCCCTTAAACCAGTCCAGTCTTAACCCCATGTGTACATATCCTGATGTGTTGCTGTACATACTTTTGTTCCCTTGTTTCAGAGTGGCAAGGATCCTGAAACGCTTTGTCACATGACACGAGACTGATGGTTGCCCCTGTGAGCGCAGTGCTTTGCCTGCCTGCTTGCTTGTGCGTGTCCACCGCAGCGTCCCGTGGCCAGGCCCCCCACAGGAACGCGTCAATAGAAGTAATTATTTGGGAACCTTATGCATAGGTCGTTCTTGTTTGGTTCCGGTATTTTTTTCGGTACAATCAGCATTCCGTACCAAAACAAGACCCGCTTTTCACCGGTTTGCACATTGGTGGACATGCCACATTTGATGTAATTGAAGGTCCTGACTTCAACACTTTGGTCTTCCTTAACACAATGCCCTGCGAGGAGCCTTTCTAGCTCCGGGTCCAAACTTTCCCAATTTTCCCATGCTCCGCCTTCTCCTTGTTCCGCCCCATCTTCCACGTCCCCCTTGCCTATATGACAATCGGCAGGCACCAAGGCTGGCATGTCAGGCTTTGGAATCACAACCTTTTTCTTCTTGGAAGGAGCCATTGCTTAGCCCTTTGGGTTGTACCAAAGGGAAATCACATTTTGTCGCCATGCATGCTCCCTTGACCATTCGCTCACCCTTAGTTCACTATCTTTTCACCCTTTGCTCACCCTACCTGGGAAGGCATAATACACACAAAAAGCACGCAACAAGAGCATGAAGGCAGTAAGACAATCGTTGCTTACGTATGAGCCATATGGAAATGGACCACAAACGGTGCAAAATAGGGCCAAAAACACCTCAAATGTTCATCGCTCATCCCATTCTTATGCACATAGTATCATATTTTACGTACAATGACAACACACGGAGAAAGAAAATTCTCAAATGGCTCAAATAGTTCCAAGCCTACCTATGAACCATTTGGATATTGGATCACAAACGGTGCAAAATAGGGCCAAAAACACCTCAAATCTTCATTGTTCATCCCACTCTTATGCACATACTATCATATTATATGTAGCACCTATCATACAAATGCTTACAATAACAACCTAAGCCCCAAACATGTGTGTGTACGGTGATAGGCACGCAAAAGCCCACCTATGAACCATATGGAAATGGACCACAAACGGTGCAAAATAGGGCCAAAAACACCTCAAATGTTCATCTTTCATCCCATTCTTATGCACATAGTATCATATTTAATGTAGTTCTTATCATTCAAATGCATACAATACCAACCCAAGCCCCAAACATGTGTCTGGACGGTGATAGGTGATCAAAACCATACCTATGAACCATATGGATATGGAGCACAAACGGTGCAAAAACGGGCCAAAAACACCTCAAAACTACATTGTTCATCCCATGCTTGTGCCCGTAGTATCATATTTCTTTTCTTACCCAGCATTCAAATGCTTACAATACCATCCTATGCCCCAAACACGTGTGTGGACGGTGATAGGTGATCAAAACCCTACCTATGAACCATATGGATATGGAGCGCAAAAGGTGCAAAAACGGGCCAGAAATACCTCAAATCTACATCGTTCATCCCATTCTTATGCACATACTATCATATTGTATGTAGTTATTATCATTCAAATGCATACAATACCAACCCAAGCCCCAAACATGTGTGTGGACGGTGATAGGTGATCAAAACCCTACCTATGAACCATATGGATATGGAGCGCAAAATGTGCAAAAACGGGCCAAAAACACCTCAAAACTACATCGTTCATCCCATTTCTATGCACATACTATCTTTTTCTTTGTAGTTATTATCATTCAAATGCATACAATACCAACCCAAGCCCCAAACATGTGTGTGGACGGTGATAGGTGATCAAAACCCTACCTATGAACCATATGGATATTGGATCACAAACGGTGCAAAATAGGGCCAAAAACACCTCAAATGTTCATCGTTCATCCCATTCTTACGCACATACCATCATATTATATGTAGGACCTATCATACAAATGCTTACAACAACAATCTAAGCCCCAAACATGTGTGTGTACGGTGATAGGCACGCAAAAGCCTACCTATGAACCATATGGATATTGGACCACAAACGGTGCAAAATAGGGCCAAAAACACCTCAAATCTTCATCTATCATCCCATTCTTACGCACATACTATCATATTATATGTAGGACCTATCATACAAAAGCTTACAACAACAACCTAAGCCCCAAACATGTGTGTGTACGGTGATAGGCACGCAAAAGCCCAACTATGAACCATATGGAAACGGACCACAAACGGTGCAAAATAGGGCCAAAAACACCTCAAATGTTCATCGTTCATCCCATTCTTATGCACATACTATCATACTTTATGTAGTTGTTATCATTCCAATGCATACAATACCAACCCAAGCCCCAAACATGTGTCTGGACGGTGATAGGTGATCAAAACCCTACCTATGAACCATATGGATATTGGGCCCCATGGTGCATGAGAAAGGGATGAATAGCCTAGAATAAAGGCAAAACATCGCTTGTGATGTAGGCTTCTACTGAATCACTACCAATGGTGATGACAAGTTGTTCATATATCACCTCTATACCACCTCTTACAGCCCTGTAAGGCCCTCTATATGGCCTCCATAGACCCTAAAACTATGTAAAAAAGTGGTTTTTGGGTAGAGAAGCGTGAATTTCTCCAAATCTGTGCCTGCCAATCTGGATTTTTTTAGGTCAGCAGCAAGGTATTTATCTCGGGAACACGCTTATGCCCTTACTTTGGTTCCAACTGCGAAAAAAAGTGGACTTTTTGGCGATTTTCTATTGCGCACGGCGGTCGGGAATCCGAAATTCGCGTACGCGGCAGTTGCTGACAGTTTATCTGCGGCTCCAGCTTCAGCGACAGCATGGTTTTAATAAAAATTTGAGAAAACATAAAAACAACAGTACTACTGTGTACAGTTTGATATTGTGGTTCTGAAAAGGCATGATTTTGAATTTTGGGAAAAAACAGCTGCTAAAATCATAGGTGTAGCGAACCTCTGCGGGGACCTCCACCATCACCCCAAGGGCACCATCCACACCATAGACCTTGTCGGGGCCTCCATCACCGTAGTATACGTCACCCTCTCACAAATGCGGGTCCTTCACCACAGCGGAGCACACAACATCCCCTTCCTACAACTTCCCGAATGGCCGAAATACGGCCTCTTCCACCAGTACCTCACGCAAACGGCAAGAGCAGCAGGCCACACTCTGCCAGGAAGCACAGACATGCGAGCAGCCTACCGAGAATTCAAAAATCAGCACCCCCACCCCATTCCAGCGACACCACCCTACGCACCCACCGGCTCGAAACACGAACCCGTCCCCCCGGTGACGGGCCCAGTCCCACCACTAACCCTACTACTGGCCCCGAACGAAGCCAAACCCACGCAGACCACCGTCATCCACCACGGGGCAAAATGGCGCATACCGAAGCACCACATGACCGCCCGAGACCTACCAAAGGTCCCCCATGACTCCCAGAGCATGCCACGCACATGTTGGGCCTGTGACCCTGAGGCACCAACCACGCCGTGGCCCATAATACACCTCATAGCACGCCACCACACCCACCCCACAGCCCAACTACCACCACGGGCCTACGCATGGGTAGCCCCATGGTTCCACCGCACCGACACCAACCCAACGGTAGCGTGGAACCCCGACCACGCGCCCGAGTGGCTCTTCACCACTACACGCACCTGGCCCCGCCCCAACCCGGCAGGGGTCGCCATCCGTTACAGCATGTAGGGAACAGGCAGAACAGGCAAGCACGAGCACCCCTACTATCCGCTCCACCACTCCTGCCACACACCGGAGCACCAAACACAAACCCTCACATGCCACGACCTAAACCCAGACACAGCCTACATCCTCCACTACATCTACTCCTACCTCACACAAGGACAGCCGGAAAAGGGGCTCATAGCCATGTCCCCCCAAGCGAAACACATCATCTCCAAAGGAATAGGAGTGTACGCCACCCCCGTCTTGCAGCCGACAACCCCAGTGGCCCACCTCACCACAGGCCTCGCCATATACGCCTACCTGCCCATGAACCCATGCCGCCTCCCGCAACCGTCACCGGTGGACGGTTCTTCTTCACCGACGCCTCAGGCGAATCCGCCCTCACGCCCATCACCGGGGGGGCCACCCTGCAGCTAACCCTAACCGGGGGACACTACCACATGGACCACCACACGGACCACACCACCTACGGGGCCTCCTCCCACGGGGAGCTAGGGGCCATGGCCGACGCCATCGCCGAGATCGCAGCCCACCTACCCGCCCACCTCCGGCACATCGTCCGGGTCTGGTTCATGGTAGACGCCACTGTCGACACACACCTGCTCTTCCGCAAAGCAAGGCAACCACTCCACAAAGCCACCGCGACGAGCCTCGGCACCCAGGCACTGCTGCTCTGGAAAGCCCTTTGCAGCCTTCCCCCCTACGTCCAACTCCACATCGTGAAACAAGAGTCCCACAGGCACCAATACGGCAATGGTAAGGTCGACAACCAGGCAGTACACCAACGCACCTGCCAACCCTCCAGATCCCTCACCTCGGCCGAAACCACACACACCTCCAACACATACCCCCCGTACCCGAGCCCCATCAGACCCCGAACTGGGTTCCAGAGGACGCCCCCTATTCCTCCCACGACAGGGCATACCACTACCCCAACCCCATCCAACATCTCGCCCGCGTGCTCGGCGACGCAGACAGCCGGGCACACATCCAGGAGCTCCAGGAGAAGGTGCAAATCCCCCTCTACCACTCAGCACTGCGCCCAGCAAACGTCCCAGCCC
The DNA here is from genome assembly GCA_964036045.1 of Eutreptiella sp. 'Long Island Sound 2002'. Classification (NCBI taxonomy): domain Eukaryota; phylum Euglenozoa; class Euglenophyceae; order Eutreptiales; family Eutreptiaceae; genus Eutreptiella; species Eutreptiella sp. 'Long Island Sound 2002'. Next base: position 158,768,187 of record OZ038379.1, read on the forward strand.
ACCTCCAAAAACGACGCATCCAGCTCCTCAGGGAGCAACTACCATTCCTCACCAGGGTCGCCAGATGGCTGGCCTGCAAACACATCCACGTCCCCAAAGAACACATCCATTGCCCGTGCGACCACACCACCCCGGAGGACTGAGAACACTTCAAGAAATGCCCCCTCCATGCAGGCAGGGACACGCTAGTAGGCTGGTCCCCGGCAAAAACCCTACGAGAACACGAAGGCTGGCCAAAATACAGCCACGCACACCAGGCCACCGAACACATCTTCCCGGATCCTCTGGTCAAAGAAGCCACCATGAGAGGGGCGGTGACACAGGCCCTGCACCGGCACGTCACCAAACACACGGAGAGCCCCATGGAGGCAGCAGCGCACCTCCAGCTAGAGGCAGTCCGCAGAGCAGCGGCCCAAATGGTACACCGCAAACACCTGCTGTTAACACACACGGAGCAACTCACCGACCCCACCGCCAGGGAAAACATGCAGCGTCTCATCCATTACCATGCCGTGCATGACCCAGACGTCCACTAACCCGCTCCGCGCCCCGCACACGCCCCCCATCTCCATCCGCAGTCCGCCAAGACACCACCACAGCGCCCCGAAGCCCATTCGGCCTGGCCAGCCACAAAAGGCGCCGTTCAGTGCAAAAGAGCGCCCCGAAGCCCATCTCTCACCCAAGAAGCCACCCGGCACCGCCCAACTCGGCCGAGCCCAACCGGGACCAGCCATACGTCGACGTAGACGCACAACACCCCGGCAACCCACCCAGCCCACCCCCCCCCGGACCTGGGGCACCCCCCGCTCACACCGGCCACCATCCGCGACCCCGACCTCCTCCGAGCAACCCTCCAAGGCAGGGCCCTGACCACCCCCCTGGGCTGGTACCGCCTACAAGAGGACTGGACCAAGCTCACCGTCAAAGCCGTCTGGGACCTGACCACCCCAGGCAACGTCCTCCACGAGGCCATCGTAGACCTCGTACTCTGGCGAGCCTGCAAACACACCCAGGGCCAGCACGTCTGGATCCCCCCCATAGGGTGGGGCCACGCCCTGACGCACGACACCGACATCAACGTCACACGTCGCGGCACCATACACCTACGACGGGCCCCAGCGGAGAGGGACCACCCAGCGGACCCGAACCACCCGGAGCAGTGGGAACAGGCCACCGCATCCAACCCGCGACACCGCCCTCCGCGCCGCCGGCCTCCGCACCCGGGACGACGACCTCCCTCCCCCACCTACAGACACTGACCACCCCCCGCCGGAGGTCTGGTGTACAGTCCTCGAGCGCGGCCACTACTATGTGGTAGCCGCTACAGCTACGTCCCCCGGCCCGCAATGGCTCGTCAAAGGGACAGACACCATGCTCGCCCCAGGGGCCGCCCCACCAGGGGCAGTATGGGACCCCACCACCCCACACAGGGTGCTCAGGGGCGTCCTCCAGCCGGGGGACAAGCCCCCAACCCGCGCCCTGGCCCAAATCACCTCAGGGAAGGCGGGCTACCACCTGGGACTGGCCATGCTCTGCCTGACCCACTGTATACAGCGCCGCTGGCCACCAACAGGGACCGTGCCCTGGATTTGGGCCATCCCCACCGCCCACACACAAATCGAGGCGGGACCGGACACGCGGCCAAATCCCCCCCCCCGGCCGCAGAACTCCCTCACCTGCGGGTACCACGCCATCCACAGGGTCCTCAGCCGCGTGGGTCTTAGCCCAGAGCTAGCATACCCCCTCCCCACCACTGACCAAGAGGTCCACCGGATACGCAAGCTCATCTGCGAAACCCTTGCCGCGGCAGCAGAAGACGGCAAGCTTCTCCTCCAAACCGCCCGGCCTACAACTGACAACGCAAGCGCGCCGCTGCGAGCCGACACATACACCGACACAGCACGCCCCACCGCGCGATCTCCGCCCATGCCCCTCCCCTCTCGCTGCTCAGCCGGGGACCCACACACGCCCATCCTCGCGCACACCCCCGGGCCCCGCGACGCGGGCCTCCCCCACCCGCCCGAACGCCAGCACACGCCCGCCACAGACCCACCCACCGGCCACCCCTCACCACCCCCCACACTCGACAACCCGCACACACCCACCGAGGGGAGCCCCGCGCCCCGCGGCACGCCCACTCCACCCAGTGGCCCGCACACGCCACCCGCGCACACCCCAGAAGACCCAGACCAACCCCCCCCGGCCCCCGAATGCAGCCCACGCGAACTGTTCCCCCCGGCGGACGCCAACGCACACAACCTCACACATTGCAGGACCCCGGCCCAGCGAAGCCCGGAAGGAGAAGGCCACAGCCCCGCGCCTCCCTCCCCCGCCGCTGCCGACCAAATCGGCCCGCCGGGCCGCCAGGTCACGACCGGGCCCCCCCAGCCGCCCGCCCCCACCCTACAGCCGGAGGACATGCCCTCCATCCTCCCCGCCGTGGCCGCCGCAGAAGCCGCCGCCCACAAGCCCGCGACCGCCCGCATCACAGCCCAACCGGCGTCCAACACCTCCTCCTCATCCTCAGCCTCATCCACCTCCTCCACCTCATCCTCCGACCCCCCCTCTCCGCCGCCCTCATCCACAAGGCCATGGCAAAAGCCAAAGCCGCGGCCGCACGCACCGACCCCCCGACCTCCGCACAGGCGACTCAGGCACCCCGGCAACGCACTGGGAAAACCCCCAACCCGGCACCGGCGCCCTCACACCTCCGGACAGAGGTCCTCCTCAACCTGGAACCGGACTTCAACCCAAAACCCGACCCCAAACCAAAGCCGGCGCCCAAACAAGCACACACAACATCACAAACGCAACGACACAAACCCAAGCGACACCGCCCTAACCCAAACCCTGACCAAAGCCAGGACCCCCCACCCACCACAACCCACGCCCCCCTCCCACCAGCAGCCGCCCCCACCACAGAGGCGGCCACCCAACACTACCCCGTCCAGACCCTCGTCAACATCCCCATCTCCCAGCGCCCCATCATCCACCCCCCGCAAACCGCCCCCCTTGTTCCCTGCCTTTCCTGGCCGGGTTGTGCTGTGTGGGCGTGGGTGCTGGGCCCGGGTCTCAGCTGTGCCCCGCCCTTCTTGGTCGGGTTGTCGGGGTGTGTTTTTTTTTTTTTCGGTTGCTGGCTGTCCCTGTCCCGGGCCTTGTGGTCCCTGTCCCCCCGTCCCCTCTCTTTCGGGGTGGGTTGCTGGTTCCTTTTTGTTTTTTGCGTGGCGTGTGTCTGTGCGTTTTGGGCGTCCCTTTTTCCGCTGAGCCGCTGTTCCTGGCTTGGTGGTGCCAGTTTTGGCTGGGTGGTCCCTCTGTGCCCCTTTGGGGGTCCCGCCTTCGGTGCCTTCTGGGTGGGGGGTTTGGCCGTCTCTTGTGGTGTTGGCGGGCGGTGTGGTGGCTGTGGGCCGTTCTCTTGCCCCCCCCCCCTCCCCCCCGTTTTTTTTGGGGGCGGGGGTCTGCCTGTTCCTCCCTCTGCCTTCACCGGGCTGGCGCACGCACTGGCCCGCATTCAGGTTGGTCTTCCGGGTTGCTGTTGGTGGTTGCGTTCCGTTTGGCCGTGTCCCGGCCCCATGGGTCGGGTGGGTTATGTACACGTTGGGCTCGGCGCCCCTTCCTGCTGGGCTAGGTCCTGGCTCTGCCGGCTGGGCGGGCACTCCAGGCGGCTTCGTGTGGCTCTGGGTTAGGGGGCTGGGGTTGTCCTTGTCCGTTCTCCTCCGCGGTGCCGGTTTTAACCTTCTGGGTGGTCCGCCAGCGGGGTTGCCGGGCGCAGGGTGGCCCCGTGTGTGGCCCGCGGTGCCGGTGTGTGGCGTGCTGGGGCGGCACCTTCCGGGGTGTGCGGTGGCTTGTTTTGGTTAGTCCTTCAGGTTAGGGTCAGCCGTGCCGTGTTGTGCCGCTCTGTGCCGCGTCGCGTCGCGTTGTGCTGTGGCGTGTTGTGCTTTGGGGTGCGTTGTCATGGCGCGTTGCACTGTGGCGCGCTGCGGTGCGGTGTGCCGTGCTGTCCGTGCGGAGTGCAGGTCGGAGTGTGGCTGGCTGGTGGCTGGGGGGTGCAGTTAGGTGTGGCTGGCTCGCTGGGTCCGTGCTGTGGGGGCCCGGGCGTGCCGCTCGGGCTGGTGGGTCGGGTAGGTGTCCGTGGGGTTGCCCTCCCTGGGGGCCTGTGCCTTGGTCCCGTGTCCTCTGGGGGTCCCGGTCCCTAGCCCTGGTTTATGTGGCCGTGCCTTCATCCTCTTCCGGTGCCTGTGACGTGGCCCTTGTGGCGGCCGGGGTCGTCGCCTGGTGGTGAGGGCGTGGTGGTGCGCCGCGCGGCGGTGTTCCCTGTGGCTTCCTCTGTGGGTGTAGCCCGTTCTCCCCGTGTAGGTGTGCACTCCATCCCCTGTGTGGTTTCCGGTGGCTGGTGGGTGTGGGCTAGTGTGATTCGTACGGCGTCCGCTTCTTGCTTCCGCGGTGCGTGTTGGGGGTGTGCGTCACTGGGAGTTGTGCAGCTTTCGCTAGGGATGGGGCGGCGCTGGTCCCTCCGTCGTGGTATGCCCTTCCTGGGTGTGGGTCTCGGCGCCTGCCGTGGTGCCCTCTTCCTCTGGGCCTCGGTCCCCGCTCCTGTCCCTTCCTGGTCCTTGGGTGGTTTCCTGCCCCCACGTTGTGTCTCTTCCGGTGCCCTGTCCCTATGGGCGCCTGCCCCTCCGTGCCCCCTTGCCTGAGTGTCCCTTGGTGACCCTTGCCCTCCCCTTGCCCGTGCCCTTCCCCTTCCCGGTGCGGTGGTGGTGGGGTGGGGGGGGGGGGGCGCCGATGGCCCAGGCCTGGGGGTGGGTGGCCTGGAGCCATTGGCGTAGGGCTTGGGGGGTGTGGGGGGGGCGGAGGCCCTGGACCGCGTCGCGGAGGAGGGCCTCCCATGCCGCTTGCGGCACGATGGCCTCCGGGGCGGCCTCGTTGAGTTGGCGGTGGTGCAGGTGCGCACCTCCTCGAAGGTGTGCACCATGTGCACCCCTTCTCGCCTTCCCGCTCCCCCGGCCCACTTCACCCAGCGGCGGAGCTCCTGCAAAGCGGGGGCAGACCACCAGGCAAAGTGGGCGGGGGCCCGGGGGGGGGAGGGGTCTGAGCTCGAGGTCCTGGAGCGGCGGGGAAGGGACATGGACCTGCGGTGGTGGCAGGGGTGGCGGTGCCTGGGGGGGCGGGAGCGGCGGTTGCGGGGGCTGGGGGTTGAGGACGGGTACGGGCGGAGAGGGGAACGGGAGGGGGAGGTGGACATGGGGCGGCGTCTGCGGGAGTGGTGGTGGCAGGGGCTGGGGCTGGTTGGTGGGTGCGGGCGGCGGGGGGGGTGGGGAGCCCGGTGGGGCCTGTGGGGGGAGGGGGAGTTGGAAATGGGGCGGCGGTGGCGTGCCTGGCGGCGCCGGGGGGAGCGGGAGCGGTGGTGGCGGGGGCTTGGGCCGGGGGTCGCGTACGGGCGGAGGGGGGAACAGGAAGCCCTGTGGGGCTCGTGGGGGGAGGGGGAGGTGGACATGGGGCGGCGGTGGCGCCTGGGGGGGCGGCAGCGGCGGGAGCGGCGCCCCGGGAGGTCGCCGTGGCGCCTTGAGGGGCGGGAGCGGCGCGAGTGGGTGGTTGAGACGTGGTGGCGGTGCGGGGAGCGTGAGCGCCGGGGGTGGGTGCGCCGTGCGGGGGGGGAGCTAGAGCGCCGCTGTTTGCGGGACCGGGGCTCGTCGGTCGAGTGGGGCCAGTCAGGAGGCTTCCGCGGGTCCTGAGGGGCCTCGCGCGGCGCCGCTTGGTACTGGGGGGTTGAGTAGGGGTGCGGTGGCGGCAGTGGGTGGTGGTACGGGTCCGGTCGGGCCCTGGGGGCCCCCTCTGCGTGAACGTGGTGGCCGGGGGGATACGGTGGCTGGTACGGGGGAGGTGACCCCTGGTGGTAGCTGGGGTATGCGGGTGGAGCGTTCGGTGGCTGCCATCCCATACGCTGGTGCTGTTCGTGCACGGGGGGTTGTTGCCGTGGGGTAGGGTGGTGGGCAGTGGTAGTGGTCGGGCTGGTGTTGGTGGTGGTGGTGGTGGGGCCGCTGGTGGTGGTGGCGTTGGTAGTTGTGGTGTTGGTGCTGCGGGTACGGCCTCAGGACCCCTTGTGGGTATTCCGGTCCCCCTTGTGGGGGTGGGGGGTCGGGCCGCATGCGCAGCCCCTGGGGCTGTACTGTTTGGTGGGTAGGGGGGGCGGGTCGGGGGCCGGGCTTAACGGTGACTGTGGTCGAGGGGTTCCACGTCACCGGGTCGGTCTGGCCGGCGGCGGTGGTGCGCCCACAAACACGCTGGCCCGCACAGCACCCCCAACCAGGAGGTGCAGGAGACCACGCGGGACGGGCGAACGAGCACACACACACTCCAACAGCCACCAAGGAGAGGCGGGACGCAGCCGAAACCCAAACCCGAGCACGCACGCCCGCACCGCACACCGGAAACGGTGGCGTGCAGGAGGAGCGCGCACTCAACCACACACGTTCCATATGCAAGCCGAAACCTAAGCCCAAGCACAAACACCACAAACCGCAGCCGGTAAAAGAGGGATGACGCCACAAACCGTACTTCAACACACCCGCCCAAGGCCCCAGCCAGGACTGGCGGGGTTACCTATACCCACACCCAACCACAACCAGGACCCGAACACAAACGCCACACAAAAGTAGGAAACCCAGTGTCCACAGCCCGGGCACTGAGGCAGCCCGTGCCATGCAGCTGACCCGGCCAAACGAGATCCGGAGCCTGGGGGTATAGCTGCATCCTAAGGCCTGCGCTGCTTTGGGACTCGAGGTGGAGCGTGCGACACCCAAGCACATCGGAACCCTAGTACCAAGAACGTGCATGCGCACCTTGGGAACGGGATACGCCAGGAAGTCCGGTGAACCTCTAGGGTTCCGCCCAAAGGAGGGGACGTGCGCAAGCACTGGGGCACAACCTCCCGGCGAGACCAGCACGTCACGCCGGCGGCAATCAGCCCTCCCGTTGTTGCCCGGGGCCGCTTTGTTGGGGACCAACAGTCAGGTATAGCGGGATGTAAGCCGCCTCCCCTCTTCAAGTGCGGAGCCTCTTCCTGTTCGTCACAGCGGCAACGCCAGCAGGAACCATGGGGCACCTCTCCACGACCGAGTGCACCTACCTACCTACCAAACCGTGTCCTGGTCGAGAATGAGGAGCGATTCAGCAAAATCAGGCAAAATTACACATGAACTGTAGGGGGATCGGAGACAAATGACCTGCTCAAAGCAACTTGTACTCTCGCGGGCACGCTATGGTGTCCTCCACGTACTCTACATCGTGTTGTTCCCGCTTTTATGTTTTCGAACCGTTCAGCATGTGCTTCGGATGGCCAAAATGTACTCAGGATTGGCAGGCATTAAGACAATTGACACTGAATTGGGCTTGGATTAGGGAGTCAAATCACACGCAGAGAGCAATCATTAACAGAGATAGTATATATTCACGACAAGGTGTCCTGCCTAGGCCCGCGGCAGGGCAATTGGACGAAGCCGTCACTAGATCCTACAGAAATCCAACAAACTGACACCACAATGTCCTGGAATGCAGGAATGTACAGGATTAAGGCTGGAATCAGCAGTAATGAGGAAACGGAGAGTGGGCAAACGAGCACTAGAGCAGTAAACAAAAGTCAGTTCACCTTGGGTAGGCGAGTTTTTATCTCACAAAGCGAGCATCTAACAGATTTTAAGAAAATGTTGACATGATGAATCATTCATGATGATGGACATGCTGACCTTAAATCCTGCAGCTAAACCATAACAGACCCCACTGGAGGTTCACTGAAGGCGATAGCCTGCAGGCCACAAGCTGCAACCCACCGTATATAGCCGTATTTACAGTGGCGGTGGTGTTCTCGAAGGATAAGTGGGTCAATCTCTTGCTTTCAGACCACAATGTGAACAATTCTACTGATTTAGATCCTGAATTCGCAAATGAGGCTCACTTTTCTGACGAAGCAATTTTCGCCTGTGCCACCAGACTCCAGAAGTGTCTGCCTGAAGTCCGTAGAAGCCATATATAAAGTTCCTTAAGAGAACTGACGTCGCGGTTTAGCGAAATGGTAGAAACAAGTGAGTAGGATCATCTCAAATCAGGACAAAATTGGAGGAATCTCCACAGATGAAGCTGGAATGCAGTCTACCGGCAGCTGAATGAAGCTCAAAACTAAGTTTCTGGTTGTGTTCGGAACACTACCAGACTACAGGGGGTTCCTGTGGGGAGTAAGCGGCTGCGCAACCTGAGATTTATCTACATTACATCATCTGCTGGTGGTAGAAATTCAGGAATTCCAGTTCCACGGTTCAGATTACCCCTAGTCTGTCCTTGTGGAAGCGTGGCGCTGAAATTCCCATACATTACAGCACTACACCGGACGTACCAGTAGCGTTCTTACGCTCCAGTAAATAACCGGAGGGGCACCACGCAAAATCTGAAAGTTAGATTACGGGCTCTAACAACCCTATTTGCTTTATCATGCCTTAAAAATTTTAAACTCAAAACAAAACATGAACAATACCCTCCGGACCCATGACCAGAGTAGGCAAGAAAGCAATCGCAAGATCATTCTTTTAACAAAGGCTGTGTAGCACAGAAACACATAACGACAGTGTCCCTTGCATATGCTGATATCAATTTCTGCAACACTTCAATGGCACTGACGCGCACGCGCACCTGTCTGGATATGCTGTACCACTGTGTACAACACATATTCACCATTATTCAAGACGCACCGGTCACTGTACTATACACACACAGCGTATGCTTATTTTACTATGCATGTATGGGTTTGCCTTATCTTCTCCCACTCATCCTATATCTACCTCACTCCAGTCAATGTGGTACCATACACTATGCATTGGGTTCCCTGATTCCCAGAAAAGCACACCATTGAACACCCAAGGTATTCATAGTCTCAGGTTTACCACATTACTCATAACACATGTGACTGTGTTCTATGTATCTCTCCTGGGCCGCCTATTATGTATGTCCACTATACCTCATTCCTTCTTACACTTGCATATCCATGTGTTCTACGACCTGTCTATCTGACTCCCCCCTTGACTGAACTCTTGGAATTCCTGGGTTCTGTCACCTTGAAACAGGTCAGAGGAATGAGCGTTCAATAAACATATACCTGTTGGCACAAAAGGATATGCCCTGCAAACATGTGCACTTCAGGGTCTTCTCGGAACTGTAAAAAAAAGCAACACTGCATGGTTGCACACTGTTTACTAAAATCGTCAGGGGGTATCCTGCTGTTGCTGCACGGAAGTCCTGACAATGGATAACGAGAAGAAGATAGCCAAAAACTGAGTTCTGACTGACAGTTAGCTGCTCTGTCAATCACAGTTGACTGAATAACTTGAGTTCCTACTTACAAACAAACACTGAGCTTGCGCGGTCCACAGAAAGTCAGCATAAGCATATATATCTCCACAACGTTAAGGTGAGATGATACATACACACCACAAGAAACAAAAACTGGCAACCCAAGTGCAATAAAAACAAACAAACACTGCCTGAGTCTTGGTGTTTCTGAAGCTCTGTTGAGCTGGATATTTACGAATTCAGTTTGGCTCTGAAAACTGGTATGGCACCTTTAAGCTCTCACTGACACTCCCTGTTCCCTGCCCTGCAGAAATACCCTACCTGCTCCCACACAGGTGAGGTTCTATTCTGTCTGGGCAGTATTGCTGCTAACTATAGGTAATTCAAGTCATGAAGGGTACATACTCAACATACCTCAGGATATGGTACCCTGGGACTCATTATATATACTCCCCACCACTGGTGTAATACCTGCTACTCGGGCGCAGGCTTTCACAGGAGTATTACTGTAGTGTGGACTTATCACTCACTGTGATGTGAGACAGTTAACCAGTATGTACAATAGGTGTGTCACTTTGGGAGCATACTTTAAATGTTTCCTGCCTTACTATAACACCCATTTAACCAGAAACTGCTCTGAAAATATACAATACTCTCTGAGATATCACTATGTGTGATATGTGGTATCACCCCAAGGCCGTAGCGTCAGAGTGTTTGAGCCTCTTGTGGTGTCACCGCGAGGCCATGGCGTTGTGGTGCTGTGCCCACCCCCTTCCCCCTCGCTCAAACCCACTAACTACTGTGAGTGGTGAGTGCTGGCGGGCTCTATGCAGGAGAGGAGTCACACACTATGACAACACTGACAACACCTGAGCTGGATTTCTTTTACTACCCTGTGTCGAATACAGCAGTCAACTTCAAAGAAAAGCATGGCTCAGGTTTCACTCGGCTTGTCTTAGGTTCTTCTCTCTTCCCCTTGACTAAGCTCTGGCTGAGCCTGGACACCTTATTGACAGGCTTGGGGCAGAAGCGTTAACACCTGTAGACATGGATAGGCAAAGTAGAACCAAAGTTCAACCTTTGGAAGAAACAGAAGAGAGATAGAACCAGTAAAATCAATGTACACTGCACTCTCATTATCTAGTGTACCACCAGAAACTTCAGAGTTCAGTAAACACATGTACTTCAATCATGCACCAATCTTAGTTGTCGACTAACCAAACTTGGTAATATTGACACTTTACAGTTTGCCGCTGCAGCTGGTGTGTCACCTCAGAGAGCCTACAACACGTGGTTACCTCTCTTACTATATAACACCCAGCAAGCAACAGACTGCTGGGGGAAGTGAGCAGCTCTCAGCAACATGAACATACTTCGCCCAGAGGGGTTGCTTCAGGAAGTATGGTTACCTCTCTGAATATACCACCCACTGTGCTGCTAACTGCCCTCCACATTTGATCCATAAGAGTACAGTCCTGTGGGGCTGTAACTCCTTTCTGGTAATTTTGCCCATGTACCACTGCCACTGTTTCACTGCGGTTTTGCTTTCTTCATATCAGGAGTGTCTTCTTCCTGTTTCTGACGCAGGGTCCGCTGATATCTGTCGTTGGCAGTCTTGTGGTCTTGTCTGAAACAGGTCTGTGCCATTTTACTGTCCTGTTTGGTTGGCAACAGTGCTGTCCTGTATGGGATGTTCATGGAGCTGTCAGTGCTGTAGTTGCCGTTACAGCTCATGGTAAAAGTTGTGCTGTCCTGTATGGGATGTTCATGGAGCTGTCAGTGCTGTAGTTGCTGTTACAGCTCATGGTAAAGGTTGTACAGTAACGTGGTCTGCACTGTTGGACTCAAACTGAAACTGAGTGGCCTGTATCCCTTGTTCAATATGTTACAAAGAGAAAGACACACAACTTCATGTTTCTCTGCATATTTCTATGCCTACCACCTCAAAAGAAGAGGTTATGGTACTGAATTGAGGCTGTACTGTCACTCGGTACAAACGCAGATTAACTGGGCCAGAGCAACACATGTTTCGCTGGCTCAGGATGGGGCCAGGGCACAGTGTTTGCTTGGCCAAGTTCTGGGCCGGGGTAGGCTGGCTGCAACAGAGGTCTTGCTGCCCCCCCCCCCCTCTGTTGCGGGCACCCTGCCCCCCCCCCCCTCTCCACCGTGGTGTGTCGTCGTTTGCTGCGTCCCCCCATGCCGCTGACATTGTGATTGTTTCGCTTTTGCCGCCCAATGTTTGGCGCAGCCAGTCCCCAGGGCTGTCCTAAAGATACAGAGAAATGACATGACAGCCAGGGTGAAGAATGCAGTAGGAACTGCTACACACGTGGGAATCGCAAGGTTCCTGGAGCACTTCAAAGAGTGGAGAGTGAGATAGCAATTGGAGCAAGAGAGTGATAGGGGTACAATATTCACACGTTTCTCCCATTTCTGGCTCAGAGCTGTCACAGGTTGTCTTCGCCATACCACACAACAAACCAGGAAACTGAAGCATACGGTATGGGAACACGCAATGGCGGTTGCCATGGCAACAACCATACCTCAGGGGACGCACAGCATACCTCTGCATCAGCCCCGTTTTTGCAACAGTGGACTGGGCTGCTCCGGCAATCCAGCCCCAAAGAGTTGTACATCTCTCGGCACACCCAGGATGATACACTCTACGTGTGCACAGTTACTCAAAGAACTTCTCCAATGTCACTGGCTCTGAAGCCAGCACAAAGGTGTAGTCTCTAGGCAGTTCACCCTTCAATATGCAAGCGCTGCATGTTCGTACAGTGGTCCAACGACTTACTATGCTGAGGAGCACACCTTTAAGTTCCTGCTCGTCTCTGGCATCACACCAGAAGAACTCCTTGACGTTTTCCATGATACGGGCGTGGGCGTGTTTGGTGGTAGTCCCCTGCCCAGGTCTGGATCCTTGGTACCCTTTGCCATGGCTTCCAGAGCCTCCACGTCCAGGACGGTAGTTGTTCAGGTGCTGGTCGCTTTCTTTCTCCAGCGCCAGCTCCAGGAGTAGCACGCATAGATCCTCGTAGCGGAGGGATCTAGCCTTGTGCTCTGCCGTTGAACGGAACTCGTCCCACAGCTCTCGAGGGAGCTTAGCCACCAACCAGAAAAGCAGGTCGTCGCTGCTGTAGGAACCGGGCGTCAATCGTCCAGCCCAGTGATCCAGGTCAGCCAACAGCTCAGAGACCCTGCCAGGTTTGGGGTTGTTGGGCAGCACGGGCAGGTTCTGGATCTCGGCCCGGATGGAGAGGTCGGTTTCATAGGTTGGGTACTGCCTCTCCAAGGCAACCAACACATCGGCAAAGGTGGCGGAATTAGTCACGATCTGTCTGACCTGCTTCTCCAGGTACTTGGTCTTGCAGCACTGCAGGAGCAGATCGCACTTCACCCGTCCACTAGCGTGGGTTTGGCCGGTCAATCGGAGAAACCGGCCAAAATTCTCAGCAAACTCGCTGAGGTCCTTGCTTGTGAACTCAGGTAGGTTCACCACGATCTTGGAGGTGGCAATAGCCTTAGCCTCCTGAGACCTGCGTCCCTCAGGGCGTCGGGTCTTCCTCTTCTTCTTCTTCTTCTTCCCACCTGGGTTCTCGGGGTCCTCCGGGTCATCGTCCTCCGAGGGCGGAGCAGAAGTCATAGACGGCGGCTCATCATCGGAGGGGTCTTCGCCTAGATCACTAGAGCCATAAGGCTCCACGTCCACCATTGCCCTCAAGGCTGTCAGCCCCAGCCGGTCCAGCTCAGCTCTCGTAGAATTCGTCACGTGGCTGTAGGGCGGCTGGGCCGTTCTCGGTACGAAAGGACTTCTCGGCATCGCTGCAGGGGTCGGCATTGGTTGGCTCCTCAGGCTCCGCAGGGTGTTTGTCAGCCCTGCCACCAGGTGGTTGGCCTGTACTCGATGGGGTGACACTCCCACCGTGGTAGGTGACGCTTGGGGCGGTATCATCAGGGGCTCTAGTTTCTCTCGAATCTCTTGAGTGAGGTCGCCAAGAATTTTAGAGGTGGCTCCTCGGAGCACCTCCTTGATCTCCGACCGCGTCAGGGACCTGTTGGAGGATCTCCCCGATCCTCTACTCTGCCTCCAAGAGACTCAGGTCCTCTCCTCAACCCACTCAAGGTTGCATACCCAGGAACATCCACATAGGTTCCTGTAGCGGGTAGAGGATGGTGATAATCAGCCGCATACCATCGCGGCGCAGAACTGGAGGTCACAGGCTCACTGGCAGTAGTTGCCTCAGGAAACGCAGTGGTAGGTGGGCCCAAACCATAGGCAGGGTAGGTAGGCATACCAGTAAAGCCTGTGCCCTCTGCCATAGGTGGGTTGGTTATGGGTGTGGCTGATGCAGCGGCTGGGTCTGGAATTGGGAGTGTGGTGGTTATAGGAGAGGGTGATGCGTGCAGGCCAGAAGCGCTTGGTGCGCCTTCGAAGGTAGGATCATTCGTCAGGTCTTGCCCTTGGTCTTCTCCTTCGTCTGCTATGCTTTCTCCAGCATCCTTCTCGCTCTCTCTCTTCCTCTTCACAGGATGAGTGACCACCTCGTCGACTGAGAGGGCCCGGAAGGCCGACTGGAATCCTTCCAACGAATCCTCCGCCACGTCCACTGGCCCATGTAAGGGCTCCGAAGGTACAGCGCTAGGTCCAGGTCCAGGTTCACCAGGTGCTGGCATTGCTGGTGCCTCAGGCGCTGTCTTCACGTCGGTGTCCTCTTTCTTTGTGTCCATCTTCATTCGCCCTTCTGCTTATATATGACTGATCTCGGCGCACTGGATGTACGGCACGGGGTTGCTGCCGGTAGGCAGAGACAGTCTGCCTCTGCTACCAGAAAGGTTTATAGTGATTGCAACACTGTGTTTGTGCCTCTCCTGCTGCTTGCTGCTGGTGTTGGGTTTCCCCCTGCTTGTTTTTGATGAGTAAAATGTTTTGTTTGCGGAAATACAACCAATCCAGGATAGCCCAAGCCAGAGATAAGCAAGTAGAAGAGAATCAGGATCAAAGCATGAAGGGCTGCAGTGTAAACAGTGAAAGATGAAAGAATATTCACAGAAACTGCTGTTAGCAGTAGGCAGCAGAGTACAAACTCAGGCGATCGCGACTCATCTGCGAGGTCGCTCGCGAGCGATAGGCCTGACAACGTAATACAGACGACATCAATACTACAGAGTACAGACAGAATCACGACAGAGCACAGACAGAATTACGAGAGAATAATTAGCGATTATTAAATAGCATGGTGATTGCATTTTACACATCGTGTATGAATGTGCTCTGTAAAGTATTCTGAGACTGGACTTCTGTGTGTTGCACAGGGTCTTTGTGACCATGTTGACTGTGGATTCACGGACAAGTTCAACATTTACGACGTGTATGAGCAGTGCGTTGCTTTGAGGGCAAAGGTACAAGTGTGGTCTGGATTTTGAAACAAAGTTCACGTGTTTTGCAGCATCGGTTCTGTGCAGGAGCCTAGTGGCTTATCAGTTGGTAGCATCATCGGGTGCTTGCAGCGTGACCCTGCGCTTCTTGCCCAGCACCCTGTGTCTCAGTGTCTCGGGCGGCTCTCTGGCCTTGATGGCTGTGGAGGGCTGCCGAGCAAGGAAGGGGAGAGGGTGACCTGTGTGCCAGTGATTCATTTCTGCGCTTACCCTCCGACTCTGTCCCTCCATCCTGGTTCAGCAAGTGTGTGCCCAGAGGTGGAGCGCAGTCCAGCTGGCCTCTACCTGGCCTCTGCCTTTTTGAATTATTAATTAGTATAAACAGTGAGCACGTGGACCTCAGTGCAGACCCTCACAGACGTCGTCGTTGCGTCGTCGGCGTGTCCTGCACGCGTCCCGGTGTGTCGCTGTGCTGCTGCGCATACGTCCACAGCACGTGTCGTCGTTGACAGCAGTCGTCGTTGTCGTCGTCAGCGTCGTCGGCAGCAGCAGTCGTCGCCGTCGTCAGCGACGCAGTCTCTGCCTGCAGCAGCCGTCAGTGTCACCAGTGTGTACTGACGTGCCGTGCGTTGCCGTCTTCCTTCAGACTGGGGTCCTGAGCCCATACCCAGTCGCTCTGCTTGCGGCCGACGCATTCTGTGATCCTTCCTTCTCTTCGTGAACAACAACAAAAAAAAACGCTGTCGTTGTTGCCCCCCCCCCCCCCCTCAGAGCTGATCCTCACTGCTGGCTTTGGGCTGATGGGGAGCCCCTACCCCCCGTCGCTGCTAACATTTTTCCGAGCCGGAGTGCGCTACAGGATTTTTTTTCTATGCAGTAATCCTGTCAGCGACGTCCGCTGCCTCCTACCAAGTAGATCTACCAGGCGCGCCCCTTTTCTGGCTGTGTTTCATCGCCAGGGCGCTGCCTTCGGAGGGGAGTGTTAGCAGTAGGCAGCAGAGTACAAACTCCGGCGATCGCGACTCATCTGCGAGGTCGCTCGCGAGCGATAGGCCTGACAACGTAATACAGACGACATCAATACTACAGAGTACAGACAGAATCACGACAGAGCACAGACAGAATTACGAGAGAATAATTAGCGATTATTAAATAGCATGGTGATTGCATTTAACACATCGTGTATGCATGTGCTCTGTAAAGTATTCTCAGACTGGACTTCTGTGAGTTGCACAGGGTCTTTGTGACCATGTTGACTGTGGATTCACGGACAAGTTCAACAATTACGACGTGTATGAGCAGTGCGTTGCTTTGAGGGCAAAGGTACAAGTGTGGTCTGGATTTTGAAACAACGTTCACGTGTTTTGCAGCATCGGTCCTGTGCAGGAGCCTAGTGGCTTATCAGTACTGCAACTCAGGGCAAATCGGATTGCATATTCACAAAGATAGCTGAAATGTTTTGGAAAAAGAGTTGGAAAACTGCCCCATGGTCACTCAATCTCGATAGTGCCATCTCAGGAGATGTGCACTCTTTGTTTTGGGTCCCATATGTGCTGAGGTGGCAGGGCATGTGGCGATGAGGTCACTGCCATGTCACATGGGATCTTCCTACTTAGCTAGGCAGACCGGGAATTGAACCCAGGACCTCTCAAAAAGAGGTGCCCAGCCCCCTAGGGTGCATACCACTAGGATAGCTAAGAATTCATGAGAAAACATAGATACATTCATAGGCTCTGCCCTGGATATGTCAGTTCTCAGTCGACTCAGGAAAGGATGAATTGGCTCACAATGATAGGGGAGTAAGGGATCCACTCCATATCCTGATTGGGTGTTTGGTTCCATAGGTCAAAATGTGTTATCACCACTTTTGGTTGGGCCAATACTAAGATAGATATGCCTGTGTGCTCAGTGCATCTCTAATACAACTAGAGTATGCCTCAAAGCATTGGAAGGGCACTTTTTCTTACTCCCCCCTTGTGCTGTGGTGGCCACCATCGTCGTATTTTCAGTAAAAAGGGATTTTTTCTTGGCCTTTCCTTCGTTTCCACATCTACTTTAAAATACCTATAGTTTCCCTCACACAGAAAAATGGGCGCTCACCATGGCTGGCGCCTTTTTGCTGCTTTGTTCGTAACATTTCCTACAGAACGCTCAGCGCTCATGGCGCTGCCGGGGTTCCTGTGGCTTGGTTGGGTTAGTTTGGGAGCATGCCAAAAACATGTTCATGTGCATCCCTCCCTCCAAGACGCAGCGCGACACTAACACAACGCCAGACTCTGTATGGACATCCGCTCCGGCTGTCAAAACCTGCTGGCGGCCTGCTGTTCTGATCTTAGGGCGAAGGGAGTTGTCAAGAAATTAAATTGCCGCTTGGTGGGGTCTTGGGTTCTGCTCAGTCTCCTGGTAGCTGCTTTTGGGCCCAGAAAGCGGCCTACTCAGCGACGCTTTCGCGAGGATATCTGCAGAGGCAGGAATCGGAGAATTATGGACGAGTCCACGCAAGCGCAAAGCGACCACACCTAAATCCGTCAAATGACGGCTTGGAATTTTTCTAAGACAGCACACCTGAGCAGAATCCAATTGTGCATCAGAAGCACATTTTCATAAAAATTGTAGTCATCTCTCGATTTTTTAAATCAAGAAATTCCTACGCATAAAAGGGCGGCGCGCAGGAGCGGCTCCTAGCGAAGCGCCGGAAAATACAGAAATAATGAGATTATAAACAGATGTCTCACGTAGACACGAAAATGACGAGACACACATTAATAAATAAACATACAGATTCCACCCACACTGACAGTAAGAGTCGTAAATCCAAGACTTCGAAAATCAACGAAAAGACTTCAATGAATCAGGTATAAACCTCAGGTGTGCTCGTCTCATATGCAGCATGCACATTGCTCGTCTCGTGTCTCCGTGAACGAGTCTTGTAGCAGCGCTAACAAACGATAGAGGGCTAGATTGGAAAGATTGCAGATGATGAGAGGTCAGATCAGGGTGATTAGACATACACACAAGTGCATAGCGACGTTTTTCGCTTGCGCTTCGTTTTTCTCCTCACCTTGCTATACTCTCCAGCGGTAGGTAAGGTAGGTAAGCCCAGGTGGGGCCATCCCCTGGTGGAGTTCGTGATTGTGGGTAAGATTAGAGGTTTGCCAAAAACAACTCGTCCACTCGTGCATGCTCGGGCATTCACACACGCATTAAAGGATAGGCCACGCGAAATGCGCACGGTAAACCTTGTTTAGGTTACCCAGGGGCTCCTCGGTACGTTCTTTAAGAGAACCTGAAGAGGTCTCTTAACGCTTGCTTGCTTGACAGGGCGTGTTTGAGGACAGTGTATTATAGGTCACACTGAGAAGCGTATGATACGTGGAGTGTGGCTTGGTTCCTCAGCCGCAAACACCCCTTCATTGGCCTTTGCTTTACAGGTGGGCAGGTAGGGTGATTGGTGCAGCAGCATACCATTTCTTTCTAGCCCTGCTACACAAGGGCGCTGATCACACAAACAATTGACTGCACCTCCGCCAGGAGTGGCGAGGGCAGTTCGACTTCATCGACATCCACGCTGTGCACGCAACAAGAGCACCTCTTCCCTCCAAGCCCTAGCAGGGGAAACGCGTTGTGGCGTCCCCTGTTAGGCCACAGTTGCTTAGCAGCGCTGTGTTCTCTTGTCTTCTTCACAGGAGGGTCATTAGGACTCACGACTTGACCTCCAACAACACCCAGTAGAGCGTGAGTGTAGGAGTGGTAATCCTGAGTGGGGGCTTGAGCCAGTTGCAGAAGTGCTCGCCCACCAGGATGGTGCCACTGTAGGTAGGGTGTGTAGTGTAGTGGTGTCTCCTGTCCCGCGTGCTTTTCCTCGTGGGCTGGGGAGTGCGTTAGCTTTTGGCCTTTAGCAAAAATGGGCGGTTTGTATGCCCTTAGCACACTTGGCCACCTCTCCCCTCTAGTAGGTAGGGATTTTGCCGTCTTCCCCCAAGGATAGGCGCCAGCACAGAAATTGGGCGCCATAGGAGTGGTACCAGTACCTGACTAGGACCTTCGGTCCAACATCAGCGAAGCCCGGTCTCCGGGAGCCACGCCCGGGAGAGAAGTGAGACACACACAGACATACGTGGCACACTTAGGGGTAAGGTTCAGTCCTTAGCTTTAGTCTTGGAGGCAAGCGTCTCAGCGAGCCTCAGCAACTCACCAAGGTTGTTCTGGGACAAGTAGTCAACCAGAACTGAATTTAGGCGTCCCTCAGGTAGAACAAACGCAGAGAAGGGCTCCCAGCTGGCCTCTTCGACTCCAAACCCTTCCCAGAGGGTGAGGAAGCGCCAACCCTGGCGATAGCTGTGGCGTAGGACAGACTTCACCAGGTAGAGGCCCTCCTTAGCCATCTCCTCGGCGTTCATGTCGGGGAGTTCCCCTTCAACTTCCATAGGGCTGGCAGCCCCTTGTAGGTCCAGAGCGGCAATTTCCTCGTCCTTCAGCTCCCACTCCTCCCCACAGAGGTCTTCAGGATCATAGTAGCGCTTCAGGTGTTGAGCAGCGCACACCAGGGTCCCTCCTAGACGGGGAGAACACCGCACGGTGATACGGTGTCCATCCACTGATAGAATCTTGTACGGCCCGAAGTATGGGTCATCGCTGGTGGAGCGTGGCCAGGCGGGTAGTCGACTGTGGTGCACCAGCACCCAGTCCCCCTCTTGGTAGGTGGCCGGTACTCGGTGCTTGTTCTTCTTGTTCCACTGATGCTCCCTCACTCTCTGGAGCATAGCCTTGGCCTTGTCCACCTTCGCTTGTTGCTCTTGGACCCATTCACCCACAGAAGAACGGGTGTCCTCCGGATAGGGGGCATGTAGAAACCATGCCGGGCGCCCTAGGAATAGCTCATGGGGCGAGTAGCCAGTAGCTGAACTCCCTTGGGAGTTCATCATCAAGGATATGACGGGGAGTAGTCTCACCCAGTCTCTGGTGCGTTCAGTTTTGCACCATATCCTTACATTCTCCTTGAGGATACGAATCTGTCGCTCACATAGGGGGTTGCTCGTGTGCGAGTATGGGATCCCCGTAGACACCTGGACATTGAGGGACCTCAGGACCCTCTTGTACCAGCCGGTATCTGAGCGTACTCGTACGTCCTCATCGGAGTTGATCTCCTTGGGCGCCCCATAGACACAAAACAACTCCTCCAGGAGTATCTTGATAGTCTCCTCCCCGGTGATGTGCTTGGTACATGGGAACACCCTGGTAAACCTGGTCAACCGACAGGTTACCACGAGGGCGGAGTCATAGCCCCCGAACTTCGGCATCTCCGTGTAGTCCACGTACAGAACACTGTCAGCACAGTTGGGGATGGGCAGGGTCGAGTAGAGACCTCTGTCCCTGATATCCCCTGGTTTGCAGGACCTGCACGGGTACTTGTCCACAATAGGCTGGAGGGCTTTCCGCAGTTGGTCGTCAGTCCACGTAGTCTGGAACCACTGCTTGAATAGCCTCAGGGTACGGTCAGCACCCACATGACCACTGGACTTATGGGTCCACTTCAGCAGCGCTGGGACTCTGTCACTAGGCACCACCATGCGGTCCTCGTGCCAGAGGTAGCTCTTGTCCCTCTTCCACTGATCTTGGTTGACCAGGAGGGGTTCAAGGCGTTTCTTCAGGTGCTTGTAGATATCCCCAAACTCCTTCAGGTACTCCGATTGTTGAAGTCCATTCAGGGGGCGTATCATCGTCATGTTGAGGTCCAAGTGGACGTCCATACGGCTGAACGCCTCCTTAGCCAGCGCTTCAGACTGGGCACCAATCAGGGCGTCCAAGTTGTTGCGGCTGATGTAGTCTGCACACTCGTTCTTCACTCCCTGGATATGGTGTACCGTCAGCCGTAGTTGACTGAGGTAGGTCCACCAGCGCCGTAGCTTGGCCTTCTCAGGTGGGGGGCCCTTCTGGAAACTGCGGACCGGTTCTTGGTCGCACAGCCAGACCACAGGGTTACTCCCCAACAGTCGTGCTTGTGAGGATAGCACTAGCATACCCGCGAGCAACTCCTGCTCATACGTGGAGTAGTTCCCCCTGGCCTGGTTCCGGTTCCAGTTCCAGTGGCCCAGAGGTACTAGGACCCACTTGTCGTCAGGGTACCTGTGCTTGAGGGTTCCATCTCGGTTGAGACCTTCCGTCCCCCATTGGGAAATGGCTGAGTTGAACTCCTCCTTCTCTAGTGCTTGCCATTGGAACAAAGTTCCACCACTGCCCACATTGCTGGCGTCGGTCACCAGGATAATCTCCCCTTGTGCCCTAGGCACACCCAAGCGCTTAGCGTTGGCCACCTTGTCTTTTTATTTTATAAACCGTGTCAACACCTTCAGAGTTCCATTGTGTTCGCTTGTGGCTGCGCTATTTACAGTGTAGGGGGCCATTGGTATCCTACATGTGGGTGGTGCTGCTCCATGTGGCTGTTTGTGGCCTACCATACCCTTAGGTGGGCTGGGTGTGGCACATTCAGGCCCCATGTGGCTTTGCCTCACCTATATGTGGCATACTATAGTCCAGCGCGTACACAGCGCACCTCTGCTAATTACAACAGTCCTGCAACCTGAGGTATGTACAAAAGCCCATGTGGGCCTTTGTCACTCCCCTCTGGGGTAACCAGAGATTCTGGGCGGAGTGTGACTCTTTTCAGCTAACTCTTTACCTTTCAAAAGAAAAGCAAACCCAGCTGCCATGGAAATGTTTCCATCTCCAAAAATAGAAAAGGTGTAATGGTAAAAGAATAGACAGATGTTACTGCAATGTAGTGAAAAGATGGCTGATTGGGTTGACTGGGAATGGTTGGTGTGAGTGACCGTTGTTTGCTTGACTGTGTGGAAAAAGACTATTGGCTGGCCAAACAGGATAAAAATCAGAAGGATGATCACTGCTAACAGGCTTTGCCGAAGCAAAAGTGCAGGCACTGGCACAGTGGACAATGATCTGTTAACTTAACAGTCAAAGAGTACACTGATCTCCAATCTGGGTGTACTGGCCCGGGCAATGCACAGTGCTGGCAGTATGCTGATCAAGTAGATATATACGAAAAGAGACAGAAAAAAATAGAAATATGGGCAGTCACCATAGGTGCAGTGCTGCGCAGAGTGTACCAGATTGTGCTAAACAGGGTTGGGGTGATACCCCTGTTCCATAATGCTGCAGAAGCCCGCACAGAAAGAAAGGTGGACTTACTGTCACTTGATGGAACTGAGCTTGCAAAACTTGAGAGACACGACAGATACATAGTTTGCAGGATGTGTGCAGTTGTCCAATCTGAAGTTCCGGTGTTTTTTTGGCTTGTAATTTCCCTGTTGGAGGAAGGATTCCCATTGTGATTTGAACTCGTCGTAAATCAACGAGCAGATTCTCCATTGCTCGTCACTCAAGAAGTTCACCGGTGATTTGTCGTGGCGCGGCGGCGTTGAAGCTGTGGTACTCGACGATTCCAGACTGGGCGGACATGACGATGAGTGAGTGTACCCATGGCCCTCATCAATCGCCCGTGTCAAGTTTTCTGAGTTATGCAACGCCTTGCTGGTGAGTGTTGGTGACACACTGGAGCAAAATAGATATTGGACAAATTCTCGTTCACTCTGGTGGGGTTCTCCCTGCCAGGTGGCAGTATTTCCATCGTCTTCATACCACCAGTTATCACTATCAGATTGCTGTTCATGCTTGGCCGGTGGTAATGCAGTAGACGGTAGTGCCTTCGGTGGGTGAGGCGCTATCGTCTGCAGCGGGAAGAGAATACCGCGGCCATGGATGCGTTCACCACCATCGTTCGGGGAGTCTACTTCGTTCCTCACAGAGAGTGACGGAGCTTTCAAGGTCCAGATCCTTACTGTCGACGACGTTGGTAAATCGTGGTCACCATTGGTCGCAATCCCCTGCTCTGTGTTCATCGTGGAGCGAGATGACTCAGCTTGTGTGCCGCGTGATACACCATCAGCAGACTGCGGTGCCTTTTGTGGGACATGGTTGAAATTCTCATGGAGGTGCCCAGGGAGGCGTTTCCATGTCCTTGGCGTCTCCTGGGGATATTCATTGATCTGCTTTGGTTGCGCTGGTTGTCGTTCGCGTGTCTTTGGCTTTTTTTTCTTTCGGCAGGCAGCGCAACGCTTAGGCACGCATAAGTGGCGGTTTTCATACCACTCTTTCGTGGAGCTTGGCAATCTCCAAAAGGACGTACACTCAGAGCATTTCAGTAACTCACAGCTGTCCCTTTTCACTCGAGGCGGTGGCTTCGTTTTCTGCAGCTTGCGTACGGTAGTCCAGATAGCCTTTTCGAAAGAGGAGGCATCATCTTCGTCGGACGAATATTGTGCGTGGTCACTCAAAACGTTCCACGGCGTAGGAGACACTGTAATAGGGGAGCGTAACGAGCCTGATTTGGGCGAACCAGGGATCTTGGGCACGACTTGCTGTGTCTTTGGGATATTCTGCCCGGCACTTTCTGGAACTGCGGATTGCGTAGAAACCTGTTCAATGTTGGTTTGGGTCATGCAACGGCGAACATTGGTATGGAGCTTTGTGTCTACCAGAGGCGCAAAACCGGCTTCGTTGCTGCCAAACGGGGCTGCGGTGGGTTGGGTCGCTTCCGTGGCATCAGACCTTTCAAGATTCTCCGAGTCCTGTTGGTCGCTAGGCGTGTTACCTGCGCTAGCGTACGGCTGGTGGACGAAGGCGTCTGTGGCAGCGTGGGTCGCTTCTGGACATACTGGGCACGCAGGGCCGGGAGTTGAGTGTGGATGAAGACGGCTGTCGTCAGTGCCGAGAGGGACTCCTGCAGGCGGCGGACTGCAGACTTGTTGAGCTGGCCGGGGCCATTGGCTTTGTTCTGGAAAGTGGTAGTAGCGACAGAAGGGGTGGTAGCGGCAAGCAGCTTGATAACGGCAGACAGCGCGTGGACGAGAGTTACAGGCGCACTGTTTGATCGCTTGTAGAATTGACGGTAGAATTGCCGTGAGTGTGAGCTGCAGTTGAAGTGCCAGCCAGTTGACGGTGGCAGGGTCCTGGAGGAACTGCGGTACGCTCGATTGTGCTGGGGCTGGAGTTTTTGTCGGCTGGTTCATGGCGCTGTCGCTCAGCTGGATCGCAGGTTGAATCCTGGCCTGGATTTGTCAGCAAGCTCTGTAGCCAGGACTACAGGCCTTTCAGTCATCGGTAAAAGCTGACATCGAAAAAAAATAGACACTCAGAAAGTGTGTTGGCCACCTTGTCTTTGAGCTCGTCAAACGCTTGTTGCTCTTGTGGGCCCCAGCGCCAAGTGGTACTCTTCTTCATCAAGTCCGTCAGAATGGCGCTAGTGTAGGTGAAGTTTTTGATATGGCGGCGGTAGAAGTTGCACGCCCCAATGAAACTGCGTGCATCATGAAGTCCTTTCTTCGGGTCTTCGTGTCGTACCTTAGCATCCATCAGGGGTTTGGCCTTAGAGGCCGCTGGGGTCGACCACCCATAGCAAACGTCAAACCCCAGGTACTGCATGGTCTCCTGCATGAACTCACACTTCTCCAGCTTGAGTCGTGTGTGGTTCTCCTGGCAGACCGCAAAGAACTCACCCAAGAGGATTAGATGATCCTCCTGGGTATTGGTCCCGAGGCATACATCGTCGATGTGAGCCTGCATCTGGGCCCCACGGGATATAAGCTCCTGCACCTTAGGTCTCCTTCGTAGGATGGACAAGATCTTGTTCATCAGCTCTTGGAATAGAGCGGGTGCGTTGGCCACGCCAAATGGCATGACCTTCCACTTGAACACCCTCCCCTGAGGGGTGATGAAGGCCAGTAGCTCCTGAGCGTTGGGCGTCAGGTCCACTTGCCAGAATCCGCTCCTCTTGTCCATCTTGGTCTTGTAGCGACAGGAGGCTATCTTCTCCAGGGTAGACTCCATATTGGGAATGGACCCTGAGTGGTTCAACGTTTTCTTGTTCAGCTCTCCGTAGTCCACTACCAGCCGTTTGGCTGTAGACCCAGGTTTAGCCACCAGGAAACAGGGGCTGCAGTGTAGGGGGCAGTCCCCGTCCTTGTACTCCAGGACTAGGCCAGCGTCGATACATTCTTGTATCTGTCGCTCGATCTCGTCGGCCTGCTCTTTAGGAGCTGGATAGGGTCTCCTCCGGATCCTGTGACCCACGAACTCAGGTTTCAGCTTGAGGTCCATCTGTACCAGCGTGTCACATGAGGCTGGAGGGGGTAGTTCTCCGAACACCTCCAGATAGGTCCTTATAAGCTTCCCTACCCGCGGGTCCAATACCTTGATCTTGTCCTCCATGTCCTCGTCAGAGTGTAAGTTGCTTGCCCCCTGAGTAATAGACGTCGGGAGGTGATCCTTCACTGACTCCTCGCCCTTGGTAGTGTCCTTCAACCCTTGGTAGGCATATAGAAGGTCTTGTCCAACCATCTCTGCTGGACGATGGCAACATAGGCACGCTCGAGGGGGTTCACATACACATTCCTCCGAGAGGTCGTCCTCCTCTGGGGTCCTCACATGGGCGCCCCACACGCTCTTCATGATCTTAAGATCTACCTCCATTTGCCAGGTGGTGATCTTCTGTTCGAGGTCCTCCTTCAATTGGGATAGATCTCCCATATGTCCTTGCTTCAGTGGCCATGAGCTGCGGGTAGGCTTAGCGTAGCATAGCGTTTTCGCCACCAACTTCCTCTTGGAGTCCACATACTCCCTTAGCCTGGATCGAGGGTCCAGCTCTTCGTCCACGGGGTCTTCCACCCTCATGGAGAGTAGGGGTTTCAGTGGGGCGACGTACTCGGCGTTCTCCACTTCCTCCACACAGGTCTGCACGAAGAAGGCGTCGTGCTCAGTTTTGTCATCTGAGTGGATAGAGCTAGGTAGCTCGGATAGTCCACATTCAGAGATTCCATCAGGAACAGGTACATGGCAGGGAGAGTTGGGGGCTTTGGTGTCAGTCACGACGTACTCATCTCCTCCGGGTATAGTCTCAATAGCATCTTGAGGTCGTAGTCGATCCTTCAAGTCACCCAAGGCGAGTCCATGGCTTTCTCGTTGTATAGCCTGGACCAGAGTCGGGTCCAGATCCTCCGAGGGGATGGAGGTAAGATCTCCGTCCACCACGCTGAGCATACTTCCCCATCCGGGTTTCCCAATAGGCGTCTTACGCCCCACAGGCACGTAGATGGCCTCATCAGGTAACCGAACAGAGCTGATAGTCAGCCTGTCCAGGAGGTTTCGCCAGTACTCGTTGCCCCCATGGGCTCCCCAATCGGGGGAACACAGGACCATACGGGAACGTTCCAACGCCACCTTGGTCAGGACCTTCCCCAGTTCACTGAACCTGGGGTTCCCGTAGGCCATCCCAAAAGAGGGCCAGTAAAATTTGTAGCTGCAGTTCTTCCCCTTGCTGCAGTAAAGGTCCAGTACATGCTGCTTGTCGCTGGTGAACAACTCCACACTCAGGTCTTCTCTAGAGTACCCGGACTCCTTCAGACCTTGGTCTAGGACTTCCCCCAATAGTTGATAGTCCTCAGTTTTGAAGGTCGCCATCATGTTCGAGGGCTCCTCCTTCGATAGCCTCAGGTAACTCGAGGTATGTTCCGACTGCTCCAGTGGCACAGACTCTCTGCCACTGCCGTGGTCCACGTAGAGAAGGTAGGGCGCTTGCAGCGTCAAGGATTGTATCTGGGAGTGCTGCACGAAGAAGTCAGTCCCCAATACAAAGTCGAAGGCCTCAGTGTCCATCACATAGAACCGATGGGCGATAGTCCGGGAGCCCATAGGTACCTCCACTTCACAGTCTCCGCAGCTGTGCACCACATGTCCATCCCCCATTCGTATAGCCGCGGTGGTCATGGTGTTCTTCAGGCTCCCACAAGGTAAAGTTTTCTTGGCCACTATGGATATGGTGGCGCCAGTATCCAATACCCCCAGGGTTTGCGCGTCCCCCTACTCAGATACGTACCCAAAACACCAGGTCCTGGGTTCCACCGGAGCGTCGCCGTCACAACTCCGCGGGACAGGTCACCTCGAACCCCTTGTTCCGCAGCTTGCGGGCCATCCTCATGAAACGGCTTCTCTTCTTAGCGTTGCCGTCATCACCACCTTCGTGCTCCCGCTTGGCCCCTTGTTCTTTCTGGGCCTGCGTCTGTGAGCGTGTGGTAGGACCAGACTGCCCTCCAGAGGGCTCGGAGTTCCCCGCTGGATTAGGGTTGGGGTTGCCTCTGTTCTTGTCGGTGTTCTTGTTGTCCTTGTCTGGCTGGCGGTTAGCGCCTCCTCCTCGTCCACCTTGACTCTTGTCTTGCCCTTGTCCACGTCCTTTCGACTTGCCCTTGCCGGAGTCGTTTCCTTTGCCTTTGCCTCCACCTTTGCCTGAGCCTTTGCCAGGATCCTCACCCTTAAGCTTCGCCGATAGGCGTTGCTTATGGTAGCACTCATCCTCGTAGTGCTTTCTCTTCCCACAGAAGGCACACGTGATGGTGCACCTGTAATGATCTCGCAGCTTCGCTTTGGCGCCGGTGTTCCTCTCCTGCTGCTTCCCCTGGACTACGAAGCAGTCTCGCTGCTCGCAGTCAGGGGCGTGCGGCAGGGGTTCCTGCTCGTCTCTGGCATCACACCAGAAGAACTCCTTGACGTTTTCCATGATACGGGCGTGGGCGTGTTTGGGGGTAGTCCCCTGCCCAGGTCGGGATCCTTGGTACCCTTTGCCATGGCTTCCAGAGCCTCCACGTCCAGGACGGTAGTTGTTCAGGTGCTGGTCGCTTTCTTTCTCCAGCGCCAGCTCCAGGAGTAGCACGCATAGATCCTCGTAGCGGTGGGATCTAGCCTTGCGCTCTGCCGTCGGACGGCACTCGTCCCACAGCTCTGGAGGGAGCTTAGCCACCAACCAGAAGAGCAGGTCGTCGCTGCTGTAGGAACCGGGCGTCAATCGTCCAGCCCAGTGATCCAGGTCAGCCAACAGCTCAGAGACCCTGCCAGGTTTGGGGTTGTTGGGCAGCACGGGCAGGTTCTGGATCTCCGCCCTGATGGAGAGGTCGGTTTCATAGGTTGGGTACTGCCTGTCCAAGGCAACCAAAACACATCGGCAAAGGTGGCGGAATTAGTCACTATCTGTCTGACCTGCTTCTCCAGGTACTTGGTCTTGCAGCACTGCAGGAGCAGATCGCACCTCACCCGTCCACTAGCGTGGATTTGGCCGGTCAATCGGAGAAACCGGCCAAAATTCTCAGCAAACTCGCTGAGGTCCTTGCCTGTGAACTCAGGTAGGTTCACCACGATCTTGGAGGTGGCAATAGCCTTAGCCTCCTGAGGCCTGCGTCCCTCAGGGCGTCGGGTCTTCCTCTTCTTCTTCTTCTTCTTCCCACTTGGGTTCTCGGGGTCCTCCGGGTCGACGTCCTCCGAGGGCGAAGCAGAAGTCATAGACGGCGGCTCATCATCGTAGGGGTCTTCATCTAGATCACTAGAGCCATAAGGCTTCACGTCCACCATTGCCCTCAAGGCTGTCAGCCCCAGCCGGTCCAGCTCAGCTCTCGTAGAATTTGTCACGTGGCTGTAGGGCGCTGGGCCGTTCTCGGTACGAAAGGACTTCTCAGTATCGGTGCAGGGGTCAGCATCGGTCGGCTCCTCAGGCTCCCCAGGGTGTTTGTCAGCCCTGCCACCAGGTGGTTGGCCTGTACTCGATGGGGTGACACTCCCACCGTGGTAGGTGACGCTTGGGGCGGTATCATCAGGGGCTCTAGTTTCTCTCGAATCTCTTGAGTGAGGTCGCCAACAATTTTAGAGGTGGCTCCTCGGAGCACCTCCTTGATCTCCGACCGCGTCAGGGACCTGTTGGAGGATCTCCCCGATCCTCTACTCCTGCACTCCAAGAGACTCAGGTCCTCTCCTAAACCCACTCAAGGTTGCATACCCAGGAACATCCACATAGGCTCCCGTAGCGGGTAGAGGATGGTGATAATCAGCCGCATACCATCGCGGCGCAGAACTGGAGGTCACCGGCTAACTGGCAGTAGTTGCCTCAGGAAACACAGTGGTAGGTGGGCCCAAACCATAGGCAGGGTAGGTAGGCATACCAGTAAAGCCTGTGCCCTCTGCCATAGGTGGGTTGGTTATGGGTGTGGCTGATGCAGCGGCTGGGTCTGGAATTGGGAGTGTGGTGGGTATAGGAGAGGGTGATGCGTGGAGGCCAGAAGCGCTTGGTGCACCTTCGAAGGTAGGATCATTCGTCAGGTCTTGCCCTTGGTCTTCTCCTTCTTCTGCTATGCTTTCTCCAGCATCCTTCTCGCTCTCTCTCTTCCTCTTCACAGGATGAGTGACCACCTCCTCGACTGAGAGGGCCCGGAAGGCCGACTGGAGTCCTTCCAACGAATCCTCCGCCACGTCCACTGGCCCATGTAAGGGCTCCGAAGGTACAGCGCTAGGTCCAGGTCCAGGTTCACCAGGTGCTGGCATTGCTTGTGCCTCAGGCGCTGTCTTCACGTCGGTGTCCTCTTTCTTTGTGTCCATCTTCATTCGCCCTTCTGCTCATACATGACTGATCTCGGCGCACTGGATGTACGGCACGGGGTTGCTGCCGGTACGCAGAGACAGTCTGCCTCTGCTACCAAAAGGTTTTATAGTGATTGCAACACTGTGTTTGTGCCTCTCCTGCTGCTTGCTGCTGGTGTAGGGTTTCCTGCTGCTTGTTTTTGATGAGTGAAATGTTTTGTTTGCGGAAATACAACCAATCGTGGATAGCCCAAGCCAGAGATATGAAAGGAGAAGAGAATCAGGATCAAAGCATGAAGGGCTGCAGTGTAAACAGTGAAAGATGAAAGAATATTCACAGAAACTGCAACTCAGGGCAAATCGGATTGCATATTCACAAAGATAGCTGAAATGCTTTGGAAAAAGAGTTGGAAAACTGCCCCATGGTCACTCAATCTCCATAGTGCCATCTCAGGAGATGTGCACTCTTTGTTTTGGGTCCCATATGTGCTGAGGTGGCAGGGCATGTGGCGATGAGGTCACTGCCATGTCACATGGGATCTTCCTACTTAGCTAGGCTGACCGGGAATTGAACCCAGGACCTCTCAAAAAGAGGTGCCCAGCCCCCTAGGGTGCATACCACTAGGATAGCTAGGAATTCATCAGAAAACATAGATAAATTCATAGGCTCTGCCCTGGATATGTCAGTTCTCAGTCGACTCAGGAAAAGATGAATTGCCTCACAATGATAGGGGATTAAGGGGTCCACTCCATATCCTGATTGGGTGTTTGGTTCCATAGGTCAAGATGTGTTATCACCACCTTTGGTTGGGCCAATACTAAGATAGATATGCCTGTGTGCTCAGTGCATCTCTAATACAACTAGAGTATGCCTCAAAGCGTTGGAAAAGCACTTTTTCTTACTGCCAGTGTACCTGTCGAGAATGTTGACCTTGAAAGAAAGTGAGTTTCTTCGACATGCGGACTACGTCAAGGAGTTCCGCACTTGCGTTATCAAGTCAAAGGTTAACACCAGTTATCTCCAGATGGGTTACCTCGTCAACTCTCGATTTGTTGAAGGTTTGTCAAACGATGCTGTTCGTCGGCAGTACATCGTTGAGGTCCGTTCGAGATGGCGTTCTGGGAGACAATTTGGCTTCGATACCTTGGTAGAGACCATCGCAGAAGCCTACATGGCGGCCGGTTACCAGCTCGAGGAGGTACAGAACGCATGGAGGTCGACACCTGATACAATGGTTCCTGTGGCCTCAAGACCCCTGCCTATGATGGTTCAACCAACTTCGAGTTCAACGTTTCCTTCCAACCCTATGCCAACAGCGCCCGTCAACCCCATGCCGACCTCAGCTGCGGCCCCCATGACTTTGACTGTGCCAGAGCCAATGAACCTCGATGCAATTGCCAAGCTCCGAGGAGAACTACATGCCTACATTGACGAACGTTGAAATGAACGGTTTGGACGCCAAGATGGCCGAGAACGTAGGCGCTGCTACAATTGTGGCAAACAAGGCCACTTGGCCCGCGACTGTCCAAAGCATCGACCGCAATCCCGAGGACGAGAGCGTCGAGAATCAAGGTCGGGGACGCCGCGAAGACATCAAAGTCGAGACAGTAAGGGACGGTTTCGATCCCGCTCCAAGAGCAAAGAAAGGCCCACAACGGCCTAGGACGCATCCGAGAAGACCTGATGGTGGACGTCCTCGAGAAGAGCTGAACACCACCATCAGTACCAGTAGACCCGAAAAGAATTCGACACTTCGGGGTGTCAACGTCGAAGGAACCGAACCTGAGCATGCGTCTCTGTTCAAGGTTCGAGGGCGCATTCGCGCACGTCGTGCTGACTCCTTTGACTCCAGCGTGGAATTATTAGTCACCTGTGGAGCAACCAGTGACTTCATGTCAATGCAGACTGCAAAGAGGGCGCGACTTCCCCTATATAAACTGGGAGACCCCGGACATGTCTTAACAGCCAGAGGTGTCGATGTCGCAGTACCATACTACATGAGAGCCTATGTTCGAGTTGGAGAACTCGTATTTTGACATCACTTCAAGGTCTTGGAGATTCTGCCGAATGTGCTGCTTGGACTACTATGGCTTCGAAGCTATAATCCAACTGTCAACTGGTGAAAACATTACGCGGACATCCAACATGGTTCGAGTTCGTGCCGGTTGTCTTTTGATGAATCAAGACATTCCACCCAGCTGCAGTTTCAAGCCGCTCTGAAGTTGGACCTTCTTTCGATACTTTCATCCAGTCCCTCGAAAGCGAGTCCGATTGGAAATCCTACCCCACATCCCAAGGGACGCCCCGCCCTACACTCGTCGACACACGTCGACCACGGTGCTGACATGTACGATGAGTCCGAAACGGGAGATGGTATCACCGATGAGGAGTGCAGCGATATGGAGATTGAGTACATTTCGTTGCAGAAACTCAAAGGAGAGATCCGTCGAGCTGATCTCACGGGGGATAAAGTGTTTCTGTGGTGCATGCCTCGACCCGCAGTGCCGGTCGATCAACTGTATAAGATGCAAACAAGCGATGACAATGACGGGCTTGACCTCGTCCGACGCGGACCGCCTATAGGACTACACAAGTGGGCGGACCTCTACGACCGGGAGAAGGCGGAGTATGGAGACCTACCTCCGCATCGACCTGGTAGAGATCATCAAATACGCCTCGATTCGGAGGACAATCCACCGTGGGTGCACCCTTACAAAATGGACCCGCTTCAACTAGATGAACTTCGACAACAGTTGGACAAGTTGCATCGATCTGGTCAGATCAGACCATCCTCGAGTCCATACGGAGCGAGGTGCCTGCTGGTGAAGAAAGGAAATGGTAAATGGCGTATGTGTGTCGATTACCGAGCGTTGAATACGCGAACTGTTCGAGATCGGTATCCTTTACCATCGAAGCAATCCACCTTAAGTACACTGGGGGGTTCCACCGTATTTTCGAAGATCGACGTTGTTAGTGGGTTTCACCAGATCCGAGTCCACAACGAAGACATCGAGAAAACCGCCTTCAACACGCAATTTGCTGCCTTTGAGTGGGTTGTTATGCCCTCTGGCTTCTGTAACGCGCCATCGGCGTTCCAACGCCTCGTGAATGATATCCTTTGAGACCACTTGGGGATCTTTGTATGGGTGTGCATCGACGGCATTCTCGTCTTCTCGAAGGATGCGGATGAACACCAACGACATCTCGATTTGGTACATGAACTACTCCGTCAACACCAGCTGTTCCCCTGCATCAATAAATCCACGTTCTTTGAGAGTCAAGTACCCTTCTGCGGATACATCATCGACAGAGATGGAGTATACATGGACTCCGAACATATCAAGGTCAATCGAGGTTGGCCTCCGCCGACTACGGTTCATGAAGTCTCACCATTCCTCGGGTTGGGTGGATTTTATCAGAAGTTTGTCGAGGGGTTCCAAGCTGTCGCAGCCCCTCTGACCGCAATGTTTAAGGCAGACTTCGAGTGGGAGTGAACAGCCGTACATCAGGCTTCCTTCGACAAGCTGAAGCAAGCAATGATCAATGCAACACATCTCAGTGCTAGAGACCCCGGACAGCAGTATCACTTGTACACGAATGCTTCGAAAGACTGCGTGGGTGCCACGCTAGCGCAGCGATGCGCGCATGGGAAGAACAAGCGACATCTTCGACCTATTGCCTTCATGTCGCGGAAAATGCAACCTGCCGAAACTCGATACCCGATTCGAGAACAGGAGGACTTGGCCATCGTGTTAGCCTTGAAGCAGTGGTTCCATCTACTTCGAGGACGACAGCAGGTGCATGTGCACACTGACCACGAAAGCCTTCGTTATCTTAAGACATGCCCTCGACCGCTGACACCAGGACAAGCACGTTGGTCCCAGTTCCTCGAGGAATACAACCTCACGTTGTCATATGTACCGGGCCTCGAGAATCCAGCAGCGGACGCCTGTTCCGGCCTTACTTCACGACGGTTGATGGACATCGAAAATGCCACAGGTACACGGGCCTTTGTAAAACCCTTGGTCGAGAACTGGGCTTGACCGGAAGGAGAACCTGTAGATGAGTTCCTGCATGTGCTCGAGGACTCGTTCTCACACGACGAAGTGTGGCCCCCACAGTACGACCACCTGTAGGTTTCGCTTCGAAGCGGACGCCCCGTGGGGTAGGAACCTGATGTTGACGAACATGCGGAACCAGCCCACCAATTAGACACCGAACCAGCCGTCAAGCCGGAGGACCTGGAGCCACTACCATCAAACGCAACGACTGTCGAGCCGGAAGACCTGGAGCCAGTGCAATCAGACGAGATTCTGGCTGAGGATTCACACCAACCAGAGGTACATCTCGATGATGCTGGTAACGAGCCAGACATGCCTGCCAACACCGACGACCTTCCCGACGTAGGCATGGACCGCCCTCTTGGAGTCACTGTCGGCAAAGAAGTTCGATATGCTCCAACCCTGGCGGAAATGATCCGCTGTCGCCGTCACCGAGACGGCACACTACTATCAGTTCTCTTGCCTAAGGTTGAGCCGAACACAGCGTACCCCTGAAGTCTGAAAGGTACACACTGTCGAGGACACCGGCACTATCAGTGCAAGGATTTGACTTCGACAGCTGTGTGGGCAGCAGCCTATCGAGAAGACCCACGTACGAGACACATCTCCGAAGTCGCGGTTGGAAGCCCTGCGGCACGACACTAACTCCGCGATGCCAAGTTGTCCTTCGACGATTGCAACCTCTTCCATTCGTCGACGATGGGCAAGCTTGTGCTTGTCCCCCGAACGCTCGTGACCTCGATTGTGGCTATGCATCACGAGTCGGAGTTCTATGGCCATTCGGGTCTACTTCGAACCATGGCATTGATCAAAATTGACTACGTTTGTTCACATCTCCAACATGACGTCAAGCGGTACATCTTAAGTTGCGATGTGTGTCAAGCGGCTAAGTCACGGCGTATCGACACCGCCAGAGTGCTCAGACCATTACCGGTGCCCGACAACAAATGGCATAGTGTGTCCATCGATTGGGTTTCAGGATTGCCACCGACCACTAGGGGCCATGACGCCATCATCACTGTGGT
Source organism: Eutreptiella sp. 'Long Island Sound 2002' (assembly GCA_964036045.1). NCBI lineage: Eukaryota > Euglenozoa > Euglenophyceae > Eutreptiales > Eutreptiaceae > Eutreptiella > Eutreptiella sp. 'Long Island Sound 2002'. The sequence goes on from OZ038379.1 coordinate 158,802,455, forward strand.
CGACTGATTGTCCAAGCATGGAATGTTCATCCCCTGCCGCAAGGATATGACAGCCGACGACCTTATCTATGTGTTCTTGCGTGAAGTAATTCGACTTAAAGGATGCCCCCGACAAATTGTTTCCGATCGAGACAAGCTGTTCGAGTCCCAAGCGTGGAAGGAGTTGGCTCAGCGTTTCAAGATCGAGATGCACCAAACAGTAGCCAACCGTCCTCGAGGCAATGGCCTAGCAGAACGCAGCAACCCGTCGATCCTCCAGCGCTTGCGTACACGTGGCATCTTTGGTAACAACGAGTGGGATCTCGACCTTCTGTTCGCCGGGATCCAGTTTAACAACATGACGTGCAATAGCCTTCGGCTATCCCTGTTCAAGATTGATGAGGGGTGTACACCCCATTTTCCATTGGATTTTCCCCGAATGACTTCCCATGCACATGAGCCTTCGACCGTGAATGATTACGTGCAGCGAGCTGAGCGTACCTTCGATTCTGTGCGTGCAATGCTTGCCGAGGAACGTAGACGCCAAATGCATGTAGTCCTACAAATGGACCGACACGTCCCAGTGCCTGAAGTGGGGGAACGATGGTGGGTGTTGCTGCCGGAATATCGACATAAAGGGAAACTCAATGTTGTTTGGTGCGGCCCTTACAAAGTTCTTGAGGTACTGAACAAGGGCGAGAACGTTCAACTGGACATCCCTGCCCCCTTCGATGGGTTGCGAGTTTTCGATCGAGACAGCATAAAGCCTTACATCCATCGAGAGGGACAGCCAGTGTGGGAATTCCGGATGCCACCTGTCAAAACCGGGGACTCCTCTCGACTTGTCAGGATCCTGGCTAGACGTCTAGTGGGATCTAAAAAGCGCCGCACGTTCCTGTACCGTTGTGAACGGGATGACGACATGTGGTCTTGGGAGTTGAGTAAAGCTCTAGAGGAGGATCCTGTGTACCTCGAGTTCCTTCAACTCCACCCTGAGTAATCTCACTCCTCTCTGCAGCCTGGTTTTTCGAAACACTCATGCGGGGTTCCAGGTCGACCACTGGCGCCTCCGCCTACGGTACTACTTCCGGAACGCCCCGAACTTCCTCTCGACTTCCGCCTTCTGGAGCATCACCATCGACTGTCATCGATGTTGACGAGATCAACGACACTACCGGTGAAAATGGCGATGGTGCCGAAGCCCCAGCGACATCGACTTCAGCTCGCCGCTGTCCATCGGTAGTGTCAGCGCCAACTCGACCGAGTAGACCGCTGGATCCGTTCTCCTCGCCGAACTACAGTCAATCGGCATACGCTGGAAGCTCAAAAGAAAAAGGAGGCCCCTCGTCAAAACGAGGCAAGGGAGCTGTGTCCTCTCGCGAGGAATTTGCAGGAGTAGCACCGAGTGGGCGAGTCGTCATGTCAGGAGCCGACACAGGCTTGGAAGTGCTCGAGCAAGCCCTGGCCGGCTGGCCTGTCCTGGAATCGACCAAGGGAGGGGGGCCCCCACCCCGCACACACCTGAAACCTTGCAAGCTGTACGGGCCCCCGCCCCCGGGCGATGCAGAATACTATCGAGGACAGTCCTCGAGCCTCGAAGAGTCTGATACACACTCCAACCCTTTGAATGAATGGGTTCATGAGGAATTGTTCGATTCTGATGAAGATCTCGCTTGCTATACGGGGTACGATGACTGATCCCCTTCCTCTGTTCAGCGTCCGGATGGGTCGACGGTTCTTCGACATCAAACCAAACACCTGGACATCGGAGCCATCCAGGAACAAACCGTCGTGGGGAGAAGCGCCGAATACCTCCAACTATAACAACAACAACGACGCTGCCCCCAACGACTGCGTCGACCAATCCAGGCTGTCGAACGCCCCGAGAACGCAAGCTACCACTCGAACGAACCAGTCCGACTCCTACTTTGACAATGACGACCATGAAGACTATGGAGATCTACCCGATGCCTGGTCCAACTACGAGGACTATGCGTACGCCACACAGAGTTGGTCGACGCCACTGCCCAGTTATGATACTGTGCCGCAACCAGAATCACTGTGGCAGCCATATCATATGCAACAATACAACCCTGACGTCGAGACCATCGAGCAACTCCGGCACCTGGGCACGTTAGGTATGAAACCACCCTACCGATTTGAGATGCACAAAGACGATCCACTTGCAACGAAGTACATCAAGCTCGAACCATCGGTGCTCACCATCGCGTCGAGTGCTTTGGCTGGTCAACGAGGCTGCCACGTATTCCTGGGCGCACGCCATGCCGCAGTCGTGGCGAACACGAATACCGCTATCACCAAATTGAGCAAAACCATCAACATCGACAGCTTAGGTAGAACAGCGCCGTTCCCGTACGATATGATGCGAAGCACGCCGGATACATCTTTCGATGAGCATGCGAATGCCGGTGGCAAGCCGAGCTACCAGTGGTATACAAAAATCGAAGTGGCTTGCCAGAACTTTCGAAAGACCCTCGTCGACTGGCGGCACTGCAACGAAGAGCTCAACTGGGGATTCAGGAACAATCTCTCCGAGCATGACCTGTGCAATCAAGCTGCGCGCCTCAGCCGCATGCATCGAGAGATCTCCGGAATCGACAACCTGATGCACGTCGCCGATGGAATCGAACTAATCTTCAGGTACCGACGTCTCTGGACAGTGGACAGGATGAAAGGAGTAGAACCCGTTGCCGTTTCATTCCTTGGACTCATTCGAGGCCTCCAGAAGGTTTGCCAGACAAACAACTGGCTGTTCGAAGACCGAGCCCCCTTTCTCGCGTACAAGGTCGATTTCCTTTTTCGACGACACCAACTGCCCGCATCGACCTTGTCCAGCTGGCGACCATTTACCAGACTGGACCTGGACACATCGGATACTAGGACTTCGATAAGTAAATCCGACGAGTTGCTCGCCTTCAGTCAACCAGTGAGGAGTATGTCAACCTCTTTCCTTTCGTGGACGCCGCTGATTCGGTTCGACGCATGGGTACCTCGAAATACCTCATGTCCACCTTCAAAGGCGGATACGAGGATGGACGACGTTGGCGTCGAGCGGTCAAATTCTGAAGGGATGTCTGCGCCGATGAAGGGGAGGAGCTCGGATCAAGCGACTCGCCTGCGAGTGACCCGTTCCACCCGGACCCTGTCAACTACCGGTCTTTGCAGGCGGATTCGAACATCTATCGGCACCACTTCGACATCCCGTCCTTCAAGTACCTCACGCCGATCCATGTTGACTTCAAAGCTGCCCATCAACGCAAGGTCAGCTGCCCAGACCAGGTCCTCGAAGCGGTCATTATGGACACGGTTTTGAGCCTTCTGACTGCAGAAGCGGTACGATTCACTCTACAGAGTGCTCTCGGCGATGGCCAGTATGTGCATCAACACCTTGGTTGACTCCAAGAAGAAAGCTCTAGAACCGACATGCTTGAGGTCATTGACCGATATGCCCTCGGCCCTGGAGTCGATGACGTCAGCGCCATCATCGTTGTTCGGAGAGTTTTGATTGCTGACACACCGTGGTGGCGAGTCGATATGCGAACTGGTCAGTTCTACCACAGCATTGCCGCTGGTACTGGTTCAAAGCAAACCTATTGATGGTCCACCCGTCGACATGACGCGTTCTCCTTCGAAGCCACCAATCGAACAGATTTGTCGAACGAAGACGTTTGGAAGCCGTCGAATCTTTGGGACTTCCATTCGTCCAAGGCACAAACATTGGGACTGGGACAGTTTCAAGCGCTTGCCCGTGAACATGTCTTCGTATTCCAGTACAAGTGCAGTAAGAAAAAGTGCTTTTCCAATGCTTTGAGGCATACTCCAGTTGTATTAGAGATGCACTGAGCATCCAGGCATTTCTATCTTAGTATTGGCCCCACCAAAGGTGGTGATAACACATTTTGACCTATGGAACCGAACACCCAATCAGGATATGGAGTGGACCCCTTAATCCCCTTTCAATGTGAGGCAAATCATCTTTTCCTGAGTTAACTGAGAACTGACATATCCAGGGCAGAGCCTATGAATTTATCTATGTTTTCTCATGAATTCTTAGCTGTCCTAGTGGTATGCACCCTAGGGGGCTGGGCACCTCTTTTTGAGAGGTCCTGGGTTCAATTCCTGGTCAGCCTAGCTAAGTAGGAAGATCCCATGTGACATGGCAGTGACCTCATCGCCACATGCCCTGCCACCTCAGCACATATGGGACCCAAAACAAAGAGTGCACATCTCCTGAGATGGCACTATGGGGATAGAGTGACCATGGGGCAGTTTTCCAACATTTTTCCAAAACATTTCAGCTATCTTTGTGAATATGCAATCCGATTTGACCTGAGTTGCAGTTTCTGTGAATATCCTTTCATCTTTCACTGTTTACACTGCAGCCCTTCATGCTTTGATCCTGATTCTCTTCTCCTTGCATATCTCTGGCTTGGGCTATCCTGGAATGACTGTATTTCAGCAAACAAAAGCTTTTCATCTTCAAAAACAAGCAGCAGGAAACCCTACACCATCGGCAAGCAGCAGGAGAGGCAAAAACACAGTGTTGAAATCACTATAAACTTTTCTGGTAGCAAGAGGCAGACTGTCTCTGCGTACCGGCAGCAACCCCGTGCCGTACATCCAGTGCGCCGAGTACAGTCACATATAAGCAGAAGTGCGAACGAAGATGGACACAAAGAAGGAGGACACCGACGTGAAGTCAGCGCCTGAGGCACCAGCAAGGCCAGCACCAAGTGAACCTGGACCTGGACCTAGCGCTGTACCTTCGGAGCCCTTACATGGGCCAGTAGACGTGGCTGAGGACTCGTTGGATGGACTTCAGTCGGCCTTCAGGGCCCTCTCAGTCGAGGAGGTGGTCACTCAGCCTGTGAAGAGGAAGAGAGAGAGCGAGAAGGATGCTGGAGACGAAGCAGACGAAGGAGAGGACCAAGGGCAAGACCTGACGAATGACCCTACCTTCGAGGGCGCACCAAGCGCTTCTGGCCTCCACGCATCACCCTCTCATATAACCACCACACTCCCAATTCCAGACCCAGCCGCTGCAACATCCACTTCATAACCAACCCGCCTATGGCAGAGGGCACAGGCTTTACTGGCATGCCTACCTACCCTGCCTATGGTTTGGGCCCACCTACTACTGCGTTTCCTGAGGCAACTACTGCCAGTGAGCCGGTGGCTTCCAGTTCTGCGCCGCGATGGTATGCGGCTGACTATCACCATCCTCTACCCGCTACGGGAACCTATGTGGATGTTCCTGGGTATGCACCTGGGTATGCAACCTTGAGTGGGTCGAGGAGAGGACCTGAGTCTCTTGGAGGCAGGAGTAGAGGATCGGGGAGATCCTCCAACAGGTCCCTGACGCGGTCGGAGATCAACGAGGTGCTCCGAGGAGCCACTTCTAAAATCGTGGGCAACCTCACCCAAGAGATCCGAGAGAAACTGGAGCCCCTGATGATACCGCCCCAAGCGTCACCTACCACGATGGGAATGTCACCCCATCGAGTACAGGCCAGCCACCTGGCGGCAGGGCTGACAAACCCCCTGGGGAGCCTGAGGAGCCGACTGATGCCGACCCCTGCAGCGATACCGAGAAGTCCTTTCGTACCAAGAACGGCCCAGCCGCCCTACAGCCACGTGACGAACTCTACGAGGGCCGAGCTGGACCGGCTGGGGCAGACAGCCTTGAGGGCAATGGTGGACGTGGAGCCTTATGGCTCTAGTGATCTAGGCGGCGACCCCTCCGATGATGAGCCGCCGTCTATGACTTCTGCTTCGCCCTCGGAGGACGATGACCCGGAGGACCCCGAGAACCCAATCGGAAAGAAGAAGAAGAAGAAGAAGAAGACCCGACGCCCTGAGGGACGCAGGTCTCAGGAGGCGAAGGCTATTGCCACCTCCAAGATCGTGGTGAACCTGCCTGAGTTCACAGGCAAGGATCTCAGCGAGTTCGCTGAGAATTTTGGCCGGTTTCTCCGATTGACCGGTCAAACCCACGCTAGCGGACGAGTCAAGTGCGATCTTCTCCTGCAGTGCTGCAAGACCAAGTACCTGGAGAAGCAGGTCAGGCAGATCGTGACTAACTCCGCCACCTTTGCCGATGTGTTGGTTGCCTTGGAGAGGCAGTACCCAACTTACGAAACCAACCTCTCCATCAGGGCTGAGATCCAGAACCTGCCCGTGCTGCCCAACAACCCCAAACCTGGCAGGGTCTCTGAGCTGTTGGCTGACCTGGATCACTGGGCTGGACGATTGACGCCCGGTTCCTACAGCAGCGACGACCTGCTCTTCTGGTTGGTGGCTAAGCTCCCTCCAGAGCTGTGGGGCGAGTGCCGTTCGACGGCAGAGCGCAAGGCTAGATCCCTCCGCTACGAGGATCTATGCGTGCTACTCCTGGAGCTGGCGCTGGAGAAGGAAAGCGACCAGCACTTGAACAACTACCGTCCTGGTGATGGAGGTTCTGGAGGTCATGGCAAAGGATACCAAGGGTCCAGACCTGGGCAGGGGACTACCCCCAAACACGCCCACGCCCGTATCATGGAGAACGTTAAGGAGCTCTTCTGGTGTGATGCCAGAGACGAGCCGGGCCACCTGCAGCACGCCCCTGACTGCGAGCAGCGAGACTGCTTCGTAGTCGGGGGCAAGCAGCAGGAGGAGAACACCGGCGCCAAAGCGAAGCTGCCGGATCATTACAGGTGCACCATCACGTGTGCCTTCTGCGGGAAGCGGAAGCACTAGGAAGATGAGTGCTACCATAAGCAACGCCTATCGGCGAAGCTTAAGGGTGAAAATCCTGGCAAAGGCTCAGGCAAAGGTGGAGGCAAAAGCAAAGGCAACGACTCCGGCAAGGGCAAGTCGAAAGGACGTGGACAAGGGCAAGACAAGGGTCAAGGTGGAAGAGGAGGAGGCGCTAACCGCCAGCCAGACAAGGACAACAAGAACAAGGACAAGAACGGAGGCAACCCCAACCCTAATCCAGGGGCGAACTCCGAGCCCTCTCGAGGGCAGTCTGGTCCTACCACACGCTCACAAACGCAGGCCCAGCAAGAACAAGGAGCCAAGCGAGAGCATGAAGGTGGTGATGATGGCAACGCTAAGAAGAGGAGCCGTTTCATGAGGATGGCCCGCAAACTGCGGAACAAGGGGTTCGAGGTGACCTGTCCCGCGGAGTTCTGACGGGGACGCTCCGGTGGCACCCAAGATCTGCTGTTTTGGGTACGTATCCGACTAGGGGGACGCGAATGCCTGGGGGTATTGGATACTGGCGCCACAATATCTATAGTGGCCAACAAAACGTTACCTTGTGGGAGCCTGAAGAACACCATGACCACCGCGGCTATACGCATGGGGGATGGACATGTGGTGCACAGCTGCGGGGACTGTGAAGTGGAGGTACCTATGGGCTCCAGGACAATCGCCCATCGGTTCTATGTGATGGACACTGAGGCCTTCGACTTTGTACTGGGGACTGACTTCTTCGTACAGCACTCCCAGATACAATCCCTGACGCTGCAAGCGCCCTACCTCCTCTACGTGGACCACGGCAGTGGCAGAGAGTCTGTGCCACTGGAGCAGTCGGAACATACCTCGAGTTACCTGAGGCTATCGAAGGAGGAGCCCTCGAACATGATGGCGGCCCCCAATAAACAGAGGACTATCAACTATTGGGGGAAGTCCTAGACCAAGGTCTGAAGGAGTTGGGTTACTCTAGAGAAGACCTGAGTGTGGAGTTGTTCGCCAGCAACAAGCAGCATGTACTGGACCTTTACTGCAGCAAGGGGAAGAACTGCAGCTACAAATTTTACTGGCCCTCTTTCGGGATGGCCTACGGGAACCCCAGGTTCAGTGAACTGGGGAAGATGCTGACCAAGGTGGCCTTGGAACGTTCCCGTATGGTCCTGTGTTCCCCCGATTGGGGAGCCCATGGGGGCAACGAGTACTGGCGAAACCTCCTGGACAGGCTGACTATCAGCTCTGTTCGGTTACTTGATGAGGCCATCTACGTGCCTCCGGGGCGTAAGACGCCTATTGGGAAACCCGGATGGGGGAGTATGCTGAGCGTGGTGGACGGAGGTCTTACCTCCATCCCCTGGGAGGATCTGGACCCGACTCTGGTCCAGGCTATACAACGAGAAAGCGATGGACTCGCCTTGGGTGACTTGAAGGATCGCCTACGACCTCAAGATGCTATTGAGACTATACCCGGAGGAGATGAGTATGTCGTGACTGACACCAACGCCCCCAACTCTCCCTGCCATGTACCTATTCCTGATGGAGTCTCTGAGTGTGGACCATCCGAGCTACCTAGCTCTATCCACTCAGATGACGAAACTGAGCACGACGCCTTCTTCGTGCAGACCTGTGTGGAGGAAGTGGAGAACGCCGAGTACGTCGCCCCACTAAGACCCCTACTCTCAGTGAGGGTGGAAGACCCCGTGGACGAGGAGCTGGACCCTCGATCCAGGCTAAGGGAGTATGTGGACTCCAAGAGGAAGTTGGTGGCGAAAACGCTATGCTACGCGAAGCCTACCCGCAGCTCATGGCGACTGAAGCAAGGACGTATGGGAGACCTATCCCAATTGAAGGAGGACCTCGAACAGAAGATCACCACCTGGCAAAGGGAGGTAGATCTTAAGCTCATGAAGAGCGTGTGGGGCGCCCATGTGAGGACCCCAGAGGAGGACGACCTCTCGGAGGAATGTGTATGTGAACCCCCTCGAGCGTGCCTATGTTGCCATCGTCCAGCGGAGATGGTTGAACAAGACCTTCTATATGCCTACCAAGGGCTGAAGGACAATACCACGGGCAAAGAGTCGGTGGAGGACCACCTCCCGACGTCTATTACTCAGGGGGAAAGCAACTTACACTCTGACGAGAACATGGAGGACAAGATCAAGATACTGAACCCGCGGGTACAGAAGCTTATAAGGACCTATCTGGAGGTGTTCGGAGAACTACCCCCTCCAGCCTCATGTGACAAGCTGGTACAGATGGACCTCAAGCTGAAACCCGAGTTCGTGGGTCACAAGATCCGGAGCAGACCCTATCCAGCTCCTAAAGAGCAGGCCGACGTGATCGAGCGACAGATACAAGAATGTATCGACGCTGGCCTAGTCCTGGAGTACAGGGACGGGGACTACCCCCTACACTGCAGCCCCTGTTTCCTGGTGGCTAAACCTGGGTCTACAGCCAAACGGCTGGTAGTGGACTACGAAGAGCTGAACAAGAAGACGTTGAACCACTCAGGGTCCATTCCCAATATGGAGTCTACCCTGGAGAAGATAGCCTCCTGCCGCTACAAGACCAAGATGGACAAGAGGAGCGGATTGTGGCAAGTGGACCTGACGCCCAACGCTCAGGAGCTACTGGCCTTCATCACGCCTCAGGAGAGGCTGTTCAAGTGGAAGGTCATGCCGTTTGGTGTGGCCAACGCACCCGCTCTATTCCAAGAGGTGATGAACAAGATCTTGTCCATCCTACGAAGGAGACCTAAGGTGCAGGAGCTTATATCCCGTGGGGCCCAGATGGAGGCTCACATGGAGGATGTATGCCTCGGGACCAATACCCAGGAGGATCACCTAATCCTCTTGGGTGAGTTCATTGCGGTCTGCCAGGAGAACCACACACGACTCAAGCTGGAGAAGTGTGAGTTCATGCAGGAGACCATGCAGTACCTGAGGTTTGACGTTGGCTATGGGTGGTGGACCCCAGCGGCCTCTAAGGCTAAACCCCTGATGGACGCCAAGGTACGACACGAAGACCCCAAGAAAGGACTTCATGATGTACGCAGTTTCATGGGGGTGTGCAACTTCTATCGCCGCCATATCAAAAACTTCACCTACACCAGCGCCATTCTGACGGACTTGATCAAGAAGAGTACTACTTGGCGCTGGGGCCCACAAGAGCAACAAGCGTTTGACGAACTCAAAGACAAGGTGGCCAACGCTAAGTGCTTGGGCGTGCCTAAGGCACAAGGGGAGATTATCCTGGTGACCGACGCCAGCAATGTGGGCGGTGGTGGAACGTTGTTCCAATGGCAAGCACTAGAGAAGGAGGAGTTCTACTTGGCCATTTCCCAATGGGGGACGGAAGGTCTCAACCGAGATGGAACCCTCAAGCACAGCTACCCTGACGACAAGTGGGTCCTAGTACCTCTGGGCCACTGGAACTGGAAGTGGAACCAGGCCAGGGGGAACTACTCCACTTAGGAGCAGGAATTGCTCGCGGGTATGCTGGTGCTATCCTCACAAGCACGACTGTTGGGGAGTACCCCTGTGGTCTGGCTGTGCGACCAAGAACCGGTCCGCAGTTTCCAGAAGGGCCCCCCACCTGAGAAGGCCAAGCTACGGCGCTGGTGGACCTACCTCAGTCAACTACGGCTGACGGTACACCATATCCAGGGAGTGAAGAACGAGTGTGCAGACTACATCAGCCGCAACAACTTCGACGCCCTGATTGGTGCCCCGTCTGAAGCGCTGGCTAAGGAGGCGTTCAGCCGTATGGACGTCCACTTGGACCTCAACATGACGATGATACGCCCCCTGGATGGACTTCAACAATCGGAGTACCTGAAGGGGTTTGGGGATATCTACAAGCACCTGCAGAAACGCCTTGAACCCCTCCTGATCAACCAAGATCAGTGGAAGAGGGACAAGAGCTACCTCTGGCACGAGGACCGCATCGTGGTGCCTAGTGACAGAGTCCCAGCGCTGCTGAAGTGGACCCATAAGTCCAGTGGTCATGTGGGTGCTGACCGTACCCTGAGGCTGTTCAAGCAGCGGTTCCACACTACTTGGACTGACGACCAACTGCGGAAAACCCTCCAGCCTATCGTGGACAAGTGCCCGTGCAGGTCCTGCAAACCAGGGGATATCAGGGACCGAGGTCTCTACTGGACCCTGCCCATCCCTCACTGTGCTAACAGTGTTCTATACGTGGACTACACGGAGATGCCGAAGTTCGGGGGCTATGACTTCGCCCTAACCTCGTGGTAACCTGTGAGTTGACCAGGTTTTCCAGGGTGTTCCCATGTACCAAGCACATTACCGGAGAGGAGACTATCAAGATACTCCTGGAGGAGTGGTTTTGTGTCTATGGGGCGCCCAAAGAGATCAACTCCGATGAGGACGTACGAGTACGCTCAGATACTGGCTGGTACAAGAGGGTCCTGAGGTCCCTCAATGTCCAGTTGTCTACGGGGATTCCCTACTCTCACACGAGCAACCCCCTATGTGAGCGACAGATTCGTGTCCTGAAGGAGAATGTACGGATACGGTGCAAAACTGAACGCACCAGAGACTGGGTCAGACTACTCCCCGTCATATCCTTGATGATGAACTCCCAAGAGAGTTCAGCTACTGGCTACTCGCCCCATGAGCTATTCATAGGGCGCCCGGCATGGTTCCTACATGCCCCCTATCCAGAGGACACCCATTCATCTGTGGGCGAATGGGTCCAAGAGCAACAAGCGAAGGTGGACAAGGCCAAGGCTATGCTCCAGAGAGTGAGGGAGCGTCAGTGGAACAAGAAGAATAAGCACCGAGTACCGGCCACCTACCAAGAGGGGGACTGGGTGCTGGTGCACCACAGTCGACTACCCGCCTGGCCACGCTCTACCAGCGATGACCCATACTTCGGGCCGTACAAGATTCTATCAGTGGATGGACACCGTTTCAACGTGCGGTGTTCTCCCCGTCTAGGGGGGACCCTGGTGTGCGCTGCTCAACACCTGAAGCGCTACTATGATCCTGAAGACCTCTGTGTGGAGGAGTGGGAGCTGAACGACGAGGAAATCGCCGCTCTGGACCTACAAGGGGCTGCCAGCCCTATGGAAGTTGAAGGTGAACTCCCCGACATGAACGCCGAGGAGATGGCTAAGGAGGGCTTCTACCTGGTGAAGTGTGTCCTACGCCACCGCTATTGCCAGGGTTGGCGCTTCCTCACCCTCTCGGAATGGTTTGGAGTCGAAGAGGCCACCTGGGAGCCCTTCTCTGCGTTTGTTCTACCTGAGGGACGCCTAAACTCAGTTCTGGTTGACTACTCGTCCCAGAACAACCTTGGTGAGTTGCTGAGGCTTGCTGAGACGCTTGTCTCCAAGACTAAAGCTAGGGACTGAACCTTACCCTTACCTGCCTAAGCGTATGTGTGAGTGTGCTATTCCTAAGGTCCTGAGAGCAAGCCGCAGAAGTGGTGTCCTAATTATACCCAAGTCTGCACGCTTGCTAAACCTGGAGGGTTGGCTTATTGATGCCACGGGGTACGCCCCGGGTCTCCCCTCCCCTAAGCGCCCAATTTCTGTGCTGGCGCAAAAACTCTGGGGAATACCCAGCGTACTAATCCAGGTATTGTTTTCCCTACCTATCTGTCTACTACAGGGAGGGGTGGCCAAAAGCTATGAAGGCATGAAAACGCCGCTTTGCTAAGTGGCCAAAACACTGACCTAACCACTGCCACAGCCCACCAACCCTGCTAAAATTGCAGGAAACGGGTGGGACAGTGACACACGCACTACAGGTCCTACACACCCTACAGTGGCACCATCCTGGTGGGCGAGCACTTCTGCAACTGGCTCAAGCCCCCACTCAGGACTACCACTCCTACACGCACACTCTACTGGGTGTGGTTGAAGAACATGTCATGGGTCCTAACGACCCTCCTGTGAAGAAGACAAGAGAACACAGCGCTGCTAAGCAACTGTGGCCTAACAGGGGACGCCACAACGCGTTTCCCCTGCTAGGGCTTGGAGGGAAGAGGTGCTCTTTTTGCGTGCACTGCGTGGATGTTGATGGAGTCGGACTCTCTGCTCTGCCACAGGCAAAGGCGGAGTTATTTGTTTATGTGATCAGCGCCCTTGTTTAGCAGGGCATGAAAAAAATGGTCTGCTGCTGCACCAATCACCCTACCTGCCCACCTGTAAAGCAAAGGCAAATGAAGGGGTGTTTGCGGCGGAGGAGCCAAGCCACACTCCACGTATTATACGCTTCTCAGTGTGACCTATAATACACTGTCCGCAAACACGCCCTGTCAAGCAAGCAAGCGTTAAGGGACCCCTCAAGTTTTACTTAAAGAACGTACCGAGGAGCCCCTGGGTAACCTAAACAAGGTTTACCGTGCGCATTTCGCGTGGCCTACCCTTTAATGCGTCTGTGAATGCAGGAGCATGCACGAGCGGGTAACCTGGCTTGGGCAAACCTGCCCATCCGAATCCCAATCACGAACTCCTCCAGGGGGTGGCCCCACCTGGGCTTACTCACCTTACCTACCGCTGGAGAGAGAGAGCAAGTGGGCACGTGAGCGAGGCGCAAGCGAAAAACATCGCTATGCACTTGTGTGTATGTCTAATCACCCTGATCTGACCTCTAATCATCTGCAATCTTTCTAATCAATCCCTCTATCGCGTTCTATCGTTGTTAGCGCTGCTACAAGACTCGTTCACGGAGACACGAGACGAGCAATGTGTATGCTGCATACGAGACGAGCACACCTGTGGTTTATACCTGATTCATTGAAGCCTTTTCGTTGATTCTCGAATTCTTGGATTTTTGATTCTTCTATTAGTGTGGGTGGAATCTGTATGTTTATTTATTAATCTGTGTCTCGTCATTTTCCGAGTTACGTGAGACATACGTTTATAATTCCATTATTTCTGCATTTTCCGGCGCTTCGCTAGGAGCCGCTCCTGCGCGCCGCCTTTTTATGCGTAGGAATTTCTTGATTTAAAAAATCTAGAGATGACTATAATTTTTATAAAAATGTGCTTCTGATGCACAATTGGATTCCGCTCAGGTGTGTTGTCTTTGAAAAATTCTAGGCCGTCATTTGACGGATTTAGGTGTTGTCGTTTCGCGTTTGGGTGGATTCGTCCATAATTCTCCCATTCCTGTCTCTGCAGATATCCTCGCAAAAGCGTCGCTGAGTAGGCCGCTTTCTGGGCCAAAAAGCTGCCGCCAGGAGACTGAGCAGAACCCAAGACCCAACAAAGGGGCAATTTAATTTTTTTAACAACTCCCTTCGCCCTAAGACAGGTCACAGGTCGCCAGCAGGTTTACGATAACCCATGTGAATGTGTATATTGTGTCTTGCGTTGGGTTTATGTCGCGCTACGTCTTGGAGGGAGGGATGCACATGCACATGTTTATGGCATGCACCCAAACTAACCCAGCCAAGCCACAGGAGCCCCGGCAGCGCCATGAGCGCTGAGCTTCCTGTAGGAAATGTTACAAACAGAGCAGCAAAAGAGCGCCAGCCATGGTGAGCGCCCATTTTTTTTTGTGTGAGGGAAACTATAGGTATTTGAAAGTAGATGTGGAAAGCAAGGAGAGGCCAAGAAAAAATCCCTTTTTCCTGAAAATGCGACAGTGGTGGCCACCACAGCACAAGGGGGGAGTAAGAAGAAGTGCTTTTCCAATGCTTTGAGGCATACTCTAGTTGTATTAGAGATGCACTGAGCATCCAGGCATTTCTATCTTAGTATTGGCCCCACCAAAAGTGGTGATAACACATTTTGACCTATGGAACCAAACACCCAATCGAGATATGGAGTGGACCCCTCAATCCCCTTTCAATGTGAGGCAAATCATCTTTTCCTGGGTTAACTGAGAACTGACATATCCAGGGCAGAGCCTATGAATTTATCTATGTTTTCTCATGAATTCTTAGCTGTCCTAGTGGTATGCACCCTAGGGGGCTGGGCACCTCTTTTTGAGAGGTCCTGGGTTCAATTCCTGGTCAGCCTAGCTAAGTAGGAAGATCCCATGTGACATGGCAGTGACCTCATCGCCACATGCCCTGCCACCTCAGCACATATGGGACCCAAAACAAAGAGTGCACATCTCCTGAGATGGCACTATGGAGATAGAGTGACCATGGGGCAGTTTTCCAACTCTTTTTCCAAAACATTTCAGCTATCTTTGTGAATATGCAATCTGATTTGACCTGAGTTGCAGTTTCTGTGAATATCCTTTCATCTTTCACTGTTTACACTGCAGCCCTTCATGCTTTGATCCTGATTCTCTTCTCCTTGCATATCTCTGGCTTGAGCTATCCTGGATTGACTGTATTTCAGCAAAAAAAAGCTTTTCATCTTCGAAAACAAGCAGCAGGAAGCCCTACACCAGCAGCAAGCAGCAGGAGGGGTAAAAACACAGTGTTGAAATCACTATAAACGTTTCTAGTGCCCCGTGGACGGCCGGCCTGGTGATCCCAACCTTTGATTGCTCAATCATCAATCTGGTATCCTGATTCAGAAGCGTGCCCTCGAAAGTGACATTCGTCGACACTACACGGGTCATGACACCTTCAAGTTCATGGCTGGCGTCGAGACGCTGAAGGGAGTGCACGAAGTATGTTGACTCCATGTGGACCGCTCATCCACATTCGAGTGGGGCACGGACTGCTAAGGCAACAGTCAGAACGCCAGGTAATGGCTCATTCGACACTCCCGATGCCAAGTAATTGCTGATTCGACAGTCAGGACGCCATTAAGGGTGTTGACTGCCTCAATATGCCCTGTGGAATTGACAGACGTATAGACCTGGTGGTTGTTTGTCTGCTGGGCACTCAGCTTCCATAGCTGTGCCCAATGTTTTGGTACTTCGACCGGCCCCCAGCCTTGCTGTGGGTAGGGCCTGTGCAGTGTGCCTGGTGAAGTTGTGTTCTGCAGCTTCGGCCAAGACACAGCCGTGGCAGACTCGAAAACAGCGTACAAGTGGGGCGCTGATGACAGGTATACCATGTACTGTACCTCAGTGTGTGGGTTTCGACCACTATTATGCTTCATTAGCCAGCACATGTTGAGGTCCAAAAAGTTTTTTTCTTAGCCTGCCCTTCAGGTTCGACCATGTGATGCCCGCCCAGAGGAATGAGACCTCTTCGACATCTCAAGAAGGGGGTAGTGTTATGGCTTGGAACAGCAGCAGCGCAGCGAACGCGCGAGTTGCAGTCGCAATCGCACTGCAGCCTGTGAATCATAAGAAGCATCGAAAGCCGGTTGCGTGAATGAAGTGCTGTATGATACTTCGATCTATGCACAGGGTTTTTGTCTCCGAATTCCTGAAGTGTCTATGTATTGGTGCCCCGCCTAAAGATCCTGCGCAGAGGTTTGTTGATTTGGGATTTCGGATTTTCGAGAAGCAAGAGGAACAAGAGGACAAGAGAGTTCCGAAGTCATAAACCACAACACCACAGGACACCAATGACCACACACAAGACACACAACAAATATCTGACTCGAGTGGCACGTGTGACGCCCGACCAGAAGCTCGATCCCTGACATCTGCTAGCAGCAGCATCATGGACATCAACGCCGCCAGTGACCCAGCTTGATGACACCAGGCCCCACCAGGATTACCAAGCGGCCTCGATGTCCACACCCGGACCTCCATCGAGTTGGAAGACGACCCTGTGCAGGGCAGTATACAACGCGTCCTGCACTTGGGGGCATGTGCCGAGGCACCTGGACAAGCCACATGGGGCCTGTAGGGAGCACTCAACGAGGCAGGACGGCAAGTGACGACTGACTCTGCAGCAGGAGGAAGCAACAACCCGAAGACATATGCCCACGAAATACACCGATGCATGCAGGAGGCCAACTAGCAACCGCCTGAAGGAGTGGTGGTGCAAGGACCTGTATCCAGGGCCGGGAGTTGGATGGAACTAGCGGAGGCAAAGCACGGACATGAAGCCCTGGACTACATCCAGGAGTTGGATGGCCCACCACCGTCAACACACGAGAAAAAAGCAGCGGGCCAGATTCTGGCCTTACTCAGCTCAACATGGAACCACCCTATGCACACACCGCAACGTGCATGCCAGCCACAGCAGCCACGGGTGAGGTCCACCTGGACTCGACACCCACATAGAAGAACTGCAAATGCACCTCCGTACACAGCATACACCAGGTGGCCGCGGCGAGAGCTGCCGAGGAACCAGAACAGGCCACAGCATAGCCACCTAGGCGGGCACCCCAACGATGGATGCTATACAGGCAACTAGCCCATGCCCGCACCTTAGCAGAGCACAGCATACAACGGTACACGGATGTCACGTACGCCGAACGCATGCTAGAGGACTTGACAAAGTACAAGACAGCAGACCTGGAAGGGTACACAGGAGCACCCGATGCCACAGCCCGCGCCACTTGGACGACCTGGTACCCGACTGGGGCATAGGTGCACTCAGAAAGCTCATCAAGAACACAGCGTGTAACCACCCGTTCGACGACAACTACGACCGAAGCATCATTAACGCTATCCTGACCTACCACAGCTGGACCAGCGAGCAGCACCTTCACCTCCAGTCGGCAGCCAACGACCCGTGTGAGTGGCATCCAATTCAGCCATCTTCGCTGGGGGTTTACATACGTGAAAACACCACGGGGCGCATGTGATCACAAACCTCCAACGGGTAACACAGCAACCGATACCAGAACCATACCCCCCAGCCCAACGCGGCCCGACTCAACCACCGAGGACAACTGCCCGCTTCAAAGCGTGGACCCACAAACGCAGAAAAACACCATGCCTGTCGCCACCGTCCAGCTGGTACCCAGGCCCCTCACATCGCACCACAT
Organism: Eutreptiella sp. 'Long Island Sound 2002'; assembly: GCA_964036045.1. NCBI lineage: Eukaryota > Euglenozoa > Euglenophyceae > Eutreptiales > Eutreptiaceae > Eutreptiella > Eutreptiella sp. 'Long Island Sound 2002'. The sequence continues at coordinate 158,820,021 of OZ038379.1, forward strand.
GCCGGACAACTACCATCTGCCCACTGAGGGAAACCATACCCATCGCACAGCGCCAACATGGAAGCTACCAACGGGTGCTATCAAATGGAATGAGATCTTGCCAGGCATGGCGGCGATAGAAGCTATCCATCTCGTCACACCTGATCGGATATAGGTACCACCAGCCGCACATCTTTTCATCACAGTCCAGGCGACAGCCACCATTGAATGCGCAGCCATTGGAAAAGAGAACAGCTGCCCCAGGCACCGCGCAAACAGGCTGTTGAGGTGACAGCAAGCACAGACGCCGACATTACCATCGCCCCGGACTCGGAATTGGCAGCCATCCACTACACCATGGAATGTACTACCAACTAGCCCGAAACGAGCGACTGACAGACACGGTGGACCACAGTGATTGACCGCCTAAGCGACGTCGCCCTCGACGACACACTCACCGCACAGAGGATGGAACCCGCGAAACACGCCACCCAGATACACCACCGCACCGACATAAACAAAATCATGCATTACCCGACCACAATACACCCAGAAGCGGTATACCAGATCAAAGAAGCACTCCCCCTGGAACTCCTCAACACCCGAGACGCCCACCAACCGGGGGCGTTCACCGCGTACTGGAAGTTCCCGACGGACGCCGGCATGGTACCCAATGTGGCTGAGACCACTCTACCCCGCAACATCACAGCACTCGCCACAGTGGTCCAAGCCATTGCACGCAAAGAAAGGGCCCAACTGCACTGGACACCCGACACCCTAGTGGAGAAACGCGTTCACCACAACGCCAACAAGGCGCAACAAACGGGGCGCCAAATACACCCGCAACTACGGGACAAAGATTCCAATCTTCAGCCCCACAGCCCATGGATGGTACACTTCAATCTTGGGGAGCACGGCGACAACCGGAAGGGCACGGAAGTACACTTCACACACATTGTGGCACACACGCACCTCCAATACACCTTCCCCACCTCCAACATGGTCGTCACCTATTGGGCGGCACAGAGGTCCACCTACAGACTACAACCCAACGCCGAGGGCACGGCTTACACGGTGTACACCTGGGCACAGTACAAGAATCCGCCTGGCCCCACGTGGCATCTGGAGCCGACCGGGCACCAACCCCTTCACAAGAGACGGATGCCCAGACAAGGCAGGGCGAAACACGCAGGAAACAATCCTCCAGGTGAAACCACGCCCCCAAACATCATAAACTCCGTCCTCGGGAATGCCAGGATGCCCCTCATGGACACGGGATGCTCAACCCTGACGACACCACCCACCGCGAAACGTGGGGCACCATCAAACGGGCCCTACATCATGACATAGACCGCGATCAAGCCACCTGGATCGACCAGGGCTCCGTCACTATCAGGGCAGGGGAGTGGCTCAACAGCTTGAACCCCAAGAAACTCCGCACGTTAGCGGGACCCCATGTCTTGCACCCGGTGCCATACGGCATGGATCGTTCCTGTCCAGGACAGCAGCCTGGAGACCCCCCATGTGGGCACCCCTGCCCCCATACGTTGATCCTACCGCCACCCCCGCAAGCAGCCCCACTCCCGCGTATCTACCTCAACACGGTACCGGGGCTATACCTGACCATGGGGGACAAACTGAACCAAGCCATCTCCCTCAACCAAATACAACACATGGTGATGGGACCAGGACTACCCGACATCAGCAAGCCGCAACACCCGCTGGCAGGACACGCGGCACGCGACCCCCGAACCGCAGACCCCCGGGCCCCAGGCTCCGACAGGGCGCTGCTACACCTCACAATGAAACCGACAGCCCAGCTCCTGAGAGCCCTGGCGGGAAAAAATCATTTCAATGCGGAATGGCTTACAGACGACATCATCGCCCTGGCAGACAACACCCTGGCAGCCGTCATGGATATATCCAATGTTGCCGTTGGGCAGCCGACAGAACGCAAGGCCTGGGTACGGGAGGGGGACCACACCCTGACGCCAGAACCTATGGACCACCTGGTGCAACATACCAGTCCAGCAGAAGAATAGGTACCAAGAATTGTGCTGGAGGGCACAGACTGGACGGTCGTTGACCGACCCCCGGACAGCCCTGCGGTGACCATGACATGCCAGAAACACACCTGGTGGGTCGTACAATGAAGGGGAACGGGCACAGCGACAAGAGTACAGACATCCACACCGGAGCCACAGACGGACACCACGCTGGCACTGGGAGACCGTTTCAGGCACTCCACCCATCACACCGACCACCACCGGGCGCATTGGCTCGCACTCAAAACAGCTATGCACTGGACAGTGGATGCTCCGGCCACCAACACCACACTGTCCACTACATGGCTCACCCTGACCCGCAACTTGGCGGCTTATGTACGCAGGCATGTAATGACATCAACACAACACTAGATGTCATCGCCCACAGACACAGAGCAGACCCTCAAGCTCTACCCCGCCAACCTGCAAGGCACCCAAACAAGCTGCGCGGCATGCACCGGGGTACAGAGCGCCGTGGACCGACGTATAGCATTTTCCCAAGCCGCAACGACGCCAAAGCAGCCCCCAATCCGGTACCGGAACCGGCGAGACCCAAACCACGGCCTCGGCCTGAGGGAACATGGACACAGGCCGAACGGGTGAACAGACCCAAACTGGCGCCACAACTAGCGACGCCACCACAAAAGCCCAAGCCAAAATCCCAGACGTGCCCATTCTTCATGCCAGCAGAATGCAACTCCATGCACTTGAATACCCTGAGGGTGCGGAAGTGCATTGGGTATTTGGAGCCACACTGAAAGGGCAACCCAAACGCTGGGTCTGGTTCCGGGGCACGGTGAAGTACAGGCTGGTCACACCAGGCAAACACGGCGACCTACAGCTCAAAATCTCATGGCATTCCCTGCCGAAATGGGGCAAGAATGCAGAGGCGTCAGACCTCGAGCTGTGGGACGACCGACCATTCGTGAATGACCCGCGACACAACTCCATACGCCAGAACACCAGGTGACAGCGGGACCCGTCTGGACAAGGGACGTGCCTGCAGCGTGGCTGGAGGAACCAAACATCCCCGCAAAGCAAAGGGTGGCGGCGACATTCAGCCACAAACTGTGCATGGGACAATGACTCCCAGTCGCCGTAGCATGACGTGGAAAACCGACCAACAGAGCACATACCGACGAGATCACCGCAGCACTTGTCACCCTGATGTCCCTGGACGAGCCAGGCGTCATGTACGACGCAGCCAAGGCCCCGGACCTCAAAGACATACCTGTCTTTGCAGGCTGTGAGCCCGACGCCATGCTGTGGCCGGAACAGGAACAAGCTCTCAAGAGCCACACAACCACCCCAAACCTCACCCCTGTCCTCACCAGAGCGGGGTACCTGTACCGTACTACCTGGATCACAGGCGTACCCATATCCCACAAACGTGAGGTCCAAGTCCATGTCCACCATCAGCTGGGCATCAAGGGCTGCCTAGCGGCATACGAACTAGTGGGCCCAACCTGGCAACTGAACTTCGTCAACGTGCATGTCTTGCTCGCCGATGCCGCAGACACGTTCCTCGAACTCCTCATGGTGGCCTGCCGGCAACTGGCCATGATCGGGACAGCCATCATCATTGCAGGCTTGAACAGCCCCCCCACAATGGAAGATCGCGGGGGAGGGCCCACGCCGGAGGATACAGCTGTGAAAGTAGCCATGCACCACCAGGTTTCCGCAGGGCCTCACAGCCTCCCTGCAGGGCCAACCCTCAAACAGTCCCTCACAGCCAGGCCCGACAAATTCCAGCATGGACCTGTGCTACGCGGACCCTGCACATGTCGGGGTGATGCAGACGCGGTACCACAACCTGCCATCCAAAGCCACCGGACACCGCCCACTGGAAGTACAGGTTAAAGTGCCGCAGGCGCCGCCGATCTATTCGGACAACACATCCCAGGACGAAGAGCTCCCTATGAAGCCTCCAGAGGAACAAAACACACACAAGTGGATGGCATACTACTGCACGGTGGACCGCATCCTCAGCTACCAAGCCTAGCCAGACCTAAACCTCGCCGTGCAACAAGCGGCTACGGCATGTGGCCTCCGCAGGAGGAACCAGCACGAGCAGGAGGCAACGACCCCGCACAAAGACCTGTGGTCCCTCGTCAGATCCACATGGCGTGATAAACAGGACCTGCACACGGACATCCAATCTCATCGTCCGCACACCCAACAGGGCGCCAAGAGCCTTGCAGCACGGCTGGAAACCAGGCGCCGGTGGCTCAGGGGCCGGAACGAACGCCGAGCGAAAAACCTGGCACAAGAGCAGCAACAGTACTTTCAAAACGCCAAGCTGTACAATTCCTTGAGACATGTGGATAAGGGTCTGGGATAAACGGGCCACCGGGGATTAAAGTATCAAAGCATCAAAGCAGTGCGCCTTCAACGTGGCACGACTAAGATTTAGGCTCTAACGAGCGCCCCTTAGAAAGCACTGCGCCTTAGACTCATTCATATCACAAACACTGAAGCTGTAGAAAGCAGGGTATGTTGTTGGCCACTGACTTATATACACTCGCTAGTTTACTATTCTCTTCGTTTACACAACGACTTTTTGCTTGCTCGTGTTCTCTATTGCCTTATGCTTGTTATTTGTTGGGTGCACATGTGACCACCATGGGTATTTCCTACCGAAAGCAATAATGGTGAATAGCGCCAAAAACCCATAAAAGCACCCACGCCAAGTGGGGCGCATAGCTCAATACTGTAAAACATTAGTTTGCAGACATCCAAAAGAGCCTTAGAAAAACAGCGTCAAATGATGCCAAATCAGTATAGATGATCATCTTCATCGTGATCATCATGCATCAGCGCATGTCATGCATGTCAGCAAAGATGACATTAATGTACACAATCTGTCAGTACCTTTTGAACCTGTGGAGCTGGATTGTGGGTCCATTTCACTCCCCCCTCGTCGAAGACCACGCAGGCGTACTTTGTCGTGTCTGTCGTGGCTCATTGAACGCAGCAGAGTCCTGATGGGCACCGATCTTTTCGTAGAAGGCGACTCCTCAATCCTGCAATCCGGTTCCTTCATCAGGTCGCTCAGGGCTTCTTCAAGTTCTGACGCTGCCCTGTTTGAGGTCCCCAGCTGGGCCTCCTACTCGCACTTCTTTCAGACTCGTTCCGCTGCCAATTCGTCAGCTTCTGTTGCACATGTGGCTTGATAATTGTCTCGTCACGTCTCTTCATTCAGTGTCATCGTATTCTCGAAGTCCTTGCTCATCATCCAGTTTGAGCTGTAGTTGCAGACGACGCAAGCGAAGCACTACACACTTGTTACGTTGTTCACGCTGTTCGCATTCCTCTGAGGGATCCTCAGTCTTCATAGTTCTCCATTGAAGCTCGTTTGTCACTCTATTGGTCGTCCATAGGCTCAGCTTACTTCATCATGACCACAGCATGTCGAATTCGCATTCGTTTGATGTAAGGGTTGTGCAGGAAAACGAACACCCAGGTTTGCTGGGGTAAGAACTCCAGTGCGGGGCAGTGCAATACAAACCTAACTTTAGGGTCTCAGAACCAACTATCCTTCCAGTATGTACTACATTTAGGCGCAAAAGTGTTTTCAATCAGCAATGCCAACAACCACACTCCAACTACCCCTATCTGCTCCAGGTCTCTTTAAGGCACACAGACAGTTGTCAAACAGTCAACACACAGCAGAGTTATGGTGTCAGTCTCTTTTATTTCTTTTTCTTTCTTTTTGCCCTCTGGCCTGCAGTCAAAGCGCACGTGCACATCGACGATATTCTGGCAAGCCCAAACTTTGTGCCAAACTTGTCATACAGCGTCCTTTGGCTTGCAAAGTTCTTTCTTCCTTTTCTGCCCAGGAATATGGGGAAGAAGAAGAGTGTTCCTCGTCGTTATTCCTCCCCTTCAGCAACAGCCCTTGCAGCAGCCCTTGCACCGGCACCAGCCCGAATCCCACGCCTGCCTCGCAACCGGCCCCACAGCCAGCCGTCACACCTCCGCATGGCCTATGGTGGCAGACGTCCATCTGTGTGGACCGTCGGGGAGTGGGTCCCGCTCCACAGGGTCTGGGTCCTTTCGCAGCCTCTGGCTACCGCTGCGCCCTCCCTGTGGATCCGGTGAGGCTCCGGTGCGCTGTGGGGCAAGCGCCGTTGCTCCATGCGGCGCGCCCCCCGGCTCATCCCTGCCAAGATGCACTGGGCCTGGACCTGGGAGCCCGTGCCTCCCAGTGCCCCTGTGCGCGAGGAGTGGGTAATCCCTCCCCGCCATGGCCCCCTCGCTCTCCTTCAGGAGGACCTCCTCATCGAGGTCAATGATGTGGAGATTGTTGTCGAGGTTGACCCTTCGGCTGCTGATCCAGATCAGCAACGTGAGGCCACTGCAGTGGTCTGCAGGGTTGTCCAAGCCTTCTCCCAGTACCGGTACTTGACATGGCAGTTCCTCCAGTCCCAAGGAGGTCAGTTTGTTCGCAATCCTCTGCTCCTCAGTCGTGTATCGGACTCTTTTTCCTGATCATTGTCTCTCTCCATTTGTTTCCGGGCTTCTCTTTGTTTCATTCCTCAACGTTGAGCTTGTTCCAAGTTCTTTTGTGCAATTTTCCTTGCTGTTTCCAGGATTCCGTTGAGATCATGCAACCGGCATTAGTGGACAAACTGGTATGTCAGATTGTCATTGTCTAACATGAAAGCGCTGATGGTATGATTCAGGGTGGCTTGTGTGATCCCTAGGTGGACTGCGGGGTCCTCCAGATGCAGGAGCTCCCCTTTCTGGATGCGGGGGGCGGGTTTCCCGGCATTGGCAAGCCTGACCAACTTGCGGGGGTGTACCAGGAGGTTGTGGGTGTCCAGGTAGGTTGTGGTGAGCTGAATGATGGCGGACGCTTGGTCCGTGGTCGTTGGTAGCCCTGTTTTTCCAGAGTCGCGGGGGCGGATGGCCGTGGTCAGGAGCTTGTCCCCCACGAAGTTTTACGAGGGGGGACCGTAGTGGTTATGGGGTGTATGCCGGGTATTGCCTTGCCAGTTCGAATACCAGCAGGAAAGTAACGAGAAGGTAGAGGAACGGGCCTTCGGCACCACCTTCGGGGACCCCGCTGTCTGTACTGGCCCACGGGGTAAGGCCTGTCGCCGCGATGACAGCGTAGAGCCGGGGGTGGACGTATCCGGTCATGAAGGACAGGAGAGGGGGCTTATGGTATCCCATACATCCGTGAGGAGCGGGTGCGGTGCGTGGAGGAATGCGCCTTGGACATCGAGGGAGGCAACGATCCTCTCGTAGGGGTTCGTGTCCAGCGCGGTGTCCTTGAGGAAGATTGCCTCGAGGCAAGACCTGCCTGCCATGGACCCCATATGCTCGCGCGCACGTGGGCGAAGACCGCCTGCGCAATGCTGCCCAGGATCAGCGTCCACAACATCCTGACCTTGGTGGTGGTGCGTACAATGGGCCGCCAGTTACCTCGCTGCCGCCAGTCCCCCTTCTTGTAGAAGGGGTGGATCAGCTTGACCCACTCAGGGGAGATGGCTGTGGTGCCCGTGGCCATGTCCCACAGGCAGGCTGCCCGGCGCCGCTTGATGGGTAGGCTGAGGCGTACGTACGCCTTGGCTGGCAGCCCGTCTATGCCTGGCACAACTGCCTTTTTCAGGCTGTCTAGGGGACGTTGGATTTCCGGGATGCCGAAGGGTGTGTGTTCGATGGCGCGCCCTTGTTCCCGGTTGAAGACCTTGGGTACGCTGTGGCAGATGGTGCTTCTGTTGTGGGGGTCGAGATCGGGGAGTGTGTCCCTGTGGTGCGCTTGGAAGCTATCCAGAGAGGCCTGGAGGACGGTGTTGGGATCGCTGGTGAGGCCTCCATCGGTTGTGTGTACTGCGTGGATGGTGCGGCATCCCGTGTCCTGCAGTATGCGGCTGACGCACCGTAGGGACTTGCACGGTGTGTTGTTTCTGCGTACCTTTCGCTTCTTGGGCGGCGGCTGCCATGCGGTGGGCGTGCCACTCATGGAGCTGGTGGCGGCATCTTGTTAGGAATGCTCGGAGGTGGGCGTCGCGTTCCTGAGTCTCCGTCGTGCTGGGGTGTTGTAGGGTAGCTAGCTCTCCTTTTGTCTTCCAAATGTCATGGATGAGTTGTTGACGTGTGAGGTCGGGCACTGCTTCCGTGCCCAAGATGCACGTGATCTACCTCTGAACTGGAAGCACAAATACGGTCGATGGTGTTCGTGCATCGCCACGTGATGGTATGCACATTTTAGGTCTCCTTTGCAGGCGAACATTCTTCTCTTAAAAAATTACTTGCAAAAAAAGTACTAAGTCGTAGAGGTGTGGGAGCGTAAAAAACGTGGTCTGCAAGAATTCGTTCGATGTTGTCAAATTGAAAATGGGAGGGCAACCGCCTTCAGTGTTTGCGTCTTCTGGTTCCTTGGGGACCAGGAAGAATCAAGAATAGGATTTTACTGCCTGCACATCAATATACCTAAAATAGCCTTATTTCAAACCTTCCAGAATTACGTTCGCCACTAGGTCACTCATGCCCCTAGCGGTGTCATTGGGGATCAAAACGGGCAGTAGCGTGACCAATCAACATCAATCCAAGGTAAGCACAAACCTTCCTGCACAACTCAACATGCATACTCATCTGGGAGGTTTCTCCATTGTTCTTGTCCCATACGCACACGTAAATGAGTGCATGTGTCATGATCAGCCAACTGTCCTATCAGAAATTGGGGAGCTAAGAGGCTCTCAGCAGATTCTTCCATAAGGGAGACATTTTGTCCTCTGATTTGTGTTCAGGGTATGAGAAACGTGGTCAAAAATCTCTATCCCGATGATTGCCTTTTCGATTACCTTGGCGTTGCCTTTGTAGTGTCCTTTCCCGCGGAAAGGAGAGCTTCGAAGCTGGGTGTAACGCGCCAGTGTCTTCATTGTTTTGGTATGTGCTTTCACCAGAGACACATCTCCGTTGGTTCAAAGCATGATAGCCTCGGTTTATTCGGGTTGCCAGGGTCCATTCATTGCCAGTTTTCGGGAGGTAGTAACTTCGTGCGATAGGAAAGCAAGCAATGTCAACACTGGTTCCTTCATGGTAACGAGTTCGTGACGCGCAATATTGACGTGTTCATAAATTTGCATCACGTACCAGGACGCTATCGAGCGCATAGAATTTTGCAGCTGCTGATCCCAGGCGTGCTTTTCATTATCGGCGTCTCTGTTTGTTGGTGCTTTGTTAACTGGTGCTCAGATGATGTACTCAAAATATCGGGGTATGTCAAAGGTTTTTGGACGCTTGTACGGTTTCTGCAACGGAGGCGCCTGTGAAATCAATTTGATCAGTCCCTCTGGAAGCGTCGCTTTCGTTTGCTGAAACACCACCGTGGGTGCCACCAGGCTTGGGCCTCGAATTTGCTCCTTTTTTGTTTCAGAGTGGATGACTTCCTAGTTCTTCGAGATCACGCTGCACGCCGCGAAAAAGTTCTTCTCATCCAAGCTGCCTATGGGCCCTGGTTCCAGATCGCTGTAAAGTACCCTAAGGACTTGGTGCAGCAGCTTAATGGTGTCTTTTGCAACAAAAATCAATTTCCTTCCAGTGAGAAGTTGATAGATTGTGCTTGCCTACCATGTGTCCATGATTGATGGTGATAAACTCGACAACGCTGGTTGTTCCCACATCTCTTTTTTTGAATGAGGCAACGAGAGTACAATATCCCAAAGGTTCAAATCTTCGGCCATTCTTTTGAAAAACTGCTTTCCAGAATGAAAAATCTGTTTTGAACTGAAACATTCAAACGTCTAACCTAAGGACTCACAAAATTGTGCAAATTTGACTCAGGCCACCGGTTTTAGGAGCATAGAGAATTAGAGTAGGGGCGACCGGATCCTAGTCTGAGTATCAGTTTTTTGTTTTGATTTAATAAGGAGATTTTAGCGTCGCCTTGGGCAGAACCGGTGGTTGCTCTAATGGTTTGAACCATAGACTCACATAGGAGGAGTGGAGGTTCAATCCCCGGAGGGTAAAAATTGCAAAAATCTCATGTTGTTATATAAGGGGCTAAGGCCCCATAGATTGACCATCGCCCTCGCAATGGCGGGTGCGAAGCAAGGTAAAAGGAAGGTGTTTTGGCAAAAAGGGCCGCGATTTTCTCATGCTTCGTTGCTGCCACTCCTGTTCTGGATGTGGAATCCAGTGCTTTCATGCGGCCTGGTACGTTGCATATGTGGATTATGATGCTTCAGCTGGCCACCATTAGCTGCGGCTACAAATTCCTTCCCTTTGTGGTAGGTCCTCAGGTAGAGGATGTTGGCTCCAACGCTGGGGAACGGCCTTTCGAACCGCAAATTCGGACTCCCAAGAATGGTATTGACCCTTAGATGTGAGGTGATGAACTCCCATGCTGCGATTTGGAGCTCACGTAACGGTTATCGGACTCCCGTGATTCGGTAAGCTCCTTTGCTTGGGCTTATGGCCTCCCATGCTTTAGTGTTGCGCCTCGAGTAGGGAACATGGTCTCATAGGGGATATCTAGTCCCATGACTCGATGTTGCAGCTAAAGCGGGGACATGGCACCACCAACACCACCACCACGCCCCCGTCCCTCCGAACCCCTACCCCCTAATGCCCCCATGCTACAGCGACCCACACCAGCTACATCCCCACCACACCCCAGCACAACCAGGCCCCACGAACCACCCACCCCACATAGCGCACATCACCGCACCACACCACCACGTATTCCACCACCACCAGCCCCTGCCACCACACCCACCAACGCCGGGGTACCACACACAACCAGCACACCCTCAACACCACCACCACGCGGTCCAGCACCACCCGCCGCCCCCGCTACACGGGCCCACGACACACGAGCCACGGTACACCCCCATGGACCCGCGAGGAGCCGCGCACGCACACCAGCAACACCAGGGCCTAGTAAGAGCGCCCCACCACCACCAGCAGCCCCCCCACCCACACCCCATACCAGCGAGCACCATCCACCAGCAGCCACCCATTACATACGGACCACAGCCCCACCCGGACGCTCATGCGGCCGCCTCCCACCCACACCCCGGCACCACAACCAGTCAAGAACCGCAAGGGCCGCACGGCGCACACACGCAACACCCACACGACCCACAGGGACGCCCAGACCCCCAGCCAGCGCAACACCCACCCCCGCCCCCCCATCCACCAACTGCGCCACCCCCACACCACCCCCCCCCCCGCCCCCCCCCCGAGACCAGGCCCGGGACGCAACACGCGGCAGCCAGCACCAGCCAATTGACGTCGATACCCCCGCCGACACACGCCACCGCGAATCCCCCCACCCGCGACCGCCACAAGAGACCCCATCACCGGACTGCACGCGCGACAACGACGACCACCCCCCCCAACCCACACCCCCCCCCCCATCACACCCCGCACCACCAGCCGCCGCACCGGCCGAACCCTACACCCTGCACAACCCCGCAACGGTACGGCAGCACCTCCGGGGACTCGGGGAACAGGAAGTCGTGCTGTGCCTCCGCACCTCCGGCACCAGCACCCGCATCCGGGCGGCCAACCTGGTCCAGGCGGCCACCCTGGGGGAAGGCGTCAGATACTTCCTCTTCGACGCCTTCCTCCACGTCGCCCGACACGACCGCCCCCCACGCGCCACCCCAGACGGCGAGAGCCCGCCCCCCACGGGGAGCCGGATCTGGGTGCCCCCCATCGACTGGGGGCGACACCTAGTCGGACTACCCGTGCCGGGGCGGGTGGACACCAAGGGCCGCACCCGCTACCACGAGCCCGACATGGCCCACCCCCCACCCGGCGCCACCCCCGACAACACCAAAGAGTGGGAGCGGGAAACATGGGTAGCCCGGATGGCCTCCCTGGCAACTTCCGGCACCACGTGCCGGGGGACATCCCCACCCCCGACGAGCAGCAGCCAGCCCCCTCCACGTACACGACCCTCATGTACAATCTGCACTACACCCTCTCCACCACCCACTACCACGCACCCACTAACCACTGGGTGGTACACGGCACCGACTCCCTCCTCCCCGCCGACTACACCCCCCCCCCCCCACACAACCCAGGCCCCGACACGTACGCCAGGGGGGACGACCCGGACGACCCCCACATCTGGGGCACGTGGGAACGCAAATCCCTGGACACGCTGCTCTCCATCCGCAGCGGCTACCAGGGCCTTGGTAGGGCGATGTATTGCCTCGCCAAGTGGACTCAACGGACCTGGGGGATCCCCACGGACCGATGGGTGTGGGTGGTCACGCTGCGCCCCCAGCAGCGGGAAGCCCCCCCAAAACCGCAGGGGACCCACCCCCCCACGCCCCACCACCCTACAGCTGTGCCCATACATGGTGGCAGCCCGCCTCATGACGCTGCTGTGGCCGGGCCCAGACACCCCCACCCAAAACTACCCCCCACACACACAGAAGGACATGCCCAGCATCCAGCGATGCTTCTTCCAGACCCTCGACTACCTCCAGCAAACATACCCGCACGTCCTGGAGCAGATATGGCCAGCTCCCGGGTTACCCACGTGCCCGCGCAGCCGAGAAAACGCCGCCACACCAGCACCAGCACGCACGGATCACCAGGGAAAACGCGCGCGCACGCCCGGTGCCCGAACCTGCACCCTCGTTCTCGCTACTTACAGGACCAAGCATCATACGCCCGCCCCCGAAGCCCAGGACCCTCTGCCGTCTCCCACAGCCCTCTCCTCCGCCTCCGACTCCACAACCTCCACCACCACGCCCACCTCATCCACCACCACCACCACGTCCTCATCCAGCACTCCACCCCCCAGGCCGCGGGGGACACCTCCCAAACGGGCCCCCAAACCCGCCCCCACCGCGAGCAACCCCACCGCCGCCAAGGCACACGCCCCGATAAGGTCCACACCCGCAACCCAGACGAAACCCAAGACCGCCGCCAAACAGCCACGCAAACCCGTCGGCGCGCCACGACCGCAACCCGCAGCCCAGCCCAAACCCAAGTCCAAACCCGGCGCCACAACGGCAGCGCGAGCCCGGCCCCCCGAGGATGTCCTCTATGACATTCGGCCCCAGCCGTCCCAGGCCCGGAGGCAGCAGCGCCCAGCACGGCGCCCCCCCACGCGTCACCGACGCCGCCGCCACCACCTTCACAGCGGAGCGGGCCGCGGCCGAAGCACGACGCACCTCGTCCCGCCACCTCACAAAGCCCGCACCCCAGGCCCAAGGACCGCCCCCGACCAGGCCAGAACGACGCCAGGGTCCGCCAGAAGCGTCCCCGACCCCCTACCAACCCTCGATGACAGCCCACATGCAGCGCATGCCCCACTACCGCCACCGCCGCGAGTCCCTGCCCAACCCCGAAACGGAGACCGTGCGCGCACACCCGCGGGTCCACATCCGCGCGCGCCCCCACTCCCCCCGCACCCCCACGGAACAGGACTACGAGGAATCCCCCAGGCCCGCCACCGCCACCGTTCCCCACGACCCCGTCACACCCACCCACGCCCACTCCTCCGCCCAAGACGGCAGGCCCGCCAAGGGACAGTGGTGGCAGCGCTGGACCCACACGCAGCTCTGGGAGCTGCGAAAGTGGGCCCGGGGAGAGCCCTCCCTCGAGGGCCTGGTCCATCGGCCCCGCAAGGGGTCGGTGGAGAACTGCCGCCTCCGGCCGGCGGGGGTGTGGATGCCGCAGGCCGCATGGGAAACCATGCTGGCCGATGCGCTCCAACCCCTGGGAGTCCACCCCCGCAACCTCCCCGCACCCCAGGACCACCCGTATGTCCTTAGGCGCCTGCGGGAGACCCTCCAGGAGACACAGCGAGACGGCATCCGCCTGTGGGACGTCACCCAAAGCCCAGCCCAGCACAAACACACCCCCTCACCACCCGACAAGCGTCGGCGCACCGACACCGGCGGCACCCACAGCACCCCAGGAGCCCTGCGCACCACAGAACACGACGCGCCTGACACCCCGGCCAGCGACGCCGCCACCTAATGCCGTTACTCAGCAAACCACCACCACGGGGCGCCACGCCAGGCCCCGCCCGGCAGTCGCCACACGAACCGGACGCCGAAGGACGCCAACGCACACGACAACGGGCACCACTACGCCCAAAGGCACCGAACCCAGGCCTGCTACCGTCGCAACCGCCTAACCGAGCCAAAACCCAAACACAAATCAAACCCGAGCCACACCCCGAAACCGCTAACCCTTGACTCCTAACCAGGCCCGCCGAGGGAACAACGTAACCACAGCCCACACCCACAGCCCACACAGCCGCCTAACCAGCCAGCTCCAGAAGCAAAGAAGCACCTCACCAAACCAAACTGACCCAAGCCCGTGTACATCAGGACGCGCGAGCCGCACCCCTGGGGCGCGACCGCCGCTACAGCACCGACGACACACGCCAGAGGACACAACACTATTGCACCGCCGCACCAGCTGCCCGTGCCTGTGCCTGCAGTGTATGCGCGCCCCTGTTTTTCTTTTTCTTCCACCAAAAAAAAATTAAAAAATTAGGGGGGGGGGAAGAGGGACACAACCACCCATGGCACACACGCACCGCACACGGCGCGCACACCGGTGAACGGGAGCCAAGTGGCCCAGGACACCGCGCACGCAGCACAACACACCGAGCGAGCGCACCGGTGATCAGGAGCCAAGTGGCCCAGGACACCGCAGACGCAACACAGCGAACCGCGCGGGCACACCGGTGAACAGGAGCCAAGCGGCCCAGGACACTGCACACACGTAGGGCGGCCGAGGGACAGGAAAGAACCAATACCCCATGGGTCGGACGCACTGGGGCGACCCAGCCGACCCACCGGGCCAGTTGCAGGAGCGGTACTCCAAGGCCACCGGTCCGAGCCCGGCCAGGCTGTATCGGGGACCATGGCAAACGTCACCCGGAGCCATGGAAGCAACCGGTGACAGGCGAGCCGGTACACAGTCCAGGAGGGGGTCACCTGCCAAGCAGAGTGGCCCCGCAACTCAAACCACAAGGGTGAGGCGGTCGTACCGTAGACTAGCGGGAGCAATACCCCTTGTGGTGAGAGATGCTCCACACGGCTGGGCAGCCCCCAGAGCTGCCGCCCAAAGGAGGGGGCATGTGGCCCTACCCATGGACACATGTGGGGACACCCTCCCACCTGGGACACATGGACCGGGTGGCCGCGACAATGCCTTCCCAAGCACATGCGGGAGCGGCTCAAGAGGCACCTGACATAGGGCAGTGGGAGGGACAGGACGTCCCCTTGGTAAGACCTTCTTCCTGCAATGTCAAAGGAGGCATCCCGAGGTCCCGAAGATACCTACCTACCTACCTTGTCCCATACGCACGCGTAAATGAGTGCATGTGCCATGATCAGCCAACTGTCCTATCAGAAATTGGGGAGCTAAGAGGCTCTCAGCAGATTCTTCCATAAGGGAGACATTTTGTACTCTGGTTTGCGTTCAGGGTATGAGAAACGTGGCCAAAAATCTCTATCCCGATGTTTGCCTTTTCGATTACCTTGGCGTTGCCGTTGTAGAGTCCTTTCCCGCGGAAAGGAGAGCTTCGAAGCTGGGTGTAACGCGCCAGTGTCTTCATTGTTTTGGTATGTGCTTTCACCAGAGACACATCTCCGTTGGTTCAAAGCATGATAGCCTCGGTTTATTCGGGTTGCCAGGGTCCATTCATTGCCAGTTTTCGGGAGGTAGTAACTTCGTGCGATAGGAAAGCAAGCAATGTCAACACTGGTTCCTTCATGGTAACAAGTTCGTGACGCGCAATATTGACGTGTTCATAAATTTGCATCACGTACCAGGACGCTATCGAGCGCATATAATTTTGCAGCTGCTGATCCCAGGCGTGCTTTTCATTATCGGCGTCTCTCTTTGTTGGTGCTTTGTTAACTGGTGCTCAGACGATGTACTCAAAATATCGGGGATGTCCAAGGTTTTTGGACGCTTGTATGGTTTCTGCAACGGAGGCGCCTGTGAAATCAATTTGATCAGTCCCTCTGGAAGCGTCACTTTTGTTTGCTGAAACACCACCGTGGGTGCCACCAGGCTTGGGCCTGGAATTTGCTCCTTTTTTGTTTCAGAGTGGATGACTTCCTAGTTCTTCGAGATCACGTTGCACGCCGCGAAAAAGTTCTTCTCATCCACGCTGCCTATGGGCCCTGGTTCCAGATCGCTGTAAAGTACCCTAAGGACTTGGTGCAGCAGCTTAATGGTGTCTTTTGCCACAAAAATCAATTTCCTTCCAGTGAGAAGTTGATAGATTGTGCTTGCCTACCATGTGTCCATGATTGATGGTGATAAACTCGACAACGCTGGTTGTTCCCACATCTCTTTTTTTGAATGAGGCAACGAGAGTACAATATCCCAAAGGTTCAAATCTTCGGCCATTCTTTTGAAAAACTGCTTTCCAGAATGAAAAATCTGTTTTGAACTGAAACATTCAAACGTCTAACCTAAGGACTCACAAAATTGTGCAAATTTGACTCAGGCCACCGGTTTTAGGAGCATAGAGAATGAGAGTAGGGGCGACCGGATCCTAGTCTGAGTATCAGTTTTTTGTTTTGATTTAATAAGGAGATTTTAGCGTCGCCTTGGGCAGAACCGGTGGTTGCTCTAATGGTTTGAACCATAGACTCACATAGGAGGAGTGGAGGTTCAATCCCCGGAGGGCAAAAATTGCAAAAATCTCATGTTGTTATATAAGGGGCTAAGGCCCCATAGGTTGACCATCGCCCTCGCAATGGCGGGTGCGAAGCAAGGTAAAAGGAAGGTGTTTTGGCAAAAAGGGCCGCGATTTTCTCATGCTTCGTTGCTGCCACTCCTGTTCTGGAAGTGGAATCCAGTGCTTTCATGCGGCCTGGTACGTTGCATATGTGGATTATGATGCTTCAGCTGGCCACCATTAGCTGCGGCTACAAATTCCTTCCATTTGTGGTAGGTCCTCAGGTAGAGGATGTTGGCTCCAACGCTGGGGAACGGCCTTTCGAACCGCAAATTCGGACTCCCAAGAATGGTATTGACCCTTAGATGTGAGGTGATGAACTCCCATGCTGCGATTTGGAGCTCACGTAACGGTTCTCGGACTCCCGTGACTCGGTAAGCTCCTTTGCTTGGGCTCATGGCCTCCCATGCTTTAGTGTTGCGCCTCGAGTAGGGGGCATGGTCTCGTAGGGGATATCTAGTCCCATGACTCGATGTTGCAGCTAAAGCGGACAATGAAGCCTTGCACTTTGGTGCGCAGAACATCGATATGGAGGTAATGCATGCCCATCCTTCAGTGTGGTATCTTCAATTGAATATACGGACGCCTATGCGAAACACAGCACATTTAACGCGCGCGATCTGGGACAAATCAATTTGCGGCATCGCAGGTGAAAAAAAATATCAAATTCCATGACATTTGTGATTGGAAAGTACAAATTGTAATTTTGTAGTTCTTATCTGCAGTACATCAACGACCCTGCCAATCTCAAACACTTTCCAATAAATCTGTGATTTGTGGTACCAAACACCATAGTAAATTGGAGCAACCACCCTGCTTCCTACCGCATTCAGTGTGCCTTCCCGAGTTGGAGACGCCGTTGTCCATTTCTCCATGTGGCCACTGAAGTAGATGATATGCACACCCATACCCACCATGGACTTTAGCCTGCGTTTTCGTCACAAACCTTCTCCAACTCACTTTCCCACTTCTAACACTAACTTTTGCACTTCGGAAACCCAGTTTCAGCTGCCTGGTTGACTGGTTGCAGTGACTGAAATAGGGCATGTGTTGTTGGTTTGAAGGACCTTTTCATCGGGAGTTATCATGCGGGATGATACATCGGAATTGCACTTCATCTCGGTGTGGCAACATTTTTTTTTATATTTCGTACAATGTTCAAACCGGTGTACTAGATGCAACTCACTTCCAAAGAGCTGCACACTAGCTCCTTCGTTGGTGTAGTTGTTTTTCCATCCTCGTTGATCATTGTGACGTTCTAGATGCACCCAAATGAAGGCAATACACATTTACTACTCACCATTTGTTCCATCAAGTTGTTACAACTTTTTTTTCACCTTTCGTGCAATGTTCCAACCGATGTACCAGGTGCAACTCATTTTCAAAAAGGCTCCAAAATAGCTCTTTAGTTGGTGTACTTGTTCCCTCCATGCTTATTGATCATTGTGATGTTCTGCAAGCACACATTTTAAGACAATATAGATCTACTCATCATTTGTTCGAACAAAGTGTTCGAACTTTTTTTTGACCTTTGGTACAATGCTCCAACCGGTGTAGTAAGTGCAACTCACTTTCAAAAGGCTTCAAATTAGCTTCTTGGTTGGTGGAATTGAGTTTTCATCTACTTTCATCATGGTGACGTGCTAGATGGTACTTTCACATGAGTTCGGAAGTACACCACACCAAACCCTCAAAAATTACGACATACAGGTACCAGTTGCCAGCCCCAACCACATGAATCCCCAAAATACCACTCCACATTAGAAGATTGTTGGGCTTCCATCCTAATTGGAACAGGCGCCTGCCGGATGTCGCTAAAAGGCAATTGAAACCCCACAGTGCTACTCCACATTGGGAGATTGGTGGGCTTCCATCCTAATTTGAACAGGCGGCTGCCGGATGTCGAAAAAATCGCAATTTTTCACTGCTTTTAAGAAAAAAAAACGAGAAAAGTGTTAAAGGTTGTTGAACTGTAACAGTATGAGTGGCTGTTGACAATGAATTTTGACTCAAGTACTATTCTTGAATGTTTGGAAAAAGACATGTTTTGAAAAGGATTTTGAGGACAGAAAAGTTGTTTTTGAGGGTTTTTAATGATGAACAGATGTCCATGATGATTGCTACTTAGACAACCCATTGAAACTGAAAGTTTCAGAAAAAGCGGTAAAACCTAATTTGTGGAGTCACATACATGTCACACTTATATTGATCTATATTGTGTAAAAGAAGTTTTGAGCTTTGAGCTTTTCTTCTCTATCATGTTTGTTTTATGGATTGGTGTCTTTTCTTTGGAGATCCAAGGCTTTTCACTTGAGTGCTCGGTGATTTGGAAGCCTGCTATTGATTTGTCTACTGATCCTGCACATTTGGTTATCAAAAGGTTTTAAAAGTATTTGGGAATTTTTAACACTGGTAGCATTTCGCTAATGGCAGATCAAGAGCACATTGAGCAAAGTGATTCAGGTGGTCTGACGCTGGAAGACCTGTGTGGTGGTTCTGTCAACACTGATGTTCTGAGGCATGTTCCTGAGCCTGAGTTTACTGCGTCTGTTCGTAATCTACATCACCAGCTTGAGTTGCAACATCAACTGCTGTCTAACATGAAGGCCGATTTTGATCAAAAGTGGGACCATCGCGAGCGTGCAATGCAAGAGCGAATGGGGGCGCAAAGGCGTGATCTTGAGCGTGTTCTCGGTGAGGAGCGTCGTCGGGCCAATGTTATTAATCATTCTTCTTCGTTTGCTGGGCTTCGTGGCGGGTCGCCTTCCGGCCCGTCTGGTCTGGAGAGCACGAAGTCCACGACGTGTCCCACGCTCGGCTCTGATGGGAAGGGCGAGATGGTTACGGTTGCGGACTACAAGGCGTGGGCGTTCCGCGCTCGGCCGTGGTATGAGACGAATTCTACGGTTGTTCCAAAAAAGAACTCAGAGTTGCTGGCGTCTATTCGTGGTACGCCTGCGCAAGTGATTGCTGCGTGTGTCTTGATCGAAATGGCGCCTGGGGTCTGATGGCGTGCAAAAAATCGGTGAAGTTTTGGATGCGTATTTTTGCGTCGATGGTTGTGAAGGCCTTCTGTCGGCTGTTCGTGAGTTGATTCATGGACGGCGCGGTCATAAGCCTATGCTGGAGTACTCTATGGGTGTGGCTGAAGTTGTTGGGCGGATTCAGCTTCAAGGTGTGGTGGTCGATCAACGACTGTCTGGTTGTGTTTTGCTGGAAAACTCTGATCTTTCTGCTGACCAAAAGGCCATCGTGTTGGCTACCACTAATCGTGATGTCTCGTTTTCCTCTGTTCAAGTTGCATTGCGGAATTTGTTCGCTGATTCACACGCATCTGGGGCTGTCAGTTTAGTCACGGATACGCGTCATGGGGCTGGTCCTCCATCTGGAAAGGGAAAAGACACCAATCGGAAGGGTGGGTACAAAGGTGGTGGCGGCCGTGGCGGGCGAGGGGATAGCAGAATCACCTGTTTCCGTTGCGGCAAGGCCGGTCACGTCGCCGCTGATTGTTGGTCTCCACCTAGGAATAAAGGTGGCAAGGGCGAGTCCTTTGTTGCTGATGCTCAGGAAGTGCAGGTGGATTAGAAGGATGCGTTGGTCAGCGAAGATTCGGCACCGCAACATGGGGGCTCCTATTTTGGTCTTTGCTACATTGCTAACTCTGGCTTGGATGTGCGTCTTGGTCGCCTGCAAAGTTTGCTTTCCGAGTGTCTCTTGAAGGGGCTTCTGGCTATTTGGTGTACGGATACCGTGGCTGGTGATGAGTGGCTTGCTCACTGGTATAGGTCGACTGGTCAACAACTGGTTCAAGAGCCTGGTTCTATGCATTTTACGTTTGGTGGCCGCGATATCAAGCTGGCTGATCGGGTGGTGTTTATTCACATCCTCATTGATTATCACTGGGTTCAGTTGCGGCCGAACGTTATTGAGGGTCCGGCTCCTTTGCTCATTGGTCGTAAGACGCTGTCTCTGTTGCAGGCACGCATTGATGTGACCAAGTGTGAGGTTCGTTTTCGGATATTTGGCAGGGAATTCTTTATGCCGTGTGAGCTGTCATCGACTGGGCACATGCTCATGCAGCTTTGGCAGCCGGCCTGGCAGCCTGGCATGCCGGAGCTGGTTGGTACCTATTGACGAGACGGCCCTGCCTCGCGGGCTTGGGCGTTCATTGCTGATAGAGACTGGAACACTGCACACCTGCAGAAGGTTGTTCGTTCACTGCATGTCAAGATGGGGCATCCTGATTCGGCGACCATGGCGCAGATGTTTGCGAAGCGTTTTTCTAGGCGGTCTCAGAAGCCAGTTCTGGAGGTCCTGAAGAAGTTTAAGTGAGATCTGTGTGGACGTCGCAAGCGATGCCTCAGAGGCCACGCACAGCATTACCTCGGGAACCGTTGTTCAACCATACTGTTGGGATGGATGTGTGGTTTCTTAGGCAGCACCCTGTTTTGCATGTTTGTTGTCTCTTCTCCCGATATTCGCAAGGAGCTGTTCTGCAGTCGAAGGAAGCAGTGAATGTTTCACGAGCGTTTCTGGATAAATGGATAAAGTATTTTGGTGTCCCTGGCATTGTACTCACTGATCTTGGGGGCGAATTCGAGAACGATGTTGTTCGTACTATGGCTGATCGGTACAGGATTGAGCTCAGAACGGCGGCAAGTGGGGCTCATTGGAGCATGGTGGGCGTGGAGCGGCAGCATACCAAGTTGCGGACCTTGAGTGAGATGTTGCTGAAGGTTTATCCTTCCATGTCCCTGAGTGAATGTGTGGATTTGACGCACATGGGGAAGAATTTTTCCCTATTACAAAACTTGGGTATAGTCCACATCAGATTGTGTTCGGTGTTAGTTCCAGGTGGCCGGATTATGACAATTGTGATTCACCGGCCCTGGGCTCCTATGAGGTTGCGGCTGATCACGTGGGGCATTACATGGTTCATTTTGTGTCACAATTGTATAAGATGCGGGAGCTCTTTCATGCAGCTGATGTGAAGTCTAAGATGCGTCAAGCTGAGCGTTTTCAAGGTGCTCCGAGGCAGGATGTGGTCTTTACGCAAGGTGATCGGGTCTATTATTACCATGAGCCAGCCAAGCAAAGTATTGTTTCCTGGAAAGGCCCTGCTGTTGTGGTGGGTGTTGATGCGGGGCTGGTGCTTGTTAAGCATGGTGGTGGTGTCAAGCGGTTCCCTACTGTTGCGGTTCGCCATGAGGCTTCAGGGGTGGGCGATCGGCCGGATCCTGTGCTGGAGGGGAACGTGGCTGAAAACCCGTCTCAGGAGGCGCCTGAGGTGGAGGGAGCGCATACCAGGAATGTTCTGCCTGACGTGTCGGCGAAGAAGCGCTTTGTGGTGCCGTCTCTTGGTGTGGATGATTCCTTGGATGTTGGTCCTGAAGATTGTGATGAGGCGGGAAATGTCATTGCACGGGACGAGGTTCACGTGAACGGGGTGCCTGACCTTCTTGCGTTTGTGGCGCATGGCAAACCGCTGAACATGCATGGTTGTGTGGAGGCGGCTCGCCGCTCCGTGTTGCGGGTGACTGAGCTCTCGAAGCAGTTGCGGCAGCAAGGTGCGACTGTGCCTCAAGTTGTGAATACGTTCTGTGCTGACTCTGGAGACGAGCTGGTCCTCTTTGCCTTTTGCCTTGCGAATATGGCTCTGAAAAGGAGGAAGTCACATGGGGAGGTGTCTGCTGCTAGGGCGGCGGAGCCAGATTTTTTGGAGGCAAAGCAACGAGAGCTGGCTAGTTGGGACCGCTGTGGTGTCTACGAATTAGTTGCTGATCGTGGGCAGCCGGTTGTTACGACGCGCTGGGTGGATACCGAAAAGATTCTTGATGATTGACATGTCACTCCGAAGTCTCGGCTTGTTGCTCGCGGGTTTCAGGAAGCAGACAAGGACTCCTTCGACACGGCCAGTCCTACGGTGGATCGGGGCGTGTGGCGTGTGATGGTGGCAATGACGGCGGTTTATGGTTTGGTGCCATACTGTTTTGACATCTTTACGGCTTTCCTCCAAGGCCGTCAGATCACCCGTGATGTCCGTCATCGTCGTCCGCCGGAGATTGGTGAACCTGGCATGGTTATGAAACTGAACAAGAGCGTCTATGGCTTGGTGGATGCACCGTTACAATGGTATGAAGCTCTTAATGAAGGCATTGTGGCGATTTTTTGGTGTGCGGCTACCTTACAACAAGTGTGCATGGATGTGGTATGCGGATGATTCTTCCTTGTTGGCGATGTTGTGTGCACATCTGGATCACCTGTATTGCTCTGCTGATCCGTCGTTTGAAAAGTCGTTGTTGGTCAAGCGGCGGGCGTTGTTTCCTGTGGGAAAGGAAAAGAGGGGAGATTTTATCTACTGTGGACTCCAAGTATCAACTGAACTCGATGACAACGGTCAATTGACGTCCATTTTGGTGAATCAACGGACATACATTGATAAGATTGTTCCAATCGAGATCTCTCACACAACCGGATCACAGGATCGCTGTTTTGAACAACAAGAACACTCAGATTATCGAGGAATCGTGGGAGCATTGCTCTGGGCGTCGACCTCAACGCATCCTGATCATGCATACAGAATATGTAAGTTATCTCAACAGACTGGAGCACCGACGGAGAGCCACGCTATTCAAGCGAACAAGTTATTGAATACCATAAAAAAACAAACTCTGGTATTACGGTATCCACGACTGACAGGCGAGCTACGGCTCATTGGATAGCATGACAGCAGTTGGGGAAATGCAGAAGATGGTCGTACTGTGGGAGGCTGGATTTGGGTAGTATCAGGAAAAGACGAGTCTTGGAAAGAAAAGTACTCACCACTGCAATGGCGGAGCAAAACCTTGCGACGAGTCGGGAAGAGTACCTTTGGCGGAGAAACACTCTCATGTACTGCAGCGTTGGACGATCTCTTTCATCTTGCGAACTCGTTGAAGGCGATGACTAAGACAGGACAGGTGCCTGTGACATTGCGGACTGATTGCGCGTCATTGTAGGACCATATGTATCTAAGAAAGCAAGTTTCGGAGAAGAGATTGCTTGTGGAGCTGTCACTGATCAGAGAATACTTGGAACCTGCAGACATCCAGAACCTGGAATGGATTGATACATCGAGACAACTGGCAGATGAGTTGACTAAAAGTAAGTCACCAGTATTACTCACCCGATGTTTGAATTCTGGAATTTTACCATGATCATTGATTGTGGGCATTTCAGATATTGTATTTTGCACCTTGCATTCTGTTTGGTTACCACAGGATGCGAGTCATAATTTTTTGCTAAATGCCTGATGCCACAGTGAGAGCAACGTGATTTTTGGTTTTCGCACGATCGCTGGAACCTCCGGTAAGTTACAGTTAACGCATACTGTACTATATTCGCGAAAAAGAAAAGAAACTGATGTTAAAGGTTGTTGAACTGTAACAGTATGAGTGACTGTTGACAATGAATTTTGACTCAAGTAATATTCTTGAATGTTTGGAAAAAGACATGTTGTGAAAAGGACTTTTGGGACAGAAAATTTGTTTTTGAAGGTTTTTCATGATGAACAGATGTGCATGATGATTGCTACTTAGACAACCGAATGAAAGTTTCAGAAAAAGCGGTAAGTCCTAATTTGTGGAGTCACATACATGTCACATCTATATTGATCTATATTGTGTAAAATAAGTTTTGAACTTTGAGTTTTTCTTCCCTATCATGTTTGTTTTATAGATTGGTGTCTTTTCTTTGGAGATCCAAGACTATTCATTTGAATGCTCAGTGATTTGGAAGCCTGCTATTGATTTGTCTACTGATCCTGCACATTTGGTTATCGAAAGGTTTTAAAAGTATTTGGGATTCTTTAACAAAAAGATCTTCGTTACATACAGAGTGCTTAGGTACCAAGGACCTGTCATATCATCTTAATCTGCAGTGCTTCTGCGACATGCACTCCAACCCTTGAAACAAGTCAAAAATTAGCAAAAAAAGGTCAAACCATGGCACTTTTTCACTACTTTTAGGCTAAAAAAAAGCAAGAACGGATATTCTTCACATACAGGTACCAAGGCCCTCTCGTATTTTGACCTTCTAGATGCACACAAATGGAGGCAATACACATACAATAGTCTTCATTTGTTTCACCAAGGTGGGCCAACATTTTTTGCACCTTTGGTACAATGTTCCGAGCGGTGTACTAGTTCGAACTCACTTTCGAAAGGCTCCAAACTAGCGCCCTCATAGGTGTAGTTGTTTGTTCATCCTCATTGATCATTTTGACGTTCTACATGCACGCATGTAAAGGTAATACATATCCAACACTCATCATTTGTTCCAACAAGGTGTTCCAATTTTTCTTCACCTTTCGTACAATGAACCAACCAATGTAGTAGGTGCAACTAACTTTCAAAAGGCTCCAAACTAGCTTCTTGGTTGGTGGAATTGAGTTTTCAACTACTTTCATCACGGTGACTTGCTGGATGGTAAATCCACACTCCGTGTGCGTGGGGAATAGTGGCTCTGTTGTTGGAATATGGCGCTTGAATGTAGAAAGAGAGACCTAATAGTCCGGTTTGGCCCCGGAGAGTAGACTTCTGTATTCGCAGCCTCCATGTGGCTACCCCGCTTAGAACATGGACTACCGTGCTTTGGTCGTAGGGATATGTGTTAGTCCGGCCCCTTAAGTAGAGAGTGTGGACTTCCATGTTTCATTGGGAGCCCTCTCACGGGAGATATGCCCATCTATGCATGTGTCTCCGTCATTCAACTTTGGGGGTGTCCTCCGATGCTTTGGTTAGGCCTGCGGGGTAATGGATATGTGAGCCGATGCATTGGTATCCGCCCCGGGCAGCGGATATTGAATTTCATGCTTCGATGTAACCCCTCAAAATCAAGGTATGGAGTCCCAATATAGGGTGTGGCTTCCCAAAGCAAGAATATCGAAGCCGATGCGTCTGTGCGTCCATTCAACTAGGGAATGGGGCCTCCGATGCTGTGTTGTGGCTTCCAGAGATGGAGACGTGGAGGCTTATGCGTTGACCAAGCCCCTCGGGTGCTAGATATGGATCGCTACATCCTATTCCAGTGCGTTTTGTGTATTCTTTCCCCTCTGTCCTTTTACACTGGTTGCAATCAATACTTCCAACTACAACCATGCTGAGACGCATTGTGGCCTATTTTTGCTTCCAAAGGAGGCATAGTGGTGGTCGGTTGTAACTCTGAGAGCGATTGTTCCAAAAACTGTGTCCGAACGGCCCGAACATGGACTGTTCCCGGTCGTAATATGGCCAAAGAGCATGTTAGACAGCATGAAATGGTGCAAAGCGTTTTGCAAATGATGCACATTTGCTCTATGGTCCTCATAAGCTTTTTGGAAGTCACTTTTGAGCCAGAAAGTGGACAAGAAAAACTTTTTGCTCGCTTGCTTACTACTTGCTGGCTCTTGCATGTTGCTGCTGCCGTAGGGTTTGGAACCTGTTTCATTAAAAATAACCGGTTTTTTTCGATTGGTTTTTCCAAAATAACCGGTTATTCCGATTATTACTTTTCGAAATAACCGGTTCAATGCGATTATTTCCACTAAGCAAGCGAATCAACCGGTTCTTTTCCGATCATTGCTTTTCAAATCAACTATTTTGTTGGTTTTGGAAAGAAAATACCATCCAAGCAGTACACATTGCTTCAAGAGTTTGCTTTCGCACTGTGTGAGTATGTTTGTTGATATTATTTCTTTTTCATTGCAAAGGAAAAACCTCATGGTCTATTAGCCAAGCATTAGTGACCATTCTTCACCCGTCCGGTTATTTGGTTTTGATTAATTTCAAAATAATCGGTTTTCCGACTAACTTGAAAATAACCTCCGATCAATTGCCGATAACAGGTTTTTCCGATCAATTGGTAAAACCGGTTCCGAACCCTATGCTGCCGCCCTTGCTAACATATGTTGCTTACACGAAAACCTAGTCGGGTTGTAAAACCTCCACCGGGTAAACCTACCTCGGTAATGGAGACTAACACTGTGGGTGCACTGGGTGGTAGACGTCATTGTTGCATTTGAGGCGCTTGCTTTGCATGGCGGTGATTATTGTAAACTTTCTGGATGAAACGGCCTAAAAAAAGGCATGTGTCTAACACTACGTACAACAAGCCACACGGGTTCAAATAGCGATGCGCATTTGCTGCACAAAGGTTTTGCTCTCTTTGGGTCCCCATTTTGAGGCGCTGAGTTGATCAAAAAAATTTTACCCACCTGCTTGCTTGCTTCTTGCTGATATGCTACTTGCCTCTTCCCGATGGTGCCGCTGACTCTGTTGCTCACTCTGAAGTAGGGTTGTAATACCTCCATAGGGTAAATCAGGCTCGGCAATCATCCTATTACCCCTCCCCAAACATATGCGTGCTTGCCCGGATACCCTTGTCCATTCACCCACGCCCATGCAACAATGATTGGGCAATCGGTTTCATCTATGTGGACTTTCTTTATTTGCTTCGGTGCTTTGCGTTTGAGATGCAATTGCATATGGTTGCAGGGTGTGGCACCGTTGTTGGAACGTTTGAGTGGTGCAAAAAAAATCTGCCGTTCCGTTTGACGGACTTGGGGGAAACAAATTGGGGATGCAAAAAACTGCTTTTTGGCAAAAAGCGGAGGGTTTCGATGGGGCGGGTTTCCTTTTGGAAAAATAAATAATGGGGTGGATTTTGCCTAACGTTTGGGAGATTTCTGGTAGCGTTTGGCGAACTTTTTGTTGAACAAAATGGGCTTTTTTTGTAACCGTCTTCGTTGGAGGTCTTGCATAGCAGTCCAGACATTTGGTTTTTTGGGCAAAGCGTGGGGGGTTTTTCGCAAAAAATGGGTTTGTTTTCTTGGGGGGGTAAGAAATCAGGAGTGTTTCAGTAAGGTTTGCGTAGTTGTTGATGAAAAACATGGGGTTCATTTGTTGCGCATTAGGAGGTTTTGGTGATAAGAGTTTTGGATAAGGAGGGGGGGGTGGTAACATTGGGTGCCGGTTTGGTAAACAATGGGGGTACTGTTTCGCAACTTTCATATCCCTCGGGGGATTTTTACGTAAAAAATGGGGGTTTTTTGGTGAAAACTGGGGGTGGTTCATACAAAACTGGGCTCTTTTTGATCCAAAACAAAGGGGTTTCTTGGTGTTGGGGGGGGGGTCGTTGCTACAAAGTGGGCAGTCTTTTGGTACACTTGTGCATTGGGGGGTTTGTCGCAAAAAATGGGTTTTTTTTTGGGGGGGGAAGAAATCAGGAATTTCTCAGTAAGGTTTGCGTAGTTTTTGGTGAAAGACATGGGGCTCTTTTGTTGAGAATTAGGGGTTTTTTGTGATAAGAATTTTGGATCGCGAGGGGGGGGGGTAGGATTGGGGGCCGTTTGAGTAAAGAATGGGGGTTTTGTTTGGCAAACTTTCATATCCCTCGGGCTTTTTTGGTAAAAAAAAACCGGGGCCTTTTTGGTGAAAATTGGGGGTGGTTGGTACAAAACGGGGGCTCTTTTTCATACAAAACAGGGGTTTTTTTGGTGTTTGGTGGAGGGGGGGTTGTTGCTACAAAATGGGCAGTCTTTTGGTACAGCGGGGGGTTATCTGGCACGTACCAGGGCCAAAAAGAATCAGATGCTGTGTAGGTGGGCTTGCAGATGACAATGAAGGAGGCAGCAGGGAGAGGCAAGAAGAAGTCCATTGCCTGATGTGCTGTAGCTTGCAGGTTGGCAGGATGCCTGTCTGCATGGAAAGTTGTGCTGAGAGTAACCACTGCAAAATGCATTGTCGTCCACGCTTTTAAACTTGCATAAAGTATGGATGCTGTGCATGCGCCTGGGTATGTGCATGCAGTAGGACGAGACTGTCTTTGTGGATGGTGGACGGCAGGGACGATGAAGGAATGGCACAGAGATTGGCAGCCACAACAAAAGAAAATGTAGATTGATGGCTACATATTCGGTCCTGCATCGGTGCTACACCCAGAACAAGTGCAAAAAGAAAAAGCTTGGATTGGTGACCATATTTCCCTGCCATCCCAAAATACACACGCAATCCAAAAAACACGCCCAAACTCACCCCCTTGCAAATTCCTTACATATACAAACACACATTTTATATTGCAATGTCCCTGCAGTGCTATTGTAGGCGCGTGCATATGGCGCACCTTGCGCACCATGCACGCATTGCCAGAAACATCAACCGCAGGCACCCAACAAACGTATACATTGTGGCTACACTGCTGCACTACAGCCACACTTAAAAAATAGCAAGGATTAGGGCAAGATGCCTCAATTGGGCCGTCAAAAAAATTTCCAGCACCTCAGGCGCCCTCTTCTGGTGGGCTCCCGAACCCTGCTATCTGTCAAAAGGGCAGTGGATGGGGTGGTTGGGTGAGGTGCTTCACGCCCACAGACTGGGTCCAGTAGCGGTTTGTGGGTATAAGTGGAGGGGGTACGTGGGGTATTTCACACATTTTTACAGCAAACTGAATACTATGACAGCAGTATCTGAAGGTGCCTCAGCCCCATCCACACACACACAACACACAGATACACATGTGCATGTACATGCACGTGTACACATATGGGCAGGAA
The DNA here is from genome assembly GCA_964036045.1 of Eutreptiella sp. 'Long Island Sound 2002'. Classification (NCBI taxonomy): domain Eukaryota; phylum Euglenozoa; class Euglenophyceae; order Eutreptiales; family Eutreptiaceae; genus Eutreptiella; species Eutreptiella sp. 'Long Island Sound 2002'. The sequence goes on from OZ038379.1 coordinate 158,849,302, forward strand.
GGCGGTGGGGAGGGCATAGAGGATGCCCGCACCCGCTTGTTGTGCGGAAGCCGCACAACCTAATGCTTGGCTTCATCTTCAAAGGCAATCAACTGTGTAATACCGTTGCGGCACTCCTCCTTGTCTCCAAGAATAGCTCCAACCTTAGCCATAATTTCCGCCTGAAAGAGAAGTCAGAGAAATGAGTAGGAGAAACAGTAGAGCCATCCAAATGATCAGGTGACGGCGCAGTGAACACATTATGTTGAGGTAAATGATTTGGCAGCGAGCAGTCTGCTTGGGGGAAAAGGATGTGTGAGTGTAGCGAACTGCTTTGCTGACCTTCTCAGCTGTTTTAGGGCAAGCCCACAAAGAGCAATTTTTGGTTCCATAGGCAAGTGCTTGGTGAGCTGATCAGTCTACAGCCCAGAAGCACAGCGCAGCAGAAGAGTTTCACAGGAAACATGGCTGAAAACCAATTTCTTCAAGAGATTCCGACTCAAACCTGCCAACCTTCCCCACAAAGACCCTTTGACTTAACATCTCTACCCATTCCTGCAACATTGGGGTACGATGAATCAGCCCTTCAGCCCTCCAGCCCTCCTATCTCCGAAAAGAACCGTGTGATGGCTCCCATGCTGACCTTTTGCAAAGTGGTGCACCTCGCACCTCTCACCCAGGATGATGTTGCCATGTGAACCATTGGGTAAGCCCCTTCTCAAACAATGGCCACCAGTAGGGGTGCTGTACAGCTCTGTAAGGAACTGGTATTGCAAAGAGAGTCACTATGACGGTCTAGGCAGGTACTCCAGCGGTGAGGGGGTCCAGAGCACATGGCTTCGCTCAGTACAGCTTGCCTGTTGCCCAGCAAAGCTTGCCCACTGCATGTGTGCGTGTGTGTATGAATGAGGGCTGGGTGTGTGTCTGTGTGTGTGTGTGTGTGTGTGTGTGTGCACATGTGCGCCCATGTCTCTTTCTGAGGGCAAAGGCCGATTATAGTCCTGGATGGTGTGCCACGGGTTAAGTGAGGGGGTTATGGGTCAGGGGCTGGTGTAGCCGCCCCCCCCCCCTTCCCTGTCCACCCCTTGGCGTCGCAGCGCGACAGAAGGATTGATGCCCCAAGGTCAGGTATCTGCCGCCTCCGCCCGCCCATGGCCCCGGCTCGGGACCCTGGAGCGCCATGTGGACGCCGAATCCACGCCCGACCTCTGCTCATCGTCGCCTCCCCCCCTTGGGGGGGAGGGGGGGACACCCCCCCCGCCCTAGCAATATCGAGCCATTGAGACTCTCCGCCCTTACCGGGTGCCCCTCCCCGCTACCGAGGTGCCTGCTGGGTCCGGAGAGGGGGGTGTGATCCACCCCACCCAAGGCAGATGGTGTTGCACTTGGCTGCGCCGAGCAGACGGGCTGGGACTGCGGCTATCTGGCCACGGCCATCTGCCCGTCACCACCACGGCCAGCGAAATGCAGGGGCGCCTGGCCGGCGGCTGCGACTGCAGATCTGGGGGCGCCATCCACGCCCGCAGGATCTGGGGTGAGGCCGTCGCCCCCGCCACGGCCACCGGATGCTCGACATGACCCCGTGCGCAGTAGTGCGCAACTGCTCGCCGCGCCAACCGACATTGCTCGCACTGCAGCTGCGGATGGATGGGGCATCGGCAGCAGGGCACCAACCGGCTTTGAGTGGCCGGCGGCCGCTCCCACCGCCCATAGGCGCTGCATGTGCACAGTCTCGTACACACACGCGGGGGCTCCCCTTCCGAGGGAGCATGCTAGGTCTCCTTCCAGAAAGTAGTCTTGGTGGCAGGCACCAGTCAGACAGTGTTGTAGGTGCTGCATGTGCCGGCATGTCGAGCCGGCACGCAAACACCGGTCCCTATGTGCACCCCATGCTACAAAAGCCCCCTTGAGACAGGGAAGAGCACATCCACGGAAAACCGCCCTCCACGAAGGTGCCTCCGGTGAACAAGGGCTGCAGCAAGTCGACGGCCTCTCGCGGCACTCACGTCCGCTCCCGGAGCGCTAACACTTGCGAGGCATAGCGATGGCCCGGCCTGGATGGCAGCGCCCGCTAGCTATGGGACTCAAAGTCTAGGGCCAGCTCCGCGTAGGTGACATGGCTGGAGCCCGGAATCCATTGGAGGGCCAAGGCCCAGCGCACCAGGGCCTCTGCAAAGCCGCGCTCCCACGGCCACCCCGCCTGCGGACCGTGCGGCAACGTCAGGGGGTCCCTCGCCGGGGTTGGACGCAGCGGGACGTTCGCCGGTTGCTCCCATCCGTACCCTCGGCGCAACTCCTAGCCCCGCCCACGTGCCGGGCCGAACACATTGGACACCGCGCCCCCGTTCAGCCCTACCGCCCCCCCCCCCCCCGCCGCCCTACACGCTAACAAGACAGCCAGGTATATGCCATAGAGGCGGTACAGCAGCCGCTCCGCCTGCGTCTCCTCGCCAGCATGCACCAAGGCTAGCGGCAGCAGGCCCGCAAACCGCACAGAAAGTAGCCAAGCCGCCAGCATCGCTAAATGGGGCAATACCCTGGCCTCTTGTAGCAACCAAGGCATCCACCCGTGGCGCGCCAACTCCAAGCGTGGGGAGTTCCACAATATGTGGAACTCCGCTTCTGGCGCTCCGCTTTAGCACAAACCAAAGCACACAAGCACGGACACCGAAGCAGGCCAAACAAACTCGACAGTGCGCAGCCCCCCATGGGGCCTGTCACATATGCCCTGAACAGGGCGATAGAAGTCGCGCATAGCGCATTGGGTGGGACGGGTGGGCTGCAGGCTGAAATGCAAAAATTGCACTGCAACAAAAACACACGCATGCACACCACACACACGCACACACGCACACCACAAACAGAGCTAAAAGATAGATCAGAACGTAATCTAAGATTTAGCACAAACGAAAGCACACAAGCATGGACACCGAAGCATGCCAAACAAACCCTCTGGGCGGAACGCTTAGACAGGCGTCCCGTGCAGGCACCGCGCAATGTCGAGCGCAGCGTCCTGCAGCACCGCCGGCGCGAGGGCCTCCGGGACGTCGACCTGGAAGAAAATCTTCGCGGCCGTCGCCAGCAGCACCCGGAGCACCAGCCGGTGGGCCAGCAGCCTGCGGAGGGTCCTGTGCAGGCGTTCCCCGCTCCGCAGCCGCCTCCGGGCGGTTGCCTCCTGGGATCGCCTGTGCCGGCGTCGCCCACGGTTGCGGTGTTTGCCCTTTTTTCGTGTCATAACTCAAGCAAAGAAACACTGGGGCGCGGCAAATGCAAAAGCAACACACACCACGCAAAGGGCCGGCTCAAGCGCACAGAGCCCCCTGATCTAGACCTCGCATGCTATGTCATCGCCCCCATTGATTCTTCTAGCCTATACTGCAGGAAGACCTCATGTAATTCCGCCCCCCCCCTCATACGACTGGATCCCCGATCGCCATGCCTGCGGAAGCACAAAAGGCCCCATGGGGACGCCCAGGGTCCACAGAAAGACCGTCTTGCGGTCCGGAAAGGCCCACAGATCGCCTACTCTACGCGTTGCAGCCTCACGTGCTAGGCCCAGGTCCCCTGCAACCTGGCCATGCAGCTTGCTGATGGGGTCTGCCGGATTCACTGCACCACGCACCCAGTGAATGTAAACCATAAAAACTGGGCAGGACGCCCACAGGTACCTGAAACACTTAAGCAGGCGCTGCTGGTACACACGCCCCACACTCGCTTTGCGGCGCAAAAACTGCACCAGTGCCGCCGCATTGTCACCAAAAAGGTGTGCCTCGCGGACGCCTACATTAAGAATATATTTCAAACCCCACAGGACAGCACGCGCCTCCGCGCAATGCTGGTTTGGCGACTGCTCAGGGGGTACCGCGGACCGCGAACCAAGCTCCATCGAAAAAAGTCCTAATCTGTACACCCCCCGTCAAGCTCCGCATCAACATACACAAACACTGGCTTTCTACGCACCTCTCTCGGCATGGGGACCACTGACCAACCCGGCAAAGCCAACACACACACCACGCACATAGAGCGCAACAACTTGACCGGGGTAAACTGTAGACGGGGTGGGGGGGGCACAACACATGGGCCCAGACCCCCGATGAGTGAGGACTATGCCCAAACCGAGGTCTGAAGATCCACTGCGCGCGCCCTAGAAACTGCTGCAATCGCCGCACACTACAGACGCAGACGGACAATCTCAGCCAGTGGGCCAGCAGGGCCTCCGACGCATTCCCCGCCATCCGTAGGCTGCCCCCACCCAAGTCCACATCTTTCCCCAACCACACCAGGCGCGTAACCGGCTCCAAGGTGCTCTTTGGGCTTATAACTCCATCCGCCGCACGCAACGCCTGCACCGCGCGCATAGCCTGCCCACGCACGCGCCCTTTACCCCGTCCCACAATGAGCACATCCTCGATGTAAATCAAAATCAACACCCCCACCAGGCCAATCTCCTCCACCAGACGTTCCAATACCTTCTAGCATAGAATGGGGCTATACTTCCAACCAAAAGGCAGGCACCTGAACGACAAAACTCCTCCCTCACCATCCGAGATACGGAAGGCCCCCCAAAAGCCTTCCGGGAGGCGCAGCTACCAAAAACAATTACTGAGATCAATATGGCACATACACAGTTCCTCATCTCACCCCCCCCCGGGAGCCCCGGCACCTCCCAAACCGGCCGGAGACATCGGGCTCTACTATATAAAGGGGGAGGAAAAAGGAAGACCCCTGTTGTGCCACCTGCGCCAAAAGGGCAAGGACCTCCACTGATGGCAGTGAAAATTTCTCACGCTTCTCAAGCATCTCTCTATTCACTGGCACCAAGTTCACAATCAGGCTACACTTATCAAGCGTCTTTGGGATGGCAAAAACCCCCCCGTTCGGACCCCGAGACCCCGGCGGAAGGGGGAATAACAGGTTTTGGCTACGCAAAGCATGCAACATGACTACCGCCTCGCCCGACGGGGGCCCAACTCCTAAGAAGTGGCGGCTAGCAACCGACGCAAAGGACTCAGGCACATAACCCTCTCAAATATCAGCTGGGATAGGAATATTCCCCACCACCCCTAGACCCCTACTCAACACTTCTTCCCTTACGCGCTGCATTAGCAACTTCGGCGACGTAGAGTCGTGTAGCAGGGACTCCCAAACCCCAGAGTCCAAGGAGGACAGGGCCGTTGCAATCAAGGGCAGGAAATCCGGCTGCCGCAGGCCCCTAGCCGCCTCCACCCCCCAATCCAGAGATTGGATCAAGCGCCGTTCCAACAAAACCCGGCGGGGCCCCAAGCAGGCATGCACGCAGGTCACGCAGCCACGCATCCCACTCACCGCATTGCAGGCGCTTCTGAGCCCACCGACCCACTTCCGACTCGGCGGGAAACTGCCGCTCGGGCAGCCGCACCCGGAAGCCTGGCCGTTCCTGCTGCTTTCCTCTTTCCCAAGACCGACGCAACCGCACCTGTCCGGTGTGCCGCGATTCGCAGCCGACGGATAGAGGAGGTGCCTGCCGAAAGGGGGGGGGGGGGCTCAACATCGACGTCGATGGCGTCTTCTCTCTCCCGGCGTGCGCCGGTACGCTCGGATCCCGGTCGGCCCTGCACGGCTGCGAAGGCAAGAGGGACATCCAGAACCCTCCAGTCCGCGGTTCTGTCGGGACTCTCTCTAGCTCCCTCAGTGCCAGCCCCTCCCCCCCCACCAGGCTGGCCATCTCCTTGATCCCCCCCGTCATCTCGTCGACCGTGGTCTGTCCGGGACTCGGCGATGACCTCCGCATCCCTCCACCCCCCGATGTCTTCTTCTCGACCAACATCCTTTTCCCGCACACATAGGGCCAGAAGCTCCCCCGGGAAAATGTCTTGGAGGGATACAACCCTCCACTCCCACTCCATACCCCCTTGCGCACTGGGCCACGGCAGCTCCACGCTGTCTGCCACGATGAAATCGTCTGGGGCGTCATCATAGTGCGCCGCCGCTGACTCTGACATCCAACGACCCCACCAGGCAAGCCATCGGACCGGCAAACCCAACCAGCGCAAGGCCGCCGACCGACCCCTCCTCCACGCATGCCACCGTAGGTGGGCGCTTTCACATCCGCTTAGGGCGGCCGCCATGACTATCCGGAGGTAGGCCGCCCCTTGTGGGCAGAAGTGTGCCAGCGGGACCGCTGATGTGGATCCCTCGGGGTCCAACCATCGCAGCCATGCCCTGCCGTAGCTCCCCAGCCTCCTTCGGACGAAGTGTGGGTCACACTTGAAAGTGTGAAACCCTAGGTCCCTACCGCTGGACCCACCACGCCTCATGGAGGCTGCCTCGCCCACCCGCAGTAGGCACATGAATGATAGGACCGCCATTCCATATGCCGTCCACTGTGCCCTGCCATCACATGCTCTCGCGAAACTCCTGACCTCCTCCAGACCGGCGTAGGGGCGTGCCACCGCCTGAGATGTGGCCCACTTTGCGCACCTCCAAACCCTGCCTGTAACGAATTCCGGTAGCCATCCCGTTTCTTCCAATGCGCACATCGCTGATACCGCCCCCTTGAGGAAACCCTTGGAATACCCCAGGCCCCAGAGCTGGAACAGGTACCTGCATGCTTCTGTCTCGAGACCATCGATCGGTGTGTATCCAACCAAGAGCGCCAATTTCCTGTAGTGGGTACAGTACGTACCCATGGTGCTCTTCACCTAGGAGGACGCTTGCAGGGCATCCACAGAGGTGATCTCATCCTCCTTCCACAGCCGTCTCCACGCTGGCCATACCAAATGCCAGACCACGTCGTCCCGATCCCGGAAGTCGGTTGGTTGCAAGACCACCACATCTTGTCGGAATTCGACCGCCTGGCGCCCAAGCGGGCAGTGCCCCCATCAGTCAAATCCTGGGCATTCATGTAACCATTGGTGCTTCAAACCTCTCCCCGCATTCTTGCAAGTGCGACACGCCGTCTCTGGTGCGCACGTCACATCCATCGGCTGCGCCCAGGGGTTTGACGTGTACAGCCTGCGGCCGTCGTCGTCTTCCGCCTCTCGATGGTCAACCGTCCCTTTGGGGTCAATACCCCTTTTACCTCGGCACGCGGACAGGGACGTTACAGTAAACATCCAAACTGCCAGGACAAAGGCTTTCAGCCTGTCGATCTCGTCATCATTCATGGACTCCAGACACCGAACGTCGGTGTCAGGGGCATCAAAATCCATCACTGGGGCCATATCATCCGGAGTGACATCTATGAATTTTTCCTTATCCCTGAAGCGCGACACATACTCGTGGGGGGCACTTCTCTGCCCCACAGCAGCGTGGACAAAGCCAGTAGGCTTGCATATACCCATTGGGGCTTGGTGTCCCGCTCCCGGACCTTCAGCAATTCTGCCTTGCTCAAATGGGGCACAGCCGCCATCTTCCTCTTCGCCGCGGCCTGCGATTTCGCGCTGACCTCCGCCAACTCTTTTGGCAGCCCCTCCATGGTCATACGCTGGTCTTCAACCAGCTTCTTCAACTCTTGCAGCTCAGGCCTGGGGCTGGGGGTGGTACCGACTTCACGAAACCCACCCCTTCCACATCATGAGTGCTCGGCGCCATCACACAGAAAGGTCCTATCATTTTTGGCAGTCCCACCTCTCCATATACCAGCACCCCAAACTTCTTGATAAATGTGTCCTCCCACTCATTTCTCCTTTCCATCAACACCGACAGCGCCATTTCAACTATCGACGTTGCCCTCGCAATTTCCATGAGGGGCAGCAAATCGATAAAGGTGAAGCAAATACTGCCCCCGGCAAATGCCGCGAAATCCGACATCGACATTACTGCTGGCCAGGTCTATACCCATGAGCACGGAGTTTGACTCTACTTGAGACCCTCGGTTGGCCTGCAGGCTCAAAAGCAAAAATTGCACTGCAACAGAAACACACGCATGCACAACACACACACGCACACACGCACACCACAAACCGAGCTAAACTATAGATCACACCGTGATCTAAGAGGAAAAAGGGGGCTCCTGTCCGAATGCTTCTTGTCACCATGAATGCTATCCACGTGGCGCAGGCCAGGTACCCACACAGCATGCTGCGCTCCCTTCCGTGGAAGCTACCTACAGGCTTGCCCGACAAGTGCACCGACCCACCTAGGACTCAGAAGGTGTTGGGTCGCCGCTGTGTGCCACAGTCCATGCCCCGCTCTCGGTCCACCCTCGAGACCACAACTGTGGGGATTATGTCAAAGGATATCACATAATCAAGGCCGACACCAGCCGCATTACGGCCCTTGAGTAGCGATCCAAGAGGACAGCGGTGACACCCGCATCGTCAATGGCCCTCCGGCACGGGCGAAAGCCATAGGCCTCGGTGTGGATCCACACCTCATACAAGTGCATGACGTTGGGCCTGGCCCCTGCCCGCAAATAAACTATGGACGGGACCGTCCGCGGGCACCTCTCCAAGAAGCCTCTTCCCCAGGCTTCAGGATGAGGGACGTGTATCCCTCGGGGAGGACCCGCGGCCACTAACCCGTGTCCAGCTAGTCTAGAGCCCGGTCCAGCGGCGAGAGCGGGTTCTGCAAGCCCCAACCATTGAGCCCATGGAGGAGGGGACATGGCCGGCAAGCACTCGCGCAGAAGATCCCGGTGAACTTGTAGGCTAGCATGGGGGCTTTGCGCAAGTGGCGCCCGTATTTGGCCATGAGGGCCTCCATGCAGGGGAGTGGGGCCTCCGCATATTTGCAGTCGATGGGGCACTAGGCCTCCCGTAGCAGCTTGTCCATCCCGCGGACGCTTGCCGCATTGTATGGTATTGTCACCGGGGCGGGAATACCACCGACGGGGCAAAGGCATCATCTTACAGACACGCCCCACTCCTTGGCCACGCCTCCCGCCGATACATTTCTTCGTCAGCGATTTGTGCTGCAATTTGCCACGGTGGATGCTAGTGCAGCTCGCGTAGCTCTCCGAGCACGGGCAATGCCAAACCCTCGCGTCATCACGTGTGTGACAGCAAGTGTTACCGAGCGTTCCAGCATCTGGAGCAGCACCAGGCTAACGCGTTTTAGCAGCCGCCGGGTGGGCCGCTCGCGCATATGGACAGGTGTTTTTTAGCAGCCGCCGGGTGGGGCGCCCGCGCAAGAGTTCCGACAACGCTCGCAGGAGCAGAAGAACTGAGTCCTCCCGGCCCGGGTCCGTGACAGATGCCTAGGACAACACCAGCATAGACTCCTCCGCCGCCCATGTCCAAAAACCCCATAGCGCATCAACACACCGTGCTGCCATCGAGGAGTCCTAGTCACGGTGGTATGGGGACGGCACAACTTCACCAAGGAAGTGCTGCAAGGCGGACTCTAGGTGTTGAAAAAAGATTGAGGGGTGGTGGAATACCGCACGCAACACCCGAGTGATTGGCCGCCTCAAGCGCAAAGTCGAAGCGCACTGGCCGATGCCCTGGTAACCCCGCATTTGGGATGCACTCCACACCCCTGATTGTAGGAGCCGTGCTCGGAAAAACCAGCATGCCGGCGATGCGCGAGGCGGCGGCCCCCCGGTGTGTCGCCACACGCGGAGCAACACTCGGAGCTTGAAAACTCTAGGTCCATGGCGGCCATCCAACGGGTGAGGAGGTGGCAAGTGGATCCACATGCGGTTGGCATTGGGGGACGGCTGCAAGGTGATGCATGCGATTTGTGTGTGCCACGTGCGGGGGGACAAGGAGGGCATTGCAACTCTGTTGAGTGATGTGCTGTACCACCGTTCCACCGCGGGCAATGTCCCACATGCGGTCGAGACACACTACCTCTTGGTACTCTGGCGCCCGCGGAGCATTCATGGAGTGACACAGGTCCCACACCACGGGATGTGACTCCCTCTTCTTGGGGACCTTTGCCAACTGTAATGTGAGGTTGTTGCGCACAAGCACCGAGAACCCACGAGCGCCCGAGGTTAGGCGGCATGTGCCCGCATTCCTTGAACCGCTACCCCCCTGCGCCGCTATGGTGCACCTCCACCCCCTGCTAGGTTCCCCGTTCAAAGCGCCGTTTGGGCTCTAGCGCCACGTTGCCTTGGACACCCATTCCGGGGGCAAAGGCCCATGCGGTGATATGTGCTACCCCCGCCCCCTCCCCGGGAACCTGTCTGAAATATAATGACGTTCAAGCGAATTAGAGCTTTTTGACATTTGAACGCGACTTTTCAAAACTTTCATAATGCTTTTGAGCATTTATGCGACCTAGTGCCGTGGGAGTTTTTTGTGATTGTTAATGGATGCCCGTGTTTTTTTGGCCCCGTGGTGGTGTTTGTCACGTTTTTCAATCCTTGTAAAAGTCGTTCAAAAACCAGCCAAATTCCTTCAAAAAAGATTTTGGAAGTGTTTTCTAACATTTGAACTTTAAAAATTGAACAACCTTCCCACAACGTAAGCATACACACATGCAAAACACAACAACCTTTGACCTGTTGCACCCCCATTGTCACACGGATGTCCTCGGAGGACACCCCAACGGGCTCCCGGTGTCCCTTAGAGTTCGCGGACTGGGGGGACTCCCAAAGAGCTTGGGTGTACCAGGCGTCTTGGGCGGACCCTGTGGCAGGTTCTGCGGGTGCGGACCAGGTGTCGGGCCCCGCGATGGCATGTTCCGCGGCGGCCTCCTTGGGTTGGGGGGTTAAGGTCTAGCTGGCCGCCTTGTCTGCCTACGTGGGGGGGGGGGGGCTGCTGCGTTGCTCCCCCCGCCTCCCCCCGTGGCCTTCCGCCACTGCGCCGTGGCGGTCGCCTCAATGGCAAGGCACAAAGGTGCCGCCACCTTGTACCATGTCTCCCCTTTGCCGAACCGCACCCACTTTTGCCGCCCCCCCTTCACGGTCCCGACCACCTCCGCCTTCTGCACCCCCTGTGGGTACGGTACCCACACCGGTGGGCCTGCGGCAGCCGCCCCCCCCTTCCTTCCCCTCACCCCCCTGCGGCTTCCCCTCCCCGGTCCGCCTCCCTTCTACCTCCTTCTGTTTTTTTGCCCCCCCCCCCCCCTGCGATGCCTTTCCCCCACCCTCCCTTGTGGCCTACCCCTGTCACTTGCCGGTTGCCACCTTCTTTTTCTTCGGCGGCTTCGACGGGTCAGGGTTGACCTCCTCCACATCGCTGGAACTCATGGTGCAGCTCGAGCTCAAAGAGGAAGAGGAGGGTCTGGGCTAGCGGGGCCGCTTCTACCTGCGCACCCGCCCCTCGTCGTCCCACTCAAACTTGAGTCAGGCTAGAGGGGTTGGCAGCGGGCTCTCCTCCTTCGAGGCGGCTGGTGCGGGGGCCGCCTTGCGCGCGGGCGTGGAGGTCTTGCTGACATCCTCCACCGGCACCCACAGCTTGGTCCCCGACAGACCGCTGAGGTCGCGGCCCTGCTGCCATTCCTGGAGGGAGCGGAGGACCGGGAGGCTTGCGGTCTGCGACTCACGAGAAGGCGGAAAAGGCGGCCGATGTTGACCACGTCCTCGATGCCGCCGACCACCCCCTGGTACTCCACGCGAAGGCCCGCCGCATGCGGGGCCTTCGTGTGGATGTCGGTGACGTGAAGAAAAATTGGCAACAGGGGAGGTAAAAATGTTCAGATTTGAATTTTGAAATTCCTTTTTGAACTTTTCGAAAAATGCCCGTTCTGCTCAAGCCTGCTCTTTTTTGAATTTGAACCTCATGTACCTGCTCCCAGCAGTGCTGGAGACGGTAGACCTCCTCCCCGTCCGGGGAGGCAGCAGAGCCCGGGCGTATCCCGGTGCGTGCCCTGTCCAAAACGGATTGGAGCCCAGCCCGCAATATGCACATGGAAATGTGTTGCCGTGCCACACGCTTCAGGGCCTTGCCGACGCAAACAGCATGTTGCAGACTATGGCCATGCTGCACGTATTGCCGCCGGTGGTCGGCATCACGTTGCAGGGTGGAGCGCTATTGGCCGCCTTGCCACCGCTAGGTCGTGGGAGCCCATATCGCCTCGTTGCAGATTGACCCCAGTTGGGGGCAATTGAGACACCCACCCATCGGCGAAGCTAGGGGCTATCTCTGGCGCAGCGAACGGCGGCAGTACGCTCCGGGTTGCCCCAAGATCGAAGCCGGTGTCGTAGATCAGGTGCAAATTCTGAATACAAATATGAATTTTGAATGTTCAAAAATCTCTTTTGAAGTTCAAACAACACAATTTGGGCTGTTCTGCCCGTTGTTTAACGCTTTTTGGGGCGTTCAACATTCAAATTTGAACGACCAGGTAGTGAAACGAAATAGCTATGTGTTCGTGCAAACCATACTTGCAAGTCGTCACTCCATATGGCACCTAGTTGAGCCACATCCTTGTCACCGCACAGCGCCATCCCGATGACCCAGTAGTACGCCGGTTGGCGGGCGCCGGCACCTTGGTTGGCCAACGCAATGCCTAGGTGGCTCCAGCTTCCCCGTGCACAGGGGAACGGATCGCTCCGCACACTGGGCATGAGGGGGCGTGACTAGGCAACGCAATCACGCACAGCGTTGCGTGATTGCACGTAATTGACCCAAGAAGCGATGGGCAACAGCGGCCCGACAAAGGCGGGCTACCGGCGGTGACAGGGGGCGCCAGCTGGAAGGGGGGTACAACGAGCCCGCCACTCCGCGTTAGAGGCCTCCCGGGTACAAATGGACCGCAGAAACGGCCGTCATGTCTTCAAGGAGTACTGAAGACCCTACCGGGTGAAGAACTCCGACAGGGCACGGAAGCCGCACTTCGGGGCCTTCGAGGCCACAACAATTTCTACGGCGCCAAGCGGAGTGATCAACGACTCAGCGTAATCCCGTATGGCGGCGTCCTCCGCGGCACGCACCACTTTGTGGCCACCTTCCAGAGTGGTTTGCTCACACCGTTTCTCGCAATGCGGGGAGGACACCGAGCATTGGGCCAACATGTGGCCCAATCACGCATCCCATAGGTTGGCCGCCCCGCTCAAGCGAACCAATGTCGCGGAGAGCTCCGCAATCACCTCCCACCCATAGAGCGGTGCCGTGCAGGCGCTCATTTTGGTGGCCCCAAAGAAGGAACAACAAAGTGAAGGCTTGTACGAACAGCGGTATGCACGCGGCATAAATACCAAAGGGTCATCAAACAAACCTCCCCCATAACAGCCCGCCTTCTGTTGCCAACTGCAGACCAACCCCACACAACCGGCGAGACCCCTCAGGCCCAACAAGAGCGGACCCTTGCATCGCCCGGTGGCTTCAGCAAGGCCAGTTAGGCCTCGGGAGCTTGCTTGGGCAAGGGCAGGGCGAAGGCCAGGCTCAGTGTCAATGCCGAGGTCAGGGTGAGGGCCATCGCCGCCGCCACTGCAACCAGCGCCCCGGCCCCTAGCACACAACCCCCCCAAAAAGACGTGTGTGCTCAACACCGCCGCAATCCAAGAGCACCTTGCCGAAGCTGTCCTGCAAGTGCCGTCCACCTAGGTTGTGCCCCCTGATGGCGCCAGCGGTGCGCAACGCCGAGCATCCGCCCCGTGGGCACGCCACCGCCAAGGGCCGGCCGGGGGCTCGGCTAGGCGGCCCAAGACCGCGGGCGTATGAACGCCCCACATCACCCCAAGCATCCGGAAGTTCGTGCACGACAGCCCCGCGGGCTTGCACCCAGGGACCGGCCGGGCCATCCAGCTAAAAGAAAAACTCCTCCGCGCATTTTGGGGGGGGGTGAAAAAACGCCTCTTTTTATCCATTTGTAGGGTTAAAATTTTTCGTTTTCAAAAGTTGTGCGGAGGTGGCCGCCTAGGACCATGCTTCCTGCAAGGCAATGTAGCCGTGGCTAATGATGGTGACATGGTGCCCTTTTTTAGGCGCGCTCAAAGATTGCTAGTCAATAAGGCACCGTATGGAAAGGCTTGGGAACACCACAAGGAAGATGTAGTCACCGTTCTTGTAGTGCATCGTACTCATCAAACACAGACTGGCAACCATGGCTTCTTCCCTTTTCGTAGAGCCTTGGAGTGAGCCGCCTGCAAGCAGGCATGTTGCCTGTGGAGCAAAACGTGTTCGGTTTGCCTTGCTTGCCTTTCTGCACGTCCACACCCATGCAACCTGATGGATGTCCACGTTGCAGATGATGCATGTGAGGATTTGGAAAACAAAAGCCCTGATGAATTGCTTACACGACATAAGGCACGCAAGCACCGTGGTTTGGCCAAGATGTAGGCGAAATTGGTAATGGTTGCACAAAGTGCTAAGCTGCGGGGTTGGGCAAAGGACAGGCTGTCGCATTGCGTGCATGTGGTGGCATTAAGTTACCAAGTAGTAGCAGCCCAGACAAGCAAGGGGCAATGCCCGGCAACATGCCTTCTCTTTGTTGGGTTGGTTGGACGCCTTCGTTCTTGATACGTACCCCGTAACCTAGTCCGCAAGCCCTAGCAGCTCCGAAGTTGCTTGCTGCTAAGGACATGTTGGCGACATGGATGGGCTCATTGATGAGTACAATGGTGCCGTCTTCATGTGGTTGTATCTCTGTGCTTGCACTTTCACAATTTTCAGTCTTCGCGATTTTCAGGTTCCCTCTCCCCGGGCTTTTTTTGAACAAAATTATACTAGTGCGTTCCGGATTCTTCTCGTCTTGCAGCTTTCCCATGTTCCGTGCTGTCCAAATTTGTCCATTTTCCACACTCCCCATTTTCACACCGCGTTCCCTATTTTTTTTTCCTCCACGAATATTTTCCAGATTTTTGTTCTTTGTCAGTTTTTGCATTTTCTAGGGTGTCACCATTTTCTCTATACCCCGATTCCCCAATCCCTTTACCTTTTTTCCCCCGTTTCCTTGGGGGGGTGTACTACCATTTTGGCAAACACATTTTCTTTTTTGGGAGGGTCCATGCATTCCTCCAAGCATCGAACCTTTATCATACACAGTAGATATCTCCTTCTGTACAGCACAATCACAACAATCCACATGAGACAGGAGACTGGGTTTGGACCAATGGTTTTGCAAACTTCTAAATACTTGGTTAATGCACACCTGTTGCATAGCGACAAGAGGAAACAGAACTCAAGACACCATGCACGACTTGGGTACAACGGCGACGTGCCAAATAGTATCAAATTTGAGGCGGAAATGAAATGCCGTATCAAACAATACTGTTAGGTAAATACAAATTAATGTACATTGCCTATAGGCACAT
This sequence comes from Eutreptiella sp. 'Long Island Sound 2002', assembly GCA_964036045.1. Lineage (NCBI taxonomy): Eukaryota > Euglenozoa > Euglenophyceae > Eutreptiales > Eutreptiaceae > Eutreptiella > Eutreptiella sp. 'Long Island Sound 2002'. The sequence goes on from OZ038379.1 coordinate 158,864,408, forward strand.
GGCCGGTCTAGTAGGACCAAAAACGAATAGCCTTGGTCGTGTTGCAACGTGCTTTCAAAACTTTCAAAACTAACATAAATAGGGTCTCAATACTTCACTTCTGACAACAAAAATGTTTCTGCGGCGCGCTTTTCGTTCGAAACATGAATCAGAGAATTGCAAACCAAAAGATACGTACCAAACTGGGCACAAATCACTTTTCTTTAGTCTTATTCTTAGTACTTTTTGTTTGCTACACACGAGAGTGGATGGGGCCCAAAGCCTTACCACCACTCTTTCCGTCACAAGGAGGAGGTTTTCCCTTTTTGGCAGGGGACTTCATAGCGGCTATTTTGACTTTTTTTCTAGATGTAGCCGGCTTTGGGGCACTGCATCGTGCACGTCATCATCACAATCACGGGGTTTGTCATCACCCTGTGCTCCACTGCCAACAACAAATATCTGAAACCTTTGAACCCTACCGTGCGACAACCCCTTACACACACCATCACATTCAATCACATTGCATCGGATTCGTGCACACAATTGGTGACGGACATATAGCATTCATCCATCATACCCGATCTTCGATTGAACGCAACAGCAACATTTGCCTCACAATCAAGGCAAGTTGCAAGCACGGCAGGTTGTTGCTGCATGACACACAAAAGCCAGATCTCCCACTTCTCCGCAGATGATACAACTTTCAGTTCCCACGGTACGCAACCGGTGACTGCGCCAACATGCATTTCAATGGCCTCCGTGAGTAGCACACATAGTTTGGTACCTTACTAAGCGCAAGGTCGGGCACAACAATGGCACAAGTATGCTTAGTGAACCGGAGCAGAGGATGAAACCCTTCAAAGTCGTGCAACGTTATAGTCACAAACAAACACCCATTGGTGGCCATAAGGTGCCTAAATTGCCGCACAACAAATGTAACAGCCAAACTCTTTCCCGCAAACATCACAGTTGTGCACTCTTCCGCTACGGTAACCAGTGGATGCAGATGAGATTCACCCAACTCGTCCGGGATATCAACTAGAACCTCCAACAAGAGATGCAACATAGAGTAGTACACATTCTTACAAAATCATTGACATACCACGGGTGTGTTTTACATACCATGCTACGGTTCAAAACGCCCATTTTTTGCGCTGCAGGCTTGCTAGATACAACAGGTGCAATAGAGACTTGTGCTCTGTCATCTTCTCCCAATGCCACGGTTGGCTCTTTGTCCTAAGCAAATGTGATAACCTTAGGTTGCGCAAGAGGTTTTCCAATAACAACACCGACGGATTCCCATTCATCAGCGGACCAAATTGGAGCCTTTGCAATTGCATCCCAGCTAGGCCACGGACTAGCTTCATACCAGACCCACTTACCCAGCTTCATTTTGTTGGCTCTAAGCTTATCTTTTAGCAAACGTTCTCCCTTTTCCAACTCCTGATGATTACCTAAGGCATTGCACTGGGGCAAAAGGAACCAAAAAATCAGTACACGACCCAACATCCACACTGGCTACTAACATAACATACACCGTGACACATGCAGTGTGGGGTTCTCCGGATGCAAAATATGTTTTCCCGTGAGCGATCCCTGATGATAGTGCGAAGTAGGGAACATGGTCCACCACATGTGCACGCCTGAAATTTCATGTAGGTCAAAAGTACCCCGATTATCCGGACGGAGACCCACAATACTCCTCATTGCAAAGGGGGCAAGATTTGTCGTGTGGAAAGTAAACATCAGTTCACATTCGACAAAGTGCGCTGCAGCGTGTAATGTCTAACAGACGTGCAAAAAACATCATACAATCACGAGTTGCAATCTCAAGGGCATCCACACTTGGGCCAGGACGCTTACCAGCCCATTTCACAAAGGATACAAGGGGTTTCAAATTTTTCCGGTTGGCATCATGTGTCAGTGGTCACATGTACAAAAAACTCCTAAAAGACAACGTAAACCATGGTACACAACAGTCACAGACAGACACCGCAGTGGTTGAAATTCCTAGCTTGCCACACTTACGCAAAGCAGCAAGAAGAGCTAACTTGGAGTCATCACATGTCTGCAAGTAACTGTCTAGGCAACGGTAGATTTGTGCCATATTCAAACTTGTAGTAGCATGCTGCATCTCATTGGAGACGCCGAAACCCTTTTGGCGAGACTGCATGGGACATGCAACAACGATAACTTCCACCATCACATGACTCGGCTAGTCGGGCACCGCTTGGCCACGTTGCACAGCATCTTGGTACATATGAATCAAAGCAGATGACACGCGCTGGCCCCCACAGACCCAATGGTTCCTAGCTAGAAAAAACAGTGCATCTAGTGAGAATAGAACAACAAAAGCGTGCTGAAACGCAAGAGCGAGACGGAGGACATTCGCAAGATCCGTTCAACAGCACACGACACATAGCACACACCAGCATCCGACCATCATAGCACACTCACAAGTCAAATAGGGGGATTGGTCTGCAAGGTCTCCCCGCGTAGCTCCACCACTTTTGGGTGTCCGCTTCCAGTTTGCCCATGATGTAGACTACAGCAAAAATCAGTATGGATACTGGTACTTTCTGTATGTCCTTCGGTACCTATTTCGCAGGTAGGTCTTCATTCAGTAACGCATCATCGGTCCCAGCCTTTCGGGGAACAGCCCGTCGGGGCCTGGGCCCGAACCTCGCTCAAGGAGATCATCACATTGATTTTACCCTCCAAAATGTCAGCCGCATTGGTGGGCTGAGCACTCGTCATTACAAAATACAGGGGCTTATAAGAAAGCAGGTGACACAATCAAAAATAGGAAACCCCTCGAAAACACCCAATCGGCACTGCCCATGCGCGCATTGAGAGTTACAACTCAACCTAGGCTTCAGAACTCTTTATCAGCAACACCACCGTAATGTACGTCCAATTGAAATTGCGCGTCGAACCTTTCCGCAAGTAAGAGGGGCGTGTTTGCACTCTCGCACATGAAACGGCAGGGACACCTTGTCCCAAGCCTTTGCCTTACCAACCCCCCCCCCCCCGGGTACAAAATTGCGCGCTTACTGGCGGACACCTGCGCCGGCAGCCATATTGCCCCATGCCACCGCAAAGCGGGGTGCGGTCGCCAAACGCGGCATTGCGGTCCTACGGTCAAGGAAGCCCTAAATGATTGCAATGTGGTTTTGCTGCTAAGCATCCTTTCGAAGGGGGACATGAGCGTCTAGTGTGGAATTAAAAGCCTGAATGACATAACTACGGGAAACGAGTGTTTGCAAACCTTTCAAAGCCATATCCGAAAAATGGGAGCAGTCAATAGGTTGCGACCATCGTGCGGGAAAGGAAAAAGCTTCCGCCCATGAACGAGAAAATGGACCCTTTAAAGTTTACGGGTTGCAGCGGGCAGACTGAACAATATCCTAAATCACAGCTCCTTTCACGGCACTTATATTACGCTCAACCAGAGGCGCCCATGTGAGGTAGAAATATGCCTTTTCGTTGCATAATTTTGTGGGCCTTCGTTGAGGGGAACACATTACATGCCATTTTAGCACAAAATTCGCACCAAGTTTCCACAAATTTTGCACTAAATTAGTCCAATTTTCGCACATGGCACCATCATTCGGATTGCGCCTTGAATTACGTGTAATACGAGTTTCGTCCAAATTTGCACAAATTTCACACGGATTCACATTACCATTGGACAAACCTCAAAGGTGAAGTGCGATCCCTGGAGCCCCCACCGCCGCTATTCACACGCTGAGAAGCGGTCGGGCCCATATTCCCAGCAGCACCCTAACAGGGGTGCTGCGTATCAGGTTGACTGCTCTAGTTGGTCCTACCATGGGTCCGGCCCCACGCCCGGGCCCGGTCCAAACCACGGCCAGTGGGATCCCCAAATCGATATCATCCCCAAGCGCAAGTGTGCCGTTGAGGACGCAGGGTAAAGCGGGCCTCAGTCGACAAAATGGGTGTTTGCCGATACCAAGTCATGCCATATGCGCTGAAGTCAGCTCTTGAGGGGCAGTCCAAGAGAATTTTTGGCGCAACCTATAATTTGAGTGTCACCTCTGCAACTCCAGGAGAAGGCGATGCAACCCGCACCATTAGCTTCCCGTGTGCCGTGACCATGAAGGAGGGTTTTGCCGTGGCGTGCGCAAGGGTGGTTGAGTTTTTGGTGTTCTTCTTCTTCTTTCTGTACTGCCTCAAGAGCGGGCACACTTTTCGGACGTAACCATTCACCGTCCCGTGGGGGGGGGGGGGGGGGCTCCAGCCAGCTGGTTTGTTTCCCCCTCAATGCCATAAGGCATTGGTGACCACACAATGATGATTGGTTAGACAGTGCATGGCTGTGAATGAGGAAACATGCTGGGGGGGGGACTCGCGTGCGGGCTTGGGGGGGGGGGGGTGAGGGAGATGACGACCGGACGGGCCATTCATGAGCGGCATCGGTCAGGAGACACAGCCCAGCAAGACCCGGCCGGCCAAAGAAGGTCCCCCAAGGGGACACATCCCGGGACGCACCGCAACCCCCCTGCACCATGACATTACCCAAGAGGTGCAACAGCACCAGCGGCAGTAGCAATCCGGGAAGCGTGAGAAGGTCCAACACTAGTTGGAGACCCTGCAAAGGCAACTTGGGGTGTCGCAAAGTGTGCCAAAAGCAGCATTGCGAGCGCGGAAGGTGGCACACCGCGAAAGGGACGTGCCCGAGGGCAAGGTGGACGTGCTAAAGCGGCACCTTTCTACGTACAACCACAAAAGTAGGAGCAGTAGCGGAAATAGTGGCAGCAAAAGTAGCAGCAGGTAGGGCGCAACCCCGTCCCCAACGCCAACCCCGAGGGAGTGTCTTATTGGCTTGCAAGTTCGCATGCATGGGTGGGGCTGGTAGAGGCGACAAGAGGACTACTGTCTGCCGCGGAGGACCCTCTTCGGTACTAGTTGCAAACGACAAACCAAACACGCCATTTGAGAGTGTCCCGCCGCACATGCAGTCTGCACTAGATTCGCATGTGAGCGTCCGGGGACACTACACCTCCGCCCATGTGCTATTGCAGCAACGGACCCAGATGTTAATCTGCCTGAGGCAGCTATTCTTCTTGGTGCTATGGAGGGGCTAGGAGCGCGCAGAATGGCCATAGGACGGCTAGGTTGTGGAAAGACCCATGCGATGCCACAGAATACGAGTACACGTGTGGCGGAGTTTGTGCTCCATCATGGAATCTGGTACCGGTTTTTCATCCCCACTCGTGTCAGCCTGGGTTCCAAGTTTTCCCTCAGGTCGAGGGTGTGCCTATGCCCCGAGCCCTGTGGGCACCCGGGGCGAGCTCAACAATACTCGGGGTGCCCCGAGCACGAGACTACTGTTTGTTTGCAGCAACATTCCATTCACGTGTACTATGTTACCCATTTGTGTATGTACAAACAGTATACCTTCAGTCAATCATTAGGTAAAAGCAGTAGAAAGCGTAGGTGTAGGAGACCGTACGAACGTAGGAACAGTCTGGTGACCCCAGACAACCCGTGGGTGCCGAAGTTTTTTCTGCATAGGTAGTAGTGTGCGGGTCTCTTGCTCTGTGTGCTCGCCGCCTCATTCTCTTGAGCTAATATCTAAACCGTATTCTCGCGTAGTTTGCTTGAATTTTGACAATTTCCCATGAAATCCACATCCACATCAAATGCACATTTCTGCTGGCATGTGGCTATGTATATCAACTTTGCGCGAAATTCATGCGAGTTTCGTGCGAAATTCATGCCAATTAAGTGAATATAGTTGAATGTGCTCCTAGAGCGCTCGTACTGTGGGACCATGAGTTAGGGGGGTTGTGTTGAGCAGCACTCGTGCGCTAAAGACATCCAACATGGTGTGAAATTGACCGTTATTTCATTTGTCGTTGTTCAGCCGGTGCACAATGCCCCGTGTAATTGCAAGCAAGAGCCATGGTCCCTTTCAAACGATGCTTTCCCTAACCAATGTCAACGGTACGTTGGAGTCACTCGAGACTGCATTTGGTAACGAGTCAGGAGCCCCCTACAAATGCCAACTTGTCTTGGAAACGGGAGAGATAGTGCTAACTCCCGAGAGGGAGAGCAAGTGACCAACTCTAGCCACGGAACTGACCTTGTGGGAGAAGACCATCTACGTTGGATGGCGCTTCCGGTCACTACACCTATCGCGGCCGGAGGCCCAATACCTCAGCCCGTAGTTAGCAACGGGCGTAACACGGCCGGACGTGCATGACACCCTACAACAATTAGCCAAAGCAACGGCTCGGGTCCTAAAAGAGGTAGACAGGAACGGCACCATCACCTACTGTGCAGCATACCCTTTGCCTGTGCGGGTGCGCCACTTGTACGAGGGCCGGCCCATACCTTTTGCATATGAAAAGCAGCTGGGACCCCCCGGCCCCTCGGTGCCGTCGACTTCCCGTACCCATTCACGGAACCAACCTGCAAGAGGCCGGCTACGTGCATCGCACAATGGGGGGTACGACTAGTCCTAGCAAGGGGCAACTAGGTGCCTTATGGCAAGCTCCGAGCAATGCACCACCATCTATGCAGTGTCGCAAGAGGTTGATTTGGAATGGGACCTCGTTGATGCAACCAAGGTCACCACCGTGGACAATGCCGGGGTGACCCCACAACGCCTTCTTTTTTTTTGTCCTAGCGATGCAAACTTGCGGCATAAAACATAACTTACGCACGGCCCTGAATGCCGTTTGGGCGAAAAACAACTCTCAAGAGTATGCACGGAAAAGCAGTGTAAAAAGCTTTTAACAAAAAGGTTCCATGGCCCCAATACGAATTTTTTCTCTTGCTGACGGGGGGTGGATCGGCGACCATCTATTGTTGTGGTGAGTAAGTGTTCCCAGCGGGGTTCAAAAGAGGCGCGGGCGGGGCAGACGTTTACTTTCGGGCACATGGGTACATGCCTTACCGAACAACGGCCGGTGAAAAGCGTGTTACTCGTTGTCAGTGGCTGTATCTTTGCATCCATGCAACTTGTACTACACGTTGCACGGGTTATACGCATGGGTGCATCGCGTTGATACTAGTGTTCTCCTTGGTGGCCCAGAATGTTGCTGCCCGGTTTCGGTGTGTCCTTTTGCTGCTAGCGGTAGAACTACTCCAAGAGGAGACATGCTAGTGCATACATGTGTGGTGTGACAATAAACCTATGCGCTATGCAATTAGGGTACCCAGTGTTACTATGGTATATACCCCTTTAGTGGGCAACCATGTTGTGGTGATATATGCACGCGGTGGCCATGTGGTGACGACAGTGGGTGTTGAACCTACACCAACAAGTTGACGACAGACCTTGGGTACCGCTGCAATAGATGAGTAGCTACCTTATTTTCGGTTACAATTCCTGGTGAATGTTTTTCGTTTGAAGGCGACGCTTTTCTTTTCCACCCCATGTCATAGGTACAAGATTTCTCGGGCCCTGACCCAATACATAGCTGCTGTACAGTACCCCACCATGCATTTCCTTCCATTTGCCACTATTGCAAGCCTGTTATAGAATTTCCACCATGCTTCTCATGCTGCTAGTAAAACAGTTCGCCATATCCACCAAACCTCAAAGTGCGGTGTGTTGATATACTATTACCGCACGGATTCCTCACTGGTGCCTACTACATTGTGGATGCCATCAATTAGGTATGCATGTTTATCTTTTGTGTTTCACTACTTTATTGTGGTACTCGGTGGAACTCCAAGTCAACACACACCAACCTACAGTCCACATGTTCATGGGTACTTGCATGATGTGTCCCACGCCACTATCAAGTTTCGTCGGCGGTGGGAAATATATCCATGTGTTCCGAACTGAGACACAGTTCTACAACTGTAGGTAGAATACACCTGCAATGGATTGTGTCCCACCAGGCGTGTGTCGTACATGCACCCATTTGAGACTCTTGCGTTACATGACACGCTCTGTCCCCTATGCGTTGCCGTAATACGATTGGGTCAACATTGCGCAAAGGCGCATTTGTTTTATTGGCAACAAAAAAAGATCCCTGAACGATGTGGTTTTTTTAGTACGTATACATGTCTTCCAGCCCGCCCTCCGGTGCCATTGACCTTGGACGTGTGGCGTAGCCTCCTCAATTTGGAAGCACCCTGTGAGTCTGCGCAACACGATTGTGGGCCGGCCGTTCATGGCTGAACGGTGTGATTCCTCGCGGACTTTTCCCTGCAGCTGCGCATCAGCCCCAAGGCACCCCAGCAGAACTATCTGAACAACTTCAAGAAATCCTAGGAGCACCGAGGGCGGTGGTAGTGGATATGGAGGTTGATACCTACCGGCTTTCGGTTGTAATGTACTTTGCTTAAGCGTAGTCATCCGGACAGTGCTCGGGTCACCGTTTCGGGGCACTTCAAGGGTTTGCAAATGGGTTCGTGTTCAGCTTGCCGCCTGTGATTTGCTATAAGGGGGTAAGGCGCCCGTGGTGACACATGCAGAAATTAGTGACTAGGACGTTCTACAGATGTTACAACACGGTGTTGCTTGGGTAGATAAGTTCAACAAGACCCAGTAATCCAAAAACCCGGCCACTCGACGTGATATATCATTGTCAACAAGCGCAATGGGCCACTTATTTCTGATGGTAGTTTGAGGGCACTTTTTGCAGGGCACCCCACACGTGATTCCCTATATGGTGATGCGGCTCTGCATGTTAGCAACCAACGGGATGCTTGGGTGTCCTTGGTGTCATGTGCACCGCACCTTTCGCGCCAAGGCATGGCTTTTGAGGAGGTGTTGTGCACCATGGATTTTTGGCACAAGGAGGTTGAGGCCACTCCTTGGTACCCCTTCGCCATTAGGGATGTGCATGTCTCTTCAACCTTTGGGTGTCACCAGGCCACGTAGGGCATGCCTCAGCGGGAAAAAACTGTTCTACACTGGTGTAGCGTATGTTATCCGACAGTACCATTTAATACGGCTACTTGACAAAGTTGCAACAATACTGCATGCAGCCACTTCCATTGCGCCGGGTGTATGGCTCTGTATGTCCTTTATTTGGAACCTGGCATCCGTATAATTACTGTGTTGATCGTATTTACAATGCTTGCTTTCTTGCCGTTCATGGTGGCACTTGAATACGATGGGCACGCAGAAATCAAGATGCAGGACGACTGTATGCATATCCTTGCCTTGTTGTTAAGCAGTGTCTGAGCTTGGCGATATACCCTTCCATTCCCGGTGTATGCGCACAATTGGTTGGTTGTGCTACCACTACAACACTCAAAGACAAATGATTCGCAAAGCTATATCGCGTTACATTCTAGTACACCCTAGGTATATTTGGCTCGTACATTATGGTGTGCAACTGTTCTTGGTACCACTGTACACAAGGGACGGGTAATGCTGCCGAGCGGTGCGTGCACGGTTCGCTCTAGCACATTCACAAGTCAAACCCACAAGAAACAGTCATTGGATACAAGCGTGCTTTGCACTTAGCACTACGAACATGGTCCCCGTACCACTCTTCGCTTCCCGCATCTGCCTTTGTGGAGGAAAAGGGTGACACCCTGTTGTCCGTCCGGCACGGGAAATGTGCGCGGACACAGGCATTACCAATGTTGCTGAATACCATAATAACCTTGTTATCCTACACCACTAGGTGCTGGGTTCCCGAAGCTCCTCACCAGTTTCCACATCACCGGCAGAACAGTGCAGGCTATTAGCATGCACCTTACACGGTTGCTAGGTTGCGGTTACTGTACCGTTTGTAAGAAAAATTGCTCTTTTGCCACCGTAGGGTGCCTACGCCGCCCACACCCTACGGGCTACAATGGACTCGCCGGAGGACCATAGTTTTCCAAGGCACTTCAATACCCACGTTACGGACGCAACATTCGTGCATGTTGCATACCGTTCACTAGATGTGTGTTTTTGTTGTGACACTACGCTAGAAAGTAAGGCTAGGTTTGCCGTAGCAAGGGCGCATTTGCCTCACGATACGGCCCGGGTGGCTGGGCACCCTACGTTCTATGAGTTCAAGCAACCAGTCATAAACTTTCGGGCCAATTTTGGCTATGCATGCCCTTATCCTTTGTCCAGTTGGGCGAGCGTGCCCCCCCTTACGTGTTGGCAGCGGGGCCCGTCTTGAACCACCCCGTGCGGTACCTAGCTTATGTAGATCTTGCACCGGCCCACCCTGTGGTCCCTATTTTCGAGGGTGATGCGACCTCCAATATATGCATCATCATCCGAGGTCTCCAGCTTGCCGAGTGTGGTTGTGCATAGTGATAGATTACATGGTGTTCACAATGTGGCTATGATCCACTTATCCTTGTGGTTTTACTAGTAGCAAAAGGCTGGGACCATACTCATTACCACCCTTGGTAATGCACTACATACATACACGGTGCTGATGTGATCCGTTCTTACGTGTTTTGAGTTTCAATGTTGTTTTTGGTGCCAACAGTATAAAGTACTTCGGGTCATTCTGATGTACGAGGACATGTGTTGCGTCCTGCCACACCACATTTGTGTTACACAATTTGGGCATGAAAGAAACGTGGCATTCACTTGTCCCGCAAAAAGGCGATGCCCCATATTCTACCGTTGGCAATAAAAGGCGATGGAAGTTCTCGAACACTCAAGCGTACTGTCCCCTTGAGGCATAGCGACAAATACACCATTGTGGCTACACACCGCCTATGTAGCCGTCCGAAGGAAACGCAAACTTGCAAGGTCCATCCCCACTGTCGGATATGCCAAGTGAATGTGTGATGCAATGTGACGAAACGTAGTCCATAAAGTGTCAAATTTGCCCGCAAGATAGGCCATTGGGGCCTGTTTTTCCAATCTGTTGCATAACTATCCTCGGTAGCATTCATTGCGCACAATGGTTTCCGTTGATGGCAGTGCTCGTGCGGCCGAGCAAGATAAAGGGCAGACTGCAGAAATAGCCCCCCCATCAAAGGGTGGCCCTCTTCAAAGCGGTCCATTGCCGGATCCTCGCGCGGGCCTCTCCGACGAAGAAGTCGAGGGGGTGCAACCTTGTGGTGTGGCAGGCCATGGCACTGGCGGAGGAGGGCACCCGGATGTAGATGGCCATCAAGCGAGATCCATGACAAGGAGGAGGATGAGGAGGATGACGATGAGGAGGAGGAGAACATAGAGGGCGTTGCAGATGAAGAGACGGTGGCTGCACCATAGCACTGGACCGATGAAGAGGCTCAAGGAGCGCTGACAAGGGTCCCCAAAATTGATTGCACGGGACGAGTACGTACCGTTGCAGCAGCCGGGGTGGCCAAGACCTAGATGCTGTGCATACCCGCGTCCGTTGGGCCGCCGGCGATTGCACAAGATGAGGACAGCCTTGCAATTGACAAGCCTCGCTGCAGAGGTGCACACTTATTCACTTGACTTGCAAGGTGTTTTTGCCTGTAGGGTAGAACCAACGTTTCGGTTTCACCTCGCAGTAAAAGAAGTCCTGATCGGTGTAGTATTGGCGGGAGCCCTCCAGCCAATGCCAATTGCACCAATGACAGTTGAAACCTGTACTGGGTTGCTCCACACACCGCACGTACTTCCCCATTGCGGGAGTGCACATTTCTGCGGGCGTACATGAGGTGTACAAGGCACCAGTGGCACAAGGGAGGGGGGAGGGCTCGATGAAACAGACCCGCCGAAGCCCTACACACAGATTCAGTCGGCGGTGATGAAACCGGACACACCCACAACGGTGTTGAGGATGGTGGCAAGCCTACACCATTGAGCTCACCCCAGCCATGAGGAGAGCACGTTAAGGAACTTCATAGGACACTTCGCAGAACTGCGGGAGCAGAGAGGTGAGAAAACCTAGAAAAAGGTCACATTGTACAGAGATGAGATCCAAATCATCATTCCAGATCTCGTTATGGAGTACAAGGACTATGAGACACTAGAAAACACGGTATGTTCTACTACTAGCAGTAGAAAGTTTGATGCTTCTCGGCATATCGCACGCACACCGCAGCGATGTGACCCTCGGCGTTTAGCGAGAAATTTGCATTATTAGTGTTGTTATCACAGCAAGAGCGGGAGGTGACTCAGTGGCTGGGAATTGCAAACTTTGTTGGCATGACGTAGGGCTATCCCGATCTGGTGCCGGCAATTGATACCTTCGCCGAGTTAAGTGTTCTAGGACCAGCACCGGTTATAGAGCCCTCTGAGGAAATGCAGCAGAATTGCTGCAAAGAGCTCATGGAATGTTTGACAGATCCGTTGACCAAAAAGGTCACGAAAAGCACATTGGACCACAAAGTGAAGGAGTTGTAAGAGCTACAGGGGATCAGCAACCATGTATACAACCCAAACATGACGAACCACCACTCTCAACGTATGTTATATGTGTCACAGGGCGAAGATGCTGTGTCATACAGCGGTTTTCACTGCTAATAGCAGAACACATTTTGCAGTGATCTTCGTGACCCTATCACCACAACGAGCCCTGTGCATGAAACTACAAGTTCGTTATTTTGATGGCACTGGAACACTCTGTCGACACGGCAATGTCATTTCCTATTTCCTAAGGCATCACGAGCACAATGAAAAGTCTGATGGCTTAGGGCAGCATGCTCTGGAGTTGGTGATCGCAAGCACAACGAGCAGCAATATGGAGGTTGGGAAGACTATAGACAAAGGCAAAAGATCTGCTAAAGGCCAAGTTTTAGACCGCAGCAACACACCAGGGCTTCAAGAAAAGCCTGCTAACAAACATGAGCGCATAAGGTACTGTAAGCACCAAGGTTGCACATGATTGATTGGTGGTGGTGAACAACAAGATTCGCGTAGTGCGATAGCGCAAAGACAAGATTGGAACTGTGAGTGCTGCCCGTCTCGTCTACATTGAGCTTGAGGCTGAGAAGCCCATGTACACAAAAGCGGCACTACTCGGTGGTAAAATGGTAGCTAAGCGGACCCCGTGCATTGTGTTGGGACTCAACACAAGGGAACACACAGCGTGGTTGCAAGAGAGTCAAGCTGAACTAGCAACCCGGCCGAAGACAGACATGGCGGTGTACAGCACAAAGGAAATGGACATGGTTGCTAGGGCCAACCGGAATGAGTTCACACGCAATGATGTGTATACCTTGTTGGTGCAGCCCAAGAAGTTGATTCCGCATCCGCCATACAAGGTTGTGAAGTACTCATGGTAAACCTCAATGTTCCGGTGGTGGTACAAACTTCTGGTCGTGTCGATGAATGTGCTAGCAAACCTAGCAGAGCCATGTTGTTGGTGTTCGCCGCGTCTTGCTGGTCCGCCCAACAAATTTGGAATAATGTGTCGGCTCTCCTAGTGTACCATGTGCCATTCACCATCCGTTCCTGGGATGGCATCAACTTGCCGCGCAAAACCGTGCAGAGGGCGTTATTGGAGAATGTGAGCACCACACACAATGCATTGCCTCCTAACTTTGAAGGTGAGTTGTCATTGTTCGCCAACAGGACCCCCGTAACCTCGGATGCGGCGAAGGCGTTGGACGAGCGCTTCGAGGAAACGGCGAAATAGGCAAAGGAAATAGACTAGTAGGTGATGGAGCACGAGTGCAAGCCCGAGGCGAAGCAAGCTACCAGGGCCACCATCACGCTGGAGGCAGCAAGGACAAGGACGAGTGCATCATCGCAGCTGGTAAGCCTCTTTGGAGAGCCCCTTTACGCCGCCTACGCCGGATGAGAACCCTCGGCATGACACCACAGGGCCAGCTGCTGCTAGTGCTCCCCAAAGTAAGGTGACACAGTCCTAGGCCGCCCCCCCAGGCCGGCCTTCTGCTAGTGCCTCCCAGTCGGGTCCTTTGCCTAAGGCAACAACCACAAGTACGGAGGTTCTGCCAAAGACCCGGACAGCGAAGAGGCCAACACCTCCCGCTAGTACCCAAGAGGAAGCAAAGACGGGCCCGGACACGCGCTCCAAGCGTTCTAGTTGTGCGGCCACAAAGATCCCTACTCCACAAGATATGCAAAAGTTTTTCAAGAAGAGGGGGGCTAAGGGGCAAAAGAAGTGGTACCGGCGTCGTCCTAGCACACACCCGGCCCATCATGATGCATGCCTGCCGGGCTTATTTCTGATGGTGTACAAATGATGTGCTGGTCACTTCTATGGCGGGCACTATGATCGCTGCTGTGGCGCGCTTCAGCACATGGGTTCATGCATCGATCTCACTTCACCCTACGGCAATTATGCAGGGCATTGGGCTTACATTGCATTGTTTTGTACATTTCGGCTGTGATGCATTCTTTTTGTCACGCAAGTCACAACGTCCACAGGGTTGTGGTTGAAAAAAGTTTTTCGCATAGCTTTCTTTGGAGCACGTTCTAATGCTGACAGTAACAAAAAACATTCCAGTCTTGTATCACACTTGCATCAACCTTGCAGATGTGTTTCATTTGCATGTGGATGCACTCTTGTGCTTGACTATCTTCTACTGTTTCTTAACAGGTCAACGTACACGGTTCTGTGCATGTGCCTTGGAACAACGCCTTGTTAGGTTACCTTTGCGTCCCACATTCGTGTTTTCCACCGTCTATAGATGAGTTCTATTGCCACCTTGATTTTGCGGCGGACGTGGTTTTTTAAGAGATGTTGTGAAGCATAAAATTCAATTTAGGGTCCTTGCACATTCGTGAGATTTTCTTACATAAAAGAAGGTGTTCATGCTGCCCCCCAAGAAACCGTTCAGCAAGTTACCCGAAAAGGGGTATATTTGGCCCACCAAGTTTGTGCTGATGGAAAGGCGCAAATTTGACTACGCTGGTGCAAGAACTGAAAAGCGGAGACCCCACAAGCAATTGTGTGTGGGGTATGTGGTGGTAATAGGGCTGATTGCTTTGCCCATTTCGGTGCCGTTGCTCTGACGCCGTCTCCAACTCCTCCGCCAGCCCTGGGCAAAGCAATCAAGTTGCCCATCAAAAATGAGAAATCACACCTTTATGGACCACCACAACCCGCCTAAACCCACTCATCTTGCCTTTTGACATGATGCACTGCATTCGCTACCTATTTTGAAAACAATGAAGAAAATGGCACTTCTTGGTGGACATTATATTGTTCTAGTACTGATCTAGTCTGGGCTAGAACACCTAGGCTAGAAGTTGTATACTAGATTCGAATTGGGTCTTCTAGCGTGTACCAAGGGCATGGGTAGAATTTTTTGTATACGGGGTTGGAGGGTGACAAGTGTCGTGGTTGAAAAACTTTTTTCACCTCCGCGAAGACTTTTTTTTGCCCCACCCCCCGATGCTATGTGCTACGATCTTTCGAACAAATGTGGAAGGTAGCCCTGTAGAGGTAAAATGGACCGTCAAGTGCACCACCAATCGGTTGGTAAGCTAAACCATGTCTTGGCATGCACACTACCCTCGTTTTGGAACCTTTGCAAAGCAAAGCACTACAATGAGTGTCATAACAAGGGGTATGCGGGTTCTTGGCAACCAATTCAAGAGAAACGCAAGTAAACTGGTGCCCTTGAGTTTTGTTGTGTTCCCCCTGCAACTGTTCGACTTGCTCCGACAAAACGAGGAATTTTTGCTGAAACAGCTTGATTTGTGCGCTCCGCGTAGGCCCGCCACTATTTCAAATCAGCCCGAAACTTTGAATTTTGGTTTCTCCACATCCAAATTAGGGGGGTCCCATGCTTTCACTAGTAGACCCACCGACATCAATGTGAAAAGAAAATTACCCCAAAACTGCAAACCCCCAACCACCCGTAAAAATGCCCATATACCACATATACAAACCCACATAACACCATGCAACCCATATTCGGGGATGCGGCGTGCGGTTGCGATGTGGCGCTAAACAACGCTGATGGGGGGGTTGTGATCCCACGTCGTTTGTATTGTTTGCTTGGCCGGCTGCTGAGCCGCACCGCGGCGCCCGCCTCGAAGCTACCCGCGAGTGGTTGCAGCTCATTGTAGGCCGCATTGCGCGGGTGGCCGGGCGGGAGATAGGCTAGCCCGACGGGCCTTCCCCGCGTGTTCGTCACGCGGACATAAGGACACACAACACCTCATGCAAGGTGGGCAGGCCTGCACTGAGGGCGTCTGCCACATCGCGCTAGTGGCTTTGGGACTAGAAGGGGGCGCGGGCCGCCTAGCTGTCGATGACGCGGCCCACCTCGTCCACAGCCATGATGTACCCACCCCCCTCGCCGCCGTTGCCACTCCGGGCTGCAGAGTCACGAAAAGAAGACGAGCCTGTGCGGCGGCGGGTGGCGAGGGGGGGGGGACGGCGGCCCAGGCCTCCAAGAAGGCCGACGAGGGGTAGTGGCCCTGGGGTACCGGCGGGCGGCCGTTCTCCTCCATCCACGGCGGTAGTAACCACGGCGCCCACATGTGGGGGTGGAGGCGCTCGCGGGCTCCAAAGAGGGAGACACGGAAGAACCAAGCCGTGCCGGCCGGGTACCACTAGTGAAGGGCGGCTGCAACTGAGGACCCCTTGGTGCCCAACTCCGGTCCCTGATGGCCGCGGACCGTGCCCATCCACATCACCGCCCCCCTATTAAGCACATCGAAAAACAGCAGCTACTAACCCTCATACGCCCCTATCAACATGTCCTCCAGCCGGAGGACTCCCGGTCGGAGGTACTACACGGGGACGTCAATTTCTAAGGAGAATTCATACAGAGCATTCGGTTGGCAAACCTATTAGGCCCAGATGACCGACACCCCTTTGTGGCCGGTACCCTCCACTTCTGTTAAATTAGAACCTCAAGGGCAGGGGTTACGAAACTTCATTGCTTGCTAAGCATGCCCTGACATGAAAAGCTGTCTGGGCTTGAGTAGCACTTCCTCTACTCGCAGCCCCTGTGGTAGCGGGATTGAAGGAGAGTTGGGGCGCATCCTGGGCTCACCGCTGGGGACATGCTAGGGATGTCGGTGCACGTGCAAGCTTTACTAGATAGTGTGATCGGAGTTGGGGGGTTCTCGTAAACCGGATATCATGCTTAAAAACACCCTCTAGACCAAAGGTTGAACGGTTGTGGGGGTTTCGAGTTTTGAGTTTTCGGGTGTTGAGGGGGGTTTTCGCCATACAAGGGGTATTGTCGGTGTTGTTGGCGCAAAAATGAACATGATGCGCACACCAATCCGGGATCCGGGGGGCCGGGGCCCCTTCCCGGGGACGATACCCCCGCGCAGAGAAAAACCCCCTGAACCGTCCCCCGCCAAAAAAAACCCTTTTTAAATTTGGCTCTTCTTACCAAGTGTGATCTTACAATTCGCACCGCCCCTGCCAACGTCGATGGTAGGTAAGGTTTCATCGGCTTGGATATTTCCGGCCGTGGGTACCAGAAACCTTGGGACTGTGGGTCTCCGAGGCGGTCATGGGGTTCGAAATGCACCATGGGGTTAGAAATGCAGCATGGGGGTTGAAAGGCATCAACGGTGGTCATTGGAGTCGGAATGCACCATGGAATTAGAAATACACCATGGGGTGAGAAATGCATCAGGGGGGGGGGGGGGGGGCATGAAAGAAGGGGTGTGTGCGTGTGTGTGACTATACTAGTGTGCCGACACAACTCGGCGGGCCCTTAAGGCTATGGCGGGCCACGCCTCCCTCCCCGCGCCATTGCGTGGGCCTTCCAATCCTAGTGTGCATGCTACTAGAGGGGAAGCACAGTGAGAGCGAGGAGGTGTAGGGGGTGGAGGAGCTATCCGTTTCTGTCGTCTGTGTGCATGTAGCTCCGCCTACTTCTTGCACCTTGACGTCTTCACCGTGTGTCGCTACTTGGCACTTTGCTTGGGAGTGGTGATGGGCCACTTTGTGCCCTTGCCGGGCACAGCTTTCTCTTTGGGGAGAACTTCCACCCCGGAAGAAGAGGAGGAAGAGGAGGAAGAGGACGACTTATTGCCATCTTCGGAAGATGCGGAATTCTTGTTGCCGCTAGACGAGTCCTCATCTGCCGAAGACCCAAATTCCGCAAAGCTTGCATCCTCTTCTGGTTTCCATTCCCGATCCGAGCGGCCAAGAGAGCCTTCAAAGAAAGATGCAACCTCATTGTAGGTCAACCACCTGTGCCACCTTCAAAGTAATCTTGGGCTTCATGAACATGGCGTTTTTGGGCTCCCCTCTTTTTTTCTCATCATCTTGGCTAGCTACAACGCATTCCGTCAAATCAACGGTGTTTGGTGCCACGGTGCGATGGCAACGTGCCAAGCGAGTTTTGCAGTTCAAAACCCACGGGGTGGCACTTGCACCCGCGAATAGGACATTCACGGGGCATGTGTTCTTGTTTGTGCATGGCCGCTGTGCTTGAATGTGACTACACACAGGCAGGTGATGCTCATTTTCTTGCGCACAATACTTGTGGTGCACGTGCTTGTACTCCGACCCACAGAAACCGCAAGGTTCGGCCTCACGACGCATCCTTGGGTCCATTACCACTCTCTTTTGCAAGTGCACCGCCACATGATCGTGCATCCTTGCCAAAGCAATGGCCACTCCACAAAACATACAATATTCTATTGCTGCTGCAGGCCGCACACTAGTATGTGCCACACCAGTGTACGGCTTTGCACGCAACTAGCGACAATTTGGCACCAATGCGGGTTTGCACAAAGGCAAAACAGGGTTACCACTAGAATGACCGAACGACCATCGGCATCCATTTCGGCATCCAAAAAAAACCACATACCCATTCCGAAACTCACCTTCCGAACCAAACCGTCCCGTCCACCACAACAGGGTCGGATCATTGGTCATTGCAACAAAGGGAAAAAATTGACTTGTCACGGGGATGGCATGTCCTGTTACAAGCGCCTCCTTAGTGGTACTATAAACCCATGTACCGTCAACAGTGCACCATGAAAAACTAAACGTGCCCACGGAACACATCCGTTGCGAGCCCCATATGAAGGTCACTATTGCAAGAAAGATAGCTCCGACTGTGACTACATTCTCATCAAAATTGCAATTGTCAAACAATGCAACATTGTTTTCATTTGTGGAGGTTTGGCCAAACTGGGAAGTTTGTGGCATGCACCACAACCGATCCGTTGACACATGTTCAACATTGCCATTGAAATACTCATTGACAAGTTGTGGAATATGCAACGGTGTTGCCATGGGCGCATGGGACACAAGCTTGATTCCGGTGAGAACCAGGGCAACACAGCCACAATTCGAGGGGGCAAGCATCGGTGGGATCCTTATCCTCCCTTCCTTTGGTGTCCGGGGCGGCCCCTAGAAATTCATCTTCTTTGTCCAACACAAGTGGTGCAGCACATGGTTTCAAAAGGGTTGCACCGCTTTGGAAAAGAGATTCCAAGACATTGTGCGCAGATGAGCCCATCTGCGGGTGTTGCTCAAGGATGGTGGTGGCACGTGATGTACCCGTTTCGCAAACCATTTTGAGATTAACACTTTGCACACTACAATCTGCAGTGTACTGAACTGGAGTCAATCGATCTGTGGCAAAGCGTAGGGGACCAATTCAGAATTGTCTACCTCACCCCTACCTTCTCAGGGGCCCACAAGTGGGCGGAATTGCTACGTCACCCCTGCAGGAGTCCCCAACAAAGGGGACAAAATCAGAAGTGGCTACATCATACCTTTGCATTCTCGGGGGCCAGCAAAGAAGACAAAATCAAAAGTGGCTACATCGGGGGCAAGGACAAAACTTTGGATGTGCAGCCCAAAATAATATCACCAGAAAATTTTTCACAGAAATGGTGGGCTTGCATCGAAAAATACCGTTTAAACCCCCCACAGAGCATTTTTAAAAAGGGGGGGGGGTTCCAAAAACGCCCACGCTATCGGATTTCTGAGACCCCCCCCTTGCAACTGCGCTCGATTTCATTCATCTGGGTCGCTTTGCTGCGGTCAAACCAATGTCTTCAATGTTTGTAGGGTGTCGTTGTTTTGCCTGACCTGGTGTCCAGGGGTTTTTCTGCTCTGCTCTCAAATGAGATAAACTCGTCAAATTTGCAGCACATAGTTCCAAGCAATATCCAGGGCAAGATGGGCCACCCTTATCTATCCTGTTTGCTCCCACACAACAAAGCAACTTACAAGAACAGTGCACCATGGTAGCTGCCTGGCTCAAAGCAAATGCCAGAGCAACAACCTCGCTTCTGGCCTGGGGGCATTCTTTCTTACTGGAAACGTGCAGAGGAGGGATGCAACCTCATCGTCGTCCTCCGTCACAGCGCGGAGCAATGCATAGGCCTCATTGAACCTCTTCTCCCCCAACTCCCCCAAAAGGTGCCTGTAGAAGGCATAGGAGTGCAAACACGCCATGGTGAAGTGCCCTGCAGCTCTACAGGAGTGCAAACGATGGCGTGTATCTATGTGAAGTGTATCTTCAGTTGATTGTGCTTTGTGACTGTGTGCTGGCGTTCAGTCACTGTAGGTTTGAGGAACGAATACAAAAGAAACCTCCAGACAACAGACACAAACACCTGCGCAGCTGGAGGGAATGGGCGGGGTATTCTGCGCTTTGGCGATTACGCTGGGTAGAACCTCGTTTCCGATGGGGTTCGCTGCTCGCCTGCTCGGGTCCGATCCCGCATTCCCTGGTTCCTCTCCACCAGGGATGCCTTGGAATCGAAGGGAGCCCAGATCGGGTGTCGGGAACAGTTGGTAAGGCGGTTTCAAGGGGAAGCCAAAATGATTGGGGGCAGTTTCTGTCAATTGGAGGCAGTTGGGGTAAGGGAGACAGCGGCTGTTGGCTACCTGGAGACGTGGACCCCCCCCGCCCGCGTCTGTGTATGTGGCGCTGGACAGCAGTCAGTGTGAACAGGGGGGCAGGGGGGGATCGCAAGTCGAGAATTTGCAAACATTTGTGTTTTTGCTTGTTCTAAAGTGTTGCAAATTTTGCAAAAATTTTCAAATTTTCGTGTGTCCTATGGTGAGCCCTGCACTAATGCATTGTTGCATCTGCAATTGTGGAAAGATAATGTGGATACCTTCTTTCATATGTACGTTGTGTGTCCAAAAAGGGGGGCCAGTCCCATGTGTTATTGGAAAAAAACCCAAAGCAAACAGACCTGCACAGGGCAACAAACCATTGGGGGTTGAAACAAGGCTCCCCAGTTCCAAAGAGAGCTAAAATGGTGCCTTTAACCATATAAATACACGTTGCAACAGCAATCATCGTTTCGAAATTCTAGAATTACATAAGCGTCTTCGAGCGATTTTGTGGAAATTGGATCAATTGCTTTTGGGATATGCACAATCCCGTACGCAATGTTTGTTGAAATGTTCTTGTGGTTGTGCATGGGTGTTAGCATCACTTGTGCTTGTGGGATCGTGATTGAGCATTATCTCATGGTGTGGAGTAATGCATCCATAGGAAGCACGGGGGGGCCCTTAAATTCCAGTGTGACAGAATTGGCATCAGCTGAACCCTTTAGCCCATTGTGCAGAAGGATGACAAACGACGCATCTTTTTCAAACATAGTGATGAAGATTGCTTGATTGATGCCCATTGCCGTGGAGGTTGAAAGCTATAGTTGCTTTGTTGGAGAAGCCATAAAGAGACTTGTTCGATCCATTTTTGCTGCAGGACTCTGCTGCTCCTCTTGTTGTGGGGATTCTGATGGCGTTGCTGCCATTGGTGTACTTTAGGTTTGAGGGGTTGTATGCCCTGAATCATCCTCATGTGGTTGACGGAGTCTAAACCCAAAAAGCTTGAAATACCAATGTTGAGTTTCGGGGTGTTTGCATCCCCTACCAAACCCATCCGAGTATTTGAACGTGTATTTTCCATCTACTCCTTGAGTTGACATGGCGCTCTGCATACACAATCTGGCCAATTGAGAGGTACATGCTTGCGTGGTTCAATCCATTGGAAAGTATTTTTGTGACGATTTGCAGGAGTGCTTGGTGCACAAGACACGAAGGTGTGCCAAAAGGCCTACGGAGTGGACAGTGCTTGGCTGGTAAACAATTAAGTTCTGTTGGACAGATCCCACGGCATTGCGTCGCCCCACGTTTTAGGCGGCTTGATAGAAACCCGCCCCCCTCCCAAGTTCCCTTGGAACGTGTTGCCCCAGTGAAGGACAGTTATAGCAATGCAGCAGCACTCCACTGTTCTGGAGTCAGATGTCACACCAAAGCCCCACATCTGCCGCAACATGCGGGTTTCTACTATGAACACATAATTGAATTCTGCCTAATGCTGACTTCAAACGTGATGGGTATGCAATGCCTGGATTGCAGGCCAGTGAAGCCTCATGGGCCAACTGGAAAAAGCCCCTTCAAGGGGGTCGACTGCACGACACGGCATGGAGTGGCCATTGAACAGATGTTGGAACACTCGGCTTTTAACCATTTGGGGATAACTGGTGTGAACACCTTGAGTACACAGAAGATCCCTGCCCTCCAAATCGCAGCATAGACCTTCCCGTTCTTCTCTGTAGCTCTAAATGCAAAAGAAACACCTGTGCAGGCCTGCTTCAGTGGAGATGTGGTCGCCTTCAGTGTGACCGGGTTCGGAATCCTCCTCCTCCTGTGAAGCCTGGGATCGCTTGCCACCATCTCCCATCATCAATTTACTGATCTGATGCGACATATCAGAGCGCATGCGGTCTGACATCAAGGTGGATGGCAGGTGCAACAGGCTTCCAAAGGTAAAGAGGCAGTCTCAATTCCTGAGATCATGAGCCCCAAAGGCCGGTTGCCCATGGCGTTCTGGTGGCCTCAAGGGAGGGGGGGACGGGGGGGGCAGGAAGATGGGAGGGGATTGCTGACAGGTTGGCATGTTGGTATGATGTACTGTAGAATATGGCTGCGTCACCTGGGGGTACAATATGCCGTAACTATTGGTTGTGTCGGCTGTGCATATGATGAGTTGGGACTCTTGGCTGCACCGCAGTGGGTATGATGCTCTATGATGCACTCTCTCCTGTTGGCAGGATGTACTGGAACTCATGGCTGCATCCCCTGTGGATATGATGTGCGGCAACTTGGGGATGTTTTTTGCATGGCGAATCTCTACCCCATGCATATGATGTGCTGGAATGCTTGGTTCGTTCACTGCAGGCATAATGTGTTGGAACTCATGG
Source organism: Eutreptiella sp. 'Long Island Sound 2002' (assembly GCA_964036045.1). Lineage (NCBI taxonomy): Eukaryota > Euglenozoa > Euglenophyceae > Eutreptiales > Eutreptiaceae > Eutreptiella > Eutreptiella sp. 'Long Island Sound 2002'. The sequence goes on from OZ038379.1 coordinate 158,887,386, forward strand.
TTGTGTCCTCTGAGGATATGATACGCTGAGATACACGGCTGTGTTCTCTGTGGATATGATGCGCTGGAACTCATGGTTGTGTCCCTTGTAGATATGATGTGCCAGAAGTCATGGCTGCATCCCCCAAATGTATGATGTGTGGGAACTCATTTTTGTGTTGTTTGTGGATGACACGCTAGGATTCATGGTATTGTTCTCACATAAACTCTGCTGTATCAGGGGCTACAACGCAGCATGGACTGAAGAGGCTTCATAACCCCCATGACATCAACAACTTCAGAGCAGAGAGGACTCATTTAGCTACATAACAGAGGACGCCACAATCAGCTCTAGCACACTGCACCCAGCCATAGTAGCCCCTTCAATCCTCTCTGCTTTGGAGTCCCCAAATCAATAGGGCCAACCGAGTCTTTGGAGTCCCGATAGGGCATGGGTTATGCAGGCAATTGAGCACTCTCCACTTTGGACTCCCCAATACAACAAGGGTCATGCAGCCCCTTCTGTCCACCACGCTATAGAATCCTTGATGTGGCAAGCGTGGAATAACAACTTCCGTCCTTTCTGTTTTGAGCTTTCTACATGGCATAGATTATGCAGCCATTTCAATGCCCCATGGGGTAAATGGTCGCATGTTAATTGTTTGGACCCTGCAAACCCCTAAAATTAATAACACGTGGGATGTAGTGCCTCCCCCAAGGGGTAATGGGCACAAATTAATCATTTGGACCGTCTACACCCCTCAAATAATTAATGTGTGGGGTTAGTGGCTCCCTCAAGAGGGAAATGGTCACGCATCAATTATTTGGACCATGTCCATCCCTCAAAAGATTAACGTGTGGGGTGTTGTGCCTCCCCCAAGGGGTAAATGGTCACGCCTTGATTACTTGGACCATGTACACACCTCCAATAACTAACGTGTGGAATCTTCTGGCTCCCCCACGGGGTAAGTGCTCACGAGTTAATCATTTGGACCTTGTACCCCTCAACAAATGAAACTTGTGGGATTGTCGCACCCCCCAAGGGCTGAATGGTCATGGGTTCTGTATTTGGACCATGTACACCCCTCCAATAACTCATATGTGGGGTGTAGTGGCCCTCCGAAGGGGTAAATGGTCACGTGTTGATAATTTGGACCATGTACAACCCTCCAATCATTAAGGAGTGGGGTGTAGTGTCCCCCAAGGGGCAAATGGTCAGGCGTTAATCATTTGGACTATGCACCCCCCCCCCGAGAATTTAACGTATGGGGTCTAGTGCCCCCCCCCCCCCCCCCCAAGGGGTAAATGGGCACGTGTTAATTGAGAATTGGTAACTCTCCAGCCCGATATTGTAGAAAACCAAAAAAACCGGGGGAAATCGGAAGTAGGGAAAACCAAAGAGAATAACATCCATGACTCTCCAAAATTTGGAGAGTACCTGGGGTCTGCCCATTTTTTTCATGAGAGACCTCAATCGCCATGTCCTGTACTGTTGGGGACGCTGCCACCTCTCAATAGTAAATGGCCACGTGTCATCTATTGGGACCATGTGTCGAAAAAAAATTAAAACGTGGGGCATAGTGGCTCCCCCAAAAGGTAAATGGTCATGCGTTAATTGTTTGGACCCTTTACACTCCTCCAATAACTAGCGTGGGGGATCTAATGGCTCCCACAAGGGGTAAATGGTCACGCACACCCCTCCAATAATTAAGGCTCCACTTGTGGTGGCCCCAAGAAAGGGTAAATGGTCGTGCTTTAATTATTTGGACCATGTACATCCCTCAAATAATTGATGTGTGGGGTGGAGTTGCGCTACCAAAGGGTAAATGGGACCACGTCAATTGTTTGGACCATGCACACCCCTCCAATAATTGACACATGGGGTGGAGTGTTGCCCCCCAAAAGGCATAAATGGGCACACGTGAATTATTTGGACCCTCTACACTCCCCCAATAATTGAAATGTGGGGTGTGGTGTCCCCGTGAAAGGCATAAACGGTCACGCGTTAAATATTTGGACCCTCTACACCCCTACAACAATTAACGCGAGGGGTGTGGTGGCCCCTCTAAGGGGAAAGAGGGCACGCGTTAATTAATTGGACCCTATATACCCCTCCAATATTTAACATGTGGAGGCTAGCCCCCCCCCCCCCCCGAGGGGTAAGTGCTCACGCGCTCATACTTTGGACCATGTACACACCTCAAAGAATTACCATTTGAGGTCTAGTGGCCCCCCAAAGGGGTAAATAGTCACGCAGCAAGTATTTGGACCATGTACACCCCTCCAAAAAAAACCGTGCAGGGTGTACAACCGGTCCTAATGCGACACCCCCTAGCTATCTGTCAAATTCTGGGGGAAGTTTGGGTGGGGTCGGCTGGAGGGTGTAGGGGGGGGTGTTCGGCCGGGGGGGGGGGGGGCTCCAAAGGTGGGGGGGCTTGCGCGCGACCCACTACTACCACATGCATACCTACAGGGGGAATGTGTGTTTGGGGGTTTGGGGGTACGGAGGTATGCATGCGATAATAGCGCTTTATTGTCATTGCTGAGAAGAGGGTCTTAAGGGTCGCTGTGTTGCCCCCCTCTCCCCTCCCCCCTCCCCCTCGACCCTTCCCCCTTCCCCCTCCCCCGTTATTCCCCCACAACCCCCGGTTAGTTTGTGAGAAAAATTCCACAGGCTGGGTTAGAGTTGGGCGTTAAAAGAAAAAATGGATGGACTTCTCCTTAGAGTTCCTTGAAAAGCTCCCCCTGTGAGGAGGAGGAGGAGGAGTCTCGGCGGGCACGCTTCGATTGAAGTGCCCGTTGGGCTTCATCCTGCCTCTTCTTGTTGCGCTTCCCGACGCTTTTAAGAGGACGAGGTCGCTCAGCCCCAAGGGTTGTTGCCTCGGACTCACTTGGTAGGGGGGCCGCAAGAGGCTTAGGCTAGGGGGAAGGCACGGCAGGCAAGCTTGACGACGATGACGCAGCGTCAGTAGGAGCAGAGGAGGCCGCTGCATCATCACGCGCAGGTGCATTGCCCTGTTTGTTTTTCTCTGCCTTATAAGGCACCCAATTTAGCACCGCCTCTTGCTCTGCATGTGCAAGCTGCATCCAATAGGGGTGCCGTGCAGTGGTATGCTCATCTACATAGTGTTGTGCCATGCAATATGACCAAACCGTCTTGGTGCATAGGGGACACGGTACACGATGGTTCGTGCAAGGGCTGCTCGCAAATTTTTTGCAAGAGTGTTCCACCGCAGCTTAGCTGGTTGACTGGGACAATCAAAGAGCATGAGGGTGACTCAGGCATGTGACCAACAAAGGGTGGATTGAGAGTCCCTAACCCCAACTCAAGGGGCCACGCAACAAAGCGTGGATCGCGAGTCCCTAACCCCATCTCAAGGGACCACGCAACAAAGCGTGGATTGAGAGTCCCTAACCCCATCTCAAGGGATCACGCAACAAAGTGTGGATCGAGAGTCCCTTACCCCAACTCAAGGGGCCACGCAACAAACCGCGGATTGCCAGACCCTAACCCCAACTCAAGGGGCAACGCGACATAGCGTGGGAAAGAGAAACAAGAAAGAAAGAAAGAACGCAATGCATTCGCCCTAGAAAGATTTTGGCGCTGCACTTAGGCCTGGGTTTGGCTCGGAATGCAAGATATTCACTTTGCAACAAACGAAATTTGTGTAGCGGCGTGTCTTGCTAATCTTCCGCTGGAAAGCACATCGCAACAAACGACATTTGTATAGCACCTCGTCTTGCTAATCTGGCGCTCAAAAGCACCGATGGCTTGATGAAAAGGAATCATACACTAAAAAAGGGGGGCGTCGTTGGCGCCATGCGAAAAAAAGGGGGAGCCTTTGGCGCCATGCAAAAAAGTGGGGGCGCCGTTGGCGCCTTGCCCCCAACGCACTATCTCTCAAAACCCCGCTTGGGGGGGGGGGGGGGGTGGGGGATGTCGCATACAAGGACCGGGCCTGGCCGCCCCGCCGTGGTGCAGTAGCCCCACCAAGGGGTAAATGATAAAGCGTCAATTATCTGCACCATGTTTACCCTTCAAAAAATGAAACTGTGGGCCGCACTAGTCCCCGAAAGGGATAAATGGGCATGTGTTAAATATTTGGACCCTACATCCCCCTCCGACAATTATCTGCATGTCAACGATGAGTCTTTGTTGCATTTGGCTACTAGGTTGTTGGGCAGTTCAGTGCACATAGCTATAGCACAGAGGGGCCACAAAGCGAGACAGACCAAACCTTGGGAAGAAGATAGCACAACATATTGTTCCTTGTCTTGTTGCTTGTGCTTGGAGTTGTGATGGTGACCGATGCATAAAGCAATGGGTTCTGGCTGGCACAATGGGTGGACATGCTGGTTGGATATAACAACATCTAGCTCGTTAGGCTTAGAGATCTTGCAAGGGAAAGCGGCACAGTAGACGTGATGTCATCATTAAATGGGGGGTATGCAATGGGTGAATTCTTGATGGGGTGTTGACTGCTGAGCACAATGAGTTGGTGGGGTAGGCAAAATAACAGGTTGGGGTTCGCAATGGACATACAAGGGGGGTGGGACGTTATTGTGTCAAGACACATTGTAAGTGGGAGTACGTTACGCAGCTGTGGGCGCGATATCTTTCTCAAGGGTGCGGTGACGCAATGGGTAAAAACTACAATTGGCAAGTGGTTATTGCAATGGGTAAGAGCGCAGGCGTGGACACTCACAGGTGTTGACACCTGTAGCCATGGCGCCAAGGCCGAGACTGCTAATTGATTGTGCCGCCTCATGGGTTGGCATTGTGTGGTAGTGTAGTCATTGTGGGGGTACCTACCGCCCAATGTTGTATATCTTGACGTGGGTGGGCAACTTCCTCCACACAACTGCCCAGCATAGTACGTAAATGCACAATCCAGAGGGAACACCTCCCTTAACCCCCAAGACATGTCTCCACGCCCTGTAGCGACGTGGCCACATACGACCATGACCGTAACGCGATGGGCCACACCAAAGTGCGGAAGTCGATGACCGCATGTCACGGAACCACACCAAAGCGTGCGAGTCCACCACTTGGAGTCCAATGGGTATGCCGAACGTGGAAGTGGATCACCACATCATGAGCCCCTCTCGCCCGCCTAAAACAAAGGCCAAAGAGTGTATCACCGAGGTGCGAAGAGCCACATTAAAGGGTGAGTGTCATCAATCCCAACCGCCGGAGCCACAACGAAGTGTGTAGGTCCATTTCCCCAACTTGAGGTGCCAAAGAAAAGCGCGGGAATCCCTTACCCCAACTCGAGGGGCCAAGCCATTGCATCTGAGTCCATCAGCCCAAATTTGAGGGGGCCCACCAAACCGAGGGAGTTCCGTCACCCCAGCGGAAGAGTCCCCGCCAATGTGTGGGATTTTGTCACGGCAGCTCTAAAGGGGACACTCAAGCATCGGTGTCCATCAGCCCATCTTAAGGGCCCCGCCCAAAGGGAAAGGGTACAACACCCCATCTCCACGGCCCGCCCTCGGCGAAAGTGCACATCACCGGGACTCGAGGTGGCGCATTGAAGCAAGGCACTTGATCCCCCCAACTTGAGGGTCCACAACCAATCACGCTGAGTCAAAGGGTCACCCAAAAGAGTGGTAATCCATCACACCAAATTGAGCTCCCCCGACCCTAGCTCGAAGCATGGTACTCCATGACGCCAAACCAAGGTGCCATGGAAGAGCGTCAAACCCCAAAGCGTGAGAGTGTAGCACGCAAACTTAAGGTGCCACACCGAAGCGTGGAAATCCTTCACCCTCACTTCACGGGTCACACCAAAGACTCAAACATCACCCCAAGACGAGGGGCCACAACAAACCATGAGAGTGGATGAGCTTGGCTCCAAGGCCCGGGCAAAGCATGCAAGTTCTACACCCCAAGTTGAGGGGGCACACCAAAGTGTGGGTGTCCATCACCCCATCACAAGAGTCCACGTGTATCCCTAGGAGTCCATTACCGAGACTCCAGCACCCACGTTGTAGCATGGGTGTCCATCCCCCCACATGCAAGGGAGAAATTGAAGCGCGAGGATCGATTATCCCAACAAGAGGGGCCAAAGCGCAACGCAGGAGTTCATGATCCCAATTTGAGGGGCGGCAAAGAAGCTACGGGGTCTGGCGCCTCGACTCAAAGGGCCACGCCGAACCGTGACACTCCATCACCCAAATTGAACCTCCCCTCTAGCGGTGGTAGGAAGGGAGTGCACCCACTTGAATTGGGGGGACACATCAAAGTGTTGGACTCCGTCACCACAACTAAAAGGGTAACACCAAAGCATGGGTGTGCAACAGTCCAAGTGAGGCCCCGCCTCCCCCCAAAAGCATGGGAGTCCAGCACCTCAAAGTTACAAGGCGCACCGAAGCTTGGGAGTCCATCTACCCAACTACAGACGCCAACCGGAATTTGGGCGCTCATCACCAAAACTCCACGGCGCATGCCGAAGCATGGGAGTCCACAACCCTAACCCAAGGGGGAATATCGACGAGTGGTGGTCCGTCAGCCAAGTAAAGGGTCCACGCCGAAAGGTGAGGGTCCACAACCCCAGGTACAAAAGTCACGCCCAAGCGAATGAGGCCATCACCCTAGGTCGAGGCGGTCACACTACAGCGAGATGCGAAGAGCCCTAGTGCTAGTCCGAACCCGGCATTGCACAATGAGAGTGATGACCCAAACATGTTTGAACCAGCACCCAAAGAGGGGCAAGCCAGACACGTTGAGGGAGGGACACAGGGTGAAGTGGCGTCCACGTGCGCCTCAAAAGAGTACCACACGGCGCCCAAAGAGTACCAACAACAAGACAAGCAAACTGCCCCAAGATCTCTTATGTGCAGAGCGACATGCCACAACCCCCCATACGGAATACGCAGCCTTGTTTGTATACATTACTGCAGCCCTCTCCCCTTAAATCCAGCTAACAACGAGCAAACCAGCAAGCAAGCCAGCAAGCAAGCAAGTAACACTTCTCCTTTCCGCTTTGGCCATTACTCCTTTCCACCACTTCGGGCTCTGATCTACGGCACCCATCCTAAGGCCTACGTGGTGCTCTAACCAAAGCCAAGATTTCAGCCAAAAACTCACCGGTGGCGCCCCGGGGCGGGGGCGCCAAGTCGAGAAGTGCCCTCCCTAGACTGCGTATTTTGTCCCCCAAAAAAGCCTTTATTGGCCCGAAACGGCCCCAAACCCGAGTCAAAACGGCCAAACGAAGGCAAACAGTTGCTACACTCAACGTGCGCCTCGATTGCCCCGTGACCAAGAGCCTTTTGTTGCCCTCTAACTCCACGCTATGTCCGAGAAACAGCCCAAAAATGGCTAAAAATGGCCTCAATGTGCGTTGTTTGTGTCAAACACACCCAAAACCAAGAACGGGCCGTATATTGGGCTACGTGGCTCCAAACAGAATCCCGAGGGCACCTAGTCCAGCCGCAACCCCCCACTTTTGTGGTGTCCAACCCTCGCAATCGCCCAACGAGACGCCTAGACCCCCGTACCAGTAGACACTTGGTGGAGCAGGACGGCAGCGCTGCCAGCGCACGGTGGGGGCCAACGGTGGAACCACCAAGGTTCCCGGGGTGAAAAAAATCATTTTTTCCAAAGTTGTTCCTAGACCACTTGGGATGCTTGAACAAGTGTTTTAAGCACATTTTGAGCCCGCGGTGACGCGTTTTGGGCCATGGATAATGCCAAAATGCCTTGAAAATGGGCCGTTTTGGGACCAAAAATGGGTGAAAAATGGGTCAAAAACGTGATCATGGACCATTTGGGATGCTCAAACAATTGTTTTTAGCCCATTTTGAGCCCATGGTGACGCGTTTCGTTTTGGGGCCAAAAATGGGCAAAAATGGCTCAAAAACGCGTCTTTCCAAAAGTGATCCTGGACCATTTGGGATGCTCAAACAAGTGTTTTTAGCCCATTTTGAGCCCATTGGCACGGTTTTGGCCCATGGATAATCCCAGTATGCCTTGAAAAAGGGCCGTTTTGGGAGCAAAAATGGGTGAAAAACGGGTCAAAAACGTGTTTTTCCAAAAGTGACCCTTGACCATTGGGGGTGCATAAACAAGTGTTTTCCGCCCATTTTGAGCCCGCTTTGCCCGAGATTGGCCCAATTTGTCACGTGTATGCACCAAGTTGTACCCATCACACGTACCTAAGGGCCGTATGGTGGAGCCACCTAGGGTTGCGGAGAGGAATGTAGATTAGATGATATATATATATATATATATATATATATATATACGCATATACGCATGTATTGTTGTTTGTTGTTGTTGTTGTTGTTGAGGCGCTCAGCACGTGCCGGCGGGATACACTGCAAGACACGCTCTCCCTGGGCAGAGCGCAAGGGAGCAATCGGCAGGCGCAACGCCGGCCGGGCGGGCGCCGACGACGACCGAGGGGGGGAGGGGGGCGCGCGTCGCTGTGGGAGGGAACACCTGCCTATGTGACCCTTATTCCCTCCCCCGTCGCGGGGGGGGGAGGTACGTGCACCTGTCCGGGGACCTGCGGGGCCCCGATTCCCGTGGCTTTTAGCCGCCACTCCCCCACAACAGGGGAGGGGCCCGCTTCTTGTGCGAAGGTGGTGTAAGGGGTGGTGGAGGTGGGTATTGCGTATGTATGTACGGCGGCGAAGGGGGCCTAGCCCCACGGCAGCCAAAGGGGCCCGGCACCATGGCGGCAATAGGGGCCTGGCGTCACGGCGGCAACAGGGGCCCAGCCCCAAGGCGGCGAAGGGGCACAACCCCACGGTGGCGAGAGGGGCCCGGTCGCACGGTGCCGGAAGGGGCCTAGCCCCACTGCGGCGATAGGGTCCCTGCCCCACGGCGGCGAGAGGCGCACACCCCCCCAGCGGCGAAAGGGGCCCAGCCCCAAGGCGGCAAAGGGGCCCTGCCCCACGGCAGCAAGGGGGCCCAGCCCCACGGCGGCGACAGGAGCCCAGCCCCATGGTGCCGAAAGGGGCCCAACCCCGCGGCGGCGATAGGGGCACAGCCTCACGGCGGCAAAGGGGCTCAGCCCCACGGCGGCGAAAGGGGCCCAGCCCCACGGCAGCGATAGGTGCCTAGCCCCACGGCGGCGATAGGGGCCCAACCCAAAGGCGGCAAATATAAGCCTAGCCTCAAGGCAGCGATAGGGGCCTAGCCCCACGGCGGAGGGACGGGGCAGGGGGAGAGAGAGCAAGGGGCAGGGGGCGGGGCGGGCGGCGGTGAGGGGGGGCACGTGCGGGGGTTGACGAGCGTGCGAGGGGAAGGGGGTGTGGTGAGCTTTGCCGTAGAGCGTCACCGTGCGGCTGAACGGCGCAGTGTAGTGGCTAGGGCTTGCCAAAGTCGGCCAGGGAGCCAAGGGCGCTAGTGGTGCGGGGGCGCCGCGGTCAGCGAATGCCGCCGAGTGTCATCCACGGGGGTGAACCCTGGTGGAGGCGGGGGGAGCCCCTCGCCGTTCCCTCGCAGGTGAACCAGCCTGGGGCGGGCCCCGCAGGATGGATATCGGGGGGGCGGGCGGGGCTGGGTACCGGGGCTCAAGGGCCCGGGTTCCGGAAGTTCGCGGACCGGCGCGGGGGAGACCGGGCGGGCCTCAGGGCTGCGGCTGGTGAGGGGGGGGCGTGGGAGGGCCGGGCTGGCTCGGGGGCGAACCCAGAGGCCCTCGGGGGCTGGGCGAGCGCTCCCGAGGGCGGCCGTTCCCTGGCGTGGGGGGGGGGGGCTGTTGCTCCCTGACCGGCGGACGACGGGGGTCCCTCGCGTGGGAGGGGGGGGTGGGCACATGGCGCCCAGAGTAGGGCCATGTCATTTCATGGCCGCGCGGTATGAGACGATATCCCCAACCCTCCGCGCCGCAGTCCAATTTTTTTGGGATGGGGTGGGACTGGGGGGGGGGGGGGGTGGCGGTTGTTGTGAGCCCCCTCCCATGGGGGGGGGGGGGTTCCCCGGTGGGAACTCCGTCCGGCGTGGCCGAAAAAACCCGCCGGCATCCCGGGGACCTTGGGCCCCTTCGAGGACGAACCTCGAATTCGCCGGGGGGGACTCCGCTATGTAGATATATATATTACTACACCCCTCTCCCCTTAAATCTAGCTAACAAGCAAGCAACAAGCAACAAGCAAAAAGCAACAACAAGCACTTCGACTTTCCGTTTTGGCCATTGCTCCGCCTCATCGCTCCGGGCTCTGCTCTACTCTAGCCATCCTAAAGCCTAGGTGGTGCCCTCGCCAAATCCAAGTTTTAAGCCAAAAACTCACCGGTGGCGCCCCGGGGCGGGGGGCGCCAAGTCGGGACGTGGCCTTCCAAAGCTGCGCATTTTGTGCCCCAAAACAGCCCTTTTTGGCCCAAAAAAAGCCCCGAAACTCAGTCAAAACGGGCAAAGGACGGCAAACGGTTCCTACACTCCACGTGCGGCTTGACTTCACGGTGACCAAGAGCTCTTTGTCGCCCCCTAACTCCACGATATGTCCGAGAAACGGCCCAAAAAGGCATCAAAAAGCCCCAAAATCTGCGCAATGTGCACCAACACCCCGAAACCAAGAACTGGCCGTATCTTGGGCTGCGTGGCTCAAAACCGAATTCCGAGGGCACCTAGTTCACCCGGAACCCCCCACATTTTGTGGTTTCCAAGCCTCAGAATTGCCCAACGAGCTACCTAGACCCCCGTACCAGTGGTCACTTGGTGGAGCCGGAGGGCAGCCCGGCTCGCGCACGGTGGGGGCCAACGGTGGGTCCACCAGGGTCCCTGGGGCGAAAAAAATCATTTTTTCCAAAGTTGTTCCCAGACCACTTGGGATGCTCAAACACGTGTTTGTAGCCCGTTTTGAGCCCGCAGTGATGCGTTTTAGGCCATGGATAATCCCAAAATGCCTTGAAAATGGGCCGTTTTGGGACCAAAAGTGGGTCAAAAATGGGTCAAAACGCGTTTTTCCAAAAGCTATCCTAGACCATTTGGGATGCTCGGACAAGTGTTTTTAGCCCAGTTTGAGCCCATTGGGACGGGTTTTGGCCCATGGGCCATAATCCCAATATTCTTTGAAAAGGGGCCGTTTTGGGAGCAAAAATGGGTGAAAAATTGGCCAAAAAATTTTTTTCCTTAAGTGATCTTGGACCATTGGGGGTGCACAACTAAGTGTTTTGAACCAATTTTGAGCACGCTTTGATCGAGTTTGGTCCCTTCCGCTACGTGTATGCACCAGGTTGTACCCTTCGCACGTACCTTCAAGTGTAGCCACGTAGAGTATGGGAGAGGGGTGTAGATTAGAGGATATATATATATATATATATATATATATATATATATATATATATCCTCTAATCTACACCCCTCTCCTAAACGACACGCGGGTTCATGATGTGGGAGGCGAGTACAAGGTGGAGGCGGAGGTTAATGGGCATTTTTATCCGTTAAGAAAGAGCTCGTTTGTACGTATGTCTTTCAAACCGCATGAGAAGTTCCGTTGCAACTACTTGTATCTTTTGCCACGCACATTGTGGTTCCATGCACGTACGTGGATGATTCGCAAATGAAAGGGTGAAATTGGATGTGCTATGATTTTACCACGGTTAAGGGCTAAAGGGTTCCATATTCCGATTATCCACGAGACTCGCAAGTAATTCCTTCACGTGTTTTGCCAACCGTGCCTCGTTGTTACGGTACATTGAACTGTTGTGTGAAATGTGCAAAGGACGAAGCACGTGAATGTTGATGTTCGCATATTGAGAAGCGCTACACGCATCATCATGTGGCGAAGTTGGAGGCTTTTGGACCATTCAAGTATGGAAGAAATGCATATTCGACTGCCCAATTGCGGCGGCAGTGCACGAATAATATAGTGTGGCACGATATGTCGCACACATGTATTGAATTAGGCATTCAATTGCATCAAGGAAGCACATTAGAAGGACACAAGCTTGCCGCTTTCCTTCTTGAACGTAAGTACAATATAAGTTGCTTTGCTTTCCTTAGTCGGCTTAGGATGGACTGGTTTTGGAAATTGAATGGTGCGGTGATAACTTTGAGGCTGCGTGCCCTCATTGGTTGTCCCTGTTGTTGGCAATTCATGTGCCAATTGCAATTCGTTCACGTGGACGATAGCTTTGGGGGGTATACCCCTTGGACTCTCGATGTTCAATGTTACGGCATTGGCATCCGCCGTACCTGTGACTCCGTGTCGAGCGAGTATGATGTACGAATCCTCGGTTTCCCACATTGTAATTGGTATGGCGGCCTTGTGTTTCAAGTCTTGAGGGCGGATATAACTTTGAGTTGGTGTTGCGGGATTTGGCCGCAGAATTTTGCGCGCTGGTGTTGAATCCATGGGAGATGTCGATGCTGACGGAGATGATACGGGCACACATTCAGTTGTGCTTTCTGGCGTGTACACCCAACCGCATGCCACACAATCACGATGCTGGAGGTCCGGAGCTGTGGTTGCGCCGCGTGAGAACTTACATCCTGAAGGGGACTCATGCCAACACTTGAATGAGTAAGTTGTGCCCCATTTTTTGATCTGCGCAGGCACTCCGCACAAACATGACGGCCAGTCATGTGGGACATGTTTTGGCGGCTCCGTCCACTTGAAAGCTCCTTGATGACGGTTGTCCGGCTTGTCATTTGGGCATGCCAAAAAAGCTCGGTCAAAATTTGGAGTCGCCGAGCCGCTAACCTTAGGGATGAGCTCGGCTTGGCACACAGGGCAGGTGGGCGCATTGTCCATTGTTGAAGTGCAGGTAATTCCGTTAAGAATACACCTAGAAAGAGGGGATGGAAATGTGTGAGATTTAGATAGTCGTACTGGAACATAGCCTCGGAGTAGTGGTGCAAGAATGGCAACCCAGTCCCTTTTTGTCATTAGAACACCACGGACAAAATTTTAGGGCGGCTTCCATCCGAGTGTTGCTGGAGTACACATGATGCAAGGCACGCAAGTTTCAAACATAAACGTAAGTGATGGAAACGAGTGCTTTTGATGCAAGTAAGTGAAGGTAGCTCCATTAAGAGTACACGTGCATCCTACGTCGTGTACAAAAAAGTGAAGGTAACTCCGTTAAGAGTACAATTGCATCCTGCGTCATGCACTAATTGTAACCTGCTCGTATGGATTGGCAAATGAGATGGTTGGAAATGGACGAAAATAAGGGAAGGTAACTCCGTTAAGAGTACACCCGCTTTGCTACCGAAATGTTCACCGTATGTTTTAGAAAATGGATCACCCTTTGTTCGAGGGTATTGTAACAAACCGGTCGCAACAATGGAAGGCGCACGCACAACGTGGATGACTGCTTTGACGCTTGTCGCAAGTAAATGAAGGTAACTCCGTGCAGAGTACACCTTTACTTGTACTTTTGTTGCAAATAAGAGAAGGTAACTCCGTTAAGAGTACACCTGCATCCTACGTCTTCTAATGATAAGTGAAGGTAACTCCGTTAAGAGTACACCTGCATCCTATGTCGTGCACTAATTGTACCCTGCTCTTATGGATTGGCAAATGGACGAAAACAAGTGAAGGTAACTCCGTTAAGAGTACACCCGCTTTGCTACCAAGATGTTTTCTGTATGTTTTAGAAGATGGATCACCCTCTGTTTGAGGGGATTCTAACAAACCGTTTGCAACAATCGAAGGTGCGCGCACAACGTGGATGAGTGCTTTGTACGCTTGCTGCAAGTAAATGAAGGGAACTCCGTGAAAAGTACACCTTGACTCGTACTTTTGTTGCAAATAAGAGAAGGTAACTCCGTTAAGAGTAGACCTGCATCCTACGTCGTGTACTAATAAGTGAAGGTAACTCCGCTAAGAGTACACCTTCATCCTACGTCGTGCACTAATTGTATGTAGGTTTGTTAAATTTGCAATCCTGCGGATTTGATTGCAGGTCTGTTAATGGTACCTTTTGAATGCAAATTACAATTACAATTTCAGAGGACACGCAATTGCACGCAAGAATGAAATAAATCCGTAATACATGCAAAAGAAGTTGTCCGTGTGGGTGGGCGCCATACAAGGAGCATTAGCGAGTTTGGACGAAATAATATAAAGACGATTGTTCATGTATGGCAACTGGTTAGCTAACGGAACATGTCTCTTGCACACCCAAGAACTTGGAATCGTTGCTTTGCTAGTGCGTCCGACGGGTTTTTGTCGGGATGCAGTTGAAGACTCAGAGTGCGGTACTGTAATGTTACCAGGGTACTACTATCAACGGCTCCCAAGAAGTGCAAAGCATGCTCGCGGCGTTTGCGTCGACTTAAATTTTCGTCCGTGATAAGGATTAACCACTTCTTGATCTCGTTCTCGGATACTGTAGCATGCTTTACCGCAGCTTTTTGTTGCCGTTGTTTTGCTGTTGGCGGCTCTTGGCTTGTTGATTCGGAAGGGCGGCTCGAAGTGGATCTCTTGCGTCTAGTATTCGACTGTTCGTGGTCCTCTGGTCGGCTCTTCTTGGACCTTGGCCCGTACTCGGAGTTGGATGACCGCTTCTTTGAGGAATGTTTGCGAGAACTTTGGTCGGCCTCGTGTCCACTCTTGGGATGTGGTTGACGGTGCGACCGGTAGGGTGGTGGTTCGCAAGTTCGGGTACGTGGAGGCATATTTGTCTTTCTTGACTTTGGAATTTTTCTTGTAGGAGTAGTCTGTGGCAGTGTAGTTTGTGGGTTTGCCCCCGTAGTCCCTTTACTTGTCCCACTCTTCCTACGGGTTGACGGATGCGGAGGCTGCGGGGCATTGGACGTAGAAGACGGACCACTTGCTGAATTGGATTGGGGGTTGCGAATTGCAGCTTCCATGTCGCTGTTGGTGACGGTAGGAAGCGGCCCACCCTTCGTCATTGCCCAGTCCACCGGTTCATCATACTCTCTCAAAGCATCTTCATATGCCCAATCTTGAAACGTATTCACCGTAGAACGCAAGCTGCTCGTATCGTCGGCAAAAAGCTGGAGAACGCTTGCACAATACGTCAAGAACCACCGTGGGAGTTGCCCGGTGAGTCGATTGGTCTGGCACCATTGCATTGCGAGCATGACGACACGGAAGCCACATGTATCGGAATCGGGTTGAGTTCCATAATGAAGCCATGTAAAAGACCATCCCATTTTACTCATAATTGCCCGGAACCATGCGCCACAAGGAGATGCGTTATCTTTAGGATCGTGGACCACCAAGGTCTTGTCTACAATGGAAATGTCGGTGACCAACACGTAGTGAACTGCAACAGTGGAGTGCTGCGAGGTGAGTAGTACGGGTAGGGCATCTCCCAGAGTATACACAACCCGTGACGTCGGAGGATGCTGCATTATTATTGCCAATGTCACATCTTGGATGACGGGCTTAACGGAGGAATTGCCCTGTGGCAACAAGACCTCTAGTAAGCATTGCACTGCTGCGCAAGACAACCATGCACTCTTGAATAAGTGCACATTGTTCTCCATGGTATCACTTCTTTCTTGTGGCCAAAAATCCTCTCCAAAGTAATTAAGTCGTGGCTGCAAATGGGGGAAATCATCGAAGGATGACGGTACCAGTTGTACAGGTGCTTGTGAATGTGTAGGCGATGGTGTAGATGATGGAGGTTGAATGTGGTTTTGCTTTTGTAGGATGCGTTCTTGAAACTGCGTTTTGGTTCCAGAAGTTGATAGCATATGTGCGGCACACAATGTCCGCAATTGCACAACCGACATTTGAGCCAAGTCTTGGGCCGCAAACACTTGTGGGTTATTACACGCGTCCAATAGTTCGAAGCCTTGTGCCGGTTGCCGTGTAGTACCAACCAGTCGTCCTTGTTTGCGGATTTGCTCCGTTCCATCCTCGTTTAGATCATCAATGTCCAAAGACAGCTTGTCTCCACGCAATTGTCTCTCAATGTACGACCAATATGGAAATGACATATATTGAATAATGTGGAGCATGTTGACCTTCAATATCCGAGCATCCAACCCCTGTGGGAGTTGACTTACGACACTCCAAGCACGATGGACACACATAATTCCAATTATGGGTGATGTTGTAAATGTTCTTCGTGGATAAGGAGGAATTTGGCTTGGTGGCTTGGGAGACAACACGTTTGTGGCCACAAACCAATCCCATAATTGCACGTAATATGGATCAACAAGGAAAGCGTCACGACGGTAATTGAGGATGAATGGGCCTTGAAGTGAACGAGCGCGTGATAAAGCAACATATGCGTGTGCTGCGGCAAAGAAAGCTGCCATGTCCACCCATACGCGGTCGTAAGAGCAGCCCTGCGTACCGTGCACGGTACGTGAGTATCCAGGAAGCATAGGAAATTGGATTATCTTGACTTGCACGGACGGGCCGTACACCGGAATAATTTGCTGGAAACGGCAAATGGGGTACCCCCTTGCGTGCCCCACCGGGCTTACCACAATGACATCATTCGACCATCTTTTGATCACAACAAGTGTGGAGTTAACAAGTCGATCTTCGATGGACACATTGCGAATAAGCCGTGCCCTCATGCCCGCTGCGACACGCACTTGCTTAGGCAGCACACGACGATTGCGGGAATTGATGTAGTCGCACATTGCTTGATTGGTAGGGGCACCACCCATAACAACGTAGCTAGCATCGAACGTTACAATGCTTGACCCCAATTGAGCCATGAAATGTTCATTCCATCGGTTCATGGCATTTCTACACCCAACCAACATGGGGGGATCCTCCAAGTCTTGTAGTGGCACATCGGAATTTGGCGCTATGCGTTGCTGCAAAATTAAGTGGTCCTCGTCACTCTCCTCTCCAATCCGCACACGATTAAGCAAGTTAATGAAATGTGCATCGTCTTGGCGCATTACGTCCGTCAACACAAACGGAACAAAATGGTTTCGAAAGAGTGCACTGTCAAAGATATCCAAATCAACAGCGGGTAGTTGCAATGGATCACCTACGAGGAGCACTGTAATGCCACCAAAAGGATTGCGCTTGTCGCGGCGTACCTTGTGTAGCACATCGTGGAGCATGTGAAGGAGCTTGTTGGGTAAAAGGGAGAACTCATCGACAATAGTCATATCGGCAGTTCGAATCATCCACCACAAGGTTGTGTCTTCCTTTATTTGCGACTCCAAGTCCAAAGATAATGAGAAGAGGCTGTGGATTGTGCGTCCTCCAACATTTAGGGCGGCTACCCCACTAGAACCACAAACTAGGATGCCGAAACCAAGCGCTCGTAACTTGGCAATTAGCAAGCGAACGACATAAGACTTGCCGGTTCCCGCAACCCCTGTGAGAACAGGACACAATTGCGCAACACTACTTCCACTTGATGTGCGGCAATGCTGGGAAATATCCGGACCATTCTCAAGAGGTTGCCGTTGAAAATGTGCAATAAAAATGTCAAATACCCGGCGTTGCCCTTGGTTCAAAGCATTCACAAGTGCCTCTGCTGCACGCGTGTCGTCAGCATCCATGAATGCCCTTAACTCCTTCGCCAATTGGGGATCGAGTTCAGCTTCCTCGGCCATTGCTGGTTCATCTTCTCCAAAACGGTGCTTTTCAAGCTCATCTAAATCGGACATGTAGGTATTGAGGAAGGTGGAGTCTATGATCTCTTCGGCCATAAGAACTTGTGCAAGAAGTCGCAAACGCTCAACGGAATAGCCACGTGCTTGGGCATTGTTTAAAGTTTCTCTTGCCTCTTCCTCATAACCGCGAAACAATCCTCGATGATTACACTCCTCCATGTATGTTTTAGTGACATTGTTGGATGAGAGGAATTTCCGCTCGTGGTCTGCTTTTGTGAACGGCTCTGACAATAATATCTTTTGCAAGAAATACAATTATGCATCTTCTCCATACGGGAGGTAAAAGTTCCACCTTGGGATCGCAGTTCGCCTTCGCAGAATCCACTTTTTTCCCACCTCGTCCGTGAATGTCTTCTCCAACTTTTCTGGTGGTGATGGCAACCAATATGGTTGATTGCCCTCATCGGGGCGTACATTGGCTTGAAAATGATCTCCGCTCACTGCATCATCGGAATCGCTAGAAGGAGAATCATATGCAAAGTCCTCCGCTGGATTGCTTGCTATAGCAGTGGAGCCTCCGGGTTCACGTTGTGTTCGACGATAATAGCGATAGTAGTCGGGGTACTTGATGGGGACGGCAGCAATGGGGCGTTCCAAATAGTGGTCATAGCGATCCAAATACCAAACGTCTGTGGACGTATCTTCGTCTGGGAGATGCTTTCAACGCTTGAGCCGTCCTAGTTTAGGCCATGGATCTGTAGGAATCCATACCACCTCTCGGCTACCTCGACATTGATGGAGTCCTAAGAGCATCATGCCGTTCTCCGTGCGTCCCAATGAACGCAACTTGAGCAAACGCTCCACATCGATTGCATCGGGCGAGACGGTGATGGGCACCGTCAATGACTTTGCTGGCTTTGTGATATATTTGGCGAGATATAATTCCCAACCCGCAGATGTTATTCGTTGCACATTATTGTGGCACTGGAGCCGAACCAACAAACGGCGATTGTGTGGAACAACACATGCATCTTCAGCTTCATATCTGCGATAAAGCAAGCGGACTCCACTGTCATCCGATTCTTCTCTCTCCTGCGGCACACTAAAGGGATAACCTGACTTGCACTTGGTGCATACACGCCCACGACCAATATTGAAACACTTGTCGGGGTAGCATTGATGCACCATGTTGCACTCCTTGTACAGATCCCGTAGGTATGCTGTGAACTTTGGATCAAAGCCGTCACTTTCACGGGGCATTGTTGCGCAAACCACATCGTCCGGGATGCTGTTGGCTTCACACCATACCACGCCATGCAAATGCACCCGGCCTCGCTCTTGATATTCAAATCGAAACCAATAATCCCGCACCTTTCCAAATGGACCATTTTTGCCAATAGCCAAGAACTCCCGCTTGAATATCTCCACCCGCTTGTGAAACGCCACACAAGCCTCCATATTGTGGCCATCTTGGATTGGCTTGTTTGGCCCTGTGTTTTTGGGGTATTCTCCAGGCCACACAGCCCCTGCACGGCACCCTTTTTGCACAGCAGCTTGCAAATCGGCCCAGTTGTCATTCATGTCAACGGGATGAAAAGGTCCGCTTTGCCAAGTTCACGACTCATGGCTGTAAGATCTAAATGTCGCGAGGCCCAATAAGAACGGGTTCCAACCAATTTTGAAGGTACATAAGTTCCATACCGATAATACCGGATGAGCTCGGCCGTACCTTTATCGGTCCCCTCGCGCTCGAGATTGTGGTTCATAGAATTTACACCGTCTTGGTGGCATGCACGCGGCTTTTTGCCTTGACTGCTAGCCGGAGTTGATGGCGGTGTTGTTGACGTTGCTGCATACTGGGAACGAGACGGAGGGTGTTGGGTGCTTTGGGTTGCGGATTGTGAAGATTGACTCGGCTGGGTGCATTGACTTCCTTGCAGACACTCCGAGAACGTGTGTGGTGATTGTGAGGTAGATTTTTTTGGCGCCGGTTTTGGACCCGTGGAACTCCTCGCACTTCTCAAATGTGCTGCAGTAATGTCCTCTGCCCGATTCGCACGTTGAGCCTTGAAATTTTGTTGATTCCAAATCAATTGGTTTTTCATCTCCTTGCTCACTTGGAAAAAGGACCACCACCGGTCCCGACGCCATCGGCTATCAAAGGCAAGATAACGACTACGGTAGTAGGCAGCACATCCAATTCCGCAACCTACGGTATATCCACCAACGCCGCCAGGATACAAATCGGGCCATACACACGGTTCCAACTTGGGGTCGTTAAAATGCAAATAAGTGTCATTGGCCAACGATTGAGCGGCCGTGGTAACCTTCCCACCCGCTCCCTAGAAGGGTGTCCGATGGAGGAAGCCCACTTTGTCCGAGTGAGGAGCAAAATCCGGAATGATGTTCCGTGGGGCATCACACTCCACAGCCCAAGCAACGTACTCATCTTGTAAATGGTATTCCAAGCGTTTCCCGTACTTGTCTTCATACGAACGCTGTGTCAATGTGCCCATGGTGGTGGCCGCATTCTCCAAGTATCGGTACAACGTCTCATAGTGCGCCAAGAACCGAGAATAAAAAGGGTGAATTTTTTTGAGCAGCAACAATGCTTGGTTCATTTGACGGTTGCTTTGCTCGCTGTTCTTGGGCTTTTGGTCATCGCGCAAAATATCCTCTTTCGTTGTCATGAAACCATAAAGTGCATTGTAGTGTTGGCTTGGCTTGCGGCCGACACCAACGGTACCAATTGCATGGTGCCATTGCTTGTGACGAAGATCCACGTGCTTCGGCGTATTTGAGTAGAGGGCCCCAAGTGCAATTGGTCGCTTCTGGTACTCGGTGAGGTCCGCAATTTTTGAGGGGATATTGTAATGAATGTTGCCATCCAAAGTGTAGCCATAGTTGATGGGGTCATACTTGGCCGAATACTTGCTACAAACGTGGCAAGCATACATACGTGTAGCTGAGTGCAAAACAGGAGTGTCATAGACGACAAAGCGACTTGTGTTGCATGCAGGAGATCGTGGGGGAACTGGAAACGGTGCATTCTTATACTTGAAGTAAGTGGCGAAAATGTCGTTGCGGAACACAAATATCCCACTTGTAACCAAATCGGTGGCCGGCACGCCAAACAAAGTTTGTGTACGTATCTCGTCAGTATTGCGTGGAACCGTAAACTTGTGTCCCCCACGTATTGGGCCCCAAAGGAGTTGACCACACCGGTAGCAAAGCGCATCAAAAAGTGGTGAGTACAAAGTGTCCAAACCATCAATCCAATACTCTCGAACAGACTTAAAAGAAATGTTCGACCGCAATGATGTATTAACACGGAACAACTCCCGAGACACCATACGAACGACCCCGGAAGAGCGACGCTGCGATGCCTTGATGTGTTGCTTCTCTGGCGTATTGCCGTGTCCAACAACGATGCCCTTATTGCGTTGCGATTCTGGCGTGTTGTTTATGCCTGCACAGGAACCATTGGCCGCTTGGGACTCCGCAGTGTTCTTCTTGCCTCCAAAAGAACCCTTGGCCGCTTGCGACTCCGCGGTGTTCTTTCTGCCCTTGTTGGCTTGGGACTCCGCGGTGTTTTTCTTGCCTCCGGACGAACCCTTGGCTGCTTGGGACTCCGCAGTGTTCTTCTTGCCTCCACAAGAACCCTTGGCCGCTTGCGACTCCGCGGTGTTATTTTTGCCCTTGTTGGCTTGGGACTCCGTGGTGTTTTTCTTGCCTCCGGACGAACCCTTGGCTGCTTGGGACTCCGCAGTGTTCTTCTTGCCTCCACAAGAACCCTTGGCCGCTTGCGACTCCGCGGTGTTATTTTTGCCCTTGTTGGCTTGGGACGCCGCGGTGTTTTTCTTCCCTCCGGACGAACCCTTGGCCGCTTGGGACTCCGCAGTGTTCTTTTTGCCTCCACAAGAACCCTTGGCCGCTTGCAATTCGGAAGTGTTCAAACTTGCAACCGTTGCCGCTTGGATCCCAAGTGCGGTGCGTTTTTGCAATCGTTTAATCAATGTGGCACGCAACTGCGCATGTCGCCGACGGATGGTAGGCGGGGGTACTTCGCTATGCAACTTGATGAACTCGGCCACCGAGAAGTCAATGTCTGTGTCCAAGCATCGTTGCAACTCGTACCCCAGCAGTTTGACATAGTGCGAAATAAAAGGTAACTCCGTTAAGAGTACACCTTGACTCCAAGTCCAACTGCCGAAGGCAAGAAAGTACAATATGCCTGAAACAACAAAGTGACAAGGGGGCGGAAACATGTCTGACAAGCTGGCTGCCATCTCATTGCCCAATGTTGGTAACACTCATACTCGTACGGCGTCAAACCCAACCCAATAGCAATGTGTTGTTATGCGTTGGTGGGCCTTAGCCTTGTCAAAGAATGAGCCCAATTCCTGCCCACTAGAACTCAGGCCCAAACATAACATCACCCGTTGGACTCTTGGAAGCAAACACGGCAAGGAACTACTCGTCCCTCTTGTACCAAACACTCCACACTATTGTTGCAACTCTTGCTGCTATGATTAGACATGGCGTGAATGTGAAGGTAACTCCGTTAAGA
The DNA here is from genome assembly GCA_964036045.1 of Eutreptiella sp. 'Long Island Sound 2002'. Lineage (NCBI taxonomy): Eukaryota > Euglenozoa > Euglenophyceae > Eutreptiales > Eutreptiaceae > Eutreptiella > Eutreptiella sp. 'Long Island Sound 2002'. Next base: position 158,909,393 of record OZ038379.1, read on the forward strand.
GTACACCTGTACTCCAAGTCCAATCACTAAGAGCAAAGGGCACAGAAGAACAAAGCACACAAACGGCAAAACACGACAAAGAACTACACTTTCCTCTTGTACACAACACTCCACACTATTGTTGCAACTCGTGCTCCTATGATTAGACATGGCGTGAATGTGAAGGTAACTCCGTTAAGAGTACACCTGTACTCCAAGTCCAATCACTAAGAGCAAAGGGCACAGAAGAACAAAGCACTCGTGCTCCTATGATTAGACATGGCGTGAATGTGAAGGTAACTCCGTTAAGAGTACACCTGTACCCCAAGTCCAATCACTAAGAGCAAAGGGCACAGAAGAACAAAGCACTCGTGCTCCTATGATTAGACATGGCGTGAATGTGAAGGTAACTCCGTTAAGAGTACACCTGTACTCCAAGTCCAATCACTAAGAGCAAAGGGCACAGAAGAACAAAGCACACAAACCGCAAACCTCGGCAAAGAACTACTCGACCCTCTTGTACCCAACACTGCACACTAATGTTGCAACTCTTGCTCACATCATTTGGTTCCACAACGGCCCACTGTCTAGGCATTTTGGGAGTTACCATGGCCCAAAATTTTTCACCATGGGTGCAAAATGGGCTAAAAAGACTTGTTTGAGCTTGCCATATGGTCTAGGATCACTTTTGGGAAAACGCGTTTCCATGGCCCATACCGCGTCACCACGGGATTCTCCGTGGGCCAAAACACGTCACCACGGGCTCCAAACGGGCTAAAAACACCTTTTTGAGCATCCCAAATGGTCTAGGATCACTTTTGGAAAAACCCGTTTTTGACCCATTTTTGACCCACTTTTGGTCCCAAAATGGCCCATTTTCAAGCCATTTTGGGATTTTCCATGAGCCAAAACCCATCGCCACGGGCTCAAAATGGGCCAAAAACACTTGTTTGAGCATCCCAAATGGTCCAAGATCACTCTTGGGAAAACGCGTTTTTGACCCATTTTTGACGCATTTTTGGTCTTGAAACGGCCCAATTTCAAGGCATTTTGGGATTATCCATGGCCCAAAACATGTCACCACGGGCTCAAAACGGGGTAAAAACACTTGTTTGAGCATCCCAAGTGGTCTAGGAACAACTTTGGAAAAAATGATTTTTTTCGCCCTGGGGACCCTGGTGGACCCACCGTTGGCCCCCACCGTGCGCGAGCCGGGCTGCCCTGCGGCTCCACCAAGTAACCACTAGCTCGGGGGTCTACGCGTCTCGTTGGGCCATTCTGAGGGTTGTAAACCACAAAAAGTGGGGGGTTGCGGGTGGACTAGGTGCCCTCGGAATCCGATTTTGAGCCACGTAGCCCAAGATACGGCCCGTGCTTGGTTTGGGAGGGTTGGTGCACATGGCGCAAATTTTGGGGCTTTTTGGCGCCTTTTTGGGCTATTTCTCGGACGTATCGTGCAGTTGAGGGGCAATATAGGGCTCTTTGACACGGTGAAGTCAAGTCGCACGTGGGATGTAGCCACCGTTTCCCTTCGTTTGGGCGTTTTGCCCGGGTTTGGGTGCTATTTCAGGCGGAAAAAGGCTGTTTTCGGCCCAAAACTGCGCAGATTTGGGAAGGCACCTCCCGACTTGGCGCCCCCGCCCCGGGGCGCCACCGGTGAGTTTTTGGCTGAAAACTTGGATTTGGCAAGGCCACCACCTAGGCTCTAGGATGGCTAGAGTAGAGTAGAGCCCGGAGCGATGAGGCGGAGCAATGGCCAAAACAAAAAGGAGAGGTGCTTGCTTGTTGCTTGTTGCTTGCTTGTTGCTTCCTTGTTGCTTGCTTGTTGCTTGCTTGTTAGCTAGATTTAAGGGGAGAGGGGGGTAGTAATATATATTACTACACCCCTCTCCCCTTAAATTTAGCTAACAAGCAACAACAACAAGCAACAAGCAACAAGCACGTCTCCGTGCCGTTTTGGCCATTGCACCTTCCCGACGCCTCGGGCCTGACTCTACTTTAGCCATCCTAGAGCCTAGGTGGGGCCCTTGCCAAATCCAAGTTTTGAGCCAGAAAATCACCGGTGGCGGCCCGGGGCGGTGGCGCCAAGTCGAGAGGTGCCCTCCCAAATCTGCGCAGTTTTGGGCCAAAAACAGCCATTTTTCGCCCAAAACAGCCCTAGTAAGGGTTCAAAACAGCCAAACGAAGGCAAACGGCTCCTACACTGCAAGTGCGGCTTGACTTTCTCGTGACCTAGGGACCTTTGGTGCCCTCTAACTCCACGATACGTCCGAGAAACGGCCCAAAAAGGCGCCAAAAAGCTCCAAAAACTACGCAATGTGCACCAGCACCCCGAAACCAAGAACGGGCCGTATCTTGGGCTACGTGGCTCAAAAATGAATTCCGAGGGCACCTAGTCCACCCGCAACCCCCCACTTTTTATGGTTTCCAAGCCTCAGAATCGCCCAACGAGACACGTAGACCCCCGTACCAGTGGTCACTTGGTGCAGCCGGAGGGCCGGCCAGCCCACGCACCGTGGGGGCCAATGGTGGGTCCGCAGGGTCCTCAGGGCGAAAAAAATGATTTTTTCCAAAGTTGTTCCCAAACCACTTGAAATGCTCAAACAAGTGTTTTTAGGCCGTTTTGAGCCCGTGGTGGCGCGTTTTGGGCCATGGAAAATCCCAAAATGCCTTGAAAATGGGCCGTTTCGGGACCAACAATGCGTCAAAAATGGGTCAAAAACACGTTTTTCCAAAAATGATCCTGGACCATTTATGATGCTCAAACAAGTGGTTTTAGCCCATTTTGAGCCCGTGGCCACGGGTTTTCGGTCATTGAAAACCTCAAAATGCCTTGAACCTCGACTATTTTGGGACCAAAAATGGGTCGAAAATGGGTCAAAAACGCGTTTTTCTAAAAAGTGATCCTAGACCATATATATATATATATATATATATATATATATATATATATATATATATATATATATATATATATATATATATATATATATATATATATATATATATATATATATATATATATATATATTATATATATATATATATATATATATATATATATATATATATATATATATATATATATATATATATATATATATATATATATATATATATATATATATATATATATATATATATATATATATATATATATGTATATATGTATATATATATATATATATATATATATATATATATTATATATATATATATATATATATATATATATAATATATATATATATATATATATATATATATATATATATATATATATATATATATATATATATATATATATATATATATATATATATTATATATATATATATATATATATATATATATATATATATATATATATATATATATATATATATATATATATATATATATATATATATATATATATATATATATATATATATATATATATATATATATATATATATATATATATATATATGTATATATGTATATATATATATATATATATATATATATATATATATATATATATATATATATATATATATATATATATATATATATATATATATATATATATATATATATATATATATATATATATATATATATATATATATATATATATATATATATATATATATATATATATATATATATATATATATATATATATATATATATATATATATATATATATATATATATATATATATAGATATATATATATATATATATATAGATATATATATATATATATATAGATATATATATATATATATATAGATATATATATATATATATATATATATATATAGATATATATATAGATATATATATATATATATATATATATATATATATATGTATATATATATGTATATATATATACATATATATATATATATACATATATATATATATATACATATATATATATATATATATATTATATATATATATATATATATATATATATATATATATATAATATATATATATATATATATATATATTACTACACCCCTCTCCCTTAAATTTAGCTAACAACAAGCAACAACAACAAGCAAACACGTCTCCTTGCGTTTTGGCCATTGCTCCGTCCCAACGCTTCGGATCATTTGCCCATGTAGCCATCTTGGAGCCTAGGTGGTGCCCTTGCCAAATACAAGTTTTGAGCCAAAAACTCACCAGTGGCGGCCCGGGGCGGTGGCGCCAAGTCGGGAGGTGCCCTCCCAAATCTGCGCAGTTTTGGGCCAAAAACAGCCATTTTCGCCCAAAATAGCCCCCAAAACCCGGGCGAAACGCCCAAACGAAGGAAAACGCTGGCCACACTCCACGTGCGGCTTGACTTCACCGTGTCAAAGAGCCCTCTAGTGCACTTCAACTCCACGATATGTCCGAGAACGGCCCAAAAAGGTGCCAAAAAGCCCCAAAAACGGCGCAATATGCACCAACCCCCCGAAACCAAGCACGGACCGTATCTTGGGCTACGTGGCTCAAAAACCGATGCCGAGGGCACCTAGTCCACCCGCAACCCCCCACTTTTTGTGGTTTCCACCCCTCGGAATGGCCCAACGAGACGCGTAGACCCCCGTACTAGTGGTCACTTGGTGCAGTCGGAGGGCAGCCCGGCCCGCGCACGGCGGGGGCCAACGGTGGGTCCACCAGGGTCCCCGGGGCGAAAAAGATCATTTTTTCCAAAGTTGTTCCTAGACCACTTGGGATGCTCAAACACGTGTTTTTGTCCCGTTTTTAGCCCGG